>OY992530.1:245893896-250773121 GCA_963921185.1 Dasysyrphus tricinctus
GGCGAAAATATCTCTATCCAAAGGCGTTTTGAAGCTAATAAATCAAAAAACGCAAAAAATAAATTATCACTTTGGAAGCGTATATTTTGAGAACCAGATATCATAGAAGGTTCTAGTTTTCAGTTTTGGAAAGCTCTACAAAATGTCAATCCAAAAAAAAAATATATTTTTTTTTTGGACATTTGGTTTAGGAATTATTGCTATCCAAAGACATTAAGGTAAGTAGTTTTGGGGCAGAAATCTGTAAAATCACTTTGGATGCGAATAATTCCTTAACCAGATGATGAAAAAAAATTTGGCTCAGATGTATCGATTGGGTTTGAATAGACCTTTCCAAAAAGGTATGTCATGATTTATTTCATTGACTTTTCAAAAAAAAGTGATTTTTTTTTTTTTGAAAAAACGGCAAGGGGGGTCCAAGTTACATACAAAGCCCACAAAGAAGCCCACAAAGATAATACAAAACCAGAAGATCATATTAAGATCACCGCAGCAAATATTGCAGAACCATCATTTGGAATATTTCTGCAACAGTAATAAGAGACGAAATAATAACATTGGCATTTCATTTAAAAACCCACAGTCCATCACAAAATGCTGACAAAGGACGCCACAGCGCACAACAATAGATACTTTTCATAAAGTGAAGATACAGTCATCATCGAGTCATCATACAGTCATCATCGAGTCATCATAGAGTCATCACAAGAACGTAGCAGCCAGCGGTCAACCTCAACTTATCTCCTGTTATATTATTTTCGTACTTAGATCAATAAAGTTTAATTCTTTTTAAAAAACCTTTTAATAGAACGCATTTTGTAACTGGCGCAGTCGGTAGGATAGGGTTTAAAAATTATTAAACGGAAATTAATAATAACTCCTATCTAGTGATCGTTAACGTGAGTCGGAACCAAACGTATATTGGAAAAAGCGACATCATACCTACGAAAAAAAAAAAAAAAAAAAAGGTGCTTCGGAAGACAATTTGGCTCTTTTCATCTCATCGGTGGAATATTTGATGACCAAAATTCAAGGACAACATAATATTGTCAAGGCGACGTTCGCTGTACACCACAAGATACAGGGCGATGCAGTAAGAGTGATAAATGCTCTACCACATCTTGCGCCATGGAGGGATGTAAAAACCAGCTTGGTAAGGAATTATAGTGTAAAAGAAAGTTATTTAAAGATAGCACAAGAAATAGGGACGGTATTAGAAAAAAATACTTTTAAGTTATATCAAAAATTAGATAGTTTATTGCAAAAAATTCAAATAAAGGCACAACTCGAGCCTAATCTAATTTACACGCAAAGAAATAATGAAACTTTAATCTTAGAAGCTTTCAAAAATAATTTGACTTCTAGTCAAAAAGCAATAGTAATTGCAAGTAAATGTTCCACTATGATGGAAGCATACGATTTACTAGAATCGAATTCAATGTTGTACAATAATGAACATGTTAAGAAACCCATCGATATGAATAAAAATCTCAATGCTTACCCTCCTAAACAAAATAACTTCATTCCTAATAGATATAATAATAATTATAAAAATCCGAATAACGTTCAGAGAAATAATAATTTGGGAATGAGTTCAGCCCAAATAAGGTTTAATAACAATCAGGTTCACAGGCAGAATCCTTTTAGAGATTATAAATTTAGATTTCAACACAATAATTATAATGGCTATCAAGGTCAAAATAATAATTATCAGAGTCAAAATTACTTTAGAAATCCTAATAATAGTAGACAAGTTAGACAAGAACCAATGGAAGTTAATCGTCTAACTGACGAACAAATTAAAAATGGTGATGAGGTAAATTTTATAATAGGGGGCTTTCGAAACTTCCCATCGTAGAACTTCACGTTCAAAATGAAAAAATAAAAGTCTTAGTAGACACAGGATCTACTATGACCCTTCTAGATAATAGAAAATTACAATACTATAAAAGAATCAAATTAGAAAAAGAAATTAGAGTAAACACAGTAAATTCTTATATTTATATATCGGAACAAATTATAACGAAAATTCCTAGAGAATTTATAGAAAATGCCACAATGGAGTGGAAGTTAATGAATTTTGAGAACAAGAATTTTGATGCGATCATATAGGATCGAACTTTTTAAATGCCATAGGTGGTATTATTAATATGAAAGAAAAATATTTATAGATTAACGGGAATAGAATTCCTTTTGTTTCTTTTCAAGTCAATGGAAATGAACACATCAACGTAAATGATCAATGTCCATTTAAATTTGACGAAATTCATATTCTAGAAGATAATTCAACTGATATGAATCAACTTCTACATAAGGATTTAAATGAAGAAGAGAAAGGAATGTTAAAAGTATTCTTAAATAAGAATAAAGATATATTTTATAAAGATGGAGAAATATTAAGCTCCACAACGCAAACCGTTCATTCTATAAGAACAAAAACAGATACGCCGATTTTCACTAAAATCTATCGATATCCTAAAATTCATGAATTAGAAATAGATAAGCAAATAAAAGAAATGCTTAGTAATGGAATTATAAGAAAAAGTATTAGTCCGTATAATTCACCCGTTTGGATAGTTCCAAAAAAAGTAGATAACTCGGGAATTTCCAAGTGGCGTATGGTAATTGATTACCGCAAGCTAAATGAGGAAACTATTGAATATAAGTATCCTTTACCAAACATCGACGATGTTTTAGATAAGCTTGGGAGATCCCAATATTTTACGACTTTAGATTTAGCTAAAGGGTTTCACCAGATTAGAGTGAAAGAAACTGACATAGAAAAAACGGCTTTCAGTGTTCCACAAGGACATTTTGAGTTCCTTAGAATGCCGTTCGGGTTGAAAAATGCACCTTCTAGTTTTCAGTGCATGATGAATGAAATCCTCGAGGGATTAATTAATAAAATTTGTGTAGTTTACATGGATGACATCCTTGTATTTAGTACTTCTTTAATAGAACATACAATCAACTTAAATAAAATATTCGATCGTTTAAGACAATATAATTTGAAAGTCCAAATAGATAAATGTGAATTTTTGAAAAGAGAAACTAAATTCCTTGGACATTTAATAACTAAAGACGGGTTAAAACCTAACCAAGATAAGATAGAGGCAATTCAAAAAATATTAATTCCTAAAACTGTTACAGAGATAAAATCATTCCTTGGTCTTACAGGATACTATAGGAAGTTTATTAAAGATTATGCTTCTACAGCACAACCTATGACAAAATATTTAAAAAACGGAACAAAAATAGATGTTAAAGACTCCAAGTATATACAATCATTTGAAACTTTAAAGAAAAATATAATGAGTCCCCCAGTACTAGTATACCCCGATTTTACTAAAGAATTTGAACTCACAACTGATGCATCGAACTATGCAATTGGAGCTGTCTTAACGCAAGACAAACACCCCATCACATACATAAGTAGAACCCTCAATGATCACGAGAAAAAATATTCAACTACAGAAAAAGAATTATTGGCAATAGTTTGGTCAATTAAATATTTAAGGCCATATCTCTATGGAAAGAAATTTCAATTAAAGTCAGACCACCAACCTCTGAAATGGTTAAAGACAAAAAGTCTAGGTAAAGATATTTCAGGAAGATTACAAAGGTGGATACTTTCCCTTGGAGAATATAATTTTGATATTAGTTATTTAAAAGGTTCACAAAACACAGTTACTGATTACCTAAGCAGAGAAATAAAAGACAATGAAAATGAAATTAATCATTTAGATGAGGATCAAGAATTAGAAACTCGACATTCAAAAGACGAAGAATTGTTAGATCATTTTGTAATTATCGAAAAAGCTGTAAATTCTTACAAGCAACAAATAATAATAAACCTCGATTATCAAGGTAGAAAAATAGGAATAAGACGCATAAATGGAAATAGAAAATTAGTTGAACTTTCTCCTAGTTTATTAGAATCTCCAAGTTTCGAGAGGAAAATAAAAAAAGTATTAGAACCAAAGCAAACAGGTATATATTGCGAAAATGATAATATATATAATATATTACAACAAAACCTAATAAAACTTTTTGATAAAAGCATTATGACATTTCATAGATGTAGCTATCTAGCTAAAGAAATGAAAACAGAAGAAGAAACTGTTGAACAAATTAAACTGTATCATGAATTAGAGACCAGTCATTCTGGCATAGAAGAAAATTACACAGGATTAAAAAGATATATCTTTTTTCCAAAATTAAAAAATATAGTTACTACAGTAGTTAATAATTGCGCCATCTGTCGTTTAAATAAATATGATAGGCATCCAGTTAAGCCAAAGTTTAAATTAACAGAAACCCTAAGCGACGTGAATCAAATTGTACACGCAGACTTATTTTTCTTAAATAAACTACCATTTTTATCCACAATTGATAAATTTAGTAAACGAGTGACATTTACTTCAATCCCTAATAAAAATATAGAAAGTATTCATACAGCATTAGTGCAGTATATTTCACAAAATGGGAAACCAATTAAATTTGTAATGGACAATGAATTTGACCAAATTCTTATTAATACTTTATTTAATGATTTAAATATAGAAAGACATTTCACAACCCCTCACTCACACACAGGGAATAGCCCTATTGAAAGAGCACATAGCTCAATATTAGATAAAATAAGATGTCTAAAAAACGGAAAACAATTATCAGATCTAGAGAAAATTAATATCACTTATAAAGCTGTATTTTATTATAATAATGCTATTCAAAATATAAGTAAGAAAAAACCATTTGAAATTCAAGAAGGAAGAGTTGACAAAAAACAATTATACAAAACTTTTGCTGAACATAAAGAAAAAAAGATATCTCAGTTAAATAAAAATAGAGAAGATACGGAAAAACCTGAAGATAATGATTACGTAGTTAATCCAGGGAGAAGGGATAAAATATTACCGAAATTCAAATATAAAACGACTAAAAGAGTCCACCCTATTAATATTCAGAGGAAGAGAAAACGAACCAAACAAATATCCCACAATGACATGATCGATCAAGATCAAGCAAATAAATCAGGAAAGAGTGTTACATCTGCAACAGATTCAGTGACTCAAAATACTTCGTCAAGTATAGATTCTGAAAATATTCCTCTCGCGCAGTTAAAGTGAAAATATTAACCATGTATATTTTATATTTTCTCACCCTAGTAGTTTTATTGGTTACTAAAATTAGAAGTGAAATAACCACAGAAAACATTAATATCCAAGAAGGATATGCAAAAATAAAACTTAATAAAGTTAAAATAGTGAAAGATTACATACATATTTTACATAGAATAAATATTACTCAAATTAAAAATGTTTTAAAAGACATAGAAAATAACATGAACAATTTAACAAAAGTAGATTTTCCCGATGAGATATTCGAAGAAATAAAATTGATTAAATCTGAAATAGAAAGTGTTACACAGCATCGAAATAAGAGGAGTTTGTTTAATTTGGGCGGAAGTGTTTTGAGATTTTTGTTCGGAACAATGGACGAAGAAGATAGAATAAAAATTGAAAAAAGATTGGAAAATAGTGAAACAAATAATCACAATATAATAAATAGTTTAAATAAGCAAATCAAAATTAATGACATATTCCAAACACGAATCAAATCAATTCAAAAAGAATTTGATGATTTATATAAAAATACAAAGTTTTTAGATTTTAATGTAACAGGAATGTTATTCGTTCATAGAGTAATTATTTTAGATATAAGAGAAAAACTTTATAAAGTAAAAGAAATAATTGAAAAAACTCAAAATAATATCCTGGCAAGCAAAATAAATGTTATGGTTAATTCGGTATTAACAAATTATGAAATAAATGAATATAATATAACTTTTGAAAAATTAAATAAAATTAGATCATACAAAGATGAAATAATATTCATTATAAGCATTCCAGAAAACATTGTTACGTTTACTAAATATTATATTACAAGTATGCCTAATTTTAATAAAGAAGAATTAATTATAAAAGACGATTATATTATTCAATTAGAAGATAATGAATTTCTATACGAAGAAATAGAATATAAAAAATTGAAAGTTTATAAAAACTGTTTAAACTTTAAAAATTGTAAGAAACAAATAAACAGAAACAATAATATCATATCAGAACTAAGTAGAGGTATATTGTTAGTAAAAAATGGAAAATTTCAACTAAATAATACTTGTAACGAAAAAGATAAAATTGATATCACAAATAATGTGCTGATTAATTTTGAAAATTGTGTTTTAAAAATTGACGAAATATTATACGAAAATAAAAATGAAATAGTTGAACAAGCTATCTATATGAACAATCCAATATTGTATAAAAACATGTCAGAAATATTTGAATATAAAGAAATAAAATTTGAAGATATTAATAATTTAGATGAAATCCATGATAAAATATCAAATATTAAAAACCATACCAACATAGCTTATAATATGTTACATGTACCAATAGTATTGTCAATAATAGTTATCATATTATATATTAATAAGAAAAAACTCGCCAAAATTTGCTCCAGGAGAAGCAACAATTTTAAGGAGGGGGGAGTTACATATAAAGCCCACAAAGAAGCCCACAAAGATAATACAAAACCAGAAGATCATATTAAGATCACCGCAGCAAATATTGCAGAACCATCATTTGGAATATTTCTGCAACAGTAATAAGAGACGAAAGAATAACATTGGCATTTCATTTAAAAACCCACAGTCCATCACAAAATGCTGACAAAGGACGCCACAGCGCACAACAATAGATACTTTTCATAAAGTGAAGATACAGTCATCATAGAGTCATCATCGAGTCATCATAGAGTCATCATCGAGTCATCATCGAGTCATCACAAGAACGTAGCAGCCAGCGGTCAACCTCAACTTATCTCCTGTTATATTATTTTCGTACTTAGATCAATAAAGTTTAATACTTTTTAAAAAACCTTTTAATAGAACGCATTTTGTAATTGGCAAGGGTCCATGCTTTTTTTCGGATTTCATGAAAAAATTTTGCGATGAAATTTTTACATTTTTGGAAAGGTGTGTTCATTTCCTGTTCAGCACTGAAGACCGCAACAATTTTGAAAGCTCGGTTCGTTAGTTATTCGCATATAACGGATTGCGTTGAAACTGCACTAAAATTACTTTCAGTGCAAATATCTAATGAACTGAACGTTGCAAAAGCGTTTGGTTTTCAGTAACGGATAGGTTTTGAATACATAATTCAGAAATTGAAAACCGAAACCATTTGGAAGGCTTAGTGGCGAAAATATCTCTATCCAAAGGCGTTTTGAGGCTTTTGAAGCTAATAAATCAAAAAACGCAAAAAATAAATTATCACTTTGGAAGCGTATATTTTGAGAACCAGATATCATAGAAGGTTCTAGTTTTCAGTTTTGGAAAGCTCTACAAAATGTCAATCGAAAAAAATTTTTTTTTTTTTTTTGGATATTTGGTTTAGGAATTATTGCTATCCAAAGACATTAAGGTAAGTAGTTTTGGGGCAGAAATCTGTAAAATCACTTTGGATGCGAATAATTCCTTAACCAGATGATGAATAAAAATTTGGCTTGGATGTATCGATTGGGTT
This sequence comes from Dasysyrphus tricinctus, assembly GCA_963921185.1. Lineage (NCBI taxonomy): Eukaryota > Metazoa > Arthropoda > Insecta > Diptera > Syrphidae > Dasysyrphus > Dasysyrphus tricinctus. The sequence continues at coordinate 245,901,486 of OY992530.1, forward strand.
TGAATAGACCTTTCCAGAAAGGTATGTCATGATTTATTTCATTGACTTTTCAAAAAAAGTGATTTTTTTTTGAAAAAAACGGCAAGGGGGTAGTCCATGCTTTTTTTCGGATTTCATGAAAAAATTTTGCGATGAATTTTTACATTTTTGGAAAGGTGTGTTCATTTCCTGTTCAGCACTGAAGACCGCAACAATTTTGAAAGCTCGGTTCGTTAGTTATTCGCATATAACGGATTGCGTTGAAACTGCATTAAAATTACTTTCAGTGCAAATATCTAATGAACTGAACGTTGCAAAAGCGTTTGGTTTTCAGAAACGGATAGGTTTTGAATAGAGAATTCAGAAATTGAAAACCGAAACCATTTGGAAGGCTTAGTGGCGAAAATATCTCTATCCAAAGGCGTTTTGAAGCTAATAAATCAAAAAACGCAAAAAATAAAATATCACTTTGGAAGCGTATATTTTGAGAACTAGATATCATAGAAGGTTCTAGTTTTCAGTTTTGGAAAGCTCTTAAAAAAGTCAATCCAAAAAAAATTTTTTTTTTTTTTGGACATTTGGTTTAGGAATTATCGCTATCCAAAGATATTAAGGTAAGTAGTTTTGGGGCAGAAATCTGTAAAATCTTTTTGGATGCGAATAATTCCTTAACCAGATGATGAAAAAAAAATTGGCTTGGATGTATCGATTGGGTTTGAATAGACCTTTCCAAAAAGGTATGTCATGATTTATTTCATTGACTTTTTAAAAAAAGTGATTTTTTTTTTTAAAAAACGGCAAGGGGGTAGTCCATGCTTTTTTTCGGATTTCATGAAAAAATTTTGCGATGAAATTTTTACATTTTTGGAAAGGTGTGTTCATTTCCTGTTCAGCACTGAAGACCGCAACAATTTTGAAAGCTCGGTTCGTTAGTTATTCGCATATAACGGATTGCGTTGAAACTGCACTAAATTACTTTCAGTGCAAATATCTAATGAACTGAACGTTGCAAAAGCGTTTGGTTTTCAGTAACGGATAGGTTTTGAATAGAGAATTCAGAAATTGAAAACCGAAACCATTTGGAAGGCTTAGTGGCGAAAATATCTCTATCCAAAGGCGTTTTGAAGCTAATAAATCAAAAAACGCAAAAAATAAGTTATCACTTTGGAAGCGTATATTTTGAGAACTAGATATTATAGAAGCTTCTAGTTTTCAGTTTTGGAAAGTTCTTCAAAACGTCAATTCAAAAAAAAAAATTTTTTTTTTTTTGGACATTTGGTTTAGGAATTATCGCTATCCAAAGACATTAAGGTAAGTAGTTTTTGGGCAGAAATCTGTAAAATCTTTTTGGATGCGAATAATTCCTTAACCAGATGATGAAAAAAAATTGGCTTGGATGTATCGATTGGGTTTGAATAGACCTTTCCAAAAAGGTATGTCATGATTTATTTCATTGACTTTTTAAAAAAAGTGATTTTTTTTTTTAAAAACGGCAAGGGGGGCCATGCTTTCTTTCGGATTTCATGAAAAAATTTTGCGATGAAATTTTTACATTTTTGGAAAGGTGTGTTCATTTCCTGTTCAGCACTGAAGACCGCAACAGTTTTGAAAGCTCGGTTCGTTAGTTATTCGCATATAACGGATTGCGTTGAAACTGCATTAAAATTACTTTCAGTGCAAATATCTAATGAACTGAACGTTGCAAAAGCGTTTGGTTTTCAGTAACGGATAGGTTTTGTATACAGAATTCAGAAATTGAAAACCGAAACCATTTGAAAGGCTTAGTGGCGAAAATATCTCTATCCAAAGGCGTTTTGAAGCTAATAAATACAAAAACGCAAAAAATAAAATATCACTTTGGAAGCGTATATTTTGAGAACTAGATATCATAGAAGGTTCTAGTTTTCAGTTTTGGAAAGCTCTTAAAAAAGTCAATCCAAAAAAAATTTTTTTTTTTTTTGGACATTTGGTTTAGGAATTATCGCTATCCAAAGACATTAAGGTAAGTAGTTTTGGGGCAGAAATCTGTAAAATCTTTTTGGATGCGAATAATTCCTTAACCAGATGATGAAAAAAAAATTGGCTTGGATGTATCGATTGGGTTTGAATAGACCTTTCCAAAAAGGTATGTCATGATTTATTTCATTGACTTTTTAAAAAAGTGATTTTTTTTTTTTAAAAACGGCAAGGGGGTAGTCCATGCTTTTTTTCGGACTTCATGAAAACATTTTGCGATGAAATTTTTACATTTTTGGAAAGGTGTGTTCATTTCCTGTTCAGCACTGAAGACCGCAACAATTTTGAAAGCTCGGTTCGTTAGTTATTCGCATATAACGGATTGTGTTGAAACTGCATTAAAATTACTTTCAGTGCAAATATCTAATGAACTGAACGTTGCAAAAGCGTTTGGTTTTCAGTAACGGATAGGTTTTGAATAGAGAATTCAGAAATTGAAAACCGAAACCATTTGGAAGGCTTAGTGGCGAAAATATCTCTATCCAAAGGCGTTTTGAAGCTAATAAATCAAAAAACGCAAAAAATAAAATATCACTTTGGAAGCGTATATTTTGAGAACTAGATATCATAGAAGGTTCTAGTTTTCAGTTTTGGAAAGCTCTTAAAAAAGTCAATCCAAAAAAAATTTTTTTTTTTTTTGGACATTTGGTTTAGGAATTATCGCTATCCAAAGACATTAAAGTAAGTAGTTTTGGGGCAGAAATCTGTAAAATCATTTTGGATGCGAATAATTCCTTAACCAGATGATGAAAAAAAAATTGGCTTGGATGTATCGATTGGGTTTGAATAGACTTTTCCAAAAAGGTATATCATGATTTATTTCATTGACTTTTTAAAAAAAGTGATTTTTTTTTTTAAAAACGGCAAGGGGGTAGTCCATGCTTTTTTTCGGATTTCATGAAAAAATTTTGCGATGAATTTTTACATTTTTGGAAAGGTGTGTTCATTTCCTGTTCAGCACTGAAGACCGCAACAATTTTGAAAGCTCGGTTCGTTAGTTATTCGCATATAACGGATTGCGTTGAAACTGCACTAAATTACTTTCAGTGCAAATATCTAATGAACTGAACGTTGCAAAAGCGTTTGGTTTTCAGTAACGGATAGGTTTTGAATAGAGAATTCAGAAATTGAAAACCGAAACCATTTGGAAGGCTTAGTGGCGAAAATATCTCTATCCAAAGGCGTTTTGAAGCTAATAAATCAAAAAACGCAAAAAATAAAATATCACTTTGGAAGCGTATATTTTGAGAACTAGATATCATAGAAGGTTCTAGTTTTCAGTTTTGGAAAGCTCTTAAAAAAGTCAATCCAAAAAAATTTTTTTTTTTTTTTGGACATTTGGTTTAGGAATTATTGCTATCCAAAGACATTAAGGTAAGTAGTTTTGGGGCAGAAATCTGTAAAATCACTTTGGATGCGAATAATTCCTTAACCAGATGATGAAAAAAAATTTGGCTTGGATGTATCGATTGGGTTTGAATAGACCTTTCCAAAAAGGTATGTCATGATTTATTTCATTGACTTTTTAAAAAAAGTGATTTTTAAAAAAAAAAAAAAACGGCAAGGGGGTAGTCCATGCTTTTTTTCGGATTTCATGAAAAAATTTTGCGATGAAATTTTTACATTTTTGGAAAGGTGTGTTCATTTCGTGTTCAGCACTGAAGACCGCAACAATTTTGAAAGCTCGGTTCGTTAGTTATTCGCATATAACGGATTGCGTTGAAACTGCTTTCAAATTACTTTCAGTGCGAATATCTAATGAACTGAACGTTGCAAAAGCGTTTGGTTTTCAGTAACGGATAGGTTTTGAATAGAGAATTCAGAAATTGAAAACCGAAACCATTTGGAAGGCTTAGTGGCGAAAATATCTCTATCCAAAGGCGTTTTGAAGCTAATAAATCAAAAAACGCAAAAAATAAATTATCACTTTGGAAGCGTATATTTTGAGAACCAGATATCATAGAAGGTTCTAGTTTTCAGTTTTGGAAAGCTCTACAAAATGTCAATCCAAAAAAATTTTTTTTTTTTTTTGGACATTTGGTTTAGGAATTATCGCTATCCAAAGGCATTAAAGTAAGTAGTTTTGGGGCAGAAATCTGTAAAATCACTTTGGATGCGAATAATTCCTTAACCAGATGATGAAAAAAAAATTGGCTTGGATGTATCGATTGGGTTTGAATAGACCTTTCCAAAAAGGTATATCATGATTTATTTCATTGACTTTTTAAAAAAAGTGATTTTTTTTTTTAAAAACGGCAAGGGGGTAGTCCATGCTTTTTTTCGGATTTCATGAAAAAATTTTGCGATGAAATTTTTACACTTTTGGAAAGGTGTGTTCATTTCCTGTTCAGCACTGAAGACCGCAACAATTTTGAAAGCTCGGTTCGTTAGTTATTCGCATATAACGGATTGCGTTGAAACTGCACTAAATTACTTTCAGTGCAAATATCTAATGAACTGAACGTTGCAAAAGCGTTTGGTTTTCAGTAACGGATAGGTTTTGAATAGAGAATTCAGAAATTGAAAACCGAAACCATTTGGAAGGCTTAGGGCGAAAATATCTCTATGCAAAGGCGTTTTGAAGCTAATAAATACAAAAATGCAAAAAATAAAATATCACTTTGGAAGCGTATATTTTGAGAACCAGATATCATAGAAGGTTCTAGTTTTCAGTTTTGCAAAGCTCTACAAAATGTCAATCCAAAAAAAATTTTTTTTTTTTTTTTGGACATTTGGTTTAGGAATTATCGCTATCCAAAGACATTAAGGTAAGTAGTTTTGGGGCAGAAATCTGTAAAATCACTTTGGATGCGAATAATTCCTTAACCAGATGATGAAAAAAAAATTGGCTTGGATGTATCGATTGGGTTTGAATAGACCTTTCCAAAAAGGTATGTCATGATTTATTTCATTGACTTTTTAAAAAAAGTGATTTTTTTTTTTGAAAAAAACGGCAAGGGGGTAGTCCATGCTTTTTTTCGGATTTCATGAAAAAAATTTGCGATGAAATTTTTACATTTTTGGAAAGGTGTGTTCATTTCCTGTTCAGCACTGAAGACCGCAACAGTTTTGAAAGCTCGGTTCGTTAGTTATTCGCATATAACGGATTGCGTTGAAACTGCTTTCAAATTACTTTCAGTGCGAATATCTAATGAACTGAACGTTGCAAAAGCGTTTGGTTTTCAGTAACGGATAGGTTTTGAATACAGAATTCAGAAATTGAAAACCGAAACCATTTGGAAGGCTTAGTGGCGAAAATATCTCTATCCAAAGGCGTTTTGAAGCTAATAAATACAAAAACGCAAAAAATAAAATATCACTTTGGAAGCGTATATTTTGAGAACTAGATATCATAGAAGGTTCTAGTTTTCAGTTTTGGAAAGCTCTTTAAAATGTCAATCCAAAAAAAATTTTTTTTTTTTTTGGACATTTGGTTTAGGAATTATCGCTATCCAAAGACATTAAAGTAAGTAGTTTTGGGGCAGAAATCTGTAAAATCACTTTGGATGCGAATAATTCCTTAACCAGATGATGAAAAAAAAATTGGCTTGGATGTATCGATTGGGTTTGAATAGACCTTTCCAAAAAGGTATGTCATGATTTATTTCATTGACTTTTTAAAAAAAGTGATTTTTTTTTTTTAAAAACGGCAAGGGGGTAGTCCATGCTTTTTTTCGGATTTCATGAAAAAATTTTGCGATGAAATTTTTACATTTTTGGAAAGGTGTGTTCATTTCGTGTTCAGCACTGAAGACCGCAACAATTTTGAAAGCTCGGTTCGTTAGTTATTCGCATATAACGGATTGCGTTGAAACTGCTTTCAAATTACTTTCAGTGCGAATATCTAATGAACTGAACGTTGCAAAAGCGTTTGGTTTTCAGTAACGGATAGGTTTTGAATAGAGAATTCAGAAATTGAAAACCGAAACCATTTGGAAGGCTTAGTGGCGAAAATATCTCTATCCAAAGGCGTTTTGAAGCTAATAAATCAAAAAACGCAAAAAATAAATTATCACTTTGGAAGCGTATATTTTGAGAACCAGATATCATAGAAGGTTCTAGTTTTCAGTTTTGGAAAGCTCTACAAAATGTCAATCCAAAAAAATTTTTTTTTTTTTTTGGACATTTGGTTTAGGAATTATCGCTATCCAAAGGCATTAAAGTAAGTAGTTTTGGGGCAGAAATCTGTAAAATCACTTTGGATGCGAATAATTCCTTAACCAGATGATGAAAAAAAATTTACAGATTTCACTCCTTGAGTAACGATGGGGACATTGAAAATGACTTGCTAATGCTAGATAAATCCTTAATCTTTATAATTTATACAATCTTTTTGCTCTTTTAAATTTTATCCTTACCAATTTATACATACATATCAATTTAGTTCATCTTTTTAATGAAGACCAATCCAAACATTATATTGAACTAAGAAAACAAAAAATTTGTTAAACAAACTTTATTCGCACTTCCATCTTTACTTGCGCTTAGTTACACCAAATTGCTTTTTTTTTTCTTCAGCTTTAAAAATAATTAAGGAAGGATAATTTTTAAGCCGTTAATCCAACAAAAATCGGAGCTCTTAATTGCTTAATACATACATTTAATTTTCCCTCCGTTTTATCTTCAACCAAATTTTGATTCTTCCCTAAGCGCAAAATGATGTTAGCATATGTATAACTACTTTTTTTTCCTATTTCGTCCTGTATTCGTTTTTCGTTTTCCAAAATCACGTTTTTTGTAACACTAAATAAAATTATATTTTCCAAAAAACAAATATTTAATGTTGGTAGTTGTTACCTCTCCCCAAAATTTGTCTTCTCTTATTCCCACTGTAGTTTTTTTTATTTTGTTTCATTTTCAAATATACAAAAGAGGTGTTTTCTTTTTGTTATTTTATTGACCCACATAAATTATTTTCCCGCTTGTCTTCTAATCTTATATTTTTCATTTACTTCGTGCGGTACCTTACTTTTTTCTTTTTGATTTAGCTTTGTGGTAGCACCAAACAAAAATTAAAAATTTCTACACCTATTGCTTGTTTATTTCGGTCTGTATTTGAATAGATTTTTCCTAACTCGTGTAACTGTTTAATTGTGGTAGGCAACGCTAACTTATATTTGATTTTCCCTCAAATATATGCCTACAAACGAATGTTCAACGCTGCTGTTTGGTACGTGTCAGAAAAATTCTATTTTTCTTATGCCCTTTGTAGTTTTTTTTTTTAATTTTGGGGTTTATTACGAGTCTTTTCGAAAAAATTCGGCAAGACAAAAGTCAACCAAAAATTCTTGATGGACTTAAAATTTCTATCAAATAGGAAAATATTTACTAATACAAATTAGCAATAACGATAAATCGACTTTTAGTCTAATCAACCAGTTTGTTTTGAAGAGACTCTTGCAATACGGTCCTTTATTGCATTTTCAAAAAGAGGCTGGTTGTGACCCACACTAGTAACTTCCAATTTGTGGTGCCCCGGAAGCTAGAGGTCCAATGTTATTTTTTTGTATTCAACAATTTTTGGTATAGTTTTTGTATTTTTTTTTTTTGCGTTAAAAAAAAACAGTTTGTTGAATTATTTTACAAAACCTACCGATTGTCAATTAAAATCTAGTACATACATATATAGAAGCCCGAAACCAATATGATTATTTGTTTCTAACATATTCGAGACTAAAAACAATTCAACATTTTTTGGTGAGGTTTTTTGTAGTTTTTTTGCTTAAAAAAACTGGTTTTGGGATATTTTTACAAATTCTTGTTTATAGAAAAAAAAAAAAATACCCAAAAGCTAATATCATTGTTTGTTCTCAAGATATTTGGGACGAACAAAAATTTTCTACAATTTTGTTAAGTTTCTTGTGGTTTTTTCGATAAATATAATTATTTGTTGAATATTTTTACAAATGTTATCTCATTTATTATAAACTCATTTAAGGAATAAAATTAGCCTGAAGTCAATACCATTGTTTGCTCTCAAAATATTTGAGATGAAAAAATATTCTCCACAATTTTTGGTGAAGTAGGTACCTATCTTGTAGTTCTTTTTTACTTAAAAAAAAAACTTCTTGCTGAATTTTTTTTTCAAATCCTATCAAGTATCAATTCTAAACTAGTGTGTGGACTTAAATTAACCCGATGTCATGTCATTATCTGTTCTCAAGATTTTTGAGGCAAAAACCAACTTTTTAACAATTAGTGTGTAGAATTGCTTGCAGTTTTTCGCTTAAAAAAAAAAAACTATTAATTCAATCCTTTTTAAAATTTTATCAATTTGTATCTATAAACTAGCATATAAAATAAAATAACCTCGAAGCCAATATCATTGTTTGTTGTCAAGATATTCGAGCCAAACAACTTTTTTCAACAATTTTCATCTACATTTTTTTATAAAAAAAAAAACTATAAGTTGATATACTTCTATATTTTAATCAATTCCTTATTACGTCAATTTGCGTAGAATAAAATTAACCTGAAGTCGATTTGTTCTCGAGATATCTGAGACTAAGGAAATTTGAACTGCTCCTTGAATTTATTGAAAGGTCATTTCTGCTTGTAATGAAACTCTACTGTGTATACAATAAAATCCATCCGAAGTCGATATCTTAATTCGTCCTTGAGATACGGTGAACAAAAAAAGCGAAGGAACGTACGAACACACACAGACATCTCTCTACAAAAATGGATTCCGATTCTAGGGAGCGAAACGTGAAGATATGTTAAAATTTTTATTTTGACAAATCGGACCATTTACAATAACTTCCAATGGGAAGTTAAAAAATTATAACTTTTTTATGTTTTAGTTTTGTGATTTTATTGACCTATATTTGTATTCCCACTTGTAGGTATTCTTATTTCATATTTTTCATTTTCTTCGTTAATCCATCTAATCATAGCTAAACAAAACACAACAGTAAAATAATAAACAAACAAAAAACCACCAACAAATATCCTAACGAACCTACCTGAAAACTAAACATCCCACATGCATTCTATCCTACTTACCTTTCACGCACATCGCATTCTATACTATTAATAAAAAAAATATTTACCGGCAAGCAGCGCAAACAAACCTCCCAACTCCAAGGCATCTTTGCAACTGAAGAGGAAGACAGACTGAACACTGAAATGAACAGTCTCTTATAATAAACTACTAGACAGATATCAGGGATGAAATCGTGTTTCAGCAATGTATCAAAATATAAAAGGAAAGTGTATCGAATTGTACTTTTTGATTTGATTTGATAATATTTTGTCCACATTTGCTGTTGTATGAACGTATGTAATATTTCTATATCCAAATAATTAAAAAACAACTTAGCTGTTTATGTTAATTAACATATAAGGTACATACATACTTACATATGCGAAACTTTTATAACAAAACTGTAGGAATTTGTTGCAATACCCTTCGATTTTGCGAGATTTAAATTTTATAAATTTAATGTTTTCGATTTTTAATTGCGAGATTGTTGAAACCGGTATTTTGTAGATGCCATTTTCTCGAACAAACTGTATTAATCATTTTTATTTCTTCTGTTATATCGATGTCAGCCTCGGTTCACAGTATACATTTTGTGAGGTCAGATGATTTTCTTTTTAATTTACTTTATCTTTTTCGTTGAATGCAAAAGTGGAGTACTTTAGCAAAGTGGAGTGTATCGAAAAAAGTACAATCTTATCGACTTTTGCAACCCTGGCAGAGATAGAAAGAAATCTTCAATGAACTATGGGACTATATTTTTGTGCTCTGTTTATTTGGGCTGTTTGTGCACAAAAACTTGCGAATCGACGACGATGAATTTTAGGAATATTGATTAAAGATTTAGTACCACTTTTTAATTAATTGTATTTTCGATTTGTGAAGCTTATATAGAACGTACAGCAACGTATGATATATCAAAATAATTGTCAATTATTCAAGCTGCTTATAAAACAAAAACTAATTGTCTAGGTGCACAGATTAAAGAGTTAGTAGGTGATATGTAAATGAACAGAAATATGTTATTATCTCGGCTTAGGTACGAATTAAAAAATCAAATTTTACATGTTATATGTGAATCTATATAATCTATCTCCGGTATGAATTTGAGATTTTTAAATGCAACCATTTAAAAGATAAAAAATAATAACTGCGAAAAATCGATCAACAAAAATTATATAAAATATATAAAATATAAAAAAATACTAGGTATCAAAATTTCCTGAAACGAAACAATTTGTTATTTATTATCTTTCTTAAACTATACAATTTAGTACAATCAGCCTTAACTCTGATGTGTAGCATTTGTGAGCCATCTTTTTTAGAACTTTGAACTTACAACCAATAATATCTCACTTTGTAGATTTTTTGGAGTTGCAAAATATATGTACAAAATTGTTATATTAAACTTAACCATCGATAAACAAAAAAAAATATTACTCTGGCACTTCTCATTTGTTTTCTTTTTTTGTTCGACCATTTCACATAAAACCATATTTTAAAACACGTCATATTGCACCTCTACATTATTTTCCTATCATAAACATTTTCAAAAAATTTCCAACGCTTAGATTTAGTTTTAGAAGCACAATGCACTGCTGGGTGCTGACTGCACTAGCTCTTGCATTTTATAATTATAGTAATATGCATAGTTAAAACTTATATTGTTCACTTTAGAAACACCAACCAAAAATTCAACCGTACCCTCCCTATCCGCCTGCAATCATCTTCTATACATATTTGTTCATTCCAAAATGAATGGTAACACCACCAAAAATTCGATCTTATCCCCCATATACGCCAGCGTTCATCTCATATTACCATTGTTCAATTTATTCATTTTAGTAACACCACCAAAAATTCGATCTTATCCCCCTTATACGCCATCGTTCATCTCATATACACACTTGTTCACTTTATTCATTTTAGTAACACCATAATTTACTCAAAACGACCCTATAAACATTTTCAATGTTAAAAATTGGCTTGGATGTATCGATTGGGTTTGAATAGACCTTTCCAAAAAGGTATATCATGATTTATTTCATTGACTTTTTAAAAAAAGTGATTTTTTTTTTAAAAACGGCAAGGGGGTAGTCCATGCTTTTTTTCGGATTTCATGAAAAAATTTTGCGATGAAATTTTTACATTTTTGGAAAGGTGTGTTCATTTCGTGTTCAGCACTGAAGACCGCAACAATTTTGAAAGCTCGGTTCGTTAGTTATTCGCATATAACGGATTGCGTTGAAACTGCTTTCAAATTACTTTCAGTGCGAATATCTAATGAACTGAACGTTGCAAAAGCGTTTGGTTTTCAGTAACGGATAGGTTTTGAATAGAGAATTCAGAAATTGAAAACCGAAACCATTTGGAAGGCTTAGTGGCGAAAATATCTCTATCCAAAGGCGTTTTGAAGCTAATAAATCAAAAAACGCAAAAAATAAATTATCACTTTGGAAGCGTATATTTTGAGAACCAGATATCATAGAAGGTTCTAGTTTTCAGTTTTGGAAAGCTCTACAAAATGTCAATCCAAAAAAATTTTTTTTTTTTTTTGGACATTTGGTTTAGGAATTATCGCTATCCAAAGGCATTAAAGTAAGTAGTTTTGGGGCAGAAATCTGTAAAATCACTTTGGATGCGAATAATTCCTTAACCAGATGATGAAAAAAAAATTGGCTTGGATGTATCGATTGGGTTTGAATAGACCTTTCCAAAAAGGTATATCATGATTTATTTCATTGACTTTTTAAAAAAAGTGATTTTTTTTTTTAAAAACGGCAAGGGGGTAGTCCATGCTTTTTTTCGGATTTCATGAAAAAATTTTGCGATGAAATTTTTACATTTTTGGAAAGGTGTGTTCATTTCCTGTTCAGCACTGAAGACCGCAACAATTTTGAAAGCTCGGTTCGTTAGTTATTCGCATATAACGGATTGCGTTGAAACTGCTTTCAAATTACTTTCAGTGCGAATATCTAATGAACTGAACGTTGCAAAAGCGTTTGGTTTTCAGTAACGGATAGGTTTTGAATAGAGAATTCAGAAATTGAAAACCGAAACCATTTGGAAGGCTTAGGGCGAAAATATCTCTATGCAAAGGCGTTTTGAAGCTAATAAATACAAAAATGCAAAAAATAAAATATCACTTTGGAAGCGTATATTTTGAGAACCAGATATCATAGAAGGTTCTAGTTTTCAGTTTTGCAAAGCTCTACAAAATGTCAATCCAAAAAAAATTTTTTTTTTTTTTTTGGACATTTGGTTTAGGAATTATCGCTATCCAAAGACATTAAGGTAAGTAGTTTTGGGGCAGAAATCTGTAAAATCACTTTGGATGCGAATAATTCCTTAACCAGATGATGAAAAAAAAATTGGCTTGGATGTATCGATTGGGTTTGAATAGACCTTTCCAAAAAGGTATGTCATGATTTATTTCATTGACTTTTTAAAAAAAGTGATTTTTTTTTTGAAAAAAACGGCAAGGGGGTAGTCCATGCTTTTTTTCGGATTTCATGAAAAAAATTTGCGATGAAATTTTTACATTTTTGGAAAGGTGTGTTCATTTCCTGTTCAGCACTGAAGACCGCAACAGTTTTGAAAGCTCGGTTCGTTAGTTATTCGCATATAACGGATTGCGTTGAAACTGCTTTCAAATTACTTTCAGTGCGAATATCTAATGAACTGAACGTTGCAAAAGCGTTTGGTTTTCAGTAACGGATAGGTTTTGAATACAGAATTCAGAAATTGAAAACCGAAACCATTTGGAAGGCTTAGTGGCGAAAATATCTCTATCCAAAGGCGTTTTGAAGCTAATAAATACAAAAACGCAAAAAATAAAATATCACTTTGGAAGCGTATATTTTGAGAACTAGATATCATAGAAGGTTCTAGTTTTCAGTTTTGGAAAGCTCTTTAAAATGTCAATCCAAAAAAAATTTTTTTTTTTTTTGGACATTTGGTTTAGGAATTATCGCTATCCAAAGACATTAAAGTAAGTAGTTTTGGGGCAGAAATCTGTAAAATCACTTTGGATGCGAATAATTCCTTAACCAGATGATGAAAAAAAAATTGGCTTGGATGTATCGATTGGGTTTGAATAGACCTTTCCAAAAAGGTATGTCATGATTTATTTCATTGACTTTTCAAAAAAAGTGATTTTTTTTTTAAAAACGGCAAGGGGGTAGTCTATGCTTTTTTTCGGATTTCATAAAAAAATTTTGCGATGAAATTTTTACATTTTTGGAAAGGTGTGTTCATTTCCTGTTCAGCACTGAAGACCGCAACAATTTTGAAAGCTCGGTTCGTTAGTTATTCGCATATAACGGATTGCGTTGAAACTGCACTAAAATTACTTTCAGTGCAAATATATAATGAACTGAACGTTGCAAATGCGTTTGGTTTTCAGTAACGGATAGGTTTTGAATAGAGAATTCAGAAATTGAAAACCGAAACCATTTGGAAGCTTAGTGGCGAAAATATCTCTATCCAAAGGCGTTTTGAAGCTAATAAATCAAAAAACGCAAAAAATAAAATATCACTTTGGAAGCGTATATTTTGAGAACCAGATATCATAGAAGGTTCTAGTTTTCAGTTCTGGAAAGCTCTACAAAATGTCAATCCAAAAAAATTTTTTTTTTTTTTGGACATTTGGTTTAGGAATTATCGCTATCCAAAGACATTAAGGTAACTAGTTTTGGGGCAGAAATCTGTAAAATCTTTTTGGATGCGAATAATTCCTTAACCAGATGATGAAAAAAAATTTGGCTTGGATGTATCAATTGGGTTTGAATAGACCTTTCCAAAAAGGTATGTCATGATTTATTTCATTGACTTTTTAAAAAAAGTGATTTTTTTGATTTGACGGATGTTTGACGGATGTTTGACGGATGTTTGATGGATGTTTGACGGATGTTTGACGGATGTTTGACGGATGTTTGATTGATATTTGACGGATGTTTGACGGATGTTTGACGGATGTTTGACGGATGTTTGATGGATGTTTGACGGATGTTTGACGGATGTTTGACGGATGTTTGACGGATGTTTGACGGATGTTTGATTGATATTTGACGGATGTTTGACGGATGTTTGACGGATGTTTGATGGATGTTTGACGGATGTTTGACGGATGTTTGATGGATGTTTGACGGATGTTTGACGGATGTTTGATGGATGTTTGACGGATGTTTGATTGATATTTGACGGATGTTTGACGGATGTTTGACGGATGTTTGACGGATGTTTGATGGATGTTTGACGGATGTTTGACGGATGTTTGACGGATGTTTGACGGATGTTTGACGGATGTTTGATGGATGTTTGACGGATGTTTGACGAATGTTTGATGGATGTTTGACGGATGTTTGACGGATGTTTGACGGATGTTTGACGGATGTTTGATGGATGTTTGACGGATGTTTGACGGATGTTTGACGGATGTTTGACGGATGTTTAACGGATGTTTGACAGATGTTTGATGGAATGTGACGGATGTTTGACGGATGTTTGACGAATGTTTGATGGATGTTTGATGGATGTTTGACGGATGTTTGACGGATGTTTGATGGATGTTTGACGGATGTTTGACGGATGTTTGACGGATGTTTGACAGATGTTTGATGGGTGTTTGACGGATGTTTGACGGATGTTTGACGGATGTTTGACGGATGTTTGACGGATGTTTGATGGATGTTTGACGGATGTTTGACGGATGTTTGATGGATGTTTGACGGATGTTTGACGGATGTTTGATGGATGTTTGACGAATGTTTGACGGATGTTTGATGGATGTTTGACGGATGTTTGACGGATGTTTGATGGATGTTTGACGGATGTTTGACGGATGTTTGACGGATGTTTGACGGATGTTTGACGGATGTTTGATGGATGTTTGACGGATGTTTGACGAATGTTTGATGGATGTTTGACGGATGTTTGACGGATGTTTGACGGATGTTTGACGGATGTTTGATGGATGTTTGACGGATGTTTGACGGATGTTTGATGGATGTTTGACGGATGTTTGACGGATGTTTGATGGATGTTTGACGGATGTTTGACGGATGTTTGATGGATGTTTGACGGATGTTTGACGGATGTTTGACGGATGTTTGACGGATGTTTGACGGATGTTTGATGGATGTTTGACGGATGTGTGAGGGATGTTTGACAGATGTTTGATGGGTGTTTGACGGATGTTTGACGGATGTTTGACGGATGTTTGATGGATGTTTGACGGATGTTTGACGGATGTTTGACGGATGTTTGACGGATGTTTGATGGATGTTTGACGGATGTTTGACGAATGTTTGATGGATGTTTGACGGATGTTTGACGGATGTTTGACGGATGTTTGACGGATGTTTGACGGATGTTTGACAGATGTTTGATGGAATGTGACGGATGTTTGACGGATGTTTGACGAATGTTTGATGGATGTTTGATGGATGTTTGACGGATGTTTGACGGATGTTTGATGGATGTTTGACGGATGTTTGACGGATGTTTGACGGATGTTTGACAGATGTTTGATGGGTGTTTGACGGATGTTTGACGGATGTTTGACGGATGATTGATTGATATTTAACGGATGTTTGACGGATGTTTGACGGATGTTTGATGGATGTTTGACGGATGTTTGATGGATGTTTGACGGATGTTTGACGGATGTTTGACGGATGTTTGATGGATGTTTGATGGATGTTTGACGGATGTTTGATGAATGTTTGATGGATGTTTGACGGATGTTTGACGAATGTTTGATGGATGTTTGACGGATGTTTGACGGATGTTTGACGGATGTTTGACGGATGTTTGACGGATGTTTGACGGATGTTTGACGGATGTTTGATGGATGTTTGACGGATGTTTGACGAATGTTTGATGGATGTTTGACGGATGTTTGACGGATGTTTGACGGATGTTTGACGGATGTTTGATGGATGTTTGACGGATGTTTGACGGATGTTTGACGGATGTTTGACGGATGTTTGACGGATGTTTGACAGATGTTTGATGGAATGTGACGGATGTTTGACGGATGTTTGACGAATGTTTGATGGATGTTTGATGGATGTTTGACGGATGTTTGACGGATGTTTGATGGATGTTTGACGGATGTTTGACGGATGTTTGACGGATGTTTGACAGATGTTTGATGGGTGTTTGACGGATGTTTGACGGATGTTTGACGGATGTTTGACGGATGTTTGACGGATGTTTGATTGATATTTAACGGATGTTTGACGGATGTTTGACGGATGTTTGATGGATGTTTGACGGATGTTTGATGGATGTTTGACGGATGTTTGACGGATGTTTGACGGATGTTTGACGGATGTTTGATGGATGTTTGACAGATGTTTGATGGATGTTTGACGGATGTTTGACGGATGTTTGACGGATGTTAACGGATGTTTGACGGATTTTTGACGGATGTTTAATGGATGTTGACGGATGTTTGACAGATGTTTGACGGATGTTTGACGGATGTTTGACGGATGTTTGATGGATGTTTGACGGATGTTTGACGGATGTTTGATGGATGTTTGATGGATGTTTGACGGATGTTTGACGGATGTTTGATGGATGTTTGACGGATGTTTGACGGATGTTTGACGGATGTTTGATTGATATTTAACGGATGTTTGACGGATGTTTGACGGATGTTTAACGGATGTTTGATGGATGTTTGACGGATGTTTGATGGATGTTTGACGGATGTTTGACGGATGTTTGACGGATGTTTGATGGATGTTTGACGGATGTTTGATGGATGTTTGACGGATTTTTGACGGATGTTTGATGGATGTTTGACGGATGTTTGACGAATGTTTGATGGATGTTTGACGGATGTTTGACGGATGTTTGACGGATGTTTGACGGATGTTTGACGGATGTTTGACAGATGTTTGATGGAATGTGACGGATGTTTGACGGATGTTTGACGAATGTTTGATGGATGTTTGATGGATGTTTGACGGATGTTTGACGGATGTTTGATGGATGTTTGACGGATGTTTGACGGATGTTTGACGGATGTTTGATGGATGTTTGACGGATGTTTGACGAATGTTTGACGGATGTTTGACGGATGTTTGACGGATGTTTGACGGATGTTTGATGGATGTTTGACGGATGTTTGACGGATGTTTGATGGATGTTTGACGGATGTTTGACGGATGTTTGGTGGATGTTTGACGGATGTTTGACGAATGTTTGACGGATGTTTGACGGATGTTTGACGGATGTTTGATTGATATTTAATGGATGTTTAACGGATGTTTGACGGATGTTTGACGGATGTTTGACGGATGTTTGACAGATGTTTGATGGAATGTGACGGATGTTTGACGGATGTTTGACGAATGTTTGATGGATGTTTGATGGATGTTTGACGGATGTTTGACGGATGTTTGATGGATGTTTGACGGATGTTTGACGGATGTTTGACGGATGTTTGACAGATGTTTGATGGGTGTTTGACGGATGTTTGACGGATGTTTGACGGATGTTTGACGGATGTTTGATTGATATTTAACGGATGTTTGACGGATGTTTGACGGATGTTTGATGGATGTTTGACGGATGTTTGATGGATGTTTGACGGATGTTTGACGGATGTTTGACGGATGTTTCACGGATGTTTGACGGATGTTTGATGGATGTTTGACGGATGTTTGACGGATGTTTGACGGATGTTTAACGGATGTTTGACGGATGTTTGACGGATGTTTAATGGATGTTGGCGGATGTTTGACAGATGTTTGACGGATGTTTGACGGATGTTTGACGGATGTTTGATGGATGTTTGACGGATGTTTGACGGATGTTTGATGGATGTTTGATGGATGTTTGACGGATGTTTGACGGATGTTTGACGGATGTTTGACGGATGTTTGACGGATGTTTGACGGATGTTTGACGGATGTTTGATTGATATTTAACGGATGTTTGACGGATGTTTGACGGATGTTTAACGGATGTTTGATGGATGTTTGACGGATGTTTGATGGATGTTTGACGGATGTTTGACGGATGTTTGACGGATGTTTGATGGATGTTTGACGGATGTTTGATGGATGTTTGACGGATTTTTGACGGATGTTTGACGGATGTTTGACGGATGTTTGACGGATGTTTGATGGATGTTTGACGGATGTTTGACGGATGTTTGACGGATGTTTGACGGATGTTTGATTGATATTTGACGGATGTTTGACGGATGTTTGATGGATGTTTGACGGATGTTTGACAGATGTTTGATGGATGTTTGACGGATGTTTGACGGATGTTTGATGGATGTTTGACGGATGTTTGACTAATGTTTGGTGGATGTTTGATGTATGTTTGACGGATGTTTGATGGATGTTTGACGGATGTTTGATGGATGTTTGATGGATGTTTGACGGATGTTTGACGGATGTTTGACGGATGTTTGACCGATGTTTGACAGATGTTTGATGGATGTTTGACGGATGTTTGACGGATGTTTGATGGATGTTTGACGGATATTTGTCGGATGTTTGACGGATGTTTGACTGATGTTTCATGGATGTTTGACGGATGTTTGACGGATGTTTTATGGATGTTTGACGGATGTTTGAAGGTAGTTTGACGGATGGTTGACGGATGTTTGACGGATGTTTGAGAGATGTTTGACGGATGTTTGACGGATTTTTGATGGATGTTTGACGGATGTTTGACGGATGTTTGATGGATGTTTGACGGATGTTTGATTGATATTTGACGGATGTTTGACGGATGTTTGATGGATGTTTGACGGACGTTTGACGGATGTTTGACGGATGTTTGACGGATGTTTGACGGATGTTTGATGGATGTTTGATGGATGTTTGACGGATGTTTGACGGATGTTTGATGGATGTTTGACGGATGCTTGACGGATGTTTTATGGATGTTTGACGGATGTTTGAAGGTAGTTTGACGGATGGTTGACGGATGTTTGAGAGATGTTTGACGGATGTTTTACGGATGTTTGACGGATTTTTGATGGATGTTTGACGGATGTTTGACGGATGTTTGATGGATGTTTGACGGATGTTTGATTGATATTTGACGGATGTTTGACGGATGTTTGATGGATGTTTGACGGACGTTTGACGGATGTTTGACGGATGTTTGACGGATGTTTGACGGATGTTTGATGGATGTTTGACGGATGTTTGACGGATGTTTGACGGATGTTTGACGGATGTTTGACGGATGTTTGACGGATGTTTGACGGATGTTTGACGGATGTTTGACGGATGTTTGACGGATGTTTGATGGATGTTTGACGGATGTTTGACGGACGTTTGACGGATGTTTGACGGATGTTTGACGGATGTTTGACGGATGTTTGACGGATGTTTGACGGATGTTTGATGGATGTTTGACGGATGTTTGACGGATGTTTGACGGATGTTTGACGGATGTTTGACGGATGTTTGACGGATGTTTGATGGATGTTTGATTGATATTTGATGGATGTTTGACTGATGTTTAACGGATGTTTGTTGGATGTTTGACGGATGTTTGACGGATGTTTGATGGATGTTTGACGGATGTTTGACGAATGTTTGACAGATGTTTGATGGATGTTTGATGTATGTTTGACGGATGTTTGATGGATGTTTGACGGATGTTTGATGGATGTTTGACGGACGTTTGACGGATGTTTGACGGATGTTTGACGGATGTTTGACGGATGTTTGACGGATGTTTGACGGATGTTTGGCGGATGTTTGACGGATGTTTGACGGATGTTTGATGGATGTTTGACAGATGTTTGACTAATGTTTGATGGATGTTTGATGGATGTTTGACGAATGTTTGACAGATGTTTGATGGATGTTTGATGTATGTTTGACGGATGTTTGATGGATGTTTGACGAATGTTTGATGGATGTTTGACGGACGTTTGACGGATGTTTGACGGATGTTTGACGGATGTTTGACGGATGTTTGATGGATGTTTGACGGACGTTTGACGGATGTTTGACGGATGTTTGACGGATGTTTGACGGATGTTTGACGGATGTTTGACCGATGTTTGACAGATGTTTGATGGATGTTTGACGGATGTTTGACGGATGTTTGATGGACGTTTGATGGATGTTTGACGGATGTTTGATGGATGTTTGACGAATGTTTGATGGATGTTTGACGGACGTTTGACGGATGTTTGACGGATGTTTGACGGATGTTTGACGGATGTTTGACGGATGTTTGACGGATGTTTGACGGATGTTTGGCGGATGTTTGACGGATGTTTGACGGATGTTTGATGGATGTTTGACAGATGTTTGACTAATGTTTGATGGATGTTTGATGGATGTTTGACGAATGTTTGACAGATGTTTGATGGATGTTTGATGTATGTTTGACGGATGTTTGATGGATGTTTGACGGATGTTTGATGGATGTTTGATGGATGTTTGACGGATGTTTGACGGATGTTTGACGGATGTTTGACCGATGTTTGACGGATGTTTGATGGATGTTTGACGGATGTTTGACGGATGTTTGATGGACGTTTGATGGATGTTTGACGGATGTTTGATGGATGTTTGACGAATGTTTGATGGATGTTTGACGGACGTTTGACGGATGTTTGACGGATGTTTGACGGATGTTTGACGGATGTTTGACGGATGTTTGACGGATGTTTGATGGATGTTTGACGGATGTTTGACGGATGTTTGACGGATGTTTGACGGATGTTTGACGGATGTTTGACGGATGTTTGATGGATGTTTGATTGATATTTGATGGATGTTTGACGGATGTTTAACGGATGTTTGTTGGATGTTTGACGGATGTTTGACGGATGTTTGATGGATGTTTGACGGATGTTTGACGGATGTTTGACGGATGTTTGATGGATGTTTGACGGATGTTTGACGGATGTTTGACGGATGTTTGATGGATGTTTGACGGATGTTTGACGAATGTTTGACGGATGTTTGACGGATGTTTGACGGATGTTTGACGGATGTTTGATGGATGTTTGACGGATGTTTGACGGATGTTTGATGGATGTTTGACGGATGTTTGACGGATGTTTGATGGATGTTTGACGGATGTTTGACGAATGTTTGACGGATGTTTGACGGATGTTTGACGGATGTTTGATTGATATTTAACGGATGTTTAACGGATGTTTGACGGATGTTTGACGGATGTTTGACGGATGATTGATGGATGTTTGACGGATGTTTGACGGATGTTTGATGGATGTTTGACGGATATTTGATGGATGTTTGACGGATGTTTGATGTATATTTGACGGATGTTTGACGGAATTTTGACGGAAGTTTGACAGATGTTTGACGGATGTTTGATGGATGTTTGAGAGATGTTTGACGGATGTTGGACGGATATTTGACGGATGTTTGATGGCTGTTTGATGGATATTTGCCGGATGTTTGATGGATGTTTGACGGATGTTTGACGGATGTTTGACGGATGTTTGATGGATGTTTGACGGATGTTTGACGGATGTTTGATGGATGTTTGACGGATATTTGTCGGATGTTTGACGGCTGTTTGACTGATGTTTCATGGATGTTTGACGGATGTTTGACGGATGTTTTATGGATGTTTGACGGATGTTTGAAGGTAGTTTGACGGATGGTTGACGGATGTTTGACGGATGTTTGAGAGATGTTTGACGGATGTTTGATGGATTTTTGATGGATGTTTGACGGATGTTTGACGGATGTTTGATGGATGTTTGACGGATGTTTGATTGATATTTGACGGATGTTTGACGGATGTTTGATGGATGTTTGAAGGATGTTTGATGGATGTTTGACGGATGTTTGACGGATGTTTGACGGATGTTTGACGGATGTTTGACGGATGTTTGACAGATGTTTGACGGATGTTTGACGGATGTTTGATGGATGTTTGACGGATGTTTGATGGATATTTGACGGATGTTTGATGGATGTTTGATGGATGTTTGACGGATGTTTGAAGGATGTTTTGTTTGACGGTTGTTTGACGGATGTTTGACGGATGTTTGACGGATGTTTGATGGATGTTTGACAGATGTTTGATGGATGTTTGACGGATGTTTGACGGATGTTTGATGGATGTTTGACGGATGCTTGACGGATGTTTGACGGATGTTTAATGGATGTTTGACGGATGTTTGACGGATGTTTGATGGATGTTTGACGGATGTTTGACGGATATTTGACAGATGTTTGACGGATGTTTGACGGTTGTTTGACGGATGTTTGACGGATGTTTGACGGATGTTTGATGGATGTTTGACGGATGTTTGACGGATGTTTGACGGATGTTTGATGGATGTTTGACGGATGTTTGACGGATGTTTTTTTTTTTTTTTTGGACATTTGGTTAAGGAATTATCGCTATCCAAAGACATTAAGGTAAGTAGTTTTGGGGCAGAAATCTGTAAAATCTTTTTGGATGCGAATAATTCCTTAACCAGATGATGAAAAAAAAATTGGCTTGGATGTATCGATTGGGTTTGAATAGACCTTTCCAAAAAGGTATCTCATGATTTATTTCATTGACTTTTTAAAAAAAGTGATTTTTTTTTAAAAACGGCAAGGGGGTAGTCCATGCTTTTTTTCGGATTTCATAAAAAAATTTTGCGATGAAATTTTTACATTTTTGGAAAGGTGTGTTCATTTCCTCTTCAGCACTGAAGACCGCAACAATTTTGAAAGCTCGGTTCGTTAGTTATTCGCATATAACGGATTGCGTTGAAACTGCACTAAAATTACTTTCAGTGCAAATATATAATGAACTGAACGTTGCAAATGCGTTTGTTTTCAGTAACGGATAGGTTTTGAATAGAGAATTCAGAAATTGAAAACCGAAACCATTTGGAAGCTTAGTGGCGAAAATATCTCTATCCAAAGGCGTTTTGAAGCTAATAAATCAAAAAACGCAAAAAATAAAATATCACTTTGGAAGCGTATATTTTGAGAACCAGATATCATAGAAGGTTCTAGTTTTCAGTTCTGGAAAGCTCTACAAAATGTCAATCCAAAAAAATTTTTTTTTTTTTTTGACATTTGGTTTAGGAATTATCGCTATCCAAAGACATTAAGGTAAGTAGTTTTGGGGCAGAAATCTGTAAAATCTTTTTGGATGCGAATAATTCCTTAACCAGATGATGAAAAAAAATTTGGCTTGGATGTATCGATTGGGTTTGAATAGACCTTTCCAAAAAGGTATGTCATGATTTATTTCATTGACTTTTTAAAAAAAGTGATTTTTTTGATTTGACGGATGTTTGACGGATGTTTGACGGATGTTTGATGGATGTTTGACGGATGTTTGACGGATGTTTGACGGATGTTTGACGGATGTTTGATTGATATTTGACGGATGTTTGACGGATGTTTGACGGATGTTTGACGGATGTTTGATGGATGTTTGACGGATGTTTGACGGATGTTTGATGGATGTTTGACGGATGTTTGACGGATGTTTGATGGATGTTTGACGGATGTTTGACGGATGTTTGATGGATGTTTGACGGATGTTTGACGGATGTTTGACGGATGTTTGACGGATGTTTGACGGATGTTTGATGGATGTTTGGCGGATGTTTGACGGATGTTTGACAGATGTTTAATGGGTGTTTGACGGATGTTTGACGGATGTTTGACGGATGTTTGATTGATATTTAACGGATGTTTGACGGATGTTTGACGGATGTTTGACGGATGTTTGATGGATGTTTGACGGATGTTTGACGGATGTTTGACGGATGTTTGACGGAAGTTTGATGGATGTTTGACGGATGTTTGATGGATGTTTGACGGATGTTTGACGAATGTTTGATGGATGTTTGACGGATGTTTGATGGATGTTTGACGGATTTTTGACGGATGTTTGACGGATGTTTGACGGATGTTTGACGGATGTTTGATGGATGTTTGACGGATGTTTGACGGATGTTTGACGGATGTTTGATTGATATTTAACGGATGTTTGATGGATGTTTGACGGATGTTTGATGGATGTTTGACGGATGTTTGACGGATGTTTGACGGATGTTTGATGGATGTTTGACGGATGTTTGATGGATGTTTGATGGATTTTTGACGGATGTTTGACGGATGTTTGACGGATGTTTGACGGATGTTTGATGGATGTTTGACGGATGTTTGACGGATGTTTGATGGATGTTTGACAGATGTTTGACTAATGTTTGATGGATGTTTGATGGATGTTTGACGAATGTTTGACAGATGTTTGATGGATGTTTGACGGATGTTTGACGGATGTTTGATGGATGTTTGACAGATGTTTGACTAATGTTTGATGGATGTTTGATGTATGTTTGACGGATGTTTGATGGATGTTTGACGGATGTTTGATGGATGTTTGATGGATGTTTGATGGATGTTTGACGGATGTTTGACGGATGTTTGACCGATGTTTAACAGATGTTTGATGGATGTTTGACGGATGTTTGACGGATGTTTGATGGATGTTTGATGGATGTTTGACGGATGTTTGATGGATGTTTGACGAATGTTTGATGGATGTTTGACGGACGTTTGACGGATGTTTGACGGATGTTTGACGGATGTTTGACGGATGTTTGACGGATGTTTGACGGATGTTTGACGGATGTTTGATGGATGTTTGACGGATGTTTGACGGATGTTTGACGGATGTTTGACAGATGTTTGATGGAATGTGACGGATGTTTGACGAATGTTTGATGGATGTTTATTGGATGTTTGACGGATGTTTGACGGATGTTTGATGGATGTTTGACGGATGTTTGATGGATGTTTGATGGATGTTTGATGGATGTTTGACGGATGTTTGACGGATGTTTGACCGATGTTTAACAGATGTTTGATGGATGTTTGACGGATGTTTGACGGATGTTTGATGGACGTTTGATGGATGTTTGACGGATGTTTGATGGATGTTTGACGAATGTTTGATGGATGTTTGACGGACGTTTGACGGATGTTTGACGGATGTTTGACGGATGTTTGACGGATGTTTGACGGATGTTTGACGGATGTTTGACGGATGTTTGATGGATGTTTGACGGATGTTTGACGGATGTTTGACGGATGTTTGACAGATGTTTGATGGAATGTGACGGATGTTTGACGAATGTTTGATGGATGTTTGATGGATGTTTGACGGATGTTTGACGGATGTTTGATGGATGTTTGACGGATATTTGACGGATGTTTGACGGATGTTTGACGGATGTTTGTTGGATGTTTGACGAATGTTTGACGGATGTTTGATGGATGTTTGATGGATGTTTGACGGATATTTGACGGATGTTTGACGGATGTTTGATGGATAATTGACGGATGTTTGACGAATGTTTGACGGATGTTTGACGGATGTTTGGCGGATATTTGACGGATGTTTGATGGATGTTTGACGGATGTTTGACGGATGTTTGATGGATGTTTGACGGATGTTTGACGGATGTTTGATGGATGTTTGACGGATGTTTGACGAATGTTTGACGGATGTTTGACGGATGTTTGACGGATGTTTGATTGATATTTAACGGATGTTTAACGGATGTTTGACGGATGTTTGACGGATGATTGATGGTTGTTTGACGGATGTTTGACGGATGTTTGATGGATGTTTGACGGATATTTGATGGATGTTTGACGGATGTTTGATGGATGTTTGACGGATGTTTGACGGATGTTTGATGGATGTTTGATGGATGTTTGATGGATGCTTGATGGATGCTTGACGGATGTTTGACGGATGTTTGACGGATGTTTGACGGATGTTTGACGGATGTTTGACGGATGTTTGACGGATGTTTGATGGATGTTTGACAGATGCTTGACGGATGTTTGATGGATGTTTGACGGATGTTTGACGGATGTTTGACGGATGTTTGACGGATGTTT
This sequence comes from Dasysyrphus tricinctus, assembly GCA_963921185.1. Classification (NCBI taxonomy): domain Eukaryota; kingdom Metazoa; phylum Arthropoda; class Insecta; order Diptera; family Syrphidae; genus Dasysyrphus; species Dasysyrphus tricinctus. Next base: position 245,927,370 of record OY992530.1, read on the forward strand.
GATGGATGTTTGACGGATGTTTGACGGATGTTTGTTGGATGTTTGACGGATGTTTGATGGATGTTTTACGGATGTTTGACGGATGTTTGACGGATGTTTGACGGATGTTTGACGGATGTTTGACGGATGTTTGACGGATGTTTGACGGATGTTTGACGGATGTTTGGCGGATGTTTGATGGATGTTTGACGGATGTTTGATGGATGTTTGACGGATGTTTGACGGATGTTTGACGGATGTTTGTTGGATGTTTGACGGATGTTTGACGGATGTTTGACGGATGTTTGACGGATGTTTGGCGGATGTTTGACGGATGTTTGATGGATGTTTGACGGAAGCTTGACGGATGTTTGTTGGATGTTTGACGGATGTTTGATGGATGTTTTACGGATGTTTGACGGATGTTTGACGGATGTTTGACGGATGTTTGACGGATGTTTGAAGGATGTTTGACGGATGTTTGATGGATGTTTGACGGATGCTTGACGGATGTTTGATGGATGTTTGACGGATGTTTGACGGATGTTTGACGGATGTTTGACGGATGTTTGATGGATGTTTGACGGATGTTTGACGGATGTTTGACGGATGTTTGACGGATGTTTGACGGATGTTTGACGGATGTTTGACGGATGTTTGACGGATGTTTGACGGATGTTTGATGGATGTTTGACGGATGCTTGACGGATGTTTGATGGATGTTTGACGGATGTTTGACGGATGTTTGACGGATGTTTGATGGATGTTTGACGGATGTTTGACGGATGTTTGATGGATGCTTGACGGATGTTTGATGGATGTTTGACGGATGTTTGACGGATGTTTGACGGATGTTTGATGGATAATTGACGGATGTTTGACAAATGTTTGACGAATGTTTGACGGATGTTTGGCGGATGTTTGACGGATGTTTGATGGATGTTTGACAGATGTTTGACGGATGTTTGATGGATGTTTGACGGATGCTTGACGGATGTTTGATGGATGCTTGACGGATGTTTGACGGATGTTTGACGGATGTTTGACGGATGTTTGACGGATGTTTGACGGATGTTTGACGGATGTTTGACGGATGTTTGATGGATGTTTGACGGATGTTTGACGGATGTTTAATGGATGTTTGACGGATGTTTGACGGATGTTTGACGGATGTTTGATGGATGTTTGACAGATGTTTGATGGATGTTTGACGGATGTTTGACGGATGTTTGATGGATGTTTGACGGATGTTTGACGGATGTTTAATGGATGTTTGATGGATGTTTGATGGATGTTTGATGGATGTTTGATGGATAATTGACGGATGTTTGACGGATGTTTGACGGATGTTTGATGGATGTTTCACGGATGTTTGACGGATGTTTGATGGATGTTTGACGGATATTTGACGGATGTTTGACGGATGTTTGACGGATGTTTGACTGATGTTTCATGGATGTTTGACGGATGTTTGACGGATGTTTTATGGATGTTTGACGGATGTTTGAAGGTAGTTTGATGGATGGTTGACGGATGTTTGACGGATGTTTGAGAGATGTTTGACGGATGTTTTACGGATGTTTGACGGATTTTTGATGGATGTTTGACGGATGTTTGACGGATGTTTGATGGATGTTTGACGGATGTTTGATTGATATTTGACGGATGTTTGACGGATGTTTGATGGATGTTTGAAGGATGTTTGATGGATGTTTGACGGATGTTTGACGGATGTTTGACGGATGTTTGACGGATGTTTGACGGATGTTTGACAGATGTTTGACGGATGTTTGACGGATGTTTGATGGATGTTTGACGGATGTTTGATGGATATTTGACGGATGTTTGATGGATGTTTGATGGATGTTTGACGGATGTTTGAAGGATGTTTTGTTTGACGGTTGTTTGACGGATGTTTGACGGATGTTTGACGGATGTTTGATGGATGTTTGACAGATGTTTGATGGATGTTTGACGGATGTTTGACGGATGTTTGATGGATGTTTGACGGATGCTTGACGGATGTTTGACGGATGTTTAATGGATGTTTGACGGATGTTTGACGGATGTTTGATGGATGTTTGACGGATGTTTGACGGATATTTGACAGATGTTTGACGGATGTTTGACGGATGTTTGACGGATGTTTGACGGATGTTTGACGGATGTTTGATGGATGTTTGACGGATGTTTGACGGATGTTTGACGGATGTTTGATGGATGTTTGACGGATGTTTGACGGATGTTTTTTTTTTTTTTTTGGACATTTGGTTAAGGAATTATCGCTATCCAAAGACATTAAGGTAAGTAGTTTTGGGGCAGAAATCTGTAAAATCTTTTTGGATGCGAATAATTCCTTAACCAGATGATGAAAAAAAATTGGCTTGGATGTATCGATTGGGTTTGAATAGACCTTTCCAAAAAGGTATGTCATGATTTATTTCATTGACTTTTTAAAAAAGTGATTTTTTTTTTAAAAACGGCAAGGGGGTAGTCCATGCTTTTTTTCGGATTTCATAAAAAAATTTTGCGATGAAATTTTTACATTTTTGGAAAGGTGTGTTCATTTCCTGTTCAGCACTGAAGACCGCAACAATTTTGAAAGCTCGGTTCGTTAGTTATTCGCATATAACGGATTGCGTTGAAACTGCACTAAAATTACTTTCAGTGCAAATATATAATGAACTGAACGTTGCAAATGCGTTTGGTTTTCAGTAGCGGATAGGTTTTGAATAGAGAATTCAGAAATTGAAAACCGAAACCATTTGGAAGCTTAGTGGCGAAAATATCTCTATCCAAAGGCGTTTTGAAGCTAATAAATCAAAAAACGCAAAAAATAAAATATCACTTTGGAAGCGTATATTTTGAGAACCAGATATCATAGAAGGTTCTAGTTTTCAGTTCTGGAAAGCTCTACAAAATGTCAATCCAAAAAAATTTTTTTTTTTTTTTGGACATTTGGTTTAGGAATTATCGCTATCCAAAGACATTAAGGTAAGTAGTTTTGGGGCAGAAATCTGTAAAATCTTTTTGGATGCGAATAATTCCTTAACCAGATGATGAAAAAAAATTTGGCTTGGATGTATCGATTGGGTTTGAATAGACCTTTCCAAAAAGGTATGTCATGATTTATTTCATTGACTTTTTAAAAAAAGTGATTTTTTTGATTTGACGGATGTTTGACGGATGTTTGACGGATGTTTGATGGATGTTTGACGGATGTTTGACGGATGTTTGACGGATGTTTGATTGATATTTGACGGATGTTTGACGGATGTTTGATAGATGTTTGATGGATGTTTGATGGATGTTTGACGGATGTTTGACGGATGTTTGATGGATGTTTGACGGATGTTTGACGGATGTTTGATGGATGTTTGACGGATGTTTGACGGATGTTTGATGGATGTTTGACGGATGTTTGACGGATGTTTGACGGATGTTTGACGGATGTTTGACGGATGTTTGATGGATGTTTGACGGATGTTTGACGGATGTTTGACAGATGTTTGATGGGTGTTTGACGGATGTTTGACGGATGTTTGACGGATGTTTGACGGATGTTTGATTGATATTTAACGGATGTTTGACGGATGTTTGAGGGATGTTTGACGGATGTTTGACGGATGTTTGACGGATGTTTGACGGATGTTTGATGGATGTTTGACGGATGTTTGACGAATGTTTGATGGATGTTTGACGGATGTTTGACGGATGTTTGACGGATGTTTGACGGATGTTTGACGGATGTTTGACGGATGTTTGATTGATATTTAACGGATGTTTGACGGATGTTTAACGGATGTTTGATGGATGTTTGACGGATGTTTGATGGATGTTTGACGGATGTTTGACGGATGTTTGACGGATGTTTGATGGATGTTTGACGGATGTTTGATGGATGTTTGACGGATTTTTGACGGATGTTTGACGGATGTTTGACGGATGTTTGACGGATGTTTGATGGATGTTTGACGGATGTTTGACGGATGTTTGATGGATGTTTGACAGATGTTTGACTAATGTTTGATGGATGTTTGATGGATGTTTGACGAATGTTTGACAGATGTTTGATGGATGTTTGACGGATGTTTGACGGATGTTTGATGGATGTGTGACAGATGTTTGACTAATGTTTGATGGATGTTTGATGTATGTTTGACGGATGTTTGATGGATGTTTGACGGATGTTTGATGGATGTTTGATGGATGTTTGACGGATGTTTGACGGATGTTTGACGGATGTTTGACCGATGTTTGACAGATGTTTCATGGACGTTTGACGGATGTTTGACGGATGTTTGATGGACGTTTGATGGATGTTTGACGGATGTTTGATGGATGTTTGACGAATGTTTGATGGATGTTTGACGGACGTTTGACGGATGTTTGACGGATGTTTGACGGATGTTTGACGGATGTTTGACGGATGTTTGACGGATGTTTGACGGATGTTTGACGGATGTTTGATGGATGTTTGACGGATGTTTGACGGATGTTTGACGGATGTTTGACAGATGTTTGATGGAATGTGACGGATGTTTGACGAATGTTTGATGGATGTTTGATGGATGTTTGACGGATGTTTGACGGATGTTTGATGGATGTTTGACGGATGTTTGATGGATGTTTGAAGGATGTTTGACGGATGTTTGATGGATGTTTAACGGATGTTTGATGGATGTTTGATGGATGTTTGACGGATGTTTGACGGATGTTTGACGGATGTTTGATGGATGTTTGATTGATATTTGACGGATGTTTGTTGTATGTTTGACGAATGTTTGACGGATGTTTGATGGATGTTTGACGGATGTTTGACGGATGTTTGATGGATGTTTGACGGATGTTTGACGGATGTTTGACGGATGTTTGATGGATAATTGACGGATGTTTGACGAATGTTTGACGGATGTTTGACGGATGTTTGGCGGATGTTTGACGGATGTTTGATGGATGTTTGACGGATGTTTGACGGATGTTTGATGGATGTTTGACGGATGTTTGACGGATGTTTGATGGATGTTTGACGGATGTTTGACGAATGTTTGACGGATGTTTGACGGATGTTTGACGGATGTTTGATTGATATTTAACGGATGTTTAACGGATGTTTGACGGATGTTTGACGGATGATTGATGGTTGTTTGACGGATGTTTGACGGATGTTTGATGGATGTTTGACGGATATTTGATGGATGTTTGACGGATGTTTGATGGATGTTTGACGGATGTTTGACGGATGTTTGATGGATGTTTGATGGATGTTTGATGGATGCTTGATGGATGCTTGACGGATGTTTGACGGATGTTTGACGGATGTTTGACGGATGTTTGACGGATGTTTGACGGATGTTTGATGGATGTTTGACAGATGCTTGACGGATGTTTGATGGATGTTTGACGGATGTTTGACGGATGTTTGACGGATGTTTGACGGATGTTTGATGGATGTTTGACGGATGTTTGTTGGATGTTTGACGGATGTTTGATGGATGTTTTACGGATGTTTTACGGATGTTTGACGGATGTTTGACGGATGTTTGACGGATGTTTGACGGATGTTTGACGGATGTTTGACGGATGTTTGACGGATGTTTGACGGATGTTTGACGGATGTTTGATGGATGTTTGACGGATGTTTGATGGATGTTTGACGGATGTTTGACGGATGTTTGACGGATGTTTGTTGGATGTTTGACGGATGTTTGACGGATGTTTGACGGATGTTTGACGGATGTTTGACGGATGTTTGACGGATGTTTGATGGATGTTTGACGGATGCTTGACGGATGTTTGTTGGATGTTTGACGGATGTTTGATGGATGTTTTACGGATGTTTGACGGATGTTTGACGGATGTTTGACGGATGTTTGATGGATGTTTGACGGATGCTTGACGGATGTTTGATGGATATTTGACGGATGTTTGACGGATGTTTGACGGATGTTTGACGGATGTTTGATGGATGTTTGACGGATGTTTGACGGATGTTTGATGGATGCTTGACGGATGTTTGATGGATGTTTGACGGATGTTTGACGGATGTTTGACGGATGTTTGATGGATAATTGACGGATGTTTGACGAATGTTTGACGGATGTTTGACGGATGTTTGGCGGATGATTGACGGATGTTTGATGGATGTTTGACGGATGTTTGACGGATGTTTGATGGATGTTTGACGGATGTTTGACGGATGTTTGATGGATGTTTGACGGATGTTTGACGAATGTTTGACGGATGTTTGACGGATGTTTGATTGATATATAACGGATGTTTAACGGATGTTTGACGGATGTTTGACGGACGATTGATGGTTGTTTGACGGATGTTTGACGGATGTTTGATGGATGTTTGACGGATATTTGATGGATGTTTGACGGATGTTTGACGGATGTTTGATGGATGTTTGACGGATGTTTGACGGATGTTTGACGGATGTTTGACAGATGTTTGATGGATGTTTGATGGATGTTTGATGGATGTTTGACGGATGCTTGACGGATGTTTGACGGATGTTTGACGGATGTTTGACGGATGTTTGACGGATGTTTGACGGATGTTTGACGGATGTTTGACGGATGTTTGATGGATGTTTGACGGATGTTTGACGGATGTTTAATGGATGTTTGACGGATGTTTGACGGATGTTTGACGGATGTTTGATGGATGTTTGACAGATGTTTGATGGATGTTTGACGGATGTTTGACGGATGTTTGATGGATGTTTGACGGATGTTTGACGGATGTTTAATGGATGTTTGATGGATGTTTGATGGATGTTTGATGGATGTTTGACGGATGTTTGACGGATGTTTGACGGATGTTTGACGGATGTTTGACGGAATTTTGATGGATGTTTGACGGATGTTTGATGGATGTTTGACGGATGTTTGACGGATGTTTGACGGATGTTTGATGGATGTTTGACGGATGTTTGATGGATGTTTGACGGATGTTTGACGGATGTTTGATGGATGTTTGACGGATGTTTGACGGATATTTGATGGATGTTTGACGGATGTTTGACGGATGTTTGATGATATGTTTGACGGATGTTTGATGGATGTTTGACGGATGTTTGACGGATGTTTGATGGATGTTTGATGGATGTTTGATGGATGCTTGATGGATGCTTGACGGATGTTTGACGGATGTTTGACGGATGTTTGACGGATGTTTGACGGATGTTTGACGGATGTTTGATGGATGTTTGACGGATGCTTGACGGATGTTTGATGGATGTTTGACGGATGTTTGACGGATGTTTGACGGATGTTTGGCGGATGTTTGACGGATGTTTGACGGATGTTTGATGGATGTTTGACGGATGTTTAATGGATGTTTGACGGATGTTTGACGGATGTTTGACGGATGTTTGACGGATGTTTGATGGATGTTTGACGGATGTTTGACGGATGTTTTGTTTGACGGTTGTTTGACGGATGTTTGATGGATGTTTGAAGGATGTTTGACGGATGTTTGATGGATGTTTGACGGATGTTTTATGGATGTTTGACGGATGTTTGACGGATGTTTGATGGATGTTTGAAGGATGTTTGACGGATGTTTGATGGATGTTTGAAGGATGTTTGATGGATGTTTGACGGATGTTTGACGGATGTTTGATGGATGTTTGACGGATGTTTGACGGATGTTTGACGGATGTTTGCCGGATGTTTGACGGATGTTTGACGGATGTTTGAGGGATGTTTGATGGATGTTTGACGAATGTTTGACGGATGTTTGACGGATATTTGATGGATGTTTGACGGATGTTTGATGGATGTTTGACGGATGTTTGACGGATGTTTGATGGATGTTTGACGGATGTTTGACGGATATTTGATGGATGTTTGACGGATGTTTGACGGATGTTTGATGGATAATTGACGGATGTTTGACGGATGTTTGATGGATGTTTGACGAATGTTTGACGGATGTTTGATGGATGTTTGACGGATGTTTGACGGATGTTTGACGGATGTTTGACGGATGTTTGACGGATGTTTGACGGATGTTTGATGGATGTTTGACGAATGTTTGACGGATGTTTGACGGATGTTTGATGGATGTTTGATGGATGTTTGACGGATGTTTGACGGATGTTTGATGGATGTTTGATGGATGCTTGACGGATGTTTGACGGATGTTTAATGGATGTTTGACGGATGTTTGACGGATGTTTGATGGATGTTTGACGGATGTTTGACGGATGTTTGACAGATGTTTGACGGATGTTTGACGGATGTTTGACGGATGTTTGACGGATGTTTGACGGATGTTTGACGGATGTTTGACGGATGTTTGATGGATGTTTGACGGATGTTTGACGGATGTTTGATGGATGTTTGATGGATGTTTGACGGATGTTTGACGGATGTTTGATGGATGTTTGACGGATGTTTGACGGATGTTTGACGGATGTTTGATCGATGTTTGACGGATGCTTGATGGATGCTTGACGGATGTTTGACGGATGTTTGACGGATGTTTGACGGATGTTTGACGGATGTTTGACGGATGTTTGACGGATGTTTGACAGATGTTTGACGGATGTTTGACGGATGTTTGATGGATGTTTGACGGATGTTTGATGGATGTTTGACGGATGTTTGACGGATGTTTGATGGATGTTTGACGGATGTTTGACGGATGTTTGATGGATGTTTGACGGATGTTTGATGGATGTTTGACGGATGTTTGACGGATGTTTGATGGATGTTTGACGGATGTTTGACGGATGTTTGACGGATGTTTGATGGATGTTTGACGGATGCTTGATGGATGCTTGACGGATGTTTGACGGATGTTTGACGGATGTTTGACGGATGTTTGACGGATGTTTGACGGATGTTTGACGGATGTTTGACGAATGTTTGACGGATGTTTGATGGATGTTTGACGGATGTTTGACGGATGTTTGATGGATGTTTGATGGATGTTTGACGGATATTTGACGGATGTTTGATGGATGTTTGACGGATGTTTGACGGATGTTTGACGGATGTTTGACGGATGTTTGACGGATGTTTGACGGATGTTTTATGGATGTTTGATGGATGTTTGATGGATGTTTGACGGATGTTTGATGGATGTTTGACGGATGTTTGACGGATGTTTGGTGGATGTTTGACGGATGTTTGACGGATGTTTGACGGATGTTTGATGGATGTTTGATGGATGTTTGATGGATGTTTGCCGGATGCTTGACGGATGTTTGACGGATGTTTGACGGATGTTTGACGGATGTTTGACGAATGTTTGACGGATGTTTGATGGATGTTTGACGGATGTTTGACGGATGTTTGATGGATGTTTGACGGATGTTTGACGGATGTTTGACGGATGTTTGACGGATGTTTGACGGATGTTTGACGAATGTTTGACGGATGTTTGATGGATGTTTGACGGATGTTTGACGGATGTTTGATGGATGTTTGATGGATGTTTGACGGATGTTTGACGGATGTTTGACGGATGTTTGATGGATGTTTGACGGATGTTTGACGGATGTTTGACGGATGTTTGATGGATGTTTGACGGATGTTTGACGGATGTTTGACGGATGTTTGATGGATGTTTGACGGATGCTTGATGGATGCTTGACGGATGTTTGACGGATGTTTGACGGATGTTTGACGGATGTTTGACGGATGTTTGACGGATGTTTGACGGATGTTTGACGGATGTTTGATGGATGTTTGACGGATGTTTGATGGATGTTTGACGGATGTTTGACGGATGTTTGATGGATGTTTGACGGATGTTTGACGGATGTTTGATGGATGTTTGACGGATGTTTAATGGATGTTTGACGGATGTTTGACGGATGTTTGATGGATGTTTGACGGATGTTTGACGGATGTTTGACGGATGTTTGATGGATGTTTGACGGATGCTTGATGGATGCTTGACGGATGTTTGACGGATGTTTGACGGATGTTTGACGGATGTTTGACGGATGTTTGACGGATGTTTGACGGATGTTTGACGGATGTTTGACGGATGTTTGATGGATGTTTGACGGATGTTTGATGGATGTTTGACGGATGTTTGACGGATGTTTGATGGATGTTTGACGGATGTTTGACGGATGTTTGATGGATGTTTGACGGATGTTTGATGGATGTTTGACGGATGTTTGACGGATGTTTGATGGATGTTTGACGGATGTTTGACGGATGTTTGACGGATGTTTGACGGATGTTTGACGGATGTTTGACGAATGTTTGACGGATGTTTGATGGATGTTTGACGGATGTTTGACGGATGTTTGATGGATGTTTGATGGATGTTTGACGGATATTTGACGGATGTTTGATGGATGTTTGACGGATGTTTGACGGATGTTTGACGAATGTTTGACGGATGTTTGACGGATGTTTGACGGATGTTTGACGGATGTTTGACGGATGTTTTATGGATGTTTGATGGATGTTTGATGGATGTTTGACGGATGTTTGATGGATGTATGACGGATGTTTGACGGATGTTTGATGGATGTTTGACGGATGTTTGACGGATGTTTGACGGATGTTTGATGGATGTTTGATGGATGTTTGATGGATGTTTGCCGGATGCTTGACGGATGTTTAACGGATGTTTGACGGATGTTTGACGGATGTTTGACGAATGTTTGACGGATGTTTGACGGATGTTTGACGGATGTTTGATGGATGTTTGACGGATGTTTGATGGATGTTTGAAGGATGTTTGATGGATGTTTGACGGATATTTGATGGATGTTTGACGGATGTTTGACGGATGTTTGATGGATGTTTGATGGATGTTTGACGGATGTTTGACGGATGTTTGATGGATGTTTGACGGATGTTTGACGGATGTTTGACGGATGTTTGACGGATGTTTGACGGATGTTTGACGGATGTTTGACGGATGTTTGACGGATGTTTTATGGATGTTTGACGGATGTTTGATGGATGTTTGAGGGATGTTTGATGGATGTTTGACGGATGTTTGACGGATGTTTGATGGATGTTTGATGGATGATTGACGGATGTTAAGTATAAGAAGTTGCGCATGTTGCATGTTGCAATATGCATGTTGCTTGTTGCATGTTGCGTGTTGCATTATGCATGTTGCTTGTTGCATGTTGCATGTTGCATGTTGCATGTTGCATGTTGCATGTTGCATGTTGCATGTTGCATGTTGCATGTTGCATGTTGCATGTTGCATGTTGCATGTTGCATGTTGCATGTTGCATGTTGCATGTTGCATGTTGCATGTTGCATGTTGCATGTTGCATGTTGCATGTTGCATGTTGCATGTTGCATGTTGCATGTTGCATGTTGCATGTTGCATGTTGCATGTTGCATGTTGCATGTTGCATGTTGCATGTTGCATGTTGCATGTTGCATGTTGCATGTTGCATGTTGCATGTTGCATGTTGCATGTTGCATGTTGCATGTTGCATGTTGCATGTTGCATGTTGCATGCTTCATGTTGCATGTTGCATGTTTCATGTTACATGTTGCATGTTGCATGTTGCATGTTTCATTGTGCATGTTGCATGTTAAATGTTGCATGTTGCATGTTGCATGTTGCATGTTGCATGTTGCATGTTGCATGTTGCATGTTGCATGTTGCATGTTGCATGTTGCATGTTGCATGTTGCATGTTGCATGTTGCATGTTGCATGTTGCATGTTGCATGTTGCATGTTGCATGTTGCATGTTGCCTGTTGCATGTTGCATGTTGCATGTTGCATGTTGCATGTTGCATGTTGCATGTTGCATGTTGCATGTTGCATGTTGCATGTTGCATGTTGCATGTTGCATGTTGCATGTTGCATGTTGCATGTTGCATGTTGCATGTTGCATGTTGCATGTTGCATGTTGCATGTTGCATGTTGCATGTTGCATGTTGCATGTTGCATGTTGCATGTGGCATGTTGCATGTTGCATGTTGCATGTTGCATGTTGCATGTTGCATGTTGCATGTTGCATGTTGCATGTTGCATGTTGCATGTTGCATGTTGCATGTTGCATGTTGCATGTTGCATGTTGCATGTTCCTTGCTGCATGTTGCATGTTGCATGTTGCATGTTGCATGTTGCATGTTGCATGTTGCATGTTGCATGTTGCATGTTGCATGTTGCATGTTGCATGTTGCATGTTGCATGTTGCATGTTGCATGTTGCATGTTGCATATTGCATGTTGCATGTTGCATGTTGCATGTTGCATGTTGCATGTTGCATGTTGCATGTTGCATGTTGCATGTTGCATGTTGCATGTTGCATGTTGCATGTTGCATGTTGCATGTTGCATGTTGCATGTTATATGTTGCATGTTGCATGTTGCATGTTGCATGTTGCATGTTGCATGTTGCATGTTGCATGTTGCATGTTGCATGTTGCATGTTGCATGTTGCATGTTGCATGTTGCATGTTGCATGTTGCATGTTGCATGTTGCATGTTGCATGTTGCATGTTGCATGTTGCATGTTGCATGTTGCATGTTGCATGTTGCATGTTGCATGTTGCATGTTGCATGTTGCATGTTGCATGTTGCATGTTGCATGTTGCATGTTGCATGTTGCATGTTGCATGTTGCATGTTGCATGTTGCATGTTGCATGTTGCATGTTGCATGTTGCATGTTGCATGTTGCATGTTGCATGTTGCATGTTGCATGTTGCATGTTGCATGTTGCATGTTGCATGTTGCATGTTGCATGTTGCATGTTGCATGTTGCATGTTGCATGTTGCATGTTGCATGTTGCATGTTGCATGTTGCATGTGTCATGTTGCATGTTGCATGTTGCATGTTGCATGTTGCATGTTGCATGTTGCATGTTGCATGTTGCATGTTGCATGTTGCATGTTGCATGTTGCATGTTGCATGTTGCATGTTGCATGTTGCATGTTGCATGTTGCATGTTGCATGTTGCATGTTGCATGTTGCATGTTGCATGTTGCATGTTGCATGTTGCATGTTGCATGTTGCATGTTGCATGTTGCATGTTGCATGTTGCATGTTGCATGTTGCATGTTGCATGTTGCATGTTGCATGTTGCATGTTGCATGTTGCATGTTGCATGTTGCATGTTGCATGTTGCATGTTGCATGTTGCATGTTGCATGTTGCATGTTGCATGTTGCATGTTGCATGTTGCATGTTGCATGTTGCATGTTGCATGTTGCATGTTGCATGTTGCATGTTGCATGTTGACATGTTGCATGTTGCATGTTGCATGTTAATGTTGCATGTTGCATGTTGCATGTTGCATGTTGCATGTTGCATGTTGCATGTTGCATGTACATGTTGCATGTTGCATGTTGCATGTTGCATGTTGCATGTTGCATGTTGCATGTTGCATGTTGCTGATGTTGCATGTTGCATGTTGCTGTGCATGTTGCATGTTGCATGTTGCATGTTGCATGTTGCATGTTGCATGTTGCATGTTGCATGTTGCATGTTGCATGTTGCATGTTGCATGTTGCATGTTGCATGTTGCATGTTGCATGTTGCATGTTGCATGTTGCATGTTGCATGTTGCATGTTGCATGTTGCATGTTGCATGTTGCATGTTGCATGTTGCATGTTGCATGTTGCATGTTGCATGTTGCATGTTGCATGTTGCATGTTGCATGTTGCATGTTGCATGTTGCATGTTGCATGTTGCATGTTGCATGTTGCATGTTGCATGTTGCATGTTGCATGTTGCATGTTGCATGTTGCATGTTGCATGTTGCATGTTGCATGTTGCATGTTGCATGTTGCATGTTGCATGTTGCATGTTGCATGTTGCATGTTGCATGTTGCATGTTGCATGTTGCATGTTGCATGTTGCATGTTGCATGTTGCATGTTGCATGTTGCATGTTGCATGTTGCATGTTGCATGTTGCATGTTGCATGTTGCATGTTGCATGTTGGCATGTTGCATGTTGCATGTTGCATGTTGCATGTTGCATGTTGCATGTTGCATGTTGCATGTTGCATGTTGCATGTTGCATGTTGCATGTTGCATGTTGCATGTTGCATGTTGCATGTTGCATGTTGCATGTTGCATGTTGCATGTTGCATGTTGCATGTTGCATGTTGCATGTTGCATGTTGCATGTTGCATGTTGCATGTTGCATGTTGCATGTTGCATGTTGCATGTTGCATGTTGCATGTTGCATGTTGCATGTTGCATGTTGCATGTTGCATGTTGCATGTTGCATGTTGCATGTTGCATGTTGCATGTTGCATGTTGCATGTTGCATGTTGCATGTTGCATGTTGCATGTTGCATGTTGCATGTTGCATGTTGCATGTTGCATGTTGCATGTTGCATGTTGCATGTTGCATGTTGCATGTTGCATGTTGCATGTTGCATGTTGCATGTTGCATGTTGCATGTTGCATGTTGCATGTTGCATGTTGCATGTTGCATGTTGCATGTTGCATGTTGCATGTTGCATGTTGCATGTTGCATGTTGCATGTTGCATGTTGCATGTTGCATGTTGCATGTTGCATGTTGCATGTTGCATGTTGCATGTTGCATGTTGCATGTTGCATGTTGCATGTTGCATGTTGCATGTTGCACGTTGCATGTTGCATGTTGCATGTTGCATGTTGCATGTTGCATGTTCCTTGCTGCATGTTGCATGTTGCATGTTGCATGTTGCATGTTGCATGTTGCATGTTGCATGTTGCATGTTGCATGTTGCATGTTGCATGTTGCATGTTGCATGTTGCATGTTGCATGTTGCATGTTGCATGTTGCATGTTGCATGTTGCATGTTGCATGTTGCATGTTGCATGTGCATGTTGCATGTTGCATGTTGCATGTTGCATGTTGCATGTTGCATGTTGCATGTTGCATGTTGCATGTTGCATGTTGCATGTTGCATGTTGCATGTTGCATGTTGCATGTTGCATGTTGCATGTTGCATGTTGCATGTTGCATGTTGCATGTTGCATGTTGCATGTTGCATGTTGCATGTTGCATGTTGCATGTTGCGTGTTGCATGTTGCATGTTGCTTGTTGCATGTTGCATGTTGCATGTTGCCTTGCTTGCATGTTGCATGTTTGCATGTTGCATGTTGCATGTTGCATGTTGCATGTTGCATGTTGCATGTTGCATGTTGCATGTTGCATGTTGCATGTTGCATGTTGCATGTTGCATGTTGCATGTTGCATGTTGCATGTTGCATGTTGCATGTTGCATGTTGCATGTTGCATGTTGCATGTTGCATGTTGCATGTTGCATGTTGCATGTTGCATGTTGCATGTTGCATGTTGCATGTTGCATGTTGCATGTTGCATGTTGCATGTTGCATGTTGCATGTTGCATGTTGCATGTTGCATGTTGCATGTTGCATGTTGCATGTTGCATGTTGCATGTTGCATGTTGCATGTTGCATGTTGCATGTTGCATGTTGCATGTTGCATGTTGCATGTTGCATGTTGCATGTTGCATGTTGCATGTTGCATGTTGCATGTTGCATGTTGCATGTTGCATGTTGCATGTTGCATGTTGCATGTTGCATGTTGCATGTTGCATGTTGCATGTTGCATGTTGCATGTTGCATGTTGCATGTTGCATGTTGCATGTTGCATGTTGCATGTTGCATGTTGCATGTTGCATGTTGCATGTTGCATGTTGCATGTTGCATGTTGCATGTTGCATGTTGCATGTTGCATGTTGCATGTTGCATGTTGCATGTTGCATGTTGCATGTTGCATGTTGCATGTTGCATGTTGCATGTTGCATGTTGCATGTTGCATGTTGCATGTTGCATGTTGCATGTTGCATGTTGCATGTTGCATGTTGCATGTTGCATGTTGCATGTTGCATGTTGCATGTTGCATGTTGCATGTTGCATTGCATTGCATGTTGCATGTTGCATGTTGCATGTTGCATGTTGCATGTTGCATGTTGCATGTTGCATGTTGCATGTTGCATGTTGCATTGTGCATTTTGCATGTTAAATATTTCATGTTGCATGTTGCATGTTGCATGTTGCATGTTGCATGTTGCATGTTGCATGTTGCATGTTGCAAGTTGCATGTTGCATGTTGCAGTTGCATTTTGCATGTTGCATGTTGCATGTTGCATGTTGCATGTTGCATGTTGCATGTTGCATGTTGCATGTTGCATGTTGCATGTTGCATGTTGCATGTTGCATGTTGCATGTTGCATGTTGCATGTTGCATGTTGCATGTTGCATGTTGCATGTTGCATGTTGCATGTTGCATGTTGCATGTTGCATGTTGCATGTTGCATGTTGCATGTTGCATGTTGCATGTTGCATGTTGCATGTTGCATGTTGCATGTTGCATGTTGCATGTTGCATGTTGTATGTTGCTTGTTGCATGTTACATGTTTCATGTTTCAGTTGCATGTTGCATGTTGCATGTTGCATATTGCATGTTGCATGTTGCATGTTGCATGTTGCATGTTGCATGTTGCCTGTTGCATGTTGCATGTTGCATGTTGCATGTTGCATGTTGCATGTTGCATGTTGCATGTTGCATGTTGCATGTTGCATGTTGCATGTTGCATGTTGCATGTTGCATGTTGCATGTTGCATGTTGCATGTTGCATGTTGCATGTTGCATGTTGCATGTTGCATGTTGCATGTTGCATGTTGCATGTTGCATGTTGCATGTTGCATGTTGCATGTTGCATGTTGCATGTTGCATGTTGCATGTTTTATGTTGCATGTTGCATGTTGCATGTTGCATGTTGCATGTTGCATTTTGCATGTTGCATGTTGCATGTTGCATGTTGCATGTTTCATGTTGCATGTTGCATGTTGCAGGTTGCATGTTGCATGTTGCATGTTGCATGTTGCATGTTGCATGTTGCATGTTGCATGTTACATGTTGCATGTTGCATGTTGCATGTTGCATGTTGCATGTTGCATGTTGCATAATGCATGTTGCATGTTGCATGTTGCATGTTGCATGTTGCATGTTGCATGTTGCATGTTGCATGTTGCATGTTGCATGTTGCATGTTGCATGTTGCATGTTGCATGTTGCATGTTGCATGTTGCATGTTGCATGTTGCATGTTGCATGTTGCATGTTGCATGTTGCATGTTGCATGTTGCATGTTGCATGTTGCATGTTGCATGTTGCATGTTGCATGTTGCATGTTGCATGTTGCATGTTGCATGTTGCATGTTGCATGTTGCATGTTGCATGTTGCATGTTGCATGTTGTATGTTGCATGTTGCATGTTGCATGTTGCATGTTGCATGTTGCATGTTGCATGTTGCATGTTGCATGTTGCATGTTGCATGTTGCATGTTGCATGTTGCATGTTGCATGTTGCATGTTGCATGTTGCATGTTGCATGTTGCATGTTGCATGTTGCATGTTGCATGTTGCATGTTGCATGTTTGCATGTTGCATGTTGCATGTTGCATGTTGCATGTTGCCATGTTGCATGTTGCATGTTGCATGTTGCATGTTGCATGTTGCATGTTGCATGTTGCATGTTGCATAATGCATGTTGCATGTTGCATGTTGCATGTTGCATGTTGCATGTTGCATGTTGCATGTTGCATGTTACATGTTGCATGTTGCATGTTGCATGTTGCATGTTGCATGTTGCATGTTGCATGTTGCATGTTGCATGTTGCATGTTGCATGTTGCATGTTGCATGTTGCATGTTGCATGTTGCATGTTGCATGTTGCATGTTGCATGTTGCATGTTGCATGTTGCATGTTGCATGTTGCATGTGCATGCTGCATGTTGCATGTTGCATGTTGCATGTTGCATGTTGCATGTTGCATGTTGCATGTTGCATGTTGCATGTTGCATGTTGCATGTTGCATGTTGCATGTTGCATGTTGCATGTTGCATGTTGCATGTTGCATGTTGCATGTTGCATGTTGCATGTTGCATGTTGCATGTTGCATGTTGCATGTTGCATGTTGCATGTTGCATGTTGCATGTTGCATGTTGCATGTTGCATGTTGCATGTTGCATGTTGCATGTTGCATGTTGCATGTTGCATGTTGCATGTTGCATGTTGCATGTTGCATGTTGCATGTTGCATGTTACATGTTGCATGTTGCATGTTGCATGTTGCATTGTGCATTTTGCATGTTAAATATTGCATGTTGCATGTTGCATGTTGCATGTTGCATGTTGCATGTTGCATGTTGCATGTTGCATGTTGCATGTTGCATGTTGCATGTTGCATGTTGCATGTTGCATGTTTTATGTTGCATGTTGCATGTTGCATGTTGCATGTTGCATGTTGCATGTTGCATGTTGCATGTTGCATGTTGCATGTTGCATGTTGCATGTTGCATGTTGCATGTTGCATGTTGCATGTTGCATGTTGCATGTTGCATGTTGCATGTTGCATGTTGCATGTTGCATGTTGCATGTTGCATGTTGCATGTTGCATGTTGCATGTTGCATGTTGCATGTTGCATGTTGCATGTTGCATGTTGCATGTTGCATGTTGCATGTTGCATGTTGCATGTTGCATGTTGCATGTTGCATGTTGCATGTTGCATGTTGCATGTTGCATGTTGCATGTTGCATGTTGCATGTTGCATGTTGCATGTTGCATGTTGCATGTTGCATGTTGCATGTTGCATGTTGCATGTTGCATGTTGCATGTTGCATGTTGCATGTTGCATGTTGCATGTTACATGTTGCATGTTGCATGTTGCATGTTGCATGTTGCATGTTGCATGTTGCATGTTGCATGTTGCATGTTGCATGTTGCATGTTGCATGTTGCATGTTGCATGTTGCATGTTGCATGTGCATGCTGCATGTTGCATGTTGCATGTTTCATGTTGCATGTTGCATGTTGCATGTTGCATGTTGCATGTTGCATGTTGCATGTTGCATGTTGCATGTTGCATGTTGCATGTTGCATGTTGCATGTTGCATGTTGCATGTTGCATGTTGCATGTTGCATGTTGCATGTTGCATGTTGCATGTTGCATGTTGCATGTTGCATGTTGCATAATGCATGTTGCATGTTGCATGTTGCATGTTGCATGTTGCATGTTGCATGTTGCATGTTGCATGTTGCATGTTGCGTGTTGCATGTTGCATGTTGCATGTTGCATGTTGCATAATGCATGTTGCATGTTGCATGTTGCATGTTGCATGTTGCATGTTGCATGTTGCATGTTACATGTTGCATGTTGCATGTTGCATGTTGCATGTTGCATGTTGCATGTTGCATGTTGCATGTTTCATGTTGCATGTTGCATTTTGTATGTTGCATGTTGCATGTTGCATGTTGCATGTAATATGTTGCATGTTGCATGTTGTATGTTGCATGTTGCATGTTGCATGTTGCACATTGCATGTTGCATGTTGCATGTTGCATGTTGCATGTTGCATGTTGCATGTTGCATGTTACATGTTGCATGTTGCATGTTGCATGTTGCATTGTGCATTTTGCATGTTAAATATTTCATGTTGCATGTTGCATGTTGCATGTTGCATGTTGCATGTTGCATGTTGCATGTTCGTCAACCATCCATCAAACATCCGTCAAACATCCGTCAAACATCCATCAAACATCCGTCAAACATTCGTCAAACATCCGTCATACATCCGTCAAACATCCATCAAACATCCATCAAACATCTGTCAAACATCCGTCACACATCAGTCAAACATCCGTCAAACATCCATCAAACACTCGTCAAACATTCATCAAACATTCATCAAACATCCATCAAACATCCGTCAAACATCCATCAAACATCCATCAAACATCCATCAAGCATCCGTCAAACATCCGTCAAACATCCGTAAAACATCCATCAAACATCCATCAAACATCCGTCAAACATCCGTCAAGCATCCGTCAAACATCCGTCAAACATCCGTCAAACATCCATCAAACATCCATCAAACATCCGTCAAACATCCATCAAACATCCATCAAACATCCGTCTAACATCCGTCAAACATCCGTCAAACATCCGTCAAACATCCGTCAAACATCCATCAAACATCCGTCAAACATCCGTCAAACATCCGTCAAACATCCATCAAACATCCGTCAAGCATCCGTCAAACATCCGTCAAACATCCGTCAAACATCCATCAAACATCCATCAAACATCCGTCAAACATCCATCAAACATCCGTCAAACATACATCAAACATCCGTCAAACATCCGTCAAACATCCATCAAACCTCAGTCAAACATCCGTCAAACATCCATCAAACATTCGTCAAACATTCATCAAACATTCGTCAAACATCCATCAAACATCCGTCGAACATCCATCAAACATCCATCAAACATCCGTCAAACATCCGTCAAACGTCCGTCAAACATCGATCAAACATTCGTCAAACATCCATCAAACATCCATCAAACATCCATCAAACATACGTCAAACATCCATCAAATATCCGTCAAACATCTGTCAAACATCCATCAAACATCCGTCAAACATCCGTCAAACATCCATCAAACATCCGTCAAACATCGGTCAAACATCCGTCAAACATCCATTAAACATCCGTCAAACATCCGTCAAACATCCGTTAAACATCCGTCAAATATCCGTCAAACATCCGTCAAACATCCGTCAAACATCCATTAAACATCCATCAAACATCCGTCTAACATCCGTCAAACATCCATCAAACATCCGTCAAACATCCATCAAACATCCGTCAAACATCCATCAAACATCCGTCAAACATCCATCAAACATCAGTCAAACATCCGTCAAATATCCGTCAAACATCCGTCAAACATCCATCAAACATCCATCAAACATCCGTCAAACATCCGTCAAACATCCGTCAAACATCCGTCAAACATCCATCAAACATTAGTCAAACATCCGTCAAACATCCGTCAAACATCTATCAAACATCCGTCAAACATCCATCAAACATCCGTCAAACATCCGTCAAACATCCGTCAAACATCCGTCAAACATCCACTAAACATCCATCAAACATCCATCAAACATCCGTCAAACATCCGTCAAACATCCATCAAACATTAGTCAAACATCCGTCAAACATCCGTCAAACATCCATCAAACATCCGTCAAACATCCGTCAAACATCCATCAAACATCCGTCAAACATCCGTCAAACATCCGTCAAACATCTGTCAACATCCATCAAACATCTGTCAAACATCTATCAAACATTAGTCAAACATCTGTCAAACATCGGTCAAACATCGACGGATGTTTAATGGATGTTTGACGGATGTTTGACGGATGTTTGATGGATGTTTGATGGATGTTTGACGGATGTTTGACGGATGTTTGACGGATGCTTGACGGATGTTTGACGGATGTTTGATGGATGTTTGATGGATGTTTGATGGATGTTTGACGGATGTTTGATGGATGTTTGATGAATGTTTGATGAATGTTTGACGAATGTTTGATGGATGTTTGACGGATGTTTGACTGATGTGTGACGGATGTTTGACAGATGTTTGATGAATGTTTGATGGATGTTTGACGGATGTATGACGGATGTTTGACGGATGTTTGACGGATGTTTTACGGATGTTTGACTGATGTTTGATGGATGTTTGATGGATGTTTGACGGATGTTTGACGGATGTTTGACGGATGTTTGACGGATGTTTGATGGATGTTTGACGGATGTTTGATGGATGTTTGACGGATGTTTGACGGATGTTTGACGGTTGTTTGACGGATGTTTGATGGATGTTTGACGGATGTTTGACGGATGTTTGACGGATGTTTGACGGATGTTTGACTGATGTTTGACGGATGTTTTACGGATGTTTGACGGATGTTTGATGGATGTTTGCTGGATGTTGGACGGATGCTTGACGGATGTTTGACGGATGTTTGACGGATGTTTGACGGATGTTCGACGGATGTTTGACGACTGTTTGACGGATGTTTGATGGATGTTTGACGGATGTTTGACTGATGTTTGACGGATGTTTGACGGATGTTTGACGGATGTTTGACGGATGTTTGACGGATGTTTGATGGATGTTTGCTGGATGTTTGACGGATGCTTGACGGATGTTTGACGGATGTTTGACGGATGTTTGACGGATGTTCGACGGATGTTTGACGACTGTTTGACGGATGTTTGATGGATGTTTGACGGATGTTTGACTGATGTTTGACGGATGTTTGACGGATGTTTGACGGATGTTTGATGGATGTTTGACGGATGTTTGACGGGTGTTTGATGGATGTTTGACGGATGTTTGACGGATGTTTGTTGGATGTTTGACGGTTGTTTGACGGATGTTTGATGGATGTTTGACGGATGTTTGACGGATGTTTGACGGATGTTTGACTGATGTTTGACGGATGTTTTACGGATGTTTGACGGATGTTTGATGGATGTTTGCTGGATGTTTGACGGATGCTTGACGGATGTTTGACGGATGTTTGACGGATGTTCGACGGATGTTTGACGACTGTTTGACGGATGTTTGATGGATGTTTGACGGATGTTTGACTGATGTTTGACGGATGTTTGACGGATGTTTGATGGATGTTTGACGGATGTTTGACGGATGTTTGATGGATGTTTGACGGATGTTTGACGGATGTTTGACGGATGTTTGACGGATGTTTGACGGATGTTTGACGGATGTTTGATGGATGTTTGACGGATGTTTGATGGATGTTTGACGGATGTTTGACGGATGTTTGATGGATGTTTGACGGATGTTTGACGGATGTTTGATGGATGTTTGACGGATGTTTGATGGATGTTTGACGGATGTTTGACGGATGTTTGATGGATGTTTGACGGATGTTTGGCGGATGTTTGACGGATGTTTGACGGCTGTTTGACGGATGTTTGACGAATGTTTGACGGATGTTTGATGGATGTTTGACGGATGTTTGACGGATGTTTGATGGATGTTTGATGGATGTTTGACGGTTATTTGACGGATGTTTGATGGATGTTTGACGGATGTTTGACGGATGTTTGACGGATGTTTGACGGATGTTTGACGGATGTTTGACGGATGTTTGACGGATGTTTTATGGATGTTTGACGGATGTTTGATGGATGTTTGACGGATGTTTCATGGATGTTTGACGGATGTTTGACGGATGTTTGACGAATGTTTGACGGATGTTTGATGGATGTTTGACGGATGTTTGACTGATGTTTGACGGATGTTTGACGGATGTTTGATGGATGTTTGACGGATGTTTGACGGATGTTTGATGGATGTTTGACGGATGTTTGACGGATGTTTGACGGATGTTTGACGGATGTTTGACGGATGTTTAACGGATGTTTGACGGATGTTTGATGGATGTTTGACGGATGTTTGATGGATGTTTGACGGATGTTTGACGGATGTTTGATGGATGTTTGACGGATGTTTGATGGATGTTTGACGGATGTTTGATGGATGTTTGACGGATGTTTGACGGATGTTTGATGGATGTTTGACGGATGTTTGGCGGATGTTTGACGGATGTTTGACGGATGTTTGACGGATGTTTGACGAATGTTTGACGGATGTTTGATGGATGTTTGACGGATGTTTGACGGATGTTTGATGGATGTTTGATGGATGTTTGACGGTTATTTGACGGATGTTTGATGGATGTTTGACGGATGTTTGACGGATGTTTGACGGATGTTTGACGGATGTTTGACGGATGTTTGACGGATGTTTTATGGATGTTTGACGGATGTTTGATGGATGTTTGACGGATGTTTGATGGATGTTTGACGGATGTTTGACGGATGTTTGACGGATGTTTGACGGATGTTTGACGGATGTTTGATGGATGTTTGACGGATGTTTGACGGATGTTTGATGGATGTTTGACGGATGTTTGATGGATGTTTGACGGATGTTTGACGGATGTTTGACGGTTGTTCGACGGATGTTTGATGGATGTTTGACGGATGTTTGACGGATGTTTGACGGATGTTTGACGAATGTTTGACGGATGTTTGATGGATGTTTGACGGATGTTTGACGGATGTTTGACGGATGTTTGACGGATGTTTGACGGATGTTTGACGGATGTTTGACGGATGTTTTATGGATGTTTGACGGATGTTTGATGGATGTTTGACGGATGTTTGATGGATGTTTGACGGTTATTTGACGGATGTTTGACGGATGTTTGACGGATGTTTGACGGATGTTTGACGGATGTTTGACGGATGTTTTATGGATGTTTGACGGATGTTTGATGGATGTTTGACGGATGTTTGATGGATGTTTGACGGATGTTTGACGGATGTTTGACGGATGTATGACGGATGTTTGACGGATGTTTGATGGATGTTTGACGGATGTTTGACGGATGTTTGATGGATGTTTGACGGATGTTTGATGGATGTTTGACGGATGTTTGACGGATGTTTGACGGTTGTTTGACGGATGTTTGATGGATGTTTGACGGATGTTTGACGGATGTTTGACGGATGTTTGACGAATGTTTGACGGATGTTTGATGGATGTTTGACGGATGTTTGACGGATGTTTGACGGATGTTTGATGGATGTTTGACGGATGTTTGACGGATGTTTGATGGATGTTTGACGGATGTTTGACGGATGTTTGATGGATGTTTGACGGATGTTTGATGGATGTTTGACGGATGTTTGACGGATGTTTGATGGATGTTTGACGGATGTTTGGCGGATGTTTGACGGATGTTTGACGGATGTTTGACGGATGTTTGACGAATGTTTGACGGATGTTTGATGGATGTTTGACGGATGTTTGATGGATGTTTGATGGATGTTTGATGGATGTTTGACGGTTATTTGACGGATGTTTGATGGATGTTTGACGGATGTTTGACGGATGTTTGACGGATGTTTGACGGATGTTTGACGGATGTTTGACGGATGTTTGACGGATGTTTTATGGATGTTTGACGGATGTTTGATGGATGTTTGACGGATGTTTGATGGATGTTTGACGGATGTTTGACGGATGTTTGACGGATGTTTGACGGATGTTTGACGGATAATTGATGGATGTTTGACGGATGTTTGACGGATGTTTGATGGATGTTTGACGGATGTTTGATGGATGTTTGACGGATGTTTGACGGATGTTTGACGGTTGTTTGACGGATGTTTGATGGATGTTTGACGGATGTTTGACGGATGTTTGACGGATGTTTGACGGATGTTTGATGGATGTTTGATGGATGTTTGACGGTTATTTGACGGATGTTTGATGGATGTTTGACGGATGTTTGACGGATGTTTGACGGATGTTTGACGGATGTTTGACGGATGTTTGACGGATGTTTGACGGATGTTTGACGGATGTTTTATGGATGTTTGACGGATGTTTGATGGATGTTTGACGGATGTTTGATGGATGTTTGACGGATGTTTGACGGATGTTTGACGGATGTTTGACGGATGTTTGACGGATGTTTGATGGATGTTTGACGGATGTTTGACGGATGTTTGATGGATGTTTGACGGATTTTTGATGGATGTTTGACGGATGTTTGATGGATGTTTGATGGATGTTTGACGGATGTTTGGCGGATGTTTGACGGATGTTTGACGGATGTTTGACGGATGTTTGACGAATGTTTGACGGATGTTTGATGGATGTTTGACGGATGTTTGACGGATGTTTGACGGATGTTTGACGGATGTTTGACGGATGTTTGACGGATGTTTGACGGATGTTTTATGGATGTTTGACGGATGTTTGATGGATGTTTGACGGATGTTTGATGGATGATTGACGGTTATTTGACGGATGTTTGATGGATGTTTGACGGATGTTTGATGGATGTTTGACAGATGTTTGACTGATGTTTGACGGATGTTTGACGGATGTTTGACGACTGTTTGACGGATGTTTGATGGATGTTTGACGGATGTTTGACTGATGTTTGACGGATGTTTGACGGATGTTTGATGGATGTTTGACGGATGTTTGACGGATGTTTGATGGATGTTTGACGGATGTTTGACGGATGTTTGACGGATGTTTGACGGATGTTTGACGGATGTTTGACGGATGTTTGATGGATGTTTGACGGATGTTTGATGGATGTTTGACGGATGTTTGACGGATGTTTGATGGATGTTTGACGGATGTTTGACGGATGTTTGATGGATGTTTGACGGATGTTTGATGGATGTTTGACGGATGTTTGACGGATGTTTGATGGATGTTTGACGGATGTTTGGCGGATGTTTGACGGATGTTTGACGGATGTTTGACGGATGTTTGACGAATGTTTGATGGATGTTTGATGGATGTTTGACGGATGTTTGACGGATGTTTGATGGATGTTTGATGGATGTTTGACGGTTATTTGACGGATGTTTGATGGATGTTTGACGGATGTTTGACGGATGTTTGACGGATGTTTGACGGATGTTTGACGGATGTTTGACGGATGTTTTATGGATGTTTGACGGATGTTTGATGGATGTTTGACGGATGTTTGATGGATGTTTGACGGATGTTTGACGGATGTTTGACGGATGTTTGACGGATGTTTGACGGATGTTTGATGGATGTTTGACGGATGTTTGACGGATGTTTGATGGATGTTTGACGGATGTTTGATGGATGTTTGACGGATGTTTGACGGATGTTTGACGGTTGTTTGACGGATGTTTGATGGATGTTTGACGGATGTTTGACGGATGTTTGACGGATGTTTGACGGATGTTTGACTGATGTTTGACGGATGTTTTACGGATGTTTGACGGATGTTTGATGGATGTTTGCTGGATGTTTGACGGATGCTTGACGGATGTTTGACGGATGTTTGACGGATGTTTGACGGATGTTCGACGGATGTTTGACGACTGTTTGACGGATGTTTGATGGATGTTTGACGGATGTTTGACTGATGTTTGACGGATATTTGACGGATGTTTGACGGATGTTTGACGGATGTTTGATGGATGTTTGACGGATGTTTGACGGATGTTTGATGGATGTTTGACGGATGTTTGACGGATGTTTGTTGGATGTTTGACGGATGTTTGATGGATGTTTTACGGATGTTTGACGGATGTTTGACGGATGTTTGACGGATGTTTGACGGATGTTTGACGGATGTTTGACGGATGTTTGACGGATGTTTGATGGATGTTTGACGGATGTTTGATGGATGTTTGAAGGATGTTTGACGGATGTTTGATGGATGTTTGACGGATGTTTGATGGATGTTTGATGGATGTTTGACGAATGTTTGATGGATGTTTGACGGATGTTTGACGGATGTTTGATGGATGTTTGACGGATGTTTGACGGATGTTTGATGGATGTTTGATGGATGTTAAGTATAAGAAGTTGCGCATGTTGGATGTTGCATGTTGCATGTTGGATGTTGCATGTTGCATGTTGCATGTTGCATGTTGCATGTTGCATGTTGCATGTTGCATGTTGCATTTTGCATGTTGCCACGTTGCATTTTGCATGTTGCATTTTGCATGTTGCATGTTGCATGAAATAAACCATGACTTTCGTCACTGGAAAGTTCTTTTTAAGCCATATTCGCACAAACCAAGAAAATTTATTTTTATTGATTTTTTGAGGACATACTTCATTAATTCCATAGAGAAACGACTGTTTTTCAAACTCAATGAAATAAATCATGACTTATGTCACGGGAAAGGTCATTTTAAGCCCTATAAATAAATATAAATAAATTGGTTGGCGCAACAGCTCGTGGAGAACCAGGGCCTAGTGACTTACAACTCACAACCATTCCTGTGTGCGTGTTTGTTGGCAGGAATGGAGGGGACCTACAGTTTTTTGCCGAGTCCGAACGGCTAAATGAGAAGCACTTTTTCATGACAAGTATACTCTTGGAGGATGAGAAGCACTTTTTCATGACAAGTATACTCTTGGAGGATTTGTCAGTTCCTCGCAAGAGGCAGTACCTCGAATAAAACATATCTGTTTTTAGGTGGCACGGCTGGGAATCGAACCCACACCTTCGGCATGACAGTCCTACGCACTAACTATCAAGCCACGAGGTACTACAAGCCCTATAAGCCCTATGCGTACATCCAAAGAAAATTATTTTTTATTGATTTTTTTTGAGGAAATATTTCATGATCTCGAAAGAGAAACGACTGTTTTTCAAAGTCAATGAAAGGTCTTCTTAAGCCCCATGCGTTTATCCAAATAAAATTTATTTTTATTGATTTTTTGAGGACATATTTCATAATTTCCATATAGAAACGACTGTTTTTCAAACTCAATGGAATAAATCATGACTTACGTCACGGGAAAAGTCTTTTAAAGCCCTATGCGTACATCCAAATAAAATTTATTTTTATTGATTTTTGAGGAGATATTTCATAATTTCCATTTCAAAGTCAATGAAATAAATCATGACGTATGTCACTGGAAAGGTCTTTTTAAGCCCTATGCGTACATTCAAAGAACATTATTTTGTATTGATATTTTGAGGAGATATTTCATAATTTCCAAAGAGAAACGACTGTTTTTCAAAGTCAATGAAATAAATCATGTCGTACAGTTTTGTTCTTTGATTAAACAAACAATAAAAAATAATTTTCGTTCTCTTGTGAGAAAAACCACTTTAAATAAAACGAACGTTATTATTTATTACATTTAATATTTTTATTATTTAGAAAGCTTCCGATCCTTTACCGCTGGTGGGGGGAAGTCTTCAGCTGAACGTAGAAACAGAACTGAACTTGCTCCACAATGGGCAGCCCTTTTATATTAATTAAATGCGACATCAGCAAATCTATCTTCCACTGAAGATCAATTTTGTTCTTTGTCTTATAGTACGGGGTAATTAGATTTCATTATATGGAGCTCTGAGAAATAATTCAAACATGCAGTTTGACTCTGATATTCGAAAGGGTATTAGTACACGAGCTGAAAACCACATTTTTCACAATTGCACCTAGAGTCATTTGGCCGCCATTTTGTTTTTAACGGCTTTTTTTGTTATCAGACGTAACTCACGTATTTTTGACGCTACGAAAAAAAATTGTCAGACAAACTTGTAGAAAATTTAATTGTCTACAAAATATGTTAAGTAACTTTTTTCGATAAGTGCTTTTTTTAAAAAGTTATACTGCATTTTCTTAAAAAAAGTAGGGGTTGATTTTGGTAAATTTATCATATCTTATTTTTTTGTTCTAAAAAAAAAAAAAAAATCGAGATAAAAGTTATAGTCCCTTCAATTATCTATATTTTTTACCTTTACAGTTTTGTTATACGGCTTATGGTTCTCGCCCTGTAGCGCATATTAATAGTAGAGAACTGTATAGAATCATATATTTTTAACTACTTGACTTCTGCTGGTAAATAGAAACCTCGAGGTTCGAAAGCAAATTAGTACTCGAGCCGAAAACATAATTCTTCACAACTGCCCGTAGAGTCATTTAGCCACCATTTTGTTTTTAATGTTTTTTATATCTTCGCTCACTTTTTATTTATGCCAGACAAAAAAGTTGTAGAACAAACTTGTAGAACATTTAATTTCCAACAAAATGTTTCTTGTAACTTTTTTCGATAAGTACTTTTTTAAAATTGTACTGCATTTTCTTAAAAAAAGGGTTTCTTTTCAATTTATGGTAGAAGTTATAAACGAACCCCTAGAAATAAATGGATTACAACCTTTCTCGATGACTTCATTTTATTAAAAAAAGATAGAAGTTCAGTATGTTATACATTTCAGGTTAGATATGACATAAAAATATGACAATGATACAAAAGCTTAGTTTTAAGTGGTATACATTATTTTGAACAGGGATGTTGTGTTTTATTCAACAATTTATCATACAAAAATAAATGTCGAAATAAAAGTTGTAGGTAACCCTTTCAAGTATCTATATTTTTTGCCTCAATATTTTTTTCTTATGCGGCATACTTCTGTAGCGCATAAATGTGTATTCAAGAAATCCGTACAGCATTGGATGTTTTATTTTTGTTATGTTATATTCGTATCATAATTGGCTATACTCAAACAAATAATTGACGACATAACTCTCTTCCACCCCACCCTCAACATGGAGTTTTTCACTACAAAAACGAGCGAACAACAAAGAAATAGAATCTGTTTTCTTCCAAACAGGCTCAAACAGTTAAGCGAAAAAAGATATCTGTGAAAATTTGGGCTCTTAAAAATCATGTTTAGACATGCCTCGTCGCAGATTTCGGTTTTCCATACGATTTGAGAAAACTCCTGTTTGTATTTGGAATTTAATAACTTTATGCATAATAACAAGTATTTAAACTAACTACTTACGTTTTTCTTATAGAAAATTGAACTTTCTTTACAAAAGGTCTTAATATGTTTTATCGTAAATACAGCCGTTTTGAAGTTACATCCATTTAAACCCAGTCGATAAAATTACCTTACATTTATTTAACATTAAATTAGCATTATTTTAGAAATTTAAGATATTAATTTGGGAATTTCTATGTAATTTCCCACAAAAGTTCTGAAGTCATATCTCGATTAGAGTGCGATATTAGTTAATTTTACAATTCGGAAATATAGTTAAACTATACGCAAATAATTTAAACTATTAACAAATCATATCATAAGGTATACCGCATAAGAAAAAAATATTGAGGCAAAAAATATAGATAATTGAAAGGTCTACCTACAACTTTTATTTCGACATTTATTTTTTTATAAAAAATAAATTGAAAAGAAACCCTTTTTTTAACAAAATGCAGTACAATTTTAAAAAAGTACTTATCGAAAAAAGTTACAAGAAACATTTTATTGGAAATTAAATGTTCTACAAGTTTGTTCTACAACTTTCTTGTCTGGCATAAATAAAAAGTGAGCGAAGATATAAAAAACCTTAAAAACAAAATGGTGGCTAAATGACTCTACGGGCAGTTGTGAAGAATTATGTTTTCGGCTCGAGTACTAATTTGCTTTCGAACCTCGAGGTTTCTATTTACCAGCAGAAGTCAAGTAGTTAAAAATATATGATTCTATACAGTTCTCTACTATTAATATGCGCTACAGGGCGAGAACCGTAAGCCGTACAACAAAACTGTAAAGGTAAAAAATATAGATAATTGAAGGGACTATAACTTTTATCTCGATTTTTTTTTTTTTTAGAACAAAAAAATAAGATATGATAAATTTACCAAAATCAACCCCTACTTTTTTTAAGAAAATGCAGTATAACTTTTTAAAAAAAGCACTTATCGAAAAAAGTTACTTAACATATTTTGTAGACAATTAAATTTTCTACAAGTTTGTCTCACAATTTTTTTTCGTAGCGTCAAAAATACGTGAGTTACGTCTGATAACAAAAAAAGCCGTTAAAAACAAAATGGCGGCCAAATGACTCTAGGTGCAATTGTGAAAAATGTGGTTTTCGGCTCGTGTACTAATGCCCTTTTGAATATCAGAGTCAAACTGCATGTTTGAATTATTTCCCAGCAAAAGTCTAACTACCCCGTACTATTATTAAATTGCTGGCACAAGAAATCTATTGGAATTTAGTTTCAGTACTATGGGTATGAATCCCCCACACAAGATGCTCTTTTTGCACTTTTGTTTATATCTTATGATCGCATTACATTTGTTTGATTGTTTGATACTTTGTATCTTTCATTATAATGATAGAAGGTATTTCAAAAATTTATAATGTTATGTGAGGGTGTTCTAGGAACGTAACCCCTCCCCCCTTAAGTTTGATGCTCTCCTGAGTATCTACAATTCTATTTTCAATTTTAAATTTTCGAGTTTCTTTTCTTTTACAATATAATAGTAAAATTGCAATTACAATAATTATTATTGTGATACTTGTATATGATATAATATGTTTTACGTTACTTTGATATTTTATTTCTTGTAAATCTTTTTAATTTTTTATTTGATTTATAATGTACATCTTCTAGTGTAACATTAATTTTTGTAACATTTAATGTGTTATATAATGGAATTATTATATTTAGCTTAAATGTTTCTTTTTGATTATTGTATATAGTTGCATTTATTTTAATGTTGCAATCTTTAAAATATATTAGATTGTTTTTAACAATTTAATATTCAATATTATTACAGCAATTATTTAATTTTGTTTCTAACAAGTTTTTTGTTAACATATGTAAGTCCATCTTCTAATTCAATTATTTCTTGATCTTTATTAGATCTTATTTTACAATTCTCATATTTTAGTTTGTATAAATTTTGTATGCATATTTGACTCTTCTTTAAGTTTTTAACATATTTTTGTTGTTTTATTTCATTATTTTCATATATATTTTATTATAAATTATATAGTTATATTTCGATATATCAATTTCAAATCCCTGATCACTTGGAATGGGTAAAATCATTATAGTTTCGTATTCATAAGTAAACACTGGTATTTTTAAAATAAATACTAAATTGTTGTTTCTAGTTAATAAGCTGCTTTCTATAAGCTCTAGTTTTTCAATAGATATATTAAATCTTTTTATTTCTTCCTTTGTTAATATATTTCTCCCTTAAGTTCCTAACCTTGAAAAGACTTTGTTGTCTCGTAATTTTTCTATTTCGTTGTTCAATAACATTATATCTGTTCCGTTTTGTTTTAAACGGACAACGACAAAATAATGTTTTTCAAGTTCGGAAGAACGAAATTTAACGGCAACAAAAAAGATCCGTACAAAAACTGTTCTTGGGAAAAAACAACTATTTTAATCTCTTAAAAAGAATAGACCAGGCGACGATATGGTTCAAGTTTGGTATTCAACTATAATTCATTTTTATTTAAGCTTCTCTCGATAGGTATGTAGAATGATTTTAAACATTTTGAGTGAAATTAATTGGTATAAATTATTACTGGCTGCAGGGTGACCCAAACAATATCTGTATTGATCTGTAATGATAATATGCTTTTACCTAAACTTTCTTGTTTTATTTCTATGGAATTGATAAAATTCCTTAACACATATTGGTGTTTATTAATTCTGTCTGCCATGGTTTCTAACTCTGTTTGAAACTGTGTATTAATCCCTACTTGTTTATTTAATTCTGATATATCATTCTTATTGTTTTCTTCTATTATTCTTAAATGATTCTCTATCTCTACTCTTTCATCATTATCCATTACTCCAAAAAGAAAATGGAGTCCGCTGCCACCTATGTTTAATATTCCCCTTCTTTGTCTTGAATAAGGAAGTATACTTTTTAATTTTGATTTAGAATCTTCTGTCATTAATCTTTTTAATCTTAAATCTTGAAAATTGTTATATCCGTTTTCTATAGAAAATTCAATTTGTTTAATAATTTCATTGTAGGTTTCTAAGTTAATTACATCAAGTATTTTGTCATATTTTTCTATTAATTCAATGGGCTCTTGTTTAACAAATATATATCCTGCTTGATTACGAATTTCTTGTAATAAGAATTCTGATTTCACCATGGTTAAGGCGAATAGTAAAATTATGATTTTCATATTGGCAGTAAAGAGATTAAATTGTTATTATCACTATCTTGATATTTATATTTTCTTTTAAAATGGGCTTTATGTATTTTTTTCTTATTTACAAAATACTTATCATCTTTCTTTTCTATCTTGGTTTTCTTATATTTTGCTGCTATCTTCTTTGCTGTTCTAACTATATCAGCTTTTACGTATAAATCTTTATTTAAATCTGGTGGAACAAAATCTGTTTTGTTTTGATTTCGTTTATTAATATCTTCTTTAATTTTTTGGATCCTTTTTCCTATTACTTCTAACTCTTCTACCTTTATTTTGTTTTGAATAAAATCTATAGGTTTTCTAAATGTCGTTGAACGGATTGTACTGTTTATTACTTTCTCTTTTAAATTTAATATATATTCTTTTTCTTTTCTTGTACATTGTATATTCTTATATGTTCATTGAGTGTACCGTGCACTCTTTCTACATCTGAGTTTCCTGTCTTATGATTTGGAGTTATCAATTTTATTTTTATTCCTTCTTCGTTACAATATTCTTTAAATGCTAGGCTACTAAATTCATTATCGCATACGATTTCTTCGGGTTTGCCTAGTATCGAGTTTCTAAGCTTAAGCTGCTCAATAATTTTATGAGTGTCTCTACTAGCTATGGGAAAAGCTGATAAATGTTTAGTAAATTTATCTATGATTGTCAAATACACTAGTCAACAAAATTAAAGGAACAAATATTTTTTCAATTTTTGTTAGCGTTTTTTGAAGAGTATTGAGTTGAAATAATGTTTTACAGCTTTATGTTTTTTGTTTCGAGATTTGTTTGCAAAAAAAAATTTTTGAAGTACCGTTATTGCGTAATGGCAAAAAATGAGACGAGACAACAAAATTTTTTATTTTTCTTGAAGGTCCTCATTTCTATGGATAAATTTTTTTGAGTCAATTAAATGTCATGATCTGATACCTTGCTTATTCAGCTTCAATTCAATTTTTTTGTTGTTGTCGTACGATTTTTTTTGACATGGTTTATCTGACTTTGAATGAAAAAAGATACTTTTAGCCTTCATTACCAATATCTCAGCAAATAATGATGTTATAAAAAATTAAAAGACAGTTTTAGAAATTTGAGAAAGCGTTTTACAAGATTTTTTTAAGATTTTGTAGAAATTATTTTTTTTTACCGTTCACCGTTAGTTTAAAAAAAGTACTAAAAACCGACGTTTTGTGGTCTTTTCGTAAATCTTTTTTTTTTTCTTTGCAAATATTGATTGCATGGCCTTCGTTGGTATGCAAATTTATAGACTTTTAAATCATCAATATTCTTGTAAACTTTCAAATTGATTCATCGAACCGTTTTTCCTCACCAAAACTTCAAAGTCTTACAAACCAAGTAAGGGAACAAATTGTGTTGTTCCTAAACAATGCGAAGTCGTCTTCAAAATGACAAGAAAACCGTAATTCCAGTGGATTTTTTTCACAGTTTTGCATTAGTTAGATACTTTTTTGAATTGAAATGAAATAAAAAGTACATTAAACAAAAAAAAAATTAATTTCAAAAATTTTTCAAACAAAAAAACTTGATTTTAAAATTTTTTTTTTGGAAAAATGTACTTTTTATTTCATTTTAATTCAAAAAAGTATCTAACTAATGCAAAACTGTGAAAAAAATCCACTGGAATTACGGTTTTCTTGTCATTTTGATGACGACTTCGCATTGTTTAGGAACAACACAATTTGTTCCCTTACTTGGTTTGTAAGACTTTGAAGTTTTGGTGAGGAAAAACGGTTCGATGAATCAATTTGAAAATTTACAAGAATATTGATGATTTAAAAGTCTATAAATTTGCATACCAACGCAGGCCATGCAATCAATATTTGCAAAGAAAAAAAAAGATTTACGAAAAGACCACAAAACGTCGGTTTTTAGTACTTTTTTTTAAACTAACGGTGAACGGTAAAAAAAATAATTTCTACAAAATCTTAAAAAAATCTTGTAAAACGCTTTCTCAAATTTCTAAAACTGTCTTTGAATTTTTTATAACAGCATTATTTGCTGAGATATTGGTAATGAAGGCTGAAAGTATCTTTTTTCATTCAAAGTCAGAAAAACCATGTCAAAAAAAAACGTACGACAACAACAAAAAAATTGAATTGAAGCTGAATAAGCAAGGTATCAGATCATGACATTTAAATGACTCAAAAAAATTTATCCATAGAAATGAGGACCTTCAAGAAAAATAAAAAAAAAAAAATTTTGTTGTCTCGTCTCATTTTTTGTCATTACGCAATAATGGTACTTCAAAAAATTTTATTAGTTTACTTGATTGCTGTAAAGCTCAACATATTTTTCCTGAATTTTGCAAAATAAAGTATCACTTGGACAATATACTGCCACTCTTCCGTGATCGGGTAAAAATTTCCTTAATGCTTCAGTAAAATAATCGTTTACATCTTTTGATTTAATAGTAAGTCTTCTTACACCTTGGTATATACATTTTATATTTTTACCTTCATCTTCTGACTCTGTAACTTCTAAAAATAATAAATAAATAAATTGAGTGGCGCAAAAGCTCGTGGAGAACCAGGGCCTAGTGACTTACAACTCTCAACCATTCCTGTGTGCGTGTTGTTGGCAGGAATGGAGGGGACCTACAGTTTTTTGCCTTGTCCGAACGGCTAAATGAGAAGCACTTTTTCATGACAAGTATACTCTTGGAGGATTTGTCAGTTCCTCGCAAGAGGCAGTACCCCAAATAAAACATTTCTGTTTTTAGGTGACACGGCTGGGAATCGAACCCACACCTTCAGCATGATAGTCATACGTACTAACCAGCATGCTACGAGGTACTATAACTTCTATTTGATGCTTAAATATATTTGTAGGTAATTCTGAAACTCCTATATGATCAATTCTTTCTTCTATTCCACTATGATTTGTGGCTAACGATGTATCTTCATTTTCATTAACTGCGTTTACTTTTAATCTACTGATTAGCAGATTATCTGCTACATGATTTTCTTTTCCTTTTAAATATTCGATGTCAAAGTCGTATTCATTCAAACTTATTTTCCATCTTTGGAGTTTTGAATTTGGTTCCTTAAGGTTACTTAACCATATTAAAGGTCTGTGATCGGTTCGTATTTTAAATTTACGACCCTAGAGATATGGTCTGAAATATTTGGTTGACCAAACAATCAGTGGCGTATTTACCCTAGGGGCCATAAGGTCCATAGCCCGGGGCGGCACACTGCGAAGGGCGGCATTCAACTTTGCAAAATTTAAAATTTCCTTACAAATTTCTATGAGAAAAGTAAAGCCTAGAGGCTCCAGACAGAATATCATCAAATTGGTGTGATATAGGTAGAATAGGTAGCTACGTGAATTTAAATCAAATATATTTTTTTTGAACGTCAAATTGTTTACCATACTAATAATAGAAATTTGGAGACCAACCAAAACAAAAACGTTTCGATTTTTCGGCACAGCCTAACAAATATATGTCTTATAATTATAATACTATTATAGATTGCTTAAAAACATTCCGAGATGATTTAATTTAAAAACAAGTGTCTCACTGTTCACAGGCCTAACCCTGCGTATGTTTCTGAAGATTGGAGTGACAAATTGCAGTGAAGAACGGTTACTTTCCCATATTCGAAAACAGACAAATTATAGCGCTCCGGGATACACGAGGCATATTTGAAGAGCTAAGCACGTCCCTTATTTTGCAAGGTCAAATAATTTTGATACCTATCTAAATTTGCATTTTATTTATTTAAAAATGCGGATTATTAATGTGAATTTCATTTAAATAATTTCTAGAAATCGATTTCTAAAACACGCTAATTCATCGATTATTGATATTCTTCATGCATCGAACTTAGTACATGTTCTGCAAGGAACTACACCTTCAGACTAGGAGTGATCAACGGAAAATCATTTTAGAATCGCGAAATAAGCTGGAATTTTCACCGAAAAGTTACTTGCTTTTACGTTAATTAACTTCGTTAAAAATAAATAGATAGATTTATGTTTCAATTTAGTTGGACTCAGGAAGTGGAGGTGCTTTAAGTGCAGTAAGAATCTCATACACTTATGATCACGTATTTTTCGGTCCTCCTAGAGCCTTTTGTAGGTTCTTCACCTACCCACAGGAAAGATTAAAAAAATTGAAAATAACGCTACAAAGCTCATTTTTGCATAAAGAAAATATTATTTGCTAGCAATTTTGTGCACTAAGAGAATCATTGTTTTCTTATTTTGTTCGCTAACTTCATTGTTGTTTAGCAGAAACTGAAATATTAAGAAACTTTGGAGCTGTAAAATTGGGGTTTGTGCTTATAAGTATAAGCATTTTATTTGCTACAAATTCATATGATAAACACAAGCTTATATTCGGTTTATATTTTTAGTTTTCTTCGCGAACTTCAGACTTATTTAAGCGGAAACTTTAAAAATAAGAAAGTTCTCAGGCTACAAACGTATGGTTTGCGCAAAAAAATATGATATTAAAGCAATTTGATTCCTCCGAAAAGTGTTCGCCAAAATAAAGGTCGTCAGTTAAGCCATCCTTTTAAAGCCTTCATTCTGACTGAGCAAAATCGTTCAATTATAACTGTGCTTTTGATGAATGTGTCAATCAATTTGTGCGTTGTCAAAAATATTAAAATTGTGTTTGTTTTATTATGCCTTTTTTCATTACGAAGTGATATTAGCTTTTTTTCGTTAATTAATGGGGTGCCAAATCTTATTGGCCCGGGGCGCCAAAACTGTAAATACGCCACTGCAAACAATACTTAGTAATTCTTTTTCAATTGTGCTATAGTCGCGCTCATGTTCATTGAGGGTACGAGATGCATAACATATTGGGTGATTTGATTGTGAAAGTACAGATCCGATTGCATAATTTGATGCATCGGTTGTTAATACAAATTCTTTTGTATAGTCACGATATATTAAAACTGGGTCACTAGATATGATTAATTTAAGTTTGTTAACGTGCAAATCATACATCGGTTCATTTAGGAATATGAGCAGGCAAAATCCCTTCTGCTCATTGTAGCGATAGTGTTAGTGTAAGTTCTGCTTGTGCAGCTCGATGAGTGTGGCAGATAGATTGAGTTAATATCGCATTCCATATCTGACCAGCAATGGGCGCTCATCGAGTTAGCCCCTTGCTGCAGTTTATGTTATTTAATTATATTAATAGTTTTTGTCATAAGTTAATAAGTTCTTCAAATGCTGTTATATATTCTGGGTCTTTAATATTTATCTCTGCTCCTTTCTTGAGATATTTGCTCATAGGTACTGCTACCATTGAATAATCTTTAATAAATTTCCTATAATATCCTGTTAATCTTAGGAATGATTTTATTTGTTTTGTTGTGCAGGGAATGGGTATCTTTTCAATTGCTCTTATTTTATTTGGATTTGGCTTTATTCCATTTGTTGTTATAACATGACCTAAGTATTCTGTTTCTTTGCTAAAAAAAATTGCATTTATCTATTTGTATTTTTAAATTATGCTGTTTCAATTTCTGAAACACTTTATTTGTTGAACCGATATGTTCTTCTAGTGATGTGCTAAAAATAAAGATGTCATCTAAATAGACAACACATATTTTTCCTACAAGTCCTTCTAAGACCTGATTTATCAATCGTTGAAAAGTTGCCGGAGCATTCTTTAATCCAAATGGCATCCGATTAAATTCGTAATGACCATTAGCTGTTGAAAACGCTGTTTTATATCTATCTTTAGGATTCACCAATATCTGGTGGAAACCATTCGCTAAATCTAATGTGGTAAAATATTGGGCTCTTCCCAATTTACTAAATATATAATCAATATTTGGAATAGGAAACTTGTTTTCCACGGTTAATTCGTTAAGCTTTCTATAATCTATGACAATACGCCATTTAGTGAGTCCTGAGCTGTCTATTTTTTTGGGTACGACCCAGATAGGAGCATTATATGGACTATTACTTTCTGTTATTATACCTTGATCTAGCATTTCAATTATTTGCTTTTCTACTTCATTTTTATGTACTTCTGGATATCTATATAATCGTGTATAAAGGTTTATCGTTTTTCGTTACAATTTGATGAGTTACTTTTTTTACATTTGTTAATTTATCTCCTTCAATATAAAATAATTATTTATTATTTTTAATTATTTGAACCAACGCTTTTTTTCTTCTTTATTCATATAAGGTTCTATCAAGGATAATTGAGGCCGTGAGTGCAAAAGTGGTGTAACCCATTTTTTGATATTTTTGATATTTTTGTCTCGTATTTTTACATTTATGCACCAAAAGCCATCAAAGCTAAAATTTTAATTTCTAAAATATCTAAGCTTTCCAAAAATGTGACTTATGCTATGTTTCCACCAAAGGCTTATCTCAGATTAGATTTAATAAATCTTTTTGGTGTTTCTACGCAAGAGATTTAAAAAAGATTAAATTTGACAGCACCTTCAGGAATGCAAACGGCGTTCCAATTTTTCTTATGAAGTGCGAATGAGACAGAATGTTTGATTCGTGTGAAACAATGAAGAACTGAATGCGAGTCTCGAATGAATCGTTCAGCACCATTTAAAAATAGGTTAGTTCGATTTGTAAAACTATTTGTCCTAGGAAGATTTAACAAGATTAATTTCTAATCTTCAAGATTTACGAAATAAATTTGTATGGTAAATCTACGAGATTTAAAGGAGATTTAAGGTTAATCTCATTAAATCTCAGATTAGCGCTAGGTGGAAATGTAGCATTATACTCCTTGAATCTCAGTTAAAATAGTATTAAAAATCGATTCAAAACTAAAAATATGAACAAAACAAGTGGGTTACACCACTTTTGCACTCATGGCCTCAATTATCCTTGGGTTTTGATAGTAATGGAATCTCAATATTATTTATTTTCAAAGTATGTGTGTAATATGATATAGCTTGGCTTGTAGTGGAATAAGGATATTATTTCCTAAAATTCCGTCGAATGAACTATTAGTTATTGGAGTAATTAAAAACTCCATAATTGATCCACATTTATAAATTCGCTTGGTAATAGTAAAATTATTTTTGTTTTTATTAAATTATGTTTATATAATGTCTTTAGGGTTACTGGTTTTATTAGCCTGCTTTCATAATTTCTTAGGAATATGTTTTTTTTTTAACAGAAGTTGCTGCTCCTGTATCTACTAAAAATCTAAGTTTTTTATTAAGTATGTGAATATCTATGCAGGGTAATGGTCTGCTGAGGCATGTATTTGAAAAATTTAAGTATTTTGACTTATATGGTCTACTTCCATTGGTTCTGGAATATTCCTTTTATTTTGCGTAGTAAATGGACTTCTATTTTGATATTGATTGGAAAAATTTCCACTTCTATTTGGTTGCCTATAGTTTTGTCCATTTTGATTTCTTTGAAAATTCGGATTATTATTTCTATAATAATTCTGATTGTTAATTTTTTGATTAGGTTCATTTTTATAGTTTCTATCGTTTCTATAATTGGGGTTAAAATTTATAGTTTTATAATTTGTATTATTGTTAAAATTGTTAAAATTATTATTGTTATTTCCAGTTCTATAACTTCGATTATTATTATTATTCTCTTCTCTTGTCCAATGACAAGAATCTAATTTATAGAATGCTTCACTTAAAGTTTGTATGCCATGATTAATTACAATCGAACTAGCATTTGGTGGAATTTTTTTGCAAAATTTAGCTAATAATGACGCTTCTTTATTGCTAGGATTAAATTCTATTGGTTTATCTACCGAAAGATAACATTTATTATTTAATCTACAGAGAATGTCTGAATATGAATTATAAAGTTGTGTAATATTTTTTGAATACACTTTATCAGCTTGCTCCTTTAATTTTAAAAAGGATTCATTTTCACCAAAATTCCTAACTAGTATTTTTTTTATTTCCTGCCAATCACTTGGGTCGCCACTCCGTAAAACTAGGTACCTCTAAGGCGAAATTTGTTATTTTAGTTTTTATTTCATTAACTATAAATTCTTTTGCTGCGTCATTGTAAAAGCTCATCGCGTTTATTATAAATTCTGATTTTGTATGAATATAATCAAACTACAAGATTTACTGTTGAAGTTTGGTAAATTTTGTATTAATTTTAAGGGATCAATATTTACTGACGCCATTTTTACCTGGTTTTCTAAATTAATCACTGGTTCACTCTCTTCAGATTTTTCTTCTTCTAGTTTTATTTGTTGGGTTGCTGCTGCTGCTGGTTCTGTTGATTCTGGAGTTTCTCCTTCCTTTTTATTAAATTTTAACGCAGCTGGTATGGTGTACGGTGCGAATTTATTCTGATAATAACTGCCTCGTAAAGTTGCTCTCCGTTCAATTTTTCGATCATGTTGGGGCCTTAGATCATGCTACTATACTTCCTTCTTTGTGAGTTCAATTCTATTTATTTAATTTTGTGGTTATTTGTTTCCTTTTGAGGTTTTCCTCTGGTCACAAAAACAATTTAATTAATTGTTTTTTTTTTTTTTTTTTTAACACTTATTTATTTAAACAGTTCAACACTCCCTCTACGAGATTTCGTGAAATTGTCCTCGCGGATCTTAGTTCACTGTGTTTTTCACTGTATTGTCCTATACCGTTAATTTCAATTTACCGGAAAACTATTTCATTTAGTCAAGGACTACGCATCCCGAATTAAACTTAAAGAAGGACGATTCTCATAATTTACTCTGTATCTTTCATTATTATGATAGAGGGTGTTTCAAAAGTTTATAATGTTATGTGAGGGTGTTCTAGGAACGTAACCATACGTCACTGGAAAGGTCTTTTTAAACCTTATGCGCACATCCAAAGAAAATTTATTTGTATTGATTTCTTGAGGAGATATTTCATAATTTCCATACAGAAACGACCGTTTTTCAAAGTCAATGAAATAAATCATGACGTACGTCACTGGAATGGTCTTTTTAAGACCTATGCGCACATCCAAAGAAAATTTATTTTTATTGATTTTTTAAGGAGGTTTTTCATAATTTCCATAGAGAAACGATGGTTTTTCAAAGTCAATGAAATAAATCATGACGTACGTCACTGGAATGGTCTTTTTAAGTCCTATGGGTACATCCAAAGAAGTTTTATTTGTATTGATTATTTGAGGAGATATGTCATAATTTCCAAAGAGAAACGACTGTTTTTCAAAGTCAATGGAATAAATCATGACGTACGTCACTGGAAAGTCTTTTTGAGTCCTATGCACACATCCAAAGAAAATTTATTTTTTTTTTATTTTTTGAGGAGATATATCATAATTTCCAAAGAGAAACAACTGTTTTTCAAAGTCAATGAAATAAATCATGACGTACGTCACTGGAAAGGCCTTTTTAAGGCTTATGCGCACATCCAACAACGTTGTACGAAAAAGACAGAGTACCGCAAACGACAAAATACCGCAAAAGATAAATTACCGCAAAGGACAAAGTACTAAAAACCACAAAGTACCGAAAAAGACAAAGTACCAAAAACGACAAAGTACCGAAAAAGACAAAGTAGCGAAAAAGATACCGTACCGAAAACGACACGGTAACGAAAAACACAAACGACAAAGTACCGAAAAAGACAAAGTACCGAAAAACACAAGGAACCGAAAACGACAAAGTACCGAAAAAGACAAAGTACCGAAAAAGACAAAGTTTCGAAAAAGACAAATTACCGAAAAAGACAAAGTTCCGAAAACGACAAAGTACCAAAAAGGACAAAGTACTGAAAAAGACAAAGTACCGAAAAAGACACGGTACCGAAAAACACAAGCGACAAAGTACCGAAAAAGACAAAGTACCGAAAAGACAAGAAACCGAAAATGAAAAAGTACCGAAAAAGACAAAGTTTCGAAAAGACAAAGTACAAAAAAAACAAAGTACCGAAAAAGACAAAGTAGGTACCGAAAAAGAATAAGTACCGAAAATGACACAGAACCGAAAAAGACAAAGTACCGAAAACGACAAAGTACCGAAAAAGACAAAGTTTCGAAAAAGACAAATTACCGAAAAAGACAAAGTACCGAAAACGACAAAGTACCAAAAAGGACAAGGTACTGAAAAAGACAAAGTACCGAAAAAGACACGGTACCGAAAAACACAAACGACAAAGTGCCGAAAAAGACAAAGTACCGAAAAGACAAAAAACCGAAAATGAAAAAGTACCGAAAAAGACAGTTTCGAAAAAAAAACAAAGTACAAAAAAAAAGACAAAGTACCGTAAAAGACAAAGTACCGAAAAAGACAAAGTACCGGAAAAGAAAAATTACCGAAAAAGACAAAGTACCGAAAAAGACAAAGTACCGAAAAAGACAGAATTCCAAAAAAGACAAAATACCAAAACAGACAAAGTGCCTAAAAACACAAAATACACACTGTAAAGGTCTTTCTAAACCACACATCCAAAGAAATTTTATTTGTATTGTTTTGCTTAGAAGATATTATCATGATATTCAAAGAAGAGCGACATTACAAAGTACCGAAAAAGACAAATTACCGAAAAAGACAAAGTACCGAAAAAGACAAAGTACCGAAAAAGAC
Source organism: Dasysyrphus tricinctus (assembly GCA_963921185.1). Lineage (NCBI taxonomy): Eukaryota > Metazoa > Arthropoda > Insecta > Diptera > Syrphidae > Dasysyrphus > Dasysyrphus tricinctus. Next base: position 245,971,257 of record OY992530.1, read on the forward strand.
AAAATTCCAAAAAAGACAAAATACCAAAAAAGACAAAGTGCCTAAAAACACAAAATACACACTGGAAAGGTCTTTCTAAACCACACATCCAAAAAAATTTTATTTGAATTGTTTTGCTTAGAAGATATTATCATGATTTTCAAAGAAGAGCGACATTTCTTCAAAGTTAATGAAATAAATCATGACGTATATTACTAGAAAGGTCTGTTTAAGCCCTATACGACATCCAAGGAAATTTTATTTGTATTGTTTTGTTGAGGAGATATTTCATTATTTTCAAAGAGAGTGACATTTTTCAAAATTAGTGAAAAAAATCATGATGCACATTACTGGAAAGGCGTTTTTAAGCCCTATCCCCTCAACCAAAGAAATTTATTTTTATTGTTTTTTTGAAGAGATAGGTATTTCAAAATTTTAAAAATTTGTTTTCGTTGAAAATCATTAAATATCTCCTCAACAAAACAATAACAATTAGATTTCATTGGACGTGCGGGTAGGGCTTAAAAAGAAGTTTCCAGTGATAGTTTTCATGATTTATTTCATTAACTTTGAAAAAATTTTGCTTTTCTTTGAAAACATGAAATATCTTCTCAACAAAATAATTAAAATTAAATTGCTTTAGATGTGCGGATAGGGCTTAAAAAGAACTTTCTCGTGATGTGCGTCATGATTTATTTCATTAACTTTGAAAAAATGTCGCTCTCTTTGAAAATCATGAAATATCTTCTCAACAAAACAATACAAATTAAATTTCTTGATGTTTTTGACAAGAGTACCTACCTCTTGTATTCTATTAAAAAATAATCTATGAAATTGCCGATCTCTTTATTGATTTTCGTTTAATATTTATCTACATGAAGTGTCAAGAGCCACAAACACCATGGCATATCAAATGTAAAGCAATTGCTAAGTTAGAATTTCCGAACTAACTTAAGCAAGGTTAATTTTTATTAATACTAATATAAAGCAATTGCTAAATGCTTTTACTTTGCTACGGAGTTTACTCCAACCAATTGCTCTGTTTTATTAATACGACCCATTTTATTAACTTTGAAAAATTTAGCTTTTTTTTTAAATCATGAAATATCTGATCAACAAAACAATGAAAATAAAATTTCTTTGGATGTGCGGATAGGGCTTAAGAAGACCTTTCCAGTGATGTGCGTCATGATTTATTTCCTTAATGCGCCACTTATAGCTATCATTGAAACTCATCATTGAAAATTTTAATTACTGATTTTGAGAGGTTTAGAAACCAAAATGATTTATTTTTTTGATGGACAAATAAGTCTCAAGACCTAATTAATATTTCTAGCAAGAAACAAATTTCAAATAGACCCAACTTTCCACAAAAAAAGACTTTTACTTTTTCAATGATCATTGGTAAGGTATTGCAATCATTGGAATAAGAAAAGTCTTTTTATGTGGAAAGTTGGGCCTATTTGAATTTTTTTTTTTTGGCAAGAAATTTTAATTAAGTCTTAAGCTTTATTTGTTCATCAAAATAATAAATAATTTTGCTCTCTCAACGTCTCAAAATCAATCATTAAAATTTTCAATGATGAGTTTCAATGATAGCTATAACTGGCACCTAACTTTGAAAAAATTTCGCTGTGACATTAAAAAATTGATTTTATTTAATTTTTTTTTTAGTGCAATAGAAGTTTTAGTTACAATAAAATAAATTAAATTAAGTGTTTTATTTATGTTTAGATCTCAATTAACCTTTCTGCATTTTTACTTTCTTAATAATTTTTCTCTTTAAGGAGCGATAATCGTTTGAAGTTGTAAATTAGGGGTGTATTAAATAAGCTGTGAGGCATTGTAAAAGTCAAATGTGAACACCATCATTCGATGATTAGGAAAGCTACTGTTCGTTATTCGTTGGCTTATAGCATTTGCTTCAGTGAGCCGCTAATTTTATTATAGTTCTACATTGAATGTATTCCTTGCACTTACCACTAGTTGTTGATATTTATTTTAAATCAAAAATTATCTCTTCGAAAACCGCATTACAAAAACACTGAACTTAATTGAAAAAGACCATAAATAAACAAAAGGTTTCACGCACCAGACCGGTTATTCTTTTAATTTAATTTCACTCTTTAAATGACAAACACATAAGAGGGGCATAAGCTAAATATTTTCGATAATTTTATTTCAAACCGCACAGTTTCAAAATTAATTATTGAGATTTAATTTCTTTGAACATAGCCAATATAAACGAAACGGTAGGTAGGTACCTACACACCGACGACGACGAACAGCGACGCCATCGCAGACTGATTGCAATGAAATTAAAATATAAACTTTATTTTCACAAAAAAAAACTATTTCTTACTCCATAAAATGTATTAAATCACTTTCCACAGTTTACTTCACTATTTTATAATGAAAAAACCACGCACTAAACATTTATTTCCAAAATAAAAAACAGAGCGATCGCGAAACAAAATCAAACACGAAACTGAACCAAACAATAACTACTGAATTGTGCCTGTCTAAAAGTATGCAATTTTTTTAAGGTTGGATGCTAGGTTGGTTCGTTTTAAAAATGTTTGAGAAATTCTGTTGGCTTTGAATTTCTTTTAGGTTCTGATTTCATTTACTTTCTTTCGGTATTGAGACTACCAGGGTGGTTATATCGTTTGAAGCTTGATTTTTTATTTTATTATATTTTATGTATAATCTTGAAAAGTAAACAATCAGTAAAGGGGTGGCGGATTCACGGCGTATTTTTTATAATACTTGAAATGAAAAAAGGAAAGGATTAAAAATATTCGATTTCCACCTACCACAAGGAAGTAGCTGAAAATGAAAATGTGTGCTATTTATTTCTTTTGAATAAAGGAAACTACAAACGTTCGGACCGGTGCCGACGGTGAAAGGATCTTGAAATGGAAGTTTATAGGTAGTTGTAATTCCGAATGGGAATTTGAAAAATATTTATTGAATAATTGCTTTATGCTACATTTCCACCTAACGCTAATCTGAGATTTAATAAGATTTACCGCAAATCTCCTTTAAATCTTGAAGATTTACCATACAAATGTATTTCGTTAATCTTGAAGATTAGAAATTAATCTTGTTAAATCTTCCTAGGACAAATACTTTTACAAATCGAACTAACCTGTTCCTGTTTGGTGCTGAAGGATTCATTTATGGCTGAATTCAGTTCTTCACAGAAGAAACATTCTATCTCACTTCCTCTTTATGAGAAACAAAGAAACACCATTTTCATTTTAAAAGGGGCTGTCAAAGTTAATCTTTTTTAAATCTTTTTGTGCGGTGGAAACACCAAAAAGATTTATTAAATCTGAGCTGAGATAATCCTTTGGTGGAAACATAGCATTAGAAACGTTGCAATCAAGCAGGGCTATACGAAAAATTACTATCAGAAACACTCTTTTATCAGTATATACATTACATAAATCACTTTATCTACATACTGAGCTCTTTTCTCTTTTCTGCCAATTTTTCCTTCTTGAAATTACCAAATTCCTGCCTTTTGGCTCTCCACCAAATTCCACTCTTTTCTTCAATTAAGTTCTTCCACGAGAACTTCTTGAAACTTCAAAGTCTTAGCAATCCTTTTCTTTTCTATTACTTTTTCCAAAACTTTCGATTCTTCAATTTTCTGAACCTCTGGTTCGTTCTATGAACGGGGGTTAGAAGTGCCCTTCCAAGCTCTGAGATTGGCCGGACGACCTCTTCTTTTTTCCAATGCCCAATACTTTCGGCCAATCAGTGGCCGTGGATTTCAATCACGTTATCAGTCAGCAACAATCAGCATTCTTGAGTGAGGGAGCAGGGAGCCAACACAGTTGAAATTCAGTGGCCTTTTCTTAATGCGGAACGTTTCGTCAAGTTTCGTTCAACTTTGCTTATGGAAGTGAGGTGCGCTTCCAAGCGCAAACTAAAAAAAATTTGGAGCTTGGTGCACAGCTTTCAATTCCTTTTTTCTGAAGTTAAGTCTTAAATTTTCTTATAATTAATTTATACCACATCGAATTTTCGTGGTTTCACAAAGTGAATAATAAAATGCCTATCACTCTGTGCTGTGTGTAAGTACATATAAGAAAATTAAGATTGAATAAACAATTATTTACATTTTTGTTTTCACTTTTTCAACCAGTTTAGGCAATTTTAGAAAAAATTACTAAAAAAAAAATATTAAAAAACGACAGCAACAAAACAACATATGTACATACCTAATCACAGTACACATATTAAAGGTAATATCATTAAGGTGCCGTCACACCGTGCAAGTAAAGTACTTGCAGCAATTGTTTAAAAAATTTTGAATTTGAAATATTCGTGCAAGTACTTGCAGAGAGCAGTCACACCAGGCAAGTAAATTGCTTGCTGAAACTACTTTTAACTTGCTTGCAAAACAAACTTGCTGCAAGTACTTTTCAGGTCGTCACACCGAGCAAGCAAGTGCTTGCTGAAATTAATTGCTGAAAGTACTTGCTGCAAGTAATTGCTGAAATTACTTGCTGAAATTAGTTTCTGAAAGTACTTGCACGTGTAAACCGGTGTGGTTTTGCCATTTTCAGTTCAATTTGGTTTATTGTTTCTTCAGAAATAGATTTAAATGGATAATCCAGATTTGGAAGACGAATTTTTAACATGGAAATGGTTTTTGAACATGAAGATTTGTTAAAATCTAGGCAATTGATTCTTGTTGAGTATTATTAGTAAAAAAAACATGCGATTGCTTGCATGAAGTGATTTGATTGTAAGCGAGTTGAACTTTCTGATACAAAATTTACTAAAAACTGTTATCAGCGGTACCTTCTGCATACATTTTTTTTTCTTCGACTTTCTCATTAATTGCTCTACCGATTTCAATGAAAATACGGCGAGTTGTTTTTACAATTGAAAGAAAGAGCCTCATGCTTCGTTGTATTTTTCTTTAATTATTCAAATATTTTTAAAAGATCTTAAGATCCAAGCAAGTTGAGGCATAAGAGCAATTACGTACGACCCAGTCGTTCATATTATTATTATTATTATTATTATTATTATTATCAAAAAACATGCATTAAAAAACACCACGAGACCTTGTTTTATGCTACAGCATTTGAATCAACAAAATGTGGCTGATCGAAGATAAATAAATTTGGTATGACCCTTTTTTGAACGTGGTGCTGAAAACACGTACTTTACAATACTGCTGAGAGACTTCTAGGCAGAGGGAGACGATTTTTTCTGTAATTTTGATCGAAAAACATACGTTCACTTGCACGCAAGTAAAAAACTTGCTTGCGCAAATCCTGCAAGTGGCAAGTACTTGCGGCAAGTGATTTACTTGCTTGCAAGCGCTTGCAGGACCTAGTCACACCGTGCAAGTATTGCTTGCGCAAGTACTTGCAAGCAAGTAAATCACTTGCAGCAATTAATTGCTTGCAAGTACTTTTTTGGGTCGTCACACCAGGCAAGTTTTACTTGCCGCAAGTACTTGCTCGCAAGTAAATCACTTGCAGCAATTACTTGCCGCAAGTACTTTTCGGGTCGTAACACCAGGCAAGTTTTACTTGCAGCAATTATTTTACTTGCTGCAAGTACTTTACTTGCACGGTGTGACGGCACCTTTAGAGTTTTGATTTTTGTTTCTTCTGCGCACATACATATATGAAAATTTGGGGCAAATGTCAATATTTTTTGTTGTTTTTACGTGTATTTAAGTCATCACGTTCCCAGCCATTTTTATTATTGACAATTTCAATTTTAATTTGTTGTTGTTTATACGTGTGTTTTACTCCTTACGTTCACAGCCATTGTTTATTTTCGACTATAGATAGATTTGTGTATTGTGACTTAGGCTTGTTTCACACATATACGGTTTCATTCGGTTCGGTCTGTATTCGGTTCGTTTTCGGTCGGACCTGAGAAGTGTGAACCGATGAAAACGGCAGGAATAAAAACCTAATAGAAACCGAATAGCACCGAACGTCCCCTCGACACGAATCGGTTTCATTCGGTTTCAAGGGCACACAAACTTATCGTAGCGTTCACACATATGCGGTTCTATAAGGTTTTTTTTGCTCGTTTTTATTTGGAATTGACAACTAGTGCTGAAGTATGTTGATATTTTTGGAATTAAAAATAGATATTTCAATACAAACCTTATAGGAGCCGTATATGTGTGAAAATAAAAAACTAAAACTGAAAACGAACCGAATACAGACCGAACCGAATGAAACCGAATATGTGTGAAACAAGCCTTATAATGAAGTACTATATCGTTTTTGAAAGCCAGAAATCGGTTGTTTAATCCAAAATTATCAATAGTTCTTAAAAAATTCACATGCAAACTCAAAATTTTGATTAAAAAAATTAAAAAAAAACTGTTCAGACCATTTTTTTCAAAATTTTGAAATAAAATGCTTAGTTGACTTTCTGTGTTCAATGCTAATATCAATTCTGAATCGAACACAGAAAAGCGAGTGGTTTTATGTCTTCTAGTTTTAGAGAAAATTAAAAATCACTAAAACTACTTGCTTATGATTTTTGGTTGCTTATGCTACATTTCCACCTATAGCTAATCTGAGATTTAATAAGATTTACCTCAAATCTTCTTTAAATCTCGAAGATTTACCATACAAATATATTTCGTAAATCTTGAAGATTATAAATTAATCTTGATAAATCTTCCTAGGACAAATACTTTTACAAATTGAACTTACCTATTCCTGTATGGCGCTGAAGGATTCATTCATGGCTGAATTCACTTCTTCACAAAGGAACATTCTATCTCACTTCCTCTTCATAAGAAAAAATGAAACAACATTTGCATTTTTAAAGGTGGAAACACGAAATAGATTAATTAAATCTGAACTGGGATAAACCTTTGGTGGAAACATAGCATAGATCTTTTTTAAATCTTTTGTTTGCGGTGCAAGCACCAAAAGGAATTATTTAATCTAAACTGGAGATAAACCCTTGGTGGAAACATACCATTTAATAAACGTTGAACTTATCCTATATATGCAATGTCAACAGCTATTTTCTAAATATACATTACGTGGCCCAAAGTTGCACATTTGAAATTTTCAGACAAGAAAATATAATGCATTATAACAACTTCACATAACCTATGTACTACACTACTGTACGATTGCAGAAAATTTATATAATTTCTTAATTTGTATGTGTGTTTGTGTGTGTGTATATATGTAGGTATGTACTATGTACCTATATGAATGCAATTGTAATGTTGAAAGTATCCATACCTACTTATGCTGTTTTCCATTGGACGTCCGGAAGCGTCTAGAATCGTCCGGCAGCGTTACCTTCGGGACTCTTTAGAGTCATTTTGTTCATCATTCAGGTTCAAAAGTTTCAGTTGAGCGAAAAAAGAAGTCTGCGAAAATTTAAGCTTTATTCATGTTTAGACATGCCTCATCGCAGGTTTAGGGTATCCACACGATTTGTATTGGAAAAAAATATCTGTGGCCTATTGCACCATCTTACGAAATTGTAATTACAAATTTGTAGTTCAAAAAAGTGCTAAAATTTCAAAATTCTTCAAGACAATTTTTTAGTTGTAATATTACCAGCGAAAAATTGTAAAAATGGTTCAGAATTGTATTCATTTTGTGAATTATTTCTACTGGTTATACAAAAAGAATAACTAAGCAATGGGTTCCTTTCCGACATTTAAGGGCTCAATTCGATGGTAGTTCTGCCAAAATTTCAAAAACAAAGATAAACAGCATCAATTTCGTTTACCTCTACTTCCTTTCATATATCTTAAATGTTTTGATTAAATAAAATAAAAGTTTTCAGAGCGATTCATCTCAAATTATACATCTTCTTTCGTCAATAAAAGATGTTTTCTCATTACATACGGCATTCGGCTCACAGCGCTTTTCAAAGCGGATGAAGAAAAACATACTATCCTATCACAGATACCATAGTTACATAGATATCGCACGCAGAGCAAATAAAAATGGCTGCTTTTTTATCGTGGGACGTAGAGCTAAGTCCCAGTTATATCAATTTTGTGTGAGCCTTAGACTTTATATGATGTTAAAAAAGATAGATTTGCATGTATAGACATAAATACAAAACGTCAACTACAAGCCATCAGCAGTTCGATCAACGGACTCGAATTTTGAGGAAGTAGAAAAAGAGCTTGAAACACACAAAATATTGAAAAAATGGCAATTTTTATTTGTACTGGATGCGATATCTAGATAACACTAGTTTCTGTGATACTAGGCGTTTTCCTTTGGAGGTGGCGAAGTACTTGCAAGTACTTTGCCAGCTTTTTTCAATGGAACACATCAAACTGCTTTCCCATGTAAAATGTATCTACTCGCGCATGAGAGCATGTGCAGTTGGTAGTACTAGATTAGGGTTTTCATCTACTCGTAAGTACTTCGCCACCTCCAAAGGAAAACGGCTACTATTGAAAGAAATACTCTTAGGACATTTTACAAAATTATTTGTAATCAAATAATCTCGCATTTTAATTTCAATGATAACAAGCTTTCAATTCTTAAATATTATATTCAAAGGCAAGTAATTAAAATGCAAAAAGATTTTAACTATTATTCGTTGATATCTGAATATCCCAACTTTACCCTTCATCAGTAAAAGTTATTGAAGAAAACAAAATACCATAAATAAAAGCCCAAGACAGTCGTTTTAAAATATATTTTATAAATTTAATGACATTGAAAATTTTGGTTTGAAGTGGGCAGTTTAAATAACCAATTGGAAATTCTTTTAAAAAAATTGCTGATTAAATTTTAATTCAAAAATATAGGAACGATGTTCCTAATAACTAGTACTATAAGGAGATAATATTTGTGATATTCGATAGTAATATTATATTAATATTAGGTAAGTGTTTTGTTAAGAAGAGCAACTGTTTATTTATTTAAAGAAACCTAGGTAATTGTTGGTTTTGTCTTGAGATTAACTAATATCTACTAAAAAATTGAAAAGATGGAAGTTTTTTCAAGTTTTAGTAGTTGTTTTTCTCTGAAATACAAATATTTATTTATTGTTTTGTTTAAAAGAGAAGGTTTTTGTTAATTTTTTTTAAATAAACCATGTTGAATTAAAACGGTGATAAATTTTGATGTTTTTCTTCAAGCTTTGATGGGACTCCTATTTTCAGCCAGGACTCCTTTTTTTGACTCCTTCCGAAAATTTTCAGAGGTAACCCTGTCCGGAACGCTTCTGAAACCGTTTCATTGGCACAAAAACACTCTTCTGACGATTCTGAGGAGAGAAAATTGATTCTTGATTTGAATTCAGAAGACACTCAGAAGCACTAATACATTCAAACTCAAACGTCAAAACAAAGTGCAGTGCAACTTCATATTTTTTTAACATTCCATTTCAATTAATTGTGCACTCGAAAACAAAGAATTTAATATAATTTAATAAACAAATCAAGAAAAACAAGACGACAAATTATAATTTGTAAGCTAGAGGTAGATTCACTATTGTTTTCAATTTCACTTTTTGTGCGCCAGCAAAATGTTTCTATTCGCATCAAGGCTAACTTGGGCAACATCAGCCTCATATGCATGCATGCCCCCCCACAGAGGAGAAAGATGACGACACCAAGGACGAGTTCTACGAGCTCCTGGACAAGACATATGAGTAATGTCCTAAGACAGCGAAACCCCTGGTTTGACGAAGAATGCCGGCAAGTACATGCAGCCAAACAACAGGCATACAAAGTGGCGCTGCATAAGGACCAGAGCTGCTCCCGAGCTCTACGAGTATTAGAGGAGAGAGGAACACAAGCTTGTGAATTCCGCTATCATGCAGATCGCACTATTCAACCTGGACGACGTTGGCCAACAATTTCGTCCACCCGATTTCAACTAAGTGAAGATCGCTATATCTAAACTTAAGTCCAATAAAACTGCTGGAGCTGATCTATTCAAAGCGGCTGTCCATGAATTGTTTATAGGAGTATGCACCAGCTCATCTGTAAAATATGGTCGCAGGAAAGTATGTCCGATGAATAGAACCCCAGCATTGTTTGTCTGATCCTCAAGAAAGGCGATTCTCTGGACTGCACCAGCTGCAGAGGTATCAGTCTTCTTAATATCACCTACAAGATCTTCTCTGCCATACTTTTTGAACGCCTGAAGCAATTCGTCAACAACCTTGTCCATATCAGTGTGGCTTTTGGCCAGGGAAGTCCACCATCGACCAAATATTCACACTAAGGCAGATCTGGGAGAAAACCCAGAAGTTTCATTTCAATACCTATCACCTTTTCATCGATTTCAAGGCCGCGTATGACAGCATCTATAGAGACGAGCTATATGTATGTACATATATAGAGCAATGTCTAGTTTTGGCATCCCTTCCGTCCGTTTGTGTAGGATGACGATGGAGAATACACGCTGCTCCAGACCTCACCGACACCTTTGTTGTCAAAAAAGGTTTTAGGCAAGGCGACGCGCTGTCATGCGACTTCTTCAACATTGTTCTTGAAAGAATAGTGCAAAGCTCTCACGTCAACACTAGAGGCGCAATCTTTCAAAAGTCCGTCCAATTACTAGCTTAAGCCTAATACATACTTCCTCGTGAAGTGAACAATCACCAGTGGAGAAAGTGAATTTTTGACATACTGGTACAGACTTGCGAATTTGTTGTGAACGTTTGACGTTTAAAACCACAATGCCTCCAGTGAGACATTTTTCTTTTGTAATCGAACTGTCAACTGTTCATCAAGTGTTCCCATACATTTTGCACGGGAATTGCTCGTGAATGAAAACTCTCCACACAGCTTCACGAGCACGTTCACGGGTGAACAAAAATGCAAATTTTGTTTGGATTCACGACATGATTCACAAGTATGTACTAGGCTTTACGCTGACGACATTAATGGGACGAACAAAGCGTGATGTCAGTGGTGCTTTTGTGAGTATTGAGAAGGAAGCCAAGAAGATGGGTTTAACGGTGAATAAAAGCAAAACGAAATATATGCTGTCAACAAGAAAAGACACCCAACACCGACTTCTCGGACAGAACGTCACATTAGACAGCTATAGTTTTGAGGTGGTCAGAGACTTTGTCTACCTACATAGGATCCGCTAAAAAATCATCTGTATGGGCTGTACAGCGACACCGACCTAAAAACAAAAGTGAAAAGCCAACGACTAAGATGGCTGGTTCACCTAGAGGGAATGGACACCAATGCTCCGGCCGGGAAAGTCTTTGAATCCAACCCCGTGGGACAACGCAGTAGAGGTGGACAGCGTAAAAGGTGGCGCACGCAAGTGGAAGAGGACCTCAACCAACTTGGCGTGCGAAACTGGAGACAGCTAGCTAGAAACCGAGCCGACTGGAAGAAGCTTGTTGGTTGAGGCCCTGGTCCAACCCGGACTGAAGCGCCACCCTAAGTAAGTAAATATTATTGTGTATTTTATTGTATAAATGACAATGTCAAAAGTTGTAAATTCATAGAAATCTTTTTCAATACATCATTCTCACCAAATTTCAATCACCTTATGACAAAAAATACGTTCTGAAATCGATATACAAACACCGAAGTGACCCAAATAAAAACAACTTTTGTCTTCGCGACGTAGGATTAACACAAAATAAAGAAACACCCATCTTTCTACGCGAATATTTGACAAAAAAAATTATCATCTGCTGCAGAGTGCACTTCGTCTTAAAAAGTCTAAACATTTGTCATCAGTGTACAAAATGCGTTTATTTGTTTACATAAAACGTCAATTAGATGAAGAAGCACATAGAATCGAAAAAATAGAAGATTTAAATGGAGTTGCCAATCCTACACACACGCCAGCTATATAACACAGCGCTTCTCAAACTTTTTCATTATTATTTTATGCTTAAAATATTTTTTTCTCCTTTAAATTTTCTTATTATTTTTTCGCATAATTCAAACTTATTCTACGTTTTCATTACAGCCGAAATTAGGTAATTTCGCGAATCACGAAAAAAGTGTTTTCATTTGTAATTTGGTAATTTCGTTTGACAGCTCATTTCATTTTTGAATTTAAACTGGCTGGTAATCACTATTTGTTGTTGTTTTCTTTTGTCTCCTTCCATTGCGCTTTGACATTTTCCTACAAAACCTTTTTCAGAGCTTTTCAAACTGTGGCTAATTGGGTGTGTTCATAAGGTTTTGACTTAATTTCCAACCTAATTTCGTACAAATTTGGTTGAAATTATCTCATTTCGAAATGTGAATTTGTATAGGAAATGAGATGATTTCGTATCGAATTTGGAAATTTTCAACGAAATTACCTCATTTGGCCTAATGAAAACGTAGTATTATATTGTTTGTTTACTTTAAATAAATTTTCTTAATTTTGTTTTCTTTTTCTCTATTTTATCTCTATTTATTTTCTTTTTAATTTCTTTTCTCCTATATTTCTACACTTTGTACTCTTTTTTTTCTTAATATTTTATATAATCACATTATAATATTGTATTATTGCATTAAATTTGCTCGGTATAAAAATACTTTTTTTCATTTATTAATTATGCTTACTGGTGTTATAGTTAGAAGTTCCACTTACGACTCTAGTGTTGGTATTTTAATTTTACGTTCAATGGTTAATGTTTTAACTAGCAAAAAGAAGGTGTCTTAAAATCTGTCATCTAAATGCACAAAGCTTGTTGCCAAAAATTGATGAGTTCAGGGATATTTTTGGCGGAGGTAAGGTCGATGTAGTTTGTGTTTCGGAAATGTGGTTAAACAATAGTTATAATGACGAACTTTGTGGACTACGTGGATATAAGCTTTTTCGTTGCGATAGACAAGGGTGGATCGGTGGGGGCGTGGCTATATTTGTTCGAGAGGGTATCTCATGCAAAATTAAATATAATTAAATCGCTGGCAGTACCATAGAATATGTGTTTGTAGACCTTTTATGTGGTGAAGATAAGTTACTTATCGGAACAATATATAGACCAAATAAAAACATTAGCTTATTACCACTCTATCAATTATTAAAGGATGAAATCTCTGTTCAATCGACAAAATTAGTAGTATGCGGAGACTTTAACAGCAATCTCTTAATTGAAAATAATCTAGTTGATGGAAATGAGAACTTTTAACTTGCTTCCCGTAAATACAACTATCCCAACACATTTTACCGAAGATTCGAGAACTTTATTAGATGTTTTTTTCGTAAGTGACATTGATAAGGTACTGTTTAATGATCAGCTTTAAGCACCAGGTTTTTCAAGGCATGACCTGATTTATATGACATTTGATTATGACGTTCAAGGTTCAGATGTCTCGTATGAATATAGAGATTTTAATGGAATTGACTACGTCACTCTAGAACAAAATGTTCGAAATTTCGATTGGAACAACATCTATTATTTAACGTCTCCGAGTGATCAGGTCGATTACATTAACTCACATCTTTTAACGCTTTTTTAATAATCATGTTCCTCTACGTACAAAAATGAGAAGGCATGACCAACGTTCATGGTTCACAACTGAAATTCGCGAACTAATGCAGAAACGAAACCGAGCATTCTATAATTGGAAACGGTATAGGCTTGAAGAATTTTTAAGAAACTATCGTACTTTACGTAACTTAGCTGTTGAAAAAATACGGTGTGCTAAAAGAGTTTTTTATAGTAACCGCCTGAACCCATCGATGAGTGGAACACACACCACAATTGTGGAAAAATTTATGGGACCTAGGAGTTGCTAAGAATAAAACCTTAGTAACTTCTGATGAAGTAAGTTGCAATGCTCTCAATCAAAAGTTTGTCGACTTACCTTTTCCTCCGCTTCCTGTCATTTCTCCCATTTATATTGATGAGTCTGGATTTCAAAGTAACCTGGCCAACTCTTTCCAATTCTCCAGAATATATCCAACGGAAGTCGTTGAAAGTGTTTTGTCAATAAAATCAAATACCACCGGGACAGATGGCATACATCGAAAGTTCTTTGAAGTGATTTTCCCAATACTATTACCGCATATAACACACATTTTCAATGCAATTTTGATAACTGGAGTTTTTCCCAATCAGTGGAAATCGGCAAAAATAAATCCGATTGCAAAAGGTGCAAACGATTTCAGACCGATTTCAATTTTACCCTTTCTGTCAAAGGTATTTGAAAAAAAATGTGCAAAATCAGATTAACTGTCATCTTCGGAGAAATAATATGTTATCACCAAAACAGTTTGGTTTTAGGGCAAATCACAGTTGTTCCACAGCACTAATAAATATTATTGAAGACGTACGAAAAACATAAGAGGTTGGTAATGTGACTTTCTTAGTGCTGTTGGACTTTTCAAAAGCATTTGACACCGTCGATCATGTGAATCTTTGCAACAAATTATCACGGTTGTACAATTATTTTTCATATTCTGCCGTTAAACTGATATCGTCCTACTTAACCGGAAGAAACCAAGCTGTAGTGGTGAATGGGAAATCATCAAGCTTTCTAGTTACATTTGAGGTGTTCCTCATCAGGGATCAATTCTTGGGCCCCTATTATTTTCCTTGTACATGAATGAACTTCCAGCTGTTGTTGCTCAATCTTCAATTCAAATGTACACGAATGACGTTCAATTGTACAAATGTTGCCCTCTTGGACTGATAGAAGATTCTGTTTCGGTTATTAACGAAGTTTTGGACAAAATATTAATCTTTGCTCAACGTAATGGACTCTTCTTAAATCCAAATGTCATACAAACACATCAGCCGCCTTACCTTTTTAGCAGATTGCAAATGGCTTCATTTGCAACATTGGTGTCAGAAGTGGGGTAAAACTTATTTTATTTGTGCACTCAGTAAATTTATTGTGGGGAAAAAGTGAAAGCCTTTAAACAGTTTGTTTTTAATCGTGAATGAATAAAGTTGGTTGTAATAAAAGTGAAAAGTAAAGTTTGTGAACTAATTCAGTGGTGAATAATAAATCGTTTTGTTTGTAGTAAAAAAAGTAAAGTGTTTTATTTTGTGAAATAAATAAGTGGACGTTTTGAATAAAGTAAATAAGTTTTATTAACGAACCTGGGAAAATATTACATTGGTCGCAACAACTTATCTAATTCAGATTCTCATGTTTAACCTCTGAACGCCAATTCTTTATCGACGCTATTCGTTTATGGAATAGACTACCACCAAGTATTAGTAGTATCGGAAACCCACGGGAATTCAAAAAAGAGCTAGAGGCACATTTGGCCCATAGCTAAAAGTCGCTTTACGATTTTATCCAGAGCAATAGCAAAAAAGAAACCAGAATTAAATAAGAATCATATAATAATTCAATTCAATCCAATTTTTGTTTTATTGAACATTTCTATTTACAATTGGATTAAAAGATAATTTAAAACTATAAGTCCCATTTCACACGAAGAAACAAGTTGCTGGAGATTTTGTTGACGTTTTCTTTTAATCTCCTTAAAAATCTCTTGTACCTTTCATACGAGGAAACAAATCTCCCGGCAATTTTTGAAATTTAATTTGAAAGTCTACTGGTTGAACACACCTAAACCTAGATGTGAAAGGAAATGTCAAAAAATCTCCTCAAATTCTCGACCGGGGAGATTCTGTTCACCCCTCTTTCCTCCTGCCCTTCTCACCCAGGAATTTAAAGTTGCTGGCAACTCAGTTTCCTCGTGTGAAAGGGCACATTCGATGATGGCGATGATTAACAAAATAACAATTACTTTGTTTTCAATGAAAATAACATGTTGTTGGTGTAGTTTCCTCGTCATCAACGAATGATTCGCGTTGGTTTGGGAGAGCCGAGAAGTATAGCTTTCCTAGTCGTTGAGACGTCCTAATTTTTTTTTTTTTGTAATTACTACGTTTTTATTCACAACTTTTATCGTCATCCAATCGAATACGATTTCTTTTTAGTTCTCTGAGATATCAGCCCTGTTTTTTAGTGCACTTATATCTTCGCTTAGAAAAAAGTAGGATGTTAATTACAACAACAAACTGGTATAGTTCCGTATTCTTGTTGTATTTAACATGCTACTTTTTTGTAAGCGAAGATAAAAATGCACTAAAAAACAGGGCTATTATATCATATTTCTGAACACGCCTAGTTCTAAAAGTCACAATGACGTTTGGATAAGTTTACCCTTCAAGCAAATTCACTGACCCAACTTTTTCGGTACTGCTTGGATCCTTAAAAAATGAACTCTCCCGGGGATTTTATTTGTTCACCACTTTTTTTTAGTTTACTTTTGCCAGTCGAGCGGTTGAGATTATTTCTAGCTTTAATTCGCTTTGTTGTGAAAACCTAAACACATTTTTGGTCACCAATACAAACTAAATGCAATTGTAATTTGTTCAATCTTTGCTAGTGCAAATAAGTGTGTTTTTGTAAAAAATTCCAAATAAATGTGCTTTGGAAGGAAAAACATTCTTCTTGTTCTTATTTTGTTTGTCCTTTGTCTGTGGTTGTTGGTTGTTGCTTGTAGAAAATTTAGAACTCAATAAGGGAATTTTCTCTTCATACCTACTGGTTTCGGTACTTGCTAAGTATGGTGAATTTTGTATCTCACAACGCATGCGCAAGTGGGTCCGCGGTGATTCTAATTTCCATACTAATTGGAGCCGTAAAACGTCGTTTTGAGGATCCACATTTGGATCCGAAAACGTAGTCGTTCATACGTTGTTTACTACGTTTGCGGATCCAAAACGGACTCCTTTGCTTGAAGGGTATCCAAATAAATTTGGTTAATTTTAGGCAGCAAAATCCTTGGTTAATTTTAACCAAATTGTGTAAACCATTTCCCATACAAAGTTTGACAGTTCTTCAACCAAATGATAAACTTAACCAAATCGTAAACTTGCATATCTAGTATTTTACGCAATTGCATGAGTACCCTTATAGCGTTTTCGTTTGGTCGTCCGGAAGTATTCCGAATGCTTCTGAAAACGTTCGTTTGGCAATAGATGACAGTTCTTCTTCTGAAAAGTAGAGAAAAACGATTCTGGATTTGAAGAAAGAATCAAAACCAGAAGCACACATACATGCGCACAATTGAAACGTCAAAATTGTCAAAGGTAATTTATTAGTTTGTTATTTGATTTTGGAATTGCGATTGTGCATTAAACAAAATTTGGAGTTGAAAGGAACCAATTATAAAAAAAATGAATAGACCAAATATTTCATCCTCTCCATTATCGTTATTTGTACACCATGATGTGGAATTTTTGCTTAGGTAAGGAGTTTACTCAAAGTAAAAATTCAAGGTGGACCAATTAGTTGCTGTTATTTGAGAATATCAATATTCCGAGAAACAGCTGTGTGAATATTTCATCATCCAAATGCAACAACCAAGTGCACAAATACAACCAAACCCAAACTTCAGAATAAAGAAAAGGGTTGCAACTTGATCGTTTGGCATTCTGGATCGGAGAGCTCCGGAGGCTTCTTCCGGAATACCAAACGAAAACGCTATTAATGTTCAAAGTATCCATATGATAAAAAAAAAACAGTTTTGTACCGTAGTACTCTTTCAATTTTCTCAAAAACTAGAAGATCATCTAGTTTCAGTTTTTGATTAAAAATTATTTAGAGCAACGAATTTCAGAAAAATTATAATTATACTAGTCCAAGAGCCAGCGCCAAAAAATGCTCTGAATTTATTAAAGCTGATATTTGGCCTGTTGGTTAGAGAGGTTGTGTACACCCACATACTGCGGTCAGTCAAGCGAACTGTAGAACAGGCGTCTTAAATATGTAATCAAACTTGTATCACCACGCTGGTGGTGCAATGAATTTATTAAAGCTGAAAATTGGTATATAGGTTACATATTACGTATAAATAACAGTACCGCCGGTCAGTCAGTCCATCGTTAGAACAGGGCTGGTCAGTCAGCGCTTATGTGTCAAAAAATGGCATTAGTACGATAACTCAGGAGACAAAAAATAATAATGGAGCTTTGTAGAACATCTAGAAACAAGCATTTTTTACTTTGGGAAGGGGGGTCTATCTCCCCCCATTTGGGCAGGAGGGGCAATTTTCCAAAAAAAAAACACTTAAAATGGAAAAATATATTTAAAAATAACGGTAATAGCTACGATTAAGTATTATAAGTTTTTTCAAAGCTAGAAGTCTCTTCTATTACCTTGTTTTTAAATCAAGAAATTTCTATGAATAGTTTTTGAAAAAACTAATTTCAAACTCAAAAGTATGGAAAAAAATGAAAAAAAAAATACGTTTTATTGTATTTATTCCAAACTGTGGGACTACATACTAGATTTTTTTCTCATTATTTTTTGCTCTTATTAGTATTTAATCCAATACTGAAAACTAGACGGTTTTAAGTCTACTTGTTTTCGAGAAAATTGAAAATTACCAAACCAACTTTTTTTTAATTTTATCTGTGGACTTTTTTTCTTTGAGATAAATTTACATACAAATGCTCAAGTTGCTCAAGAAAGTTTTTGACATTGGCGCCTACCAGACGAGACTGGATTTTTTTAGATTTGCTTGCTCAATTATTTTTTGTCGCAGTAAATTACATAAGAAGAAAAGAAAAAGGGAGTTGTTTTGACTTTACGAAATAATAATTATTTTTTTAGATGCTCAATCGGACACCGACGAGTTTAATATGTCTGAAGATGAAAACGAAATGAACGGATTCGATGATTCGGAAGAAGAGTTTGATGAAAATTAATGATGTATAGTATGTTATATAATGAAGAAATATTTGTTTGTTTTTTGCTGGCTGACGCATGTTGTGGCGCCAATGTCAACAACCTTCTTGAGCAACTTGAGCATTTGTATGTAAATTTATCTCAAAGAAAAAAAGTCCACAGATAAAATTAAAAAAATTTGGTTTGGTAATTTTCAATTTTCTCGAAAACAAGTAGACTTAAAACCGTTTAGTTTTCAGTATTGGAATAAATACAATAAAACGTATTTTTTTTTTTCATTTTTTTCCATACTTTTGAGTTTGAAATTAGTTTTTTCAAAAACTATTCATAGAAATTTCTTGATTTAAAAACAAGGTAATAGAAGAGACTTCTAGCTTTGAAAAAACTTATAATACTTAATCGTAGCTATTACCGTTATTTTTAAATATTTTTTTCCATTTTAAGTGTTTTTTTTTTGGAAAATTGCCCCTCCTGCCCAAATGGGGGGAGATAGACCCCCCTTCCCAAAGTAAAAAATGCTTGTTTCTAGATGTTCTACAAAGCTCCATTATTATTTTTTGTCTCCTGAGTTATCGTACTAATGCCATTTTTTGACACATAAGCGCTGACTGACCAGCCCTGTTCTAACGATGGACTGACTGACCGGCGGTACTGTTATTTATACGTAATATGTAACCTATATACCAATTTTCAGCTTTAATAAATTCATTGCACCACCATCGTGGTGATACAAGTTTGATTACATATTTAAGACGCCTGTTCTACAGTTCGCTTGACTGACCGCAGTATGTGGGTGTACCCAACCTCTCTAACCAACAGGCCAAATATCAGCTTTAATAAATTCAGAGCATTTTTTGGCGCTGGCTCTCCGTCTATACCTATCATTTTACAGTTTTGAAAAATTACACTTTAAACCTTTTTTGAGTTTAAAACCCGTTTTTTTTTTCAAAAACTGCATAGATTTCACTTGATTTAAAATAGCTAAGAGAACAGAGTATTAGCTTTAAAAAAAGGTGTAATACTTAGTTTAAAGTATTACTACCTCCCTACCAAACGGGGGAAGATAGACCCCGCCCTCCCATAGAAAAAAAAGGCTTGCATTTAACTGTTCTACAAAAAACCGTTATAATGTCTTGGCCCCAAAGTTATCGTACTCTCCCCAAAATTTCAAATATTTTTGCGGTCGTTAAATTGTTAAGTCAAATATCTACGAACTATGACTGTTTATATTTTCAGAACGATATAGAGCTATTCTTAAGTTGTTGCAATTATAGCCATCTCGAACTCAATACATCAAAATGTTAAGTTTTAAGTGCCCATAAAACTTTGTCACCGGTGTCTGGTAATTTTAAGTTCGGAAATGAATCTCTTTTAGAAGTCAGTGAGATTAAAGACCTCGGTGTTATCTTTGCCTCAAAATTCCGAGGGAATGCCTGATTATTTTTCAAGATGTGCGCTTTAAGATTTAAAAACTCTCGAAAACTGCAGACAAGCTCAACACGTTCTTTTTATTAAAGACTAGCTGGCCCGCCCCGGCTTCGCACGGGTATACAAATTTTAGTTACGTATAAAAATTAAATTAATTATCAATAATACTACCTACAATAAAAGTTTGTTTGATTGGTTACAGTAATATCGTTTTCGATTTGATTTTGGAATTGTTTAGTTCCAAACAAATATGAAAAACCTTCTACTCCGAATTTTCCATATTCAATAGGAATGGAACAATTCAAAAATCAAATCAAAAACTAAATAAGTTCTTAAAATCACTATTTACTTGTAACATCAATTTTAAACTTTTCGACAAAATACAAATCTTTGTATTTTCAGCTTTTGCATTGACATGAAAATCCGATGACTTCAACGTCTTGAACATTTCTAGATACATAAAACTATCCATGTGCATGGATTTTGTAGTGCCAGCCCACACACCTTTTGATTATAATCATTGCAAAGGCAAGTCAAATCATGAATTGTAAACTCTTCAATATAAAAATCGTGTCTTGTTAACATTGGATTGTTGTGGTAGTAACATAATTATTTTCTCCTTTGAATTCGCCATTATTTATAGACCGAGAGCCCACAGCAGATTTTGGGTGTGATATCGTTCACAAAAAAAGAAGTATATGAGTCGAAAGCTTTATTAAAGACTATTCAAAAAATCGAAGTCTTGCAGTCCACAACTGGGGCCTTTGCGAGAAACAGTGCATCGAAAAAAAAAAAATATGAATGCAACTTCGAGGTTAATCATGTTAGCCCAAATTGGTTTTCACTCCTCCCTACATAAGCTCCTCGGATCACATATCACGGAATCTGAGAGCATTTGATTGTATAGTTCGCTCTACCGCACCGTTTAAAAAATTCAAAATTCTAAGTGAAAAACGGTTTTTTTAAACAGTCTGGCAGGGCGAATTAAACACTCAAATGATCTCAGATTCCGTGATATGTGATCCGAGGAGCTTATGTAGGGAGGAGTGAAAACCAATTTGGGCAAACACCATTAACCTCGAAGTTGCATTCATATTTTTTTTTCGATGCACTGTTTCTCGCAAAGGCCCCAGTTGTGGACTGCAAGACTTCGATTTTTTGAGTAGCCTTTAATGAAGCTTTCGACGCCTATACTTCTTTTTTTGCTATCGTTCACACGCAAAATCTGCTGTGGGCTCTAAGTCTATTAAAATTGTTGTATCGATTACATTACTCATCAATTTTTCACAACCTCATACGTATAATGTTTTATGTCATTTCTACATCGACCACTATTCATTGGAAAACCCTTTATACATAAGTCCTCTATACGATACCAATGGTCAGACAGACTTTTTTTGGCTATTGCGACCAGTCCGACCAATTTAAAAAAAAATGCTCTTTTCTTAACGCTGCGTTTTACATTACGGAAAACTGAGTAATATAATATCAAATTCAAATAGCGATATGAAAGTGGCCTTAACCACTTTTTTCTCATCTTCATCCAAGGATATACAAAATCCCTAATTTTATAAAAGTGGTCGGACTCGTGTCAACACCCAAAATATGGTCGGACCATTGGTATCGTGTAGAGGACAGCCTTAGCTTTCATTTGATACCCCATTTATACAAGTTGCTTATATTAAAGGTATACATTTAGCGGATAATGCAACCTGAAAAGTGCATTTTCTAACCATTGCTACCAGAAAAGCCTTGTCCGACCAGTAGTCTCGTAAAAGTTTGTACTAAAGTTATCAGTTGGCATCCAATTTTTGCGTGGCTGCGATGAGATAGATAATCTTATGGTCGGCTCCCAGACTATAAGACACACGCTGGCCGTCAAAAACTGTTTGGAGATGGTGATTATAAAATACCCAAGCTTCTTGTCATATCATTTTCCTTATTTAACAACAACGACAATACACAATTAAAACTAAAAAAAAAATTACTTATAAGCGTCAGCAATATTTATTATATGTACATATTTACTGACAGGAAATACAGGGCTTGTTTTTGAAATAAACTTTATTTTTCACATAAAATCATCATTTTTTTCTTTTTTATGAAAAAAGTGCAGTGCCACTTATTCAAAATTCCTCAAATAACTTTTTAAACCTTGCCAGTCATTTTTTGAATATAATCCATAAATTTGAGCTCAATCTGACGTGTAGTTTTTGAGTCTATAGGTCATACACAGACAAACATTCATTTTTATATATATAGATAGAGATAGATAGATATAAGATATATTAAATAATAATATTAAATCTGAAGAGCTACTGGCTGTAGTTTCTTTGTGGTACGTTCCTAAAAGAAATATAAGAAATAGAAATGATGTCTTCTTTGTTCCCACTCATAGAACAAACTGTGCTCGTTCTATAACTTTATATACATAACTCCGTCTGTCAGTGCGAGCAGGAATAGTTTTAAAATTATTGTTTAAAATCAATTTCTTCCTTATAGTAGGGGCGTTAGTGCACGATATGAGGGCATACCTTTCATTTCGACCTGACGGGTTGAGCTTTAGTACACAAATAGTGCATGTCCTAACTTTACTTTTAAGAAGTGTTGCCAACACTGTCAGAAGAACTAAAGAAGGGTTGCCACAATCCCGAAATGTTGCTTATAAATCGAAAACCAAGGGTCGGACGATGACCCGAGGACTCCCGTTGGATTCAGCACCCTTGAAACCATAGGACCACATTATTGTTTTTCTCCCACCCCTCCCCTTGCACGAAGGGGATGGAAAAAAGTCGTTTTGGAAACAAAATTTGAAAAGCCAATAAAAGTTAGAAAAATATTTTTATTAATAAAATTTAAAAATGTTGTCGACGCAGAATTTCACAATCTACTGCATTACATTCAGAGTTTATTGAAATCCTACTTTGTTTTTTTTTTTTAAAGCCACTTTAAAAGTGCTGGGGAGGGGGGATATGAAAGATTTACAAACTTAAATATTTATCTTGGAATAATCAGGGTTATTATGAGTTTCACGAGAACAACATTCCCACCCGGAAAAATTGACATTTCACTTTTCGCCTATTGTGAGTTACACCCGAAAAATAAAAATTCCCCTTTTTTGTGAGTACTAATTTCGCGCAAAATGTAGCGAAATTAAGATTTTAAATTATAACTTATCTTTTGGAGGTGAACAAAAGATAAACAGGTGGTACTGGTGCGCTTTGCGCAAGTTTTTTTTGTTTATTTTAAGCCAAGAGAAGTTCAGGCGAAACTCATAATAGCTTTAAAAATTCCGGGGGAACAAAAATTTTTCGGGTGGAATATTTTCCGGGCGAAAGTCATAATAAGGCTGAATATAAGCATATGACACATGTTTTAAGGGTATTTTTTAATGCCCAATCTTACTAAATCAGAATGAACTCAATACGACCACCTTCAAAAAAGTTGTAGCTTTTTTTATAAATAATGACTGAATGTTTAGTGAAACAAATCAAATATTACTGAATTCCAACAGCATTGACACGAAACTTAGTCCACATATTTCATTCGTCATAAGCAACAAGAATACCCCAGATACCCCATTTATATAAGTTGCTTTTATTCTAGGTGCATTTATCGGAAAAGGCAATCTGAAAAGTGCATTTTCTAACCATTGCGACCAGATAAAGCTTGTCCGACCAGCAGTTTTATAAATGTTTAGACTAAAGCTATCGGTTGACATCCCATTTTTGCGTGGCCGCGATGAGATAGGTAATCTTACGGTCGGCTCCCGGACTATAAATATAAATTTTTAGAGGTATCTGCGAACTCAATTGCTGGATTATTTTAATAACTTAACTGATATTTTGAATAAAAACTGTGAAGATTTCATGTGTTTTGTATATCAAATGGTAAGTGCTCGCCAACACCGTGTTAATGTTTAATTTGATCACTTTTATCTTTGATGACAATGATTTAATAAAAACAAAATACAA
Organism: Dasysyrphus tricinctus; assembly: GCA_963921185.1. Taxonomy (NCBI): domain Eukaryota; kingdom Metazoa; phylum Arthropoda; class Insecta; order Diptera; family Syrphidae; genus Dasysyrphus; species Dasysyrphus tricinctus. The sequence continues at coordinate 245,995,269 of OY992530.1, forward strand.
ATTAACTGAATAAAAAAGGAGCTTAAATCATCCTCTCATTTACCAAAAAAGCACTGAGTTTTATGAAAAAATATTACTTTCTTAACAAAAAAAAACTTCGCTTCAAGCGTCCGATCGTCCTCTCCGTTATTTTGAAATGGCCGCATAATACTAATATCAAAATAAAAGTTAAATTCTATTTTTGAGACTTCATTACTGTTGGCAGGTTTTAAAGTTAACTGCAATAAAAATCTTCAAAAATAGTAAAAAAAAACTTGCAAATCTTCAATAATCGTAGTATTAAGTATATTAAATATCACAATTGTGGTAGCAATACAACACTAGAAGGCTTATGAGCCTTGCGTGTAGGGAGCTTCTCGATTTATAGCCTCATGGTTTATCTGGTAATCAAATAAAAATTTAATTCCCAACCTCCAAACCATTTGAGATGCATTCTAAACAAAAAATCAAAAGCAAGAATAAAATAAAATGCTAAAGTTTAAAAAGATGCGTATACGCCCGAGTGTATATTGAGTTTCTAGACTTTCAGGAGAGAAAAGGGCACATATTGGGTTGTGAACAAAATCTCCCCGGTCAACGATTCGAAGATTTTTCGACATTGCTTTTCACACTTGCAGTGTGCGTTCAAACAGTATAGTTAATGCCGATATCTCTCTTTCCTAAAAAAGAAAGAAAAATCCACTAAAACGCATCCCGCGGGATATAAAAAAAAAACCAACGCCCTTGTTTGCCATTTCGATAGGAATCGGATTGAAATCGTTTTTCAATTTCACTCGAAATAAAAGCCCATGTTCTACACTTCGTTAGTTTTCGAAATTATTCAAACTGTCATATTTAAGGTGTATCCAATTTGAATTTGTTCTGTAAAACGAAATACTCTGCGTATAAAGATAGATGCAATATTATTATACATTTTGAAGGAAAAAAGAAAGCAGAACTCAAAAGGATCACCCTTATCCTTCGTAAAGTTTTTTTTATCATTTTAAGGTTTGAGTAAAATGGTGTTTATAGACACATGGTTTATGTTTCTTTGGATTTCGGAAAACTTCAAGGATAAAAAGCGAAACTTTAAGCTATTTTTATTTATTTTAAAAAAGTGAATCAGCCCAATTCTAAATGACAGTTCCCGGGAAAATTTTTCTCTTTTCCTCTCTTATTCTAAATGACAATTCCCGGGGAAATATTTCTCTTTTCCTTTCTCTCTTATTGTAAATTCAATAAGAGAGAAGGGAATATTGTAAATTCAATAAGAGAGAAGGGAATAGAGAAATATTTCCCCGGGAATTGTTATTTAGAATTGGGCTGAATAGCTTTTCTTTTAGCAATATATTTAAAATGTCGGGTGCCATGTATGTACATTTAAAGTAAAATGTCAACAATAAACAAAAATTACATAAAGGGGAATGATGTCTCATGTTTTAATTCTTTAATAAAACAACTATTTGGGTTTTCTCGGATTTTACAATTTTTTTTTTTATTTTCCTTTTTTTTATTATTTGATTTTAAATAAATTATTAAATGTGGATCTAATACCGTTTAATTCTTGATCAAGAATATATAGAAAAAAAACTTTAAAGAAAACAAAATAGCAAGTAAAATCTGATTTTAACTAAATTATTAAATATGGATCTAATACCTATAAATTCTTGAAAAAGAATATATAGAAAAAAAAACTTTAAAGAAAACAAAATAGCAAGTAAAAACAAATTAAAAAAAATAATAAGATATTGTAGTTTTCAAAGCAATTCACAGCGCATTGTGTCCGAGAAAAATAAAAATAAAACATATTCTAAGTTTTTTTTTATGAGTTTGTTGTTTTGTGGCTTTGTCATTTTCTTTGAAATTGGATCCAAAATAAATTTGGAAATATTTAGATTAAATAAAGTTTCTATTTTTTTTTTTATTTTAAAATATAATAATTGTATAATAGATATTTAGCAAACAAAAAAAGGTTTATTTTTTAAGATTTTTTTTCATAATTTTGTTGACTTAAATTTAAATTTTGTTCTTTAGATGTTATCAACTGAATCGGCATCATCTTCTGAACTAATTTCATCACCAAATTCAATATCTTCATCAAGCCCGTCTTCGACGAATGTGACTGTGTCATTGATACGCACTGATTCTGGGAATTCTCCGTATGTTTTCAAATTTCTGGCTTCATCTGGTGTGTACTTCAATATGACGTCTGCTTTTGAGTCTTGGTAGTCACGAAGACCTACGAGAATTATGTCACCTTGATTAATCCATACCTATGAAGAACAAAATAGGAAACGATTTTAATATTATGTGAAAAAATGTATTTGTTGTACTTTAAATTTATAAAACAAAAAGACTAAACGGCTCTGAGGAAAACAACAATTTAAATGAAAACATTCTTTTCTAACGATTAAACAAAAAACAGTACTGAATATTTATATTAGTTCCTGAAACAGTTCGGGTATGTCCATAGACAAAACTAAGAAAACTAAAAGACAAAATTATAGAAACATGATAACTCCATAAAATAATTTGCGGTTATAGTCTGGGAGCCGACCGTAAGATTACCTATCTCATTGCGGCCACGCGAAAATTAAATGCCAACCGATAGCTTTAGTCAAAACATTTACAAAACTGCTGGTCGGACAAGCTTTATCCGGTCGCAATGGTTAGAAAATGCACTTTTCAGGTTGCATTTTCCGCTAAATGTACCTAGAAAACAAGCAACTTATATAAATGGGGTATCAAATGAAAGCTAAGACTGTCCTCTACACGATACCAATGGTCGGACAGACTTTTTTTTGGCTGTTGCCACGAGCCCGACCACTTTTCTAAAATCAGGGATTTTGTGCATCCTTGGATGAAAATGAAAAAAAAAGTGGTTGAGGTCACTTTTCTAGCTATTTGATATGATTTTACATTAGAGCTTAAACGGGTTGACCGATTTTCTTCAAATTTGAAAAATCATGTGCTAAATTTGAAGTAAATCATTTGAACCATTTAGACTACTTCGATGATAAAAGGAGCATATCAAATTCACCCCGATAACAAAATCCGATGAATGAGCTGCGGAGGAAATCAGACTATATATTGCCATTTTTACTATGAGCGAAAGTCAAAATTGAGTCTGATTCTCTCCGCAGTTCGTTCGTGGGATTCCATAATCGGGGTTATTATTTTATGCAGTTATCATGTTTCTACCAAACACCACTTTAAGTAAGTTAACGATTAGCTTTCTTTAAAATTTAATATTTATATATTAGGGTGGTCGTTATAATGGGTTTTTTTAGTTTAAATATTTGGATGGGCCTAAATCAGCTCTAAATGAAGAAAACAAAATTCCCTAATTTTTGTCAGAGTTTTATGTTCATCCCCTATAGTCGCTGTAGGGGTAAATTAAATGTCCCTTTTTTTGGAAATCCACGTAAAATCTGCCGAAAAATTCAGAGCATGTAGGTGAAAACTAGACAAGAAAAAAATCCTCTAGGAGTGGGGTAATATCTCCCCCCTCTTGGGCGGGAGGGGCAATTTAATAAAATAATTGCATAAAATAGAAACAAATTAATTAAAAAACAACGGCAACACTTGTAGTAATGTTTTGTAGCTTTTTGAAAAGCCAGAAGTCCATTTTAAGAGTTGATTATTAAATAAAGTTCTTTGAATAAACTTTGTGACAAAAACTGTCTTCAAACCTATAATTTAAAAAAAAAAATAATTTTTCTTCAAAATGTTGAGCTTGAAACATTTTTTTTGCCAAAGCTGTTCATCAAAAAAACTTAATTTAAAAACAAGCCATAAAAATGGACTTCTGGCTTTCCAAAAACATTACTGTAAGTATTGCCGTTGTTTTTTAATTAATTTTTTTTCTATTTTATGTAATTATTTTATTAAATTGCCCCACCCGTCCAGGCGGGGGGAGATATTACCCCCCTCCTATAGGATTTTTTCTTGTCTAGTTCCCACCTACATGCTCTGAATTTTTTGGCAGATCTTACGAAAATTTTCTAGTATGCGAAAAAAAGGGAAATTTAATTTACCCCTACAGCCACTATAGGGGATGAAAATAAAAATCTGAAAAGTTAGGGAATTTTTTTTTCTTCGTTTAGAGCCGATTTGAGCCCATCCGGGAAGACCTTTTTTAACGACCACCCTAGTATATACATATAACATGAGAAAGATCTTTGTATACAAAACCTATAGTTCTCTGATGGAACTATTATTTTTGCTAACATTATTGATATTGTTTTTTTTTTTGAACGGGTTTCCACCTTGCAGTGGTGGGGAGCCTTACGTTTAGGTCTTAGCTGTGGATTTATTAGATCTGCTGGATGACAATCCATCACGGGCGGATAATACAGGTACGAACACTCAGGACGAACCGAGCTTGCGGACTGCTCAACGAGAAGTGAAGAAAGGAAAGGACGGCCTCTTGCCTCCGCCTGGCCCTCACCCAACTGCGTACGTCCAACCAAGGTAGGCGAGACGATGAAGATTTTAAGCCAACTAAGAGGAACACAAACGTACAAAATCATTTACAAGACACACAAAACAAACTAGCGGGCATATACGCTAAGGCGTCGGTAGAAGTCGCGGCTGCCGGCGTGGGCTTGGCACCTCGAAACGAACGAGGGAAGAAGTCGCCAGTGACAAAAAACATTAACAATAACGACAAGGACGATACAACAACAGATATTACTGAGGAAGACGCATACCTTCTTCTCAACCCCTTTACCAATCTCGGTGTGGATGATGGGGCCAGCATCGTAAAGGTTGACACTGACGACATCAGTGATTGCTGCTCCGTTGCCAGCTCCAACTCTCACGGTTATCAATTTCATTAGTGCAGAGTAAATACCGCAACCTAGAAGGGTGATCGAACGACTTGGCACAAGGAGTTGGAAAGAACTTACTAGAACTAGAACCGAAACGCTTGCATAATGCACGTGCGCTTCTTCAGAAGGAGTAAAGGAGTCTGCAATGGAGGTTGGGCCTCTTGCCCTTACACTGGCGAAAGCTTCTGTGGAAAACACAAACGTGAACGCGCTGATTTGACCACCTAAACCCCCTGTTGGTATATCCCAGGTAAGGAAAGGGGCGGCCTCATCTGCTGTGCATGCATTACATACACGATAAAAGACAAGCCGCATGCACCAGCTCCTAGTCCATCCAAACCATCGATCAGACGTTGCGCGGTACAAATCGCTCCAACGGGCCGGCAGGTGGGGAGGTATTTTCGGCAGTGGATGAGTTGGAGGACCGCACTCGTGCTGCATTCGGGTCCACAACCGGATGCGTTTATTTGATTTGAAAGAGGAAGTTCAAACAGAAAAATATTATTTAGAATATTATTTTTAATTTTCTTCAAATTCATAATTAGGAATATAAAAACGACTGAACTATTGAAGGCATTCTCTGCTCCATAAGTTGCAACTGACACACTTTGTGGCCTTGAGGATATTTTTGCATTTGAATCGAATAAACTTACAATTGGATCCAGCAGTAAACAATTGAAAGATTCGGCGAACATTTTCATTTTTGAAGACAAATTACTGGCATTCATCTGCCAAATTCAAATGTGAGTGGAAAAGGTTGAAAAAGAAAACTTCACAAATATTTTCCAATATTGCTGATCATTTTAATGCACTCAAAACCGGATAATTGGATCATTACTTTCCTGAATTCAGCCAAGCAGAGTCTGATAGTGATTGAAACTCTGTCATTGTGAAGGTGATTGAAATATCCGATTAAATTCAAGAGCTTATCGAAGTTCAAAATGTTTTGAGTCCACAATCAGACTTGAAGAATTTTGGTGCAAGAAAGCAAGAAAGAAGGTATATCCTTACCTTCGAAAAAATACAATGAAACTTAATTATGTTTTCGGCCACGTTGTTGACACCCAACAAAATCACTTGCGCTCGAAAAATGACACGCGACTCGCATTGAGCTCAATTAAATAAAGAATTCAAGATCTCGTGAATCAATGCGTTAAAAGTCATCATTAAAATAAAGCTTTTAGTTTGAAAAAAAACCTAAAACAACTTTTTTACTAGGAAAAATTTAGGGGTCCGTCGATATATCGAATTCATCTTAGAGCTCCGCAATCCAATCTGAGTTGGAAACCACTTCTTAGGAGAAATACTTATTTGGACACCACAAAACTTGGTTTTATTAGAGAAGATTTAGCCAAACAAGATTCATACAAAAAAAGTTGCCAATCGATTAATGCAATATGAATCAATTTTTTGAACATGAAATTCTTCCACGTTTCCTTTAAACCTATTAATTGTATGAAAAAAGTATAGGAATCTTTTTGTGTATATAATAAAATAAGCAACAATTTTTGTATTCACATTAAAAAAAAAAGAAACTTGTAAAAAACTGAACTAGCCAGAATTCTGGTTTCTGAGAACTCAGAGATTTCAAACTTGCTGTCAGAAAGCTGGAACTGAACTTTGTAGGATTCGCATGCTCAATTATTCTTATGTAGCAGCATTGAATAATTACAAACAGAAGGGGACACCGAATGTTGCTCAAACGACAGTCACACCAAGCAAATGCAGTGGCCGCCCATGAAGCTCTAATTTCCTTTTCAAACAATTATTGGTTTTCTTCTCGGCTAAGAGAGCCACAAAAAAAAACTTTCATCATTTTCATGCTCTATGAAAAAAAACATGTTGTCCCTTTCTTATTCGGGAATAAATTCTAACCATCGGATGCGTCAATATTGAACCTCTGTTCATCCAAAAAGACAACCCATTTCCATTCGTTGCTCAAAGCAACAAGGTCCCTGGCGAAATTCACATGAAGTTCCTTGTATCGTCGCTGTAAAACTGGTTTCTTTTTCATTTTCTTACGTTGGGTGTTATCACTGGTTTGAATTATCCTTAAAATCAGCAAAACACTGGCTAAAATACCACTTTTTGACCATATTCTGGGCAATAATAGTGTGGAATTCGACGTATTCTCCAGAATTTACTACTTTTCTCCAATGTTTTTACTTTGGTTCTGTGTCTTTTTCATGCGTTTAGTATCTGCTATATAATTTTTAACTTCCCATTGGAAGTTATTGCAATTGGTCCGATTTGTCGAAACGAAAATTTTGACATATCTTCACGGTTCGAGCTCCCTAGAATCGGAATCCATCATTTTTAGAAAGATGTCTGTGTTTGTACGTACGTTCGTACGTTCCATCGCTTTTTTTCGTCCACCATATCTCAAGAACGAATAAAGATATCGACTTCGGATGAACTTTATTTTATAGATAGTAGTTTCGTAACGTGCAGAAAGGACTTTAAAAAAAAATTGAATGAGCGGTTTTTTTACTATAGCAATTTAAAAAAAATAGTTGCTGAATTTCTTAAGTCCTGAATATCTCGAGAACAAATCATGGGTTAGTTTTATTTTACGCGTATTGACGAAATAAGAAATTGGTAAAAATATAGAAACATATCAACCTATAGTTTTTTTTTTATAAAAAAAAAGTTGCTAAAAATGTTCGAAAAAAGTTGTTTGGCTCAAATATCTTAAGAACAAACAACGATATTGGCGCCGAGGTAATTTTAATTTATACACTAGCCTATATATAAAAATCGATAAAATTGTTAAAAATATTGAATTAACATTTTTTTTTAAAGCAAAAAAAACTGCAAGCAATTTTACCAATAATTGTTGAAAATTTGTTTTTTGCCTCAAATATCTTGAGAACAGACAATGATATTGACTTCCGGTTAATTTGATTCTAAATAGGTACTAGATTATAATAAATTTATAACAGATAGCTTTTGCAAAAAAATTCAACAAACAGTTTCCTAAAAGCTAAAAAAATACAAGAAACTTTACCTACCAAAAATTTTGTTGAACTTTTTCTTAGTCTCAAATATCTTAAGAACAAACATTGATATGGGCATTGGGAAAGTTTAGCTCTGCATACTATTTCAAATTTGCAAAAGAATTAATAAACAGTTTATAGAAAAAGGCTACACACATTATTCAACAGTATTTGTCTTTGATATCTCGAAGGCAAACCATATCTTAAGTCTTGCTTGCATATTGAACACCTGAAAAAGTTTTCGAAGATCGAGAATTGGCGATTTTTTAATAAAAAACTAATATTGGGCCTCTAGCTTCTGAGGGCACCAATGGGGAGTTACTAGTGTGGGTCACACCCAGCCTCTTTTTCACAGCGATATTACTCCATGCTATTCCACGACATGAAAGTCTCAGTTCCTTGAAATCGTCTATTTTCACTATTTCTTGCACCGTCATTGTTTCCCGAGCCCATTTGTACTCAAAATTTAAAATAAAATACAGTTTTTAACCCTTTCTCAAATATTATAAACTTCTTTTAGAAAAAAATGCACGATTTTAGCTTTTGCAAATCAATATTTGCAATATCCTCAATCAAGTGACTCAAGATTAAATACCCATTTTTGGCAGTTCATGCATATTACTTGTGAAATTCCTATGGATTTTCCAAGTTACCTCTTCAACGTTATCCATTTTTTTTTTTTTTGCTCTGGTAAAAGAAAATATCTAAATTACGGAGTATAGAAGTTTTTACAAAACCTTATAGCTAGTAATTATTACAAGTATGCATTTAACTGTATCAAATAAGCTGAGCTGTATTTTGTTACTAAATTGCTTCTCCCCACATTGGAGAAGCAGAGGTGTATTCTTGTGAACCGATTTTTGCATCGTTTGTCCTTCAAATATATATTAACAAACGTGCATTAAAATTTTGATGGTGCATCTCTTAGCTTTGCAGTTACAGAGCTCTGAATATTTTAAACGGACACTGTAGCCGAGAGCTGCTGTACCTAAGTCGAATGGAAGAAAATAAAGATTCGAATACCGAAATTCAAATTTGATCTCTTACAATCTTCATAATATCATGACTAATGTTGTTTTACCATTTCTGTTGCTGTTTTAGATGAGCAAACAAATTGAAAAATTAATCTAATAACTTTCTTCCTTAAAAATCTCTATAATAAACCATTGAATACAAATAATTAAACAATCTTTCAAATTATTGTTTTATAAAAACGCATTAAAAAGAGAATGTTCGACTTCTTATGATCTCACCCTGTGATGGAATATTAACAAAAATATAAAAATATATATGACGTCGAAGTTCGGAAAATAGTAGATTTTAATGGAGTTTTATCACTAAGAAATATGCTAGCTATCAAAAATTTGTCCTGGTAGGTATAGTTAAGGAAAACCCACATAACCATTTACATTAGACCTATTTTAATTTGTCTATCCCGACACTCAGATTTGTCTCTGTTGTTTTGTTATTTATACTTTTAAGGGTGGGATAGAAGAAAAATAGTAGTATTTAAATAGATACAGTTTATGATCCGCTAAATATAATACAGCAGAAACTTACGACCAGCACTGAACCATCATTTTCAATCTCATCATAGCTATCACAAACGAAAAAATAAAATAATGAGACAAAGAAACAGTACAAATACAGCGCATGATACCTATAGGAAAGTTATTTTTTCCACCTATAAATTATAATAAATTTAATGTAACTTATTAATTTGTCGCCAACCATGGGGATTCATTTTTTTTTAACAATGTACTTATCAATTTTTTCTACTTATTAATACCTTTTTTCGGAGTTTTCCTCGAATGTGGCATAGACGTTTAACGCCATCAAAACACATCGCTTCGAGTCGACCATTTCCAAGCATTTTGGTGACTTGAGCATATTCCTGCTGGTCCTCCTTGAAAATCAATTCACGTTTTTCGAATTCATTTTCGTTCTTTCCACGACGACGATTTTTACCTCCCTTTCCCTTATTTTTCGGCATTTTGTATTTGGTTTAGAACTGTGAATTTAAGTTTATGGAATTTCTATACACTAATATTTAAATGAATTCGAATTTATAATAATTTTTTGTAAAATATATTTTAAGAAATTTACTTACAAAATCTATGGAACTTTTCGTGAAGACTTTCGCGATTCGAGTGTTCGCAGTGAAAGGGATAGAAAGTGTTGGAAAAGTTTGATCTTGCGAGGCGAAGAAAGAGATAGATAAGGTAAAATGGCTGACATTCTGCCAGTGAATACTTTTATCAGAGTGATGCCAAAACTATTTTGTACAGGGTGTAATAAAATAAGTAAGACAGAGCACACACTAGATTATTCAATAGGCAGAATTATATTATGGTATGCTCCCACTAAAATTATGGGGTTAATTGGTTAATTCAGATTTCAATCGAAAAATTGATTTTTTTCGTTGCCAATGGAATGCAATTTCAAATTGATTTTTTTTTTGTCAATGTATTTGTGTGATTTCATGTGTATCTCATTATTCGTAACAATTTGCATCCCTTGGTCCACTTTTGGTAGTGTAATATTTACCAATTCATTTAAAATAGCTTTCCTTTTTCTATTATCTTCTTCGTGTTTTGAGCTCAATTTTCACAACCGTAATAAAATAAACACATCAAAAACCACATTAGCAAACTGACAGCTCAAAATTGTTTTGGTACTAGTACAGGGAGGGGTAAATCTGCCGAAAAATTTAGATCTGCAAAACTGATTTTAAATCAAAAAATAAATCAATTTCTTCGCCCAATGGAACACAAAAATTGATTTGTCAAAATGCTGATCTTGGCAGATCCAATTCAAGAACAAATTGATTTATATTTTACCAACGGAAAACCATACTAAATTTGCAACTTCGGTTGAAAACTTTTTATATTTTTAAATTGATGGAACAAGATTTCATAAAAAAAAATCGAGATTCCAATAAAATCTAAATGAAATCTTCCTCCACCAATTTGAAGTCTTAACGCCATATTATTCACTCTGGATTTAAATTGGATTTAAGGAAGTTTTTAATCCAACAACTAAATCCGGATTTCTTAAATCCAAAAATTTAAATCCATGTCCATATTATTCACTCTGAACATGCCTTAAATCCAATGGATTTAAAATGCCCTCAATCCAGATGTAAAATGTCCTTAAATCCAGATTAAGATCGTTTAATCCAAATGTCAAATTTGCGAAACGTCAAATTTCTCCCGTGAAACTTTTTGAGCCTGTACACGATTCGTTTTTTCGGTAGTTTCGTGTTTTGTCTTTTTGACACATTGGGTGAGGGGTGTAGAAATGTAGGGAGGATGAAGTAACGAAAGCACGTATGAAAATGTTAAGATTTTTTCCGGTTGAACTTAGACGTTGATGATTATTATACAAACGAGTAGAGGCGGGGGATGCTTAAAAATTTAAATAGTAACGCCCATATTATTCACTCGTTTAATCCAGATTAAAACTTAAATCCAGATTAAAAGTATTTTAAATCCAAACATTAAATCCAATCCCATATTATTCACTCGTTTAATCCAAACTTAAATCCAATTTTTTAAATCCAATATCGATTAATCCAATTGGATTTAAACTGCCCTCCGGAGGTCAGTTTAAGTACTTACATCCAGATTAAAACACAATTTCATATTATTCACTTTTTCTTGACATTTCAAGTTTCTGATTGTTTGTGCGCTCGCAGAATTTTACCAACATAGTGAAATAAATTAATTAAAGTAAACAAAAAGTTTCACGGGAGAAATTCGACATTTCGCAAATTTGATATTTGGATTAATCGATCTTAATCTGGATTAAAATACATTTTACATCTGGATTAAGGGCATTTTAAATCCATTGGATTTAAGGCATTTTCAGAGTGAATAATATGGATATGGATTTAGTTTTTTGGATTTAATAAATCCGGATTTAGTTGTTGGATTAAAAACTTCCTTAAATCCAATTTAAATCCAGAGTGAATAATATGGCGGTAAGGGTATTCATGCAACAGCGTAAACTCGTCGTAAACATCGTAAAGTTTTAAACTTCGTAAATCTGTTAAATTTCCCATACAAATTGTGACAGAATTACGAAGTTTTAAAGTTTACAACGTTTACGACGACTTTACGTTGTTGTATGAATACCCCTAGTGAGATTAAAAATAGTTTTTCATAATTAAATAAGTATAAATTTGAACAAGAAGTGATGTAAAAATATTTTTAATTATTATTACTGCCTATTTTCCAATAAATGAACCTCAAATTTTTTGAACGTCAAGATCACGAATGGATTTTTTCGTTGTGTGTAATCACGAAGGTATAGTGGTGTAAGGAATCGTTAGTAATCGTTACTTTGTAACGATTACTTCAAGTAATCAAAGTAATCGATTACTTTTCTGAGTAACGATTACCTTACCAAGAACGATTACTTTGATTACTTTGATTACTTTGATTACTTTCGTTACTTTCGTTACTTTTTGGATTTGATTACTTTGATTACTTGTCGTTACTTTTGGATTTGGGTACTTTTGATTACTTTGGGATTCGATTATTTTTAGTTACATTTGGATTTGATTACTTTTGAGTTTTGGGTTTCGAGCTCCGCAAACGAGGATAAAGTAGGTAAACATTTCTATGGCTATTTCTTTATTTTGGATTAAATCTTTGTAAAATATAATATTTTAACTACGAAGAACTGCGAAAATATACATACAGGACAATATTTAAGCCATATTTATATGAAGCAAAAATTGTTTGCCCCAGGGTGGTCCAAAAAAAAAACTTTCGAAATTTTGGGATTCAAATTGATTTAAATCATACGAAAGAAAATTGCTTGAAGCGTACATTTTGAGAAAAAAAATGTAAAATATTAAATTGTCCGAAAACCAAAACCCTCGGATCTTCGTTGTTCCTTGAGCGCTTTCAACGAAATTTACATAGGTGATAGCTGAAACAGAATTCAAAACAAAAAAAATATTTGCATTAGGGTGTTCCAAAAAAAAAGTCAACTTCGTAGTTTGTTGAGCGATTTCAACGAAATTGACACAGGTGATAGCTGAAACAGAATTAAAAAAGAAAAAAATATTTTCAAAGTAGGGTGTTCCAAAAATATGTCAACATATTGCAACTTCGTTGTTCCTTGAGTGATTTCAACGAAATTCACATAGGTGATAGCTGAAACAGAATTCAAAACAAAAAAAATATTTGCATTAGGGTGTTCCAAAAAAAATGTCAACTTTGTTGTTTGTTGAGCGATTTCAACGAAATTGACACAGGTGATAGCTGATACAGAATTAAAAAAGAAAAAAAAATATTTTCAAAGTAGGGTGCTCCAAAAATATGTCAACATATTGCAACTTCGTTGTTCCTTGAGTGAATTCAACGAAATTCACATAGATGATAGCTGAAACAGAATTCAAAACAAAAAAAATATTTGCATTAGGGTGTTCCAAAAAAAAATGTCAACTTCGTTGTTTGTTGAGCGATATCAACGAAATTGACACAGGTGATAGCTGATACAGAATTAAAAAAGCAAAAAATATTTTCAAAGTAGGGTGCTCCAAATATATGTCAACATATTGCAACTTCGTTGTTCCTTGAGTGATTTCAACGAAATTCACATAGATGATAGCTGAAACAGAATTCAAAACAAAAAAAATATTTGCATTAGGGTGTTCCAAAAAAAAATGTCAACTTTGTTGTTTGTTGAGCGATTTCAACGAAATTGACACAGGTGATAGCTGAAACAGAATTAAAAACAAAAAAAAATATTTGCATTAGGGTGTTACAAAAAATAATGTCAACTTCGTTGTTTGTTGAGCGATTTCAACGAAATTGACACAGGTGATAGCTGGTACAGAATTAAAAAAGAAAAAAAATATTTTCAAAGTAGGGTGCTCCAAAAATATGTCAACATATTGCAACTTCGTTGTTCCTTGAGTGATTTCAACGAAATTCACATAGATGATAGCTGAAACAGAATTCAAAACAAAAAAAATATTTGCATTAGGGTGTTCCAAAAAAAAGTCAACTTCGTTGTTTGTTGAGCGATTTCAACGAAATTGACACAGGTGATAGCTGATACAGAATTAAAAAAGCAAAAAATATTTTCAAAGTAGGGTGCTCCAAATATATGTCAACATATTGCAACTTCGTTGTTCCTTGAGTGATTTCAACGAAATTCACATAGGTGATAGCTGAAACAGAATTCAAAACAAAAAAAATATTTGCATTAGGGTGTTCCAAAAAAAAATGTCAACTTTGTTGTTTGTTGAGCGATTTCAACGAAATTGACACAGGTGATAGCTGAAACAGAATTAAAAACAAAAAAAAATATTTGCATTAGGGTGTTACAAAAAATAATGTCAACTTTGTTGTTTGTTGAGCGATTTCAACGAAATTGACACAGGTGATAGCTGATACAGAATTAAAAAAGAAAAAAAATATTTTCAAAGTAGGGTGCTCCAAAAATATGTCAACATATTGCAACTTCATTGTTCCTTGAGTGATTTCAACGAAATTCACATAGATGATAGCTGAAACAGAATTCAAAACAAAAAAATATTTGCATTAGGGTGTTCCAAAAAAAAATGTCAACTTTGTTGTTTGTTGAGCGATTTCAACGAAATTCACATAGATGATAGCTGAAACAGAATTCAAAACAAAAAAATATTTGCATTAGGGTGTTCCAAAAAAAAATGTCAACTTCGTTGTTTGTTTAGCGATTTCAACGAAATTGACACAGGTGATAGCTGGTACAGAATTAAAAAAGAAAAAAAATATTTTCAAAGTAGGGTGCTCCAAAAATATGTCAACATATTGCAACTTCGTTGTTCCTTGAGTGATTTCAACGAAATTCACATAGATGATAGCTGAAACAGAATTCAAAACAAAAAAAATATTTGCATTAGGGTGTTCCAAAAAAAAGTCAACTTCGTTGTTTGTTGAGCGATTTCAACGAAATTGACACAGGTGATAGCTGATACAGAATTAAAAAAGCAAAAAATATTTTCAAAGTAGGGTGCTCCAAAAATATGTCAACATATTGCAACTTCGTTGTTCCTTGAGTGATTTCAACGAAATTCACATAGATGATAGCTGAAACAGAATTCAAAACAAAAAAAATATTTGCATTAGGGTGTTCCAAAAAAAAATGTCAACTTCGTTGTTTGTTTAGCGATTTCAACGAAATTGACACAGGTGATAGCTGGTACAGAATTAAAAAAGAAAAAAAATATTTTCAAAGTAGGGTGCTCCAAAAATATGTCAACATATTGCAACTTCGTTGTTCCTTGAGTGATTTCAACGAAATTCACATAGGTGATAGCTGAAACAGAATTCAAAACAAAAAAAATATTTGCATTAGGGTGTTCCAAAAAAAAATGTCAACTTTGTTGTTTGTTGAGCGATTTCAACGAAATTGACACAGGTGATAGCTGAAACAGAATTAAAAACAAAAAAAAATATTTGCATTAGGGTGTTACAAAAAATAATGTCAACTTCGTTGTTTGTTGAGCGATTTCAACGAAATTGACACAGGTGATAGCTGATACAGAATTAAAAAAGAAAAAAAATATTTTCAAAGTAGGGTGCTCCAAAAATATGTCAACATATTGCAACTTCGTTGTTCCTTGAGTGATTTCAACGAAATTGACACAGGTGATAGCTGATACAGAATTAAAAAAGAAAAAAATATTTTCAAAGTAGGGTGTTCCAAAAATATGTCAACATATTGCAACTTCGTTGTTCTTTGAGTGATTTTAATGAGATGGACACCGGTGATAGCTGATACAGAACTAAAAAAGAAAACAATATGTTCAAAACAGGGTGTTCCAAAAATATGTTAACAAATTTCAACTTCGTTATTCCTTGGGCAATTTCAACTAAATTGACACAGGTTATAGCTGATATAGAAAAATTAAATACAAAAAATAAAAACAGGATGTTTCAAAAAAATGTCAAAACTTTGCATCTTCTTCGTTCCTTTAGCATTTTTTATGAAATTGACACGGGAAATAGCTGATACAGAATAAAAAATAAAAAAGATTCAGTAGAATCTGCCTACTGCTATTTATTATTTATTTGTTTATTATTTATTGGTTTTTCAGAAATGGATCTTGCAATTTGGATGACATTTTCAGAGTCCATTTTTGAGTAAAAAGTAGTTAAGTATTTTTCCAAAAGCAAACAGAAAAACTGTTTCTTGTCGAAGACTGTGAGCATTAAATCTTTTTCCTTAATTTGTGTAGTTTATTTATAATATTCAATAGAAGGGTAATTGTAGCCCTAACTCCAGAATACACCTCAGAAGCAGGATCTATCAATTTATATGACATTTTAAAAGTTCATTATTATGAACAAAGAACTTGAAAAGTGATTTTAGCTAATTTTTTTTTCTAACATGCATAAATCTACTTCACCTGTTGTGTGGGGTGGAATGGTCAAACTTTGACCATCGGTCAAGTTTAATTACATAGGTGACGTTTCTTGAAACACCGTTTGATAATTATTTTTCTCTTTTTAAATTCTGTATCAGCTATCACCTGTGTCAATTTCATTAAAATCACTGAAGAAATAAAGAAGTGTTGACATTTTTTGAAGCATTCTGTTTTGAAGATACTTGTTTCTCTTTATTTCTTTATCAACTTTCACCTGTGTTAATTTAATCGAAATCGCTCAAGGAACAATGAAGTTGAAATTTTTTTGCAACACCCTGTTGAAAATATCGTTTTGCTTTTTTTAAATCTGGAACAACGAAGTTGCAATATGTTGAAATATTTTTGGGACGCTACCACAGTATTTAATTTCGTTGAAATAGCTTTAGGAACAACGGAAGTGAAATATATTGACATATTTTTCGAACATCCTGTTTTGAAAATATTTGTTTCTTTTTTAATTCTATATCAGCTATTACTGCTGTCAATTTTGTTGAAATCGCTCAAGGAACAGTGAAGTTGCAATATATTGACATATTTTTAGAACACCCTGTTTTGAAAATATTGGTTTCTTTCTTAATTCTATATAAGCTATAACTTCTGTCAATTTCGTTGAAATCGCTCAAGGAACAACGAGGTTGCAATATGTTGACATATTTTTGGAATACCCTGTTTTCAAAATATTTTTTTCTTTTTTAATTCTATATCAGCTATTACTGCTGTCAATTTGTTTGAAATCAGTCAAAGAATAACGAAGTTGCAATATGTTGACATATTTTTGGAACACCCTGTTTTCAAAATATTTTTTTCTTTCTTAATTCTATATCAGCTTTTACTGCTGTCAATTTCGTTGAAATCGCTCAAGGAGCAACAAAGTTCACATTTTTTTTGGAACACCCTACTGGAAATATTTTTTTTTCTTTTTTAATTCTTATTAGCTATCACTTGTGTCAATTTCGTTTAAAACGCTCAAGGAACAACGAAGTTGCAATATGTTGACATATTTTTGGAACACCCTACTTTGAAAATATTTTTTTCTGTTTTAATTCTGTATCAGCTATCACCTGTGTCAATTTCGTTGAAATTGCTCAAGGAGCAACGAAGTTCACATTTTTTTTGGAACACCCTAATGTAAATATTTTTTTTGTTTTTAATTCTGTTTCAGCTATCACCTACGTGAATTTCGTTGAAATCACTCAAGGAACAACGAAGTTGCAATATGTTGACATATTTTTGGAACACCCTGCTTAGAAAATATTTTTTTCTTTTTTAATTCAGTATCAGCTATCACCTGTGTCAATTTCGTTGAAATCGCTCAACAAACAACGAAGCTGACATTTTTTTTTGGAACACCCTAATGCAAATATTTTTTTGTTTTAATTCTGTTTCAGCTATCACTTACGTGAATTTCGTTGAAAACACTCAAGGAACAACGAATTTGCAATATGTTGACATATTTTTGGAACACCCTACTTTGAAAATATTTTTTTTTCTTTTTTAATTCTGTTTCAGCTATCACCTGTCAATTTCGTTGAAATCGCTCAAGGAACAACGAAGTTGACATTTTTTTTTGGAACACCCTAATGCAAATATTTTATTTGTTTTTAATTCTGTTTCAGCTATCACCTACGTGAATTTCGTTGAAATCACTCAAGGAACAACGAAGTTGCAATATGTTGACATATTTTTGGACACCCTGCTTAGAAAATATTTTTTTCTTTTTTAATTCAGTATCAGCTATCACCTGTGTCAATTTCGTTGAAATCGCTCAACAAACAACGAAGTTGACATTTTTTTTTGGAACACCCTAATGCAAATATTTTTTTTGTTTTTAATTCTGTTTCAGCTATCACCTACGTGAATTTCGTTGAAATCACTCAAGGAACAACGAAGTTGAAATATGTTGACACATTTTTGGAACACCCTACTTTGAAAATATTTTTTCCTTTTTTAATTCTGTATCAGCTATCACCGGTGTTCAATTTCATTGAAATCGATCAAGGAACAACGAAGATCCGAGGGTTTTGGTTTTCGGACAATTTAATATTTTGCATTTTTTTTTTCAAAATGTACGCTTCAAGCAATTTTCAAAAGATTTAAATCCCAAAATTTCGATAGTTTTTCTTTGGACCACCCTCAGGCAAATAATTTTTGCTTCATATAAATATGGCTTAAATATTGACCTGTATATTTTCGCAGTACTGCGTAGTTAAAATATTATATTTTACAAAGTTTTTATCCAAAACAGAGAAATATCCATAGAAGATTGTTTTTTCTCGTTTTTTGGATCCTTCCTGTTCTGACCCTATCCTACATCCTCGTTTCCGGAGCTCAATACCCAAAACTCGAAAGTAATCAAATCCAAATTTGACTATCGAATCCCAAAGTAACCAAAAGTACCCAAATCCAAAAATAACGACAAGTAATCAAAGTAATCAAATCCAAAAAGTAACCAAAGTAATCAAAGTAATCAAAGTAATCAAAGTAATCAAAGTAACCAAAGTAATCAAAGTAATCAAATCCAATATCTGAGATCCATTAGAGTACAAAACGGATATTTAAGCCCATAACTTGAGTTCTAGCAAACGGATCCTCAAGGTTGAAATGGTTAAATCAAGGGTAAATAATAGGCTACCATGGAGAGGTGCTTTATAAAAAAATCGTTGTGGGGGAGGGGAATGGGGTAAAGACAAAGTCATTCAGAGTACTGAAAATAATTCAGTTAGGGTGTGGTTTTCTTTGGAAGCCCATAACTTGAGTTCTAGCTGACGGATCCTAAAGGTTGGAATAATTAAATCAAGGGTAAATAATAGGCTACCATGGAGAGGTACTTTATAAAGTAAAAACATTGTTGTGGGGGAGGGGAAAGGGGTAAAGATGAAATCATTCAGAGTTTTAGTTTTATATGTTAATGTTATTTAAAAAAGAAGAAAAATAATCCAAATTTATTGAAGTTTTGTGAATCATACACATTTTTTTATAAAAACCATCTCCCAACATCACTACATACATTTCTTTAGTGGCCATTTTTTTTTACCAAAAAACCCCTTTTTTTCCTGTTTTTGTCTAAGACTACAAGATTTGCGTAATAAGAAAAACAACACATATTAATCAATTTTTTACGAAAAAAGTAATCAAAGTAATCAAAGTAATCACTCAAAAGTAACGATTACTTTGGAAAAAGTAACGAAAGTAACGATTACTCAAAAGTAACGACTTTTTACATCACTACGAAGGTACGTACCTGTCAAAAAGATGAAAGACGAATCGAACGAAAATCGAATCGTGTAATGAGGCTCTATGCTTTAATTAATTTATTTCACTATGTTGGTCAGATTCAGCGAGCGCACAAACAATCAGAAACTTGAAATGTCAAGAAAAAGTGAATTATATAAAATTGTGTTTTAATCTGGATTTAAGTACTTAAACTGACCTCCGGAGGGCAGTTTAAATCTAATTGGATTAATCGATATTGGATTTAAAAAATTGGATTTAAGTTTGGATTAAACGAGTGAATAATATGGGATTGGATTTAATGTTTGGATTTAAGATACTTTTAATCTGGATTCAAGTTTTAATCTGGATTAATCGAGTGAATAATATGGGCGTTATACCGCCATATTATTCACTCTAGATTTAAATTGGATTTAAGGAAGTTTTTAATCCAACAACTAAATCCGGATTTATAAAATCCAATAATTTAAATCCATGTCCATATTATTCACTCTGAACATGCCTTAAATCCATTGGATTTAAAATGCCCTTAATCCAGATGTAAATTTATTTAAATCCAGATTAATGTGGTTTTCCATTCAACCATTTCAGATTTGGTGGTCAGATCATAATTTTTTAGTGGTAAATAGAACACAAAATGAGATTTGATTTGCTTTTGCAATTGTGTTAGTGACTATTTTTCTATTGATGAATTTGTCCAACAAACACCACCTTCTTACCGAAAGTAGACAACACTGCAAAATGCCGAATGCAAACTAATACGTTCAGATTTATGTCAGTTTATTTGGGTGTGAGTGCAAATGCGTGTAAATCTTGCTAAAAATTGAGATTTGAAGAATCGACCTGAGATAGAAAAAAAAATCGATTTTTTTGGTTGAATGGAAAGCAAAAGTTGATCTCAGGTCGAAAAAATCAGAAAAAAGTCGACTTTTTTGGTCGAAAGGAAAACCACATAAGTTCGTTTAATCCAAATGTTAAATTAGCAAAATGGCAAATTTCTCCCGTGTAACTTTTTGTTTACTTTAATTATACTATGTTCCCACCAAAACGAAATCTGAGATTTCAGCTTAAAAATTTGGAGTTCTCGACTTGTTGGAGCGGGATTTCATTAAGATTTCGTTGAAATCTAGGGTTTTCATTGATATTTCGTTGAAATTTCCATGAAATCTTGTTCCATCAACTTGAAATATCAAAAGTTTTCAACCGAAATCTCGGATTTCATTTTGGTGGGAACATAGCATTAACTTATTTCACTATGTTGGTAAGATTCTGAAACTTGAAATGTCTAGAAAAAGTGAATTATATGAAATTATGTTTTAATCTGGACCCATGTTCTATAACTCAGGCGATAACTTTTCGCATCGTTAAGAAATGAAACAAATAATTCCTCAGTTATCGCCTCTGGAAAAATTCGGGTTTCTGTAACTGAACGCGATAAGTACAGTTCCCGAACTATTCCGACTGGAAATTCCAGTGGAAGGTGATAAGTGAAACTGTCATATTGACATTTCAAAATCAAAACAAATCTGTGCTTGAACAAATTATTGTCGTTTTACCATTCAACCGATTAGTTGACTTGAAAATTTGGTCTTAAAATTATATTTCTATTTATTAAAAAAAAATATGAACTGTAGTAAGTTTTGTGATGAAGAATATGAAAAATCCGAAACATGGCTGGCTGAGCAAATATTTAAAGATTTCAATACATCGGCATCAAAAAGTGATACAGAATTAAAAAAAAAAAAACAAAATGAACAGAAAGAAAATGAGTCGGCAACAATCAATTTCGAATTTCGATGTCATTGATTTAGGAGCAATACAAGATGACACAGCTCTTGATGAACCGCAACAACAACAAGAGAAAGTTATCTCTACCAACATCCAAGCCCCCCAGGAACAGGAACAATTGCTAGAACGTGATTTAGTAAATCAAGAAAACATTCTGAACCAAAACTTATTTAATCTTTTTGGTGAGTGAATCGAAGAAAACTATAGCCCCTTTTTAAACTTGTTGCTTCCATAGATCCATTCGTTTTTGATGGCAATTCTTTTCACCAGCACATTTGAGACTATGGCGAAGATAATAAGCTGATTGTTCCCGAGCCAGCAGAACATTTTTGGCTCCATTTGAGCATGGACCAATCGAGCCACCGAGCATGTGTTTGTTTGTGAGAACCAAATCCACTACCACACAACCATCCACTTTTGCATTCATTTTCCTGAAATGATGGGTATAGAGGAAATTACAGGAGCTGCGGAGTTTCAATAAAAAATTATCTCGATGACGCTATTGAACTGTTTTAAAAAGATGTTATTGTCAGTAGAAACTTTTTAGATTATCCTAGCTCTAACTTTTTTACTCTTCAGACTTGATTGTAATTTAATTGCAAATTCAAAAATATCAATCAAATCGTATGCCCCTGGTTTTCCACGAGCTGTTGCGCCACCAAATTTATTTATTTATTTCTTAAGCGAATGTGAATTTTTGTGTGCATTTATTTTAGCGTATTACCTATAAGGATATAAAAAAACCACAAAACGAACTCATTTTGAATTTTATTTATTAACTTTCAGACATGTCTCGGTTCAATTTAGAGTAAAGGCGATATTACATTATCATATAAATATGGCAAACTTGCCATATAAATACGGTCCAAAAGTGACATATAAGTGTGATAGATACAGTTTTTTGAAAGAATATATATAACGTACCTATATGGTGTCATGTATACATATTCTTTCATATATACCACGCTTCTATGTCACTTTTGGATCGTATTTATATGGCAAGTTTGCCATATATATATGGTAGTGTAATACTGCCTTAAGAATCCATCAGAAAAATACATTGATATAGATCACATGAAGTTAGTGCAATGCTAAGTTAACTATTTGAAGACTCTGCTTAACAACAATGAACACCTGCCGTATATTAACAAAACAAAAAACAATTCCATCATTTGTTTGTTTTAATTTATCTTTATTTGGTTATAAGTGTATGATGCTTATAATATTGATACGAAGCACATTATATTTATAAATAGAAATTCAATTGTAGCCGTTTTCCTTTGAAGGTGGCAGAGTACTTATGAATTATGGAAACCCTAATCAAGTAATACCAACTGCACATGCTCACATGTGCGAGTAGGTACATTTTACATGGGAAAGCAGTTTGATGTGTTCCATTGAAAAAAGCGAGCAAAGTAATTGCAAAGGAAAACGTCTTTTAATATAATATATATGAGTAGTTGAGATTTGAGAACCAAAACTATCGTCATATCCCAAATTTTCATTTTGTGCAAATAGAAAAAACCTTAATACTATATAATAGTTGCTAGAAAAGATTTTATTTTTAAAATAAAAGATTTTTAATCTATATGGTAGAGTTAAGAGCAAAAATATATTGAAAGATCCTTTTAAAAGATATTTAACAGTTAAATTTTGATATGAAGAGTTTTGCTGCAAATGATTGGATATGGCCAACTGCTGAAATTAGTTTCTGAAACTACTTACACGTGTAAACGGGTGTGGTTTCGCCAAAATCAGTTAAATTTGGTTAACTGTTTTTCAGAAATAGATCTAAATGGATAATCCACAATTTGAAGAATTTTCTTACGAGGAAATGGTTTTTGCACATGAAGATGTTGAAATCTTTTAGAAGATCTGAAGTTCCAAGCAAGTTGAACTATAAGAGCATTTACGTACGATCCAGTCCGTTCTATGTTGCAGCATTTGAAACAACAAAATGCGGCTGATCGAAGATAAATCATTTTGGTATGTTCCTTTTTTGAACGTGGTGCTGAAAATCCGTACTTTACAGCACTGATGAGAGACTTCTGGCCAGAGGGAGACAATTTTTTCTGTAATTTTGATCGAAAAATATATATTCGTTTGCAAGTAAGTAAAAAACTTGCTTGCGCAAATCCTGCAAGTGGCAAGTACATGCGGCAAGTGATTTCAAGTGATTTATACTTGCTGTAAAAGAAATGGTAAGTATAACCATGGGCCTTATTGCGAGTTTTTTTTTTTTTGTTGTTGTTATGTCTTAGCATCTGTGCCAAAAAGCTTAACGTTCTGTTTTGAAGAGAATATCGATCCATTAAATTGTTGAAGTTTTTGCAGGGTGGTAGTTGTTTACATCGATTCAAACGGTTCTAACATTCGTCCATATGCTTATCTTTTGGATTGACTTTCTTTCGGGTCTAAAATTTCAAAGACAAAGTTCAAAAATAAAACATGATTACAAAATAACGAACTCACCCACAATTTAACATCTTGAGTTCACAAAGCGATGAATATATGTATACTTTCATTGCTTCCACAAACATATTGAGAACGTGATTCAGTTCTTGGACATTCGGTGTGACAGTTATCTATCTTGCAGTCAACCGGACAAGAATCACGAATTACACTTGTATTATGCTGCATGGTCCCACATGTGCATGCTTGATTCCTCAATAAATGGATGGTGTTCAAGAGACTTCGTATTGTATTTGAATTATGCTCTTTCTAGTTGCCCTTCTTTTCATTTGGTATTTTGTTATAACTAAAAATTCAAACAGTTAAAACGTGTTTTATTTTATGGATAATTGAAGTCTTATCCAGATTCGAGCTGAATTGTGCTGCAATTGTAGCTTGTCCAATTGCTACGCTCTTGCACATACCACCAATCAACTGTGAATATTGCAAGAGCAACGGTTTTAACAAAAAAGGCACACAGTGCAACGTATCTAAAAGAAAAATAATTTAAATAAAGCTCAGAATTTCATCTTGTTTAACTTACTCGCCAGCTTTTAGGTCAGCGATAAGTTTTGACACTTCAAATGAAAAACTTATCGACTTTCAAAAATACAGAAACCCATTTTATCGAATTTTTCCAGGATTTCTATTCCGAATGTTCCAGTCGATAAAATTAACGACTGTCAAAGTTACAGAAACCCGATGATGCGATAAATTAACTTTTGTTCCATTTTTCAACGTTTCTCGACTATTATCGATTCCATAGTTACAGAACATGGGTCCTGGAACCATGTTCTGTAATTATCGAATCGATAAAAATGGTCGAGAAACGATGAAAAATGGAACAAAAGCCAAATTATCGCATTATCGGGTTTCTGTAACCTTGACAGGCGATAATTTTATCGCATGAAACACTATGGAATGAGAATCACTGGAAAGTCGATAAATTGGTGTTCTGTAAGCTCGAAAGGCGATAACTTTTTCATAACAAACGTCAAATATTATCACCTACTGCCGAGCAGGCGAGTAAATGAGATGTGAATAATGAAATCAAATCTTAAAATTTTAATTTACACATTTTCATTTATTTTGTGAAGAGTTTCATTATTCATAAAACATAATTCGTTTGATATATTCGCGGTATTAAAAAAAAAGTTTTTAGCAGTAGCGGTGAATGACGAAATGCAATGTAATTTCCAAGTTCTAAAAGCACCAGAGGTAAATAAACTAAAAGAAAAAAATCCGGACTGTAAAAAATGTGAATCGCTGTTTATATGTATATTTTGACTCGTCTAATAAATAGCCATAAAACACAATCAAGAGTTTGTTCTACGTAAAGAAAAACCAATCTGAGAAATAAGGTAAAATATTCGAAATTATAGTTCTTTGCACTCTAAGCTTAATGTTCTTTCATTTTTAGACGACAGATATAATGGTAGAGGAAGATCTAGAAAAATGTTAAGCGAAAAAAAGCTGACGTAGCTTAAATTCATCATGTATCTCATAGTTATTGAAACGAACAGAAGCTAAGAACTTTAAAGAGAAAAAGAATTCCATGGAGTCGCTGCCTGGAGAACCCAAACAGATGAAATCCAAAACCAAATTTAGTTGAAGCTTTGTATTAAAAATTCTATAAAAAAAGTCGAAGGCATTTATTTATTCTGATATCGTGGTAAAGTCCTAAACGTTTAACATATGCTATCTTCTTATTATGATGATGGCTATGAGAAGCTTTGTTTAAATGGTCGTTTCTTCATTTGAAGTTTGCAATGATCCCAAATCAGATGTTGCTAGAGAAACTATGTTTTCTTCTATCATTTTAAGCTTTCATCTAAAGAATAAAAATAGTATTGTAACTCATCACAACCACAAAAATTCATCCATTAGAGCTTACTTCACATCGTATTGCGACAGCATTCCCTCGGAGGTTTTTTCTTTCGTTCGATCCTTGATGTTTTGAATCTACAGAATATGTATGTATGTATGTAGAAAAAATATCATTCACTAAAGACACATAATATCCCGAAAGAAAAACTTACTTTACAACCATTTTCCTATCCGAACAGTAAAGGAAACGGGGAATGAATTCGACGTGGACTTGGATACTTTCAATAGAATTTTTGTCCGTTTCTTATTTCTTTCAAGCTTGGGAGCAGAACTACTATTTGTGGATCTACTATCCCCGCTTTGGATTTTGAACAGAAAAGTTTTCTGTAGTTTCACCTTTTCTTCACACTTCGTCCTGGCCGACACGACGTAGATGTTTCCGTCTTCATTGACATCCTTGAGCTTTTTTAATAACTTGGATTATTTATCTGTTGCTGCCAAAATTGAAATAATATTTCACAGCCTAGTATGGCATCAAACTATTTTTCTATATTTTTTTTTTGAATAGATCACAAATTAAAATTTAAAAATTTCACTTTCTTTGTTTTAAAATGTCAAAATGACAGAGAGACTTATCGCCTTCCAGTGGAAATTCCAGAAAAAGTTTAAGCGTATCGCATCGAGTTATAGAAACGCAAATTTTTCCAGAGGCGATGAGCGAGGAATGAATCGTTTCATTTTTTAACGATGCGATAAGTTATCGCCGGAGTTACAGAACATGGGTCCTGGATTTAATTACTTACGCCCATATTATTCACTCTTTTAATCCAGATTAAAACTTAAATCCAGATTAAAAGTATTTTAAATCCAAACATTAAGTCCAATCCCATATTATTCACTCGTTTAATCCAAACTTAAATCCAATTTTTTAAATCCAATATCGATTAATCCAATTGGATTTAAACTGCCCTCCGGAGGTCAGTTTAAGTACTTAAATCCAGATTAAAACACAATTTCATATAATTCACTTTTTCTTGACATTTCAGTTTTCTGATTGTTTGTGCGCTCGCAGAATCTTATACTACGTTTTCATTAGAGCTGAAATGAGCTAATTTCGCAAATCACAGAAAAAGTGTTTTCATTTGTAATTTGGTAATTTCGTTTGACAGCTCATTTCATTTTTGAATT
This sequence comes from Dasysyrphus tricinctus, assembly GCA_963921185.1. Lineage (NCBI taxonomy): Eukaryota > Metazoa > Arthropoda > Insecta > Diptera > Syrphidae > Dasysyrphus > Dasysyrphus tricinctus. The sequence continues at coordinate 246,021,989 of OY992530.1, forward strand.
TCAACTGGCTGTTAATCGATTTTTGTTGTTGTTTTCTTTTGTCTCCTTCCATTGCGCTTTGACATTTTCATACAAAGCCAATTCATAGCTCTTCAAACTGTGGCAAATTGGGTGTGTTCGTTAGGTTTTGACTTAATTTCCAACCTAATTTCGTGCAAATTTGGTTGAAATTATCTCATTTCGAAATGTGAATTTGTATGGGAAATGAGATGATTTCGTATCGCATTTGGAAATTTTCAACGAAATTACCTCATTTGGCTCAATGAAAACGCAGTATTACCCGACATATTAAGGGTATTCATACAACAGCGTAAAGTCGTCGTAAACGTTGTAAACTTTTAAACTTCGTAATTCTGTCACAATTTGTATGGAAAATTTGACAGATTTACGAAGTTTAAAACTTTACGATGTTTACGACGAGTTTACGCTGTTGAATGAATACCCTTAGTGAAATAAATTAATTAAAGTAAACATAGAGCCTGATTACACGATTCGTTTTTTCGTTCGTTTTGTCTTTCGTCTTTTTGACAGGTACGTACCTTCGTGATTACACACAACGAAAAAAATTCATTCGTGGTCTTGACGTTCAAAAAATTTGAGGTTAATTAATTGGAAAATAGACAGTAGTAATAATTAAAAATAATTTTACATCACTTCTTGTTCAAATTTATACCTATTTAATTATGAAAAACAATTTTTAATCTCACTACTGAAATTTTTTACGCATCCCCCGCCTCTACTCGTTTGTCAAATCATAAACGTCAAAGTTCAACCGGAAAAATCTTAAAATTTTCATACGTGCTTTCGTTACTTCATTCTCCCTAAATTTCTACACCCCTCACCCAATGTGTCAAAAAGACAAAAAACGAAACAATCGATAAAACTAATCGTGTAATCAGGCTCAAAAAGTTTTACGGGAGAAATTTGACATTTGGATTAAACGATCTTAATCTGGATTTAAATACATTTTACATCTGGATTAAGGGAATTTTAAATCCATTGGATTTAAGGCATGTTCAGAGTGAATAATATGGACATGGATTTAAATTTTCGGATTTAATAAATCTGGATTTAGTTGTTGGATTAAAAACTTCCTTAAATCCAATTTAAATCCAGAGTGAATAATATGGCGGTTAAACTGACCTCCAAAGGGCAGTTTAAATCCAATTGGATTAATCGATATTGGATTTAAAAAATTGGATTTAAATTTGGATTAAACGAGTGAATAATATGGGATTGGATTTAATGTTTGGATTTAAAATACTTTTAATCTGGATTTGAATTTTAATCTGGATTAATCGAGTGAATAATATGGGCGTAAGTGTCTCGAAAGTGAATAGAATATAATTTTATTTGATATACATATGTGCATACGATAATAAAATAAGATTTAAGAATCAATAAAAGGGTAGTTGTTTTTATCTACGTTGTTGTTTTTTATTTCGTTACCTATGCATGAATAGGAATTCTTGAGAAAAGCTTCTTCCAAAACTGGGAATTTACCAACACATACACCAAGTCACTTCGAAAATATCTGGCGAGTAATCTGACATTTCATTTCGCTCGCTCACTTACTCACTTTTGCTAGCTGAATCGATTTTCGACGAAAAGTGACTTATCTCACTCACTCCCTGCGATTTCGATTTAGCTGAATCTCGGCACTGGTCGCGTCTTTTTTTCAATTTTTCGATTTCTTGGCGTGACGATGAGAAATGCTTATTCATTGTGTATATCCTCGTATGGTTTCATTTAGCCAGTTTATATTTCTGAGATCTCAGAGGACTCAGAAGGCTCACAAATATAAACAGGAATCCTCTCAAAAATTCCTCACTTTTCCCCTTAAAACTGAGACTGAATTTTTTTAGATTCGCTTGTGTGAATTTTTTCTGTGTACATAAAAAATCGTGTACACATCGATGTTTTGGCTTCTATGTGAAGAATTCTGTTTATATTTTATACTCCTGCTCTGTCAAAAAACGGAGGAAAATTGCTGAGCGCTCAAGAAATATAAACTGGCTAATTGCTTGACAGCAACGACGAGATCTCGTCACGCTCACGTCTTCGTTTCCTCGTCGAATTGTGAACTTGACTGAACTCTTTTTCTCACAACTGAGCGCACTCAATTAATTAAAATCTTTGAATTGCTTCAATTGTTTTCATTTGTCACCGCAACGCCCAGCAGCGCAGCTACGACAGAAGATCAAAAACAGCCGTTCGGACTGGCGACTCTTTGAAGAAAGAAAAAAAGAAAAAACATTTGCATTTGCACTTCTTGCAGAAAAATTCAATTTTCTTTGTACTGTGATTGGTGTAGTAGTTGCGTTTACCACTGTTGTTTTTATTCTTTTTGTTAAAATTATCTATTGTTTTTTCTTCGAAAATGAGTAACCACAAACTAAAAAGAATAACCACAAACTAAATCAACAAAAATGCACAAGTGAGAAAAAGAAACTAATTTCCTTTCAATCTGCGTTATGTGTAATGCAAGCAAAAAGGTAAAATATAAATGTAATAAAATAAATTATTCCATAATTAATTATTAAGTATCGCTCGTAAGTAGTTCGTATTTGAGATGAAATTGTAGAACTTTTTTTTATGTTGTGGTGGTTGAAAAGGGCGAAGTGGGTTGCAACGGGGTGACTATTCTGTTTGCTGCGGTGGTGAATTGAAATTTCAATTATTGAAATCACTAAAAACTGCATCCATTCCCTCACTCGTTCGTAGCACGTCCCTTCATCACTGTGCAGTCGTTATCGCCTCACAGTCGGTGTGTAATCAGCTGATGACAAAATCGATGCAGTTTTACAAAGAAAAAAAAAATCCGAAGTGCACAAAAAATCGTGAAACTTTGGGATAGATACAAACATTTTCCAAATAGGGAAAACTTTTTTCATATCGCCACTGTCACTAGGGTAGGGCCGTTACATTACCCACTATCTGTCGAACGTATAAAAACCATGGCCCCTAACAAATTATTAGCCTCACTGTTTTTTTTTCAAGCTGGAAATGGAGGTTTGTATGATGTACAATTTGCGAGTATTGTATATTATGCTAGTTGCTCGGTTTGAGCAGTGAAGACAAAACTAAACTACTCAGACGTCACGTAGGATAATTTAATCATTTTACTTTTACTCCCTATGGTTTCCTCTACACAATTACTTTTTTAATGGTTTTTTTCTTGGTTCGGCTTGACCGTGTCATATGAGAAATCAGTGCAAAATTGTTTGCTAAGTCTAAGTACGTAATGCACCATCTATATAATTTCTCTCGTACTAACTTTTCAGATTATTTTCCGAGTATGTGATTAGTAGCAATTTAGAATATTCATTTAATTGCGTGTCTATTTCTTGAACATTTATTAATCATCAACTCTATCTTCATGCTTCAACCAGACGTCACCTACGGAATTTCATGCGATAGTAAAAACCTTATTCTCACTGACTATATGAGTTCTCAGAAATTAAATTAAAATAATAATCATACTGTTATAGATTCTACTTACATAGGTATTATTACTATCACTGAATAAAATAATTAATTAATTTGGAAATGATATCAAAGAAGTTAATCATTATTTTGTATAATATAATTTAATTTTGAGTTCATTCTAAAATAGATAATCAACATTGAATGTTATATATTTATTCATATTAAATAAATTGCTAATTTCATAACACATGCCAAATAATATTTCCTACAAGTTGACAATGCAATAATTGCAAAAAGAGCCTCTCAGGTTTTAGGACAATTATTTGCACAAAAGAGAAGTACCTTGGTGGACCGCTGAAATAGCTAACTTTAGATCTATAAAGGTAGATGCCTGGAAAAGGTTAAAAAAAACCAGAACCAATCAAACTTAATAAATTATAAGAAGACAAATTCCGCCGTCAGGTCAAAATTAGCAAAGCCAAAAATTTCAATGCTTTTACTTCAACTATAAATAGAGATTCAACCACCTCAAAAATATGGAGCAACATCCGTTGTTTAACAGTGAACTTTTCCCCTAAAATAATAAAATGTATAGTTTTCCCCCTAGGCCCCATATCAAACCCATCTGAAATTTGTAATTACATACTTTGCTAAAATTTGGTCTGATGAAATTTACTAACACTGTAATATTACCCGCTCCTTAATATTAAGTAAAATCGATTATGGCTTATGTATATATGGCAAGTGTCCAAAGACCACGTTTAATCTTCTTAAACCACCTTACAATCACTCCGCCAGGAGAAGTATTGGCGCATATCGGACAACCCGAATCCAAAATATAATGGCAGAAGCTGGACTTCCAACCCTAGAACAGAGGCAAGAAGAAGTTTTTCTTAGACTCATTCCCAAACTCTCTTTCGCAAACAACTCAATAATTAATAAAGATATTACTTCAGCCGCAAAATACAAATAAATAAAACGAACACCTTCAACCATCTCAAAAGTAATTTCTACCGCAAAGCAATTGGACATACCTTTTGAATGTATAAAATATACTAGGCAAACTGCTCCACCTTGGAAGATTGATCTAAGTTCTGTGCTACTTAATCTATCTGAATATCGTAAAAGTAACACAAACAACATCATAAAAAATGCTACCTGGAAGTATTAACAAACCTAAAAACTAAAGGATGCAATACTATCTTTACGGACGGATCTAAGTCCAAATTCAATACAGCTTTTGCAGTCACCCCCGAAAACGGCCCATCTTTAATAAGGGGCATTCTACCTTACTTCTCATCTATTTTTACTGCGGAAGCGCTGGCAATTCTAGAAGCCATTAAAACATCGTATACGATAAACAAAAAATTGTAATTTGCTCGGACAGCCTCTCAGTCCTTAATGCCGTCATCAACCCCAACCATCGATCTTTTCTCATAAATAATATAAGAAATCTACTTATTAAGCATCAAAACTCAATTAAGCTGATGTCTGATGTGGATACACAGTCACATGGGGATTGTAGACAATGAACTCGCAGACCAAGAAGCTAATCTAGCAGCCAAATCTCCTGTCCACCTTTTTAACTCATACTCCAAACTGGATCTCAAAAAGCATATTGACTGTTTGATTAAAAAGAAATTTCTAGAAGATTGGCACTGCCACCCTACTCACTATTCAATGACTAACAAAGACCGCCTTTCTCCTACCTACCCAATATCAACTTCAAAAACACAAAATACCACATTTGCTCACCTACGACTAGGACATACAGCCACTATTCACCAGCAACTACTTAAAAGAGTTCATCCACCTTTATGCACAGCATGCAACAACATATTGGACATAGATCACCTGCTTGGCCTTAATTGCAACGTATCCCGCCAGTTCGATACCATTCTTTCTAATAACCAAAATGTCTACTAATTTCTCAACACATTTACTCACGAAAATATTTCAAAAATATTCGATTTCTTCAAGAGCGCCAACATTGCCATTTAAAAATTTACTTTCTTATTTATCTATATTTATTATTTACCAATATCTAACTAAAATGTCATATTCTTTTATATTAGAGCTGGAAGTCTTTTGTTGCTAGGCTCTTTTTTGTTCTTAATTTGCATTATAATTTTAATTATATGTAAATAAATAATGGTAATAATAATTGGTCTGATGAATCTAGCGACATTAACTTTCCCCAGAGTTACTGCATAGAAAAAAAAGATTGTCTTAATAAAAACATTCAAATATCTACAACTGACATTTCTGCCCTCTATATTGAAAACCGCATAGAACTCAAAGAACTTGATAGCTGCCTAACAGAACTCAAAGGCAAAACCCCAAGTAGGGATAGAGTATCCTACCCGATGCTCAAAAATCTACCCCTCGAAATAAAACTTAGACACTTGAACTTATATATTTTTTCAACTGGGGTTATACCTCTGAGTTGGAAAATTGATTGCGTCATTCCAATTCCAAAACCTAAAAAAGATGTAGTTTTAACTAATGGATATCGTCCAATTTCTCTTCTTCCATGTATTTCTAAAATCATGGACAAAATTATCGCAAGACGTCTCCAATGGTTTAAAAAAAGAAAAAAGTGTGTGTGTCAGCTCCGACGAACGACTGGAGTTTCCTCCTTCAGATCGATTGTCTAAATAGGCACTGAATAGGCTTACTAAACCTATATATTTTATACAGTAATACATAGATTTAGGTATAAATATCTTAATCAGAGAATATCAAATAAAGAAACCAATCCTTTGTACGTTTCACCTTCCAAAACCCATTTGTTTACATTATTGTATTTATTTCATTTCGTGTCGAAGAATAGATATGAATTGCAAGAACAAGAAGACCTGTGTTGAATTACGAGTTGATTCTATGTGTGCGTTTTCACTGCTTTTCAATAATACTTTGCAAATCTAATACGTCAGCTGTTCGCTTATCGCTTCAGCTTGTAGGAAAATCAAATTGACAGCTGAGGATTGGCTTCTTTACTTGATATTCTCTGATCACAACGATACTAAAGAAGTTTCACTTCGTACTTTTTTAAGCGAGTGCGAGTGAGAAAAAATGAATTTCAATAGGTCTATTTCTTTACTCATCCGTGGGATCCCGAAGTATCCCAAATCTACCCAAAATGTGTTTCTTTACTATTTTCTGGCACGAAAATGCCAGAGCTTTTGACTTTTTTTCATTTCCCCTCCAGCAAGAATCTACCCGAACATATTAGTTACTGCACTTTCTTGCTTGTCAAATAAGAAATCAGCTGATCGAATAATTTGAAATTAAATTTTTTAAGTAGCGTACATAAAATGGTTTAATTAAATTAAATTAAATGAAAATGATACAATTAAGGCAAATATAAAGTAAAATGTTTCTCTTTGTTCTTTTAATAGAGCCCAACATGATCAGTGCATGTAAAAATAATCACAACAAAAACATAAATGTTAAAAAAGAAGCCAAGTTCTTATGTGTACAAGAAATCTGTGCGAAAAAAGTCAGCCAAAAAAAGTAATGAGATCTAAAATATATGCCAAGTTTTAAGTTCATGAAGTTTAATATCAAGTATCTTAAGTAGAGTAATATCGAAATAATTCCAAATCATGACAGAAATTTTGTAATTAATGATTACTGATTAAAATTTGGTGGGTTCACTGGTCAAGTTTTCATACATTTTAAATTTGTGATTAAGTAAGTATTTAAGAGAAAACTTGCCAAGTAAATCCACCAAATTTTAATCAGTAATCATTAATTACCAAATTTCTGTCATGATTTGGAATTGTTTCGATATTACTCTACTTAAGATACACAGATTTCTTGTACACATAAGAACTTGGCTCCTTTTTAAACATTTATGTTTTTGTTGTGACTTCACTCCTTTTTGCAAAGATTTATTTTGCCAGGTGAAAGCCAAGCCCTACCGATCTACAAAGTTTCATAATTCTACGACAGCCGAAAGTGCTCCATACAAATAATAGCAATTCTGATAAAGTGGGTGGATGGCACCCCCCCTGAATGGACAATTCCAAATTTTCGATTTTTTTCCTTTCTTAGTACTTCAAGTCCTACCGACCTACCAATTTTCATCGTTCTACAACAATCGGAAGTGCTCCATATAATTTATAAGAATTTTTAAGAATGTGGGTGGATGCCACGCCCCCTGAATGCAAAATTCCAATTTTTCAATTTTTTCTTTCTAAGTACTTTAAGCCCACCGACCTACCAATTTTCAACGTTCTACAAATATCGGAAGTGCTTCATATAGTTTATAAGAATTTTTAAGTTTGTGGGTCGATGCCACGCCCCCTGAACTGAAACTTCCAATTTTTCGATTTTTTTTCTTCTAAGTACTTTAAGTCCTACCAACCTACCAATTTTCAGCGTTCTACAACAATCGGAAGTGCTCCATATAATTTATAAGAATTTTAAAGAATGTGGGTGGATACCACGCCCCCTGAATGCAAAATTCCAATTTTTCAATTTTTTTCTTTCTAAGTACCTTAAGGCCTACCGACGTAGTACCTCGTGGCTTGATGGTTAGTGCGTAGGACTGTCTTGCCGAAGGTGTGGGTTCGATTCCCAGCCGTGCCACCTAAAAACAGAAATGTTTTATTCGAGGTACTGCCTCTTGCGAGGAACTGACAAATCCTCCAAGAGTATACTCGTCATGAAAAAGTGCTTCTCATTTAGCCGTTCGGACTCGGCAAAAAACTGTAGGTCCCCTCCATTCCTGCCCAACAAACACGCACACAGGAATGGTTGTGAGTTGTAAGTCACTAGGCCCTGGTTCTCCTCGAGCTGTTGCGCCACCCAATTTATTTATTATTTATAAGGCCTACCGACTAACCAATTTTCATCGTTCTACAACAATCGGAAGTGCTCCATATAATTTATAAGAATTTTTAAGAATGTGGGTGGATGCCACGCCCCCTGTATGGAAAATTCCAATTTTTCAATTTTTTTCTTTCTAAGTACCTCAAACCCTACCAACTTACCAAATTGTATTGTTCTACAACAATAGGAAAGGCTCCATATAATTTATAGAATATTTATGAAAGTGGGTGGATGCCACGCCTCCTGAATAGAAAATTGCAGATTTTCGATTTTTTCCTTTGTTTGTACCACAAGGCCTACCGTTGTGCGAAATTTCAAGTTTCTACGATGTCGGGAAGTGCTCCATAATTTTGATGATCTGTCAGTGAGTCAGTCAGTCAGTGAGTCAGTCAGTTACGGTTTTTGCGATTTTTGAAGTCCTATATCTTGGGAACTACTAATGCTAAAGAGTTGAAATTTGGTGAGCCACCTGTGTTTTGTCAGCTCAGCAAATACTCCGAATTTGAAGTTTCTGACTTTATTCGTACTGAAGTTAGAGGGGGGTTGAAAATCGCCTGAGTTTGTTCCTGTAAAAAGGGTGTAGTGCCGCGAACTTGGCTGGGCACTACCGTGCCCTTTGATTGAAATTGTATAGGGTGACCCAACCAGCAATGAAGTTAAATAGGTAATTTGAACCGCAACAAACCAGAAACATCCCAAATGCGTTTCTTTACTTTTCGTTTCTGGTTAAACATTACAATAACAACATCAGAAAGCCCAGTCCCAAACTTTTTCCCAAACTTTATCCCAAAAGTAAAGAAACAGACCTAATTTCTATTTCTGGTGCAGGGTTGCCACTTTACTGCAATTGCAGTAGATCTACTGCATATTTTTTCTCAAAATCAATTTGCTGCCTTAAAATTAAATCTACTGCACTTGGTTTAACGAACAAAATTACCCTTCACGCTTTAATAATAATGTGATATGTTTAATTTATAGCTATTTTGTTGCTCTTTTTATGTTTTGAAGAAAAACAAATGTTATAATGTATTTTATTTATTTGTCAGTTTTGTTCGAATGACATACATATTTAGCTTTTTGCAAAAATAATTAAAAAAAAATATTTACTGAGTAAATATTGAATCTTTGCACTTTTTTTTGCAAATATATCTACTGCGAGAAATTTTCTGCGAAGTGGCATCCCTGTATTTGGTGTCGCTTTTTCGTTTCATAGTCATTCTGTATCTGGTGTCGCTTTTTCGTTTCATCTGGTATCTGGTGTCGCTTTTTCGTTTCATCGTTCAGCAGATTTTACTCCTCATATTTTTTTCATACCGGGGGCTATATATGAAAATCGATTCTTAAGGAGTAAACTCAAAAAAAAAACCTAATAAGTCCTAATAAAGTAGGTTTCAAACCAGAAAAGGACTGCATTGATGCGTTCTGAACAAGCTACACTCTTGGTGGGTAGGGCCTAAAATTATGCAATATGTGAAATCATTTTTAACAAACAAAGATTTTGTGTAAAGGCCAACAACTGCTTCTCTTCAACATATCCACTATACAATGGAATTCCTCAAGGATCTCCCCTATCGGTGATACCATTTCTCATTGCTTTTCAAGAAATATCAAATATTGTACACTAGTCAACAATATTAAAGGAACACATTTTTTTTCAATTTTTGTTAGCGTTTTTTGAAGAGCTGTATCTTTGTGACGAGTGGTCGTATTGAGTTGAAATAAAAAGCATTTTACAGCTTTATGTTTTTTGTTTCGAGATTTGTTTGCAAACAAATTTTTTTGAAGTACTGTTATTGCGTTATTGCAAAAAATGAGACGAGACAACAAAATTATTTTGTTTTTATTTTTTTTGAAGGTCCTCATTTCTATGGATAAATTTTTTTGAGTCAATTAAATGTCATGATCAGATACCTTGTTTATTCAGCTTCAATTCAGTTTGTTTGTTGTTTTCGTACGATTTTTTTTGACATGGTTTATCTGACTTTGAATGAAAAAAGATACTTTTAGCCTTGATTACCAATATCTCAGCAAATAATGACGTTATAAAAAATTCAAAGACAGTTTTGGAAATTTGAAAAAGCGTTTTACAAGATTTTTTAATGATTTTGTAGAAATTATTTTTTTTTACCGTTCACCGTTAGTTTAAAAAAAGTACTAAAAACCGACGTTTTGTGGTCTTTTCGTAAATCTTTTTTTTTCACTGCAAATATTGATTGCATGGCTTGCGTTGGTATGCAAATTTATAGACTTTTAAATCATCAATATTCTTGTAAATTTTCAAATTGATTCATCGAACCGTTTTTCCTCACCAAAACTTCAAAGTCTTACAAACCAGGTAAAGGAACAAATTGTGGTGTTCCTAAACAATGCGAAGTTGTCATCAAAATGACAAGAAAACCGCAATTCAAGTGGATTTTTTTCACAGTTTTGCATTAGTTAGATACTTTTTTGAATTGAAATGAAATAAAAAGTACATTAAACAAAAAAATAAAAAAAAATAATTAAAAAAAATTTTCAAACAAAAAAACTTGATTTTTGTAATTTTTTTTTTTTTTTGAAAAATGTAATTTTTTTTCATTTCCATTCAAAAAAGTATCTAACTAATGCAAAACTGTGAAAAAAATCCACTGGAATTGCGGTTTTCTTGTCATTTTGATGACAACTTCGCATTGTTTAGGAACACCACAATTTGTTCCTTTACCTGGTTTGTAAGACTTTGAAGTTTTGGTGAGGAAAAACGGTTCGATGAATCAATTTGAAAATTTACAAGAATATTGATGATTTAAAAGTCTATAAATTTGCATACCAACGCAAGCCATGCAATCAATATTTGCAGTGAAAAAAAAGATTTGCGAAAAGACCACAAAACGTCGGTTTTTAGTACTTTTTTTAAACTAACGGTGAACGGTAAAAAAAAATAATTTCTACAAAATCATTAAAAAATCTTGTAAAACGCTTTTTCAAATTTCCAAAACTGTCTTTGAATTTTTTATAACGTCATTATTTGCTGAGATATTGGTAAACAAGGCTAAAAGTATCTTTTTTCATTCAAAGTCAGATAAACCATGTCAAAAAAAATCGTACGAAAACAACACAAAAAACTGAATTGAAGCTGAATAAACAAGGTATCTGATCATGACATTTAATTGACTCAAAAAAATTTATCCAAGAAATGAGGACCTTCAAAAAAAATAAAAACAAAATAATTTTGTTGTCTCGTCTCATTTTTTGCAAAAACGCAATAACGGTACTTCAAAAAAATTTGTTTGCAAACAAATCTCGAAACAAAAAACATAAAGCTGTAAAATGCTTTTTATTTCAACTCAATACGACCACTCGTCACAAAGATACAGCTCTTCAAAAAACGCTAACAAAAATTGAAAAAAAAATTGTTCCTTTAATATTGTTGACTAGTGTAGCTAAGCACAAACTTCTGGATCATTGCATATATGACCTTTATGTGTTGAGCAAATGCACTAGACAAAACTAAAGAACTTTTCACTAACGTGATAAATGAATTCTAGTGTGGTCGAAAACATCTGGCGCAAGACTTTCACTTGAAAAATTTTACACGTATGCCGTAAACTTAGTTGTCCTTGATCATTAACACTAAATATAAGTAGTATTATTCGGCCCTATCGAGGTAACCGTCGGAGCGGAATTTTCTCCGATTTCCTACGAATCGGAGACATTTTGCTTCGAGGTAGTTCTCCGATCAGCTGATCGGAAATTCTCTCCGACGAAATCCAACGCATGCCATTTGTATGCGATGTAGTACTTCTAATGGTTTTAAGGCCTGGTCAAACAGAACGCGATCCGGCGATCTTTGTGAGAAATTACAAACAAAATTTGATCGCCGCGATCTTTTTTACCCAGTGAAGTATTGATCGCATCGCCGGATCGCGTTCTGTTTGACCAGGCCTTTATTTTTGACGGATACAAACACAATTTTTTCCGAAGTCCTCCGACAAGTTCTTGTTGCGGAAAGTGTTTTCTTTTTAAAGAAATATATAATTAAAATGTAAGTAATAAAGAAATAAACTTTATTTACGTTGACATGTGGACTTTTTGTTTTAAGCATAGTACGCAGCTGAAGTGAAACGAAAATTTTCTGGGGTCTCCAACTCGAGAACGAAATCAGAAACGAAGTGATTGCGAAAAAAATATGGAGAGTTTAAATAGAAAGATGTCAAAATAAATTAAAAAAAAAGCAGTTCAAAATCTTAAGTCAATTTTTTTTCTCGTCTGATGTGAATTCTTGTTTTTTTTTGTTTTCGTGTCGTCCGCTGTGGTGCCAAATTTCCAAATAATTGTGTTCTGCAGTTCGTTTCGACGGTATTTTCTTCCATTTTCATTTTCAAATGAAATTCAACAGCAAAATATAACAAGCTGTCAAATTTTCGTCTGAAATAATGTTCCGATCAATTAATTGTGTACGAAAAATAAGTGGAGACTTGGTTCGAGTATCTGCTAGGATACTGACATTTCACTGTCGAACTGCGTACTACATAACAAAAATTACTACGAAATTTTTCGTTTACAATTTCGTTGGGTCAATTTTTGTATGAGAATTTTCGTTTCACTTCAGCTGCGTACTATGCTTTAAGCCGAACGAAAAAACAACTCCCCAGCAGTATGAGCGGATGGTGAATCTGCTCAGCGGATATCCCGATATTGCTCAAAATTATACAAAAAAGACAGCAGAAGTTGTGGCTGTGTTTTGGGAAGATCTGGCCAATCAGCCAAACCAAAACAAAGGAATGTTGGAGGATGGAAAAAAGTACGTTCGTGATCTTTTGTTTTGTGTATTGATCTATTTCCATTGTGATTAATATTCACACCTCATATATTTTCTTTATTTCGTGCCCTTAGCTCGTTGGATTCGGCGTCCAAAAATAATGCTACACTATCCATTTCTTGTTATTATTGCTTGTTTTAAGATAAATAAATAAATAATTTGTGTTTCAAAAGTGTTTTTTTCAATTTATTGTTTTTTTGACACTTAAACGGAAACAAAACATATATGTTTGGAAATAGGGAGGGGACTTTATTCGATAGTTTGATTTAAAAGTCGGTGCATCTCATTACATGTCTTAAAATCGCTAGCGCATTATAGTTGCAAAAATTACTTTTTATTAACAATAAATTACACTCTCTCACCGATTTTTCATGGTTTTAAACGCTTATGGTGTTTATTTAATAAAAAATTATCGAAAATATATCGCATTTTCGATATATCTGTTAATTTGACATCTCTGCCTGGAATTTATATCCATCGCAATCCGTCGTCCCATTTCTGTAAAATTTCTTCCGATGAAAGCTACTTCGAACCGAAATTGAATTTCCGACGAAGGATGCGTTGCGGAGAAAATTCCGCTCCGACGGTTACCTCGATAGGGCCGATTATTAACTCAGTCGACAAATTAAATATTCTAGGACTAATTTTTAACAGTAAATACAAATGGAATGATCATATTACAAATCTTAAAGAGAGCCTTGCTGGCAGAGTAAATGTTATAAGTTATTTAGCAAATAAGAAAAGTAGTGCACATTTAAATACTTTATGTAACGTTGTCCGAGCACTTTTACTTTGCAAAATTGATTATTGCTTTTGTATATATGGCAGTTGTCCTAAGTTCACACTAAACCATTAAACCATTGTACCACCATGCAGCCAGAAGGAGTATCAATGCTTTTCCCACCACTCCAATTAAAAACATACTGGCAGAAACGGGATTGCCATCAATCGAAGAACAAATCGTAACAACAAGAGGGAAATGTTTTGCTAAACTGTCTTTCTCATCCGGATCCATAGTCGAAAAGTACTTCAGATCTGCAATACACCGGCCTATTCTTAAAAAAACATCATCAGCAATATCGAACATTGTTGTAGCTGCAATAGAAATGAACCTTCCACTGGGACCTTTCGCCAAGTTTAAGCCTTTTCATCCACCTTGGACTATCAAAGATTCTTCTTTTATCCTTGACCTAAATTCATATCGAAAAACCAGTACAGACAACAAATTCTACCGTGCTCTTTACAAGGATATCTCCAATGCACTAAATAACAAGGCTAATATCTAATTAAATAAATTGGGTGGCGCAACAGCTCGTGGAGAACCAGGGCCTAGTGACTTACAACTCTCAACCATTCCTGTGTGCGAGTTGTTAGCAGCAAAGTAGGGGACCTATAGACCAGGAAAAATAGCACAAATCGTATGGGGAACCTTGAAAAAATTAATTCATGAAATATTAAAATTAGAATCGACGCAGAATTGCACCTCTATAACATATCCAAAGTCCCCCAAAATCCCCGCATTGGCTTTTTGTGTAGAGGTGCAGACGGGGATATACACACATGCTAAATGGGAAATGTTTTGCTAAACTGTCTTTCTCATCCGGATCCATAGTCGAAAAGTACCTCAGATCTGCAATACACCGGCCTATTCTTAAAAAAACATCATCAGCAATATAGAACATTGTTGTAGCTGCAATAGAAATGAACCTTCCACTGGGACTTTTCGCCAAGTTTAAGCCTTTTCATCCACCTTGGACTATCAAAGATTCTTCTTTTATCCTTGACCTAAATTCAAATCGAAAAACCAGTACAGACAACAAATTCTACCGTGCTCTTTACAAGGATATCTCCAATGCACTAAATAACAAGGCTAATATCTAATTAAATAAATTGGGTGGCGCAACAGCTCGTGGAGAACCAGGGCCTAGTGACTTACAACTCTCAACCATTCCTGTGTGCGAGTTGTTAGCAGCAAAGCAGGGGACCTATAGACCAGGAAAAATAGCACAAATCGTATGGGGAACCTTGAAAAAATTAATTCATGAAATATTAAAATTAGAATCGACGCAGAATTGCACCTCTATAACATATCCAAAGTCCCCCAAAATCCCCGCATTGGCTTTTTGTGTAGAGGTGCAGACGGGGAGAATTTGGAGTTCTATCAAACTAAAATATTTGTTTGGGTAAAACCTAATCATATGATACATGCTTTAAGGGTAGTTTTTAACGCGGAATCTAATGAAACCAAAATCTAAATGATATAACCACCCAAAAAGAAGTTATAGTCCTTATTATGTAATGATGACTTTTTTCAGGTACAACAGGTGAAATATTACTGAAAACCCTTTGAAAATAACGGTATGTTAATGAAACTTGGATTGAATGTTTCATTTGTCATAGGAACTAAGAATCAAGAGAGTCTCTAAAAATATCCATGGTGAAAGGGTGTTTTTTTTAAGGGTGAGGGGCAACAAAGAATGTTAACCATAACACCCACGTAAAAACTCTTACACTCATGAAACTCGCCAAAAATATTAAACTCTTCATGGCAACCAAGAATCAAAATAGTCCATACAAATATCTTTGTTCTAATAGTGTTTTTGGTGACTGTTAACTTTTGACTTGTTCTACGGAAAATACGATTTAAAAAATTAATTTTTGCTTGAAAAGGCCCATAACTTTGTTAAGGGTGCTTGTATCATTTTAGTTTTGCTTTTATTAGATTCAGCGTTAAAAAATACCCTTAAATCATATACCATACTTTGTGTATATATGTACCTCAATTACACCAAATCGGAATTTTGGCTCAAATCTTCCAACTTCTTACCAGATTTTCCCTCTCTTTAATAAAAAAAACCCCAGAACAAATATATTTATGAGGACTATTTTGATTCTTGGTTGCCATGACAAATTATATATTTTTGGCGAATTTCATGAGTGTAAGAGTTTTTTCGTGGGTGCTATGGTTAACATTCTACACTTGCCCCTCCCCCTTAAAAAAACACCCTTTCACCATGGATATTTTTAGGGACTCTCTTGATTCGATTCTAGGTTCCTATGACAAATGAAACATTCATTCCAAGTTTCATTAACATACCGTTATTTTCAAAGGGTTTTCAGTAATATTTTACCTTTTGTACCTGAAAAAAAGTCATCATTACATAAAAAGGATTATAAATTCTCTTTGGGTGGTTGTATCATTTTGAATTTGGTTTCATTAGATTCAGCGTTAAAAAGTACCCTTAAAGCATGTATCATATGATTAGGTTTTACCCAAACAAATATTTTAGTTTGATAGACCTCCAAATTCTCCCCGTCTGCACCTCTTCAAATGCATCTACACAAAAAGCCAATGCGGGGATTTTGGGGGACTTTGGATATGTTATAGAGGTTGCAATTCTGCGTCGATTCCAATTTTAATATTTCATGAATTAATTTTTTCAATCTCGGAACCCATTTTTCCTGGCCTACTACAGTTTTTTACCTTGGATAAAACATTTCTTTTTTTAGGTGGCACGGCTGGGAATCGAACCCTCACCTTCGGCATGACAGTCCTACGCACTAACCATCATGCCACGAGGTACTAATAATCACATTGATTTAATTCCACTTGACCACTCATATCGTCAAATAGTATACAAAATGAACTAGGTTTAGATATCTCTAGCAGGACGATCAAGTGAAGAGCGGTTGATAGTGGCTTGGTATCTTACCGAGCAATACCAAATGCTTTATTTCTCAAAAAATTCAACAGACAAGACTAGAGGTTGCTAAAGCGCACTTAAAAGGGTCCTTTTCTCTGATGAGTCCAAATTGAATTTAAAATAATCACACGGAATACGTACAATATGAAGGCCAAAAAGGCAAACGCCATAATCTTCGTTTTACAAAGGGTACAGTTAAGCACGGTGGAGGTAGTTATTATGGTCTGGGGATGTTTCTCCACTCAAGGAGTTGTGCCAATTCACAAGATTATAAAAGGATAATGCATCGTTTCATATATCGGGAGATTCTCCTAACTGTGATGCTTCCTCATGCTGACAAATATATATACACATTGGGGTGGTGCTTATTTTTAAAATATTTGAATTGCAGAATTTCTGCATACAATCTCGGCTAAGGCCAAGAGTCCTTAGCTCAAGAATAATGTAAGAAATATTTTAATTAGTTAAAAAGCTTTTAAATAGGCGGCAACATATTAATTATCACATAGTATTTGTATTTTATAGTATTGTATTTTGACTAAAAGACATTGGGACATATTCGTAGATGTTGTTTAAGCTGTTGCTAGACTAAACTGGAGTTTACTTGATGAATTTTCAATATGATAAACTATATGATAAACTCCAAATTTACCTAGCAACAGATAAATATTCCGGGAGCATAGGTTAGGTTAGGTTAGGAAGGCGTGCACAATGCAAAGGCTGTTGCGTACACGGGGGCCTATTGGTCCATTGTGATCCCCTTACGAAAAGAAAGCAGAGATGCTCCTAAACTAATTATTCAAGTAGACTGGCTCATTTGCAAACCAGCCTGTGCTCTCTATGAATTTCCTCATATTAGCCATTGAGACCTGCGCTAGATCGTCCAGTTCTCCAACAAACCGTTTTCCGAAGTAACGGAGGCGATTTGTTTGGAGGTTTGGACAATCGCAGAGCAGGTGTTTAATGGTTTCTATTTCTTCTACATCCTGACAGCTCCTACAGAAGTCAGGTGCGAATACACCCAGTCTGGTGGCCATTGTGCCAATGGCGCAATGACCCGTTAGTACACCGATCAAGATTCTAATGTTCTTTTTACTAAGCGATAGAATATACTGAGTTTCCTTTTCATTAATTCTAGACCATAGACTTCTAGAGATAACGCAATCGTTCCTGGTAATCCAGGATTTATTGACTTGCTCTTTCGTCTTTCGGGATGTCTAGTCCCAAATCTAATTGGCTACTACTGTTTCTTACTGATAATGACCCCTTCCTTGCCAGTTCATCTGCTATATCATTCCCTTCTATATTGCTATGTCCAGGAACCCAGCAGAGTTTGACTCGGTTAGTGTTGCAAATTTTATTCAGTATGCATCGGCATTTTGTCACTGTTTTGGATCTTATAGTCTCACTGGCTATTGCTTTGATAGCGGCTTGGCTGTCCACGAAAAATGTGATCTCCGACGAGCTCAGTTTTTTCTTGTGCACCATTTCTGCCGCTTTTTCAATAGCATAAATCTCAGCCTGAAAGACGCTACATTCATCTGGGAGTTTATATGATTCTCTAATATTAAGGGCTTCACAGAACACCCCAGCTCCTGTTCCTTCTTCCATTTTTGACCCGTCAGTATAGAAGGGGATACCCTGTTCACTAATAAGTGAGTTGGGTTCCCAACCATGTCTTTCGGGTATTGAAATAGAGAAGTGTTTGTTAAAATCTATTATCGGTGGTATGTAATCAGTCGTCACATCAAGTCCGACCACTGTGTCATACCTTTGTAAGATAGACACATGACCATAGGTGCTGTGCATCTAATGTGCTCGTCTAGGGCTGGAAGATTTCAAATAATTTCCAACCCTGCTTGTGGCGTAGACCTCTGTGCCCCCGTTATTCCTATACAGGCTAGTCTCTGTATCTTGTTCAGGTTTTTGAGATAGCTAACTTTTTCAACAGCCTTCCACCACACGATAGAACCATAGGTAAGTATGGGGCGAACAATCGCCGTGTAAATTCACTGGATAACCTGCGGTCGCATACCCTAACGTGTACCGAAGGTTTTTTTGCATGTGTAGAAAGCGCCGAGTGCCCTTTTCATTCTTTCCTCTGTGTTTCTTTTCCATGTTAGCTTGGAATCAAGGATTACTCCAAGATATTTAGCTTCTTTGGAGAGTTTCAGAGGAATATCATTAAGCATAGGAGGAGTAAAGTCCCCTAATTTCGTGAACAGAACTAGTTCAGTTTTTGTAGGGTTAACCCCGAGACCGTTTTGTGCTACCCAAGAAGCTAGTTCTTTAAGTGCGGATTCCATAATATCTTTGATGGTGGTAAGATACTTATCCGATATCAAAATTACTATGTCGTGCGCATATGCCACAATTTTAATGCCCTGATTACTAAATCTTATAAGAATTTTATTAACAACTAGGATCCAAAGGAGAGGTGAAATTACCCCTCCTTGTGGTGTGCCTCTCAAGTTAGCTTTCTCAAAGCATCTCCCAGTCGGGAGTTTATGATTCTTCCATTGAGGATGATATAAATCCAGTCCACAATGGCGGGCTCAACTCCGACCTCTTCTAGAGCAGATTTAATGGACTCCGTTTTTACGTTGTTAAACGCTACCTCAATGTCCAAAAATGCTGCCAGGGTGTGTTCTTTGTGCTCGAGACTTTTCTCAATTTGTGAAACGACTTCATGCAACGCAGTCTCCACTGACTTACCTTTAAGGTAAGCGTGTTGGTAGCTGTACAAAATGTTTGGGTTGAGAAGGTCTCTAACATGCAGATCAATAATTCTCTCCAGTGTCTTGAGGAGGAACGAAGAGAGACTTATTGGTCTGTAATCTTTTGCGGTCGAGTGTGTCGGTTTTCCAGCTTTTGGAATAAAGACAACTTTAACCTCTCTCCAGCTGACAGGGACGTATCTAAGTTTAACACAACTTTTGAAGATTACCCTAAGCCATGGTGTGATTATCTGTAGAGCATGCTGAAGAAATGCCGGAATAATCCCGTCTGATCCAGCTGATTTAAAGGGTTTGAACGAGTTTATTGCCCACATAATCTTCTGCTCTATGATAACCTGATCCAATTCTGGTGCTGATTGTAGAGCTTCTAAGGAGTCTGGTTGTTTAGAGCCTGAGTCCTCAGGGCTCTTACAGTCAGGAAAATGTGCTTCCATAAAGAATTCAAGTGTTTCTTGGCTCGAGTTCGACCACGATCCATCGGGATGTTTAATATATCCCGTTATGGGCAAGGACCTTTCGAGGTCTCGCCACCTCACTTGTGTTCTCAATGGATTCACAGTGTCTAGCCCATGAATCCTTTTTGGCCCTTCTTAACTCTTTGGTGTATGAGTTAAGTTCGGCTCTATATGAATTCCAATCTACTTCTAATTTGCTCAGTTTGGCTTTATTGAAAAGTTTTCTGACCCCTGTTCTTCGTTTCTTAAGTTCACTGTTCCACCATGGTGGGTTAGTGGGTTTAATGTTACGAGATATAGGGCAGTTTTTTTTTCAAAGGCCGTTCTTATTTCACTAGTTAGGTTTTGAACAACAGTGTCAATGGTTGACGTTATCGAAAGCGTTTCTTCCTCAGGTGGGTCGATACGCTCGTTCAACCATTTTGTGTACTCTGTCCAATTTATTCTTGTTGGGTTCCTAAAAGGTTTAGTATCATTTTGATTCCTGTCTAAAGTAAAGAGTATCCTAAAGTGATCCGAAAAGGATTCCTCAGGTGAGACTCTCCAGTTTCCTACAGAAATCTTATCATTATTACTCATGAGAGTGAGATCAAGAATTTCTTCCCTGTTTTTGTTCCGAAATGTTGGGTGATTACCCTTATTACATAACATGAGGTAAGAACAGAGAATGTATTCAAAAATTGACTCACCCCTTTTGTTGATGTCCTTACCGCCCCATTGAGTGTGGTGTGCGTTGGCATCACAGCCCATCACCAAAGGTGTCCCTCGTGTTGTGGTGTAACCGACAAGGTCGCGGACCGTTTTTGATGGTGGGTCTTCTTCCTCGTACGTTGATGCCAAGTTGTCTCTGTTGCTGTACCTAGATAAAAAGAAAGCATTAATTGATTTTTTCACTAGAATACAACTTCTTATTTCACCTTCAGACGTGGAGTGGAACAGGTTATAGTTTTTTGACCTCAATCCTTGTACCTGATTCTTACGAATCCAAGGTTCTTGGATTAAGGCCACATCCACGGCCTCTTGAGACATGAAGAGCATCAGGTCGTGCGTTGCTGCTATTAGGTTAGGTTAGGTTAGGTTGAAGTGGCTGCCAGTCGTGGAGACTGACACACTTAGACCATGAGTTGGTCCATTGTGATACCACATGAATCTAGGAAACCCTTTTCCTTGCTGCTATTGCGTGATGCAAATTAATTTGCACCACCAGCAGCTTTTGACTCCCCTTTACCATCATGCCTCCTTACCCTTACGGTTCCGAGACCGTATCTCAGCACGTCCCCTTTCTCTTTAATGAGAAGGTCAGATGTCTTGTCAATTATGAACAAGAGGTCCTTCCCTTCCCCGCTGAAACTTTTCCTGGAATGCAGGAGCTTCCATTTGAGTATGGAGAACTCCTTATTCTGTTTCGCCAGCAGATTAATTATGGATGAGTCCTCGTGCGTTGCAGGAGGAGGAATCCATATATTAACCTGCTGTCGAAGCGGAATAGATGTGACGGGAAGAACCCCGAGAGAAGCCCCCTCCCACAGTTCGCCAATATTGGCGATTGTTTGAGTGAGAAACTCCCGGGATTTCTGGTCCCCACCACAAACCACTTTTACTCCTTTCCGCCATCCAGCCCCATCAAAGGTGTAGTCGTCAGAACTATCATTCTCTGATGTCGCCATCATAGCTTTGAGGATTTCATTCTCCACAAGTAACCAATTTTTTGCCGTGATTTTCCCATCCGGGTCGTCTCGACTTATTATGGCCACCTGCAGATCGATCGGGGTGGTGTCAAAACTATTGGTCTTAAGCTTTTTAGAACCATCAGTCTTGGTTGCCTCCTCCGATCTTGCTCTCTTAGTTGAACCTGGCTTCGTTCCAGAAGAGTTGCCTACCTGTGCTATCTCATTCCTTTTCAGGTTTGATGTAGCGTTGGTCTGCTGTTTCTTACTAGAGGTCGCCAGATTCGAATTTGAGCCAGTACGAGCAGTAGAGTTGTTGCTAGCCTGTTCGCGGTTTATCTTTTAGGGATAGACCTAGATGTGGCAGCAATTACTTTTGCGCTGTCTGGCTTTTTAGCGTTCAATTGTGGTTGGGATGAAACAGTGGGTGTAGTGGCGGTCGTTGCCAACTGACGTTCATAGTTCTTCACCAACTTTCTATGCTTTTTCAAAAGGGCCTTGTCTCTCGCACTGAGAGTGTTTGGATCCTTTTTCTCGGTAGCACTCACGAATCTTTTAGATGATCTGTAGTTACTGCGTTGCCTCGAAACTTTGAGGGGTGCAATAGGCTTCAGCGTTGTCTCTTCTTGACTCGAGTCTTGCAACAGCTCATCCTCGGTTTGACTTCCTATAGAGGGAGGTCTGTTCAAGGTCTCCCTACTGTCAATAGCCAAGCTATCTAGAGCAGGAAGAAGAGATGTTGCAAGGTTGAGCGCATTTGGTTGTCTAGTTAAGACGGGTTTGGTCGGTTCCTTGTATACATTTTTTGTCACTGGCGACTTAGCCTCTTGCGAAGCCAAGCCCTCGCCGACAGCCCAATTTCGGCTAACACGATTACCTTCGAAGGTGCATTCATATTTTTTTTTTCAATGCACTGTTTATCCCAAAGGCCCCAGTTGCGGACTGTAATACTTTGATTTTTTGAATAGCCCTTAATGAAGCTTTCAACGCCTATACTTCTTTTTTTGCTATCACTGACACCCAAAATCTGCTGTGGACTCTCGGTCTATGAGATAAGGCCACAAGCTGAAGAAACCAAAAATCTTTGGAATAATTATTTTAACACATTTCTAACGATTTTATTTTAAAATTAAATTTTAACAAAATCAAGCCCAATCAGAGCATTTTATGAGCTGTGATCTTTCGATCACAATGAAATTTCTTGATAAAGATTTTTTGTTCGTTTTGAGGGTTATCATGCGTTTAATTTATTTTACTGTAAATAAACGTTAAAATCGATATCAATTTATCACCCCGATTACAGAATCCGCCGAATGAATTGCGGAGGGAATCAGACTCAATTTGAACATTTTTACTATGAGCCAAATGTCAAAATTGAGTTAGATTCCCTCCGCAGCTCATTCGTCGGATTCTGTAATCGGGGTGTATATTTTGATTAATTCTTACAAAAAAAAACAGGTTTTTCTTAAAACCAGTACAGGTACACAGGTTTTGTATGTAGGACTATATTTTCAAAAAATTAAAAACTCAAAAAATATTTTTTTTTTTTAAATTAAGATTTCAATCTACGCGTAAAATTATTTTTTTCGTAGCGAATGGAATACGATCTCAGCTTACTTATTGTATTTAAACCATAGATAAATCTGTTTTTTTTTTAACCTTTTTAGAATTATTTAATTATCTTTTTATTTAAATATCTTAATTTTATTAAAAGGAAATCCGCTAACTGTCATGGTGCATTAATTTGCACCATTTCCTTCATACCTACTCACAAAAAAAAATACAATTTACCTTGTGTCCACCTCACCCTTAGTTCATTTTCTTATTGTATACATAATAACTGTTTATATGTGTGTATAAAAATCCATATAAATACATAATATACCTTCCTAAATATTGTTTGTTATTTTGTCTTTATTTAAAGGGATTAACCATCAAGATCCGATCAGTAGATCCAAAGTTATAAGCGAATCAAAATTTCCCTACAAGAAAATCATTCATCAAATCACATTTCCTTTACCAAAGAAATATCCAATTCAAAACAAAACGATCTTTACGAAATCACAATTCACAACCCGCAAACTCCTAATACAAAAACAAAACAACCACCAGCCACATAGACGCCAGCCAAACCAATGCACACAGAAACAGCAGCCAGCAATAAAAAAAACAACACACACACAACATGAGAATTGAAGTAGTCTACGAAACCTAACAAATAAAAATAAAATAAATCAAGGGGAAATAGAGTTCACGAACAAAAATGACAACAGAGAGAAAGAGATGCGTGTACCTTACCTAATATCTTTGTCACCTACTACCGCTGCTGGCTTTTGTTTGTTTGTTAAAGCTGTTGGGTTTTGTATCTTTGTCAGGTAAGACGATGTCAGGTAAGGCAATTTCTTAAGACATTTTTTTCTATGGGGCTGAGACATCTGTATATGATTATTTGTGCTATTACTCATCTTGAAATCAAAATCATCATAGATCAGCCTCTGTTTGGCATTCATCCAATTTAAACATTCGAGCATAATTCGAGTCGGAGTGTAAATACTCAGCTTCATGATAATCCTCATTCCCCTGTTCTGAAGTCTTTCAAGCCTCAGTTTGACATCTGCATTCGAGCCGAAAAGCAACGTTGAACAATAATTAAAGTGCAGTATCACTAAGGGATTATATAGAAAAGCAGCTTCAAATGTTAATTGCTTCCATATTCTACTTAAAAAATAAGTCTTCTTTGAAATCTTTACGCAAACATAACTGCATGCTCTTTGATTGAGCTTTTCATCTATAAAAACAAACAAGTATTTGATACTTTAAACACAGTTTATTGACATACCATCCACACAATGATAGCATCATTCCTTCTAAACTTCATACATTTCGTCTTTTAAAATTGAAAACTATTTAAAACTATTTATTTATTCGTTAAATAACTAACGATAGAAGCTTACAAAACTAATTTTACATTACATTACAATTTAAATAAATATAGTCAACTACAATAATGAATTGAAAAAGGTTTCTTTGAATTTACAACTTTTAACATTGTCGTTTATAGAAGAAAATACACAATAATATTTATTGAAGACTGAAATCAATTGATTTAATGGACTATTCACACCATAATTTGTTCTACTGTAGATCGGACATAAGGGCAACTGTCTTCTTAAGCTTGCCTGACTATAACTGAAATTTAAACGACACAGAGCTGATGGAGATACTATTGACCCATTGATTAATTTTATAATAAAGCATAGCTGTATATATTGTCTATGTTTTGAGAGTAAAGGAAGATTAATTAACGTGAGTCTTTGAGAATAAGGAGGTAAGGCATGTCTATGCGACCACGGCAGAAAGCGAAGACAGAAGCGCATAAACCTTCTCTGGATACTTTCAAGTCTGTTTATGTGTACTGTGTAGTAAGGGGCCCATACCACGCATCCATATTCAAGTACTGGCCTTACAAAAGATACATATAAAAGCTTTAGAACGTATGGGTCCTTGAAATCACGAGAGAATCGTTTTATGAATCCCAGAATTTTATTGGCTTTTTTAATGACATAGTTATAGTGGTCGACAAAAGTTAATTTTGTGTCGAGAACAATACCCAGATCAGAAAAAACAGATAATCTACATAAAGAAGAAGAATCTAACATATAATTAAAAGTTATCACATTTTTTTTGCGTGTAAAACACATTGTTTTACATTTGTCAATATTCAATAGGAGACGGTTTGAATTGCACCATTCCCTAAACCTATAAAGATCTTCTTGGAGTTTTAAACAGTCATTTATAGAAGTTACACTTTTGAAAATTTTAATGTCATCGGCATATATAAGAAAAGAGGAATTTTGAATAATTGAATTCAAGTCATTTATATATAAAATAAATAATAATGGGCCTAAGTGGCTACCTTGAGGAACACCAGAGTTGACTATAAAATGATCAGAGTGCTCATTACGAAATCTCACACTATAACATCTATTCATCAAGTAGGACGAGATCCACTTTAAGAAACATTCATTGAAGCCCAAAGCCATCAGTTTATTAATCAAAGTTTTATGGCACAATTTATCAAAAGCCTTACTAAAATCGGTAAAGATACAATCAACTTGTTTTCGCTCTTCAAAGGAATCAAGACAAAAGGATGTAAAATGAAACAGGTTTGTTACAGTTGACTTGTTTTTAACGAAACCATGTTGGTTGTCACAAATAATAGATGTACAATTAAAAGACAATACATTACAGATTATGGATTCAAACAGTTTTGGAATAACAGAAAGTTTGGCTATAGGGCGGTAATTTGTTATGTCATTTTTCGACCCTTTTTTATGAACAGGTGTTATAAATGCACTTTTCCACAGAATAGGGAAGATTGAACTTTTAAGAGATTCATTGAAAAGAATATGTAGAGGATAGCACAACTGAGAAACACATTTCTTTAATACACATGATGGTACACCATCAGGACCAGGACTAAAACAATCATCTAGCTCAAGTACACTTTGGATAATTGAATCGGTGAGAAGAAAAAGGAAAACATTCCACAAAATTGCGAAATTGAACTAAAAATGCAGAAATGTAGATGTTTACATAGCGCACCTAATGAGCCTAAAAAGGAAATCATTCCAATAAAACCTATGCCTTTAAATGAGCAAACAAATTTTTTTTGAGTGGAAAAAGGAAAACATTCCAGGAATATTTTCCTTTTTCCACTCAAAGTTTGAAATTTTCTGTTTAAATATTCAAATTTTGACGATTAATATTGTTAAAATTTATTTAATATCTTGAAAAATTATGCTTTTCTAAGTTTTTGTACACGGGGTCTCTGCAAAGTTCGAAAAACATCGAATATCGCAAAAAGTGATGAAGGGGATTTTTAAAGTTCTTTTTATCACAATTACAATAAATAACGGTAGTAAATAAAGTGTTGTTGTTAATTCGTTATTTTTTTTATTTTCACTGAATAGCAACAATAATATATTCTAGTGTTTTGTTTCTTTTTTTTGCATTGTTTAAATAAAAAAATTAGTTTAAAATCGTCTGTCGTAATTTTTTACCAATTGAGTGGAAAAAGGAAAACATTCCACCCCCTTTATCAGTAAATTCTGGGCTTACCCTAAATAATTTTACACCCAAGTTTTTGGCAAGTTGCTTCTGAATGCTAGTTTTACATTTGTTCCTTAATAAGTTTTCGAAAGTAACTTTTAGTTTTGGCAATAAACAGTTTTTTTCGATTTGCCACGAACTATGATTTGTGGAATGTTTTCCTTTTTCTTCTCATCGATTCAATTGAATTCTCACACACACTAAAATTAATTGAGTTAAGGTGTGAAAAACTGTTGTTAGAAAGAAGTGGATCCAAGGGTTCGTGAGAACCAGATACTACAAATGCATCTTTAAAAAAATTTGCAAACATATTTGCAATCACTTCTGAGTCGTGACTAGTAGCGTTTTCAAAAGACAAAGAATTAGGGTAGTCATCAAATTTTCTTTTGGTGGATACAAAATTCCAAAAGTTCTTTGGGTTACGTTTAAGATCATTTTCTGTTTTAGCGATGTAATCTGAATGTAAGAAATTAGAATAGTCTGTAAACATAAATTTTAGTTCGGAGTATGTCCTATATTCTTCATCAGCTCTGGATTTACTATATTTTAACCATGCCTTGTTTCTTTTATTTTTTAAGTTTTTTAGTTGATTATTAAACCATGGTGGTGTTTTAGTACTAATGCAAGGTTTTCGTAATGGAGTAGTTTCATAAAAGCAATTAAAAAGTACATTATAAAATTTTAAGCACATATCATCAATACTACAATTTAGAAACACTTGATCCCAGTCAACATTACACAATAAACAAACAAGTTGATCAAAATTGCATTTTTTGAAATTGAACTCAAGTTTTTCATTTGGACTAGGTAGAATATTGCACATATTTAAATTCAGCATTATATCTAGGGCCGGATGGTGCCGGTCCTCATCTAATAATAGAATATCGGCATGTGTTACAGATGTATCAGCGTTTATTGTTTCAGAGAAAAAGATTAAATCTAGTATTTTATCGAAGCGATTCACTTTTAGTTTATTAATTTTTAACCAGTTATCGACACGTCTCAGGTCTTTATTCAATTTTTGGCACACTGTTGTCCCCATAAATGTCATATATGTAAAAAAAATATGCCGTTGCGACGGATCTTCCAACATGACAACGATCCTTAACATACCGCTTCAGGAGTTCATCTACATGCTACCTCTGCTGCGATTCTTCTTCCGCTGTAAAGGACTCTATTATGGCAAGTTGAGTGCAGTTGATATCGTCGCCATAAACTAGTTGTAGAACCTATTCGTTGAAAATGTGCCCTCACGCATTTTGTCGCTGAGTGATGTAACTCTTTTTACATTTGTTTTTGTTTCTCTTTTTTGTTTTTGATTTTTGTTGTCTTTTGTACACGTTTTTGTCAGCAAGTGACGTAGATGCGCAGAACGAACAAGAAATTGAACGATGAATATCATACCATGTTTTCTTTATACCATGATTCCGCACTATCTACTCCAGAACAATATTTCGTGTAGAATGGAGCCAACTGCTAAAAATTCAGCTTGAGCTCAACTTCTAATCAAGTTTTGGTAATAAATTGTTCTTCGCTTTTTCAGTAATGTTCTTCAATCTCCTTCAGCTGGAAGGCTTCGTGTGCATTCTTTTCTCTACGCAGGTTCTCCTTTTCCTAACGCGCTGCTCTTGTTTTAGGCTGCAGCATCATAAGTACATCTTCTGTCATCTTCTTCCGATGTAGGCCCATTTGCCACAATACCACAGGTTCTCTCGGGTGCCTGGTAGTCTACGGGGGCTTCGCCTTCCATTTGAAAATGTCGCGGTACTGTGACCACTGATTGCTGACGCATGTGTATAGTGAATGCACATAGGGAGCTTCTCGTTCAGTTGCTCTATGTAGATATTTCGTGTTGAAAATTTGTGTCGTGTTATTGATACATGTATGTACATTGCTTATAGCAGGTGTAATTCGTAGATTCAAAAATATATCTATTTTTGGCATCGTTGATCCGAAAGCAAAATGGCACAACTCATCGAACGCCATTTTTGAGGGGAGCCCTAAAGGGGGCTTTAAAATCTTTGCATATACAATACATATTCCCATATCTATCTGGTAGAAACATGATAATTCCATAAAATAATTTGCGTCCTTACGTCCACTTTACATGAAGCTAGAACCTAAACGAGTGAATGAATATTCTTGAATTTTATGGAGCTACCATGTTTCTACTAAAAACCAAAGATATGTAAGTCTCGGAGCTTCGGATAGAACCTTGTCTTTTAACACATTTTTTTTTCTGTACAAAATTCCGTTAACTAAAAAATGGAATTTGTTGTCTTGTGAGATTTTTCTGTCGGGCCAACGACATAATATGATTACACAATTAGTAACTTACAGATTTTACTATATTTTTTTCAGATTTCAAAACAAATAGAATAGTAAGTTCCAGAACGTTTAAAAACTCTTAACCTTAATAAATTTCAATAAAAGAACTGAATAAAATGGAAAATGAACACGAAGAGCACCATGACCTTCCATTTCGTGAAATTTTTGAAGCTGCATTTTCCGCCTCAAGTCTCTCGAACAGCTATGACAATGAACCACGCCCAAGTGACGATAGTAAGTTTTATTGACTTTTAAATTGTTTATTTTTGTCGAACATTTTTCTGGTAAAAAAGAATTTTATGCTTGTTCTTTTTTTTTACAGACTATGATTTATTTGCATACAACCAATATTCACCAAGACAACCAATGAGATTACAATACGTCAGTATTAAGATCAATTTATACATTTAAATAGAACTTTTATTAATACTATATGCCTTTGTTCTCAGAATACAATGCATCCAGAACCATATATGCCACAAATGTATCCAGTGCATCATAACCAACTAATATCACCGCACTTACAACGGCGTATGCCGCCCAGAAGAGGCGCTCAAGAACGGTACCAGGTTGACTTGATGAGCCGAGATCCATGGTTATCGTGCAGAAAATGCCAACCGGAATCATGTAATTGTCCTCGTGATCCATCAAGGTAAATTTTATTTTTTTTTATTAAGTATTATATGTATATAAATGTTTCTGCGGTTCCCTTCAGAGATTCAGCATACCAAATAACTTCGAGAAGTCATCAACCGGAGCTCCAAACTTTCAACGGAAACATCAACAATACCAATGCTAACAGTGGTGATAGTATTGGACTTGGGGAAACACCCAGAAATCTAATTCAGGATATGGATATGGCAAACCATCTGGATTATCCAAATCCACAGCTGCCACAACAACATTCATGCTGGTCAACATATTCTGCGTATGATTATGAAGGCTTAGGTGGAATGGTTAATACATATTCGCATCGCCGGCCAGTTCTTTCTCATTTTAATCATCTCTATCCTCATCAACACTCTCAATCCAACGCGCCGGCACAACTACAAACACAAACAACCCCATCGCTACCACCTCATCTCTTACACAATCCACAACCAGAACAAACTGGATTAGCCGCCCCAATGCCACCCCATGTAGAAACTGGCAATCAAGTAAAGACTAAAGTAAATCCCTATGGAATGCACAGTAGTAGTAGCAGCAGCAGTGGCTGCAGCAGTAATGGCAGCAGTAATGCATCGCCTCCTCTGTCGACTAATGCAGGAATCGTTAACGCTAATAATTCGGGTGATTTGGTTTTGAGAAAAAACGATTGCAGTAGCACTGCCACTACTGCTATAGTGTATGCGCCCACAAAACCAAATCCATTACTTGCAGCCTCCGCTGTTCCATCTTTAGATGTCATAGATGGTCCAAGCAGCTCCATGTCAATAAAGCATGTTTCCGCTACGGGCTGTGATAGTGCAAATAGCACTAGTAATTTTAATAGTAATACATTCAACAAAACTTTACAAAATTTGCATTCGGAAAAGCAGGAGGAGGGGGATACAAATATGAGAAATATTCTGAATGAGTCTTCTGTACCCGCAACTACTTTAGCAGCTGTAGTTACAGATCCATCTGCAGCATCAACATCATCGACAAACTTTTATGACGAGCTTTCATCCTTACCAGGACCAAGTGGCCTACAAAGAAAAAGTCAGCATTATGACGTCAATATTGGAGCACGAAAGTCTGCAGTTTACAACAATTGTCTTCGATTGGGTACAACCTCAAAATATGATCCAATGTCGGATTCAGATGATGATGATGATGATGATGACGATGATGTTGTAGTGGTGAACTTACGAAAACAATATAAACCAGAAAATATGCCCTATGATATTATGGGATACGGTGACGGCGGTGTTTGTAAAATCACAAAGAATAATGCAGAAGTACTCGATGGTGGTGCGGGAGGAGTCACAGAACTATCAGACAATGGTGAAGATTGTTTGTCATCTTCTCGTTCAAATGATGTTCTTACAGCACCTGATTTGCAATTGGATTGGTTTTCTGATTCAACAGGTGACGATGATGATGTGGTATTTGTCCATTCTACACGGGAACCCATCGTATCAATTGATTTAACAAATGATGATGAAATAGGCGAGGAGTTTAAACCATCATTAATTGTGAGTAACACTTTGATGTATATGTATATTAGGTTTATTATTATGTAACATTCTTTTGTTTTTAAACTACTGCCCAGTCAAATTATGTAGTTAAAAAGCATAAAATCGAATTTCTCGATGGTCAACAGTTTTCTGTAGGATCTGTTTGGATACACCCTCTCATTATAAAAACGAGTTGGGTTTAGTGAGGACCGCCATCTTGGAAAAAAAATGGTTTTGTTTTTGCATAAAAACTCTTTTTCAAATTAAATTTTAAATTAAAACAAAATGTACAAGAATCTTCTACAGGATAAAATTATTTACAAAATAAGTTATTAACAACTTCTGTAAGTTGGTTCATTAAGTAACAGTTATAGAAATTGACCTAGTTCACACGGCAATGCAACATGTTTATTTTTCTGTTGCATTTTGAAAGTGCATTTTTGTGGTCTTAGGGCCGTCCTATCTTCCGGCAAATCGAAGCAAAATGCGGTGGTAATTGCAATCAAAAAATGAATTCGCTACGCAATTTGCTTTTCAAAGTAACCCACGATTTTTGGCACCTTATTTGTGAAGTATTCTCAAAAAATGTGTAACATCTGAAAGGCCAGGAGCCTTACAAAATACCGCAAACCAAAATGTTGGGTTTTGTGTGCAGTGCATGCTGCAAGTTATACTTCAATTTATATTGAATAATTTTGAATGAACAACAACCTGTGTGTGTTACCACCAAGTTTATAGGCTGGAGTTATAGCTATTTCACGAGAGCCACTTCGATCATCAGACTCCTTTAGTGGTGCTTAGTCTGGTTTTGCTCGTATTAATTGAAAAATTCTTTGCCGCCATCTGGGAGCGAACCATGAACCTTGCAATTCAGAGGCCGATGCACTACACACCGCTCCACTGAAGCCACATGTTCTGCTCAATCCCAATGCAGGTTTCGTTGTTTATCAATTGCAACAGCGACTAGCATTTTTATTAACACACACAAGCTTGCTATTGTTCAGTCGGTTTCTTTCTTTTTTCCCCATGCACCGATTCGCATGCCAACAATTCGTTGGTCATACAAGGGGGGGATGAGTTGAAAGAGTTGACACTGGTCAAGAATTAATTAACAATCTAGTAATATTTGTTCTGATGAGTTTCGAACTGAAAAAATTAAACGCGAAGTCGAATCTCCAAAATTAAGAATCTCACGCAAGATTTGAAAAGTTTTTATTAAAAAGTGTATTCGCTGCAATATCTTATTGCGAGATTTTAATCCGTCAGATTTAAGTTTTTAATGCGGTATTGTGTTGCGATTTTGTAATTTCAAGATTTTGTAACGCGAGATTTTTTTAATTTTCAAGATTTCTTACCCAACCAGAAAGGCCACCAGATCGTGATAAAAGGTCTTCTAGTTTCAGTAATCGATTAGTGATGTATTATGTTTTAATGAATTTTAAAAGTTGATTTCCAGGCCACTCAATGTCATTAAAAAATTATTGGTAATTCATTTATGTTATCTTAAAAAAACAAGTACTTGGTTATTGGTCAGGCACAGATTTCTTTAATAAATTTTCAGAGCATTTTTTTAATATCATATTGATTTTTGCACCCCATTTATGGGTTTTTCGCAAAAAATCGTATATCTAGCATCCGAAAGGACACTATGAGAGGTCAACTAAATCATACTGTGGTATGGTTTATCAAATTGTTAACTTAAGACTTATTTATGTCAATATTCGATTTAATTTTTGGTTAAAAGGAATTTTTAAAGAAGGCATTTTTTTATCTAATTTTGTGTTCAGCAATTTTGACAAAATCATCAAACAAATTTCAAAATCATTTTAATCATTTAAGTTAACATAAAGTTGAATTCTCTTCTTATTCCTTAAAACAAATTATTATTTATTATTTAGTAAAATATACTAAACGAAACAGCAGTTTTTGCAACTATATCCTTAAAAGATAATTGATTTTAAATAAGCCAGTTTATATTTCTGAGATCTCAGAGGGCTCAGATGACTTTGAAATATAAACACGATTCCTCACTAAAATTCCTGATTTTTCCTCTTAAGAGTGTTCCGAACTGAACAAAACCAGTGATTTGCTAACTTTTTTTTATACATATATTTGTTTTATAAAACTTTGCATTTTTACTAATTGGTCACTAGTATGCGTATTATTGTACTAAAAAATTTTGTTTCTAAAAGTAACTGATTTTAAGTTCCAAATTTACATACATTTTCTGTAAAAAAGTGCCCTTTAAGAATTAAAAATTTTAATATCAAATGATACAATTTTGATTTGAAATTAATGCAAATCGTGAATAATATATTGAATTTATATCCACTGCACCAAAAAATGTCAAAAAAATACCGTTAGGTATAAAAAATTGACTGTCAAAATTCACAAGAGTTTTTATTTTACACTACTAAAATTTGTATTAGGTACAAAATTAAAAATTTTCTCCAATAGTGGCATTTTAAAAATATGGAATTTTATGTTATTAAATAATTTTTTGCAGAAAATGCTATAGTGTAGCCTACATTTGCTTTGAAAAACGGCCATTTTAGCCATTTTCTCAATTTCTTAGAGGCTTTTACCAAAATCTAGAGCACAGAATTAAATTTTTTCCAATGATGTCCTAGAGAATAAGTTTATCTGTCCATAGACACCTTAATCGTTTTGATCGGACAAGTACACGCTTCGCAATCTTTTTCATGAAATCACCATTTCAGTCCGGAACACTCTTAAAAACTGAGACTGAAATTTTTTGGATTCGCTTGCTCAATTATATTTTGTCGCACGTAAGAAAAAAATAAAAAGAGAGTTGTTTTGACTTCTATTTGAGGAATGCTGTTTATATTTTCTTCTCCGGCTCTGTCAAAGAACGGAGGAAAATTGCTGAGCGCTCAAGAAATATAAACTGGCTAAATGTTTTTGTTTCACTGGAGAAAGAATTATTTTTTGACGTTCTTACTCGGATTTCTTTTACATTGTGTCCAAATGTTCGTATATGAATTTTGACGTGGTCAATAACATCAATCGAAGTCTCAATTTATAAGTAACTCACATGACTACAAATTATTCTGTAAGTATTATCCAAACAAAGACAAAGGAAAGGGAGACAACACAAGACTCATAGGTGAACTTTGACTCACTATAACTTACAGATTAAGCCACTTACAGAGGTCGTTAATAGCTTATTTTGTACATAGATAATTTAATCTTCTACAAGGTTTTTGTTCGAAATTTTATTGTAAAATGAAATGTGGAGAGTTGTTAAAGAAAAACAAAACCAATCTGTTTTTCAAGATGGCGGCTCTGCCCTAACCCCTAAAATCCCAAAAACTCGTTTCATAATGAGGAGGTGTACCCTCCCAAACAGATTCCATAAAAAAATTTGTCGATAAAAAAAAAAACAAAAACAAATACCTAATATTTCATGCCCTTTTTTGACTAATTTGACTGTGCTGATTGTATATCGCAATCCGCTTACGTTTTTAAGATAAATAAATATATAAATAAATTGGGTGGCGCAACAGCTCGTGGAGAACCAGGGCCTAGTGACTTACAACTCTCAACCATTCCTGTGTGCGTGTTTATTGACAGGAATGGAGGGGACCTACAGTTTTTTGCCGAGTCCGAACGGCTAAATGAGAAGCATTTTTTCATGACAAGTATACTCTTGGAGGATTTGTCCTCGCAAGAGGCAGTACCTCGAATAAAACATTTCTGTTTTTAGGTGGCATGGCTGGGACTCGAACCCACGCCTTTGGTATGACAGTCCTACGCACTAACCATCATGCCACGAGGTACTACCACGAGGTTTTTAAGATATTCCCGTTAGAAAAAAAAAATATGTTTATTTATATTGCCAAACTTGAGGTGATGGTGCAACGATATTTACTTTCGAAGTTTAGTACTTTTAGAAGTCGTTGCTAATTTTATTCAAAACAAATTATTTCTCGTTGTTGCATAACCTCAAAAATAGCAAAAAACTTTTTTTCTCATTTTCTAATGTGAAAATGTTGAAAACCTTAAGTGATGGCGGAAACTGATGATTGATTATAGCACAGCGCCTAAAAGTATTCTCAGTAGCACTTGTCGCTTGTCGTGTCAAAAAGCTAACAGTTAAATGTTTGTTTGTTCGTTGAAGTTTTCCCTGGGTTCACCCAGGTTTTCTTGACAACCCAAAGAATTGCCAAAAAAAAACTTGGTTTTTCGGTTCTCAAAAACACCAAAGGGCCTTCTATTGTGTTGTTGAGACAAGAAAGAAACAAAACTTCTTTTAAAAGTGTATATAAACAAACCACATATTTCGTTTTCTATTTCTTTTTGTTATTTTTAAAGTAAAATTGTGTATTCCTTGAATTTATATTTCAAAAACAATAGAATTATCTGCAGCATGTGAATCCACAAAAAAAATGCTTCAGAGCTCATGTCACTTTGGCAGTTTATTCTTTACCTCAACTCGCCCCAGCAGAAAACCTAGTTCTACTTCAGGGCGAGTTCAGGGCGTCCCTAGGGGTCAAAAAACACAGCATTTGCCGGCCAGGGCGAGTTCAAGGTTTTCATAAAACGCTTTGGGGCGACCCCATGGTGACTTCAGGGCTCAACGAACAAACCTTAAACAGACGTGTTTACGAAATGCGAATATGAAAAAAAAAAATAGAATTTAAGTGTATCCTTTCATTGCACAGTTTTTTTTTTGTATTTTTGTAGGCCCCTCAAAGAGACACATCCACATCTGGACTTTTATCACATGTACGACAAAATTCAGTGTTGACTCCTACTCCAACTGAAGTCACATCTTCAACACCTATAACTGCAACCCCAGCTGCTGCTGCTGCAGCATCAGCAGCTGAAGCATGCTCTTATTATGATTATCGCTACCAACGTCGTTACAATGAAGTTACCTCAACGTCAGCTGCTAGCTCAACGAATGGAACTCCTAGTGGTCGATCCTACGACGGTTATCGCTACAATGTAAATCGTATTCGCCCAAATGTTTTTGGAAATATAATCGGGCCGCCACGACTAGCTCCCTATCAGCCACGTACTCCAAGACTGCGTACAGTTTCACCACCAGACTTTCCAATGCCTATCAATACCTATCGTGGTATTTGCCAACGTGATCGTTTTCACGATGAAGTTCCTCCATACGCCTACTCAGATCCAGTCCCTCCCGACATGTACCCGCGCGTACAATATTGTGGATATTCTGAACCACAATGCCTTAGAGGTCCAGCTTCATCAACAACAACTGCACCACATCCAAATACTGCTACTCCTGCACATGAAAACAGCAATGTGCCACCTTTTGCAGCAGCAACAGCAGCACCGGCAGCAGCAACAGCAACCTCAGCTCCTCAACCAGCTGAATCAACATCTGAAACGGCTCCTGAGCAACCACCTCCACCGCGACGTGCGAACATTTGTTCTCCACCAGCTGCACATTCCACGGAGAGTTCCAATTATCCGCCATATTTTGTGCGTGACGTAAGTGGGGTACGAGTGCAATCGCGTCGATATCCAACATTTAGTGCAGGATCAACACATCATCGACATCATCAGGTGGGAGCGCCACCACCCTACCTCGTACATCAAAATCTTTGGTGTCGTCAACAAACCATGCAAGAGATACATCGTCGTAATTTAATTCCCACACCCATAGACTTGTCTTCTAATCGAAGTTTGCCCAACTATCGTTCGCGACAAATTCAAAATATGTGTCCTTGTGTACACAGCAGAACAGGGCCGGTCTCTAGTTTGGATCCGGTCAGTTTAAAAATTTTTCAATTTATTTTGTTTGGTTAATAATTTCTTGAGTTTATTTCTAGGCATATCAGATGGTCAGCATGTCAAGTTCATTTGAGCCCCCACCGACAACACAACCTAGACAAAGACACGTACCAGCTGTCCATCATCATATGATTCATCACTATACATTGCCGACACCTGTACGCTTGGAAATTGGTTTGAGAGCACCATTGACAAGCTTGAGATCGATTGAAGATATCGGATCTAGAATCGTATTTGGTCCAACTATGAGACCCAATCGCGGCGCCTCATTGGTAAGCGATATTTTTTTGTATAATTAATTTTTATTTCTATACCAAAATAATTTTTCTTCGCTCAATTTTCATTACAGGAAATTATAGAGCGCAACACCTTACCGCACAAATACAAACGTGTTCGCCGTGAAAGTGAATCCGATGAGGATGCAGAAAAATGCGCAATATGTTTATCGTTGTTCGAAATTGATAATGAAGTCAGGTAGGCTATGTTTCAATTGTCCTATTATATTTATAGTGTTTTAAAAGTTATAACGGTTATATTTTATGTAAAAGTTGGAATATGGTTTTGAAAAAGCTTCAAACTTTTTGAATTCAGCAATTTATTGTTATTTTTTAAAGCTACATAGTTTTGTGGAATGCACGTTTCCATGGATTTCTATTTGATTAGTTTGTTTCATTTTCGAAGAGCAAGAGCAAAAATGAACGTGCTATTCTTCTTACATTGGTCTAAAATGGATCATCTTTGCCACGACGTCAAATCGAAATTCAAATAAATCATTGACTATGTCAGGACTTAGGAATATTTTTTAATACCATCCGTATATGGAAGGACCACATAAATATTGTTATTGGAATAGTGTATGATTGAGTTTATGTTACGTTTGAAGGAGTGATGATACGATGAATGTGCAAACACGAAAATATTGCAACATCGTTTTTGAAAGTTTTACTATATGAAAACAAAGTCGTAAAACAATTTATATTTTCTTCCATACACGCACATTAACAGTATTGTAATGTGTTGGAATACCGATTAATTTATAAAAGTAACTAACCTCGAAAAAATTTAATCATGCTTCTGGCATAAGAAAAGAGTTAATTGAAGCTTAGGTATGGTATATTCAGTTCTGAATAAATTTCTGGATATTTCTTAGTGGCAAAAACGAGACGCAGCGTTCCCTAGTTAATTGAAAAGTTATTTTTTGGGTGCTGCTTTTCTGGGTCTAGCATCTGACTGATGTCTACATAAGTCAGATGTGCTGCTCATATCGGTTGTTAATGATTTCAACAAAAGAGAGACAATTGAGGGCTGCCTAGCTCAAATAAGTAACCCGCTTTTTTTTATAAAGATCTGAGCATAAATTCATTGAAATTTCAATTGTTGAAAACCTTTGGGGAACCTTTGGCGAATTTCCCTTTTTTTATGTATTGAAGATATCAAGATATTATACATAGCTTACGTGTGGTTCCTCACAACCAAGATATTAAACATAGCTTACATGTGGTTCCTCACAACCTGTGAGGACTTCCGCTTGAAAGACACTACAGAAATCGGGAGTATTTCTTGATCCATTCAAGGGTGAGTTATCTTAAAAGATGGTAGTACCTCGTGCCGTAATGGTTAGCTCCGTTGGACTGTCATCTCAAAGGTCTGGGTTTGTTTCCCAGCCGATTTCACCTAAAAAAAAATTCCGAGGTTTTGCCTCTTGCGAGGAACTCACCCAAAAGTATCTGTAGTCATGAATAAGTGCGTATCATCTTGCCGTTCAGAATCGACAAAAAGTTCTAGGTCCATTCCATACCTGCCAATAACACGCACACAACAATGGTTGAGAGTTGTAAGTCACCAGGCCCTGGTATTTATTTATTCTTATCCATAAAGATGCCTGGCCCCCGTCTTGGAATCGTCCGTAAATATACCGATATATAATTTGCATTTATGATCCAGTTTTGCATCTAGAATTCCCTTGTGCTTATCTATCTTTCAGGACCATTGGCTTAAAATCAATTAACGGTATTGTTAATAATAATAATAGAGTTTCAGCAACCATCTCGGCTTAAGCCAAGAGTACCCATCTCTGCGTCGCAGAAGATTGGGCTCTATATTTACCCTAGACTGTTAAAAACTCAATTTATGAGGTCGGAAAATCTTTAGATAAGAAAATTTAATTAATATACTTTAAAATTAACTATTTTTTATGTAGCGAATAAGTTTATATTTAAAAAGATTAATACTTAGCTCAGATTTTATCTCAGTTGGAAGGCTATTTACGTAGTTAAATCCCAAATACATTACAGAATTTTGAGTACTACTTCTTACACATCTACTTGGCCTCAAGTTGTCACTGTTTCACAAGCTATATGGTTGCACCTCACCAACGTTGACAATGAACGATTGTAGATAATCCGGAACCAAATTATTTTTCATCTTATATATAAACATCATTGCACTATATTTAAATCTTTGATCCACATTCATCCAATTTAACGCACTCAACATCACTCTAATTGGTGTATAAATATTCACTTTTAAAATAACTCTCATTGCTCTGTTCTGAAGTAACTGGAGCCGATTCATGATTTCTCTTTGACAAGCATACAACAACGTTGAAAAATAATTAAAAAGAGGTAACACAATAGCATTATAAAGAAGCAAAGAACTTTCAAATGTCAAGTCATGTCTAATTCTTCTTAAAAACCCAATCTTTTTAGCAATCTTTGTACACACATACTTTCCATGCTCCTTAAAGTTCAAGTTTGAATCCAAAATCACACCAAGATATTGGGGTCTATCATCGTATCCGTTCGGAGAAATCTCCGATCGGAGAAAAGTTCCGATCGGAGAACTAATTTTGTTCATGGTATCCGAATCGTAACAGAAATATAGACGCGCACCGACGCATGTAGTTGACATAAAACAATAATGTATGTCAAATAAATAAACATTAATTTTCATTGTGAAAGAATCATGGAAAGTGCAGCACTATTTTTGGAAGCAGAACGGTATGAGCAAAAAGCTTCTAGTAAAGAAAAGAGAAGATCCTTAATAAATACAGCAAATATAGCAGATTCCATGTTTGATTGCTTTTTAACTAATTTTATTTTTTTCGTCCGCATACGCCAAAGTTCCGCAAGCATTTGACTGTCGGAGACAATCGGAGAGAAAAGTAACAAAACAATCGCCATACACCGCATGAAATCGTGACGCGTTGCTTTCATTTTGACATTTCAACGCATACTTTGAATTTTGTCTGAGGAATCTACGATTGAGTAATCGGAACGGCTATGATGATAGAAAATTCGTAGATTTCGTACAAATCGGAGAAAAATTTGTTACGATCGGATACGATAATAGACCCCATTTAAAACTGTCTACACATTCAATTATGCTTCCATCCATACATACAGATATTGGTTCAACCACTCTAAATTTCATACACTTTGTCTTTTTCACATTCAGCTTCATCTTATTCATTTGAAGCCACTTGTTTAAGTTACTCAAGTCTGCATTCATGCACTCTAATAGAACATTTGCATCCTTCCCACTTATGAATATTAAGGCATCATCCGCAAATAGCATAATTTTACAATATTTCAACGCCAATTTTATATCATTTATATATAACAGGAAAAGCAACACTCCCAAAACTGAGCCTTGAGGGACACCAAGGTCTACACTCAGTGGTCCAGAAACAGTATTGCCAACCTTTGTTCTCTGAGTTCTTCCTGTTAGGTACGATTTGAACCAGTCCAGCTCCTTGCCTCGTATTCCATACATTTCCAATTTTTGCACCAATATATTTCTATCTATCGTTTCAAACGCACGCTTAAAATCCAAAAATACCACGATAACCGAATTATCACAATCAATTTCCTTTCTCCATTCATACAATAACCAAATTAAAGCTGTTTCACAAGAATGACCCTTTCTGAAACCAGATTGCTCTGGTATCAAAATTTTATTTGCTTCCATATAAATTTGAAGTTGACTGGCTACCAACCGCTCTATAATTTTTT
The DNA here is from genome assembly GCA_963921185.1 of Dasysyrphus tricinctus. Taxonomy (NCBI): domain Eukaryota; kingdom Metazoa; phylum Arthropoda; class Insecta; order Diptera; family Syrphidae; genus Dasysyrphus; species Dasysyrphus tricinctus. Next base: position 246,063,018 of record OY992530.1, read on the forward strand.
CAAATGTTGGCAACATATTTACTGGGCGAAACTCCTCGCATTTTACCGTATTCAACACTTTTTCAACCGGAATAATTGTTGTTTCCTTCCAATTGCTTGGAAATATTCCAGTATACAGCGAGTTGTTTATAATTTTTAGAAGCACTGGACCAATGATTTCGATTGAGTTTAAAATAATGTCTTTGTTAATACCACTTAAATCCTTCTTGTTATTTAGTTTTTTAATCAAAGAAACCAATGATTCCGCACTTGCATATTGGAACGAAAAAATACACTCTGTCAGTAAGTTTTGGGAAATATATGGACAAAAGGGAATTGAATCATTAATTTCTTTCACACTATCAATAAAATAAGAGTTGAATTTATTTGCTATTTGCACTTCTTCACTAAAAGATTCTTGACCAAATTTTACAGCTTCAATATCCTTGCTTTTACTACTTACTTACTTTACTTACTTATCCGGCTCCCGATCCATGAAGGGTCTCTGCCTGAGATATTGCGGTCTTCCATCGGCTGCGGTCCCTCGCACGCTCCCTCCAGTCGTCGAGACCAAGCGCTCTTGCGTCTGTGACCGCCTGGTCCCTATAGCGGAGGTTCGGTCTTCCTGGTCGTCTCGAACCTGGGGGCTGGGATTCGAAGATTTTCTTGGCTGGAGCGTTGTTGTCCATTCGCTCGATGTGGCCGAGCCAATGTAGTCGACGTGTTTTGGCTCTTTGGACTACATGCACATCTTGGTACAGCTCGTACAGTTCACGATTGAATCTTCTCCTCCAATCGCCCTCTTCGCATATACACTCCTCGTCAACTGAATACGCACAAACATTTTTGAATATATTTTATCCATTTTTTCCAAACAGTGATGGTTATTATGCCATCTGTTGATGGTAAAAATTTTCGTAACATATAAATAACAGAATTTCAAAGTTTTATCCAAAAACAACCGTGAGTTTTTCCTTCAACCACTTCCAAAGTGTAACTTATGCAAAGTAGAAGTTTTTTTTTGAGTCAACTGAATAGGTACAAAAATTAAAATTGGTATTGGAATGGAATGAAACAAGTTTTTGTTTAAGTTTAGTAGTGGGTACTTCCACCTTTATTTTTAATTACTTCGTAAATTAGATCCGGCATGGAATCGTATAGCTTTTTAATGTAATTTATCGAAATTTCGCTCCACGCTAATTTGATTGCAGAAATTAAAGTTTCTTTGTCTTCGAACTGACGACCACCCTCATAAACTTTGCGTACTAACCATCCCCAGACATTTTCTATGATGTTTAGATCAGGTGAGTACGGCGGCCATTGAAGCAACTGCACTTGTTGCTCCTCTATCCATGTTTTTATTATGCGCGCTGAGTGAATAGGCGCATTATCATGTTGGTAGGTCCAGTTTATGGGTCCAAAGATGTTAGAAAATTTAGGAAAATTTCTTTCCAAAATTACTTTATACCCAGCTGCTGTCATTCTTGATGTTACAACCTCGAGCTCAACTGTTCCATAATAACTGACTTCTCCCCATATCATGACACCTCCTTCACGACTATGATGGCGCTTTAAAAATCTTTTTTCTTTTCTTAAGTCGTGAAAATAGAAGTTGAACCCATCAGGGCCATCGAAATTAAACTTTTTTTCATCTGAAAAAACCACGTGATACCATTCTTTTTTCCAACTCATGTGAAGTCTTGAAAAATCTAATCGCAACATTTTCCGTCTCTCGTCAAGTGATGGTTTTTTCTTAAGTTTCATTCGTTTAAGATGGCTTGAGTTGTTGATTACTCTTAATACTGTTGAGCAACTTGCGTTTACGCCGACTTTTTGTTTTATTTTTGCCACAGAATCAGAAGAATTTGATGCATATCTTAAAATTCTTCGTCTCTCAGCTGCTGTTGTTGCTGTTTTCTTACCTCCCTTCATGTTTTTGCCGTATGCATCTTTGTTTTTCAAGTAAGAATAAACTACATTAAAACTTCGGCCAACTTTATCAGCTATTGCACGTCCAGTTAGGCCTTGGTCTCTAAGTAAATCGATTTTAGCTTTTTCAACACTGTTAAGACACGTAGATCTACCCATTTTTCTTAAAATTTGAAATCAAGAATTAAATTTTACTGAAAACACTAAAATCGTTAATTTAAACTGTCAAGCACTCCAAAAAACTTATAAACAACGAAGAAAATGGCGTTGTACCTATTCAGTTGACTAAAAAAAAAACTCCTACTTTGCATATAAAACACTTTGCAAGTGGTTGAAGAAAAACTCACGGTTGTTTTTGGATAATTCTTTCGGAATTATCTGCTTAACATCTTAAGGGAATAGTTAGCATCAACAGATGGCATAATAACCATCACTGTTTGGAAAAAATGGATAAAGTATATTAAAAAATGTTTGTGCGTATTCAGTTGACGAGGAGTGTAGGACCAAATATCCGTCGTAGAATTTTTCTCTCGAAAGTGCCCTGGATCAATTCCCCTTTTTTACTTATCGTCCAGCACTCGGCGCCGTAGAGTAGAACTGGTAAAATTAGTCTTTCGAGAAAGGAGTTTTGAACCCATTTGTTTGGCCAAACCGAAGTAGCAGCGGTTCGCTAGGGTAATTCTTCGTCGGATTTCCACTAAGGTGTCGTTCGTGGGATTGATGTTTGTTCCGAGGTAGGTGAACTCCTTGACTACCTCGAAATTACTGCTACCAACAGTGACGTTTTGTCCTAGGCGATGGACAGATGAGGCTTTGTTTGTTGATAGCATATACTTTGTTTTGTCCTCATTCACTTCAAGACCAACGAGTTTCGCCTGTTCATCAATAGCTGTGAATGCTTCAAGTACAGCTCTCTTGGAACGGCCGATGATGTCGATGTCGTCCGCATAACCAAGCAGTTGAGAAGACCTGTTAAAGATAGTGCCGTCCATGTTAACACCACTCTTGCGCACTATCTGCTCCAGGACTAGGTTGAAGAAATCACATGATAGCGCATCTCCTTGTCTGAACCCTGTACACGTCTGGAATAACTCGGATGAGCTGTTACCCATTTGCACGTTGCACCGCGTATTTTGTAACGTCATGCGGCATAGCTGGATCAGTTTTTTCGGGATCCCGAGTTCCGACATCGCCAGTAGAAGCTCTTGGCGACTTATGCTATCATATGCGGCTTTGAAGTCGATGAATAGGTGGTGGGTCTCGACTTGAAATTCGTTGGTCTTTTCCAGGATTTGCCTCAATGTGAAGATTTGGTCTATCGTTGATCTGCCTGGCCTGAAGCCACACTGGTACGTGCCGATCATAGTGTTGCAGAAAGGTTTTAGACGCTCACATAGTACGTTGGATAGGATCTTGTAGGCAACATTAAGCAGGGATATGCCTCTGTAGTTCTTGCAGGACATAGGATCGCCTTTTTTGTAGATTGGGCATATGGAGCTATTTGACCAGTCGTCGGGCATACTTTCCTCCTCCCAAACTTGGTTGATGAGCTGGTGCATGCACCCTACCAGAACATCTCCTCCATACTTGAAGAGTTCCGCTGGTAGGCCATCCGAGCCGGCGGATTTGTTGTTCTTAAGCTTGTGGATGGCTTTCTTTACCTCTTCAGTACTTGGTGCTGGGACTGGATCTTCATTGACTGGTCTAATGCTTCTTTGTTCCCCTGTCGCCTCCTCTACATAATGCCCATTAAGCAGCTGCTGGAAATGCTGCTTAAACACGTCTACAATTCCCTGTGCTTCGGTGACTAGGTTCCCTTCGCTGTTTCGAAGAGCTTGCGTGCCAGTCCTATAACCAGATGCCAGTTGCTTGGCTGTTTTGTAGAACCGGCGGGTGTTGGTGGCGGTGCTGGACTCTTCGAGATACTTGAGCTGAGAGGCTGCGGATGCTCTTTTCTTTCTACGCAGGGTTTTTTTCTCTTTCCTTCTCTTTTCACGGTACTCCTCTCTTGCTGCTCTTGTTTTCCGTTGCAGCATTTGCATTCGTGCATTTTCCGTCTCCTGCTTCAATACCGCGCATTCATCATCATACCACGGGTTCTTTTTTCTGGGTGGTTGATAGCCTATGGTGGTCTCGGCTGTCTCTTTAATAATGTCGCGATACTGGTTCCACTGGTTGATGACGCTTGTGGCTGGGTGTACGGCAGAGAGTTTCCCGGTCAATTGCTCACTGTAGTCTCTGGCTTTCTCAGATGTGAAGGCATGCGATGTTGAACTTCTTTCTTTGGGCGGTCTTCGTTTTCTTTTCATTGGACAGTCGGGCTCTGAACTTTGTCACAACAAGAAAGTGGTCAGAGTCCACGTTTGCACCTCGGAAGGTTCGCACGTCCAAGATGTTCGATGCGTACCTTGCGCCAATTAGCACGTGGTCGATTTGGTTGGCCGTTCGACCATCTGGAGATCGCCAGGTTGCTGTGTGTATCCTTCGCCTGGGGAACCTAGTGCTACTTATCACCGTATTACGAGCTGCAGCAAAGTCGATTAGTCGGAAGCCGTTGTCTGTTGTCGTTTCGTGGAGGCTGTGCTTTCCAACTAATCCGCCAAAGATGTTTTCCTTTCCGACTTTAGCATTGAAGTCTTCGAGCACGACTTTGACATCGTACTCCGGACAGGCTCCGTAGGCTCCGTCCAGGAGGTCGTAAAACTCCTCCTTGTTAGACTCCTCAGCTTCATCGGTAGGGTCGTGTGCACATATTAGGCTGATGTTTTGGAAGGTAGCTTTGATGCGGATCACAGCCAGGCGATCGCTTATCGGCTTAAAATCGATGACTTTCGATCTGAGTCGATTTCCCACGACGAATCCGCATCCTAGCATGTGCAGTCTTTGGTGACAGCTGTAATAAATGTCGCAATCTTTTCTTTTCGTTATACCTAATCCTATCCATCGTATCTCCTGGATCGCGGTAATGTCTGCCTTGTACCGCGAGAGGACAGATTCAAGTTTTTGAGTAGCACCTGGTGTGTAGAGTGTCCTTACATTCCAGGTGCATACTCGTAGATCATAGTCCATTTTCGTTCCGGGTCTGGTTGCCATTTGAGGGGGGTCGTTATCCGAGGCTTCCCGCGTCTCTCTCATAACAATTGGTTTTTTTTACTGTGGTCGGGTCGTTAGCCCAACGCACTAACCTCCAATCTGTAGGGCTATGGGTTTAATGTTGCAATTTTTTCCTTGATCAACATTCGCACTTACAAGTTTAGCAAGTCCTGGCATAAAGCCATGACCAGTATCCGGCGGCTACCAACTTGGAGGTATTGTAAGCACTTGATGTGTAGGAAAAGATACAGCTCGAGGCCCCCAGTTCCTACAACATCCAACCACCATCCTTGCTTTTACTGTTTTTAATTATTAAAGATTTAATCATTTTCCAAGTTTCAATTTGACTACCACAGTTTGCTTGTATTTTTCGACGAATGTGCTCATTCTTAGCTACCGAGACCTGTCTTTTATAATTATTACGTATTATCTTATATCTTTGCCAATTAGCGATATCATTGCTGGAAATTGCATTTCTAAACGCATTGATTTTTTGTTGCTTCATCCTCCACAGTTCGCCGTTATACCACTGACATTCCACATCCACACTTATCACTTTTTCAACAGTCATGGCCTCACACGTCTCCTCAATTTTATCACTAAATTGCATTGTAAGATCACTAAAATTTTCAAGATTATATAATTCAGCAAAGTTTAAGTCATTTAAAAGTCTATCAAATTTAGCTTTAGAGTATTTCAAAACTTTTCTTTTTTGTTTTTCACATTTATAATTATTGATACACTCAACTTCAATCCTGATGGTTTCATGGTCAGTCACCTTAAAGTTTTTATCGTTTTAGATTCCGCCCTTTGGATCATTTTTTACTATGACGTAATCAATTAATGTTCTTGAATTTTCAGTAATTCTTGTAGGCTCATTTACTATTTGAGCATCCCCTTGATCAATAATTAAATCACACATCTTCTTTTTATTATTATCATTCGCCATTAAATCAATATTAAAATCACCAATCACTATAATATTTCTTTCATTTTCTAAATGCTCCGCATACCATCTCTCATAAAAACAAAAAAATTCAGTTATTGACGAGCTTGGTGATCTATAAACTACAACAAAAACATTCTTTTTACCTTCAAACCAAACATACAATTTCAACATCCATACAACATTATTAAACTGAGTAACATTCACAATCTCAAATCGTAATCCTTTCTTTACATACGCCATCACTCCTCCTGTATGCCAAGAATGCGAAAAGCAATTGAGGACCGTTTTTGCAAAACTCAACAAATCCATTTTGCTAATTTTTCAGGAGAAGGTTTTTACTTGCGATATAGGTACTATAGGGCAAGTTTTGGATTCGTGCAAAAAAAAAATTTCGAGATAACAATCAAACATGACATTACGATGATAGAGAACACGAAAAAAGTGGGTGGCACAATTCTGTCTGTCTGTCTGTCTGTCTGTCTGTCTGTCTGTATGTACCTGAACCTACAGCCTAAACCACTGAAGCGATTTTCTTCAAATTTTGAACTTAAGGTTTTTTTGTAACTCTCCAGAGGGGAAATTGAAATTTTTTTTTTAGCTCAAAAAATAACGGTACTTGCCATACAACCGTTAAGGAAAAGCTTATTTATCTCAAGAACGGCTCCAACGATTTTGATAAAAAAAAAATCAGTGTATTACTGTAGACATGATGTAAATTTCAATAAGAAAAAAAATCACCAAAAACATTTATTAACGGTACTTGCCATATAACGGTTTTTTTTATTTTTGATTTCCTCATTAACCGCTCATCCGATTTCAATGAAATTTTTTGCACGAAAGCTTTGTTAAAAAATAAATAATACTGCATACAAAAATTTTTGAAAAAATAAATTTTGGATTTTTAAAAAAAGATTCAAAATTTTTTTTTCAAAATTCAATATTTCAAAAACGGGTTGATGAATTATTTTGAAATTTCAGTTTTAAATGTATATTAATAAATACTCAAAATTGGCATACCAAATTTTTTTTTGAAAAATGTTACAAAAATTTTATATATAAAAAATTAATTTTTAAGAAAACGGCTCCAACGATTTAATTTTTTTTTTTGCATTTATTCATATTTTTTCAAGTAATCAAATGGCATACTTTTTTTTGAGCTCTAAGTTTTTATCAGGCTGTTTATACAATTAAAAGAACGATTTAAATGCTTTTTATACTTTTTCTATAATTACTTGAATATTTTTTAAAGTTCTTAAGCCCCACACAACTTGAACATAAGAGCAAGTACGTGCGATCCAGTCGTGCATTTTATTTCTTTCCTATTTGAATAAAAATAACAATACTAGAAAAGTATTAATGCAGATCTCTTCTTCGCTGCATATCTCATCGGCAGGTTCATTTCCGTCGGAATTTGTTCAAAACATTCACCTAAATTTTGACCCCAAAAATCGTGCGTTTTTTCAAAACGAAACAAAGTCGTATTTTTGTTGAGTTTTGCAAAAACGTTTAGTTTTCATATGAAATAAATAAATACAAAAATTGATATAAAATCTATAAATTAAACAAAAAAAAAATAAAATAAATTTATATTAACGTTAAAATAAATATAAGAAAAATAAATAAATTATAAAAAAGTTTTTTTTTTTTTTTTTTTTTTTTTTTTTTTTTTTTTTTCCGTGGGTAGGTGCAAAACCTGCATCAGGCTCTATGAGGACCGGAAAACGCGTGCTCATAGAAGTGTGAGATTCTTACTACACTAAAACCACCTCCACTTCCCGATTGCAACTAAGTTGAAACTTATCTAGCAATTTATTTTTAACGAAGTTAAGTAACGTGTTGCAGGTAACTTTCCGGTGAAAGTTTCTGCTTATTCCGCGATTTTAAAGCGGTTTTGTGTTCACCGCACCAAGTCGGAAGGTTTTGTTCTTTGCAGACGGCGTACTAAATTCGACTCGTCAAGAATGTCAATAATCGTTGGATTAGCGTGATCTAATAGCCGATTTCTATGTTTTCGCGCGAAACTCTCAATTTCGTCTCGAACCGTAGGAATCCCGAGATCCCTGTGAAGATCTTCGTTTCTTATATACCATGGCGCATTTACAAATGACCTAAGCAATTTATTTTCAAACGTTTGTAAGATATTTAAATTTGTATCGCAGGTACAACCCCAGAGTTGTATACCATAAGTCCAGACAGGTTTAAGTACCTGCCTGTATAAAATCAACTTATTATCAATACTAAGCTTGGAATATTTACCGAGTAGCCAGTTCATATCTCTTAATTTACTTTTTAATTCTTCGCATTTCTTTTTTACGTGCGGCTTCCATTTTAATTTCGCGTCTAGAGTCATTCCCAGATATTTTGCCTCATTCGCAAATGGTACACGACCGGTATTAAGAAAGACGGGCAATCTATTTATTTTTTTATACGTAAAGTCCACGTGGACTGACTTTTGTTCATTGTTTTTTGTTTCATAAAAGTGAAAAGCCCTTTTAAAATAATAGGTAACTTAAATACAAAAAGTTTTTGAAATGTCAAAGTGTTTTTCGATATTTTCAGAAGACTCGTTTGCGTTGGCTGATTATATTTTTTGTAGAACTTGTAAGGATTATCTAAAATAACCGATCAATTTATCAGTTTCTCGACATCATCCATTTATTAGGTGGGGGTTTTATTTTTTCGGGATTTCTTCGAACTTACAGATATCGAAAGCGCTTGAAAACTGTCTTTGGTTGTACCCCGATGCATATGCACTCATACAATTTTTTCCGGGGGGGGGGGGGGGGGGGGGGGGTGGGAGTCTTCCGGGGGGAGAATATTTTCCCAGAAAGCGGGTGGCGAAATCATGAAAACCAATAGAAAACAGACGAGTTCTTGCGAAAAGTCCATAGCAAAAATTTAAAAAAATTAGCTAGCGTGGTATATTCCAGAGCCAGGAGGCAAATTTCCTCCCTTGCCCCCCCTCCTGGCACCTATGGCTCAATAGAAAACCCGGTAAATGTATTACTCAAACTTAAGGTAACTTACCTTTCCTGATTGTCGAATATATGTATCTCTTCGTACTTATCTTTAACTTCAACTTGATTGATTGCTTATTTATGTAAAAAAATTTACTTTTTCAAAAATACAAGACAATCATAGTGATTGTGATTTTGTTCAGAAAAGCACCCGAGTCCAAAAAAGACAAAGTTTTGTCGGAATACCTTCGGAGTCGGATGAATTTTTTTTTCCAAGTTTGGCTAAGTGCCCTTAACGAAAAAAACAAAACTACGTTTAGTCCTGTCATGTGTTGAAAGTTGGACGTTCTTTTGGAACAGATATCGCTCATTAAAAAGAACACCGTCATATCTAAAAAATTGCTGTTTTGAGATAAATGCGATTGAAAGTTTCGTTTTAGTGAAAAATATATGAAAAAAACGACTGTAGTGCAACAAACAAAACGTTCGTATGGCAAATGGAGATGAGATATCGATGTAATTTTTTCACAAAAGTAAAGATAAAAAGATTAAGCATACAATGTTATACTCAGTTCTAAACTGTCAATTTTTGAGTTATGACGGTGTTCCTTTTAATGAGCGATATTCATAAACTACGCAACAGGTATGATGAAAGAAGAAAAAAGAAGCAAAAGAGTGAGGTTTAAAGATTTTCCATAATTTTTTACACTTTTGCCGACATTTTTAATAACGACTCAAAACTCAATGTATTTTGTATGGTAAATGTGAAGTGTTGTCCAACACATGTTAACGTTATCCGAATGATGAAATTTTAGATAGATTCTTTGTATTACCTTTTATTTAAAGGGACAAGAGCAAAAGAAATTAAAATATTTAAAAAAAATAGGCGCAGTCATATACATACATAGATACATAAAAAGGGTTTATAAGTTCCGTAACGCACCGGATCAACTTATGTATGTTTAAACGATGAAAATAACAACTACCTAAATATGGTTCTTCAATGACTCATCAATGCATTCTACTCTTAACTGAACTAAAAGTCACAAACCGTTCGTTTAAGACAAAATGCTTTTGTTTAGTTTTGCAAAAACTCAGTGTGTTTTGTTGAGTTTTGCAAAAACTCACTGGCGTTTGTTGAGTTTTGCGAAAACGCTCAGCTTTCAAAATTTTTTGGAATTAAATCTGTACCGTTTTCTTATTTTTTTATTTCACCATCTTGTGCGCCTCTTGAAGCCAAAAATTTTGATATCCATAACTCATTTTCGGATTTTTGGCGTTTGTTGAGTTTTGAAAAAACGGTCCTCAATTTATGTGTGAGTAATTACTGATTTTATATTCACATTCCTCTATTTCTGCAGTTATTCGTGATTCTGATAGCAATAAAACATCTGGCTTACAATCTCTTATCAAAAGTTCTAAATGGTTTTTATTGGGAATAAAACTTTGCGTATTTAAATAGTACACAATAGCTTTCCCTTTATTTTTGTATTGCTATAAGTGCATTTTTCTTTCTAATTTTAGTTTTCGAAGATAAACTTCACATCCGTTGTCTAAAGCATTATGTCTAACATCTAAATTTAACTTTAAATCAGCATTCATTTTGACACAGTTCACACACGACAAGTACTCAGCATCACAATCTGAACTTTTATGATGTCCTCCACATTTGAAACACACAGAATTCTCATTCTTGCATTCTTTACTAAAATGTCCGAATCCCAAGCATTTGTAACACCTCTTTACATAAATGGCATCATTCACCTCACACTTGTCCCAACCAACACTAATCTTACCAGCCTTTATAATTTCATTGTAGCTTTTAACGTCCATTTCTATAACCGCTGTATAATATTCCGATCTATTTCCCTTTCTTTTCCACATTGTTTTAAACTCAATTTCTGCATCTTTTAAAAACTCATTCTGTTTACGAATACACATTATCAAATCCTTTTCTTCAAACCGGTCTGAAATGTAGCTTATTTTCACTCTCGGTTTCCTATTAATCACATTCACACTATAATCATTCCCAAGCTTCTCTTTCACATCACTAGACAATTTCTCAACCGAGTTTTCATTATCGCATGAGACTATAACAGCTCCACTATTTAGCTTTTGTATTCCCTCCAAAGTACTTGAGAGTGCTAGGACGCCATATGGCCCTAGGCTCAATGATAGGAAAATCCCTATGCACACCTCCGCGTGGTGGAGGGTGGGTAACGCTAACGTGCAGGGGGACCGAATGGATGCCGGGATAAGCAGACAACCCAGCTTTGCTGGTCAGGGCACAAACTTGTCCTTGGGATGGTTAAAAGCCCCCTTAAGAAGGATGAACTGCAGGTGGCGGTCAACGGCATGATAGTCTGGTGGCGGAGGAGCGTTTTTTTTTGTTAAAAGGCCAACGGCAGCAGCAGGTAGCGTCTGTAACCCATATTGGGCGGCTACAAAAGGCGTCTGTTTTCCCATAGTGGGCGGCCTCGAGCAGTTATGTGTTTGACCATACAAAAGGCGGGTGTGCCTGTCAAATCTGAGCTTATGTATGTTATTAATCGTATCTCGGAAAACACCATGGTGGAAGGATATATGCTATTACATGAAATATGACAACAATTGGAAATGAGTCCCCAAGAGGTAACCATTTTATGGAGAATCCTTCTGCAGCTTCGGCTGCTGTAAACCGCACATCGGATTTGGGGGTGCGGCATCTTTCGTGTACCAGCGTCAATCAAGACGCCATAACAATAAATGAATCGTTAACAAATAGAAAAAGTCTTTTAAGAAGAGCAAATGATACTTTTGGCTACCGCATACGTACGAAAATCGGAGCATGGAACGTTCGATCCTTGTACGGCGAAGGTAGATACGAGCAGGTTGAGCGTGAAATGCTTCACCTTAAGATCAGTATCCTGGGCATCAGTGAAACTAGGTGGAGAGGAAGAGCCGAATACAGAGCTGACTCTGGGCAAACGAGAATGCTGTATTCCGGGGAGGATGAAAGAGAGGGTGGCCAAAGGCTGCATGGTGTCGGAATTATGTTGAACGAAGAAGCAAGGCGTAGTCTTATATCCTGGGCGCCCATTTCTGCAAGAATAATGACAGCAAGGTTCCGTTCAAAAATTCGCAACGTCACAATAATTCAGTGCTACGCCCCCACAAATGAAGCGACCGAGGAAGACAAAACCGCTTTCTACACTCATCTTAACTCAGTTTACAGTGGTGTTCCAAGAGCCGACATCATAATTGTCATGGGAGATCTCAATGCCCAAGTCGGATCAGACAACTACGGTCTGGAACGCGTCATGGGGAAAAATGGCTTGGGGTCACGAAATGAAAATGGCGATTTGCTGGTCGATTTTTGTAACGCTAATCGTCTTGTGATAGGTGGAACTGTGTTTAAACATAAGACTTGCAACAAAATCACCTGGGTACATCCGGATGGTCAAACTGAAAACCAAATTGACCACATCATGATTCAGCAGCGATGGAGGAAGTCAATGTGCGATGTTCGGAGCATAAGAAATGCCGACATTGGAAGCGACCATCATTTGGTTCTCATGAGTCTCAAGCTACGAACGGCAGCTGTACAACGTCAATCACAGGGCGCAGCAAGGAATTCGAAGTTCAATACAAATGCTTTAAGTGATCCCAACATATGTCGTAACTATGTCACCAACCTTAACGACAGAGCTTCGTCATTAAACGGAATACAACATTCAACAATTGATGAGATGTGGGGTGATATAAAAAGTGTTTTTATGGATGCTGGATCCGAAACTGTACCCAAGCAGTCGAGAGTTAGAGACTCTTGGATATCCCAAGACACCTGGGATAAAATCGAGCTTCGCAAATCGTTGAAGATGCAAATAAATGCCGAAGCAGATGCTCAACGAAAGGCTGCTATCGCTGTGTGAGACGAGACAAGAGGGTGAGGTTAGACGGTCTCGCAGAAAATGCGGAAAACGCTGCAAGAAGAGGAGACATGAGGGAATTGTACCAAATATCCAAGGAAGTTGTCGGGAAGAAAACCAACACCAATCATCCTGTAATGGATGTGGATGGTACACTTTTGGTATCAATCGAGGATCAGCTGCGCAGGTGGAAGGAGCACTTTTGTGCCTTGCTTAATGAGGATTCTGTCGAGCAGAGTGCTGAAGTGCCCCAGCTTAACGAGATGCGTAGATCATATAGGGGTATTGACATCGAGCCCCCTACAGTACTGGAAATTCAATCTTCGATAAATCTTCTCAAAAACAACAAAGCAGCTGGACTTGATGGTATACCAGCCGAGTTCCTGAAAGCTGACCCTGTCAGAACGGCTAGTATTCTACACCCGTTGATACAAGCTGTGTGGGAAAATGAAATCTATCCCAGCGACTGGAAGGATGGTGTAATTGTTAAGTTGCCAAAGAAAGGTAATCTTAAGAATTGCAACAATTGGCGAGGTATTACAGTTTTGTCCGTTTTTCCAAAATTAATGGCAACCATCATTCTGGAGCGGATAAAGGTTAGAATCGAGTCTACACTCAAGAGGCATCAAGCTGGTTTCCGCAGTGGGCGGTCTTGTGTCGACCATATCAACACTCTGCGTATCGTTCTTGAGCAGTCTGCGGAGTTTCAATCACCGCTTTACCTCATGTTTGTGGATTTTGAGAAGGCCTTTGACCGAGTCAACCGTGAATGTATATGGAGATCACTTCTTGGTAGAGGAATTCCCCCAAAAATTGTTGCCATTATAAGAGAGTCCTATAACAACGCAAGATGCTTTGTTTTACACAATGGGCAGCTATCCGACTCTTTCGAAGTGCGGCAGGGTGTGAGACAGGGAGATGTTCTATCGCCAATTCTCTTTCTACTGGCGATTGACGATGTCTTGACGGCCAGCGTTGGAACATCAGAGAGGCAGGGCATTCAATGGAGACCGTTTGAAAGGCTTAGCCACTTAGACTATGCCGATGATATATGTCTCTTGGCAAATAACATCAGCGGGCTGAACGGGATGTGTCAAGCTCTGAAGGTAAAAGGAGAGGCGAGTGGTCTGAAAATAAATAGCAAAAAGACAAAAATAATGCTCACAGGCCGCTCCACACATCAGCGTATTTTAATACAGGAGACGCCAGTTGAAGAGGTTGAACAATTTAACTACCTTGGAAGTATTGTTTCAGCAAATGGTGGTACTGATCTGGACGTTCAAAGTAGAATAAATAAAGCTCGCGCAGCCTTCGGTTCTCTCTCCCAAATTTGGAAATCATGTCAAATCTCCTTGCGCACAAAGTTGAGATTCTTCGAATCCAATGTCAAATCCGTGCTGTTATATGCTTGCGAAACCTGGAAAGTCACGACTACCATCTCAAAGAAATTGCAGGCTTTTGTGAACCGTTGTCTACGCCATATTCTAAAAATTCGCTGGCCACAAATTATATCAAACGAGGAATTGTGGTGCAGGACAAGCCAGGAGCGGCTGGACGTTGACATAAGAAAGCGTAAATGGCAATGGATTGGTCACACACTGAGGAAACCAAACGATGAAATTGCAAAGCAGTCATTTGAATGGAATCCTCAGGGTGCACGGCGGGTTGGAAGACCAAGAACAACATGGAAATCAACAGTTCTAGCAGAAGCAGACTCCCAGAGAAAGACGTGGCCACAGTTAAAATATCTATCTGCAGACCGAGAAGGATGGAAACGATTTGTTGGCGCCCTATGCCCCAACCGGGGTTACAGGACTTGATGATGATGATTCCCGACACTTGGATTCCACTAGTAGAGGGATTCACTTTAGCCTTAATTTCTGACTTTGTTTTGTGTGCACTTTGTGATAATTCTTTAGGAGCAACTTTAATTTGAGCACTTTTCTTTAATTCACTAGCGTACGATTTCTTTTCTACCAGACTGTTCACACTGTTGTTTTTCTTTTTCATTTCCGTAGTAAGTGCATTTACTGATTTAGAAATGACAATCACACTCTCTTTCAACTGGTCGTCCCTTTCACTCGCGTTGGCAGAGTGTAATTTCATTTACACTGCTATTTATCGACTGCTTCACATTATCAAATGATTTAATCCTTTCCGAATGCTTCGCTTCCACTGCTTGTAATAGTTTATCTATTTCCTCTTTGTTCTTTTGTAAGGATACCGCAAACTCCTCTTTGTACTCTTTTAAGCAGTTATTATTTTCTTTCACCATATTTTGCATATCTTTAATAGCAATGTCCACATTTTGAATATATTTTATGCAATCATTACAAATAAATTTAAGATTATCCACTGATTGTAAGATACCACTACTATAATTGTCCAAACCACAACACTTCAACGAGAGATGCCATACTTTTTTTGCATACACCATCACATTTAATTGAAGATTTACCAACTGTAGATGCATTGCATTTTTGGCAATTCATCTTTTAAAGATGCTTGCCTAAAATACTGTGCTTATTTATTGAATAATCCACGTAATAAGACTTCGGGACGCGAATTCAATAAAAAAAAAAAAAAAATTTAACTTTATAATTTTGTACACAATTAATTTATCAGAGCGAATTATAAACACGTCCGATCAACACAACTGTCAGTAAATGAAGTTCCCTTGTGCTTATCTATCTTTAGTAATTTTCATGGTGTTTCTTCGACCAAAGTGGATTCTTTTTACAACTTTTGCACTGTTTAAGTCTTAAAGCTCTCTTGGCTGCGGGTAGTTAAGTTCTCATTAAATTAGTTGCACCGTGACTAGTCTCTGAATTTTGTCATTGTTTTAAGACTGGTTGCCTTATCTTAAGGCTGACCACCAAACCAAAAATGCGAAAGTCTGATGGTTGTGTACATTTAATGAATTGTTTTGGGACTGGAACACCGTCTTTTGGGGGCTTGTTTTTAGCCTATAGTGTAGCAAGGAGTTTTTTGAACCCAACTCAGCATTTCTCAATCTCGGAGACATACATTTTTCCTGTCACTCTTCTCAAACCTTCATACGGTTATCTTGGTGTTCTCGATGCTATTGTGATCCGGATAATTGTTTGCATTTCTTATTCTATTTGGCCTCCCTGCAAAAAACTAAACTGGTACTTGCTAAAACGATTTGATAACCTGTTTTGTTGTATGGATGTGAAATTTTCTGCAGCCACTAGCTGCAGATTAAATGTAACACACAAAATCATTGCCCGCTTTATTCATACCATATTTGAATATCTAATACAAATTTCATCGATGAATAACAATACAATTATCTCGAACCATTGCCTACGTTCTGTGACCCTCGTATCGATAAAATTGGTGGAGAAATGTTGAAAAATAGAACAAAACTCATGTATTTTGTTTCAATCTCAGCCAATTTTGTCAATGCGAGGGTACAGAACGTGGGCAGAGATAAGATATACGATTTCTCGAAGAGAAAGTAAATTATTGGAAAGCTTACGAACGAATTGTTGGAATTGGAACGAATTGTTTGAAGAACAATTAAATCCAAATCCAACTTAAACTAGAACTAAATGAAAAGATCTTCTTGTCCAATCAGGATCATCTGGACAAGAATCAGGAGCAAAAAGAAATAAAAGAGGTCGCGAAAACTTGTTAGTTGTTAAAAGCTCTGGCCCACCCCCTAAACGATCTAATCTCAAAAACAATCCCAGCCACCTAAACAATAATAATTTAGATTTGCCCATTACCGTTCAAGCTTTGAATCAAAGTTCTGAGGTGGTTGATCCTACCACTGTTTGTGTAACTGTACCAAATATTTTCATAGATCCTAAACCGATAAAAGCAGTCTCCAAGCCGAAATCTATTTTCATCTCACGCTTGGAACCAGATATCGTTCCGGATGACATTATTTCCCATTTAGTATCTAATAATAGTATTCCCTCCAACACTTCCGTTAAGTGTACTAAAATAAGTAAACAAAATAGTTTCATTTCCTCTTTTAAAATAGTTACACATGCTTCGTTTTTTGAATCAATCTGCAATATTAATAATTGGCCCTCTGAAGCTCTTGTTCAAGAGTTCACTACTTCAAGAAAAAATAAACAAACGCGAAATATAACCAAAATTTCATCTCCAAAAAACTCAATAGGATCACCCTCTTCTACCAAAATGTAAGAGGGCTTCGCAGCAAAACCGCTAATATCTATTTGAACTCCCAAGCATTCTCACATGACATCTTTGTTTTGACAGAAACTTGGTTAAATTCTAGTTTTTTGGACACGGAACTTTTTAATCAAGAGTTCTTAGTTTATAGAAAAGATCGTCATGTTGATAAACCAAAAGAAGTGGGAGGCGGTGTTTTAATTGCAGTTCGCAATAAATTTGCATCTTCTTCTGTTTCGTTCCCTTTCAATCTCTCTATTGAGTTAATCTGTTTAAAATTAACTATACAGTCCAAGCAGTTGTTTATTGTAAACGTATATATTCCTCCAAAAAGTTCGGACGCAGTCTATGTAGAACTCTCTAAGGCCCTAGATTTTGTGATTGACTTGTCTTGCTCTAACAGCAACATCATACTTCTTGGGGATTTTAATTTACCTCACATAGAGTGGGTTCCCTCTGATGACGAATCCTATCAAGAAGCTTCTTTAACTTCTTCTCAAAATGAGTTACTGCTTCTTGATAGAATAATTTCAAATGACTTACAGCAAATAAGCTGTATTAAAAACTCTAAAAATCGAATTCTCGATTTGGTTTTTTCTTCAGACGCTAATAGTACTTTGGTTCTAGAATCTAGTTCCGGAATAACTAACATAGATAATTATCATCCTCCTTTGGATATTTTTCTTGACTTGAGCAATCACCTTACTGAAAACAGTAACCCTCATGATTGTTCATATGCTTTTGACTTCAGAAAGGCAAACTTTCAGTTACTCTCAGAAGAAATAGCTAAATCTGGTATTGAGAATATATCAGTGTCTAGCGATATTGACGAAGCAGTTTTTAATTTTTATACCATCCTTAACAACTGCATTAATAATACTATCCCTTTAAAAATTTTAAAAAATGGAAACTTTTGTCCCTCATGGTATACGAAAGAGCTAAGAACACTCCGAAATAAAAGAAACAAAGCATGGAAAGTGTACTTAAAAACTCTCTCGCCAGTAGACCACAACTCATACCTTATCCTTTTTGAAGAATTTAAATCTCTTTCAAAAAATCTATACACCACCTATGTAAACGAAATGGGTAGTTCTCTTAAGGATGACCCAAAGAAATTTTGGAGGTTTGTTAATTCGAAAAAAAAACTCTGATGGTTATCCGGCTAATTTCACGTACGAAAATTGTTCGTTGCAGAAAACAGTTGATATTTGTAACGCTTTTGCCAAAAACTTTCGTAATTCTTTTATTGACAAGCCTTTGGATGTCGACGAAAATTATTTTAGAGATTTACATACCTATGCCCAAACTAGCTGCAACAATATCCCAGTACCACCGAGTACTGTTTTAGACCTTCTCTCATCATTAAATGATGATTACTCATCTGGTCCAGATGGAATTCCCCCTATAGTATTAAAAAAATGTAAACTTATATTAGTTCAGCCCCTTAAATTTTTGTTCGAGTTTTCTTTAAGGACAGGCAGTTTTCCGTATTTATGGAAGAAATCGTTTCTTACACCAATCTTTAAAAAGGGCGAAAAAACTGATATCAAAAATTATAGGCCCATAGCAAAGCTCTCTTGCATTCCAAAACTATTCGAACAAGTTGTTTGTGAGAGCTTAACATTTCATACTAAAAATATAATATGTGAACAACAGCATGGCTTTGTGAGTAGAAAATCAACGGTTACAAATCTCCTTACGTTTTTGCATACTTGTGCTCTTGCATTAGAAAACGGAAATGAAGTTGATTGCATATACACTGATTTTTCTAAAGCATTTGACCAGCTTAGTCACAACATTATTATATTCAAACTCAAAGCTTTTGGTTTTCCGATTTGTTTTATAGCATGGATAAAATCATACCTTGAGAATAGATCTTACCAAGTTAAATTTAGAGACTTCCTTTCAAACTCATTCAATGCTCACTCGGGCGTACCCCAGGGAAGCCATTTGGGCCCGTTACTTTTCATTCTCGCTATAAATGATGTAACTTCGTGTATACATTTTAGTGACATTCTTATTTATGCTGATGATATGAAGATTTTTAAAACAATACAATCTAGTCATGACCACATTCTCCTGCAGGCTGATATTGACACATTTAATGTTTGGTGTGGGAAAAACGGTCTTTCTCTTAACCCAGTCAAATGTCAAACTATAACTTTCTCTAAAAAACGAGTAGTGAGTGCTTTTGATTATTCAATTTCACAGCACACACTCTGCCGTGTTTTTAGTTTCAAAGATCTGGGTGTTCACTTTAGTTCTGATCTAGGTTTCATAGAACATATTAATTATATTGTAAATAAGGCAAGTTCCATGCTTGGATTTATAAAACGCTGGGCAAAAGAATTTAACGATCCGTATGTTACTCTTTCCTTATACAATTGTTATGTACGACCCCATCTTGAGTACGCCTCCCAAGTTTGGACACCCTTCTACGAAATTCATAAAAGCCGTATTGAAGCAATACAACATAGATTCATTCGTTTTGCCTTGAAAGGTCTTCCCTGGGCTGATCCGTATAACCTGCCACCATATGAACACAGAATTCAGCTTCTCCAACTTCAAACTTTATATCAAAGGCGTGTTAATAATGATTTGGTATTTTTTCATCAACTTATCAATGGTAAAATTGATGCGCCTGACTTGTTAGCCCATGTAGGCATTAATTTCCGCGGAGGATCGCACCACCTGCGAGGATTTGAACTTTTCATGTTCCTTTTCACAGAACAAACTATGGTACACACGAACCTCTCAATCGCATGTGCAAACTTTTCAACTTGAACGCCTCGTCTGTTGATTTTAACATGAGTAAAATGGGATTAAAAACATTGTTTCGAACCAGTGCTCCACTCTCGTTTTAATGTTTTAACTTTGATTATTTAATTTTATATGTTTATATTTTTTCTAATTTTGTATATTGTCTTAGTTTTGTTAATTATCTGTATTTTTGTGTATGTGCTTGTGTTAGTTTACTTAATTTTACTAACCACTAACACATGCACTCATGATGAGACTCTGATTGTAGAATGCAGCTTGCTCTAAGCTCACTACAACAAAGAATCTGAAGTGAAAAAAAAAGTATTTATGCAAGTTAATGTTAGAATATCGGACTCTAAGAGCATCAACAAATTTCGGAAAAGTGTGCATAGTTTAGTTTAGTTAAAGACAAAATGTTGTCGATCAGCATAACTGACTTTTAGTTAGTAAAATTATAACAAAATGTATGTGTTTTTAATTTTTCCTTTCAGACGGCTTCCCTGCATGCATCTATTCCATACCGAATGTGTTGATCAGTGGCTGGTCACCAATAAGCATTGTCCTATATGCCGCGTCGATATCGAAACCCATCTTACCAAAGACACAACCAGCTCATTATGACCCGCCCCTAGGGTTATATCAACCTAAAAATTCGTTAATCCATGAAAAAATACAACTTATTATAAAATTAATATTAATACCCCACATATACATACAACCGAAAGAAAAATTAAGCTTAAAGCATGAAAAACCAACAAAAAATAAAAAACAGAACCTTTTTGTTTTGTCGGTTTTTAAAATAATGAAATTTTTACATTTGCTTGGTATTTATCAATTTATGAGCGCGGTTTGATTTTTCTTTTTTGTTTTTTTTTTTCATTTAAGCAAAATTGCTTTACATTATCATATTTATTATTGTTTTAACTCGTAAAAACCTCCATGCAAATACTGCATGTTATATACCTTTCTCATTTTGTATTTTAAGGCGAAATGTATTCGCTAATTAATTTATGTTATATATATATTATTTTTTTTTTCTAATCAAATTTTTTTGTTACTGCGATATATTATTGTTTTCTTCTTTTCTCTTTTGTTTGGAGCCCGTCATATTAATTTAAACTCTATGTGGTATGCAAAACACGTAATCCCAATTTCAGATCTCATTGTTGTGAGATAAAAGAATTTTTTTTGTACTGAAAATCTCACAGGAATGATATTTGAAACTGCTAAAAAAAACTGTTTTTAAATGCCACTTATATAATTATTTTATACGCTCTGTACTTAGAAAAATTCCTTGTTTTTCTATTTTGTTAAATTTAAATTTAAACTAGAAAAATCAATTTAGGAATAATTAAGATAAGTGAAATTAATAAAGAGCAAGTTCATATAATGGGAAGATCTATGTATGTAGATGATGTGTAAGTTTTTTTTTAAATGAAAAACAAATCTACATTACCAAGTGCCATAAATAAGTAAAAAAAAAGAAAAACAATTATTCATTTCTCATTTTTCTCAAGATAGAGCTATAAATGTTTTGTTTTGTATACATTTTTTGTTATTTTATTTAATCCTTCAATTTCAATTCTTCACTTTAGTTAGGTTAATGACATTATTAAATTCATTTATTATTTTTAAATAATTGATACCTATGTATATGTAAATTAGCGCTAATAGTTTTGTGAGCATTCATTTTCACTGTAATACATTTACTATGAAACATGTAAACACATTTAATACGGATAAGAAGTATTCCAAAAGTTTGCATAAAATCCGCGAATATATAAAAACAAATTAAATAAATACATACAGTGTCTGATAAACCATAATTATTTGTGTTTGTTTAGAAGAAATATACATATTATATTTAATCATTTTTACTTACATATGTATGTATAAGGTTTCGACTGTTAAGAACGGAATTATTACGAATTATTTTGAAGTATTCAACCCTACACTGAGTGTTTTGTATTCGCAGTAAATTTCCGAATGAATCGTTATATTGCGAAGAGGAATGTATTCACATCATAAGGGTCTGAACGAAATGCGAACGGAAAACAATTATCACACAGAAATCATCATTAGAAATTTGAAAGGTAAACCAAAGTTTAAATTTTTCGTTTTTATTTTTTTTTTTTTTGTCAAAAATGGAATTACAAACAAAACAGGAGTTGTACTCTATAATTCGATTCGAAGCCAATATCAAAGAATATCTTGCAAATAGCTAATTCTTAAGACTAAGAGGCAGTTGAGTTGGATAACAAATAACTCTCGCGTGATTAAGGTCACCATTTGCTTGATACAGAGGCAAACAGGCGCAACAGCCCGTTTGCCTCTTGGCAATTCGGAAGAACTCTCCGATCCGGAACGCCAATAAAACAATCAGGCACATGCAGTTTGATTCTGAAGTTTTCGTATCATTGTATTTGTACAACTTCACATGTGGATTGAATCGTTTTAGCGACGTCGTCGTTCAAACGATTCATGTATTTATGAGTTGCATCAATCAAAACAAAACGACCGACGCACAGTGTGGTATTCATAAGTAAAACTTGGCCAAAAGTATTTTTTTGTTTTTTAAACCAAGATAAGTTTTTAATACAAATTATGTGCAAAAACTATCTTATGAATATAAAAACACAATAAAATAATAGTCTATGATCCCGACAGAGGACGACTTACCCTCATCGCTATTCTCAATGAGTGGTATAAATTTAAGATTTAAAACTATTATCGTTGTTCTGAAACAGTATTGTATTACATGTTATACAGTTATACTGGTATACAAATAAGTGGTCAGCTTCATAATATAACAATTATTCTTCGATACACTATCCAGTGTATTATAGAGATCAGTGGTACCTGCCCAAAATTGTTAGACGTATACTCGCGTGCTTCGGTCTGACAGACCAATTGATGCCTAATACCAACACAAGCGACCCCCGCACAAAAACTTTAGACTACTCTACACTAAATTGAAGATTGAAATAAATGGGGGAGTTACTATGAAGTAGATTGCAGCAGGATGAACCGTTTTTAAAAAACAGGCCAATGTGCGGGTTGTTGGAAGGTAAGCAGTAAAAAATGGAAAATATTAACAACAAAAATTAAAAAAAAAGAATTTGTAGTCAACTGACGTAAGGAGAAGGTTTTTCAAACAACAAATTTCATCTAATGCAAGTTTATTTAAACAGCTTTCGTTATTGTTGCTCAGCCTTAATATTGTTTTAATAATTGCTCCAATAGAGTCGAGTTGGAATAGGGGCTGGGCGGTGTACATAATGCATATTATCTATTAAAACAACTCCGTCGCACATTTCGACTCGATAGTTAATTGAAAAATAATAATCAGCCTTATTATGAGTTTCACGTGAAAAACATTCCACACGGAAAAATTGATATTTCATTTTTCGCCTATTGTGAGTTTCACCCGAAAAATTAAAATTCCCCTTTTTTGTGAGTACTCATTTCGGGCGAAATGTATCGTATTTAAAATCTTGTATGATCACCTATTTTTTTAAGGTGAACAAAAGACAAACAGGTGGTGCTGGTGCCCTCTGCGGAAGTTTTTGTTTATTTTAGGCCAAGAGAAGTTCGGGCGAAACTCATAATATCTAGCTTTAAAAATTTCGGAGGAACAAAAATTTTTCGGGTGAAATATTTTCCGGCCGAAACTCATAATAAGGCTGAATAACATGCACTCTAAATATGAATTTATTATGAAAATGTGCATTCTGCATGAAATATGCACTTATGGTCATTTTAAGCGGAATTTTACAATTCGTATAGATACTTAGGTCTAATGCTTCAAAATGTTGTGAAAAAAAACATGCATTTGCATCGAACTCCTAGCCCTACTATGAGCTTAAGAGCAAAAACGTAATACTTTATCTTTTTTTTCAAAAATTAAATCGAATGAAACAAAATAACGGCTGGCTGGATAAGATTGAATCATGATAAAGCTTTTGTGGTTATTTTGAACTTTAAAACACACACTCAACTTTACTGGTTTTCGCGTTACTTTTGTTTTAGCGGTTGATTTTTCAAAAATTGAGTCCCAGAAATTGAAATTTAGTCGAATGGGATCATTTATGCAATCAAAGTCAAATTAGATGATTGTGTTCTGTGAAGTACAACGTTATTTTATTAAAATTTTGTGTTGTAGTGGTTTTTATTAAAGGCTTGAGCATTAAAAATTACTTTAAAGCCAGCACAGGTAGTAAGTGTACAATCTGAAACTTTAATCAGGCAAGGACTGACACAACGTGAAGTGGCTTCTCCGATCGGAGTACTGCTTTCATCCATGAAGTATATGTTGAAAAGGTTTCAGGAGACCGTTAGCTATCAGGTAGTGGAGGAGTAAGATGCTCATCGGCTCGGGATGACCTAGAAAATTTAAGGAACTTCTTCTTCATCGCGCGCCGTTGAGATCTGCCAGCGGCTTTAAATTTCAATAGAAGTCAACGTTTGGTGGACGGGAATTTAAGAGCTTCAAGGTACCTGCATCAAAAAACTACAGTGGCCCACTCACAGGATACTTACACGGTACGTGATTTCTAACTGTTTTTAATTCAAGCTTTTTTCTGAGATAGTGTTAAATTTTAAGTTAACGTTCTTAAAACTATTGTAAACCTTTTAATTCTCTTAAAAAACAGTAAAAATATTCAAACGTACGTATGAACATAATGTACATACATATTTCCCCTAACTATAATCAACAAATTTACAAACAAATATTTTAGGGCAATTTACAGCAAAAATCAAGGGTGGTCTCATTTCAATGTCGGTGAGTATACCTAGATTATTTCAGTTTTAAAGATTTGTATAACCTTTAGTCCAAATATGCGTTTCGCCCAGGCAAGACAGTTTTGCTCATCAGTTAGATGCTGTCGTTACCCTTCTAAGACGCAATATTTTGGTCGATGATTATCAACAAAACTTGCAGATCAAAAAACACTGCAAATTATATTCTTCTAGGGGAATTAGGTTAAATTCATGCACCTAGAAATGAATAGAGAGGCTAGAAGCATATAATTTGCAGTGTTTTTGGGCTGCAAGTTTTATTAGTGTTGATAATCATCGACCAAAATATTGCATACAAAATCTTTAAAACTGAATTAAATTCAATAAAGTCTACAAAAATAAAAACAAAAACAATAATTCTCTTATTGTTTGTGTTTTTCTTCTTCATATTTATACCTAGATTATGTTTATTGAATGTTTTTCTGGGAAATGGCTGAAAGATTTTCGGAAACTCAATTCTTTTGTAGGGGGATACAACTTTATATTAATTTGTTTTCGATACATTTACCGTTTATTAGTTAATAAGCGAAAAAACACCATGTACATACATACATATGTATGTTATCAGTTAGAGGAGGGCAAAAATTTTCCGTGTTCGCATGATCTACAAGTTTTTTTTTAAATATTTTTCAATAGCTTTTATATGCGAAAAACCTTTTGACCTTGCATAACTTTTTATGCGCACACGATTTGGCATTGGACTTTAAGATGAGTATTAAAACCTTATAACGCTTTTTCAAAACGGCGGGAAAAGCAGAAAGTATTTTGTTCGAAATACATAAATACCTTTGTAAGTAAGAAAAATATGATGCTTCACTTTGAATAAAAAGTCCGGTATGCTTGGAGTTTTAAACATTTGAAATTACGTACAGAAACTTTAGTTTTTCATTCGGGCAAATCAATTTCCGGCCTTTCAAAAACATTTTTTTTTTGTTTTTGTTTTTCTATTCAAGTTTTTGATTTGAGCCAAATTTAGTAACACTGCACTGTATTTATTTGACAAAAAAATTCATCATTAATAAATCAAACAGCCATGTGTGATCAACAAATTATGTACGAAGTTCCAGAGGAAAATGTGGTAGGTGAAACAAATCCCGATATTTTTCAAGATCCAGTTACTTCTAATTTTGCCCCACAAAATTGCTCGCCAATGCAATGTGAAGAACCAACAGCTTATGAAACATGCCAAGTTGCCTCAAAATCATTTAACTGTTCATGCGATATGGAATGTTGCTATGAACAGCCACCACGACAACCGATGTGCAGGCCTGAGGTCAGCTATATTCGACCAACTCAACCAATAGACACGGATACTATTTACAAGTGTTCTTATGTTGGAAACGAAGGATATAAGCGAGCTCTGCCAATTCACGTTCAAGATAGCATCAAACCGTTTCAAGGTCGAATGGACGGAAATACCATTCAAAAGCTTTCGTTTCAACCTCATTGTGTAGCTGGACGTGCCCAGCCTATAAAACCAAAATCAAACACACAAAGATTTGATGGACAATTTTATGACATAACGAGCCAGAAACACGATTATGTCCCGAAATGCTATAGCAAGAGGCAACCTTTAAAAGTTGCCGATGGAATTTTAAAGTTTTGTGCGCCATTAGAAAAATGTACTATTAACAAACTCTCATACATGCCTTACGACATATGTAGATACCCTCCACCAAAGCCTTTAATTCAGACTGGTCACTTTGTTCGACCTGATGCTCCTGGTGAGCATTGTACTGTCCAGAAATTGAGCTACTTGCCAGTTCCCTTACCTGCAAAAGAAGAAATGCCTTGGGCCAAAAGAGTTCGTGTAGAACCACCTCGAAGTGGTCCACTTTGTACAACATACAAACTAAGTTTTATTCCTAATTGTAATACTCAGAGAGTTCAAGCTCTAGTTCCAGAACAAGGTATACAAATTTTCGGTTCAGAAATGCCTGATAAAGATACAATCTACAAGCTCAGTTATTTGAAATCATGTGGAACGAAACCAGGGCCAATTATGCCTAGGCCTGGAATACAGTTTCCTTCCGGAGGAATGGAAAAGTGCACGGTTTATAAAGTGAGTATTTTTAAAACGCTATTTTTTTTACCTAAAACGTTCAATTTCTTTCTCAGCTATCATATCAACCTCAGAATTGCTCGGAACGTACTAAACCCATTCCACCAAGGGGAAATGTCTGCAAGTCAAAAGCTCCTATTCAGGATATGACAACGCAAAAGCATGATTTCGTTCCGAAACCAAACTGTCGACGTGGACTTATTATACCACCGACATCTATGTGTACACCTAGTTGCCCCATGGAAAAATGCACAGTTAACAAATTGTCATATTTGCCACAAGTGAGATCTGTTAAAATGGGTCCTATTTTACCAAGACCTGGATTGTGTAAAATCGATGCTCCGATGGCAAAGTGCACAACATATAAGCTAAGCTATATGCCTGTGCCAATACCACCGAAGGAGATACTGCCATGGGCAAGGCAGTCGTCTTGTGTACGCCCGACTGCACCGATTCAGAGTAGCACAATACAAAAGTTAAGCTATGGAGCACCTGGTAAATTTATCCGAAAAGGAAATTCCTGTAAGTAATAAAATATATTAAATCAATTTTATGAATTCGTATTTTTGATGGTAAAACAACATTTATTTCTCTTTTAAAGGTTGTTGTTGTACCAACAAAACAAATCCACAAACACAATACCCAAAAGCCGCCGTTTGTAGTTAATTTCACCTGTTATAAAATAATATTCCGTAAAATATACTTAATAGTTTAAAAACACAATAATAAATTTGTATTTCATTAAATAAAAATTATTTTGTACATATATTTTTCTAAGCCATTTGAATATGCGTCCTCTTTGCCACATACTTCCTCCTCTTGTCACGTTGTTTCTTCGACCGTGTAGCATCTCGGAATAACTCTACTCCCTCTCGCTCTTCAATATCATGTTGAAGTAACTGCAAACCATGGTAATTCATTCCCACCATATCACGACATTCAACCGTTAATTGTTGCAAGCAACGTATGATCGTTCCAATTATTGGCAAAAGTGTTTGATTACTTGTGATTGGTTTTTGATGGATTCTAAAGAGGAAAAGTACCACTTTGCATATGATTTCAGTTTGATCTTTACGGCTGTCGGCTAATTTTGGAACTCGCTCGAGAATGTCACAAACACTCGAAAAGGGCAGGAGTACCAGAGCTTCTTCCATGTCAAAGGCTCTTATTCTTTGTAAAACAGCAAGAAGGAAGTCATTCGATGTTTTTGCATCATAGGCTATCATAAGAGGATGCAACTCCGGAGCTTCATCAGCTTCAAATTCTCTAAGGATCTCCAAGCACTCGAGGATACTTTCAGCTGCTTTTTCTGCACCTACGGTTTTACGAGATGGAAGCTTTAGTCCAGGCAACAAAGGAATAGAATTGTCTTCGCCTGTTGCTAGAGTTTGATTTTCCATTTCCTCCCGCTCGTCTTCCTGAACATCCTGTAAAACTATAGGCTCATCGGTTCGTTCGTACATTCGAAGTGTACGGTCAGAACCACAGCTTACTAAATACCGCCCATTCGGACTAACAGCTAAACTGTACGCTTCGCCAATGTGACCCGGAAGAGTGATGATTTTTTCAAAGGAGTCTCCATCCCATTGTTTAATCTTGCCATCTTTGCCGCAAGTAAAAAACATATGCGTTTTAGGGACAAATTGAACTGCCATTACAGAATCATCATGTGCAAACAATGAACGATGGCAATCACCGAAATCTAAACCCCAGATTTTGACATTTCGATCAGCCGAACCAGTGACAATGATTGCCGAATCGTAAGAGATATCCATGCAAAGCACTGGTAGTTTGTGCCCATAGAGGGATAGATAGAACTTGAAGGTATCCAAGAAGAACACTTTAACTGTAGAGTCCAACAAGCCGACAGCCAAGAACTTCATATTAGGACTTACTTTGACGCAGAGGACAGTCTCTTCCAACTTAAGGGTATTCACGTGCAACAGTGATAACACTTTTGGTCTGGTCACTCCGTCATCGGTATTCGGATTATCAATTAGTTCGAAGGACCAACTCTTGACAGTGGTATCACTGCTGCCTGTCACACATCCCTTCATATCTGGCAGCAAGCAAATTGACCAGAGTTCGTTTTCATGAGCTGGAATCTCTTCCACTACTTCGCCAGTACCAACATCGACGATCAACAACACACCTGATTTCAGACCGAGGAGAACATAACGATCGCCAGGTACAAAGCAAGAACTGAGAACATACCCTGCCGAAACTGTTCTCAGACATTGCAATGATTCTTTATTCCAGAGTTTCATTGAGTCTCCACTGCCTGATGCTATTGCCAGGTTATCGGAACTGAAACACACTGTTCTGACTTCCGATTGATGACCACTTTGTGTGATAGAGCGTAGAAGTTTCGCTTCGCCCTGCTTTTCCATGACATTCAGCGAGTACATTTTCAAGCTGTTGTTGGAAAGATTTGTTATGATTCTTAGTTCATTGTTGACTCCCATCAAAATATCTATAGATTTAATCTTGTTTTTCACTTTGATGGTGGATAAGCGCTTAATTTCGTCGGAAAGACTCAGTTCCTTCGAGGAATCAGCTCCCTCAATTAAGGATTTAGCGGATTTCTTTAATCTCTTGGTCAAACGACTATTGGCTTCTTCCTTGGAGCAAATATAGAAATTCTCAATGATGTCATCGGTTCCATGGCAACTTATGACGCGTTCATTTGGATCAGCAATAAGACTTACTGTTCTCCCACGTCCGGATTTCTGTATAGCACCACAATTTGTTACAGTTATTGGACTTATGGTGTCTTCATCATCTAAGCTTAGCCCTTCAACAGCCGATTGCACATTATCAACTGTTGTATCTCGAATCGTCAATCTATAGATATTCATGGCACTCTCTCCAGCCCCTGCTATCATGAGGTTTTTGACAAATGCCAGAGCCCAGACTTCTGTGCGGTTGTCCACGATAGTCTTAAAGCATGTTTGTGTTTCAAGATTCCAAAATTTGATGTGAGTGTCTTTGGAACAAGATACCACAATATCATCTATTCCAAGTCTTTCAAAGAAGTGGGCGTCAGTGATTGGGCCATTGTGTCCTATCAATCGTTGCTTTCCAGTTAGAGTGACAATATCGCACACGACAAGTTCGGTGTCCAAACCGCCCGTTACCAAACGAATTCCCATTGCATCGTAACGTAGTATAGTGACCGCTGTTTTGTGAAGTGATAAGGAGCAAACCGATGATCTAGAAGCAATGTCAAATATTTCTACCACGCCGTCAGAGTAGCCAACAGAAATATGAACACGATCGGGACTAGCCCGGATAGCAGTTACTTCTTGTTTATCTCGTTTGAGGTACATGACTTTTTCACCTAATCTGTAATGAGAACGTACGCGTTAAGTAATGCTATTCATAAAAAAGACAGAAAAATAAACCTTAAATCCCAAACGAGGGCGTTTTCAGCCGCGCCAACTACAACATATCTGCCTTCGATGTTATCGTACACCAGGAAATTTATATTTGGACGACCACTGGCAATTATATTGAAGGTGTGGTCGAGTTTATAAGCCAAGTATTGCTTAGTGAGACCCATGATTTAATTTTTGTGCACTTTATCTTACAAGATTTATTGCATTTAAAAGTTTTGTACACTGTGGAGAAAACGAAATTATTTTGACTTTTGTAAACAACGTGCGTTCTTGAGTTTTGACAAATGCAAAAATCCAGGAATGTTATATGCAATGCAGTCAAAAATTTGCATGGCATGTCCAGAAAAAAAATAAGTAATGGATGCATTCAGGGAAATGTAATTTTCTTAAATATTTTTTTGTTCCGTTATGCTATGTTTCCACCAAAGATTTATCTCAGATTAGATTAAATAAATCTTTTTGGTGTTTCTACTGCACAAAAAGATTTAAAAAAGATTAAATTTGACAGCACCTTCAAAAATGCCAATGGCGTTCCAATTTTTGTTATGAAGTGCGAATGAGACAGAATATTTGATTCGTGTGAAACAATGAAGAACTGAATGCGAGTCTCGAATGAATCGTTCAGCATCATTTAAGAAAAGGTTAGTTCGATTTGTAAAACTATTTGTCCTAGGAAGATTTAACAAGATTAATTTCTAATCTTCAAGATTTACGAAATAAATTTGTATGGTAAATCTCCGAGATTTGAAGGAGATTTGAGGTAAATCTTATTAAATCTCAGATTAGCGTCAGGTGGAAATGTAGCATTACATGCTGGCTCCACCTGCCATGAACGATGCCAAGACTATGAACATGTCTAATAAAAATCCAATGGAGACTGAAAAATCCATGTCTTGTCGAAGACATGTCGAAGAAAACCAACTTTTGAACATGACATGAACGCTGTTCAAAGCTTGCCATGAAATTTGACGTTTCACGTGCGTGTGAGTTTTTTTTCAGGTTTTCCTTGTATCTAGAGGTAGTTTGATATTAAAAAAGGTCTTTCTATTATTATCTGGAGTCTAAAGGCCTAACTACATTCATTTCACTTTTGTACAAAAGTGAAAAATACAAGTATATGCTAGCCACACCTTCCTGCGAAAAAGAGAATGAAATTTGAGTTGAGCTGAATGCATTCAAACACGGAATAGGCTAGTTCAGTAACTATTCTCGATGTGAGGGACATCTATGGGTCAGTTTCTTAACTGTTTATTTAGATGTAGTTGTGTTTCACTTTTCTGCAAAAGTAAAAGTTAGGAACGCTCTAACTTTTACTTTTGTAAAACTTGAGATAAAAGATAGGATTGAATAGTTTATTGAAAAAAGACAAAAACTTTTTTCACTTTTGTACAAAAGTGAATTGAATGTAGTTAGGCCTTAAAGGGCGTGTATTATTGCAAAAGATAGAAGTAGGGGTGAGAGGGAAATGAACATGACATGAACTGCCCAGCAAGAAAAAATCTGCTGATTGTTGATTGGATTGTGGTTGTGGTGTTGGGCATCTGTATGTCCTGTGGAGTCGGGGTGTTAGGACCCGTTGTACAAACGTGGTTCAAATTTTGATCCGTGGTTCATTTTTACTGGCTGATTTCGGCAGAATAACAGGTTCAACGATGGTTCAAGGTTCAAGTGTGTTATAGTAGCCAATTTAATGAGCGAACTATCGTTGAATCTCAATGCACTCACAGAAGTCGGTGAGTTAAAATTGCTGAACCACGAGTTTAATATTTGTACAACTGGTCCTTATATTTCAGGGCGCTCACCTGAGCATATTTTTGTTTACTTAGGATTTTTGACAGCAAAACTGGGGAACTGGGTCTCTGACCCCTCAGAAATATATTGGACAGTTGTATTGGTACGCTTCAGCAGAGATTATCAAATATATGTAGATGGCAAACCTCGTCTGTTATTTTTGTTTGCCTACAAGCTGAAACGAACAGCTGGATTGATTATATTTGCAAATATTTTAGATAGTTAGCAGAAAATTTCTTTTTGGTCCCATTGAAAATATAAAATGCTTAATTTTAGAATTTTAACTAATTTTAGGCTGTTTTCTTATTAAAATTGTACATTGGAATTTGTATTCACTTTGTAGAAATGTCAAAACAACGGTTGATATTTGCTTTTGGAATTGCTCGCAATTTATTCGTATCCGTGGGTCACAGCTCATGTCAAAGGCATTTTACTGGTTTATTTTTATGACAATTCACGTCTAGTGGTGACCACACAAATAACTCACCTGAAAGAAATACCAAGATTCACGAGCGCAATACGCAGCTCATACAAGGCACTAAATGGCCACTTAATTTTTGATTTTCTGGAAAGTGTGTACAAAGCTTAAGAAACGAAAAGAAATAGTCCAAGCTTGCTTTGAACTCGACCGTAAACAAATGAATTCCACTCCGAATTGTCACTTGTGGAACATAATTAAAACGTCATTTTTTTATCAACTTGCGGCCTTGCGGGTGAGAAAAGTAATTAATTATTCGTTTTAAAAAGCACTTTTTGATTATTAAATTGTAAATTCTTATTCAATGGACTCACAAATCAGAAACGTAATACTTCTTTCTTTAATTAAATCCAAATGACACATGAATTTCAATTCAATTTTAGTTCAAAGATTTCCTTCTCTTATACAACAAAGTAACTGAGTTATGTTTTGCAAGTTGTGTGGACAACTTTTTTACCAGAAATCTTGGAACCAAGGAGGTGATACAATAAAATAAATAAACGAGATTGATTTAACTAAAGCATAAATAATCATTTCAGTCGGAATGTGTCGACAAATGTGTTACAAAATTTGCCCGTTTTAATCAATCAATGATGAACGTCTATGTTGAGGTACAAACTGATATCAACTACCGTCGAACTCAAGAGCTTGAAGCTGCGACCAAACAAGCTGAAGCTACAGCTGCCTCTGCTGCACCATCAATAACAACTGAAAATACGATAGGAAGCGTAACAAACGCCAGTGTCTAGTAAAGCATTTTATTTTGTTAATTAGATTAAGATTTAAGTTTTAAGTTATAGTTGTTTATTTATCTTGACATGGCTAATATTTGCGTTATAGCTTTGATCGGACTTCCAGGTGCTGGTAAAACGTCATTTTGTCAAAATATGACTAAGTGTTCGTTGGAGTATAAGGTCATACATATTTGCTACGACGAAATCTTCCATTTTCATCCAGAAGGTAATCAAAATACATTTAAAAATGAACGTAGGAAAGTTACTCAGAAAATCGAGCAAATAATAGACGAAATAAAATCGAATACTCTTCAAGGCATGGAACACTCCAGCTCGATTCCTTCAAACTTCTATGTCATACTAGTTGATGACAACCACTACTATGCTGGAATGCGATATGAAATTTACAAAATTTGCAAAGCTAAGCAAGTGTCCTTTGGTCAAGTTTACTTTCCAGTTGATCTAGAGTGTGCTCTAGCTCGGAATACTACTCGAAGTCATAATGCATTGCCCTCTCATGTAATAGAAAAAATGAATAACCGTTTGGAAAGTCCCTCTGAAAAAAACCAATGGGAGAGAAATTCTTTAATCTTTCACAATTCTGTAGAGGTCGAAAAATTTTTGGCATTTTTGAAAACATGTTTTCTTAGCCCTGTGAAGAGTACACACGAAAAGAATAATAAGCACACGACAGAAGAAAGCTTTATTCATGAAGTAGATATATGCTTAAGAAAGCGCATAAAAGAACTATTGCAAAACTCTGAAGGAAACCTCAGAGAAAAGGCTTATATTTTGAATAAAAGGAGAAAATGTATTTTATTAGACATAAAGAACAGAAATGTGTTTGATGACACTTTAAATGTTCATAACATTTGTGAGCATTTAACTTTGTGATGAAGTATTGAGTTTTTGTACTTATCCTTCTTTTAAATTTCGTCTTATCAGAAATAGCTACATACCAATGCAAAATAAAAGTTTAGAAATTTTGCGTTTACCAAAATAAGTTTTAATAACACTCATTACTCAAACCAAATAAAGAACCGTGCCTGGCCAAATACAAATAAATGAATGTTTTATTAATCATTTTATGTTTGATATCAATACATACATAGGTATACATATTGATAATGTACATTCAAAACATATTGGGAGAAAACGAATAGTAAAGCAATTATTGCGCAAAAATACAGTAATTTTTATACTCAGTTTGGAATTTTAAAATAGTAGATGACGGAAAGTCAAACATTTCAAAGAATTTCTTTCTTATATTCATGTTTTCTTATATAAAACTAGCTGACCCACCCGGCTTCGCTCGGTTAGAAATATGTTAGTTTCATGCTAATTACTTAAATGAAATAAATTTTTGAAATTTATAAAAACTGATAGAAAGAACAATGTTAACTTAAAACTTAAAAAATGTTGTTAATAAATATTTAATTTTGAAAACAATAACATGAACAAAACGAAAGTGATACATACTTAGATATTCATCTGTATACAGGGTGTCCCGTAATGAGTGGATAATACTGCAACTGGTGATAGCAGGCCTTATGACTGCTCAGAAAAAAAATATAAAAAAAATATTTTTCTTGTGGTCTCCATGGTATAATTTATTTTCGAAAAATGTTAAAAAATTCGGGGTCTCCTAAAATACCTAATTACAACGGCCACCCATAAAGGATTCTTATTATTTTTGTATTTTTATAATGTTCTTGAATAACCGTTCTAAATGATGGGTAGTAAATTTTAACACCAGCTGATGCATTTTTTGTGTTATAATTTTTTAAAATTATTTTTTTATTCAAAAATAATTCAGTATTTTTTTTCACCAAAGTTTGAAAAATCATAAAGGGAAAAAAATGTATGAGAACATAGGTGGCAAATTTGATAAAAATTGGCCTGTTTAATATACTTTCCAAAATGGTATAACACATGTTTGTGTCTACAACCATAACCAATAAAATTGGCATTTGATCTACTATAGTAGTTTTTTAACATTTTATCAGATGAAATTAAGTTACTAAATTAAGTAGACACTACGACGACGAATGAATGACTAATATTGTTTTTTTTTAATTTTTATTGCATTTAAAAATAACCGTTCTTAAATAAAGGCAGTAACATTTAACACTAGTTGCTGGATTTTTTTTTATAATTTTTTAATTAATTTTTAATACAAAAATGATTAAATATTTATTTTCATCAAAGTTTGTTAGTTAATAAAAAAGACAAAAAACTGAAAACTTTCGTGGCAAATAATGTTAAAATCTCCTTTTAATGTACTTTCCCAAATGGTAAATCACAAGCTTTTATCTACAGCAATAACACATTAAATTGGCTTTTTATCTACTAGAGAAGATTTTTAACACTTTCTCAAATCAAAATTGACTTGTAATAAAATAGGCATTAAAATGCATAAAAAAGTAATATTTGCAAATATTGTCAATTCTCTGTCATTACATAACGTATAACGTTGTTATACTGGTTTCGTCAATTAAACGCATTTTTGAATTTGATTAAATTAATACTGATTAAGAATGTCACAGTATACGCCGCTGGAGTATGCAAATATGCATTTAATATACGGGGAATGCAGAGGAAGCGCTAACGCAGCTGCAGCACTCTATAGAGAGCGATATCCAAATGCGCGACATCCGGACTATCGAGTGTTCATCAGAGTCCACCAATGTTTTTCAGAAGAACGAATGCCTGGTAATGGACTGGGCAGCACTAGCGGAGGACGTTTACCGCGAGAAGAAATTGATGGTATTGTGCTGAATGCAATTGAAGCAGATTCAACTACATCAACACGGGAGATTGCAAGACGAGCAAGGATCGCAAAATCATCAGTTCATAAGGTATTGCAAAAATATAAATTTCATCCTTTTCATTTCACGCGTGTCCAGACTCTGCTACCAAGAGATTTCCCCGCAAGAGTTATTTTTTGTCAAAAAATGTTGGAAAAAATTCACGAAGATCCGGAGTTCTTCAAAAAAATATTGTGGAGTGATGAGTCGTCTCTTAAAAGGGATGGATATTTCAATATCCATAATTTACATAGCTGGCAACTGGAAAATCCAAATTTAATGCGCGAGGACAGATCGCAGTACCAATTCAAAATCAATTACTGGGCAGGTATCCTGAATGGACAAATTATAGGCCCTTTTGAATTACCAGGCAACTTAGATGGTGAAGCCTATCTTAATTTCTTGCAAACTAATTCGCCAACTCTATTGCAAGAAGTGCCCGAGGAGCTAAGGAATTCAATGTGGCTTCAAAACGATGGATGCTCATTATGCTGTAAATGTAAGGAGGTACTTGAATCGAGCGTATCCCAACAGGTGGATAGGCCGTCTGGGCCCAATTTTGTGGCCACCACGTTCGCCAGACCTAAATCCTTTGGACTTTTTCTACTGGGGGTGCCTGAAAGAAATGGTTTATACTAAACCAATTACATCCATTACGGAACTGCGTCGTCGTGTTCAAGACGCTGTGATGAAAATAAATGAGCGCCAATATGCTCGTTTTATTGAGAGGTCCTTCATTAGAAGATGCAGAGCCTGTATCACAGTGAATGGGGGACAGTTTGAACACTTGATATAAATTTATTTAAAAATACAAATAAATCATAATTTTAATACTGTTGTTTTTATTTATCGCATTTCCCATACCTAAATCAAAACCTTTTTGAAAGTGCATACTATTATTTTAGGTATTGAATTTAGCAGACATAATAGTGACACTGGTATATCTATTGACTTTTCCTTACAACTCAATTTTTGTAGTCATCAAACTTTGATGAAAATAAATATTTAATCATTTTTGTATTAAAAATTAATTAAAAAAATTATTAAAAAAAAAATCCAGCAACTAGTGTTAAATGTTACTGCCTTTATAAGAACGGTTAAATGCAATAAAAATTAAAAAAAACAATATTAGTCATTCATTCGTCGTCGTAATGTCTACTTAATTTAGTAACTTATGTCGTTTTTTATTGTTGAAAAGATTTGATCTTTTTGCGAAAAGATTTGCATTTATTCATTTTCATGTTTTATTCAAACAAAGATGAGATCTGAAGAAGAGAGATGCGATCTTTCTAGTTTGGGAGATTTGATCTGCATTCACTAATACATGCAAACACTTTCCTGTCAAACAGCAAATCTCAGTTATGCATTTCTTTGTTTTGCATTATTTTTGTATGACATCGTACGTGATGTTTATTTGTATGCGTGTATGTGTGCTATGTGTGTAATTGAATCTACTTAAAAGTACGCCCAGATGTTTCATTCAAGACAGCAATTCTTGATTTTAAAATCAAATCTTTCAGATTTCAATGAAAAACGACGATTTCAATGATAAAATGTTAAAAAACTACTATAGTAGATCAAATGCCAATTTTATTGGTTATGGTTGTAGACACGAACATGTGTTATACCATTTTGGAAAGTACATTAAGCAGGCCAATTTTTATCAAATTTGCCACCTATGTTCTCATACATTTTTTTCCCTTTATGATTTTTCAAACTTTGGTGAAAAAAAATATTGAATTATTTTTGAATACAAAAATAATTTTAAAAAATTATAACACACAAAATGCATCAGCTGGTGTTAAAATTTACTACCCATCATTTAGAACGGTTATTCAAGAATATTATAAAAATCAAAAATAATAATAATCCTTTATGTATGGCCGTTGTAATTAGGTATTTTAGGAGACCCCGAATTTTTTTAACATTTTTCGAAAATGAATTATACCATGGAGACCACAAGAAAAATATTTTTTTTTTTCTGAGCAGTCATAAGGCCTGCTAGTTGCAGTATTATCCACTCATTACGGGACACCCTGTATATGTATATTAGGGTGGTCCTTATATTGTTTTTTTTTTTTTGAAATTCCAACTTGGATAGGCATCAAATGACTCTAAATAGAGAAAAAAAAATGTCGTAATTTTTTCAGATTTTTATTTCACCCCCCTGGTCTATCTTTTTCCACTTCAAGGTACAAATAATGGATTAAGGGTGATTCTTATAAAAATAAAAATTCTTATGAAATAAAAATCTGAAAAAATTAGGGAAATTGTTTTTCAATGTTTTGAATCGAATGAAGGCTATCCAAGACAATGTCCAATTTAAGGACCACCCT
The DNA here is from genome assembly GCA_963921185.1 of Dasysyrphus tricinctus. NCBI lineage: Eukaryota > Metazoa > Arthropoda > Insecta > Diptera > Syrphidae > Dasysyrphus > Dasysyrphus tricinctus. The sequence goes on from OY992530.1 coordinate 246,101,166, forward strand.
AATGTATATATATTGACCCACCTGGCTCCGCACGGTTACACAAATTTAAGTTTCATACGAATTAAATGAAATACATTTTTTAAATATAATTGTAATAATAGCTTTTTATGGCCTTTAGTCCTATAAATTGGCGTTTCGTTCGGCTTACTCACTTGAACTCATCAGTGACATAGTGAGGGCTTTGTCATACGCAATTTATATTAAGTTCAGTTTAACTTACATGAATTTTTCAACGAAAATCCACTGTAAACTAAATCCAACAAGATTAGAATTCCTAATCATTAAGCTGGAAGTTTTTTTGCCCTGGGCCAGGCATAGTTTCTATATAAGAAGGTTTTATAATACAAATTCTATATACTACTGAAATAAATCAGCCAAGTAGAAGACTTAGCATTAAGGATTTGACTTGTTGAATTATTGATTCAAAATAGCTTTCTATGGCCTTTAGTCCTATAAATTGGCGTTTCGTTCGGCTTACTTCCTTGAACTCATCAGTGACATAGTGAGGGCTTTTGTTGAAGTTTCAAACGAACTCCATTGAACGAATCCAATAATACTTGAACGCATCTATTTTCTTGATGCGACTATAAACTATATCTTATTCATTTTTTCTGTCTCTCTCTTAATTTTCGTTTATGTAAAACTAATGTGAATAAAATCTTCGAGAACACAAGATCTCATTCTTTGTAACTTTATTAGTTTTCTGTTTTTATTTTCTTTTGGACTTTTAGCGTCTCCAACAGGTTATGGGCCCAGTCCCATAAAGACAAAGTTTTAAATTAGAGTCTTAAGATAATAAAGTTATTATGTCTGAGTTAAAGTTTTCGTTCCAGAAATTGAACAATGATAATTACTTCATATGGAAGTACAAAATGGAGATGTTGCTGATTAAGGAAGGAGTCTGGGGCTATGTGTCTGGCGGTATAGTCAAGCCGGAGCTGGTAACGTCTGTATGGGTTTCCAAAGACGACGAGGCTCGTGCAACCATTGCATTGTCGGTCGAGGACAGCCAGATTCAGCACATCAAGAAATGCACCACGTCGATGGAAGCATGGAACGCGCTGAAGGTGTACCATGAGAGAAACACTTTGGGCAACAAGGTGCAACTTATGCGACAGATTTGCGGCCTTCGATTGGATGAGGGTGGAAATGTGGAAGCCCATATAACAAATATGAATTCTTTGTTTGAGCGGCTGGCGGCAATTGGCGAAGAGCGTCTATCAGAACAGTGGAGTGTTGCAATGCTGTTGAGCAGTTTGCCTAAAAGTTTCGACACGTTGATCATGGCACTAGAAACGCGAGAGGAACTAAGCTTCGATTGTGTGCAGTCAAAATTACGGGAAGAATTCAGGCGAAGGACAGAACCAATTGCTGAAAAACATGAATCTGCGATGAAAGTGACAAAAGAGGTGCGTCCAACAAAAGCTAACGGACCAGAATGTTACTTTTGTCATCAAAAGGGTCACTTCAAGAATAAATGTAAGCTGTATCAAGAATGGAAGAGCAAAACCAAGCAAAAGGCACATTTGGTTTCAACATCTACACTCAAGAACGAGGTGAGTTTTTTCACATCATTTCGTAATGCAAACGGTTGGATAGTCGATTCAGGATCGACATGTCATATAACAAATATAAAAGATTTTTTCGTGGATTTCAATCCTGCTATAACAGAAAAAGTTTTTGTTGGGGATGGCAGCGAACTGATTTCAGAAGGACAAGGTACGTGTGAAATCAAGATCCTGAATAGCGACAATGTTGAAATCAAAGCATCTATCTCACATGTTTTGTATGCTCCAAAGATGCAGGGTAGTCTTTTGTCGGTTTCATGTCTTTCTGAAAAAGGCATTGAAGTAGTTTTTGAGAAAGGAATGTGTAGACTTCTTAAAGGCGGTGTCGAGGTCGGTGTAGCAGATCTATCGCAAAATATGTACACTTTGAGGCAGGCAAATAGAGTTTTTGTTGCTGGTCATAAGGACAATTGCTTACATCAATGGCACCGTGTACTTGGTCATAGGGATGCAGATGCGATTGAGCTCATAGTTACGAAAGATTTGGGTTCTGGTATCAAAATTGATAAATGCGGCATAGATGATACTTGTGAGGTATGCCTACAGGGAAAATCAACTCGTCTTCCATTCCCGAAAAAATCTGAAAATAGGTCAATCGCTGTTCTAGAACTAATACACACAGATGTATGCGGCCCCATGGAGGTAAGCAGTGTGAGTGGGAATCGTTATTTCCTTACTTTTGTCGATGATTATAGCCGATACACTGTCGTTTATTTGCTACAACACAAATCAGAAGTCATTGATCGTATGAAGGAGTATGTTGAGGCAGCAAAAACAAAATTCGGGAAAAAGCCAAAGCTTTTCAGATCAGATCGTGGTGGAGAGTACACCGGGCACCAAATTCAGAATTACTTGCGACAGCAAGGCATTCAGAGTCAATTTACAGCAGCGTATTCTCCGCAGCAAAACGGAGTTGCTGAAAGGCGTAATAGGTCTTTGGTGGAGATGTCAAGGTGCATGATTATAGAGGCAGGACTAGGCAAACAGTTTTGGGCTGAGGCGATTTTGACGGCTGCATACTTACAAAATAGACTGCCATCAAGAGCAATCACAACTACCCCTTTTGAGATGTGGAACGGTACTAAACCATGCTTCGAACATCTTCGTACGTTTGGAGAGCGATGTTACGTCCATGTTCCGAAAGAAAAACGAAGGAAATGGGATAGTAAGTCTGACTGTATGGTTTTTGTGGGTTACGATCAAAATTCTAAGGCGTACAGATTGCTCAATCCTGAAAATAAGAGAATTGTAGTCAGTAGAGATGTTCGCTTCCTGAAGCCAAGTGGTTCATCGTTGAATTCTTCAAATGGAAAAGTGATTCCCGAAAAAGACATTGCAGTTTCCGATGGTAAAACAAATAATATGCGAGAGCTGCAAAGTGATGATACATTGGTTGAGGTGATCGTAAATAAACGACCAAACAAGGCTGAAGAAGACGTGATGGATGCTGAACAGGATGATCTGGAGTATTTTTCTGGTGAGGATGTGGATTCTTCTTCTGAATCTCAGTTTCTTGAATTCGATGAAAAGGCGGTTGATGAGGTTCAGGGTGTTAGTGAAGACTCAGTTGTTCAGAAAAGAATATCTAACAGATCAACAAAAGGTAAGCCACCTTCGAGATATATAAACGAGGTTCATGTCATAAAGAAAAGGCAGAAAACAAACACGAATCCAACAAGTTTGCAAGAGGCTTTGACTGCCAATGAAGCAGAGATCTGGAAAAGTGCAATGAGAGAGGAGATGCAATCATTGCAGAAGAACAACACTTGGGATATTGTGCCATTGCCTTCTGACAGAAAAGCAGTAGGTTGTAAATGGGTCTACAAACGAAAAACGGCTGAAGGAGGAGAAAAATGTGTCTATAAAGCTCGTCTGGTTGCCCAAGGTTTTTGTCAGCGATATGGAATAGACTACGACGAGACGTTTGCTCCTGTTGTACGTCATACAACACTAAGGGTCCTTTTGGCAGTTGCGGGTCATCGGAAAATGCACGTGCAGCATTTTGATGCTAAAACTGCTTTCCTAAACAGTGATTTAAAGGAAATAGTTTACATGAAACAGCCTCCAGGCTTCGTAATTGAAGGTAAGCAGCATGAAGTGTGTAAATTAAGTAAGAGTATTTACGGCTTAAAGCAATCTGCGAGGTCATGGAATCAAGTTATAAATGAAGCGTTAATCGACATTGGTTTTAAAAGAAGTGAAATTGACCAATGCCTATACACAAAAAAGATTGAGAATACTTGGATCTTCATCTTGATTTATGTTGATGACCTGTTAGTTTCAAGTACAGATATGCAACTTATTGACGATTTAAGCAAGTCATTGGGATCTAAGTTTGAACTTAAAAGCCTTGGAGCTATCAAACAATATCTTGGACTTGATGTGAATCGCAATAGCAACGGACTTTTCTCAATAAGTCAAACAGGCTACATCAAAAAGATAGTCGAAGACATGGGTTTAAAAAATGCAAAAACCTCAAATGTTCCGTTGGAACCCAGCTATGGCAAAGGAAAGTCTGATCCATGTTTGCTATCAGATAACGAAAAATATCAGAGATTTATCGGATGTCTTCTTTATATTTCCGTTAATTCTCGGCCGGACATCGCAGCTAGCGTCTCTATCCTCGCTAGAAACGTTTCTCAACCCTCATCAGAAGATTGGAACGAACTGAAGAGATTAGTTAGGTACCTCAAAGGCACAGCGGATCTTAAACTAGGACTAGGTGAAACAAAATACACATCCAAACTCTTTGGTTACGCGGATGCTAACTGGGCAGAGGATCGCACAGAAAGAAAATCTAATAGCGGATACATCTTCAAGGTCTTCGGTGGAGCAGTAAGCTGGTGTTGCAGAAAGCAAAGTTGCGTAGCTCTCTCATCGACGGAAGCAGAGTTTATCGCATTAGCAGAGGCTAGCAGAGAAGCAGTTTGGCTGAAAAGGTTACTCGAAGATATGAAAGAAAGTATCGAGGAACCCGTCCTTATATTAGAAGATAATCAAAGCTGTTTGAAGTTAATCTCCAGTGAAAAATTCAGCGGTCGTTCCAAACATATCGATACAAAGTATCATTTTATCAAGGACTACATCGCAAATGGTATTGTAAGATGTGACTACTGTGAAAGTACCAACATGGTGGCAGATCTTCTTACAAAGCCACTACAAGCAGGAAGAGTCAAAGATCTCAGAGAAAGATGTGGATTAAGCTCGTTTGAGTAGGAGTGTTGAAGTTTCAAACGAACTCCATTGAACGAATCCAATAATACTTGAACGCATCTATTTTCTTGATGCGACTATAAACTATATCTTATTCATTTTTTCTGTCTCTCTCTTAATTTTCGTTTATGTAAAACTAATGTGAATAAAATCTTCGAGAACACAAGATCTCATTCTTTGTAACTGTATTAGTTTTCTGTTTTTATTTTCTTTTGGACTTTTAGCGTCTCCAACAGCTTTGTCATACGCAATTTATATTAAGTTCAGTTCAACTTACATGAATTTTTCAACGAAAATCCACTGTAAACTATATCCAACAAGATTAGAATTCCTAATCATTAAGCTGGAAGTTTTTTTGCCCTGGGCCAGGCATAGTTTCTATATAAGAAGGTTTTATAATACAAATTCTATATACTACTGAAATAAATCAGCCAAGTAGAAGACTTAGCATTAAGGATTGGACTTGTTGAATTATTGATTCAAAATAGCTTTTTATGGCCTTTAGTCCTATAAATTGGCGTTTCGTTCGGCTTACTCACTTGAACTCATCAGTGACATAGTGAGGGCTTTGTCATACGCAATTTATATTAAGTTCAGTTCAACTTACATGAATTTTTCAACGAAAATCCACTGTAAACTATATCCAACAAGATTAATATTCCTAATCATTAAGCTGGAAGTTTTTTTGCCCTGGGCCAGGCATAGTTTCTATATAAGAAGGTTTTATAATACAAATTCTATATACTACTGAAATAAATCAGCCAAGTAGAAGACTTAGCATTTAGGATTGGACTTGTTGAATTATTGATTCAAAATAGCTTTTTATGGCCTTTAGTCCTATAAATTGGCGTTTCGTTCGGCTTACTGACTTGAACTCATCAGTGACATAGTGAGGGCTTTGTCATACGCAATTTATATTAAGTTCAGTTCAACTTACATGAATTTTTCAACGAAAATCCACTGTAAACTATATCCAACAAGATTAGAATTCCTAATCATTAAGCTGGAAGTTTTTTTGCCCTTAATGCTAAGTCTTCTACTTGGCTGATTTATTTCAGTAGTATATAGAATTTGTATTATAAAACCTTCTTATGTATAATTGTAATATTTAAAGAACTAAAAAAAAAATATTTTTAACTTAAAGCATAGTACGCAGCTGAAGTGAAACGGAAATTCTCATACAGAAATTGACATAACGAAATTGTAAACGAAAAATTTCGTATTGATTTTTGTTATGTAGTACGCAGTTCGACAATGAAATAACAATAAAACAGAAAATCCTAGCAGATACTCGAACCAAGTCTCCACTTATTTTTCGTATACAATTAATTGTTCTGAACATTATTTCAGACGAAATTTTGACAGTTTGTTATATTTTGCTGTTGAATTTTATTTAAAAATGAAAATAGAAGAAAATACCATCGAAACGAACTGCAAAACACAATTATTTAGAACCCTTAGCACCACAACGGACGACACGAAAAAAAAAAAAAAACAAGAATTCACATCAGACGAGAAAAAAAATTGACTTAAGATTTTAAACTGCTTTATTTTTGTATTTATTTTGACATCTTTCTGATGAAACTCTCCATATTTTTTTCGCAATCACTTCGTTTCTGATTTCGTTCTCGAGTTGGAGACCCCAGAAAAATTTCGTTTCACTTCAGCTGCGTACTAGGCTTAAAAGTGAAAAAGTGAAATGAACATTTTTAACCTTATGCTCCCGACGGAACTGGGAAAATATTCCTGACATATTTAATTTTATTTAATTTTATTTAATTTAATTTCGTTTACTCTTTGGATTTCCCTCTCATGCCGCCTCATCATGCCTTTTTTGGAGATTTTCAGAAAAACAAAAAATCAACAAATAAAGTCTCCACAAAAACGCCAAAACTGCTTGCTTAAAAAGCTTAAACAATGGGTCCTATTTATCGGATCACCAAGATTAAAGTCTTGAAACTTAGGGAAAATGACAAAGCATAAATTCTTATTTTTTAAAAGTGAATTGAAGCGTTAATGACCCAACCATATAAACAGGAAACCCCCACCCCCTCCAAAGGCTGAAAAAAAACTGCCAGACTTTTGTATTCGATATCACGATATACATATGTACATACCTATAATCCCTCATACTAATATTTTGGTTATATATCCACTCCCAAAATTTTCTGTCGGTTCTTGGTGTAAAATGAATACTCAATATCCTGAATTCTATCTTCACATTTTTCTTTTTTTTTTAAATACATGTTTGGCCATTCTGATGTAGGTACTGAATACCGAATTTAAAAAAAAAATCGACCCGAGTTAATGTCCGTAGATTACAATATTGTTTCAATTTAATTAAATCAGTTTAAATTAAATTGACAAATTGAAAATAATTTTCTATGATTACATGAAAAACACTTGTTATGTTGACCGCTTTAATGAATTTTTACCAAACTTCACAGAAACTTTCTTAGACATTCTCAGAAGATCCTTTACCAAAATGATTGTTATAGACATTCTCAGAAAACCCTACCATAATAATTGTTAGTCATTTTAAAATAATGCACTAAAAATGTTTGTCCTTTACCGAATTTTAACCAAACTTCACAAAAAGATTGTCGTCAATAGGATAGCTAACTTTATAAAAATAAATTGAAAAAATCGACCCATCCATTCTCGAGTTTTTAAATTGACAAACTGAAAATAATTTCTATAATTACAGTAAAAACATTTGTTATGTTGATAAATTGCAAACCGCTATACCGAATTGTGACCAAACTTCACAGAAACCTTCCTAGACATTATCAGAAGACCCTATCAAAATAATTTTTATTAATTTAAAAAAATGCACCAAAAATGCATTTCGCGGTTTTCCCTTTATCTATTTTCAACCAAATTTCAAAAAAAGACCATCCTCAATATGATAGCTAACTTTATAAAAAAAAATTGAAAAATTCGGCCCTGCCATTCTCGAGTTTATCGAGTCCGAACATAAGGCAACTTATTTTTATATATAAGAGAAGAAGATTGTACATCTCAAAATTGAGCGTAAGCCAATTTATAATACACATTTAACCCTAGTTCTAAGGCAGGAATTAAAAATTTAGTATCGCGTTTTTTATATTAACAAAGTTTATTTCTTACGCTTAAGATAACGGCTTATACCATGCGTATTCAAATTTTTGTTTGAATAATAGCCATTCTTAAATAACACAAAATTGAGCGTACACTTTAATGTGCAAGATGCGCAGCTTAAAATCATTGTAAAATTTACCGCTATTTTACCTTGGGGGCGTAAGTGCGTATCAAATTAAAGCAGATTTTAATTTGTTTCGCGCAGTTTAAGGTAAGAGGTATTATTTTGTAAAAATGACCGGGAAAAAAATGTTTCTGAAAAACATATTCTTAATTAACATATTGCAAGGGGAAACTATCATGCAAAATCAGTGAAACTTGCGCCCAAACCCATTGCATAGTGCATAAAAAAATCATAAATAAATTTCTAAATGAATGTAAGATTCTGCTGAGAAAGGTAGAAAATTTTTCTTAAATAGCACAATGAAAGGCTTATTGCATGAAAAATCAAAGTTAATCCATAAACCAGTGTTCTAAGACTATAGCGTTGGATATCGCGGAAGGAATTTAAAGGCCATTTGTCAACCGGAACCATTCTACGGGTATTACGGATAAATACCATCCATGACATTGTTGCTCGTAAAAACCATTTGTTTCTGTGGTGAATTGACGAAAACGTTTAAAGTTCTCTAAAAATCATATTAATAAGCCACAAAGCTGATGTGGGCAATTCCATGGTAACTCACGTTACATTTGGGAGAGTTTTACGCTCTCTTTTATTAAAATTTCAATATTTATATGAATATAAATAAAACAAACTTTAAACGCTTTACATGGTAATGATTTCGACTGCTAGGAAAAAATAAAATTTTTGGGAAAAATAAATTCTTTCTTATTAAAAAATACTAAAACATGTTGGTAACTCACGTTACCATATTCGGACACGGGTTTTGTAGCAGTACAATGCCTATTTTCTAAAAATTAAACAAACCAATAAGGCTTTACTGGCTTGTTGAATAAGATATAAGAACTTATCAGCCTGTTTATATGTGTACATAAATTTTAAATTATTGAACATATTTTATACAAATCTAATAAAATACATGGTAACTCACGTTACAAAAAGTCGGTAACTCACGTTATTTCACGTTTTTAACTTAAAAATTTAGGGCTATGCCTTTTATAATTTCATTTTATTTTCAGCCGTATGTTTGTTACTTGAAGGATATTTTGCTATTCTAATTTTAAAACTAGCAAGCAATAGACAGGGGGTGAGATAAATTTTCCATTTTTCTATCTTCATGTCCACTTTTTCATGGAATTCGAATTACCCAAGTGAACATTAATGAACTTTTCTTTTGGCAACAAAAATTGATTTTTTTTCCCCTTCAGATCTGTCAAAGTAAAGATTTTGTCAATTTGAAGCCTTCCAATGGCCAAAAAAATCAGGTTTTTTTTTTGCTCGGAAATCAATTTTGCAGATCTGATTTTTTCGGCAGATTAACCCCTCTTTTACTAACACCATTATACACGAGAACAATTGACAGCAATCAGTTTGACAAGTCTGGATCGCTACAGCTTCACAGACATAAATTATACACCAATTCAATGAAAAAGTAAAATCAATCTGAATTCGCGACGAAAAAACTCAATTTCCAGATCAAATACATACACTCCCGTTCATTTGAATAGGTTCAAAATTTTCGTGTGCGATTAACCGTTATAACTCCGAATTGAGCGGACTAAATGAATTTTTGTAAATGACATTATAGACGTTTTATTATCATTTATTTAAATTTATGTGCAAATCGTAGCCTTTTTTTGTTTATTTGAATAGGTACACCGCCATTATTATCACTTTTGCTTTGAACTAGTTGAAGGGCAGACCTTTTAAAGTTATTTTTTGGTTTTATATTATGGTTTCTTTGACATGACACAAAAAAATTGAGAAAAAGTGGACAATGGGTGGAGGAAAAGCTCTTGGCGCGGATGAGTACGCAGGAATTTATAGTTTTCATAATCAAGGACAAACGGGACATCAAATTTCGGAAAAAATTAACAGAATTTCTTCTTTGACCTTTAATTATCTGAAAAATGAACAAAAAGATGGTATCGATATGAAAGGATGCACAAACCTATGCAACCTCCGAAAGTGATAGACGTCAAATTTTGAGGGTTGCGTCTAATTCGTCTAAAACAAGGTAAGAATCTAGGTTCAGTTCCAATATTCCTACAGCCGAGAGCTTAATTAAAAATTCTGCATACTCAAAAAGAAAAAAAAAAGAAAGCTCAATGAAAAGAAATTTAACCCCACATTTTTGAAGCCTTGATACGACTATGGTTGAGTAACAAAATAGCGCTCAGTCATAGAAATACAATTTGAGTCCATCTGTTCCGTCGAATTTGATGCCTTTTTCATTAGAAGAAACGACTTTAAGCCACTTTGTTCTTTCAAGTCTTATGAATCTTACAAAACTGAATTCGGTTTAAATTTTTTTGTTTGCTCACTTCGTTAAGGTGTGGTTTCATGTGATTTTATTCTTTTTCGGTAAACAGAACTATTAATTGCACTCTCGACTGTAGAAATACTGGCACTGAATCCAGCTTTTTCCCTTGGTTTAGCCATTTAAAACAACGAATTAGACGAAGCCCTCAAAATTTTTCGTCTTTCACTTGCGGAGGTAGCAGGTTTTGTGCATCCTTTCATATCGATACCATCTTTTTGTTCATTTTTCAGATAATTAAAGGTCAAAGAAGAAATTCTGTTAATTTTTTTTCCGAAATTTGATGTCCCGTTTGTCCTTGATCATGAAAACTATAAATTTCTGCGTACTCAACCGCGCCAAGAGCTTTTCCTTCACTCATTGTCCACTTTTTCTCAATTTTTTTGTGTCATGTCAAAGAAGCCATAATATAAAATCCAAAAATAACTTTAAAAGGTCTGCCCTTCAACTAGTTCAAAGCAAAAGTGATAATAATAGCGGTGTACCTATTGCCCTCCAAAAGTACTTGAGGGTGCTAGGACGCCATATGGCCCTAGCAGGCGCGGATCCAGGATTTCGTTCAGGGGGGGGCAATTTTCGTGAGATTCCAAAATCTTGATGAGGTCTACAGAAAATTTGAGTACACTTTATACCGCTCTACACGCTTGGTCACACAAAGCAATGTGAATTGATGAGTTTGAAATTTGAAGAAAGCAATTAAGTGTTTCACTTTCAACTTTCTGAAATTAAGTTTTGCAGTTTGCTGCTTTAGCATGGTGTTTTTACAGCGTTTTTGAGTTCCCTCTGGGTCTTCGTAACTCCACAATTATGCTCGGAAAATATAATGGCACAGTGGTATGTTCCTATTCAGACACATGAGACATGACGTTCCAGCTCGAATGAAATTTCCAGCCTCTTTTTTAGCTGGGACAATCTAATCAACTTTGCCAGTAAAAGGCCGTTTTTGAGAATGTCATCAGCATCAAAAATACATTTTGCGGAATGTTTTCTGTTTTACTGCATAAGCATTGGGTTCGATAATACAGTTTGCTAGAGTCACATTTTCGAAAACATCAGTGTGGTGCAATTCTGCAGTACCTACAAACATCGAGTTGGCAACAAAAATATTGAGAAGCCGGAGAACGTGTTCATAAACTTTAAATTCGTGTGCAAGAAAATTGAAGGAAATTGATAAAAAAACTTTGTGCAAACAAAATACAAAACCATTGCATTAATTTGGCAAAAGCTGTATTTTAGCAAAACTAAATTTACAGATCAAAACCGAGATGAACCGTATCGTTTCCTCAGGTGCCTTCGTTCATCGATACAAAACCAAACTTTCCTACATTGAAAAAAAAAAACACAAGGATTATAGTGGACAATAGAAAGAAAAAACACTCTTTATTAAACTTTTCCGTCCGACCTTCTCGGTTCAGCCCTCGATTGTGACTAACTTTCGTTATACATTTCATTAACAATAACAATATACTTAGCCTTCGTTAAGTTTTATTAAAATTGTTTCATAAAAGCTCAAAAGTTAAAACATCGTTTGCAGAGTTGCCAGACTCATGCAGATCGATTCAATATCAATATTCGCATTGAAAAATGACGATCATTTGACAATCGAATTGGCCTTGATGTTTTCAAAAACGGCCAAAAACAACAATCCTTAGGTGTAAAAGTTCCATCCAACTTCTCTTGGGCAGTGACTGCTGTAGTCGTTTCCTGGTTTCTCTCCAATCTTCTTCGTTGGATTCGTACTCTTCGCTAGTTTAATAATATGGAACACGGAAGTTCCTAAAACGCATCCACGAAAGTGACAGAATCCTCACGAAAACTTACATACTTCAAAAACGTATCTTATGGTTAAAACAGATGTGCAGCACGTCTGCACGCATCACTGTGTACAGCGCCAAACTCGAAGCACATGAACATACTCTTAAGGTACGTATCCATTTCGGTGAGCAGCTCTGAAGAAGTTCTAGAGCATTAAACTCAAAAGTGCACACAGACACAGTCATGAAAACCAGAGGAGAGGGGAAGACAGATATCCAAGAGTCACTCTCGAGAGTTTTCTAGCGAAAGTACTCCCTCAATGGAAACGCACATTTAAATATTTATCATAAACAGAACTCTATCACCCTTTTAGTATGAAGTTTTTTGGTATTTTTCAGTAACTTTTATAAACAAATTAGTTTATTATATTAAATTTAATTAGATGTCTTTATCCAGTAGATCCGAGCATTTGAAGTAAAGTTAGAAATTCTTAAAGCTATTCAAATCGACCTGTTTATTTCAGGTAAAGCTTTCTTTTCATGCGCAAATTCGTTGTTATTATCCTTGTGGAAGGTGATCTGGTGATCTTTGAAGACATGAGCAGTTGTCAAAAGAAGTGTTTTGGTGAAGTGCGTAACAAATTATTGAGAGCTTATTTTTCTTATATTTTTTAATCGGTTCAAGCTTAAACATATTTTTGGTCCCAAGTTATTAGGAAAAAGCTCAATCTTTCAGATAACTTAAATTATTTAGGTGAGCTCCGTTAAATAATAAGTAAATTTTTACAGAGTTAAGTCAGTCTTCATGTTCCTAATATGGAATATCAGTATGTTCCTAATATGGAATACTATTCACATTGAATATTGAATAGTATTCCTAATATGGAATAGTATTCCATATTGGGAACCACCTAAAATATTTGTTTAAATTTGTACATAGGTTGTCTTGTAATTAATCAGATGACACCAAAAGAAAAAGCGTAACGTCTGGGACAAGGCGGATATGGTGAAAGCCATAGCAGCCGTCAAGTCAAAAGAAATGGGCTTCAAGATAGCTGCAAAAAAATTTCATGTTACCCATACAAATTGTTTCAAATTTTTCAATACCTTTTGACCTCTTGCATTCATTATTACTCTGCCACAGAATCTCATAGATAATTTTATTTGTGTTTTCTGCACAGAAATTAAATTACCACATATATTATGGGGAAATCCTTAGTGGTCCATATTAGGGTCACTTTTTGAAATGTGCTCATTTTGTGTTTTTTTACCTTTTAATTTATAAATTTTTTTTTGATAATTTGTTAAAGTTCTACTTTTGTTTAAAAGCAAGTTTATCATATTTGTATCAAGATCTATTTAAAAGACCGAAAAAAATATAATGTTTTTGTGTTTAAAATTGAGTTTATATTTTGGTATTCCATAATCGGTACACTTCCTCTAATTTTTATTTTTAAATTAAAATCGACTTTAAGGTTGAACATTTAGATAAGTGCCCCTAACTCCTCTCTCGTTACACTTAAATATAAGGTGGAGCAATAACTTTTTAAATCATTACCTGTCAAATTGTGAAATTTTTCATTCACAGCATTTTGAAAAGTGAAAATCAAATCGATTTGGGATTCAATCTGCTTCCTAGTATGAAATAAATTGACTTTTCTCATAAAATGTTATACAGTAATTTAGCCGGACATTTATCTTTTAATTAAAGGACTTAACTATGAAGATCGAACATCTAAAACCGAAGTTATAAGCTTTCCACTCAGTCGATTTGAAGGCTATTTGTGCATAGTGGAACTTTTCTTAACTGAACTTGGTCAGCCATCGGCCAACGCACAACTACTCATTGCTGAAACGCTGCGCTGCCAAGAAAAAATTTTATAAACGTGTAACGGAATAACCTTTTTTGATAAAATTTTATTAAATTCATATGTATGCTAGAACGAATCTTGCCCAGGGGGGGGCAATTGCACCCATTGCCCCCCCCCTGTATCCGCGCCTGGGCCCTAGGCTCAATGATAGGAAAATCTCTATGCACACCTCCGCGTGGTGGAGGGTGGGTAACGCTAACGTGCAGGGAGACCGAATGGATGCCGCGATAAGCAGACAACCCAGCTTTGCTGGTCAGGGCACAAACTTGTCCTTGGGATGGTTAAAAGCCCCCTTAAGACGGATGAACTGCAGGTGGCGGTCAACGGCATGATAGTCTGGTGGCGGAGGAGCGTTTTTTTTTTTTTGTTAAAAGGCCAACGGCAGCAGCAGGTAGCGTCTGTAACCCATATTGGGCGGCTACAAAAGGCGTCTGTTTTCCCATAGTGGGCGGCCTCGAGCAGTTATGTGTTTGACCATACAAAAGGCGGGTGTGCCTGTCAAATCTGAGCTTATGTATGTTATTAATCGTATCTCGGAAAACACCATGGTGGAAGGATATATGCTATTACATGAAATATGACAACAATTGGAAATGAGTCCCCAAGAGGTAACCATTTTATGGAGAATCCTTCTGCAGCTTCGGCTGCTGTAAACCGCACATCGGATTTGGGGGTGCGGCATCTTTCGTGTACCAGCGTCAATCAAGACGCCATAACAATAAATGAATCGTGAACAAATAGAAGAAGTCTTTTAAGAAGAGCAAATGATACTTTTGGCTACCGCATACGTACGAAAATCGGAGCATGGAACGTTCGATCCTTGTACGGCGAAGGTAGATACGAGCAGGTTGAGCGTGAAATGCTTCACCTTAAGATCAGTATCCTGGGCATCAGTGAAACTAGGTGGAGAGGAAGAGCCGAATACAGAGCTGACTCTGGGCAAACAAGAATGCTGTATTCCGGGGAGGATGAAAGAGAGGGTGGCCAAAGGCTGCATGGTGTCGGAATTATGTTGAACGAAGAAGCAAGGCGTAGTCTTATATCCTGGGCGCCCATTTCTGCAAGAATAATGACAGCAAGGTTCCGTTCAAAAATTCGCAACGTCACAATAATTCAGTGCTACGCCCCCACAAATGAAGCGACCGAGGAAGACAAAACCGCTTTCTACACTCATCTTAACTCAGTTTACAGTGGTGTTCCAAGAGCCGACATCATAATTGTCATGGGAGATCTCAATGCCCAAGTCGGATCAGACAACTACGGTCTGGAACGCGTCATGGGGAAAAATGGCTTGGGGTCACGAAATGAAAATGGCGATTTGCTGGTCGATTTTTGTAACGCTAATCGTCTTGTACTGGGTGGAACTGTGTTTAAACATAAGACTTGCAACAAAATCACCTGGGTACATCCGGATGGTCAAACTGAAAACCAAATTGACCACATCATGATTCAGCAGCGATGGAGGAAGTCAATGTGCGATGTTCGGAGCATAAGAAATGCCGACATTGGAAGCGACCATCATTTGGTTCTCATGAGTCTCAACTACGAACGGCAGCTGTACAACGTCAATCACAGGGTGCAGCAAGGAATTCGAAGTTCAATACAAATGCTTTAAGTGATCCCAACATATGTCGTAACTATGTCACCAACCTTAACGACAGAGCTTCGTCATTAAACGGAATACAACATTCAACAATTGATGAGATGTGGGGTGATATAAAAAGTGTTTTTATGGATGCTGGATCCGAAACTGTACCCAAGCAGTCGAGAGTTAGAGACTCTTGGATATCCCAAGACACCTGGGATAAAATCGAGCTTCGCAAATCGTTGCAGATGCAAATAAATGCCGAAGCAGATGCTCAACGAAAGGCTGAATTGCGAAGAGAGTATCGCTTAGCACATAAGATGGTCTATCGCTGTGTGAGACGAGACAAGAGGGTGAGGTTAGACGGTCTCGCAGAAAATGCGGAAAACGCTGCAAGAAGAGGAGACATGAGGGAATTGTACCAAATATCCAAGGAAGTTGTCGGGAAGAAAACCAACACCAATCATCCTGTAATGGATGTGGATGGTACACTTGTGGTATCAATCGAGGATCAGCTGCGCAGGTGGAAGGAGCACTTTTGTGCCTTGCTTAATGAGGATTCTGTCGAGCAGAGTGCTGAAGTGCCCCAGCTTAACGAGATGCGTAGATCATATAGGGGTATTGACATCGAGCCCCCTACAGTACTGGAAATTCAATCTTCGATAAATCTTCTCAAAAACAACAAAGCAGCTGGACTTGATGGTATACCAGCCGAGTTCCTGAAAGCTGACCCTGTCAGAACGGCTAGTATTTTACACCCGCTGATACAAGCTGTGTGGGAAAATGAAATCTATCCCAGCGACTGGAAGGATGGTGTAATTGTTAAGTTGCCAAAGATAGGTGATCTTAAGAATTGCAACAATTGGCGAGGTATTACAGTTTTGTCCGTTTTTCCAAAATTAATGGCAACCATCATTCTGGAGCGGATAAAGGTTAGAATCGAGTCTACACTCAAGAGGCATCAAGCTGGTTTCCGCAGTGGGCGGTCTTGTGTCGACCATATCAACACTCTGCGTATCGTTCTTGAGCAGTCTGCGGAGTTTCAATCACCGCTTTACCTCATGTTTGTGGATTTTGAGAAGGCCTTTGACCGAGTCAACCGTGAATGTATATGGAGATCACTTCTTGGTAGAGGAATTCCCCCAAAAATTGTTGCCATTATAGAGAGTCCTATAACAACGCAAGATGCTTTGTTTTACACAATGGGCAGCTATCCGACTCTTTCGAAGTGCGGCAGGGTGTGAGACAGGGAGATGTTCTATCTCCAATTCTCTTTCTACTGGCGATTGACGATGTCTTGACGGCCAGCGTTGGAACATCAGAGAGGCAGGGCATTCAATGGAGACCGTTTGAAAGGCTTAGCCACTTAGACTATGCCGATGATATATGTCTCTTGGCAAATAACATCAGCGGGCTGAACGGGATGTGTCAAGCTCTGAAGGTAAAAGGAGAGGCGAGTGGTCTGAAAATAAATAGCAAAAAGACAAAAATAATGCTCACAGGCCGCTCCACACATCAGCGTATTTTAATACAGGAGACGCCAGTTGAAGAGGTGGAACAATTTAACTACCTTGGAAGTATTGTTTCAGCAAATGGTGGTACTGATCTGGACGTTCAAAGTAGAATAAATAAAGCTCGCGCAGCCTTCGGTTCTCTCTCCCAAATTTGGAAATCATGTCAAATCTCCTTGCGCACAAAGTTGAGATTCTTCGAATCCAATGTCAAATCCGTGCTGTTATATGCTTGCGAAACCTGGAAAGTCACGACTACCATCTCAAAGAAATTGCAGGCTTTTGTGAACCGTTGTCTACGCCATATTCTAAAAATTCGCTGGCCACAAATTATATCAAACGAGGAATTGTGGCGCAGGACAAGCCAGGAGCGGCTGGACGTTGACATAAGAAAGCGTAAATGGCAATGGATTGGTCACACACTGAGGAAACCAAACGATGAAATTGCAAAGCAGTCATTTGAATGGAATCCTCAGGGTGCACGGCGGGTTGGAAGACCAAGAACAACATGGAAATCAACAGTTCTAGCAGAAGCAGACTCACAGAGAAAGACGTGGCCACAGTTAAAATATCTATCTGCAGACCGAGAAGGATGGAAACGATTTGTTGGCGCCCTATGCCCCAACCGGGGTTACAGGACTTGATGATGATGACCTATTCAAATAAACAAAAAAAGGGCTACGATTTTCACATGAATTTAAAGAAATGATAATAAATCGTGTAATAACGGTAATTTTAAGATTGTGTGTTTTCTTATTCGCTCCTAAATTGGATGCTTTCTCTAATGTCATTTACAAACATTCATTTAGTCCGCTCAATTCGGAGTTATAACGGGTAATCGCACACAAAAATTTTGAACCTATTCAAATGAACGGGAGTGTATATGATAGATAAAGATACTTCATTAATATCTACTGTAAAATTGAAAACTTAAAGCCTTGAGAAACAAACGTTATGATTGTTTGGAATTAGAACAAAATGGGAATAAAGATTTGTCTAGAGGAAAGTAAAACAATGAGAAAGGGACATTCTCATTGTAGACTTCCTAGGAGCTGGTTGTGAGATACAGCCTAGATTAATAATTGCCCTTCCATCATCAGAAGTGGGATTTTTACCTAACAGTACTACAAAACAAATTTAAACGAAGAACCTGAGATTTTTTTTTGTTTTTAAGAAAAACAAATAAAATTAATAAAACAACGAAGAATTTTCAAAAAAAAAATTCAAGGCGAACGGATAGTTGCTGTTGGTGTCGATATTATTGCTGAATTTGCAAAACCTTGAAAGATCTTCCAGAAATATCCAAAGAAAAGTCAAGAAATTATTTTATGTGAAGAGCTGATGAATATTTTTCTTGGATGATAGAGAGAACTTAAAGAAACAAGACCACAAATTTGAAGAAAAATAGAAGATCAAGAATTTTGTCATCAATTTTTAAGATAAGTAATTTTATTTTATTTATTTTTCTTGCATTCTTGTTAAGAAATT
The DNA here is from genome assembly GCA_963921185.1 of Dasysyrphus tricinctus. Taxonomy (NCBI): domain Eukaryota; kingdom Metazoa; phylum Arthropoda; class Insecta; order Diptera; family Syrphidae; genus Dasysyrphus; species Dasysyrphus tricinctus. The sequence continues at coordinate 246,119,720 of OY992530.1, forward strand.
AATGGGGAAAATAATGACAAAGAGGGAGGGAGTGATCTAGAGTACTGAGACTTCTAATGCTTCGGGTTCTCAAAGGCAAAGTAAACCTTTTTCCAATGAGGCTTTAAAAAGAACTGCAGATACTTATTCATCAACAAGTAAACGCTTTAGAAATGATAAAAGCTGCTATGGCTGTGGTAAAATGGGACACATAAAAAAAAATTTGTCCTAATAACTTTTCAATGAATGACAAACCTAACGAAATTTCAGCAAAAATTGAAAACAAAAAATGTAATTTTTGCAATAAGTCTGGCCACATTGAAAGTATGTGTTGGGCCAAACAGCGTGCAAATACAAAGAATGTTAATACCTGTACTAAATTGTGACTATCAAATTGTTCAAAAGTGAAAATAAACGGTGGAACATATTGTTGCCTTTTTGATTCTGGTTCGGATTGTTCTTTGATAAGTGACATCATCGCTTCCAATTTTGATAATCCAATAGAACAATGTATACAGTCAGTTCAAGGAATTAGCAAGGATTCTATTATTCTCTCCAAAAAATTAACATTGTTTGTAGAGTTCAAACAGATACGTCTTCAAGTAGAATTCTGTCATTGGAAAAGAATATTTAGATGTCGATTTAATTATTGGACGAGATATTCTAAAGGATAGAACTCTAGAAATAGTAGCTGCTGCAACTGGATGTGTGCTCAAAAAGAAAGCTGTTGTCAATTTTCTGACAAAAATAAACCCATCCGGTATGATAAACCTAACAGTAAAAGAGGGTCAAGAATTAAATGCATTATTGAGTAAATATTCAAGTCATATTATAGATGGCTTTCCAGATAAAAAGTTAAAACTGGATCACTTAATATTCGCTTGACAAAGGATACGGTGGTAAATTATTGCCCCTATAGAATGGCTATATCCGAAAGAAAAATAGTATCTGAAATAATATCTGAGTTAAAGCTTCATAACATCATAAAAGATAGTTATTCGCCTTTTGCTAGCCCAGTAATATTAGTCACAAAAAAAATGGAAAACATCGAATGTGTGTTGACTTTCGTGCTTTAAATAGAATTACAGTAAAGGATCGATATCCATTGCCAAGAATTGATGATCAATTGGATCAACTGGCTGGAAATAAGTGCTTTTCATCCTTGGATATGGCTTCGGGGTTCTATCAGATTCCAGTAGCCGAAGATTCTGTTGAGAAAACCGCGTTTGTAACTCCTGAGGGTCATTTTGAGTTTTTACGGATGCCCTTTGGGTTAGCCAATGCGCCAGCAGTTTTTCAACGTGCAATTGACCATGCCCTTAGAAAAGAAATAAATAATAAAATTGCTCTAGTTTATATGGATGATGTAGTTATACCTTCCACCAATGTTGAAGAAGGCATAATGTGACTTGAACTTGTATTAAAAGCTTTGACGTGGAAAAATGTAAGTTTTTACAACCACAGATTGAATATCTTGGAAGAGAAGTATCTGCTGAAGGCATAAGACCGAGCACAAAAAAAATAGATGCACTTGTTCTATCTCAATCTCCAACTAATGTGAAACAAGTGAGACAATTCATGGGTCTTGCTAATTATTTTCGTAAATTTATTCCTGAATTCACTGCAAAAACTAATTGCATTACACGACTTACTAAAAATAACATAAGCATCGATTGGAACCAAGAATGTGAAGAGGCTAGATCATACATTAGCCGCGTTTTATTATCGCTCATAACCCATATGGTTCACCTCGTGAAAATAAAACGATGTGGGTTAGTGCAAAAGCAGTGCTGTGTATCAGTCTCTTTTTTTCTTATGTTTATTTGTTTTTATGTAAGCACTTGTCTCTTTTCCTCTCTATTCCTAATACTGCTGACAAATCGCTGACTTCCATTCACAATGGTAAATAGCCCTCTGCCGGTCAGAGTGAAAACCTTTATCTGGGTTATTGAAATTAACCTCGATAGAAACCTAGATCCCATGTTGTTTTTGTAATGCATGTTAAAAGATAACCTCGACCCAGACCCAGAGATAATAAAACGCAGCTATTGTTAGTCAGTTAACTCAAAGACCTGTCCTTACAATATTTGACCCAGATTTACCAACTGAACTACACACAGATGCAAGTGCTCTTGGGTATGGAGCTGTTCTTTTTCATCGTGTAGAAAATAAATTGAGAGTAGTAGCATATTTCAGTAAAGCTACAAAGCAATATTTAACAAAATATCACAGCTATGAGCTGGAAACACTAGCTGTTGTAAATGCACTTAAACATTTTCGCACTTATTTGTTGGGTATTCGATTTACATTAGTAACTGACTGCAACGCAATTAAAGCTACAAAAGATAAACGTGACTTATTACCAAGAATTGCAAGATGGTGGACTTACTTGCAAGACTTCGAATTCGATATAGTCTACCGTAAAGGTGCTATGGTTCAACACGTCGACTATTTAAGCAGAAATCCCCCAGCCAAAAAGTGTTACAGACTTTCTAGTTTATCAGACAATTGGTTACATGTGGAACAACAAACAGATTCTTTGACACTTGATATAATCAATCAAGTTAAAGAAACGGATCCAGAAGCTATTTCCAAATATACCATTATTGGAGGCCTTTTGTACAGAAAGGAAAAAGACGGCAACAAATTATTCGTTCCTCAAAAATGTCGATTGGCTCTCATGAGAAAATATCATGAGGATAATTGTCATGTTGGTTGGGAAAAAACATTATCAAAAATGATAGAACATTTTTGGATGCCGTCAATGATCAGAAATATCCGTAAATTTATAGATTCATGTGTGATTTGTTTAGTGGCTAAAAGGCCATCTGGAAAAAAACAAATAACTTTACATCCTATTGAAAAACAACCAATACCTTTCCATACGATACATATTGACTGCATGGGCCCATTTATTGAAAAATCAGAAGGAATAAATCGATACGTATTAATAATTGTTGATGCATTTACCAAATTTATAGTTTTACGTCCACTGAAATCTTTACAAACTTTGGAGACAATACAGTGCATGAATGATTTTATATCGTTATTTGGGACCCCTTTTAAAATTGGCAGTGATAGAGGAACAAATTTTACAAGTATAATCAATTTAAGAGATTATGTTTATCATATGGAATTGAGCATCACACCATTGCTCCGGGAATAAGCAGAGCAAATGGTCAAGTAGAACGATATGTTGACACGGTATCAAACCTTTTGAGGACCAATCTTGATACGAACCTAGAATGGACAACTTACCTTAGTCGAATACAGTTAGCCTTAAACACGACAGTAAATAAAACTACCAAATTGTCACCTTTGAAAATACTTACTGGAATAAATGGAAGGACACCAGAAGTTGAACTTTTATTTTCTCAATTGAATCTAGAACCAGAATATGATGACATAGTAGCCATAAGAGAATTAGCTGACCAAAGAATTAAAAAAAAACGCAGCTAAAATGAAAGTAAGATTTGATCGTAACAAAACAAAACCAACACGATTGGAAATTGGTACGAAAGTCGTATATAAAAGCAACCAGATTCGAAAATGTAAGCTGGACGTTCAATATCAAGGTGTTTTTGAGGTCGTTGGAATTTTACCTTTTGATCGATATAAATTGAAGCGAGGAAACTCAAACACAGTTGTAATAGCATCACGAGAGTCTTTAAGAGCAATTGTAGAGGATGATGTTAATCAATAGATACAAAAGGTAATTACAAACTTATAGACAAGCTTAAAACTGCCTCTGAGCTATTGTATAGATTTTTAGTAGTATTTTATTTAATTAAAACTGAATTTTGCCTGTGTGTTCGATTTGTACAATAGACAAGCTTAAGATTGCCTCTGAGCTATTGTTACATTGCTGATAACGTTTGACTTGATTTTAAAAATCAACTTTACTTTGGTGTTTGGTTATACAGTAGACAAGCTTAAGATTGCCTCTGAGCTATTGTTGATATTGCTGGTAGCGTTTGATCTGATTTTAAAATCCATTTTACGTTTGTGTTTGGTTCTACAGTAGACAAGCTTAAGATTGCCTCTGAGCTATTGTTGAAATTGCTGGTATCGTTTTTGATTTTAAAAATCAGCATAACTTTGGTGTTTGGTTCTACAATAGACAAGCTTAAGATTGCCTCTGAGCTATTGTTGAGATAACTGGTAGCCTTCGATTTGATTTTAAGAACCAACTTTACAATAGACAAGCTTAAGATTGCCTCTGAATGAAAATTGCTGGTAGAATTTGATGTAGTTTTGAACTTAATTTGAGTAACTATTTTCCAAATGTTTAGACCAATTGAAATATTAACAGAATTGGTTTTGTTTTAGATTATGGGAAAAATTAAACAGAAAATGTGGAAAACAAAAGTACCCAGAGGTTGTTTACACCCTATATAGAAGAAAAACAAACTTTTATTTGATTTAATGTTATTTAATGTTTATTTTGGTTCTTGAAATTTGTTTAACTTCTTGAGTTGTAAAAAAAAAAGAGAATTAAAATGAGTTATTGTTTGAAAATGTTATAAATGGATTGTTTGATAGACTTTAAAATTTAAAACGTATAACAAAAAAAAGAAGAAGATAAGAATAATGCATCGAAGCGATGCATATCGCAGGATGGCCGTGATAGATAAAGATACTTTATTAATATCTACTGTATAATTGAAAACTTAAAGCCTTGAGAAACAAACGTTATGATTGTTTGGAATTAGAACAAAATGGGAATAAAGATTTGTCTAGAGGAAAGTAAAACAATAAGAAAGGGATATTCTCATTGTAGACTTCCTAGGAGCTGGTTGTGAGATACAGCCTAGATTAATAATTGCCCTTCTATCATATATATAGGATCAAGTGCAAAGAAAAAACCGATGAATCCTGCAACCTATGCTACATTTGGTATGACGAAACAATTTCTACAAAGGATGTCAAACCACAGATCCCACATCAATACCAACAATAATCCAGCCATAAACCGCGGGGAGAGTACGAAAACTTTTGGCGCCAAGGTATGATAACGTGTTTTTGTAGAACAGTTAAATACAAGAAATTTTTACTATGGGTGGGGGGTCAATCTCCTCCCGTTTTGGCGGAAGGGGCAATTTAATAAAAAATATACTAAAAATGGAAAAATATTTAAAAATAACGGTAACACTTACAATTAAGTAAGTATTATACCTTTTTTAAATCCAATACTCTGTTTTATTAGCTAGTTTTTAAATGAGTGAAGCATAGCTTTTGAAAAAACGGGTCTTAAACGCAAAATTTGGAAAAAACATAAAAGGTTAAAAGTGTAATTTTTTTCAAAATTGTAAGATTTCATAAAATTTTTTTTCTGAGCTCCGTTGCTTTAATTAATTCTTAATCAAAAGCTGAAAAATGATTTTATGTCTTCTAGTTTTTGAGAAAATTGAAAATTTTTTATTTTTTCTAAAATTGCCCCTACGTCCTCAACGATGCGAGATGAACCCCCTCTCATAGTAAGAAATGACTGTTTTTGACCCTCTACAAAAAACCATTATTAATTTTTGGTACCAAAGTTATTGTACTCGTACCAAAACCGCACGTCGCCAGCCATGCAATAGAAAGTGGCCACTCGCTCGATTTTGACGGTGTACAAGTTCTTCAAACTTCTAAGCGGTACACCCTAGGAGCTATTTCAATGCATTTCAATTGCATGCAAATCCATAAAATCTCTCTTGAGATGGACACGTTATGAGTTGTTTCTAATTTAATTTTGTCTTTTAAAAGCCCAAGCTTTAAGTCAACTCATGGAGAACCAGGGCCTAGTGACTTACAACTCACAACCATTCCTGTGTGCGTGTTTGTTGGCAGGAATGGAGGGGACCTACAGTTTTTTGCCGAGTCCGAACGGCTAAAATGAGAAGCACTTTTTTCATGACAACTAACTCTTGGAGAATTTGTCAGTTCCTCAAAAGAGGCAGTACCTCAAATAAAACATTTCTGTTTTTAGGTGGCACGGCTGGGAATCGAACCCACACCTTCGGCATGACAGTCCTACGCACTTACCATCCCCCTCGTGGTTTTCGCCTTGACGTTGGCGAGGGGGCTTACGTTATGACCCTCCAGCAATCCAGCTGCAGGGGCATACAACTAAGAAAAACCAAATAAAAAACAGGGATGTTCATCCAAACAAATATTAATGGAATTATGGAAAGTATACAAAGCAAAGAAATCCGAGCGGGGATATACGCTCAAGTGTCGGCAGAGGTCACGACTGTCGGCGAGGGCTTGGCTTCGTAAGAGGCTAAGTCGCCAGTGACAAAAAATGTATACAAGGCACCGACCAAACCCGTCTTAACTAGACAACCAAATGCGCTCAACCTTGCAACATCTCTTCTTCCTGCTCTAGATAGCTTGGCTATTGACAGTAGGGAAACCTTGAACAGACCTCCCTCTATAGAAAGTCAAACCGAGGATGAGCTGTTGCAAGACTCGAGTCAAGAAGAGACAACGCTGAAGCCTACTGCACCCCTCAAAGTTTCGAGGCAACGCAGTAACTACAGATCCTCTAAAAGATTCGTGAGTGCTACCGAGAAAAAGGATCCAAATACTCTCAGTGCGAGAGACAAGGCCCTTTTGAAAAAGCATAGAAAGTTGGTGAAGAACTATGAACGTCAGTTGGCAACGACCGCCACTACACCCACTGTTTCCTCCCAACCACAATTGAACGCTAAAAAGCCAGACAGCGGAAAAGTAATTGCTGCCACATCGGTTTACATTCTCTGTTCTAACCTCATGTTATGTAATAAGGGTAATCACCCAACATTTCGGAATAAAAACAGGGAAGAAATTCTTGATCTCACTCTCATGAGTAATAATGATAAGATTTCTGTAGGAAACTGGAGAGTCTCACCTGAAGAATCCTTTTCGGATCACTTTAGGATACTCTTTTCTTTAGACAGGAATCAAAATGATACTAAACCTTTTAGGAACCCAACTAGAACAAATTGGACAGAGTACACAAAATGGTTGAACGAGCGTATCGACCCACCTGAGGAAGAAACGCTTTCGATCACCTCAACCATTGACACTGTTGTTCAAAACCTAACTAGTGAAATGAGAACGGCCTTTGAAAAACACTGCCCTATATCTCGTAACATTAAACCCACTAACCCACCATGGTGGAACAGTGAACTTAAGAAACGAAGAACAGGGGTCAGAAAACTTTTCAATAAAGCCAAACTGAGCAAATTAGAAGTAGATTGGAATTCATATAGAGCCGAACTTAACTCATACACCAAAGAGTTAAGAAGGGCCAAAAAGGATTCATGGGCTAGACACTGTGAATCCATTGAGAACACAAGTGAGGCGGCGAGACTTCGAAAGGTCCTTGCCCATAACCCCACGACTCCGGGATATATTAAGCATCCCGACGGATCGTGGTCGAACTCGAGCCAAGAAACACTTGAACTCTTTATGGAAACACATTTTCCTGACTGTAAGAGCCCTGAGGACTCAGGCTATAAACAACCAGACTCCTTAGAAGCTCTACAATCAGCACCAGAATTGGATCAGGTTATCACAGAGCAGAAGATTATGTGGGCAATAAACTCGTTCAAACCTTTTAAATCAGCTGGACCAGACGGGATTATTCCGGCATTTCTTCAGCATGCTCTACAGATAATCACCCCGGGGCTTAGGATAATCTTCAAAAGTTGTGTTAAACTTAGATACGTCCCTATCAGCTGGAGAGAGGTTAAAGTTGTCTTTATTCCAAAAGCTGGAAAACCGACACACTTGACCGCAAAAGATTACAGACCAATAAGTCTCTCTTCGTTCCTCCTCAAGACACTGGAGAGAATTATTGATCTGCATGTTAGAGACCTTCTCAACCCAAACATTTTGTGCAGCTACCAACACACGCTTACCTTAAAGGTAAGTCAGTGGAGACTGCGTTGCATGAAGTCGTTTCACAAATTGAGAAAAGTCTCGAGCACAAAGAACACACCCTGGCAGCGTTTTTGGACATTGAGGGAGCGTTTAACAACGTAAAAACGGAGTCCATTAAATCTGCTCTGGAAGAGGTCGGAGTTGAGCCTGCCATTGTGGACTGGATTTATACCATGCTCAATGGTAGAATCATAAACTCCCGACTGGGAGATGCTTTCGTTGAGAAAACTGTTACAAGAGGCACACCACAAGGAGGAGTAATTTCACCTCTCCTTTGGATCCTAGTTGTTAATAAAATTCTTACAAGATTTAGTAACAGGGCATTAAAATTGTGGCATATGCGGACGACATAGTAATTTTGATATCGGGTAAGTATCTTACCACCATCAAAGATATTATGGAATCCGCACTTAAAAAACTATCTTCTTGGGCAGCACAAAACGGTCTCGGGGTTAACCCTACAAAAACTGAACTAGTTCTGTTCACGAATAAAAAGAAATTAGGGGACTTTACTCCTCCTATGCTTAATGATATTCCTCTGAAACTCTCCAAAGAAGCTAAATATCTTGGAGTAATCCTTGATTCCAAGCTAACATGGAAAAGAAACACAGAGGAAAGAATGAAAAGGGCACTCGGCGCTTTCTACACATGCAAAAAAACCTTCGGTACACGTTGGGGTATGCGACCGCAGGTTATCCAGTGGATGTACACGGCGATTGTTCGCCCCATACTTACCTATGGTTCTATCGTGTGGTGGAAGGCTGTTGAAAAAGTTAGCTATCTCAAAAACCTGAACAAGGTACAGAGACTAGCCTGTATAGGAATAACGGGGGCACAGAGGTCTACGCCACAAGCAGGGTTGGAAATTATTTTAAATCTTCCAGCCCTAGACGAGCACATTAGATGCACAGCAGCCAAAAGCGCACTTCGACTCAAAGAACTGGGCTTTTGGAAGCACAGCACCTATGGTCATGGGTCTATCTTACAAAGGTATGACACAGTGGTCGGACTTGATGTGACGACTGATTACATACCACCGAAAATAGATTTTAACAAACACTTCTCTATTTCAATACCCGAAAGACATGATTGGGAACCCAACTCACTTATTAGTGAATAGGGTATCCCCTTCTATACTGACGGGTCAAAAATGGAAGAATGGACAGGAGCTGGGGTGTTCTGTGAAGCCCTTAATATTAGAGAATCATATAAACTCCCAGATGAATGTAGCGTCTTTCAGGCTGAGATTTATGCTATTGAAAAAGCGGCAGAAATGGTGCACAAGAAAAAACTGAGCTCGTCGGAGATCACATTTTTCGTGGACAGCCAAGCCGCTATCAAAGCGATAGCCAGTGAGACTATAAGATCCAAAACAGTGACAAAATGCCGAGACATACTGAATAAAATTTGCAACACTAACCGAGTCAAACTCTGCTGGGTTCCTGGACATAGCAATATAGAAGGGAATGATATAGCAGATGAACTGGCAAGGAAGGGGTCATTATCAGTAAGAAACAGTAGTAACCAATTAGATATGGAACTAGACATCCCGATCGGTGTGGTTAAAACGAAAATAGACCTAATAACGAAAGAGCAAATCAATAAATCCTGGATTACCAGGAACGATTGCGTTATCTCTAGAAGTCTATGGCCTAGAATTAATGAAAAGGAAACTCAGTATATTCTATCGCTGAGTAAAAAGAACATTAGAATCTTGATAGGTGTACTAACGGGTCATTGCGCCATTGGCACAATGGCCACTAGGCTGGGTGTATTCGCACCTGACTTCTGTAGGAGCTGTCAGGATGTAGAAGAAATAGAAACCATTAAACACCTGCTCTGCGATTGTCCAAACCTCCAAACAAATCGCCTCCGTTACTTCGGAAACAGGTTTGTTGGAGAACTGGACGATCTAGCGCAGGTCCCAATGGCAAATATGAGGAAATTCATAGAGAGCACAGGCTGGTTTGCAAATGAGCCAGTCTACTTGAATAATTAGTTTAGGAGCATCTCTGCTTTCTTTTCGTAAGGGGATCACAATGGACCAATAGGCCCCCGTGTACGCAACAGCCTTTGCGCTGTGCACGCCCCTCCTAACCTAACCTAACCTAACCTACCATCAAGCCACGAGGTACTACCTGAGAGCTCTAAAGCTGTAAAAGTATAGCTTGGTACGTTGTAGTACCAGCGTTGGAGTCGGAAATAAATTCGAATATTGGGTTGGAAGGCAATTGTGTGCTTGGTGACCGAGTTGCGGTTGCAGTGCAAGGCTGTGGAGCGAATGCTCCAAAATTCTTCACTGCAATATATCTTCCACAGCAACATCGAGTCCACTTGCTGACAAAATGAGCTCATCCGCCGCTGGTAAAACTTTCTCCTCGAACTGACCTCTACCAGTCTTCATCTTTGAAGTCTTGTTAAATGACAATTTGCCTTTTACTTGGTATTTTTGATCAGCAAAAGTCTAAACCGAAGAAAAATAAGTGTGGATATATTTATATATATTTAAATATATATAGACACAGAACTATTTGATCAAGAATTCATAGTTCTCAGGAAAGACCGTCATGTGGATAATACACATTCAGTAGGAGGTGGTGTCTTTATTACGGTTAGAAATCATTTCAACACAACTCCTATCATATTCCCTTTTAATTTTATTAAATTTAAGTATTTAAGCATTTAAGTACATCTGGGGGTCAATTCTCGATCTGTGAAACTGTGAAATGAAAACAAAGTTATCATTTCAGTTTTCACAGAGTTTTATCATTTTATCACATCATAAACACGCGCAAGGCGATTCCCGAACTCGTTATGAAAAACAGCTGTCAAAGTGAGTTCTAAAAAGTACTAACATGGGAAAGGGATTTGGCTTCGGAAGAGGAAGGTTGTGCCTCGCACAACCTCCCGCAGTTTCACAAAAACAGTAATCGTAAATTATTTTAAATAATCACCCCGTTAGCCGTTTACCGACAAAACGGTATTCCCATATCCCGGTAACACGTTAGCCGTTAACCGAGAAAACGGCCCTACACCCCACAGCAACCTAGCAGTTCTCAGTTCCTGCATAAGCAATAACCTCTTCAGCCGTTCCAACGACTCCAGCAACAGACCAACGTTCCCGTTAACCGAGAAAACGGAGCACCAAGCAACCCCAGTCTGCTTAGCAACCGATGCTGCCTCACCAATCAACCGTGTTTTATCTGTGCTATTTTTACAATTTATCACATAACTATCCAACTACATTCATTTAAATTTTTACATTTTCCACCAATAACAGTTTAAGTTCATTCGCAATCGTTAGAAAAATGTTTGTTTGTATGTTAAAATTCCATGTGCATTAAGCACTTTGCTTTTACTTAAAATCGCATAGAGCGCTCTCGCTCTAAAAAGAACATTTCTTTAATGTGTCTTCTACACAATCATTAGATAAAGAGCGTATTTGCTCATACTCGCTAGCAATGTATATACATGTATATTATGTATTTCTCTGGTGTAATTTTATTAGTTTTAAGTTATTGTAGGCATCTGTACATATTGTAATATTTCTCAGGTTCGTTAATAAAACTTATTTACTTTACTTAAAACGTCCACTTATTTATTTCACAATATAAAACACTTTACTTTTCTTATTACAAACAAACGATTTATTATTCACCACTGAAATTAATTCAAAAACTTTACTTTCACTTTTATCACGACCAACTTTATTCATTCACGATTAAAAACAAACTGTGTCGCTGCCGTTCAAACCTGTGCCTTTTATACTTGTTTTCCAAACTCTCGAAATAAGGAGAACGTTCTGGTCTCTGCTTCCAGAGCTTTCCGTAGGGGAAATTTCCCAATAATTTCCCTTCCAAAAGCTTTTATTTGACAGCTGGTAAATCTGCTATAATCCGGCAGATGGCGCTTCCTTCGTTTGAGAGTTGCTATAATTATAGCTAATAAGGGTATGTTTGCACTGCGACCGTAAGTTTTATTGTGTCCTTTTGCATTTCGTAGTCGTTATAGTTCAAATATGGAAGGTTATTACACTGCCCCCTTCTTAGGATTGATCGTCCCGAGCAAATCCATCACTTCCATCACCATTATAATAATGTAAACGGTCGCTGTGAACTACTTTTAGCTTGCCTCTTAATCCTCTCTGAATGCGGTAGACGACATCGTTTATTCGTGTTACAACAGTATAAGGGCCTTCCCAATTTTGTTGAAGCTTCGGTGAGAGTCCCTTCCGACGGTGGGGATTATAAAACCACACAAGGTCTCCCACTTGGAATCCTGTCGTTGTGGCTTTTGCGTCATATCTTGTTTTCATCCGATCACTCGATAGCTTTATATTTGCCCTCGTCCTTTCGTGAATGTCAACTAGCTTTTCTTTGAGGTTGTCCACGTAGTCGTCTATTCCTTGTGGCTCACTTGTAGAACATCCAAATTTGATTTCACTTGGTAGTCGTATTGTGCTCCCGAGCAGGATTTCTGATGGTGTATGTCCTGTTGAGCTATGTACCGCACTTCGATAGGCCATCAAGAATAACGGAATATGCCGATCCCAGTCTCGTTGGTTGTCGCTTACAACTTTGGAAAGGTGTTCTTTAAGGGTCCGGTTGAATCGTTCAACCATCCCATCAGATTGTGGGTGAAGCGGTGTTGTCCTTGTCTTTTTAATGCCAAGGAGTGTACAAACTTCCTGAAAGATTTTGGACTCGAAGTTCCTCCCTTGATCTGAATGGAGTTCCATAGGTACACCAAACCTGCTTACCCAGTTGAAAACAATCTGATCCGCGACTGTTTTGGTTTCCTGGTTTGGGATGGCAAATGCCTCAGGCCACTTGCTGAAGTAGTCCATTACTACCAGGATGTATCGGTTTCCGTTTTCGGTTTCTGGAAAAGGGCCTGCAACGTCTATTGCAATCCTCTCAAAGGGCGTGCCCACATTATACTGCTGCATTCTACTCTGGACTTTTCTGCCTGGTCCCTTGCTTGCAGCACAAGTATCACATTTTCGGCACCATTTTTCGACGTCTTCTCTTGCGTGTAGCCAGTAGAATCGCTGCCTTACCTTTTCCAGTGTCTTATTGACACCCAAATGTCCTCCGGAAGCTCCATCATGCAGCTCTTGCAGAACGTCATTAACTTTGGAACGAGGTATGACTAGCTGCATCACATATGATTTGCCGTCTGTGGATTCCCATTTACGTCTTAGTACTCCTTCTTGTACATGAAGCGAGTCCCATTGTGCCCAATACGCTTTAAGAGTTGGACTTCTATCGGAGATGTCACCCCATTCTGGTTTCTCTTGGTGTTCCTTCCACGCAAGAATGGGTTCAATATCCGAGTCTTCTTGTTGGGCAGTCCTCAGTTCTTCATTACTCCAACCGTAAATGGGATCGGCTCTTAATCGCTGGATGGAAGCAACTTCCTTCTCTTCCTGACGTGTGCAGTGCTTGCAGTCTGGTTTGCATGGTCTCCGAGATAAAGCATCTGCATTTGAGTGCAACCTTCCTCTTCGATGTTGGATCTGGTAGTCGTATGTCTGCAATCTCTCAATCCATCTTGCCACTTGACCTTCTGGATTTTTGAAGTTCAAGAGCCAATTAAGTGCGCCATGATCTGTTCGAAGAAGGAACTTCTGTCCATAGATGTACTTATGGAAGTGTTTTGTTGCCGATACTAAAGCTAGAAGTTCTCTTCTGGTCACACAGTAATTTCTTTCTGGCTTTGAGAGCACCTTGCTGTAATAGGCAACGACCTTCTCTTCTCCTTCGTGGACTTGTGATAGTACGGCACCAATTCCTACGTTACTTGCGTCAGCGTCGATGATGAAAGGTTTCCCTGGTGTCGGATAGGCCAAAACTGGTGTATTGCATAGGCGCTGCTTAAGTTCCTGGAAGCTTTTCTCGCACTCGCTTGACCATTTGAACGGTTTGCTTTTCTCTGTTAGCTGGTGCAAACTTTTCGCGATCCCAGCAAAATCCTTCACAAATCGTCGATAGTACGTGGCTAGACCAAGAAAGCTCCGGAGTTGATGTTTATCCTGTGGTGTCGGCCAATTCTTTACGGTGTCAACTTTTTCAGGATCAGTCTTCACTCCTTGGGAAGAGATGATATGTCCCAAGTATTTTACCTCAGACTTGAAAAACTCGCACTTGTCTGGATTCAATTTCAAGTTTGCTTCTCGAAGCCTCTGGAACACGGCCTTAAGGTTTCCACAATGCTCATCAAATGTCTTACCATAAACAATGACATCGTCCAAATAGACTAGGCAAGATTTCCAAGTAAGTCCTTGTAAAACGCACTCCATCAAACGCTCAAATGTTGCCGGAGCGTTGCATAGTCCGAAAGGCATCACTTTAAATTGCCACAGACCATTTCCTGTGGAGAAAGCCGTCTTTTCTCGATCTTCTGGATGGATTTCTACCTGCCAGTAGCCACTCTTTAAGTCCAATGTTGAAAACCATTCAGCACCTTCCATCGCATCCAGAGTATCGCTGATTCTTGGCAGAGGGTAGCTGTCTTTCTTTGTCACATCGTTCAGCCTCCGATAGTCCACACAAAATCGAGTACTTCCGTCCTTCTTTTTGACAAGAACAACTGGGGATGCCCAAGGACTTTTTGAGTTTTCGATTAGCCCATCTTTCTTCATGGTCGATATCATCTCTTCAACTTCGGCTTGTTTGGCTAATGGGAGACGTCTTGCTGGTTGTCGAATAGGTCTTGCGTCTCCTGTGTCGATTCGATGCTGCACCAGTTGTGTTCGACCAAACTGCCCACTGGGTGAAGAGAGTATATCACCGTACTCGTGAAGGAGGCTTCCAGCAACACTTAGCTGACGTTCAGTTAATTTGGATGACTTCAGAATTTTTGCCTTCATAGAGTTCACTTTGCCGGGGTCCACAGATTTTTGTGCGTCAGCTTCTGTAATTTTAGTTATTGCGGATACGGATTCACATTTTCCAACAACTTCTCCTTTTCTAAGCTTGACTTCGTACGGTTTGATGTTGAGTATCCGTACGGGCACCATGTTGTTCTTTGGCGCCACAAGGGTCTTCCCTAGGATGATGTTTTGAGAAGACTGTTCAGAGTCTGGTTCCACCATTAGGTATCGATGGCTACCCAAATCTCCCTTTATTTTTGTCCAAACGAACACTTCTGAAGAAGGTGGCAGGCAAATATCTTCCTTTATGACAGTCCTCAGAGTTGATGAATTTTCATTGCCATAAACCATAGGAATCTCCACATTTCGGTACTTGAGAACTTGCTTCCCGATATCGAGGATTACTCCATGCTCTTTCATAAAGTCGATTCCAATAATGCACTCGTCACATATATCTGCTACCAGAAACAGATGTGAGAACTCCAGTTCTGCCAAACGGATCGTCAGACGAACCTCCCCGTACACTCTGGCTGCCTCTCCTGTTGCAGTTTTCAGACGGTAGGCGTTGGTGTTATGCAGCCATGTCATCTTCACCAAGTCTCTTCGAACAATGGAGGCAGTGGCACCAGTGTCAATCGTAGCCACTTGTTTCTTACCGTTTAATGTTGCCTCCACAGTCAGACTTTTGTTATTTCGTTTAGTCTGCGAGACCTGGACGGTGGTGATTCTAGGGTCATCTATACCAGAAAACATCTTCTGCTCTTCTGAGTTGGTGCTTATGCGTTTCCCGGGTGAAAAACAGGCCGAGTTGGAGTACTTACTGTTGTTGTTGCTGTTTCTGCTTCCGTAATGTTGACATGCAGGTCTTGTAGGTGGCAATCTGCACTGGCGTTGGAGATGTCCGGTCTTGTTGCAGTTCCAGCATCGAGCAGGTCCATCTCGCTGGTTCCTTTGGAATGCAGTTCTCTGGCAAGAACACTCCTCAATTTCTATTTCTCTTACCCGATGAACTCCTTGAGAAGCCTGTTCTGCTGCTTCCATAGTCAGGGCGAACGCTAATGCTTCAGGGAGCGTGTGTTTTCCAGCCGTTCGAATTGCTCGCTGAAGGTTGATGTCAGAAACAGCACGAACAAAGGCTTCTGTTGCGAATTGGTTAATGATTTCATCTCCTGCAGCTGGATATGCCAGATGCGCCAGTCGTTCGATGTCTGCTTGAAGCTGTTGCAGAGTTTCTCCCCTTTTCTGGACTCTTGTATTGAGTTGAACACGGAAGACTTCTTGCATATGGCCATCTCCAAAGCGTTTGTTAATGGCCTGAACAAGAGCGCTGAAGTTGCCATTCTTTTCTGCTGGTATGGTTTGCAGCAGCTCAGCAGCAGTTCCTCTAAGAGCAAGCGTCAGAGCTATATATTTGTCTTCGTCGTCCCAGCCGTTCGTTGCTGCAGCTGCCTCAAACTGCTTCTTGTAGATTGACCAAGAAGTTTGTCCATCGAAGGTTGGTGGATGCATCTCCTTTCTCCTAGGACAGTCACCAGAACTTTCTCGAACCTTCATCTTCCTTACTTTGTCTAATTCCTTGGTAATGGATTCAATTTTATCTTCCATATTTTCGAACTTTGCTTCTACTGTTGACAATTGCTTATCCACAGTTGAAAATTGTCTATCGACTCGCTCGTCAAGGGCAACAATTCTGTTGTCAAAGGCATCTAACTTACCTTCGAGTAAATTTGTCTGTTCTTGGAATTGTTGAAGAAGATTCTTTTCTTGTTTTTCGAGCAGACTCTTTTGTTCTTGGCTTTGTTGTTCTAGAAGATTCTTCTGCTCTAGGCTTTGCTGTTCGAAACGTTCGAGAAGATTCTTTTGTTCATTGCGTTGTTCTTGGCCTTGTTGTTCTAGAAGATTCTTTTGTTCATGGCTTTGTTGTTCTAGAAGATTCTTCTGCTCTAGGCTTTGCTGTTCGAAACGTTCGAGAAGATTCTTTTGTTCTTGGCTTTGTTGCTCGAATCTTTCGAGAAGATTCTTTTCCTGGGTTTCAAATTTTGCGAGCAGCTGAGACAG
This sequence comes from Dasysyrphus tricinctus, assembly GCA_963921185.1. Classification (NCBI taxonomy): domain Eukaryota; kingdom Metazoa; phylum Arthropoda; class Insecta; order Diptera; family Syrphidae; genus Dasysyrphus; species Dasysyrphus tricinctus. The sequence continues at coordinate 246,136,542 of OY992530.1, forward strand.
CATATTGGTCATGCCCGATGTACTTACTTGGTCTTGTTGTTCTTCCATTTCAATGTCGAATATAAAAGTGTCTGGGTTTTTTCCACATCTTCTTAAATCTTCTTGCAGACGAATTATAAGATCATTCTTTGTTCCAGCAGTAGGAAGATCTCGCTTATTCAGTTCTGCCTTAAGTTCCACTAAATTTAAATCATTCAAAGATTTACCCATTGTCTTTTTTTTTTCACTTTCCACACAATAAATTTACTGAGTGTACAAATAAAATAAGTTTTATTCCACTTCTAACACCAATGTAATATTTCTCAGGTTCGTTAATAAAACTTATTTACTTTACTTAAAACGTCCACTTATTTATTTCACAATATAAAACACTTTACTTTTCTTATTACAAACAAACGATTTATTATTCACCACTGAAATTAATTCAAAAACTTTACTTTCACTTTTATCACGACCAACTTTATTCATTCACGATTAAAAACAAACTGTGTCGCTGCCGTTCAAACCTGTGCCTTTTATACTTGTTTTCCAAACTCTCGAAATAAGGAGAACGTTCTGGTCTCTGCTTCCAGAGCTTTCCGTAGGGGAAATTTCCCAATAATTTCCCTTCCAAAAGCTTTTATTTGACAGCTGGTAAATCTGCTATAATCCGGCAGATGGCGCTTCCTTCGTTTGAGAGTTGCTATAATTATAGCTAATAAGGGTATGTTTGCACTGCGACCGTAAGTTTTATTGTGTCCTTTTGCATTTCGTAGTCGTTATAGTTCAAATATGGAAGGTTATTACAATATGTATATATTTTTGTTGCATTTATAAGCCAACACGCAACTGCTATATAATGCTTTTGAGCAAGAGCAGGCTAACAATATAATCAACTTATATGTCAAATGTCCGCCACGAGGCTAACCATAAAAAAAAAAAACGGAGAAAGAAGGCCACTTTTGTACAACTTTATTGACTGCTAGAATTAAGAAAATCGATGTAACTGATTTATAAGTCTCAATAAAATTCAATTCAAATTCAATTCAAGTACTAACATGAAACATGCTACCACTTGCTCATAGAAAAAGATGATTGTGACGTCATAGAAAGACCAAGATGGCGACTTGGGTGTTTCAAATGAGTACAATTTGTTTGTGTTTATCATTTTTCTTTTCATAGGTTTTCACAGAATGAAATGATTGTGATAAACGAATTATCATATGAAAACATTTTGGCATTTGTTTTCATTTTTTCACAGTTCGAGAATCGCATTTGGCGTGAAGGCGTTATCATATTTATCACTTCACAGTTTCACAGATTGAGAATTGACCCCCTGGTAATGAAAACATACCAGTTTCAGGCGACATTGACGTTGCAGTTTCATACTTTTATCAAGTATTGACCAACTGTATTAATGACATAGTCCCGCACAAATTACCCAAATACTCTAGCTTCTGCCATCCATGGTATACGAAAGAACTCAAAATTCTTCGTAATAAAAGAAACAGAGCTTGGAAGAACTTCATAAAAAGTATGTCCCTTCAGTGGGTCAATTCTCGATCTGTGAAACTGTGAAATGAAAACAAAGTTATCATTTCAGTTTTCACAGAGTTTTATCATTTTATCACTTCACAAACACGCGCAAGGCGATTCCCGAACTCGTTGTGAAAAACAGCTGTCAAAAGTGAGTACTAAAAAGTACTAACATGAAAAATGCTACCACTTGCTCATAGAAAAAGATGATTGTGACGTCATAGAAAGACCAAGATGGCGACTTTGGTTTTTCAAATGAGTACAATTTGTTTGTGTTTATCATTTTTCTTTTCACAGATTTTCACAGAATGAAATGATTGTGATAAACGAATTATCATATGCAAATATTTTGACATTTGTTTTCATTTTTTCACACTTCGAGAATCGCATTTGGCGTGAAGGCGTTATCATATTTATCACTTCACAGTTTCACAGATCGAGAATTGACCCCCAGGACCGAGAATTGTTTATTTCCTTGTTTGATGAGTTTAAAAACCTCTCCAATCATTTATACTCTGACTATCTTAAGAAAATGGAAAGTTCCCTAAAGCTTGTCCCCAAAAGTTTTTGGAGTTTCGTAAACTTGAAAAAGAAATCTGATGGCTATCCAGTCAATTTTACTTATAATAATGTTGTTTTAAATAGTCCTAACAACGTTCGCCAATCATTCGTTGATACCCCTGTCGATGTTGATGAGAACTTCTTTCTCTACTTAAAAGACTGCCCACAAACTACTTTCAATAATATCCCAATTATAATTGATGGCATCCCACCAATAGTCTTGAAAAAATGTAAATCAATATTAGCACTCCCTCTTCTTAATTTGTTTAACCTATCACTTAGCTCAGGTAAATTTCCAAGTATTTGGAAAAAAGCATTTATTACACCAGTTTTTAAAAAGGGTAACAGATCTGATATATGCAATTACAGGCCAATCTCAAAACTATCTTGCATTCCAAAGCATTTCGAGCAAGGCTGTGGAGCGAATGTGCATTTATTCAACGTTTATTATTATACTTGAATTTCAGGATTTGTGGCAAACGTTTTTCTGTCTCCGAAGGATTACGCAGACATGTTCTTACACATGGCGCCCTCAAACCTTTCAAGTGTAACTATTGCACGCGTTGTTTTTACCAGCCAAGTGCAAGAAAAGCTAATGAGGCAAACTCTATGTTAGGGTTTGTTAAACGATGGTCTTAAGGAATTTTAGGATCCTTATGTTACCCTCGCTCTCTACAACAGTCTTGTTCGCCCTCATCTTGAATATGCATCACAGGTATGGACTCCTTTTTACGAAGGAGTACAGCGTAATTTTATACGTTTCGCCTTGAAAGGACTACCGTGGTCCGATCCTTATAATCTTCCTCCTTACGAACACCGGATTAAGCTTCTTCAGATTCAAACTTTGGCACAAAGGAGAATTAATAATGATATTATGGGTATTCATTCAACAGTGTAAGCTCGTCGTAATCGCTGTAAAGTTTAAAACTTCGTAATTATGTCACAATTTGTATGGAAAATTTGACAGATTTACGAAGTTTAAAACCTTACAACGATTACGACGAGTTTACGCTATTGCATGAATACCCTTATTGTATTTATTCATCAGCTTTTAACGGGCGTTATTGATGCACCTGATTTATTATCTTGTACTAGCCTTAACTACCGTGGGGGAGGTCACAACACTCGTAGTCTAGAACTAATGCATATATCTCAACACCGTACCAATTTATAGAATGTATGAGCCTTTTACCCGTATGTGTAACATTCTGAATTTGAACTCAAATTTTTTTGATTTTAATATAAGTAAGAATAGACTCAAAGCTTCATTGAATGTTTGTAATTGTTAATTTTTTCAATGTCATTGTATTTGTTATTTTATAATTATTTATTTTTATTTTATTTTGTAAAGTGTATGTCTTAAGTAGTTTGTTGCTTACTAACTATTAACACTACACTAACAGCCTTATTCATAAACGCATTATAGCAAGTGTATAGCGCTATCCACTCGTTATAATGCCTCTGAACGCGAAAACCTTATTCATAAAACTTATACAATGTTGAATAGAAACATTATAAGCTAAACGCGTTCAGAGGTTGAATAGTGGCTAAATAAGGATATTTTGGAATCGAAATGTCATTTTGACATTGTACTCGGACTAAATTCTATAGAAACTTTGCTGAAATTATTTGTGAAAATTAAAAATTAATTAATAAAAATAATATTTGTAAGGTTTAGTGATTAAAAGTGTTCCAACAAAAACTTACTACTCCCTTCTATAGTACTAAAAAAAAATATAAAAAAAATGCCTTACAGTTTTTCTTCATTTCTCAATGATTGGAATGCCTTAAACGCGGTAATTCCAAGACCGCGAATGCGAAAAGTTTACAAAAAAAGGTTCGATCCAATGAGTCTTAGAAATGAAGACTTCACAAAGAAATATCGATTTTCAAAAGAAAATATGAAAAAATAATATACATTGTGCGCGTTGATCTTAGCGGAGACAACCGAGGAGGTCACATTCCTGTAGACCTTCAAGTGATGGCTGCTATTCGGTACTGGGGACGAAACGAGGTATGTTTATAGTTAAGAATGGCACTAAAGTAGCCTTAGAAAATTGGAAACGCTATTATTTTTCCATTGTTGTTTGAATTTTACCTTTGAATACGACATCCAAATTCTCCTGGAAACTTAGTTTCCGAAAGCAATTGATTCCGAGGGAAGCATTTCATTTGTTCCCACCACCAAGACGAAATTTGAGATTTCGAGACTAAAAATTGGTGGAAAAAGATTTCATTGAGATTTCAACGCAATCAAAATAAAAACTATCCATGAAATCTTGATCCACCAATTTGAAATCTCAAAAGTTTCAGCTGAAATCTCTGATTTTGGTTGAGTAATAAGAACATAAGATTTTGAACATTATTCACAATCCCAATTTATGAAAAAGGCTCCTCCATCATGATTGCGTTTGTTTCAGGAAGGATAGTTAGATACTTTTTCAATTAGAAATCAATAATCTCATTCTTTTGAATCCTAACAAAACTTTATAGTAAATACTTTGTTAATATTGCAAGATTCAGGACGATGGAGGAGATATCCATGGGTTTAGTCAACCCACTCTAAGCCGAATATGTAAGCGGGTAGCGAGAGCATTCGCTTTCAAAAGGGATAGATATGTTAAAATGCCAACAACAATATCTGAGCAAATGACAACTATAAACAAGTTCTTTGAGCTACGGAGGTTCCCCCAAGTAATTGGTGCCATTGATTGCACCCATATAAGAATCATCAAAGTTGGTGGACCCTCAGGACAGTATTACATAAATAGGAAGGGATACTATTCCATTAATACGCAAGTAGTGTGTGACTCATACCTTAGAATCAACGACATATTGTTTGTCGTTGGAGAGGAAGTACCCACGATGCTCGGATCTTTAGGGAAAGCCGGATAAAACAACGCTTTGCGAACGGGGAATTCAAAGGCCGATTACTTGGAGATGGTGGATATACTTGTACTAGCACCCTTTTTACCCCAGTTTTGAATCCTCGAACAGACGCTGAAATCGAGTATAACATTGCGCACATTGCGACTCGAAATACTGTGGAAAGGTGCTCCGGTGTTTGGAAGCAAAGATTCCGAATCCTTTTTGTCAGGCATGAGATGCTCTTTAGAGAATGCTAAAACAACAATCATCGCGCTGGCAGTTCTACATAACTTGGCCATCGATTTTAAGGACGATCCTCCATCAACAGGTATAAATTGAAGTTAAAAAGTCAAAGCTTTATTTTATAATTTTTCTAATGTAGAAGATGAAGGTCCATCAATTGATATTAATCACCCACATGAGAATCAGGAAAGCTTAGAACACCAAAGCAGTCAAAGCATCACACGTCGTGTGTTTATAGAGCAATTCTTCTCATCTCGCAACTAATCCTGACCTACTCAACCCAAAAGAATGCATAAAGTAGTTTGCTATTTGCTCCAGCGTCTAACAGCATACCTCTACTTCTAATTCCATATTCTTCAACGATTTTTTTGAGAAATATAAGTTGTGTCAGCTTCAGCTCCACTATACATCGAAAGTTTTATGAAAAAAAGAAAAGTTATCGAAGTTAAAAAAAACATATGTGAATAGTAATGTTAACTTCGATAGAAATTTTCTATGTGGCGAAGAACGAGAAATGGAGAAAATGCCTACAAAAAAGATCAAATATTGCTCAGAATCAACTCAAGAAATAAATCCAATATGCTGGAGCTCCCTATCCCAATGTACCTACAAGATTTTCTGTGGATATAAATTAATGTTATTTTTAACATATAAATTATATATTTTAAACGATCACTTTACGCAGAACAAAGAAAAGTTGATAATCAAAATTGACAATCAAAACAGTGCCAGTCAACTATCGCCTTAGCCGATTCCACTCCAGGTCAAAATTGATAAGATTGTTAAAAATAGTAATAAACAATTTTTTTAAGAAAAAAGGCAACAAATATATTATTTAACAATGAAATTGTCTCTTATATCTCGAAGGCAACCCAATCTTTGGTCCGTACTTGATTGCATATTGAAAAGCTGAAAAACTTTTCGAGAATCAGCGATTTCTTAATAAAAAAAATAACATTGGGACTCTAGCTTCCGGGGCACCAATGGGAAGTTACTAGTGTGGGCCACACCCAGCCTCTTTCTTTTCTTTCATTTTTACTAGTCGTGTTTTATTTTGTATAACATTTTTGTGTATCTTCGTAGAACATTATCCCCCATATTAATAAACGGCGGATAACAACGTGCTAGCGTTTATACATCTGTTAACTAGTAATTCTTATTAACAAATGCGTAATAGTCTGTGACGTGTGTTAACGTACGGATAACTTTAACTAGCCAGATTCCACGTATAATGAACGGGTAACTTCTTAACACATACACGCACGCGTATGATAGCACCGTTTACTACTACCAGTATACACTTCGTAAGGTAGTGCATGCATGTGACACATGTATTAGAAAATCACCATAATTTGATGAAGTGGTGAATTTGGTGAAGTGATAAATACTGGAAAGATATCATATCTTTTTTAATAAGAAAAGTTATCAAGCGGATAAGTTGTCTATCCGTGTGCCAGTTAACACGTGTGTTAGGAAACGGATACCAGTTTTTTATTAGTACTGCTGTATAAGTATGAATCACTTAACACTACCGCAACAAACCGAGCAAGCAAATTCCATTTAAAGTTGGTGCCAATGTAATTGCTCGCTATTGCAAGGACAATATTTTGTATCGGGCTCGTATCATGGCATGCAATCAAATGCTCCGCAGATACAAGTGAAACAGTCTACAGTTGGCGATCAGGATGTATTTTTAGTGGAGAAACGTTTTCCTCATTTCCCTCAAATGGAGCATCCCGACTGCTTCGATAATATCGTTTCTAATTTCGAAAGTTCACACATTATTGAATGCATGGAAAAGTACCTACATACCGGAACTGGGCTTCTATGCGAATATCTGGAACTTGAAGAGGACTATGTGAATATAAATGTAAATGGAGTTTCGTTGAAGAATTCTCAAGTGAAAGATGGCTTACTTTCAGATATACATATAGGTTTAGGTAAGTAATTGCTATTCTAAAATTTATAAAACCAATAGTTTTTGAGATAATGTGTATTTTTTGTTTAGATATTCGCTTGGAACTTTTAGGGGCCGGTTATAGCGATCAGTAAAACACATCAGTAAAAAGTTGAAACAAAAGGATTTCGGAATTTTTTCCTGATGGGTGTTTATAGCGAACAGTAAAATTGTGTCAGTAAAACTAATGTCTTCTTCTTCTTTCTATTTTTACTGGATGTCAATGCCTCAGTAATTTTTTTTCGTATGTACTGAAACAGTAAAATATTGGAACACAAACAGGCGGAACGAATTGTTTCATTTTGAGTGACATGACAATCAGCTGATACGTAAAATGAGTTTTCGTCAGTAAAATAAAATAAATGGTTTTTCTCAAAAAATACAATTCCGAATCAAGTTTTTCTTTAAAAAAAAATTATTTTATTACATTCGTCATCAATTTGCATATAGTTTTTGTTTCAAAAAGCATTTAAACATATTAAATATTGCAAAAGAAAATGTTTACTGATGCATTTTACTGACCGCTATAACTGGCCCCTTACCCGGACAACAAATTCGTGCCAAAATGAAGAACGGTCAATACAATGCTCAGTTTTAAAATAAAAATCGAAGGCTGTGATGTTAACCTTTTAGGTTCCTACAATGACGTCAGATTTTTTAAATCAAATCCCAACACGGCGCAAAAATTCAAAAATTTCTATAAAGAAAAATTCTGTGCTCAATAGCTGCGTTTTATTATCTCTGGGTCTGGGTCAAGGTTATCTTTAAACATGTATTACAAAAACAACATGGGATCTAGGTTTCTATCGAGGTTAATTTCAATAACCCAGATAGAGGTTTTCACTCTGGCCGGCAGAGGGCTATTTACCATTGTGAATGGATGTCAGCGATTTGTCAGCAGTATAAGGAATAGAGAGAAAAAGAGACAAGTGCTTACATGAAAAACAAATAAACATAAGAAAAAAAGAGACTGACATACAGCACTGCTTTTGCACTAACCCACATCGTTTTATTTTCACGAGGTGAACCATATGGGTTATGAGCGATAATAAAACGCGGCTAATATTTCACATTTGACTGAGGACAAAGTTATAGTTCTTCGACCGTTGCTTCCATTACATCAAGACGACATATCGACAATCTACATTTGCCCCATTCCATGATTGATGTTGATGTATAAAAAGTGAAAACAAAAATAAACAAAAATAAAATGGACAAATTTTGTTTTGATTTTCTTTCAATTTATTTATGTATTAAAAAAAAAAAACTTAATACATATATGGCACTATGCGAAAAAAAATAATGTTAGTAACAATAACAAAAACTAAAAACTAAAAAAAAAGGAACTTAAATATTTCACAGCAAAGAATGCATTTAAAATTATCATTTATATTCATTTATTTAACAAAAAAACTGAATACATATATATGACACTATGCCAACAAAAAAAATTATGTTGGTAATAACAATAACTAAAACTAAAAAAAAAGGAACTTAAGTATTTCATAGAATGCATTCAAAATTATCACAATTCATTAAAAAAAAGAAGAAATGAACTAAAAATAAATAAATACTAATATTACAAAATAGACGAAGAGCCCACAGCAGATTTTGCATGTGAATAATAGCAAAAAAGAAGTATAGAAGTAGAAAGCTTCATTAAAGTTTATTCAAAAAATCAATGATTGGTGCACTCACTCACATTCAAAATCTGCTGTGGGCTCTGGGTCTGAAAGTAAAAATCGTATATGGTCATATCATTCAAATGAGAAGGTACACTAGTATCTTGAATTTAAGTTTTCTTTTTCCATCATTTTTAATTTAAGTTGATGGATTTCGTTTTGATGCCTTCTCTCCATTTCATACGTTTTAAGCTTCTCGGCCCGCTCCATCATTATGGTTTTAATTCGTTCCTCATGTTAAACCTGCATGAGGTTTTTTTCGTGCCTGCGGTTCTCCATGGCGAACTCAAACAATTCCTGTTTTAATTGTTCGTCGTCTTTGCCGGTTCTCTGAGATGAAAAGTAAAAAAAATCATAATATGATTGAGCAGGAGAAAAGTTAATTGATAAACTACCTTCCGTTTGAAAGATTTTAATTGATAAACTACCTTCCGTTTGAAAGATTTAAATTTTTTCTTTGAATCCAAACGCGGAGGTGGAGGCGAAGCTGTTGGAAGTGGTGCTGGTGGAAGTTGTGAAGCTGGTTGTGGTGAGGCTGATGGGAATCCATATTCCAAAAATTCAATCTCCTCAAATTGATTACTAGTACTCTATAATGAAAGTTAATTTTATTTTTTTAAGTATGCATCATATTATTGGCTTGAACTAAATGTTGAGTATTACCAGTGGACTCTTCTGATTTGATTGAGTTTGGCTCTTGTACGGCGGCATTGTGTCCCTTTGACTGGGAATATTTTCCTTTACTATCTGTGCAGTAAGACAAAATTTATTTGTTTTAATTATTGAATATACATACCAATATACAAAAGTAATTATCTTGTTGCTATACAAACCTCAATATCGCAGTTAAACGCATTATCCAGCTCCTCAAACTCATGAGGAATGAGTGACATTAATTTCTCATCTTCAGAGTTGGGTGATTTTGGCGATGGCCCGCCTCCTGCTGCATTCACGCTTCTTTTATATGCGGAAATGGATGCTTTAGCCCTCATTTTTGTGCCTCGCCACTGGGCCTGAAGTTTGGCTGTCTCCCTCGACGTCGCACTCATGGTATTGAAACTAGAATATATTTTATTGAATAAGTAATAGACATTAAACTTTGTCAAGAATTATATATACCTACTTATTTGTGATTTCTTGCCACACATCCTTCTTCATCCGTTATGTATTAGTGTCGCAATTTTTATTCTCTATTATTGAGATTTTGTCCTCAATTAGTTGTCTTAAGAGTATCTGCAGATAAACAAAAATACTTTTATCAAGTTGCTTACAAGTACAACTAACTGATAATTTCATACCTTGTCCGGACAAATCCCAGTTAATTGCACGGGTTCTCTTGGCCTTCGGTCTATCTTCAATTTTCAAATACTTTTATCTTTTGAATTCTTGCAATAAAAATATATATTAAGGGTATTCATACAACAGCGTAAAGTCGTCGTAAACGTTGTAAACTTTTAAACTTCGTAATTCTGTCACAATTTATATGGAAAATTTGACAGATTTACGAAGTTTAAAACTTTACGATGTTTACGACGAGTTTACGCTGTTGAATGAATACCCTTATTATTTCCTTTTCTAAGTTTGAATTGAAAGTTTTCAAAGCAGCAACAATTTTTTTTTAAACAACTGAGTGACAGCCAAGCTATATTAGGCCTTTTCCTTTGGAGGTGGCGAAGTACTTGCAAGTACTTTGCCAGCTTTTTTCAATGGAACACAACAAACTGCTTTCCCATGTAAAATGTATCTACTCGCGCATGAGAGCATGTGCAGTTGGTAGTACTAGATTAGGGTTTTCATCTACTCGTAAGTACTTCGCCACCTCCAAAGGAAAATGGCTATTATGACGGCTTGATGTAATAGATTTTCGCTCTTTGGTACTTTTTTTTTACACAAGCCCATTATAACTATAGCCGTTTTCCTTTGGAAGTGGCAAAGTACTTATGAGTAGATGAAAACCCTAATCTAGTACTACCAACTGCACATGTTCTCATGTGCGAGTAGATACATTTTATAAGGGAAAGCAGTTTGATATGTTCCATTGAAAAAAGCTAGCAAAGTACTTGCAAGTACTTCGAAACCCCCAAAGGAAAACGCCTTATAATGGATTGAAAAATATTTTATGAATAAGAATTCATGCAACATTGAATATAGTGGCAACATAAGCCCCTATGCAGTGAATAACTATTCATCTGTTTAGTGGAATCTAATGAATAAGACTGTAAGTGATGAGCCTGATAAGCACTTAATTTGTGTTTGGCAATTCTTTGGTCGCAAGATGTCGCTTGTACTAAGCTCTCTTCGGCAAAGATCTGATAGTGTAAAAAAAAATATACCTTTCTCCAGCCTTTTACATCCTTAACTGGTGGTCCAATGGAGTTTAATTTGTCCGCGAGCTGCTGCCAAAGCCTTATTGACGTTGCCTTCCCCTGCTGACAGTTTGGCAATAGGTTTTTGGCCAAATCTTTATGCCTGGACATGAACTCCGCCATTTCTTGTTTCTGTTGATTGTTTATTTTGTTAAGATTAGACCTAAAAAAGATAATTGGGGAAAAATATAATACAATTAATTCTTACATTTTTTTCAGGATTTGCATCAGTTATCAGTGACCTATTTTACTATCGAATGAAATTCCTTTCGATTACGGATGAGAAAATGTCAAATTATTGTACTAGATTGCTCGATAACGTGAGCTAATAGGCGTGTTCTTGAAAATGAGATCTCAGAGCCCTCAGCAATCTCAGTCTCTTGAACAGGATTCCTCTGAAATTTTGCTGTCAAATCACTGAGGAAAGAAAATATTGGATTCGCTTGCTCAGTTTTTGACACTGAGCCCTCTGAGATCTCATTTTCCTGAACTAGCCTAATCACTCGAAAACTGATGCGGTACTTCGGCCCAGGCTTGAATAAAAATTTGTTGAACGTACCCATTTAATTTACTAACGTCAAACGTCACAAAAGTCAAAAATTCTGTTCTGTAAACAAATTTCATTTTAAAGTTCTATAAAAATATCATAAAATTATACTAAAATGAAATATGAAATTACCTCTGATTCTTGTCGGATTTGCTTAAGAAAAAGTTCCACCTGTCGATCCATTTTTAAGCCTCTTTGCGATGGAGATATGGCACCGAATGTAAAATTAAATTTAGTTGCTGGAGTGAATGTGGTAAGTCATAAGTTTGTCTGCAAATAAAAACAAAACTCATTTTGCTTTGGTCACAAAAGTAGCAATAAAACATTTTTTCGTTAACGAATATAAAAATCAAAGATCTATTTCTATTTTAATGTATACCAACGATACTTCCAAAACCTCCCTTGCTAACATTATTATCAAAAAGGGACTTTCTCCTGCTTTTGAGCGTGTCCGTTCTGTAAATGAAAGAACAAGCGGTTAAGTATTCGCATTTAAAATAACAAACAGGACACAAGTGAATTAAGTTGTGATTAGCTATTTGTATTCTTTGTACGTAATGTACATTCCCGAAACAAGGCAACACATTTTTCTGCCTAAAGTTGGCTATATACGACTTAGCCACGCCGATCCAATTGGCTCGGTTAAATTTCAGATTGACTGGAAAATGGTCGATCGGCGGCCAAACTACCACACATACGATGTATTTTGGATGGGTGCGAGGTCATTTGCCTCGTTGGCTCTGTCGTGTATGCCTAGCTTAAAGGGCGGGAAAAATAAATATGATAACAAATTTCATTTCATTGGCAAAATTCGCATCATAACACCCGAAATACGACATACATTTTCCAGTCAACTTATTTAATAGCAATCAAATCCTTAATTATCGTTTTGCGGATTTTCGTCCTGTTCTTTGTAGCCCCAAATAGATGAGATCCCAGGACTACCGCAGTTTATTTGCAAACAATGTGAAATTTCAGTAAACATGGCATATAATCTGCGGAAAAGAGCTCGTAAATCCGATCAAATTCTGAGTGTATACTACAATAAAATGAATAAGGACAACATAATTGTTGAACTAGCTAACGGGCGTAAATTCAAACTATCCAAAGAGCTGACACTAAAAGTTATCCGAAAGAACGAACCCCCGGAACTTCCATCGTCGCAAAACTTATCCAAGTCAGAGGAACATTTTGAAGAAACGCATCTCGATGAAGATTTCGACGATGACAACACCGACGCTGATAATGGCGACAGTAATGCCGAGGACGATAATTTTGAAGATGATAACTACGATGATAAAGAGGATGACGATCCTATTGTATGTGACGTTGACGAGGACGTAAAACATATTCCAGATTTAGGAGAAAAATACGATATAAGAAACCAAAAAGATGCTTCTTTTGAAAACGATAAGGATAGTCAAGGTGATGAAAGGGAATCGAGTGATATTGAAACTGATGAAATAACAACGAAACAAAACGCTAAACCGGGCAACCAACCTCAACAAACTTACAATGGAGAAGAGATAGCAAAGAGAATAAAAGCGTCAAATCAATATGAACTTGTATCATGGAAGCAAGAAAACGATTCTAACGCAGTACCTACGTTCAAACTACGACTGAAAGAACCCGAGGAAAAACCTCTTACAAAAGATTTCATATGCGACGTCTGTGGAAACACCTACAGTCAGAAGCATAGACTGATGGAGCACATGCGGCGTCACAACCCAGAAAAATTATTCGCCTGCGAGTAAGTAGCATAAATGTAAAATATTTATTCAACGTTTATTATTATACTTGAATTTCAGGATTTGTGGCAAACGTTTTTCTGTCTCCGAAGGATTACGCAGACATGTCCTTACACATGGCGCCCTCAAACCTTTCAAGTGTAACTATTGCACGCGTTGTTTTTACCAGCCAAGTGCAAGAAAAGCTCATGAGAAGTAAGTACATTTTTAAGCATTATGTTATCTCGAACAACAAATATTTTCAAACGGATGAAATTGTCGAATGATTTTTTATTTTTCTCGAATACAAAAAATCTTTAATAACAATCTTCAATTTTCTTTAAATAAAATCAATCTTCTTTTGCCTTTAATGATCTCGCTGTAAAGCTTGTAGATTTCGATATTCACCCACGCGACTCACTCTTCTGAAAGGTGGAAGAATTTTGGCATTATATACCGTCCCCTTTCTGAAAAAAACTCGTAAGTCCTTATATGTATGAAATTTAAATTTATGTATGTTTTTGCTCAAAAAATATCACTGAATTCAAATATTAATATCGATTTTTAGTGTTGAAGCTATTTAGCCACCATATTGAAAAACGAGTTCTAAAAAGTTTTCCGTGGCAACTTAAATTTTATAAGTCTTAGAAAAAAAAACTTTTGTACAAATTTGTAGCAAATTCAATTCTCTTCAATCTATGTTAATACACTTTTTACCATAAAGCTGTAAATAAAAAGTTATAATCAAAAGCATATGAATTTTTTCAATGTTTAAATTTTGATTAAAACTTTTTTATTTATAACTTTAGGGTAAAAAGTATGTTAACATAAATTGAAGAGAATTGAGTTTGCTACAAATGTGTACAAAAGTTTTTTTTTCTAAGACTTATAAAGTTGCCACGGAAAACTTTTTAGAACTCGTTTTTCAATATGGTGGCCAAATGGCTTCAACACCTAAAATCGAGTTTTATACTAGCACTGAACGCCCTTACACATCAAAAGAGAAAATCTTTGTCCAACCCAGATTGTGAGGTTATTGTAACATTTTAACAGACATTTTACGAAAATGTTAAAAGCTGCTTTATTAGATGATTGACAAATTTTCTTGGTTATTTTGTTTATACACAAGCATGTGTTATATACCATTTTGGAAAGTGCATTAAATAGACAACTTTTTTAAGTAACTGGCCATTCATGTTCTCATACAATTTTAATTTATTACAGGCGGTCAAACTTTTTTGAAAATAAATATTTGTACTGACAAAAATATTTACAAAAATTATAAAAAAAAATGCAATAACTACTATTAAATTTAACAACCTATCTATTACAACAGTTATTCTAGAATATTACAAAAACAAAAAAATTGTAAAAATTGTTCATCCATGTTTGTAGCGTTCGCGTATTTGAGGAAAGTAGTACTTGTTAATAACTTTTGGAAAAAACATCATAACATAGTATGAATGAATGAATGAAAGAGTTCGGGGTATAAGTGCACTGCGACCATTAAGATCTATTGTGCCCCCGTCTGGAGCTGGATGAGGTTACTCATTCTACAGCACATCCTCCAAATTTATTTCCTTAAAGAATTTGATTATTTGCAGTACATTTAGAGAGGATAGTTCACTCTCTTTTATCTGGTGATTTCCCAGATACCTATGTCTTTGATGCATGAGTGCATCACATTTACCTAGTATGCGATCGGGTGTCTCCTCATAAGCAATGCAGAATCCACACGTGGCGCTGTTTTCCAGGCCAAGGATGTGGAGGTGTCTCCTTAGTTTGCAGTGGCCTGTGAGGAGCCCGGTTATTATTCTAAGCTTGTTTCTATTTAAGCTGATGCAGGACTGGAATCGTTCTTGGTTGTAATTTCAAAGTAGGAGTTTGGCCTGCCTCAACTTAGGGAGTTCGTTCCAGATCCTTGATCTTTTTGCCTCCTCTTCTATTTTGATTTTATGTTTTGTAACGTTTTCTCCTATTCCGCAATAAGGCTCTGGTTCCGTTAGGGGTGTCATTGCCCCTATTTTCGCTTAGGAGTCTGCCTCTTCATTGCCCTGTATGCCGACGTGGCAAGGTACCCAATGGAGTGTGACATGATTGTGTTTGCCCAGTTCGTTTAGCCTATCTACACACTCCCATACCAGTTTAGAAGTGATGCTGTATGAGCTTAGTACTTTGAGTGCGGCCTGGCTATCCAACATGATAGCAATATTTTGGTTTTTGTACTTCCTTTCGAGATTTCTGTCTGCACATTTCCCTATGGCACCAACTTCTGCTTGAAAAATGCTTGTAGACTGTCCCATCGGTAACGAAAGTTTGGTTCGAGGCCCAAATATTCCAGCACCAGTCCCTTTAGACATTCTCGATCCATCAGTGTACCACTTGATGGTGTTTGCTTTAAGAGTGTAGTTTACTGTTTCGTCTACCCACTCTTTTTTGCTACTTAGCTCCGTACGAAAGTTTTTTACGAAGCTATACTTTTTAATCATACCATCTCTTGGGATGTCAAAAAGGTTCGATTCTGTGGATCTGTAAATCGAGTCTCTTTGCCTGATACCAATGATTTTCCCCGTCCCAGTTCCCTCCTTTGCAAATCGCAGGATGGCTCCCTTAGCAGCACTGTCTATGGCCACGTGGAGCCTTTGTACCCTTTCTAGTGATTTCCTGGTTGTTGTAAGTTCGGTTCTTTTGTGCCATGCAACCGCCCCATAGGTAATGATGGGTCTTACCATCATGGTGTACATCCATCTGAGGATGTTTGGTTTACAGCCCCATGATTTACCTGCAAGTCTTTTGCATATCATGAGAGCCTTTGTGGCTTTCCCCGACAGTTATCTCGACATGTTTGTTCCAGACGAGTTTGCTGTCTAGTGTAATACCTAGATATTTAACCTCCTTCTGAATGCCGATTTCTTCACCAGCCAACCGGATAGGTTTCATGCGTGGTAGAAGCCTCTTCTTAGTAAAAGGGACTATCGTTGTCTTTGTGGGGTTAATGTTTAGTCCCGCAGATAGACACGATTTCTTTGTAATGGACAGTCCTCTCTGGATGATATCACAAAGAGTTTCTTCGAATTTTCCCACGGCTGTAATAACAATGTCATCGGCGAAACCGATGCATCGTATGCCTTGAGAGGAAAGACTTTCCAGTAGTTCATCTACCACGAGACTCCACAGTAAGGGTGATAGAACCCCTCCCTGGGGACAGCCTCTTGTTGTGATAACTTTCTGGACACATTGCCCTGCATATGCTTCCGCAGTTCTTGTGCCTAGCATCCCACTTATCCATCTGGTTATAGTGATGGGTACACACTTCCTTACCAGAGCTCTGTTAACGGCTTCATGTGAGGTATTGTCGAATGCGCCCTCGATGTCCAGGAACGCACATAAGGTCGTTTCTTTAGAGCCTATAGCTATTCGTAATGTGTTTGTGAGTTCATACAGAGCAGTTTCTGTAGATCTACCCGCTCTGTAAGCATGCTGGCGATGGTTTAAAGGCATATTTATTAATACTTCTGATCTGATAAAGTTATCAGTTACCTTTGCCAAAGTCTTCAGTAAAAAGGATGTCAAACTAATTGGTCTGAAAGACTTTGGATGTGTTGTATCTTTCTTCCCCATTTTGGGAATGAAGATTACCTTAGCTCTTCTCCATAGACTTGGTATATATCCAAGTGCGATACTATTTCGAAGTGTGTTAATAAGATAAGGCATTAGTTCCTCTTTCCCTTTTTGTAAAAGGGCCGGAAAAATACCATCTACACCCAGTGACTTGTAAGGTTGAAAGGAGCTTATCGCCCAATCAATCCTGTTACCTGTACAGATAGTTTTGGCTATCCTCCAGTCTTCCCGGCTTGGTCTGAGAGGTATTCTCTCTATTCTGTTTTCTACCATTGGTATACTGCCCGGAAAGTGAGTATTTAGCAATAGGTTTGACCTTTGCTCCTCATTTTCTGTGTAGCTACCGTCTGGGTTTCTAAGTGCTAGCGATGTTAAGGTCTTCTCTTTCGCTAGAGCTTTGTGTAGTCTTGCTGCTGCCGGGGTGGTAGAAATCCCTTCACAGAAAGTCACAAAACTACTTCTTTTGGCTTTCCTTATTTCCCCATTGTATTTAGTCATCTCTGCAGAGTAGTTATGCCACTCCCCAGTGCTCTTTGTTAGTCGTAAGTTAACTCAAATTGTATATAAATGTTCAATAAAAAATCGTTAAATCGTTAAATCAGTGCTCTTTGCCTTATTAAAATGTTTTCTTACCTTGGATCTAAGTTTAGACAGATTGTTGTTCCACCATGGAGCATCTGTCTGCCTTTTTCTGGGTCTAAGGGGACAGCTAAGTTCATATGCCTCATTTATAGCCCCACATAACTCATTTACTGTATGTTCTAATTCCAGGTAACTATTTGTCGTTTCTACTGGTCCTAACTGATCAATAACATAGTAACCACTGGGAAAATATTTTGTTTAATTCTTTTTCTGGAACGTCATAAGGCCTGCTATAACCATTTTAAAGGTTATCCATTATTTACAGGACACCCTGTATATGCATACATGTTTATATGTATTATACATTAATTTCTTTTACGGGCGTTTGTATTGTAGTCACGTTGTCATCATAAGATCGGACAATAACCTAAAAACTCATGTACCATATGGTTAGATTAAACCAAAAAAATATTTCATGTTTGATAAACCTGTTAGGTAGGCAACCCTCCCCTAATCTTTCTGCTAGTGCTGCCACCGTGGTAACATTTCTAAACTAACATTTCTTAATTAGGAACATGTTAAACTATTAATGAACCAAAAATCCTGTTGCCTCAGGGTAATTGACATCAGCTAGAATTTGGTTTACTACACTCCTCGTCAACTGAATACGCACAAACATTTTTGAATATATTTTATCCATTTTTTCCAAACAGTGATGGTTATTATGCCATCTGTTGATGGTAAAAATTTTCGTAACATATAAATAACAGAATTTCAAAGTTTTATCCAAAAACAACCGTGAGTTTTTCCTTCAACCACTTCCAAAGTGTAACTTATGCAAAGTAGGAGTTTTTTTTTGAGTCAACTGAATAGGTACAAAAATTAAAATTGGTATTGGAATGGAATGAAACAAGTTTTTGTTTAAGTTTAGTAGTGGGTACTTCCACCTTTATTTTTAATTACTTCGTAAATTCGATCCGGCATGGAATCGTATAGCTTTTTAATGTAATTTAACGAAATTTCGATCCACGCTAATTTGATTGCAGAAATTAAGGTTTCTTTGTCTTCGAACTGACGACCACCCTCATAAACTCTGCGTACTAACCATCCCCAGACATTTTCTATGATGTTTAGATCAGGTGAGTACGGCGGCCATTGAAGCAACTGCACTTGTTGCTCCTCTATCCATGTTTTTATTATGCGCGCTGAGTGAATAGGCGCATTATCATGTTGGTAGGTCCAGTTTATGGGTCCAAAGATGTTAGAAAATTTAGGAAAATTTCTTTCTAAAATTACTTTATACCCAGCTGCTGTCATTCTTGATGTTACAACCTCGAGGTCAACTGTTCCATAATAACTGACTGCTCCCCATATCATGACACCTCCTTCACGACTATGATGGCGCTTTAAAAATCTTTTTTCTTTTCTTAAGTCGTGAAAATAGAAGTTGAACCCATCAGGGCCATCGAAATTAAACTTTTTTTCATCTGAAAAAACCACGTGATACCATTCTTTTTTCCAACTCATGTGAAGTCTTGAAAAATCTAATCGCAACATTTTCCGTCTCTCGTCAAGTGATGGTTTTTTCTTAAGTTTCATTCGTTTAAGATGGCTTGAGTTGTTGATTACTCTTAATACTGTTGAGCAACTTGCGTTTACGCCGACTTTTTGTTTTATTTTTGCCACAGAATCAGAAGAATTTGATGCATATCTTAAAATTCTTCGTCTCTCAGCTGCTGTTGTTGCTGTTTTCTTACCTCCCTTCATGTTTTTGCCGTATGCATCTTTGTTTTTCAAGTAAGAATAAACTACATTAAAACTTCGGCCAACTTTATCAGCTATTGCACGTCCAGTTAGGCCTTGGTCTCTAAGTAAATCGATTTTAGCTTTTTCAACACTGTTAAGACACGTAGATCTACCCATTTTTCTTAAAATTTGAAATCAAGAATTAAATTTTACTGAAAACACTAAAATCGTTAATTTAAACTGTCAAGCACTCCAAAAAACTTATAAACAACGAAGAAAATGGCGTTGTACCTATTCAGTTGACTAAAAAAAAAACTCCTACTTTGCATATAAAACACTTTGCAAGTGGTTGAAGAAAAACTCACGGTTGTTTTTGGATAATTCTTTCGGAATTATCTGCTTAACATCTTAAGGGAATAGTTAGCATCAACAGATGGCATAATAACCATCACTGTTTGGAAAAAATGGATAAAGTATATTAAAAAATGTTTGTGCGTATTCAGTTGACGAGGAGTGTATATGAAGCAAAACAATCGTAAAAAGAGGTCGCCAAGAAGATCGTCGTCTTACGAGATGAGAACTTAGTTTTTGAAAAATTATTTTTCAAACTCAAAATTTAGAAGCAAAACATAAATAAAAAAGAATTGTCGGTTATTTTGTAGATTTGTTTTTAATATTCAATGCTTATAAGTTCTTTCATATTTCGACCTCAACAGTTTATTCGAAGCAATGAACTTCAACTGTAAATTTTCCATATAAAAATAAAATTATTTTAAATTTAAATGTACAATGTTAGAAGTTATTTGGGAATAATAAGGGGTGGCATTGTCGGCAAGATTTTTGTAAACCTACTTATGTAAAATGTTGGTTAAAGTAAAAAATATGTACATATTTCCAATTGTGTTGTTATTGACCCACAAATGTCGCTTTGTAATAGATCTCGAATTACCATTTTTCGATATATTTTTCATCCGAGATTTTGTCTGCTAAGATTTATGTCCCATAATTTTGACTGTCAAGATTTCTTTTTCTTTAATATTTCGTGAAACGTTGGACGTATACTTTGTTTATTTTTTTTTTTCCTAATGAGTGAAATCTATTTATTTTGCAGAGTTCACAGCGGTCATAAACCATTTGTTTGTAAAATTTGTACCAAAGCTTTTGCCTACACAGCCTCACTACGAAAACATATGCTTATTCATGAAAACAAGAAGCTTTATCGTTGTGAATACTGCGACAAGGAATTTCGACTACAACATCATATGAAACAGCACGAAGAAACACAAATTCATAAGGACGCTGTAGCAGAGTGTGTCAAAAGTGCCAAAACTATAGATTTATTTAAAGTTGAAGGCTAATGGGTATTTTAATTTTGTTTGTAAATATTTCTTTTTCTTTTAATTAAAAATAAATTATATCACTTAAGAATAATATTCAAAAATATAATATGAGTGTCACTCTAGTTTGGAGGATTGTCGCAACTAGTAATTAGAACTATTGAAAGATTACCTATTATGTGGAACTAATAAAAGCGGAAAATGCGGAAAACGCTGCAAGAAGAGGAGATACGAGGGAATTGTACCAAATACTCAAGGAAGTTGTCGGGAAGAATAGCAACACTAATCATCCTGTAATGGATGTGGATGGTACACTTTTGGTATCAATCGAGGATCAGCTACGCAGGTTGAAGGATCACTTTTGTGCCTTGCTTAATCAGGATTCTGTTGAGCAGAGTGCTGAAGTGCCCCAGCTTAACGAGATGCGTAGATCACATATGGTTATTGACATCGAACCCCCTACAGTACTGTAAATTCAATCTTCGATAATTCTTCTCAAAAACAACAAAGCAGCTGGACTTGACGGAGTACCAGCCGAATTCCTGAAAGCTGACCCCGTCAGAACGGCTATTATTCTACACTCGCAGCTGGACTTGACGGAATACCAGCCGAATTCCTGAAAGCTGACCCCGTCAGAACGGCTATTATTCTACGCCCGTTGATAAAGCTGTGTGGGAAAACGAAATCTATCCCAGCGACTGGAAGGATGGTGTGATTGTTAAGTTGCCAAAGAAATGTGATCTTAGGAATTGCAACAATTGGCGAGGTATTATAGTTTTGTCCGTTTTTCCAAAACTAATGGCAACCATCATTCTGGAGCGGATAAAGTCTAGAATCGAGTCCACACTCAAGAGGCATCAAGCTGGTTTCCGCATTGGGTGGTCGTGTGTCGATCATATCAACACCCTGCGTATCGTCCTCCAGCAGTCGATGGAGTTTCAATCACCGCTTTACCTCGTGTTCGTGTATTTTGAGAAATCCTTTGACCGAGTCAACCGTGAATGTATTTGGAGATCACTTCTTGGTAGGGGAATTCCCCCAAAAATTGTTGCCATTATAAGAGTCCTATAACAACGCAAGATGTTTTGTTTTACACAATGGGCAGCTATCCGACTCTTTCGAAGTGCGGCAGGGTGTGAGACAGGGAGATGTTCTATCGCCAATTCTCTTTCTACTGGCGATAGACGATGTTTTGACTGCCAGCGGAGAGACAGGGCATTCAATGGAGATCGTTTTCGTTTGAAAGTCACTTATGCTGTTTTCCATTGGACGTCCGGAAGCGTCCAGAATCGTCCGGAACGCTTCTGAAACCGTTTCATTGGCACAAAAAATACTCTTCTGACGATTCTGAGGAGAGAAAACTGATTCTTGATTTGAATTCAGAAGACACTCAGAAGCACTAATACATGCAACAAGAAACTTCAACAAAAACTCACTCAAACGTCGAAACAAAATGCAGTGCAACTTCATATTTTTTGTTCATCCCATTCGAATTAATTGTGCACTCGAAAACACTGAATTTAATAAAATTTAATGAACAAATTAAGAAAAACAAAAAGAAAAATTATTATTTGTAAGTAAGGGGTGGATACACTATTGTTTTTAATTTCACTTTTTGTGTGCCAGCAAAAAGTTTCTATTTAATGATTCACTAATACAGAGACGAAACTTCAAAATTGAGTAGAAGTAACAAGCACTGTTCCATTGGATTCAGAATGAGTGTCTTCTTGAGTGAAACCAATGGAAAACGACATAAGCCTTGGCATTGTATATCCAATCTATAGTATTCTCATGAAACACGATTTTGTAGGTAGACATTTGGTCGATAGGTTCGCTGTGATCGCCTTACCGAGATCCCTTAACAAAAATTAGTATGACATTTGGACGCATAGATGGCCACGAGCTTTTTTTCTTCATGAGAATACTATAGAATTTATATACAATGGCCTTGGTTCTCCACGAACTGTCGCGCCACAAATTATTATATTTTGGTTGCTGCGTTAAATGAAGACAAATTAGATCAGAACATCAGAGCAGAACAGCACAAGTGTAAAAAAATGTCAAGAAAGAACAGAAAAGTGCAGCTTTAAACTAGATTGACCGTTGGCTATCAGCTGTTAAATTTTAAATTTAAAAATGTCTTAGTTGTTATTTGTTCGCATTAATTTTCAATTTGAAAATTGAATATGAATATAAGCTTTTGTATCACTCACTGTCACTTCCTAAGTCAAAAGTAGATGCAGAAATACTTAATTGTTGTGAACGACCTCATGGTGTGTTCCAGAATGTAGAACGGTTAGAGGCAAGATTCTTACTCATGGAACACACAATCCTGTACTTATTTGATCTTTTTTGTATTTTCTTTGTTTGTTTTGACGTTTGAGTGAATTTTTGTTGAAGTTTCGTGTTGCATGTATTAGTGCTTCTGAGTGTCTTCTGAATTCAAATCAAGAATCAATTTTCTCTCCTCAGAATCGTCAGAAGAGTATTTTTTGTGCCAATGAAACGGTTTCAGAAGCGTTCCGGACGATTCTGGACGCATCCGGACGTCCAATGGAAAACAGCATTAGTGACTTATAACCCCCACCCATTCTTTGGTGTCTGATTTTAGTCGGAAGGAGTGGAGGGGTGCAAAACTTACTTACTTAAGTTGGCGCTATAGTCCGTGGTGGACCAGGGCCTCAACCAACACGCTTCTTATAGTCGGCTCGGTTTCTAGCTAGCTGTCTCCAGTTTCGCACGCCAAGTTGGTTAAGGTCCTCTTCCACTTGCGTGCGCCACCTTTTACGCTGTCCACTTCTACTGCGCTGTCCCACGAGGTTGTTGAAATAATATACATGTTATTAATATACTTTGTTGATTTAAAGGAAGCAAAAAGATTGATTATAATCAAACGTGAGAAGAAATGCAAATCCTTGATAATTCATCGCATAGCAGACAGTCATCTAGAGTACGTTAAGGATAAGCTTACGGCAAAAGACATTTTTCAAAGTCTTGTGAACACTTTTGAGAGAAAAAGTATTGATTCTCAACTTTTTTTGCGAAAAAGCATATTGACTCTTAAGTGCCCAGAAGGAGGAGACATGGAACAACATCTACTGAGGTTCGATAATTTGATTCGGGATCTGCGATCTACAGGAGCAAACCTATAAAGTGCTGATGTTATTTGTCATTTACTCCTTACAATGCCCCCTTCCTTTGAGACTCTGGTAACTGCCTTGGAAACTATGGATGGACTATGGAACTATGAGTTTGTCAAAAGTCGGATCCTTGATGAAGCGAAGAAGAAGTCAAGTCCAGAAGTTCAACATAGTGATTCGGTTGCAATGTATTCCAAAAGCAGGATCAAATGCTTTAAGTGTGGAAAGCTGGGGCACAAGCGCTCTCAGTGCAAAAGTGAAAGAAGATATGATGAAAACCAATAAGTTGCAAAAGCTAAAGTAAGCACCACTGATGCTGAGGAATTTATTTTCGTTGCACATGCAGAGATGGGTCTTAAAGCTGAAGTTCAAAATTCTTTACGTTTTTATCTGGACTCTGGAGCAACTGATCATATGGTCAACGATGAATAATATTTCACCAACTGCAAGGTTCTAGACAATCCGATCCAAATATCAGTTGCAAAGAACGGAATATATCTTATGGCAACGAAAATTGGAACAATCTTAAGAAATCTTTATGTGAATGAGAGGAAAACCGATGGTGTGATTGAAGATGTCCTATTCGTAAAAGAATTGTCTTGTAATTTGCTTTCCATTTGGAAATTAGAATCGAAAGGCATAAAGACAGTTTTCGAAAACGGAAAGGCGCAGAAGAAGCTGTGAGCAATGGGAAGCTGTATGAACTATGCATTGAAGTTCATGAAGCTAAGTTTGCTGGAATAAGTGCTAAGAAAAATCTTGAGTTATGGCATCACTTGAACATTGATGACATTCTGAAGCTAAAGCGAGCTGGAACCGTAGATGGTTTAGATGTCTTGGAGAATTAGCAATGAACTTTTTTGCGAATCTTGTGTAGCCGGCAAACAGTATCGAAGATCACATAAAAGTATATCCGAAAGCAGATCATCAAGGCCGTTAGAACTCATACACAGTGACGTCGTTGGACCAATAACACCAACCACTTATGATAACAAAAGGTATGTTGTAGTATTCACTGATGATTTTACACATTTTGCAGTGGCTTACTTGATGGAAGGCAAACATGAAGTGCTTAGTAAATTCACTGAGTATACAGCTTGGGTTACTGCTCATTTTGAAAGAAAAATATCTCGTTTACGTGTCGACAACGGAGGTGAATATTCTTCGAACAACTTCAAGAAGTTTTGTGCTCAGCAGGGAATTCGACTAGAGTATACAGTCCCATACACACCCGAACAGAATGGTGTATCCGAGAGATTTAATCGAGTTATTATGGAAAAGGCCAGAACAATGATCATTCATTCCAAAGCTGATAAATCTTTATGGGGAGAAGCTGTTTTGATGTCCGTTTACTTGTCGAATAGGTTTGTTCGTTGAGCCCTGAAGTCACCATAAGGTCGCCCCAAAGTGTTTTTTGAAAACCCTGAACTCGCCCTGGTCAGCAAATTCTGTGTTTTTTGAGACCTAGGGTCGCTCTGAACTCGCCCTGAAGTAGAACTAGGTTTTTCGCTGGGGCGAGTTCAGGTAAATAATAAACTGCGAAAGTGACATGAGCTCTAAAGCATTTCGCAGATAATTCTATTGTTTTTGAAATATAAATTCACGGAATACACAATTTTACTTTAAAAATAACAAAAAGAAATAGAAATCGAAAACTGTGGTTTGTTTTTATCCATTTTTAAAAGAAATTTTATTTCTTTCTTATCTCAACAACGCAAAAGAAGACCCTTTAGTGTTTTTTGAGAACCGAAAAACCCAGTTTTTTTTGACAATTCTTGGGGTTGTCAAGAAAGCCTGGGTCAGCCCTGGGTAAACTTCAGCGAACAAACCTTAGCTGTACACGTGCACTTCAGGACAAGAAGGAGAAGAATATCACTCCGGCAGAGTTATGGTATGGTCGACGCCAAAACTTAAGAAACTTACGAGTCCGAAGTTATGTCCGAAGCAGGAGGAGAAACAACTGAATGTGAAGAAGTTTATCAAGAAGCATTCTCTGATCTTGACCAAATAGCTCAAACCTGGACGTTAACAAATCTCCCTAAATCAAAGAAAGCTATCGATAACAAGTGGGTTTTCAAAATCAAAAAGCATCAATTTGGCAACATCAGTAAGTACAAGGCTCGTTTGGTCGCTAAAGGTTTTTCACAAAGAATCGGATTTGACTTTATAAAAACATACGCGCCAGTAGCAAAACTTACATCTGTACGAGTGCTGTTAGCTATGGCGAACAAAACTGGCATGTATGTGCATCAAATGGATGTCAAATCAGCATTCTTGAATGGCAATATAAATGAAGAAATCTACATGCGACAGCCGGAAGGTTTTGGAACTGATAACCTTGTCTGTAAATTAAATAAATCGCTATATGGTCTTAAACAAGCTTCAAGAATGTGGAACGAGTGATTTCACAAATTAATTTGTTCAACTGGCTTTAAAAGAACAAATTCAGATTACTTCCTGTACACTAGAATCAAGAAAGAAAATCAGTTATTCATCTTAATATAATGTCGATGACTTATTAATAGTCGGAAAAGATTTAAAAGAAGTAAATGAAACCAAGAAAGCTCTATCCAAAGAATTTCAAATGAAAGATATGAACGAAGCTCAACATTTCCTTGGGATATATATAGAACGAACAACTAGTGGAATTAAGTTAAGTCAAAAAGAATATCTGAAGAATTTACTGACAAGATTTGAGATGCAAGATGCCAAAGAAATTTTGGACCCCGAGGGAAAACAATTTACAGATGCCGATGGGTGAAAAAATTGATGAAAAATATCCATACCGTGAATTAATTGGGTGCATGATGTATGTTATGATGTCATGCCGGCCGGATTTGAGTGCATCTGTGAATTTCTTCAGTCGTTATCAAAGTTGCTATACGGAGCATTAGTGCCCATTCGCTCTAGGTGACCCAGCCATCTCAGTCGCTGGCTTTTCACTTTTGTGGCTAGGTCGGTTTCGCTGTACAGTCCATACAGTTCGTGGTTGTATCTTTTTCTCCATTCCCCATCTATGTATGCAGACGGGACCAAAAATCACCCGGAGAATTTTCCTCTCAAAACAGCCTAACGCGTTCTCATCCACCGTTAACAGTGTCCATGCCTCTGTACCAGTACCATACATCAAGACCGGGATGATAAGCGTCTTATACAGGGACAGTTTGGTTGCTTGAGAGAGAGTTTTGCTTCTCAATTGCCTAAATAACGAAGAGTTGCTACTCTAGAAACAATGTCAACATTGATATACCTAGTAGTCCCGTGGTTTTGGAGGCGAACTATTGCGAGAGTATGTTAAGTCTTATTTGTTTAAAAAACCACTTCGTACCATTGCTTCAGTTATTAATGTAGATTTGAAAATTCGTAACACTAGGAAAAAAGGAATGTTTTTAAGCCGCGAGTAAGAATATACATAACAAATAAGATTAAAATACTCATTTTTTTATTATTTTGAAACTTAAACTATATGATTCAAACTAATCTGTCCTTAAATAGCTAGGAAAGATCGCTTAAAATCACAGTCAATGGTACTTCTATAGAAGCCAATCTTTTTGGAAGTCATCTGTCGATGTCTTCGTATGCCCTCGTTTATCTCCTGCACGGTTATTGGTCTAACAGCTTCTTGTCCACGTCCCTGACTTACCTCTGGACAAATATGAAGCATTGCTGATGAAGCCCCTGTCGAAGTTACTCTGCTGTATGGCTCGGTTACTCTATTGTTCGAGTTTAAACGTGTTAAGATAGCATAGTCTACGATAACAGCGATTGTTTCGTGCGAAAAATATGCCAATATATTCATGCAAGTGTTGGAGATGGTCAAGTTTTTCGGAAGATCCAAGAACTTGTGGAATTTGTTTTTGATCTTTTCTCCATGGCGACAATAGAAAGAAGTTTTACGTGCCTCATTGAACTCATGGTATTGCTGTCCGGTGAGAATCTGCGATATACGATCAGCCCGGAACAAGCGGCGGGTTCGTTCCTCATCGAATTTCTCGGGGATGTCTATGCTAAGTTCGTCCTCTGACTCTTGGCTCTCGAATTCTTCCAATGAATCCTGTGGCCGACGTGTGCGAATACTGAGAAATTTCTTTAATATCCTCATGTCATTTAAATGCTTACGCATTCGCGCAATCTTCACAGGATGATTTCGCATCAAGAATTCAAAGTCAGCTTGCGATGGACAGGCAGCATTCTTACGGCGCATTGAAATTATTGTTGCTTCATGGAAAATTCCACGTAATTGCTGCTGCAGTATTTGTTCAACAAGTTTAACACTTTCTTCCCTGGGCTGATCGCAGTCCCCGAAACTTCTCATTATATCTGAAATTTCAGAAATAAGATCATCCGTGGTGTGAAGCTGCTGTGGTTGCGAATTGTCGGTATGTCCAGACGCGGCAGCTGATGTTGAGTTTTGACGGGGGATTTTTTTTTGATTATAATTCATTTTATTTTTAATATAGTTGATGAAATGGATATTAGGAGCTTCAAATATTCGAATATTTTGGTTTTCTGGTCCTTTTTCTTCGGTTTTGTGTTGTGATTTTTTTGCGAGTTGTCAAAAATAAGTGCTCAGAAAATGAACGTTCATTTGAAACGAAAGAGTTCAGCACTTTGTCTATTGTTTTTTTTTTTACTACGTTTAGTCCCCTTTCACACGAAGAAACGAGATTTTTTTGACGTTTTCTTTTACGGCCCTATTCTGGCAAACCTCACTGATATCTAACTCACCAAGGTGAGTTTAATTTGTTTTTGTGAGGTTTTCGTTTAAACTATCCGGGTTGTGATCTCCTTCTAAGGAGATCACAACTAAATAGTAGCACTTATATTACGACATTAACATGTTTGTTTTTAATTGATTTCTCCTTAAGTAATATGGGTATTTATGCAACAGCGTAAAGTCGTCGTTAACGTTGTAAAGTTTAAAACTTGGTAATTCTGTCACATTTTGTATGGAAAATTTTTACAGACTTACGAAACTTTACCACGTTTACGACGACTTTACGCTGTTGCATTAATACTCTTATAGCCCTATTCTGGCGTTGTGAGGGCTCACATGTCATAAGCTCTTGTGAGGTTTGTTGTGATTCTATAACATTTTCGGTATTCTGGAAAAATCCTCACAAGAAACTCACCGCGGTGAATGGGCACGTTCAAAGATGTCAGATTTTCATGGTTTCTTGTTTTATTGGGCTCTGATTGGCCGACTGTCATAAAAAGATATATAAGTGAACTTTCAAAATGTTCTAGATTTATGTTGAACGTACCTACATATTTACTACGTCAAAAGAAACATGATTTGTTTGATTTTTTTTTTTAATAAATTAGCTAAACGCATGCAAGTGTTTATTTTTGATTCATTTATTTTACTTAAGGAGGAAGCAGTTAAGAAAAAACACAAACAAACATGTAAATGTCGTAATATTCGAAATCACAAGTGCTACTTTTTATTTGTGACCTCCCTCAAAGGAGATCACAGTTTCGATAGTTTTTGTGCGTTTAAGTGCGTTCAACATAAATCTAGAACATTATGTAAATTCAAACATTTTATCTTCTTATGACAGTGGTTGACCAATCATAGCTCGAGAAAGCTAGAAATCATGAAAATCTGACATTTTTGAACATGCCCAATAGGGCTCTCCACGAATACGTCAGGTCAAGCAGCTAAATCACGTTGAGGGAAAACATTGGTGGCGGCAAATCTAATTGAATGCAAAATATTTCTTGCAAATGCTTAATAAACAATAACAGTATTATTTATAAACCCATTCCAAGCACCACCACACCTGTCCAACTCCAAAATGTTATTTATAAACACCGACACCGATTGACTAACTTAACCACTTAAAGTTGGTTGTCCAAATCTTATTTTAAAGAAGACACGTTTAATGAATAAGGTGGACAAATATTTCGTTTTTTTTTTTTATAATTTTATAGTTTTGTAATGAATGAACATCTAGTTGAACGTGCCCCAAAGCGTACCAAAATTCATTAACCCGGAAGCGTGTACTCGCTAGAGAGTTGGGTACATACATTAATTGTCAAATCACTCGCCACTCTACTCGCTTCTCAACTGGCTTCGAAAAAGGCAAGCCAGTTGGCTAGCGAGTAAGAAAAGTTTCGATGTATTAGTAACTCGCTAGCGATTACTCGCTCGTGTGGCCTCAGGGTAATTCATTCAAAAATGAATAAACACAAGTATGTCACTGAATAAATGAGGTCACATTTGGGCACTTGTTGGAATGCGTTTATAAATACCAAGCTGCCTAAACTATTTAGGCATTGACTAGCTGGACAATTGCCCAAGCGTGTTCTAAGAAAATCTAATAAATACGACTGTACATGATCAATTTTATAAACTATTATCCACAAAATAGTGCATAAAAGTGAAATAAAACAATAAATATCACAATGTTTTCCCTCAAAAAGCCATTACAAATAAGAAGAGATAGCTTGATAGAAAGCCCTGTCACCATGGTGAGTTTTTTGTGAGGTTTCTTGTGAGGATTTTCCCAGAATACCGAAAATGTTATCGAATCACGACAAACCTCACAAAGAATACCTCACAAGAGCTTGTCACTTGTGAGCCCTCATAACTCCAGAATAGGGCTGTTAATTTCCTTAAAAATCTCTTATGTACCCAAAGATTTTAATATATACCTAGATAACCAACTTCGCCTTCAAAAGTGAAGCTCGGCCACCATTTTATTGGAGGCATTTACAACAACAATTCTATTGTGTTTTGTGTTTTGTTTACTTTTTGCAGAGGAGATTTTTTCTAAAATAAAGTATTTGTATTTGTTTAATTGGTTTTTTTATTTATGAAACGTAATTTTAAGGTGTGCAAGATTGCAAAAATAATAAAATACCTTGTTCTGGTAGTGTCTGTGCGTGTAAAAACAGTAACAAGAAAAAATGGTATTTTTGACATATTTATTTGAGAAATGATAATAAATTATATCTGCAATCAAAGCCAACAATTTAAGCTTTCTTTTAATACCAAAAAATGTACACGTCATCACAGAATTTTAAAAGATATCAGTGTACAAAAGCAAGACTAGGAAAAAATTTCTCGCAAGAAGTTAAATGTAAATATCTCAAAATATGTTAAACGTAGCTATAAAATTTTGTTACCATTTAAGAGATGGTAAAAATACCTTTCATTTGATACCAAAATCATTTTATCACCTCTTCTAAATTCCAAGATATTAACATTTATTTAGAGAAACCACTAAGGCATTTAATTCGATTGTTTACATTTTTTGCCTCCAACAAAATGGTCGCAAAGCTTCACTTTTTCTCTGTACAAAAGATCCTATGTTAGCCATCTAGGTATATATTAAAATCTATGTATGTACCTTTCACAGCTCATACTACGTTTTCATTAGAGCCGA
The DNA here is from genome assembly GCA_963921185.1 of Dasysyrphus tricinctus. Lineage (NCBI taxonomy): Eukaryota > Metazoa > Arthropoda > Insecta > Diptera > Syrphidae > Dasysyrphus > Dasysyrphus tricinctus. The sequence continues at coordinate 246,167,825 of OY992530.1, forward strand.
AATGAGGTAATTTCGCAAATCACAGAAAAAGTTCTTTCATTTGTAATTTGGTAATTTCGTTTGACAGCTCATTTCATTTTTGAATTTCAACTGGCTGTTAATCGCTTTTTGTTGTTGTTTTTTTGTCTCCTTCAAAGCGCAATGCTTTGACATTTTCATACAAAATTTTTTCAGGGCTCTTCAAACTGTGGCTAATTGGGTGCGTTCGTTAGGTTTTGACTTAATTTCCAACCTAATTTCGTTCAAATTTGGCTGAAATTATCTCATTTCGAAATGTGAATTTGTATGGGAAATGAGATGATTTCGTATCGAATTTGGAAATTTTCAACGAAATTGCCTCATTTGGCCTAATGAAAACGTAGTATCACTTGAGGAAACAAAATCTCCAGACAATTTTTAAAATTTCCTTTGAAAGTCTATTGGTTGAACGCACTTAAATCTATATGTGAAAGGAAATATGAAAAAAAACAGCTTCAAATCCTTGACCGGGGAGATTTTGTTCACCCCTATTTCCACCTGCCCTTCTAACCATGGAACTGAAAGTTGCTAGCAGCTCAGTTTACTCGTGTGGAAGGGGACTTATACTTGCTTCGGTTCTTTAATAATCGAGTTGAAATAAGACGCTATTTGGGAAGATTGAATCCGGTATCATGGCATTTTGTGGGCAGGAGAAGAGGGGGTCAGGGGTGTCGTGAAGCATGAAGAAAACATAAACACCGGACTCAGTTCAATTTACCCCGAGGCCACACGAGCAAGTACTTGCAAGCAAGTTGCAATACATAAACATTTATTTACTAACACAAACAACCCAACTAACAAACTCTCCAGAGCTTAGGTCTTATTTTCTCAAAAAAACTCCCATAATTCTCTTTCAGATCTTATTGCTATACTTAAGACATGATCTCTCATTATGAAACAAAAATTCGTCTTTTAACGTTTTTATTATACGAGCTTAGCATTTTTCAAACATCGAATCGCTTTAATTTTATACCTAGAACAATTATTCCTCGTGTATATAAATTTAATGTCTTGTAATAATCTTGTTATCAAATTTAAGCTCTAAACGTCATTTTTTAATCTTTAAAATCTCTTATCAAGAGGTAATAAAGTAACAAAAACAAAACACTAACTATAGGAATTATATGAGATGAAATGTTGCATCCACAGCTGCTTATATTTGATTTATACACAAGTCGTTCTTTTTCTTAAAGTTTTGTGTGTACATTGTTTTCCGACGTTCAGTTTTCTATTGGACTTGCTTCCTGAATGGAACAATTGGATGTTGAATATTACAATTAAAAATGTATTTTAATTTTGACGAATGTAAACTTTCGGTGATTTATTTTCTTTTGTTTCGGTGTAATATTAGGTTTTTTGACATTATTACACTACTTGTAAATTTGACCAAATAATTATAATTTTGTTGCCTATTGGAATGCTAATTTTTGATATTCTTTGTTCAGTTATTACAACATTTATGACGCCATAATGTAAATTTATCATTCTGAAACGGTTATGCACAAAACTAAACATATTTCTTACTTTGACATTTCAACTTTTATTGAAACATAAACAAAAGTAAACATTCGTTAGAAAAAGGAACGCATCACCGATATTTGTTTGTTTTTTCTTGGTGTGTTTGATAGCTGTCAAAAAAAAGTCACATAGAAGCATCTCACTTCTCATAACAAGTGTTTGTTTTTATACCAACATAAATGTTACAACACTCTCATAAAAATGTTTATTCAAGAGTTAAAAGTATCGAGTGGACAGCAGCCATATTTCAATTTGAACGAAGTGTTGTTTGCATAGTTTGAGGGTTACCGTGACTTGAAAATAAATCTTAAAATAATTTATTGGGGTTTCCATTATGATGAATCTATTTAAGATATATTTACCAGTATTAGTGTGTTTATATTAGCCCTGTTTTTTAGTGCATTTTTATCTTCGCTTAAAAAAGTAGCATGTTTAAAACAACAACAATACGGAGTTATACCAAATTGTTATTGTATTTTTCATACTACTTTTTTTAAGCAAAGATAAAAATGCACTAAAGAACAGGGCTATTGATGTTTATTTTGTCACTTTCATTAAAACGTCTCTTAATCTCTTGTAAATTTTTTGATTATAAATAACAGGTATACAAGAATAAGACCAACAAATCGACAAATTTTCTGCTATTATACCTTTTTCGTCATATAACATGAATAAATACCATAAGTAATATCAGCATAAAAAGTATTATTCTGATTCAAAACAAACATCAAGGTAACCCTTTTTCTATTTCAAAATAAAAATAAAATAATTCAAATATCAATAATTTTGAAAGCGCTTTGTTATTTTTCGAAGTAAAATGTTTAAGTTAGTAGAAAAAGTTTCATTCGCACTAAGATTTAGCTTCACATAATGTGACAAACTATAAATATATTAACGTCACCATGATATCAAAATATAAATGCTCTCACTAAAATACACATTAGTTTTTCACCATGAGACAATGACGATGACACATACAGATAAAAGTAATATCTTCGTACCTACTTCCAAAAAAAGTATAGACAATGTGAAAGATAATTATGTATGTGTATATGTTTTTTTAAATTTTGCACATACTCGTTCTCTTTTCATCAACTCCCACAAGAAGAGACGCATTCTCCTAGCAAGATTAATAGGGCGTTTGTCATCCCATATTAACAATTAAAATGTTTCTATAAGAGGAAAATTAACTACCATAAGTGGGCCATTTAACGCTTGTAACACTTTCATAAGAATGTTGGAGTAGTCTCCTAGAGTAAAACTAGCTCCCGAAATATAGTCTCTTAAGCCGCTTGGAAATTCTTATGAGAGGAAAATTGTTACTTGGGAAAATAACCCAAGCAACTTGATTATCAACTGGCAAGCAAGTTTTGAATCCAGTAGTGAAGCAAGTTGAGAAGCAAGTTGGGAGACAAGCAAGTGGAATGCAAGTGGAAAGCAAGTGGGATTAAGTGGAATGCAAATTATGAATTTGAGTGGCAGTATAATGTAGCCAACTTGCTCGTGTGGCCTCAGGGTTAGAGCCTGTTTACCCAGCGGCTCCATTGGCAATATTTGAGGCAAAAAATTGCTCACTCATTGCTATTGCCTTTAATAATGCAAATGAAGACACTTAGTCAATGGAAATAGCAATATTGCCTAGAAGATGAGAGGCAATTATTGATTTCCATCGTCAATGCAATAAATTGAGGAAAAATGGGGTTCCCCGTAATTGTGAATGGTTTATTTACTGATGTTTTCAATTAAATCGTAGAATATGAGAACGCACATGATAAAAGATAGTGAATTAAAATAATTTTATTAAAAACAGGGTATTTGAACAGCATTTGACTGCATTTGCAGTCAAATATTTCTATACACACATTTTATAATTGAAATTGCCTGGCAATTAAAATGCCCACCCAAGCAATAAATTGCCATTCCTATTCCAATTGCAATTGCCTCAAAAAATGCCACTGGAGTCACAGCGTTAGATAAGGAAGATTAGACTGGTCTCACGGAAGTTTTTGAACAAGAAAAGTGAGATCAGAGATCCCCCCACATAGAAACTGCCGTGAGACCGGTCTCAATCTTCCCAATCTTAGTATGCCATGTACTTCTGACTGCAAAATGAATGGGACAGCAATAAAGTATGAAGAGGACGGACACAAATCTGACTGAAAAGATCGTTTCATGTAAACATTTCACCCGATTTTGGGAAAAATCGTATTGGAAAAATCGGGTGATGTAAATGCCAACCTATCGGATAGATGCCCGAACTCGAATAGTGTTCAATGTCATCGTACCATCAATGCGACGTTGACATTTCATTTCGGAAGAGTTTATTTTCGGAACTTTTCGCAACAATTTGCAGTTAATAAACTAAACACCCTTCATCGTGTATTGCTCATAAAAAAGATTTTTCTTTCTTCAATTAATTTTCTCGGATTGCAATCAAATTAAACAATAAATCAATAAAATACAATAGAAAAACCAACGCATCACTACCTGGAAAAACTCAATAACGTCACAGTTGGACAAATATCGTCGAGACAACCGGGGGCCTTTGCACGAAAGCAAAAAGTATGGCCGAAGCAGTTGTCGGAGAACCAACCTCACCCCCTAGCAGGTTCTACTGTCATATGTGTAATCTTGAAATCAACATATTCAACAACGATTACACATGTCCACTGTGCGCTGGTGGATTCATCGAGGAACTACCCCCCCTTACTCCTGTGAGCGGTAGTGCAGGAATTGGTAGTGATGCTACCGCTAGTGTGTCTTCAGCACCTGGCCAAACTACCGGCGACAGCCAGTCATCATCCGACCCTCCTCGGTCAGACTCGCCCAATAGTCGAATGAATGATTTAGTTGCAACTCTTCTGATGACTCGCGGCATGCCTCCATTAACTCTAAATGGACCGCGGGAGCTAGAAATATCAATTGATGCAAACGGTGATGCAAGCGTTGTAGGCAGCGGCAACATTGGGAATATCAGTAATGTAAGCCGCAATAGACGCGGTGCTGCAGGTGGCAGCGGTTCGGGCGGCCGCCAACGGCAAACCAATTTCCATAGGCTTGACAATGTGTTCTTGGACTTTCTCAACTCCCTATCGAACAGCGAAGATGGTCCCTTCGCCTTCGGTGGCAACTCACAAATGCTTTTCATGGGCAATCCCGGTGACTATGCTTGGGGTCGCGAAGGTATTGACACTGTTGTCACTCAGCTTTTAAATCACATGGACTCGTCCGGTCCGCCGCCCTTACCCAAAGAAAAAATAGCCGAAATTCCAACGGTAGAAATAAGCGAAACAGAAGTCGAACAAAAACTCAAATGCTCTGTGTGTTGGGAAGACTTCAAACTGCAGGAGGCCGTTAGGAAGCTCCCCTGCTTGCATGTCTATCACGAGAACTGCATAGTGCCATGGTTGGATTTACATGGAACTTGCCCTATTTGCCGAAAGTCACTACAACTAGAGCCCACCTGCTCTATGCACAATGGTGCCGCTGCATCAACATCTGGACTGCCAGATATGACGATGCCGATACCTATGTTGTCGATGCCTACCGCAACTGTTTCTTTAACCTTGACCTCACAGCCGGGATCATCTACTCCGACTGCTAGAATAACCAACTCACGTCACGCCCCTCAACCACCAAGACCAACATCAGCACCACCAGCATCAGCACAAGCAGATCAAGGATCGTCAGCAACTGGACAGACAGGTCAAACTTCTTCCTCGAATGTCATGGCTTTCGAAGATGGCAATGTAGAATATGACTTTGATTAAATCAATTATAACAAACCATATTAACAGCTTTTATAGGTATATGTATATATATATATCTAAAAAATATATATGTATATAATATGTATCGACAAAGTATTGTTATGCTTAATGAAGTCTCCTTTTGTTGTTTTATATATTGTTTTTATTTTTATTTTTTTGTAGTGTTTTTGTTCTACTTTTAAACTTTCACACGTATGAATATATAATTATGATGATTCTTTCCATTTTAATTAATAAACAAATAATAACTCAATTAAATGCTGAACAATTATGTACTATCTTAAATATCAAAAATACTACATATATACACGTCTTTATATTAAATTTTAACAAAAATTGCTCGTTTTGATTCAAAAATAACCAAAAAAAAAATCGTTTTGTTATAAATATAAATATAATATAAGAAAGACAAAGAGAAAAGTTAAAATATTCATATAAACGCATGAATTTTTATTACAAAAAAAAAAAACAGTTTTCCTTTTGAATTAGAAATTAAAACATGCATAAAAGCGGTATTCACGATTCGATATATATAATGGTCTTGTATCATTTTATCAAAAGAAAATGTGTTTCATTTTCTTTTATAGATTTCTGTTGTATTTTAAAAACTTCCACGGATACAAGCCCTGATAAAAAAAACTATTATTGTACACTAGTGTCTCTTGTCGTTGTATGAAGAAACACTTTTTTTTGGCAAAGGAGAAACGTGTTAAAAGTTTATTATTAAGGAAAAGATTTCGAACTTATATCTTAGCTAGCGGTATAAGTTGGGCTTACACTTAAAACATTCTGAAGTGTTAAGAAAAACACTAACGGAAAATAACCTGGAATTTCACGAATTGAACAAACAAAAATGAAATAAAGAAAAAAAAAAAGAATAATAAAGCGTTGATTAATCATGGAAATTCGAATACACATCCTGTGATAGTTTCTTTTTGGGACTGTGATAGTAACTTATTTGGAATCTGTGGCAAGTTTAATATCATCGTATTCCTTCGCAGACTTCGGTAGAGAGAAGTTAAGTTCGGAACGATGTTCTAATCAGTAGATAATTCTTTTTTCATTTCAAACGAAAATTGAACTTTTCAGTTTTTGTTAAATTGAAATAAATTGTTATTTGCGATTTCGAAATAAACACAGCAACTGTCCACGGAAAAGGCAATATGGACGCCTAAAAACTCATGTGATTTTTTAGTTATTTCTGCCAATTTTTCAAATATTCTGCAATCTCTTGACTGTTGAACTGCAATTTTGAGATTTTTTTTCGATATTGTACACGATTCGCTTACTTACTAACAAAATATATTTTTGAGCTTATTGGAGTGCGGAGAAATTGAAATACATACCTACCTACATATTTTTGAGTCATAAAAGCCAGCTGATAAAGAAAGTCTATTTTGTTAGTTATTGACCCACGCGACGGTTTATTTCGAAGACACCTGCAATAGTGTCGCTAGATGTCCTAAAAGTTACGTGGAAATAAAAAGAAAATAATACAAGCATGAATTTATTCCTCAATAAGCAAGTTTTAATACGAATTTCGATTACAAAAAATTGTTCCTCTTACAAAGACTTTATGTCACACAAGATTTTAGTAAAACAATAATGTATGTGCACTTAATGCAAAATCTACACTCAAAATTTACACGATTTGGATTAAGATTAAGTTTAATAGCATTAAATAATATAAATTATATTTATTATTTTAATAATAAAACAAAAAACATGAAAAGTAAATTTTGAAACGAATTGGCTATGTTCAAAAGATGTTTGTTTTTATTTTTCTTAATTATTGTAACGAATTTTTGTGTATGTTTTTGCAATTATAGTTATAATTACAAATATGAAAGTTTCAGGAAATTAAGACACGACAAACATAAGTCTAGTAAATGTGATCAGGTCAGAGGAGACATTTTTTAGATAAGTTCGATGAAACTATTAAAGAATAATTCTCTTTTAACATAAATTCTAGTCATTTTTTTTTGTATGTGCTGGATTTGAAGGTAAATAAACTATGTTGAATGGCGTCGAAACCTTGTTTCAGATTTAAAATCGACGGATTTTCAGTTTAGTCAAAGTCACTGCCGCGAATACTTGTTTAATACTACCATCATTACCTGAGCGAAACACAATATGGAGAAGGCTGCTTAAAATCCATTTGTTGAAAATTACTAACATATTTTGCAAAATTTTAATTTTGAAGAAAATTATAAAATAATATTCTTCTGTTTAAGTGGAGCGAATGAGTTATGGCAAATAAAGGTTTTAAGTGAGCTCTATTCCATATTATTACGTTACGCCTGATCAAAATGTTTGTCTTAGAAGGGTACAACAGCATCTAACTGATGATTTATCTGGGCGAAACGCAACAATATGGATAAGAACATATTTTGCTGAAGCTCGTGAGGATTAGAATAACCTCTGCATTGAGTCATGTTCTTGGAAATTCTTAAAAATTTTCTTAAAAGTTAAAAAAATTCAGTGGAAATCATTCCTTCTTATTTATTTTACTAAAATATATTAAAATGTTTTTTTGTATTTTTTTACAGATAAATACACAAACTTTTGCCACCCACATTTTTTCGAATTGCAATTTACATAATTAATTTACAACCCTATTCTGCTATTCGAATCGATCGAAATTTTCAATCAACGTGAATGTTTCATTTAACTAGCTTAAAGTTAGTTTTTTGAGTGCAGAGTGGACCAGGGTCTCAACTGCTTCATTCCTCGAGGGGTGGATTCAAAGTCTATGTAGCTCATTTATATGGCTGGATCGATTGTGGATACCGAATTGAAGTTATTTTTGTTTTCGAAAATCTGCTGTAATGTTTGGTTGATGGTGCACTTCCTTGGCTTAAGGCCACCCTTATATGGACCGATCAGGTTGTTGATCAATGGCTTAAGGCGTGCAAATTATAAGACAGATGCTTAGAAAACTGAAGCCTCTGTAATTGGTGTAGTCAAATAGTAGGTCACCTTTCTTGAGTATCGGGCAAACAATGCTTAGGTTCCATTCATCGGACATGATTTCCTCCGACCCTATTTTCATCTCCTGCCGCATTGAATAGCTTGTCAGCAACGCCACCAGCTCTAGCAGCTAAATTAGAGTTCAGTTTAGGTAAAGCTATCTTCGCTACGTGGAGATCGGGCGAACGGAATTACTGTTTGTCTGTGGCGTCCAAGTTGAAAGATGCAATTTGCCTGGCAGTAAAATTAGATTCATCATCGTCGTTACACAATTTGTAGAAATGGCCCTTATTGCGAGTGTCGTTTGCTTTCGATAAACGACTTTTGTCGAAAGTCTATAATCGAAAAAATTAATGTTGGTGTTGAAAATCTTAATTATTATTGTGAGATTTTTTGTTTTGACTTGCTAACGAAAAATTTGGTTCAAAAGATTAAAATTTTCAACACCAAAATTAATTTTTTCGACTATCGACTTTTGACAAAAGTCCTTTATCGAAAGCAAACGACACTCGCAATAAGGGCCAATGATTCGTCCAGACTGCTATTCCAATATCATGTTCCCATGATTGTCCTTGAAGGCTTTGGTTCGGGCCTTGTAACCTTGAGATGTTCCTTTTACCTTTTAGTAAAACTTCCGAACTTTATTCCTGATATGGATTCCTTTTCTCCAATCGCGCGCTTTCGCTTACTCCTTTATCCTTTTGAGAAGCCGGTGTTGCTCTCTCCTCTACTGCTAATAGAACTCGCAGCTAGGGAGTCTGATCCTTTTATTCAGCACATTTTTGTATGTATTTTGTTGAGCTTCATGCACTTGCCAGCATGTATTGGCATTACAGGGGTGGTAATGTGAGCCCCAGCACATCAGATGCGGAATCTCTGATGGCTTCCTGGCAATGTTTTCACTGGTTCTCAATGCTCGACGGTGGAGGTATAAGCATTGTACATATATATACTCTATAGTATTCTCATGAAACACGATTTTGTAGGTTGACATTTGGTCGATAGGTTCGCTGTGATCGCCTTACCGAGATCCCTTAACAAAAATTAGGATTACATTTGGACGCATAGATGGCCACAAGCTTTTTTTCTTCATGAGAATACTATAGAATTTATATAGTAGTAGTAGTAGTAGTATTTATTTATTAGTTTTTTGAAAAAATTGGTTTTCAAAGAAACCTTTTTCAATTCATTATTGTAGTTGACTATATTTATTTAAATTGTAATGTAATGTAAAATTAGTTTTGTAAGCTTCTATCGTTAGTTATTTAACGAATAAATAAATAAACTAAACTACCGCTCCCTAGATAAGCTCCCCAGAGCACATATCACGGAATCTGAGACCATTTGAGTGTATAGTTCGCTCTACCAGACCGTTTGAAAAATTCAAAATTCTAAGTGAAAAACGGTTTTTTTTCAAACAGTCTGGCAGGGCTAATTAAACACTCAAATGATCTCAGATTCCGTGATATGGGATCCGCAGAGCTTATCTAGGGAGCGGTGAAAACCAATTTCGGCTAACACGATTATCCTCCAAGTTGCATTCATATTTTTTTTCGATGCACTGTTTCTCGCAAAGGCCCCAGTTGTGGACTGCAAGACTTTGATTTTTTGAATAGCCTTTAATGAAGCTTTCGACGCCTATACTTCTTTTTTTTTGCTATCAACCACACCCAAAATCTGCTGTGGGCTCTTAGTATAGTAGTGTTGTACAGGCTGTACTTTACTTTCCGACTGTGCCACCAATGACGTCTTACCTTCCTGGATTGGCACTTAAATCAGCTAAGACAATTTTTATTTCATAGCTACGTAAAGCTCATGTCTTGTCTTTAGTAGAGTAGAACATGTCTTTTGTGCCATCATCTTTCTGTTGGGTCATGCGCGCATCTGATTTTTATGTTGGTGAATTTGGCCTTGATGAAAACTCAAGACTTCTGGCTAGTCTGTCTTCAAAAAATTCACATCCAACACGGTACTACTTTTGTTCTGCGTAACAGGAGCTTTAGTAAATATCGCTATTTCTCAGCTTTGTTTTGCCCGGCCACCTTTTGGGTATATATATTTAATTATCTTCCTAGAAGTAGTCTAGGAAGACAATTAGTCGGCTAATTGTTCGGCTACATGTGCACGTGCTTGATGAGGGAATATTCCACGTGTGCACAAAGTTCATTGTCTTGTTTCCTTTGCTAGGTTCGTTAGATAGCACCAAAGCACGACCCCAACCAACATGACCACAACCTTAGGTTAGGTTAGTTTAGGAGGGGTTATAATACTGCAAGCCGCATCATATCACTCGGATCTCTGTAGATCAATCGCCTAGTATAACTCCAAGGATAGGGAGCCTGATTAACTTTTCATCATAGGCCTGAGCTCCGAATATGTCAAAGTAGACCTTTTAAGGTGTTCACTAAGTATTTCAGCCTGACTGGAACTGTAGACCCCACCGTTGATTCCATCTGGAGAATTTTATTTTTTTGACTCGTGCTCTCATTTATAGGAAAGTATCCATATCGAGCCACACATATACATACAAATTTGATAATGCATCACTTTTTTTTTGAAGGAAATGATTGATGACAAAGGAAAAATGAATTATTTATTAACAAATTATTCAAAGCATAATAATAATAATTTTAATATTAAAAGCATACCATAGCTAAATAAAAGCTTTATAAATGTTTGTAGTTGTTATAACGCTAAGATTATATCATATGTTTAAAGTACTCTATTATGTCCGTATATATGGTTTCATCAGTACCGGCAAAACAAACATCATAATCTAAATTTAATTCTAAGAAATAATATATACTCAATGTTGTAGATGGTATCATTTTTTTGGTAGGTTTTATATTCAATGCTCTAAATAAGTCACCGACCCGTTCCTTAGGACTTATGTAAGTAGTTTCATTGCTGAGGATGCGCCTGGCTTCTGTTTTTAAAGCATCGTAAAATTTTTCAAAGAAATAATGCCGATCTGATAGCAATTCACCAGGCTTATCATCGGCACCAGATTCAGTGAGTTCGCGATAGGTCTTCAATTTTTTATAACGACTTTCGTCGCCTTCAACGATTTGGTGTTCCATTGAAGCTACCTGAAGACCTTCATCCAAGCGGGAAACCTAGTGTTATTTTTGTTTTATAATAACCCTTGAGGCAAAATGTATTGAATAAAGAAAAGTTTTGCTTGAACTTACTGATTGGACAATTTTTAGAATTTCTAATGCCGCCTTCTGTCTGGCTGCTTTCTTCGTGTTAGCTACCCCATATCGTTTGATAGTAGCTAATTGGCAGAGAACAGTGAATTCAGGTGCCTCAGCCGGACCAGCTTGCTGAATGATATCGAATGCTGGAAGTGGATGATTTTGTTGTACACAAATATCCCGCAAAGTGATAACTGCATCTGTGGTAGGGATTGCTTCATGGGGGGCTTGAGGAATCAAGAGTATGTCTGGGTGTGTCACCTTAACATCCTGAATTAGATTAGCAGCTGCATCATGTTTGGCTTCCTGTTTAGAACGGCCGTGTCCATATGATGTGCGATCCAAGGCATCCACGGAACACATAAAAGATTTGCTGCCATCGTTGGCATCCATGCAATTGTACTTGGGTAGGCCAGCTCCTTTTTTTGCGCAGTACTCTTGCAGAGCAGTTACTGGGGGTTTCCCGAACATTTTAACTTTACTTAATTGTTGCAACGTAATCAAATATAGAAGTATTATTTATAATTGCAGTAATGCACTTTACCAGATTGGCAAGATGAGATGATTCCAGAAGAAACTCAACAGCAACAAAACAACAGTGACAGCACCGACAGAGATAGCTAGTACAGTTCACAGGAGAAAGACAAGGAAAGCAACGTGCAGCAACAGGCAAAAAATTTTCCTTGTCTTTTTTGTTTTGTTTACTTGACGTGGTGCTCTGTTTGATTTCATTTCAAAAAAGTAGAGCTAAAATTAGGTGTGTTTGGTACGTAAAACCCCTGTTCCTTGGTCCCAAACAGTTTGTGCCCTTTCACACGAGGAAACTGAAACTGAGACTTTCAGTTTATGGAGAGAAGGGCAGGAAGAAAGAGAGGTGAACAAAATCTCCGTCGAAGATTTGAAGAGATTTTTTTTTTTGACATTTCCTTTCACATCTAGGCTAAGGTGTGTTCAACCAATAGACTTTCAAAGTCCCCTTTCACACGAAGAAACAAGTTGCTGGAGATTTTTTTGACGTTTTCTTTTAATCTCCTTAAAAATCTCTTGTACCTTTCATACGAGGAAACAAATCTCCAGGCAATTTTTGAAATTTCCTTTGAAAGTCTATTGGTTGAACACACCTTAACCTAGATGTGAAAGGGAATGTCAAAAAAATCTCCTCAAATCCTCGACCGGGGAGATTTTGTTCGCCCCTCTTTCCTCCTGCCCTTCTCACCCTGAAACTAAAAGTTGCTGGCAACTCAGTTTCCTCGTGTGAAAGGGCACAAAGGAAATTTCAAAAATTGCCTGGAAATTTGTTTCCTCGTGTGAAAGGTACAAGAGACTTTTAAGGAGATTAAAAAAATCTCCAGCAACTTGTTTCTTCATGTGAAAGGGGACTTTCAGACCGAGATTACGACACGCGCAGGTGTTACTTTTTTGACATTAGCTGTGACTTATGAAGAGACGAAAACGCGTGACCTCGAAAAGGAAATCCGGCAATTTGTGAATTCTTTTTTGAAAATTTTAAATATCCTAAAATTCAAAATGCGATGTGCAGTGTGTGGGTGTAATTATAGGTGTGTTTTATTGGTATTTATAGCTAGCGCAGTAATTGAAGCACCAATAAAACGCTACACTCACTTTAATATTCAACCCAAGCCCAGCGCCACCTTTTGCATGTTACCCGGCTCACAATCACAAATCGCAGAAAATGCTTTAACTTCTTCACGTGTGATCAGGGCCAATGACAAACATTATAAAGAAAAGGTATCGTTTTTCACGTTGCCAAAAGATTCTGGCCTACTAAAAAGTTGGGTTTATTTTTGTAAGACCAAATAAACACAAAGACAGGGTAGGATTTGCAGTGAGCTTTCGGGTCTCATGACTTTCAAAGGAACCTCCAGTACGAAATGGGTAGTTACACAAAGAAATTAAACAAGAGTCCTAATCTAAGTGGTACGTCCCCTTTGTGCCCTTTCACACGAAGAAACAAGTTGCTGGAAATTTTTTTGACATTTTCTTTTAATCTCCTTAAAAATCTCTTGTATCTTTCACATGAGGAAACAAATCTTCAGGCAATTTTTGAAATTTCCTTTGAAAGTCTATTGGTTGAACACAGCTTAACCTAGATGTGAAAGAAAATGACAAGAAAATATCTTCAAATCCTCTTTCCTCCGGCCCTTCTCTCCGTGGAACTGAAAGTTGCTGGCAACTTAGTTTCCTCATGTGAAAGGGGACTACCAGTATTTATTTTAGGTTTTGTGACGGCTCTTACTCAAACCTGGTTCTGTTCCCTCTATTTACATTATGGAAAACGTGGAAGTGCCTTCCACTCAGAGAAACAGAAAAAACAAAGTCAAGGCAAGAGAAGATAAGAGGGCTACATGCTTTGTTACAGAAAGCAGAGGAAGTTCCTCCTTGCATTTTAAATGATAGTATAGAAGACGATACACAAATCAGTTCTTGTCACTTTGTCAGAACTGCGAAGATCTACGAAGAGCACATAACACTAATGTACAAACGTCTAAGGAAGTTCTTTATTGAGCTAAGAAATATTTTCGTTGTCTTTGACCAAAAGCTAAACTGTATCCTTTTACTTTTAAGGCACCATTTTAAAGAGCATTGCGTTATGAAGTTTTAAACTATACAATGTTTACGACGACTTTACACTGGTGCAAGAATACCCATATTAACTCACGTATTTTAAAAACAAATCATATTGGACCTTTATGGACTAAATTCAGTTGCCCCGAAAAACACTTACTGGACTCAATTTAGAGGTCTTATAGAAGAAGGTGGAAAAATAAAAAAAAAATTCACAATTGATTTATATTTATTTATTTTTATTTATTTATATTTTTATTTTATTTTATAAATTTGCTGATATTTTATTTGAAAGTTTTTGTCTGAAATACAATCTTAGAATTTATTAGATATTAAGGGTATTCATACAACAGCGTAAAGTCGTCGTAAACGTTGTAAACTTTTAAACTTCGTAATTCTGTCACAATTTGTATGGAAAATTTGACAGATTTACCAAGTTTAAAACTTTACGATGTTTACGACGAGTTAACGCTGTTGAATGAATACCCTTATTATTTAAGCTATAAAAATTACAAGGTTCCTGTGAGATTTGAACCATGGTCCTCTCGCACTGAAAGTCCACCACGCTAACCGCTCGGCCATGGGAGAATATATTTACGATGAAAAAAATCTTATTCAGTTTCTCCACACTGCTGGTTTGTGTCTATACTCGTTAGTATACCAGAAGTGGTTTGTGTTCTTACTAGTACAGTAGAAATAGTTTGTGGGTGCACTTAGCAAGTAACAGAAACTAACATAGAGATTGTATAATAATTTTACAGGATGACTATAGAACAAAAGCTCCGTCGTCATTTCATAAAAGCAATATAGAGAGATTATTGAAACATTGGTATATCGCTTCTATCAACCTGATATAATTTGTACCAGAAAATATTTAAGGAAGCGGTAATGCTCCAATAAAGTATTTACTTCACGTCAGAGGGTAATAGGTGCGCTATAGAAACAAATAACACTATAATGTCTGAAATGCGAAGCAATTTTGTTAGTTGGGAAGTCGTCGTTAACGTGGTAAAGTTCTAAACTTCGTAAATCTGTCATATTTTCTACACAAATTCTGACAGAATTACAAGGTTTTAAACGTTTACGATGAGTTTACGCTGTTACATGAATACCCATAATATTTTAAGCAATACATTCAATTACACCCCGCGTTAAAATATAAAAACTGTCTCTTCTGACGTACATGCGCAGAAGATCGAAAAATGAAACTGCAGCTGTCGTAATCTTTCTATTCATTAATTCATGTGATGGTTCAATCTGTTTCACGATTTAAGTTGGCTGTAGTAGTTCGTGTCAGACATAGAAGAAGAAATAAAGGAACTGGTGTATATCAAATATACAGTGTACGTGAATGAAGCAGAAAGCTGTATACTCGAAATGTCCAATCGGTGACTGAATGGAAGAAATAAGAGTAAACAAAAAGTGATACAAGACTAAAAACGTATAAATCATTAATTGTTAAAAATAAACAAATAGTTTGATGTGATTAACTTAGAAATGTATGTATATTTGCTAATAAAACAATACAACAATATGAAGTGCAGTGTGTGAATGTGTAAAAAAAGCCACAATAAGGCGAACAAGAAACATTTCCTTTCACAAGTGAGTTTTATCATATTTTTCTCAAAGAAAGTGATGTAAATTGATCTTATTTCAATTAATCACCAGTCTAGTAACACATTTTAAATGATTAAATTTTAAATAACCCTAAGGCCACACGAGCCAGTACTGGCTAGCCAGTTGGCTACACACACTACACACTATTCGTGTATATGCTGTGACGTAGGTGGCATGCCACACTGGCTTCTCTACTCGCCAGCGTTCGGATCCTACTCCAAATGGAGTAAATCTACACCGATTTTAAGGAAAGAAAAATAACTACTATTATTTTCCACTTTTTCAAGACTGAAGATGGAACATCATCTGTGTGGAGTGGCATTTTAAATACTCTGTGTATCATTAGATTTTTGGCTTTTGTTCAGTTCTGCGCAGATATCCAGATTTGTGTCAAATGTCAATATTTGTTGTTGTTTTATGTGTGTTTTTGTCATCACGTTCGCATCCATTTTTTATTTCTGACAATCTCAATTTTATTTTGTTGTTGTCTTTACGTGTGTTTTTGTCAACACGTTCACAGCCATTTTGTATTTCAGTTTCGACAACGTGCGCAGTATAGTACCTTAGATTTGTGTACTGTGTTCTGTGCTCACTTATCAAGCCTGCTATGTTGCTAACGTATTGTTAGCTGTATTTTATTTTCCCGCAGATCTGATCTCGATTGGATTTGTATACGAAAATACATGAACGTATATTACAAAAACAACAAAAAATCCAACTTTGATTTTGGATTTCGATTTACAAATCCGTTCTGACCACACACCCTTGAAGATTAGTTTTTTCTCTGAAGTGGAGATGGCTTTTGTATGTTGAAAATAGGGAGAAAATAGAGAATGGAGTAGGGAAAAAAATAAAGAAGCAAAAGGATAAACAGAGATAGAAATATAATACTCTCGTCGCACTGAGATCCTATTTGTTTTATTATTTATTTGAATAGTAAAATGCAGCTGTTGTTAGCCTTGTCTTTTAGTACATTTTTGTCTTCGCTTAGAAAAAAGACGCATGTAAAATACAACAACAATACGGAATCATATCGGATTTTTGTTGTATTTAACATACTATTTCTTTTTATGTGGAGATAAAAATGCAGTAAAAACACCCACACTGACGTCATGCAACATCACTAGCCAAAAACAACAAAAGCCAAAGTTTCGTTGTTATTAAAAATTTTTCCCATTGGTTTTGGAGAGCCTTAACTTATTTCTATCACAAAATAATATTTCTTTTATTTTTCGTGCGCAGCGATACACAAAACGACAGATGCACATTGGTAAACAACAGCAAAAAAAGGCTCCCCCAAACCAACGCGAAACATTCGCCGACGACGCGAAATCATTCACAATAATACAAAATATGAAAGATACAATGCTACACAACAACAAAAAATAGTCTTTGCGAATGATTCGATACGAATTCGCGTTGGTTTGGGAGAGCCTAAACTGTCGTCGGCGAATTTTTCGCTTCGGTTTGGGAGAGCCTTTAATTTTCTTCTCAAATGGAATAATACTGCGTTTTCATAGAGACGAAATAAGGTAATTTCGCAAATTAGAAAAAAGTGTTTTCATCTAAATTTACTAATTTCGTTTGACAGCCCTGGTCAAACTTTTGAAATTTATTTAATGGTTGGTTTTAGTTTGATAGAAGTAAAACTGAAGAAAGTAAAAAAAAAATAAGTATGATAATAAAAATGGAAAAATGAAACAACCACAAAAACTGTAGATGAAAATGTAAGTACAAAAAAGCAGGAATAGTTCACAGTTTGTACAATACTTATTTATATTGTAATAAGCTTAAGGTTTGAAATTAGGAGATTTATTGCGTACAATAAGCTGGCATGCTAGTCGTTGCGCGGCATTGAGCTCGCCGAAAGTGGGTGGGGTCTTGCCCATGCACTACAATTTCACCTATTAAATTTTATCATGCCAATACAAAAAAGAGAATTTTTTGAAATAACAGAAGGTTATAACAAATTAGATTATAAACGGACGGACGCATTACCACTAGAGGGCGCTTAGATCTAAATAGCGTTGACCTTTCCCACCCTACCATGGGAGCTAACACGATCAAGGAGTTTTTATTAACTCCCCCTTTCTTTGGCTTACCTTCACTTTTCTGCCAGTTCATCCTCTCTTCACCGAATCACGTCTCCTTCCACACCCCCTAGAAAAAGAAACCTTAGCAAGATATCAGGCAAGAAGCCCGAATAAAACAGTGTAATTCAACCATTTTGGCGTGATTTACAAATACAAAATTTTATTAAGTAAATTTAGAAAATGGAACAACGTACATATATTAGATAAAGAAAAGTTAAAAAAAAATATATTAAGGGCCAGTTGTACAAATTTAACTTAACCCTCGAGTCAACTGAACTCGAGTTATTTCCTGAACCAGGTTCAACTATGCGTGCGTTGTACAATTGCGAGTCAAGAGCGAGTTAGCTGAACTCGAGTTAAAAATCCATTTACTTGAAATTGGAGTATATATATATGGCCAGTGTCACCGTCAGCTGTCAGTTTTCTTTTATTTCATAAATCATCATGAATTATTTGGAAAGGTTTAGTGCTTTTTCTTTGTTTATAAATAAATAAAAGTGAAGTATATTAAATATAATTTTCATTTAAAGGAACAACTTATACGAAAACTACGACGAAGACGATGATGATTTCTTGGAACTTGCTATTATGATAGCTTTTCCACGAAGGGTAAAGTGGATCAGAGAGCGGCCGGACCATTTTAGTGCGTGGAATAATAATGAATTTTTCAATCGTTTTCGAACGTCCAAGGAAACTGTCCAGTTCATACTAGACCTAATAAGTGATAAAATATCTTCACGAACAAATATGTTAGTTAATATATTGCTCTTCACATATCCTGTGGTATAGATAATAGTTTTCCATAACACCCTTTCAGGAATAGCGCGGTTTCTCCTGCATCAAAGTTGTTGTTAACTTTAAGATACTACGCAACAGGGTCTTTCCTAAGTGTATGCGGTGATTTCAGTGGAGTTCATAAGTCTACAGCCAGCAGAATTGTGCGAAAGGTATCACATGAAATAGCTACATTAAGACCTAAATTCATAAACTTCCCAGAAGCTGAAGAAGAAGTAAATCATGTGAGACAAAGATTCTATAATATTGCAAAATTTCCACGATGTGTTGGTGCTATCGATTGTACACATGTCAAAATATAATCTCCAGGAGGAACTCAAGCTGAAATTTATAGAAACAGAAAAGGATATTTTTCATTCAATGTTCAGACCATTTGCGATGCTGATTTAAGGATACAAAATATTGTTTGCAGATGGCCTGGTAGTACCCATGACTCTACTATATGGGACAATTCTAGTATACGTGGAAAATTTGAAAGGAATGAAATGGGGGGTGGAGTTTTGGTAGGAGATAGTGGCTACGCTTCGAAGAATTATCTTCTGACTCCTTTCCGCAATCCCATTACTGAAGGTCAAAACAGGTACAATGAGTCACAAATACGAACACGGAATCCTGTCGAGCGGAGTTACGGTGTATGGAACGTCGTTTTCCCATTTTAGCTGTGGGTATAAATTTAAATGTAAAGGCAGTAGAAAGTGTAGTTGTGGCTACAGCTGTACTACATAACATTGCGTGCCATTTTGGAAACGCTGTACCCCGTGTAACAGCTTACCATGAAAATCTCATCAACATTGGTCAGTTTCGACAAGGAGTACCCGAAAATAACGTTGATAGGGTAAGAGCATACATTAAAAAGAGATCGGTATGTGTCATACTTTGAGAGCTTGTAATAACATATGTACATGATTAACGATACAAACTTTTTTGTTAAATATATTATGCCTACCTTTTTGGTTTGACAGCAAATTATTATAAGATTGAACATTATAGTGAAAATAAATTCTTATCAACGAAAATATAATATTTTAAAGTTAAATGGACAAAGTTCAGTTTTTGTAAATATCTCAGCCCTTTATCTAAGGGGATCTAGGTTAATTTTTGATATTACAGCTTAATTTTCTTTCCAGGTTTTGACATTTCTTACAGAAAATGACTGGCTCTTCTTCTAATAAAATTTCAGAGAGCCGAAAGAATCATTCCTTCCCAAGAACATAGAAAAGTAGTATCCTAAAGCACTTAAATTACACTTATTAGCCTACATAGAGGTCAATGAGAATCGTTGAAGTTTTGCTAGGAAACTTGAAAAAAAAGAACTATTAAAGGTAAGAGAAAGGGTATTAATATAAGTTTCTTCTAGGCTTAAATAAAAAGTTCACCTTCTCTTCAAAGGAATCATTTTGATAGGTAAATAAGATATCAGATAATTAGTTTGAGGCAAAACAATAAGGACGTTTTGCCAAAACCCACTTCTTTAATTTTGTATGCCTTCCCACATTTGCACAATAAAACTTTCAAATACTCCCCAATTTTGGAAGATGGGAGAAATTCCGTGGGAAATTTTACACACGATAGGCACCATTCCCTCGACGAGCTCCTTTAATCTGCCCACTAAATCTTCAATAGACTGTAAAGATTGAAAAGTTAATGGGGGCTATTGAGGATAAAATCTCACGGAATTATATATATAATAAAGCATAATATGTATGTGTTCGAGTAATATTCATAAAAGAATTAACCTGACTCTAGATATTTATCTTCTTGTACCTAAATAACAAGTAATTATAAGAAAAAGGATACAAAAATAATTTTTGAAAACGAATAAACCTAAATAGTATTACAAGTTTTACAAGAAACAATAGTGTATGGGAATTTTCAACGCAAAGAAGCAGATCAAGAAAGATTCCACTTGTTGTACTGTGAACACCTGTATGTTTTGAAAGGAAACTAGAGTATACTATTCTTTACTAAACCTAAATTGAGCGCAATGTAGTTTTAATTTTGGATGAGGTTTGATTTCAATCCCTATGTAAACAAATAAGAAAAAGAAGCGGAAGCAGACTTATGTCACTATATAAAGAAGCGGAATATTCCAATAAACTTTTACAAAACAATTGAATCAACTAAATGTTGTGATCAAGTAACAAATACAAATTATTTACATAAGTTGTGGGAATTTTACAAAAAATAATTAATGAAGATCACGCCAATGAAATAAAAAAGGGTAATTATTTACTGGATATATTAATAAGCGTTTTATTAGCGAACTAAAAAAAAAGCGCGTGTATCGCTTTTGGGGTGTCTAGGTAGTTTTACTTAATGTTGCGCACTTTCAATTATCAATATTAAAACTTAAAACTATAATTTATTTGCAATACAAATAAAACTTAAATTTCAAATACAAAAGAAAGTGGCACTAGTCACCGTATAGAATCTTGAATTCTTGAGTTCAAGGTTCAGATTCTTGATGTTGATTTTTGAATACTTGATTGTTGATTTTTTTCTTGAATTCTTGAAGCGTATGTTCTTGGGAGCTTGAAACAGTTTCTTGAATTCTTGAAGCTTACGGTCTTATGACTTTTCAATGTGCTGTAATATAATCTCCTTGGATTATACCAGGAAGGAGGGGGGTGATCACGACTTTTCTGTCTTATAGTGCTGTCGATGATCGCCACTTTCTTTAAATCCTAGTGGATTAAAAAAAAAGGAGAAACACATATAAAGTTAATCATTTTACGCGAATGATTTTATGGATATATATATATAGAAATATATTATAACTGGTTGGTATGGTTGTCTACAATACTATATACTGTTGAATAACCCTTTTTTTATTTTTTTAAATGCTTTTTTTACAAAGCATCGACTCACCCTCAAATAATATTTTATTTTATAAAAATTCAGGTCGATATTTCAAATTGTATTAAAATTTTCGGCTTTCAGGTGATATGGATAATAACAGAGCGGTGAAAAGGTGCTACGATCCGTTCTAAAGTATCGATACCGTTATCGCCGGCTTCCGTGAGCATTAGTATATGGTCTTAAAAAAAAGAAACCATTTATATCGTAAATTAAGATTTATCTTTAAACACATTTTAATATAATGAACGTATAAAGCTTTGATTTCGGCTTTAATTTCCTTTTTTTTTAACTTTGTAGAATCTTTTTTTTTTGGTATAAATGCGTACTCACCCTGTATCGGATAAGCGCGGTTTATAACAATAATTTTGCTAATTAGAGACAATTTTTTTGTCTGTCACCTTTATTGGGGTCTACGGTGACAATTATCGTTTAAATTATGTTTTTTTTTATATAATTTACGTATTTTTATTTCTCGAATGTTTAAAGTTTTTTTGTTTTTTTTTGTTTGCTTTAAATTATTACGAGACCTGCACAAAAAGTAATATTTATGTGTAGTGACTGACTGACTATGGCCGCCTTCTTCGGTAGTTCGTACAATACAAGTCAGCTTTCTTCTCTTTATTTCGTTGTACAGCTATCCACCGGCATATAACCTCCTGGAACGATCCCGTTCTCCGTTTTGCGCATTGAAACAACAACAAAATGAGACTCATGAGTCGGATGTTTATGTTTTCTTCATGCCTCACGACATCCCTGACCCCCCACTTCTCTTACCCTGAGGCCACCCGAGCAAGTAATCGCAAGCGAGTTACTAATACATCGAAACTTTTCCTACTCACTAGTCAACTGGCTTGCCTTTTTCGAAGCCCAGTTGTGAAGCGAGTAGAGCGGCGAGTGATTTGACAATTAATGTATGTACCCAACTCGCTAGCAAGTACTCGCTCGTGTGGCCTCCGGGCTATCCAGAAACTGCCGTGAGACCGGTCTCAGCCTTCCCAATCTAAACAGCGTCCTTTTTTTGGTTGAACAAGCCCAATACTTCTTGTAGCCAAGCGCGACATCTGGATTAGCATCCGAAATTATTGGCCTTCAGGGTCACTGATCTCTATATATAACTGGATAGCGTATCCATACAAAAAAGTTGACTCCATTTGAAGAACTGTTATAAGTGACGTTGCCTATTTTTTTTTGTTATACTGTATGAAAGTATAACATAAAAAGTGAAAACTGACATCTTCAAACGTCAAAAAGTGAAAAAACAAAAAGGTTTAACTTTTCCGAGTTTAAAATTAATATTCAAGAGAATTCTAAAACTTTATTAAAAATGCGAACTAAAACTGATCCATCTCATGTGGTAAACTTTTCCGAACAAATTTATGGCTTTTTACAAATTCATTCTTAAAGGACACACGAATTACGTCAACGATGTGGCCTGGGAGCATGACGAAGAGTTCCTTGCCTCCGTTAGTGACGATCATTCGTGTAAGATTTGGAGTTCAGCTCACAGCTTTGAAACTGTTACAACCTTCTGCCTGTCTTAGGCTGGTATGTCAGTGCGCTGGCATCCAGACATCCAGACGAACCTGGCAAGGTGTTGGTGGCCGAAAAGAAAGGAATAATACATTTGTACAACGTCCGCTCTCAACAAGACATAATGTCCTTGGAGTCACCGAATGTTCCTCTAATGGGTGCTGACTGGTCGTTACACAATCGTTTGTTTATGACGGCATTGGCTGGGGAGATTTCATCACCTGGGACCTTCGTAGGACATGGTTAGTCTATCTTATTTTTGTTCTAGATATCGTTAGATGCTAAGCAATGTTTTATTTCATTTTAGTGGACCAGCTGATATTAAACAAATCACGAATACGGAGGACGTACTGTGAGATTTTTGCCCAACAGTGAAGTTGTCTATGCCAGTATTGGTCGACCCGACATAACTCTAAAGGTATACATAGCTAAATCAACTGTTCCACTTATTGAATCGTCCCTTAAATTATATGGTGGAATGTCGATGTCAAGAATTAAATAAGTTTTTGCTGAGAAAATGTGTTTTTATTTAAGAGAATGTGGAGACTTCTAAGATCCCAGAAATATAAAAAAATGTTTTATTGTTAAGTTTTTCATTGATCTAATAATGTATTAATAAAATTCTATTCTGTAACATATCTAATTGTGTTTTTTTTTTTTAATTTTCTTGGCTTATGTTTTAGGACTGCTGAATCCTTGATATTGATAAATAAACCAAGCTCCCATTTCCAAACTATTTGCTTTATTTGAATGATTGGAACGCATTTAAGTCTCTTTTTAAATATTCTAACTAGAATCGAAAACCATTTTCAATTCGAAAAAGGATTTCAAAAAATTTGCATATAAAAGTAGTATCATCATTTTTCCACCTTCAAAACACTCATGAAATGTGTTTTTTGTATGCAAATTTTTCGAAATATAAGTTTGAATTGAAAATGGTTTTAAAAACCATTTAAAGGACTTAAATTCAAACTCAGAAACGTTCCAATCATCCAAAAGGACCAAATATTTTGGAAATGAGAGCTTGGTCTATCCATCAATTTCAAGAAATTTCTAAAAATTCGTAGAAATTTCTTGATATTGGTAGAAAGACCAAGCTCCCATTTCCAAACTATTTGCTTTATTTGAATGATTGGAACGCATTTAAGTCTCTTTTTTAGTATTCTAACTAGAATCGAAAACCATTTTCAATTCGAAAAAGGATTTCAAAAAATTTGCATATAAAAGTAGTATCATCATTTTTCCACCTTCAAAAAACTCATGAAATGTGTTTTGTATGCAAATTTTTCGAAATATAAGTTTGAATTGAAAATGTTTTTAAAACCATTTAAAGGACTTAAATTCAAACTCAGAAACGTTCCAATCATCCAAAAGGACCAAATATTTTGGAAATGAGAGCTTGGTCTATCCATCAATTTCAAGAAATTTCTAAAAATTCGTAGAAATTTCTTGATATTGGTAGAAAGACCAAGCTTCCATTTCCAAACTATTTGCTTTATTTGAATGATTGGAACGCATTTAAGTCTCTTTTTTAGTATTCTAACTAGAATCGAAAACCATTTTCAATTCGAAAAAGGATTTAAAAAAATTTGCATATAAAAGTAGTATCATCATTTTTCCACCTTCAAAAAACTCATGAAATGTGTTTTGTATGCAAATTTTTCGAAATATAAGTTTGAATTGAAAATGGTTTTAAAAACCATTTAAAGGACTTAAATTCAAACTCAGAAACGTTCCAATCATCCAAAAGGACCAAATATTTTGGAAATGAGAGCTTGGTCTATCCATCAATTTCAAGAAATTTCTAAAAATTCGTAGAAATTTCTTGATATTGGTAGATAGACCAAGCTCTCATTTCCAAAATATTTGGTCCTTTTGGATGATTGGAACGTTTCTGAGTTTGAATTTAAGTCTTTTAAATGTTTTTTAAAACCATTTTCAATTCAAACTTATATTTCGAAAAATTTGCATACAAAAAACACATTTCATGAGTTTTTTGAAGGTGGAAAAATGATGATACTACTTTTATATGCAAATTTTTTGAAATCCTTTTTCGAATTGAAAATGGTTTTCGATTCTAGTTAAAATACTAAAAAAGAGACTTAAATGCGTTCCAATCATTCAAATAAAGCAAATAGTTTGGAAATGGGAGCTTGGTCTTTCTACCAATATCAAGAAATTTCTACGAATTTTTAGAAATTTCTTGAAATTGATGGATAGACCAAGCTCTCATTTCCAAAATATTTGGTCCTTTTGGATGATTGGAACGTTTCTGAGTTTGAATTTAAGTCCTTTAAATGGTTTTTAAAACCATTTTCAATTCAAACTTATATTTCGAAAAATTTGCATACAAAAAACACATTTCATGAGTGTTTTGAAGGTGGAAAAATGATGATACTACTTTTATATGCAAATTTTTTGAAATCCTTTTTCGAATTGAAAATGGTTTTTGATTCTAGTTAGAATATTTAAAAAGAGACTTAAATGCGTTCCAATCATTCAAATAAAGCAAATAGTTTGGAAATGGGAGCTTGGTTTATCTATCAATATCAAGGATTCAGCAGTCCTAAAACATAAGCCAAGAAAATTAAAAAAAAAAAACACAATTAGATATGTTACAGAATAGAATTTTATTAATACATTATTAGATCAATGAAAAACTTAACAATAAAACATTTTTTTATATTTCTGGGATCTTAGAAGTCTCCACATTCTCTTAAATAAAAACACATTTTCTCAGCAAAAACTTATTTAATTCTTGACATCGGCATTCCACCATATAATTTAAGGGACGATTCAATAAGTGGAACAGTTGATTTAGCTATGTATACCTTTAGAGTTATGTCGGGTCGACCAATACTGGCATAGACAACTTCACTGTTGGGCAAAAATCTCACAGTACGTCCTCCGTATTCGTAGATTTGTTTAATATCAGCTGGTCCACTAAAATGAAATAAAACATTGCTTAGCATCTAACGATATCTAGAACAAAAATAAGATAGACTAACCATGTCCTACGAAGGTCCCAGGTGATGACATCTCCCCCAGCCAAACGACAGTCTGAGCTCCTTGGCGAATGTTCTCTCGCAAACATCCTACATACGACTCAATGCGGCCATTTTGCAGGGCAAACTGGACGTTGATACCCATGGTGTTAGCATTCATCTCCATAAGATCCAATAAGCTCTTAGCAACGCAGTTGTCGCTTGGGCAGTAAATCACCAGCCAGTTCCGTAGATTGTTGGTGGCATTTGTCGGCCTGTACCCCGGTCGAAATTTTTTTCCTGGCGAAGAAATGTATGTTCCTCCTCAAACTGACCACTACTTCCCGGGGCGCGTTAGACATCTGCAAACCACACTTCTCGAGAATTTGAAGAGCTGCACAGGAGTTTCGTTCACATTCCGACAGAACTTAAAAAAAATAAACAAAATATTCTGTTTTTGTACAAATAAAAATCTCACTTCAAATTACTTTTTTTTTGTGCTCAGCAGACGTCAAAAAGTGAGAATGCCTAGCAAATGTCATCTTCAATTGGAGTCAAAAAAACTGTTATACTTTCTATGGAATACACTATCCAGTTATATATAGAGATCAGTGTTCAGGGTGTGCTCAGTTCCAGGTCTACACGAAGAGGCTAGAACCCAATCCACACGAAGAGAGCCAGAGGAATCTTATGATTTCTTTTTTTTTTTTTTCTTATTTCATAAACCAAACAATGGTAGACCTTGTGGTGCATACAAAGGAAAACATCGAAAATATGCAATTTTCTATTCAGGGGGCGTGGCATCCGCCCACTTTGTTAAAAAATCTTATAAATTATATGGAGCACTTCTGGGGCCAATTTCACAGATCATACACATCATAAATTGTATGATTTTGACAGCTTTGATACATCTTTTCTGTTTCATAGAATTGTTGTATGATAACCTGTCATACATCATAACATCGTCTGGAATATTTCCCGTGAGCTTCTGTTTCACAGAATTTTTGCTTCTATTGTATGACTGGAATGTATGACATCTTTTCATACATTTAATACAACAGAAAAATTTGGTGTTCGACGCTTCTTTCTCGCGGTTGTTTTGTGTTTCCTTGCTGTGCCAAATTTTTATTTTTTTTGTTTTGTAACTCGAAATGAACAATAAGAAACGAAAGTATAGCAAAGTAAGTAGAACATAATATTTTGGTTTTAATAAATATAATAAGGGTATTCATACAACATCGTAAAGTCGTCGTAATCGTTGTAAACTTTTAAACTTCGTAATTCTGTCACAATTTGTATGGAAAATTTGACAGATTTACGAAGTTTACAACTTTACGATGTTTACGACGAGTTTACGCTGTTGCATGAATACCCTTAATGTCTATTCGTGTACTTCCCAAAACTATAAATTTCTACGAATATAATTACAATTTTATTACTTTTATATTGTAATATTTTCTCAGGTTCGTTAATAAAACTTATTTACTTTATTCAAAACGTCCACTTATTTATTTCACAAAATAAAACACTTTACTTTTCTTACTACAAACAAAACGATTTATTATTCACCACTGAACTAGTTCACAAACTTTACTTTTCACTTTTATTACAACCAACTTTATTCATTCACGATTAAAAACAAACTGTGTCGCTGGCGTTCAAACATGTGCCTTTTATACTTGTTTTCCAAACTCTCGAAATAAGGAGAACGTTCTGGTCTCTGCTTCCAGAGCTTTCCGTAGGGGAAATTTCCCAATAATTTCCCTTCCAAAAGCTTTTATTTGACAGCTGGTAAATCTGCTATAATCCGGCAGATGGCGCTTCATTCGTTTGAGAGTTGCTATAATTATAGCTAATAAGGGTATGTTTGCACTGCGACCGTAAGCTTTACTGTGTCCGTTTGTTTGCATTTCGGAGTCGTTATAGTTCAAATATGGAAAGTTATTACACTGCCCCCCTCTTAGGATTGATCGTCCCAAGCAAATCCATCACTTCCATCACCATTATAATGATGTAAACGGTCGCTGTGAACTACTTTTAGTTTGCCTCTTAATCCTCTCTGAATGCGGTAGACGACATCGTTTATTCGTGTTACAACAGTATAAGGGCCTTCCCAATTTTGTTGAAGCTTCGGTGAGAGTCCTTTCCGACGGTGGGGATTTTAAAACCACACAAGGTCTCCCACTTGGAATCCTGTCGTTGTGGCTTTTGCGTCGTATCTTGTTTTCATCCGATCACTCGACAGCTTTATATTTGCCCTCGTCCTTTCGTGAATGTCAACTAGCTTTTCTTTGAGGTTGTCCACGTAGTCGTCTATTCCTTGTGGCTCGCTTGTATAACATCCAAATTTGATTTCGCTTGGTAGTCGTATTGTGCTCCCGAGCAGGATTTCTGATGGTGTATGTCCTGTTGAGCTATGTACCGCACTTCGATAGGCCATCAAGAATAACGGAATATGCCGATCCCAGTCTCGTTGGTTGTCGCTTACAACTTTGGAAAGGTGTTCTTTAAGGGTCCGGTTGAATCGTTCAACCATCCCATCAGATTGTGGGTGAAGCGGTGTTGTCCTCGTCTTTTTAATGCCAAGGAGTGTACAAACTTCCTGAAAGATTTTGGACTCGAAGTTCCTCCCTTGATCTGAATGGAGTTCCATAGGTACACCAAACCTGCTTACCCAGTTGAAAACAATCTGGTCCGCGACTGTTTTGGTTTCCTGATTTGGGATGGCCAATGCCTCAGGCCACTTGCTGAAGTAGTCCATTACTACCAGGATGTATCGGTTTCCGCTTCTGGTTTCTGGAAAAGGGCCCGCAACGTCTATTGCAATTCTTTCAAAAGGCGTGCCCACATTATACTGCTGCATCTTACTCTGGACTTTTCTGCCTGGTCCCTTGCTTGCAGCACAAGTATCACATTGTCGGCACCATTTTTCAAAGTCTTCTCTTGCGTGTAGCCAGTAGAATCGCTGCCTTACCTTTTCCAGTGTCTTATTGACACCCAGATGTCCTCCGGAAGCTCCATCATGCATCTCTTGAAGAACGTCATTAACTTTTGATCGAGGCACTATTAGCTGCATCACATAAGATTTGCCGTCTGCGGATTCCCACTTTCGTCTTAGTACTCCTTCTTGTACATGAAGTGAGTCCCATTGTGCCCAATACGCTTTAAGAGTTGGACTTCTATCGGAGATGTCACCCCATTCTGGTTTCTCTTGGTGTTCTTTCCATGCAAGAATGGGTTCAATATCCGAGTCTTCTTGTTGGGCAGCTCTTATTTCATCATTACTCCAACCGTAAATGGGATCGGCTCTTAATCGCTGGATGGAAGCAACCTCCTTCTCTTCTTGACGTGTGCAGTGCTTGCAGTCCGGTTTGCATGGTCTCCGAGATAAAGCATCTGCGTTTGAGTGCAACCTTCCTCTTCGATGTTGGATCTGGTAGTCGTATGTTTGCAATCTCTCTATCCATCTTGCCACTTGACCTTCTGGATTTTTGAAGTTCAACAGCCAATTAAGTGCACCATGATCTGTTCGAAGAAGGAACTTCTGTCCATAGATGTACTTATGGAAGTGTTTTGTTGCCGATACTAGAGCTAGAAGTTCTCTTCTGGTCACACAGTAATTTCTTTCTGGCTTTGAGAGCACCTTGCTGTAATAGGCAACGACCTTCTCTTCTCCTTCGTGGACTTGTGATAGTACGGCACCAATTCCCACGTTACTTGCGTCAGCGTCGATGATGAAAGGTTTCCCTGGTGTCGGATAGGCCAAAACTGGTGTATTGCATAGGCGCTGCTTAAGTTCCTGGAAGCTTTTCTCGCACCCGCTTGACCATTTGAACGGTTTGCCTTTCTCTGTTAGCTGATGCAAACTTTTCGCGATCCCAGCAAAATCCTTCACAAATCGTCGATAGTACGTGGCTAGACCAAGAAAGCTCCGCAGTTGATGTTTATCCTGTGGTGTTGGCCAATTCTTTACGGTGTCAACTTTTTCAGGATCAGTCTTCACTCCTTGGGAAGAGATGATATGTCCCAAATATTTTACCTCAGACTTAAAAAATTCGCACTTGTCTGGATTCAATTTCAAGTTTGCTTCTCGAAGCCTCTGGAAGACGGCCTTAAGGTTTCCACAATGCTCATCAAATGTCTTACCATAAGCAATGACATCGTCCAAATATACTAGGCAAGATTTCCAAGTAAGTCCTTGTAAAACGCATTCCATCAAACGCTCAAATGTTGCCGGAGCGTTGCATAGTCCGAAAGGCATCACTTTAAATTGCCACAGACCATTTCCTGTGGAGAAAGCCGTCTTTTCTCGATCTTCTGGATGGATTTCTACCTGCCAGTAGCCACTCTTCAAGTCCAATGTTGAAAACCATTCAGCTCCTTCCATCGCATCCAGAGTATCACTGATTCTTGGCAGAGGGTAGCTGTCTTTCTTTGTCACATCGTTCAGCCTCCGATAGTCCACACAAAATCGAGTACTTCCGTCTTTCTTTTTGACAAGAACAACTGGGGATGCCCAAGGACTTTTAGAGTTTTCGATTAGCCCATCTTTCTTCATGGTCGATATCATCTCTTCAACTTCGGCTTGTTTGGCTAATGGGAGACGTCTTGCTGGTTGTCGAATAGGTCTTGCGTCTCCTGTGTCGATTCGATGCTGCACCAGTTGTGTTCGACCAAACTGCCCATTGGGTGAAGAGAGTATATTAGCGTACTCGTGAAGGAGGCTTCCAGCAACACTAAGCTGATATTCACTTAATTTTGAAGACTTGAGGATGTTTGACTTCATAGTGTTCACTTTCTTGGGGTCCACATATTCTTGTGTATCAACTTCTGTGATTTTAGTTATTGCGGATACGGATTCACATTTTCCAACAACTTCTCCTTTTCTAAGCTTGACCTCGTACGGTTTGATGTTGAGTATCCGTACGGGCACCATGTTGTTCTTTGGCGCCACAAGGGTCTTCCCTAGGATGATGTTTTGAGAAGACTGTTCAGAGTCTGGCTCCACCATTAGGTATCGATGGCTACCGAAATCTCCCTTTATTTTTGTCCAAATGAACACTTCTGAAGAAGGTGGCAGGCAAATATCTTCCTTTATGTCAGTTCTCAGAGTTGATGAATTTTCATTGCCATAAATCATAGGAATTTCCACATTTCGGTATTTGAGAACTTGCTTTCCGATATCGAGAATTACTCCATGCTCTTTCATAAAGTCGATTCCAACGATGCACTCGTCACATATATCTGCTACCAGAAATAGATGTGAAAACTCCAGTTCTGCCAAACGGATTGTAAGACGAACCTCCCCATACACTCTGGCTGCCTCTCCTGTTGCTGTTTTCAGACGGTAAGTGTTGGTGTTATGCAGCCATGTCATCTTCACCAAGCCCTTTCGAACAATGGAGGCAGTGGCACCGGTGTCGATCGTAGCCACTTGCTTCTTGCCGTTTAGTGTTGCCTCCACAGTCAGACTTTTGTTGTTTCGTTTCGTCTGAGACCTGGATGGTGGTTCTGGGGCCATCGATACCAGAAACCAGCTTCTGCCCCTCGAAGTTGGTTCTTACTCGTTTCCCGGTTGAGAAACGGGCCGAGTAGGAGTTTTGACATTGTTGTTGTTAAAATTTCTGCTTCCACAATTTTGACATGCAGATCTTCTAGGTGGCAATCTGCACTGGCGTTGGAGATGCCCGGTTTTGTTGCAATTCCAGCATCGAGCAGGTCCATCGCGCTGGTTCCTTTGGAATGCTGTTCTCTGGCAAGAGCACTCCTCAATTTCAATTTCTCTTACCCGATGGACTCCTTGAGAAGCCTGTTCTGCTGCTTCCATAGTGAGGGCGAATGCTAGTGCTTCAGGAAGCGTGCGTTTGCCAGCAGTTCGAATTGCTCGCTGAAGGTTGATATCAGATACAGCACGGACAAAGGCTTCTGTTGCGAATTAGTTGATGAGTTCGTCCCCTGCAGCCGGATATGCCAGGTGCGCCAACCGTTCGATATCTGCTTGGAGTTGTTGCAGAGTTTCTCCTCTTTTCTGGACTCTGGAATTGAGTTGAACGCGGAAGACTTCTTGCATATGGCCATCTCCAAAACGTTTGTCAATGGCCTGAACAAGAGCACTGAAGTTGCCATTTTTATCTGCTGGTATGCTTTGTAACAGCTCAGCCGCCGGTCCTCTGAGGGCAAGAGTTAGAGCTATGCATTTGTCTTCCTCATCCCAGCCATTTGTTGCTGCGGCTGCCTCAAACTGCTTCTTGTAGATTGACCAAGAAGTTTGCCCATCGAAGGTTGGTGGATGCATCTCCTTTTTCTTTGGACAGTCGCCAGAACTTTCTCGAACCTTCATTTTCTTAACTTTATCTAATTCTTTTGTAATGGATTCGATTTTATCTTCCACACATTCGAACTTTGCTTCAACAGTCGAAAATTGTTTGACGACAGTCGAAAATTGTTTATCGACATTCGAAAATTGTTTATCGACACGCTCGTCAAGGGCAATAATTCTGTTGTCAAAGGCATCTAACTTACCTTCCAGCAGATTTGTCTGTTCTTGGAACTGTTGAAGAAGATTCTTTTCTTGTTTTTCTAGGAGATTCTTTTGCTCTAGGCTTTGCTGTTCGAAACGTTCCAGAAGGTTCTTTTGTTCTTGGCTTTGATGTTCTAGAAGATTCTTTTGTTCTTGGCTTTGACGTTCTAGAAGATTCTTTTGTTCTTCAAATTTCGCGAGCAGCTGAGACAGCATATTGGTCATGCCCGATGTACTTACTTGTTCTTGCTGTTCTTCCATTTCAATGTCGAATATAAACGTGTCCGGGTTTTTTCCACATCTTCTCAAATCTTCTTGCAGACGAATTATAAGATCATTCTTTGTTCCAGCAGTAGGAAGATCTCGCTTATTCAGTTCTGCCTTAAGTTCCACTAAATTTAAATCATTCAAAGATTTACCCATTGTCTTCTTTTTTTTTCACTATTCACACAATAAATTTACTGAGTGCACAGATAAATAAGTTTTATCCCACTTCTGACACCAATGTAATATTTTCTCAGGTTCGTTAATAAAACTTATTTACTTTATTCAAAACGTCCACTTATTTATTTCACAAAATAAAACACTTTACTTTTCTTACTACAAACAAAACGATTTATTATTCACCACTGAATTAGTTCACAAACTTTACTTTTCACTTTTATTACAACCAACTTTATTCATTCACGATTAAAAACAAACTGTGTCGCTGGCGTTCAAACATGTGCCTTTTATACTTGTTTTCCAAACTCTCGAAATAAGGAGAACGTTCTGGTCTCTGCTTCCAGAGCTTTCCGTAGGGGAAATTTCCCAATAATTTCCCTTCCAAAAGCTTTTATTTGACAGCTGGTAAATCTGCTATAATCCGGCAGATGGCGCTTCCTTCGTTTGAGAGTTGCTATAATTATAGCTAATAAGGGTATGTTTGCACTGCGACCGTAAGCTTTACTGTGTCCGTTTGTTTGCATTTCGGAGTCGTTATAGTTCAAATATGGAAAGTTATTACAATATGAACTTTAAATAAACTTTCTTAGAAACTCGTAGTTTTGGGAAGTAGACGAACAGACATTTTGTATAATTTCGGATAAATAGGTAATTGCTTTTATATTATATATATATATTTTATTTAGACAACGAAGGAGCTTCAACTCCTAGTTTTGAAGGAGATGCTGTCGGCCAAAGATATCCTTTTTGGAAAATTTTGTGGAACAAAAACAACAAAAGCCGACATTCAGAGTGAATGGTCAAGGATTGCACGCCTGGCCGCAAGCTATGGGCTTCTAACAGAAGACGATGGCGAAAAATTCAGAAAGACCACGTGGCAAAATTGGCGGAGGAATGCGATGGTAAGATTTTATACTACATCAAATTTCCTTACATATATACATATACATATATAATTTCAGGCGAAGATCGACCGCATTAAAAAGACGGGTGCGGGTGGGGCTGGTGCCGAGGACCTCCTTGACGAAATTGACAAAATCATATTAGCGATTGTAGGAGAGGAGGTTTGTTATTGTTTGTTTATAGGGGTATTCATGTAACAGCGTAAAGTCGTCGTAAACATCGTGAAGTTGTAAACTTCGTAATTCTGTCACAATTTGTATGGAAAATTTGACATATTTACGCAATTTACAACTTTACTACGTTTACGACGACTTTACGCTGTTGCATGAATACCCTTTATGTTTGTTCCTATACTGCCAAAACTACGAATTTCTACGAAGTTTTTTTTACAATTTTATTTTTTTATATGAATGGTGGCTGTGACAGAACTTGGGGCTAAATTCGTGGAAAATTCATAGTAATTCTGCCTATAACATATTAAGGGTATTCATGCAACAGCGTAGAGTCGTCGTAAACGTTGTAAAGTTTTAAACTTCGTAAATATGTCAAATTTTCCATAGAAATTGTGACAGAATTACTAAATTTAAAACTTTACAACGTTTACGATGACTTTACGCTGTTGAATGAACACCCCTATTATAAATTTTTTTTAATTTTTCTTTTCTTGTTAGGTCGCATTTGGAATTGGTTGTCCAGAATCGAATGGCGACAAAAACGATAACGCCGGACCTAGTGCAAAGCAACCAATGTTGGCCCAGCTCCCACCGCAGCCGTCATCCAGCAGTCAGAGTCGGTCGAGTTCCTTAAGGGACAAGTTGTTGGATGTAACATATTACCTTAAGACTCTGGAATGCAGGGAAAAAGAAATAATGCTGAATTTGCCACCTTCCAAGTTCTCCACGGATATTGATGTAAATTTGTTATCTTCAGACGATGAGGTTGACGATAAGTAAATTATTAATGATAAGGCGCCAGTTATAGCATTCATTGAAACTCATCATTGAAAATTGTGTTCTTCATTTTTGAGGCATTTAGAAAGGAAAATCATTTATTATTTTGATGGACAGATAAAGCTTAAGTCTCAATTAACATTTCTAGCTAAACAAAAATTTCGAAAAGGCCCAACCTTTCATATACATAAAAGACTTCTTATTTCAATGATTGAACTGCTTTAACTATGATCGTTGAAATATTATAAGTCATGGTAATTAAGTCTTAAGTTTAATTTTTCCAACAAAATAATAAATGATTTTCCCTTCATAATACATCAAAAATGAAGAACACAATTTTTGACTGATGAGTTTCAATGAAAGCTATAACTGGCGCCAAGTAATCTGTTTAAGGTCATTGCTATGGTCTGAAAAATTGTATACAAATTATCTGCTCATAACTTGAAAAAACACCATACAAAGTTTGATACTTTTATGTCTAACTTTGTGTGTAATTTTTTTTTCGAGCTATGAGCAATAAAGTGTACAATTTTAACGTTATCAGACCCTAGCCATTACCATTTTTGTATTGCTATTAATATGAACTTTCCCATCATAAATATGTACTATTTATTTGAAAAAGGTTAACAAAAATTGAAATTGTATTTGTCATAGTCACGTCCACGGTATGATAACGTTAAATTTGTATACTTCTTTGTTCATAACTCGAAAAAAAATAACATACAAAGTTAGAAATTTTCTTGTCTCGTCTCGAAAAAACAAATATTTTGCCCCATTAAATTTTCCGAATAGTACCTACATTTTTAGCCGATATTATTTTCTTCTGAACTAGTAATTGAAGCTCCTTCGTTGTCTTAACAAAACTTCAAATTTAACGTTATTACACTGTTGCCCTTATCATACCTATACGTATTGCTATTGATCTGAATATTTATCACTTATCACAACACTTGCTTTAAAAGAAGTAATAACAAAAAATGAATTTGTATTTGTTATAGTTACGGCCACGGTGTGATAACGTTTAATTTGTAAACTTTTTTGCTCATAACTCGATAAAACTAAGGTACAAAGATAGACACTTTATGTCTCGAAAAATCTAACAAAACATACAAAGTTAAACATTTGTTGGTAGTTTTTCGAGTTATTAACAAAAATTTGGTGGATTTACTTGGCAAGTTTTCTCTTAATTACTTACTTAATCACAATTTTAAAATGTGTGAAAACTTGACCAGTGAACCCACCATATTTTAATCAGTAATCATTAAATACCAAATTTCTGTCATGATTTGGAATTGCTTTGATATATCTCTACTTAAGATATTTGATATTGAGCTTTATGAACTTAAAACTTGGCATATATTTTAGATCTCATTACTTTTTTTGGCTGACTTTTTACGTACAGGTTTCTTGTACATTTAAGAACTTGGCTCTTTTCTAACATTTATGTTTTTGTTGTGATCAATATATCTATGGGCCTTACTAATAACCAAACACTAATGTCGACTATTAGTTAACCTTAAGATCAAAGCTAAGTGTGGAGCTTTAACAAAATGCTACCAATAATCAATTTTACCCTTTTGCTAATAAAATCCTCAGACTTTCCTTTAATCTACTACAATTTCTATCAAACTCCATCCAACATGCTCTAAAAAAAACACACACTACAATAACTCAAGTGAAAACATAGAAGAAGAAATACACAACACACAAATGCATTGACACAGGGTCGGCGTGCAGTTACATGGCTAAATTCTGGGCCGCCCAAGGAAAGCATGAATTCAAAAAAAGAAAAAAATCATTGAGATGCTTTTAGGAAAGTGTATAGAGATTTTAAATCGTTAAAATAGTAAAACAAAAAAAAAATAGCTTAAATAAGTGTTAGTGAAATAAAAATAAATACAGTGAATACTTGCAATACTCAATCAAACAAAATATATAAGTTAACATGCGGCATTAAATAATGTAAGAACACCTATAATACAGAGTGAACAAATTTTTCATATCACAGTAAGTTTTGTCCCATATTCTACATAAAGTTATGTGAAGTGGTGTTCTTAATAAGGCAAATACATTATAGTAGAATAGTAGAAAAAAACTGACATAAAACTTCTTGACGAAAATACAAAACTGACATGAAAGATAGGGCCAACAGTAGAAAGATCTTTGAGAATATTTTATTCAAAACGTAGAAAATAACTCTGCACTTCAGGTGCTAATAGGATTTGAGTGCCTTGCCATCACCAACAAAAATTAATCCGTCCCTGCTGGACGAGAATTTCTCATTTGACAGATGAATCTTAACTAAATCACTCGATTGAAGTATATTTTTATTTACAACAAATTAGATTTTTTAAAGCAAAATATCATGAAATATCAATTTAAAAAGTATTCTACAATAATTGAATAACCTAAAACACATCACTTCACATTACTTTATGTGGAAATATAAGAAGAAACTAACTTGTGAAATGAAACACTTGTACACTCTTTATTAAAGGCGTTTTTACAGGATTTAAAGCACTACCGCGTGTTTTTTTTTACATTTTGTGTAATAAAGTATTACAAGTGCCCATTATACTAATTATATTACACTTTTTTATTTAGTTTAATTAGCTTTTTTCAATTGTCTTACCATTTTTAAATCTCAATACACTTGACAACTGCTCGGCAAAATGGCAGATGAATTTCAATTTGTTTTTTTTTTTTTTGCTTTGTTAATAGCCATTCCACACTATCCCACTGAGTATTAATACATGTCAAAATAGTGTGAAGAAATCATGTATAATAGTGTGGAAACAAAATATGAAATTTCATCATACACAACTTGACAGCGCATCCGACACGATTTGACATGTGTGTTAATACAATGGAAATATTTAGGATCGGTTCTAAAACCATCACACTTTCTATCCCACTTGGGCGTTTGAGGTTATGGTGAAACTGATTTTTTGATGCAAGTGTGGAAGAAAAATATGAAAGTCAGATACATCACACAAATTTGGCAGTCGTATGAAATTTCTTCCCACTTTATTTTGACATGTGTTAATACTTTGTGGGATAGTGTAGAGGCACAGTACACATATTAAAGGTAATATCATTAGAGTTTTGATTTTTGTTTCTTCTGCGCATATATCAAAATTTGTGTCAAATGTCAGTATTTGTTGTTGTTTTTACGTGTGTTTTCTTCCTCACTCGCACAGCCATTTTTATTTCTGACAATTTCAATTTTAATTTGTTGTTGTTTTTACGTGTGTTTTCTTCCTCACTCGCACAGCCATTTTTTATTTTCGACTGACAACCTGCGCAGTATAATACCTTACCCCGAGGCCACACGAGCAAGTACTTGCAAGCAAGTTGGCTACATACACTGCCTGTCAAATTCGTAATTTGCACTCCACTTGCCTCCCACTTGCTTTCCACTTGCATTCCACTTGCTTGTCTCCCAACTTGCTTCCCAACTTGTTTCACTACTGGCTTCAAAACTTGCATGCCAGTTGATAAGCAAGTTGCTTGGGTTTGTTTGTGTTAGTAAACAAATTTGTATGTATTGCAACTTGCTTGCAAGTACTTGCTCGTGTGGCCTCGGGGTTAGATTTGTGTACTGTGGTGTAGAGGCACTTTAAAAGAGTGAAGATAAGTATTGCCGTATTCTTTTTTAACCGCTTCTTTTTTAGTACTATAGTATGTAAAATGTTCAAAGGGTTTGGACGATTTTGATTTAATTTAATGAACATAGTTCAAAAACATTATACAAAAACATACATATTTTGAGTAAACTTCATGGTTTTTGGCTTATGCACATATCAATACCTACGAAATTGTTACGAAAACAAATTATTTTCTGTCGGAATTTTTACAGTGATATTTCTCTTCCTGCCAATATGTTTTTCTAGGGCTCAGAGTACTGTTGTTTTTATCAGATGTTTTATCCTTTTCAATTCCAATAAACTATGAAACGACCGCCTTTTATGAGAAACGTTTTTTTCAAACATTTATTTCTCGGACAAGTAATCCGAAGAATGACTACGTATGTTTACGTGTATAGGTGTGCTCTCCAACTCCTAAAACATAACTGCAATAAGAAAACCCATTGGAAGATTTTTGGAATACAGAAGGAGTGGAAAAGAACTAATAGGAGTGACCAAAAAAAAAACGACAGGATTGACAATTATTGGGGGCATTCAAAGTTCCAGATAGTGCCCTTTCACACGAGGAAACTGAGTTGCCAGCAACTTTTAGTTCCATGGTGAGAAGGGCAGGAGGAAAGAGGGGCGAACAGAATCTCCCCGGTCGAGGATTTGAGGAGATTTTTTGACATTTCCTTTCACATATAGGTTTAGGTGTGTTCAACCAATATACTTTCAAAGGAAATTTCAAAAATTGCCTGGAGATTTGTTTCCTCGTGTGAAAGGTACAAGAGATTTTTAAGGAGATTAAAAGAAAACGTCAAAAAAATCTCCAGCAATTTGTTTCTTCGTGTGAAAGGGGACATATCTGGCTTCTGATTGGTCAACTGTCAAAAAATATCTGAAAATTCAGATGACTTTTGGTTACGTTTGGTTACGTTTTATTCTGAATTTTCAGATGAGAATTTTCATCTGAAAATTCAGATGAAAGAGATGGAAGATGCGTTCTGCCAAAAAAAGTGCAAACATATTCAAATGAGAATTGAACTTTACTGTTTGATGACTGATGGAAGTGGGCACATACTGCGAAAACTGAAATTTATAGCTATCCAAATTTAAATCGTAAGTGTTATCTGTTTCGCTGGAAGATTCAACAAATTATTTTATGTGAAGAGTGCTACTTTGGACTGTTATCGGAAAAATAGTAGGGGTATTCATACAACAGCGTAAACTCATCGTAAACGTTGTAAAGATTAAAACTTCGTAATTCTGTCACAATTTGTATGGAAAATTTGACAGATTTACGAAGTTTAAAACTTTACCACGCTTACGACGACTTTACGCAGTTTCATGAATACCCTTAGTACTTAACATTTACTGGTGAAGTTACTTTTTACTTGTTTAAGTTACTGATAACTTCATTCATCGTTAATTTTTAAGTTTCAAATAAAATAAAAGTTCTAATTTAATTCTCTCCAATGTAAAAATCAAAAGTAAATGCAATATTTTGACAAAACTAAAACAGCTGACTTTCGACTGAAAATTCAGATTTTTTTGCATTCAACGTAATAAAATTTCTGAATTTTCATATCTGAATTTTCAGATCTTGCGGTGAATGCGCCCATTTTGAAATTTGTTACGTTATGTTTTTGACAAGACGTTTGTGGAAGTATAAATATTCAAATATATTTAATTAACTTTTTTAATAAATAAAAATATATGACACGAGTTCTGAGAACGCAAAACAAAACAAACATTTACCTACCTAATCGAATCGCTTATAAATATACGCATACAAATATTTACGTTCATAAACAAAAAAAATATTGTCATTTTTTCAACAGACAGAACTAAATGAATTGAAATCATCAATATTGACATCGATTCCCGTTCAACACAAAAAATTACTTTTTAGATATACCTACTTAACAAGGAATATATGTAAATATATAAAACGGAATAGTCAAATCAACTACATACGTATTTAACGTAAGATCCAGACGTACTAAATATTTATGAAAAATTAAATAATCTGTTCCTGTTGCAACACATAAACATAGGTACAAACAATAATTGAACTACGTCTGTAAAACAAAAATCTGAAGATTGAAACCAACCCAAAAATACCTCTACCTATTGAAATCAACCTGATAACTTGGGAATAGATTTAAGTATTAAATACAAATTTAAATACCATAAAACAGCACTAAGGCAACACTTTCTACTTAGTGTTCGACATTAAGCATGGATTTCCATGTATTAAATTTTGACATATTGCTAACGACTAAACTGGAGATTAAACTCATTATTGGTATGCGGATTTTCTAAAATCTGAAGATTTTCTTTTAAGCTTAACACTTAATTTGATTATTAGTAAGGCCCTATATCTTCTGTTTATTATTTAAACATTTACCTGTCTGATTGTAATGTTATATCAGTAAAATTAATTATTCTTTGCATGTTTGCTATTTGTTTGCTTGTTTTGATTGCTTATAAATTAGAGAATCAGAAATTGAATTCAGTGCCGAGATTCAGCTATTTCAGCGAGTGAGATGAGATGACTCGCCTTAGGCGCAACTTAGAGCTATCATTGAAACTCATCATTGAAAATTTTAATAATTGATTTTGAGACGTTTAGAAAGCAAAATCATTCATTAATTTGATGGACGATTAAAGCTCAAGACTTAATTAATATTTTTAGTCAAACAAAAAATTCAAATAGGCCAAACTTTCCACAAAAATTGACCTTTAATTTTTCAATGATCATTGGTAAGGTAGTTCAATTATTGAAATAAGAAAAGTCTTTTTATGTAGAAAGTTGGACCTATTTGAATTATTTTTTTGGCTGCAAATTTTAACTAAGTCATAAGCTTTATTTGTCCATCAAAATAATAATTGATTTTACTTCCTAAACGTCTCAAAATCAATCATTCAAAATTTCAATGATGAGTTTCAATGATAGCTATAACTGGCACCTTACTCGCCGCCTCATCTCACTTCACTCGCAAAAGTGATTCAGCTATTTAAGTGAAATGAGTAAGTTCAAACTTAGTTTCGAACATGAGACAAAGAATAAATATAATGGAGCCAAATTCAACCTCCTTGTCACACTCGTACGTTTGATATTCTGTTTCACATCACTACTAATGGACGCGAAATGAAATAACAAATACAACAATGTATACATTGAGATATTAATAATGGAGCATCTTTTGTATCAATTATTTTTGATGTCGTAATTAAAGTTGAATATGAGTCTTCACCCTTGAGAAATATAATTTTATTATACATGTGCATATGATAATAAAATAAGATCTTACAATCAATAAAGGGGTGGTTGTTTTTATCTACATTGTTGTTTTTTTATATCATTTCATATCCATGAAAAGGAATTCTTGAGGAAAGCATACATACCACACATACCTATCAAGAACTGGAAATTTACCAACACACACCAAGTCAGTGCGGAAATATGTGACGAGTAATCTGACATTTCATTTCACTCGCTCACTCACTCACTTTTACTAACTGAATCGATTTTTAACGAAAAGTGACTCATCTCACTCACTCCCTGCGGTTTCGAATTAGCTGAATCTCGGCACAGATATGTTCGATTTGATTTCACCAAATTTCCAACCTAATTTTGTGCAATTTTGGTTGAAATTATCTCATTTCGAAATGTGAATTTGTATGGGAAATGAGGTAATTTCGTATCTAATTTGGAAATTTTCAACGAAATTACCTCATTTGGTCAAATGAAAACGTAGTATACCCTACCACACACTAGACTTTTGAGAAAGAAAATGTGAGTAAACTAACATTTTAGACCTATTTTTCCAAATATGCTACGAAATAGTACTGCCGAACCCTGTTACAGGCTGCTCTCTTGGCTTTCCAACTGGCTACGAAAAAGGCAAACCAGTACCTACGTTCTGTAACTCTCGCATCGATAAAATCAGTCGAGAAACGTTGAAAAATGGAACAAAACTCATGCATTTTGTTTCAATTTTCATCGTTTCTCGACCAGTTTTTTCGATGCGAGAGTTACAGAACGTAGGCAAGCTCTTTTCTGAATTAAAAAAAAAAAACGCCTATTGAAGTGTCAAAAAAGAAACTGATGGGAGGCTTTCAAAAGAAATTGAAAGCAGCTGACAAAATTCTGTCATATCAAATATTTTTTTTATATGAGCTTTGACAGAACTTTGGGCTAAATTCGTAGAAATTCGTAGTTTTGGGAGGTACGCGAACAGACCTACTATTATGAAAAATGCTTAACTTTTTCCACCAATGGTGCTTCCTTATATTTTGTATTCTAATGCCGGATGTACACGATTGGAAAACTGTCAGTATAATGACAAAAGCAACAACAAAAGAATGCACACATTCATTCTTTTGTCATTATTTTGGCAACTTTCCAAACGTGTAAATCCGGCATAAGGTGTCGGGCCCAAAAAAAAGTGAAATCGAACAGAGCAATGGCAACAGAGCTCAGAACTGACAGTTCATCTTAGCCCATCTAACTGGCAAAAAAAGGTTTTCTTTTTACTTTTGCTGTTTCTCTTTCTCATGCTTTTGCTTCTTGTACATACAGACCAAAAAAAAATGGAAAAAATAAAATTGAAAAAATAATACTCAACAAAAACTCGGCCCAAAGAAAGACGTCGTCGTCGTTTGTCGAGCAATTTATCTATTTCAGTTCAGAAGTACACAAGTTATTCGGGAAGAGCGTGTGGAACGTGTAAGATATACTTGGTCTTGGTTATTCGCGAGCGTTTTCGTCGCCTTGGTACTTTTGGTCGTCGTCGCTAGTTTCTTAACTTTATTTTTTTGTGTCTTGATTGTGTTATGCACTTTAATTTCTGTTAAAAAAAGTTATTAAATATTTTTTGGGCAACTCCTTAAACTCTTAAAAGTAATTTTATATTCACATTAATTAATCTACTGTGACGAAAATAAAAATACGAAAAAAAGCAACACTTTTTCTATTTCTATCCTCCCGTCTTTTCCTAGCGCACCAGCAGCAGGCATGTAAAAGAGCATCGTGTGTGCAAATATTTTAAAGAAAATCTAAAAAAAAAAATTAAATTGGAAGGCATAGATAAAAGTGTGTTGGAGAAATTTTCATTCGGAAAACGAGATCTATCTTTTTTTATACAAAAATTTCTTTGCATACAATTTTACTTTTGTACACGGGTTTGAGATCTTTTTAACTCTTGTAAATACCTACATACCTACGACAATTTTAAAGGTGTTCCTTTTTTTTCAATTTAGAAAAAAAAATCTATTGGGTTTTCCTCATAAATCTTCGGCGTAATTACTGTTTTTCCTTTCGCTGAACCATATTGTGTTTGGTGCGTTGCGTTTATATCGCCACCAAAGCCAAAAAGTTAAATTCTCGGTTAAGTATTGGACTATAAATTCATTTGCTTTACAAACCAACAACAACCAACAAAAGCAGCAAATCCAAAAAAAGAGCCCTAGAGCAAGAGCCAGCGCCCGAACTAGTAGCAGTTGCAGCAGAAGCAAAATACACTACCAGACCAGACTCATTTGAAATACATTTGTTTGGTGGTGCTGGTGCGTTTTTCTAGTTGGTTTTTCATTACGGAATATATAAGGTGAGTTTCCTTTTATGTGGAAAACTATTCCCAGTTTTTGTTTTGTCTTTTTTTAAGCACAGACTAGGTAGCTCGGTATCTATGTATATACTTTGTTATTACGTCTATCACAAATACTGTTCATAGAAAAGTCTATAGAGTTGGAATTGTAGTTTGTAGTATATCCGTATCCATCCATCCATCAACTATAATCATTGGCAAGGCAAAGTAATGGACAGGGAAAGAAGAAAATTGGAAACAAAACAAACAGGAAATGTTATGAGATCGTTTCATAGTACGTCCAGGTATAAACCTGGTCACTATAATGAATACAAAATAAAAAAAGAGTTCAAATGGAATTCAACACTT
Source organism: Dasysyrphus tricinctus (assembly GCA_963921185.1). NCBI lineage: Eukaryota > Metazoa > Arthropoda > Insecta > Diptera > Syrphidae > Dasysyrphus > Dasysyrphus tricinctus. The sequence continues at coordinate 246,212,171 of OY992530.1, forward strand.
AATCACAATTGGAATACGTTTTTTTTTCCTTCCTCTAACTCCTGTTATATTATGTACCCATAGAAGTTTGATAAACCATAACATCTAACACTTTTTGCAGAGATATGTCTAATTTGACTACATTTTCTATTTTGATTTACAATTTAGAATTGTGAAGTCAATAGATACATGAAAGCGAATATACATACCTAACCTTTGTAGGTACATATGTAGGTATGAAATAAAAGTGTACCAAGCGACTTCAGAAAATGATAATTTTATCAGAATCGGTGATAGAAATTCCTGCATATGATTTTGTCCTAACATCTTATTAATTGTTTAAACCTTAGTAATTGAATTGCTGGAATCTTAGAAAAAGGTGCATATTCCACATATCATCAAGCCACATTAACTACCTATATCTATATAGGTAGGTACATAATGTATGTAATAAAATTGGATTTGCATTTTTTCAAAGAATAAGGCGTAGGTACAATATCGATGACCTGTGCAATAAAAATATACAATGTAATGATTAAGCCACATTTTGAATATTGTTCAACAATAGGTAGGTACTACCTTTTTTAAGGATCTAATCAAATGTCAGGTAAATTACAAAAACTGCAGAATAAGGGAATGGGCTTACGATTAACCAAAGAACAATAATAAATGTACTTATATTTATATTTAAAATAAAAAATAATATGTTACCAAATTATCTATATAATAGCCCTGTTTTTTTGGGCATTTTTATCTTCGCTTAGAAAAAAGTATCATGTTAAATACAACAACAATACGGAATTATACCTACCACTTTGTTTTTGTAATTAACATGCTACTTTTTTCTAAGCGAAGATAAAAGTGCACTAAAAAACAGGGCTAATGTCATAGTTTATGTATCTGATATTCAGCCCTATAATGTAGGGAACAGAAGGGAGAGATAAAGTTACAACTTGTATTGAGAATAGGTAGGATTGCTCATTTGTTACAAGACCGTCATAACTCAAAATTTGTTGTTTCGAGATAAATGTGATTGAAAATTTTGTTTTCGTGAAAAATATATGTATATGAAAAAACGACTGTAGTGCAAAAGCTATTGCACTCTCATTTGAAATTGAAAAAAGATATCGATGTTAAATGTAGGTACCTACTACAAAAAAATATCATAATCACAATGTTTTATGCACTCAAAGATCGAAGTCATCAATTTTTGAGTTATCCCGGTCTTGCAGCAAATGAGCGAGTAATGAGGTAATTTTTTCAATAATATGCCAAAAAAATTACTCATGAAGGGATTGGAGTTCTTTTCCATTTCCACTAATAAAAATACAGATTGTAAATGACTTGCGATTTTTATTTAAGTCCACAGTTTATATTTATTTAAATATGTAGGTAGGTATAATACAGACAACAAAAAAAAAAAAAACAAAAAGCTGGGCTATGCCATGTTGGCCATTCAAGTACATATTTTATCGTAAATTATTCGTCAGAGATATCTTGTGTCATATTTGAAATAGCAATGCAATTTCTTTCGTTGATTGGAAATTTTCCTTGAATTCTGATAAAATTTTGAAAATTTAACCCCCAGTTTCACAGTGGAAGTTTAAACTCCACTTTTGGTTTAAACTTAAGCTCAGCAGAACAATTGGACTCAGTTCAAGGTTTAAACTGTGATACTGGGGGTTAGCGGAAAAAAATTAAAATAAAAAATTATACATCCCGATTACAGAATCCTACGAATGAACTGCAGGGGGAATCAGACTCAATTTTGACATTTTTACTATGAGCCAAATGTCAAAATTGAGTCAGATTTATTCCGCAGCTCATTCGTCGGATTCTGTAATCGGGGTGATAGTAAAATTTGTAAAAAATGCACGACTTGGTGGCAAATTCTTGCTCTTATGTTCAAGAGGCTGAAGGTTTAAGAAAATTGTAAATAAAGACATGGAAATTATGAGTGAAAAATGTTTTAAAGCATGAAATATCATATCTAAATTAGCTAAAACAACTCTTTTCATGGTTTGAAGTGAAAAAAGAATGTAATTTTTATTCCTGATTGAATGCGATCGTTTGGAAAATAAAATGCACGACTGGGTCGCACATACTTGCTCTTATGTTTCAGACACTGCAGGTTTAAGAAAATTGTATATAAGAACATGGAAATTATGAAAGAAAAATGTAGAGAAGCATGAAATACGATATTTTAATTAGCTAAATAACTCCTTTGACAGTTTGAGGTGAAAATACAGAATGTAAGGACAAAAAAAGTTTAAAATCGTTGGAGTGGTTTTTTAAAAAAAATATTTTTTTTATAAAATTCAAACATTTTTAAGGGCAAATTTTAGAATGCAAATCTGAAGTATGTACATATGGGTGATTCTCTGCCAACTGTGATTCTTTTTTTAGAAAATTTTCAAAAACTAAAACTTCTTGGAAATAATTTTTGTTTTGTGTTTGCGGCTTCATTTAGTCAGAGTATCATATTTGTAAAAGCATTTTGCTACAACTTTTAGAGAACAAAAAATATAGTGAAATGTACTAAAACTAGTATAGACGATAATGACACTCTTTTTCTATTTTTTCTTTTTAATTTGTTCTCCCTCTTTTCCACCATATTTTTGTTGAGATTCTTGATTTTCTAATACGTTTTGACCTCTTGACATTTCTATTTCCCTTTTTTTCTTTAAAAAATTATCTCTTTTTCGTTTTTGAAGTCTGTTCTTCTGAATGGCAACCCTTTTCCTTGTGCTGGGTTATTACTTAGTTTTTATTGCACGGAATGATTTTTGTTGGGCTCGTCTGAGGTATTGCTACCGTTCTCATAAAGAAAATTGTTAGAAGAAAATATTATTGCAGAAAATTATTTAATTATATTTATTTAAAGCTCAATAAGTATTTAAATGCCACGGTACTGACATTTAGACAGTTTATGTAACCTCACTTCTCTATGCTAATGAGAAAAATTATTTCCAGGACAATTTTAACTTGTGCAGTTAAAAGGAATACAAAATTCTGATAACCAACCAGAAACATGTTATAACATGCTTAAAAAATACTTCCACGGTACTGACAAATAAATTTGTGACATACTTTCATCGCATGCAAACGTATCACTCTTAAAATACAACAACGTATCAAAAACAAAATTACTGTTGTTAAATATACATAAATAGTGTCTCTTTTAGAAAACTACAATACATACGTGTTAAAGCTAAAACAAAATGGCGGTTGAGCGGGAAATCTTTTGAATTCAAAAATAAAACTAAAACCTGGGACAAAATTCATTCATGATTATTTTATTCAGCTATAAGAATTTTGATTTAATTTTTGCATTATTTTGTCAAGCAAGTACTGCACTCAAACTTTTCTAAGGGCAACATTTCTATTCAATGAACTTTTTCATTCGAAAACAGTAGACTAATTCGGAAAAACAAGGATCGGACATGCCACGGTACTGACATTTTGACCATACTTTTCCAAGCCATGTCGAAGAAGTTGCAAATTTGGTCATGATATTGAATGTAGATTGTAGTAAATAGCCATTTACACAATCCAAACCAAAAATATCTGTGGTGTTTGGTAGAAACCTGATAACTCCATTTTAAAATTAGCGTGTTTACGCCCACTTTAAATCAAGCTAGAGTGTAAACGAGGCCACAGATTTTCTTCAAATTTGGAATACTTATGAACATAACCTTTGAAAAATTATGTTTCAAATTTTAAGAAAATCGGTTCACCCGTTTAGGTTGTAGGTCGATGTAAAGTGGACGCAAAGACGCAAATTTTAAAATGGAGTTATCATGTTTCTACCAAACACCACAGATATATACGAACATTTTACATTAAACAACAAAAAAAGCACTGGACGCAAAGAATCACAGTTGGAACGGAATCACCCATATGCATATATGTATTTAAGTGCCGATAAAAACAAAATTTAAAAAAAATTGTCAACCCGTTTTTGAGATAGTACCTACCAAAAAAAAATTGAAACTTTTTTTAAAAATTCAATTTAAAAGTTCAAGTGAGCTCAAAAAAACACAGAAGAATTTCTTTTTAAATTTTCTTCATATTCTATTACTTTTTTTAAAAATTCAAAAACTTTTTTTTTTTAATTTTGATATGCAATACTATTTAATTTTATCTGAAATTAATATAGATATAAAAAAGTATTTAAATCCGTTAAGCCAATAATGAGAAAATTCAAAATTCACTTTGGCTAAGTGAAAAATTTTATAAATTTTGGTAGGAGATCGTAGGAAATGTAAAATGTTCAATAAAAATCGTAGGAGCCATTTTTGAGAACAAAAATATTTTCGTCAACGATTTTTAACTTTTGTATGGAAGGTACCGTTATTTTTTCATAAATATAACATTTTTTCTAAAAATATTTTAGAGAGTACTAAAAAACTCTCAAAAATCTAGTTTAAAAAAATCGACCATATCGTTTTCGAAATATTTGATTTTCAAAAAAAAAAAAAAATTTCAACATTTTTTAAAAATCCAAAAAATGTTTTTTTTTTTTAATTTTAGTAGGTACCTACACAGAACTATTTAAATATTTCTTGGAAGCTTTTGTATAAATAAAAATATTGAAATCAGTCAAACCGTTTTGAATCGAAAATTTGGTGGCCAAATGGTGGGGCTTTCAACACCTAAAATCGAGTTATTGTAACATTTTAAAAGACATTTTGCGAAAATAGTAATAGAAATAGTACTTGGTAACAACTTTTAGAAAAAACATCATAACATAGTAACCACTGGGAAAATATTTTTTTTTCTGGAAAGATTATAATGCCTTCTAAAGAGTGTCCATCGGAATACTTTCAAATTCAAAATTCAATATAAAAAAAAATTACATCGTTTTTTATTTATTTTCATTGCAATTAAATGCAGAGTAACAATGCTGATTTTATTTTTTAAAAACGATATCATCCAAATGATGGCCGTTTTTTTCAATGCACTCTTGCAGTGGGACCCTAACATTTGCGACCCCGCTCGTTGAAATGGCACACCAAACTATCATTTTTAAACAATTTAAACGTTTTTGATGGCGTTCTCTAGGTTTCTAGGCACCAGTATTGAATATTTTGTTTGTTAACATATCCATCTATATGGAAATGTGTTTCGTCACTGAATAAAATGTTTCCAAGCGTAAAGCTAGAACTATAATGCTCGGAGGGGCACTTAAGTGGTCGGAAGAAAACAGGCGAACACACGGAAAGCATATGACGCGGCTATAATTACGGAGTGGAAGGTTTCGTCAAGTTTCGTTCAACTTTGGTTACGGAAGTGAGGTGCGCTCCCGAGCGCACCTCACTTAAGTAAAACTCACATTTGGTGAAATAGGAAGGCCAAAAAGAGAAAGATGATAGTTACATTATGGGTGTGTTCCCTTTTTCTCGGTACGGAAAGTTACTTTTCGTTGGTTTTTGACATTAGCTTCAGTGCCCTTCCGACTATTATAGTTCTACGTCCCCTTTCACACAAAGAAACAAGTTGCTGGAGATTTTTTTGACGTTTTCTTTTAATCTCCTTAAAAATCTCTTGTACCTTTCATACGAGGAAACAAATCTCCAGGCAATTTTTGAAATTTCCTTTGAAAGTCTATTGGTTGAACACACCTAAACCTAGATGTGAAAGGAAATGCCAAAAAATCTCCTCAAATCCTCGACCGGGGAGATTATGTACGCCCCTCTTTCCTCCTGCCCTTCTCACCCAGGAACTAAAAGTTGCTGGCAACTCAGTTTCCTCGTGTGAAAGGGCACTACCTTAAGTGTTGCCCGAAAACGTTCCAGCGTTCACTTTCGTTGAGATACTGAACAATTTGCATTTTGTACGGATGGAGCTTTAATTTCTTTTTCAAACAACATGCACTATTGATTTTTGTATTCCTGTGGAGGCCGCAATCTTCCTTATCGACTAGATAAGTTGCGTGCTCGGCCCATCACTTACTGGCTGAACAGAATAGAGTGCTACTGGAGCTGCACCTGCAACTGGAATAGCTGTCAAAAAGTGTTGTACGTGTTTTTTTTTACGCGCCCACAATGTAGCTGTACAGCTTTCGACAAGTGTCGAAAATAAAAATGAAAACAAAAATAAAAATGAATAATGATGAAAGAGAACTTAAAATTGCTTTACGTCTTTATGAGTGATTGAAAAGAGTTTAAAAATCACTTTAACCCACATGTAAACACTTCGTTTTGCTCTCAATTTTGAAGCGTCAAAAAAGCTGTAAGCAAAAGTTAAAAGTTGTCCAACTTGTACAGCTATGTCTGCAGCTCCGTCTGCATATGCGTCGTGTTCTGTTCGCATCATTGAATTTGTGTGTATTCAAAATTTTGACAGCCATTCCAGTTGCAGCTCCGTCTCCAATCTGTTCAGCCAGTTAGTCGTCAAATATTAAAATGAGTACAAAAAGCGCGACGCGCACGTACCAATGATTCACCGCACTTCAAATTTTGCTCCACCGCAAACGCGCGTTGCGCTCCCGACCAGTGACTCATGGCGACTAAAAATTCCGCAAATCCTGCGCTTTGAATGATACCCCTCTTGCTTACATACCTCAACCCAATAGTATTTCGATAATCACAATTTAAAGTTGAAAAATTCCCCCTGGACATAACCAGTTGGAAGGTTATCCATTATTACTATGTATATTTGTATCGAAGAAATTTACCGATAACAAAAAAAAATATACTTCAATTTGAAAATAGATTCTAGACTTTTCTCGTTGTTTACCCTTCTGATATTTCGAAATTCAAATTATTTGAGGCGAAAAAAATGTAACGTAAAAAGTGTAAAATACCTAAATACAAATTTGTATGGGAAAAGTATACGGTGCGATGTAAATTTTACTTCTGTACTTTTTTGTAGGGCGTAAAATTTTGTATCGATCTAATATATGTAGTAAATTTCTAATGGACTAGCTACTTTTTAAGATATAAGCATGTCCGCTATAAAAATACCGCTTTTTGCGTTTTCGCCGATGGTTTTCAACACGATGCTTAATCTGAAAATCATGGTGCGACCTTTGTCAGCTATTTTGCTACTTACTAATACTTTTCAATATAGGTAATACAGTAGACGCTCGATTTAGTGAATCTCAAAATAGTGAACTATCCACAATAGTGATGACACAAAATTTTATATGAAAATGTAATGTCGAATTCCTTTCAACAATTGGAGATCGATTTCTTTTTTGTGTTGAAAAGAATTTGTAAAAAAAATCAATTTTTTTATGTGATTGTGTGTGTTGGCCATTGACATAAATTTTGAGGCAAAAAGTAAACAAATTAATGGGCATACAAATACTCAAAAGTGCATTCCGACTTACGCGTCATTTAATACGATTAAAAACAAATATATTTCCGGGAATAGTAGCAGAAATAGACAAAAATTGTTGTGCGTCCATTTAAGTTAAAAAAAAAATCCAAAATCCATCAAAAAACACATCAAATGAGAAACACGTCGGCGAGCGCGCGCTTCATAACATCAATCGACTTTGGACACTTGAAATCGAAGTTCATTGGTATTTTTATCACTTCTTATTAATTATGCACTGCCATTTGATGAATTAAAAACTTTTAAGAGATATATTTGTTTTTAATTTATTTAAACGAACGAGAAACACTTTTGAGTATTTGTAAAACACCGCAGAACAAAACTTTCAAGTCCAGAGAAATGTCAAATCTTACAAGTGTGTGTGAAAGTCTGTGTAAATCTTGCTAAAAACGAAAGATTTGATTTGTTTAGAAAAATTGATCTTTTCTTCTAAACAAATCGATTTTTTTCTAAACAGATTTGATTTTTTTGTTGTAAGGAATTTAACATAATTTGTATAAAAATATCTCGCAAGCATTTTAGATTACTTGAGATCATTGAGAAATTATTCCTGCTTTTTTATTTAACCTTAAAGGAAGCTGTGTTTAAAGCTTAAATAAGTGTTAAAACATTCACATCCACATCGAACAAAATGTGAATTTTTGATCAAATTCGCCATCAGAAAGCCTTTCAAAACTTCCGCTCGAAAAAGTGAACAGGGCCTATACTTTAATAGTGTTAAAAATTATCGGCAAGTAATTGTTACAAAAAATTGGCACAAAAAAAAACGATTTTTCAACTATTCTGTCACTTACTGTTACATTTCAATACAATAATCGTGTTGAAAACTTTCAGCAAGTAACAGAACTTATTTGTGTTAAATTAAAGGGTTTGCGGGCAGATACTGTTCTGTTGCCTTGCAAGCATTCAAAAATTTGTGCTGAATGCAACTTAAAAATGCAGAGAAATTTTATTGGAAACAATCCAAGTATTTGTTTGACGGTTTGGGGTGTTATTTAATTTTTGATAATAAACTTTTATCTTTAAAAAGAAATTGGGTTATTATTTCATAAAAACAAAAATGAAACAAGTTGGGCCCTATTTCATTTGTTTGTGGGTCTTTTTTTCATTTCGGTGGAGCCTTATTTCATTGAGGTATAGTTTCATTATGAAAAGCTGTCTAAATTTGGGGCCTTGTTTTACTTTTACCTGCAATATAAGTACTAATTGCCATACAACCATTATGTAAAAGCTTATTCATCTCAAAAACGGCACCAACAATTTAAATGAAAAAAATCAGTAACGGCTTGACTAATTTGGATGATACTTTTCAGGTTATCTTTGATATCGATCTGGAAGTGAAGTTTGTGAAGTTTGGTCAAATTCGATCTTGCGGTTTGCTAAAAAGGTGCAGAAAAAGGCACTCTGGAAACCTGTTTTCTATAAAAACAAAAAAAATTAATTGAGTTTGGGAACAAATTAATCCATTATTAAATTTGATTCTCAGGAAATAAAATAAAAAAAAATAATGCAGTCAAATTTGCTTTGTTAATTTGTTTTAAAAACTTTTGTCTACCCGAGCGGAGCCGGGGCGGGTCAGATAGTGTATTCATATTTTTTCAAATGCTTATCTTTGAGCCCTAAAGCTGTTTATACAATCAAAAAACGACTTAATTTAAATGCTTATTTAATATTTTTTTATACTTTTTTTTTATAATTATGTACTTGCATATCTTAAAAGTTCTTAAGTTTCAAGCAACTTGAACATAAGAGGAAGTACGTGGGATCCAGTCCTTTTTTCAGATTTGGAACATTAATGTAAAGTGGTCTTCCACCAAAAACGAAAATTATCTTATGGAATTATGATGTTTCTACAAAACACCACAGAAATAAACATTTAATTTTAAAGTTAATTTGAATTACCTTACTTTTGTTTATTATTCTAAAATTAAACCTCAAAGAATACATTTACTACTATCAATAATCTACCACGGTTTTAAAATTTGAAAGTGGAAACACTGGCCATGACGTGAATCAAAATGTAGCATATTTGTATATTGTACCTTGATTTATTTTGAGTCATTCTTGTTGGTCATTTCCAAAAATAAGTTTACAAATCACTTTTGTTTTTAGTGCTCATTATGCCAAATTGTGAAGGACATACAGGAATGAACGCTTTAATTGCATCATATTCCCACTGAAATAAATAGAGAAGAAAATACAAAAAAGAAAAGCAAGTGAGGGTGGTTGTTTTTGGTTTTGTGTTTCAAGTTTAATAATAATCTTTTTAGTTTTACTTATGAAAAAAAAAAAAAACAATGTGGTAGGTATGTTATTTATTTTGCTCTTAAAGTTGCTTTCAAATTTCTTGATGCAGACACTTTAATAATATTTAATTTCATCATCAATGCCGTCCGGTAATGATTTTTTACATGCACATCACATAGATACCTACCTACATATAAGGTGGCTTAAAATAAAATAAAGCATTAAATTAAAAACGTCTTCGTAGTTCAATAAATTAAATTTCAAGAATGGACAAAATCGTGAATTTATTTAAAATGGTCGAGGATATTTGGATAATTTAAAATGAGATAACTTAAATTATTAACACTTAAAATTTGCAAGTAAAGTTTTTTTTTAATTTAATGTGGGTGAAAATGATTTGATTTGTTTCAATTTTTTTAAATAGTTTTTCAAGTCCTCAAGGTTTCTTGACTACTTTTTAAAGTCTCACATACAGTTCGAGTTTTAGATTTAAAAAAATTACCTATTTTTTATTGTCTGTACAGCGCAATTGAGAGGAAGATCTAAGCATCCCACCTGCCTATAGTGCGGCTTAAAAGGAATCTATCTACTTGACAAGTAAAGCTCGAGTTAAGCACAAGGGTTAACTGAGGGGTATTCTTAGCTTAATCAAAAGTGATGTATTTTTTTTTTGTATGAAAGAGATCGCTTGCGTGGAGCATAAAGTTTTCCCTATCTGTGAGTATTTTTCACAAAAATCTCTTTGACAGTTCCGCAAAATGTCGGTATGAAAAATTGTGATGATGATGGTGATGGTTAGAAATTTTAGAGTACTTTTGAATATTTTTGGGGTAACATACAGCTGGTAAAAATGAACAGACAAGGCTTTCTACTTTTGGTTCTAGACCTTCCATTTAAAAAAAGATTGCATTCAGTGAAAGCCTAAATCATAAGCATTTTTAAGAAGGAGATAACTATAGCAAATTTTCCATGCTTTCAGAATAACGGTAGATTTAATCGTGGGGATCGTTTTTGAAGTGATGAACAATGAAATAGCAAATATTCGATTTTGTTTACTTTTTTGAAGTGCTATAAACCGAAAGCAAGTGAGTTGTAGGAGAAGAAGAAATATGAACATAAACAAGCATTTGAAATATTTTTATTTGCAAAAGTGGACCGTATTAAACACTTCACTGATGAGCAACGCAAATTAATTCTGTCGCTCCAAAGAGAAGGCAATTCATACAGGAAATGCAGCACATTTGTTGTTGCTCGCCTTAAATGATCTCAATTTCTATTAAATATGCGCAAAACCCAGAAAGAAAAGATAAAAAAAAAGAAAAATAACACCCCATGACGAAAGGAGGATCGTGCAATTGTCTAAGGAGAATCCACAAAAATCGACAATTGAGATTCGTTAAGAGCTCAATCTGTCTATAAGTGATATAAGAAGAAGACTCCTAGAGGCAAATTTGGTAGCATGCATGCCGAATAAAAAGCCACCTCTCACCAAAAAACATAAAGAGAAACGGATGCATTTTGCAAGAAACTATGTTGGATTTCCTGTCTGCGTAATATTTTACACGCAGATGAGTCCAAGTAGGCAATAGGTATTTGATCCTAACAGTATGTGTGACGTCTCCCCAACACTGAACCTTAACCTCAGTATTCCACAAAATGTTAAACCCACTGCTATTTTAGTGTTCACAACTGTTCATGAAAACACCAACAATTTATTAACATTTAGTAACTTGCTAATATTAAAATCAAACAATAATACAAAATAGAGTAAAATTTAATATTATTTGCCTACCGAAAAACACACAGCGTCGCTATGAAGAATGGTTTGTGTAACTTACCCCTTAACTCTTATATTTCATGAAAGTACCTGCTTATCGCCTGCAATGCCACCTGCATGTCAACAATCATCTGTTGCTTCAAGGTGTATGTGACTTTGTCATCTCATAGCGTTTTGTGTATTCCCTGCGAACGGTCATTGTTTCGGAAGACGAAGTGTAAATTGATTGTTCGCGAATTATTTATAAATATTTCGACTAGTTGGTCTAATAAAGTGTTTAATAAAGTGAAATGGATAAAATTTCCGAAAGGGAATCCAGCGGTGAAGCCCAAAGGGAGGCTTCTGATGCAGGTTCCGTCACGCAAATCCCCCTTCCGAAATCAAAGAGACAACGTGTTTCAGAAGATGAGAATAGCGGAACTGATTCGTCTTCCGAATCGGAATTCCATAATCGGAGCGGTTCATGGCCACCGAATGAAAGAACTAAATTGGATCCAAGAGTAGATGCTCTTATTAATCAAGTAAGTTACCTTACAAATTGCTTAACCTCACAAAATGTTCCGTTATCGAGTGAATGGAACAAAACAAATTTACCGGGGCCGAGTAGACAAAGCGAATCGAATGAACCGTTCTTGATTGATCCTGTTAGGACAAGAATGCTCGATATTGGTGATGTTAAAACATGTGTGGATAGCAAATATGCTATTAAACAAGCACCACATACAAAGGTGGAAACATTAATTAAACTGCAGCATTTCCTTTCTGATTCCTGGAAAGATGTAAAGTACTCAAAATCACTCCAAGGTTTTTTGGGTACTCCTGGTTTCGTAGAACTGAAAATTAATGATGAACTTTGTCATTTAAATAGAGGAAAAGATTATTTAGCATCGACAGAGAGGGTTATGGCAGGTCTGACAAGTGGCTTGTTGGATTATAAAGATTTTATTCGGTCGAGTTTACAATCTATAATAAACTGGTCAAATAATTCATCAAGTGAGTTAACTCCTTCCCACTTAACGGATAAGTTTGTAGAATTTTTTGGACCAAATTCTGAAAATTATAAAATTATGGAACAAATACTACAAGTAGTTTGTGGAAAAAGAGCCGAATGTGTTGAAGTTAGGCGTGAACGCATTATTTCTGAAATGGGTAACAAAAATTTACAAAATACTTTGCGCAAAGTACCTCCTAGTGCAGAACACCTGTTTGATAAAACCAGTTTGGTTTCAATTATTCATTCACTTGGTGGTACATCGATGTGGCTTAACCAGCCACTTTATTTAAGAGAAAAGAAAGAAACAAAACCAAAGATTCGTGTTGAAGAGGCGTCGACGTCTAAGGGTTTCCAGTCATCACGAAATTTTCGTAATGACTTTCGATCTTCCAATAGAAGCAAATTTGTTTCCAAAAAATTCAAAAGAGACACAAAGAACACTAATTCCTTTAGTGCCAAAAACAAGAAATGACTACCTAAACCAACCCTTCAAAGGGGGCTGCCTTCAGGAATTTCAACAAAATTGGCAGTCCATGGGGGCGAACAGTTTTATTATGAAAATCATCGCCGGCGTTCGCATTCCTTTTTGTCGCAGGCCCCCTTTAAATTTTCCAACTCCGGAATTAATGAAAACATATTCAACCAAAATTTCTACAAACATGACGAAATTAATAAACGAACTAAAGCTTCAGAAAATTTTAGAAAAACCGAAAATAGTAGGACCAAGCTTCCTGTCGAAAATGTTTGTTGTCCGAAAGAACGACGAAAGCTTCCGTCCTATATTCGACCTTCGGGGTCTCAATGCTTTCATAAAGACCAAGCATTTTCAATTAATCTCCCATGCTTTAGTTCCAGAGTTTCTGCAAATGCAGGACTATATGATAAAAATCGATTTATCTCAAGCGTATTTTCATGTTCCGATAGCTACAACTCATCGTTGTTTTCTAAGGCTAGTTTACAACGAAGAGTTACTCCAGATGACATCTCTACCTTTTGGCCTATCCCCGTCCCCTCAAATATTTGCTGCTTTAACGAACTGGATCGCGGAGATCTTTCGAAAGCGTGGAATTCGGGTTCTTGTCTATTTAGACGACTTCCTGGTCGCCCATCAGGACAAAATCAAATTAACTTCACAAACCGCGGAGGTTGTGGGTATTTTGAAATTTCTGGGATGGCAAATCAATTACAAAAAATCTGTTCTGGAACCAGTACAGCAAATAGAATACCTTGGAGTAACATGGCACACAACTCTCAACACTATTTATCTTTCAAAAAAGAAAATAGAAAAGATAGTACAGGCGTTAAACCGTTTTTTGACCAAAAGGTTTCACGATCAAAAACAAGTTCAAAAATTGCTAGGACAATTGAATTTCGCAACGTTTGTGGTTCCCAGAGGTCGTCTTTATTGCCGCCATCTTCAAATATTTTGTCGTTGCTTCAATCGGAAGCCAAAAAGAAAGCAAAGAGCTCCGTCTCAAGTAATCAAAGACTTAAAGTGGTGGCGCGGAGCCCTCTACATGAAATCAGACTTGATTCCAAAGCCTCCAACCAATTTTTTGACAACAGATGCGGCGGACGCGGGTTGGGGAGCACAATTAGACGAAAAACTTTTGTCAGGCACCTGGACCCAAGAACAAACGAAGTGGCATTCAAACCGAAAAGAATTGTATGCGGTTTATGCTGCTTTAAATGCGGAAAAACATCAACTAAGCAATGCCCACATTCTAATTCAGTCCGACAACAAGACCCTGATAGCTTACATTCGCAAAGAAGGCGGAACACAATCTCTAAGTCTATTGGCGTTGACACGCAAGTTATTGATTCTGGCAGACCGCCTAAAGATTCGTCTGTCAGCGCAATATCTCCCGGGGAGATACAATTGCATTGCCGATCATCTGTCTCGAGGAAGACGTCTGCCAGAGTGGCATCTGCTGCCTCCGGCAACAAACAAAATTTTCAATCGTTGGGGCACTCCAGACGTCGATCTCTTCGCGTCTGCAGAAACAACCGTCGTCAGCAGCTACGTTTCACTAGACTGCAGAGATCAATCAGCTCTCTTCTCAAACGCCTTCAGCCAAAAATGGAAATTTCAGCTGGGGTGGGTATTTCCACCACCGAACCTAATGCCCAGAGTGTTGAATCACCTGAACTCAGCAAACGGAAGCTTCATTGTAATAACACCAGTTTGGGAGAAGACATTTTGGATGGTGGATCTGAAGTCACGAGCCTTAACATCTCCGATGGAAATAGAAAATCTTCGAGAAGTTCTGGTGGATGCGTCAACCAATCTTCCACCACCTCAGGTAGACCAACTGACCCTTCAGGCTTGGTTAGTTGGAGGTGGGGCAAAATGATAAACGACTGGTCTATTCCTGAACAACAACTTTTCAGTGAGAGCTGGAGGCCGTCTACCCTCAATACATACTATCCGGCAATTAAACGGTGGCTTGATTGGTGCGAAAAGGTGATGCAGATCCACGTTTTCCAAAAATACAACATGTTGCTAGGTTTCTGGCACATTTGTATCTCGATGAAAATCTGGCTTATAGCACAATCTTGGTGCACAAGTCAGCTATAACTACTTTTTGTATCCAGTTTCCAGAAGAAACCTCTGACAATATGCTGATTAAACAAGTATTAAAAGCTATCGCATCTGCTCAACCAAGAAAAGCACAATTACCTATCTGGGACCCGCAAATTGTTTTCGATTGGTTGGCCTCATCCAATATTAAAGATACATTTTTTGAGACATCGAGACGAACGGCTACTATTCTCTTGCTAGCATCAGGCCGTCGAGTGCACGATCTTACTTTACTGAGAACCTCAGAAGATAAAATGTCTTTGGCAGAGGAAGAAGTAATTTTTTGGCCAGCATTTGGATCGAAAACCGATTCTTCTTCACATAGACAATCCGGTTGGCTGTTATCTAAACACCCTGATCCAAATGTTTGTCCCGTAACTTGGGTTAAAAAGCTCATAGCTATTTCTGAGAAAAGAAGAGCAAATGCAAGTGGTTTAAATAATCTCTTTATAACCTTAAACGAAGAACCGAAGCCAGCATCTAGGACTGTGATTGGTGGATGGGTTCGATCAGTTCTAAGAGATGCTGGCATCGAAGCAACACCTGGAAGTATCAGATCGGCTATAGCTTCAGTCAGTTGGGTAGAAAATCATCCAATTCAAGATATACTCGCTAGAGGCAACTGGAAAAGCGAAAACACCTTCAAGAAATTTTACTGCAAGGAGATTCGAAAGAAAGAAAACAGTGATTCAAGTCTATTATTTTCAAATTTTCGACCAAATTGATAGTTATTTTTATTTACCTTGATTTATAATTGGATTTAAAATAAGACACATATAATAAAAAAAAAAAAAAAAAAAAAAAATATATAAAATACAAAATACAAAATGAATTACAATGAAATGAAATAAAATTATTTTGTTAAGTTTCTTATAAATAAATAAGATCTTTTTCACATAGCGTTTTGTGCTTATCACCAGCAGATATCAGACACGTCTTCATAGCGACGCTGTGTGTTTTTCGGTAGGCACATAATATGAAATTTTGAATACAACAAAATTGTTATTATGTGCTGAAAGAAAAACACAGCGTCGCAGGAATATCTTCCTAGTGAAGACGCTATGAGATGACAAAGTCACATACACCTTGAAGCAACAGATGATTGTTGACATGCAGGTGGCATTGCAGGCGATAAGCAGGTACTTTCATGAAATATAAGAGTTAAGGGGTAAGTTACACAAACCATTCTTCATAGCGACGCTGTGTGTTTTTCTTTCAGCACATAATAACAATTTTGTTGTATTCAAAATTTCATATTATCAGATATTACAAAGCAATACAAAATCTTTGATACATTTTAATAAAATTTTACTAAGGGCTGGTTTTTCAAGCCAAGATCCTAGTCTCAGGGTTATACCTGAGTTATCTCCATTAGCGTGTTTTTCACGTTGAATCCTTAGGCTAGGGCCAGTTTTTCAGTACGAGATATACATATAGGTACATATACAGAGTGCCCCGTACCGATTCTTGGGGTTATTCTAAGAAACAAATTATATGGGGGAAAGTTGTATCTCCCCTCCCTGAGGCAGGGGGGGGAAGTTTCTGAAACATTGACTTTAAATGCAAAAAAAAAAAACATTTAAAATCAACGAAAACACATCTAATAATGTGCTAGGTATAGTTTTTTTGAAAGCTAATACTTCATTCCTGCATTTGGTTTTTAAATCAAGTTGTTTAGGCGAAAAGTTTTTGGAAAATTAACCAGAAAAAAGGGTTAAATTATGGATAATTCATGAATAAATTATTTTCTTCAGGCTTTCTTGGTACAAGTACCTTTAGTTTTTTCTTAATTTCCCAAAAACTAAGAAAGATTTTTTACATTTGGTTTTCGGTAATGGACTAAAAAATAATGAGGGCATTGAATATTGAACACAAAAAATGCACTTAATTACGTAAAATTTTGAAAAATATCGACTTAAGAAAAAAAAATCACATTGTTTTTTTTAATTTTGAATTTGAAATTTAATTTTTCAAAAACTATTCGCTTAAACAACTTGATTTAAAAACCAAATGCAAGAATGAAGTATTAGCTTTCAAAAAAACTATACCTAGCACATTATTAGATGTGTTTTCGTTGATTTTAAATGTTTTTTTTTGCATTTAAAGTCAATGTTTCAGAAACTGCCCCCCTGCCTCGTGGAGGGGAGATACAACTTTCCCCCCATACAATCTTTTTCTTAGAATAACCCCAAGAATCACATCCTAAAATACTTCCACTCAGGTACGAGACACCCTGTATAACTCCTGAAAGGTGTTTTTCTGTCAATTGAAATTCTAAGTTAACTCTGAGTTAACTAACCTAATTTGATGAGCTAACTTAGAGACTAAAATTAGAACTGCTTTTGTTGTGGTGCCTTCTCGATTTCGATATTGAAATTTATTGAAATCTTTAAAAAGTGCTTTTGTCTTTCGATTTCGGTAGTGAAAGCGTAAAAGGGTTATATTCAATCCTCAGCTGAAAAACTGCTTCTAAGCTAACTCAGATTATTTAATTCAGAATTAACTCAACACTGAAAAATTGTCCCTAAACCAATATTACAAAGGTCTTACAATACCATAACTTCTTCCTTGAAATTTAATCTGTAGATACCTACCGCATTATTTAAAATTATGTATGAGTTTTTATTTTATAAATTCAAAGATATTCGTATTTTAGTGGTGAAATTAGCCTTGTGCATTTTTATCTTCGCTTAGGAAAAAGTAGCATGCTAATTACAACAGCAATAAGGAATTGTACCATTATTGTTGTTATATTTCACATGCTCCTTTTTTTAAGATAAAAATGCACTAAAAAACACGGATTTGCATATTTTACTTTGAAATATTTCAATGCGCCTTCAAAAAATACATAATTGATGTGTTCATTTTATGTTATGTTTATGTTTAGGGGTTGCCATCTTTTTATTTTGTTGCTGTTTTTAGCATGATTTATATTAAATTTTAATACTATTGTATTTAAAATATGCGTTCCCTATTTTGATGAAACACAAATTAAAACTAACACCTATAATATGTATTAAACAAAATAAAAGGAATATTAAAATACAAGTTCAACAAGAGTTAGACTCTAATATAAAAAATCTAATAATTAAATTATACCTATTTTATTCTGTTGGGTACTTTCTTATTTTTTTTTAGTAGAAATAATAATTTTAATGCACAACTTACAAAACTATTAAAATAAAATACAAAATTATTAGACAATATCTTTAATACATTTTTAAAAATATTAAAAATTTACATTTGCTTTATTGCATACAACTGTATTATGAAGGCTGTAAAAAAAAAAAAATAAATAACCCCATAATTGTTCTCCCGTTTTGGGAGGATGTGTAATTTCTTAAAAAAAAAAGATGTTCGAAAAAAAACAACGTCAGAACATACAACTATGTACTATTAATCTAAGAGAAAGCGACAAAAATGATAGTCAATGTCTTTTCACTACGAAAATATTTGGGATCATTGTATAGTCTGAGTATAGATAAAGATTAACAGCCTTATCAATAAAAAGTGCTCAGATATCTTCTAATTCACTAAGGGCCAGTTGTACAAATATTTGTATTATTATTATAACTTTATTAACAGGTAATAAATTACACAATTAATAATAATTTCACGGCACTAGCTACCAGGACCTCCTGCCGATGATATATTATATAAAATATATAATTATACAAATACTTGAATATAAAGAGAAGGTTTTGGGTTTTACTTAAATATAGTTATATTGAATACCGATATAGAAGCTAAATGTTTATTTTCAATTTTAAGGAAGCTTATTATCTTAAAAACATTAATAATGTTTCGTTCAGAGGGGACAACTAAAAGATTTATAAGACCGTTTGTTGGGTTAATTTTTTTGGAGATGAGTTTGACATGATGGCAGCCGATGGTGAAGTGCTTAATGGTGAGCGGGACGTTGTTGTTGCAGAGGTGGCATATTGGCTGTGGCTCTTTAGTTAATATGTGGCTATGGGTGATGTTGCAGGGTCCGAGTCGGAGTCTAATGCAGCACCTTAGCATATTTGGCGATATATTAATGGTGTAAATGGTTTTTTTGGGCTTGCGGGTTGACTTTATAGTAATGGTGGACATATTTTTCCCAACTGCTTGATTTTAAGTTGCCAGTGGTGTGAAGAAGTGTTTTTTTTTTGCATCTTTTTTATTGAAGACCTGAAATTGTATAAGTGGTTCTTGAAAGGCTGCTTTTGAAGTCTTATCATCTCATTGCCGGATATTCCAGCATGCCCTGGCACCTATATAATTTTAAGGTTTTTATTTCCAATTATTTTATCCCTAAGGCGTTCGATTATTTCTGTGTTTTTGTTGAGGTTTTTTAGTGCTCCGATAGTTAACAAGCTTTCTAAAAAATTGCAGTTTTTTTTGTTATTTGTGGGAATTGTAGCTTTGAGAACAGCGAAAGCTTCAGCTGTAAAAATAGAGGTGGAGTCAGCTAAAAGACCTTTAATTTTAACGTTTCCTGTTTCGTCAACGACTGCGAAAGAAGTCCCTTGGTCATTTTTAGAAGCATCTATATAAAGGAAATACCCAAAATAGCTTTTTATGGCATATAGTCCTACAAATTGGTGTTTTGTTCGGCTTACTCACTTGAACTCATCAGTGACATAGTGAGGGCTATGCCATAAAAAGCTATTTTGAATCAATAATTCAACAAGTCCAATCCTTAATGCTAAGTCTTCTACTTGGCTGATTTATTTCAGTAGTATATAGAATTTGTATTATAAAACCTTCTTATATAGAAACTATGCCTGGCCCCGGGTAACAAAAACTTCCAGCTTAATAATTAGGAATTCTAATCTTGTTGGATATAGTTTACAGTGGATTTTCGTTGAAAAATTCTTGTAAGTTGAACTGAACTTAAAACAAATTGCGTATGACAAAGCCCTCACTATGTCACTGATGAGTTCAAGTGAGTAAGCCGAACGAAACACCAATTTGTAGGACTAAATGCCATAAAAAGCTATTTTGAATCAATAATTCAACAAGTCCAATCCTTAATGCTAAGTCTTCTACTTGGCTGATTTATTTCAGTAGTATATAGAATTTGTATTATAAAACCTTCTTATATAAGGGAAATACCATTCAGACCTTTTGAGATTTGTGACCGTTTCCATAAACATTTTCCTGTACATCTCATTACTTGTTGTGGCTTTTGGGAGTTTTTGTAAGTCGGTGTTAATAGAGTTCATTGGTGTTTTGCATGGTGGAAATATTGAACATTTTATTGAGTTAGTTTGAATTGGAATATTCCAGTTTTTTGAAAGCTTTATTGAATTGAGTAATGATGATGGGTAGTTTTGGTGTTTAGTTTTTCGCAGAATTTTTGAGGTAAGATGTTGAATAGGAGTTTTCCTATAGGCATTGACTTTGCGAAGGATGGATGTAGTCAGGAATTCTATCCGCTCAGGTATTGATGGGAGGCCGGCCGCAGCGTCCGTTAGTATATTTTTAATGGGTGTTGTTCTGAATGCCCTTTGGGCAGTTCTAACTGAGCTATGGTATGGTGGGGTGATGAGTTCCAATGATGATTTGGTGCATTTGCTGTAAATGGGGAGTCCGTAGTATATTTTTGCTAGTATAACTGGCTTAAATACATTAATAAGACAATTTAATAGCCCGATTCTTCCCCTTGTGAGGAATCACAAGTCACAAGCTCTTGTGACTGCTCCTTGTGAGGATTGTTGTGACTCGATAACATTTTGGTATTCTCCCCCTAGTAGTCACAAGAAAACTCACAATGAAATTCACCACAGCATTTTGTTGGTAGCTTCTTGACCGATGAGCGCACACATAAACAACTCTACAAGTAATCGCAACGAACTCAACCAACACACCCACAATATGTATTCAGTTTATCTGCTTCATAAATACAAAGCAAAAGAATATCGCACCTTTGTCCTATTCTTTTGCTTGAGAAATGAAAGAATACATACATTTTGTTCTCTTTCGCACAGAGAACATAACGCCTCATTAGAAAAAATATAATTCAATGATTTGTAGAAACTCAAGTAAATTGTGAGTTGTGACCTGCTCTGGAGGAGATCACAGTTTCGGTTGTTTTTATGACTCTCACAAGTTGTGACTTTAGGGGGAGAATACGAAAAAGTCACAAAATCAGTTTCACCACTTCTTGTGACTTGTGAGGTATCAGTGATGATGGGGAGAATAGGGTTATAAATAACAAAAGCTATGTTTAGAAGCTAAGTATTTAATCATGTTGACCCTGATAGCGAGGCTCTGTTTTATATAAATATACAATGTAACTTAAAGTTAAACTTAGTATCAACAAAATCCTAATATTTTCAAGTTATTTACATTTTGGATTAAATTATTATTTAGATCAATTATAATATTTTTCGAGCAACTAGTTTTTTTTGCAAATGTGAAGTATTTTACTTTTTCTGCAGATATTTTTGTTCCAGAATATTTTCCCCATTTTACTGTGTCTACAAGTACTTATGTATATTTGAAAAATCAGCTGCTACATTGTTTAAATCTGCATTTTGTTAAGATAATGAGATCATCAGTGTATAGAGAGTAACTAATTTTATTGTATTTTGCGATTATGATATTACCTACAAAGAGTACAACTGAAAGGGGGGATCCTTGGGGAATTCCGTTTTCAAGGTTGTGAACTGAGGAAAATTTGTTTTTTATTTTTATGCGAAATTTTCTGTGTGATAAAAAAGCCTTCACAAAATTGATTATTTAAGGACCAATTTTCCATTTAATTAGTTTACTTACAACGACGTACACTCCGATGCGGTCGAAAGCTTTTTCGAAATCAATGGAAAGGAGTGATATATGATTTTTTGGCGAAGTTCCTGAAGCGACGAATGCATCAATGTGCAATAGCGAATCCATTGTATCCCTACCTTTTTTAAAGGCCACTTGATTAAGTAATATCAAGGAGGTTGTTTCTTTCAAGGAATTATTATCTACGGGATATGATTTTTTCCATGACTTTACTTAGGCAATACCAGCTGAACTGCAAATGGCTTCAGACATCATCATCCCTATCCTTGAGATAATTCTGAAAGCATGTATGAACTTAGCATACGTACCATCTTTATGGAGAGAAGTTAAAGTTGTATTCATACCCAAAGCGGGTAAAAGCTCTCATGTAAATCCGAAGGATTACAGACCTATCAGCCTATCATCATTCCTTCTCAAAACTTTAGAACGACTGATTGATATCCATCTGCGTAGTGCCATAGAACCTAATCTTTTTTCTCCGGCACAACACGCTTACCGCAAGGGGAAATCGGTAGAAACGGCCCTGCATAATTTGGTACGTACTATTGAATATTCCCTTCATCATAGAGAGTATACCCTGGTTACTTTCTTAGATATTGAAGGTGCTTTCAACAACGTCAGCAATGCTGCAATCTTAACCGCGCTTGAGAACTTGAACGTTGATAGCTCACTTAGGGAGTTAATCAGCCTCATGTTGAGAAGTAGAATAATCAACTCAACATTAGGTGACTTCTCTGTTAGAAGATCTGTCAGCAGAGGCACACCGCAAGGTGGAGTCCTATCCCCACTCCTATGGAACATCGTAATTAACGAACTATTAGTTAATTTAGAAGCGGATGGTTTCAAAGTAATTGCATATGCTGATGATGTTGCCATTGCAATATCAGGAAAGCATGTTTAAATCATTATAGAATTAATGCAAACCGCTCTCAACAAACTACTTAAATGGACAGACAAATGTGGACTAGGTGTAAATCCCCACAAAACTGAACTTGTCCTCTTTACAAGGAAATATAAAATTCCGAATATAGACCCTCCATCAATAAATGGTATCCCACTTAACTTCTCAGATGAAGCTAAATATCTAGGTCTGATTTTAGACAAAAAGTAGAGTTGGAAACCAAATATACAAGAAAGAGTCAGAAAGGCCACAGTGGCACTTTTCTCCTGTAAAAAAGCTATTGGAACCAAATGGGGCTTGTCCCCATATATCACCCACTGGCTATACACAGCGGTCATCAGACCGATACTTATGGGGTGGCAGTATGGTGGACTGCTTTAGATAAAATAACTTATCGTGATAAGTTAAGCAAGGTGCAGAGATCGGCTTGCATGTGTATCAGCGGAGCTCTCCGTTCGACACCTTCCGCTGCCTTGGATATACTGCTTAACATTACACAAACCTCGATATATACACTAAACAAGTGGCAGCGAGCACAGCTATTCGTCTCAGAGCCATCTCTCAATGGTCCAATAACTCCATTGGCCATACTATCATTCTGAACAAATTCGAATCAATCCTTAAACACTCCGACTACACCATCCCTCAGCCGATTTTTGGCAAAAATTTCCAAGTCACAATTCCAACAAGATCCACTTGGGATGATGAGGAATTCTTGAGAGATGAAGCAATTCATTTCTACACGGATGGCTCAAAAACTGAAGAGGGGGTGGGTGGTGGCGTGTACTCAGAACGACTAATTATTAGTCTCTCTTTCCGTCTCCCTGATCATTGTAGCGTGTTCCAAGCGGAAATCCTGGCGATAAAAGAAGTTTTATCTTGGCTCAAAGAAAACGTAATATCTACTTTAAATATCCGTATCTTCTCAGATAGCCAAGCGGCCCTTAAATCACTAGGCTCTGTTTCTACAAACTCCGTTACTGCCCGAAATTGTCGATCGTCTCTAATGGAGATGGCAGAACAGTTCAACATTCACCTTTTCTGGGTGCCGGGACACAGAGATATTCCAGGAAACTGTAAAGCCGATGAACTCGCCAGGAAGGGAACTACTACACCAATATTACCTGACAGGGTGAATATTGGAATACCAATCGCTACTTGTAAACTTATGCTTAAGCAAGATTCCATGTTGATGACAAACAGCAGATGGACAGGTATCACTACTTGTCTGGCGACAAAACGGATCTGGCCAACACTGGATCCGAAGCGATCGAAATGTTTGTTATCTCTTAGTAGATTGCATATTAGCTCCACAATTGGTGTCATAACTGGACACTGCCTCATAGGCAAACACGCCAATAGACTAGGCGTTCTTTCAAATGACTTCTGCAGAAGCTGCATGGACGAGGAGGAGGAAGAAACTATCCCACACCTTCTTTGTTCATGCCCTGCTCTTTCTCAAAGACGTAAAATATACTTAGGAAATTTTTTCTTTGACGATCCCAGTGATTTAAATAAAATCGACATTCACAGTCTCCATCGCTTTATTAAAAGCTCCAATTGGTTTAATTAGCGAGGGTCATCTCGCAGTCTTTATGTGGTATCACAATGGGCCTATTCTGGCCTAAGTGTGTCAGTAGTTTTCCTGGCAGCCACCTTAACCTAACCTAACCTACTTAGGCATGAGAGGAGGGATATTGCCATATTGGACGGTAACTGGATAGATTTGTGATTTCTTTATTTGGTTTGGCTATAGTTACTACTGTAGCAATTTTCCATATCTGTGGTATAACACCTTGAGTTAGAATCTTGTTGTATAGGTAGATTAACGAGACGGTTTTTGAGAAAAATTTGAGAGTTTTTAATCATGGAGTATGATATTCGATCAAAGCCTGGAGTGTTACCTTTACAGGAATTGATGCAACTTTCGAGGTCGATTAATCTAATATTATCTTCCATTTATTTCACTGAGAGGTTCAAATTGAGTACTTTGATTCAATATAGATTGTTTTTTTTTTAATGCAAAATTCAGAATGAAAGTTTTGGTCTTTAGAAGCATTTGACCATATAGAAACAAAGCTTTGTAGCAATTTTAACTCACTGACTTGTTAAATTAACTGAAGTTCAATGATGGTTCAGGCATTAAATTGGCTACTATGACATACTTGAACCATCGCTGAACCTAAGTAATTCTGCACCGAAATCAGTCAGTAAAAATATTTGAACCACGTTTGTACAACAGGTCCTAATTAACTAAAACGTCGATCAGAAGTTAGTTCACGAAAAGTTCAAAAACTTAACGAAAATCTACTACAACCAACAAGAACTCGCTCTTACCGAAGACTATTTATGAAACTGCACATTTATGTACTTTTTCACTAAAAATGTGAACTTTTTCACATAAAATCTCTGAATTGACGAAAGTTTTGAATTACATTGGTTTGAAGGTGAGCAGTCTTTCGGTAAGTTGGTTGAGAATATACCTACATATAATGTGACATGTAGGTACATATGTACATACATATGCCTCGAAAATTTTTATTAAATTAATTTGACAGAAAATGAATGACGATGACGATGAAATCATTCCTGATTTTGGGTTTCGCAATTACGATGAGGATAGTCAAATAGAGTTAAATGTGAAAGTAAAAAAATGATTTTTTTGAAAAGTATCATTTTCTCATATTTTGTCGCTGGCTACCCATCTATAAAACTTTTTTGAAAGTCTGTTCTATTCGTATATGATCGTATCTCAAAAAACTTGAGCTTTTGCGCAGAAGTGTACAAAAGCTCAAGTACAAATGTACAACCGTTAGAGCTGATTGGTAATTTAGGATCTAATTGTATTGAAATATGGCAAATACGTTTAGGTTTTTAAGAGTTTTTACTATTTCTAAATGGGATACTGTTTTCTCATTCAAACATAACATCAGGTAGCTCACAAGAAAAATCACAAAAAAAAAAAAAAAAAAAATAGTTTCGACCTTTTCGCTTTGAAACGGCAGTTGTTGAAATACGAAATAAATCATTATTTTTGTTTAATCGCAATAATTAAATATGTAAAAAATTCACTAAGTACCCCTTACATTTTTGTTTAATCACAATAATTAAATTAAAAATTCACTAAGTACCCCTTGCAAAACAACCTTATAATCTAAAAATTAATCAATCAAATTTTAAACTCACTTTTTGAATGCACAGTTAACAATATCATGGTCATTCAGTGCATACAAAATACGTAACTACCTAGTTATTCAAAAAAAAAAAAAAAAATACCTTAACTATAACTCGCTTTCGCTTTTTATTATTTCTTCCTTTTTTAAATAAACAAACATGAGATACACATTATTATATCTTCAAGGTTACAGTTAAAATTAATTTATGCAAACAATTTATGGTAATTTAGCAAACTGGTATAAGTTAGACTTTGGGCGTTCTTATTTTCTTAATAATCTCACATCGCAAATGTCAAATAAAATATAAATTTATGTTAGCACATTATTAAATACCTATATAAACAAAAGACTAGTCCACATATCGATGGATAACAAGAATATTATACAAACTAAAAGTTGCAGTTTAAGCCCCTTTTACAAATGAGACAAATGATTTGCAAAGCAATTTTTTAATCGAGATTGTTAAAATTCTTTGTTCTTCACACCAAAGAGAAAAATTTGAATTCATCAGTCAGTTTACACTTTCTTATAGTTAAGAGTTAAGGCTGTCATTATACAAACAAAAAAACAAAAACAAGATTAACCGAATCTTTCAAGGACATTGCACGAATATGCTGCCCTTCAAGTTGAACTGTGAACATTTAAATTTTTTGTGGCAATTAGTAGATCATTTACCACCTGAATATTTCTCTGTCGTAATATATTTATTGCAGTTAATTATTATACTCGGGTTATGGAATTAAACCAAAGTGTGCAACCTACAGTCAATTATGCATGTGATTGGTTGCAAATTGATTAGTTTCAAATCGGTTTTGTTTAGGAGTATCGAAATTAACATTTTCGTAAATTGGAGACGAACCCACTTTATATGTAAATACTTGAATTAAATTTAAAACCGTGAATGCCTGATTTAAATTCTTTAGTGTCAAACTATAGTGTTTGACATCTGTCATATTTTTTTCCGCATGAATAATCATTAATTAAGGCGAAATCATAGCGAATCATTTGCAACGATATAATGAAAGATAGAAAATGCTAAACGACAACAAAAAAAATGTCTTTCCGAATGATTCGCTATGATTTCGCCTTTGGTTTGGGAGAGCCTTTAAGGAGCAACTAATTATGAAGTGGAAATAGATAAGGAAAAATTATTGAACCGAGTTAAATGTAAACAAAAGCTTATAAGTTTCGGGCTTAGGGCTAGTTTGTTCACATTGTGTTAGGTTAGGTTAGGTAAGGAGGGGTGATAATACGGCAAGCAACGTAATCTCACTCGGATCACTGTGGATCCATTGCGCTCCCCAGGGTATGGGTAGGTAGGTGAGGGGAGGGAAAGTAAGGGTATTATGGAGGTGTTAAGATGTGGGGGGGCCTCCTTGAACCATCCTGAATTCTGGATGAATTTTAGGATGTTCTTAAGTAGCAAGACAGAGATGTTGCCCGGTTCGTCATAGAAGTATTCTCCTAAGGCTATTCCCATCCACTATTAGTGAACAAATGGAATATGCTAAAGGTCAATACATGGGCAAAGAATTGTGGTCTAATGGTCAATCCATTGAAAACAGAATTGGTTCTCTTCACTAACAGAAGGAAAATACCAATGTTTATATTACTATCAATTGCAGGGATTTTACTGAAAATCTCGGATCAGGCCAGATACTTGGGTGTGATCCTTGATAAGAAACTGAACTGGAGTCTCAACATCAAAGAAAGAGCAAAGAAAGCTATGGTTGCGTTCCAATATCCAAAAATTATCAGGTGGTGGCAATAGTTAGACCGATACTTACCTACGGTAATTTAGTTTGATGGAACGCGACTGAGAAAGCAACAAACCTGCAAACCTTGACAAAAGTTCAAAGATTAGCATGCGTAGGTATTACGAGAGCGTTGAAAACCACTCCCACATGGGGACTGGAAGCGAACTAAACTTGAGACCCCTAGATCTATTCGTGCAAGAATCTGCAGCATACAGTGCCCTGCGGCTAAACCAGACTAAATGTTGGAAGCAAAGCCCATCAGACCATACTCAGATTCTGCAGAGATATGTGGGAAATAATGTTTGCACAGACTACACAACACCCCATTTAAACTTCAACAGACCCTTCACTACCTCTTTTCCCAATAAAGACGAGTGGGAAAACAACCAACCTTTCAGTAATGAATTTACCATAACTGTCTTCACTGATGGCTCGAAGATGGACATTGGAGTTGGTGTAGGAATTTTCTCGGAAACTCTGAGACTAGCTAGCTCGTTTAGACTTCCGGACTTTTGCAGCGTCTTCCAAGCTGCGGTCTTGGCAGTGACAAAAGCAGCTTCGCAAATATCAATGATGGCGATACCTCGAGCTGATATCACCCTCCTTATTGATAGCCAAGCAGCAATAAAAGCAATTTTTACCACCGAGATACATTCGCAGCTTGTGACTTGCTGTCGCGAAGAGCTTAGGGTTCTTGGCATGCAGCATAACATTAGACTCTGCTGGGTTCCCGGTCACAGTGATGTACAAGGAAACGAGAGAGCTGATAAACGGGTTCGTCACTTGATTCAAGTCAAGCCGAACAACATAGCATCAAACAGGATATTGGTAACAAAATATCAGAAAAAACCAATGAAAGATGGAATCTGCTTGTCAGCATAATCACCGGACGGACACAACCTACTGAGATACCATAAAAAGAAAATAAGGGCTCAGTACTGACGACCTTTGCAGGGGGAGCAGCGACGAAGAAGCACATGAGGATACCTTACACTTCCTTTGCCATTGCCCAGCACTCTGCCATTTAAGAAAGAAACACCTAGGAAATCATTTCCATGACGACCTAGAGGAAGTTTCTAGAACTTCGGCTAATAGCCTTCTGAATTTCATCAACGCCTCTAAATGTCTTGACTGCTAACAGAACACATAGCTTTTTTTTTTACATTAAGTGGAATACAATTTCCTAGGGTATCACAACGGATCTACGTAGATTTAAGTGTGGTGGTAACGAGATCAACTGTCAGCCCTTCTACCTAACCTAACCTATTCTCCTAGGGCTTCTTTCCTGGCTTTAGCTAGGCTGGGGCATTCACAGAGGAAGAGAGATGAGCCCTCTTCCGTCTTTTCAACCTGACACCCTCTACATAGGTCCGACGGGCTGATGCCAATTCTGCTCATGTGGGTTCCCATTGGGTTATGACTGGTTAGGGCTCCAACTAGGAGTGATATTTGAGGCTTATCTTGAGTAAGTATTCAGTATTTTTCCCCGAAATATTCGGCCATAGATTCGTTGAAACCCTACAAGTGTCAATTGATGACCATCGGACATCTACAGCCTCAAAGAAACTCTGGTAAATTTTACTTTTCTCTTGTTCCAGTGGCATAAGCACCGAAAAATCGGTTTGGCTAAGCTCAAGAGACGATCCGTTTTTGGCCAGCTCATCTGCCATTTCGTTCCCATATATATCACAATGTCCTGGGACCCATCTAAGGGTGACTGTGCTCGTTGCGCCTAGTAAAGTTAACATATAACGGGAACGTTCTATCAGTTTTGACTTTATAGTGATTAAGAAAATGGCTTTTGATTGCCGCCTGGCTGTCTATAAAAATGTCGATATTTTTGTTTATTACTTCGCCTGAGTAGAGATATTTTGAGGCTTCACAAACTGCAAGTACTTCCGCCTGGAATACGCTGCAAAAATCTTGTTGTGAAGGTAAACACGACCGATCGGTTTTGGTGACAATCTTCGACTCACTGCTGTCGAAGAGACCAAGCTTGGACTTTACCTTTGCTAACTTACGGAACGCACTACTCAGCTAGTGCTCATCATCATCATCGTGTACTGTAACCCCGGCTGGGGCATAGGGCGTCAACAAAACGTCTCCATCCTTCACGGTCTGCTGCAAGGTACTTTAGCTGTGGCCACGTCTTTCTCTGGGATTCGGCTTCCGCTAAGATAGTTGATTTCCATGTTGTTCTTGGTCTTCCAACCCGCCGTGCACCCTGAGGATTCCATTTAAAGGACTGCTAGTGCTGTCGAAGCTTTATAGATCTACAAAAAGGTGGGTCTGACTAGATACCTGACCCAACCCCCAAGGTCTTGGAACCATCAGTAAAGACCGACACATGATTTTCATTTATGACCCAGTTTTCATTCCAGAGTCCCGTGGTTGGGATTCCTGTTATGGCAACTGGGTTGAAATCCATGTGCGGTGTAACGTAGTCTGTTTGAATGTCTATGTCTGTGAACTTCACTATTATAGTTCTATGACCGTAGTGGCCCCTTTTCCAATAATTGCACTGCTGAAGTCTTCAAGCACTTTTGGCCGCCAGCTATTTCGAAAACGGATCGAGCGGGCTAGTGAAAGGAGTGTTTCTAGGGCTGCTGTTGGTGTCATTCTAATCGCACTGGTTGTGCCAATACATGCAAGTCTTTGAGTTTTAGTCATGTTTTTTAGATTGGTTTCCTTTTCCAAGGCTGGCCACCAGACCAAGCATGCGTACGTTAGAATTCGCCTTATTATAGCTGAGTACATCCAATGAATGGTTCCAAGGTTGGGACCCCATCTTTTACCAAAAATTCGACTACTAGTGTAAAATGCATTTGATGCTTTTTTCTCTCTTTCTTTAATATTCTCTTTCCAGTTCAGTTTACGGTCAAGTACAATCCCAAAATTTTGCGCAGTACCCGAAACCTGAAGCGGAGTTAACGTTGGGAATATTATATTTCTTTGTTAACAACACCAATTCTGTCTTAAGTGGGTTAACGTTAAGTCCACAACTATTGGCCCAATTACTGAGCTCGTCGAGGGCTGTTTGTAGGAGATCGCATAGAGTTGGGACAAATTTGCCCGAGGCCATTAACACAATGTCATCGGCGGCGGCCGGCGTATGCAACGACTTTGATGACACTCATATTTAGTTTAACTAATATCTGGTTGACGACAAGGAGCCATAGCAGAGGAGATAGGACTCAACCCTGTGGAGCTCCCCTGCATGTTCTAACATCTAACTTATAACTTGGTGTCACCCATTTCTACATTTATAAGTTTTATTTAAAGCCCCTTCTATGTCAAGGAATGCTACCAGGGTTAATTCCTTGAATTGGATTGATTTTTCGATTGTGCCGACCACTTTATGAAGCGCTGTCTCGACAGATTTGCCCTTGATGTATGCATGTTGGGCCTGTGAGAGCCCGCCATAGTTTTAGGTGAATATGAGTCTCCACTAGTTTTTCTAAGGTCTTGAGAAGAAATGAGGATAGGTTTGTAGGCCTAAAATCATTCGGTTCGATGTGTGTGGGCTTGTCAGCTTTCGGAATGAAGATGACATTGACTTCTCTCCAACTAGAAGGAACATAGGTGATGATAAGACAACCCCTAAAAATGCCCACCAGAATAGGAACAATTATTATGTCTTTAGAGCTTTGGAGCATAATTGAAATCACGTTGGGTTAAATCTGTAATAAGTTTTTGACAGGCTCTGGTTAACTGGAGCTAATCAACCATTATTGGCTGATTAGCGATTTCGATATATGGATTAATTGAGTAAAATTGTCATTGCGGATTAACCAGTCACAATAATCATTGATCATTAGCTGTGAACAAACTGGCCCTTAGACCCTTTAAATAGGCTGTCTTTAATTTTGTTCCACTGTCTATAATTTTGCGCCAATAGCATTAGCAACTGGTTTTAAATTCTAGTTCATAGCTGATTGGCGAATAACAATTAGGTTCTGAGAGTTCCGAATGTGTCACTGTTGGCTTTAAGTGAAACAAAAAAACAATTTATTATGTAGACAATTTAACTGTATATAAATAAATTATCATTCATTATGATTTTACAACCAGCTTGAATCACGTAGGTAGAGAAGATTTAACCTTAAGAAATCATTTAAACTTGGAAATAAACGTTCTGATAAAACAACAACAAGCCCATGTTTCTATGCTCATCATCATTATACATAACATTTAATGATATAGCGTGGCACAAGACGAATTTATGTCTATATGTATATATCTACGTTTATCAACAGTCATTAAAACTTACTAAAACGAAATTGTCACCTACTTTCAAAGGTAGGTAAGGTATAGTTAAAAAGAAGTGTATGTTATGAAATAAAAATCTACGGGTGGCCTGAACCGGATAACACAACTACAAAAAGGTCGAAAGTACCTTTGAGAATTCTTTGAATTGGTTTTTATGAAATCTTGAACAAGTGAATGCCAGGTAGGAAAGAAATGACAAAAAAAAAAAAAAACGTCAAAAAGGGTGGGAAATTTATGAATTAAAATATTTTTAACAAAAGGCTGTTGTTGTTGTTGTTGTGGTGTTCTTTTTACCATCTGCTGACAGTTTGTTGTCGATGGGAAATGCAATTAAAATTTTCTAATTTCTAGTTTTGCACTGTTCCTGTACTGCTACTACTACTTTTTTTCTCGTTTGAATTGTTATCTAAATTTTGTTTATATTCAATAAATGTTACTTTGATTTAGTAGTTGTTGTCAAGTAGTTGCACAAAACTGCTTTAAACACTTAAAATAAAACTCGCTTAGATATCATTTGACATAATGGTGAACTGGATTTTTAAATTTTTATTTAATTATCAGAACTTACAGGTATTGTTCAGTTTTTTTTTTTGTTAGCATTCCAAAGTTGTTTTGGGTGATTCAAATCACATTGTGTTTTTTATGGATGATTATTTCTTAAACATTTTGGTAATGGACAGAAATTATAGAAAAAATGCACTTGAAAACAGTAATTACATAAATCTGTTAATGCGCTGACTTTTGGGGTTATTGATTTTATCATTTTTTGAATATGTTCTTCGATTTGGAAACAAGTCATCTTACCTTGAGTCCTGTTTTGTATCTGTTGGGAAGAATTTTGTCAACCAATGGATTAGTTGAAACTACCTGCTTGCATTGAAACCACATTGGGCTCATATCATAGAAGTATGCATATATATTGTTCTCTGGTTTAGTTTCAGCTTCGTTTCAATATTTTCTGTTGTTAGCTATCGAGAATAGCTCAGTTGTTCCAGGTTAACTACCTATTTGGCCTGATCCGCAGAAAATTACTCGTGGCTGTTGGCAGTCATAACATATAAAGGGTGTTTTTAGATGTATAGAACTTTGAAATGGAGTAAACAAAGATGATTTTTTTAAATTGACATGAAATTTACTTTATTCGTAAGATAATCTTCTGGTAATAGAATATGAAGAAAATTTGAAAAGAAATTCTTCTGATTAAGTGGAATTATAGATAATCTTCTGGCATTATAGGTAATTAAAATATGATTTCTGGAATACGACCGCCACGGCTAGCTCGGACGTAGTCAAATCTGGAGGACTGGAGGTCCAATTTTCGATGACTTTTACCAACATTCGTGGCCGTATATTGGCAATAACGTGGCGAATGTTGTCCTCCAAGTAGTCAATTGTTTCGGGCTTATCGGCGTAGACTAGCGACTTCACATATCCCCACAGAAAATAGTTAAGCGGCGTTAAATCCTTTAATCTTGGAGGCCAATTCACGGGTCCGTAACGTGAAACTATGCTGTTACCAAACGTTTCCTTCAATAAATCAATTGTGGCTGTGTGACATGTTGCGCCGCCTTGTTGAAACCACAGCTCCTGCACATCATGGTTGTTCAATTGATGAACGGAAAAGTCAGTAATCATGGCTCTGTATCGGTCATCATTGACTGTAACGTGCTGGCCAGCTTCGTTTTTAAAGAAGTACGGACCAATTATTCCACCAACCCATAAAGCACACCAAACAGTCCGTTTCTGTGGATGTAACGGTGGCGGTGTCTCAACATACACTTGGGAATTATCATCACTCTAAATACGGCAGTTTTGTTTATTGACGTTTCCATTCAACCAAATGTGAGCTTCATCATGTTGACCGTAAAATGGACGTTGTGCCCGATACGTATTTCGAAGAGAACCATGATTTTCAAAATAAATTTACACAATTTGCAAGCGTTGTTCAAGCGTCAGTCTTTTCATGTTAAAATGCCAAACCAAACTTAAAATAAATCGCTTGACAGCTGATAAAATGGCCACCAGTTAAAATAGTGTTGCCAACTTAAAGTTCTATATCTCTAAAAAAAACATCCTTTATATCAAAAAGATAGTTTTGTCATTTCCTAGATCAAAATAATGGTAACTTAAGATAGTTTGAAAATTCTACGAACATTTGCGCTACGAAATTCATAGCAAAACTGGACGTCAGATCCAACTGGATATTAGAGCCGAAAAGCATGGGGGTGGGGACATGTGGTTACCTATAGATAAAGAGACAGGCCTCTTTACTAAAACAGAGATACCCGACATTTAGGCCTATACTGCCACATTTGTTATTCATGAATTTTCTGTTATGATTCATGAAAGACTTTCAGCATAAAAGATCTTTTATGATTTTTATTCAGGTGTTCGAACTCTTATAAAACTCTGTTATGAAACTTCGAAAATGAAATCAGTTTACGAACATACCTAAAATCTATTGTCATAATCAGCTGTTCTGTTATGATTTTTGTTGAAATTCAGAGGAGCACCGAAGCGTATGTCATAAACGAACAGTAGCTTTCCGTATCGCCAAAATCTTCTATCTCTTTTCTTTTCTATTCTATTCATATTTCACCAAAAACTGTTTCGATGAACGAAACTTAACGAAACGTTACAATCTAAGCTAATATCGTTTTCGATTGTACGTTTGGAGTACTCCTTTTCTACTCCTTTTTCACTCCTACTACTCCAAATTTTATATCTCCAAGGAATGTAACAGAACGAAAACGACATAAGCTAAACTAATAGCCTTTTCACACCGAACCCAAAACGCGGTTTTCGCGAAAATATCGGTTTTGGAGAAAAACCTAATCGAAAACACAAGTTTTATCATACATTTTTTGTAGCTTCAGGTTTTCGTAAAACACAAGTTTTATATAAAACCAGTCGAAAACATGTTGGAATTCAGAGATGAACAAAACAAACATACCTTTAAATAAGTTCAGCGCCTATTGAAGTGTCAAAAAAGAAACTGATGGGATGCTTTCAAAAGAAATTGAAAACAGCTGACGGAATTCTATCATATCAAATATAAAATTCGAATTTCAAAATAAAGAATTTCATTTAAAATTGATAAATAATTGTTTGTGCACTCGAGTGGATGAAAGTGAAAAAAATGGAAACAAATTGGCTCTTCAATTTTAATTTTCTTGTACTCATTTACAGAGTGATAGGTTTTTAATTATTTACTTTTCAAAACCACTTAAACAGGAAGTGGTATAAATTATTTAAAAGAAAACTTACTATTTTACTTCAGCCATTAAAAAAAAGGTGGAAAATTTGATTTAGTTTGATTCCACCATTTTGCGGTCCATGAGCGATCTATACTTCCGATGGCAAAAGTTAACGAAGACTAGACGAAAAGTACCAAATCGCAATAATAGGCACCTCACATGAATTCCTTGTATTCGCTCGGTTTCGTTCGACCACTTACGTGACCTTCCGATTATTAAAGTTCTACATTTAACCAGTTTATATTTCTAGAGCGCTCTGTAATTTTCCTCCGTCCTTTGACAGAGCAGGAGAATACAAAATAAACAGGATCTCTCACATATAGAATTCAAAACAACTCTCCTTTTCTTTTCTACTTCTTATGTAACTTACTGACACAACAAATAATTTAGCAAGCGAATCCAAAAAATTTTAGGCTCAGTTTTTTACAGCAGAAGTGAAGAGCTTTTTTGTTTAGATTTTGAAGACTACGGAGCACTCTGAGATCTCTGAAATATAAACAGGCTTAATTAGCAATAGATTATTTTTTTATTTTGGTGTTGGATTCACATTTCCGATGACATTTTTGTTTTTGGTGCTCGAATTCAACTTTCATTTCCATTTTTAATTAATTTTTGGATAACAATAATTTTGGTAGACTAAACAAGTCAATTCTTAGACCTAGTTCACATGGCAATACACTGCACGTTTTTTTCGCAGTATAAACCCAAACATCAGCATTGCCGTGTGAACTAGGCCTTAGGTGTGTTTGGTAACTTGAAGTTTTAAGCTGTCAAAACCCATACGAAAAACACCATGCTTGCGAAACTTGGTGAAAATGTCATGATACCAAAGAGGCATCTTACTTATTGTAGAAGATATTCTAAATGGTTTTTTGGTAAACTTCATATTACTAGCCGTTTTCCTTTTGAAGTGGTAAAGTACTCATGAGTAGATGAAAACCCTAATCTACTATTGTCAATTACACATGATCTCATGTGCGAGTAGATACATTTTACATGGGAAAGCAGTTTTATGCGTTCCATTGAAAAAAGCTTCCTCATCAGGACTTTGTCACCTCCAAAAGAAAACAGTTACTATTCTACGAACATTAAGTTTTTTTAATGTAAAATTTTAACTCGTGGCTTAACTCTTATTCCGTGGTTTACTAAGTTCAACCAACAAATTAGTATGCAGTTGACAGCAGTCAAAGTGACATAACATAATAATAGCTTTGTTCAGTGAGGAAAAATACAAAACACAGCCGAACTGAGTAGAGCAGAACAGAACAGTTTCCATGAGAAATGTCAGAATAACTTACAACTTACAACAGTCTGTTCTATACTCAGCCGAGTAACTATTTTTGCATTTTTATTGTTTTTTTTTTAATTTTTATTTGCATCCAATTAATTTAATTTTTCTTTAAATTCTTTTTGTTTCTTTTGAAAATTAAAAAAAAAGAAACATTTAATTTACAAACTAAAAAAAATTGTTTGAAATGCAATGGCTGACAGCTAGTTTTGAAAGTTTTTACGAACCTGTGCTTGCTATCCTTCTCCGACTTAAAATCAAGTGCAAAAAATCTTGTTCTAAACTATTCCAACCTGTTCCAGACAGACTGATTGAACAACAAATCAGAACACTTTAGAACAGACAATTTCTCATTGAACAGTAAAAAGTTGCACTTTTCTGTTCCAAACTGTTCGGAACAGTCGCGCTGAACAGACATAAGGCATGGTTTACACGGCAATGCACTGCACGTTTTTTCGTAGCATAAGCCTAGTTTACAGTTCCCGTGCGCAAAAAAAATCTATGCAAATATTCTCGCATGTCAAAAATAATTGAGGTGAAATGTAAAATTAATTGTTTGCATGATTGGTTTTCAGTTTCATGCAAAAAAAAATATGCTGTCATGCAAAACAATGGACCGGCAATTGATTTGCATGCGAAAAAAAGTGTAGTGAATAAAATATTTTTTTTTTGATGGTTGGTTTATACTTCCGAAAAAAAAAATATATTCACCTCAAGGCATTATTTGCATGCAAATGGTTTTCGCATCAAAAAATAACTATTTTCCATTTTTAGGCCTATAGCTTGTCAATTAAGGGTAAATTAATGACTCAATGGGTGGTTTAGGCCAAAGCAAACGTTTTTCGCCTTGAATATTATTCAACTTGGTGCGCAGAGTAGGTGGAAAATCGTTTTGAAAATTTTGAAAAAAAAACGGCAAACGTACAAACGTCGTGTGAAAGTCTCTATATGTAGAATGTATACGCCACTGGCTCATTCAAACGGATTTATACTATGAAAAAACGTGTGGTGCATTGCCGTGGGAACTTAGCCTTAATAACACTTAATATTCAATTTCGTTTTGAGCTATGCTGCTGATTGTGCTTAAATTCTCTGAATTCGCAATTAAAATTAAAAAAAAGCTTAATTGATGAAACGGAAACGGTAGGTAGATGTTTCACTGTTTTTTTTTTTTGTTTACTAGAAAAAACAATGTTTTATGTTTTTGGCTTGCCTGGATTGTGCGGTGTAGGTTTTTAATACCAGATCAATTTAATATCCTATTGAGAATTAAGTTCAATATATGAGCCCCATCTCTTATCTTATAACCTAATTTAAAGGAAAAGCAATTCCGCATTAATATTTAATTAGATTTAAGAGACTTTGCTCTATTTTTACTGTCCACTTGACCATCGGTACTTGAATCCAATTTTGGATTTCGTATATTAAAATAGGTGAAGTTTAAGTATTTTCGTGTATACGCATTGATATGATTGAAATATTTTTTTATATAGAAAACTAAATGTAAATAAAACCAACTCAAAGAATAAAAAAACTTCCTTGCGTAAAGAAAGTCCCAAATCCAAAAGCATATCCAAATATGTATACAGAAACTATAGTGGGCTCTAAAGTAGCTCGAGTTCCACGATAGCTCAAAGTGCAGTATCTCTTACAAAATATAATATAAGCATTGGCTCTTATTGTTTCCCATCCATAACGCTTCGCCACATAATCATAGAATTAAGTAATAAATAACTTCGGAGTTGGTTTGTTTTTTGTTGTGTTTGTCATAAATTTGTGTGCAAGGTGCAATAGAATGACTAATATTTTTATACTAAGGTTATTTATAAATTGTCACGTTTGGTTGTTCAAAAAAATAAAAGTTCTTTAATTAAAATACCTATGTATAGTATATACCGTTTGATGTTGCCCTCTGTCACAACCCATAGCATCAATTCAATTTAAAAATAGAATTTTCGAACATTAAAAAAGAAAACTATAATGTATTATGTAACGTGCTCTTTTTGATTTAGTGAATACAATACATAAAGGGTCATCCAACAAGAGATAATATTTTAAATTTCGCGGTATTTTTGAACTGTCAACATTAAGCTGTCATGGCAATGACTTTTTGTAAGTAAAATCCAGGGGGTTATTTACATTTGGCTTGGTACGTAAACATACACTGTCAAATCTGACGACTCAGTTGACAGCAGAGACTATGAAATAAAGATATCAAACTTTAGTTTTACTCTCCAAAACCCATTTGTTTACATTGTTGTTTTGTAGTTTTATTTCGTGTGGGAGAATAGATGTCAGTAAGAATAACAACAACTACTCCTTTTGGACCTTTGCTGAATGACGAGTTTATTCTATGTGTGCGTTTTTGACTGTTTTTCACTAATACCTTGCAAATCTAATCAATCTAACTGTTCGTTTCAGTTTGTAGGCGAATCAAAATGACAGCCAAGGTTTGCCATATTTATTTGATAATCTCTGGTTGACAGTTCGCTGTGGTTTTAGGTGTATGGAAGGATTCTGAGTGACTTTTTTGCCTGAAATAGATGCTACATACATATGTATGTACGTGGGCGTCATTTAATTTGGACATGATGTCGCCACATGCCATATTGCGTCGTAAATTTTAAATGACACCTCCTGTTGGATGTCTCTTTACAATACAAAAAAAGATCTAGGAAAGTTGTGTCATGTAATATTGGAAATCACGGTCCAATTTACAATTGGGGTATAGCTTTTCCGAACTATTTCAAACTTGGAGTAGTTTTCGGCAAGCAGATGCGCTCGTATGTGACTACTTTAAGTAGGCTACACACTGTCATTTCTTAAATGACGTTCCAAAACTGTCATTTCCAGTCATACCCACGAAAAATTTTGATCTTCATCATTTCCTTCATCATTTACATCTACACACTATCGTTTTTTGCATCATTTCAGCTGAAATGATGTGAAAAAATGACAGTGTGTAGCCTACTTTAATCTCGTTATGGTTAGGCGTAACACACATGGCACCAGCTTCAACTGATGCATTCATCTACTATAGTAGGGGAGCCCGCGATGCTAAATGTGGATTTACTCGAGCGTCGTTGGGACCTAATGGATTTTGAAGATTTGATGATAGAGAGAACAAAATGTAAGTAAATTATACCGTTTCATCGGTGGGGGGAGCATCTACAGGTGTTCAAAAATGTTAAAAAAAAACAGTCACGTGGACATATTCGAGCGCGTCAGATATTGATAGTGTATATGGCCTAGGTCTTAATAACGGTGGTATGTTGATCTGCCGGTTTGCGTGGTGGGGGTGGCTGTAGGGGAG
This sequence comes from Dasysyrphus tricinctus, assembly GCA_963921185.1. NCBI lineage: Eukaryota > Metazoa > Arthropoda > Insecta > Diptera > Syrphidae > Dasysyrphus > Dasysyrphus tricinctus. The sequence continues at coordinate 246,251,831 of OY992530.1, forward strand.
TGTAGAAATTGGAAAACAAATGGATTTACTCGAGCGCGTCAGATTCTAATAGGGGATGTTAAGTGACCCCCAAGGATGCTCACATTCAAAAGACTGACGATTCGGATGTGACGCAAGCTTGCGGCAGCTTCTTGAAAATGCAAAAAAAATCGCCATTTTGAAATACTCGAGCGCGTCAGATTTTGATATATATGGTTCAACTCTATGTCCTACATGAGCTGAAACTTAATCTGACGATTATCTGGAGGGGTTTCTTAATCTGACGATTTGAAAAGAAGAAACATTTTTATTCAGGATTTTTTCAATCACTGAGGAGAGTATAATAACTTGGGCGCCAAAAATTGAAAACGGTTCTTTTTAAGAAGGGTCAAATATGTACAAGCATTTCTTACTATGGGAGGGGGATCTATGTCGCCCCGTTTAGGAGGTAGAGGCAATTTTCGAGCAAATCGACTTAAATGGAAAAAATATTAAAAATCAGCGACAATACTAAAAATTCAAAACATTAACGGTTTTGAAAGCCAGAAATCTGTTTTTTTATCTTACATTTAAATTAAATTATTTATTTCAATAGTTTTCAAAATATTCGCATACAAACTCAAAATTTTGATAAAAAAACGAAAACAGAATGTTGGGATCAATTTTTCTAAAAATTGTGAAGTGAAAAATAAATTTTCTTTTTGTTGTCAATGCTCACATTGATTTAAAATCGAACGCAAAAACCGGAAGCTTCTGTGTCTTCTAGTTTTTGAGAAAATAGCAAGTTACTGATACTACCTTTTTAATTTGCTTGCACTGCCAGCATTACGGCTGCGTTTTAAAAGCAAGATATGGATGCAACCGCCCTGCTTGGGCTCACTATAGGATTTGGGGTATGTGCGAGGTTCAGTGTTTGCCAAATTTCGTTTGCATTTAATAACTTTGAATGTATTCTCTATTTCCAATGTCAATAGCTACTAATGGTAACAGCTACATAATATAATAATCTCATAAAAAAGTAGTATCAGTTATTTACAATTTTCTTAAAAACTAGAAGACATAAAAGCTTTCGGTTTTTTGTGTTCGATTCAAAATTAATACGAGCATTGACCACAAAATGAAAATTTAATTTTTTTATTCCACAGTTTTGAGAAAAATTGATCAAAACATTTTTTTTTGCGTTTTTTATAAAAATTTTGAGTTTAAATGCAAATATTTTGAAAACTATTAACACAAATAATATTATTTAAATGTAGGATTAAAGAACAGATTTCTGGCTTTTAAAACCGTTTTTGTTTTGCATTTTAAGTATTGTCGTTGATTTTTAATATTTATTTTTCCATTTAAGTCGTTTTTTTCGAAAATCATCTCTACCTCCTAAGCGGGACGAGAAAAACGGCAGATTATACTTTTCCTGTTATACTAGAATTATTTGCTTCACAATAAAAAAAAATTCAACCGCGCTCGAGAATGTCCAAGTGACAATTTTTTTTTGCAAATTTGTAACCCTCCCACTACCTTAGGTCACACTCAAATCGTCAGAAATCAGAATATTGAAATACACACTTTTCAGCATGTAATTAACCTACCCTATCTAAATCTGACGCGCTCGAGTATTTAGAGCTATCGATTTTTTTTTACTTATCTGACAACCTGCCCTAGTCGGCTGGCCCTACATAGAGGACTGATATATGGTGGAGGTACTCAACAGGGTGCAAGGTACCCCCCTTTATACAAATCTGACGCGCTCGAGTAAATCCCAAAATCCCTTAGTGGGCTCCCCTAACTACTAGTGTATGCGGAAGATACCGAAATGAAAGGCCGCTCCCAAAGTGCCGTTATAGAAAGTGCTTAGTGATTGAAGAACAGATGAAACTTTATAGTCTTGAAGTAAGCCAGGCAAGACCAGGCACTTGGTCTAATCAAAAATCTGTTAACCGCCAAGGTATTTATTAACAGAGACTTTGAGATTGTAAGGGAGTACAAATGCCTCATTTTGAAACTTCATCAAGTAAACTCCAGTTTTGTCTAGCAACTGCTTAAACAACATCTATGAATATGCCCCACTGTCTTTTTACTGAAAGCGTAAGCCATTTTTTCGATATTACATTGCATAACAAATTTGGTAATCCGGAAGAGCTATCCGGAATTCTAAACGATTAAATTGCAACACTTTTTTATTCTTAAGTTTGTGTCCCGTTGAATTTTGTGAAACGTTCACACCCACCAAAATAAAAACAAAAATGATTCGCCTAGAAAATAACACAGCTCAACAAAATAAAAAATTATTTGTGTGCCTGGGTTCATTTCATGATTTTTGTATTCGTCATGCTCTAAAATAATAGAAAAATACCCACACCCCCCCCAAAGTTTGCTTTTGTAGAGTTGATAGTCAAAATACCGTTACCATAGTTTTCATAGAAATAATAAATGTTTGCTTTAATATATTCTTTAAAAGAGGAGAGAGGAGGGGAATTGTTACGCCCATTTGGTATCTGTAAAGTATATTTGTGTCACAAACTACACACATTTTTATTTTAATATTTAAGGATGTTAAAATGTTATAAAGAATGTGTCGAAGTGATGCTATTGCATTTTGCTATATATGTGGTTATTTTATCAAAATTCACACTATTACCATTTTTGAAAATATGTTAAGAAACTCAAAATACATGCAGGATGTCTCTAAGATTGAATATTTTGCACGGTCATTTAGAAAAAAATTTAAAAACTTCATTGCGAGCAAACTCAGAAGAAAAAGGAAAACGTTTTAACTAGGACTTTATGGACTTCGAGAGTAATCGTCATTACCAAGGTCAAAAAAATGAAACAATGATGGGAAATTATTCTATAGGTTTAATTTCAGAACAGCACATTTCAAAATCATTGTGTTTGTTGATAAAAACTACCGTTTTAATGTTTGGTACCAAACACTAAACAAAAAAATGAAGAAAAAAGGAGTTTTTGTTACTTTCAATTTTGTCAAAAATTAAAATACATAAAACCATCTAGTTTTTACACTTTAACTTAAGATTGGTGAATGTATTGAATATTGAAAACAGAAGAATAACTTTTCACGTAAAATTTAGAAAATTTTAATTTAAACAAAAAATAATATTATTGATTTTTTTGTGTTCAAAATTCTGAGTTTGAAAATTAATTTAAAAAAAAAAAACTATTCATGGAAATGACTTAATTTAAAAATTAAATTAAAGAATGGTGTATTAGCTTTAAGAAAATATATACCGTGATATTTTTGGTGCTGCCGTTGTTTTTCAATATTTTTTTTCTAGTTTAAGTAACTTTTTAAAGAAAATTACCCCTCCTGCCTAAACAGGGGAACATAGACACCCCTTCTCATGTTTCTTTTTTTTTGTTTAGAACCAGCATACACGCTGTAGCGTTTTGGTGTATCTTAGTCTTTTATGTTAGAATATCTATATTAATTGATTCTAACATAGCACATTTTCATGAATTTTCAAATAATGTGCTCCTGACTACAAAAGAAAACTTTTCAAACAAGACAATTTTTTATTTAATAAGTAATATGTAAGGAATAAGAAAATCGTATGCAGAACCCAGGCACAAAATTTGTGTTGACCAGTGTAATCGATCGATTGAATGAGTAGACATGCTAAAAAGAAGGAAATTTAGGAAGCTAATAAATGATGAAGAAACATGCGGAGACGAACTTCAAAACGTTTTTTTCGAATTTGCCGTAATATAATTCTCTGAATATTTTTCCTTAATAACTGCCAGGAATATCTCCGCCTGGGATCTTGTACTTTGAGTAAACTTTTTAAGAAAAAATTCCACAACAAATAACATAGCGCGCTGACTGTTGGATCGTGACTTTTTTCGAAATTATATGAGTGCGAAGGTGAGATCAGATTTTTTTCTCGTTCGCACTCATTGAATTTCGAAAAAAGACATTTACCTATGGTTTCGATTCTTAAGCCTAGTATGCAGATAGAGCAAAGACAAATTTTATCTCTACATTTTTTTTCTCGAGACAAATTCTGAAGGCGTAGAGATAAAAACAAAAGTCAAATGAGAACCGTAGCGTAGTTATAAATTTGAAAAATTATAAAATTTCCTTAAATTAACATAAATTTGAAACTTTTTCATGTACAGAAATCATATTCCTTCAAAGCATTTACAGAGCAAGAAAAATTGAACGCATGCGCTTGATGGTGAACAATATAATGTGAATGGATGAAAATACCTTTAAAAGATCTGAAATTTTCAGCTTTTACTTCTCTGGAAAAGTCGATTTTAGGGCAATTTGGTTACATTTGGATCAAAATACACTTTCTCCGTCAAAATATAGGTAGTTTGTCTCCCAAATAAATATATTGAAGGATTGTCTCCTGTCAAAATATATTGAAGGATTGCCACGAGTTCAATGGATTAAAAAACCACTAAAAATTCTGAAATTTTTGAAGGTTTCTTACTTCTCCGGGAAAAAGTGGATAAAGGCACTTTTTTGACATTTGGATCAAATTAACTTTTTCCGTCAAAATAATTTGTTCTTCATCTTTCAAGCCATCAACTGTCAAATTCCATTGATGTCGATGGATTAAAAAAACCATGTCAAAATCAGAAATGTTCACATTTTTCCACTGCTCCCAAGATCCAATTAAAATTGCCAACTCGTTTTGGGAATCAATTTAAATTATTTATTGAAACAAATATTTTCTGTATCTGAAATGTGGCCCTTTTGTACCCTTTCTCATTAGCTACGCCACTGACTGATTTAAAACAGCTGTTCAATTAATTCTATTCTCATTCCATGTCATCATTTTCTGTACGCATTTTATATTTATTTCAGTTTTGCGTCCTCACAACGTCTTATAAATGAAAAGAATGAAACAGGGAGATGACTTTAGTTTATAAAAAGCGAAATATATATAAAACGTCACAATTTGTCCGGAAAAATAATGCTTCGAGCATTCTTTTTCCGCGCAAAATTAAGTGGAGGCTTTTTTTTACCTTTTCTCGTACAGCGGTGTCAAGTGTCAAATTTTGCGCTGGAGCTGCGTACCGCTTGGAAAAAAAACGAGATAAAATTTGTCCTGGGAAAAATTTTATATGGGAGAAAAATTTTGTCTCGATCTGCGTACTAGGCTTTAGACTATGATTAGACGGTCAACGCAAATGGTCAACGCGTTGACTCTCTGACGGCAAAATGACGTAAAATTCTGTCCCAAAGTTGTCTTGTCGTGTGATCGTCATCGCAGTATACTGTTTATGCGTTGAGGGCTACGTTGACATTCACGTTGACACGAATTTAAGGGTCAATGCGTTGATTATTTTTGTTGGCCGTGTAATCACTCTGTCATCGCAGTTAGGGCACTATGACAAACTACTTCCCAACGCGTTGACTGTATTTTTTGAGATATTAAATACATCGACAGTTGATGGCTTGACGGATGAGGGAGACGAACTATATTTTGACGGCAAGAGAATATTTCCATCCAAATGTCACCCAATTGCCCCCCTAAAATCCTATTTTCCGGAGCAGTAAATAGACTTAAAAAATGTCTGATTTTTAGAGGTTTTTTAATCCATCGACATCGTAGCCATCCTACAAAGGAATTTGACAGTTGATGGTTTGATAGATGAAAGACAAACTATATTTTGGCAGCAAAAGTATATTTTGATGCAAATGTCACCAATTGCCCTTAAATCACTTTTTTCGGAGCAGTAAAGAAACTTCAAAATTGTTTGACTTTTCAGAGGTTTTTCAATCTATCGAGATCGTAGCCATCCTTCAAAGGAATTTGACAGTTTAGGGCTTAACAGATGGAAGAAAAACTATATCTTGACGGCGAAGGTATATTTCGATCAAAATGTCACCCAATGGACCTAAAATCACTTTTCTGGAGCAGTAAAGAGACTTCAAACATTTCTGATTTTTTATAGGTTTCTCAATCTATTCACATTGTATTGTTCGATAACACCACCGTCAATATCGTGTGATCGTCAGCATAAAAAATGATCAAATTTTGTTCTTGTAAACTCCGCTTCAACGTTCATATGTTTGGGTGTGGTCAAGTAGTGTAATCGTTAACGTTTCTGGTGTCAATACGTTGACACCAGAGGGTACCAATTGAGTTGACACAGATAACACGTCAAAGCATTTTGGGGCAACACATACCGTGTGCCGTCATTGTGATCGTCAACGTTTTACGTTGACAATATATTGACGATGTTTCTGATCACGTCAAGTAGTCAATGCTTTACAATTAAACGTCCGCACTCCGTTTTCACCAAATGATAACCCTGGATTTGAGGTAAAAGAATTAGGCCAAATTTTCACCTAACACTTAACTGATATTTATCAAGATTTACCTCAAATCTTCTTGAAATCTCAAAGATTTACTATACAAATTTTGTTCATAAATCTTAAGATTATATGGCGGTGAAGGATTCAGTAATGGCTAAATTCAGTTCTTCACTGTTCGACGCAAATGAAACATTCTATCTCACTTCTACTTCATAAGAAAAAATGAAATACCATTTGCGTTTTGAAAGGTGTTGTCAGCGTTAATCTCTTTTAAATCTTTTTGTGAGGTGGCAGCACCAACAAGATTTATATTACATTTCCACCTTTCACTAATCTGAGATTATATAAGATTTACCTCAAATCTCGAAGATTAACGATACAAATTTTTTCGTAGGTAAATCTTGAAGATTAGAAATTAATTTCGTTAAATCTTCCTAGGACAAATGGTTTTACAATTCGAGACTCGATTCAGTTCTTCATTGTTTGACACGAATCAAACATTCTGTCTCACTCGCACTCGTTGAAACACCATTTGCATTTGTGAAGGTGCTGTCAAACTTAATCTTTTTTAAATCTTTTTGTGCTGTTGAAACACCAAGAAGATTTATTTAATCTAAACTGAGATTAACCTTAAGGCATTATTTAATCTGAACTGAGATTAACCTTTGGTGGAAACATAGCATTTGGTGGTGTCTCCGCCGCCTGAAAAGATTAACTTTGACTTTGACAGCCCACTTCAAAAGCAAATGGGGTTTCATTATTTCTTATGAAGTGGAAGTGAGATAGAATGTTTCATTTGTGTAAAAGAATAAATAACTAAATCCAGCCTCGAATGAAATATTCAGTGCCATTAAAGAAAGTTCGATTTGTAAAACTATTTGTCAAGATTTAACAAGATTCATTTATAATCTTCTTGATTTACGAAACAAAAAATTGTATGTTAAATCTTCGAAATTGAAGAAAACGTAGTATGTTAGCAAAAAAAAAATCACAGAAAACATTCACCCCGATTACAGAATCCAGCGAATGAGCTGTGGAGGGAATCAGACTCAATTTTGACATTTCTACTATGAGCCAAAATTGAGTCTAACTCCCTCCGCAGCTCATTCGTCTGATTCTGTAATCGGCGTGATTATTTTTAAAAACAGGATTGTCTCCTCAAAAGAGAGAGGATGGTACCGTATTCTTCCCCATTCTTAAGGAAAAATAGATAATATACTAAAATACTTAAAATACCTGTAGCACACAAAAATGTGCATCTCATTGAATTAAGCAAAATTTATTTTTTGGTTAACAAAATATCACCAATTGACGAAATATAAGCGCCAGCTATTGTCAAAATTTTAAAAATTATCGAAAAAGTGTGTTCCTCTTTAACACGCTTAGGTTTCATTTCTTGTTTCTATTTTTGTAAAAAGCAGATGTTTTAAATATTTTCTCTTTAATAAATCAAAAAAAAAAAAAAACAAAAAAGTTAATTTCTCATTTTTATTTTCAAACATTTTTGATTATATCTTTGAACGATATGTAATTTAGGAGAAAATTTGAAAATTAGTCTCGACTCGACATTTCCCCTTTTTGCTTATTTCTATTCAAATGCAAATTCTTCACAAATAAATATAGCATGGGCATGGTTAATGAGCTAAAAATATAAACATTAGTCTTTTTCTACGATGTGTCTCTCTCTGATGGTATCAATTTAATCTAAAACGATGCAACGGAGCATCATGAATAACATAGTGATATGTATAATGTATATATCTACGTTAAGAATATTCCTGTACAATTAATTTGCGTACGTAGTAGGTTTTTGTGTCATCATTTTTTGTTGTTGGCTGTCGTTGTTTTGTTTTGGGAATTTCGTATAGAAAATTATTTCGGTATAACAAAAAAAGCAATTTGAAAATATTTGTTTGATGTTTTTGCAGTTTTAAGTACATAGGTACTCTTTCTGTCTCTTTCTTATTCCTATAGTAAATTGTATCTATCTTCATCGCTATTAAGCTATGTATTTCTTTTCGGAAATTGTAATTATGTGGATATTTTATTGTACTCGTACATAGGTACACATATTTCGTTCTAATGAAACGAATGGCAATAGGATTATTGATTTCAATTTCAGTCTATTTTAACATTCAGGTAATACCTTAATGCTATGTTTCCGCCAAAGATTTATCGCAGTTAAAATAAATCTTTGTGGTGTTTCTACGGCCCAAACAGACTTAAAGAGGATTTATTTTGACACCACATTTCAAAATGCAAATTGTGTTTCATTTTGTCTTATGAAGTGAGATAGAATGTTTCATTTGTGTCAAACAATGAAGAACTGAATCCAGCCTCGATTGAATCCTTCAGCGCCATATAAGAATAGGTTAGTTCGTTTTGTAAAACTATTTTCACTAGGCATGTTCAAAAATATTATATCTCAGAGACCTCAGGTAATTTTGCTCCGTCAAAAAGAGAGCGAGTGCGCCACCTTATGTGGGGTCTTCCTCTGCAGCGCAGACCAGCAGGGGTAGATTCGAAGATTCGTCGGGCTGGTGCGTCGGTGCCCAAACGCTCCACGTGTCCCATCCATCTCAGCCGTTGTATTTTGTATTTTCAGCTTTTTACTAAGTCAACGTTGCTGTAGAGCTCGTTTTTTATATCTTCTCCTTACTCCATCGATACAGACTGGACCGAAGATCACCCGAAGAGTTTTCCTTTCAAAGCACCCAAGCAGGTTCTAATCTGTTTTTGACAGGGTCGATGCAGCAGGACTGGGATGATTAGGGTTTTATATATTTAAGTTTCCTTGGTTCTTTGAGAGAGGGCTTTACAACTCAAATGCCTTCTTAGACCGAAGAAACAGTGGTGCGGAAGAGTAGTTCTTCGCTTGATCTCTGCACTGATATCATTTTGTGATGTAGTAGTCGAGCCCAGGTAGACAAGGTTAGGTTAGGTTGAAGTGGCTGCCAGTCGTGGAGACTGACACACTTAGACCATGAGTTGGTCCATTGTGATACCACATGAATCTAGGAAACCCTTTTCCTTACTCGGTGAACCATTTGGAGCTTCTTATGAAGCGTAATAGACTGCCAATGTCTAAGTTTCTCAGATCACTAGGATCATTGAAGTAGAACTCACCAAGGTGAAGTCTTCGTCTATGAGATAGAGCAGGGCACGTGCATAGAAGGTGAGGGATCGATTCTATCTCTTCCTCATCCATACAGCTTCTGCAAAAATCGTTAGCGAATACGCCAAGACGCGTTGCGTGCTTGCCTATGAGGCAGTGTCCGGTTATAACACCAATCATGGAGCTGATGTGCAATCTGCTTAGAGATATCAAACGCTTAGATCGTTTTAAATCCATTACTGGCCAGATTTGTTTTGTTGCCAAACAAGAGGTGATATCATTCCACCTAAGATTTGTTCTCTCTAAGGCATCTTGCTTCAGCAAAAGTTTACATGTAGCGATGGGTATACCTATTTCTGCCTTACTAGGTAGAAGAGGTAAAGTTGTACCATTTTTAGCGAGTTCATCGGCCTTACAATTACCTGGGATGTCCCTATGCCCCGGCACCCAACACAGGTGAATATTAAACTGTTGTGCCATCTCCAGCAGAGACGAACGGCAATTTAGGGCTGTTATAGAGTTAGTAGAGACCGATTCCAGGGATTTAATAGCTGCTTGACTATCCGAGAAGATGCGGATATCTGTAGTTGATATCACGTTTTCCTTCAGCCAAGATAAGGCTTCTTTAATCGCCATAAGTTCCGCCTGGAACACGCTACAATGATTAGGAAGACGGAATGAGAGACTTAATTTTAGTCTTTCTGAGTACACACCGCCACCCACCCCTTCATCAGTTTTCGATCCGTCCGTGTAGATATGAACCGATTCATCTTCCAAGAAAGCCATATCCTCCCAGAGGGTTCTAGAAGGAATGGTGACTTGAAAGTTTAAACCGAATTGTGGTTTTGGGATGGTGTAGTCAATGCGACTAGGTAGTGACCTGAATGAATTCAGAATGATGGAATGGCCAATATTATTGTTGTACCATTGTGAGGAAGCTTGTAGGCGTATGGCTGTATTTGCAGCCACCTGTTTGCTAAATATATCGAGGGGAGTCAGATATAGCAGAACGTCTAGAGCGGCAGAGGGTGTCGTGCGAAGCGCACCACTTATGCATAAACAAGCCGAGCGTTGTACTTTGTTTAGTCTGTCGCAGTTTACCGCTTTATCTAGAGCAGTCCACCATACTGCAACACCATATGTGAGAATCGGTCTAATCACCGATGTGTATAGCCAATGAGTAATACGAGGTTGAAGGCCCCATTTGTTCCCAACGGCTTTTTTGCATGAGAAGAGTGCTACTGTGGCCTTCTTGACTCTTTCTTGTATATTAGGTTTCCAACTTAACTTTTTGTCTAAAATAAGACCCAAATATTTTGCCTGATCAGTGAATGTTAATGGAACACCTTTAATAGAGGGAGGATCTACATGAGGGATTTTATATTTCCTTGAGAATAGAACAAGTTCTGTTTTATGAGGGTTGACGCCCAGACCACACCGGTCTGCCCAATTGGTTAGCCTATTTAAAGCATTTTGTAAGAGTTCTTTTAAAGTGGTAGGATGCTTTCCTGATACGGCAATAGCAACATCGTCCGCATAGGCAATCACTCTGTAACCCTCCTCTTCCAGGCATATTAGCAGCTCATTTACCACCAAGTTCCATAGAAGGGGAGAAAGGACACCGCCTTGAGGCGTACCTCTACTAACAGACCTTCTAGCAGAATAGCTACCTAGTTTTGAGTTGATAACCCTGCTCGTCAGCATTTGGTTAATCAATTCTCCAAGCGAACCATCTACCTTCAGAGATGTCAGCGCAGATGCGATTGCAGATGCGTCGACATTGTTAAAAGCGCCTTCTATATCTAAGAAAGCAACCATGGTGTACTCTTTGTGATGGAGGGAATATTCAATGGTTCTTACTAAACTATGTAAGGCAGTTTCTACAGATTTCCCTTTGCAGTAAGCATGTTGACTCGTAGACAAAAGTCGCGTGTCAATGCATGATCGTATGTGGATATCAATCAATCGTTCAAAAGTTTTTAGAAGGAATGATGATAGACTAATAGGTCTGAGATCCTTTGGGTTTACTTGGGAGCACTTTCCAGCTTTGGGTATGAACACAACCCTAACCTCTCTCCAAGACAGGGGGATGTAGACGAGTGCTAAGCAGCTAGTAAAAATAGACTCCAGAATTGGCAGAATTAAATCTTTATTCATCTGGAGTTCGGCTGGTATTATGCCATCTGGTCCCGCAGACTTGTAAGGCTGAAAGCTGTTGAGCGCCCATTGCAGTTTTTCCCTTGTAATCAGACCTTGTGGATAGCTTGGATTCATATCAAACCTATTACGGTCGAAGCTATTAATGTTTTGAGAGCTACCAGGGAAGTGAGTATCCAATAGCAAGTTAAGCGATTCTTCGCAGGAATTTGTCCATGAGCCATCAGCATTTTTTAAGCAGCTTGGCATTACTGGATTTGTAGAGAGAATTTTTCTTAGTCTAGATGCCTCTGAAGTTTCTTCTATTTTTCCACAGAAATTTCTCCAGGAGGATCTCTTTGACTTTCTCAATGCTTTCTTATACAGTTTGAGGGATATTTTATAAGATTCCCAATCTGACACTGCACGAGTGCTTTTAGCTCGATTGAAACACTTGCGACAGTCTTTCCTGAGCGGTTCAAGCCCAGAATCCCACCAATGTGGTTTCTTTTTCCCCCTAACTAGAGTAAGTGGGCAGGATGTAGCCATAGATTTGTTGAGGGCTAATGTGAGATCATTGACCTTGCAGTCAAGTTCATAATTATTAGAAGGAGGATTTAAGAGATCTGGTTTTAATAGCCCCTGGAGTGTAATCCTATATTTGAGCCAGTCGGTTTTTCGAGGGTTTCGAAATTCTACGCGGCAAGGATGTTCATCGATGAGACTGAATTGAATGTATCTGTGATCGGAGAACGAGTGTTCATCCGACACTTTCCAATTCGAGATCTTATGATGAATGGTGTCTGAGACAAGAGTAATATCTAATACTTCCTGTCGGTTTTTAGTGATGAAGGTAGGTTCATTACCCACATTACTTACAATAAGGTTAGTACTTAAAATAAAATCAAAAAGAGACTCACCTCTATTATTGATATCAGTACTTCCCCATACTGTATGATGGGAGTTCGCATCACTCCCAATGATGAGGCATATCTTCTGCCGTTCTGCATGAGCGATCAGTCTCTCCAGTGTATGACCGGGGAGAGGGCCGAGGTGGTCATGGCCCAGATACGCCGACACTAGCCAGTACGTCTCATTGGCCGTTTCGAGCCTTGCGGCGGTAATATCTCTATCGCTGAAATCAGGGAGTAAATATACATTAGTGCTACGCTTAACTAGTATACACGATCTAGGGTCACCTTTATCAGACGCATACAGTACGTAGTATCCAGGAGTCCTGAGTCCACTAACAATGGATTTAACAATCCACGGTTCCTGGATCAGGACAATATCCTCTCCATTCCTGGATAAACGGAGGAGGAGGGAGGCCGAAGCCTTAATGGAGTGTTGGAGATTAATCTGGACTAACTGCAGCATTTTGGCTACAATTAGGCAGATCAACCTCCACCACGGTTTCGTTGAGTTCCTCCGAAGATGAGCCCAAAAGCTCATCCTCACCCAAGGGAACAAGGTTGATGAAGTCTTCGGTCTCCATATCGGTTAGACTGTCGACATTAGAAGAAGACTGTACCGTGATCGAGGATGACCTGGATTCCTCATCACCCATCGGTGGAAAGGTGATGGATGCACCAGGGTCCTCTACCACGGACACAGCTTCAGTGTTTAACAGAGGGACGCGTTCCGCGTCAACCTCGTCTTTTTTGTAAACCTTCAGCGAGATCGAATCGAACCCATACCGAATCATGCCTTTGGTCTGCGCTAAGGGGGCAAGGGAATCCTTATTGATCACGATAATCGCGCTTCTATAAAGACCCCTTACCTCCTCAAGCTTTGCGACTTTCCAGTCATGAGTCGGTAATGAGGGGTTGCTCAACTTGACTATCTGGAGTATTTCCTCCATGCAAGAAGGCTCAGCTGGTATCCAGATGCGGGCTCTAGGTCTGCACGGGATGTCTTCCCTAGCAACAACTTCGAGCTTCGCACCTGGCCAGACCTCGCCTAACCTACTGACAGCAAGTTTATACAGATCGCACGATCTCTGATCCTCACAGACGATGAGTTTGACATGCCCTTGATGCCAACCGCCATCGCCTGTGAGAGGAGGTGGTCCCGGATTATCCCTCATGAGACTCAAGAAGCCTGCCGAGAGCTTCATCCTGACCACCTGCCATTGATCAGGAGAAATCGTACCATCAATATCACTCCTGTCGATAACCGCAACCACGATCTTGTTCTTGTTTTTAAGAGCGTCGCTATAGGATCTGGATCCTCCGGAATGGAGAGTGCTGGCGTTATGCACTTTGGGACGCTTGGGCACCGGAACGGTTTCATCCAGAGACCTATTACGCTTCGACGTGGAGTCGTCGCTGGTCTGCGCATTCGCTAGAATGCTCTGGGCCCATTTGATCCTGGGGTCCTGCTCCGGCATCCCTTCGACCACCGGTTTATTACCGAGGGTCTTGAGGAGCCTAGCAGCTGACCGCCTGACCCTATAGCCGCCCTTCGACGGCCTATTTCGACGGCTCTCGCGCGATGGTCTCGGGAGAGAGCCCACCCCAGCGGTAGGAGGACCGTTTTTCACAACCCTGGCACCACTAGGCCGGGCTCCCCCTCGAGACGTACTCGGGAGAGCTGCATTAACTCTGGTAGTGGTGGGATCGTTATTCACAACCCCCATCCCACTACTAAAATTAGGTATTACTACCACATCACTACTCTCACTGGGATTAGTATCAGATGAGGGGCCATGACATGCCACAGCCTCCCCACCGACACCAGCCCCAGGAGTAACAGCAAACAGCTTTGTCGCCGTACTGCTGCCCGGTTTAGAAGAGGAACCGGTCTTAAATTCTTTTTCTTCTTCTAAGTTTTTTTGTTTGTTTGTTTTGTTTTGTTTTGCCAGGTAGACAAAGTCCTTGACGATTTTGAAGTTGTACCTATCCATCGTGACGTTTTGCCCGAGTCGAAGATATTGAGATTCCTTAAGAGCATTGACTTCGTCATGTCCTCATTGATAGCCAAATTCATTTTCGCCACCTCCAATTCAATGCTTGCAAACGCGCCGGTAACAGCTCGCTTTTTTCTCCTCACTTTTGAAAAATTGTACCTCTCTTGTTGACTTGCAAGTTGCGTACAATTGCTTCAAGTACGATGTTAAAGAGGTTGCATTATAACGCATCGCCTTGCCTCAAACCTTTCTCGACATCAAAGGGTTAGGTGGTGGTCTTGCCGACTTGGACGGAGCAGCAAGATTTCTCCATCGTCATCCTGCACAAGCGGACGAATTTGGCAGGGATGCCGTCTACGCTATATGCGACTTTGAAATCGATAAAGAGATGAAGTGTATCGATTTGAAACTCCTGTGTTTTTTCCTAAATCTGTCGGAGTGTAAACATTTGATCGAACGTTGATTTGCCGGACGGAATTTTTACCATCGTCGTCCAGGTAGAATGGATTGTTCTGTCTAACACCGGAATTTTGGCCGTGTTCGCTGTTTAGCAGTCTAGAAAAGTGTTGCCTCCAGATCCTCAGCACCGACTGTGTTAGTACTACCATACTCCCACTCTAATCTCGGCTGGCTTCCGTTCTGGCCTTTTAGCCCTGTGAAGATTGCCTCAGCTTTTGGTAGTACTTTCGAACTTCCCTACGGCTACAGTCCTCAATAGACTCGACCGCCGGCCGGCTTCGCATGGTATCTCTTTTTCCTCCTGAGAAGTCGGCGTTCCTCCCTTCGTTTTTGCCAGTAGAGCTCCCTGACTGTTTTCTCAGCAGCTCTGGTTCTAGATAGCAGCTTATACTCTGCTGCATGCGCCATCCGGTATTCTTCATCGAACCAGGGGTTTGTTGTGGTCGCCTTGTTAAACCCACCACATCAGTAGCGGCACTTCTGAAAGCTTGTTGGTAGTGTTTCCACTGGTCCTCTGCAGTTGGTGCAGGTGCGGCGGAGTTACTGAAGGTTAAGAGAGACTTGGTCAGCAAAGGTTCTGGTGATGGCGATCTCTTGTGATTTTAACTTCTCGACATTAAATCTTTTCACAGCATCCGCTCTGCATTGTGTCGCCATTGATATTCGCATACGTCAATGTTGAACCCTCAGAACGTTCGGACATCCAGGATACTGGAAGCATTTTTGGTGACTATCGCAACATGATCAATCTGGGTGACGGTTTGTTGATCCCGAGACCGCCAGGTCCCTTTGTTTATATTGAGGTGTGGGAATCGAGTGCTATATATGATGACTTTCCGCCCTGCAGCAAAGTCAACCAGCCTGAGTTCGTTACCAGAAGTGTTGTTGTGCAGGCTGTGTTCTCACGACTATCGAGGCAAAGATGCCTCCTTTCCGATTTTGGTGTTGAAGTTGCCAAGATTAATCTTGACGTCGTACTTCGAGCACCCATCATACGTATTCTCGAGGAGATCGCAGAAGTCTTCCTTGGTTGAGTCATCAGATCAACTTGATGTTTTTGAATTTTGCTTTGATGCGGATTGTGACCAGGCGCTCGCTTATATTTCTGAAGCCCAAGACTTCTTGCCTAAGTCTTCTCTTATCACAAAACTACAATCAAAAGCCGCTGCCATGCTTCTTCTAAGTAGATGTCACACGAATTCATCCTTCGTATGCCCTCTCCATCCCATCGCACTGACTGAATGGCTGGTACATCAGCCCTTAGCGGTTAGCCTATCCAGGTTCTCCACTAATTGTTCGGCTGCATGTGGTCTGTTTAAGGTCCGGACATTCCACGTGCAGATCCGCAATTCATTGTCCTTGTTTCGTATGTTGGGGTAGTCAACATTAAAATCATCCATATCCGAGGCTTGTTTTTGTTTCGGAACCATTGTTGTTTTCGGTGGTAGAGAAGTTACCCCAACGCACAACCCCCAACCTGGATGACCAGACCCTTACAATATAACTCCGAGGGCGGGGAGCCGGATTAACCGCTCCTTAAAGGCCTGAGCTGTAAATGCCACCGATGATTCCATCTGGTGAATTCTTCCGCTGCCGCCTGGATAAAAGAGAAGTGCTTAAGCGGAAACACTCCTCCCCCCTTCTCTCCTTTGGTGCCGCCTAAAACCATCCACAGTGATTGGAACCCAATTTTCAATTAAAGCTACTGGGCAACCTCACCGCGGGGAGGTAAGAGTTGGAGTTGATAGACAGAGGTTCCCTATGAAAAAAAAGTTTTTCGACACTTGTGTCCTCTTGAATGCACACGGTGCATTCAAGAAAAATCGCGCACTAAGATAGCTTCACCGAAAAATAAAAAATAAAATCTCTGTCGCCATATTGTTTCTGCACAAATGACGTACAAGTGTCGTAATCTTGTATTCTTTGATTCATGCCTATAGTGACATATTAGAATAGGCTAGTTCGATTTGTAAGACTATTTCACTAGGCATGTTCAGAAAAATAAGATCTCAGAGACCTCAGCTAATTTTGCTCCGTCAAAAAGTGAGCGAGTGGATAATATTTTTTTTTCTCAGTAATTTGACAGCAAAACTGAGATATTTTGCTGAGATATCCTGTTCATGAGACTGAGATTGCTGAGACTGCTTTGAAATCCCATTTTCATGAACATGTCCTCAACAGATTTAACAGGTTTTATTTCTTATCTTCTAGATTTACGAAGTACATTTGAAGAAGATTTGGGGTAGATCTTATTAAATCTCGGTTAAGTGTTCGATGGAAACGTAGTATCACAAAAGAAGTCTTACATCTTCCACTCAAACAACATCCTCTAACTTTGAAATTGAGCTTCCAAATCTTTGCAATTTCAGGCTCATAAGAAACATACTACGAGTTAAAGAAGTTTCACTTCCGTCGTGGTGCGTCCATTTGCTGACATTTTAATTTATTTAATTTGAGGCCAAGTGGAGAATTTATTTGTCTATACTTCTTTGATCTTTGAAACTAAAAAAAAAAACAACAAAAGCCAATAAGAGTGCAAAAGAGTAAAAAAAAGTTAGACAAACAAGTTTTTCGAAGTTCCATAACTTAGAAGTAATTTATGAATGTTGTCCGAACAACAGTTAATTAAATATAATTAAATTAGGTCTAACCTTAACCGCATTAATTCTGAATATATTCTTGACACAAATAACAAAAGACGTTGAACTGTAAAACCAAAGTATATGATACCAAGCTTGAGTGGGCTTTTAAACCGTTGTCGTTTAATCTTAAGTTCTCAATTATATTATCGTTTCGTTGTCCACTTCAATGCCGTTGCGGTGATAAATATCAATAACAACTTGACACATCCTTTGAATATAATAATACTATATTCAAATGTGTTCCACTGACAGGTGTTACTCCACAAAATTGCGCATAAATCTCATAAATTTACGTCGGTGGCGTTAGCGATAGACTGATGTCTTGTGAAATACGACGAAGAGTGGCCGTGGCTATGGTGGTGGTGGTGGAGGCGCTTAGTTAAAATTTATTATTAAAGTTTTTTTTTGTTGCTAATTAATGCTTTCCGTATGTGAGAAAAAAAACTTCAAGTCAAACAAAAGACACAAGGTGGGTAACACCAACATCAAAAAGAGCCACATCAAAGCATCTCAATGTAATCAAAATTCAAATCCAAATCCAATCTGCTGCCATCAAAGGAAAATGGAAAATTGCATTTTTGGTTTCGCATTGTTGCAACATTAGAGAACAACAAAACAAACAAAAACACATATGGCACGCAACTTAACTTGTCCCATGAGATCACCGTTGAATTGAAAAGATAAATCGGCAACAATGGCAACTGAGTACAGTGGGTCTTTTTCAATTTTTAATTGCAAAGAATGAAATACTTTTAAGACGAAAAATATATTTTTAGCACGAAAAATATATTTTTAGCACGAAGAAGACATTGCACCTGGAAAAACAATCTAGTTTTTAACGAGGCACTAGAAAGTTTTACATTGACCCTAACATGGCTCTAGCCAGGGGTAACTATCGAATTTTCTCTAGGGCCTCACCAGGGCCCAGATCACGTAACACGATTCGATGGAACGATCATCGTTTCGACTATTACTCTCTCTATATTTTCCTGTAGATGTGAATAGAGACAGGTAGAGTCAAAACGACGATCGTTCAATCGAATCGTGTTACGTGATCTGGGCCCAGTTAAGCAACCTTTTGCCCCGAGAGACAAAAAAAAAGTTGTCTTCACTGGGAATCGATCCTGTAATCTTCTGATTACCAATCTTGAGAAGTTCTTACTAGCGAGGGCCTCGCGAGTATTTGAAAAGTTTTCCTTGTCTAGATTTCCCCTACCAAAGCCTTTCCAGGGCCTTGATTAAACTTGACAAAAACTTGCCATTTTTCCAGGTGGATTGTTATTCCATCACAAACTGCATGACTCTATTGCGAAAAAGTGGTCTAGATTTCCTAAGCCTATCCCGGGCCTGGATTTGACAAACACTTGCTGTTTTTCCAGGCGGATTGCCACTCATGCTCCATTCACTGCTTAAACTTGACTAATAATTTTTTAAAGATCGTTGGAGCAATAGTTTTGTATGATTTTTTTCAAAATTTTGAAATATTTCATTGACATTTACATCCATTTTGAAAAACAAAAACTGAGTTGATTTTATCTTCACAGACCCCCCAGTCAGTTAACATATTTTGATAGCTGCCAATAATTTTTAGGTTGGTATACCAAAATGTCATTTCTGCTCGACATAAGTCCGTTTTTTTTTATAGAGAGATCATCTAAGTTTTGGAGTTAAAGTTAAGTTAACTCCTGAAGCCAGAGATCGAAAATAACAGTTGACCTTTATTTTCAATTGGTTTCTCACTGAGGGATATTTAATTCGTCAAATTTCATTTTGGTCTGAGATTTATTTTTAAAAATCAAATTTTTAGGTCTTTTGGTGAGATTTATCATTTAACTTCCAGAATAACTCTTATCTGTTGACTTTTTTTTCTAAAAAAAATAAAGGGAAACGATCAACCTTAAACTGTTTTCATGAAAAATAAATCCAAAATGGTCTTTTCTCTCAAAGAAAAAGTAGATATAAAATCTGTGTTGTTTGAAATATTTCAGATAATTCAGAACTCAGTAGACTCAAATCGTCATCAACATTTATAAAAGAAGAGGTATTACGATAACGACGCCACAGATACCGTCTAAACGTGGCTTTCAGTGCCATTGTGGTCATTGCGTTAACCTCGCTTTTGTCTCGCGTGCCCGTTTACACGGCTATCTGTGTCGTGGTTTTCTCGCTATGGTCTCTGTTTGGTCTCGCCGTGATATTTACACGTGGTTTTTGTCATTTATAATGTTTTTCTAACATCTCGCTTTGGTCTCGCTATAGTCTCGCCAAAACTTTTCATTTCATTACTTTTCAAATAGATTACAATAAGCTAAAACCGTGGCTAAAAATTACAAAGGTGGTTTTATGTTTAATTTACACGGCTACCTGTATCGTGGATTTCTTGCAATAATCTCGCTATAATAATGCCGTGACATTTACACGTGGTTTTTGTCATTGCTCACGTCTTATCATCGTCTCGCCGTGGTCTCGATTTTATGTTACCAAAGTCCGACTACTGAACATACATACCCTAAGTGCGTCAACGGAGTTTCGTGAGTGGCACAGAGGCCCCAAAAAAGGAATTAAAATCCAGATGAGAACCCGTTGGCCAGCCAATGCACAATCGTTCAAAAAAACTGTTGACTAACTTTTAAAGATCTCTTTAAGCTAATTTTTCAAATAAGATCATAACGAGATGAGATTATAACTGTTCTAGAATGTTCCTTCGAATAAAAAAACACAGTATGTAAATTGTGGGAACGTCTTTAATGCTTGAGGTCGAAAAACGAATTGAATAAGAAAAGTAAATAAGACGAACATGCATTCAAATTATAACATTATTTTTCCCCTCTCTTAACGGGTAATCGAACTTGAAATTATATTAAATACAAAGTAGTAAATAGTGAGTGAGAGAATTTACAGCAAAAAGTATAATCAAGTATGAACACAAAAAAAAAACATAAGGAAATAATAACATAAGGTAAATTGACATTATTTGACAAACGAAAATTTATAAATACAAAAAGTTTTATTAAAAGATGAAATTAGTTAAGTAAATGAATTAATAACGAAGATGAAGGAAATTAGAAATACTTATAATTTAAATCAAATAAATCATTCCTAAACAATAACCATAAGCGAGAAACCTCGTGTACGTGTACCTTAATGCATACGGCGAGAAGATATGATAACCATGGCTACAATTGAAAAAAACAACTTGTAAACGGCCATGGCGAGGCGCATGCTATGGGACAACAATCACAAAGCTACGTGTAAACGCAATCGGCAAGATGACGCTAAGAAATCGTCACTATCACCATCGTGCAATCGTCGTTGTCGTTATTGTGTCCGTCATCGTCGGTGACGTTGTATTTCGACCTGCGCGATTTATAGACACGTGCCAGCTCAAAGACCAAAAAGAGTCAATTACAATCAGCACTTTCACTTAACTTTTATTGAAGAGTATTAAACAATGAATTACTAAACAATTCTTTGAAAATCCAAAAGCAGAGCTTTTAAATCAATAAAACAAAATAAAAATCTCCAAATGAGATTTATTTTTACTCTCAGCGATAAGTGGTCAGTCGTTAACCGCAAGCTAAAAAAATCAAAATAAAAGTTTCTCACTCAGAGAAACCAAAAAAGTTCTTAATTTAAATGGTTATTAAGTGACCATTTTTAAAAATCTCGGCAGGCAAAGGAAATTTTAAATACTTTTCAAAAGGTTGAGTTTTATTTTCGACCTCTGCTTGAAATTATGAATATTTTTGTTAGTTAAGTTAACCCACCAAATTTGGTGAATTTACTCTGAACCAACTTAACAGACATTTCTGACAGTTGCATGTCAAAAATATATTGTAGTTGAGGTGCGATACTTTTGAAATGACGATTTCCATAGTGACGACGCCATCTTGGTTTAAAATCATCCACATCCGAGGCTAGTATTCATTTCGGAACCAGGTGCGTAACTGGAGGCTTGTTGGTTGTGGAGGCTGGGCTGTGTGCGCTATCAAAGTAAAGTAAAGCCATCTTGGTTTCGAAAGTGAAATGCCGATGTTTTTAGTATCCCATTTTAATTTCAATTAATTTTTGACAACTGAAAATTAAAATTAATCATCTAATGATAAGTTAACTCGAGTTTAAGTTTTTTACAGGATCAAATAATTTTGATTAAACTCGGAGTTAAAGCAGCACTGAAAATCTAGACCTAATATATTGATTATCCAATTATTTGAAATGAAGTTCAAGGCTTCGCTTCGTAAGGCAACTTTTAGGAATATGTTTTTTTTTTTTATTTTGATTGCATTTGTACTTCTGCTACCATTAAGTATGGTGCGACGTCACTTCCGTTATGGTGCTTTCACTCTGGTTTATTTTCTTATGTTAGTTTCCCACCCCCAAAGTCTACGTTAAAAAGATTCACTTAAAAAATTTGACTCTACAAGCATTATTTTTTTTCTTAAAAGGAGTCACTGTGTGGCAGCGACCGGTGCGGCGGAAAAACCGCTGAAACGTCTAATGCCACTGCGCCGCTAGCCTACCGCGCGCCGCCTTGCGCCACCCCATGGCTTCTATGTGCATATATGTATTTCTTCGAATGGCCTTCGGGCGTGTGATGGTTCGTGTGTTTGAAGTATTGTGGCCGACTTGTTACGGTTTGCACTCCATGCCTTTCCTATGCCCATACCTATGCTCCTAATTATTTTCATTTTGCTTTAGTCTACAATATTTTTGTTTCATTTTTATTTATATACGAGTACTTTTTATTTCATTTCTCTCTTCTGTAATGCATAACTTGTCGAGGTCATAAACGGTTGTTTTATTAGTTATTTGCTTGTGTGTGTGTGTGTGTTATGGGCAATGAGCATAGCATAGTAAAGAGGCATATAGTGTAAATTTACTGTAACATTGTAATAGATTATTAAAATTATTTTTTTTTTCTTCTTCATAATTTATTTGTTTATTTTTTTTTTATTTTTCGTAGACATTTTTTAACGCGGTGTTGGATATCTTGACGGATCTTTTTGGTTTATGCTTTTTAATTTATTTTTTGCCTTTCCTGTAATGTTATTATTAAAAATGAGAAGAGGTGATTAACCTTAGTGGTTGTTTTTTTTTTCTTTCAAGACAATTCTTGTAATTGCGGATAGCATACAAATAAGATTCTAACCACGAGCAACTGAATTTGAATAATTTATTTAGGAACATATTTATTCAAACAATCGTGGAACTTCCTCGGGTAATTATAGTTTTTAGAAGTTACCTTTGCGAATCACTATGCTTTTATTACAACAACAATAACAAAATAGTGCAATTAAGGCTTACTTTCTAAATATAAAGGGTTGGACCCAACATATTTTTCACGCTTTTGGTCATCTTATAGAACATTCAGTTGCAAGGTAAGGCAATAGTTATGTCATAATGTATGGTTGCCATATAGTTAGAAATGAACAAAATTGAACTCTGTTTTAGAGATAGGTAAGTTTATTTGAAGGTGCTACAATTAATGACATTAAGTTTTAAAAATGATATCGGTCAAACAATTGCCTCATGAGTCATGAATTGATGCATATTATAAGTCCTCTTTTTACGGCATTTGGAATTGTTTCTTGTAAAACATTTGGTTTTAAATAAGTGTTTTCTTCTTCAAATAATTCTCTTTGGCGGTGTTCACTTTGGATTGAAAACCCGATTTTTTTTTTTACTTTTCAGTATTCACATCTGAAACGTTAAAAAAAAAATCCAGTTATTGATTCTAATGTAAACTTCGCCGTCTCTATCTATACAACATAAATGTCAAAGTACTGACAATTGACGCCATTTACAAATATTATGGCACATTCACATTATGACATTACTTTTGCCTCCATTCCTGCCAACAAACACGCACACAGGAATGGTTGTGAGTTGTAAGTCACTAGGCCCTGGTTCTCCACGAGCTGTTGCGCCACCAAATTTATTTATATTTTTATTTATTTTATTACTTTTGCCTCACCTCGTGGGGTGAGTTGATGTTTTGTACTCGTCCTACTGCATTTTAAATTGTTGCTTGCAACACATTTCGTCTACATTTGCCTCATAAAGGTACCTAACATAACATTGATCCAAAGTTCGTTTTCCTTATTTCATTAGCAGTGTTCGCCATTAGTTAATAAGCTTTTTTGTTGCTTTGGAACTTAAAAGCTTTCAATGGCCGGAATGTAACCCCGACTACAAGACCTTAGTTTTTGGAACTACAAAAATGTGAATCTGAATAAACCGCTCCTTATAGAACTGAGATTCGAATATGTCGTAGTAGCTCCAATAACGTGTTCACTATAGACATGAGTAGTTCAGCCTGACTGCAACTGTAAACGATATCGTTTATTTCATCTGGGAAATTCTTCCGCTGCCACCACCGGGGGAGGTGCAAGTAACAGTTGATAGCCAGAGGTTTGTTTTGGAAAAAAAAAGCTTCTAGACGCTGATGGTGTCCTCTTGAATACACGTGTGTCAATCCTTTGAGCATCAGAACTTATCAGAACTTATACATTCATTTTTGTGTAGTATCTCGTGACATAGTGGTTAGTGCGTTGGACTGTTATGCCGAAGGTCTGGGTTCGATTCCCAGCCTCTGCCACGTAAAAAAACTAAAATGTTTTTTTTCCGAGGTACTGCTTCTTGCGAGGAACTGACAAATCCTCAAAGAGTATAATGGTTGAGAGTTGTAAGCCCTGGTTCTCAACGAGCTGATGCGCCACCAAATTTATTTTATTTATTTACATTCATTTTTGATGGCAAATACTACATTATGATTATTGTCTGCTAAAACAGTTCCTCGTCTGCTATATTGCCAAAGCCAAAATGAGGTTATTTCGCAAATCACAGAATTTCATCTGAAATTTGAAACTTCAGCTAAGTACAGACGATTGTCAGATCTTACAATATTGTCAGATCCGTCAGTGCTCTGACAATAGCTGCCAATGAGCTGACAATAGCCAAATACCTTCCAATGAAAAATTGTCTGTTCACACGGTTGGCAGATTTTGTCCCAAAGTCTTACAATTTCATTGTCAGACAATTCTCTAACAATGACGTTTCTAAAAATATTGTCAGGGTGAAAATTGTCAGTTCAGACGGTAGGCAGATATTTTTTTACGAAAAATTGGTCGATCCGTTGGCAGACAAATTGTCAGACAAATTAATAGTTTTGTTTGTAGTGTTCAGTGCAGAAATTTTTGTGAAAATAATTTTTAATAAAAATGGAAAATATTGCCATTGCAACTACTTTCAACGCGAAGAAGAGGAATTGCCACCAAAAAGACGAAGTGTTTGGACGAAGGATTGGGTGGCTCGTCGACAGCAGGAAGGATTATATTCGAAATTGCTCGTCGAATTGCGAAGTGAGGAACCGGAGTTGTATCGGAATTTTCTGCGAATGGACTCTAAGCAATTCGACGATCTTCTTGCTGCCTTCGGGCAGATAGATTTAAATTTTATTATTATTATAAATTATTTTCATTTTGAGTTTATTTATTCAGCTGTGCAAAAACTACAAATTTCCAATTTATCTCTCTTTAACCAATTCGAATCCAACCGATGGGTTTCATTGACATTTCGGACAATGAAGAAATTGTCAGCAATTGTAAGATGTTTTCAATTAAAACATCTGACAATGACCAATGAGTCTGAAAATATCCTAATCGTCTGACAATGATACAAATTGTGTGTTCAGACGATTGTAAGATACCTGAAATTTTTTTGTCAGATTGTCGTCTGACAATTACCTGACAATGACGTTTCTGACAATATTGTCAGACAAAATTGTGTGTTCAGACGATTGTGCGGCATTTGGGACAGTTTTTTCACTGACAGATCTGACAATATTGTAAGATCTGATAATCGTCTGTATTTAGCTTTCGTTTGACAGCTCATTTCAATATATTGTATTGTTTTCTCTTTCTGATTATGTCATACATTCCATATTTGAAATGTTCATGCAAAATCTTTTAAAATGGATTCCAGTTGAGTGTGTCCGTAAGGTTTTCATTATTTCTAACTTAATCCCGGCCAAATTTGGTAAACCTTAATAATCTCTTTTCTAAATGTAAATTTATATGGTTAATCATATGATTTGATTATAGATACCTCATTTACCCGAATGAAAAAGTAGTATTGATCTCTCCCGGAATGAATTTCTTCCAAATAACCAAATTTCCCTGAAAATGAACTCTTGATTCCGATTAATTCCGAGGAAAACTTTCGAGCAGTCAAATTTTCTGAAATTTTCGAGAAAGAGAACATTTCTATAGGAAAAATTTATTCGTGATCGGATAGTTGATTATGGAACTCGCACGATTTTGGGACTTAGCACATTTGTTTTAGGACACTTGTCTGAAGTAGAATGTGTTATTTTCTATCAACAACACATTCGGTATAAAGGAAAAGAAAAGAAGGATGTACGGGTGGTCTGGAGATTCACAGATTTGGTAATCGTGAATGTGAGTCTGATTCCGGCCGCCGGATTTGGTAAAAGAATAATGTTAAAACAATTTTAGTATGATACTTGCATGCTTGCTAAAAATACGATTTTGCTTCATTAAATCGAATTTGGTATCATAACGATTTCTAACACTTTATTGATGGTAAAATCACTGTAAACCTTTTTAAGTTCATACCGTCCATAACTTCATACATATGAGACGTTGACTTTTACAATAATGACAAAAAGGTGTGTTTGTCTAACTTTTTATATGAACTGTCACGTGTTAAGGAGTGTTCAGCTTTTAGCACGATAAAGTGTTAAGAAAAAGTAAGTAAATTTCATTAAAATTAGCAAATTGTCAAGTAAGCAGTATTAACATAAGCTTAGAAGATTTGGAAAATTATCAACGAGTTTAGCATCCTATTATCTAATCGATGTTCCAAAATTAACATGACTTATGGGCTATTCACACCAAAGTCTAAAACAAACAATTTACACCGAACATTACACGTTTTCATTTGACATTACAGTTTTTTTTTGTTGACACCAACCACCCACAATTTTCGTTTTCTTTTTTGTTCTCTTCCATTTTCTAAAAATAAAAACGGTGTTTATTTCTATAAATAAGATCCATTATGAACAATTTGACAAAACGCAAGCAAATATTATCAATTTTTAATAAATTGAATAATTTTGAGATTCGCATTTTATGACAGAATTTCGTCAACCTGTTCCAATTTCTTTTGAAAGCATCCCATCAGTATCTTTTTTGACATTTCAAGAGGCGCTGAACTTTTTAAAAGGTATGTTTGTATTTGCTTATCTCTGAATTCCAATAAGTTTTCGATTGGTTTTATATAAAACTTGTGTTTTAAGAAAACCTGAAGTTGCAAAAAATGTATGGGAAAATAGTGCTTTCGATTAAGCTTTTCTCCAAAAGCGATATTTTCGGGAAAACCGCGTTTTGGGTTCGATGTGAAAAGGCTAATTAATTTGCCGCCATTTGTGTTGGTAACACAAAAAAAAAGAACAATTTGACAGGTGACAGTTTAAAGTAAGTAAAGATTGAGCATTACATGAGAGAACAACGTGTTTCCACTGCTGAACAAAATTTCAAAAATAATGAAAAAATGGTCATGGAACATTTCGACAATAGAGTCTGTAACTGCCAGCAAAATTGTGAATGCGCTATTTCACACTATATAGCAATGCAATCTAAAGAAAAAAAGTTGATGTTTTATTCAAGTGAAATCATATGCGTAAATTT
This sequence comes from Dasysyrphus tricinctus, assembly GCA_963921185.1. Lineage (NCBI taxonomy): Eukaryota > Metazoa > Arthropoda > Insecta > Diptera > Syrphidae > Dasysyrphus > Dasysyrphus tricinctus. The sequence goes on from OY992530.1 coordinate 246,279,069, forward strand.
TGGGACACTTTTCCGAACTGTTGTCACCAAACATTTTGCAAGGCCTTATATAAAACAACTGGAAAAAATCTCAATCTCTTGGAAAGGTTGCAAAACAAAAATCAATCTGTCGTATTAAAAAAATTCCCGTGTAGTTATACTGTACAGTAATGCCGGATTTACACGATTGGAAAACTGCCAGTATAATGACAAAAGCAACAACAAAAGAATGGACAATTTCACTATTTTTGTCAATTAACTGTCAGTTTTCCAGTCGTGTAAATCTGGCATAATTTAACAGGAAATTATCTTTAATTAAAATCAAAATTGAATTATAAGTCGTTGATTGTCTGTGCTTTTTTATACAAAAAATGTTTCTTTTGAAAGCTCACTCACCAACAATGCTAATGACAGACTACGTCTGACAATTGATTTGACAGATAGACTGGAAAATAGAAAGATTATTGGAAGAAACCATGATTTACTAATCAAACTGAATCATTGATAATACTTACTTACTTACTTAAGGTGGCGCTACAGTCCGGGGTGGACCAGGGCCTCAACCAACAAGCTTCTTCCAGCCGGATCGGTTTCTAGCTAGCTGTCTCCAGTTTCGCACGCCAAGTTGGTTGAGGTCCTCTTCCACTTGCGTGCGCCACCTTTTACGCTGTCCACCTCTACTGCGTTGTCCCACGGGGTTGGATTCAAAGACTTTCCGGGCCGGAGCATTGGTGTCCATTCGCTCTAGATGACCCAGCCATCTCAGTCGTTGGCTTTTCACTTTTGTGGCTAGGTCGGTGTCGCTGTACAGCCCATACAGTTCTTTGTTGTATCTTCTTCTCCATTCCCCATCTATGCAGACGGGACTAAAAATCACCCGGAGAATTTTCGTCTCAAAACAGCCTAACGCGTTCTCATCCACTGTTAGCAGTGTCCATGCCTCTGCACCATACATCAGGACCGGGATGATAAGCGTCTTATACAGGGACAGTTTAGTTGCTCGAGAGAGGGCTTTGCTTCTCAATTGCCTTCTTAGCCCAAAGAAACAGCGATTGGCAAGAGTAATTCTTCGTTTGATCTCAGCGCTGGTGTCGTTCGCTGAGTTTATAGCGGATCCTAGGTAGACAAAGTCTGACTACCTCAAAATTATAGCTGTCTATAGTGACGTTCTGTCCGAGACGTCGGTGTTGGGTGTCCTTTCTTGTGGACAGCATATATTTTGTTTTGCTTTCATTCACCGTTAGACCCATCTTCTTGGCTTCCTTCTCAATGCTCACAAAAGCACCACTGACATCACGCTTTGTTCGTCCGATTATGTCAATGTCGTCAGCGTAAGCGAGTAATTGGACGGACTTTTGAAAGATTGTGCCTCTGGTGTTGACGTGAGAGTTTTGCACTATTCTTTCAAGAACGATGTTGAAGAAGTCGCATGACAGCGCGTCGCCTTGCCTAAAACCTTTTTTGACATCAAAAGTGCGTGCATTCTCCATCGTCATCCTGCACAGACGGACGAGTTTGGCAGGGATGCCAAAACTAGACATTGCTCTATATAGCTCGTCTCTATAGATGCTGTCATACGCGGCCTTGAAATCGATAAAAAGGTGGTGGGTATCGATTTGAAACTCCTGGGTTTTCTCCAAGAACTGCCGTAGTGTGAATATTTGGTCGATGGTGGACTTCCCTGGCCTAAAGCCACACTGATATGGACCTATCATGTTGTTGACGAATGGCTTCAGGCGTTCACAAAGTACGGCAGAGAAGATCTTGTACGCGATATTAAGAAGACTGATGCCTCTGTAGTTGGTGCAGTCCAGAGGATCGCCTTTCTTGAGGATCGGGCAAACAATGCTGAGGTTCTATTCATTGGGATGCTTTCCCCCGACCATATTTAACAGATGAGCTGGTACATACTCCTAACCAATTCATCGCCAGCCGCTTTGAATAGCTCAGCCGCAAGGCCATCAGCTCCAGCAGCTTTATTGGACTTAAGTTTAGATATGGCTATCCTCACTTCGTCAAGATCGGGTGGACGGAATTGTTGGCCTACGTCGTCCAAGTTGAATGGTGCAGTTAGCATGTTAGCGGAATTCGGTTCGTCATCGCCGTTATACAATTTGCAGAAATGATTTTTCCATATCCTCAGCACCGACTGCGATTCCACCACGTTGTTAGCCTGATCGTCCTTGCAGGCTTCGGTTCGGGCCTTGTAACCTTGGGAGGTTCTTTTTACTTTTTGGTAAAACTTCCGAACTTTATTCTTGCAGTGGCATCCCTCTAATTCCTCGATCGCGCGCTTCTCATGCTCTTTCTTTTTCCTTCTAAGAAGCTTGTTCCTCTCTCCTCTTCCAATCGTGGAGCTCGCGAGCAGCTCTGGTCCTTCTATGCAGCGCCGCTTTGTATGCCTGTTGTTTGGCTGCATGTACTTGCCGACATTCTTCGTCGAACCAGGGGTTTCGCTGTGGTGGTCGTGCAAAGCCCACCACGCCAGAGGCGGCATCTCTGATGGCTTCCTGGCAGTTTTTCCACTGGTTCTCGATGTTTGCAGTTGGCGGCAAAGGACTAGTTAAGAGGGCGCGAGGGACTCGATCGGAGAAGGACTTGGCGATTTCTTGCGACTGCAGCCGTCCGACGTCGAACTTCCTCACAGTATTTTCCTGTTTTGGCTTTGGTCTGAATATCCGTATAGCATTACCTTTGCTACAACGAGGTAGTGGTCCGAGTCAACGTTGGCTCCTAGGAACGTTCGGACATCATTGATACTGGAGGAGTGCCTTGCGTCGATCGCAATGTGGTCAATTTGGTTGGCGGTTGATTGACCAGGAATTCGCCATGTCCCCTTATGTATATCGAGATGCGGGAACTGCGTACTAGCTACCACAACGTTTCGCCCCGCAGCAAAGTCGACTAGCCTGAGTCCGTTATCGGAGGTGGTGTCGTGAAAGCTACCTGTATCTTCTGATTGTGCCACCAAAGACGTCTTCTCTTCCTAGTTTGGCATTAAAACCACCCACAACAATTGTAATGTCATAGCTAGGGCATTGCTCATATGTCTTGTCCAGGAGCTCGTAGAACTCGTCCTTGGTGTCGTCATCTTTCTCCTCTGTGGGGGCAAGCGCGCATATCAGGCGAACTTAGCCTTGATGCGAATTGTCGTGAGGCGCTCGTTCACATAATTGAAACTCAAGACTTCTTGCCTAAGTCTGCCTCTAACAACAAATCCACCTCCAAAAAGACGCTCCCCTTGTGGTCGGTAATAGTCACCGTAGTAGATATCGCAGTGTTTCAGTTTTCTTTTGCCCGGCCCATCCCATCGCACTTCTTGGATGGCGGTGATGTCTGCTTTGTAGCAGTCTAGGGCCTCCGCTAAATGTTCGGCTGCACGTGGTCTACAGAGAGACAGAACATTCCACGTGCAGATCCGAAGTTCGTTGTCCTTATTTCGTTTGCTAGGTTCGTCAACAGAAAATCCGTCCGTATCCGAGGCTTGTTGATGCTTCGCAACTAAAATAGCTTTACGTGGCCGGGAAGTCACCCCGACGGCACGACCCCCAACCTGGAGGACCAGACTCTTAAAATATAACTCCAAGGGCGGGGAGCCGGATTAACCGCTCCTTATAGGCCTGAGCTCCGAATATGTCGTAGTAGCCCGTATAAGGTGTTCACTAAGTAGTTCAGCCTAACTGGAACTGTAGACGCCACCGTTGATTCCATCTTGAGAATTCTTCCGCTGCCGCCTGGATGAAGGAGAAGTGCCTTAGTGGGAACACTCATCCCCCCCTCTCTCGTTTGCTGCCCCCTAAAACCGTCCACAGGGATTGGAACCCCATCTTCAGTTAAAGGTACTAGGCACCCGATGTTCACCACTTGGAGGTTAGAGTAGGAGTTGATAGACAGAGGTTCGCTTTGAAAAAAAGCTTGTGGACGCTTGTGTCCTCTTGAATGCACCGTGTCTACCCTTTGGTCCTTAAAATGTTTAATATCAAGCAAAAAATAGTAAACTATCAAGAAGTTGGCAAATTGTATATACAATTTCCGCCCATGTTTTGTTTAAGGTAATGTTGGGTTTTTTCGTAATAGCAATTCCGGGAAGTATTTATGTACGTTTATTCAACTTATTTTATAAAAAAAAAATTATTGATTGATTTCCATTTATTATTAATACGTACAAACCTACCTATAAACAATAATTTATTTAATATTTTTTTGTATCTTCTTCTCATTTCAGGTAAGCATCAAGACAAATATGTATGTAAGCTTATAACTTATTAATTAATTTGTGTATATGAAAAATACCAAATTAAAAGCAATTATGGTAAACCACGCGTAAGCATTTTTGAATGTACCTACAGTAATTTATTAATTGCAGTGAGTGAAAAGGTCAGTATACCTACAGTTGTTGATAACAATAATTAATAAACAAAGTAACTATTGATATTACCTCAAGGACCAATTTTTCAGTTCACTTTGATTGAAATCAGAGTTAGTTAATCCGAAAATATATATAATCCGAGTTAACTAAGAAGCAGTGTAGGATAGCCTTTAACCTTCAGCTGTCAAAAATCTATTGAAATTTCTGACACTGAGACTGACTATGGTAATCGCCCTTCTGCTATCAAAATTAAGACGGCGTCACTACTTATAGAATTTGACAATTTTAATGAATTAGATATTTCAGACAAAAGGTCATTGATGAATATGAGAAAGAGAATAGGAGACAACACGGAGCCCTGGGGTACCTATACAACAACATTTTTCTGTTTGAAGTTCAGATATAATAGATGTGTAGCCATTCAAAACGAAAGCAAATTTCAAATGCAATGAAGAAAATATTCATCAATAACAAGCTTTGCTATATCATCATTTAAATGTCTTGCTCGGAAATCTTCCTGGGCTCCTATTATGTAAAACGAAACGAACGGCAAAAAAACGATAGTCATGGAAACGAAAGTCACGACACACCCCGATTATGTAAAACGATAATAGACGCATGAAAATGTTGCCAGCTAAAACGAAACAAAACATTTTTTTTTCAACCACATCTAACTTCACGCAAGTAAATAAATAAATAAATTGGGTGGCGCAACAGCTCGTGGAGAACCAGGGCCTAGTGACTTACAACTCTCAACCATTCCTGTGTGCGAGTTTTGTTGGCAAGAATGGAGGGGACCTACAGTTTTTTGCCGAGTCCGAACGGCTAAATGAGAAGCACTTCTTCATGACAAGTATACTCTTGGAGGATTCGTCAGTTCCTCGCAAGAGGCAGTCCCTCGAATAAAACATTTCAGTTTTTTTTTTTGGCGTTTCGTCCGGCTTACTCACTTGGACTCATCAGTGACATAGTGAGGGTTTTGCATTAAAAATTCATGTAAGTTGAACTGCACTTAATGCAAATTGCGTATGACAAAATCCTCACTATGTTACTGATGAGTCCAAGTAAGTAGCCGGACGAAACGCCAATTTGTAGGACTAATGACCATAAAAAGCTATTTTGAATCAATAATTCAACAAGTCCCGTCCTTAATGCTAAGTCTTCTACCTGGCTGATTTATTTCAGTAGTATATAGAATTGGTATATAAAACCTTCTTATAACTTTCCTTATCGAAATCAAGATGGCGCCGCAGCTGAAAAGGCCTTCAATTTGGTCCCTGAGTTAACTCAAAAAATTAATCCAGTTAACTCTGAGTTAAATAACAAACAAAAAATTGGTAGGCGCAACAGCTCCTGGATAGCCAGGGCCTAGTGACTTACATTTCTCAAACATCCCTGTGTGCGTGTTGTTGGCAGGAATGGAGGGGACCTAGAGGTTTTTGCCGAGTCCGAACAGCTAAATGAGAAGCACTTTTTCATGACAAGTATACTCTTGTAGTATTTGCCAGTTCCTCGAAAGAGGCAATACCTCGGAGACTAACCCCGAGACTAGTAAGATAACCCCGAGACTAGGAAGATATCGCACTGAAAAACTGGCCCTTAGTCACTGAGTGTCTGACTATAGAGTTGCCACTTGTCTGAAATTCCAGTAGATTGAAGATCTAATGTATTTGTTTTCAAAATAAAAATGATGCCGTAAAACAAAATCTACATACTGCACTTCATTTTACGATCAAAATTCACGCCTTCACAAAAAAACTCACAAAAATTTTCTTAAATTCTGGTGCTGAATGCAGTCAGTGAACAACGCCTATTTCCGCCCCTAGCTCCTGTCGCCTGGGACGACTGCCCTCTTCGCCCACCTCTAGCTATGCTAGTAGATTTGAGATTTATACCAATTTGAGCTTTTTAGTTTTAAATTGGGTGATTTCAGGCTCCCTAAAAATCAAGTCCTTATACACGAAATTAACCCCAACCAAACTGCTTCATACCGATAACTAATGCCGTATTTACACGAGTCCGAGTGACAAGCTGCCATAAGTTCTGCTAGTAAACTGGCAAAATAATGGATACAATTAAATCATTAATGACATACACTTAGGTACACGTAGGCAAAATAATGGAGCTTCGATGCTCCGTCATTCATTATACTGGAAGAATGAGCAAATTCATTCTTTTTTGTGTATTGTCATTATTTGCAAAATGGTGTCACTGTGTATTTACCTGCCTGTGTCGAAAAAATGGAAGAATTTATGACAATTTGTCACTCGTGTAAACGCGGCATTATTGTTTACACATCAAAACTCCATTATAATGAGAACCTTAACTTCAAAGAAAATCTGTTGTGAATGGACCTTAATGCATTTCCATATTCACAAACTCTCAACTCCCGGTCCCAGCAGTTAATAAAGTGTTCAGTGTGTACCTTTCCAGTAGTTTGTGTCTTTTGACATGATTTAAATCATTGGAAAAATGGAAAGAAGTAAGGTGCCTTATGATTTTTTTTTAATACCTACACTAACTTGTAGAATACAAATAAAATTATGTGCCTTGGGTACTTCTTATTGCCTGGTGAAGTTTCGTACTTTTACAGAAATAACTCAAATACATTTAAATATTGAAGAATTGTATATTTTTACCAAAAACAGTTTTAATTTAATGATAAAATACCTTAATAATTTGTGCTTGCAATTATATTTCTAACTAAGAACCATATTAAAATTCCTCGCGTAGATTAAAAATTTAAACTCATTTAAAAAGTATACACATTTGTACATCCAATGAGGTCATAAAAGCTATAAAATATTTAACTGCCTGAATGAATTCGCCGCTATGCATACAACAGTAAACAATTATAACCATTCATCCAAGAACAATATGAGGAGTGACTGTTGGTATTATATTCAATTACACGATTCTCTTTGCTTTTCTACACTCTGCCCCGTCCGTCCCTACATCAAAACAAAATTGTCAACATTATTAAAAGCCTAATTTAGAAACTCAAATTGTTTAAAAAAAAAAAAATACGAGAAAATATTTTGTGTTGGAAAATTATTTAAAAAGAATTAAATACAATCGAAAATTCAACCAAAGCAAAATGGCATGAAACAGTGGCTCTAGTCGGAGAGCAGCCAGGCCCAGTGCCATGCCATTCAGAACACGTAATTGTTACACCCTGATTACGCGGCATTGTTAATGAACAAAGTTACACCGTCGCGTCGTGCCTTTTATACGAAGAGTTTAAAAAAATGGGAAATACGTACATGGTAGACTCTGACTATTGCAATATACCTGAAGCCTAGTATATCTAGCTCTATTAGTTAAACAACAACAATTAGTGGCAAAAATGAAAAAAAAAAAAACAACAACATTTTAACAATCAAAAATTTCTTTTTCGAGGTTGCACATATGACTTACAGTGCCGTTGATTTGTTTAGGTGCACTTTAAAAAGTTTCTTATGGGCTTCACGCTCTTAAGACAAATTTTCTTACAAAGATGTACATACATACTTGGTACTCACATTCGAATGTTGAAGTACTTGTTTTTGCTTTTACAACAGTTAATTCTGACAGACGCATGTCAGAAAATTTTTCACAAATTAAAGTTGGAATCAATAGTTCTATTTTTTGCCAGTCAAAATAAAATTTATGTGAATAATCGACACATGTCAAATACAATAACAGCAACCATGACTTACAACTCTCAACCATTCCTGTGTCCGAACGGCTAGATAAGAAGCACTTATTAATGACAAGTATACTCTTGGAGGCTTTGTCAGGTTTTCCGAGGCAGGACCTCGGAAAAAAATTTCTGTTTATGGCAGCGCAGCGGCTGGGAATTTAACCCAAATCTTCGGCATGACAGTCCAACGAACTAATCATTATGCCGCGAGGTACTACGTACTACTCGCCTCGTATTTGAGACTCCGTCTATACTAAATACTAAAGAACTAAAAATGTACTGAAAAACATTCGGATATCAGAAATTAATTCGAATTTAACCTGAGGCAAGCGAGTTTCTGGCTGAACTTGGTGATGTGCCAAAGTCATTAGCAATCTCCAACCTAAATTTGGGGCCCAATTCCGCAAGCGTGAATGATTTGCCGTGTACACACTCTATTCACACCCAAAACAAGTGAGAATAAATTTGACTTCTAGTGTACACGTTGTCTGTCAAAAATCTTAAACTCACTCTTGCAGAATCGCAAAAATCTTCCCACTGTCGCACATTGGTCCGTTTATTGAATTTTTGCGACAAAAATCATTTCTTACGCTAATTCTTGATAAAAACTAGGGAAATAAGATTATTTGGAAACGCAAAATTTTAAAGCCTCTATTCGAAAGAGAATAAAAGTTTGGTTAACTGAGCACTCCGTTTAACTGAAATAAATTATTATGTTCCAGTTAAGGGGATTTGAGTGTACCTCCAGCTTCAAATGGACGCCACCCGTGGGATTTTTAGCGAGTTCTGTCTATCCTATCTTCCTATTCCTTGTAACAAGTTATCTTTTGGTTAATTATTGGCAGGTTTGAAAAATCCTCCTAATAAATACTCAAATAAGCTTTATGCATTTAGTGCTTCCCAAAATTGTTTGTTCCATCAAATCTATAGAAAAAATGATATCTAACTAAAACTAATTTTATGTAGTTCTAATCAAGTGAACCGCATTGTTAATATTAACCACAGAAACAGACTCTACCATCGACCAAGTGAAGGTGGAGGAGGCGGTAAAAACATCTAACCGACACAATGTCAAATCTAGAGAAAGTGCACTCGCACGTTGCTATAATTTTTCGTGAAAAATCATTCGTTTTACTTTCTAGCCATTGTTTTCTTTTTCAAATTATTGTTTTTTTTTTTGGTAATTTTAATGGCATCGCATATTATATTCTTTAAATACACAACGTTGTTTTGATGCGTGACAAAACTGTCAGATTTATTTTCAAAGTATGTTTGTATACAAAATTTTAACTTTTTTTTTTAAATTGATTATTATAGAGATGATTAACCAGCTACAATTAAATTTGATGAATAAGCATTGTTTGACTTAAATACATTGAAAGTTAGAATTAATTTGTGCAAAATTATAGTGAAGTTAACTTGACACAAAAATTTTTAAGGAAAGTTGTAGTAGTTGTACTTTATTGAGCTTTTTCAATTACACATATTGTTCACATTTCGTACAACGTAACCATTATAAAAACATTGAATCCATGTTTTATGTAAATATGCGTCCACTCAACATATAATTTAGCGTGACAGTTATCGAAGCTGACGTTTTAGTTAATATGAGGTGTTGTTAAACCCACTTTATATTATACACTTACAGCTCTATCAATAAAAAGTGCTCAGGATATCTTCTAGTTCACAAATTAAATAAAAAGTCGATCAGAAGCTAGTTCACGAATTAGAATTTCATATCAATAAAAGAAGTTTTCCTTTGGAGGTGCCGAAGTACTTGCAAGTACTTTGCTAGCTTTTTTCAATGGAACACATCAAACTGCTTTCCCATGTAAAATGTATCTACTCGCACATGAGAGCATGTGCAGTTGGTAGTACTAGATTAGGGTTTTCATCTACTCATAAGTACTTTGCCAATTGCCACCTCCAAAGGAAAACGGTTAAAAATATAAAGTGCTAATCCACGTAAAAGTTCAAAAACTTAACGAAAATCTACTACAATCAACAAGAACTTTGCTCTTACCAAAGACTATTTATGGAACTGCACACATACTTTCTCCTTAAATGTGAACTTTGGCACATACACTATCTCATTCGAGGTTGTAAATAGCATGTGTGTCACAAGCGTCTGTTTCCTTTTATCTCTAGTTTTTGGCAACAGTGACAGAAGTATTTTTAACTTAATTACTCGTTACCTACTTTGGTGAGTTAAGGGCCCAGCCCATAGAATCCGTTGCGTCCGTTGCGACGACGGAGCCACTGATGTTGCCGGATGCGACGGATTGAGGTTACCCAATGAATGCGTTGACGTTCACATAATTACCAGTTGAAATTCAAACACACACACACATAACCACTTGAAATTCAAACACACACACGTAACAACCACTTGAAATTCAATCACACACACATAACACAACTTAAAATTCAAACACACACAAAAAAGTTCCTGTGAACGCATCTGCCGGGGAGAAAAAGTTAAAAGTTCGGCTACTGTGTCCGTTGCGTCCGACGCTTGCGTTGCTTATGGGCCAGTTCCCATAAGAAAACATGTATTTTATCGAGCTGTCAGTTGAATGCGTCGCCACAACGGACGCAACGGATTCTATGGGTCGGGGCCTTTAGTTAACTACCATGAATTTTGATTTATTGATAAGATTTGGCACTTAACTCACTGATCAAAAATAATTTGTATTTCATTTGCGTTTATGAATACCGGTGTAAGTGTTTTTCTACACTCGTTATTGCTAAACTCAAACAAAAGATTTGGCAGATTTTTTTTCTTGCGATTTTCGAAGTGGTCTTTAATGATAAAAAATGTGGAGTCAGCTGCTTTTCACTCTAAGCCGACGATATTGTCAATGGGTTCCTGACATGATCTCGCATGAAGTTCTCAAGATGTTTCGCAGACATCTATTCACGAGCGTTTTCGGCTTTCTTGTGATAGTGGCAGTGGCTTTCCAAGTGCTGCACCCATAAAGGCGCACAATTCATCATTGGAGGATAACAGTCATAGCTTGTCTTTAAGCTTTAAGAGTTGTTTCTCCGTATTTTGGACAGCATTCCAAACGTTGTTTGATTCCCTCATCAGGAGAGACAATACTTCTCTTACATCTTAACTGGTTGTCCAGAAATATCTACTTTGGTGGATGAGAAAGTCCCAGGCTGGTACTCTTTGTTGTTGTATTGAACTTAAGCCCAACGATTTTAGCTTCTCTCGCAACCCTTGTCATTTTATGAAGATCCATGATCCTAAGCATACGTTGTCCACGTAAATCAGATATTTAAGGTGTGAGTCCACTGAACTCCTGCTTTTCCAGTTGAATATCTGTGTGCAGTACATCACTTGTCATCAACAGAAATCTATTGGTGACAGTATATAGAATAGCCTTAGGGTTTGTTTCACAATGTTTGAATAAAGTTCTGATAAGATATCCGACACATAAATATTAGCACAGGGTAATAAGTCCACAGATGAAAAATTCTAAATTATTGTCTTATGACCCACCTGATTAAGTTATGAATTCATAAGCAATTTTTTATTTTTTGAACATATGACCCTGCCTCAGAATTTATGTGTCGAATAACTAATCAGAACTTTACTCAGAGAATGTGAAACAGGCCCTTAATATCCTTTAGATTTAAATCTTCTCTGAAAACCTTTTTTTATGCAGAACCTGACATTTGGATCCATCATATGTAGCCTTGATAATAACAATCAATTTTTCTGGCCCCGATTGCGCAAAGCAAGTCAGATAAATTCTCTATTGATACTGTCAAACGCCTTTTCGGAGTCAATGAGCAGCAGTTGAAGTGTTGATCGATATTCAACGCACTGTTCGATGAAGACTCGTAAGGTGTTGGATGTGGTCCACACAGGAAGAACCAATGCGAAATCTTGCTTGTTTGGCGTCGAGTGTGTCTTTGAGGTGATCTTTTATTTGCTCTATGTCGAGTCTTGCTTTAACCTTGGCTACTGCAAGAAGCACGCAAATTCCTCTCCAGTTTTCGCTGAAACGTGGTTTAGAACTACCGAAAAATGCTCATTCCACCTTTTGAGCTGGTCCACTTCTGAATCTAGCAGAGATGCGCCCTGCTTCCCCATAACATGTCGAGTCCATCATTGTCATTATCAACGAACCTTAGCATTAGAAAGTCTCCAATTACCATTTTGATGTCTCCGCGTGGTGCACTATCAAAAGCAGCACTAAGCTGATTATAAAAGCCCTCCTTCTTCTGGAAAGAAGAGAGATTCGTTGGCGCTTAACACTGTATGATGGTGACTCGACGCGCTCTTGTCCCAACATGGCTCCCAGAAAATCAAGCTTTTGAGAACTGTTTTGGAAATCAGCAAGATTCCTGATAGTTGCAGGTGCCTTTCCGGAATAAAGTAGCACAGTGTCACGAGTTGGAGACTTAAACTTCCCCGAGCTCAGTCACCTAACCTTACTAGCCCATAAGATGTGGCGTACATCTCATATCGCATGAATTCCTTCCCTAATTGGAGGCATCTGGCTTCACTCACTTTGTCGACATGCGTCTTCACATTCCAAAGACAATCTTTTTCCGAGTACAATAAACCAGAAGTTATCGTAGTACCATGGCATGCGTGGACTGTCATGCCGAAGGTGTTGGCTGGATTCCCAGCCGCTGCCACCTAAAAACAGAAATATTTTATCTGAGGTGCCTCTTGCGAGAAACTGACAAATCCTCCAAGAGTTTTTCTACTTACTTATCCGGCTCCCGATCCATGAAGGTTCTCTGCCTGAGATATTGTAGTCTTCCATCGGTTGCGGTCCTTCGCACGCTCTCTCCAGTCATCGAGACCAAGCGCTCTTGCGTCTGTGAACGCTTGGTCCCTATAGCTGAGGTTCGGTCTTCCTGGTCGTCTCGAACCTGGGGGCTGGAATTCAAAGATTTTTTGCCAATTGCTTGGCTGTATTGTAGAACCGGCGGGTGTTGGTGGTGGTGCTAGACTCTTACAGATACTTGAGCTGAGAGGCTGCGGATGCTATTTTCTTTCTGCGCAGGTTTTTTTTTCTTTCCTTCTCTTTTCATGGTACTCCTCTCTTGCTGCTCTTGTTTTCCGTTGCAGCATTGGCATTTGTGCATTTTCCAACTCCAGCTTCATCGCGCACTCATCATCATATCACGGGTTCTTTTTTCTGGGTGGTTTATAGCCTATGTAGTACCTCGTGGCTTGATAGTTAGTGCGTAGGACTGTCATGCCGAAGGTGTGGGTTCGATTCCCAGCCGTGCCACCTAAAAACAGAAATGTTTTATTCGAGGTACTGCCTCTTGCGAGGAACTGACAAATCCTCCAAGAATATACTTGTCATGAAAAAGTGCTTCTCATTTAGCCGTTCGGACTCGGCAAAAAACTATAGGTCCCCTCCATACCTGCCAACAAACATGCACACAGGAATGGTTGTGAGTTGTAAGTCACTAGGCCCTGGTTCTCCACGAGCTGTTGCGCCACCCAATTTATTTATTTATTTATAGCCTATGGTGGTCTCGGCTGTCTCCTTAATGATGTCGTGATACTGGTTCCACTGGTTGTTGACGCTTGTGGCTGGGTGTACGTCAGAGAGTTTCCCGGTCAATTGCTCACTGTAGTCTCTGTCTTTCTCAGTTGAATTTGGCGGTCTTCGTTTTCTTTTCGTTGGACAGTTGGGCTCTGAACTTTGTCACAGCAAGAAAGTGGTCAGAGTTCACGTTTGCACCTCGGAAAGTTTGCACGTCCAAGATGTTCGATGCGTACCTTGCGCTAATTAGCACGTGGTCGATTTGGTTGGGGGTTCGACCGTCTGGAGATCGCCAGGTTGCTGTGTGTATCCTTCACCTGGGGAACCTAGTGCTACTTATCACCGTATTACGAGCTGCAACAAAGTTGATTAGTCGAAAACCGTTATCTGTTGTCGTTTCGTGGAGGCTGTGCTTTTCATCTAGTCCGCCAAAGATGTTTTCCTTTCCGACCTTAGCATTGAAGTCTCCGAGCACGATTTTGACATCGTACTCCGGGCAGGCTCCGTCCAGGAGGTCGTAAAGTCCTCCTTGTTAGACTCCTCAGCTTCATCGGTAGGGGCGTGTGCACATATTAGGCTAATGTTTTGGAAGGTAGCTTTGATGCGGATCACAGCCAGGCGATCGCTAATCGGCTTTAAATCGATGACTTTCGATCTGATTCGATTTCCCACGACGAATCCGCATCCTATAGCATGTGCAGTCTTTGATGACAGCTGTAATAAATGTCGCAATCTTTTCTTTTCGTTATTCGTGATCCTATCAATCGTATCTCCTAGATCGCGGTAATGTCTGCTACAAGGCAGGTGCGAGAGGACAGATTCAAGTTTTTGAGTAGCATCTAGCCTATAGTGTCCATACATTCCAGGTGCATACTCGTTGTTCGTAGTCCATTTTCCTTCCGGGTCTTGTTGCCATTTGCGGGGGATCTTTATCCGAGGCTTCACGCGTCTTTCTCATAACAATTGGGAGACGCAAAGAGGTCGTTGATTTTTCTACGTAAATCTTCTTGAAAAGAAGTTAATCAGTCTCTTACCTGGATGGGTTAATTTTTATAAATAAGTTCAGGCAACAATCTTCTCTTATTTGATAGCTCATGTATGGAGATCAAGTAAAAATAATCGTTGAAATTAAAACAGACATGCAATATAGCTCGTTTAAGAAATCATTTCCTATTTTCTCCTCTCTAAAGACAGAAAGTAATGCCAAAGTTTAAGAGATTTAATGATAATTTTATTTCTTTTCACAAAATAATTTAAATTCTTATCTTATCTCTACCTTCAAATATGTACGTATGTATGTATAATCTTGTCTCATTATAAAAGATAATTATTTATATAGATTTTGCAGTTCGATAAACTTTTCGTAGCTTTTATTTTAAACCCGTAATAATGTGTACCGAATTTTATGACTTCAGCTCCGAATGCGAATATGGAATTCAGACTCAGAGGTACTGTAGGCTGAGAGTTGTAGGTACGTACCTACCTACGTTTTCATATTTATTTTTTATGGTTTTGTTTCTTTAAATAGCACATATTATAGAAAAGTTATTTTCCACTTGGATTTGAATAATTTTTTTTGTAAATTTTATTTATTTTTCGATTGAATTTGAATCTGTATGGTGGAGCCATATTCCATACAAAATATAAATAATATTCAACAGTGCGCGCGCCGGTAAAAGAAGGTAAAGCCTTTGCCAGATTTTGCCGCATTGCTACGCCTTTGTCCAGCTTAATGGTATGATTTAAGAAAAAAAAGGCAAAGTAGGTTAACAATATAAACATAAAAAATACAAATCAGTTTGGTCCCAAAACAACCAAGCCTTACTTGGGAATAGCTTTGTTTACCAAAAGCAAACATTTTGATGACTCATTTCAGGATTATTATACATTATGTATGTAACGTTCATATATAAAGACACAGATTTTGCCATTTCGCATTTTCAATCTTTTACTCTCCTTGAAATTCAAAGAATCGTGTGATCAACATGAACATAATGATAATGATGATATTTCTTTAAACGTAGTTATCTTTCTCAAATGACAAGATCAATGCGTGTCTTGTTCTTTAATATGGCGAGATAAGTATACGATGATACCGGATCTGAGTCACATCTCAGTGAGGAGTTTTGTTGCCTGAAAAAAATTGTTGTCGTAGCTAAAAAGTGTAAAGGGATTGTCGATTGTGTTAATAATAAAATTATTATTTTATATGTGAAGTGGTTAACTGAACTGGATGTGTTGTGTAGAGTGTAACCCAATACAAAACTGTCAATTACTCCTTCGGCTCTGATGACGATGTGTTTAATTTTTACATCCTTCAAGTTCCAGGCTCATTTTATTTCTATAGCCAACTCGGCATATCTGCTTCGCTTTTCTTGATCATCATCATCGTGTCCTGTAACCCCGGCTGGGGCATAGGGCGTCAACAAAACGTCTCCATCCTTCACGGTCTGCTGCAAGGTACTTAAGCTGTGGCCACGTCTTTCTCTGGGATTCTGCTTCCGCTAAGACAGTTGATTTCCATGTTGTTCTTGGTCTACCAACCCGCCGTGCACCCTGAGGATTCCATTCAAAGGACTGCTTTGCAATTTCATCGTTTGGTTTCCTCAGTGTGTGACCAATCCAACGCCATTTACGCTTTCTTATGTCGACGTCCAGCCGCTCTTGACTTGTCCTGCGCCACAATTCCTCATTTGATATTATTTGTGGCCAGCGAATCTTTAGGATGTGGCGAAGACAGCGATTCACAAAAGCCTGCAATTTCTTCGAAATGGTAGACGTGACTTTCCAGGTTTCACAAGCATATAACAGCACGGATTTGACATTGGATTCGAAGAATCTCAACTTAGTGCGTAAGGAGATTTGACTGGATTTCCAAATTGGGGACAGAGTACCGAAGGCAGCACGAGCTTTATTTATTCTACTTTTAACGTCCAGATCCGTACCACCGTTTGCAGAAACAATACTGCCAAGGTAGTTAAATTGTTCCACTACTTCAACTGGCGTCTCCTGTAAAATAATACGCTGCTGTGTGGAGCGGCCTGTGAGCATTATTTTTGTCTTTTTGCTGTTAATTCTTAGACCACTCGACTCTCCCTTCACTTGCAGTGTTTGGCACATCCCGTTCAGCCCACTGATGTTATTTGCCAGTAGACATATGTCATCGGCATAGTCTAAATGACTGAGCCTTTCGAACGGTCTCCATTGAATGCCCTGTCGCTCAGCACTACCAACACTGGCCGTCAATACGTCGTCCATCGCCAGCAGGAAGAGAATTGGCGATAGAACATCCCCTTGTCTCACACCCTGTTGCACTACGAAGGAGTCGGATAGCAGCCCATTGTGCAAAACAAAACACCTCGCGTTGTTGTAGGACTCTTTAATAATGGCAACAATTTTTGGTGGAATTCCTCTACCAAGCAACGATCTCCATATACATTCTCGGTTAACTCGATTAAAGGCCTTTTCAAAATCCACGAACATGAGGTAAAGCGGTGATTGATATTCCATCGACTGCTCGAGGACGATACGCAGGGTGTTGATATGGTCGACACACGATCGACCACTGCGGAAGCCAGCTTGATGCCTCTTGAGTGTAGACTCGATTCTATCCTTTACTCGCTCGAGTATGATTGTTGCCATTAGTTTTGGGAAAACGGACAAAACGGTGATACCACGCCAATTGTTGCAATTCTTTAAGTCACCTTTCTTTGGCAATACAAAACTGCTAAACATAAATTACTGTGAAAGCGACTTCTAGAACTCAATGGCGCATATTTTAAAACAATTAACACGAGGTTTTTCTATTTTGGAACTAACAGGTCTTCCAATAGGGGTTCCCGAGTTTTGACAGTTCATAGCGGCCATATTGTTGAATCTACATCTGTCAAATTGGCTGTCATTTATTCAATCTGTTTTGTCAAATCACCATTGGCGGATATAGCGTTCAATAACACGTGAAAATGATAAAATTGTTTTATCAAAATGGCTCTACTATTCGGGCAACATTTATCGAAAACAGTGCTACGCGCGCCACACAGCTCAGGCCACATTGGAAATTCTCTACGAGCGATTCAAGGACATGGTCATCTCACATGTAAGCGATGTGAACTGGCCACCGAGATCGTTCGATGTGACCCCGTTACAGTTCGCGTACACTGAAACCGAATCATCGGCCGATTTCGTGTTTGTGCTGTTCGGGCGACTGTCTCGGAGACGTTCGCCTGTATACATTCAAACCGTTCTCGGACGATTCCTTTTCTATTTGTTTAATGTCAGTATCCAATTTTTTCATGTATTATCTCAAGTAAACCCGGCAAACGGACGATAAATCCAAACAAGTTTGGATTTGACGGTTGATCGGTAATTACCGGACGTCATCGGACGATGTTGGTTGGAGTGGTGTACGAACTCTCTTTCTCTTACATACGTTTGGTTCGATCGCTCAATTTCAGCCGATGTATTAGGTGTACGCAAGCCGTTAGACTTTTCTTGTTGGGTTTTCTGAAGTCGCCGGTCCTATGCGAATAAGCCACAAACCAGAGTGGCCCTCAAACCTAACAGAACCAACCCATGCCATCGCTCAAATTCAGACTGATTTATGCGCCAGAGTCATGGAAAATTTGACATTTCGGATGCGTGCCACCCAGAGAAGCCGTGGCTGACATTTGAACGATGTTATATTCCATACATAATGGCACCGATAGGCCTTACAAGGAAATAAAAAATGCCAATGATGTCTTATACATATTTTTTTTCATTTAAATTTAAAGGTAGGAAGCCCTTAATGAGTGACCCTATACTTACAACTTACATACTTACTTACTAATTCGTCTATTCATGAGACCTATTGTTGTGCTTTATTTTGTTTTTAACTTGAGACGCACGAATCTCAAGCGGGGTCTTACCTTTTTTAGTGTTCTTGTTCTTTTATGTGAAGCCAAACAAAATATAGTTTGTGTTTTTATTTTATTAAATTTTATTAAACATTTATTTAGGTTCAATTTGGTTCTTATCACTAATTTACATTCTTATTTTTATAATTTGAAAAAAAAGATTCAGAGTTTCTTAACTTAGTTGAATTCAAGATTTGGAAAAGGTTTAGTACTTCAAAAATACAAAAAAATAGAAACGAATTAGAATTTCTTAATATGACTCGACGATGCGGCGGTCCGATTCTTAGTGTCGGATATCTGCCTCGCTACCCGACTCGAGAACACACACAAAAAAAAACATGTCACCGACTCCGAAGTGTGCCTGTGCACAGCTGGGAGTAATGCACGTTTTTTGTGTCAAGAAAAAAAATGAAATTGGATAGTGTGGATTGGAAAAAAAAAGAGTGCATTTGGATTCAGAGTTGAACAATAAAGTAAATGATGAATATGGAATATGGAATATTGGTCAATCGAAAGGAAATGATGACTGTGGGAATTTGAAGTGGCAATGGTTACAATTGAAAATGAATGGATGGGTCATGAAAGGGCATGAGAAATGGAAGTGGGTGAGGAAAAGACGTTGGAGGTTGTGAAGTGTGTATTTTACAACACCTCCCCCCTTAAGAACGAAACTTGTACCTTGGAATGGTGCGAGTTTCGGCTTTAGATGATGGAATCGGAAGTGAACGAGAAAGATTAGATGGGGCTAGACGAGGTGTAGGTATTGGTAATGGTTCTGGAATTTGTACGTTTATGGTTTGGACTGGGTCTGAGGTTTTTATTTCTTCTAATGGTAAGCAATTCGATATTTTGTTGGTGCTTACTAAAGTTTTATTTTTATTTCGCATGAGTAATATGATTATAACCATAAGTATGGCGGAAAACATTGCAAGAAGGAACACTATTATCATATTTTTATTTTCGTGATCGACTTCAGAATATGTGAACTTGGAGTTTTTTATGTTTTCTATATCTTTACTGATGGAATTAAGGTCATCAATCTGGTTATGTATATTGAAGGACTTTGTCACGTAACTGGGAATTTTCTCAAATTGTGGTTGTGTTATATTAAATGAAAGATAAGGATTTGATGAAATAAAGTTGAGATTGGTTTTTGTTTCGAAATTTGTTTTGGAGTTAATGGATTGGTACCTAGTGTTTGCGATACAGTTCGGTTGAATTTTAAGAATACCGGTTGCATTTATGTTTATTTGAGAGTTAAGATTTTGGCATTTAATAATAAGATTTTCTGGATTTGGGGAAACGAAAATCCAAGAATTGGAGTCTGCTAGCTGTAGGAAAATAGGGTGATATATTTGCATTAATTGAATATAGCAATTACTTATTTCACTTGGAAGAATGGAAAGTAAATTCAGTTCGCAGGCACTGCTTGATGAGGTGAAAAGGATTGGTGCGTTTCTTTCGCAAAGATAATTATTTTTTGAAGTTGTTTGACATTTGTCTATGTCATGTTTATCATAGAGAAAATACGATTGTTTTTCTGAGTCTACGATAAGAAAAGGTTTTTCGGGTATTATAATTCCATACGTTTTGTTTTCGATGAGATTTGGTATACTAGTCATTTTATAAACGTTATAGGTTTTGGAAGAAGTAAGAGGGATTCTTAATACGAAATTAATTTGGTTTTCAATGTAGTAAACATGAGTTTCTAAGAGATTAAAAAGTGTATCTATATATTGTTCTTGTAGAGGAAGTGGTAAACGATTTTCTTCTGGAAGGAGTAACTGTACTTTTTTAATTTCTTCAGTGAGTTTAGAAGGATCAATAAGGTATGGATGAAGTTTTCCATGAGCTGCGGAGTAAATAGCGTTAAGAAGGTGATCTTTTGTTGAATAGTAATATTCTGATAAAGAGTTGAACATTGTGAAAAGTTCATTTAGTTGAAGGAAGGATTTATTAATTATGTTATTATTATTTGAGTTTTTGTTTAATTGATTAATGATTTTATCGGTTTCCTTAATTTTTTCTTTTATTTTAATAATTTGGTCGTTTGTAAGATTTAATTGGTGGATGATATTTTTTGATATCGAAATTTGTTTTTCGTGTAATTGGGATTCGTAATGTTGTTGTTGGTTAAGTTTATTTATGTGTCGAGAAAAAGTTTTTGCATCCTCGTCGTCGAGGGTGCCAAATAGTTGTTTGGATATAGAACCAATAGCATTTATTAATCCTCTCTTTTGTAATCTAGGTTTTATGGTTGTACCTAAGTATTTGTTAATAATTTGATCTTGAGATTTTATTCGATCAAGTATTAAAGTAGATAGGGTAGGAAGTGATTCGCATTGGGATGGGAGTTCGTGAGAAGAGAGAAGTTGCTTACAAGTAGATAGAATTTTGTCATAGGTAAGTAAAATAGAACTATATTGTGATTTGAGTTCGGTAAAGTTAGTATATATGACTAAATTCCAATGGTTAGAGAAGAGCTTAAGGTTACCAACGTGTTCGTAGTATATTCCAGTCTTGTTTTTCAAATCGACGATTTCATATGGTTGCTCGTGGTTGATCATCATTGGGTCACTCAGAATTATGTTACAGATGAGAATTACGAATATTAGTTTCTCCATTTCTGGAAAGAATATTGAGATTGAAGATTTTGATTAACTTGAAAAAATTTTTAGTCTATTGTTGTGGACTTTAACTATTTTATTTTTTAATTTTAATTTCGGAGTTTACTCCTGACTTGGATAAGATTTCGTAAGGTCCTGACCAAAGAGGAAGAAGCTTTTTGTTTTTATTTTTTGGATTACTTTCATTTTTGAGTAGAACAAGCGTTCCTATCTGGAAGTCTCCAGGATTTTGCCTTCTATCGTACTGAAGTTTTGAAGATTCCTTACTCTTGAGAAGTTTGTCTCTAGCAATTTGATGACAATGTTGGAGCCTTGATTTTAGTTCGTTTGCATACAAATCGTAATTATAGCAGATTTCAGGGTTTTTTGTAACACTAGAAGGAAGTTCAATTTGTCTACCGTACATAAGTTCAAAGGGAGTGTATGACGTTGAAGTGTTGGGAGTCGTGTTATGGACGAAAACGGCATATTTAATCCAGTTATCCCAATCATCTTGAGATTTATTGATAAAACTACGTAGATATTCAACGAAGTTTCTGTGGCTTCTTTCGCAAGATCCATTTGATTGTGGTCGGTATGCAGTAGTTTGGAGTTTAGTAATTTTAAGAAGTTTACATACGTTTTTGAATATATCGCTTAGGAAATTTTGGCCTTGGTCGGACAAGACGTATTTGGGTGTGCCATATCGAAATATTATTTCTTTGACGAATGCTTCGGCGATTGTATTCGCCTCTTGATTTGGTAAAGGAATTGCATCAGTGTATTTAGTAAGATCATCGATGAATGTTAAAAGATATTTATTATTATTATTAGTTATAGGATAGGGACCAACGATATCAATAGAAATCTTTTCGAAGGGGTATTTGGAAGTTGAAGTTATGACCATAGGTTCCATGGTGTATTTTGTTACTTTATTTTTCTGACAGAGTTCGCAATTTTTAATGTAGTTTTTTATATCTTGAAACATATTCTTCCAATTGTGATATAGTTTTATACGTTTAAAGGTTCTGTTGACGCCACAGTGTCCTCCAATTGGATTTAAATGGAATTCCTTAAGAATAGTTTTGATTTCATTTTCCGACAAATCTGGTTTTGCCGAAGAAATATTCGAAGAGTTAGTAGTTATGACTGAAGGCGTTGAACAAGAATTAGAACTAGGTTGTAAGGAATTAGAGTTGTTATTTGAAGATGTTGAAGCACTTGAAGAAGAAGAATTATTATTATGATTTGTAGATGAAGGAGATGCTTCTGGATCATTATTTATAATAGAAGATGTGGAACAAGAATTAGTATTTTCATTTGAAGCATTAGAACAAGAATTCGTATTTGTTGATTTGGAACTGGGATTGGAATTAGTTTTCGAAGATTTGGAACAAGATATTGAAGAAGAATTTGAATTTGTATGTGGAGATTTAGAACAAGGACTAGGAATTGGTTTTGAACAAAAATTAGAAATTGGAGATTTAGAAGACGAACTTGAATTTATGGATGTTGGACAAGAATTAGCAGTTGGCGATGAATAAGACAAATTCGTATTTGTTGGTGGTGATGAACAAGAACTAGGAACTGACGATGTAGAAAAAGAATTAGTACTTGCAGACGATATGGGAGATGATGAAGATGACGAATTTCGAGAAGAAGTAGAAGAGGATTTTGTATCGGATCGAAGAGTCATTTTTGCGATTCTGCTAAGACAGTCAGCGTTTGTATTTTGTTCACCTTTTTTATGGATGATTTCATATTCAAACTCTTCGAGCTGTAGGCGATATCTCATCATTCTGGAATTTATATCTTTACAGTTGTGAATATAAATTAGAGGTTTATGATCAGTGTATAGTTGAAATTTTCTACCATACAGATAAGGTCGGAAATGTTTGACTGACCAAACAATAGCTAAAAGTTCCTTATCAGTAGTAGAATAATTTTTCTCACTTTTATTAAGAGTTCTTGAGGCATAAGATATAGGAAGGTCATTACCAATTTCACCTTGTGAAAGGACACTACCAATAGCTACATCGCTAGCATCCGTTGTTAAGATAAAGTTTTTGGTGAAATCAGGATATTGAAGGAGAGGCGGATTAATTAGTCTTTCTTTTAATCCATGAAAGGCATTTGAACAAAGAGGAGTCCAGTCGAAGCGAACATCCTTGCGTAAAAGGTTAGTAAGAGGTTTGGAAATTTTTGCAAAATCTTTAATAAAGCGGCGATAATAACCTGCAAGTCCTAGGAAGCTTTTTATTTCTTTGGCGTTTTTAGGTTGAGCGAAATTTTTTACGCATTCGATCTTTTGCGGATCAGGTTTGATACCTGATTCATTTATCACGTGTCCTAGGTAGGTGAGTTCTGTTCGCAAAAACTGGCATTTATCGGGTTGCAATTTAAGATTATGTATTTTGAGACGTTCAAAGATTTCTTTTAATTTTGAATTGTGTTCATCTAAGGTTTTACCATAGACCACGATGTCATCCATATAAACAAAGGTTTTTATACCTTGTAGACCAGTCAATACATTATTCATCAACCTTTGGAAGGTGGCTGGGGCACCTTTTAATCCATAAGGCATTCTAATGAATTCGTAATGACCAAAAGGTGAAGAGAAGGCGGTCTTCTCTCTATCTTCCGGTCTAACTTGGATTTGATGGAATCCACTGGCGAGGTCTAAAGTAGAAAAAAATTTTGAACTTCCCAACTGATCTAGAATATCAGTTATGTTGGGTAATGGAAATGCATCACCGACAGTTTTGTCGTTGAGTTTGCGAAAATCGACGACGATTCTCCATTTCTTATTACCATCTTTATCAGGTTTTTTCGGAACAACAATAAGTGGGAAATTCCACGGACTATTCGATGGTTGGATAATATTATCGTCCATCATCTCATGGATTTGTTTATCCACTTCTTGTCGTTGTGCTTCCGGCAACCTGTAGGGTTTTATATAAGTAGGTGTTGCATCCGGGGTAAGGATTGGGTGTTGTACAGAAGAGGTATGAGTTAACTTATCTCCTTTTATAAAAAATAAGTCACTATACAAGCAACATAAATTTAGAATAGATTCCTTTTCTTTTTTTGTCATGTGGTCTGTCTCGACTAGCTCTTGTATAGTTTTAATTCTATCATAAGAAGCAGGATATTGTTGTATTTGCAGAACATTGTAGTTAGAAACTTCGTCAAATACTATGTCATCAGTATTAAGCTCAATGAGGGATTCAGAGGAATTAACGACCGATATGTACGAGATAGAACTATTGGCAGGAGTAATACTATTGCCAATATATAATCCATTGGGAAATTGTTGGGAGAGACATATACTATCCACATTAATTTCTTTGAGAACGGGTACTATGATTTCTGATCTAGGTGGGATAGTAACAAGACTTGAAGGGATTAGATCATATTCAACAATGAAAGTTTTCCAAGGGAATGTAAGCATTTTAATGCCGTAGTCGATTTGAGCTTTATGATCATCTAAGAAATTGTTACCTATTATCCCGTCAGTACTTATAGGGAAGTTTTTATCTACTACATGAAAAGGATAAGAAATAGTTATATTTTTGGGAAGATTGATACGCAGTTGTATAACCCCTTTGGTATGAATAACTGAATTTGTAATGCCAGAAAGAGAATGAATTATGTTAGAGTCTACATGTAGTTCTGGCTTTAATTTATCTATTTTAATCAAACAAATTTCACTACCACCATCGACGAGAAATTTTGAAGGTTGAGGATTAAGCAAGGTTTCAGATGAAATTTTGATTGAGTCTACTCTACTTATTTTATTATTTAAATTTATATGGAAGATGTGGCGAGAAGAGATTAAGTTTGAGTCCGAAGCCTGCCACTGGTTCCGGCCTCTGAATGGTTTTCCGTATGCTTATTTGTTGAGGAGGAGGAAATTGCATTAGAATTGTTTTGTTTTCTATTATTATTGTACTCCCTTTTTCTGCATTCGTTTATATGATGTCCGAGGTTCTTACAATAACTACAAGTAATTGTTACTTTTTTAACCTCACTTTTGAAAGAAGGAAGCTGTTCTTTGTTTTTCTTTAAGTAACATTGTTCGATGCTATGTCCAGTTTTTTTACAAAAATTACAAGAGGTAGGATTTCTGGGTTTTAGTTGTGATGGGTTATAGGAAGTTTGGTTATTATATGAGAAACCACTTTTCTCTTCTAACACGGCAGCTTCTATAGCTTCCGTCAGAGTTGTGAATCTCGAAGCTTTGATGATGAGACTTATTCTAGGATTAAGGCCTCTCTCGAATGCTTTTAAAGCAGTTTTACTGTTGAGATTGATAATAACGCTAGAACTTTCTGATCCTTCGCTAGCTATGCAAGCATCGTTCAGATTTGCAAGCGTTTGTTCCAATCTATTAGAGTAAGAACGCACTGTCTCATTTGTTCTTTGCTTTATATGTATTAGTTCCAACTGGAGTTGGGACAGAGATTTTGTTTCTAAGAATTGTTGAACTAGTTTTTCCTTAAGGGATTCCCAGGAGGTGAATTCTGTGTATTTTACTATATTATATGCTGGACCAATAAGTTTAGTTTTAATAATTAGGAGAAGGATAGGAATTTCGGTAGCGGCGATATCTTCGGATATCAAATCACACGCATTTAGGAACTTGTGGAGATTAGCTCTGTTCCCATCAAATTCGGGAATTAGTTTGAGGGCAAAAGATCGATCTAGTTTTGGAGCCATTTCAGTTTCGGTTTCTAAAATGGAATTAGTGATCTCGGAGGAGGAGGAGTTTTCGACAGTACTAGAATCGGAATCTTCGCAGTCGGATATTTCGATAGTTTTATTCTCGGACATAAACTGATTATATTATAATAATAAGTATTTAAGAAAGAAGAAAAAAAAAAAAATTTATTCAAAAAAAAAAATTGATTCGAATTTAAAAAAAAATTAGATAGATAAAAGTAATGATAATAAT
The DNA here is from genome assembly GCA_963921185.1 of Dasysyrphus tricinctus. Classification (NCBI taxonomy): domain Eukaryota; kingdom Metazoa; phylum Arthropoda; class Insecta; order Diptera; family Syrphidae; genus Dasysyrphus; species Dasysyrphus tricinctus. The sequence goes on from OY992530.1 coordinate 246,305,079, forward strand.
ATATATTAATTGATATAGGCAATAAATAATATATAATTTTTTGTTTGATAAAAGTACATTAATTTTACATTGTATAATTAATTAATAATACCTAAATACTTTCTTGCCTGTTTTTGTGCGTAAGTTAGAGATGAATGAGATAAAGGCGTTGCTGTTGGTTAAAGATGTTGTAGATGTTAAAGATGTTGTAGAAGTTGATGTTCCAGATGTTGTAGATGTGTGAATTTTGATTGTCTTTTATTTTATTTTATTGAATTTAAGTCTTTTTCTTTTTCTCTATTTTTCTTGTAAGTTTTTTTTTTTTTTTGTTAAATTTTGTTGTTGTTTCACTTTTTGTTATTTTTTTTTTTTGTTTCACTTCTTGTTTGCACTTGTCACTTTTCAGGCAAACCCCACACCTGACACCAATTTTTATGTTGTGCTTTATTTTGTTTTTAACTTGAGACGCACGAATCTCAAGCGGGGTCTTACCTTTTTTAGTGTTCTTGTTCTTTTATGTGAAGCCAAACAAAATATAGTTTGTGTTTTTATTTTATTAAATTTTATTAAACATTTATTTAGGTTCAATTTGGTTCTTATCACTAATTTACATTCTTATTTTTATAATTTGAAAAAAAAGATTCAGAGTTTCTTAACTTAGTTGAATTCAAGATTTGGAAAAGGTTTAGTACTTCAAAAATACAAAAAAATAGAAACGAATTAGAATTTCTTAATATGACTCGACGATGCGGCGGTCCGATTCTTAGTGTCGGATATCTGCCTCGCTACCCGACTCGAGAACACACACAAAAAAAAACATGTCACCGACTCCGAAGTGTGCCTGTGCACAGCTGGGAGTAATGCACGTTTTTTGTGTCAAGAAAAAAAATGAAATTGGATAGTGTGGATTGGAAAAAAAAAGAGTGCATTTGGATTCAGAGTTGAACAATAAAGTAAATGATGAATATGGAATATGGAATATTGGTCAATCGAAAGGAAATGATGACTGTGGGAATTTGAAGTGGCAATGGTTACAATTGAAAATGAATGGATGGGTCATGAAAGGGCATGAGAAATGGAAGTGGGTGAGGAAAAGACGTTGGAGGTTGTGAAGTGTGTATTTTACAACACTATCTATGAAAGGTTGCAGTATGAGAGATGGCAGCCTTCCATCCTCTACGATCACGAGACCGTCATCTAGACCAAGCCTTATAGAATCCACGATGGCTTGGTCTTTAAATGGGAGGTGGTTCGATCTTCTTTGTTCTCTCAAACATGGGGGATGGGATTCAAAGACTCCCTTGGTTTGAATACTATTGGGCAGTCACTCGATGTCGCCGAGACAATGCAGTTGACGTGTTTTGATTTTCACCTCTTGATACAGCCAGCTCATAGAGTTCGCTGTTGTATCTTCTCCTTTATTCGCCCTCTTCGCACACAGGACCAAATATCCATCGAAGAATTTTTTATTGGAAAGAGCCCAGTATCAGCTCTCCCTTTCTGCTTATATCCCAAGACTCGGCGCCATAATGGATCTGTTGTGCCTTAATGAAGAAGCACCGGTTCTACTTATGAGTAGATGACATTCGTTGGATGAGTAAGATAAACTCCCTACCTAACTTGAAGTTTTTGCTATCAACCAGTGGGGTTTCGTCCGGGTTCGTTTCCAGATCTTTTATTGTTTGTTGATTCATGTATTTGGAACGAGATTGAAGAAATTACATGATAGTGTATCCACTTGCCTAAACCCCATGCATGTTTGGAATAGTGTGGAAGAGATTTTCCCTAGTTGCACATTGCATCGTGTATTTTCCAACACGACACAGCTGGGGATTCCAAGCTCAGCCATCGCCATATAAAGTTCCTGACGATAAATGCTATCATAATATGTGGAATTGAATTCTCATTGGTCTCTTCCAGGCCTGGCCGGAAGCAACACTGGTACTTGTCGATTATAGTGGGTTGCAGAACGGCTTAGGACGGCTTTCTTCCTCCCAAACTTGGCTGATGAGTTGATGCATGTCTAACACTTCCCCTCCATACTTGGAGAGCTCCTCTGGTAAACCATCAGATCCGGCAGCCTTGTGGTCTACCTCTTCAATACTGGGTCTTCATTGACTAGGCGTTTGTTCTCTTCTTGTCCTATTTATCGCTCTACCTGATGCCTATTGATCAGCTGCTGGAAATGCTGCTTGAATACATCTACTATTCCCAGTGCTTCGGTGACTAGGTTACCTTCGCTGTTTTGAAGAGCCTGCGTTCCGGTTTTAAAACAATCAGCCAGTTGCTTGGCTTTTTTTTCATAAATCTTCCGCGTGTTATTTTGATCGTGAGACTCTTCGATCTTCTTATCCACTCTTCTTCTTGCTCAGTACTCTCTCTTCTCTCGCTGCTCTTGTTTAAACCTGCAGCATGTTTGCATGTGCATCCCCTGTCACTTTTCTCAGCTGTACTCACAGGTTCTTTTTCGGGGGTGGTTGGTAGTCTATTGTGGTTTCGACCGCTTTTTTGATGATATCACGATACTGGGACCACTGGTTGTTGGTGTGCTCAGGTGCTCTCCGGAGGCTCTGGTGATTCCAGCTATGCTAAGGCAACCAACGTCGAATTCCTTCGTAGGGGCGATTCGTAGTTTCTTTTCATTCGGCAGTTGACTTCTTAACCCTGTGGTAACAAGGAAATAGTCAGAGTTGATGTTAAAATAAGCACACAATTGATGTGTAGCATTCGTTACATTCCGCATGGCCATGTTGACGCCACACAGTGACTACCCGTTGCTTTTCAAGAATTTGGCAAAGAAACCCTTTTCATCTATGTAGATTCAAATATATTTTTGATATTAAGTGACAGTTAGCGGTTTGCTTATATGTTTGATTGATGATATGTACACAATATCATTAATCAAACGTCATTCATAAAATATAATTGTGTTTTATTCAGTTCCATATGGATTTAAAAATACAAAAATATTTGGATAAATTATTTATCGAGTGCTACAAAAGCAAATAAAGTTTTGTGGGAACTTACGTCAGCAGGCTACGTACGTAGCTCAGGACAAAAATGAAATAATGAAAAAAATATTTTAAAATCACCAGTGTCAGTGATGTAAAAATAAAATGAAACACAATACAGACGCAAAATAAAAAATAAAAAAGTTTTAAGAGCTGTGGAATTCCTTTGACTGGTGGCTATCAAAACTGATAAATCATGCGTACATCATGCTTTTTACATACACATAATATTCCTCAAGAGTGTGACTCGGGATTGATAATGGGTACTATTGTTTATAAAGGTGCGTAGACTTGCAAGGACTTGTAAATTGATTCGCATAGACTTGTGTAGACTTGTGTAACGTGTGTAGACTTGCGTAGCCTTGCGTAAACTTGTGTACACTTACCTAGCCTTGCGTACATTTATGTAAACTTGAGGAGTCTCATCCTAAGAACCATTTTCTATAACCTATACAACGAACTGAAATATCAAAAACCAAAATATCTACCCGATATAATTATTTACATTCATGCCCTGAAAACTAGAAATACTTACCCGTCCGACAGCATGCTCCCATTGTATGTACACTCCTCGAGCTGCAGAACCCAATAGCTTATCAGCACTGACACAGGAATTCTCCACATAAACTCAAGGACAACAATAACAATAACAAGAACTAGGTGTGGTGGAATTAAATTAGTAAATGTGTTCGAAGAAGCGAGAACTCCACTGAAAGCAGCAACCAGGCGCAGGCGTGAACCTCTTCCAGTCTCCACTCTCTACTAAAAACGAAGATTTTTGCCAGTTGTGCCGAGATTTTTACCAGTTTTACTGTAATTTTTACCTGATACTTCCGAGTTTTAAACAGTAGTACTGAAATTTTTACCAGTTTTACTGTGGTTTTACCGGATTTGTCCCAGATTTTTCAAATTTAAAGATTTTTACTAGTTTAACTGTAATTTTCACCGGATTTGTTCGAGATTTTTACCAGTTGTACTGAGATTTTTACCAGTTTTATGCTACATTTCCACCTAACGCTAATCTGAGATTTAATAAGATTTACCTCAAATCTTCTTTAAATCTCGAAGATTTACCGTACAAATTCATTTCTTGTTAAATATTCCTAGGACAAATACTTTTACAAATCGAACTAACCTATTCTTGTATGGCGCTGAAGGATTCATTCATGGCTGAATTCAGTTCTTCACAAAGGAAACATTCTATCTCACTTCCTCTTCATAAGAAAAAATGAAACACCATTTACATTTTTAAAGTGCTGTCAAAGAAATCTTATTTAAATCTTTTTGTGCGGTGGAAACACCAAGTAGATTTATAAAATCTGAACTGCGATAAACCTTTGGTGGAAACATAGCATTACTGTGATTTTCATCAGATTCGTCTGAGATTTTTATCAGTTGTACTGAGATTTTTCACTTTCACCAGCTTTCTTCCACTCACTTCACTGGATCCTGCACGTAATTCGTGGCACACTGTCTGAACATGACTTTATGTAACACGAGCTTCTATGGATAAGGCCAACCAGCTATGTCACCCACCATCATATGCAGCCCAGAAAGATTTACAATATGAATAGCTGGTTGTTATCAATTATGTATGTCTTGATGTAATTAAAATGGAGTTTTGGGTTATTTAGCTTATTAAAGAAAGACTTTAAACTAAAGTTTTGTGCTTCTTTAGTAGAAACCCTGGGCCGTCTTTCGTGCTGATGGTCAAGGTAACCAAAATGATATCTCTGGCCGCGGTGTTCTTTTAGCAGTACACAATCGTTTTGATGCTTGCCTAATCAAAAAGTCTTGCGCATCTTCGTTTGAATTTGTGTGCGTGAAAACATCTCTGAAAAATCGGAATTTATACTTTGTTTGCTGCTATATTCGCCCTTCGCAGCCCACTCAAGCCTACCAACTTGCTGTTGATGAAATCGATTCCCTTGTTGAAGTCGCAGATCCCCTAGATGATTTTATTATTGTTGGTGACTTCAACCTCCCACAACTGCGTTGGGCTCCGTCAGATGATGAAGCATCTTTTATACCTGTTAATGCCTCCTCTTCGTTTATCTTAATAATCTAGTAAAAAATATTGATTTCTGTTCCTTCCTGAATAATAATAATTCAATCGATATCGCCTTGGAATTTTTCTACAAGTCTATCTTTAACTGTCTTGTACAGACTATCCCCTACGTACCCCGTAAAAATGTCTCCTCTTCCCCTCCTTGGTATAATAAAGAACTGCGTACCCTTCGTAATGTCAGAAACAAACTTTGGAAAACTTTCCTGCAATCCAAGTCTGCTTTCGACCTCTCGAACTATCAGCAGGCTCAATGCCGCTTCTCCGCCCTCTGCGAATTTCTCTACCTTGAATACGTTGACAGCATGCAAGACTGCCTGATCTCTGACCCTAGACGCTTCTATCAATTCATTAACGTCAAACGTGGCTTTCCCTCAGCTCTTAAATTCCTGGACACGACATCTGCCGAACCTAAAATTATCACAAACCTTTTTGCCTCCTTTTTCAGGCAGTCGTACAGTGATCACCCACAAGAACCTGACTACTGTTTTTTTTAGCTACCTTAAAAGTACCCCACAGACCTCCCTTGTCACAGTTGAAATTAGTGTTGATGTCATCATCAAAAAGATAAGTTTGCTTAAGGATGACTTCTTTCCTGGTCCAGATGGTCTACCTGCCATATTCTTAAAAAAATGTGCTTACTCCCTCTGCCAGCCACTTGCAGCATTATTCCGCCTTTCACTTTCTCAAGCCGTATTCCCAAAATTATGGAAGGATTCTTTTATTTTTCCCGTTCATAAAAAAGGTGTAAAGAACGATTGCTAATTACCGTCCCATAGCCAAACTTTCTTCTATCCCTAAGCTTTTCGAAAGTATTGTGTACGACTCTCTTTACTTTCACTGCAAATCTATCTTTTCTCCACAACAGCATGGCTTTTTAAAAGGCCGATCTACCACAACAAACCTTACGGAATTCATTTTTAAGACTCTAAATGCATTAGAGAGAGGAAATGAAGTGGACGTTATAACCACAGATTTTAGTAAAGCTTTCGACAAAATATGTCATCAAATTATTTACCTTAAGCTAAGAGCCCTCGGTTTTCCACCCTTTTTCATCTCATGGCTCAGTTCATACCTAGAGAACCGCCAATATAGTTATATTTAGGTTTTCAATCTCCGATCCCATTTATGCTACTTCGGGTGTTCCTCAAGGGAGTCACCTCGGACCTTTGATCTTTGTCTTAAAAATAAACGACGTCATCAATGTAATTAATGATTCAAATCTCTCCATATACGCTGATGATATGAAAATAATTAAGGTCATTTCTACTCCCACTGACTCTCTTTCACTTCAAAACGATCTTATTTCATTCCAAACCTGGTGCGACAAAAATTTTTTAGAACTTAATGTTGCTAAATGCCAGTTCATAACCTTCTCCCGAAAGCGATTACCCCTACATTCCCGAACCTATTACTTTCATGATGTAGCTATTCTTTTTTTTTCTATACGAGACTTGAGAGTAATTTGCGACAGTCAGCTAAACTTTCGTGCCCATTTTGACCATATAATTAACAAGGCCAATTCTTCACTCGGCTTCATAAAACGTTGGTCTAAGGAATTCTCGAACCCTTATGTCACTAAGTCCCTCTATATAACTTTTGTTAGACCCCTCCTTGAATACGCTAGCCAAGTTTGGTCGCCATATCAGAACTGTCATTCCCAAAGAATTGAAGCTGTGCAACGTAGGTTTCTTCGATTTGCCCTCCGCGGTCTTCCTTGGTCTGATAATCTCATCTTACCCCCTTATGAAGATCGATTAAAATTGATCAATTTGCCAACCTAAAAAAAACGTCGAGAATATGCTGACATACTTTTTCTGCACCAGCTCCTCGGGACTATTGATTCTTCCTATCTTTTGGAAATGATTCCTATTACTACTAACCCACGTTCCCTCAGATCCACTTCTCTCTTCCGCCTTTCTCATCACCGCACAAGCTATGGTCGGTTTGAACCAAGCTCAAGAATGTTGCGTCTAGCCAATAATTCACAGGACATCTTTGACTTCCATATCAGTTCTTCCTCACTCCGAACCTCTCTTTATAACTCGTCCTAATTCAAAGCCCCTGTTGTCTTTAATTCATTTTTAGGATTTATTTTTAAGTTTTTTTATGTAAAAAAAAAACTGGTGGGTGGGCCTACGGGCCCAGATCAATAATAAAAGAAATAAAAGTAAAAAAACAAGCAACAAAAAAAAAAAAAACAACGAAAAACCCACCTAGAATTAAGTTTAGAATTAAGTAGACACTTAAGTGCACGCTTGTATTAAGCTAAATAAATAAATAAATAAACCGGTGAGATATCATCATGACAAGTTGCTTAACTGTTGATATTGATCATAGATCACACTCAGAAACCTTATTTCTTGAAATACAGATTTGTGTCCAATAAATTCTTAACTACATTCTATTTACGTTATGTGGACTTGAAATACTATGTACTAGGTAATTTAAAGGTTTTATTAATATTTCGAATGTTTTGTACTTGTAAAACCAGTTCAATATTTGTTAAGTCCTTGCAAGAATAAAACAAAAATATGTAAAATTTGCATAAAGAACTTAAGCCCATAAGCTTTGATAGACATTTGTAACTTGTTTGTTGTTCATTTCTGAAAATCAGACTTAAAACAAATCTATAAGCTTTGACCATTTTCCAATAAAAATATTTCCATATTTACGCCTTTGCTTGCTTTGAAAATTCTATTCCTGGTAAATTATATCATTTACGTCATCATATAATAATTTCTTGTCCAGAGAAAATGTACTCCAACCGACAAACGTCGCTCGGCGTCGGTGGAAATGGAAAATAAATAATAAACAAAAACACAAAAAGCACCAGTGCAACAGAAATTCATTTTGGATATTACAAACCCAAACACATACAAAAATACTTAATCGCCCACCCGCAAAGAGAAAATATTTTTTCATTCTTTCACGGGCAACGAACACATTTCGAAGAATGCCGCCGAGCCGCATTGTTTTCAAGGGTAGTTTTTGAGCGTTTCTTTTCTTTTCGTTTTTTTTCTTTCTTCTTAATTCAATAACAACGTTATTATCTTTTGTTCGAAGAATATTTATATTTTAAAAAAAGCAACAACAAAAATTTACAAGTGGCGCCATTGAAAGTGCTTTCACTACGTTCTGTCAATATGGTGGTGGGGTTTCTAGTTTATAGTTTGTTTTTCCTTTTATATGTATTATTAACAATTCCATACAATCAACAGGCAATCACCATGTACTCGTACATCTATCAATATAAATTAACAATCAATAAAAGAGTAAATAGTTTCAATTGTAGTAGACTTACAACTTTTGCTAGAAGAATGTATACGCCAGCCTTAATTTTTCATTTTATACCCACTCGTAGCATATTTCCTCCCACTGAGATTGAAATTACGCAATTTCGAGAACTTGATTCCAAAATAACCCAACAAATAAAGTACTTACACTATGCATACCTACATGCATATGGTAGACAGTTTTGTTTGACGGCTTCCGTAAAGGCAGGGGGTAATAGGCATGCTCCGTCAAAAAGTGAGCAACATTTTTTATTCCTCAGTTATTTGAAAGAAAAACTGAGAAATTCTGTTCGAGACTCGAGATTACTTAGGACTCGTGAGATTTCATTTTCCTGAACATGCCTGTTGTTTGAGTGTCTTCCAAGCGAGTAGGACCTATTTAGAGATTCTATCGCAATAATTTACTTTACTTTTTGGCGAGAAATATGTACTTAAATTGCTTTGTTAAAACTTTAGAAACACGATTCATAAATATAAAACAATTCGAAAACAAAATAGTTGTCAAGGTAAACTCAATCTGACAGCAGATATTTTTTGACAGTTTCATTAGCTCTGTTTGATTACTTTATTGAAAAACTGGTATAATGTGTTATTACTACGTTTACATGTGGTGTTAAAAGTCAGTTCTTTTTTATACCTGCATCTAGATGAAATGAACTTGATTCAACTCGATCACGCTCGGGAAGCGGGGTTAAGTCGAAATTCGTGACCAAAAACCTGGGTTAATAAGTTGGTTTTAAAGATAAAGTATTACTGTCTGTTTATTTGATTATTTGTATACAATTATGGTTTTGTTTTATTAGATATCTGTAGTAGGTGTTTACTAAATTTTATTTGTTTTGCATTGAAATAAATGGATTAATTCCCGCTTGGAAAAACAGGTGCCGTGTCATAAGGCCTAGTGACATAAGACCCAATTTGAATATTTGGCCTTATGTCACTTAACAAAAGCGACATAAGGCCAAAGAACTCCGCAAAAAATGCTCAATTTTTTATAGAAAAAATGGTGCGGCAAATTTTTTTGACACAACATATCACGACAATTGCTAAAACAAATTCCGTACCAAAAACCACAAAGAATAAAAAGTTTTCATATGGTAGTGCTGGATTTATTGAAAAAAAAGGAAGAAATCGATTTTGGGGCCTTTTTTCATATTCAAGGAAATTTTTATAGAAAAAATGGCGCGACAAATAATTTTTTGACACAACTTATTCAAAGATATATTACGACAATTGTTTAAACAAATTCCATACCAAAAAACACAAAGAATAAAAAGTTTTCATATGGTAGTACTGGATTTATTGAAGAAAAGGGAAAAAAATCGATTTTGGGTTATTTTTTTTAAAAAATAGGTGCGACAATTTTTTTTCTTTTTACGATATATTTACGACAAATTCTCATATTCCTTTTTCTTTTTTGAGTTTATTTTACCCTATTTTGAGGAGTGGTAGTGCTAACTTAACTCTCAAGTTAGCACTATTTTAGATTTAAAAAATTTTGAAATGGTAATGCTTACTCGACGGACATGAATTATTATTACTTCCGCCTTATTTCGACCCCGTTATATAATAATTACCGGTTTTTGGCATTTTTTTGAGCGCTTTAAGAGTCCTCCGGACTGGACAAAACCAGTCATTTGCTAACTTTATTTTTGCGTATATAAGACCGGTTTTTTTCATTTTCATCATATACTTTGTTATATAAAACTTTTTATTTTTACTAATTCGTCACTATTAGGCGTATTATTGTACTAAAAAAAGCATTTTGTAAAAGTAACGGATTTTAACTTCCAAATTTACATAAATTTTCTGTCAATAAGTGGCTTTTAAGAATTAAAAATTTCAATATCAGATGATACAATTATGATTATTGGGAAATTGGGAAAATTGGGTGTGCTCGGCGTCCGCTCAGCGTCCGGTCAGCATCCGCTCGGCGTCCGCTCGGCCTCCGCTCGGTGTCCGCTTGGCTTCCGCTCAGCGTCCGCCCGGTGTCCGCTCGGCCTCCGCTCAGCGTCCGCTCGGCCTCTGATCAGCGTTCGCTCGGCCTCCACTCGGCCTCCGCTTGGCCTCCGCTCAGCGTCCGCTCGGCGTCCGCTCGGCCTCCGCTCAGCGTCCGCTCAGCATTCGCTCGGCTTCCGCTTGGCAGTAGACTCCTTGACGTCATCAGAAACATTGGCAATATTAACGCATGAAATGTTGACGATCACACGAATGACGAAACTCGGTCAGTATTATCCCAAAAGACGATTACACTTGGATTGGAAACAGCTAAAAATTCAGAATTTCTTGAAGTTTCTTTACTGCTCCGGAAAAAGTGATTTAAGGGCAATTGGGTGACATTTGCATCAAAATATACTTTTGCTGCCAAAATATAGTTTGTCTTCAATCTGTCAAGCCATCAACTGTCAAATATCTTTGAAGGATGGTAACGATGTCGATGGATTAAAAAAACAACTAAAAAATTTGAAATGCTTGAAATGTTTTTACCGCTCCGGAAAAAAGTGATTTGAGGGCAATTGGGTGGCATTTGGATTGATATATACTTTTGTGTCAAGTTCGCCCCCCCCCCCCCCCCCCCCCCATCTGTCAAGCCATTAACTTTCGATGTGCTCGTATTAAAATCCTCAAAAAATGCCAAATTTACGAGATCGAGATGGAGGTCACGTTGACATGGCAAAAAAATCCGCTGTGTCAACGTAAAGATATAGTCAACGCGTTGGTGAGTAGTCTGTCATAGTGTCCTAACTGCGTTGAAAGTGAGATTACACGGCCAACGAAAATAATCAACACATGAACCCATAAATTCGTGAATCAACACATGGACCCATTAATTCGTGTAAACGAGAGTGTCAACGCTGCCGTCAGCGCATGGATTCTGTGATCACATGGGGAAGAAATTTACGTAATTTTGACGTCAGAGAGTAAACGCGTTGACTATTAGCGTTGACCTTCTAATTATAGCTTTAGAATTCTTAGTCTGATTTTAGATCTAAATAATGTGACCCTAAAAAAATACCTATCAACATTCACATTATTTTTTAGTAATTTGGAGTTTTTTTAGTAGTACTTCGTTGTATAAAGGTTAGTGCGTTGTCATGCCAAAGGTCTGGGTTCGATTCCCAGCCACTGCCACCTGAAAACAAATATTTTTTCTGAAGTCCTGCCTCTTGCGAGGAACTGACAAGTCCTCCAAGAGTATACCTACTTGTCATGAATAAGTGCTTCCTATCTAGCTGTTGGAACTCGGCAATAAATTGTAGGTTCCCTCAATTCTTTCCTACAACACGCAGACTGGAATGGTTGAAAGTTGTGAGTCACTAGACCCTGTTTCTCCACGAGCTGTTGTGCCATTAAATTTATTTTTATTTATTTATAGTAGTTGACCTAAAATTTTATTGCCAACTTCTAACTGCCAGAATTGTCAAATTTCTTTGAAATTCAATCAGTTTAGGCCTTAAAAATTTTTCAATAAAAACTTCAAACTTCAAATAGCGCTAAGATTTGCTCTAAATAGCTTGAGAATATATTTATCAAGAATTTGGATAGGAAATGATTTTTGATGCCAAAATTCAACAAACGGCCAACTGTGTGGCATGCTGATGACCAAAACCAGAACCAACTTTATAATACGTTTCCGCGATGTTTTCACAAATGTTTGTTTAGTGAATTTTCAGTATTCTTACAATCAGTGCGAGTAGTTTTTTGATCTATAATAATAATTTAACCTCGTGGCATGCTGGTTAGTGCGTAGGACTGTCATGCCGAAGGTGTGGGTTCGATTACCAGCCGTGCCATCTAAAAACAAAAATGTTTTATTCCAGGTTCTGCCTCTTGCGAGGAACTGACAAATCCTCCTCCAAGAGTATACCTGTCATGAAAAAGTGCTTCTCATTTAGCCGTTCGGACTCGGCAAAAAACTGTAGGTCCCTTCCATTCCTGCCAACAAATACGCACTCAGGAAAGGTTGTGAGTTGTAAGTCACTAGGCCTTGGATCTCCACGAGCTGTTGCGCCACCCAATTTATTTATTTACTTTTAGTAATTTAACCGCCTAGTTTTGACTGCTAAAAACTGATCGCCATGGCAATGACAAAAAGGCGCCAAATTTATAATTTAACCTATTTTTAGAAGTCGTTGTATACCTAAAGCCTTTAATGATAACTTTAACCATCAGAACTTGGCATGATGACGATGAATTTAATTTTACAAGAGTCTGAGTTCGGCATTATGTATATTTTTTTAATAAAAAAATATCAATTAATTAATAAAGGTAATAAATAAAATATCAAAATTTGACGTGCTCTGAATCCCGTTTGAGGTTCAATTTCCGAAAAAAAAAAAAAAAAATTAACCAAATCAAAATTATTAATTTCAAAATGAAAGTTGAAACATTCGCTCTTTGAGGCCCGTTATAAAGTTGCTTTGTTCTCGCTCCACTAAAAATGCATTATAACCCCGATTTTTAAATCAAACAACAATATGTCATTAATTAAGTTCGGATTATGCACTGAGCTTAATATATAAAGCTCCAATTTTCCCGACAAATATATTAACTAATAAACCTGATAAATGTCTACAAAATGCATGAATAATTCGATTTTTTTATATAAAATTAAAATATCAAAAGCTGCTTAGCTAATATTGTGTCTATTGATTTTACTATCAAGTTGCGACCCGTTAATGTCTGTCAGTCTATAATTTATTAATGTTAATCAAAATGATTCACACACAGCAGCCAATAATAACAGAGGCACTGCAGAGTATCATAATCAATTGATTCATATAAAATTCTTTTGAATATTTTCATAGAAGACAACAAGAAACAAAAAAAAAGAGAATATTTTTGTTTATAGATTTAGATATTTTATTTTGTATCTTTTTCATTCGTACATATCTTTGATAGTTTTATTTAGCTACCTATTTTTTTAGTTATTTTTTTTTTCCAAGACGTTGAACGCTTCTCATCTAACATTTTGACCTGACATAATAATTAAGTACTATAGTATCACTCTGAATGTTATGATGATGCCTTTGAAGGGAATTAGTCCAATTAAAATTTAATTGATACCTACTCATGTTATTATAGAGAAAAATAAATATATATCTACGTATATACATATGTATATCTTACATATTTATTCTTTTGATGATGTGCGTCTGAGGAATGTAAGAAGGCATTGACTTGATTACATTTTTTTTTTGCTTGTCTTTTGTGTTCAAGGCAAAATAGCGACATCGGACTCTGAAGACTCTGTCAAGTTAATAAGCGTTTTGAAAATTGTTCAATTTGTTGGTTACATTATTTAAATCGATTTTGGATTGAACTTTAATGAAAGTAAAGTTAAATTTGTGTTGAACAATAATTAAGAATAGAATAGATAGAAGGTTGGATAGATTTTATAAAACAAAGTTCAGGGTTTGGTTTCATAAAAATTGACGACATTTCTTAAAATTTGACAACATTTTAGTAGGTAAACAAAATACTGGTAATTTATGTTATGTCATGCTTTTGAATTTATGGCGAAAATTTGTGATAAAGGTGAAACTTTTACTTTCGATCTAGAAAACTGAATTCGATTCTTTAATCTAGGGACAATGGCCTCTACTTTCTTACTTATTCGGCTTCCGATCAATGGAGGGTCTCTGCCTGAGATATTGCGGTCTTCCATCGGTTGCGGTCCCTTGCACGCTCCCTCCAGTCGTCGAGACCAAGTGCTCTTGCGTCTATAACCGCCTGGTTCCTGTAGCGGAGGTTCGGTCTTCCTGGTTGTCTCGAACCTAGGAGCTGGGATTCGAAGATTTTCTTGGCTGGATCGTTGTTGTCCAGTCGCTCGATGTGGCCGAGCCAGTGTACTACACTTAAGCTACATCCACATCTTGGTACAGCTCGTACAATTCACGATTGAATCTTCTTCTCCAATCGCCTTCTTCGCATATAGGACCAAATATCCGCCGAAGAATTTTTCTCTCGAAAGTGCCTAGTACCAATTACCTTTTTTTACTTATCATCCAGCACTCGGGGCCGTAGAGTAGAACTGGTAAAGTTAGAGTTTTATATAGTGTGGACTTTGCATTTCGAGAAAGGAGTTTTAAACCCATTTGTTTGGCCAAACAGAAGGAGCAGCGGTTTGCTAGGGTATTTCTTCGTCGGAATCCCACTAAAGTGTCGTTCGTGGAATTGATGTTTGTTGCGAGGTAGGTGAACTCCTTGACTACCTCGAAAATACTGCTACCAACAGTGACGTTTTGTCCTAGGCGATGGGCAGATGAGGCTTTGTTTGTTGATAGCATATACTTTGTTTTGTCCTCATTCACTTCAAAACCAACGCGTTTCACCTGTACATCAATAGCGGTGAATGCTTCAAGTATAGCTCTCTTGGAGCGGCCGATGATGTCGATGTCGTCCGCATAGCCAAGCAGTTGAGAAGACCTGTTGAAGGTAGTGCCTTCCATGTTAACACCACTCTTGGGCAATATCCGTTCCAGTACTAAGTTGAAGAAATCACATGATAGCGCATCTTCTTGTCTGAACCCTGTACACGTCTGGAATAACTCAAATGAGCTGTTACCCATTTGCACGTTGCACCGCGTATTTTGTAAAGTCATGCGGCAAAGCTGGATCAGTTTTTCCGAGATCCCGAGTTCCGACATCTCCTATAGAAGCACTTGGTGACTCATGCTATCATCTACGGCTTTGAAGTCGATGAATAGGTGGTGAGTCTCGACTTGAAATTCGTTGGTCTTTTCCAGGATTTGCCTCAATGTGAAGATTTGGTCTATCGTTGATCTGTCTGGCCTGAAGCCACACTGGTACGTGCCGATCATAGTGTTGCAGAAAGGTTTAAGACGCTCACATAGTACGTTGGATAGGATCTTGTAGGCAACATTAAGCTGGGATAAGCCTCTGTAGTTCTTGCATAACATAGAATCGCCTTTTTTTTGTAGACTAGGCATATGGAGCTATTTGACCAGTCGTCGGGCATACTTTCCTCCTCACACACTTGCTTGATGAGCTAGGACATCTCCTCCATGCTTGAAGAGTTCAGCAGGTAGGTCATCTGAACCAGCGGATTTGTGTTTCTTAAGCTTGTGGATGGCTTTCTTAACCTCTTCAGTACCTCTTCTTTGTTCCCCTGTCGCTTCCTCTGCATAATACCCATCAAGCAGTTGCTAGAAATGCTGCTTAAACACGTCTAAAATTCCCTGTGCTTTGGTGACTAGGTTCCCTTCGCTGTTTCGAAGAGCTTGAGTGCCGGGTGCCGGTCCTATAACCAGATGCCAGTTGCTTGACTGTTTTGTAGAGCCGGCGGGTGTTGGTGGCGGTGCTAGACTCCTCGAGATACATGAGGTGGGAGGCTGCGTATGCTCTTTTCTTTCTGCGCAGGTTTTTTTCTCTTTCCTTCTCTTTTCACGGTACTCTTCTCTTGCTGCTCTTGTTTTCCTTTGTAGCATTTGCATTCGTGCATTTTCCGTCTCCTGCTTCAATACCGCGCATTCATCATCATTTACCACGAGGATTTTTGTCTGGGTGGTTGATAGATTATGGTGGTCTCGACTGTCTCCTTAATGATGTCGCGATACTGGTTCCACTGTTTGCTGATGCTTGTGGCTGGGGGTACGGCCCAGAGACTCCCAGTCAATTACTTACTGTAGTCTCTGGCTTTCTCAGATGTGCTAGGGCATGTCATGTTGAATTTCTTTCTTTGGGCGGTCTTCGTTTTCTTTTCGTTGGACAGTCGGGCTCTGAACTTTTTCACAACAAGAAAGTGGTGAGAGTCCACGTTTGCACCTCGGAAAGCTCGCACGTCCAAGATGTTCGATGCGTGCCTTGCGCCAACTAGCGCGTGGTCGGTTTGGTTGGCGGTTCTACCATCTGTAGATCGCCAGGTTGCTGTGTGTATCCTTCGTGTGGGGAAACCTAGTGCTACTTATCACCTTTTAACGTGCTGCAGCAAAGTCGATTAATCGGAAGCCGTTAACTGTTGTCGTTACGTGGAGGGTGTGCTTTCCAACTAATCCTTTTCGACTTTAGGATTGAAGTTCCCGAGCACGACTTTGACATCGTATTCCAGACAGGCTCCGTACAGGAGGTCGTAAAACTCCTCCATGTTAGACTCCTCAGCTTCATCGGTAGGGTCGTGTGCACATATTAGGCTGATGTTTTGGAAGGTAGCTTTGATGCGGATCACAGCCAGGCGATTACTTAAAATTGATGCTTAAAATCGATGACTCGATCTGAGTCTATTTGCCACGGTGAATCCGCACCCTAGCATGTGCAGTCTTTGATGACAGCTGTAATAAATAATCCATCGTATCTCCTGAATCGCGGTAATGTCTGCCTTGTATCGCGAGAGGACAGATTCAAGTTTTTGAGGAGCACCTAGCCTATAGAGTGTCCTTACATTCCAGGTGCATACTCGTTGGTCGTAGTCCATTTTCGTTGCGAGTTTGGTTGCCATTTGAGGGGGGTCTTTATCTGAGGCTTCACGCGTCTTTCTCATAACAATGTTTTTTTTTTACTGTGGTCGGGTATAGCATCAACATTCCTATTTACAAATTTAGCAAGTCATGACTTAAAGTCAAGGCCGGTGGCTACCAATTTGGAGGTGATGTAAACACTTGATTGTAGGTAAAGATACTCCTCGAGGTCCCCATAGCTCTTACAACATCTTTCGACAATGGCTTCCAGCCTTGAATAAACTAGTGACACTTGGTGTGTTTGGTATCTCTCCCTATAAAAATGTGTAAAACCTTTTAAATTTAAAAAAGACGGGAAAATTCTCTAAGAGATAGGGAAACTTGAAAAAAGTAAACAAACGCACTGAAATATGAACTGCAGCACTTTTTGAATAAAACGTCATCTTTATGTATAAGTAGCGTTGCCACTTTGCCACAATTTTAGTAGAACGATTGCACTTTTTTTCGTCAAACAAACCTACTGCCTTTGAATTGAGTCACTTTTGGTTTTACAAAAAGAAAATTATCATTCAACAAAATTCAACCCACAAACAATGATTTCCCAATTTTGTACCATTATCATTACATCCGGCTATCGGCTTATTTTTGATGACAATCGTAACAGCTCAATTAATTATCTACTATTTTTAATTTCTTGTTCTTTTTTTTTGAATATAAAAATAAAAACTGGCAAATGAAGATCTATCCCAAGTAAATTTTCTGACAATGTACTTAGGAAAATTTTCCAATTTGTGGCAACGCTGTGTATAAAACGTCAAATGTGCAATCAAATCATCAGTTTAAGAAGAATTTCATCGTCGTCGTTAGAAGGCCCACCATGCAAATATTTTGTGAAAAAATTTCCATTGCATGCCTTGGCAAAGAACTTTTCGTTTTTGATTTGATGTTCCTAATTTCTATAGATAGATAACGATTGCGCATGTTGGGATTGAAATTGAAATTTTCTCAGTCGACTTCAAAATGTAACAGAAACTGAGAGCGGGGGTTTTGACAGTAGTTGTAACACTTCGTGTTCACAGAAATCTTTGTAGCGGAAACTCGCAAATTTTCCAACGGAGGGGAAATTATTGGCTCTATAATTGCGCTCTCTTGATGAAACTTTTTTGAGTTGACAAACAGGAATTTGTGAAAATTTTTATTGTGAACATTTTCAAGAAATTTCACGTTAGCAAATACAACTACTATTTCTTCAAACTTCAGGACCAAATTTTAGTGTAGATATCACTAGCCCGGATGACATCTGCCATATTTTTTTTTTCGCACGAACTGTCATTGATTAAGGCGTGTTCAACTTTAATTTATTAAGAGGCATATTCAAGATAATGAGATCTCAGAGCCCTTAGCTAATTTTGCTCCGGCAAAAAGTGAGTAAGCATATCCAATATTTTACTTCCTTAGTAATTTGACAGCAAAACTGAGAAATTTTGCTGGGTAATACTGTTCACGAGATTGGAGATTGCTGAGGGCTCTGAGATCTGATTTTCTTGAGCATGCCTAATGAATCAGTTTTGAAAACGACTTTTATGAAGTGTTTATAGTTCAGACAAAGTAATGTCGTTTTTGATTGGACGTTTGGAGCACTCATTTTGCACTCCATTTCAACTCATTCTGCTTCAAAAGCCATTGATTGGTTCTTCCGAGTAATGTTTTTGTAGTTTTTTTGTGTTACCGATTTCAAGAAGGATTAGATTTGGAACACATACAAAGTTTTTCGTCGGACTACTTGTCAAAAGTGATAAGTGCTTTTTGTAAAATGGCGTCATTCAGTTATGTATTCGATTGGAATAAAAAAGAGTGGAACAGCCAGAGAATCCAATCAAAAATGACATTTGAGAATTTCATGGCCTACATTGGATTTTTTTTGATTTTTCAGTATTCAAATCTCGCTTCCAACCTTGCCTGAGTGAGAATACTTACACTAAGCTTGATTTTAAGAACTGATAATTATCCAAAGTTCTCAAAGTAACTACAAGTTTGACGCCTTCCGTAAAGGCGCCGGATGGTATTTGGGTATCTTCCACGCAGCTATGACACATTTCATAAATCTACTCGAAGATTTTACTCTACCATTGTGCGTGAAGTGTTTAATTTAGTTTGTAAACATTTCATGAATACGACTGAAACTGAAAATATAAACGAAACAAATGCCCCCACAACAAAACAAAATAATTTTTAAAGGTAAACACAAACTGACAGCAAATATTTGCTCATATTATTTTTTGTTAAGATCTGTTTGTTTACTCTATTAGAAAACTAGTATAAACTGGTATAAAATACAATTTCGTATGCAATTTAATACTACGTTTTCACCAAAAGATAATCTGGGATTTAAGGAAAAAAATTTATGTGGTGTTTCCACCGGATGAAAAGATCAAAAAGAAGATTAACTTTGACAGCACACTTCAAAAGCAAAAGGGGTTTCTTTTTTTATCTTATGAAGTGGGAGTGAGAAAGAATGTTTATTTGTGTCAAACAATGAAGAACTGAATACAGCCACGAATGAATCTCTCTGCGCCATATTAGAATAGGTTAGTTTGATTTGTTCAACTTTTTGTTCTAAGGAGATTTGAGTTAAATCTTACTAAATCTCGGTTTAGTGTACGGTGAAAACGTAGTTTAAGTTATATTGAGATGATTTGAGGTTGTTTTAAAATTGTATCAATGTTTTGTGAAATTTACAAGATGATTTCGGAAAATATAGATGCGGGTCGATGTTGAAATGGAATAAAACAAGGTGTGTGTGAGGTATTGACGAATGTCTTTTTTGTATTTGTATTTTAAGGCCTAGAATGCCATTTTGTTCAATTCAATTCAATTCAATTTCTTTTATTGAACATAATATATACAATCTGGCTTATAACTAATATGATACTATGATAAATTTACATTTGTTGGCACATAGGGGGCCTAACGTTACACAATTTCTTAAGTTTAACAAATTATAGATATATAAATTACATGTCAAAAAATTTAAATTAAAAGTCGGCTGACTTAATCGTCCTCAGGGTGTTCATTCCCGGTTGTCAATGAATGCCATTTTGTATGGAACATGACATC
Source organism: Dasysyrphus tricinctus (assembly GCA_963921185.1). Classification (NCBI taxonomy): domain Eukaryota; kingdom Metazoa; phylum Arthropoda; class Insecta; order Diptera; family Syrphidae; genus Dasysyrphus; species Dasysyrphus tricinctus. Next base: position 246,324,964 of record OY992530.1, read on the forward strand.
GTTTAAATATCCGCGGTGGCCTCAAGAGGTCCAATTTTCAATGACTGTTGACTTTGAGACCATCGGTCGATTGCGGCTTATTAGCATAGATCTGCGACTTCGGAAAACCCTGCAAAGATAGACTAACAGTGTCAAATCGCATGATTCTGGTGACAAATTTACGTCAACTCTGTGGGATATAACCCTGCACTCAAATAGTTCATGCAGAATCTCCTCTGTGTCATTCGCTATGTTACACGTAGCGGCGTGCGTCCTGCTGAAATCAAATATCGTCCACTTCCATATGGTTCAATTCGGGCCAGAAGAAATTGGTTGTCATCGATCGGTAGAGGTCTCTGTTGACTGAATTGACTGTCTAGGTTTCTCCAACATACTCATGGGAAGCAGCAATGTTTTCATATATTTATCCTTGACATACGGGTATTGGCTGATTTTTCTCTCAACCGTTAGACCACTTGTTATTCATCAAATGTGCTCGTATCGTTGCCACAAAAGAGGACCCATTTCATTTACACGTAGTGTCGCTCAAACGTGTAAATTGCCATGATCATTTGGAACTTCTAAATATTGAAAATAAGGTGAGTGCAGTACTATAGATACTTACTTACTTATCTGGCTCCCAATCCATGAAGAGTCGTAGAATGATGAGACACGGCAGCCTTCCATCCTCTACTATCCCAAGCATGCTGCTTCGATTCATCTAGACCAAGCTTCCTAGCATCCGCGATGGCTTGGTCTCAAAACCTGAAGTTCGGTCTTCTTCGTTCTTTCGATCTATGGGGGCGGAGATTCAAAAAATTTCTTGGCTGGAGTACTATTGTCCATTCGCTCGATGTGGCCGAGCCAATGTAGTTCACGTGTTTTGATCTTCTTTTTCGAAAGACTCTATTATTAGTTCTCCCTTTCTGCTTTTCGTCCAACACTCGGTCTTATAGCAGGGCTGACAGTGTGAGGAGTTTTGAACCCATTTGTTGCACCAAACCGGAGTAGCAATGGTATGCTAGGGTAATTCTTCGTCGGATCTACGTTAAGATATCTTTCGTATAGGATTAATGTTTACTCCGGGGTACATGAACTCCTTGACAGTGACGTTTTATCCGGGCTCGTTGGCAGATCTTTCATTGTTTGTTTATAGCATGTATTTGGTCTCGTCCGCGTTTACTTTAAGAGACCAAAAAGGTTCGCCTGTTCTTCAGTTGCCGTGAAAAACTATAACGGCCTATTGGAAGCTTCCGATGATGTCAGGATGTATGCCTATACTATAGATTATATCCAAATATGTTGCTGCAAGTTGCATTGAGAGTGGTTACGTGGAACTGCCACGAAATGCTAAGTGATTTTGGCTATGCACTTGTAGCGGTGCGCAGAATCCCATCATCAACCATTCAGATCTATTGATAGTGAATATGGTTGATTGTGGAATGATGGGTGCCAAGGGTTGTTTCCAACCCTTTGCACTTCATCGACGTTTTAAATTATCAGAATGCCAACTCCCTCTCTGAGAATTTTGTGATTTTCTTTACCAAAAATACATTAGTTAGCTATCCTTCCATCTTAACTTATTTGAATTCCAGCCCCAATTAAATTTATTTGCTTAATTCTTGACCTGCTGAATTTTATTTGAAAACCAATGACGTCAGCTGTATCATTGAGAACTCTTTTATACCAGTTTAGTATTCGGCCTCATCCAACACATTTTTTCCAACCAGCTCGGTCTCTAGATGGCTGTCTACAGTATCCAGTTCCGGAGACCAAGTTCCTTGAGGGCCTCTTCTACTTGCGTGTGCTACTTAAGTTGCGGTCTCTATGTACTGCATGCGCTGTCTCTCGGGGTTGGACCGAAATATTTTCCGAAACAGGGTATCGCTTTCCACCTATTCCACAAGACCCAGCTAGCTCACTCTTTTGACTGCCAAGATTCTTTTTTTGATGTAAGAATCTCGAGTTCCTTTCCACAATGGTTATAAAATCGATACCTTGACACTGTTGCAGGGTCCTCTAGAGACTGTGTTATGCCAAGCAAACAGCTCTTCGTTCCGAGTAACATTTTATTGACTTGGCAGTAGTACTCCTTGGTTGATAACTAGTGCTTTGCTTTGTCACACTGGAGGTCTGGGGATCGATTCCCAGTCCGTTTCACCTAAAACAGAGCTTCTGCCTGTTGCTAACTTGACGAATCCTCCAAGAGCATGTCTTGTCAAAAAGGTGCTTTTTATCTCAATCGTTTAACAGAAAATTGTAAGTTCCTTCCATTCCTGTCGAATAACAGCACTACACAGGAGTATTTGAGTGTCGTAATAAGTCACCAGGTCCTGATTTTCCCCGAGCTGTCGTGCCCCCTAATTTATTTAATTTATTAAATAAAAGTTCTTACAACTTCCAATTTTAAAATCTTGAATTAGAAAAGCAACTTCATGCAACCCAACTGTGTTTCCATTAATGTTCCCATCATACGTATTATGGCTCTCTCTCTCTCTCTGTTCATCTTCATTTCTTATACATGATCAATTCATCATTATGCATTTGAGAATCAGAATGAAATTTGATCCAAATTCCGTTTGCAGTGACCGGAAACATATTTCCATTGCAGCTATACGTATCTTTGCAACAGTTACAGCTGCATCCGATTGACTTGACATTCATTCAATACGATTTCTTGCATCTCACTTAGCAAATCAGCCAATCTTCTCAATTAACACACACACACACATATCCGTTGTCAACCACCGCACATCATAGGTTGAACTTAAAATCAACCAAGTGCAAACTATTCGCCAACAAACACCGTTAGATTTGCTTGCTGCATTCGCGCCATGTTCCAATTGTAAACATTACCCTATGGATTCGGTTATGCCCATTGTGGGTACACCTTTATCTCTCTTTGATATGCGGATAGGTTTTCTACAATAATTTCTTTTAGCTTTCTTTAGGTTGGGAAATAAATATTATTGAAATGGTTAACCTATCATTCGATATGATGAGATGGTAACACTATCTGGGCGAGAAAATCCATCAATCAATCCCAAGAAGGCACGGGAAGAAGGTAAATATAAGATGAGATGAGGATAGACGTTACATCAAAATGCATATGTTGATGTTGATGATGATGCTAATGCTAATGTTAATGCTGATGATGATGATGGCGACGATAATGATGATGGCAGGAGGCTATATATATGTTGTTGGTACCTACATATAATGAAAACTGGCGGTATGCTGTTTTAGCTGGTGTTGTCTTTTGAAATTTGATATCAATTCCTTAACGAGTGACTAGATTTGCGCGCCTGTATAGCTTGCCGGATATATCTTTTGAAAGTTTGAGGCTCACAGACATTAGATATTTGTACCAATATGTGCAACAAATGCTAACGACAAAAAAACACCAGAGTCGTGTTTATGCTTTAAGAAGACTCTAGGCGTCAATATGGTCTCCTCATTAGAGAGATTAAGATATCAATCATATAAACCAGACAACACTTTGTAATTATAGACTGTGCTTACAAAACAACTTAATTTAGCTTTGAATGGTTCAAATCGGAACTGTCAAAATATCAACTGAACCTGAAATAACTGTCATGCAATTGGGCATCTCTATAGGCCGTCTTGAATTTTCACTATAGAATTGAGACGAATGACTTGAAGATGTAACCATAGAAAGAACATCAACTATTGCCAGGCGACCATCGCCAATCGCGTGGACAATTCATGTCCACTTTAACCTTGATCGTGATGAAGTGACGTAAAACATGTCATTGGACATTTTTTGAGAACGTCAAAACATATAAATAAAAATACATGTAAACCGCACAGGCGCGGATACAGGGGGAGGGCAATGGGTGCAATTGCCCCCCCCCCCCCTGGGCAAGAACGAACGAAGCATAAAATATTAATTTAACAAAATGTTATCAAAAAAAGGTCATTTCGTTATACGTTTATAAAATTTTTTCTTGACAGTGCAGCATAGCAGCAATGAGTGGTTGTGCGTTGGCCGATTGCTGACCAAGTTCAGTTAAGAAAAGTTCCGTTATGTACAAATAGCCTTCAAATCCACCGAGTGGAAAGCTTATAACTTCGGTTTTAGATTTCCGATTTTCAAAGTTAAGGTCTTTAATTAAAAGATGTCCGGCCACATTACTGTATACCATTTTATGAGAAAAGTTAATTTATTTCGTACTAGGGAGCAGGGTGAATCCCAAATCGATTTGATTTTCAGATGTTTTGAATGAAAAATTTCACAATTTGAAAAATAAATCTAAATTTTCAACCTTAAAGTTAAAAAAATTAAATCTTTAAAATACGTCGATTGTATTAGCTTCAAAAAGTTCTAACTTTGCTTGAAATGCTTAGATCTACACAGGATAAAGAAAATTAAAGTTAAAATAATAAATATCATTTGTGTATTAAATTTAATGAGAAATACCGAAAGAATTCATACTAAAAAGATGATAGAGTTCTTTTTATGATAAATATTTATATTCTGTCTCCATTAAGGGAACTCTCGGATATCTGTCTTCCCCTCTGGTGAGCTTATTTCATGTCTGTGTCCACTTTCGAGTTTTACTCTCGAGAACTTCTTCAGAGCTGCTCGCCGTCTTTTAACTCTGAAATGGATACGCACCTTAAGAGTATGCACATATGTTTCGAGTTCGGTGCTGTACGCAGCGATGTTTGCATACGTGCTGCACATCTGTTAGGCATAAGATACGTTTTTGATACTGGCGGAGATAAACCAGGAAACGACTACGGCAGTCACGGCCGAAGAGAAGTTGGATGAAACTTTTACACCTAAGGATAGTTATTTTCGGCCGTTTTTGAAAACGTTAACTCAACGTCAATTCGATTGTATCGAACTGCATGAGTCTGGCAACTCTGCAAACGATATTTTGAGCTTGTTTGTATGAAACATTTTTAATAAAACTTAACGGAGGCGAAGTATTTTTAATGAAATGTATAACGAAAGTTAATCACAAAGGTTTAGTAAAAAGTGTTTTTTTCTTATTATTTTCCACAATAATTATTGTGTTTTATTTCAATGTCGGAAAGTTTGGTTTTGTACGGATGGGCGAAGGCATCTGAGCAAGCGATACGGTTCATCTTGGTTTTGATCTATAATTTTAGTTTAGCTGAAATATATCTAGCTATTGTCAAATTAATACAATGGTTTTGTTTGCACAAAATGTTTTTCATCAACGTCTTTCAATTTTCTTGCAAACGCATTTGACGTTTATGAAGACGTTCTCCGGCTTCTCAATATTTATGTTGCCAACTCGATTTTTTTACTGCAGAATCGTACCACACATATGTTTTCGAACATGTGATTTTAGCAAACTGCATTATCGAACACAATGCCTTGCAGTTTGCCTTTGAGAACATTCTGCTAAATGCATTTTTGAAGCTGATGACGTTATCGAAAACGACCTTTTACTGGCAAGGTTAGGTTAGGTTGTCCCAGCTAAAGAGGCTGGAAATTTCACTCAAACGTCATGTGTCTGAATAGGAACGTACCACTGTGCCATTATGTTTTCCGAGCATAATTGTAGAGTTACGCAGATCCAAAGGGAACTCAAAAGCGCTGAAAAGACACCATGCTATAGCTACTAACTGCAAAACTTCATTTCACAAAGTTCAAAGTACCCGCTGTTCGAGACACTGTGGCAGTTATGAAAGGGTTAATTGCTTTCTTTACATTTCAAACTCATCAACTCACATTGGTTTGTGTGACCAAGCGTAAAGAGCGGTATGAAGTGTACTCAAATTTCCTGTAGATCTCAAAATTTTAGAAACTCACGAAAATTCCACCCCCCCCCCCCCTGAACGAAATCCTGGATCCGCGCCTGAAACCGCAGCAAGAACGATATCCAATAATCCCCTTAGTTGGATAAGATAAACACCTATCTTTTAACATGTACAAAAACAACATGGGAACAACAGGTAAATTTCAAAAGCCCAGATACAGGTTTTCACTCTGACTGGCAGAGGGCTATTTTTATCATTGTGAATGATGTCAGCGATTTGTCAGCAGTGTTAGAAATAGAGGAATAGAGAGGAAAAGAAACATGCTTTAAACGAAGAACAAATAAACATAAGGAAAAAAGAGACTGCGATATACAGCACTGTTTTTGCACTTACCCTCATCGTTTTATTTTCACGAGGTGCACCATAGGTGTTATAAACGATAATAAAACGCGGCTATAATTCTACTTTTGCTACAAGCTACAGCTACATTCATTGTGCTCAGTGAAAACTTACCTACCTGCTTATTTATCCGGCTTCTTATCTGTCAGTCACTAAAAGTTTCTGTCATCTACGATCCCAGGGACACCTTCCAGTCATCCAGAATAAGTGCAATGGCAACCATGATAACTTGGTTCTTAAACCGAAGGTTCGGTCTTCTTTGTTGCCTTGAACTTAAGTTATTTGGCTGAACCAAAATGTAGTCGACGTGTTTTGACTTCTTGAATACATCAAAATCTTGCAATAACTCAAAGAGTTCGCGGCTGTATCTTCACCTCTATTCGCCCTCCTCGCACAGAGGGCAAAATACCCGTCGAAGAATTTTCTTTTGAAAAAGCCTAGTGCCATCTTTCCCATTCTGCTTATCGTCCAACACTCAGCGCCATAAAGCTGGATTGGCAGTATAAGGGTTTTATACAGCAAGCACAGCACATCGCATTACGCGTTAGAAGTTTTGAACCTTTATGTTGCGCCAAACCGGAAATCGAAGTAGCAGTAGTTACTGTTTTTTCGTCGGATTTTGACGTAGTCTTGAGTCTAGGGGATCTAGGTTCCACCCAGAAGCGCTTTGTGCTCTAATTACAGTTGAGCATTTAATTGTCAACCTCATTTCTCATTCTTTTTAGGACTTTAAGGTCGAAACGAAGTTACATAACATGGAAAGATAACACAGTTTATAGACCAGCGTTGAACAATAAAATGAAACAATAAGTTTTCCGAAAAATTAGGGTAAACCTGGCTGGGACCGACAGTTTGCCTAATCTACTTTGAGAAGATATTTTCGGATATGTGAAATATACTTCCCTAAAAATTATGTGCATATACAAATGTCTATTAAAATAAATTGTAAAATCAAAACTTATCACAAGCTTCTTTAAAGATTAAAATTGCTGTTTTTTTTCACTTCTGTCAGTTTCCTTATGCCATTTTACCACTTCTGTCAGTTTATTTATTTCTACCATTCTGACATTTTAGATTGGCAATTAGGAAGACCGATTCGATACGTGTGAACGCTTCTCATTTCGATTCTGTGATCAAATCCAGAACAATTGCCTCTTCTTTTTAGAACAGGAACTGTCATTCTGTCTCCGATCAAAAAGGCCATTAGTATAGTGCCTGTCACTTTTGACGTCGACAAATTAAAAAAAAAACGCCATTTTGTCTGAACAAATGTATATAGAAAAGAAAAAAATCGGTGGAGGTGTTTTTGGTGTCTTAGTAGGTACATCTATGAATAAAAAAGAAGATAACAAATTGTTTTAAATTAAATTGTTCCTCAAAAAAGTAGGAAAAATGGAGAGTGCGGTGGAATGAAAATATGAGACACGATCCCTTCTTATTTTATTATTATTACTATTACAACATACATAGAACACAACATTAAAATTTACATACAAAAATATATTCAAAAATAAAACTTTTCGCGCCCCTATTATATACTTTAACCTCACCGGACGAAATTGCGAAACTGTGAAACATTTTCCGAAATCATCTTCAAAATTGCACAATTCCTCAGTATCTTCAAAATCACCACAAATCACCTCAATTTTAAAGAAATTGCGTTTGAAGTTTGTGTTTTATTACAATTTTTCGGTAAATTAAACAAGCATAGGGCAATCGAAACTGTTAGCAAATGTTTCCTGTCAGTTTGTGTTTACATTTGAAAATTATTTAGTTGTGGCATTTGTGTTAGTATTTTTAATATGAATCGTGTTTATGGTGTGTTTACGAATCAATTTAATATTTCTCACACAAAAGTAGACGAAAATCTTGCATTGGAATCAATAAATTTAGTCCTAGCTGCTTGGAAAACCTTCGGTCAAACAAATTGAGCAATAACAGGCTCATTGGGAATACACTACCACTACCCCTATTAATATTAAAAATGCTTTGATATCTTCTAATTTACAAATTAATTAAAACATTGATCAAAAGTTAGTTTACGAATTTAAGGGCCAGTTTGTTCACATTGAGTTAAATCTGTAATAATTTTTTCAAAAGTTCTGTGCCGAAATTCAGCTTTTTCCGCGAGTGAGATGAGATGACTCGCCTTCCTCGTCGACTCATCTCACTTCACTCGCAAAAGTGATTCAGCTATTTAAGTGAAATGAGTAAGTTCGAATTTAGTTTCGAACATGAGGCAAAGGATAAATATAAAATAAGTCAAATTCTACCTCCTTGTCACACTCGTGACGTTTGATATTCCGTTTCACATCAACACTTATGGACGCGAAATGAAATAACAAATACAACAATTTAAACATTGGAATCTTAATAATGGCTTATCTTTTGTTTCAATTATTTTGTTGTCGTAATTAAAGTTTAATGTGAGTTTCATCCTTGAGAAATGAAAAGTTTAATAGTGTCAAAAGTATAATTTTATTTAATATACACAGTGAATATAATAATAAAATAAGATTTTTTAAGTTGTTTTTATCTTCGTTGTTGTTTTTTTATTTTCATTTCCTACCCATGAATAGGAATTCTTGAGAAAAGCACACACACATACCTATCCAAAGCTGGAAAATTACCAAACATACACCAAGTCACTGCGGAAATATCTGGCGAGTAATCTGCCATTTCATTTCACTGGCTCACTCACTCACTTTTGCTAGCTGAATCGATATTTGACGAAAAGTGACTCATTTCACTCACTCCCTGCGGTTTCGAATTATCTGAATCTCGGCACTGGTTAAATGGAGCTAATCAACCAGTATTGGCTGATTAGTGATTGCAATAATTACTAACTCAAACTATGGATTCATTGACTTAAATTGTGGTTAGCAAGAATATTCGTTTATTTACCAGTCACCATAATCATTGATTTAAGATGATTAGCTGTGAACAAACTGGCCCTAAATTTCTTAAAAATAAAAACATAAACTGCTTATCCACGTTAAAGCATAGTAAGCAACTGAAGCGAAACAAAAATTTCTATACACAAATTGACACAACGAAATCGTAAACGAAAAATTTCGTAGTGATTTTTGTTATGTAGTACGTAGCTCGACAGTGAACTGTTAATTAAACAAATAATCGTAGTCGATACTAAAACCAAGTCTCCACTTATTTTTCCTTCGCCACATCCTAAAGATTCGCTGGCCACAAATAATATCAAATGAGGAATTGTGGCGCAGGACAAGTCAAGAGCGGCTGGACGTCGACATAAGAAAGCGTAAATGGCGTTGGATTGGTCACACACTGAGGAAACCAAACGATGAAATTGCAAAGCAGTCCTTTGAATGGAATCCTCAGGGTGCACGGCGGGTTGGAAGACCAAGAACAACATGGAAATCAACTGTCTTAGCGGAAGCAGAATCCCAGAGAAAGACGTGGCCACAGCTTAAGTACCTTGCAGCAGACCGTGAAGGATGGAGACGTTTTGTTGACGCCCTATGCTCCAGCCGGGGTTACAGGACACGATGATGATGATGAATATTTATTTATTTTTTTATATTTTTGAAATTTTAAGGAATTATGAGATAGACATGATATTACACAAATGCATTGACAAAACAAAAAAACAATTTGAAATGGCATTCCATTCGCAATGAAAAAAAAAAAAAAAAATCGATTGAAATATGAATTTACCAATGGAAAACCCCGTTAATATGCCATGTGATTGCGCAATACGTATATAAATTATAAAACTCTATTATCAACATGAGTGTCCTCTTGTTGCAACGATGCGCTCTAATATTGCGGACTACATAAGCCGTGTTTTGGCGAAAACTATATACATTCAGCATAGCAAAAGCTTTTCAACAACAGGGTTGTAAAAGAATGCAATCATTTAAAACCATTTATTGAATTCAATAAAAAGACTGTATTCGTTGATTACACTTTGAGAACAGTGCTGTCAGATTTTTTGAGAGGAAAGGAGCATAATCTCTTAGAGTCGAAAATAGATGCACTCATAAATAATGCATACAAATGAGTGAAAAAAATAGTAATTTTATTTTAGATGGAAAGCTATACTCTGTCCAACAAAAACTATCACTACAGTGGTGCCTGTGTATACTATCACAACACTTAAATATGAAATCTGCCACTGAAAAAGATACTTGCCCACTGATTAACTTTCGTACGCTCCAAAATGACCCTTCTCTTTCAATGCCAAAAGGATTCTGATCGTATATTCGCTTTCCAGTGGTTATTATCAAAAAACTTTCGTTTTTGAAGCCTTTGAGAACAAAATTTATAAAAGGTGAGAGCCAAAAGTGCTGTCCATTGATTGTCTTCCTTATATTTTTTTGTTTTTCTGAATGAACCGTTAAAATGTAGTACATTTTTTTTTTTATTTGGTCTTCAAGAATAAAAATGTAATTTGCGGGCGGTTTTGAAACATCCACAGGGCATGTTTTAAATCACACGATGATAACCATATGCACATTGTTTTCCGATTTGCAGCAGTTTAGAATTCAAAGTACTGGAACCCTGTGAGACCTTTAACTTGAGACTGATGTAAACATGCCAATGAAATGAAATGAACCAGACTGATAGGCAAACGTCCTATCTTCAATGTTCTGACAATTTTTGCTGGACAGAGTATAGGAACATACTCACCTACGTCATTTCAGCAAGGATGATACTTTACTCACACAAGGATTTGGGGCCATCAAATACTAGTATGTCCTACAGTAGATGACGATATAAGATAGTCTCATAAAAGAAAAATTTTGTAAGACACGTATTCTTACAGTCCATGTACAATTTTACGTGTTAAATAAAATGTCTGTTTGTTGAATTGCTAATACAAATGAATGCAAAGAATGCATGGCTCCCAAAGTATTGCATTCAATTGATTACTCTAAAATTAATGGAGGACAAAATGAATGCAATCATTTCAATGGAAAATGAATAGTGATTGGAGAATTTAAAGTTACAATCTCAAAGTGAAGAATGCAATCTTTTAATTGAAGTCATAAAGTATTGCATTCACAAAAGATTGCACTCATTTGCATTTAAACTGTTCAAGAAAAAGGTGCGGAACAAATTGATTTATAAAGGTCTTTTTGTATGAGAATTCCATACTTCCAAACTGTTCCATACTTCAAAACTGTTTTCTGGAGCCAAATTTGACTCCAGAAAAAAGATAAAGTTATTGGCAGCAGGTTATTGTTGTTTCACTACGTGTAGTACTTAACTAGCAGGGTTGCGACTTCTTAACAAAACACGGCTATAGCACACCGTCCCAGTCGACTATTCAACGTTTGGTGACCAGATACATGTCGACCGGTTCAGTGAACAATCAGCCAACACCCTCATTTTAAGGGGCCCAGATGTATTTACATGCATATAGTATGAAATAAGGTGAATTCGATCTCTGATTCAAGATAATGGCAACCATGGATGGTCAAAAAAAAAAACAGAAATTTAAAAATGTTAACGAAATAATGGTTTTTAAAATAAATTTTTGATTTAATTTATTTACTATCAACATTTTTCAATATACTCATAATGCTAAATAGCCCCATATTGAATAAGGCCGGAATGGGAACCTAGTGCGCCTTATGTTTACTACGGTCTTGCAAGGATGATGGTGTTAATGAACCGAACAGTGCCGCCATCTACCACCGCCATCGCCATATCACCACTTCTTCGACTTCGTCGACTCGTCGTCAGCAGTCATCTAGGAGAAGATATTCTATTTCTTCGTCGTTAGGGAATTCAATATTACAAACAAACAAAAAAAATCTGCGGTTTCCTTCTCCACACACGTAGAGGTACTTAGATACTTCATAATAGAATAATGATGACAAAAAAAACGAGAGAATAACAAAAAAAAAAAAAAAAAACGATTCAACTCTTTGCTTACCTCGATGTACACATGTGAAGCCACGCTAATCGATATGCTTCAAATATTATCGTACTTCCGGTTGGTTATTACCTCCGTCGAGATTGTTGGCGGTAGATTGTCTATATTATGACTATCAACAGCAGTGCAACAACAACAACATCAGAATAGAACTCAGAATAACACAGTTCGGTGAATGCGCTTGGGTATGTGGCCAAACAAGCGTGCGGATTGCGGCTCCCGGTACATACTTGGCCGCGTACGAAAAATGCGGTAATTCTATTGGGAGTTGATGCGATACGATGCGAAGCAATGTGACGTTTTCAATGCAAGGGAGGTGGTGGTATTCATCATGGTGATGAAGATGATAGAAGTTGTGATGGCTTTGGAAATTCATTCTCTTTCTTTTGAATAGCTTTTTCGATTTATTTATTTCTATTATTTTCTTTTACGATGTTCTATAAAATATTGTTAAAATTTATGACAGATGTTAAAAGAAATTATGAAAACAGCTTTTTGTAAATGTATATATATATAAATACATACATACAGTGTTTATTTTTTTTTTTAATCATTTCAAAACACTGAAGGCCACGACAGCCTGGGTCCCGTAATAATCTTTTTATGTGGATAGTTGCAAAATGTGCATAGCCCTTTGCGGTATTATGATGGCGCAAAATTTCAAAACTGTGGTTTGCTTCATACCGTTCTTCCTTCGGCCTGTCTGTGCAGTGTACGTTGATCTAATGTCGTTTTAGTTTGGACGTTCGAATTTTCTAATTTTTCACTCCTACACCAAATTTTCCATGCAGTTACGGTTTTGGAATTATTGGAATAAAATTGCTCTTAATCTGGTTGCAGAAATACATTTGCTATTGAAGTTTAGCACCAGAGATTATCAAATAAAGAAGGAAAACCTCGACTATCATTTTGATTTTCCTACAAGCTGAAAGAAACAGCTGGATGGATTGATAAGATTTGCAAACTTTTTATGAAAAAACAGTGAAAAACGCGTAGGTACATAGAATCAACTCGTCATTCAGTACAGGTTCGTTGTTGTTGCTGCAATTCACATCTCTTCTTTGACTTGAAATGAAATTAAGCTAAGATTAGACAGTCAATGTAAATGGTCAACGCATTGACTTCTTAACGTCATCAGAAACATCGTCAATATACTGTCAGCGTAGACTGTGTCAACGCATGAAACGTTGACGATCACACAATGTTGTTTCGGTCAATGTTGTCCCAAAATGCGTTGACATGTTATCTGTGTAAACGCAATTGATTCCCTTTGGTGTCAACGTACTGACACGTGAAACGTTGACGATTACACTACTTGACCACATCCAAACACGAACATTGACGCGAAGTTGACAAGATCAAATTTGAATCATTTTGTTCGTTGAAGATCACACGACATTAACGGTGGTGTTATCGAACAAGATACAATATACATAGATGAATAAACAAACCTCTAAAAAATCGGAAATTTTTGAAGTTTTTTTACTGCTCAGAAAAAAGGTTATTTTAGGGCAATTGGGTGACATTTAAATCGAAATACACTTTTTCCGTCAAAATATATGTCATCCCCCATCTGTCAAGCCGTCAACTGTCAAGTTCCATTGAATGATGGCTACGACGACGTCGATGGAATAAAAAACAGCTAAGAAATCAGAAATGTTTGAAGTTTTCTTACTGCTCCGGAAAACAAAAATGATTTAAGGTCAATTGGCTGAAATTTGGATCAAAATATACCTTTTGCTGTCAAAATATAGCTCATCTTTCATCTGTCAAGCCATCAACTGTCAAATTCTTTTGAAGGATGACTACGATGTTGATGGATTAAAAAACTTCTAAAAATGAGAAGTTTTTGAAATTTATTTACTGCTCCGGAAAAGTGATTTTAGGGCAATTCGGTGACATTTGGATTGAAATATACTTTTGCCGTCAAAGTATAGTTTGTTCCCCTCATCTGTCATAAGCCATCAACTGTCGATGTATTAAGAATACTAAAAAAATGCAAAAAATTTGAGATTGAGATGAAGGTCAACGGTCAACGCAAACTACGTTGACATGGCAGAAAAAGCCGCTGTGTCAACGAAAAGATAAAGTCAACACGTTGTTGAGTATTCTATCAAAGTGCCCTAACTGCGTTGACAGGGTGATTACATGGCCATCGAAACTAAACAACGCATTGACCCTTAAATTCATGTCAACGAGAGTGTCAACGCAGCCGTCAACGCATGGACAGTATTCTGCGTTGACGATCACACGACAAGACAACTTTGGGTCAGAATTTTAAGTCATTTTGACGTCAGGAGGTCAACGCGTTGACCGTCTAATCGTAGCTTAACAAATACAATAATATAAACAAATGTGTCTTAGAGGGTGAAACGTGCAAAGGTTTGAAATCTTTATTTGATAATCTCTGGTTGGCACGCTTTAATTATTTGAGGATGTGTTCGTTGATTTGTTTTTATTTTATATAATGCTTTCACTAAAACGATTAAAGTTTTAACGCAAATAGTCAACCCGTTGACTTCTTATGTTTCGCCAATATAGTAGTCACCAACAAATCGTAAGTGTAATCTATGTCAGTGTGTGAACGCTTATAGTTTCGATTCTAAATTCAAATCCAGTAGCATTTTTTGTTATTTTGAAAAGAAGAACTGTCATTTAATCCGTGTTTATTATGAACTGCTATTAGTATGTACTTTCTGGTAACTGTTCGCACTGAAAATATTAAAACGATACACCAATTCTAAAGTTCGTTCTTTATCTGTCAATCAAGAGTGTGACACTCTATCGATAAAAGCCTAGTTTGTCAATGGATTAAAACAAAAACTCTGAAAATAAAAAATAAAAAAATAATATTTTATTTATAAAAAAAAAACAGTTTTGATGTGCTTTGCGGTGGCATTCTTCTTCTATTAATCGTTCAAATATTATCAGGATAAGTTTAATAAACACTTTCTGCAGCAATGACCGAAATGTCATTTCCAAAGATTTAGAAAACTGACATGTTTTTATAACTTCTTCAATTTTCCAATCCCAACATCTTCAAAGAAAAAGTTAATCTTTCATAGCGAAATGAAGTGTGAAGTGCTTTCTTTTTTGTTATTTCAATCTTTTAGCATCTATTCAACTCTAATCCAACTCAACTTATATAAACCATTAATCTAAAACCTAATTCAACTTGACATAAATAAACGAATACTTTCCAACCAATCCCTTAGCTTATACAACAGTGATAGAGAGGGAGACAGGAATATAAAGAGAGAAAGAAAGTTAAATGGAAAGAGGGAGGGTAAGAGAAAAGGAGTGCGTGAGGGATAGAGATGGAGAGAAAATGGATTAAGAGAGAGAGAGAGAGAGAATGGGATTAAGAGAGAGAGAGAGAGAATGGGATTAAGACAGAGAGAAAGGGACTAAGAGATAGAGAGACAAAGAGGTTAAGAGAGAGAACAGAATTAAGTGGGAGAGAAAGCGAGATAAAGTTGTGAGAGAGAAAGGCGAAAAATAAGGGGATGAAGAGAGAGGGTAAGAGGAGGCAAAGCGGGATGGATGTGGAGAGCGGGTGCAGAGAGGGAGATAGAGAGAGCGAGAGGATACAAGATATATTAAAGCCGAACTCCAATCTCTCAAATGGCGTTCTTGGATAACTGGAGTTAATTTGCGTGACTTTTTCTCATATTTCACATACTCTAATTCATTTACGATGATACAATTTTGTTTTTATAAATTTTTTATAATAATTTTTGATTTATATATTCAAATGAAAATTGTCTAATGCGGTACGAGAAACTCGAAAGGAAAATGGCAAATTTGCTCAATTTTAGAATATTTTTCGAAATTGCACTATTTCAAATATATTGATACAATTTCAAGGTCACTTAAAAAGCAGTGAAATTGCGTAATATAATAATGTTTTATAACAGTTTATACTGGTTTTCTGATAAAGTTAATAAAAATAGCTCAGGAAACTGAGCAAATATTATTGTCAGTTTGTATTTACCATTGAAATTTATTTTGTTTTGGAATTTGCATTTGTATTTTCGTTTTAATATTTTTCGCCCAAAATAGATTTAAAGCTTGCAGTGGAAATATTAAATACGCTGCTTAGAAGACAGACACTCAAACAAAATCTCATGCCTATATACAGAAGCCGTTCAACAAAATTATTGTCCCACTTGAAATTGAGTATTTTTCGAAAATAACACTGTTTGAGGCTCAGTGGGAGCATGCTATTAAGACCATTCCTTGTAAATAAATAGAAACATAAATTTCTGTCATATTGTTTAAATTATCAGGTCACACGAAACAACAGTTGTTGTTTACTTGTCAATCTTACGTTCGAAAAAATGTATTTGCTAAACAATTTATAATGTACACTAGTAACTGTATTTCTGTATTAATACCTATCTATCAGCACTTTTTTAAGATCTTATCTATCAATCTATTTCATTTAGAAACAAACTTTAAAGCATTCGCAGTTTACACATCGATTCTCGTTTTGCTATTGAAAAGGCCATTACCCCTCTATGCACTTGGCCAATACCGGAAAACATCAACTGCTTGACTGAACCCAATTGAAAATTTGTTCACCCTATTGGCAGACCCTATTGTTTTCGTCTCATATATTATACCTACCACACGCCATTATACCATTCGCCCTGCCTGTTTCCTGCTGCTTCAACTTACTCCTATAGATATGTTTATGTAGGTATATTGCCTACCAAATTTTTCACATTCAAAAGATTGTAAAACACATCGAAACCAATACAGTATCTAGATATATAAGGAGTTATACTAATAGCCTTTTTCTAGACGGTTATTCTTGGAAGAGAAAAAAAAAGAAGAAAGAAAACTACTCTATAAGAATTCTATGCAAACATTAATCACCCGACAAACATATACTAATCTTGCTCCACCACAACCCAAGTGTGAACGAACCTTTTATTGTTTTCTTCTTGACTTTTATTCTCTTTTGCGACACGACATTGGTACAAGGGTGCTGTTGTTTTCTCACTTCTCAGTCGTTTAGAGTGACTATAATAGTTAGTTGGTGTTGTAAACCATCAAGGGTTTTATTTGCTGTGAGAAAAAAAAGTAAGCAAATATCTACTTAAAAAAAAATAAATTGAAAACATGTTGTATATTGGATATAAACGTCATAAATAATACCCTATGGCTATGACAAAAAATGTCAAAAATTTGTCTTTTTTCGAAATATTGGTTTATTTGGATGAATGCACGCACCACTATCTATACCAAATGTCTTAAGCTAAGTACGTACATTTGTCAGATCTGACAGTATTTTCAGATCTGAAAATGTTCTGACAGTAGTTTACTACTTTATAATGATAAATTGTCAGTAAATACGGTTGACAGATTGTGTCCCAATGTCTCGCAAGGAACAAGGGTGGCCTGCTCTCAACTACATAACTATATAATAGGTATAATAATACATAATTTTCCATATGTATAGTTGCCTGACCATGAAGAAATTATCAGATGTCATCTGACAGTCGTAAATGAGCCTGACAATGTCCTAAACGTCGTGACAATTATAAAAATTAGAGGCGATTGTTAGATAGATGTCAGAAAATAGCCAGGCAATGTTTTTTCTGAAGATATTTTAAATTCACACTGTTGAAATGCATTTTGCTCTTATAAACACATACTTAAGTAAAGACGGCTATCAGATCTAGCAATATTGTTAGATCTGTCAATGCTGTGAGAATAACTACCAATAAGCAGACAGTTTCCATTTTTTTCACAATGCTAAACTGTCAAATCAGAAGACGGTGTTCTCATTAGACTGACTCCTCAGATTTTTTTACATTCTTCCAACTTCTTTTGTTCAGACAGAAACTAATGTGAATACAACAGACTCACTTTGATGTTGAGAAGTCGTTAAAACAAAACACAAATCTGAGCTCGTTGAGGGACTAAATAATTCTTTTTTTTTATTCCAAAAATTAAAATTTTATTTATTTAAAATGCTTCCAAATGAAATAAAATTGAATTTTGTAGAACCTATTTTTTTTTTGCCAAAGAACAAGTACAGAGAGAGAAAGTAGTTGTCATAAAAGAAAATGTCAAAAATGTCTACATTTTCAAAAAAAAAAAAATCCTTCCTGGCTTGACCATGCCTTTCTTCTTTCTTACCATGAAGTGGTGGCCTGAAGATGAAAATATTGGTTGAAAATTGTCAGTTCACACGATTGGTAGATGTTTGGTCACGAAAAATTGGTCGACTCGTTGACAGGCATTTGTTTTGGTCGTAGCGTTCAGTGCAGAGATTTGTATGATGGTAAGTAAAAATATTAGTAAAATGGAACAAAATATTGCAATTCTGACAGTTTGAACGAACACGAACAGCGTCGCATTTCGTACATTCACTTTCCACGTTTGTATGTAGGTACCTACGGGTTTTTCTTTTTTATTTTTTAAGTTTTTTTTCATTCGACGGATTTCATTCTTGCAAGCTCCTAAAATACGCCCTGAAAGTGATCTATCCATGCTCTGGATGAAAGAAGAAACACAAAGTTTGAGCTCTCAATAACATGCAAGATTGTTTAAAGAACGTCACTGGGTAGTTTTATCCTGAGTTTATGAAGGACACTGCGACTAACAAGCATGAGAAATAATCACTATTTGAGTGCTCTGATATGTTGTGATGAAAACGCAGAAATTGAATGCTGACATTCGCATTTTCACAAACACTACTTGAAATCTTGGTTTTGATAACATGCCTGTTTTGTAATGTTTCAGTTTTTTTCCCAAACTTGGGGTTTTTCTTCTATGGTTTCTGACAGCAAATTTTGAAAAATAGTGAAGATTTGCAAAAAAGTTTCACGTTACCAAACACACCTTAAGTAAACGCTCCTTATATTGCTGGGTGGAATTGCAAACTGATTTTGATAACGCATGCTTCCCAAGCGAGAAGGAAATTTAATTTTCAAAAAAGTACCCAAGTCAAACATTGCTTGATGACCATCGATGTTTAATAATTTAATCGCAAAGACAACCAGTGCCCACGTTCTGTAACTCTCGCATCGATAAAATCGATCGAGAAACGCTGAAAACTGGAACAAAACTCTTGTATTTTGTTTCAATTGTCATCGATTCTCGACTAATTTTGTCGATGTGAGAGTTTCGGAACGTGGACACAGGTTGTAAAACCATATTATATGAGTTCCAAAATATTTTGGAAACTTATTCTGTTTCCACTTAGAATGTTTTCAAACATGTAATCCACAGAACCCCTAATAACGAAAGCTACTCGACGACTGTCAAAGCTTAATACAGGGTGTCCGCCGGGAAGGTATACTACTTTGTTTTGTCGCCATTTTGGTAAACATTAGTCTTGACAGTTCATATTTGGCAGTCGTGAAGAAGACACGTGGCAAATTTATTATGGGAAAATGTTCGATAAACCAACGTGTTTTAATCGTTAAAATATTTTATCAAAATCAATCATCGATTACTGTGACGATGAGAAAGTTACGTGAAATTTTTGGGACAAACAACGAGGCACATTTTCATTTGAATGGATATTTGAATAAACAGAAATAGTCGGTTCTGGGCAATGGAAAACCCTCAAATTATTTATCAGTCACCTTTGCATCCATTAAAAGTAACAGTCTGGTGTGCAATTTGGTCAGGAGGAATCATTGGACCTTACTTCTTTGAAAACGAAAAGGCGTAACGGTAACTGTGAATGGGGAGCGATTGAAAACTTTTTAACGCCACAACTGCATGCGTTTGGCTTGATTAACATGTGGTATCAACGACGGTACCACATCGCATACAGCTAGGATTACAATGGAATTACTGCGAGACCTCTTTCCACAACAAGTTATTTCAAGAAATGGTGACGTTGATTGGCCTACACGGTCGCCTGATTTGCCTGTTCCGTACTTCCTTTTTGTGGGGATATCTGAAAAGCAAGGTTTATGCAAACAAACCAGAAACGCTTGAGCACCTCAAACAAAATATTCGTGATGAAATTAATGAAATACCGCGTGAAATGTGTGAGAATGTAATGAAAAATGTGCTCAAAAGGGCTCGAATTTTTGAGACTAACAGAGGCGGGCATTTACCTGATATTGTATTCCATACATAACTGCCGACATTAAATAAAACATTTATCAATATAAGATCCATTCTCTTTCATTTAATCAAAAATTTTAAACAAAGTATTATACCTTCCCGGCGGACACCTTGTATTATATCGCTTTCGTTTGGACGTTCGAAGAACTCCTTTTGGCCACCATTTTAACTCCTACTACTTCAAAAACCCTCGATTGGCTGTTCCGAGTAATGTTTTCGGATTTTTTGTCTGTTCCCAATTTCAAGAAGAAGTGGATTTGGAACACCCATCGTCGGACTATTTGTCAAAAGTGATAAATGCTTGAAACGCCATTTTGCAAAATGGCGTCATTCAGTAGTGTGTGTGTGTAAATTTGACAGCACGTTGCATATTCGATTAGAATCAAAAAAGGATTGAACAGTCAGAAAACTCAATCGAAAACGACATAAGTGACAAAAAATGATGTTTGATAGCATGTTTGACAAAGTATAAGGGTGGATCCACATTTTCGTTCCTAATTCGGTGTACGTCGATCGGTGTTTGAGGAATAGCGTACACCATACATTTAAAATGGTTTTGAATTTCTTCTTTGTTCGTGTTTGGTGTCATTATTTAGGCTATCGTTTTTCCGCGTACAGCCAACTTCGAACAATGTGCATAGAAAATATAAAACCAAAAGTCCAACTGCAGCTTAATTATTTATATCCATTAAAAAATCATCATGCCATGCTTTTCAAACATTCAGAATTATTAACGCTGTTAGTTAAAACTTATGAGTGCCAACTTGAGAAATAAAAAAAAAAAAAAATGGCTGCTAATTGTCAAAAAAACAAAAACTATCTTTGTCTTTTCTTTTTCTAATTTAGACAGCTCACAAAAAAAGGAGACAGCTGCATCTCAACAAGCCAAACAAAGAAATATTTTAATTATTTCCTGGGTTTTTGATAGAAATAGAGGATTTTAATAGTGATAAATATGTTGTTAAATAAGCATAAAAAAAAACATTAATCCGGTAAGTTTTTCTTAAAAAACAATCATGATCTACAAAAATACTCGACTCACACTTCGCGACTTTGTTTACCTTTTATCCAGTTCACTAGGTACTATTTTTTTTGTATTCTTCTTTGTTTTATCAAGTTCATGACTTTTCTTTGGTTTGTTCTTTGCTCGTTTGATTCTGAGGTCCGGTGAACATTCCGAATTGAATCCAAAAAGTGACGCACTCACCTCATCCCAGTTCGCAATTTGACGTATTGCGTGCCGGAAACTTGCAAATGTCTATGAAACCTGTCATTCAGAATCATTATTTTAAAAATGTCGCCATTAGGTGACAGATCGTTATGATCATTCTCATAGCCTTGAGATATACATCTATATGTCCAAAACAATATAACATACATAACGCACCCTTCATTTAAAAACAGCTATAGACATTAAGACCTAGATTACACTGTTTAACTTAAAACAAAAAAATAACGTCTTTGTTTTCGTTTCTTTTTCTATTTGCAGATTGCTTTGTGGTTTTTTTTTGTATTTCTTCGTAAGATGAAAGCAAACTGACGAGACACACGTACGTACATCTACATATACAAAATAAAATCATCATCATTGCTAAGCTACACCTTATCTCAGGGATAGTAAAAACGCGGCACCAGATAAAACTGTAGTATCTATTTAAAGTGAAGTGGATTTGGCGGTGTAGAAGAAAAGAAAGTTATGATCTATTAAATATGAGACAGAAATCTACGCAAAATGCCGAGTGAATGGGAGAACAATTCAACATCATCATCCGCAAAAGTATCATCATCATCCGGATCGTCGTTGTCGGCTTCGTCGTCGACAGCAACATCACCGGAACCAAATTCAAATGGAAACAACAACAATAATAACGACTCTGCCAAAAATGGCCATGCAAAGGACTGCGCATTAAAAGCTGTGAGTATATACAAAAAAACAAATACAAAAACAAAATTTTAATTTACCTATTTACGGCTAATTAGCCTGTCTATATATGTATGTAATTTGGTTGTATAGTATTTAATAGCAGTAAAATTATTAGAGTTTGTTGACATTTGAGTTATATTTAAAAAAAAAAAAAAATATATCTCAAAAAGCTTTCGGTTATTTTATAAATATAAAACGGATAATTACAAGCTTTCTACAAGGTTATTATAGTTTTCTCGATGAACAGCGCTAATGTGTTTTGTATGTTGTCTTTAAATAAATCGACCATAAAGTTTAAAATACAAAATAATAACAGTAAATCGCTTCCGGTTCATCCAGATATATTATACATACATAGTTCTTCATTTTGAACTTGAAATTCGATGGGTGTGTCATCTGTCATCTTGGAAAATTATCAAACAACTTTTTAATGGGTCTGTATTTAACTCTGTTTACGCATAAACGTACCTAGAATCTTCTTTTCCAACATTTGAATCTTCATAACGAGCCTAACCCATAAAATCTGTTGCATATGTAGTAAATTTACTACTGAATACATAGTCATAGTAAAATTTTGACAAAGGTCCAATTTTCGATGACTTTGTCGCATTAAACTTGCCGAATTTGCTGGGTGGCTTTTGTTAAGTTAAACATGAGGTGATATAAATTATAAATCTGTATGAACTGTATGATACGCATTTTGGCAAGAAAAATCATTACCTATCCTAATTTTAAACGAACACTAATGAACTGGGATAAACTTAACAATTTGAGGACGTTGAGACCATTGGTTGCGCAAAGATTTGTAAACTTTTTTCTAAATTGGGCTTAACTTTTTTCGAAGCAAAAATAAGCTCAAACAAAAAGTCGTTATCCTGCCGCTTATAAGTTATTTTTTAAAATGGCGCCCGATGCGGGCCAAATGGTAAAATTTAAAAACTCGTTAACTACTTGTAAAATTTGCAGAGTTAAAATAACGGTTGATTCTCAAAAGATAGGTGTTGAGTAGATAGACCTTCGGGTAAAATGCCCGTCTTGCCACTTTTCGGGAACATACTTTTTTATGTTAAGGGGTAACTCTTAATATTTTGAACATGAAAAAGTTGCAGAAATGCCTCCAGACAGAACTACAACAAGCTTAATTTCATCCTTAGCTTGTCAAAAATAAATTACAAATATAGAAATAGGTATCTATATAAATATATTTTGAGGTTCCAATATGATACGTGGCAACCCTACTCTCGTCCTTCTACAAGTGCTGGCTCCCTGGGAACACTCCTTAAAATTTAAGTAAAGACATGAAATAATGGTATACCAAAGGTCAACCCGTCGTTGCTTCTATAAGAGGTCAAGTACCATATTGGTATAATTTGAAGTGCTATAACTTCTTTACGGTTAATGTTCAGCATCGTGTCCTGTAACTCCGGTTGGGACATAGGGCGTGAACGTAACGAACAATTTTTTGTGAACTTTTTTATGAAAAATTAGCTCAGATTGTTTGCAGAACATATTTTTTTTACACTTACCGTTTTGGAGATATTTGACAGAAACCCATTTTCGTGACCTTTGACCCCTAAGAACTGACCTAGCGGTCAACGGATAGTTGAGGAATTTCCTCGGATTATATGTAATTTATATCCCAACGTGCATACCAAAAATCAGCCTGTAACAAACTTTTTCCTTTCTTTGGCATTTTTTGTTTATTCTTATTTAACTATTGGTGGTTAAGTCGGAAAAAAAAATGTTGGCCCGTAGACCAAACATTTTTTTTCACGGTATTTATTAGAACTACGCGATGAACATTACTTTGAAAAACGTTTCGTCTTAAGATTTAAAAACTAGAGACTTTAAGCCTCTAGTCTAGCTTTATAACAGCGCTGAGAGATCATTTTTAACTATTGTCGTTTTCGATTGGATGTTCGGAGTACTCCTTTACCACTCCATTTTAACTCTTACTACTCCAAAAGCCTTCGATTGGCTGTTCCGAGTAATGTATTCGGAGTCTTTTTCTGTTCCCGATTTCAAGAAGGAGTAGATTTGGAACACAAGCATACATGTACAGTTTTTCGTAGCACTACTTGCCAAAAACGATAAATGCTTCAAGAAGCCATTTTATAAAATGGCGTCATTCAGTTGTGTGTGTGTAAATTTGACAACACGATATTTTCATATTTGATTGGAATTAAAAAGGAGTAGAACAGTCAGAAAATCCAATCGAAAACGACATAAAATACGGCCATTTGAAAAATCGCTAAGCATTTTTGATTCCTTAATTATTGATTCCATTATTGTGGTTTTTAGTTAATATCCAACTAATAAAGGTATTTATACATTAACAAAACACAAATGGGGCAAAATTATAGTGAAATTAACTCGACACGAAAAAAATTAAGGTTTAAATTGGTGTTTTCTTAAATTATATACGATGGGTTTGACCCACTTTTTGTTTAAACACTTGCATTAAAGTTAAAATCACCAAAGCCTGATTTTAATTTTTTAGTGTGACACTAGATTGTATGACATCCGTGGTACGAACTGTCATTCATTGAGCATTGAGGCGAGTTCAACTTTAATTTTTTTAAGAAAATGGTCTAAACGCGACAATATCGACAGCAGTATTAATAAAAATACTAGTATCCGTTCCCTAACACACGTGTTAACTGGCACACGGAAAGTTAAAATAGGATGTCTATAATTTTGCCCCAATTTTTTTCATTGAGTTATCAGCGTACTTTTTTTTTTGTTTCTTTGCATCTAACGTTTGGTGAAAACTCGCAAAAATACTTCCACTCCAAGTTTCTGTAAAGCACTCCATACACGTGTGTGGGCATATCATTTGATTAATTTGAAGGTTGTCGATTGAGTTGAAAGAAAATCCAAATATGAATTTTTCCAAATTGATGTGAAAGTTTTAAACTTTGTTGAGTTGTGTGAGGGCAAGTCATTTGATTAACTGTCAAACCATAGGCATTTTAACTCTACGCCACATTTACAAGGAGGTCTATATGCAGTTCAACCTCACTTCAAACCGCACGTACTCACCTCAAACTTACTCGTTGTTGACTATATTTGTGTCTTTTGTCTGAGTATGGTCTGAGTTTATACAGTTGAATCAGCAGTCTTTCAACAATGTTTATGTTGTATGTGGTGAAACATTTCTTTTTTAAATAAGATAAAAGCTCTGAACAGAGTCCGAGCATGTCAAGCATGTTCTGAAAATCATCTGAACAAGCTTGTTCTGAGCACTCTGAACTATTTTTGAAGCATACCTGGACACTAACTGTCAAATGCTATGTGTTCAGCATTTAACTCTGCCTGCTCAGTTATTTTATTCTGAACTCATAGAGCGTGCTTTGAACAAACTCAAAACATGCTCAGAACGAAAAAAGAAATACACATTTTTAGCTCTGAACGCTCAGAGCTAAAAAAGAAACACAAATTTTTGTTTGACAGTTCAGGCTCTGCTCTGAATTAAAAAAGAAAAACCCCTATTGAATCGTGTATGGAGTGCCAAAAGAACTTCTTTATTGTTTAAGGAAACAGAACTTTTATTCTGTCATATTCGTAACTTGTCAACGCACAAAGTTTGATGCTACATTTTGTGTTGAAGATTTTAGAGTGGCGCTGAGTGGCAAAAAATATAGTAAAGGCGTTAAAAATCTGTAGCACTCGCCGTTGGTTGATGGTTATGGTTGGTAAAACCAGTTTCGTTTTTAAACGATTGATTCGCCAGACTAAAATTCGCACCAAACAGTGACTTTCTCGGGATGCAGTTGGTTCTGGTGTATCTCTTGAAGGTTAGCATCCTCCCAAATCTGACAATTTTGTTTATTCACACATTCGGTCGCTGCATATATTTTTTTCTCGAAAAATTACGTAATGCGTAGAACGTTTCTCGAACGGTGCACTGATTTTGAAAATAAAGTTTGATGATTCGCATTCGTTGTTCACCACTGAATTTAGAACAAATTTGACAGTAGTTGGTTTGACAAAATGCTCGCTATATCCTAACAAATTTCGATTGAAACGTCTGCTATTCGTTGAATTAAATAAAAAATAAAAAAAAAGAAATGACATCAGGTAACATAATTTTTGTAAGAAGTGTTGCCGTTGTTTTTAAATAATGTTTCCATTCTGAATCCTTTCCTTTAAATGGGCCAAGTTAATCTAATTGGAATCACCCTGTAGACATGTATGTTCAATAGGGTCGTCCTTAAATTGGACATTGTCTTGGATAGCCTTCATTCGATTCAAAACATTGAAAAACAATTTCCCTAATTTTTTCAGATTTTTATTTATTTATTTTAAGGGGGTGAACCCTGGTCTCCCTTTTTTCATTTCAAGGTACAAATAATGGACTTAGGGTGATTTTTTTAACACGCGAAAAAAAATCGGAAATTATAGATAAGATTGAGACGAAAAAAAAATTGTACCGGAGGGGGGTCTAATTCCCCCCATTCAGGCGGGAGGGGTAATTTTCTAAAAATTTTACCCAAAATAGAAAAAAATTATTAAAAAACAACGGGACCACTTACAATGGCATGCTATAGCTTTTTTTAAAGTCATGAATCCAGTCTCTAATATGTTTTTTGAATCAAGTTTTTATTTTAAACAGTTTTTGAAAAAATAATTTTCAAACTTAAAAATAAAAACAAAAATAATAATGTACGTTTGAAAATTATTTTTTTCAGAAACTATTTATAATAAAAACTTGATTTAAGAAACATTTAAGAGACTGGATTCATGGCTTTAAAAAAAGCTATAGCATGCCAATGTAAGTGGTCCCGTTGTTTTTTAATAGTTTTTTTCTATTTTGGGTCAAATTTTTAGGAAATGACCCCTCCCGCCTGAACGGGGGGAAAAAAATCCCCCCTCCGATACGATTTTCTGTTCGTCTCAATCTAATCTATAAGTTCTGATTTTTTTCGCGTGTTATAAAAATCACCCTATCTCCATTATTTGTACCTTGAAGTGAAAAAAGGGTGACCAGGGAGGTGAAATAAAAATCTGAAAAAATTAGGGAAATTGTTTTTCAATGTTTTGAGTCGAATGAGGGCTATCCAAGACAATGTCCAATTTAAGGACCACCCTAATGTATACATATTGCGTATCGCTTGCAAATTCAACACTATTCTGCCACACTAAGAAAGATTTCACCGAAACACTTTAATTATGCTAATTGCGGATCAAATTGAAGTACCAAGTGCTGGTTGTTGCAATTAAATTTCTTCCAGAGCTATTAACAATCCCACTTCAATTATAGATGCTCATATTGTGTGTGTTTTTAAATACATAGATATATTTGTTAAGTAGGTAAGCCTTCGTTTAAAATGACTAACATTTCCTAGTGCATAATAAATTAAATGATGAAAGCTTCTCGTTATTTCTCTTTATAATGCTAATTAAAATAAAAGGAAAAAAAAATCATTATGTTATTTGCACTTTGGTTTCACCTTGAAATTCTTTCATTTGGCTTGGTTAACACCACCATCACCACCCAAATAAATACATATAGTGTAGGTTAGGTACTTTATAAGAGACTTCACTTTAAAACCATTATTACAGTCTAACACTTCCTTATGACATTTGTGCTATTAGAATCGAAATTGAAATCCAATCAAATTAAAACCCACATTATTATTTTTGCATAAAAATTAAACAATATTTCTGCGCAATCAATGTCAGAAAAAGTATCTATCTATGGGCATAAGACCTGACTATTAGACATGAATGACTAAGACACTTCTTTCGTTCGATTAAAACTGCTTTCAACAAGTTTATATTATTATACTTAGGTATAGAGGTACAGTTCAAGAATTTGTTTGTATTGCTTTTAATTTAATTTTAATTAGCTTGATGATCTTTCATCCCAACAAAATAAAAGCTGTATAAATTAATTTTAAGATAAATTCTTTAAACAGCTATAGGTTTTCTACCTTGGTAAAGGTGTAAGTATACATAAGTATAAGATTAAAGGTTAAACGAAAAATAATTGAAAATAGTAAAAGTCTAGAATGTTGAGTTTAAATAGTTTCACTTTAGTTGATTCATTGCAGCTGTGCTTTTGCAAAGTTCTTCTTAAATTAATCGAATATTTATTGTTACAAAGTTCTAGCTCTTCTTTTTCCCATTGAATAATAAATCGAGTTAAAAAAAGTTAATATGCTTATTAAATATTCACTCAGAGCCAAAGCCTTAAAACTTCAATTGATTTTTCTTTATTGCTTTCAGTGGAACTCAAACTTCAGGGGTTTAGCATCTAAAAATATCTTTTGACCTGATTGATGAAGGGCCTTGTAGTCTAGTCGGAATATGCAGTGCAGTACAGGAAAATCAATAAATAACTAACATCTAAAAAGGGAATTTCAATTATACTCTTTGAAATTCCAGCACACTTGCGTTGGGCGCCATTTAGAATTTTAGGTAAATTGAATTTTACTAAATATCTCTCCCATTTTCAACTTGAGGCTTAAATGCAAACTACAAAAGTTATTTCAAGTTTTATTTCCTACAACTTTAACAAATTGCTTCACACGATTGAAATTTTTTGAGTAAATAATTAAAAACAAAATGAAATTATTATCGTTTCTCTCGCATATTTAGGAGTTCAGCTTATTCAAAAACAATGTAACTGATTGCGATGAAATTTTCACAGTCTGTGGTCTGAACATTCATTTCTGTTAAACCTCTCTACTGCCACGCCCACTTTTCTTCTATTTTTGTGTTATCCTTATCCTAATCCTTATTCAACGTCCCTAGAAGGCTGATATTTTGTAATTAAGCTATCTCAAACCTATGATATGAAAGTATAGTTTTTCACGCCCATTTACATGCCGAATTTTAGGCGAAAAGAAGTTCACTATACGACACCTTAGCTTGAAGAGATTTTAATTACAACATTTCATCTATATAGCAATGTTTAATAAGAAAACAAGAAAAATTTGTAAAAAAGTGGACGTGAAAGTGAGCAGAAAAAAACTTTACTGACATGTCTTAGGGGTTTATGGCCCATTTGCTAGTAAGAAACTTAAATAGGCCGTTTTCAAAAACATTATTTGCGTCAAAAATGCAATTGCAAAATGTTTTTAAAGCAAACTGCAAATGTCTACTGTTTGGAAACCAAAAAAAAAAAAAAAGTTATGCGAAAGCATTAGTTAGCAGTTGCTCAACTAAAAAGCTTATACCAGCCACCTTGGTCCCTAGCTAGTTGTCTCCAGTTTTACACGCCAAGTTGGATACCTTAGGCGATGTCATATATTCCTGCGGCATCCCTCGCAGGTGTGTTTAAGGTTAAGGTTAGGTTAGATTAATGGGATGACAGTTAGCCTTGTTACCGTCACACTGGGATCAATGTAGATCTATTGTGGTATCCTAGGTATTGTAAACCCCATGAAATGAAACCTGTGATAAATCGTATGTCAATTCAAGCCCGTTAAGGGTGTTGATGAGTTTCAGCAGGCTATAGCCTGAAGAGTCGGTGGGTATTTCTTGGTCGTTGAAAAAATGTCTGTCGTCACATAACCTCCTGGCTGAGGAGTGGAAAACGCCTTTTAAAGGCGTGATCCTTCCTCTAACCCCACTTGAAAAATCATCCATCCACTAGGCCTGTAGGAGCAGCGGCTCCTTGATACGTTTGGTAGATGAGTATGATAGGTCAGTGGTTGGTGCGTGTGTTCGTTCGTTTGGTCAGGATTGCTGAATGATTCGAAGGGGCTGTCCCTATCCTCAAGAGGATTTTACCAATCTTAGAGAAAGGTGGCCCCATAATTTCACTGACGGTCGTTTCACCGCAGAGGCGCTAGTAGCTGGCCCTTTAGAGGCGTGATCCTTCCTTTACCCCCACTTGAGAAATCATCCATCCATCAGGCCCCTTAGGAGCAGTGGCCCCTTGCAACTTCTTGTAGATGAGTATGATAGGTCAGAGGTTGGAGTATGTGTCAGTTCGTTTGGTCAAGATTGCTGAATGAGTCGATGCGGCTGTCCCTATCCTTAATATGATTTTACCAATCTTAGGGAGAGATGGCCCCATCAACTTATTGACGCTCGTACCACAGAGGCGATAGTAGCTGGTGTATAAGCGAGGTGCCCATTCTCCGTTTGCTACCGCTTCTACAAGTAACTGTGCGTCGCGTCGTTCAGTTGTTTTCGTTCGTTCTAACATTGTCACTGACGCTCGCATTCACTGCAGAACCAACAGAAGCTGGTGTATAAGCGAGGTGTCCATTCTATGTTCACTGCCGCTCCTACAAGAAATACTTGCGACGTTCACTTTTTGTTCTTTCTTTCATTATTGTCCAGGACCCTTTTTATGTCTTTGACTGTAGTTGGAGAAGTTTCCATTCTCGTGGTCGGGTGGTTGATAGAGCTTAAGAATTCTCTAGCCATTGGGTAGCGTTAATAAATTTGAACAGATTTATGCTTGGAATGTCAGAGAGTTCGTCCAAGTTTTGCTTGAAAAGTCAGAGAGTTCTTCCAAGTCGTTGAAGAAGTATCTCCCTATGAGCCTGTTTCTCAGATGGTATAGCGCAGGGCAATGACACAGGTAGTGAGGAGTATCTCTACCTCACCACATCCCCTGCATAAGACGTCTAAACTGAGTTTCATCTTTTCCTTGTGGTAACCCAGGTGGTTGTAACCGGTGGTGATACTCACGAGAAGAGATAAAAACTTTTTACTCAGTTGGATGGTGCTGTTGGTCTTTTGTTTTGTTGAAACTATGCCATAATTTTCTGGTCATAACACAAGTATCGAGCGAGTTCCATCACTTATTTGTCGTAGCTAGAACTTTGCTCTCGATTATCTGCTAAAGATTACAGGGTAAGAACCGTTGTTTCTGCTTGAATTAGATCAAGAGTTGATCCTATTCTTGGAACCCAGCCTTATGTTGTGCTGTGTACCAAGAACCCTTAGCTCTTCGCGAAAGCAAGTTACAAGCTTCGACTTCAATTTCAATTTCGATTTGCTGCTTGGCTATAAATGAAAAGATGATATCAGCTTGTGGTATTGCCATAATTGAGACTTGTCTAGCAGCTTGTGTCACTGCCAGAACCTCAGCTTTGAAGACACTGCTGTAATCAGGAATCTGAATTAGCTGGATAGCCCGAGAGTTTCTGCAGTAACACCAGTATCCATCTTAGAACCGTCGTCGGTGTATATAGCTATCATGGATTCGCAGGTTGACGGCTCGTTCATTTGCCAAGCCTGCTAAGAAAGGTGGTCGTGAACGGCTTGTGGAAATCAAAACGGGGTGTAATGTACTCAGTGCATACCATATTTCCCGTGTATTTCTATAGAATCTGCGCGTGACCTGTAGCACTCTGTCTCCAGCTACCAGTTTGGCTAAGCCGAAGTGCGCTATTGGCTTCTAACTCTTGTATATTTAGATCTAGGGGTTTTAAGTTGAGTATAGCTTTCAGACCCGCTGTAGGGGTGGATCTCATTGTCCCAGTGATGCCAATACATGCCATTTTTTGTACCTTGGTCATCATTTTAAGGTTGATAACTTTGTTCAGTGCATTCCACCAGACCACGTTACCGCATGTCAGTACAGGTCTTACTATGGCGGTGTACATCCACTTAATAATTTTTGGGCTTGGACCCCAAATATCCTGTTGCAGGAGTAGAAAGCAAACATGGCTTTCCTAGTTCTATGTTTAATGTTGAGACTCCAGTTCAATTTCTTGTCCAAGATCACACCAAAATATTTCGCGTGAGTTCAAAAGTTTTCCGTGTCGGTGAATTGGTATCTATTCGTTCTAAGGACCTTCTTATCTAGGTTAATAGTCGATGTACACTTTGTACGGTTCGCAGTTGTATCCTCTCTTCCGTTCCTTGGCTATTCAGTCGTGATCAAAAATTACCCTCAGAATTTTTTTTATCAAAATAGCCTAAAGTCTTCTCGTCCTCCTTTGACAAAATCCATGCCTCTACACCATATTTCAGGACGGGAATAATGCGTGTCCTATAAAGGACACTTAAGTTGTTCTAGAGGTGATTTTGCTACTTAATTGCCTTCTTTACCCGAACAAGAAGCATCAGTGATTTGCAAAAAGTTATTCTTCTTTCACTCTCAGCGCTGGTATTGTTGCGTGAGTTTATAGCGGGGCCTCTATAGAAAAAGTCAAAATCGTCGCATCAGGGTTGGTTGACCTTTTTTGATGACAACTTTTTGCCCTTTTTGACTGCCAAACTTATATTCGCCTCTTCAGAATCAGCTTCTTCATCGTCATCCTGCACAAACGGAGTAGTTTGGCAAGAACGCCAGAACTAAGGAAAGAGAAATGGGTAAAGTTTCTTGAGGTTCGGAGTGAAAAGATGCCATTCATCAAACGCGTTTTCCTCTTTCCATATTCTGCAAAAGACCTTGTGTATACTCCGTGTCAAGCCATCGCTTGCCGTTTTGAACGCCTCGGTGGTAAGGCCCTCAGGTCCAGCTGCTTTCTTAGATTTAAGTTTAGATAGGAAAAACAATCCTCATTTTGTCGAGGTCAGCTGGACGGAATTGTTTGTCTACGACTGGCGTCTAGGTTGAATAGCCCATTCTGCCTGACATCCGAATACGAAACGTCCGTCGCGTCATCGCCATTATTTAGCTTGCAGAAATGATATTTCCATATCCTAGGGGTGCGTTTCCATTTGAGAGTACTTTCTGCACAAAACTCTCGATAGTGACTCTCGGATAGCTGCCCTTGCAGACTTCTGTTCAGGCATTATAAGCTTGAGAAGTTTTTACTTTTTACAAAACTTCCTAACTTCATTTCTTCTGGGACGTCCTTCTATTGCCTCGATTGTACACTTTTATGTTCCATTTAAAGTTCTTAATAAAAGCCAGCGTTGGTCTCTCGTCTCCTGCTCGTAGAGGTCTTGAGCAGCTGTGGCCCTCCTTTGCAGCAAATCTTTGTATGCATCTTGTTTAGCTGCATTTTCAACCAGGGGTTCATTGTAATGTTCTGGTAAAGCCTTGTTCATCTGAGGTGGCATCTTCGATGGCTTTATGTTGCCGCTTGTTCTCAATACTTGATGTCGGTGACATAAGACTTCTCAAGAGGTTATTATAGACGGTGGTGCAGGGAAATAACTTCACTGGGACATAACTTCACATGGGAAAAAACTTCACCACTAGTGGGAAATTATTTCACTTTTTGAAGTCAAGTTATTTTCCACTGAAGCTGAGAGATAATTTCACTTTTTTGTAGGAATGAATTTCACTTTAATGTTCGTTTCTTTAAATCTAGATTGTTTAAATGCAAATGAAACTTTGCACACACCCAGCCTCACACCTACTCCAAATCCTGAAGTGTGCCCAAACAGGGGGCAGCATGTCCCCCCAGATATAGCTCACTGCTTATTCGGCGTTATGCTTTGCCTTATATAAATACAGTGCTAGCACCCAGCATTACGGCGAATAAACAGTGAGGTATGTATGGGGGGTATGCTGCCCCCTGCAATCCCCCTGCTTAGGCACACTAGACGATTTGGGGTAGGTGCGAAGCTGGGTGTATGCAAAGTTTCTTTTGCATTTAAAGAATCTGGATTTAAAGAAACGCAATTTTACATTTGTGATGAAATTATTACTCACCTTCAGTGGGAAATAGCTTTACCAAAAAAGAGTGAAATTATTTCCCACTAGAGGTGAAGTTAATTCCCATGTGAAGTTATTTCCCGTGAAGTTATTTCCCTGCATCATTATAGACTCAATGAAAAATTGACCTTTTCATCTCTTGCGTTGCAGCTATTCAACGTCGAACTTCATCAAAGGTCTTCTTTGTTTTGGCTTCGACATACAAAATTTAAAATTTCTCTCCAACTTAGGAATAACCTAAAAATTATTTTGGGAATAATTACCCGTTAGTACTGAGAAAAAAAAACCTTAAACTAAATTTGACTCCGTATAGGCTTCATATTATACACCGAGTCCACACAGGCAAGTAGGTACTGGCAAGCGAGTTTGCTAAATATACGGCCTTTCAAATTCGTCATTTGCAATCCACTTGCCTTCCACTTGCTTGCCGCTTGCATTCCACTTACCAAGCAAGTTGCTTGTATCCCAACTTGCTTCATTACTGGCTTCAAAAATTCCATGCCAGCTGATGAGCAGGTTGCTTGGGTTTGTATGCGTTAAGGGCCCAGCCCATAGAATCCGTTGCGTCCGTTGCGGCGACAAAGCCATTGATGTTGCCGGATGCGAGGGATTGAGGTAGCCCAATGAATGCGTTGACGTTCACATAGCTCTGAGCAGAGCATGGAGTAGAGCTCGAGCTATCGGAGTTAGCTCTGAGCAGAGTATGACTGGAGCTCTCCGATATAATTTTGAAACACATCTGAGCTCTGAACTGTCATACGATTGCGATGCGTTCAACTCACCAAAGTTAAGTAATGACTAAATTTTCATCAGACAGCTGGCCAATCAAAAACTCGAAAAATTTCCAAATTGTGAACTGAAATTGATGTGTCGAACGCGGCCACTTGAAATGAGTGAAAAAAAGAGTGAAGTTGGCTGCGCTCAGCTATTTGCTCCATTTGCTCGGTCTTTTTATTCTGAGCTCATGGAGCGTACTCCGAGCTAGCTCTGATTTAAAAAAGAAACACAAGTTGAGCGCTCTGAAACACAGCTCTTTTTTTGACAGCTCAGTGCTTTGCTCGGAGCTAAAAAAGAAAAACGCCTATTATAAGCAGTTGAAACTCAAACACACACACATAACCACTTGAAATTCAAACACACACACATAACAACCACTTGAAATTCAAACACACACACATAACAACCACTTAAAATTCAAACACACAAAAAAAGTTCCTGTCAACGCATCTGCCGGAGAGAAAAAGTTTAAAGTTCGGCTACTCTGTCCGTTGCGTTTGACGCTTGCGTTGCTATTGGGCCAGTTCCCATAAGAAAACATGTACTTTATCGAGCTGTCAGTTGAATGCGTCGCCACAACGGACGCAACGGATTCTTTGGGTCGGGGCCTTTAGTGATGAGCAAGTTGCTTGGGTTTGTATGCGTTAGTGAAGAAATGTCTATGTATTGCAGCTTGCTTGCCCGTGTGGCCTCGGGTTGATAATAAAGGGACATCCCTACACTTATTGAAAAATAATATGCAATGAAACAGGCCTATAAAAAGTACGCTCATTGTTACTTTTCATTAAGCCGTTTTTTCGATTTTTTTAACAAATGTAAATAAAATAAATTGTACCTATCAAAAATGTAAAAGAAAAAATGATCTTAAAACTTAAGTCGTTTATTTTAAAGTTGCGATGCGAGACTCGTATACCTAATTCGGTATTTAACTATTATTATGTATATGCTTTGAAATTAGTATAAGAAGAACAAAGTTTACTATGTTTTTTATTTGCTTTGTAAAGTTGTGCGAAGTTATAGCTTTGCGTGCGTGACACAAAAGTAAAATAATAATTCATCGTATCAGCTGACAATGGACATTCTGTTGTGAAATGTTCATTTGCTATGATGTTACCGATTAATCATTCCAAACTGTTTTTTTTTTTTCTATTTATACTCAAAATTACTATTTGCCATAGAATTGTTGAAAACAAAAAAGAGAGACACACAAATACAAAATAAATAAATAACGACTGTTATGTCAATAGTCAATTACGGTTTTGTTTAGATACGGAACGTTACTATATTTTTATTTTTATTTTTTCTTTGGATACATTACTTGGAATATACTTGTGAGTCATGCATGTATGACATACCTAAATACGTTGTTTTGTTCTTAACTTAATAAATTCCATTTAATATTGCTCAAGCATGAAGGAATTTTTTAATAAGCTTAAATCGGTCTTAAAAATATAAAATGTCAACGATATTATATGTTGTGTAAAATAGTTTTTTGTATGGCCTATTAGATTACGAGTAAATTTAATTTAAACATTTGGCAAGGAAAATCCTCTATTATAAGAAATTTTTTTTCAATAAAAACATTTTATTGTTAAAAAAAAAATTGTTTTCAAAAAGTGCCATAAGTTTTTAGACTGAGTGTCTGCAGTATTTTTTTGGTAAAATTATTTTTCAAGCCAAATTATTGCTAAAAATATAAGTAATTTTATTTGTTTTGTTTTAGTTCTGAATTAAATGAAAATTACATAATTTTGTGAGAAAGTTTTTTCACTGCTTTCAATTGCTTAAGTGTGACTTATAGTGAGCTTATGTCAAAAGAAATTATACTATCAAATTATTAAAATTAAATTAAGTTTAAGTTTCGTTAACTGAAACATATTTTTCACTCAGCTAAGATCCCGAATTTACTCCGATGAACTCACTAAATTCGGAGAGTTCTGGTCCAACTGAAGAGCTATATTTTTGACAGATGAGTATCAAAAATGTATTGAAGTCGAATTGCGAAAGATTAGTTCCGTTATCTAAATTTCGATATTGAAATGAAGATATCCATAGTTTTGTCCTTCGAATTTTGACAACTTAAAATTAAAATTATTCCTCCACTGAAAAACTTCTGCTGAGTTAACTAGAGCTTAATTTTCTTAACTAACTCGTGTTTCATTTAGGTCCAGTTTTACCAACGTAGTTCAAAATTTTAATTTTGCTCAGCAATTTTTAATCAGCGATTTCTGAACGTAAATTTATGTTCAGATTTTTGATTTTTGAAGTTTTTGATTGGCCAGCTGTCAGATGAAAATGAAAAGTTGTCTAATACCTACGCAGTTAAGAAAAAACTGGAGCTTATCTTATGAAATTTCAATAAGATTAAATCCAGTTTTGTCTAGCAACAGCTTAAGCAATGTCTACGAACATGCCTCTGTAAAGAAATAGGCCTTCCATATTCCATAGAAATGGAACAGAACACAAAACCAAACGAATACGTCAATAGTGATTTGCTTTTTACGAGACGACTACTGAACAATTCACAACAAATTAGACAGATATTGCTTTAACAATATGGCCGCTATCCTGTACCCACGTTCTGTAACTATCGCATCGATTAGATCGGTCGAGAAACGTTTAAAAATGGAACAAACTCATGTATTACGTTTCAATTTTCATTGTTTCTCGTCCAATTTTATCGATGCGAGAGTTACAGAACGTAGACACTGTCTTTGAACACGATGGAGACGGAGCTTTAACTAGGACAGGAGCCGGAATAGCTGTAAAAAAATTGAGTACACACAAATTCAATGTTACGAAGGTGGGGCACAGTTCCGCATGCGTGAAAAATTTTCCGTGTACGCCCAAAACTTATGTGAATAAATTTGACGATTGTGTACACGTTATCTGTCAAAAATCTTAAACTCATTCTTGCGGAATCACAATAATCAATGAGTACACTCTTTTCTGTGCCCCTGCATTCGAAGCTAGACGAGCCGAGCCAACTTTTTGTTGCACTTTTGCGTGCACCAATTTTGACGTTTCAAAATCGGGAGTCGAACCAAATCCATTTCACCTTCGTGCATTTTACATTGATGGATCGTGCTTGAAGCTCTTATTTTCGATAAATACTATAGATTCAAAATAGCTTTTTATGGCCTTTAGTCCTATAAATTGGCGTTTCGTTCGGCTTACTCACTTGAACTCATCAGTGACATAGTGAGGGCTTTGTCATACGCAATTTATATTAAGTTCAGTTCAACTTACATGAATTTTTCAACGAAAATCCACTGTAAACTATATCCAACAAGATTAGAATTCCTAATCATTAAGCTGGAAGTTTTTTTGCCCTGGGCCAGGCATAGTTTCTATATAAGAAGGTTTTATAATACAAATTCTATATACTACTGAAATAAATCAGCCAAGTAGAAGACTTAGCATTAAGGATTGGACTTGTTGAATTATTGATTCAAAATAGCTTTTTATGGCCTTTAGTCCTATAAATTGGCGTTTCGTTCGGCTTACTCACTTGAACTCATCAGTGACATAGTGAGGGCTTTGTCATACGCAATTTATATTAAGTTCAGTTCAACTTACATGAATTTTTCAACGAAAATCCACTGTAAACTATATCCAACAAGATTAGAATTCCTAATCATTAAGCTGGAAGTTTTTTTGCCCTGGGCCAGGCATAGTTTCTATATAAGAAGGTTTTATAATACAAATTCTATATACTACTGAAATAAATCAGCCAAGTAGAAGACTTAGCATTAAGGATTGGACTTGTTGAATTATTGATTCAAAATAGCTTTTTATGGCCTTTAGTCCTATAAATTGGCGTTTCGTTCGGCTTACTCACTTGAACTCATCAGTGACATAGTGAGGGCTTTGTCATACGCAATTTATATTAAGTTCAGTTCAACTTACATGAATTTTTCAACGAAAATCCACTGTAAACTATATCCAACAAGATTAGAATTCCTAATCATTAAGCTGGAAGTTTTTTTGCCCTGGGCCAGGCATAGTTTCTATATAAGAAGGTTTTATAATACAAATTCTATATACTACTGAAATAAATCAGCCAAGTAGAAGACTTAGCATTAAGGATTGGACTTGTTGAATTATTGATTCAAAATAGCTTTTTATGGCCTTTAGTCCTATAAATTGGCGTTTCGTTCGGCTTACTCACTTGAACTCATCAGTGACATAGTGAGGGCTTTGTCATACGCAATTTATATTAAGTTCAGTTCAACTTACATGAATTTTTCAACGAAAATCCACTGTAAACTATATCCAACAAGATTAGAATTCCTAATCATTAAGCTGGAAGTTTTTTTGCCCTGGGCCAGGCATAGTTTCTATATAAGAAGGTTTTATAATACAAATTCTATATACTACTGAAATAAATCAGCCAAGTAGAAGACTTAGCATTAAGGATTGGACTTGTTGAATTATTGATTCAAAATAGCTTTTTATGGCCTTTAGTCCTATAAATTGGCGTTTCGTTCGGCTTACTCACTTGAACTCATCAGTGACATAGTGAGGGCTTTGTCATACGAACGAAACGCCAATTTATAGGACTAAAGGCCATAAAAAGCTATTTTGAATCAATAATTCAACAAGTCCAATCCTTAATGCTAAGTCTTCTACTTGGCTGATTTATATCAGTAGTATATAGAATTTGTATTATAAAACCTTCTTATATAGAAACTATGCCTGGCCCAGGGCAAAAAAACTTCCAGCTTAATGATTAGGAATTCTAATCTTGTTGGATATAGTTTACAGTGGATTTTCGTTGAAAAATTCATGTAAGTTGAACTGAACTTAATATAAATTGCGTATGACAAAGCCCTCACTATGTCACTGATGAGTTCAAGTGAGTAAGCCGAACGAAACGCCAATTTATAGGACTAAAGGCCATAAAAAGCTATTTTGAATCAATAATTCAACAAGTCCAATCCTTAATGCTAAGTCTTCTACTTGGCTGATTTATTTCAGTAGTATATAGAATTTGTATTATAAAACCTTCTTATATAGATAAATACTATATAAAACTCACACTTCGTTCCGGCAGATAAACGAACATATCTCGACCGTCCCTATTGACAGAGGCTTTTCAAATCTGTGAACGATTGTTAATCGATATCTGCGTTTTATCTCTTTCGTTTTTTTTCAATGAAGATATTGTTCAGTAGCCATAGACATAAGAAAACCTATATGGCAGCTTATTGGGCCAAATACTATTAAAAAAATGTGACAACTGAATTGCGAGTCGAACAGTATGGAAGTCTAATTGCCCACAAAGCAATAAGAGTAGAGTGACCAAAAAGACCGTGCCGGCCGTCTGAAATCGGGCAGACAGCTTCAAAAGTTGGGGAAAAGTTACAGTGAGCTTAAATACATTGCCGTATATCGTACATACAAAGTTCACAATTGTCAAAATTTCTTGTGAAGAACTGTCACTTTTCTGAAGCTTTAAGAAATAATTTCTTCCAATTTTCCATCAAAGTAAACAAAATCAAAATAAAAAAAAAGAAAATTGACAGGACTTTGGACTAACAATTTTGGGAAATACACGAACAGAGGTATTGTAAATAGAATTTCTGTACGCAGTGAGCCGTTTTCATTGGAATTCGATAAAACACCTCTCAACGCCTTATTAATGCTCTTTTCAACGTTGCGTAAATCCTTATTCATAACACATTTTCCGACCCATTTTAGTTACAATGCCTATTTGTCAAGTAAAGTACCAATACCAAAGAGAAAATCTATTACATTTAAATGTCATACTTATGTAGCCAATATTCAACCTCTAACCGCGATTGGCTTAAAACGGCTCTATTTAACGTCTCATATTTTTTATACATTTCTGCGTTTTGATGCAATGTAACTTTACGCGGTCTCTAAAATGGGTTTATTAATAAGGTACACATACGTATCACCCAGTCCCAATCACTCATTTTATTTCACAAAACTTATAATGCAACACAGATAACGATATGGTGACCCTAATGGACTCTTCCCTTGTCAGATGAGAAAATGAATTTTAATTTAAACATTGATGCGAAAATGACCACTGGACCACTGGGGTCAGCTGAAATCAATCAACACATCAGAGTCACGTGGGAGAAACTATTTAAATGTCATTTTTGTATATACACTCCTCCTTTCAATCGAACTACTTCCATCGATCGTTTTATTTTGATTCAACTTTCCAATTATTTCAATTTCAATAACTTACTTTTGTTTACATTATTCTTACCGACAAAAACATCCAATGCTCTACACTCTATAATATGCGGTTATATATCTTTCAAATGCGCCTTCCTTATCGCTCTGAATTCAAAATAAATACCACTGCTAATTGCATAATGCGTATATATATTTGCGACGCAGTCTGTCCGTCCGATTGTCTTTCTTTAAAATAACAAAATAATAAACAAATAAAAACCGATTGAGGTTTATAATTGATTAACTAACTGCACGTTTTGGAGCAAAATTTGTTGATTTTTTGAAAAGAAGTGCAAACAAAATTTCTAATTAAAAACTTGATTATTTTTGTAATGGGAAGACGTTTTGTAAATTAAAATATGCATACAACCTGTTTGACTGCCTTATCAGTATTTTGGTATTCCAAAGGCGTGATTTATTGTATAACAGCATGCATTACCCTGGCAATGATGTCTTATTTGCTTGGCAGTATATGACCATCATTATTAATTCGAACAATGTTTGGGTTGAGTTGAATTTAAATATAATATGTAATGTCATTTTCAACTATTTTTTTTTTTTTTTTTTGATTGATTCACTCCTTTTTAATTTCAATGGAATATGCAAATTCTTCTTTCCAAATTTACACACATACTATGTATCGAACGTCTTCATTTAAAAAATGGTTTCTTTAAGTATTTGTCAATTTGTCAAGTAATCCCGACGAAAAAGAACTTATATATTTAGAGTGCACTTCTTAATGAAATCGAAAAGAAAGAAAAAAGAAAATCTCCAAAAACTTAACTCTGAACAACCAAGGGAAGGAAGATTTGAAACAAACGTTAATAAAGCTTTTCGTCATATTACTTGTCAAAAGTTATGAATGCTTGAAGAAGCCATTTTGTAAAATGGTGTGATATGGTAATGTGTGTGTAAATTTGACAACATGTTGTTTTCATATTCGATTAAAATCAAAAAAAGAGTGGATCAATAAAAAATCCAATCATAAACGACATAATCCAAATGTCACCCAATTGCTCTCAAATCATTTTTTTCCGGAGCAGTACAAAAATGTCTGATTTTTTTAGATGTTCTTAAATCCATTGACATCGTAGCCACCCTTCAATCGAACTTGACAGTTGATGGCTTGACAGATGGAAGACAAACAATATTTTGTCAGCAAAAGTATATTTCGATGTAAATGTCACCAAATTGCCCTTAAATCACTTTTTCCGGAGCAGTAAATAAACTTCAAACATTTCAGGCATCGTAGCCATACTTCAAAGAGATGGAACTTGACAGTTGATGGCTTAACAGATGAAAGACGAGCTATATTTTGACGGCAAACGTATATTTTGATCTAAATGTCACCCAATTGACCTAAAATCATTTTTTTCCGGAGTAGTAAGAAGACTTCAAAAATGTATGAATTTTTTACTGTTTTTTAATCCATCGACATCGTAGCCATCCTTCAATCCAACTTGACAGTTGATTAGCTTGACAGATGGAAGGCTAACTATATTTTGGCGGCAAAAGTATATTTCGATGCAATTGCCCTTAAATCACTTTTTCCGCAGCAGTAAATAAACTTTAAAAAATTCAGACATCGTAGCCATACTTCAAAGAGATGGAATTTGACAGTTGATGGCTTGACAGATGAAAGACGAGCTGTTTTTTGACGGCAAACGTATATTTTGATCTTAATGTCACCCGATTGACCTAAAATCATTTTTTCCGGAGTAGTAAGAAGATTAAAAAATTTAAGGATCTTAAGCTGTTTTTTAATCCATCGACATCGTAGCCATCCTTCAATGGAACTTGACAGTTGATGGCTTAACCGATAGATGATTAACTATGTATATTTTGACGTAAAAAGTGTATTTCGATCTAAATGTCACCCAATTGCCCTAAAATCACCTTTTTCCTGAGCAGTAAATAAACTACAAAAATTTTCTGGTTTTCGAGAGGTTTTTTAATCCATCCACATTGTATTGTTCGATGACACCACAGTTAATGTCGTGTGATCGTCAACGTACAAAATGATTCAATTTTGCTCTTGTCAAATCCGCGTCAACGATCATATGTTTGGATGTGGTCAAGTAGTGTAATCGTCAACGTACCAATTGCGTTGACACAGATAACACGTCAACGCATTTTGGGACAACATTGACAAGTGCCGTAATTGGTGTGATCTTCAACGTTTAATGCGTTGAAACAGTCTACGTTGACAGTATATTGACGATGTGTCTGAAGAAGTCAAGAAGTCAATGCGTTGTTCATTTAAGTTGACCGTCTAATCTAAGCCTTACAACTTAACGCAAATGACTTGACTGGTTATGTCGTTGGCTCTCAGTCTA
This sequence comes from Dasysyrphus tricinctus, assembly GCA_963921185.1. Taxonomy (NCBI): domain Eukaryota; kingdom Metazoa; phylum Arthropoda; class Insecta; order Diptera; family Syrphidae; genus Dasysyrphus; species Dasysyrphus tricinctus. Next base: position 246,367,944 of record OY992530.1, read on the forward strand.
TTATGACGTACCCCGAAAATTCAAAACGGCTTTAAATTTCTTCCTTTTTCATGTTCGGTGTTATATCACTTATGTCGATTTCGATTGGATGTTGGGATTACTCTTTTTTCACTCCTACTACTCAAAATTTTCCATATTCAATAGGAATGGAACAGAATGCATAACCAAAAGAAAACAACATTTGAATATCATTGTTCTGCGTTCCGCCAAACAACGAACAAATTTAGGCGAATATGGTACTGAAAGTCTACATGCAGTAACATTTCAGTACACAGTGACAGTGACGGGCAATTGTCAACACCATGTCTGTGCTTATTTTATGTGGTTGCAATTTCATGAAGTATGAACATTGAATAAGATTATTTATTTTAGTTCAATTTCACGTGATCATAGTGCCCTGTTTTGTTTTAATTGTCATGTTGTTCGTATTTATTTTTCTTCTGCAATAATTCTTATTATTACTATTTAAATGTCACATTTCGTAAAACATTATTTTGAAATAGTATTCGAATATTAAACATGGCTATGTATAGATTTTTTATTAAATGAATAGATTAAACAAATTTTACCTCTTCATTTGAGTTTAAAAACTGGAAATCTTTGTTAAATGATAGCGAAGAACACTATTATGGTCATCGTTATGACCACTTCATTATAACCAATTCATTATGACCACTTCATTTATCAAAAGTCTAATGTCACTTGAAAGACCTGACATTTAACTGACTATCGCTATTAAGTGATCATTTAGTTACGGCGAAGCAGCATCAGTGGGTGGATACTGGATGTATACATACATATGTACATACATAGTTGAAGACAGGTTATAACAAGAAAGGTATTAATTTCAAAAAGATTAAATGAGAATTGAAAGAAGTGATACTAAAAAAAATCTTAAAATAAATAAATTATTAAGTACTATTTAAAAAACAAAATTAAATTAATGTTTTGAAGACGACCTGGTTTTTGTGTTTAAATATGTAGTGCTTTTAAAAACGTATCTTCTTTATAATACGCTACTTATCGATTGTCCAATCCTCAAACAAGAAATTTTTGTCGTTGAAATGTCACATACATTAACATTTTAAGCAGGAGTGTGTGAAAATGTATTAAAATACTTTTATTTTTATTCTTTTCATTTGTCGAGGCCATTAATGGAATGTATAGGAATAACCCAAATTCCTTATGTCAATATCGTTTGGTTTTGCGTTTATTCCATGGAAAATGGAACATTTGGAGTAGAAGGAGTTGAAGAAAACTACTCACAGCATCCAATCAAAAACGGCATTAATAATCGTTAAAACCGTATTTACATTGAGAATATTTTTTGACAACAACCTGAAACGCTACTGCAATCACTTGTCATTTTTGTTTGCAATTTGGAACTGTTCCATTCCTATTCAATATACATTTGGAATTAGTACTGTTTGTGTAAAAATATAGATTCTTTTTTATCAGATATACGCATAGTAGGTAAATACCTACTATTTTTTTTTTTTCAATTTGTTTGTTTCTGTATTGAAATAAATACAGTAAAGTCCTTTTCTCTGTAGTCTAAATTCTATTTTTCAATCGGTTTCCCACAGAGATGTTTAATTTATAAAATTTCATTTAAATCTTGGTCTGCGATTTATTTTTAAAAATTCATTTTGAACTTCTTTTGGTGAGATTTATCATTTAACTTAGAAAATAACACTTATCTATTGACTTATTTTATAAAAAAAAGGGGAATGATCAACCTTAAAGCGTTTCCATTAAAATTAATCAAAAATTGTAATTTTACTACAAGACAAAGTTCTGGTTAAATAGGGGTATGACCACGACGAAGACTCGTTGTGTTGGCTTCATCTCGCTAAAGTCTCACAGTGGTAGTCGTCCACACGTTTTGAGTTTGGTGGTCATATTGTTCGTCTCGCTATGGTCTCGCCGCGCCCGTTTACACGTGGTTTTATGAAGTGGCTTACTCGCTATGGTCTAGCTTTGCTCTCGCCGTGACATCCACACGTGGTTTTTGTCATTGTGCACGCCTCATCATCATCTCGTTTTGGTCTGGCTTTAGTCTCGCTATAGTCTTGCGAAGGTTGAACTATTATACGAATAAAAGTTTCATTTTGGTTTAGAAGCTACATTTTTCAAGCTGCTGTCAACTTTGCCTGATTGGACCAAGAAAATTGTTGATATTGACGCCTGCCTGCCGACAGAACAAACCCTAAGCGGGACAACGTAGTTGTGTGAGCGGTGCAGAGGCCCCAAAAAGAGAGTGAAAATCAAGATGAGAACCTACGAAGGAACTGTCGTGCAAAAAAGCTGTTAACTATCTTTAAAAGAAGCCCTTAAGCAAATTTGTCCTCGTGTAAATGCCCACGATGACACCCCAACAAGCTGAACACCATGTTTGGAAATGAGAAAACCACGTGTAAACGGCCACTGTAAGACAAATAACATGGCAGAAACGACAAAACAAAGTGTAAATGACCTCGGCATGTTAAAGCCAGTGAATTGTCACTATCGCCATTGTGCAGTCTCTGTCGTCGTGGCCTTAGTCGTCGTCGTCAGGGCCGTCGTGATGGGCATCGTCACCTCATCAGTCAACCATCCAAGCAATCCCATCCTTAGTCCTCACCTTAACTAACTTTACTTTTGATGGCGCCCACAGTCCAGGGTGGGCTACGGCCTCAATCAACAAGCCCTTCCAGCCAGCTCGGTCCCTAGCTAGCTGCCTCCAATTACGCGCTCCAAGCTGGTTGACGTCGTTCTCGACTTGTGTGCGCCACCTAAAGTGGGGTCTTACTCTGCTTCATCGTCATCCTGCACAAGCGGACGAGTTTGGCAGGGATGCTGAGATGCGACATGGCTCTGTTTAGCTCGTCTCTGTCTAAGCTATCATATGCGACTTTGAAGTCGATAAAGAGATGGTGTGATTCGATTTGAAACTCCTGTGTTTTTTCCTAAATCTGTCGGAGTTTGATCGACGCGACGGCTGATTTGCCGGGCCTAAAACCAGACTGATAGGGGCCGATCAGATCGTTGACAAACGATTTTAAGCGATCACACAATACAGATGACAGGATTTTGTTTGCAACGTTGAGGATATTTATGTTGTTTTCGATTGGACGTTCAGAGTACTACTTTTCCATTCGATTTTAACTCCTCCTACTCCAAAAACCTTCGATTGGCTGTTCCGAGTAATGTTTTCGGAGTCTTTTTCTGTTCCCGATTTCAAGATGGTGAAGATTTCGAACACACTCATCCATATACAGTTTTTCGTGCACTACTTGTCAAAAGTGATAAAGAAGCCATTTTATAAAATGGCGTCATTCAGTACAGTGTGTGTAAATTTAACAACACGATTTTTTCATATTCGATTTGAATCAAAAAAGTGTAGAACACTCAGAAAATCCAATCGAAAACGACATAAGTCACCATTAAAAAAAAAAGCTCGACATGGAAACGAAATTTAAAAGACCTTTTTAAAGCTTGAGTTTTATTTTCCGCCGCTGATTTCAACTCAAATCTAAAAGATATGTGCAAAATAGAAAATTTAACATCGCCATAAGGCAGCTGGTAAACTGTAGAACTTATTTATTCTGTTCGAGATGACTTTACTTTTCATAAATGAACAAAATGCGCATATCTGGCTTATGAAAACAAATAAAAGTATAAGTACCGTTTTTATTTTGTATACAAATGTGCATACAAAAAATATTTTAGCTCAAAAAGAATTGTATCGATTAGATCACTTTTATAGAAAATTCAAATGATCAACAGTTAATCAAATGTCAACAAACAAAGTCGTATGTTTGTATTTGTTAAGCTATTAACACAGGATGTCTTCAAAGAAAACAGAAAATATATATATTTTTTTTTTGTGAAATTATCTTGAATTTTCAAGACTCATCATCATAACAAAAAGTAACTAACATCTTCTTTAACCATAAAGTTAATTATTTCCCCTCTGAATGCCGTGAGTCATTTTCTCATCAAGAATTTCATATACATTCGTACCTACAATAATTTATTGAAGTCCCCACAAAACCACAAATTGGACGTGACGCTCCCAAAGTTCATATTAGTAGCCGCCGCCGCCCGACCAAAGTATGCCGTATAGCGTGTTGTTGCAATGTAACCGAAGATCACCCACCCACGGATTGTTACTTTGCACTCGTTGATTTAATATACAATTGGTTTATCTTGCATTAAAGTGAAACCACTTAATTCAGTGGACAATCATTTATCGTATACTTCTGTTTCTTTTTAAACCCTAATGTGCATATTTTATTGCAATTGGAGGTATTGGAGAACCAACTTTAAAGAAGTGGGATGTAGACTTTTTTTTGTATCTATCTGCATCTGAACAGCATGTCGATGATGACGAGAAAAAAAAATTGTAATCAGTGCTGTCGATCGTATTTAGTATGCGATCACTTAATTAAGTATGGATTAAATTTAAATATTTGGAAAATCTTGGGAATTCCTTGCTTTTAAATTTTTGTACATCACAGGCTATAATTAAATATACCAATTTTTTAAAATTACACTTTATTTGGACTGAAGTAAAAATGTATATGTATGTTCTCATGGAAAAGATTTCTGTAGACACAATTATTACAAGGTAAATCTGTCAAAACATTTATTGGCAAAAATGTAGCCATTACATAATTCTGTGCACTCATCACATAATTATTGTTCGGTCATCTGCGATGGATAAAAGATTATGTACCTAGTGAGTGAGGACAGTTTCTGTACACTACTCTATTAAGTAAAAAATACTTCGGTTATCGTTATAAGATCGTGATTTTGTATTTTATGACTTATGGGTATACCTGATTATGTAACGATACATGATTTTGCTATTAGTACCTATATGATTATGTGGTGAGAACATAAATATGTAGTCACTTAAGAATTCGGTGCCATGAGCTCATAGACACTGTACCTATCACAATGTTTTCCTAACAGTTTTGTGGTATCAGTACAGTTTCTTGTACTTACTACATATTTATGAATCGTCACTTTTTTATTCAAAAAAATGTCAAGTTTAAACCGGGATCCTTATAGATACCGAGTGATCATGCAATCAGTCATACATACATATTTGTGATGTTTGGGTGGGAGAAACATGAGAACTCCATTCTAAGATTTGCGTCTTTACGTCCACTTTACATCGAACTAGAGCCTAAAAGGGTGCACCGATTTGCATCAAATTTGAAACATTATTTGACAAAGAATATGTTCATAGCTATTAAAAATTTGCATAAAATCGGTAAACTAGTTATCATGTTTCTCCCAAACACCACAGATATGTACTCGGTACATATTTTATGGACTCAATGCTCAGCACGTAAACTGCTGTAATGACTACATTTTTCAATTTAGATGGCGGTGGTGGGTCCTATATACATATATTTACATATATGTACATACGTATTTAGTCAGTCTATACTTAATTTTGGTTATGTATTGAGTACATTTCGTCTGTATTCATTATCTATACGTGCAAAATTGTCTATAGACTAACTGAATTAATATAGACTCAGTATACGTTGATATTGGTTTTCATTAGGAATATAAACTGAAATGTAACCAGTACATATCAATAATTGTACTCAGTGCATAGTGCTCCCGTCGCAATCCTATGCAAACTTCGCGGTTCATATATTTGACATGAAAGTATCTATTCTCTAATAAGACATCTTGATCATTGTTTTTAATAAGGTTTGTGTGTTTTGTTTTTGTCATTATCTTCTTTACAGGTCATTAACATCATTGTTTATTTTTACAGGCGGTTTTTACTGTACAAAAACATAAATCAGAATCAGCCAAGTAGAAGACTTAGCTCTATGTAATTTGGCTAGTTGGGGTATTGATGCAACATATTTTGAATCTTTATTTTTTAAGTTGTTTGACACTGCAGCTAGATTGCTGATTGTTAGAGCCTTAAATCCCAACCAAAATCAAGGCTTAAATTCGAGGAAGGATCTGTCACTTATTTGAGTCGTCATGTTTTTGTTTAAGCTACTTCGATCCTGTCTAAAGCAAGACTATCGATTGACCGTAACACCCTGACTCCACAGGAGATAACTTCTTACAGGATGCCCATCTTGACATTAGATACCCAATGGAGTCACTCCTTTTCATCTCTTGTTGGCATGTCAGAGATATCTATCTGTGATTATATCTTGACAGAGATCAATTGACATCAATTTCGACAGATGAAGATTTTTTACTTGTTGTCTCATTCTTTGGCTTATTATTTTGTATTTTCATCCACATTCAGTTGTAGAAATTTCTTCTTCAGCAAATAGAAATTTATTTTTGTATTTTTGCCAGTTAAATCCACCAAATCTTAATCAGTAATCATTAACTACCAAATTTCTGTCATAATTTGGGGTTGTTTCGATATTACTCTACTTAAAATATTTGATATTAAACTTCATGAACTTAAAAGTTGGCATATATTTTAGATCTCATTACTTTTTTTGGCTGACTTCTTACGCACAGGTTTCTTGTACACATAAAATGTATGTTTTTATTGTGATTTCACACCTTTTTATTTTGCCAGGGAAAATCAAGCCCTACCGCTCCACAAAGCTTTATAGTTTAACGACAACCGAAAGTGCTCCATATAAATAATAGCAATTCTGAGAAAGTGGGTGGATGCCACGCCCCTGAATGAAAAATCTCAATTTTTTATTTATCTCTTTTTATGCCCTTTAAGTCATACGATTCTACCAATTTTCATCGTTCTACAACATTCGGAAGTGCATTATATACCTAATTGATAAATTTGTTTAAAAATTGGGTAGATGCCACGCCCCTTGAGCTGAAAAATTATAAATTTCTGACTTTACCTTTGTATGCACGTCAAACTCTACCGCTCTAATAATTGTCATCGTTCTACAACAACCGGAAGTGCTCCATATAATTTATAAGAATTTTTGAGAAAGTCAGTGCATGCCACGCCCCCTGAATGAAAGCCTTTCAAGCCCTACCAATCTACTAATTTTCATCGTTCAACAAAAATTGGAAGTGCTCCATATAATTTATAAGAATTTTCAAAAAAGTAGGTGGATGCCACGCCATCTGAATAGAAAATTGCAGATTTTCGATTTTTTCATTTGTATGCACCACAAGGCCTAACGATGTGCGAAATTTCAAGTTTCTACGGTGTCGGGAAGTGCTCCATAACTTTGATTTGTCAGTCAGTCAGTCTGTTACGGTTTTTGCGATTTTTGAAGTCCTATATCTCGGGAATCACTAATGCTAAAGAGTTGAAATTTGGTGAACCAACTGTGTTTGATCAGCGCAGCAAATACTGCGAATTTGAAGTTTCTGACTTTAGTGGTATACTGTAGTTAAAGGGTGCTTGAAAATCGCCTGAGTTTGTTTCTGTAAAAAGGGTGTAGTGCCGTTGGATGGGCACTACCGTGCCCTTTAATTTTTAAATTATGGAAGCTTATCAGTTTTCTTCAACCTTATATTGGGAAAAGGTTCTTGTTAATTTAACAACACACTTGTTAATTTCTTACTTGATGTTTTTTTCTGCTCACGTAAAGCCAAATCATGCGTTTTTTTTTCCTGTGAAAAGTTTCGATAAAAACACTTTAGTATCACTTTCGACAGCACTTGCCGCGATTCGTTATTTGTTCAAGCCTTTGTCTAATTCTTATTCATAGCTTTGAAATAATTTAGTACAATTTTCAATCGCTACTATTTTGTTATACAAAACCTCCTACAATATCTTTAGTATCCCCATTCATTTTGTGTTTCGTTTTAAAAAATAAGCTACAATATAATATGTACATTGTACATAACTCAGTTTATGTATGTTAATGTTGTCACGTCAAAATATCTGGTTTTTAAAACTAAGAATGCAAAAATATTGTTTTGTTGTGTTCATTTCATTACAATAATTATTTATTACTATTAAAAAATTATGCAAATTACCAGTTTATTCTTCTGATAGTAAATTTCAAAGACCGACTGCCCTGACTTAAGTACTAAATGTTATAACCGTGTGCCATTTAATTTTTTAATTGTTTCTTGTTGTTGTTTATTAATATATTATAATATTTTTTTTTCAATTTTGTTTTGTTATTTCAGTCCACTATGTCACATGATCCCACACCATACGTTGCGCGGGCTCGTGTTACACGGCCAACGCCACCCAAACCTTCATGCAATCCGATGCAATTTGTACAAATAAAACCGTGCAATTTATATCAAAGTGCACAACAGCAGCTAAAAAAGGTGGAGGAAATAAAAAAAGTCAAAGAGGTTTTAAAAGAAGAACCTGAGGATTGGCAGAATGTAAGTATAAATAACTAATTTATGTATTTATTTTTTTTTTTTGTTTTCATAATACACTAGTCAACAATATTAAAGGAACAATTTTTTTTTCAATTTTGGTTAGCGTTTTTTGAAGAGCTGTATCTTTGTGACGAGTGGTCGTATTGAGTTGAAATAAAAAGCATTTTACAGCTTTATGTTTTTTGTTTCGAGATTGATTTTTATTTCATTTCCATTCAAAAAAGTATCTAACTAATGGAATACTGTGAAAAAAATCCACTGGAATTGCGCTTTTCTTGTTATTTTGATGACAACTACGCATTGTTTAGGAACACCACAATTTGTTCCTTTACCTGGTTTGTAAGACTTTGAAGTTTTGGTGAGGAAAAACGGTTCGATGAATCAATTTGAAAATTTACAAGAATATTGATGATTTAAATGTCTATAAATTTGCATACCAATAACGCAAGCCATGCAATCAATATTTGCAACGAAAAAAAAAGATTTACGAAAAGACCACAAAACGTCGGTTTTTAGTACTTTTTTTAAATTAACGGCGAACGGTAAAAAAAAATAATTTCTTCAAAATCATAAAAAAATCTTGTAAAACGCTTTTTCAAATTTCCAAAACTGTCTTTGAATTTTTTATAACGTCATTATTTGCTGAGATATTGGTAATCAAGGCTAAAAGTATCTTTTTTCATTCAAAGTCAGATAAACCATGTCAAAAAAAATCGTACGAAAACAACAAAAAAACTGAATTGAAGCTGAATAAACAAGGTATCTGATCATGACATTTAATTGACTCAAAAAATTTATCCATAGAAATGAGGAACTTCAAAAAAAAAAAAAACAAAATAATTTTGTTGTCTCGTCTCATTTTTTGCAATAACGCAATAACGGTACTTCAAACAAATTTGTTTGCAAACAAATCTCGAAACAAAAAACATAAAGCTGTAAAATGCTTTTTATTTCAACTCAATACGACCACTCGTCACAAAGATACAGCTCTTCAAAAAACGCTAACAAAAATTGAAAAAAAATTTGTTCCTTTAATATTGTTGACTAGTGTATTTACCTACTGGCGGCGACAATGGGTGGGTGACAATAATGTTCATAATATTATTGTTTGTCAAGAAAAGCTTTAAAATCGGTTTAAAACAGTGGATTGAATTGCAAAAAAAACAAATCAAAATGAAATTTTCTCTACAAATAACTATAAACGAGTGTAAAATATTCACGACTGGATCTTAGAACTTGCTCTTTTGGTTTAAAATTTGAATTTTCCGCCATTTATTGTGCAAAGTGTTAGCAACTAGGGCTCTTGATTTTATCCGGGTAATACCCGGTTTCGCTTTTACCCGGGTAGAAAAATGCCCGAGTACCCGAGTGGCGAGTATTCGGGTACATGGGTACTCATATGTCTCGGGTACCCGGGTACCCGTGTGTATAAAATTAATCTTAAAACCAAAGAAAGTGCGTATTAGTTGAAGATTCCCGGGTATGTGGGTAACTAACCCTTCATATAACCTTAGGATTTTGACATTGTAAGTAGAATGGTCTAATATTTTGTAGGTGCTCGGAATCTGCACTTCAGTGGCTGCATTCAGAATGGGTTTGTGACGTAGGTGGACAGGCTGCATCCAACACGGGAAATATCCGGGTATTTGGGTACCCAAGTACCCGGGAGGGTCTTCGGGTAGCCGAGTTTCAAGAGCTTTATTAGCAATCCTTAAAAAAACAATTGACAGGTGACAGTTAAGGGTTAATAAAAACGGACCATTATACGAAAAAAAAATGTGTTTACATTCTTGAACAATATTTCACTCAAGGTCATCCAGATGTTGACCACATCGTTGATTTACTCTTGAATTCATCCAGCGCCCGATAGTTTCTTGGCAGATCATTGTCCACTTTGACGACTAAATCACATTAAGAGATAGGATCAACTTTATGCTAAACCATTTCGACCATTGGCAGAAAAGCTTTCATTCAATTCTTGCAAAAAAGTTCAGCCAACATTTGTGATTGTTTACAGCTCCTTCTGAAGTCAAAATTTTGTAAATCACAAGGTGGTTTTGATCCGTTTAAGCTACAAAAAAGAAAGTGGTTTCCGGTTAGCACCTCATTAAACGCTGCATATAGTGATACAAATCCATGCGCCTCCCATGTGGGGAGCTGACGATGCGTTAAGCCTCCACTGTATTTCTGCTGTTAACTTTTTTCAAATCTTCACGAAGCACTTTTTCTGCCCCTCGAAAGTTTGTGCCGTTGTCACTATACTATATTTCCAGAGACATGCGATGAAATTCCTTAGAATTATGAAAAAGACTCCGCCAGCTATCTCGATCTCTAGCTTGCTGTCCGGTTTTGTCTACTGATTCGGCTTATACCGAAGAGAAGAAGACACCAAAGCAGTTTTCATCCGCCTGGGAGAGGGTCCATGCTCCAGCAACATAGAACAAGACCTGGATGATGGAGAGTTTTGTACAGAGTCTCCTTCGTTCTTCTGGATAGGGCTTTATTCCTAAATTGCTTAGTAAGCCCAAAAAAGCAGCATTTAACAAGAGTTTCTTGACGTTTAATGTCATTTGCAGAGTTCCCAGCAGTAGACAAACTCGTTTACCACCTTTTGTCTATAGCCACGTTCCGACCAATTCTGCGATGACAGCATATACTTCTTCTCATTGATTACAAGACCCATTTCTTTGGTGGTTTCAAAGGTTTCGGTAGAATCTCTTCCAAAGTCATCATGAAAGGGCGTGTCAGCTCTGTCTGTCAACGCTTTCAAATGCTCCTATGAAATCGATGAAAAGGTGGTGTGTATCGATGTTAAACGCTTGGGTGTTCTTCAGGGTTTGGCGTAATATGAAGATTTGATAGCTGGTAGACTTTCCAGACCTGAAACCACACTGGTAAGCACCAAGCAAATCAGTAAACAGCTTCAGGTGTTCACATGATAAGCTCGACAGAGACTAATGTCTCTGAAGTTTTTTTTTTTGTTGATTGGGCAGATGGTGCTAAGATTCCACTCGTCGGGCATACTTTGCTCTGACCATACCATTCACGAGTTGGAGTATGCTCCTTACCAAATCATCTCGGGGTTAGGGTAGGTAGAAATGGTGGCACGGGCTTCATACTCGCTCGGTGCCCAATTAGCGCAGTTTTGATACCATAACTCGTTTGACCTGTGGATGAAAGTAGAATAAAGTGAGGATTTGTAGACGTCCTCTGAGGATCATCTTCAATGCTTAGAAGTTGACAACAGAGGGACTCGGGAAGGTGGTTTTTTCAACTGATTCCTCAGGGGGTCTTCAAGGTGCATGATTGGATGCGGGATTTCTTCCTGGGCCTCCGTCTGCTCGCTCCGCATGACAGAGGATTCCAGTGAAGATCGGCGTCCTTCATGAGACCAGATATGTTCCCTGGTTAGAACGGGTTTGGGGTATGACTGTATAATGTGGGCACAAAAGACAGGAGGCTGAACATAAGACACTAACCCGATTGGACCGCAACTCGCCCGGGCCCAGCTACGATATGCCAGAATGGCAACGAAGCGAGAACGATCCAGCCGTATGAGTGCCATCTCGGGGGTACTTAAAAAGTTTCGCCTGTAGACCATCGGCACCGGCTCGTTCGGCCTGGTGATGGCTACCTTGATCCCATTCAGGTTGGATGGGTGCTACTTCAAATCATCAACCAAATTGACTTGACGGGGCTGCTCGTTGGCGGGATCTTGGCCATCATCGCCGCGTGGTTGAGCAGCTGGTTGATGTGATCTCTCCAGATATTTATCGTCGACCGATGTTTCCTTTCAGTTATATTTACAAGCTCCAGCGCGGGTAATAAATCTAGCTATTTTCTTGTTCAATCTTTTGTAGAAGTTCCACGTCTGATTTCTGCTAAAGCTTCTCTGAATATCCTCGACTTCACGCTGCTCGTGAGCTTTTTTCTGAACAAGTGGTTTTCATCTCTTCTCTTGTTAAAGTAAAGCATATTGGGAGTCCTAGCACCTCTTCTGCAGCTTTACTGATGGCCTGTTGGCCCTCCCATCTCATCAGTAGTATGGTTCCTCGCAAGCTCTAGGTATAGTTGGTTAGCATAGGCTATGGCGGTCTCTTCCTATTGCAGTCCTCCAATATAGGATTTCCTCCTCATGGCTGATATTCCTCTAAGAGCTTACATGAATATTCGAACGCGCAGCTTGGCACCAACCATAAAGGATTCGAGTCAATGTTATCTGATCTGTACGTACGTATGCCCACAATGGTAGAGGAGTGTCTCCCGTCGATAGCACCATGATCGATTTGGTTGGAGGTTCGGTCATGGAGGGACCGTCAAGTGCCTTTGAAGATATCAAGACTAGGAAATCTAGTGCTACTCAACACCATATTCCTTCCCGCTACGAAGTCGATAAGCCTGAGTCCGTTTCCGCAAGGGATTTCGTGCAGGCTATGTTTTCCGGCTTCTTTACTTTCAATGTCATTCTTGCTTGGGGCATTACTCATTTCATAAGTTATGGCGAGGAGCTCAGTAATCAGTAATCATTAAACAGGAAATTTCTGTCATCATTTGGAATTGTTTCGATATTACTCTACTTAAGATATTTGATATTAAACTTCATGAACTTAAAACTTGGCATATATTTTAGATCTCATTACTTTTTTTGGCTGACTTTTTACGCACAGGTTTCTTGTACATATAAGAACTTGGCTCTTTTTTTAACATTTATGTTTTTGTTGTGATTTCTACCCAATCAGAAGTTCTTCATATAATTTATAAGAATTTTTAAGAATGTGGGTTGATGCCACGCCCCCTGAATGGAAAATTCCAATTTTAAAGTATTTTTCTTTCTAAGTATTTCAAGCTCTACCGCTCTACCAATTTTCATCGTTCTACAACGATCAGAAGTGCTTCATATAGTTTATAAAAATTTTTGAGAAAGTGGGTGGATGCCACTCCCCCTGAACTAAAACTTCCAATTTTTCAATTTTTTTCTTTCAAAGTACTTCAAGCCTTATCGACCTACCAATTTTCATCGTTGTACAGCTATTGGAAGTGCTCCATATAATTTATACGAATAGAAAATTACAGATTTTCTATTTTTTCCTTTTTTCAGGTTTCTACGATGTCGGGAAGTTCTTCATAATTTTGATGATCTGTCAGTGAGTCAATGAGTCAGTCAGTCAGTTACGGTTTTTGCGATTTTTGAAGTCCTATATTTTGTGAGCAACCTGTGTTTGATCAGCTCAGCAAATACTGCGAATTTGGAGTTTTTGACTTAATTGGTACTGAAGTTAGAGGGGGGTTGAAACTCGAGGGCATATTTCAACTTAATAGACGTTTTTAGAATACTTATTTCTGACAGAGCATTATTTATTTATTATTATTATTTATTTATTCGTGATTGCTTAACAAACTGTAAGATATAAAATCTTATAAGATAGTAGTAAGCTAATTTTACAAAATTGAGCGAAAATATTAAAGTTACAAATTAATAAAATTGAAGCTATCTAAAAAACAAATTCAAGAAACATTATAATTTAGAATTGCATTTACAAATTTACTGAAAAATGAAATTTTAAGACTTTTTTGAAACTTGTTGCATTTTGATTTTCTTTTAAATTTCGAGGTAATGAGTTCCAAAGACGGGCGGAATTGACAAAAAATTGACGTTCAGATGTTAAGAATGAACAGCGAGGGACAATTAACTGACGAGATCTATGCGAGGATGTAGTTCTTATTTTTTCGAAACAGTATTGTGGTTGGCGTGTAAAGAGTATATCAGAAAGCAAAATTAAACTTCGAAATTCGAGATAGTTTTCAAAAGACATATCCAATAGTTGCGAAGCAAAACCAGATATCCTGTCGTATCTACGTAACCCATATACATACCTTACGGTCGAATTAAATGCAACATTGAGCTTTCGTTTACTTATATAATTACAGTTACAGTAAATTTCGCATCCATATATCAAGATAGGAATTACCAAGGTCTTAGCAAGAAGCAATCGCGTTTTAACAGGTGTAAAAGCCTGAGTTGCCCATAAGGTGCGAAGTACGCCATAAACCTTGCCAACGAGTCCATTAATATGGTTATCCCAGGTCAAAAAACGGTTGAAGGTCACTCCGAGATTTTTAGCTGTTTCGACGTATTCGATTGGAGCATTACTCAAAACAATCGGTGGAAAATAATCAAGATCAAGAGATTTTCTAGATATTACAAGGCATTTAGATTTTTTAGGGTTTAAAATAAGTCCATTCGACTCAGACCAATCTACCACTCTCTCCAAGTCTTCATTGACACAAGAAGCTCCATGCTCAATAAGGCCAAGAGGGCAACTAAAGTACAGCTGAACGTCGTCTGCGTACATATGGGAGGAACAGTTTGAAATTAAAGATGGAAGTTCATTAATATGTATTGAAAACAAAAGGGGACCAAGAATAGAGCCCTGAGGTACACCGATAACATTTGGCAGAAAGTTAGAAAGGGTATCACCGACTTGTACTGCCTGCCTTCTATAAGTCAAGTATGAGAAAATTCAATTTAGTGGCACCAGATGAAAAATTGAAATTTTCCATAAGCTTTTTACATAATTTGACGTGGTTGACTGTATCAAGAGCATTATAGTGTTATTTTTTTTGCACTTTACATTGTGCAATATACAAAACTCAATTTTAAAATGCGCACACTACAAGTGACACAGTCTTACGTTTGACGTCTTCTGTAAAAGCAGGGATTTTGTTTGGGTGTTTTCCAAGCGGCAATGTTATAATATTATTTTTAGAAATATTTTTAATTGGTTTGTAAACACTTTATTTAAAGCAATTCAAGACAAAACTACATATAGAAACATTCAGGACAAAATGATTTTCAAAAGTAATTAATTTCAATCTGACAGTCAATACTTCTGTTCGCTTACTTCCCAAAACTGTCCATTTTATTCCAATTTCCTGTCAATTTGAATTTCTTTATTATGAATAGGGCTGGGATTTTCATGCACTAAAAAATCGGAAATATGCGCTTAAAATATGCCCTTAAAATTGGAAAATATGCACTAAAAACAGGAAAATATGCACTTAAAAACATTATTTTACCCTATTTTCCCCAAAAAACAAATAAAAAAAAGAAATTTTAGTCAGATTTTATAAGTTGCGAATTCAATTCAGTCTTTTATTTAACAAAAATAAAGATAACATTAGAAGTAAAAAAATAAAAATAAAAATAATTAATAGGTATTTGTATTTAAAACGTTAACAATATTAAAAATATCTTAAGTAACAGAAACTTACATACTATTTTCTTTCATATGTGTTGTTCACATAAATAAGAAAACTTCGTTTAAAGTTTTCAAACACAAAACTTTGCCTATTTGGCCTGTGAAAACTTTTGTAAAGAGAAAAAGAATGTTCCACGTCAACGGCCGTAAGGGGAGCATTTTTCAAACAACAAATTTTATCTATTGTAAGATTATTAAAACAGCTTTCATTATTGTTGCTCAGACTTAATACATTATTTAAACTTTTCAGAATACCCTTTATTTTTTTCGAAAACAGTCTTAATTTTTTTTTATAATTGCACCAATAGGGCCTTCTACAGAGTTAATTTTTGCAAAAGTTTCATCAATTAAGTCGATTTGATTTTTCAATGTGCTTCTACCTTCAAGTTTTGTGATCGTGTCACATAGAAAAAACTATAATTTGAAAAAATAAAAACAGTTTCACTTTTAAGCAAGGGTTGAGTCAATATTTCTTTTGATTTTTTAATTGCGATGGCATCACCATCATCGAAACTATTGACAAAAGCTGACGAAACGGAAGTTTCCAAACCATCAACATTTCAATGAAAGAGAAAAGGGTATTATTTGTTTTCAATAGGCGCATTCATTTTGTCGACAATCTATTACTACGTTTACGTTCAGTATCTAAATATGTAGTTGGAATAGGATCGGTGCACATGAGGCATTATTTATTAAACCAACTTATCGAGCAAGGTTTTGCGTCACAAATACGAAAAAAATGCACTTAAAATATGCATTTATTATGAAAATATGCATTTATTTTGGAAAATATGCATTTTGCATGAAATATGCAAAATATGCACTAACGACTAAATGCCATTTTAAAGGAAATTTTATGATTCGTAAAGATAATTTAGTCTTACGCTTCTAAATGTAATGAGAAAGAACATGCATTTGCATGGAAATCCCAGCCGTAATTATGAACTTTGACAGAAACTTAAACTAATAGAAATTGTCAGTTTTAAAATGTAAACTAACAGACCAAATATTTGCTCATAGTTTCTTTAGCTCTGTTTGTTTACTTTATCGGAAAAGTCGTATTAACTGGTATAAAATAATATTCCGTTTGTGATTTTGAAATTGATACGTAACTCATATTCTCAGACTATTATTTTTCAGATTCTGGAATCCCTTGTCTATTATTATTTAATAAATGTGTTTGTGGTTGCAGTAACGAATGATTCATTGTCTTTTCTTAAATGAGTCTGCCTGACCCATTTAAATTGTATGTAGGCAACATCTTTTCCATTATTCCCTGGATAAAACAGGTGGCTCTGTATACATGACAAAACGCAACAGCTTCAAAAGACTTTTAAGTCTTTATAAAGGAAATTTTATTGTCTATGAAAATTGTGTCAATTGGTTGTCTGAAGTTGTTTTCAGAAATTATTATACCAAGAATAAACAAACTTGAATAAGGCAGGTACTCATAAATTCAGACACAATACGATTAGTAGTACTTATGAAACCAAACCTTAAAAAGGAAGGAAATTGAGCTGCGCTATTGATGTATTCCAAAATTTAAAATGCGTACAAATGCGTAATGCATAATGTAAGTGATCATTTGATAACTTCTTTTTGATATTCCTTGGAGGTACAAACTTGACTGTTTCCGTTTATGTGCCCTCATTATTCATCCCATAACACTTGCACTCTCTATATTGGTATAAAATACAAAAGTAAGGCATGCGAACACCGCCTGACTAAACTATAAATTTGCTTCTGGCTTTTGTGTGTTACTTAACTGAAAAACATTTACGTTTGTTTTTTTTTTTTGTTGTATCCCAGATTCGGTGCGAAACCCTGCATAACATAACAAATACACCAACAACACGTTGTTGTCATCGTCCGTCGTCGCTGTCGTCCATCGTCGAAGTCATCATCATCTCTCTTTACGCAAATATTTTAAGTTGTTTAACAGAAAAAAAAAATAAAAGAAGACAAAGCTATAAATTTAAACGCGAAGGCGCCACCACCTGCATAATCAATGCAAGTACAACAACAGCAATTATTGCAGGTATACGGGTATAATCTAAGTCTAACACCCGCCTTTTAGTGAAACCTTTTTTTTTTGTTTTAAAGCTTTATGAAGTCTATGCCAATATTTATCACTCTTGTTAGATAATTATTTGCTATTTCTATTTAACATTATTGTAATGAGTGTCTTTTAAACAAAAAGATGTACAAAGGTGTGAGGGGGAGGGCAATATTGGTAAAGTGAGGAAAAGTTCCGTGAAATTAATTTAAATAGGGCAAATGCAAATAGTCCATAAATAATCTGTGAAAGAACCGTCTTATGCTACATTTCCACCTAACGATAATCTGAGACTTAATAAGACTTACCTCAAATTTTCTTTAGAGCTCGAAGATTTACCATACTTATATATTTTGTAAATCTTGAAGATTAGAAATTAATCGTGTAAAATCTTCCAAGAACAAATACTTGTACAAATCGAACTAACCTATTCTTTTATGGCGCTGAAGGATTCATTTATGGCTGAATTCAGTTCTTCACAAAGCAAACATTCTATCTCACTTCTTCTTCATAAGAAAAAATGAAACACCATTTGCATTTTTGAAGGTGCTGCCAAACTTAATCTTTTTATAAATATTTTTGTACGATGAAAACACCATGAACTGGGATAAACCGTTGATGGAAACATAGCATAAGGTATTTTAAGATTGTACCGTTTATAACAGTTAAATACTTATATAAATCGGTAGTTGGCATCACTTGCATGTATGTATTCCTACTGTTATAAAGCTAAAAGGAATGCCGGACCGTCAAAAGATTATTGATTGTTTATTACTCAAAGAATGATTAGAAAAACAATATGAACTTGAATTTTGAAAAAAATGCATTCCATTTGATTACGACTGATTTATTATTTTATCACATTACTTAAAAAATTGTCAATAATTGTTATCAAAAAAAAAAAAAAAAAAATGGGTGAAATGATATTATCAGTAACTCGTTGTCAATACAAAGTTTAAAGCAATTGCGAATAATTTTTTTAAGTAGAAGGTTAAAAAAAACTTATGGAAAAAGGAGATTGTGCAACTCAGTAAACATCATGACAATGTAAAATTTGTTTGGCAATCTGGGGCCTATTTCTGCGCTGTAGTAGTATAACAGTTGTATTACATCATTTCTGTTTCAAACATACATTGGTTTTTCAGGTGTAGTACATCAATGTAGCTTTGGAGAATCGATTGGAAGTATTGGAAAAATGTATGATTCTGTTTCACAGCTTTTGCTACTACATTGTTGTAGTACAACTTGCTGCAAATTCTTGTTACATTCTCACAGTAAAAATATTTGCTGTGATTGCTGTAGCTGGATGGGAAATGGCTGGATATAAAAGAAAATATTCGAATGTAAGTATTTTGGTTACAATTGATTGGATGCGCAATGAATGCAAGCGTTCAACCAACAATTGAGTACACATTTTTGGAATCTTTCAACGAATTAAGGGTCTTCCATATTAAAATTGATGCGTTATAAATATAATTTTCGGTTTTCTTTCAATAAGGGTATTCATATGTCAAATTTTCCATACAAATTGTGACAGAATTACGAAGTCTAAAACTTTACAATACTAACTACGACTTGCATGAGTACCCTTGATTATATGTTGAATTCAAAATTATTGGCGAAAATATTTATGTCAAAATCCATTTATTCTTAATTTATTTTAAATTACATATTTATTTGTGTCTCTTCAAAAATTGAAACTAACTCACTTCCAAAAAAACAAATAATATAAATGTCACAAAAACAACATCCATTTGATCAACGAGTTACATCCTACAACGAGCTGCACATCTACTACATCAACGAGCTACATCATACAACACTTCCAGTTGTAGTAATGAAACAGAAAAATGTATTTGATGTAGTTGTAGAAGAGTGCTGTAAGATGTAGTTGATGTAGCTGGTGTAGTAGCGGAGAAATAGGCCCCTGAACTTCGATTTATAAGCTCGTATAATCAAAGTTTGAAATAATGATTAGTTATTCATTAATTATTATTATTAATTACGCTCAGTTAGGTATTGAAATGTTTCCATTACAATTAAATATATGTAATTAGCCGTAGGTAGGTTATTGTAAAAAAAGAAAAATACATTTCCACAAATGCCCGCTGTGGCTTTGCACGGTGGTATTACAGCCCAGTATGGACTACGGTCTCAACCAACAAGCCTCTCCATCCAGTTATGTCCCTAGCTAGCCATCTGCAGTTACGAACAGCAATTTGTTTGAAGTCGTTTTCCACTTGTGTGGCCACATGTAGGTTGCTCTTCCTCTGCTTTGTACACCATGAGGGTTGGATTCGAAGATTCGTCGAGCTGGTGTTTTGCTCCCAGCCCTTTCTCAGCCGCTCCAGATTCCTTCTTTACAGTTAGGACCAAAAATTACTCGAAGAATCTTCGTCTCAAAGCATCCAATCAAATTTTCATCCGCTTCTTTCAGAGTACATGCTTCTAGCCCATGCAGCACGAAAGAGATGAATGACTAAGGTCAATGTCTCCGTGGTTCTATGAGAGAAAGCCTTACTACTTGAATACATCCTAGGCTAAAAGAAACAACGATTGCAAAGAGTTGTTCTTCGTTTGATCTCTGCACTGATGTCATTTGGCGAGGTAAAAGTAGATCCCAGGTAGACAAAGCCCTTGAGAACTTCGAAGTTAACATCGGGACGTATTGTCCGATCACAGTACAGATATCTAAGGTATTATCTTGCGCATGTTGTCCGAAATGAGAACTTTCAAAGGAATTCAAGATGGCAGTCTTACGTGACCCCGTGCGCTGTATTACAACAACAACGAAGAAAACAATCACAAAAGGATAATTTAATAATAACACTAAAAACTAGGAAGGAATGTTGTTTGCATGACAAAATAATGTTAATATACACTAAAAAGCTTGAAACAATTGTATTTGCTAATAAATAAGTAACAAATGAACACATAACACACAACAAATTTTGATGTTTAACGAGTGAGGGCCACGGGATTCGCAATTTTCCACTGATTTTGATGGATGCGCAGAACTCAACAAAAAAGAAAACGCTAATGATATTACCTTCAATATGTGAACTGTGTTGTCCGATTCCTTTCTCGTTGATAGCATATATTTCGTTTTGTCTTCATTGACAGCCAATCTCATTTTCGCCGCCTTCGATTCAATACTAAATCTGTTGGAGTGTGAACATTTGATCGATGGTTAACTTGTCAGGCCGAAAACCACATTCATAGGGATCGACCAGATCGTTGACGAAAGGTTTTAAACGGCCGTTTTCGAGAACGTCATCAAGTCACATGTTCGAAAACATCGTCTGGGATGCAGCTGTGCAGTACAACAATTGAGTTGACGATAAAAAAAATTGTGAGACCAGAAAGCGTGTTCCTAAACATTAAATGCGTTTGCGAGTTAATTGAATGACGTAGATCAAACCAGTTTTGTGCGAGCAGAACGATTGCATATCGACCCCTGATTGCAAGAACTAGGTAACTCAATTTTATAAATTCTGTAGATAGCAACGTTCATAGATGCTTAACTACAAAAAGACGAGGGAATGTTTAATTTGTATGTTTCTCACACTTCAGAAATATTCTATATTTGTCTAGAATAGAAAAAAAATTGGACGAAAAATCTTGAAAACTGTACTAAATAATACCGTTTTTGCCAAGATATTTTAAAAATTGAAAATTGAGTTACCTAGTTCTTGCAATCAGGTGACGATATGACGATTGCAATCTGCGTCAAAAAATGAAGATTATTTGATTTGACGTTTTAGAAAACAGCCAGCGATCACACACCACAACTGAAACTGGAGCAGTTCAGAGAAATTCCTTTTTTGTGAACACTATGCGAAGGTTCATTTCATCGAGCATACCTTCATTGGATCAAACTTTGCGGATGAGTTAGTGCATGCTCCCTACCATCATCTCCCGCTGCTTAGCGAGTCCATCCGCACCATCAGCCTTGTACGATTCAAGTCAGGACATCGTTATCCGAACTTCATCAAGGTCGGATTGGAGAGGTCCAATTTTCAATCATCCGACTTAATTTGAGCGATGTTCTGTGTTTTGTTGACTTTGGAGCCATCGATCGGTCGATTTTGCTGGCTTATTGGTGACTTTAAAAAGTCTTACGGGGTCAAATATGCGAGAGGTAACCCTCCCCTTCAAATTGTTCCTTTTAAGTGTTTTCTGTGTGGCATGCCGCGCCACCCGTACTGCTGGAACAACATATCGTCCACGTCTATATCGTTAAATTAGGACTTAACGAAATCGGTTATCATTGATCTGTAGCACTCGCGTGCCGTTGACGGTGATGATCTCACCAACGTCGTTTTCGAAGAAAAACGGAGCAATGAAGCTTGTGCCGTTTTTTTATATCAAAAAAAAAATTACCAATCTCAGGTATGCGGCCCCTAATCCACACCAAACTTTTGGAAGATTAAGGAAGATCCTATTAGTCAAAGTACCAACACTGCAAGCCAAACAGTTTTCTTTGACGTCTTCCGTAGAGACAAAGATGTTGATTACGTGTCTTCCAAGCAGCTGGAACATCATTTAATGATTTCGCCGCAAGATTTTATTCTACTTTTAGACTCGAAAAATTTAAATAGATTTTCAAACACTGTCAAAACTCAAAACAAAATAATTATCAAAGTCAAGCACAGACTAACGGCAAAAAATATTTGCTCACAATTTCATTAATTCTGTTTGTTTACTTTATCAGAAAATTTGTATAAACTGTAATAAAACACAATTTCATGTGCAATTTCAATGGAATTGAGGTTTGTGGTGATTTGCAAATTGCTTCAATGTATGGTAAATTGTGCAATTTGGAAGATATTTTTGAAAAATATTTAAAAACAACCCAATTTCGTCCGATGGGTCCGAGTAAAAGTAGCCTTTGATATTTGAGCACTTAGAGGAAGTGTACCAATTATGGAATACGCTCCTAATATGGAATACCGCTATATTTTGAAAACTACGTAATATTTTTACCTGTTTATTTCAGATAAAGCTTTCTTTTTATGAGTATATTCGTTGTTATTATCCTTGTGGAAGGTGATCTTTTTAGACATGAGCAGTTATTAAAAGTAGAGTTTTGGTAAAGTGCGTAACAAATTATTGGGAGCTTATTTTTCTTATATTTTTTTATCGGTTCATATATATACATATTTTTTGTCCCGTGTTATTAGGAAAAAGCTCAGCCTTTGGGATAACTTAAATTATTTAGGTGAGCTCAGTTAAATAATAAGTAAATTTTTACATTGTTAAGTCAGTCTTCTTGTTCCTAATATGGAATATCAGCATGTTCCTAATATGGAATAGTATTTCATATTGAATATTGAATAGTATTCCTAATATGGAATAGTATTCCATATTGGGAACCATCTAAAATATTTGTTTAAATTTGTACAAAGGTTACTCAGATGACACCAAAAGAAAAATAGTGTAATTTCCGGGACAAGGCGGGTATGATGAAAGCCATAGTAGCCGTCAAGTCAAAAGAAATGAGTTTCAAGAAAGCTTCACAAATGTTTCAGGTTTCTCATACAAATTCTTTCAATTTTGTCAATCTTTTTTGACCTCTTGCATTCTTTATTGCTCTGCCGCAGAATCTAATAGATAATTTTCTTTGTGTTTTCTGCACATAAATTAAATAACCACATATATTATGGGGAAATCCTTAGTGGTCCATATTAGGGTCACTTTTTGAAATGTGCTCATTTCGTGTTTTTTTACCTTTTAATTTTTTTAATGGAGTGTGATAATTTGTTCAAGTCCTACTTTTGCTTAAAAGCAAGTTTATAGTATTTTTACCAACATCTCTTTAAAAGACCGAATAAAATTTAACTTTTTTGCGTTTAAAAATGAGTTTACATTTTGGTATTCCATAATCGGTACACTTCCTCTACAGAAAAATTTTTTGTTTGGTAATTCGTCACTTAAAACAAAAACACAAGTAGGTTGGGTAGGTAGAAATGGCGGCCAATCCCGCTCGGTTACCTGATTAGCGCTGGATTGCGCGCCATTTTGATGCCATAACTAGTTTGACCTGTGCCTGAAAGTGATGATGACAGATGCGGGGGATTTGTGAAAATACCACCTAAAATATCATTGTCCACACTTTTTTCTTTTCTCATTCATAGTAGAGCACTGAACAGGGGGTCAATTCTTGATCTGTGAAACTGTGAAGTGATAAATATGATAACGCCTTCACGCCAAATGCGATTCTCGAAGTGTGAAAAAATGAAAATAAATGCCAAAATGTTTTCATATGATAATTCGTTTATCACAATCATTTCATATGTGCGTGAAGTTAGCACCGCCATTTTGGACTGTCCAAAAACAAAAAGGTTGTGCTGTTATGTGCCAAATTTGTGCTGCTATGTGCCGTATTTAAAAAAAAATCGTACTTAGGGTTTGGTTTTTAGAGGGTGCTCATTTCTTTTAGCGTAAAGTTAGCACCGCCATTTTTGATTTTCGAAAAAAAAAGTTGTGCTGTACTGTGCTCAACTTGTGCTGGCATGTGCCGTAAATATTTTTGAAAATTTCGCAAATTTGCAAATTTTACGAATGAAATTTTTGCGAAATTTCAGAATTTCTTAAATAAAAAGGTTGTGCTGCATTGTGCTCAAAAAATGATACTAAGAACCAAAAAGAAAAAAAAAACCAAAAATTCGCATAATTGCATCTATTATGGCCAAAACTAAACTTTGCGAAGGGCTATAGCGTGAAGTTAGCACCGCCATTTCCGATTTTCAAAAAAATAAAAGATGTGCTTTATTGTGCTCAACTTGTTCTGCATTGTGCCGTAAATATTTAAAAAAAAATGTACAAGTTTGCAAATTTTACGGGGCTACAGCCCTTCGCAAAGTTGAGTTTTGGCCATAATAAATGCAATCATGCGAATTTTTATATTTTCTTTTCGGTTCTTAGTAGAATTTTTTGAGCACAATGCAGCACAAATTTTATTTTTAGGAAATTTTGAAATTTCGCAATGGCAGTACAAATAGCGCAGAAAACAGCACAACTTTGATTTTTTACAAAATTGCAAAATTTGAAAAATTTTCATTCGTAAAATTTACAAATTTGCAAATTTTTTAAAAATATTTACAGCACAAGTTGAGCACAATACAGCACAACTTTTTTTTTGAAAATCACAAATGGCGGTGCTAACTTCACGCTTCGCAAAACTGTTTTTTGGCCATAAAAGTTACAAATATGCGCATTTTTTGTTTTCTCTTTGGAATATGGCAGCACAACTTTGATTTTTTACAAAATTGCAAAGTTTGAAAAATTTTTCATTCGTTAAATTTGCAAATTTGCAAATTTTTCTTTAAATATTTACGGCACAAGGCAGCACAAGTTGTGCACAATACAGCACAATTTTTATTTTTTTGAAAATCGAAAATGGCGGTGCTAACTTCACGCTATAGCCCTTCGCAAAGTTTAGTTTTGGCCATAATAGATGCAATTATGCGAATTTTTGTTTTTTTCTGTTTGGTTCTAAGTATCATTTTTTGAGCACAATGCAGCACAACTTTTTTATTTAAGAAATTCTGAAATTTCGCAAACATTTCATTCGTAAAATTTTCAAATTTGCGAATTTTTCAAAAATATTTACGGCACATGACAGCACAAGTTGAGCACAGTACAGCACAACTTTTTTTCGAAAATCAAAAATTACGGTGCTAACTTCACGCTAAAAAAATGGGTACCCTCTAAAACCAAACCCTTAGTACGTTTTTTTTTTAATACGGCACATAACAGCACAAGTTGGGCACATTACAGCACAACCTTTTGTTTTTGGACAATCCAAAATGGCGGTGCTAACTTCACGCACATTCATTTCATTCTGTGAAAAGAAAAATGATAAACATATAAATTGTGCTTATTTGAAACACCCAAGTCGCCATCTTGGTCTTTCTATGACGTCACAATTATCTCTTTCTATGAGCATGTGGTAGCATTTTGTATGTTTAGTACTTTTTAGTATTCACTTTGACAGCTGTTTTTCATAACGAGTTCGGGCATCGCCTTGCGCGTGTTTGTGAAGTGATAAAATGATAAAACTCTGTGTAAACTGAAATGATAACTTTGTTTTCATTTCACAGTATCACAGATCGAGAATTGACCCCCAGAGCACGAGCATGTCGACCAGGCTCTGAACTTTCTCCGAAGCGAGCGTGTTCTAAGAGCTCTGAAATTATTTCATGATACACATTCCAGCTCTAGATTTTCTGTGAAATTGACGCTGTTCAGCATTTAACTCTGTCTGCTCAGCTATTTTATACAGAGGTCATAGAGTGCACTCAGAACAAACTCTGAATATGCTCCCAACGAAAAAAGAAACACAAATTTGAACACTCTGAGCTAAAAACGAAACACGATTTTTGTTTGACAGTTCAAGCTCTACTCTGAACTAAAAAAGAAAAACGCCCTTTGAGTTCGACGACAATATGCCAAGCTAGGCGACTTGCTGGTTGATTCTGGTTGGTCCAGTCCGATATCACCTGTTTGGATGCGATTTTCCAACTTCATTCTTTTTTCGATTTTACAAAACATTTCAAACCGGCACTTTCTACACATCGAATTTCAATTCAGATTTTTGAATTTTTCGAGTTTTTAATTGGCCAGCTAAAAATTAAGAGTCAGTATTAGAAACCTGATTTATGTCGAATCGTATAACAGTTCAGTGCTTAGATGGGTTTCAAAATTATATCAAAGAGCTCCACTTTCTCCGATCACTCGAGCTCTGCTTTATTCAGACCTAAAAAATAAAAACGCGTAATGGTGGACACCATCTGGGGGTCAATTCTTGATCTGAGAAACTGTGAAGCGATAAATACGATGAAACCAATTGCAATTCTGAAGTGTGAAAAAGTTAAAATAAAAATCTTTTCATATGATAATTCTTTTATCATAAGCAATTCATTTTGTGAAACCAGGTTTTTATTTTGTGAAAAGCTGTGAAGAAAATAAACACCAAAGCCGCCATCTTGGTGTTTCTGTGACCTCACAATATTTTTTTACTGTGAGTGACGGTATTTTTACTTTAGTACTTTTTAGTAGATACTCACTTTGAGAGCTATTTTTCATACCGAGTTTATAGATCCCCTTGCATGAGCTTGTGAAATGATAAAAACACTTTTGTTTGGCCCTTACTGTTCATGTACAGTGAACACCATGAAAACAAAACGCAGAACGCTTTCTCGGAAAGCACGATACAGACGCTATACCGAAGCTCTGCTTGGAACCATTTTTAGTCTTTGATCTTCTGTTCGCAGAAAGTTCGTTAAGGTCATCACAAAATGCCTTTCCAATTGCTTGAGCTCTTATACTGTTATATCTTCCTAGGTAGAGCGCAGATGGTTAAACTGTTCAACCTACGATTGGATTTAGCTGTGAAGAGCTGATCCTTGCCTGGCCAGTACGTCTAGCCCAGATTAGAACCCAGATAAGAGAGACCTTTAGGTTAATAATAAGGCCTGTGAGCTTATTTCGATATGGCTCAACCAATTTAGCGGATGATGTAGTCAAATTAATGACGTCTCCACAAGTCATCCAAATACCCGAATTAAAATCCTAATCCGTTCACAGTTCGTGAAGTCATTAACTGTCAAAGACCGTCCAAGAATATTTACGGTCTCAATGAAAACCAAAATTAGATGTTTTTCTTTTTAAAGTTTTAAGCAGATCAAACGATCTGAGTGAGATCTGAGCAAAGTTCCAGAGTATGAATTGAGCTTTCCAATATAATTTTGAAACATATCTTAGCACTGATCTGTCATACGATTCGATATAAATTTGATGATGCATCGATTTGAAAGAGTGAACAAAAAGAGTGAAGTCGGCTGCGCTCTGAGTGCTCTGAGCTAAAATGAAAACACACTTTCACACATTGTTTCCTTTTTAGCTCTGAGCCTTCAGAGCTAAAAATTTGAATTTCTTTTTCGTTCTGAGTTTGTTCAGAGCGCGCTCTATGAGCTCAGAATAAAATAACTGAGCAGACAGATTTAAATGCTGAACACAAAGCATTTGACAGATGACAGCTAGTGTTCGGGTGTGTTTCAAAAGTAGGTCAGAGTACTCAGAACAAACTTGTTCAGATGATGTTCAGAACATGCTCGGACTCTGTTCAGATCTTTTCTGAATTAAAAAAGAAAAACGCCTTAAGACTGTATTCAGACATCAGACAAGTATCTCGTGAGGCGACTCATTTTGATTTCTCTCATTTTTATCTCATTCTCATCTCTTTGGAAAGAAAGAGATGCACAAATGAGGAAGACGTTTTTCTATTTTTGAAAATACTTGCCTCACTTGGGCATCTCTTTTTTTATTTAGAAATAGAAGTGAGATAGAAAAAAAACGTCAAAAATTGCTTCTGAAAAAATGTGATTTGTATTTTTTTGAGTGATATTTGATGTCAAACATTCTGCGATGCTAAGAAGTAGGTTGTCAGTTTCAAATTCTGTATGAATTGAATATTCACCAGACATTAACCTGAATCTATGTTATTTCAATTTTTACAACTTCTCACTTGATGACAATAAGACCTTGGACAGCGTGCAACTTGCATTCAAAGTCAAAGAAGGAACACATTTCAAGGCTCCCCAGATGTCAGATGTTACATAGGTATTTTTCTATTTTAAAATCCTAAGTCAGCTGGTCATTGTACAACAAGAAACCCATCATCATATATGTAAGTGAAAACCTTAAAAACGTCACCTATCTTGACTTAGCTCATCTATCAACCCAACTGTGTGTTTCATGCTACGCTTGGATGATCTTATGTCATTTGGATAATTTTGAATCATGTCTTCAACTTATTAACGATGTGAAAAAAACAACACAAAATTGCAAAAAACATGAATAGAAAAATAAATCTCAAACAACAACAACAACAATTGTGATCGGAAAGCAAAGATTGCTTGCATCCTCCACCCAATATATACCAATATATACTCGTACATCCAGTGAGTGAGTGGTGCTGGAAATACACTCATCTAGTTAATAAGTTTTCATTGAATCTGACATAACCAGTTGTTGGCATCTCTGGTGAAGTTTCTGTTTCCCCATTTAGTTGGGCTTCTTTTATTATTTTTCTCCACCAACTTGATCTCCACTCATGCATGTCTCAATTGTATGGCATTTCAGTGAGAAAAAATATAATAATTGTAGAAACATTCACATCCCGCTCCCAAGGTCATCGATCCCGCTCCACGAAACATCTGATTTAACAACCATCGAACCCAGTAATCAAAAATGTAAACAAAATGTCAAACCTCTGCTAGAGCGCTGGCTGATTGAGTGGTCTTCGTCGGAATATCATCATCAGCTATGTACGTCAATACTATGCGTATGATTCGATGAGGAAAATTGCGTTTTCTCGGCAAAAGAGGGCGTTAGACTGCTAAGTGTATACAGCAAACGTTACAATTATTATTAGATCCGAGATACGATTCTTAACGAGGGGGCAACTTTCACTTTTTAACTGCAGATACTCTTGCATTGTTAAGAGGCAACTTGACTGTGTTGTTTGGGGCCTTGTTTTTTTCTGCACTGTGCCCGAGTGCACTGAAAAACTTATAAATAAAATGTCACGACAGGTTAAGTGGGAGGGGGCACATTACAATGTACATTGAGTGCGCAACGGTAGCATGGGAAACGCCGCATTGCGCTGTACTGTGCTGTGCCGGATCGAAGACATTGGCAACAACAAAGACGACAACGATGAAGTTAGTTCATTACCCACAGTAAATTAAGCGGGAACTCATTTGTACATACAATACAAAAAAAAAACAAAGATCGTGGAGGGGCGATACCCAGAAAGTGTTTATTATTCCATTACGAGACTACAACGTCGACGACGAGCGACGCACATCAACAACGCCAACGGGAGGAAGTTTCTTGAGGAATGTGTGCGCTAGAGTTATGAGCAAAATAGATGCCGCACGATCTGTAGTTGTTCTTTTGATTGCTAGTTGCATATGACAGGTGCTGTCATTTGGCGTATAACGTTCGCCAGATGGTGGCCAAAAGAAGGTGCAGTGGCGTGATTGGATTTTCAAAGCAGTTTTGCAATTTTTTTTGTCTAATCACACTCTGACGAACCCAAAAAACAGGTTCCAATTGAAAGTGATTATAAAGGTTGAGCTATTCAGCAATTGAATTTACACGGTTTGATATTCTTCAAATTTTTTTTGTTTCTTATTTTTTTATTGAAAATGAGTTATTCATGTCAGTTTTGTTTTTATCACTTTCCTTCCTTTAGTAGTAGTAAATACACGCAAAAAGTATTAAATAAAATTGTAGTAAAGTAATAATTTAAAATAAAATAAAAGCTGGCATTTTCCCATGTGCCTCATTTGATATCAAAAATATAAGAAAATCGTAAATCAGGTCACCGACTAGCGGTGGGTGTGGCCCTGGCAGCCGCCCAAATATGTAAACAAATTTATTAAAAAAACTGATTTGAGAAAAGATGAGCTTTTATTTATCCCACGCAATATCTTGATCAATATTGGGTGTTTTTCTTTTTTAGTTGTGAGTAGAGCTCGAACTGTCAAACAAAAAATCGTGTTTCTTTTTTAACTCAGGGTGTAAAACAGTTCAAATTTGTGTTTCTTTTTTCGTTGAGAGCATGTTCAAAGTTTGTTCTGAGTGCACTCTATGAGCTTGGTATAAAATAACTTTGCAGACAGAATTAAATGCTGAATAGCGTCAATTTGACGGAAGAGCTATAATGCTCGATCGCGTTTCATGAAATAATTTCACAGCTGTTAGAACACGCTCGCTTCGGAGAAAGTTCAGAATATGTTTTCATGTTATACTATTCTTAGACCTTCACTGATCGAATTTGAAGGAAATTTTACAGTTCTGACAGATTCTGGCTAAGAATTCTGATAGTTGACAGTTGGAAAAACGTTAAGTTACCATTATTTATGGAACAATCAAAATTAATAATGGTAATTTAACTTTTTTTTCAACTGTCAACTATCAAAACTCTTAGCCTGACGTCTTGCAATAATGCAATCAGAAAACATATCAACATTATGAAAACTTTTCCTTTAGATTATTTTTTACTATTTAGAGTTTTTTATTAATTAGTCTAAAATTGGCAACTTCCACCTGTCAGAATTGCCGATTTTTTTTCAGATTCTTGATATGTATTAATTTTCGATTCAATTTCGTTGAATTGGATGCGCTGATGCACCCCTAACTCGAAAGCTGGATTTTTCCGTTGCATTTTAAAACCCAAGTCTGCAGGGCTTCCCCCCGCTAAAAGTTCAGTGGACTAGTATTTTTGTGTAACTGAGCGTGATAGCAATCACTCCACCTAAGGTCACCTTTCCTGAAATCAGTTTTTTTTTTTACAATTTTCTTACACCTTTTGGCGGCGCGGCGGCTAGAAACACACCCACCGCTGGTGTGTGAGTCGATCGCCGATTTAATAATCACTGTTTCCAAATGTTCCAAATGTACAAATATAGGATTTTCTGAGTTTGGTAATTGAAAACGTGCGTTGACTTTCCGGACTATTTTTGTTTTTCTAATGGAATCGGCTGAAAATTATATTGATTCATTCAAAAATAAAACCAACTACTTTTGCTATGGAAGCTGGAACTTAGTGAAGATTTTGTAATGTGGCTTCAAACGATTTTTTTCAATAGATCATACAAACTTCTTTTTAATGGTTGTGCATCCAATAAAATTTAAAATTAATTCTAGAATACCACAGGGCAGCCATTAAGGCTGTTTATTGTTACTTTTATTCATTAATCAAAAACTTGAATTTATTCAACACATTAAAGCCTAGTACGCTGCTGATGCGAAACGAAAAATCCCATACAAAAATGACAACGAAATCATAAACGAAAAATTTAGTTACATATACTTTTCGTTGTGCAGTACGCTGTTCGACGAACGAAATTGATAATTGTAGCAGATTATTTGGAGAAGTCTACAGTCTTTTTTTTGCAAACAAATAACTACCCGTACCATTTATTCCGTGCGAGCGTGTAGTACCTCGTGGCATAATGGTTAGTGCGTTGGATTGTCATAACGAAGTTCTAGGTTCGATTCCCAGCCGCTGCCACCTAAACAGAAATTTTTTTTGCGAGGTACTGCCTCTTGCGAGGAACTGACAAATCCTCCAATAGTATATACTTGAGAATTAGTGCTTCTCATCTAGCCGTTCGGACTCGGCAAAAAATTGTAGGTCCTTTCCATTCCTGCCAACAACACGCACACAGGAATGGTTGAGAGTTGCAAGTCACTAGGCCCTGGTTGCGCCACCAAATTTATTAAATTTATTTATTCCGATAGGAAAAGTGCGACATTTGTGTTTTTTTCGTATTAATTTTTGTTGTTTCTTTCATTTCATCATGGCTGCCAGTAAATGCATTTTTGTTTGTTTACGATTTTTGAATTTGAAGAAGAAGAATAAAAACACAAACAATAAGAGAATTATTATTTTTGTTTTTGTGGACTGTATTGAAATTAAATTCATGTTTAAACTTTTTATGACCTTTAGTCCAATTGCGTTTCGCCCAGGCAAGACAGTTGGGCTCATCAGTTAGATGCTGTCGTTACCCTTCCAAGACGATGTCGATGAATATTTTTCTGCTTCGTTTTTCGTAAGCTTTTTGTTGTCTTTTTGGAGACCAACTCAAAATTTCGTTTCGCATCAGCTGCGTCCTAGGCTTAACACTACCTAAACTAATAAAGTCAATTCAATTCTTGGTTGCATAAAGTGAGAGTCAAGTCAATTTTCCGATCCCTTAATTATTAAAGCGCTTTGTATAACATGCGACCAATTCTTCAATATGTTTGTTAGATTTTCACCCTATCATTGTATATCCAATCTATAGTATTCTCATGAAACACGATTTTGTAGGTAGACATTTGGTCGATAGGTTCGCTGTGATCGCCTTACCGAGATCCCTTAACAAAAATTAGTATAACATTTGGACGCATAGATGGCCACGAGCTTTTTTTCTTCATGAGAATACTATAGAATTTATATACAATGACCCTATCACAATTAACAAGTCTAGACTTCTCCAAATAATCTGTTACATTTGTCAATTTCACTCGTAGAAGAACTCGATGGAGTTCTAGTTTTTGTATGTATGGCCTTTTCCATTGGCAATCCGGAACACTGATTCGATACGTGTGAACGCTTCTGATGACGATTCTGAAATTAAATCCAGAAGCACTAACTGCGTTTTTTTGCATGTCCATATGGAGTATGGCGAAAAAAACAACATCGGGACATTTCAACATTTGTTTACCTTTTGCATTGGTCTGCCATTTTGTTTTTAATTATTTTACCAAAAAACATTTGACAATTCTATATGAATTATCGATAACACAACGATAATCGTAGTTTGGCATTACCGTTTTTATCGGGATAAAAGTTAACTCCAGTTAATTATCTAGACTTATGCTATGTTTCCACCAAAGGTTTATCCCAGTTCAGATTTCATCATCATCGTGTCCTGTAACCCCGGCTGGGGCATAGGGCGTCAACAAAACGTCTCCATCCTTCACGGTCTGCTGCAAGGTACTTTAGCTGTGGCCACGTCTTTCTCTGGGATTCTGCTTCCGCTAAGACAGTTGATTTCCATGTTGTTCTTGGTCTTCCAACCCGCCGTGCACCCTGAGGATTCCATTCAAAGGACTGCTTTGCAATTTCATTGTTTGGTTTCCTCAGTGTGTGACCAATCCAACGCCATTTACGCTTTCTTATGTCGACGTCCAGCCGCTCTTGACTTGTCCTGCGCCACAATTCCTCATTTGATATTATTTGTGGCCAGCGAATCTTTAGGATGTGGCGAAGACAGCGATTCACAAAAGCCTGCAATTTCTTCGAAATGATAGACGTGACTTTCCAGGTTTCACAAGCATATAACAGCACGGATTTGACATTGGATTCGAAGAATCTCAACTTAGTGCGTAAGGAGATTTGACTTGATTTCCAGATTGGGGACAGAGTACCGAAGGCAGCACGAGCTTTATTTATTCTACTTTTAACGTCCAGATCCGTACCACCGTTTGCAGAGACAATACTGCCAAGGTAGTTGAACTGTTCCACTACGTCAACTGGCGTCTCCTGTAGAATAATACGCTGCTGTGTGGAGCGGCCTGTGAGCATTATTTTTGTCTTTTTGCTGTTTATTCTTAGACCACTCGACTCTCCCTTCACTTGCAGTGTTTGGCACATCCCGTTCAGCCCACTGATGTTATTTGCCAGTAGACATATGTCATCGGCATAGTCTAAATGACTGAGCCTTTCGAACGGTCTCCATTGAATGCCCTGTCGCTCTGCTGTACCTACACTGGCCGTCAATACGTCGTCCATCGCCAGCAGGAAGAGAATTGGCGATAGAACATCCCCTTGTCTCACACCCTGTTGCACTACAAAGGAGTCGGATAGCTGCCCATTGTGCAAAACAAAACATCTTGCGTTGTTGTAGGACTCTTTAATAATGGCAACTATTTTTGGTGGAATTCAGATTTAATAAATGTATTTGGTGTTTCCACCGCACAAAAAGATTTAAAAAAGATCTACTTTGTCAGCATCTTTAAAAATGCAAATAGTGTTTCATTTTTTCTTATAAAGAGGAAGTGAGATAAAATGTTTCCTTTGTGAAGTACTGAATTCAGCCATGATTGAATCCTTCAGCGCCATTTAGGAATAGGTTAGTTCGATTTGTAAAAGTATTTGTCCTAGGAAGATTTAACAAGATTAATTTCTAATAGGCTTTTCACACCAAACCCCAAAACCGGTTTTTGGCGAAAACTTTTCAAAAACAAGAAAACCATTCACACTGAACATTACACGTTTTCGTTTACACAAACCACGCACAATTTTTTTTATTTTCTTCCATTTTTTTGAAACAAAAACGGTGATTTATTAAATAAAGAGGATCCATATGAACAATTTAACTTGCCACAAACAATTATTTATCAGTTTTAAACAAATTAATTTGTTTTGAGATTCGAATTTTATATTTGATATGACAGAATTTCGTCAGCTGTTTTCAATTTCTTTTGAAAGCATCCCATCAGTTTCTTTGTTGACACTTCAATAGGCGCTGAACTAATTAAAAGATATGTTTGTTTTGTTCATCTCTGAATTCCAACATGTTTTCGACTGGTTTTATATAAAACTTGTGTTTTACGAAAACCTGAAGCTACAAAAAATGTATTTTTTTTTTTTTCCCGTGGGTAGGTGCAAAACCTGCATCAGGCTCTATGAGGACCGAAAAACGCGTGCTCATAGAAGTGTGAGATTCTTACTACACTAAAACCACCTCCACTTCCCGATTGCAACTAAGTGGAAACTTATCTAGCAATTTATTTTTAACGAAGTTAAGTAACGTGTTGCAGGTAACTTTCCGGTGAAAGTTCCTGCTTATTCCGCGATTTTAAAGCGGTTTTCCGTTCACCGCACCAAGTTGGAAGGTTTTGTTCTTTGCAGACGGCGTACTAAATTCGACTCGTCAAGAATGTCGAAAACCTGTGTTTTACGAAAACCTGAAGCTACAAAAAATGTATTTTTTTTTTCCGTGGGTAGGTGCAAAACCTGCATCAGGCTCTATGAGGACCGAAAAACGCGTGCTCATAGAAGTGTGAGATTCTTACTACACTAAAACCACCTCCACTTCCCGATTGCAACTAAGTGGAAACTTATCTAGCAATTTATTTTTAACGAAGTTAAGTAACGTGTTGCAGGTAACTTTCCGGTGAAAGTTCCTGCTTATTCCGCGATTTTAAAGCGGTTTTCCGTTCACCGCACCAAGTCGGAAGGTTTTGTTCTTTGCAGACGGCATACTAAATTCGACTCGTCAAGAATGTCAATAATCGTTGGATTAGCGTGATCTAATAGCCGATTTCTATGTTTTCGCGCGAAACTCTTTATTTCGTCTCGAACCGTTGGAATCCCGAGATCCCTGTGAAGATCTTCGTTTCTTATATACCATGGTGCATTTACAAATGACCTAAGCAATTTATTTTCAAACGTTTGTAAGTAATTTAAATTTGTATCGCAGGTACAACCCCAGAGTTGTATACCGTAAGTCCAGACAGGTTTAAGTACCTGCCTGTATAAAATCAACTTATTATCAATACTAAGCTTAGAATATTTACTGAGTAACCAGTTCATATCTCTTAATTTACTTTTTAGTTCTTCGCATTTCTTTTTTACGTGCGGCTTCCATTTTAATTTCGCGTCTAGAGTCATTCCCAAATATTTTGCCTCATTCGCAAATGGAACACGACCGGTATTTAGAAAGACGGGCAATCTATTTATTTTTGTATACGTAAAGTCCACGTGGACTGACTTTTGTTCATTGAGCGCTATTCGCCATGTTTTTGTCCACTCATTAACATTATTTAGAGCATTTTGTAATTTAATCGTAGCTTCGTTAATCGTTTTGCCTACTGCTAGTATTGCAGTATCATCAGCAAACGTTGCTACGATAGTGTCTTCTGTTTGAGGTATATCACGTGTAAATAGAAGGTACAGAACTGGACCTAAAACACTACCTTGTGGTACCCCAGCCACTATTTCTTTGAAATTAGAATATTCATTTCCGTGTCTTACACGAAAAAGTCTGTTTTCTAGATATTCGTTAAGAATTTTATAAAGTCCTACAGGCAGAAAAAATGTATGATAAAACTTGTGTTTTCGATTAGGGTTTTCTCCAAAACAGATATTTTCGCGAAAACCGCGTTTTGGGTTCGGTGTGAAAAGGCTATAATCTTCAAGATTTAAAGAAGATTTGAGGTAAATCTTATAAAATCTCAGATTACCGTTAGGAGGAAATGTAGCATTAACTTACTCTATATGGACATAGTTGTTGTTGTATTTAACATGTAAATTGTTTTTGTTGTAGTTTTTTCACACAATTTTATTTGGACATGCAAAAAAACACAACTATTGTATCTTTTTTCGGAACAAGAACTCTCATTCTGCCCCCAACCGAAAAGGCCATTAACTGCGTCTTATAGATGTCAAAATTTTGTGTAGAAATCGGGCTAGTCCGAATTAATCTTTTTATAATCTGTCTTCTTTTACTTTTCAACATTTAGTTTTACTCCATTGAAAGAGATTTATATACATTAAAAAGCAATAAATTGCCATTTCATCATAACCATTAGATTTTATTAATAAAAGTCCACTTGATTTCTTCAGTTCAAGGTCATTTATACAAGTGTATGTACATAAAATATATAATAAAAAATAAACAAACATGCCTTATCACTAAATTCCACAATTGAAATTGAATCTTATCACAACACCAATCTAATTAAATGAAAGCAATTTCTTACAAAAAAAAAAGAACTGCAGAAATTGGTTAGCAAATACGGGCTTGGTCATCGTGCTTAATAACAACTGCGATTACGTTATTTTTCTTTCTAAGGAATGTTGCCATTATTTATCCACACCTTTAAGTTTGTATTTGTCATTTTGTTATCATTCTCATTTCACCCTTAAATTTTCTACTTATAGTACCTAATAGAAAATATATCTTAGGCCGTTATTGTATTAAGTCTAGACTTTTAAAGACTGTACATTAAGGTGATTTAAAAAAAACAAAAAATTATGACATTTCCTTATGTACTTCATTTTTATGAGTGCGTGTAAACCCTTCTGAAAGTGTTCTATTGACATTCAGTATGACAGTTCTTTTCCTGAAAAGAAGAGATACCGATTCTAGATAAGAGTACTGCAACAAGAAGCTCGTTTTACGAGCCACTCATAAAATTCATTGTCTTACGCAGTATTCAGACATATTCACTTTATTTTGAATCAACACTCACATTGCATTAATTTTCATAATTGAATCTGAGTGGAGCTTATGCTATGTTTCCACCAAAGGTTTATCTTAGTTTAGATTCAATAAATCTTTTTGGTGTTTCCACCGCACAAGAAGATTTAAAAAAAGATTAAGCTTGGCAGCACCTTCAAAAATGCAAATAGTATTTCAATTTTCTTAGAAAGTGCGAGTGAGATAGAATAATTGATTTATGTCAAACAACGAAAAACTGAATCGAGTATCAAATAAATCGTTGAGATGTATCTATCTTGACTTCGCCGAGATCGGGTGGACGACATTGTTTGCCTATGTGGTCCAGGTTGTTTGGTGGAATCTGCATCGCAGCTGAATTCGATTCGTCATCGCCGTTATATAATTTACAAAAAGAATTTTTCCTAATCCTCAGTAGCGACTGCGATTCTACTACGATGTTCCCCTGATTGTCCTTGCAGGCTTTGTTTGGGCCTTGTAACCCTGAGAGATTCTTTTACTTTTTGGTAAAACTTCCGAACTTCAGTTGTGGTCGTTCCATGTAGTGCCGCTTTATATGCTTGTTGATTGGCTGCATGTACCTACTTGCCGATATTCTTCGTCGAACCAAGGGCTTTGTCGTGGTGATCGTGTAAGGACCAGCACGTCAGAGGTGGCATCTCGATGGCTTCCTGACAATGCTGCCACTGGTTCTCGACTTTAAGCAGTTGGCGGCATAGGATTATTTACTCGATCGGGAAAGGACCTGGTGACTGTAGCTGTCCGATGTTGAATTTTCTCACAATATTTGGCTTTGGTCTAGATATCCGTAGTACTACCTAAAACGAGGTGGTAGTCCGAGTTAACGTTGGATCCTCAGAACGTTCGGATTCGAACATATTCGATATTGGAAGAGTGCCTTGCGTCGATCGCAACTTGGTAAATCTGGTTTTGGATTTATTGACCAGGAGATCGCTATGTCCCCTTGTGGATATCGAGATGTGGGAACTGCTTCGCCCCGTAGCAAAGTCGATTAACCTCTTTCCGTTATCGGAGGTGGCGTCTTCTCTTCCTAGTTTGGATTAAAATCGTAGAAGACAATTTTACAGCCCTATAACACTTGTGATTTCGAATATTACGGCATTTACATGTTTGTTTGTGTTTTTCTTAATTGCCTCCTCCTTAAAATAAATAAATGAATGAAAAATAATCATTCTTGTATGCGTTTAGCTAATTTATTAAAAAAAATCAAACAAATAATATTTCTTTTGACGTACGAAATATTGTAGGTGTGTTCAACATAAATCCAGAACATTTTGAAAGTTCACTCATCTGTCGGCACAGTCGGCCAATCAGAGCCAAATATAACTAGAAATCATGAAAATCTGACATGTTTGAACGTGCCCATTCACTGTGGTGAGTTTCTTGTGATGTTTCTTGTGATGATTTTCCCAGAATACCGAAAATGTTATCGAGTCACAACAAACCTCACATAAGGAAAACCTCACAAGAGCTTTTGACCTGTGAGCCCTCACAACGCCAGTATAGGGCTATTAATGTCGTAGATCGAGCGTTGCTCATATGTCTTTTCCAGCAGCTGGCAGAATTTGTCCTTGATGTCATCATCTTTCTCCTCTGTGGGGGCATGCGCGCATATGAGCCTGATGTTGGCGAATTAATCCTTGATGCGAACTGTCGCGAGGTGCTCGTTGACATAGTTGAAACTCAAAACTTCTTGCCTAAAGCTAAGTACAGACGATTGTCAGATCTTACAATATTGTCAGAAACGTCATTGTCAGGTAATTGTCAGACGACAATCTGACAAAAAAATTTCAGGTATCTTACAATCGTCTGAACACACAATTTGTATCATTGTCAGACGATTAGGACATTGTCAGACTCATTGGTCATTGTCAGATGTTTTAATTAAAAACATCTTACAATTGCTGACAATTTCTTCATTGTCCGAAATGTCAATGAAACCCATTGGTTGGATTCGAATTGGTTAAAGAGAGATAAATTGGAAATTTGTAGTTTTTGCACAACTGAATAAATAAACTCAAAAAGAAAATAATTTATAATAATAATACAATTTAAATCTATCTGCCCGAAGGCAAAATCGAAGTTGTTTTAAGTTTTTGTGTATTATTCGTGTTATTTGTTATTTTTGTCTTAATTACCTACCCCATTTTTATTAAAAATTATTTTCACAAACATTTCTGCACCGAACACTACAAACAAAACTATTAATTTGTCTGACAATTTGTCTGCCAACGGATCGACCAATTTTTCGTAAACAAATATCTGCCAACCGTCTGAACTGACAATTTTCACCCTGTCAATATTTTTAGAAACGTCATTGTTAGAGAATTGTCTGTAAGACTTTGGGACAAAATCTGCCAACCGTGTGAACAGACAATTTTTCATTGGAAGGTATTTGGCTATTGTCAGCTCATTGGCAGCTATTGTCAGAGCACTGACGGATCTGACAACATTGTAAGATCTGACAATTGTCTGTACTTAGCTTAAGTCTACCTCTAACGACGAATCCACACCGAAAAAGACGCTGTCTTTGTTGTCGGTAACAGTCACCGTAGTATATATCGCAGTCCTTCATTTTTCTTTTACCCGGCCCATCCATCGCACTTCTTGGATGGCGATGGTGTCTGCTTTGTAGCATTCCAGGGCATCTGCTAAATGTTCTAAAGAGAGAGTCTAAAGAGAGACAAATCATTCCGCGTGCAGATCTTAAGTTCGTTGTTCTTATTTCGTTTGCTTGGTTCGTCAACAGTAAATCCGTCCGTATCCGAGGTTTGTTGTTGCTTGGCAACTACATAGGATAACGTGGCCGGGAAGTCACCCCAACAGCACGACCCCCAACATGGAGGTTCGCCTGCAAGTGGTCTGGTTCGTTGTCCTCGTTCGCTAGGTTCTTCAAAAAATCCTTCCGTTTCCGTGGCTTGTGCTTACTTGTTGCTTGTTTCTGATGGTATGACCCCAAAGTGGAGGCCCAGACTCTTAGTAGAACTCCAAGGGCGGGGAGCCGGATTAACCGCTCATTATGTTGTTGAGCTCCGAATATGTCGAAGAAGTCCGTATAAGGTGTTCAATAAGTAGTTCAGCCTGACTGGAACTGGAAGAAGCCCGTATAAGGTGTTCACTAAGTAGTTCAGCCTGACTGGAACTCTAGACGCTACCGTTTATTCCATCTGGGGAATTCCTCCGCTGCCGCCTTGATGAAAGGAGAAGTGCATTAGTGGGAACACTCCTCCCCCTCTTTTGCTTACTGCCCCCAAGAACCGTCCTAAGGGATTGAATCCCCATCTCCAGTTGAAGTATTAGCAACGCGATGTTCACAACGGGGAGGTGAGAAGGAGTTGACAGCACATGTCTACCCTTTAAACATCCCGTAAATAATGAAGTTTACATAACTTCAAAAATTGATAGCAATTGTTGCTTAAAACTTGATGGGTATAGTCACATAACTCATTGAGTGCGTGGAAAAGTATTCAGAACAAAAAATCACGTCACTTAAGCTAAGTATACATACGATTGGAAGATCTTTCAATATTGACAGACCTGTCACAAGTCTTTCAATTGCTTCCAATAAGCTTCCAATTGCCAATTTTCTATCAAGTGAAGATTGTCCGTCTAGTCTACACGGTTGGTTAATTTTATCCAAAAATTAGCTATTTTTGTTGGTAGAAAATTGATCAAAAGTTTGTGTTTTTCAATTAAAAATTGGCTCTTTACACGATTGAAAGACTTCTGACAGGTCTGCCAATATTTAAAGATCTTCCAATCGTGTAAAACAACCAACCAATTAGTATATCTTCTACGACAAACAAAACTGATCTACCAATTAAAAATTGGAAGATGTTCTTCGCACGAATATCTTCCAATATCCAATTAGTGTCAATCGTCCAATTATCTGTCAAGTAGAAAAATTATTTATTTACACGTGTTCACACGATTCCAAGCATTTGGCCATTTTTTGTTAAAAAACTGGCAGACATTTGGCTGAACAATCCAGATTGAATTGGATGTTTACACGGTTGATAGAAAACTGATTTTTTTTTTTTTTTTTGTGAAAAATGTGCCAATATTGGAAGATCTTCCAATCAAAAATCTTATGTCATCAAAAATTTCTTTCAGTTTTTATGAAATTTTTTGCTATCCCCTCAGTTGATTGAAAAATTGATAAGTAATAACAAATGCTTGAAAAGGGTGGCCAATAGACACTTAAAATGCCATTCATAATCCATAAATGGCGTGAATCAATAGGTTTTTGTTTTCACAGATGCACTTTAAAAACAAGTCATCAATCAAAAATCTTTCTTGTCTTTATTCCCTGTCTTCATGTCAATGGTTTTTATTTTATTACAAATTAAATTCCTTAAGCATTTCTCATATGAATATACGATGCAAGGCTTTCTAACAATACACGAGCAGCTGTTGTTGCAAACCCACTAGTTTGGTAAGTTATAATGTTATAAATGAAATATATATAAATGCCAGGAAATCATTTATTTTCAAGGACAAGACTTTCGTCATCTGGATATATATTAATGAAGAGAGTTTTCAAGTTTTAAATTGAATTTGTCTCCTTGACATAAATAATAAAAAAGCTCTCGCAAAAATTTGCAATAAACAATCGTTTAACAAAGAAAAATATTAAATTTAATAAATGTATTTTGAATTCAATTATAAGTGTGACTAATTATTTAAATGAATCTCAACAAAAGTAAACTCGATTTTGAAAAACAAAATAAAAATTAAATGTGATGTACATTTATGCATATGTACATAGGAGTGGTGAATTATAATATGTGTCAGGCAAAAAATAATAAAAAAAATAATAACACAACATGTCATAAATAATATTATAGTTTAGCAAGCTGATTTTCTAAATTTAATATTTGTTTCCTAGAAAAAGGTGACAAACAAACTGAATTTCAAATTACTTGAAATATGAAATACACTTCTAGTTAAAATTAGAGAAACGCTAGCAAAAAGTGAATTTTTTTTTCATTTCATCTTTATTTTAATTTTTTAACTAAGGCTTTTTAACTTGGTGAATTAACAATAATTTGAAATATTGGAAAATTTTGCTACTTGTTTCCCTTTGAAATAAAGCATAAAAACCTACAACAGGTACACATTTTACATTATTAAGGCCCATTTGCTGATACGAAACTTAAATAATTAAGTAGAACATAAGCGCCTATGTGACAGTTTACGCAAAGAAAAAGTAGAACATAAGATTTTTAAGTAGAGCATAAATGCTTAAGTTTCGTATCAACAAACGGGTATAAGTGAAGTTGTGAATTGATAAATTTTTTCACAACTTCACGCATAACTCGATTCAGTGCCGTATGAAAAATTGATTTTTTTTTAATACGATGGAAATCTTCAAAAGACACTCGGTAAGAATCGGTACCAAGTAGTGTGGGACTACCGCACTAAAACTACCGGCGAATCAGGACCAATCTATAAAAGATCGACAAATAATTTTTCTTTCTTAATTTATAAATCGCATTGGGGGAAGTTTAAAGTTTCCCATAGCTTTCAAACCATCAGTTCATAAAGCTTGGTTCTTCTTAATCTCCGAACATAGTTTCGTACATTTAAGACGGTCTCCATTTCGAAGTTGATATGACTTTGCAGTCCCTGATTGTGTGATACAGCGTGTTTTTAACCATTTCTGAAACCATTTCAATTTAAATTTGTTTTCTTTGCACAGCCCCATATGCCATATGTCCAAACGAGTTTCAATACTTGCTTATATATACGTAATATTAGTTTGTTCTGGATAGATAGGTGAGAGTTCTTTTTTAATAAACAGTACATTTTTCTTTACTTCAAGCCTAGTTCTTCTCTTTTCTTTTTGATGTGCACTTTACATTTAAGCTTTGCATCCAAAGTCATTCAAGTAATTAAGCAGTATTGGAGTAAGATACTGCTGTACTGTTTATAAAAATTGGAAAATTGTTTATGTTTTTGTTTGTAAAGTTTATATGAGTCGATTTTTTTTTCGGGTAATTTGATATGCCACTTCTGCGTCAAATCACTTACTTTATCGACGGCATTTTGCAATTTTTTTGTAGCCTTCGTAACGGATTTATCTGGCACCAATATTTCAGTATCTTCAGCAAAAGTGGCCATGATAGCGTTAATGTCCACTAAAATATCCCTTGTATATAACAGATACAAGGTTGGTCCCAGGACACTTCCTTGTGGTAAACCGGCTTCAATTTTCTTTATTTCCAAGTAATTTTGGTCGTATCGTACTCTAAAGAGTTGGTTCGTAACGTATGATTTCAGTATTTCGTAATACTGCCTGGGAAGGTCCCTATGCAGTTTGTACTTAAATCCCAAGTGCCAAACCTTGTCAAAGGCTTGAGCAACATCTAAGAATATAGCCGATCCGAATTTCGATACACTTGGTCTATCGTGGTTTGTTTATTTCTAAATTAAAACTGATGGCATGGAATTGGTCTTCTTTCTTCTGTTATTTTGCTAAGCCTTTTGAGTAGCAGTTTTTCAAAAACTTTTGCCATGATTGGTACAAGCGATATAGTTCTGTAAGATGTTCCTTCTGTTTGTGGCTTACCTTGTTTAGGTACAACAATGACTTCTGCAAATTTACCAATGATGTGGCACATATCTTAGTTTGAGGCATACGTTTGCTTTTAAATGGATTTTCTTGAAGGCTATTAAAGGCATTTATTTCAAAACCTGAGCAGTTATTAGATCGTACCCTGGTGATTTCTTGTTATGAATTCGTTCCAGTTGATTGAACTGAAATGTCAATAATTTTACACAGGATATTTTTTTACCACTGCCAAACAGTTATTGGAAGACTTAAAATTTGATTGTCAAAAAATATACAAAATCCTGAGAGGAACAATTCAAACGTCAA
Organism: Dasysyrphus tricinctus; assembly: GCA_963921185.1. Lineage (NCBI taxonomy): Eukaryota > Metazoa > Arthropoda > Insecta > Diptera > Syrphidae > Dasysyrphus > Dasysyrphus tricinctus. The sequence continues at coordinate 246,412,281 of OY992530.1, forward strand.
AAATTTACATAACCTTGAATGGAACAAGGCACTATCCTTGTACTTGTATGAAATGTTTTTAATCAAAATTTGTCCGAAAATAATTATTTTAGGAATTTCTCACAAATTAAATCAAACTGAAAAAGAAAATTCAAAATAGGGCTTTCCACCATGCTATCTCTTTCTATTTGTAATGGCACTTTGAGGTAAAACATTTGTGATATTAATTAACACTGACGTATTCGTGGAGGGCCCTATTGTCTGACAAAAGACAGGATTATTCATTTAGTACATTTTAGTACAAACTTTGATAGAGAATAAGGTGTGTTTGTGAAGTTATAATATGAAAAAATTATTGTATTGTGTGTGTATCACTTCATTGCTTCACATTGGCAAGCTCAGTGAAAATTAAATTACTTACTACCCCTGGGCCCTGTTTTATATACATAAATGGTAAATTGCGACAGGTGACATTTTGTAAAGTAACAACTTTACAATTGTTAAATTTCTGTCCCATAAACGATTTGTAAAATTTTGTATAATTGTCAGAATATAGCTGACAATTGTCAAGTTTTTGGTTCATAATAAACTTGTTATGACAATCACGAAATAGTCCGAGAATTGCCAAGTAGTGATAATTTTTTATGAGACAGAAAAGATATACGATTTACATATTTGTTAGTATTTGATTGACAATAGTGACAGGCAATTTAATCTCGGTCAAGTGATAATAAAGTAAAAGGTACGATTAAATAGTTTAATAATATTTTTCAAGTGATTATGATAAATTTTCTCAAAAAGAATTTCGTGTAGATAATAAGCAAGAAATAGTCGAAACTAAAAAAAAGAAAGAATTTTAGAGTTTTCAAAACAATTTCAGACGGAAAGGTCTGAAAGTTTGAAGAAAAAGTGACATTGCCTGAACAATGTGATATTATTTTTGACTTTCCCAATTTTGAAAAACATTTGGCAGGCTTTGATATTTCCATCAATTTATTTTCTAATATATAATTGCTCAAGGTTTAGCTAAATTTTGCAAAAACTATTTATTATTTTTTAAATTAATGTTAGAATACTGTTATATATAAAATTATTTGTTATTTGGACTAGGGCTTTACTAACTAGATTTATCAATTTATCATCAATACAATTGTCACAAGATCTCTGAAGTTGAAACTAATATTTTCAAGCTACATAATATGTCTATTCGCGTACCTCCTAAAACTACGAATTCCTATACGAATTAAGCCCGAAGTTCTGTCAAAGCTCATATGAAAAAAAAAAAAATCGTAGTTTTGGGAAGTACGCGAACAGACCTAATATTCGAAGAATTTCGTAGTTTTGGGAAGTACACGAACAGACATAATGTTGTGAGAGCTATGACAACTTTGTCATATTCTTGCAAATGACAAAACTGTCACGACAAATTTGTCACCAACTACAGTTACAATTTTTTTATAATAGGCGAGTTCAGGAAAATGAGATCTCAGAGCCCTCAGCCATCTCAGTCTCGTGAACAGGATTCCTCAGAAATTTTGCTGTCAAATAACTGAGGAAAGAAAATATTGGATTCGCTTGCTCAGTTTTTGACACTGAGCCGTCTGAGATCTCATTTTCCTGAACACGCCTAATCTGACAATGACAAAATTGTCATGAAAAATCTGTCGTTGTATTAAAATGACAATTATGTCACATGTCAATATTTTATGAACCAATAGGCGTGTTCAGGAAAATGAGATCTCAGAGCCCTCAGCCATCTCAGTCTCGTGAACAGGATTCCTCAGAAATTTTGCCGTCAAATAACTGAGGAAAGAAATGTATTGGATTCGCTTGCTCAGTTTCTGACACTGAGCCGTCTGAGATCTCATTTTCCTGAACACCCCTAATAAATTGTCAGACTAATGCCACAAATTTGTAGAAATGTTACCTGTCAATTTTTATTAAATAAGGGCCTGATTACTCTGTCCATGTTTTTCTGGGATATTTGGTCTCATGCTTCAATGTTCTTGGATTTGTGTAGGGACGAGGGTTATCTTGCATTAAGATACAATTTTCGCCGATACTTATAATTTTATTTTCTATAGCTAATGTGAATATTTATTAAAAAAAATATAGCACAACAACTTCTTCCAAGATATCTCTTACACACCGCTCTGCTGTCAAGGACCCATTTTCAAACACATTTAACTTCATGCAGGCTCCCAAACTCAACCATAAGCAACTCGTGGAACGAGGTTGAAATGTGCATTTTACTCATCTGATCATCTATACACTTTTCCTCACCCGTCTTCTGGCTTGAGCAAAATCAGAATTCATCAGTCAAGAGCACTCTTTTTCAATCGTCCTTAGACCAGTTTCCTTTATTTGAGCTAAATCAGCACGTGCTCCTCTATGGCCTCTGGTGTAAAGGGAGGCCTTTACTGTTCCTTACGGTCTCAATCGAGAATTTGAATTCATCTTCTTACAATTTTGGGGTATACTCACTTCTAAAAGTCTGTCTGCCTCAAATAACCTCGATCGATGACCTGTTGCATAAGTAACAAAAAATGGGTTGTCTCTTTGCATCGTGACTCTCTTAATGCCTTGTCCATAACTTCTTTTCAGAGAACTGGTTTCTCTCTATTGTTTTACGTTTTGAAAAGTAACGAATTTTGATACATTTGGCGTTAAGGCCACTTCACTGGCAGAGGCTATCTGAATTTTCCTAAATCTGGCATTTTTATTAAAATCAATAGGTTAGGTTAGGTTAAGAGGGGTGTGCACAGCACAGAGGCTGTTGCGTACACGGGGGCCTATTGGTCCATTGTGATCCCCTTATAAAAGAAGGCAGAGATGCACCCAAACTAATGGTTCACATAGACTGGATCGTTTGCGAACCAGCCTGTGCTTTCTATGAATTTTCTCATGTTTGCCATTGAGACCTGCGCTAGATCTTCCAGTTCTTCAAAAAACCTGTTTCCAAAATAACGGAGTCGATTTGTTTGGAGGTTTGGACAATCACAGAGCAGGTGTTTAATGGTTTCTATTTCCTCTACGTCTTGACAGCTCCTGCAGAAATCGGGTGCAAATACACCTAGTCTGATGGCCATTGTGCCAATGGCGCAATGGCCCGTTAGTACACCTATCAAGATTCTAATATTCTTTTTACTCAGTGATAAAATATACCGAGATTCCTTTTCATTAATTCTAGGCCATAAACTTCTAGAGATAACACAGTCGTTCCTAGTCCTCCAGGATTTATTGATTTGCTCTTTTGTTATTAGGTCTATTTTCGTTCTAATCACGCCGATCGGGATGTTAAGTCCCATATCTAATTGGCTACTACTGTTTCTATTTGATAATGACCCTTTCCTTGCCATTTCATCTGCTATATCGTTCCCTTCTATATCGCTATGTCCAGGAACCCAGCAGAGTTTGACTCGGTTAGTGTCACAAATATCATTCAGTTTGCCTCGGCATTTTGCTACAGTTTTGGATCTTATAGTCTCACTGGCTAAAGCTTTGATAGCAGCTTGGCTGTCAACGAAAAATGTGATCTCCGACGAGTTCAGTTTCTTCGTTTGTACCATTTCTGCCGCTTTTTCAATAGCGTAAATCTCAGCCTGAAAGACACTACACTCATCTGGGAGCTTATACGAATATCTAATATTCAGAGCTTCACAAAACACCCCAGCTCCCGTTCCTTCTTACATTTTAGACCCATCGGTGTAGAATGAGATACCCTGTTCCCTGGTTAGTGAGTTGGGTTCCCAGCCATGCCTTTGGGGTATTAAAATAGAGAAGTGTTTATTAAAATCTATAAAAGGTGGTATGTAGTCAGTCGTCACATCAAGTGCGGCCATCACGGAAAGAATTCTTGGATCAGATCACGAAAAATGAGCTGCAAATTACGAAAAATTAATCCCGATTTATACCTTGGCTCGGGATTTCGTAATTTACGACTATTTGTTTGCAATTTGCAAAACTAAGGAAAATGAAGATATTGATCCTCAAAGATCGTAAATCAACACTCTTTAAGTATCAATTCTTCTATCAAGAGAAAACAAAAATTACGAACGACAAATCGCAATTTGATCCAATTATTCCTCAATTGCATGCACAATTTGTAAATTTGCAAAAAAGACTTGTGATAACCACTTTTATTTCGTGATATTGCTACTTGGAAAGATCAATCTTGCCCTTCATTTTGCAGGTATACCGTATACACATTTCATTTATTTTATTTTGAAATAAATACTTTGTGTTGACTCTACTTGGATTTGAACTCGCAACCCTCCAGTTGCGGAGCGAGCATGCAACCACTACGCCAATTTGCATTACGGATCATTGGTGTCACACATTAATGATTAGATACCTGCCATATTGTGGTGCTCTATCTGTTCGAGAAGTAAATTGCGACAAGAAAGTCGTGATTTAGGATTTTTTGTTGGTGATTTGCGACTATTCTCATGGAGTATCAAAATGCGACAGAAAAAACGTAAATCAGTGATTGTGTATGATGTAAATTACTAAATATTTATCGCAGATAAATATTTTTAAATGCTGTTTGAGATATTATTCCTTTGGAGAGTAAATTACGCCAGAAAAGTTGTATTTCGCTTTGAAAAGTACAAGCTTGAATCATGGATTTTTATTGCAAATCACGAAGAGACAAATTTTGTAAATTGCTACGTTTTGAATGTTAAATTACCAGTTTTTGTATTAATTTGGCACCAAAATGCCTTGATTTACGAATAAAACATGATTCGTAAATTGCAACTTCAAATTTTTCAATTGGTGATTTTTCAATTCTCTCCGTGCACTGTGTCATACCTCTGGAGGATAGACCCATGACCATAGGTGCTTTGCTTCCAAGAGCCCAGTTCTTTGAGTCGAAGTGCGCTCTTGCCTGCTGTGCATCTTATGTACTCGTCAAATGCCGGAAGATTTAAAATAATTTCCAACCCTGCTTGTGGCGTAGACCTCTGAGTCCCCGTTGTTCCTATACAGGTTAGTCTCTGTACCTTGTTCAGGTTTTTGAGATAGCTTACTTTTTCAACAGCCTTCCACCAAACGATAGAACCATAGGTTAGTATGGGACGAACAATCGCCGTGTACATCCACTGGATGACGTGCGGTCGCATACCCCACCGTGTACCGAAGGTTTTCTTGCATGTATAGAAAGCGCATAGTGCTCTTTTCATTCTTTCCTCTGTGTTCTGTTTCCATGTTAGCTTGGAATCAAGGATTACGCCAAGATATTTAGCTTCTTTGGAAAGTTTCAAAGGAATATCATTAAGCCTTGGAGGACTAAAGTCGTCTAATTTCTTTTTATTCGTGAACAAAACTAGCTCAGTTTTTGAAGGGTTAACACCAAGACCGTTTTGTACTGCCCACGAAGATAGTTCTTTGAGTGCGGATTCCATAATATCTTTGATGGTGTTAAGGTACTTACCCGATATCAAAATTACTATGTCATCTGCATGGGCCACGATTTTAATGCCCTGATTCCTAAATCTTGTAAGAATTTTGTTAACAACCAGGACCCAAAGAAGAGGCGAAATCACCCCTCCCTGTGGAGTGCCTCTTGTTACTGTTTTCTCAACAATCGTATCTCCAAGTTGCGAGCTTATGATTCTACCATTGAGCATAGTATAAATCCAGTCCACAATGGCAGACTCAACCCCAACCTCTTCCAGAGCAGCTTTAATGGACTCCGTTTTTACGTTGTTAAACGCTCCTTCAATGTCCAAAAATGCTGCCAGGGTGTGTTCTTTGTGTTCGAGACTTTTCTCAATTTGTGTAACGACTTCGTGCAATACAGTCTGCACTGACTTACCTTTGATGTAAGCGTGTTGGTAGCTGCACAAAATGTTTGGATTAAGAAGGTCTCTGACATGCAGATCAATAATTCTCTCCAGTGTCTTGAGGAGAAACGAAGAGAGACTTATAGGTCTATAATCCTTTGCAGTCGAGTGTGTCGGTTTTCCAGCTTTTGGAATAAAGACAACTTTAACCTTTCTCCAGCTAGTAGGGACGTATCTAAGTTTGACACAACTTTTGAAGATTACCCTAAGCCATGGGGTGATTATCTGTAGAGCGTGTTGAAGAAATGCCGGAATAATCTCGTCTGGTCCAGCTGATTTATAGGGTTTGAACGAGTTTATAGCCCACATAATCTTCTGCTCTGTGATAACCTGTTCCAATTCTGGTGTTGATTGTAAAATTTCTAAGGAGACTGGTTGTGAATAGCCTGAGATCTCAGGACTCTTACACCCAGGGAAATGTGTTTCCATGAAGAGTTCAAGTGTTTCTTGGCTCGAATTCGACCATGATCCATCGGGATGCTTAATGTATCCCGGATTCGTGGGGTTAAAGGTAAGAACCTTTCGAAGTCTCGCCGCCTCACTTGTGTTTTCAATGGATTCACAGTGCCTAGTCCATGAATCTTTCTTGGCCCTTCTTAACTCTTTGGTGTATAAGTTAAGTTCGGCTCTGTATGAAATCCAGTCTTTCTCTAATTTGCTCAGCTTAGCTACATTGAAAAGTTTTCTGACCCCTGTTCTTTGTTTCTTAAGTTCACTGTTCCACCATGGTGGGTTAGTGGGTTTAATGTTACGAGATATAGGGCAGTTTTTTTCAAAGGCCGTTCTCATTTTACTAGTAAGGTTTTGAACAACAGTGTCAATGGTTGAGGTTATCGAAAACGTTTCTTCCTCAGGTGGGTCGATACGTTCATTCAACCATTTTGTGTACTCTGTCCAATTTGTTCTAGTTGGGTTTCTAAAAGGTTTAATATCATTTTGATTTCTGTCTAAAGTAAAAAGTATCCTAAAGTGATCCGAAAAGGATTCCTCAGGTGAGACTCTCCAGTTTTCTACAGAGATCTTATCATTATAACTCATAAGAGTCAGATCAAGAATTTCTTCCCTGTTTTTGTTTCGAAATGTTGGGTGATTACCCTTATTACATAACAAGAGGTTAGAACAGAGAATGTATTCAAAAATTGACTCACCCCTTTTGTTGATATCCTTACCGCCCCATTGAGTGTGGTGTGCGTTGGCATCACAGCCCATCACCAAAGGTGTCCCACGTGTTATGGTGTAACCCACAAGGTCGCGGACCGTTTTTGATGGTGGGTCTTCTTCTTCGTACGGCATGTACGTTGATGCCAAGACGAAGTTGCCTTCCTTGGTCTCAACTCATTATGGATGAGTCCTCGTGCGTGGCAGGAGGAGGAATCCATATATTAACCTGTTGGCGAAGCGGAATAGATGTGACGGGAAGAATCCCGAGAGAAGCTCCCTCCCACAGTTCGCCAATATTGGCGATTGTGTGAGTGAGGCTCCCGGGATTTCTGGTCTCCACAGCATACCACTTTAACGCCTTTCCGCCATCCAGCTCCATCAAAGGTGTAGTCGTCAGAACTATCACTCTCCGATGCCGCCATGATGGCTTTGAGGATTTCATTCTCCACAAGTAACCAATTTCTTGTCGTGATTTTCCCATCTGGGTCGTCTCGACTTATTATGGCCACCTGCAGATCGATCGGGGTGGTGTCAAAACTATTGGTTTTAAGCTTTTTAGAGCCTTCAGTTTTGGTTGCCTCCTCCGATCTTGCTCTCTTGGTTGAACCTGGCTTCGTCCCAGAAGAGCTGCCTACCTGTGCTTTCTCATTCCCTTTCAATTCAATTCAATTATTAATGACTTTTATCATTCAAAGTTTTCTTACAACTAATTTGTACAAATATTCATTTTACAGCATGGCTTACGCCGTCTGCCCTTTCAGGTTTGATATAGCGTTGGTCTGCTGTTTCTTACTGGAGGACGCCAGATTCGGATTTGAGCCGGTACGAGCAGTAGAGTTGTTGCCAGCCTATTCACGGTTTATCTTTTTAGGGATAGACCTAGATGTAGCAGCATTTACTCTTTCGCTGTCCGGCTTTTTAGCGTTCAACTGCTGGGTGGAAACAGAGGGTGCAGTGGCAGACGCTGCCAACTGCCGTTCATAGTTTCTCACCAACTTCCTATGCTTTTTTAGTAGGGCCCTGTCTCTCGGACTGAGAGAAGATGGGTCTTTTTTCTCCGTAGCACTCACGAATCGCTTAGAGGATCTGTAGTTACTGCGTTGCCTCGAAGCATTGAGGGATGCAGTAGGCTTCAGCGTAGTCTCTTCGTGACTCGAGTCTTCCAGTAACTCGTCCTCGGTTTGACTTCCTATAGAGGGAAGTCTGTCCAAGGTCTCCCTACCGTCAATAGCCAAGTTATCTAGTGCAGGAAGAAGAGTCGCTGAAAGGTTGAGAGCGTTGGATTGTCTTTTTAACACTGGTTTAATTTCTTTGCTAACAATTGTCACTGGCGACTTAGCCTCATCCGAAGCCAAGCCCTCGCCGGCAGCCGTGACCTCTGCCGACACTTGAGTGTATATCCCCACTCGGATTTCATTATTTGTCAACTTTACATCCCTGTTTTTGTTGGTTTTACTTAGTTGTTTGTCCCTGCAGCTGGATTGCTGGAGGAACAAACTTAAGCCCCCTCGCCACCGTCAAAGCGAAAACCGTGAGGGGGTAAAATCAATAACTTTTGTCATGAGCTTTATTCCAGCAACACTTTGATAGGATAAATTGAAAGAAAATCAAAACCCAAAATTGAGCAGATGAAATTTCGTGTTTCTAATGAGTGCAATTTATTGCTTTAGTCAAATTTCCATTAACCAATTGGTCTGAAATCTGACTGCTATAGTTAAGTAAACATATAAACAACATATAAACAAACCATTCTTCTACTAAATATTTAACCGGCAACGGCAAAGAAAAAATTATACATTGTTTCTCTAATTTTGTCCAGGAGTGTTTTGTAGGATTCGGAATAAGCTCATTTGAATAAGATAAAGTACAATTTGACGAAAACTACTATTGATCCAAGTTCAAGTGACCCCAGAAAAGTGTTGATGAGAGCTCAAACGATTTCAAGACTTCTATTAGATATTGACATACAAACCCGCTGACCGGGATTGTATCCCTCCCATTGTTCTGAAGAGGTGTTCTTCAACGCTGGCAAAACCACTGTAAGATTTCGAGTGCAGGAAATATCATTTTTCGAGCCTGTGCGAATCTTCTTCCCCCTCGAAGCTCAGCTTTTCATATTATTCGCTTTTAGATTCACATCCTTGTCGTTCAGATGTGGAACGACAATGGCAGCGTATGATAAACTTAACATTCTAATCTCGACAGCATTGTCCAATAGAGTATGAATGATTTAATGCTTCAAAAACTCAATTTTGTCTCCTGTCGTTAAAGCGGAAGTGCGAAACTTGCAGCTTGGGGATTTTTGAATTTCCTACCAATTTATCGGTATAATTTGGCCAACAAAAAACCTCTGTCACCTTGCCTATAACTTCTAATTACTGTCCAGACATTACATACTAGTCTCTTCTTTGTTCAAAGTTAATTAAAAAAGAATTTTAAAAAGCACGAAGTTCTCGTAGACGAATCTTTCAAAGATGTAAATAAAAACAAACTATGAATCAACGTTTTACGGCGGCGGTGGCGGCGGCGTTCAATACAAGTAACCTTGCGTACGCTCAAAATAAAACAATAAGCACAAGACATCAGCCACTTGTTTACATATTCAGAAATCTCAAATCGTGTCAAGTTCAAGAATATTGTAGTCATCAAAGCTTTTATTTTTTTGCGAATGTTGCTAAAATCAGCTGTATCAGCACAAAGTGACTAGGTGTTGACATGTAAACAGAAACAACAAAGAAAACAAAAATAGATAAATCTCTATTATTCGTCATTTTGAATAGCTTTTCTAACGCCCCCATAGTTTTGAAAATAATTTACTACGTAATATTTAAAAACAAATAATATAACTTCATGATGTCTTTGTATATTTTTAGAACTTGGACAATTGGAAATCATCTAGACGAAAACGCGTTGAACACATCATCGAACGAGTGGTTGAAGTGAAAAAGCTCGAGCTCGAGGAACATGACCGAACGAGACGAAAATCGAAAACATTTTCTGAAATGATGGAGGAACGGTAACAACGAATACATTGTTTTTTTTTATTTATATAGTTTTTGTTTAAATAAATATTAATTTTTGAATTTTAAATATTTTCAGAGGTGAACGCGGTCGAACTCGTCCGAAACTTCAATCTCTGGCATCATACAACGAGGATGAGGCAAATGATTTAAGCGACCTAGGCATTGGAACTAGCAGTGCCAGCGGAAAGAGTAGCATCTCTGAGGATTGCGAAGTGCATAGTATTGTGGTGAGCATATATATCAATAGATATAAGTTAAAGCACAAGTTTACAAAAACTGATCAGCACTTAAGTCGGGGAACATACATTTTTGTTTGCATTGTTATACGCGCTTACATAAAATATAATGTACCAAGTGTTTTTCGAAATTTTTCGAACATCTCGAATGATTTAGCCAAGTTTTTTTTCGATAAATCATTTAAAATATTTAGTTTTAGTGACAATAAGTGTGCCGGCAACGTTAATAGCGACGAAAGTTTTGTTTTCACCTTTTGACTTATAGCAAATGCACGCACGGATCTAGATTATATCTTGAAAGTTCGAATTTTTGCAGTTGTTTAAATTGAGAGACTATACAAAGATTTCTTAAGTCTATATATATTTCCTTCTGCATCATCAACAAGTTTTATGTAAACTCAATTTTCAAATTATATGCCATACTGCTAAACCGAACAATAACCTTATCGATTTGCACCTTCCTGAAGAAAATGTTTCCTTATAATCGATCTTCACAGTAAGAATTTTTCAACATTGCCATTTGCATCTATTTTTGTCTTAAAGGCGCACTTGGGTTTCTTTTCATTTGGTTTTGATTCTATAAATGAATTTTTATTGTTTTTTGTATTTGCGATCCGGTGACACTTGGTAATAATCGAAACCAAGTAGTGTCGGACTCTTACCGCCCCAAAACCACCGACAAATCAGGACCAATCTATGAAAGATCGACACATGATTTTTCTGTCTTAATTTAAAAGCATATTCGGAGAAGTTTAGAGTTCTTATAATTTCCCATGGCTTTTAGGCTATCAGCTCATGAGGCTTGGTGCTTTTAAGTCCCAAAACTTTGACTCGTACATTTAAGACGGTCTCCATCACGGAGTTGGTATGACCTTGTAGTCTCTGATTGCGTGATATCTACAGCGTGTTTTTTTTAACTACTTCATCTGTAACCACTTTGTATTTGAAGGTCAAAATGCAGATCGCTATTTCTTGTGTGCCAAGGGGCATTTATAATTCCACGAAGCACTTTGTTTCTGAATTTTTGTATGAGCTCAGCATTTGTTTTCTTTGTACAGTCCCATAGTTGGATGCCATATGTCCAAAAGGGTTACTGCACTTGCTTGTAAAATATAATTTTATTATGCAAAGATAGGTCGGAGTTATTCTTTTATTTTGATTTGCTATTTTCATTTTAACTTTGCATCCAAAGTCAATCCAATATATTTGGCGTAAGGTACAGTGTAAAACTGACACACTTGGACCATAATTTGGTCCATTATGATACCACATCAATCTAGGAAACACTTTTCCCTACTATGTGAACTATTTGGAGCTTCTTATTAACCTAAAGAGACCTCCTATGCCTATGTAAATTAAATCACAGCATCATTGGAGAAGTTGAAATCTCCAAAATGGTGTCTTCATCTATGAGATGGAACAGGACAACTGCATTAAAGATGTGGAATTGATTCTATATCTTCCTCTTCCATACAGCTTCTAAAAAATCGTTAGAAAGTACGTTGCGTGCTTGTCTATTAGACAATGTCTGATAATGACAGCTATGGAGCTTATGTCCTTCGATCACTTTAATTTTATTATTAGCCAAATTTATTTTGTTGTCAAACAAGTGGTGATGTTGTTCCACCAATGGTTTGCTTTTTCTGAAGCATCTTGTTTCAGCATTAGTTTACATTTAGCGATGAGTATACCTATGTATATGTGCCTTCTAAGCTAAGAAAAGATAGAGTTGTATCACTTTTAGCGGGTTAATCGGACTTGAAAATCTCTGGAATGCCCTTATGCCCCGGAAACCAACACAGGTAAATGTTAAACTGCTGCGCCACCTCCAGCAGAGATAAATGACAATTTAGGACACTTATAGAGTTAGTATATACCGATTCCAGAGTGTCTTGACTATCTGAGAATATGCGGATATCTGTGGTTGATATCACGTTTTCTTTCAGCCAAGAAAAGACTTCTTTGATCGCCATAAGTTCAGCCTAGAACACGTTAAAAGGATTTGGAAGATAGAAGTAGAGGCTGAATTTTAGTCTATCTGAATACACACTTCCACCATCATCAGTTTTGGATTCGCGGTGTAAAAATGGCATCGTACGAAGTGCTGCACTTATGCACAACCAAGCCGAGCGTTGGACTTTGCTTAGTTTGTCGCAGTTTACCACTTTATATAGAGCAGTCCACCAGACAGGTAGAGCCTAACTGTTTATAAAAATTGGAATACTGTTTAGCTTTTTGTTTTTAAAGTTTATATGCGTCGATTTTGTTTCGTATAATTTGATACTCCATTGTTGCGTCCAATAACTAACTTTATCGGAATCAGAGATCATTTAAGTTTAAAGTTCGCCATGCCAGACCGTTTAAAAAAATCCAGACGAAACGCCATTTTGTAAAAAAAATCGTTTTCAACTTTGAACTGTGAATTTTGTTAGACACTGTGGCAGGGCAAACTACACACTCAAATGGTTTCAAATTCTGTGATATGTGATGGGAGGAGCATTTTTGCCTCCGAGGGCACCAATGGGAAGTTATCAGTGCGGGTCACACCCAGCCTCGTTTACTGTTGTACAAGAGTGATCTGAAAAGATTAAATAGGTAAATTTTTTCTTCAAATTTATTTTAATTTCTGTACAAAGTTCTGGTAGTCTATAGAATTTTAACAGCGATGCTCCCATCTCTTGAGCTGGTTCAAACAGATCTACTGATTAAGCAGGATGGGCAATCAGTTTAAACTATAGTTCGTGGGTTTTTGGTATGGCTGGCTGAGGTGAGGCTTGGTTATTTGGAAATGTTTGCCTTCAACTTTTCAAACTGAGATGCGTAATATGATCCTAAAATAAGTTTTTCTTTTTCAAGCTAATCATGCAATGAAAAAACTCAATGACTATCCCAAAAACAGTCGCAATCAGCTTCCCAGCCGAAAAAAATAATTTGAGCCTTTTTCTGGGGCAGATTCCCTTTAGCAGTCCACCGTTTTGACTGTAAAACGCGACACCCATCGCGCTTTCTCTTAGACTTAGCATGTCTTTATTCAATATGTGACAAGTACGTTCTTTGGACATATGTATTCTTAATTTTTAAACAAAAAGAATGAAATCGTAATAAGTGCTAAACATTACTCTTGCTGATCGAACCGTGTAAACTTGTGTAATAATAATTCATCATTATAGATTTTATATTAATTTTTGTTTCTCTTTTAATTCGTTTTTTTTTTTCAGAGTGAACCTCCCGATGTGGATCATCTTTCCTCGTTTGATATTGAAAACAATTCTTGTCAGCCATGCCAAGATAACCTGGATCGAATATCATCACTTGGTGGCTATGAAACATCGTCCACAGCTCCTATAACATCGCCAGATCCATATGAATATACATACGAAGGAGCAATTGAAGACTATAAGAGCCGAGTTTCGAAAGCATCGGCAGCCAGCAGCTATAAAAAGTCCGAGTTTGATAGAAAATCAACCAATTTAATTGATCATAACAACGACTCTGAATCAACTGTAGTTACAGTGAAAAAAGAAGATCTTCCCAAAATCGACATATCCAAAAAGAGAGAACTTTTTGAAAATCAAGAAGTAGCTAAAGTGACCTCCACCATGCAGAACCACGAACAAATGGAAAAGAAACCTTTACCTTCAGAATTTACAAACGTCCGATCGATCAAAGATCGCCTCTGTAGCTTGGAAAAGAAACCCAGTGAATCCAATACAGAGGAACAAACAGCGACGACAGACATTTTACCAGGCGAAATATACAGCATCAAAGAGCGCCTGCAATGTTTGAATCAACATAATTCCGTTAACCCAAAGCCAAATATTAATAAAGTCGTTGCTGAAGTGGTAGCTGTTCCACCACTCAAAGATCGACTGTCAAGTTTGCAAAATGCCGTTACCAAAGAGGAAGTTATCAAAAAACCTGTGGTCCTGGTAGATGAGTATCAATTAGAGATGCTTAAAAACGAAGACATGGCCAGAAGGCAGCTAGAATCAAGCAAAGATGATAGTAGTATCATTGTTGAAAAGGCCCCATCTGATGATAGTGGCATCAATACAACCGATGAGAAAATCGATCAAGAACCAGCAACAACCGAAGACGAAGATGACGATGATATTACAGTAGCACCAATGACAGCACCGATTCCAAGTAAATATGAGGAAAAGGTACCATCATCTGCTACTAGCAATAATGAATTTCAAGGAGAATTTGATTCTAGTGTAAGTTCTTTACAGTTAAAAAATCTAAACACTCCAACCGTAGTTAGTTTGGTGGATAAGCCAGTTGTTGTTAATGATGATCATGATGATGATGTTGTTGGTGGTGGCGGTGGCGTTGGTAAAACTTTGTTTAATAGCAGTAAAGTTGTCGTCAACCCCAAAAATATTGATGATGAAGTGAATTGTGAAGTGAATCATGCACAAAATTTGTTAAAAATGTTTAAATTGGCATTTAATGATGAAGATGATGTTATAAAAGAAAGTGTTAAATCTAATCAAGTAGAGGTAGAGCTTGAAACTTTGGGTTCTAATGTCATATCTAAGGGTTTGCCTAATAAGGTTGAGGGAAATATTCGAAAAGCGATTGAAAATAGTTCAAATATGGCTCAGGGATACCCAAAAGTTAAGGTTGCAGGTAGCTCTATAAACCCAGGTCCTGTAGTTGTCAAAAATGAAAATAGTTTAAAGGCCGTGGGAGTTTCAATCAAACCTAAAAAAGATGAGCAAAATATTTCGAAGAAAACCTCTTTGAACAGTCGATTTGGTGCTAGTACAACTCCTGAATCTGACTTAAATGTAGTTTTAAATATCGACAACAGTCACAATAAAACGTCAACTGACTTTTCACCATCAGATGACGTTTCTCAACATCCTACATATTCTAAAAACTCTGTTTCCTCTAAAGTCCAGCAGTTGAACAAAATTTCATCTGATTCTCAAAAAAGTCCATCAATTTGTGATAAGTCTCAAAAGTTTGAAAACCAAACGTCAGCCATGTTGAAATCAAAAACTCAACAGCAACTGAAACCTTCTTCTCCAATACCCCTTATAAGTCCACCTTCGACCCATGAAGGTTCTGAAAGTCCTCCGAAGTTCATTTCGGTTTCGTCACATAGTTCAACAGCTAAACAGTCCTTTCTGCATCAGCTAATCAAAAAAGTCCTAAAGCATCTGAGAGTTCAAGAAAATTCAAAAACTCAGTAGTACCTTCAGTGAACTCTAAAACTCAGCAGCACTACAACCTTCTTCTCCAATATCAACTCGTACACCCATCTCCATCTGCTGATAATGCCCATAAACATCCAATTTATGAGAATATAGATATACCTCAATGAGAATGCATCTAGAGGTCTCAAAAAAGGTTTCTAACTCAAGAAAACAATGGTCGTGTAGAGATTTTCAATTCGAAAAGCATGCCTGAAAAACCAAAATCGCCAGAAGTTCTACCAAGGCTGCCTGAAAATCGTAATGCTAATGTTCAATCAAAAGATTTTCAACAATCTGCCTTGAATGATTTTATTAAAGATCTTGAAACGACCTATCAGCCAGTAATTGTCGAAGAAAATGTAAATAATGCAGGCATAGTCCCTGAAAAGAATTCTCAAATTACTATAGAAGATTCAGATAATGCTTTAAACAATCCCAAAACAGAAAACGTCACAAAACTCAAGGAATCTCAAAAACTTGATGGGTTCACTGAACCTCTTCAAACGAAACCAATACCCTTACCTCGAAATCTAGCGAAAAATACTACAGAGCCAATGAGCCCGCTGCCCTTAGACACTTGTGTAGATATTCTGCAATCCTTCTTGGCAGCTGAACGCTCCTACAATGTCCCTGCCAACGAACCTCAGCTTGTGAAATCTCCGAATGAGCTTAATTCCCATCCTTCTGACAGTTTCGCCCGACTGGAATCTGTTATTGAAGTACCATGCTCGAAATTAGACGTAAAAGACCTGCCTGACCCTTATTTTATTCGAACTACTTGCATCAGCGTTGATTGTGAAGATAAATTGAGGCAAGAATCTCTATTACCTTCTCAGGCGTTGGTGCGTGACAGTATTTCGAGTGCTGGCGACAGTTCGCCTTCTTCTGAAATTACCGTTATTTTTAAGTCCGCTCCAGAATCTCCAACGCCGAATAAATCTTCGTTGATGGAAATAGCCAATCGAATGGGTTCGCCAATTGCAGCAAGGCGTGACCCGTTGGCACGACAAAAGCCAGTTTGCGAAAAGCCATGTCTCAAAATCGATGTAAAAGATTTGCCAGATCCGAATTTCATTCGAACTGAATGTATCGACGTCGATACAAAATCTTGCTGTACTGCTACGCCCATGACACCGTCCACTCCTGGGCTGGCACTTCAAAAGACCAATGCAGATATTCTGAAGAAAACCTGCGAGGACTTATCGACTTCTCCACCACTAAGTCCAGTTCTTGGTGCTCGGAATTCGGAAAACCCCAATTTCATGATAGCCCGCGTAGAAGTTGTCGAAACTAAAATAAAAGTGACGACAACCAACGATGCAGAAATACCTCCTGCTGTACCCACAACAGCACCTCCACCTGTACCCTCAGGATCCTCAAAGAATAAAGATAAACCCAAAACAACACAAAATTCAAAACCGAAAAATATTTTTGAATTTCTTAAAAAAAATTTCCAATCGAAATCAGAGACTACTGTTCCCGAAGGGGATGAATTCGAACCAATTTCTGTAGACAATTCTAGGTTTTATGTCCCCTTCTGATGTGATCAGCGCTAATAGCAGTAGTAGTGGTAGTCGTCCAAGTAAAGATACTCGAACACCATCACCTGTAACCTCAAATAATGGTGTTAATATTGAAATAACTAAAAAAATCACAAGTGATGCTATTGTAGAACAATCAGATTCAGATTTGCATCTGACAGATGAAATCAATGAAATACTTGATGAGGAAATTTCAAAGTTAGTTGTAGAAGATGCTAAACTTTAAATTTTATACAATATATAAGGAACGTGAGTAGGAATCTCATTTTACAAATACATTAGTAACCAACACTCAAAAAACAAAAACAAAACAAAAAAGTTTAAATAAATTATATTGCTAGTTAGTTATACATACTTAGCTATCTACTACATATATTATAATGTTATACATTTTTTTGTTCTGCTTTATGTGCTTTTAAAAGTTTATTGTTATATGTTTTACAGTTAAATTATTTATAGATACAAAATATTTATTTTATTTTTAATTGTTAATGTAAATTACGATGTTTTATGTTTTTTTTTTTATTCGAAATTTTTATTATTTATTTTTTATTCTACTATTTTTTTTTTTAATTTTGGATTTTTGCAATAAAATGAAATTTAAATTATTTTCCAAAAATGCCTAAGAGTTGAAGTTATTTATCATTCATTATCATATTATTTATTATATATGCCATATTGTCATCATCATCATAAATAAATAAGTACAAAATATATGTATATTGAACCTGTAGAGTAGGTACTTGAGAAATGTATTTTGAAGAAACGCTATTGCGATAGTTATATGTATGTACGATTGTATGAGTATGTTTGTTGCAAGACCGTCATAACTCAAAATTTTTTGTTTCGAGATAAATGCGATTGAAAATTTCGTCAAAAATGAAAAAAATGATTGTAGTGTAAAAATTTTTATCAAATTATATTTGAAATTGAAAAGAGCCATCGATGTATGGTGTATTAAAAAAAGAAAGAAAAATATATCGTTATCAAAATATTATAAATGTACTTAGTTCATCAATTTTTGAGTTATGCCGGTCTTGTAGCAAATGGGCAATATGAATTTATTTCCCAGACCAAGTAAACTACAAAGTTTATAATTTCTAGAACTAGCTTCCAGGGTTTTCAACTAGAGAAAGAGAAAGAAAAGACAGTTAAATGTGTTTATTTAAGTATAAGTATAAAGTGGCCATGATTGTTTATATTGATTACATATTATATATTACGATCGGTATTGGCATTTGATGGGATATAAGAAAAACTTTAGTAAGATAGATGAGACATTGGTAAGGAGACGACAAAGCGAGTAATTCCTTATTGAATTGTTTTGTTTTGCCTTTAATTGTGACCAAACCTAAGTCTGGTGTATACCTTAAGTGTTTTTTTTTTTTTTTTATATATTGGCCTGTATTGCTATTGTCGGTCAACAACTCATACTCGATAACGAGCAAACGACAATCGACAAGTTGGTAAATCGTGATCGACACGATCTGTGCATTAAATTCTAATTTAGTTTGCAAAAAAAAATAGTTTTTTTTTTGTTATTAAATTCTGGAACTTCCCCTTCGAACTTAGGATAGGTTGAAAAAGTTGACAAATCTAGGGTAAAAAGATGAAAATAAAAAAAAACTGAACTTTCAAATATGCCTGAAGTTTATCATCCAACTCTCAAAAATTAGAAGAATCTCTTATTTGCTAACATTTTCTTATTGTTTCCAGAGTTGCACTCCCGCCAGTTTCTTCTTCAGACTCTGAGGATTTTTTGTACAAACTTGGTTCAGCAAATTTAAATTACCGATCTCGGCGAGTTAAATGAGGTTGAACGATGGGCTTGTAATTGGCTATTATAATATACTATCACCCCTGTTCTGAATTCCGATTATTTAAAAAATCCTTTCGTTTTTAAACTATCTGTGTTTTGAAATTCTTTTCGTTTTCAATACTTACGGAATGAGTGTGTTTTGATTTTCGGGTGGATTGAAAACTAGCTTGACATTATGAGTTAATTTGAAGTTTAATTTTTTCTTGAATTTAAATAATTTAAAAAAACTTATTTTTTGTTGTAAATACGGGCAGACACACCACTAGATTCACTAAAAAGCCACGGACCACGATTCCACTTACATTTTTGATGTAGTTTATAAAATTAATTTATTTTTACAGATTTTTTCAATATATTTGGCGTTTCGAATTTTCTTTTTAAGGATTTCGAAACAAAAATAAGGTTTGAATATCGACTATTGCGGAAGTGAATTTGTACTAAATTCAGAACATGATTTTTGAATCCTTTCGGAAATCAATTTCGTAAACGGATTTGATTCCGAGTGGAAATCAGAACAGGGGTGTATATTAGACTGATTCAAAAAAATGAAAATGTCTGCGATTTTCAATGCCACTAGCTTTTTAGTTAGAGTTAAATGAAATAATAATCCTGGCAAAATTTCAGCCCTTTAGGTCAATATTTAGAGGTCGCTCATCGCTACTTTCTGTTTTCCATACAAATCGTATGGGAACTTCTTTTTGATTCCTTCTTTATTTTATAACTTTAGAAACGGTTATCATACAGAAATGATCAAGGAAGAATCTGAAAGAAGATTTGATGTTCTTTAAAAAAGGTCCATACTTCTTATCTAATTAATGTTCTCCTTCCAAAGTTATTCAAGGTCAGAGTGGTATTCGTGGTGAATTTCAAAGTTTTTTGGATTCCGTGTTGAAAAAATCAGCTATAATACAAGGTGTTTTACAAAAGTTGTAACAAAAGGCAAGTGCGTGTAAGTTGAACTCAGACAAGAAAAAAATCGTTTGAGAGCGGGGGTCTATTTCCCCCCATTTAGGCGGGAGGGGCAATTTTCTAAAAAAATTGGTTTAAAAAAGAAAAAAATATTAAAAATCAACGGCAATACTTATAGTGTCATGCTATTACTTTTTTTAAAGCCAACAATCCATTATTTAATTAACCTTTTAAAAAAAGTAGTTTTTGTAGACAATTTTTGAAAAAATTAATTTCAAACCTAAGTTTAAAAAATTAAAAAGTGATTTTATTTTTTAAAATATCATTTTGAAAAAATTTTCGTTATCAAGTACAATTTTTGTGTATGAATTTCAATACCTTCCTTAATTTTTAATCAGATGCTGAAAACCGCATGGTAAAATGTTTTGAAGTTTCTGAGAAATTCGAAAATTAAAATACCTACTACTACTACTAGAAATTGGGTGTTTGTAGGAAGGAACAATTTAAATTCCAAGGCGCCAAATAACAAGAAACTTAGTTTTTGTTATTTTCAATTTTCTCAGAAACTACAAAACATTTTAGCCTGCGGTTTTCAGCATCTGATTTAAAATTAAGGAAGGTATTGAAATCCATAAACAAAAATTGTACTTGATACCGAAAAATTTTTCAAAAAGCTATTTAAAAAATAAAATCACTTTTTAATTTTTTAAACTTAGGTTTGAAATTAATTTTTTCAAAAATTGTCTACAAAAACTACTTTTTTTAAAAGGTTAATTAAATAATGGATTGTTGGCTTTAAAAAAAGTAATAGCATGACACTATAAGTATTGCCGTTGATTTTTAATATTTTTTTCTTTTTTAAACCAATTTTTTTAGAAAATTGCCCCTCCCGCCTAAATGGGGGGAAATAGACCCCCGCTCTCAAACGATTTTTTTCTTGTCTGAGTTCAACTTACACGCACTTGCCTTTTGTTACAACTTTTGTAAAACACCTTGTATTATAGCTGATTTTTTCAACACGGAATCCAAAAAACTTTGAAATTCACCACGAATACCACTCTGACCTTGAATAACTTTGGAAGGAGAACATTAATTAGATAAGAAGTATGGACCTTTTTTAAAGAACATCAAATCTTCTTTCAGATTCTTCCTTGATCATTTCTGTATGATAACCGTTTCTAAAGTTATAAAATAAAGAAGGAATCAAAAAGAAGTTCCCATACGATTTGTATGGAAAACAGAAAGTAGCGATGAGCGACCTCTAAATATTGACCTAAAGGGCTGAAATTTTGCCAGGATTATTATTTCATTTAACTCTAAATAAAAAGCTAGTGGCATTGAAAATCGCAGACATTTTCATTTTTTTGAATCAGTCTAGTGTATATATATATATTAAAAACATTGAACCATCGGTGAACCTCATCGCGATTTAAAATTGCTGAACCACGGATCGAATTGTACAACTGGCCCTGAGTCACTTATGGGGTTTTCTTTTGGTAACAAAAATTGATTTTTTTCCCCTTCAGATCTGTCAAAACAAAGATTTTGTCAATTAAAACCTTCCAATGGGCAAACAAATCTATTTTTTTTTTATCGAAAATCAATTTTGCAGATCTGGATTTTTCGGCAGATTTACCCCTCTTTTACTAACACCATTACACACCAGAACAATTGAAAGCCATCAGTTTGACATGTCTGGATCGCTATAGCTTCATAGACACAAATTATTAACCAATACAATGAAAAAGAAAAATCAATCTGAAATCGTATACCATTCGCGACGAAAAAAATCAATTTTTAGATCAAAATCTGAATTTACCAAAAGAAAACCCCATTAGTTACGATTCGATTGTATCCATTTTAATTTTTGTTCACGAAGAAAATAAACAATAGTCCGAATAAATTCAATTGTTCAGTTTATATATCAGAGCGCTCAACTGAGCAGACGAATCCAAAATTTTTTTTACTTAGTATTTGACAGCAAAACTGGGGAAATTCTCAATACGCAATAGGGCCCATCGCTGGGAATACTGTTTTAACATCAACTTTAGGGTTATTTTTTTTGCATATGGTTTGTAATCTTACTAATTGTTTTTCCTTTTTTAATTAAATGAAAGCTGTGTTTACATTTTACAATTTATTTAAAAATGAACCAGTTTTAAGACTTGCAGTATCGGATAGCGTATCCAGAACTTATCTGCAAGATAAACTTCAACTTTCAATTTCAAAGCTTTTAAAAAACTAATCTTTTGTTCTTGGATGACCACGATCACCTTGTGTGTTTTCAGAAGAGTTGAATGCCTGGAACCAAGCGAGAGAAGTTTTTTTTTTTAAAACTAGTTCTCCCAATATTGAGCAATCAAATGAGTGACAAATATTCACCCTTATTCCGGTATTCGATTTTTTAAAATCCGTTAAAACTTCATTATTTCAAGCATGAAAATGAAGATAGCAAGAATATTTGACTACTTTATCTGTTTGGTTCTTGAAATCAGCCCCCAACAAACAATGATGTACAATTCTTCTCTTGCGTAGCGCTCCATTTTTAAAAATCAGGTTAAGTGATTTTTGATATTGAACAAAAACTGACAAGAAAGTTAAATAGTATTATTGAGACACCCGTTACTGAATTCGGTCCAACGGTTTTCAGCAGTATATTTTCAATATCATTGGTGCCGTGGGAAGTGAATTGTTCAGATTTTAAATGTATTTAAAGTCCCACGTTTGATGAAAAAAGAAGCCGAACAAGTTACATTGAATATCAAACTTAAAATAAAAAAAAATCATATTCAAAGAATGAATTAGGTTGACGCATGATATTGTTTTTAGATTGCAATTTTTAGAAGTGTTGATTTTAAAATACTAAAGGTGCCGTCACATCGTGCAAGTAAAGTACTTGCAGCAAGTAAAATGATTGCTGCAAGTAGAACTTGCCTGGTGTGACGACCCGAAAAGTACTTGCGGCAAGTAAAACTTGCCTGGTGTGATGACTCAGAAAAGTACTTGCAAGTAATTAACTTGCGCAAGCAATACTTGCACGGTGTGACTAGTTCCTGCAAGCGCTTGCAACTAATTAAATCACTTGAAATGAAATAGTTGAAAATTGAAATTATCTAGGTTGTGAATTAAGCTTGGATATAAAAGGCGGTTTTCTGAATCAGATGCTTTTTGAATGAAGTTGTTTCTCATTTTAATATCCAGCTCTCTGATAATAGAGTACAGTTATTGTTCTTTTAAATTCAGAAGATTTTCAACATCTATAGTTAAGGCTACAGCGACATACTCTGCTAATTCATTTCATTTTTGTATTAAAGAGTGGTTCCTCCCGATCGCGTGCAAAACCAACACCATGTTGCACTCTCTGCACTCTCTGATGGTTATAAGTTGAGATCAATTTAATTATGTAGTCAACGTGAAGTTTCAGGGTATATATGTAGAGTGGGGCTAGTCCAGTTTACAAATTTATTATATAATTCGGAGTGTTTTGTGGTAGTTGCAATGCTTTTTTGATAAAAAATCTTTGCAGTTTTCTACTTCTTCATACTCTTGAAACCCCCACACTTGAGCTCCATAGCACATCATTGAGCTTCCTACTGCTTCATATACTGCATATTTGGCTGAATTAGGTACTTCCTCTTTTTTTAAGAGCTGATGCCAGCTTGAATTTATTGCATTTTTTGTTGGAAACCAATTTCGATGCAAGATGCGATTTAACATTGAAAGATGGAGTAATATTAACACCCAGGTATTTGTAATTTTAAACCGTTTCAATGTTTTCTTGTCCATATCGCCAATTCTCTCGCAGTGAGCATCTCCCTCTAATATATCCAGCAACCATCACTTTCGATTAAGATAAATTCACAAAAAGATTCCAAGTGCGACAGTAATCATATAACTTGTTGATCATCAACTGTAAGCTCTCAGGTGTTTCAGCTAATAGCATCTGCATATAGCAGCGATTTAATAGCAATGTTAGCTATCTTAACTCCCGCTGGTAAAAAGCTTGATACTTCGTCTATATGCAAAATAAACAATATTGCACTAAAAAGGCACCCTTGTTTGAGTCCGTTATTAGAATCGAACAATTCTGAAGCATTTGTACCATTCCAAACCGCTGATTTTGTGCCTTTGTACAATTGTTTGAGTACTTCTAACATTTTTGTAGAAATACCTTGTTGGCTAAGCTTAAAATAAAGAGCATTTCTGTCTATTGTATCAAATGATGCTCTATAATCAACAAAGAAAATATACAGTTTACGCTTCCGAATTGAGAAATCTTGGATAATTGTGTTGAGAGCAAATATATTATCTCCAGTCGAATATCCTGAACGAAAACCGGATTGGAATACGCTCAACAATTGGTGGTCATCTACCCATTTTTTGATGTGGTTGAGTAAAACTGCGGTGAAAATGTTCGCTATGGCGTTAGTTAAGGAGATTACTCTATAATTGGGAGGGTCGTTAGGGTCACCTTTTTTGTATATTGGGAATACTAAGGATTCCTTAAAACAGGTACCTTCGCTGAGTTAAAATGGAATTGAAACTTTCGCACATTTTCTCCCGAAAAGGCATCGTAGCGTTTTTATAAAATTCGGTTGGTATACGATCGGGTCCTGGAGTTTTTCCCTCTTTCGCTCGCTGAATTTCTACTACTATTTCATCGATAGATTTATCTGCATCAAGGTGTTGCTTGACTACATATGGCTCTGCATATTATATAGGTAGCATCAAAGGTTCCTGATTGAGAAGAATTTGGAAATGCGCCCGTAAGCAACTAATCTCTAAATTAACTCCACATTCATTCTTTAATAATTTGATTTTTTGCCAGTACTGCTTAGGGCCCATTTCATTTGCTAAGCTTAGTGCGATTAGCTGGAAATATTCTTTCTTTTTTTTTACATAAAACCTTTTCAAATTAGATTTGGCTTCACTGTAGCGAAGCAACAGCTCAGCGTTCGCATAAGAGGATTTTCTTACTTTGTTTAGCAAGAAAAAAAGTTGATTTCCTCGCTATACTGCATTCTTTGTCAAACCATTTTTTAATTTTATTTTTTCATATGATCTGAATTTGGATTTTGCTCAATTTTGAAAAGGTTCTCATAATCAAACCATTTACCAGAAATTGCACAATAATCAATGACTGATTTTCCTTTAGAGCTCCTACTTTCTTTTAGCTTCAAAGTTGGTATAGGTGGGTAGCTATACATATTCATTTGGAGCTCACCACTACGCGCATTCATGTCACCGACTATCATTAAGAAATATTTTTAAATCTATTTGCTATGGTTTAAGGGAAAATTATAAAAAAAGTCTCGTAAAAAAGATATTTAAAAATAACATCTGGCTGTAACGTGTTTTTCTGGAATGGATCAATTATTCAATTCCAAGCAAATATCTCCAATATTTCGAGTCAAGTGACATCGATCATCGATGGGTGAAATATCATATCTCGTTTTTAACGGGGCACTAGAAAGTTTAACATTAATCCTAACAAGGCTCTAGCAAGGGTAACTATCGATTTTCTCTTTGGCCTCACCATGTTTAGCAAACCTTTTGCCTCTAGAGACAAAAAAAGAAGTTGTCTTCACTGGGATTCGATCCTGTGAACTTCTGATTACCAGTCCAATGCACT
This sequence comes from Dasysyrphus tricinctus, assembly GCA_963921185.1. NCBI lineage: Eukaryota > Metazoa > Arthropoda > Insecta > Diptera > Syrphidae > Dasysyrphus > Dasysyrphus tricinctus. Next base: position 246,437,631 of record OY992530.1, read on the forward strand.
AACTACTGAGCTATTTCGCAATACAGTTGCCTAATGTTGAAAATGAAAAAAGAGATATGTATGTAGTAATATTTGTTTTTTTTGTTTTTATCATATATGGGGTATTCGTGATGGGATAAAAGGCAAGTTTTTATTAGCGAGGGCCTCACGAGTATTAGACAAGTTTTCCTTACCTAGATTTCCCATACAAAAGCATTTCCAGGGCCTTATCCCACAAGTTCTTACTAGCGAGGGCTACTCGAGTATTTGACAAGTTTTCCTTGTCTAGATTTTCCCTACCAAAGCCTTTTCAGGGCCTTGATTAAACTTGACAAAAACTAGCCATTTTTCCAGGTGGGTTCTTACTTCTTACTTATAAACATTCTATAATTCAGTTTGGAAATTCTGCTTTAAGAGATCTCATGGTAAGCACCATGTTGTTTATTTAATTTCTATCTTTAAAAATAAATTTTGAAAATAGAGCAACTACTTTCAATATGAATGCATTCATTTTTCTCAAGTACCTTACAGGTTTTTGCAAAAATTTCATTACATTTTCACAACTCACAACTACCTAACACATTTTTCATCATCAATATCAAAATTAACTTCTTTCTACTTTTTTTTGAATTCTCATCACACAGCCACAATTAATGTAATCATCTCAACGTAAAAAAAAAATACAATAATATATTATTCCCCAAAGGATATCTCGCTCTATTCATATATTTCAATATTTTATATGATCTGGATGTACCTACTCGTCGTTCTAATCTCGTATAATACTATTTAAATGTCTTGCTGTTCTTTAAACGATGTGTTCATTACAATAATTCTGAGATTAACAATAATATCAAAAACAAAGTTTAAACAAAAAAAGTTACAAATTACAATTTTAAAGAGTCTATCAATGTTTTTAATGCACTTAAAAAATTATTTACAAAAACAAAAATATCAAGAATAAGAGAATTTAAATAAGGAAGCCGCTTATAAATTAAACATGATAATAACACAGTAAACTCTACGCTTTCAAAAGTGGCAATAACTGTTGATATTTACACTATATCTATTATGATGAAAAACCTGAAACACTTTCAATTATTTATCAAAGTTTCTTACGCATTTAATTAATTATTAAAAAAAAAACAATAAGTTCAATTAAAGGTAAGAATAAAAAGTTTTTTGGTGTGTAAGATTCCTTTTTTTAGAATTTTGTTCCCTTATATAAATATATATTTTAGCCAATTTTATTATGTTATAGTTTTCGAATTAACATAAATATTTTTCTTAAGCATGCATTTTTTTTAGTCATAATTGATTTTAAATACATTAAGTTAAAATAACTAAAACAAAGTACTTTAAACAAAAAGTGTTAAAAATACCAGTACATATGTTTGTAAATTGAATTACATATAAATTTTGACCTCTTCCTGTATTTATTTTCACTCATTTGTTCGTCTAGGGTGGAATCGGTTAAGTTCACAAATTAAAAGTTTTTTTTTCTATTAAGTAAGAACTAGGCCCTCAAGGGAATTAGCTCCTGATACATATAGGTACTTCACTGTGCCAAATATACGAACTCAATTATTGTGTGTTGTAAAATACGAATTACTAATATTTTTCTTAGACTTTAGAGCCCAAAATGAGTAAGGTTGTCTACGCACCTAATCGATATCGATTTAACCATCAAAACATACAAAAATACTTGTTATTACAATCTTAAACATCAGCAACAGTAAAAAAGTTCCCCTAGAAAAAAAAAGAAAAGAATTTCGATATTGAAGCTGATAGTCTGATAATTGACATTGATAAGACGCAATACTTGCAGTTCCCAAAACAATATTTATGGTTTTCCAGTTAAAAAAAATTATCAGGAAGCAATAAATTACAAAAATGGTAGGAAGATATTGTTTGATTTTTTAATAATACATATACGCTCATTAAAATTTGCACCGCTTTAATAATAAAAAAAAATATATAAATACATACTTTTGCAAAACACAATAAATTACTATCGCATTTTATTCAATTAGTTTAAATTCATTTCGTGTGAAAAAAAGAGCATAATCAGATCTTCGATAAGACATTGAATTTGATAGTGTGCTTATGAAATTTAAAATAAACTGTGTACATACCAACTTAGATAGCATGTTAAAATGGGTGTTCTAAATTTAATAAAATGTTTGTTCAAAAGAATAATTAAAATGTTATTAAAAAATAATATACATTTTTTTCTGATTACTGCCAACTAAGTCAATTTGAATTGGTGTTTTCGCACTAAGTTTTATTTTGTTTTATTTAAATTAAATAATAGGTCTGATCCTTTACTTTGAATTTCTGTGATTTTTAGTCCAAACTTGTGTCATTTTTTTTATATGAACTTTGACAGAACTTTGGACTTAAATGCGCAGAAATGCACAGAAAATCACAAAAACTCAAAGTAAAGGAACAGCCCTAATGTTTGAAAAGACCGCCATAAATATTTATTTAATTGAAAAATTACATGTTTTGCGCATATCCCAAATATGACAAGTGGAAACGGTCCATAATTAACTGTCTTTCAACGAAGTTACTTCTATAACAACTACTAATTTTAGTTAAAAATCTGTCAAAGTTCACGAACAGGCGTAGGTAGAACTATAATAAGGTCTGTTCGTGTACTTCCCAAAACTGCCAATTTCTACCCATTCTAGTCCAAAGTTCTGTCAAAGTTCATAAAAAAAATGATATTGACAGACTTTTGGATTAAAATGGGTGTTTTTGGGTGGTACACGAACAGAGGTATAGTCGGAATCGGAAGGCCATGCGGGTGTTCTTAAGAAACTTAAGCTATGATTAGACAGTCAACGTGTTGACTCTCTGACTTCAAAATGACGTAAAATTATTTCCCACAGTTGTCTTGTCATGTGATCGTCAACGCAGAATACTGTCGATGCGTTGACGGCTGCGTTGACACTCGTTGACAGGAATTTTGACGGCAAAAGTGTAATTCGATCTAAATGTCACTCTATTGCCATAATATCACGCTTTTTCATAAGCAGTAAAAAACTTCAAAAATTTCCGATTTTTTGGAGGTTTTTTTAATCCATCCACAATGTATTGCTCGCTAACATCACAGTCACTGTCGTGTGATTGTAAACGTAAAAAATGATTAAATTTTGGGCTTATCAACTCCGCGTCAACGTTCATATTCTTGGATAAGGTCAAGTAGTGTAATCGTCAACGTTTAACGTGCTAATACGTTGACACCAGAGGGTACCAATTGCGTTGACACATCAGATAACACGTCAACGGATTTTGCAATTAATTCATATGACACGCCTGTAACTGCGATTATGTACTTTTTGTTCAGCCTTCGTTAACTTTTTTCGTTGGAAGTGAAGAGCATTCATCGACCGCTCCTACGTAAGTGGACTGACAGCTTGCTGAAAAGATAAAAATGGTGGAATCAAACTAAAAAACAATTTGGCGCTTGATGGTCCAAGTTTTTCAACTTTTTTTTCTGTTTGATAAATGAGTGAAGTAAAATCTTGGCGGTTGGTTTTGACATAATATTACGTTTACACCAAACGCTAAATCAAGACTTAATAAGATTTACCTCAAATATTCCTTAAATCTCCTAGATTTACCATTACTTTGGGTAATCTACAAAATTAAAAATTTATCTTTTTAAATAAATCTCCCTAGGGCAAATAGTTCAACAAATCGTACTAACCTATTCTTTTAGGCGCTGAAGGATTCATTCGTGGCTGGATTCAGTTTTTATTTTTTTGACACAAAAGAATCATTCTATCTCACTTCCACTTCATACAAAAAATGAAGCCCCATTTGCTTTTGAAGTGTGCTGTCAGAGTTAATCTTCTTTTTTATCTTTTCATTCGGTGGAAATACCACATAGATCTTTTTCCTTAAATCCCGTATTATCTTTTTGTGAAAACGTAGTATAAGTTTCCGAAAACTTGAAAAATCACTGTATTAGGCCGCGTTTCCATTTGCAAGAAAACTTCTGCCAGAAATGTCTGACAGTCTGTCCGACAGTGACTTGCAAGTGGAAACTGCGAAGCAAGTTCGATTGCGACAGCCCTTGCATAACTTCTTGCGAGTATTTGCAAGTGCAATTAATTGCAGGTTTAAACAGGTTTCCATTGACTCGCGACAGTTCTTGCTGCTTATCGAAATCAAAAATGAGTAAAAAAAGAGTTCGTGAATGGTCGTTTCGAGTCAGTGTAATATGTGTTTACGAAATAACCGGCACGAAGTTTATAAAAAACGAAATAAAAAAATCTGTTCTTAATAAGATCGCGGAAGAGTTCCTCACAAATGAGAATAAAGTGGAAACATTATAACTTATGGAATCAGTGGCAAAATGAACTAAAAAAAATAATAAAAATGTAATTGCAGCAGCTAATCGTTGACGTCTCCTCGCCATGATTTCATTGTTTTAAATAAACTAGTATCGCCCCGTGGTCGAAGTTCGAACTTTCTCTATTAATGTTTTAATGGCAACATATGAATATAAAAATTAGATTCTGCCAGACCGATTGGCTATACCTTTCAAATAAAAAAAATATGAAAATACGTTGCCATTAAGTTAGTTAAATAGGGAGATAAGAAAAGTGTTTACGTATTAATATATCTAACCAAATTCTTGCGCCATTAATGGCACTCCTGTGTAAATACCTCTGCAATAAATTGCGACAGTATGATGCGCGATCTTCTTGCAAGATATTTATTGCAGAAGAAATTGCAAGAATTCATACAATAATGTAAACGCTACTGCAAGAAACTTCCGCAAGACTTTAACTTGCAAATGGAAACGCGGCCCTAGGTTATTTACATCTACATTTACTCAATGATTAGAAAAGTTACTTTTCGTAAATTATTAACGTAGAACTATAAAGTCAATAACTTTGACGACGACGAAACTACATCAACAACGTGTTGTTTTCATTGACAACAAGGTGTTGTTATTTTTTTCTTCGTGCGTCAAGGTGAACGAATGATTCACATAAATTAGGGAGATCCTTAATAGTTGCAAGCTGCAATGAAAAGTAGTGAATTTTCGTAAGGTTTCGTTAACTTTTGCTTCAGGAAGAGATGAGCGATCCCGAGCGGATATGAAACCTACATTTGGTGCAGTAGTAGGAATGAAAAAAGAGATAGATGATTAATTTTTCTTAAGTGGAAAAGTTCATTTCTACTATTGACTTTAAAAAAAAAACTAATTTCCGTTGGTTTTTGACATTAGCTGCCGACTATTATATCTTTACATTTTCGTATCGTTCTGTCACACACCTAATCTGTCAAATAAATGTTTGACGTTTAACTGATTCAATTACACAGCATTTAACCAAATGAATAAAAAGGGCGTTCATGAAAACTTCTGCATAAACATGTCATTTCACACAATTTGTAAACTTACGACGTTGCATGAATACCCTAAACAAAAAACTGAAAGCCATGCTGTAAACAAATATAAAATTTGTGGTGTTTGGTAGAAACATGATAACTTTATTTTATAATTTGAATCTTTCCGTCCACCTTACACCGAGGTAAAGCCTAAATGGATGAACCGATTTCCTCAAATTTGGAATATTTATGAACATGTCTTTTGAAAAATTGCGTTCCAAATTTGCAGAAAATTGGTTCACCCGTTGAGGCTTTAGCTCAATGTTAAGTGAACGTAAGGAGTTATCATATTTCTACCAAACACAACTTAAGAATAAAAACATGGGCAATTGATAATTTCAAATGTCCAAATAATCTGCTTCAATTCATCAATTTCGGTCGTCGGACAGCGTACCTACTGAAAAATTAATTTTTTCGTTTATGGTGTTCATTTTATTTTGTTATGGAATTCTTCGTTTCATATAGACTTTCCAGGCACACCATGAAAAGTTGGCAACCCTTAAAAAAATGGGAATGAAGTTAATAGGTACAACTGGAATCTGTACTGGCATATACGCACGCTGTTGTCGAAATTTTCCATGGCCAATTTTTCATTATATTTGAAATATTGTTCAAAAATTAAAACACGCACATATTTCTCTCGTGTAATGCTTCATTTTTTATTAAACCTAAACTGTCAGCTGTGAAATTATTTTTTTATTTTAGCTGATGCTAGGAGAGAAATTTGGTAGCGAAAAAATTGCGCTATATGCGTACTAGTCTTAACCAGAAAATTTAAGTTGCCCATCTAGGGAATAAGGAAAAAGTGATCCAAAACTTGTCTTCTTTCACCTACACATATCGCAAGTAAAAATATACATTCTTGAAATCTTTTGAATACATTTCAAATATTGCAGTCTTTTTTGACTGCGTTAAAATAATAAAAAAATTCTTAACTACGAGTCAATCCATATGAAAAAAACGTCTGATGGAAAAAGTAAGATCAAGTCCAGTCATTTAAGCTTTTTGCTTCGAAAAAAATGGCGGAAAACTGAATTTCGGTATATAGCCTCCTCATAGCATTCTTCTAAGGAAACTGTAAGAAGTCCCAATAATAATTCCTGGCTTAACGTGGGTGAATAGGACCCCTATCCTGTACGACTTTTTTCCTTTCTCAACTCACCCTACACGCTCTAGCTTTTTGTCATATTTTATAAACGAAATACCATGTTTCGTGACCTTCGACCCCGTATGATTAATGTAGTGGAGCCCGAATCAATGGGGAACTTTCCCAAAATAAATCCCTGTATATATTTTTTTTCTAATTTTCTTGAGGGGTACCACGCAAGAAAAACTCACCTGGTACTCAACCTCAAGGGTGGTATAAAAGAGTACATTTTATACAGAAACATAAAATCCGCAACTCTACCCATTGAATTATCTCGAAAACGGTTACTCTAATGAAAAAAAGGTACTTAACATTTTTTGTCGGAAAAGCTACAACCTTGTCATTGACATTTTTTCTGTAGGAGCTACCATTCGGGAGATATTCCTTAAAAACCATTTGGGAGGGCCTTTGACCCCCGTTAAATTGTTAGCGGCGCTCATATCGATGGGGACTTCTTACAGTTGCCTAAGAATGCCATCAGGAGGCTATATACTAAAATTCAGCTTTCCGCCATTTATTCCGTAATTTGGCTGATTTTAAGGCTTATATTACTGGACTATAGATTTTTTCCAAACTTTGTGATTTGTGAGTAACTTCTTTGGGGTTCCAGTGAAAAAAATTCAACGTTATTTAATTTTCGCATGCGTTGTTTTCATGCTCATATATTTAAAGCTCCAAAAATGTTTCTATTAAAGATATCAAAACGTTCAAGATAATATTTCAAAGTTGAAATAAAAATAATTAAATTCACCCAATCAATATTAAACACGGTCCTGAAAATACGTGTATATTTCTAATTGTTCATGATTTTTAACTGGCTCCAGTTTCTCGATTGTTGAATGGAACTGGCTTATGTATATTTTTCAGATAGCAAGTGCACACATTATCATAAAAAAAATGTAATTTAAAATTGACCCACATTTAAGACAAAAAATCTTTACTGGATATTTTAAGTTTTTGAAAATAGCACTATTTAGGCCACAATATCGATATGTTTGACAGAAGATAAAAACATAAAACTAACAGAATATAGGTTTAGCCTTTATTTTACCTTGAACTTCAAAGCTTGAAAAGTTGGGTTTGAAATTTTGATTTAAATATTGAAGTTAAAATATAAGTCAATTGCAGTTATAAAACCGTAATTCTTGATGAAAAAAAAACGGATTTTGAATTTTGTTGTTCCTAAGAGTCTAAGGCTAGTCATACATGACAGAACCAACAAGCCAAATTGCTCCGCGCGCGCCGATACAAAATCCATCGGACGTAAGATGCATTGGGTGCCGATCCATTTGGACTTTCAGCCAACCTGAAAAACATTCCTCATAATAATATGTTCAGAGCGAAACTTCTCAAATGGTCCAAAAACAATTTGAAATGAAACGTCCGATATATTGTTGTGCTCCATGTCAGTTAATAATTAAATAAACCCAATAAGACTCACTTCAGCTTCTTTTTGCTTTTCATGCATTGAATTTTGACATTTCGTTTTCGGTTGGACGTTCGGAGTGCTACTTGATTACTCCTTTTTCACTCTTTTAGAAAAGATGAAAAATGCAACCGTAAACGCCATTTATTTCAATACACAACAATTTTTTTTATCTGGTTTCACTGCGCTCGTGATACAATACAGTTTCTCATATTTTCGAGTTTCTGTCCAGTGGCCAAGAAACTAACGTGATAACTACATATATAAGAAGGTTTTATAATACAAATTCTATATACTACTGAAATAAATCAGCCAAGTAGAAGACTTAGGGCCTGTTTCACATTCTCTGAGTAAAGTTCTGATTAGTTATTCGACACATAAATTCTGAGGCAGGGTCATATGTTCACAAATAAAAAATTGTTTATGATTTTATAACTTAATCAGGTGGGTCATAAGACAATAATTGTGAATTTTTCTTCTGTGGACATATTACCCTGTGCTAATATTTATGTGTCGGATATCTAATCAGAACTTTATTCAAACATTGTGAAACAAACCCTTAGCATTGAGGATTGGACTTGTTGAATTATTGATTCAAAATAGCTTTTTATGGCCTTTAGTCCTACAAATTGGCGTTTCGTTCGGCTTACTCACTTGAACTCATCAGTGACATAGTGAGGGCTTTGTCAGACGCAATTTGTTTTAAGTTCAGTTCAACTTACATGAATTTTTTAACGAATATCCACTGTAAACTATATCCAACAAGATTAGAATTCCTAATCATTAAGCTGGAAGTGTTTTTGCCCGGGGCCAGGCATTGTTTCTATATAAGAAGGTTTTATAATACAAACTCTATATACTACTGAAATAAATCAGCCAAGTAGAAGACTTAGCATTAACGTGATAAAGTCAGAATTTCTTGGACAGCTATTCACAAAACGGGAAACTTTTGGGTACCCACGGACACGCATTTGGGCAGATTCATGAAAATTCTCAATACGGGGACAAACCTTTCAAATTATTTTGCTACAAAATGTCATAAAACATTACAATATCAAAGGTTATAAATTAAAGGTTTGCTATATCTGCCGAAACACCCTATGTACACCGTTAGAAGGGATTACTGGTCAAATTAGCAACAAAATAATATATATTTCACCTCTGCAGAAAGAAAGTTTGTTTTTAACGTTTAGTTGATGCTTTGCACTCGTTTAGTGTGCAACGCACCGTTGTGTTTGTTCTTCTTCACTTGGTTAATTATAGTAAATACAATTTTGTTCTACCGATATTAAATACTCTTTTTTTTTGTTTGAATTGTGTTTGTGAGTGACATTGTTTTTTTTTTTGCTTTGTGCCATGAGTTCTAGTTTCTAGTTGCATGCGCATTTTTATCTCACACTATTCGTCAATTTATTAGATACTTAGATACTAATAGGTTTTTTTCTATCCACATTTTATTTTAGATAAACGAAGCACTTGAATTGGCCCTGCAAGCTATAGATCTAGAAGAGGACACTATTATCATCGACATGGAAAAGAACACCGTTAAATCAAGTCCAATTCATTTAGAAGCACAAAGTGAAGTAGAAAGAATGCCTATTATTGCTCCAGTCGTTGAACCTATCTACGAGAATATTTCGTCAGCGAGAGCAGAACGAGACGATAGGATGATATATAATTTGCCACCTCCGCCTCCGCTGCCATTGTCGAGCTCGTCAGATGCTGTTATAGTGGAGACAATTCAAAAAGTCTCCAACACTACGATTATCGAAAGAGACATCTTTAATAGCTCAAGTATAAGTAGTTCTTCGCTTAAAATAGCTGAGGGCGAAGACGAAGAAGAGGAACCCTACTATCAGGTGCCCAAGTCTAGTGAGCCCCTGTATCAAGTTCCAAAGCTACAAAAGCCGATTCCTCTGTATGAGAATATTGAGATGTTTTGTACGGCCCGAGGAGAGGAATATCCTCCGGCTGGCATTCCATTGCATTTGCAACCTCCAAAAGAGAAGCCACCACCACCACCGATTATGGATGCAGCTGATAGTGATGATGCAGACGATGACGAAACAGGAAGTGCTGGTGGTAGCAGCACGAATACTTATGAAACTATTCCCCGTGGCGTGACGGAAAATGGCGGTCCAGTACCGCCAATTATGCGAATGAACTCGACAAAGCGAATAAAAAACGAAATTCGCAATAAACGATCCAGCTTCCTTGGTATCGAAGGATCTGATGATAGTTTCCTGGAGCTAACCGTTGCACCACCACCGGATATGGTGCAATTATTGCAGGAGGAGAGGCGTTTGGATAAGCAATTGTGCATAAAAGCTGGCCTCTATGACAATTCTGATGCTGGTAAGCTGACATAAATTTAGTCTAGCAGGGGGAATGTGCTCGATGGGTAGTTTTGGGGTGGTAGTTGGAATGTTAAATAATCCATTTAGAACTGGGAAAGACCTTTAGCTTTAGCATAGTAGTTTTTTTTTCTGTTGTAGTTGTTTTGTTAGACAAAGAGAAATCAATAATGTGCGGAATTGGTGTAGTAAATCTAATCGAAGGCAACAGATGTGTGGGCTGCACTGATTTGACTTGAGGTGACAAGTGAAAGGTGACTTAAAGAAACCATATGGTTGCACATTAAGATGACAAATAAAATCGTTTAGTTAAAAAAATAAAAAAAAACAAGTTAAGTGCTGACTTAAAAGTTCAGCAAAACTAACCTTGGATAGGTATCTAATGGCATTTGAAAATTTGATAAGATATCTATATTTTATTATCAAAGTTATTTTAATGGCTTGGCAAAAATTATTTAACAATGTTCGATAGCACTTATCGATTAAATTGCAATCTATTTCATTTTATCTGGGGTATTTTCTTGTATTTTTTTGTTTCGTTTTATTTTATCCGTCTGTAATTAATTAATAGCATAACTTAAGAACACCTTGATGAACCCCATGAACCCAAATAGTATGTTCATGTGTGTCGATAAAAAACATTGTCGTAATTAAGGCTTCGTGAGCTTTTGTTTTACAAAAAATCATTCAAATTTGAAAGTAGCATTGGCTTGCATGACTTTTATGTTACAAAGTGTCATGCCGAAGGTGTGAGTTCGATTCCCAGCAGTGCCACCTAAAAACAGAAATGTTTTGTCCGAGGTACTGCCTCTTGCGAGGAAGTGACAAATCCTCCAAGAGTATACTTGTCATGAAAAAGTGCTTCTCATTTAGCCGTTCGGACTCGGCAAAAAACTGTAGGTCCCCTTCATTCCTGCCAACAACACGCACACAGGAATGGTTGAGAGTTGTAAGTCACTAGGCCCTCGTTCTCCACGAGCTGTTGCGCCACCCAATTTATTTTATTTATTTATTATGTTACAAAGTGTACATTAGCCACTAAACAAATTCTGAAATCCAAATCTCCTGCTTTATCTAAATCTAAATGAAACGCTAGGTACAAAGGGTAGTTATTGTGTTATCACAGTATTGTATGATACGTACTTTCTAACATCAAGACAAACAATTCTCTGTAAAGCTTTTCTCTCGAACGAGCTTATTATGTACATAGTAAGGCTTTTGCGAAGCATACAAGTTCCATATTCATATTATGACTACTAGTAATCCAAGCGTCTTTATACAAGTAGCCTCGAAGTTATGGTTAGATATGTGAATTTAAAGGGCCTTAAAAGGTGAAAGTAGGGACTTTGGTTTGATTCTAGGCAAAGCGCCGGCCATCGCGTATTTTTTTTGTCCATATTATTTAAGTATTAAGCCAAGGTAGTTCAAGGATCACACTGCTTCAAATTGGTTGGCCATGAATCCTTTTCAAAAACAATTCCACCATTAACTTTGTCTTACTGAAGTCGAAGTCTGGTTTTGTATGAAAAAAATCATGTATATATATACATCTTTTTCGGATTTTCCAATTATGTAAATGTCGTCTACGTGAGCCAATACCCGGCTAGATTTGTTGGCAAATGTGCCTTTTATTGAAGTGCCAGGATCAAGTGTAGATTTCTCGAATAGCAGGAAGAAGAACCAAGCGCGACCAACTCCTTGTCAGAATCAATTAAATTGAATACAAGAAAGAAAGATACATTTATTTTATATCCGAAAGATTCGTACAAAAATGTACGGTGAGTTATTCTCCAGGTATAGGTTAGAGCGCTGCTTGAAGCACAACACTTAAAGCCGCTCCATGCTTTTGTTTAATATTCAGAGATGACCTACCCTACAGCTTTAATACTTAAATTCAACCGGTATAGTTTTGCAAGAAAAAAACATCTTCCGACAGGCCTATGACGTAAGTTGATCCTTCATGCATAGTCAAATCAGCTTGTATGTTTTTCGAATCCAGTAACGTTATACTAATACGAATCATGTTACACCTTGTATCAGAATAATCTGCATTTCAGATAATACCAATGTGTGTTAATAATTTCTTTTTATTTTTTTATTACAGGTGAAAGTCGTGACTCTGGTGTTTCTGAGAATCACTCCCGTCAAAGTAGTGAACCATTTACAAACTCATCAGATGAGCCCGATCATCATGAAGAACTTCTAGCCATTCATGCTCGAATGAGCCACAATGCCGAACAACAAAGATTACTCATTCCTCAAAATCAAATTATACCAGGCATCGAAGAAGCCAATGCCAAAATACAATGCATCGAAGATCAAATTCGTGAACAAGAAGAAGTCTTGCGTGTTGAAAGAGAACTTCTTCAAGTAGAACAAGATGAACTAAAGCGACAGCGTGATAATCTTATCCTACGGGAGAATATTGCTCGACGTGAGCTACAGCATGGCGCTAAAATATTAATGTCAAATAATCGTAGATCATTGCAAGATATCAATGCAACTGTTAATAATAACAATCAGATCAATAATAGCAATAATAATATCTATGCAAACATTCAAAATCAGCAAGTGTATCAAATCGAAACCGACTATTGCAGGTCAATGTCAGATTTGCCCGATTTTCGTGGTGGATCAAAATTAATTCAGATGCCTCCAATTAAACCCACTCGTTCACAAATGATATCTGAAGAGCATATCCAAATGAGAATGTCCCAGCCAAATGTTCATCAGCAACCATCAGTTGTGTCACATGGTAACATGACAAGGAATGCCTTGCATGCTTTGAGTGCAACACCAAAACCGAAATATAATGACGCCTGGGTGCATACGAAGAGAGAATTTGCCGAGAATAAAAGTGTCGAAAATGGATGGGTGTCATATCAGCAGAAACGAAAATCCGTCCCAGATACATTTAGCTATAATAATCATTGGCTCGTTCAAGAAGCTGAACAGAGGCGAATTGAACAGCAGCGTGGACTGAGAAATACGAATGGTTGGACGAGGGGAGTTAGCAATAATAATATTGGTGTGCCACCAAACACACAAAGTAGCGGAGGTAAAGATAATAAACCCTTGCCAGATGCTGTTATCCAAACTCTAACTCAAAGAGTTCAAAGCAAGGGAATCGGAGAACGAAAGAGGTAAGTGGATGACTTGTTCTATTCTCTATGTATGTATGTATATAAATTAAGTGAACATTGTTTGTTAATTTAGGTTCGAGGATTCACATGCTAGTGTACCAAATCTTCAAATTGGGTCACAAAGTATTTTACATAACTCATCACCTACTCGATTATTGGAGAAGACTGTAATTCAACACCAGCAGCAGCAGGACAAAATACTTAGTGTGAGTGGTAAAAAGAAGTGCTCACATTGTGGCGATGAATTAGGTAAGGCAATTTTTTTTTTATATTTTTGTATGGAAAAAGAAAATTAATAATTATTTTCAATGGAAATAGCCGTTTGCACATGAAGATTATTTTTTAATTCAATTATCAGTAAAGATAAATGGCTTAGGAATTTCTAGTTGGACTTTGATCTGTGAGCGGTCAAATTATTTATAAGTTGGACAAATAATCTCTTCTGACCGTTTTGTTTTTGTATGGATATTTTTACAATTATTTCCAATGACATTTTTATTTTGAGACGTGTCTATTTATTGAATTGGATATCTACATACTTTGGCAAATTATTATACAAAGAAAATTTACAAATTTTGGTAATTTAATAGCTCTCTGTCTCCCATTCTTGTTAACAGTTCAACTATCTTCAGCGATTAAGCCCATTTCTGGATCAATGAAAATATTAATAAGGCCATCTGCACAGGACGCGTCTCGTCATAGACGCGTACTGCGCTTGTATGCAGATTGTGTGCAGCGCACATTGATTTCAATGAATAACTGCACACGAGGCGTACGCAACACATATTCGTCACAGCACAAATGCAGCAAATCGCTTGTCGTACAGCAGTGTCAGTATCTTCGATGACGCCGATCGTAAATGTTTCATTATGTGCATAGACAATTTCTTTAAAATGTCAGATTCATCGAAAAATTTGTGTTATTGCTGGAGAGTGAGTGTTTGTATAATAATACATGGCAAGAATACGCCAGAAGAGACTTGAAAGAAAAAGAATAGGCAGCAAATTGCAAAACAAATGCAATGGTCAGATGAATTTAATAAATAAAAAGATTGATATGAAATGATATGAAATGCAGAATCAAATAGATTTTTGCAAAAAATATTATTCGACGATGACGATACGCTTCGTGTGCAGAAGATTGAGCGTAGAGAAGTCGTCGCTGCATGACGAATATTGTACACGTCTATGATGCGACGTGACGTGTGCAGAAGGCCTAAGTAAACCGTAAAGTTGACCTTCAAAGTTTAATCTATTCTTTGTGAGAAAATATTTTTAACACCGTAATTCTTCTTCTCTATTATCCCATTCGTATCCAAATCATTGGAAAAAATCATGCAACAGCAAATAAGTCAGCATATAAGACAATGTATGTACATTTTAGCACCCATATCTTAGGTTAGGTTAGGTGGGGTGATGACACTGTGCGTCGTATAACCTCACTCTCAATGGATCCATTCTTTTCCCCAAGATGTTGAAATGAAGAGAAAGAATTTATTGGTAGTCTTAAGTGTTGGGTGTCTCCTTGAGCCATTCTGATTTTTGAATAAAGTTTAGGATGCTTCTTAGTAAAACAAATTAGACGTCGCCAAGTTCGTCGAAAAAGTATTTACGAGGCCATCGTTTCTAGTTCTGGGTAGGCTTGAGCAAATACAAAGGAAGTGAGATGGGCGAGGGCTCCTCCTGACACCTTCGTCCTGACACCTTCAGCATTAACCAGATGTGCTGATGCCACTTCTGGTCATGTTGCTTCCTATTAAGTTGTGATCCGTAAGGACTCCAACCAACAGAGACAATTGAGGTCTGTTTAGCTTAATTAAGTACTCTGTTTTTCTTTGAAATATCTTTCCAAAAATTCCTTGAAACCCGACAAGGGTCAATTGTAAGCGGCCTTGAGAAAACTTTTGTGAATTCTACACTTTTCCTGCTCAAGTGGTATAAGTACCCAGGGTACAGTTTGTCTCAGTTCAAGTGATGAACCGTTTTTGGCCAGTTCATCAGCCATTTCATTTCCATAAATGTCATGGTGTCCCAGCACCCATCGAAGGGTGACTGCATTTTTTTCACCGTGCAAACTTTATTCACTACGGCAGCCATCAACCAGTTTTAACTTCGTGACAATTGAAGAAATGGCTCTGACTATCTATGAAAATATCAATGTTCTTATTCGTCAGTTCACATGTGGAAATATACACTCCTCGTCAACTGAATACGCACAAACATTTTTTAATATACTTTATCCATTTTTTCCAAACAGTGATGGTTATTATGCCATCTGTTGATGCTAACTATTCCCTTAAGATGTTAAGCAGATAATTCCGAAAGAATTATCCAAAAACAACCGTGAGTTTTTCTTCAACCACTTGCAAAGTGTTTTATATGCAAAGTAGGAGTTTTTTTTTTAGTCAACTGAATAGGTATAACGCCATTTTCTTCGTTGTTTATAAGTTTTTTGGAGTGCTTGACAGTTTAAATTAACGATTCTAGTGTTTTCAGTAAAATTTAATTCTTGATTTCAAATTTTAAGAAAAATGGGTAGATCTACGTGTCTTAACAGTGTTGAAAAAGCTAAAATCGATTTACTTAGAGACCAAGGCCTAACTGGACGTGCAATAGCTGATAAAGTTGGCCGAAGTTTTAATGTAGTTTATTCTTACTTGAAAAATAAAGATGCATACGGCAAAAACATGAAGGGAGGTAAGAAAACAGCAACAACAGCAGCTGAGAGACGAAGAATTTTAAGATATGCATCAAATTCTTCTGATTCTGTGGCAAAAATAAAACAAAAAGTCGGCGTAAACGCAAGTTGCTCAACAGTATTAAGAGTAATCAACAACTCAAGCCATCTTAAACGAATGAAACTTAAGAAAAAACCACCACTTGACGAGAGACGGAAAATGTTGCGATTAGATTTTTCAAGACTTCACATGAGTTGGAAAAAAGAATGGTATCACGTGGTTTTTTCAGATGAAAAAAAGTTTAATTTCGATGGCCCAGATGGGTTCAACTTCTATATTCACGACTTAAGAAAAGAAAAAAGATTTTTAAAGCGCCATCATAGTCGTGAAGGAGGTGTCATGATATGGGGAGCAGTCAGTTATTATGGAACAGTTGAGCTCAGGTTGTAACATCAAGAATGACAGCAGCTGGGTATAAAGTAATTTTGGAAAGAAATTTTCCTAAATTTTCTAACATCTTTGGACCCATAAACTGGACCTACCAACATGATAATGCGCCTATTCACTCAGCGCGCATAATAAAAACATGGATAGAGGAGCAACAAGTGCAGTTGCTTCAATGGCCGCCGTACTCACCTGATCTAAACATCATAGAAAATGTCTGGGGATGGTTAGTACGCAAAGTTTATGAGGGTGGTCGTCAGTTCGAAGACAAAGAAACCTTAATTTCTGCAATCAAATTAGCGTGGAGCGAAATTTCGTTAAATTACATTAAAAAAGCTATACGATTCCATGCCGGATCGAATTTACGAAGTAATTAAAAATAAAGGTGGAAGTACCCACTACTAAACTTAAACAAAAACTAGTTTACTTCCATTGCAATACCAATTTTAATTTTTGTACCTATTCAGTTGACTCAAAAAAAAACTTCTACTTTGCATAAGTTACACTTTGGAAGTGGTTGAAGGAAAAACTCACGGTTGTTTTTGGATAAAACTTTGAAATTCTGTTATTTATATGTTACGAAAATTTTTACCATCAACAGATGGCATAATAACCATCACTGTTTGGAAAAATGGATAAAATATATTCAAAAATATTTGTGCGTATTCAGTTGACGAGGAGTGTATTTTTCGGATTCGTAATCTTTAAAATTTGCAAAATACTGCAAATGTTTAGGAGCTTCAATGATATATTTATGGGAGCGTTGTCAGAGAAGATACCTGACCATTACGTTTTGGAACAGTCTGTAAAAACCAGTACATGCATTTGCGTTCAGGACCCAGTTCTTTCTTCCATAATTCCCTTGTTGAGATATCTCTTAGTGTATCTACGATGCAATGAAGCTTTCGGAAGAACACTGTGAAACATTTGTAACAGAACAGACTACGTATTTCGGTCTTTTCTATTTTCCCGTGTGACAATTTTTTTTAAACACAATTTCGGAGATCATTCGCGATAGTACCGAATTTAATAAAATGGAAAAAAGCTCCAATTAAGCTAGCCCTAAACGACGAACATGCTCGCCGAACTTGTTCGTGCTCGCTATATATTCGTCGTGTAGGGGATGGTTCGCGAACGGCTCGCTTACTTACTTACTTTACTTTAGATGGCGCTTACAGTCCAGGGTGGACTACGGCCTCAACCAACAAGCCTCTCCAGCCAGCTTGGTCCCTAGCTAGCTGCCTCCAGTTACGCACTCCAAGTTGGTTGAGGTCGTTCTCCACTTGTGTGCGCCACCTAAGGTGGGGTCTTCCTCTGCTGCGTAGACCATCAGGGGTAGATTCGAAGACTCGTCGGGCTGGTGCGTCGGTGTCCATACGCTCCACGTGGCCCAGCCATCTCAGCCGCTGTATTTTCAGCTTTTTGACTAGGTCGACGTCGCTGAAAAGCCCATAAAGCTCGTTGTTAAATCTTCTCCTCCATACTCCATCGATACATACTGGACCGAAGATCACCCGAAGAATTTTCCTTTCAAAGCACCCAAGCAGATTCTCATCCGTTTTTGACAGGGTCCATGCTTCTGCCCCATATAGCAGAACCGGGATGATGAGGGTCTTATATAAGGTCTCCTTGGTTCTTTGAGAGAGGGCTTTACTACTCAAATGCCTTCTTAGCCCGAAGAAACAGCGGTTGGCAAGAGTAATTCTTCGTTTGATCTCTGCACTGATGTCATTTTGCGATGTAATAGTGGAGCCCAGGTAGACAAAGTCCTTGACGACTTCGAAGTTGTACCTATCCATCGTAACGTTTTGGCCAAGTCGACGATGTTGAGATTCTTTTCTCGATGATAGCATATACTTCGTCTTGTCCTCATTAACAGCTAAACCCATTTTCGCCGCTTCCGATTCAATACTTGCAAATGCGCCGGTAACAGCTCGCTTCGTTCTCCCAATGATGTCAATATCATCTGCATAAGCAAGTAGTTGAACTGACTTTTGATAAATTGTACCTCTGTTGTTGACTTGCGAGTTGCGTACAATTGCTTCAAGTACGATGTTAAACAGGTTGCATGATAACGCATCGCCTTGCCTCAAACCTTTCTTGACATCAAATGGTTCGGTGGTGTTCTTGCCGACTTTGACGGAGCAGCGAGATTTCTCCATCGTCATCCTGCACAAGCGGACGAGTTTGGCAGGGATGCCAAGATGCGACATGGCTCTGTATAGCTCGTCTCTGTCTACGCTATCATACGCGACTTTGAAATCGATAAAGAGATGGTGTGTATCGATTTGGAACTCCTGGGTTTTTTCCAGAATCTGTCGAAGTGTGAACATTTGATCGACGGTTGATTTGCCGGGCCTAAAACCACACTGATAAGGGCCGATCAGATCGTTGACAAACGGTTTTAGGCGATCACACAGCACAGATGACAGGATTTTGTATGCGACGTTGAGGAGACTTATACCTCTGTAGTTGGCGCAAGTCAGAGCATCTCCTTTCTTGTGGATGGGGCACACTATACCGAGGTTCCATTCATCGGGCATACTTTCATCCGACCAAATTTTGGAGATAAGTTGGTGTATACTCCCTACCAAATCATCTCCTCCTGCTTTGAATAGCTCGGCTGGAAGGCCATCTGCGCCAGCAGCCTTGTACGCTTTAAGCTTGGTTATCGCTAACCGCACTTCATTTAGGTCGGGTGGACGGAAATTTTGACCATCATCGTCCAGGTTGAATGGATTATTCTGTCTAACAGCGGAATTTTGGTCATCTTCGCCGTTTAGCAGTCTTGAAAAGTGTTGTTTCCAGATCCTCAGCACTGACTGTGTGTCTACTACCATATTCCCACTCTCGTCTCGGCAGGCTTCTGTTCTGGCCTTATAGCCCTGGGTAGTTTGCCTCACCCTTCGGTAGAACTTTCGAACATCCCCCCTACCGCAACAGTCCTCAATAGACTCGACCGCCCGCTTCGCATGCTCTCTCATGCGAACGGCTCGCTGTTGGCGAAAAATTTCGATTTTGTCGTGTTTGTTGGCTTCGATGTTCGCCATGTAGGGCCATGTTCGCGAGCAAACCTCATTTTTGCTGTGAAATTACAACAACGCAACGACTTGCGCTTCTTTATCGCACATGCTTACGCTTAGTAGTACCTCGTGGCTTGATGGTTAGTGCGTAGGACTGTCATGCCGAAGGTGTGGGTTCGATTCCCAGCCGTGCCACCTAAAAACAGAAATGTTTTATTCGAGGTACTGCCTCTTGCGAGGAACTGACAAATCCTCCAAGAGTATACTTGTCATGAAAAAGTGCTTCTCATTTAGCCGTTCGGACTCGGCAAAAAACTGTAGGTCCCCTCCATTCCTGCCCAACAAACACGCACACAGGAATGGTTGTGAGTTGTAAGTCACTAGGCCCTGGTTCTCCTCGAGCTGTTGCGCCACCCAATTTATTTATTTTAATTTTGCTTACGCTTTGAAGAATCAACACGAAATGAATGTTCGCCAAATGTGTTCGTCGTGTAGGGGATAACGCAAAAGAACAAGTTCGGCGAGCATGTTCGTCGTTTAGCGCTACCTTTATCCAACTTTCAAATTTCATTGAAAAACTTTTTTATTCACATGTGCAAATGGACCCAAAATATAAAAAACAAAACTGCAATTTTTAAATACAATTTTGTATATGCATGCTGCTCAGAAAATGATGGTGCGGCTTGTAAGAAATCCCATAGTACCATCAAATACATCGTTTGGGTTTAAATGTAACTTATTAATCTAAACATATTTCAACTTTTAAAATTTCACTTTATTAATTGCAAATTTATATTTCTTTTAGGACGTGGAGCAGCAATGATTATCGAATCTCTGGGACTATTCTACCACATAAATTGTTTCAAATGTTGTGTGTGTCATTTACAACTCAGCGATGGTCGCAATGGCACCGATGTTCGCGTTCGAAATCACAAGCTTCATTGCCAGAATTGTTATTCCAGTGATGATGGAATCAAATTCAGTTGTGTATAAAATTTAAACTCTCTTTCATATTTCTTTAGTATAATATCTTGCGTGTGTTAGTCTATTTATATAAACAAAAAAAAAATACAATAATTGTTGTTATGGATTCTAATGGATTAGTTTTTAAGCAAAGTAATAATTGTAAATTGTATTAAACTAAAATATTATGTATACATAAATGTTACAATGAATTTATGAGATCGGTTAAACAGGATTTTGCAAGCAAACAAACAAAAAAACGAAAATCAATGACCAAGCTTCTCATTGAAAATATATACTTCTATGTGGCAATATTGTATCAGATGTATAAATTGTGTCCAAATTCACTTAAAAACCAAAAAAAAAGTTTGGAATTGTATCTTTCTTCCATTTAAATAATTGTTATTATAGTTTTAGCTGTTATTTATATTATAAAAATACTATACACATTATAAATATTATACAAACAAACAAAAGGAAACATATTTTTGAATTGATTTAATATATAAACAAAGAAAAATAACAAAACAAACAAAAATATAACATTAAACACCACACATAAATTATTCAGATATTTTAAATTTTATTCATACAAACACATTCACATACATACATTATATCAACATCTTATTTACATAACAAATTTTAAGTTTTATTTTTTTTTTTAAATTAACAAATAAAACTGTTATTGAATTGAAATTTTTAGTTTATTGTTTTCCTCTTTCTGTGTATCGAATGGTCTTCTTTTTAGAATGATAGCAAGTTTTCGTTTACAAGTTCCATTGCAATTGCCGTATCCCATTCACGAGTAAAAGGATAATAGAATACATTTTCCCAGCGATTGCCACCTGGATAGTAACGGGTTATTTCTTCACTTGAAATGCTGTATACATCGTTGCCAATAGAAAATATTTCGAAGAATTCCCTTGAAATTTAAAAGAAATGGGAAAACGGTTTAATAATATTTTAGAATAGTTCAAAGTTAAATGAGCCAGATTTTTGATGAGGATCACTGAAAGCAATTTTACCAAGCTCAGAGATTTAGGAGACAGACAAAAATATTTCCTCGCTTCTGTGAATAATTAAAATTAACGACTGGATCTTACAAACTGTAAGAACATTTTTGAAAAAGAAGATTTTGTCAAAAGTTTGTACCTGCTAAAAAAACATATTTCTTTTTTTTTTTTAATAAAAAAGCATGCTTGGCAAAAAGCTGAAAGGATAGTGATGGAATTTTATGCATTTTGTCATAGTGATATGTTTTTTTTGCTGTGATAACTTTGCTAAGCCCCAATGCTATTTTTTTTGTCCAATTCGAGATCGAGGAAAACACTTCTTATGAGTGTTTAGAGTGCACTCTTGTATTAAATCAGGAAACGAGAAACTTTTGCAATTTATTATCAGGATATCCGTGTATTTAATAAAAAATCGTGTTTAAAGAACACATTTTTTTGTGGCAAATAATAATAACACGGACTCCTTGTATGCATATTCCACAAATACATGTACAGAATTTTAACTTTGGACTACTATGGAAGTCCATTTTGAAATGTCAATAATTTGTTTTTGGATAACTTATACATTAAACCAATCATTACGTTTAACATTTAAATATTTTTTTACTCATTCATGCTGAGTAGAAACTTTAAATTAAATCATTTAGCTATTAAATACAAAAAAATAAAAATGATAGTCTAACCGTGGTCTACTATTGTAGTCCACGCTTGTACTCCAGTGTTAGGCTCTAGTGGTAACCTAAGCCAAAGAAAAAAAGCGTCTAATCCTATAGGTTGTAACACTCTGACATGATATAGGTCTCTTTTGAATACACTTACAAAAGCCTATTTTATTGTTTTGATGAATTTACGGAATCAGTTGAATTTCACCCACCTTCAAAGTTGAATGTTATCGAATAGAAGTAGAATTGAGTTGTCGAAGTAGAAAACGCCTTCCCCACTATCACCAAATTCTTAAAACTATGTACACTCATATTTCTAAACTTACCTATCGGATGCAAATTCAATAGTTTCCCATTCGCGAGATTGTAAATCAAATCGTTCCATTGAACTTCCTAATCCCTCACAGCAATATATATAGTTGTCCGTAATGGCGCTAGTGCAATAACTATTGACTATATTTAGTCTTGGCATACTTTGCCAAATACCAACTCTGGGATCAAACATTTCCACAGAACTCAAACTTTTTTGATCAGTTTCACCGCCCATCACATACAAACATCGTTCTGAAAAAAATTAATATTTAAAAGTATTTTTCTTTTGATTATGGATTGGTAGTCGAAAAAAAATCATACCACAAACAACAGCTCCCATAGAGCTCCTTTGCGATAGCATCGGTTCAATCATCATTGTTGTTCCCGTCTCTAAGTCCATACATTCTACTGTTCTTAGTGTACCTTTTGAACCATTTCCGCCCATGGCGTATAAGAAATTATCCAAAATAAGCGACCGATGATGTGAGCGCTGCTCGCGCATTGGTGACATACTAAACCATTTATTTTTATAAACATTATAGTAGAAGCACGTCCGTCGACTCCTGCCAACACATCCGCCTTGGACGAACAAAAAATGTTTTTGGCTTGCGCAACTCAGAGCAAACGCTTCTAATGGAAAAGGACTAAGTGATATCATATTTCCTGTCGCCAAATCATATTTGCCGAAATCTGGTTGACGACCCATTTTATCGAGCACAAAAATATTCCACTCCATTTTGCCGATGCACTGATAGACACTGTCTACCCAATCACGACAATCTTTATCATTGCAAAGCATATTTATTGATTGAACAACTTCGTTACTAACACAAGCTGGATGAAGCTTACTAACGATTTGATTTAAATGTTGCTGACGTTCGGCAGTGCTATGATCGATCCACTTTATTATGCTGCGAAGAAGTGCTTCCTCATCGTAAATATAAAGTTCTGGATTTTCCAGAATTTTAATCAACTTTATAATTTGAAATTAAACAAAAAAGCAATAATTGTTGTTAAATAAAAATTGAAAGTATTAATTTAATATACTAATCTAAAAAAGAATGTGACTATGTCCACGGGAAGTGCCAGGGAAAAGAACATTAACATCAGAACTGTTCTAAAAATAAGTGCATTTAAGCTTGAAATCTCGCGACTAAGCAAGACAAACATTATTTTCAAAAAACGTGCTGAGAAGCCGACATTGGCCTGCCTAAGATTCCAGGCTGGACATTAAATGGTCTTTGAAGAAGAAGTCGCCTGAATATTTTTTCTCATATAACCATGTAAGCAAATAGAAACATTTATGTTCACTGTGGCGTATACGTATTTTTTTTGTTTTGAAAATTCAATACTTCGAAAATGCTTGGTCGATTTTTTGTTAACTTGGCATCTTTTCAACAGTACATTTTATGGATGGCTATGTCTCGAGGTAGCACTTGAGTCTCTGGTTTGGTAACTGCTTCCATTAAACGTTTTATTTTTGTTTGGTTGTGACAAGTGGCAGCGTGACTTTTTCCGATACTGTACGAAAAAACGCTTACATGGTCTGGACTTTTCCCAACGAAAAAATAACTGAAGAATCTGGTTAGATTTATTGCAGAAAATTATCCTGTTTTAAAAATTGAAACAGCATTGAAGATTCAGGCACATTATACTTTCACTTCGAAAAAACTCCGACATAGCTAAATTTTGACTTCTTAAGCATTTCCTTAATGTACCCTAAATTTGGGCGGGGGCAAAAAATGTTAGCAGGTATAAATTAAGTTTTTGTTAAGTTCTCGAAAGCATTTTCTAGCTTATGTAAATCTACACAGAGGAGATTAATATACTTTTTCATACAATCAATTAATCTAGAGAAAAACCTGCAAGAATTTCACGGTGTAGCAAGCTTAATCGACAAATTTATGAAAATTGCATTGATCGATGAGGAAATTTTTTGTATGATTTGTGTTTGGCTTAATCAGCCTTATTATGATTTTCGCCCGGAAAATATTTCACCCGAAAATGTTTGTTCCCCCGGAATTTTTAAAGCTATTGTGAGTTTCGCCCAAACTTCTCTTGGCTTAAAATAAACAAAAAACTTGCCACCAGCGCCACCTGTTTATCTTTTGTTCACCTTCAAAAAATAAGTGATTATTTACATCTTAATAACGATACATTGTGCCCGAAATGAGCACTCACAAAAAAGGGGAACTTTCATTTTCCGGGCGAAACTGACAATAGGCGAAAAGTGAAATGTCAATTTTCCGTGTGGAATGTATGAATATTGGATGAATATCTTAATAAATCAAGTTTTTGGGGTGTCAAGGGGTATAGGGAAAGTTGCTATTTTGAAAAAGAGGAAGATTTTGATTTTTATTCAGAACTCAATCAAATTTTATTTTAGAACTAAATTATCTACTGAAAAATTTATTGTTGGATAATTATTTCAATTCTCTGGATAATTACCTCGTCAAATGAAATGCTTAGAAATTCTTCACCTCTAGAGACTTCTTGAAAATGTTTAAAAACATATTCACTAGCAAATTCTTCGAGTCTTGGAAGTGAGTGGTTTTCTGAAAAGAAAAAAGTTTGTATTGCTGTATTACCTTTTTAAAAATATGTCTAACAGTCCCTAGTCAACTTCTAGCCCGGAAAAATTGATATTTCACTTCGCCTATTGTGAACTTCACCCGAAATATGTTTAATGTTCAAAAATTCACCTTATCCTGAGGCCACAAGAGCGAGTATACTAGCAAGCGAGTTGTACATTCATTAATTGTAAAATCACTCGCCGCTCTACTCACTCTCACTCCCCAACCTGGCTTCGAAAAAGGCAGGCCAGTTGACAAGCAAATGTTTCTGTGTATTAGTAGCTCGCTCGTGTGGCCTCCGAGTTAGGTGCCAGTTATAGCTATCATTGAAACTCATCATTTAAAACTTTAATGATTGATTTTGAGACGCTTAGAAAGCAAAATTATTCATTATTTTGATGGACGTTTAAAGCTCAAGACTTAATTAATATTTCTAGTCAAAAAAAAAAAAATTTAAATATGTAGGCCCAACTTTCCACAAAAATTGACTTTTGAGTTTTCAATGAACATTGGTAAGGTAGTTCAATCATTGAAATAAGAAAAGTATTTTTATGTAGAAAGTTGGGCCTATTTGAATTACTTTTTTGTCTAAAAATATTAACTAAGTCTAAAGATTTATTTGTCAATCAAAATAATAACTGATTGGCCGTTTTCGAAAACGTCAAATCAAAGTCAAATTTGATCATCAAATGATCGTCATTTTTAGACGCAGGTATCGTCAAATATACAATCGTCCTTCTTGAACGAAATCAGTTTGATCAACGTCAGTCAATTTACTTGCATAAGCATTTGACGTTTACAAACACGCTCTCTGGCTTTTATATATTTGGTTCGTCAACTCGATTTTTTTACTGCACAGCTGCACCGCAGATGATGATGCAGTAAAATTTGTATTTGCGTTTTCGAACAGAAGACTTTTGAGTTTGCGTTTAAGAACATTCTGCAAATGCAGTTTTGACGCAGTTGACGTTTTCGAAAATGGCCATTTAACGAAAAAAAACAAGGGTTGATGTAATTTGCACAAGTTTTTTGTTTATTTTTGGCCAACAGAAGATCGGACGAGTTTCCTGATAACTTTTAAAATTCGATGCGAATAAAAGTTTTTGGGAAGCTCATAATAAGGCTGGTTAATATTTTGTTATTTTCGATAAATGGCTAGAAAAGAAGTGATCCGTTAACATTTAAAAAAAAAAAACCAACCAATGAGGCGTTTAGAATAATAAAATAAAAATGGTCTAATAGTAAAATTTGGCTTAATTTGGATGTTTTGAACTCTTCCGCAAAAAGAACAATAAAATCCAGAAGAAAAAGCCTTTATTTTAGTTAATTTGTCAGGAAAATCAATAATCAGAAGAATCCATTAAAATTTATATGGTAAAAGGGTATTTTTTTTTGGGTTGGGAAATGGGAAATTACGATTCAATAGGGTCTATAAAAATATCTATGGTTAATGGTTGTTTTTTGGAGGTGAAGGAAAGAATAACTGCGCAGCTTGCTATAATCAGATTTTCGAAATCATCATCTGGTGCAGCTGTACGGTAAAAAAATCGAGTGAAAGCCTAGTATGCTGCTGATGCGAAACGAAAAATCCCATACAAAAATGACACAACGAAATCATAAACTAAAATATTCACCCCGATTACAGAATCTGACGAATGAATTGCGGAGGGAATCAGACTCAATTTTGACATTTTTAATATGAGCTAAATGTCAAAATTGAGTCAGATTCCCTCCGCAGCTCATTCGTCGGATTCTGTTATCGGCGTGATAAGTTCTTCTTTTCGTTCTGAAGGTGTACACTGTTCGATGAGCGAAATTGATAATTGAAGCAGATTATTCGGAGAAGTCTACACTCTTTTTTCGCACACAATTTATTACCCAGACCATTTACTGTGTGCGAAAAAATGACATTACTGTTTTTTTTCGTGTTTATTTTTGTTGTTTCTTTCATTACAGCGTGGCTGCTTATGATTTTTTTGTATTTTATTTTTTTTTAACTTTTTGAATTTGTGCAACTGTCAATGAATATTTTTTCCGCTTGATGCTCTGTCACTTTCTTAAGCATAACAATCTTGACGGTTCGATCAATAAAACTCAAGATATAACCATTTTACGTGAAACCTATAACGGTGTTCACATTGAACTGACTCCTCCGACTTAATTTTGACTTGACATTTATCCAACTTCTTTTGTTAAAACACAAACTAATGTGAACACATCAGACTCACTTTGAAGATGAGAAGTCCTTTAAGGAAAACACAAATCTGAGGTATTAATTAATTTAATTTATTTAAAATATTTTCAAATAAAATAAAATTGAATTGTGTAGTATTTATCTGCCAAAGAAAAAGTACAGAGAGAGAAAGCAGCTGTCACAAAAGAAAACGTCAAAAAAATCCATAGATTTTCAAAAAAATTTAAAAATCCTGCCTGTCTGCCATTTCTTTCTCACCATGAAGTGGGAGTGAGAAAGTACAGGGACGTCAAAAAAAGTTGGAAGAGTCCACAGTACACAGTACACACTTCTACCTGAGCGTCAAACTTGTCGAGCTGTAGAAGCTGAGTAAGGTCAAAGATTCTCGAGTTTAACTCCAGATGAGTCCTGAAACCAAAAGGCGCTTCATTTCCTAAACCTTTCCAATCCTTACCCATCCTTGCCCCTCGTCGGCACGGTGAATAGCTGTCCAACGTTATCCCCCTCGGTGGCACGGCGAAAAAGCTGTTCATCGAGGTTTCCTCCATGTTGGTACGGCGTACCGCTGTTCGACGTGTTTTCCTAAACACATTAATCCTTTCCTTGACAGTACGGCGAATAGCTGTCTGCCACTCTTTCTTATCATATTCCCTTCCTCACCCACTCCAACTTTCCTATTGGGCTGGATCTAAGGTGTTATACGACCCGTGCCGATGATCAGCCTGGTTGGGGGCCCAATTAAAAATACTAGCTCAGTCGTTAACGGAGTATCCAATTTTTGGCACTTTTCGGATCAGCTTGCCTTCTCTGCATACACGAATCCCTGTGTAGAGTGACCACCCTTTATTCGATGCTCGTGGGTCCAAAATTTAAATGTCTAAACAAAGCAAAACAAACAAACAAAAAACTGTAGAAGAAGAAAAAGTAGTTAAGACCGGTTCCTCTTCTAAACCGGGCGGCAGTACGGCGACAAAGCTGTTTGCTGTTACTCCTGGGGCTGGTGTCGGTGGGGAGGCTGTGGCATGTCATGGCCCCTCATCTGATACTAATCTCATTTTAGTAGTGGGGTGGGGGCTGTGAATAACGATCCCACCACTACTAGAGGTAATGCAGCTCTCCCGAGTGCGTCTCGAGGGGGAGCCCGGCTTAGTGGTGCCAGGGTTGTGAAAAACGGTCCTCCTACCGCTGGGGTGGGCTCTCTCCCGAGACCATCGTGCGAGAGCCGTCGAAACAGGCCGTCGAAGGGCGGCTATAGGGTCAGGCGGTCAGCTGCTAGGCTTCTCAAGACCCTCGGTAATAAACCGGTGGTCGAAGGGATGCCGGAGCAGGACGCCAGGATCAAATGCGCAGACCAGCGACGACTCCACGTCGAAGCGTAATAGGTCTCTGGAGGAAACCGTTCCGGTGCCCAAGCGTCCCAAAGTGCATAACGCCAGCACTCTCCATTCTGGAGGATCCAGATCTTATAGCGACGCTCTCAAAAACAAGAACAAGATCGTGGTTGCGGTTATCGACAGGAGTGATATTGATGATACGATTTCTCATGCATGCTTCTTGAGTCTCATGAAGGAAAATCCGGGACCACCTCCTCTCACAGGCGATGGCGGTTGGCATCAAGGGCATGTCAAACTCATCGTCTGTCAGTAGGTTAGGCGAGGTTTGGCCAGGTGCGAAGCTCGAAGTTGTTGCTAGGGAAGACATCCCGTGCAGACCTAGAGCCCACATCTGGATACCAGCCGAGCCCTCTTGCATGGAGGAAATACTCCAGATAGTCAAGTTGAGCAACCCCTCATTACCGACTCATGACTGGAAAGTCGCAAAGCTTGAGGAGGTAAGGGGTCTTTATAGAAGCACGATTATCGTGATCAATAAGGATTCCCTTGCCCCCTTAGCGCAGACCAAAGGCATGATTCGGTATGGGTTCAATTCGATCTCTCTGAAGGTATATAAAAAAGACGAGGTTGACGCGGAACGCGTCCCTCTGTTAAACACTGAAGCTGTGTCCGTGGTAGAGGACCCTGGTGCATTCATCACCTTTCCATCGATGAGTGATGAGGAATCCAGGTCATCCTCGATCACGATACAGTCTTCTACTAATATCGATAGTCTAACCGAGATGGAGACCGAAGACTTCATCAACCTTGTTTCCTTAGGTGAGGATGCGCTTTTGGGTTCATCTTCGGAGGAACTCAATGAAACCGTGGTGGAGGTTGATCTGCCTAATTGTAGCCAAAATGCTGCAGTTAGTCCAGATTAATCTCCAACACTCCATTAAGGCTTCGGCCTCCCTTCTTCTCCGTTTATCCAGGAATGGAGAGGATATTGTCCTGATCCAGGAACCGTGGATTGTTAAATCCATTGTTAGTGGACTCAGGACTCCTGGATACTACGTTCTGTATGCGTCTGATAAAGGTGACCCTAGATCTTGTATACTAGTTAAGCGTAGCACTAATGTATATTTACTCCCTGATTTCAGCGATAGAGATATCACCACCGCAAGGCTCGAAACGGCCAATGAGACGTACTGGCTAGTGTCGGCGTATCTGGGCAATGACCTCCTCGGCCCTCTCCCCGGGGTCATACACTGGACAGACTGATCGTGCATGCAGAACGTCAGAAGATATGCCTCGAATCATTGGGAGTGATGTGAACTCCCATCATACAGTATGGGGAAGTATTGATATCAATGATAGAGTTGAGTCTCTTTTTGATTTTATTTTAAGTACTAACCTTATAGTAAGTAATGTGGGTAATGAACCTACCTTCATCACTAAAACCCGACAGGAAGTATTAGATATTACTCTTGTCTCAGATACCATTCATCATAAGATCTCAACCTAACCTAACCTAACAGTACACAAATATGTGTACTGTGAGAGTGGTCAGTCTAATAGGCGTATTCAGGAAAATGAGATCTCAGAGGACTCAGTGTCAAAAACTGAGCAAGTGAATCCAATATTTTGTTTCCTCAGTTATTTGACAGCAAAATTTCTGAGGAATTCTGTTCACGAGACAGACTGAGATTGCTGAGGTCTCTGAGATCTCATTTTCCTGAACTCGCCTAAAATCAACAAATAAAGTCTCCACAAAAACACCGATAATGTTTGCTTAAAAAGCTAAAATCATGGGTTATATTTATCGGATCAACAAGATAAAAGCCTTGAGACTTAGGGAAAATGGCACACCATCATTTTCTAATTTTTAAAAGTAAATTGTGTTAATGACCCTACCATATAAATAGGAAACCAAGTTGGCTTTAACCCCACACCCCCACCAAAGGCTGAATAAAAAACCTGCCAGAATTTTGTATTCGATATCACGAAGCTGTGGCCTGATTAGGAAATACGAAGTGAATCGTTTTAGGTGGCGAAAATGAGGTTTGATATTACTACTTTCGCTTTTAGCCTATTGAATAGAACGAGGGGTATAAAGGAACAATAACGTGCAAGGGTTTTCATTATTGAATATGTCTGTTTGGCCTATAAGCATGCTTAAAACCTGCTTAGCAGGAAAAGTTAACAAAAACCAACCTAAAAAAACTAAAAAAATCAAGGATATCTAAATTTTTTAATAAATTGTGCATAACTTTTTTGGAAGCAAAGATAGGGTCAAGACATGCGTAGACAAAATAAAGAAGACTAAAGGCTTTAATATGGCATGTTCAAAAATTAATATTTGTTCAAAATTGACAGTGATATTCCCATTCAAACCCTATCATTTCTTATAGTTTTTCGCAGTTTTGGCCCAAAAGTCCCTTTTTCGGTACAATATGGCAAATTTCACTTTCGTAAAAATGTTCGAAATTAAAATTTTGATATAATATGACATTAGAACTATAGAGAATTTATAAAAAGGATGTACATAAGTTCGCAATTTCGTTTTTCAGCTGTTTTTAAATGCTTTCAGACCTACAGACCGAATGACTGGTCTGATTTACATAAGATTTGGTAATAGGTGCTAGGAACGTTAAATTTGTCATAAAGTACGAAAAAATAGGCTTTCGAGCAAAAAATGCGAAAAATTATAAGAAATGGTAAAGTTTGATTGACTATATCTCTGTCAATTTTTAAATAATATGGCTTTTTTAATATGTCATATTAATGCCGTAAGACTCCAGTTTACTTTGTTCATGTATGTCTTGAGCGTATCTTTTCTCCGAAAAAAATTATGCACAATTTAGAAAAAAAAAATTAGAAATCTTTGATTTTTCGTTTTTTTTCTTATGTTGGTTTTTGTTTACCTTTCCTGCTTAAATTTTTTTAAGAAATTTTTCAAACTATCCATTTCGATAGAAAATTTAATTTTGAACAAAAAGTCTTATACCTAAAATTGTCAAACTCGGCTTAGTTTTCGAGTTATACCAAAAATACTGAAAAGTGGCCAGTGTGACCATTCTCTCAGAAACGCATGGGTGAATTTAGTAGCATTTTCGGTTTTAAGCATGCTAATGGGCCAAACAAACATATTCAATAATAAAAACCCTTGCACGTAATTGTTCCTTTTTAAAAGGTCTATTCAATAGGCTATTTCACCTCTGTCGTTTTACATTCGCCCTATTTTCGAAATCGAAAGCGAATTCGAAATTAAATTTCCGATAGGTTTTTTTTTTTGCGGATTGGTGCATGAAGAGGCGAAAGTGATAGCTCTTTCATTGTTTTAATTAAAATAAACAAAAATGTGAGTTAGATTGTTATTTTCTTTTATAAAATAAACCAAAAGAATAAACTACATTTTTTTAATACACTTCATGACGTAGGAGAGCAGCTCAAAGCATCAACACACGACGATGACCAGTAACAATTTTCAGCATTCATTGATATTCATCCAACAACCAAGACAAACACAACTGCTTCTTTTGAAAGCCGAAACAGCTAATGTTTGAACTAATGTTTCTTGTAAAATAAAGCAAATTTAACACATTATAAACACCTCGCACAAAAACACTCACTCAAATCTCAAAGCAAGGAAGATCAAGAAGGAAGAAACACTTCTAATTTTCTTGAAATTCGCAAGTTTGTACTTCCACACGCTCGCCATACATGTAAACAACATATTGAGTCCATTTTTAATTAAAATATTATTTTAATTTTATTCTAAAGTTAATGACAACTAATATTAGGCCTTTTCCTTTGGAGGTGGCGAAGTACTTGCAAGTACTCTGCCAGCTTTTTTCAATGGAACACAACAAACTGCTTTCCCATGTAAAATGTATCTACTCGCGCATGAGAGCATGTGCAGTTGGTAGTACTAGATTAGGGTTTTCATCTACTCGTAAGTACTTCACCACCTCCAAAGGAAAACGGCTATTGTATTTGGACCTCGCACAATGATTTTAATTAAAAAAAAACAAATTCTCTGGAAATTAGCTGTCAACTATCTGGAAATCTTCGAAGTATAATTTACGACTCGCTTCGTATTTGATAATTGATCAATTAGAGGTGGGTTGAAAAGGAGATATCGAATTGAAAACGATTCGCTTCTTTTTCCCTAATCAGACCACTGAAGCGAAACCAAAAATGTCCATACAAAAATTGACCCAACGAAATTATAAACGAATTATTTCGCTGTGATTTTTGTTATGTAGTACATACGCATTTCGATAGCAAAATGTCAATAAAAAATCAAATCGTAGTAGATTACTAGATCCAAGTCTCAGCTTATATTTCGTACACATTTAATTGATTATAGCCTAGTAGGCTGCTGAGATGAAACGAAAATTTTCTGGGGTCTCTACCTCCAGAACCAAATCAGACAGGAAGTGATTGCGAAAAAAAGGGAGAGTTTTATCAGAAAGACGTCAAAATGAAAAAAAGTCTTGTTTTTTCTAGTCTGATATAAATTATTTTTTCTTTTTTTTCGTGCCGTCTGTTGTGGTGCTAAGGGTTCCAAATGTAAATAATTTATTGTGTTCTTCAGTTCGTTTCGACGGTATTTTCGGTTTTAATTTTCAAATAAAATTCAATAGCAAAATATAATAAACTGTCAAATTTTCCTCTGAAATAATGTTACGGAAAATTAATCGTGTACGAAAAATAAGTGGAGATTAGGATCAAGTAATCTATTACGATTTGATATTTAATTGACATTTCGCTATCGAACTGCGGACTAGACAACAAAAATCACAACGAAATTTTTCGTTTATAATTTCGTTGTGTCAATTTCTGTATTAAAATTTTCGTTTCGCTTTAGCTGCGTACTATGCTTATAACCATATTTTAGACGACAAATTTGACAGTTTTTGTTTCATTTTGTTGTTGGTTTTTCTTTGAAAATGGAAATTAAAGACAATACCTTCGAAAACGATTCAGTTTTCAGCCGAAAAATAACACAGATAACCAGTGACGGTGCGTCAATAAGACGTTTTAGACAGTGTCTACCCTACCGTAAAGAGAGAGAAAAAAAGAAATCTACAGCTACAAGTTACAATCAAGAAAACTGTGTTTACATTCATTGCATTATGTCCCTAACATCCATAACCTATCTCAAATTGTCAACACTTATAATTTACAAAACATAAATGATACAATTCATCTCTTACTATTCACACACGCACATTTTCCACACCTACTTTTATTTCATTAAATAATTTGTAATGAGCATGTGAAAGCAGCTGGCACGCTGGCGTAAGCTCGGCTTAGCTCGCCGTTATGGTCGGGGATCTTGCTGCTACTCTTACAAATCAAAATAAAAATCGTGCCATAAAAAAAAATGTATCTACCAAACAATCAAGGAAACTTAAAATGTATCATTTCCCCAAAAAAAATTGAAAATTAAATTGATAAAGAAAAGTATTTTTAGTGAAATTGATAATTATTTATTTGTTTGACCTCTCCAAAGAACTTGATAACAGAACCTATTACTATTGAACTCTACCTAACCTTCCCTACAATTTGAAAAGCAAAGATGTTGTTGCTTTTCGTGGGAGTCCCTCCTCGCTATGGCATCATCCTCATAATGCCACACCATGTCATCTGCGTTCCCTATTTTCCTGCAGATAACCCTAATTGAAATAAATCTCACCTTTTTTTATCCGCACCCCATATCTCACCTTCTATTCTACTTTTAGTCCATTCGTATTTATTTAATGAATCTTCATGTCAAATCAAATGCGAGTTTATAATTATTTACAAATTGGTATTTTAATTTCATACCATTGAAAAACAATATACAAATTTATGAAACTAATTGGATAAATGAACGAAATTACGTACTAAAAAGAAACTACACGTATTAATTTGTGATATCTAAGTGAAATTTAAATATCTAGCCTAAAATTTCCTCAAAGGTGAAGCTGCGCAACCTAACCCCCCAGGATTACAACGATGTAATTGAATAATAATTGGAAAAAAAAAGAAACTTAATTTTAGGATTATATAGTTAAATTATTTAGTAGGTAATTTGTTTAATATTTTTAATGAAAATAAAATGAAAATTAAAGTTAGGTAGGTATTAAACAAAAATTTAAGAAAAAGAAAACGTTACTGAAGAATTAAATGAACAAACAAATCTAAATGAACTTCCCTTTTGACTAAGAGACAAAAAAAATTAATATCGTAAAAAAAACACTATGATAACAAAAAAAATCAGCAACCGCCAATCCTGCATCTGCAGCTTGCATTCAATAACATATATATGTATATTTTTTTAGTTCAGCTATCTTCTTTTATGTTTTCAGAGAAACTTCTCGAAACTAATTTTTATTTGTGGTAGGACTTCCTCTACCCCCCAATGTGAAAGTAATATTAAAACTGGTACCTTGAAATTATTTTGTTAAGCAATGCCAAATCAATTCTTGAATTTAAGTTGTCGATCTAGCTTCTTGATTTTCTGTGTTTCCAAATCCTAGTTGTTTTTATCGCTGACGGATCCTGCTTCACTTAATGCTATCGCAGTCGCTATCCCCAGGAAAATTCGAGATGGAATGAAAATCTCAATGGTTTCTTTTAACCAATTTCTATGCATCGACAGCTAAACAAAAAAATTAAGTTATCTATGTATTCTATTATGCACAGATTCTTTTAGTTTTATCTTACCTAAACTCGTTCCTTATTTATTTTACTTTAAGATATATTTAATGTATCTAACACAATGGTAGATTTATTTCTTTTACAAAACGCTTGTTAAATTTATTTTCACGGTATGATTGACTTTTTATATTTTATACTTTATATTTAATTACTTATCACCTTCCAGTTAGAATTCAAACTAAATAAAATTTTGTGAAACGAAAAAAAACGAAACTTCAAAACAAACAACAAAAAAACTAGCTACTGAAATC
Source organism: Dasysyrphus tricinctus (assembly GCA_963921185.1). NCBI lineage: Eukaryota > Metazoa > Arthropoda > Insecta > Diptera > Syrphidae > Dasysyrphus > Dasysyrphus tricinctus. The sequence continues at coordinate 246,473,231 of OY992530.1, forward strand.
AAAACTAATAGAAATGCTACAGTATTTTTCCATACAGTGCATAAATTGAAATTATGTTTTCAAAACAGTTTATGTTATTTTGTTTGATTGAAAATACGATGACCACCATCACTTATAACTATATCATATTCTATAAAGCTGCTGCTACAAATTTGACCTCTACCAACAACAGGGTTGTCAGATTGGGCTATTTATCATAAAATGGGCTATCTTTTTTCCTAAATTTGCGACAAGAATTTGAAAAAGTAGCCCAATTTCATATTACTTGGTTCTATTTTTAAGAAATTTCGCTACATAAGTACAGCATTATATTTAAATTTGTTCAAATTTTAAGGATCTGACCTTAGAAATTATTCCAAAGCAAAGAAGAACGTGAAATATAAAAGAAATTTTTGGATCTATAAATGAGATTGGGCTAGTTGTTGTGCTACAATTAGGGCAGCGATTTTGGGCTACAAAAATTCTGAAATTGGGCTACACAAGTGCCTCTTGACCTGGCAACCCTGCCAACAACCACAAAGCACAAAATCTCAATACTCAAACTATACACACACGCTTCACTATGGCTCTGCATCTGCATCTGCTTCGTGCTTTGGGAATACCCGACTGAAAACGAAGACAGAGTCTTTCGTTCTACCTAAATCATATGAAAATAAAATCAGCGGGTTATGTTGCTCAGGTATAATTTGTATGTGGAGCAAGTAGACAGAATCAAATCTGTCTAATTGCTTATTTTGCTTTGAACTTTGAAGTAAATTTGAAATTTTTTCTTTGACTGTTAAGTAAGGAGCAAAACTTCTTCATTTTTTTTTTATTTTTGGAGTTGATTAAAGAGGAGGATTATTTTTTGTTTTCCAATTTTTCTTTGGAACTACATATTATTTTTTTGTTGATCGTTCGTTCACCGTCCAGTGTCCAGTAGGTCACCGCTAAAAAATGCAATAGGTAGGAACACTGGACTCTTTCGCAGAAGTACACTACTGACGAAAAAAAAGGGAATATGTAATAACTTTATCCATGTGTGTTTTTAAGAGCTTTATCTCTGTGATTAGTTGTCGTATTGAGTCGAAATAATAAGCATTTTGAAACTGTATGTTTCTTCTTGTTTTGAAATTGTTTTACAAATTATTTATTTTAAGGTATCGTTATTGCCTTATTGCGAAACTTTAAGAAATGGTTCGAGAATCAAATGTTCTATTATTTTCTTAGTTTTATGGGGTTCTTGATTTTTTTTTTATAAATCAATACATTTTTTATTCAGCTTTAACTAAGGTCTACAAGTTTTGTTTCTTTGAGATTGATGATGTACCTATATAGCTTTTAGACTACTTATGTTTGCCCTTCAACGCTTGTTTCAAAAATACACCTACAAGCATTTGATAAATATCCCTATCAGTGTACAATTTTTTGTAATTTGTATTCTTGTAGGTATTAAATAGATATTTATTTTTGCTTAAAAGAGTTCGTTATTGGAAGCCATGTTTTTATTCACGTTTGTGAAGTCTTGTGTGAAGTCTTAACGTTTGATTTCAAGGAGAAATACGCTGTATCTTGGACCTCTTTAAGTTTTTATTTTTGACTGGATAAGAGTAAAATAATGAATTCAAATTATAACTGTCTACCCAGTTCGTTTGAGTGCCGCACGTCACTGCAGATAACACTATTGATTGGAACCCTTTAACACCACAAAGGACGATACAAAAACAAAACAAAGAATTCACTTCAGACGAGAAAAAAAATTACCAGATTTAGTACTGTTTTTTTTTTTTATTTATTTTGACATTTGATTAAACTCCCCATATTTCGCAATCTTTTCGTTAATGTTTTTGTACTCGAATTGGTGACCCAGAAAATATTCGTTTCACTTCTGCAGCGTACTAGACTTAACCTCCAAAAACACCCTTTTACCCTTGAGATTTTTGTAGACTCTTGATTTTTCACTCTCGTAGTTATTGAAGGAGCATTTTTATCAAGTTTCATGAGGGTACCATATTATTTTCAGAAGATTTTGAATAAAAATGCCATACGTCCCCTATGGAACTCAAAAACACACCCTTCCATACGAAACATTGTTATAGAGTCTTTTCATTCTTCAGTTTGGTAGTTCATTAAACATTTTTATCAATTTTGCAGAGGTTGCCATTTTTGGCGACGAAAAAATTGGGCCCAGGGCGACAAATTATCTTAAACTGCCCATGACTGATGAATTTGGTGATTTTTTAAGGACCACATTCAAAAATTAATTTGAACAAAATTAAAAAAAAAATGCTCACTATGGCGTATACGCATTAAAAATTATAAATGCAACTTTGTAAAGAGCTAACGATTAAAAGCAGTTGTAATAAGAGAATAAGAAGACTGAACCTAGACTCCGTTTTAAAAACCAAGCCATCGCGGATGCCAGAAAGCTTGGAGGAGACAGCGGAAGCAGCGAATGGAAAGCTGCCGCGGCATGCCGTGTCTCAGGCTGTGATCCTTCATGGATTGAGAGCCGAATAAGAAGTAGTAAAAAATTAACTATCGAAGCATCTCATTCAGTCTATAAGTGGCTACTTGGGAACAGCTTTTAGCCATCGTGAATTTTTCTTAGATTTTTTTTTTTTCATTTAGTAGCAAGTTTTCTCATAATGATTGGGTTTCGTGTCAAAAAAAAAAACTCATTTTATAGCCCAGTCAAATTAGGAAATCAAATCGCATTTTTCGATGGACAAAATTTTTTTTATGGAATCTGTTTGGCTACGTCTCCTGATCATAAAAACGAGTTTTTGGGATTTTTGAGGTTAGGGAAGACCCGCCATCTTGAAAAAGAGATTGGTTTTGTTTTTATGCAATAACTCGCTTGCATTTTATTTTACAACAAAACGTCCTACTACAATCTTGTAGAAGATAAAACTACCTATAAAATAAGTTATCAACGACCTCTGCAAGTGGTTTCATTTTTGAGATATAATGGACCAATGTTCCCCTATGGGTTGTGTTTTGGGGGTGGTATGACTTCTCTTGAGTTTTCTAGGTAATCGTTGATTTTTTTGGATGATGCTCTTAGAGTCATTTTCAGTTCTTGTATCGACCTATAAAATGAGCCATCGATCGATATCATCGGCCACGAATTGTGCAAGTTATCCAATTCATAGGATCAACCTTTATGAGTAAGGAGAAAAACATAAATCTATTTTTTTCGAAAATGCTTATCTGGTGAATCGTACAAAAAAACTATTACTTAAAATGTTGTCCATAGGAATGAAAACAGTTTAACATACATGGTGCGTGGAGTTGCATCCGCACTATAGTTTCAATGCTACCATTATCTTTGACGGATATCCCGATGATCCTGCAATTGCAGGTACCAAGACATGGGAAAGATTTCGCAGAACAACAAAACAAGATCTGTTGAGCTGAGTTTTAATGCTGACACAGTCCCAACAACAGCCCAAGAACCATTCCTTGCCAACGAACAAAACAAAAATAAGTTCATCCAACTCCTAAGACATAAAGTGCAAGACACAGGTTATACAGTTTTTCTGGACAAATGTGATGCTGATTTGCTTGTTTTGTTGACTGAACATGGAAAACATCATGCGAATGTTTTTATTCGGAAACCCAAAAAATCACACGCACCAGAGAAATGGTTTTCGATAAAATGTATAAATTGGACACAATTGTATCAGACAACATTTTATTTTTACACGCTATATCGGGATGTGACACAACGTCAGCAACGTACTTCGCTTGGAAAATGAAATTCGTTACCACAATGGAAAAAAATGCTGGCAACCTTGCTGCAGAAGTGGAAATTTTTTAACGAAAAGTCGCTGACCCAGAAGAACTTATTGTGGCAGGGGAAAATTCTTCATGGCACTCTATGGTGGAGGAAAGACAACTTCAACTGACGAACTTCGTTATACAAAATTTACGAAGTCCGTGGCAAAAACGAAAAACAATTTATGTTCACTTCCCCACAAAAGATGCGCTACGACAGCATATATTTCGGACGTATCACCAGGTACAAACGTGGCTAGGAAACGACCAGGATCCGGAAAAGTGGGGTTGGAAAAAAAATACAAAAATGTATGTTCCTGTGATGACCACCAAGGAACCAGCTCCTCCCAAAATAATGAAGGTTATTTCTTGTTCCTGCGCATCAAAATGTGGAGCGGCTTGTGGATGTCGCAAAGCGGGTTTAAAATGTTCCGCCGTCCGTGCACACTGCAGCGGTGAAACTTGCAGCAACATCCCCAAATGTATTACAATTGCTGAAGATTATTGCGAAGATGAAAGTACCCTGCTCTTGCAGATTCATAACGATGAAATGACACCAAACGAAACGATTTTTGAAGCTGATGTATGCGATGATGAAATGCTACCAGGACCTTCAAAAATCTCAAAATATTCCCCTTTATATTATTTGTCTCCCCTTCAAATACTTTCACTGAGAAAACTTAATGTAAAAAACACTTTACCTCTTTTTTATCATTTTTTCAAATTATTCTGTTAATGAAAACCAATCAATAAATTTGAAATTCAATTAAGTTTTTCTTCGAAGTACCTAGGAAACCGCATGCAATACCTTTTACATTTGGATTGAAAAAAGATAACTCAGTTTTCAACAACAAGAAATGTAGGTGTCTTAAGTTTCCCGGCTACTTTACAACTTTCTGTGTGGTGCGGATGCAACTCCACGTACCATGTATGTTAAATTGTTTTCATTCCTATGGACAACATTTTAAGTAATAGTTTTTTTGTACGATTCACCAGATAAACATTTTCGAAAAAAAAATAGATTTATGTTTTTCTCCTTACTCATAAAGTGTGATCCTATGAATTGTAAAACGCGCACAATTCGTGGCCGATGACATCAATCGATGGCTCATTTTATAGGTCCATACAAGAACTGAAAATGACTCTAAGAGCATCATCCAAAAAAGTCAACGGTTACCTAGAAAACTCAAGAAAAGTCATACCACCTCCAAAACAAAACCCGTAGGGGAACATCGGTCCGTTATATCTCAAAAATGAAACCACCTACAGAGGTCGATAGCTTGATAGCTTATTTTATAGGTAGTTTTATCTTCTACAAGATTGTAGTAGGACGTTTTGTTGTAAAATAAAATGCAAGCGAGTTATTGCATAAAAACAAAACCAATCTCTTTTTCAAGATGGCGGGTCTTCCCTAACCTCAAAAATCCCAAAAACTCGTTTTTATGATCAGGAGATGTAGCAAAACAGATTCCATAAAAAAAAATTTGTCCATAGAAAATTGCGATTTGATGCCCTTTTTTTGACTAATTTGACTGGGCTATTATACAAATCTAATATGGAAAAGCCCAATAAAATGGAAATTCTCATAAAATCGTCAATCTGTGCGTCTGATGTACACCCAACTAAATACTAAAAGGGTGAACTGGTTTTCGTAATAATGGAACATGAAGAAAATTTAAAAAGAAATTCTTCTGTTTAAGTGGAGTGACTGAATATTTATAATTCAAGTTAAAAGTTCAAGTGAGCTCAGTTCCATAATTGCGTTTCGCCCTATACAAGTTCATAATTGCGCTTCGCCCATGGAGTTGAGCTCAATTGAACTTTTAACTTGAACTGGCTTTCTACAAATTTGGGACAAAGAATAGAAGAAAAATTCGAGTTTGTTTTAGCTCATCTAGAAAAGGTTGCTGCTATAAAACCATTTTGTTTCTTTTTGCTCAAAAACAGCTGGAAATTTGATTATATTTCATAGCTCTGATATCCTAGGTGTTTGTAATAAAACTTATTTTGTTTTTGCGAAATATTCACATAACTGAAATTTTATTTTTATGAAATTTATTTTATTCCTGAAGGAATTTAAATATTTAGTAAGTTGAACATTTTAAAGCAACTTTCTTCTTTCGTGAATAAATAAGCGCTATTTGTAGTACATCCAAACTCGGTTCTCAAACAATAATGAAAACATCTTTTTGTAAATACATACCTGCAAACTTTTTTACTCCAAGGCAGTTGCTGGCATCGAGGGCTTTAACTATAAAATCACAACATCTCTCCTCAATCCAATCAATCTGGAGAAACGAAGCCGTTGCTAAGAGATTCTGGACAATCGAATGATTGACTATCAGCTGCCCAGTGTAGATGTAGTTGAGGATTACTTCTAAGCAATCTGGTTCGATATCATTTAAAATTATCTCCTTTTTGTCGCTTTCGGGGAAATATCCTACAGAGGTACGAAACTTTGATATTGACATTCCAAAATTATGTATTTTTATACTAACACACCGCTAAACATTGCAAGGAAGTACAAGCTGGCAGCTGACAGAACATTCTTATGAACATTGAATTTTTGATCCCCGGCAGCGAGAATTGTGTCACAAAGCTATTGTAAGAAATCTTCAGCTAAATGAACAATTCATTATTAGATTCGATTCGAATAACTTTCATACCTGGCTGTCTTTTCGCTGTTCATTGAGTCGCAGCAAAATACCATCACTGTGTTGACAATTTGTGAATTTAGTACCAATTTTTTCGACATTTTCTACTTTGTTTTCCATGCTTCATAAGGCTGATGGAAAATAACCTAATAAAAACGAAACTATACCTTTGCGAATTAATCAATGAATATTTTTTGCAATCAAAACAGTCAATTATCATTATTATCGATTTACATGCGCTGCACTGCTCGTAGTGGTTGTGCTTTGATTTTTTTTTTCAAGTGCGCAAGAATTCTATGGAAACAAATGTTTTTCATTTAACCAGTAGTTGACTGTTGACTCCGCTTAACTGGGAACAGCATAATTGCAGAACATTTGTTTCAGTAAAGCGGAGTTTCAGTTAACCGAACTTCGAATAACTGAAACTTGTTTAAAATAAGCGGAGTTCTGTCAAAATACATTTTTTTATTTTTATTTTAGTTTATTTTCCACAATATTGTATCAGCCATACACCATAAAATAAACAAATTTCAAAGAAAATACCATGAAAAAATGACATGGAATGAGATTTTGAAATTTTCTCGTTTCAAATAACTATGTTTTCAGCTAAGCGGAGTAGACTGTATATGTATTTGCATTTGTTTAGAAACTTAGCTCAAATTTTCTTATCAAATCTCGATAGCTTAAAAATTGCTGTTTTAAAAAATGCACAGTATAAAGATGTAACATTCCACTAAAGCATTTGAAAATACGCGAATTTTATAGCGTTTTGCAGCAATTGGATGGAACAAAACTGTTTATGTTATATACGCAATATGCTCTAGTAGTCAAGAGCTATCGATTTCGATATATATATTTCTAGGAGTTTCATCAGTTATCTTAACAAAATTTTAAAAGCACAGCGACTTAAAACGCGTCTGTCAGGGGTTTCGGGGCCATTTAGACGTCTGTTACGTACATATTCGTACCCAGGGAGTCAAGACCTTTCATTTCAGATATATTTCAAGTGGTTTCCTAAAATTTAAAACACGAAAAAAGTTGCATTTTCAAGGACGTCTGTCGGGGGTTTTGGGGCCACTTAGAAGTTTTGCCTGACCATATTTGTAATCAGCTAGTCAAGGGCTTCAGAGTGTATTGCTTTTGAAGTGGTTTCCCTCACTAATGCAATTTTGAGAAAAGTTGTACTTTTAATGCACTTTTTCTCGTAAACGGGACCAGTACATCCAGGCAGACGAACATATTCGTTATCACCTTCACCAGGACTCATCATCATCTTGTCCTGTAACCCCGGCTGGGGCATAGGGCGCCAACAAAACGTCTCCATCCTTCACGGTCTGCTGCAAGGTACTTTAGCTGTGGCCACGTCTTTCTCTGGGATTCTGCTTCCGCTAAGACAGTTGATTTCCATGTTGTTCTTGGTCTTCCAACCCGCCGTGCACCCTGAGGATTCCATTCAAAGGACTGCTTTGCAATTTCATCGTTTGGTTTCCTCAGTGTGTGACCAATCCAACGCCATTTACGCTTTCTTATGTCGACGTCCAACCGCTCTTGACTTGTCCTGCGCCACAATTCCTCATTTGATATTATTTGTGGCCAGCGAATCTTTAGGATGTGGCGAAGACAGCGATTCACAAAAGCAATTTCTTCGAAATGAAAGACGTGACTTTCCAGGTCTCACAAGCATATAACAGCACGGATTTGACATTGGATTCGAAGAATCTCAACTTAGTGCTTAAGGAGATTTGACTTGATTTCCAGATTGTGGACAGAGTACCGAAGGCAGCACGAGCTTTATTTATTCTACTTTTAACGTCCAGATCCGTACCACCGTTTGCAGAGACAATACTGCCAAGGTAGTTGAACTGTTCCACTACTTCAACTGGCGTCTCCTGTAGAATAATACGCTGCTGTGTGGAGCGGCCTGTAAGCATTATTTTTGTCTTTTTGCTGTTTATTCTTAGACCACTCGACTCTCCCTTCACTTGCAGTGTTTGGCACATCCCGTTCAGCCCACTGATGTTATTTGCCAGCAGACATATGTCATCGGCATAGTCTAATGTCGCTTTCCATTGGTTTCACTCAAGAAGACACTCATTCTGAATCCAATGGAACAGTGCTTGTTACTTCTACTCAATTTTGAAGTTTCGTCTCTGTATTAGTGAATCATTAAATAGAAACTTTTTGCTGGCACACAAAAAGTGAAATTAAAAACAATAGTGTATCCACCCCTTACTTACAAATAGTAATTTTGCTTTTTGTTTTTCTTAATTTTTTTATTAAATTTTATTAAATTCAGTGTTTTCGAGTGCACAATTAATTCGAATGGGATGAACAAAAAATATGAAGTTGCACTGCAGTTTGTTTTGATGTTTGAGTGAATTTTTGTTGAAGTTTCGTGTTGCATGTATTAGTGCTTCTGAGTGTCTTCTGAATTCAAATCAAGAATCAATTTTCTCTCCTCAGAATCGTCAGAAGAGTATTTTTTGTGCCAATGAAACGGTTTTAGAAGCGTTCCGGACGATTCTGGACGCTTCCGGACGTCCAATGGAAAACAGCATAAATGACTCAGCCTTTCGAACGGTCTCCATTGAATGCCATTTCGCTCAGCTGTACCAACACTGGCCGTCAATACGTCGTCCATTGCCAGCAGGAAGAGAATTGGCGATAGAACATCCCCTTGTCTCACACCCTGTTGCACTACGAAGGAGTCGGATAGCTGCCCATTGTGCAAAACAAAACACCTTGCGTTGTTGTAGGACTCTTTTATAATGGCAACAATTTTTGGTGGAATTCCTCTACCAAGCAACGATCTCCATATACATTCTCGGTTAACTCGATCAAAGGCTTTCTCAAAATCCACGAACATGAGGTAAAGCGGTGATTGAAACTCCATCGACTGCTCGAGGACGATACGCAGGGTGTTGATATGGTCGACACACGATCGACCACTGCGGAAGCCAGCTTGATGCCTCTTGAGTGTAGACTCGATTCTATCCTTTATTCGCTCTAGAATGATGGTTGCCATTAGTTTTGGGAAGACGGATAAAACGGTGATACCACGCCAATTGTTGCAATTCTTTAAGAAGTCACCTTTCTTTGGCAACTTAACAATCATACCATCCTTCCATTCCCTGGGATAATTTTCGTTTTCCCAAATGCTTTGTATCAACGGATGTAAAATACTAGCCGCTGTTACGGGATCGGCTTTCAGGAATTCAGCTGGTATTCCGTCCAGTCCAGCTGCCTTGTTGTTTTTGAGGAGATTTATTGATGTAAGGATTTCCGATTCTGACGGGGGTTCGATGTCAATACCCCTATAGGACCTGCGCATCTCGTTTAGTTGGGGCACTTCAGCACTCTGCTCAACTGAATCCTCATTTAGCAGGTCACAAAAACGGTCCTTCCATCTACGAGCTGATCCTCAATTGATACCAAAAGTGTGCCATCCACATCCATTACAGGATGATTCGTGTTGCTTTTTTTCCCGATCACGTCTTTGGCTATTTGGTACAATTCCCGGATATCTCCTCTTCTGGCAGCGATTTCCGCATTATTTGCGAGTCCATCTAACCTCACCCTCTTGTCACGTCTCACACAACGATAGACCATCTTATGTGCAATGCGGTACTCTCTTCGCAAGTCAGCCTTTCGTTGAATATCTGCTTCGGCATTTATTTGAATTTTCAACGCTTTGCGAAGTTCGATCTTATCCCAGGTGTCTTGGGATATCCAAGAGTCTCTACGTCTCGTTCGCTTGGGTACAGTTTCGGATCCAGCCTCCATAAAAACACTTTTAATTTCCCCCCACATCTCATCAATTGTTGAGTGCTGGATTCCGTTTAATGACGAGGCTCTGTCGTTAAGGGTGGTGACATAGTTTCGACATATGTTGGGGTCATTTAAAGCATTAGTAATGAATTTTGAGCTCCTTGCTGCATCCTGCGCTGGTTTTTGTACGGCAGCGGTTCGTAGTTTGAGACTCATCAGAACCAAATGGTGGTTGCTTCCCACATCGGCATTTCGTATACTTCCTCCATCGCTGCTGAATCATGATATGATCAATTTGGTTTTCGGTTTGACCATCCGGATGCACCCAGGTAATTTTGTTGCACGTCTTATGCTTAAATACAGTCCCACCTATAACAAGACGATTCGCGTTACAAAAGTCGACAAGCAAGTCACCATTTTCATTCCGTGACCCCAAGCCATTTTTTCCCATCACGCGTTCCAGTCCGTAATTGTCTGAACCGACTTGGGCATTAAGGTCTCCCATAACGACTATGATGTCGGCTCTCGGAACACTACTGTAAACCGAGTTAAGATGAGTGTAGAACGCGGTTTTGTCTTCCTCGGTTGCTTCATTTGTGGGGGCGTAGCACTGAATAATTGTAACGTTACGAATTTTTGAACGAAACCTTGCTGTCATTAATCTCGCAGAAATGGGCGCCCATGAGATCAAACTACGCCTCGCTTCTTCGTTCAACATAATTCCGACACCATGCAGTCTTTGGCCACCCTCTCTTTCATCTTCGCCGGAATACAGCATTCTCGTCTGTCCAGTATCTGATCTGTATTCAGCTCTTCCTCTCCACTTAGTTTCGCTTATGCCCAGGATACTGATCTTTAGGCGAAGCATTTCACGCTCAACCTGCTCGTATCTACCATCGCTGTACAAGGATCGAACGTTCCATGCTCCGATTTTCGTACGTATGCGGTAGCCAAAAGTAACATTTGCGCTTCTTGAAAGACTTCTTCTATTTGTCAACGATTCATTTATTATTATGGCGTCTTGATTGACGCTCGTACATGAAGGATGCCGCACCCCCAAATCCGATGTGCGGTTTACTGCAGCCGAAGCTACAGAAGGATTTTCTATAAAAAGATTACCTCTTGGAGGCTCATTTCCATTTGTTGTCATAATTCATGTATTTGCATATATCCTTCCACCATGGTGTTTTCCGAGATATGATTAATAACATACATAAGCTCAGATTTGACAGGCACACCCGCCTTTTGTATGGTCAAACACATAACTGCTCGAGGCCACCCACTATGGGAAAACAGACGCCTCTTGTAGCCGCCCAATATGGGTTACAGACGCTACGTGCTGCTGCCGTTGGCATTTTACCAAAAAAAAGCTCCTCCGCCACCAGACTATCATGCCGTTGGCCGCTGCCTGCAGTTCATCCGTCTTAAGGGGGCTTTTAACCATCCCAAGGACAAGTTTGTGCCCTGACCAGCAAAGCTGGGTTGTCTGCTTATCCCGGCATCCATTCGGTCCCCCTGCACGTTAGCGTTACCCGCCCTCTACCACGCGGAGGTGTGCATAGGGATTTTCCTATCATTGAGCCTAGGGCCATATGGCGTCCTAGCACTCTCAAGTACTGTTACAGGACTATCTGTAACATTAATATCGTCTGGTTTCCTCTCACGCCAAAAATATGTTGTGAGCTCTCGGTCCAATACCTTTAGCAAGTTCGCCTCTCTTGTTATTTTCAACTGTCAAACTGTAATTCTTGGTGATTTTGATCAAAATCGCAGTTTTAATTTTTGAAATGTTGAACGTTAGAGCTGAATTGAACCTTCGACTTGGCGAATCGCAAGTCATAATAGGGGCCAAAAACTATCATTTTGTGGAACGAAATATAGGATGGATATTTATTTGTATGTAAAAGAGGACGCCACACCACTGGAGAGATCAGCGATTTTGGGAAACGCGAATTGATCTATGTACATATGTATGTATTAGAGCTCTCGATTTTAGTCGTGTACTTAATTACACGTGTGTTCGTGTCACGTGTACACGTGTATTAAAAAACTATTTACACGTGTACACGTGTATTTATAAAAATGGTGCTTCCTTTTCCTAGTTGAACGTTGTACCATGCATTTTATGATTTAATAGACGACTGGGTCACATGAACTTGCTCTTGAAATATAATTTACTTAGAGTCTTAGGGGCTTATTGCGAGAGTCTAATCAGAATAGAATTAAAGTCGAATAGACTTAATAGTCCAGTAAATATATACATTAGACCTTGCGTCAGGTCTGGTAGTTCTGATTTTTTGCTGAGTTGTTTATGATGTTGGCCTAGTAAAAAATGTAGCAATACAAAATTTAAAACAACAAGTAGTATATAAAACAATATAATAACAAAAACCTGGTCTTTGACATATACTGCATCAAAGCAATAGAGCGTGTAGATTGGGCCAAAAGAAGAAAACAATAGTACCGGATGGGGGGTATATATCCCCCCGTTTAGGCGGGAGGGGCAATTTTAAGAAAAGTTGACTTCAAAGAGAAAAATAACTTTAAAAAAACAATGGTAATATCTGGACGAAAATCCATTGCTCATCTTAAAGCCAGAAATCCATTCTTTAATTTTATTTTTAAATAAAGTTTTTTTAGCTGATATTTTTTGAAAAATTTACTTTCAAACTCAAAATTTTGAGAAAAAGACGATTTTTTTTGTTAATCTATTATTTTTTTAATTTTATGGTCTTAAGTACTATTTTTATTTTGATTTTCAATGCCCTTATTAATTTTTAGTTAAAAACTGAAAACCAAATGCTAAAATGACTTTTAGTTTTTGAGAAAACTGAAATTAACTTGATCAACTTCACTGTTTTCAGTCTAGTATCCTTTTTCTTTGGGGTGGGAGGGCTTTGCCTCTTTTCCGGTAGTTCTGATTTTAAGATGAGCTGTTTATGATGTTGGCCTTACCAATAATCCAAATTTTCGACCTCGAGCGTGAACGCAACTTTGTGAGATATGCATAAAACCGAGAAATTTTCGCTGTTTTTTCAGTTATTGGCTTTTTTAACCTTTACGGCCTGGTATTCGATTATAACTTTGCTCTACCATTTCAAAATAATTAAATTCGCTTCAATTTGAGCTAAAAATCAATTCAATATGTGAAATTTTTCATCAACTTTTGAATTAAGAATGCTGCAAATCGAATTGAAGGGGGGCTTATTCACCCCTTATGTGAAATCGTTTGCCCCTTTTCAATGATTTTTTTATATTGTGTAGCATGTCATGTTCGCTTTATTTAAAGATCTTAATCATGAAGATCGGATGAGTAGAAACGGAATTTTGATTTTTTAAATTCAACCATATAAAAAGCGCTCGAGTTCGAAAACTTGGATTATTGGTAAGGCCAACATCATAAACAGCTCATCTAAAAATCAGAACTGCCGGATCAGAGGCAAAGCCCTCCCACCCCAAAGAAAAAGGATACTAGACTGAAAACAGTGAAGTTAATCAAGTTAATTTCAGTTTTCTCAAAAACTAAAAGTCATTTTAGCATTTGGTTTTCAGTTTTTAACTAAAAATTAATAAGGGCATTGAAAATCAAAATAAAAAATAGTACTTAAGACCATAAAATTAAAAAAATAATAGATTAACAAAAAAAATCGTCTTTTTCTCAAAATTTTGAGTTTGAAAGTAAATTTTTCAAAAATTATCAGCTAAAAAAACTTTATTTAAAAATAAAATTAAAGAATGGATTTCTGGCTTTAAGATGAGCAATGGATTTTCGTCCAGATATTACCATTGTTTTATTAAAGTTATTTTTCTCTTTGAAGTCAACTTTTCTTAAAATTGCCCCTCCTGCCTAAACGGGGGGATATATACCCCCCATCCGGTACTATTGTTTTCTTCTTTTGGCCCAATCTACACGCTCTATTGCTTTGATGCAGTATATGTCAAAGACCATGTTTTTGTTATTATATTGTTTTATATACTACTTGTTGTTTTAAATTTTGTATTGCTACATTTTGAAAAACCGTCCCTTGTAAACTGTTATATCTACAGAACCGGCTTTGGACTCAAATTGAAGAAAATTTAGTAAGGTTGAAATCGTAGAGCAATGTTTTATTCGGAAATTAAGGCGTAATGGTTAAAATGGCCAATAAGTAAAAAAACCAATGTTGCGTTCGGCGCTCGAGGTCGAAAAATCGGATTTATTACTAGGCTAACATTATAAACAACTCAGCAAAAAATCAGAACTGCCGGACCTGACGCAAGGTCTCAGTCCTATGAAACTACAAGGTTACTGGACTATACAGTCTACTGTCGGTATTGCGAATCTCTATTTGAATAGATTTTTTTCTACTTGATAGAATTTTTACTTCTATCAATAATTCCTGATCGACTTTCTTCTGATGATAATATGTAGGATAGTTTAAGAAAAAAATGGATAAAGATAAGTAAGTAATAGTGGAATTATGTCTCAAAATGCAGTAAACTCTACCCTTTAACTTTTTGACGAGCATGGTGGTTGGCGGCACAATCCAATAGCTCAAACCAAAGAAAATTCAGCCACGCAAAAAGAGGATACCAACCGATAGCTTCAGTTCAAACATTTACAAGACTACTGGTCGGACAAGTCTTACCTGGTTGCAATGGTTAGAAAATGCACTTTGGGGTGCACTGGGTCACCCTGAACTCGCTCTAATGTGTTTTATGTGACACTTTTTTCACCCCAGTTTATTAGCACTGTGTTCGATGTATGTTCGGGGCGAGCACTGAACTTGCTCTTACACACCCCAGATTTTTTCTCAGGGAAAGGAGTCAGAGCTGCGAAATTGAAATCAACTGTTTGTAAAAGTTGAATGTCAAAGGAAAAGGATTTACTTTGCGAATTTTTACGACGATATATCCAAATAATAAATGTGAAATATTTTGTATACTATTTTGTTATTTTTTATTAATTTATATATTAATAAATACAATGCATGCAATGCATAAAGATTTTGAAGCTGCACAAAATAGTATCCAAGCACCTTTACATTTTTATCATAAAAAAGTAACACTTAGGTGTTCGATGTGAAATCAAAACCCGGGCAGCCCCCAGTTTTTTGACATTTGAATGACATTCCCCAGTGCGCCCTGGGGCAGGGAACAGCGAACAAACCTAATCTTGCTGTGACCGAAATTTCATCATTGTAGAAATAAGGTAGGAGAATCGGTTGCTAGCTCTTGGTCTAGTCGAACTAGAAATATTTAACTTTAAAAATCAAAATATGTAAAGCTTCAGTGCCAAATGAATGAAGAAGTACAGATTCTTGGCGTTAAATGAATACTTAAGAGATAAAATCTTGAATTGTACTCCTTTTCAGCACCCAATGGATCATAAAATACCATTAAAAATGGTTTGCAAATAAATTCACGTGTAGTACTAAATACACGTGTAATACTAAATACACGTGTAAATACAAATACACGTGTTTTTACACGTGTTACACGTGTACACGTGCATTAGGGGGCTCTAGTTTGTACGTACGTTCGTACGTTCGTTCGCTTTTTTTCGTTCACCATATCTCAAGAACGAATAAAGATGTCGACTTCGGATAAATTTTATTTTATAGAGTTTAATTTAATTTCGTTTATTCATCAAGCAGATTGATATAATATTATTAACAAATAAAATATAATCTTACAGACTACAGAACAAGGTTTATAAATATAATAAAGAATTAAAAACATAAATAAATTCATTTAACTAAGACTATAACCTAAATCACCAGTGTAGGAGGTAAGTAATAAATATAATAAATATTTTTTAAAAGATTCTCGACTTTGGTAGGAAAAGAAGTCAACATGATAACAAATGATATTTGTTTCTCTAATGCATCGAGTTATAGGCTCATTAAAACCATAGTTTACCCGATGATAAGATTCATGAAATAGAATACAGGATCGCGTTTGCCTATACGGAGCATATAGATCAACTAAGGACAATAGTAAAGGGCAATTTATATGAGAAGTAATAATATCACGTATAAATACAATAGAAAAATACCGACGACGGCGAATATCAAGCAGCTGAAGTGCAAGCAGTTTGCATCTGATTTCATAAGGAGGGGTGTCAATATTACAGTTTAGACGATGAAATACAATTCGCGAAAATTTTCTCTGAATCTTTTCAATCCTTAAACTGTGAGTTTTATTAAATGGATTCCAAATAATTGAGCAGTATTCAAGAGAAGATCTTACATAAGCATAGAACAGTGATCGAAGGGTAAATGGATCTTTAAACTCTTTCGAGTTTCGAACCACAAATCCAAGCATACTATTTGCTTTGGCAACCACAAAATCAATGTGGGAGGTGAAACTTAGTTTGGATTCGAATATTACACCAAGGTCTTTTTTTCTCTAAGCTTAGTAAGTTTTGTTTTATCGATTTCCTATTCAAAATCAATTGGTCTAAGACAGCTAGAGAAAGATAACGATTGGCATTTGGAGACATTCAAAAAGAGCTGGTTAGCAATGCACCATTCAGATAAGCGCTCAAGGTCACTTTGAAGTAACAGGCAATCATCCAATGATTTGTTACAAGGAAAAATTTTGATATCATCCGCAAAACATTAGACAGAGAGAATTTTTGATAAAATTTGGTATCAACAACAGGAAGAGAAGGGGTCCCAAGTGACTACCTTGAGGGACGCCAGAGGTTACCTGAATTACTTCAGAAAATAAGTCATCAATGCGGACAAGCTGTGTTCTTCCATTGAGATATGATTCAAACCATTTTAGAATACTTGAATGGAAACCGATGGATTCCATCTTTTTTATTAATATAAAATGGTTGACCCTATCGAAGGCCTTCGAAAAGTCCGTAAATATAGCATCCGTTTGAAAACCATTTTCGAGATTTCTAGTAATTTGGTTACAAAAAATTGCAAGGTTTGTCGTAGTGAATCTACCAGATACAAATCCATGTTGAGATGGCGAAATTGTTTCTTTAAGAATAAAGGTAAGTTTTTCATAAACTATTTTCTCAAAAATCTTGGGAATTATAGACAATTTACTAATAGGACGATAATTAGAAACATCTTGTTTGGATCCAGATTTATGGATAGGAATAATGTAGGAAATTTTCCAATCGTCAAGAAAAAGACTCTTTTCAAGAGAAACATTAAACAGTAGAGTTAATGGCCCAGAAAGAGCAACAGCACAGTTTCTCAAAACAATTGGTGGAATGCCATCAGGTCCCGGTTGATTATCATCATTGAGATCACTTAAGGCTGACTCAACATCTTTGCGGCTAAAATCTAAGCTGCCTATATTGATAGAATTATCACTTATAATTGGTGAGTAATTGTGAGGAACACATTGTGGGGAGTACACCGACTGGAAAAAATTTGCAAATAGGTTGCATATAGTATTCATATTAGTAGAAGTTGTTCCTTAATACTGCATGCAATTAGGGATCCCATTTGAGCATTTATTGCTATTTATGTAAGACCAAAAGTGTTTACTATTTTATTTTAAGCAAGATTCAGTTCGAAACAGGTAATCCTTATACAAAAATTTATGTAAAATCAAATTCTTTCTGAAGTCGTAAATAGTTACTCCGAAGGGCAACATCATTGACGGAATTGCGATATAATTTATACGACTTATAGCCTATTGAATAGACCGGAAAATGAGAGGTATAAAGGAACAATTACGTGCAAGGGTTTTTATTATTGAATATGTTTTTTTGGTCCATAAGCATGCTTAAAACCAAAAATGCTACTAAATTCACCCATGCGTTTCTGAGAGAATGGTCACACTGGCCACTTTTCAGTATTTTTGGTATAACTCGAAGACTAAGCCGAATTTAAAAATTTTACATATAATACTTTTTGTTCAAAATTAAATTTTCTATTGGAATGGATGGTTCAAAAAATTTTACGAAAAAATTTAAGCAGGAAAAGTTAGCAAAAACCAACTTAAAAAAAATCAAAAAATCAAGGATATCTAAATTTTTTAATAAATTGTGCATAACTTTTTTTGAAGTAAAGATAGGGTCAAGACATGCATAGACAAAACAAAGTAGAGACTAAAGGCCTTAATATGGCATGTTCAAAAATTAATATTTATTCAAAATTGACGGAGATATTCGCATTCAAACCTTATCATTTCTTATAATTTTTCTCAGTTTTGGCCCGAAAGTCCCTTTTTCGGTACAATATGGCAAATTTCACATTCGTCAAAATGTTCGAAATCAAAATTTTTGATTTAATATGACATTAGAACTATAGAGAATTTATAAAAAGGATGTAAGCTCGCAATTTCGTTTTTCGGCTGTTTTTAAATGCGTTCAGACCTACAGACCGAACGGCTGGTCCGATTGACATAAGATTTGGTACTAGGTGCTAGGAACGTTAAATTTGTCATAATGTACCAAAAAATAGGCTTTCGGGCAAAAAGTGCGGAAAATGATAAGAAATGGTAACGTTTGAATGGTTATATCTCTGTCAATTTTTAAATAATATGGCTTTTTTAACATGTCATATTAAAGCCGTAAGACTCCAGTTTACTTTGTTTATGAACGTCTTGAGCGTATATTTGCTCCGAAAAAAGTTATGCGCAATTTATTAAAAAATTTAAAAATTTTAGATTTTTCGATTTTTTTTATGTTGGTTTTTGTTATTTTTTCCTGCTTAAATTTTTTCCTAAAATTTTTTTAACTATCCATTCCAATAGAAAATTTAATTTTGAACAAAAAGTATTTCATGTAAAATTTTCAAATTCGGCTTAGTTTTCGAGTTATACCAAAAATACTGAAAAGTGGCCAGTGTGACCATTCTCTCAGAAACGCATGGGTGAATTTAGTAGCATTTTCGGTTTTAAGCATGCTTATGGGCCAAACAAACATATTCAATAATAAAAACCCTTGCACGTAATTGTTCCTTTTTAAAAAGTCTATTCATTAGGCTATTATTCTTTTTATTATTTAAGTTAGATAAACATTTATTCCACCAAGGTGGCTTAGAATTATTATATACAACTTTAGGAACAAATAAGGTAGTTGCTTCTTTAATTGTCCCTAGCAATAAATTATATGCATCCGCGAGCTGGTAATTAAAAACGATGTTGTTCCACGAAACCGAATTAAGATGATTAATTATTCCTTCGAAATTTGATTTTTTAAAATCATATTTGACTGATCTTCCCATTACAGGTTTAAAATAATCATAGAAACAAAGTTTAACACTTAAAGCTAGGTGGTGAGTACTATTTTGAAAAATAGGATAATTACAATCTTTGACATCAGCAATTATTTCACTATCGATAAATATGAGATCAAGGATACGATTTAAACTATTTTTAAAATTACTAATTTGAGTGAGATTAAGTTCCGAAAAAGAATCTGATAACTCATATTCACATTCATTACAAACATTAGATGCAAATAAACAAGATTCATCAGGATCCCATACCCAGTTTATATTACCGAGGTTGAAATCGCCCAATATAATTACATGTTGATTACTATTTAATAATCTAATAACATCACAACAATTATTTACATATATTTTAAATCATTCAAGAGGACTACCTGGTGGTATATAACTTAAGAATAAAGTTAAGTCACAGTCTTTGTTAATTATAACTCTCACAGCGATTTGATCAACGTCGAATCTCGATGGTAAAGTTGAAGATGACGAAGGAAGATTAACTTCGTAACATGAGAATGATGAACTGACAGCAATCATTACAGCACCACCTCTTGTTTGATTGTTTTTTTCAAGACATCTGTCTTTGCGGAAGACCGAATAGTTATTACTATCAAACAGTTCAGAATTGTGATATTTATTAGTAAGCCAAGTTTCAGTAAAAGTAAGGATTTCATATTGTATTGAGACGAAGGTTGTTAATTTTTGTTCGTAAGCCACCAACGTTTTGGTAATATATATAAAAATTATTTATTTTAGAAGGTATTTGATAATGGGAAACAGGAGGGACTAGAGGAACCAGTCGTGATGCTGAGGATGGACTGCAAGCAGTCCGAAATGCATACAGGTGCGTGTTTTAATTGTTTTTCGTCTCGTTTTTAATGTTTTCGTGTCAATCGCGGATTATTTAAATGTCGTTGCGTTAAAAACAATAAAACAAAAAGTGTGAAAACATTAAGGTGTAAAAGATTTTATTTAAATTAGAGGAACCAGATTTACGTTGTTACGATTTTCTCCGATGACACTTCGTTTTTTGTCCGCAAAATGAATTTTTTAAATTGAACAGATCTAGGCCAAAGCTGTTGATCCATGGCAATAGAAAGCATGTGAGATGGAACACTAATTTTAAAATTTACGTATTTCAGATCAGATAGGTTTGTGTTGGTTTTCACTAACTTAAAACACTTTATTTCATCTCTAGGAATTTCAGTTTTAGAAGCGATATGATCGATAAGTAAATTTGGTTCCGTATCAACCCTGAATTTGGACAGGTGAAACCAATTATAACGAGAAACAGCAGCATCATTCAGGGATGAAAAAGCATCAGTACCATATAATTTAGATTTTTTAACTATATTATTTTTAATCGTAGATTTAGAATTATTAATGTTATTTTGAAGGTTATAATTTATAGCATTTGAAAGTCTCACATCATCAAGGTATGAGAGTTCAGAATCAGATAGAGGTATTGATTTAGCAGTAGAAAATTCAGTATCACCAGCATTCTTATTTAACGTATTAGCAGCAGCCACATTGGCAACACTATTAATAAAAATAGCATTCATCTCGGCAGCCACACTATCACCGTCATCGAGCGCAGCAACACCAACACCACGTCATTACCTACAGCAGCAGCAGCATCATCAACATCATCCGAAACAACAATGACCACCTTTTTCACAGTAGCATCGCCATCAGCGGCAACAACAACTTCCTTCATAGCAGGAACATCATCATCGACAACACTATTTACGGTAGCACCAAGATCATCAACAACGACGTCATCGTTGGAGTTCAAAGTTTTTGTTGTTGAATATCTTGAGAACAAACAATATGATACTGACTTCGAGGTAACTTTAATTTATACACTAGTTTATATATCGTCCCCTGATTGCAAGAACTAGGTAACTCAATTTTTTATTTTTGTAATATATTTGCAAAAACGGTACTATTTTGTACAGTTTTGAAGATTTTTTGTTCAATCTTTTTATACCATTGACAAAAATAGGATATTTGTGAAGTTTTAGGAACATACAAATTGAACTTTCCATCATCCTCCAGTAGCTAGGCTTTTATAAAAGTTGCTATCTCCAAAATTTATAAAATTGAGTTACCTAGTTCTTGCAATCAGGTGACGATATAAAAATTGATAAAATTTTTAAAAATACTGAATTAACAGTTTTTTTTTTTAAGTGAAAAAAACTGCAAGCAATTTTATCAATAATTGTTGAAAACTTGTTTTTTTGCCTCAAATACCTTGAGAACTAAGAATGATATTGGCTTCGGGGTAATTTTATTCTACACATATCATCAAGTCCTGTAACCCCGGTTGGGGCATAGGGCGCCAACAAATCGCTTCCATCCTTCTCGGTCTGCAGATAGATATTTTAACTGTGGCCACGTCTTTCTCTGGGAGTCTGCTTCTGCTAGAACTGTTGATTTCCATGTTGTTCTTGGTCTTCCAACCCGCCGTGCACCCTGAGGATTCCATTCAAATGACTGCTTTGCAATTTCATCGTTTGGTTTCCTCAGTGTGTGACCAATCCATTGCCATTTACGCTTTCTTATGTCAACGTCCAGCCGCTCCTGGCTTGTCCTACGCCTCAATTCCTCGTTTGATATAATTTGTGGCCAGCGAATTTTTAGAATATGGCGTAGACAACGGTTCACAAAAGCCTGCAATTTCTTTGAGATGGTAGTCGTGACTTTCCAGGTTTCGCAAGCATATAACAGCACGGATTTGACATTGGATTCGAAGAATCTCAACTTTGTGCGCAAGGAGATTTGACATGATTTCCAAATTTGGGAGAGAGAACCGAAGGCTGCGCGAGCTTTATTTATTCTACTTTGAACGTCCAGATCAGTACCACCATTTGCTGAAACAATACTTCCAAGGTAGTTAAATTGTTCCACCTCTTCAACTGGCGTCTCCTGTATTAAAATACGCTGATGTGTGGAGCGGCCTGTGAGCATTATTTTTGTCTTTTTGCTATTTATTTTCAGACCACTCGCCTCTCCTTTTACCTTCAGAGCTTGACACATCCCGTTCAGCCCGCTGATGTTATTTGCCAAGAGACATATATCATCGGCATAGTCTAAGTGGCTAAGCCTTTCAAACGGTCTCCATTGAATGCCCTGCCTCTCTGATGTTCCAACGCTGGCCGTCAAGACATCGTCAATCGCCAGTAGAAAGAGAATTGGCGATAGAACATCTCCCTGTCTCACACCCTGCCGCACTTCGAAAGAGTCGGATAGCTGCCCATTGTGTAAAACAAAGCATCTTGCGTTGTTATAGGACTCTCTTATAATGGCAACAATTTTTGGGGGAATTCCTCTACCAAGAAGTGATCTCCATATACATTCACGGTTGACTCGGTCAAAGGCCTTCTCAAAATCTACAAACATGAGGTAAAGCGGTGATTGAAACTCCGCAGACTGCTCAAGAACGATACGCAGAGTGTTGATATGGTCGACACAAGACCGCCCACTGCGGAAACCAGCTTGATGCCTCTTGAGTGTAGACTCGATTCTAACCTTTATCCGCTCCAGAATGATGGTTGCCATTAATTTTGGAAAAACGGACAAAACTGTAATACCTCGCCAATTGTTGCAATTCTTAAGATCACCTTTCTTTGGCAACTTAACAATTACACCATCCTTCCAGTCGCTGGGATAGATTTCATTTTCCCACACAGCTTGTATCAACGGGTGTAAAATACTAGCCGTTCTGACAGGGTCAGCTTTCAGGAACTCGGCTGGTATACCATTCTACACATATACTCGATTATAATAAATTGATAAAGGATAAGTTTTGCAAAAAAAATCAACAAATTGTTTTTAAGCGAAAAAATACAAGAAACTTTACCTACCAAAAATTGTTGAATATTTTTTTAGTCTCAAATATCTTTAGAACAGACATTGAAATGGGCATTGGGATAGTTTTACTCTACATACTATGTAGTTGAAATTTGTAAAAAAAGTAACAAACAGTTTTTTTTTCTAGAAAAAGGTTACAAACATTATTCAAAAATATTTGTCTCTAATATCTCGAAGGCAAACCAATCTTGATCTTCACTTGATTGCCTATTGAACACCTGAAAAAGTTTTCGAAGATCGAGAATCGGCGATTTTTTAATAAAAAAAAAATAACATTGGGCTTCTATCTTCCGAGGGCATACCAATGGGAAGTTACTAGTGTGGGTCGCACCCAGCCCCTTTTTAAGATTAATTTTTACTTGGGTTATTATAGGCACTTCTCGTGAACCCCATGGTTTAGAGCTTTACGATCATATAATGAAATGATGTACTCACAATAACCCTTTCAAAGATGTATGACACATTTGTGTTGAGAAATGGACCAGCTCCCACAAATTTTCTCCCTTGCATTGTATTAATACCATAAATGAAAGGCTTTCAAGTAACTGAGGATTGCTCAGAGAAGAAAAGACATGTATTGGGAAGATTTAAACAGATTTTTAAAGAAGAAAATTAGTTCTTTTAGAAACCATTACAAATTTTGTTGAAAAAATTTACCTCACGTAACCATACATATTTGAAAACAGCAAAAAAAAACGGTTTTTGTGATTTTATAATGGGAATATCTCAAAAACGTGATCCGATAGAAGTTTTCTGACCTCAGATTCGAGTTCAGCGCACCAAAAACCAGAAAAGTGTATTTTGTTTTCTGTAACAAAAACCTTGTTGACCAGTGTCATCAATAAAACCTCAAGTAAAAAACTTGTTTTGAATTTTCTCTCACAATTTTCTGAACGGAATTAAATACAATTATTTATGAAAAACTTCCGAAAACTTCGAATAATATTGCATATCAAAATTTTCAAGAAAGTATTTTTTGAATTATAAATCTTTTTTTAGAATATAAAGATAAAACACTTGTATTTTTGTTCCACGGTTTATAAAACTTTTTATTTTAATAATTTGGCCGACGCGTTTCGTCTGGTTAGGACATCCTCAGGGCACTGATTATACATTTTAAAAACAAACTTGTGCAAAGCTCAATGGTTAATGAGAATGAAGTGTAGTAATTTAATTTTTATAAAGAAAATTAAAGATTGAAAAAACAAAAATTAACGACATGAAATTTATAAATTAAACAACATTATTTGTTAAAAGAAAAATAAATAAATTATTTTAAAAGTGGACTATTGTTACATAGGTCTATTTGGCAATTTAAAATATTAAGCGTCTTGTGTCTATTTATTTCTAAAATCTCGTACTTATCAAGTACGCGTCCGGAAGGTAAAGAGTGTAGAAGTTCTATATCGTCTATAGAACAAACATGTCCAGAGTCTTTGAGGTGCTGTGAAAGGCCTGAAGTTGGATCCGAGAGCATGGAACCCCTTTGATGTTCAATAAAGCGCGTCTGTAAGGTCCTAACTGTTTTACCAATATATACACCGTCGCATCCTTTGCATGATATTTTATATACGCCACTTTTTTTAATATCGTCAATTTTGCGTTTAATTTTGTTATTGCATAGGGTTTTTTGAAGGGTGTGATCACTAAAAAAGGCCGGTTTTATTTTAGCTACCGAAAGAAACGGTATCAACTTTTCTGATACGGTAGGGACATAAGGGATTTTCCGCCAATTTGTATCTCCTGTTTCTTTGGTTATAGGGAATGTGGACTGAATTGCATACCGGTGAGATTTCTGCCGAAGAATATTAAAAACCACTTGTTTTTTGTATCCATTTTGTGTTGCAATGTGAAGGATAGTACAAAGTTCCTTGCAGTAATTTTTTTTATTAAGTGGCACTTTTAATAACCTGTCCACCATAGAGTGGAAAGCTGTAATTTTTGTGCTCCAAGTATGGGCCGAAGACATTGGAATAATCATATCAGTGCTTGATTCTTTTCTAAAAATGTTGAATTCCAATTTACATCCTACAACAGATATAGTCAAATCCAAAAAGTTTAGCTCATTGGGCCCATATTCAATTGTGAACTGAATTTTATCATCAATTTTATTTAAGATCTCATTTTGGAATATGATGAGGTTCCGATGAGTACCTGTCCAAATACAGAAGATGTCATCCACATAACGAATCCACAGAAATATATGTTTTAAAACAGTATTTTTTAAAGCAAACATTCTTTGCTCAAAGTTATCCATGTACAACTCAGCTCCAAAAGGTGAAAACGACGATCCCATTGCTAAGCCAGATGTTTGTGTGTACATCTTCCCATTAAATTCAAAATAGTTTTGATCAATATTAAAATAAAAAGTTTTATAAACCGTGGAACAAAAATACAAGTGTTTTATCTTTATATTCTAAGATGTTATTGTTCCATCAAGTGCCTACAAAATGCTCTGTTGAGCTTATCAAAATCTTTTTTTCTTTTTTTGAAAATTTGATATCTCAGAATTGTGGACAAAATCCTGGCGTCCATATGATCACTGTCGCAAAATGATCCTTGTAGATTTTGATACACATATCTGATAAAATAATCGTATAAGAAAAGCGCACGATATTTTATTTTTTTTATTTTGTTTTTATTTTTTATTTTATTTTAATTTATTGTTATTTTATTTTATTTCATTCTATTACATTTCATTTCATTTTCGTTTCATTTCATTTCATTTCATTTTATTACATTTCATTTCATTTCATTTCATTTCACTTAATTTCATTTCATTTCATTTCACTTAATTTCATTTCATTTCATTTTATTTTATTTTATTTTATTTTATTTTATTTTATTTTATTTTATTTTATTTTATTTTATTTTATTTTATTTTATTTTATTTTATTTTATTTTATTTTATTTTATTTTATTTTATTTTATTTTATTTTATTTTAAAACCAAAAATCACACGAATTTTGCTTTGCTTTTCATATACATTTTGAGGGCCATTTTTCACTTATTGTTTGGGGCCACTTTTCATTGAGGCCAAATTTCAAGTAACCCTAAACCAGTGAAAACCAACTTTGGTTAACACAATTAGGTACTCTCGTAGTTGCATTCATAATTTGTTTCCTATACACTCTTTAATCATTATAGCCCCTGTTAAGTTTATATTGAAATTTCGCTCACTCAGGCAAATGGCTTAAGTCATTCTAAATGATTTGAATAATTGTCAACACAAAACATGTAATAAATAAAACCGCAATTTTAAGTTGAAAATTATATTAAAATTATTACCTACATGTATGTGTGTACAATTGTACAGTACATACATACATACATGAATGTGGAGTTTTGATCGATTGCACAAAATCTAATCCTGAAGATATTTAGTATTTTATTTGCAGAGATTTGCTTGTTTTATAGTTTTGAGTAATATTACGTATACGCCATAGTGGACACTTTTAATAAAAGACAAATAGCTCTTTTTATTGCAAAAAATGGCAGTAGTTCAAATGTCACTTATAGTTGCCAAATATTATAATAATAATACCAATAGTAGAGGTTAAAAAAAAGATAGACTGAAGTTGCATTTGCTGCTACAGCTAGACATAGACAAACAAATATATATTCTTAGGAAAATGTGATTACATTTTATAAAATGTAGCAAGCACTGGTATGATATCCGCGTCTTACAAGTATTGGCCCATTAACCATTTTGTATTAATACAAGCAAAGGCGTACGCAAGGCCTCCTCTCCCCCCTAAACAGAAATTATTTCATACAGTATGAGGCAATTTGTCTTCCTTTGAATTCATATAAAGCTGGGCTCTCATCACGTAAGACAATGATCGTCCGATGACGTCGTTTTGACAACTGTATTGTTTCGTCTAACTCAGAAATATATGAATCGTTAGAACGACGTCGTTTAGACGATTCAATTTGTGCTTCGTATATCCCCAAAATCTGTCAAATACAATCGTTTGAACGATTGCGATTGAACGATTGATATTTTACAATCGTCTCATACTATTTGGTTGGATTTTCTTAAATATGTACATATATGGTCATAAAAATTAGTCTCTCAAATAAGGGAACCTCCTGCTCAGGAGCGTAGCGAGGGGGGGGTGTGGGGGGTATACCACCCCCCCACGCTTTTCAAGAGTCGGTAAATTCAGGAAGATAGATATAATAATTCAAGCAATTAAAAAAAAAATAATAAAACCAGAAATTTTACAATATTTTTCGGAAAAAGTAAGTTTGTATTTTCATTATACTTAGGTTTTTAAACTTTTAAATGTACCTATGCAAATCGACATTTTTGCCGATTGCAGATTTTGGAAATATGCCGAATAATTAATTGCATGCCGATTGCGGATGTCGGAAATTTGCCGACTAATTCAAAAGTCGGCATATCAACGAAGCTTTATTTAAAAAAATTAATAAAACGAGCATTTTTACTGATTGCGGATTTCGCAAATATGCCGACAAATTCAAGAGTCGGCAAATCAACGAAGCTTAATTTGAAAAAAAAAATCTAATAAAACGGTCATTTTTGCCGATTGGGTATTTCGCAAATATGCCGACTAATTCAAGAGTCGGCAAATCAACGAATCTTAATTTAGAAAAAATTTAATAAAACGAGCATTTTTGCTGATTGCGAATTTCGCAAATATGCCGACTAATTCAAGAGTCGGCAAATCAACGAAGCTTAATTTGAAAAAAAAAATTAACAAAAAGAGCATTTTTGCCTATTGCGAATTTCGCAAATATGTCGACTAATTCAAGAGTCGGCAAAACAACAATCTTAATTAGGAACAAATTTAATAAAATGAGCATTTTTGCTGATTGCGAATTTTGCAAATATGCTGACTAATTCATTGATCTCTTGGGAACTAGAACTCGAAAAGCCATTGTAAATGAAATCAATAAAGCTGGTATTTTTTCTGTAATGGTTGATACAACTCCAGACTCATCACATCACGATCGACTTGCTATTAATGTTCGATACGTTGTGAAAGCAAACGAGAGACTTATTCCTATTGAACGTCTTCTGAAAATGGACGTCGTCCTAACGAAAAAAAAAACGGGAGAAGAATATTGGCCCAAAAAATAATAGTGACCCTTCAGTCAGTAGGTATTTCCATTAAAAACATTGCTTTTCAATCTTATGACTTCGCCAAAAACATGTCCGGAAAGTGCAACGGTACGCAGCAAAAACTATCGGAAAAATGCGGTAAGATAATCCCTTACATTCCATGCCAAGCGCATCGTATCAATATATTCGTTGAAACAGCATGTAATTCGATTGTGTTGATTAAAGAGTTTTTCAATGTTTTTGAAGCATTATATGTTTTCTTCTACGGCAGCACAACACGTTTTCAATGTATGCGTGAGGAATTCAAAAGCATTGAAAATTCATTGCAACTGAAAAATTTGTCAAAAACTCGATGGACAGCTAGAGCTGAGACAGTAAAGGCTGTTTGGATATCTTTCGAAGGCATTGTACATGGTTTCGAAAAAATAAAACCGATGTAAGTTCTTTTGATAATAATACTCGTACCTCCGCTTCTGGTCTGCTGAAAAAAATCTTGGATTTTGATTTTATAAGCTCGTTATGTTTTTTGTAAAAACGTCATATTTAAAGTAAAAAATTTGACAGAAAATTTAGAAGCTGAAGAGTTGAATGTCATTGATGCTGTATTGTTGATTCGAGGCACATCAATAATTATCATTTCAACAAATGAATGACGATGGCGACCAAATCGATGCATTAATAAAAAGTTCATCTTCATTCGCTGAGAAATTAAAAATAAATCCAGAGAATGATTTTCTGAAACATCATAGAACACGCCGTGTACCAAGAAGAATCGATGAAAATCCAGAAACAGCTTTCGACTTCGATTTCCTAACATTTTATCGAAAAGAATTTAGAACGGCTTTGCAAGTTTTTACGACGTGTATAAACGATAATTTAAAAGATAATTTTTCATCTTTCGAACCTTTGCAAAAGATTTTTGAAATTCCAGTCGACAGAGGCAATGTCACAACAGAATCAGTGGAATCCATAATGAAATTGGAGCCCCTATTTTTTAAAGAAGATCCAGAGTGTTTGCTTTCTGAGTTGCAAATTCTTCTTGATTCATCCACAAATTGTATAAATTTTGAAGACATTACCAAAGTTGTGTGCAAGTTGAAAATGGTAATTCTCTTAGCGCACAAACTCATTTGCTTCATTTTAACTGCCCCTGTGACTGTGACATCAGCTTCTTGTGAACGATCATTTAGTAAATTAAAATTAGTCTTAAACTATTTGCGCACGACAATGGGTGATGATCGTTTGAATAATTTGATGCTGCTTTATTCTTCGAAAGATAAAGGGGACGAAAATATTCTTAATGAGGTCGTTGAAGAATGGTCCTTATTAAAACACCGCCGAATTAAAATCTAGATAGTATAATGTTAAATTTAAATATTAAATTTTAAAGTTGCTACAATAAAATAATAATAAAAATAAATTAATAAATTTTATTATTAAAATTAATTTATTATAAATAATTAGCTATATTATTAAAAATTGTTTATTTTAAATAAATAAACTGCTGCAATATTAATAAATTAATGTATTTTATTATTATAAATGACTAAACTGCTGATGCTGATAGAATTAGGCGTTACTTTAATTTTTTTATAAAGATTGCTTAATACCTATACCTAAACAAAAAAAATTGCTGCAATAATAATATAAATGTCCATGAATTTAATTCGTTGTTAAAAATTATAATTGATATCTTATTTTTCTACCAAATAATAGTTCCCAAGATTTTAAAATTGTTTCATGGAAAATCATTGCTCCTTAGTTTTTTAAATCTCTTACATCAGCCGAAGGCGGTTTCATTGAAAAATCTCGCATTTCGAAATCTCAAAAGTGTATGTGGCGAAGTGAAGATTTGAGCATAAATCAATCAGCCCTATCAGGAGTTTCACCCGAATGTCATTCCACTCGGAAAAAATCCATTTTTTCTTTTACCTTATATTGAGTTCCACCCGAAAAATACTAAATCTATACAGTCGGCAAATTTTTAAAATAAGTCGGCAAATTCCTAAAATAAGCCGGCATTTTAATGAAACTCACCCCCCCAATGCTCGAACCCTCGCTACGCCACTGCTCCTGCTACTTCTCTGGATATTCTTGTCTCTGTATGGTTCTTGGAAAAAAACGGAAGAAAATGCATATACATATCTCCAGTAAAAAGTAATGTATTTCAATCATTGATACACCAATTTCTTAGAACATCTATTTAATAACCACAAATTGCTTCTTTTAACAGCAGAACTATATCGTGTTTTGTTGCCGAGTTCATTGTGTTCAAAAAACTCTGCAGCCGTATCTACGTAATGACTTATTCCAAATAAGAAATACTTTGAATATGGAGGATCCGGCGGTTGGTAATGTGAGGGATGGCATTGTCTTGATGTGTTGCTGCTTCTTCTTTGCATTTCAATGATGACATTTCATTTCAATGATGATTTAATATAAATTTCTTAAGCACTTGCCTAGTACTGACATTTCACTGTCGAACTGCGTACTACATAACAAAAATTACTACGAAATTTTTCGTTTACAATTTCGTTGGGTCAATTTTTGTATGAAATCGTAAACGAAAAATTTCGTAGTGATTTTTGTTATGTAGTACGCAGTTCGACAATGAAATGTCAATAAAACAGAAAATCTTAGCAGATACTCGAACCAAGTCTCCACTTATTTTTCGTATAAAATTAATTGTTCGGAACATTATTTCAGACGAAAATTTGACAGTTTGTTAAATTTTGCGTTGAGTTTTATTTAAAAATGAAAATGGAAGAAAATACCGTCGAAACGAACTGCAGAACACAATTATTTGTAACCCTTAGCACCACAACGGACGACACGAAAACAAAAAAAAAAACAAGAATTCACATCAGACGAGAAAAAAAATTGACTTAAGATTTTAAACTGTTTTATTTTTGTATTTATTTTGACATCTTTCTGATAAAACTCTCCATATTTTTTTTTTCGCAATCACTTCGTTTCTGATTTCGTTCTCGAGTTGGAGACCCCAGAAAAATTTCGTTTCACTTCAGCTGCCTAGTACGCTGCTGATGCGAAACGAAAAATCCCATACAAAAATGACACAACGAAATCATAAACTTAAAATTTAGTTCTACTTTTCGTTCTGCAGTACGCTGTTCGATGAGCGAAATTGAAAATTGTAGCAGATTATTTGGAGAAGTCTACACTCTTTTTTCGCACACAATTAATTACCCAGACCATTTATTGTGTGCGAAAAAATGACATTTGTGTTTTTTCGTGTTTATTTTTGTTGTTTCTTTCATTACAGCACGGCTGCTTGTGATTTTTTTGCATTTGCATTTGTTTTAATTTTTTTAATTTGTGCAACTGTCAATGAATATTTTTCCGCTTCGTTTTCGTAAGCATTTCGTTGTCTTGTTGGAGACCAACTAAAAATTTCGTTTCGCATCAGCAGCGTACTAGGCTTAAGCCGAAATCCTTATTCCGAAGTTCTTTTTGATAAAGTACTCGTAGGTATTGGATTAGCCATTCTGATGACTGTTTTACCGCTATGGACTCCCGTCACTATATTTATAATTTCACTTTTAATCGATCCATAACGGTTTATATCGAATATATGTAGATCTTCAAAATACGTGACATTTTAAATTTAAACTACATATAAAAATGTTTAGTATTGACATCAGTATATTTTTTGATGTTTTGAGTTTCAAAACGACACGATAGTTATAATACGAACTAAAATATCGACGACATCGTCGTGTACTACAATCGTTTGAACGACGATCGTTCTCAAAATAACGCGATGAGAGCTCTGGATTTTGTACCAAAACTATTTTGTTAAATGAGTAGGAATGTAAGTAGGAATACCATTGCACAAAATAGATTAAATCAGCACCAGTATCGTGGATAGAAATCAGCAAGGTGGCCAGCAAATATATTTCAAACAAATTACCTGCACAAGAATAAATATTTATTTGTGAATTTACTTGTTGCTGAAAATCTAGTCAAATTCAAGCTTATTTTCAATCCCACCGAAAATAAAAACACACTCATTCCGCAAGTAATAAAAACGATAAGTATTTCAAAACACCGAGAGGTTGAAAATGAAACGATTTTAAGATCGGTCGGAATTCAGAACAGGGGTAATTATTAGACTAATAAAATTAAGTTTTTTTGATGATTTGTATACATAATAAAGGTACTCATACAACGGTCAAAGTCACCGTTAACTAAGTAAAGTTTTAAACTTCGTAAGTCTGTCACAATTTGTATGGAAAATTGGACAGATTTACGCAATTAGCAACTTTACTACGTTTACACCGTTGCATGAATAGCTTAAATATGTTAATGTGGACTTGGCATATGCGAAATATTTTACCCTTTTCTTAAAACTGTTTTCTTTTCGAAAGCTTACAGAGAATTTAAAAACTCTTTACTTTGTAATTAAAAAAACTATCGCTTTTTTTTTGTAGCATTCTCTTAGGGTAGCTACACGTATTACAAATGCATGAAATATTTGAAGGCTTGTAACTCATGAAGAAGGAAGTTTGTATTTTACTCCGTAAATGGTAACATTTTTTGCCAACTTTGTGTTGCTGATAAGATTCCATATATTTTAGTTTAGACAATGGGGCATTTCAAAGCGTTCACGACCTGCGTTGCATGAATTGTGCTCAACAAATTATTCCGATTAGTTTTCTTTCATGTAATCACAACAAGCTTTTGGAACAGAGAATATTCTTTTGGAAAATTTAAAAGATAAAGATTAAAAAGAAATTAGATTAGAAATTTAAAAATAACCATTTTATAATAAAATAAATATATGAACATGAACATTATATCAATAGTATAATACATTACTTAAAATTATCAATCACTGTTTTTTTTGTGTTGCATTCAAAATTGTTCACCATGCATGAACTTCTTCTGCATCATCGGCATCATCGTCATCATTTTCATTTTCATCTTCTCTTTCTCTTTCTCTTTCGTTATTAATATTTTCGTCAATTTCATCCATGACATTATTTATTTCATTTGGAGTTACAAGCGGAAACCGTAGATTCGTAGAAACACTAAGGTGGTTATGGTGATAGTTTAATTGTCGATACACTGACCATTTTCCTGCTTCAGGTGCATAAAGTGCTATATGGTCCTTAAATAGTCCGTAAAGTTTGTGGTCAATAGAAAACACTTGGTCCGGATATCTGTAAGAAATTAAATCTATAGTATTTAATCATTTTGTAATTATTTTAGCAAATACCTATTGTACTGAGTACGAATCAATGTCCAACGATTTGTTCTTATGTCATAACGTTGTAATGCATCTGAATGAGTTGTATATATATCATCGTAGACAACAGCACAAGAAGAAGCTCCCGCCCTGTAAGACGTGGATTCCATTTCTTCCCACTTACCGATACGAGGATCTAAGCGCTGTACACATTTTAAGTCGATCGCCCTATTTTTGCCTCCAATTACATAAATTGAATTGTCTGAAAAAAAAAGAGAATAAAATAAAAATCATAAGAGTTCAAAGGGTTTAAAAACCAAGCCTCACCATGAAATCCAAGTCCCATCTGTTCTTTAGCTCGAGGCATTTCTTCGCACCAACCACGCTTTCCAGTGTGCAAATCTAAGTACTCTACATGTGGAAATGCTTTCAGTCCATCGGACCCACCAAGGGTATAAATGGTTCCATCTAATACACCACTTCTATGGTAAGCTCTTGCCTTCATCAATGGAACAAATGGATTCCACACATGCTTTTTCTGTTGTAACGTATATGTTGCATCGATGATAAGTTTTTTATTTTTCCATCCACCCAGATGGAAAATATTGTAACCGCAGCAGACGTAGCTACCATCAAAAATACTGTCCGGCAATGTTTGAATATTATATTGATCGTTTTGGGTAAAAAATTTTACAGTTTTAGGTTCAAAATCACTTATTCTTCTCGTAAGTAGTATCTGTACTTGTGACTCATCCAAATTAGCAGAAGTAGCAGGTGCAGCCCAATGGTCTAAGAATGGAACAGCCCGTGTGGAGATTCTTTTAGATAGTAACAAATCGGGAGAAATAAGAAGAGGATGAAGATACTTTAAAAGATCCTGAAGAAATTCAACTCGACTTTCATACGAATGATGTACCCAACGCAATATGAATGAGTAAATTGCGTCCTCAATACATCCACTAAGCTTTAGTTTTTGCACGAAGATTCTGAACTGTAAATATATCAAATCGTTTATTAATAACAATTATTAAGGATATGCATACATATTTGTTGATGTAAATGTAAATATATTCATATTTAATATGAATCTTTGTCAAAGCGTCAATATTCGTTCGTACTTCTGCTTGATATTTGGTAAAATATGAATACAAATGGAGACAGAGAATTCCTTCCACTTATCTGGACTGGGGGAGATTTGTCTTTTGACAATTTGGAAAGATTCATTTCGTTGGTTTATGACATTAGCTTAAGTGAACTTCGGACACAGAGGTGGGAAACATTTCGATTAATAGAAAAGACGAGAGTTTCGACTTTAAATAAAGCTAAAAAAACAACGGATTTGTCAAGCGTTTTTGCTTCATAAAGCAAGAAAACGTGGGAAAATATATATTCTTTATTTCCCACAACACATATCAAATGTGTTGGCGCTCCCGCTCATACCAATTAATGTTATATTGTTTCATAAGTCAGAATAAAACAATAAAATTCGTAAACTAACCCATACTTAAGCAGCGGTAGAATTGGGACACTGGATAGGGATTAGGGTGTTTTGTCATCTCATTAAATCCCAAGGGTGGCGTCAAGTTAAGCTGGGGAAATATAGAAGAGAATTCTGCAACATTGCCACCCACTTTCGAGGTCGCATTTTTGTCTATGATATACGCAAATTCTATAAATGGTGTGTCAAATGAAAGCTAAGACTGTCCTCTAAACGATACGAATTGTGGGCTGATGCAACGAGTCCGGCCATTTTAATAAAAACGTTCTTTTGTTTAACCTCGTGGCATGATGGTTAGTTAGTGCGTAGGACTGTTATGCCGAAGGTTTGGGTTCGATTCCGAGCCTTGCCACCTAAAAACAGAAATGTTTTATCCGAGGTGCTGCCTCTTGCGAGGAACTGACAAATCCTCCAAGAGTATACTTGAAAAAGTGCTTCTCATTTAGCTGTTCGGACTCGGCAAAAAACTGTAGGTCCCCTCCATTCCTGCCAACAATACGCACACAGGAATGGTTGTGAGTTGTAATTCACTAGGCCCTGGTTCTCCACGAGCTGTTGCCCCACCCAATTTATTTCCTTTTTTTCTTTTTTTTAACATTGCTTTACATTAGGGAAAATTAATTAAGTTGGACACACTCGTCCAACTTTAAAAGCAACAAAGCACTTCCTTATCGTCTCCCGGATTATTATTCGTTTTTATAATTTTTGTATTCAAACATTTTTATTATCATAAAAGTTAACATAATTTAGGAATCCGACCAAAAAGAATGAATGATAAAAAATTTAAGAATACAGTATTTCTAAAATATTTACATACATACATTACATGATATCAAATGCATTGTAGTTTTATCACAGTCACCGACTAACTCT
This sequence comes from Dasysyrphus tricinctus, assembly GCA_963921185.1. Lineage (NCBI taxonomy): Eukaryota > Metazoa > Arthropoda > Insecta > Diptera > Syrphidae > Dasysyrphus > Dasysyrphus tricinctus. The sequence goes on from OY992530.1 coordinate 246,509,139, forward strand.
CGAACCGATAACATCGTTCATCAAGTTACTGTGTGATTAGTTTTTGCCGCCTAGCGCGTAAACCGGTTTCCCCCTTTAAACCGTTTTTTTTTTTTCTTTTTTCTTCTTTCTCTTTCTCGGTGTTTCATTAGAGTCTCTCTATTGATCGAAATAAAAACATAAAAGTTAAAATGGCCAGCCGGCCTAATAATGCTGGTGGCCGATTTGGGATTCTTGATCCTGATCCTGACCCCGACCTTCAACCAAAAAAAAAAAAACCAAAACACAACACTCTGCCGCTGAACATCTTCCCAGACCTCCCATCTCAATCCAGTGCAAAAAATCCTCGTTTCATTATTATTTCTCCTACAACTAGTGAAAAGCCCATTACTTCCTTAAGCCCCTTTCTACTCAAAAGATCCATCGATGCTATCAGTAAAGATTACGAAAGTATAAGTCAACTTCGCGATGGAAGTTTATTAATATTTGTGAAGTCACAAAAGATTGCTGATATCTTCCTTCGAGCTAAAGACCTTGCTGGTGTCTGCCCAGTCACTGTGAAGCTACATGATCGACTCAACCAATCCAAAGGAATTTGCTACGCTCCGTGCCTCATAAACGTACCCGAAACAGAAATTGTTAGCGAAATGAAACTGCAGGGTGTCACAGACATATACAAGTTTCTTAAGAAAGGTGATGATGGAAAGCAAAAACCTACAGGTCTAATGATTTTCACATTTGACCTCTATCAAACTCCCAAATCAGTTGATATTGGCTTTTACACAGCAAAAATAACAGAATACGTCCCCAACCCAATGCGATGCCGTAATTGCCAGTTACTGGGACATACGGTAAAATGTTGCAATGGCAGTACAAAATGCGAATCGTGTAACCTTCCCCCTCATACTCCAAGCCAATGTACTCGCATAATGTGCGCTAACTGCGCTCTACCCCACCCCTCATCATCCAAAATCTGCCCTTCATACAAACAAGCAAAAGAAATCTTAACCATAAAAACCATTAAAAAATGCACTATGGCAGAAGCCAAACGTATATATAGTCAACAAAATGCAACGCAAATCCCACCTCAAACTGAAACATTCGCCGAAACAATAAAAAAAACATCTAACTTTAACAGTAAATCCAACGATCTCCAAACCCCCCTTCCAAGCTCGTCCCATGCCCCTCCTCTACCAAATTCTAATAATTTGTCAAAAACAATCACAAAACCTATTACATCAAATACAGATAAAGAAAGTACACACTCATTCCCTTTACCTACCACAATAAACACATCTCTTGCTCTAACAACTACAACCGAACAACAACCTCATCTCTCTACACTATCAAAGAAAAACCCTAACACTACTACCGTGCCATCGAGCTCATACACCTCCACCTCTCAAACCACTCAATCCATCTTGAACACACAAACAACTCTCTCAAACACAAATTCTAATACAAATAACCTATCTTCTTTTAATTCTACTACACCTTACTCAAAAACTCACTCTTTAATCACTCATTCACCTATATCAGCTGTCACCCAAGAACTTTTGGGTAACAACGAATATTACATAGATAATAACGATGCAGAAAACCATCATGATGTCGATATGCAATAATGATAATTTAACCCAATTAACTGACTCTGCAGTTCGAGTTTTGAATCAATCAGGCTCTGAGAGGAGCCTGATTGATTCAACACCCGAGTTGCAGAGTCAAAGCCCCGAACAACATAATTACACCAACTCTTATAATTTACAACAAAAAGTAAACAACACAAACACAAAAAAAAACAATATTCCTTTTTCCCACCCTTCTCTTACCCCAGGTAAAATAAGTGCGTGGAACTCATGTGCTAAAGCAGCTCTCAATATTCTACAGTGGAATATGAATGGATTCATTAATAATCTTGATGAGCTCAATATTATAATAAAACACCATAATCCTACCATAGTTGCCATCCAGGAAACCCACTGTCCCTTTGATAAGACGCTAAATTTCCCAAAAGCTTTTGACGGTTATCTTTACAACTCACCAAGTAATGATACTAGTAAGCAAGGCATAGCTCTCTTAATTAAAAAAAACACTCCTCATAAAATCATTTCCTTGAACTCTAACCTCCAAATTCTTGCTGTGGAAATACAACATAAAATAAAATTTACATATCTTAACATATATTTACCCCCAAAACAATTGGTCGATAAAAACGACTTAATTAATATTATAAACCAAGTCAATCTCCCAATGATACTTGGAGGTGATGTTAATGCGTGGAACACCCTTTGGGGCTCGCCAAATACTAACAGAAAGGGTGTCTTACTGGAAAATTTCTTCTCAGAAAAAAGTCTGGTTATTTTGAATGACGGATCTCCTACCCACCTTTCAACGCACAATACTTTCACACATGTAGACGTCACTTGCTGCTCACCCGAGTTGCTCGCAAAAATTGATTGGAAGACATTAGATGACCTTCATAACAGTGACCACTTCCCGATACTGACTACATTAAATACTGAACGTATAACAATACAAAACAAATTCGTACCGAAATTCAAAACCGACCTATCCAATTGGACACTATTCAAACAAAAAACTACTGAGTACTTGGCGGACATAGACCCGTCCTCAAACAATAACAAAGAAGCTGCTCTGCTGCAAAAAGCAATCAGAACCGCTGCACATTTTTCGATTCCTCAATCTGCACCTATCAAACGTACACAGGTAGTACCTTGGTGGAACCCTGAACTTTCATTACTACGTAAAGAAAAAATGAACGCACTAAAAAATTTTCAAAAAAGTTCTACAACACATAATTTAATCATTTACAAAAAATCAAATGCTAAATTTAGACGGTTACTCAAAGACAGCAAAGCAAAAAGCTTCTCTGAATTCACCTCCAATATAAACCCCAACTCCCCTCCCGTCAAAATATGGCAGAATATCCGTCGTCTAACTGGTAACTCCACCTCACTTGCAATAAGTAGCATCAAATCCAATAACGAAGTTATTATAGACCCGCCAAAAATATCTAACTTTATTGCGCAAACTTGGTCAAAAGCCTCGGAAAACTCAAATTTCTCGAATACCTTCATCGAAGCAAAATTAGATATTCTTAATAACCCAGTGACACACGCTACCAATCCGACTTCTCGACGCATTGAACAACCGATAACTTTTACAGAATTTGAAACTTCGCTCAGCAAGGTTAAAGGCAAGACACCAAGCAGAGACAGAATATCTTACCCTATGCTAAAAAATCTTCCTAAGCAAATTAAACAGAGAATAATTGATCTTTATAATAATATTTTAGACAACTCGATTATTCCTCACACTTGGAAATCTTCCACCATTATTCCTATACCGAAGCCAAAAAAAGATAGAAACACAATCGAAGGATACCGCCCGATTTCCCTTATCCCATGTCTATCGAAAATAATGGAAAAGATAATTGCGAAACGCTTATTATGGTTTGCTGAAACAAACAAGCTTATCAGTCCTAACCAAGTTGCCTTTAAATCCAACAGAGGATGCGCCGATGCCCTCCTTCATATGGACTATTTTATCACGAAAGCACTGTCAGCTAAAAACCATATATCCATCCTCTCCCTCGACTTCGAAAAAGCCTTTGATAGAATTGGCTTACATATAGTCCTTAAAAATCTAATAAAATGGGGTGTCGGAAAAAGAATATACGGTTATGTAAGATCATTCTTAATGAATAGAACATTCTGGGTAAAAACCAATAGCATCTACTCCTCAAACTACCCAATGCATAACGGTATACCGCAGGGATCACCTCTCTCGGTAGTATTATTTATAATTGCCTTTGATGATATAAATACAATATTAGCAAAGCAGCGACTCTTAGATCACTGCATCTATGCAGACGATATTTATTTATTATGCAAAATTAATGATATGAATCAAAGTAAAATTTTGTTTCAAATCGCTCTAGAAGACATTTTAGATTGGTCTAAAAACTCAGGTGCTAAATTATCTATTCAAAAATGTAAATTACTTCATATTTGTCGAAAACTAAATTGCTCAAAACTAAATATAAATGTAAATAATGTAGAAATCGAAAATGTTAGTAATTTAAGTATTTTAGGTTTAGTATTCAATAAAAATTATTCTTGGAAACAACATTGTATAGAACTTAAGAAATCCCTAGCTGCGAGAACTAATATCATTAGATATCTAGCTTCAAAAAAAAGTAATGTGCATATTAACACTCTTGCAAACACCACTAGAATGTTAGTTTTAAGCAAAATTGACTATGGGTTGTATATATATGGGCACTGTCCTAAATCAGTCTTAAAAATAATAAAACCAGTTTACCACGATGCAGCAAGAAGAAGTATCAACGCCTTCCCGACTACACCTATACCGAATATATTGGCAGAAGCAGGACTTCCCAGCATCGAGGAGAGAAGAGATATGATTACCACTAAACTATTTGCGAAACTCACTTTTTCCAAAAATTCGATAATCGACAACGATGTCAAAAAAGCACTCGACCAGAAACTCACCAAAAGAATACCATCCGCCATCGCCACGATCCTCGCGAAAGGAAGGCAGTTAAAACTACCAACCAATCGGGTGCGCTTGGTTGCCCCACGTTATCCCCCATGGTTTATTAGCTCGGATTCTTTGATAATGACTTTAGCTAATTACAAGAAAGCAAATACCAGTAATAGCACCTACCGCCAGCTCTTCACAGCAACTTCAATCGACCTTAAATCGGCAGGGTGGAAGTTCATCTTCACTGATGGCTCGAAGTCTACGGAAAACACATCATTTGCTGTGACACATGAAAACGGATCCATAGCCAGCATTGGTAATCTCCCCGAATTCACCTCAGTTTTCACTGCAGAAGCATTTGCCATTCTCCAAGCCACTAAGTCCGTATTGAGTCACCGAGAAAAACACATTATATGCTCTGACAGTATATCCGTCCTTAACGCTATACAAAATCCTAACAACAACACTGAACTCATATCTGAAATCAGATATCAACTCATCAAATCGCCAAACAATATAAAGTTGATGTGGACTCCTGGGCATGTTGGAATTCAGGGAAACGAGTATGCTGACATTGCAGCTAATTCGGCCAAAAACTCCCCGGTATTCAACTTCAATACCTACACCAAATTAGATTTGCTAAAACATATACAAAAAGCATCAAAATTTAGCACAAATTACCAATGGAGCTTATACCACCATCACTACAAAAAAGTAAACCCAGATAAACTCACCCCCGTATACCCAACAAACATTTCCAAACACAAAATCTCCAACTTTGTACGATTACGACTTGGACACACATCATCTTCTCACCAGCACCTCCTTAACAAAGACACTTTTCCAGTATGTGCTACTTGCAACACCAGATTAGACCTTACGCATATTTTAGAACATTGCTCTGTATCGCAACCCATAATCAAAAACTTATTTAAAAACGTATCAATCTATGAAATTCTTCAAAACCCTAGTCCCACAAATATAGAAAAAATATCAGATTTTCTAGCTAACGCAAAAATTATTATATAAAAACTAAAAAAGAGAGACAATAGTCTCCGCAGCTAGGCTCGTTAATTTACTATTACCATGTAATTTTAATTACTTGTTAATAAAAAATAATAATAATAATAATAATAGTTTTATCATGACAAAAAATTCTCACCTCATCGAAGTCGATTTCCAGGTATTCATCATTATTTGAGTAGATATTATGAAAATGAACAACAGCTATATCTATTGCTTTCTGACGTAAGGTCTTAATGGAATGTTTACCTGTAAAAAGAATTAGAAAAATTATATGATATTAAAGGAAATATCATGTGTGTGTCACCCTTACCGGCAAATATAATGTATTGAATGCAATTTTCCAAAACTAAATTGTTTACCAAAAACGCACAGCAAACCTCTTCAGCGGTTGTTATTTGCAGGAAGGATGCTGCCAAAAGAATTCTCTCAACATTAGTTGAGTCGTATTTTAACAGTCCAGTGTATATATAGTCAATTAAAATCTTCAAACAGTCACCCGGTACGTCTTTCACAAGGAATTCTGTTTGATCGGCCTCCTTAAATGAACCTGTGAATCAATAAAAAAATACATAATTATAAAAATTTAAACAAAAATGATGAGTTATCTGTCTGAGTATTTCTGCTCTAAAAATTAATTATCATTTTAGAAATGCAAACATTTTTCGAAGTTAGTAATCACGTTTTCTATTCTACCACTGCAGATTTAGGGATCCGATCTCAAATTTTTAGGAAAAACGAAAGTGGAAATCAACTGTCTTAGCAGAAGCAGTATCCTAGAGAAAGACGTGGCCACGGTTAAAGTACCTTGCAGCAGGCCGTGAAGGATGGAGCCGTTTTGTTGAAACCCTATGCCCCAACCAGGGTTACAGGACACGATGATGAGGTATCTACCACATACATTTTTTAGCAATTTTACATCGTATTTTTATCAAAAACGGCTCCACAATTTTTCTGATAAACAAATCAATAAATTACCTTTAGTAAAGGGTACAATTTCGTGGGAAACCATTTTTCAAAAAACGGTTATCCAGCCCAATTCTAAATAACAGTTCTCGGGGAAATATTTCCCTTTTACCGTCTCTCTTATTCTAAATGAAGAATTCCCGGGAACTTTGCTCTTTTTTCCCTTCTCGCATATTCTAAACGAACTTCGAATATGGGAACGAATTCCCCGGGGAAAAATATAAATATAAATATAAATATAAAAATGTAAATTAATTTTAGTCCAGTAACCTTGTAGTTTCATAGTACTGAGACCTTGCGTCAGGTCCGGTAGTTCTGATTTTTTGCTGAGTTGTTTATGATGTTGGCCTAGTATTAAATCTGATTTTTCGACCTAGAGCACCGAACGCAACATTGGTAAAAATCCAAAAAACCGCGAATTTTTCGCGGTTTTTTCACTTATTGGCTATTTTAACCATTACGCCTTAACTTCCGAATAAAACATTGCTCTACGATTTCAACCTTACTAAATTTGCTTCAATTTGAGTCCAAAGCCGGTTCTGTAGACATAACGGTTTCCAAGGGACGGCATTTCAAAATATAGCAATACAAAATTTAAAACAACAAGTAGTATATAAAACAGTATAATAACAAAAACATGGTCTTTGACATATGCTGCATCAAAGCAATAGAGCGTGTTGATTGGGCCAAAAGAAGAAAACAATAGTACCGGATGGGGGGTATATATCCCCCCGCTTAGGCGGGAGGGGCAATTTTAAGAAAAGTTGACTTCAAATAGAAAAATTACCATAAAAATACAATGGTAATATCTGGACGAAAATCCATTCCTCATCTCAAAGCCAGAAATCCATTCTTTAATTTTTTTTTTAAATAAAGTTTTTTTAGCTGATAGTTTTTGAAAAATTTACTTTCAAACTCAAAATTTTGAGAAAAAGACGATTTTTTTTGTTAATCTTTTTTTTTTTTTTTTATGGTATTAAGTACTATTTTTGATTTTTATTTTCAATGCCCTTATTAATTCTTAGTTAAAAACTGAAAACCAAATGCTAAAATGACTTCTAGTTTTTGAGAAAACTGAAATTAGCATGATCAACTTCACTGTTTTCAGTCTAGTATCCTTTTTCTTCGGAGTGGGAGGGCTCTGCCTCAGATGCGGTAGTTCTGATTTTTAGATGAGTTGTTTATGATGTTGGCCTTAGCAATAATCCAAGTTTTCGACCTCGAGCGCCGAACGCAACTTTGTGAAATACGCAAAAAACTGAGAAATTTTCGCGTTTTTTCAGCTATCGGCTATTTTAACCTTTAAGGCCTGGTTTTCGATTAAAACTTTGCTCTACCATTTCAAAATAATTAAATGGGCTTCAATTTGAGCTAAAAATCTATTCAAATTGTGAATTTTTTCATCAACTTTTGAATTTAGAATGCTGCAAATCGAATTGAAGGGGGCTTATTCACCCCTTGCATGAAATCGTTTGCCCCTTTTCAATGATTTTTGTATACTGTGTAGCGTGTCATGTTGGCTTTATTTTAAGATCTTAATCATGAAGATCGGATGAGTAGAAACGGAGTTATGATTTTTTAAAGTCAACCATAAAAAACTCGAACTAAAACAGTACTCAGTTCAGTACCCACCAGTGAGTTATCTGAAGCGAATGTTTTAGTTCGAGTTTTATATGGTTGACTTTAAAAAATCATAGCTCCGTTTCTACTCATCCGATGTTCATGATTAAGATCTTAAAATAAAGCCAACATGACACGCTACACAGTATACAAAAATCATTGAAAAGGGGCAAACGATTTCATGCAAGGGGTGAATAAGCCCCCTTCAATTCGATTTGCAGCATTCTAAATTCAAAAGTTGATGAAAAAATTCACAATTTGAATAGATTTTTAGCTCAAATTGAAGCCCATTTAATTATTTTGAAATGGTAGAGCAAAGTTTTAATCGAAAACCAGGCCTTAAAGGTTAAAATAGCCGATAGCTGAAAAAACGCGAAAATTTCTCAGTTTTTTGCGTATTTCACAAAGTTGCGTTCGGCGCTCGAGGTCGAAAACTTGGATTATTGCTAAGGCCAACATCATAAGCAACTCATCTAAAAATCAGAACTACCGCATCTGAGGCAGAGCCCTCCCACCCCGAAGAAAAAGGATACTAGACTGAAAACAGTGAAGTTGATCATGCTAATTTCAGTTTTCTCAAAAACTAGAAGTCATTTTAGCATTTGGTTTTCAGTTTTTAACTAAGAATTAATAAGGGCATTGAAAATAAAAATCAAAAATAGTACTTAATACCATAAAACAAAAAAAAAGATTAACAAAAAAAATCGTCTTTTTCTCAAAATTTTGAGTTTGAAAGTAAATTTTTCAAAAACTATCAGCTAAAAAAACTTTATTTAAAAAAAAAATTAAAGAATGGATTTCTGGCTTTGAGATGAGGAATGGATTTTCGTCCAGATATTACCATTGTATTTTTATGGTAATTTTTCTATTTGAAGTCAACTTTTCTTAAAATTGCCCCTCCCGCCTAAGCGGGGGGATATATACCCCCCATCCGGTACTATTGTTTTCTTCTTTTGGCCCAATCAACACGCTCTATTGCTTTGATGCAGCATATGTCAAAGACCATGTTTTTGTTATTACTTTTATATACTACTTTTACTTTTGTTATTACTGTTTTATATACTACTTGTTGTTTTAAATTTTTTATTGCTATATTTTGAAATGCCGTCCCTTGGAAACCGTTATGTCTACAGAACCGGCTTTGGACTCAAATTGAAGCAAATTTAGTAAGGTTGAAATCGTAGAGCAATGTTTTATTCGGAAGTTAAGGCGTAATGGTTAAAATAGCCAATAAGTGAAAAAACCGCGAAAAATTCGCGGTTTTTTTGAATTTTTACCAATGTTGCGTTCGGCGCTTGAGGTCGAAAAATCAGATTTAATACTAGGCCAACATCATAAACAACTCAGCAAAAAATCAGAACTACCGGACCTGACGCAAGGTCTAATGTATATAGTTACTGGACTATTTGGTACGAGATTTTTCCCGACATATTTGCTGGAGAGTTGATCAATAAAATATTAAATTTTCCTTTTCGCAACTAAAATTTATTAACATTTCAATAATTTTTGAAGTCAAAAAAATCAAGTGTTTCTGGAGCTTAGAAGTTACTCTTTGTTTTGGCAAAGGTCAAAGGGTTGATAGCAAATTGAAAAAAGTTTATGCATTTAGAACTAACAAATTCAAATTTAATTTATGTATATAATCATAGCCGTGGAATGATTAAAAAAAACATGTTAGATCAATGGCGGCTACGAGCTTCAAAATAATAAATAGGACTAGCGGTAAAGTGGACTCAATAAGGAACAACAGTTTTCTGAGTACGAACGGGCCATATATAATTTGGTTGGAATGAAAGCATCCGTAGCAAGTCCAAGTGCACATAAAACTACTGCCTCTCGAGTCTTTGAAAAAGAATAACATCAAGACGGTTAAAAAGGTTGGTTTTTCGGTCGATTTTCCTCTAATTCTTCTTATCACTTAAACTCATAAAAAAATGTAACTGCGATACTGAAAATGAATCTGTTTTTTATATAAGAAGGTTTAATACTACAAATTCTATATACTACTGAAATAAATCAGCCAAGTAGAAGACAGCTTTAAGGATTGGACTTGTTGAATTATTGATTCAAAATAGCTTTTTATGGCCTCTAGTCCTTATAAAACCTTCTTATATAGAAATTAGCCTGGCCCCGGGCAAAAAATGATTAGGAATTCTAATCTTGTTGGATATAGTTTACAGTGGTTTTTTTGCTAAAAAATCCATGTAAGTTGAACTAAACTCAATACAAATTGCGTATGCCACTGATGATTCCAAGTGAGTAAGCCGGACGAAACCCCAATTTGTAGGACTAAAGACCACAAAAAGCTATAATCTGTTTTTTGTTTTAATTTAAATAAATGTAACAATTCTTAAACTAAAAATCATTCTGTCGGGGAATTCGGAAAAGGAGAATTTTACTTTCGGGAGATCATATCTCCCAGGGAACAATTTTCCCCGGGAATATTTAGAGTTGGGCTGATATTAATGGTACTTCCAAAAACAAAATGGATAACGTTTTTAGCCGTCTACCCTACCTGAAAGTTTCGTATATTTGGGAAAAATTTATTTTTGATAAAGTTAAGTTTATTTCACAAAATTGAAATATGTCCGTACTTATCTAATCCTTCTTAATATAAAAAAACACAAACTACGATATATACCCTTACACAAAATAACATGTAATATGGAAGGCCCCAGTTAAGATGATGAATGATAGCTCATTGAAACTCATCATTGAAAATTCTGTTCTTCCATTTTGAGGCGTTTATAAAACAAAATCATTTACTATTTTGATGGAAAATTAAAGCTGAAGATTTAAACAAAAATTTCAAATAAGCCCAACCTTCCACATAAAAAGACTTTGAATATTTCAATGATCATTGGTAAGGTAGTTCAATCATTGAAATAATAAAACTCATTTTATGTGAAAGTCTGGTCCAAAATGAAATGTGTTGACCAGAAATAATAATTAAGACAGGAGATTTATTTTTAAATAAGAATGTTCACTGATTTTGCTTTCTAAACGTCTCAAAATCTATTATTAAAATTTTCGATGACGAGTTTCAATTATAGCTATAACTGGCGCCTAAATAAACAATTTTTGTATGGAAAACAGTACCAAACACATACAATTCAATAAGGGATTGATCAGAGAGGGAACAATTTATTGCGTTGCTAATTTTGTAAACAAAATTACCTCTCGTTGTTATATAAACTCAAAAATAACCAAAAAACGTTTCAAGAAACAATCCCACTTTGGTAAAACAAATAGATATCACCTCTCGTTGTTACATAACCTCAAAATGTTTCTAATGGAAATATTGCAAAAACCCAAGCTGATGACAAAAAATGTATGGCGGATTTCATTTGGTTTTCCAAAAACGATTTAAGAAGCAATCCTCACACTGCCTGTATCAAAAAACTAACCGGTAGTTGTGAACCTTTTTAATTTTGTCAAAATATTTGTTCCCCTTAAATTTTTCAATATGGGTATTCATACAAAAGCGTAAACTCATCGTAAACGTTGTAAAGATTAAAACTTCGTAATTCTGTCACAATTTGTATGGAAAATTTGACAGATTTACGAAGTTTAAAACTTTACCACGTTTACGACGACTTTACGCTGTTTCATGAATACCCTTAATATATTAAGGGTATTCATACAACAGAGTAAAGTCGTCGTAAACATTGTAAGCTTTTAAACTTCGTAATTCTGTCACAATTTGTATGGAAAATTTGACAGATTTACGAAGTTTAAACCTTTACGATGTTTACGACGAGTTTACGCTGTTGAATGAATACCCTTATTTTTTAATTTAAACATCTAACTCACACATGTTTTTTGAAAACTCAAAAAACTATTTCCGTCATTAAAAAGAAAGAAATACAAAAAATGTGTGATATTTTTCTATTTTCCATCCATATCACTAGCTGCATTAAGGACCGCTACCGAGCAATAAGTGCAATAACAAAAGCATAAGTGGTGTGCTTACGACCTGTTTTAACAAATTCTTAAAGTACGGCTCATCCCACAAAAAGTTGCTTGAATGTTTTTTTTATAGGAAATTGAATAATCCACAATACACGTTTGCTTTCGCGATACATGAAGGGACACAGGACCTAATTAATCTGTAATCTGTAATCTGTAACGCACTTTAAGCTTTATGTATAGCTAATTTACTCAATTTTGAAGGAGTTTTGCTTTTGATGTTGATAAAAGTATCACTTCTTGAAAAGCTATAAAAACAACAACAGCAAAAGAGATGGTGGCATATAACGCAAATGCAAAATTGAATTTCTCTCCGCATGAAATTGAATTGCTCAGGATAGGTTTGAACTTTGTATATTATGTACTTAGGCCAACATGCAACTGTAATCTTTATTAGTTAAATATAACCAAAGAAGTTAGAGAACTTTTTAGTTTATATTTTTGCCACTATCTCAGATGAAAATTTTAAGAGAAGAGTTAACTGTACAAGACTAATTGCCAAAGAGGAAAATGAAAATTTGTTCATTCATCGCTTTGGTGCAGTAGACGTGTGTAAGACGGTAATAGACCAGGAAAAATAGCACAAATCGTATGGGGAACCTTGAAAAAATTAATTCATGATGTATTAAAATTGGAATCGACGCAGAATTGCAACCTCTATAACATATCCAAAGTCCCCCAAAATCCCCGCATTGGCTTTTTGTGTAGATGCATTTGAAGAGGTGCAGACGGAGAGAATTTGGAGGTCAATCAAACTAAAATATTTGTTTGGGTAAAACCTAATCATATGATACATGCTTTAAGGGTAGTTTTTAACGCTGAATCTAATGAAACCAAATTCAAAATGATACAACCACCCAAATAGAAGTTATAGTCCTTTTTATGTAATGATGACTTTTTTTCCACGTACAACAGGTAAAATATTACCGAAAACCCTTTGAAAATAACGGTATGTTAATGAAACTTGGAATGAATGTTGCATTTGTCATAGGAACTAAGAATCAAGAGAGTCCCTAAAAATATCCTAGGTGAAAGGGTGTTTTTTTAAAGGGGGAGGGGCAACAAAGAATGTTAACCATAACACCCACGTAAAAACTCTTACACTCATGAAACTCGCCAAAAATATTAAACGCTTCATGGCAACCAAGAATCAAAATAGTCCATACAAATATCTTTGTTCTAATACTGTTTTTGGTGACTGTTAACTTTTGACTTGTTCTACGGAAAATACGATTTCAAAAATTAATTTTTGCTTGAAAAGGCCCATAACTTTGTTAAGGGTGCTTGTATCATTTAAGTTTTGCTTTTTTTAGATTCAGCGTTAAAAAATACCCTTAAATCATATACCATACTTTGTGTATATACCTCAATTACACCAAATCGGAATTTTGGCTCAAATCTTCCAACTTCTTCCCAGATTTTCCCTCTCTCTAATAAAAAAAACCCCAGAACAAATATATTTATGAGGACTATTTTGATTCTTGGTTGCCATGACAAATTATATATTTTTGGCGAATTTCATGAGTGTAAGAGTTTTTTCGTGGGTGTTATGGTTAACATTCTACACTTGCCCTTCCCCCTTAAGAAAACACCCTTGCACCATGGATATTTTTAGGGACTCTCTTGATTCTAAGTTCCTATAGCAAATGAAACATTCATTCCAAGTTTCATTAACATACCGTTATTTTCAAAGGGTTTTTGGTCATATTTTACCTGTTGTACCTGGAAAAAAAGTCATCATTACATAAAAAGGACTATAATTTCTTTTCGGGTGGTTGTATCATTTTGAATTTGGTTTCATTAGATTCAGCGTTAAAAACTACCCTTAAAGCATGTATGATATGATTAGGTTTTACCCAAACAAATATTTTAGTTTGATAGACCTCCAAATTCTCCCCGTCTGCACCTCTTCAAATGGATCTATATAAAAAGCCAATGCGGGGATTTTGGGGACTTTGGATATGTTATAGAGGTTGCAATTCTACGTCGATTCAAATTTTAATATTTCATTATTAATTTTTTCAACCTCGGAACCCATTTTTCCTGGCCTATAAGTAAAGCTTTAAAAAAAATTGATTCTGTTCAACGATGAAAAAAACAATTCTTTAACTATCACGCATAAAGTTTTGTATATTGATGAAATGAATTAATGTGCTAAGAGATATGAAATAATCGATGATCAACTTCTAATTATAATAAGATTTTGTATGATGTAATAAATTCGTTGCCTTTGGTCATATGTAAATCCAAAACAAAAACATACAGAGCGCAACAGCAACCTGTTCCTTATATTTTGTATGGATTGCCTAAGTTAAATTAAAAATTCTTGAATGCCTCTTCGCAGAAACCTTGCAAATTGCACGGGTGAATGTCTTTTAAAGGGATAACTATTAATAAAAAATCAACAACAAAAAATGTTTAATAGCTTCAGTTATAAATAAAAATAAAAAATTAAATGTGAAAAGAGCGAAAATCTCATACAAATTTGTATGGAAAAAGTATTAGCTTAAAAGCCACGGGTTTAAGGGGGTGCTAGACATTTAGAAATGATTTTGGGAAATAACAGACACCCTTATATATGTACGTTCATATTATGTTGACGACCTCTTTTGCATAGGACAGGAACTCAAAGAATCCTTTATTGTTTTCTCTGATACACCTTAAATCAATTGAATTCGAATATAGTTTTCACTCTGGTTGTAACTTTATACATTTCATGCAAAAAATTTGTAGGTATTCATCATTTATAGAAAGCAAACTTCCAGTAACTGTCATCTTAAAGTTATCCGCTCAACATAGGAGAATAAAAATGTCAGCGTTTCATAGGTTAAATTGACTTCTTTAATTTTCTCTCAATCGATTCAATTTAAAAAAAGAACTTAATACCATAAAGGATATATCTTTGAAAAAGAATACAAAATTGAAACGATTCAACGTTGGTTAACAAGACAGATCTATAACAATGGTGAAAGATATCTAATTTCCCGGTGTTTTCGAAAACTCTCACTCCCTATCCCAGTATTTAATTCCTTCTTAAGTAATTTCATTCTCACAAACGCATTACAATATTATTGTAATATTGTGAAATATCCAGTTTTCTCCTTTTTCTATTTGCCTAGGCAAGAAGATGAAACCTAAACTGTATCTCACTCGAATGTCAATGGATCTATTTCGTAGCCATGCATTTAAGTATTTGGTCGCTTCCTAATCTTACCAAACATAGTCCTCTGAAGTTGCTTATGACTCACCACTTCCCTAATTTTGCCAACGAAAATATTATAGGTATACATTTTTTTTATTAATTTCGATGATTGATTCAAAAATTCTTTAAAATAATGAACAAATGTAATTGTAACCACATTTAAGGAATCTGGTCTTGAACTTGGGTGAACGAATCTTCTAAACTTCGGGTCGCGTGTATTACATCGCATGAGAGTGTGGCAGTAAAATAACATCTCTTTAATATCAATTTGCTTATGGCTATGAAGTGGACCAACTCAAGTCATTCATAAGATATTCATGACGATAGTTAAATTCGCAATATTACATTAAATTAATGTATTATTTTCGATCTACAAAAGCAAATAATTTGTATACAGCGTGGAGGGTTACATTATCAGCGGCCGGTTTTTTAAGCGGCGAGATTATGATTCTTAAAAATGGTATTTACCTGAGAACAAGATATTGAAGTAAGGACTACATGCGCATAGTACAATTTTGTGGGCCAGAATCACCTCATCGCTGTCCGTTCTCAACCTAATATCACAGAACTTTAAAAAAAAAATGATTAGTTTGATTATAAAAAACGGATGAGACTACACCCACCAATCCTTGTTCCCGTAGTCGGTTTAACCCATCTATTAAATCCACTGACACATTTTTCTAAAAAAGGATACATTTTAGAATAATTTGTTTATAAAATTCTGCAGCATATTTACCTTGTTATTATTATTAAACACTGAATTACTGTTCAGTGCTCTATTTCTAAAATTTTCCATTTTTATGAAATATTTTGTAAATTTTTAAGTTAATTGAAGAGGTAGACAGAGAGTGATTAATAGAATTCTTTCATTTCACAATTATTCGGAATTTATTATCTATCGGTAGAGTTGGTTTTCCTTTGTAACTAGGTATAATAATTAGTGATTGATATAATTTATCGTAGGAGTCGTATAATAAAAAAAAAATTGGAAACACTTTTTAATCTTATAGCTAAAAAAAAAGAGTTGTTTCTTAGGTTAATAATAATTTATAAATAGACTACGGATTTAAATTTGCAATATACAATTCGAAACACTTGATAAAAATGAATGAAAAACATATGGAAATGATTGCGTGTGTTTATATTTAAAAACAGCTTTTGGCGGAGCTTTTTAATGTCAAAAAAGGAAGTTGCCACTACTTTCTTGTCACGTGCTGTCATAAGACCCTGCTTAGACTGTATTTTCACTACGTCATGGTCTGCTATTAAAGGCGTCCCCAAACCAACGCGAAACATTCGCCGACGACGCGAAATCATTCACAATAAAGGCTCTCCCAAACCAACGCGAAATCATAGCGAATCATTCGCAGAGTCAGTTTTTTGTTGTTGTTTTGTATTATATATCTTTCATATTTTGTGTTATTATTCGCCTCATCATTTAAAGGCTCTCCCAAACCAACGCGAATTCGTAGCGAATCATTCGAAAAGGCGATTTTTTGTTGTTGTTTAGCGTTGTGTATCTTTCATATTTTGTATTATTGTGAATGATTTCGCGTCGTCGGCGAATGTTTCGCGTTGGTTTGGGGGAGCCTTTAAGGATCTCCAAACCAACGCGAAACATTCGCCGACGACGCGAAATCATTCACAATAATACAAAATATGAAAGATACACAATGGGTAATATTAATAACATGCTGGCTCCACCTGCCATGAACGATGCCAAGACTATGAACATGTCTAATAAAAATCCAATAGAGCCTGAAAAATCCATGTCTTGTCGACGACATGTCGAAGAAAACCAATTTTTGAACAAGACATGAACGCTGTTCAAAGCTTGCCATGAAATTTGACGTTTCCCGTGCGTGTGAGTTTTTTCTGGTTTTCCTTGTATCTAGAGGTAGCTGGATATAAAAAAGGTCTTCCTACTGTTATCTGGAGTCTAAAGGGTGTGTATTATTGCAAAAAATAGAAGTAGTGGTGAGAGGGAAATGAAACGACATGACATGAATTGCCCAGCGAGAAAAAATCTGCTGATTGTTGATTGGATTGTGATGGTTGCGATGTTGGGCATCTGTATGCCCTGTGGAGTCGGGGTGTAAGCCCGAGCAATTGCTTTTGCTAGCTAGAATTGTCAAATCTGCTTCATAATTATAAAAAATGTATAGCAATTGCTTTTGCTTTCTCTATCTTCGAAAAACAATGCCACCGCTCATTTGCTTCAATCGGTAATTATAAAACACAAAAAATATAGCAATTACTAGAAAATTTGAAGTCTGCTATTGAGGTGACTTAGAACATTTGCTACGGATATTAACGTGAAATATTTTTCTTAAGACTTATAAAATCATTCAATTTAATTAATTTAAAAGAAAATACATTCAATTAAATGTTTGGTATTCTTGATCTTTTGCGTCAAGATGAATGAAATAGGTTTGCACATCATTCCACTCTTACCGGCAGTAGGTCCCCTTTCACACGAAGAAACAAGTTGCTGGAGATTTTTTGACGTTTTCTTTTAATCTCCTTAAAAATCTCTTGTACCTATCATACGAGGAAACAAATCTCCAGGCAATTTTTGAAATTTCCTTTGGAAGTCTGTTGGTTGAACACACCTAAGCCTAGATGTGAAAGGGAATGTCAAAAAAATCTCCTCAAATCCTCGACCGGGGAGATTTTGTTCGCCCCTTTTTCCTGTGTGAATTTTACGTTGTGGAAATCAAAGTTGAGAACGAGAAATATTCAAGAACAAACGATTTATCAATGCCAAAGGGAAAAATCTATTTTATTTGATTAGATTCACTTGCAATATTGAAATAAAATTCTATGAAATTATTGAATAAAATTTCTTTTCAGAGAACAGCTGTTTTCTGTGATGTAATCTCCTCAAAAATCTCATGTCAAAATTTAGCTTGGATATTAGCTGGTGTTTGGAGAGAAATGTGGGAGCGAAATTTTAGCTCGATCTGCGTACTAAGCTTTAATAAACAATTATTGATCAATTTTATAACTGTCATCCACAAAATAGTGCATAAAAGTGAAATAAACGTGAAATAAAACAATAAATATAGCTCGGTAGAATGTTTTTGACAAGAGTAGTATCTCTTTGTATTCTATGAAAAAATAATCTATGAAATTGCCGATCTCTTTATGATTTTCGTTACATTAGCTATGTTTTTTTGCATATCCAAATAAAATTGTGTGAAAGAAACGACAACAAAGAAAAACAATTTACATGTTAAATACAACAACAACTATGTCCATTTAGAGTTAGCTTAGTCCAGATAATTAACTGGAGTTAACTTTTGTCCCGATAAAAACGGTATTGCCAGACTACCATTGTCGTTGTGTTATCGATAATTTGTATAGAAATGTCAAATGTTTGTTAGTAAGTCTGCTATTACACAACGACTTTAGAGTCATGACTCTTTTCGAACATAGTGAGTGCGACAGAGAAGAAAAATGAAATGGAAGACCAATTGCCCTGTGAGTCGTGGGCCAAGTTTCGGCGACTCATTTTTGACGTTTCTCTTTTCGCTCGTTCGTAGGTTTGAAGTTTCTTTGACAAATTATTTAATTAATTGACAAATTAAAAATTGTATTTTTGTCTGTTTATTCCTTTACTTTTAATTTCAACTAAAACAATTCAATTTAAGACTTCAATAATTTTTTAAGAAGAATTATATCCAGCCATAGAAAAATAGTTATTATATGTAATTCAAAATTAAGAAATTTGTTGTTTACCTTTTTAATTTATGTTGTCATGGTTTGCTTTCTACAACGATATACGCTTCCTATCCATCGCATCACCATCAGCAACAAGCGGCAGCTCAGCAGACTCACATTAGTGATGATGACGCGATATGGTGCCACAAGCCCCTATAAACAGGCGAAGCCACAGAAAACCATGACGCCTATAGCTTCAGCATTAGCAATTGTTTGCGCTACAACAACAAATAATCATCCTCCCGCTGTGATAAAGTGTCCTAACACATTCTAATCCTATAGCGACGGCCATGGCGAACACCACCACCAACATAACTAGCAGGAAAGCAGCAGCAACATCACCAACATTAGTAGAAAAATCCATAATAATAAATCTAGTATAGCTGATAAAGCATCAAAGACTGATAAGTCGCTGTTAACCCGCTTTTTGGAGCAGCAGCAGCAGTAACAACATGTCTGCCAAAACAGTGGTAACATTCTGTTTGCAAATTTTTAACATTTTCTCGTATTATAGATATATTTCAACCAAAAGAAGATTCAAAAATTGGGGAAGATGTTTTCAAAGAAGGAAGTCAAGAAAGCGTCATGGTGAAACTCTACAACCCTTCATAATCAGTGATTGCACTAGATGAGTTTGATTTCGGAAAGGAATCTTGAACATGGAAAATACCTATTCTACTCCGGACACAAAGAGCTGCACGAAATTATTCAGAATCTTCTAAATCCCACCTATAAGCTGATCGGACGGCCCCAATATATGGTGACTCTGAAGCCCCAAGTATCCGAAAGAACAAATAGTTATAAACTTAAGTATTTCTAATTGAATTTGTTGCTAACAAAGAGTATTGTCAGTGTTTCGTTTTCTCCCCCAGACCTTCCCGTACGCAATGAAGGTTTCCTGCTCATAAAACCACATCGAAAGACGCCTGCACGAAAATTATCGACAGCGATGATATCGAACAAGAAGCCACATACGATCAATTAAACTTTTTGCTGCCCAAAAACAACATCTAGCGGCTACAATACCAAAGTGACTGCCTCATCGGTATCGAATCGGAAGCCAGCCAGGATTCTAGCACTGATCGATTATGAACTAATCGCCAGCCCAAGAGCCCATCAAGATCCAAGTTGTCAATGATTTCATTAAGGCTAAGGTGTAGCTCAAAATCAATATAGTAAATATCTCAACAACTAGAACTCAGAAATGGCTCTAAGTCATACAAATTATAATGGACTAAACTATAATATTGTCAGCAAATCTAAACGTGTTCCACCATCATTCATTAGAATCGCGTTTTTTTAAACAAATTAAACAACTTATCATTTTTAAAATTATGTTTTTGTTTTAATCAAACCAAAAAAATAAATACTATAACACTTTTTTCAAAAAATATTCAGAATTGAATGATCATTCCATGATGCATTCTCTAAGCACTTCTACATGAATTCTTAAATACACAGTTCGAATAGGTTTGGATTGGTTCACAATTCGGTCGGTTCCAATCTATGGTAATTGCTACTGCTAACCTTTTCTCTCCTTCTCTGGCAACTAAAGTGGGGCCTGTGCTGGTTGCATTATGGTGCTTCTGCTGCCACTGTCGCTCCCACTGTTGCTTCCAATAGGTTTTTGCTGACTAAGAAATTGTTGCTATCATCGTCGCCGTTGATGTTCGCACCACTTCGGCTTCAACAGTCCACGCTTCAAGTTTTATGTAAACAAATCTAGAGGAAACAAATTGTTTAGAGTCGATTAATACAAAATAAACCAAACTATACTCACACACAACCACCACGGTGAATTTGACTTTTTTGACCACTGTTCAGGATCGCAAAAACCACATATCGAGAGTGATCTATGTGAGAGACTCTTGGTGTCGTACCATCTTAGGCTGGGAAATTGCTTTTTTATTCCCCGCTGCCTAGTTAAATAAACAGCCAAATTGAACACAAAAAATAAACCACATTTTTTCTCAACCTATACCTCAATTAATAAAGATAAAAAAATAATTTTATTTAAAGAAAAAGAAATGAATGCATGAATTTTAAAAAATACCTATTTTACTTACAAAGAAATAGGTAAACTGCAGAACCTTCATAAATTTGACACCGAAAGTCAAAGTAAAAGAAAACTGTCAAATTTGAGTCAAGACGCAAAAGTCATGGTGTAATAGCACGTGCCTTACGGGATGAATTTTCAAAGAAGAATTCGAAGAAGAGTCATGACTCTTAAGTCTCCGTGTAATAGCAGACTAAGATAGTTCAAAACAAAATGGCAGACCAAGGCAAATGTTGAAATGTCCCGATGTCGTTTTTTTCGCCTAACTCCATATGGACATACAAAAAAACGCAGCTATTATATCTACATGAAGTGTTAAGAGCCACAAACACCATGGCAAATGTAAAGTCTGCTATTACACGACGACTTTAGAGTCATGACTCTTTTCGAACATAATGAGTGCGACAGAGAAGAAAAATGAAATGGAAGACCAATTGCCCTGTGAGTCGTGGGCCAAGTTTCGGCGACTCATTTTTGACGTTTCTCTTTCTGCTCATTCGTCTTTCATCTCTTCTGCATAAATCTTTTTTCTTTACTATTGTCACTTGTCATTCATTTTTAGATATTCGAATCGTGCTTGGATTCAATTAAAATCTAATTTATTTTGGGATTATTTGAATAAAAATAAAATGGCACCAAAAAGCAAAATATCTGCAGGATTAAGGCTCTAGCAAACCAACGCGAAACATTTGCCAACGACGCGACAAAATATGAAAGATACACAATGCTAAACAACAACAAAAAAACGCCTTTGCGAATGATTCGCTATGATTTCGCGTTGGTTTGGGAGAGCCTTTAAAGCCCCAGGAACTGCCTTTAAAGACAAATGCAAGCCGGCTGATGTTTGTATGAGCAATATTCAAGCAGTTGTTTCCGATGCCATCCGAACAAGTCTGGGTCCCCGTGGTATCGTGGTATGGATAAAATAATCCAATCAGGCAGTGAAAAGTTTCCATCACCAACGATGGCGCAACATTTCTCAAGCAAATGAACGTTCTTCATCCAACCAGCCAAGATATTGGTTGCACATCACGCGCCATCACTAATTTTTTCGCCGAGAATGTCGTCCAACCATCGTTAGTCTGTATTTCAGAGATTTTGCAAGCCACAGAGACTAAATAGCTCTTAAACTCGACGCATTCACAACGGAATTTATTTTTCGTTTTCATTAATATTCTGATGGCTTGTCCTCTCCCTTACAATTTAGGAAACAAGAACAAACTATGCGAAACGTGTATTAAAAATCTAAGAAAAATAAAATCAATAAATACGAAGCATATTCTGCACAGATAATGGGCGCTTTTAATTTTAAAATTTATTTTTTCATAGATTTTCTACAAAAACAAAACCAATACAAACTCCTTCGGGAACAATACCTATGCGAACTCATTTTTAGGGAAGTACCTTTATCTTTGCAAACTGTAGTTCCTCGTGGCATGATGGGATGGAAATGTGTACTTCGGGATTTCCATTTCACAACAAATTGGCATTTTTGTATTCTTATCTGTCACTCTTACTAGCCGCATTCAACAAAAAAAAAATGCATTTAGAAAATTAAATTTTTTGAATTTACTAATCCTCTGATTGGCCAGCTGTCAGTAGAAAAATCAGAAATCTGAATATTCAATACTGAAATTTGATGAGAAATACACCGAAAATCAAAGTAAAAGAAAACTGTCAAATTTGAGTCAAGACTCAAAAGTCATGGTGTAATAGCACTTGCCTCGCGGGATGAATTTTCAAAGAAGAATTCGAAGAAGAGTCATGACTCTAGAGTCGTCGTGTAATAGCAGACAAAGCAATAGCTAAGTTCGAATTTTCGAACCAACTTAAGCAAGGTAGATTTTTATTAATACAGCCTAGTACGCAGATCGAGCTAAAATTTCGCTCCCACATTTCTCTCCAAACAACCAGCTAATATACAAGCTAAATTTTGACATAAAATTTTTGTGGAGATTACTTCACAGAAAACAGCTGTTCTCTGAAAAGAAATTTTATTCAATTATTTCACAGAATTTTATTTCAATATTTCAAGTGAATCTAATCAAATAAAATAGATTTTTCCCTTTGGTATTGATAAATACCCAACTAACAATTTAACTTGTATTAGGTCCGATTTTTAAAATCTGATAAGCTATAGCTCACATAGAACTAATATAAGGCTTTCTTATACAATTCAACCATTTTCCAATATTTATTTTTGTTTATAGCCTGTTTAATGCCTTTTAAAATGAAATTAGCAAGTTATACATAAGGCTTGTATACTTAAGTATAAAAGCCTTGTTTTAAGGCCTGCCCAAGTTGTTTTACTGAAAGTAAACAAAATAAATTCGTATACGGCTTTCTTAAATAAGCTTGCTACACAGCACACAGCAGCAAGATTTGACATTTCTCTGGAGTTGAAAATATTCTGCAGCGGGTGTAACAAATATTCTAAAGTGTTCGTCATTAAATTGAAAAGATTAAAAACAAATATTTTATTAAAAAACCTAATTCGTCAAAAAATAGTGAATAATTAATAAGAAGTTATCAAAACAACAATGAACTTCGATTTCAAGTGTCCAAAGTCGATTAACACTATGAAGCGCGCGCTCGCCGATGTGTTCCTCGATTGATGTGTTTCTTGATAGAATTTGTGTGTTTTTTTTTTTTCTTAGCTTTAATGAATGCATAACTATTTTTGTTTATTTTTGCAACTTTTCTCGTAAATATATTTGTTTTTAATCTTACAAAACAATGCGAAAAAATAAATGCACTTTTGAATGTTTGATATGAATTTGTATGCGCATAAGTTTGTTTGCTTTTTGCCTCAAATCTACTGACAAATGGCACACATAATCCCACATAAAAAAAAATTTAATTTTTACAAATTCCATCGAACCAAAAATCGTTCTGAAATGATTTTAAGGAATTCGGCATTAAATCATTTAAAAATAAAATAAAAATTTTAAAGCAAACTTATTGAAATTATTGCCTTTTTTGGTGAGCTATATAGTTTTGTTTGTATAACAGCTGTATCCCTCCGTGAGGAGATTAATAGTTTTTATAAAATGTTAGTAGCAAACTTATTCAAATGATTGTCTTCTTTGATGAGCTATTTCGTTTAGCTTGTGACAGCTGTGTTGCTGTGTACCTCCTTGAGGAAATGTATAGTTTTTATAAAACGTTTGTGACAAACTTAATGAAATTATTGTCTCATTTCGTGAGCTATTTCGTATGGGTTGTGACGCTGTGCACATCTATGACGAAATATATAGTTTTTATAAAATGTTAGTAGCAAACTTATTGAAATGATTACCTTCTTCAGTAAGCTACCCTACCAGCGGACACAAAACATACACCAACGAGTCGCACGTACTTGCTGTTATAATTAAGTTTTTTCCTTAACGAGAAAATTTATTTTTAAAATTGTGATTTGATAGAAATAGAAGTATAAAGTGTGATCTTTTAAAAATAATTCACTCATTTTACACTCAAATGGTTATGTAGCCTCACATAATAATAGAGAAATAATTGTTTAAGATTTATACCTGCATATATAACTATATAAACTCGTATATTCTTGTATACTTCTTCTTTCAAATTCAAGAATTAATTGATTCACACTTTTTAAACTTAAAAAAAGTAACAAATATCAAGAAAATCGTATCATATCAGTATGATTTTGGCTAGATGACTCATCTACAAATATATACATAGTTGTAGATGTTCTCTATCATCGTATTATTAGAATTAAAATCTGGAGTGAATTTTTTTAAAATCCAAAACGTGACCTTAACTACCTGTATATTGCTGGTAAGATTGTACAGGCACAAGTATCAACTCATTAGAATTTTAGCATGCACCTTCTGAATTACGAATTGGCGTAGTGGGTAGCGTGCTGGATATGTGATTGGAGGGATGCGAGTTCAATCCTCGGAAAAGTAAGTAACATTTTTATAAATTAAATAATATTCTTATCATTTCAGAATATAGGAAAACGTTATCCAAACTCCCGTAAAGAAAATAAACTCACAAAATAAAAATACTAAAAATTAAATAAAATAATTCCAAGTAAGCAAATTTCTCTTATTACCTGCATTGAGTGGCTTTTATAAGGCCTAAATGTAAAATGTTTGTATGGCCTTTTCAGTGCCTTATTATACAAGCCTTATTATAACTTGTTTAGTTGAGCAATATTTTGTCTTTTTAAGACCTTTTAACAATATTGTTGGAAAGCTATTTAATTGCATAGGACTTGTGACGAAAGGTTTTAAGGGAATCAAATAGCTTCTTCAATGTGCGCCAAAATGATTTGCATAAGGCTAATTTAAGTTTCTAGACAAGTCAGAAAATAGCTTGTATTGACACTTAAACAACTTAAATTGTTAGTTGGGTAGTTTGTCCTTGAAAATTTCTCGTTCTCAATTTTGATTTTCACAAAGTAAAATTCACACAAGTCTAGTAAATAAAAGAGCCTGTCACAATTTAGCTCAGGAATTAATGTGCCGAACAATTATTTCACGCGCTAAATTTTGACAGATAAGAGGTTGGCTCTCATCGCGTAAGACGATAATCGTCTGACGACGTCGTTTGACGATTGTATTGCTTCATATAATTCAAAAATACATGAATCGTTTGAACGACGTCGCTTAGACGATTTAATTTTGCTTCATAAAGCTTTGAAAACTGTCAAATACAATCGTTTGAACGATGGCGATTGAACGACTGATATTTTACAATCGTCTCATACTATTTGGTTGGATTTTCTTAAATATGGTTCAAAAAAATCTTTGAACCAAACTAGGAATCAGCTAGTTTCTGAATGTCCTTGTCCTGAATATGTGTGGTTCTTAAAAAAAATCAACAAATAAAGGGAAGAAAATGCATATCTCTTATAAAAATTTATTTTTTGTCTCATTGGTACACCAGTTTATTATTTAGATCTAAGAACATCTATTAAGTCATTATAAATAATTGTTTTACTAACCGCAGAACCATTGAAATAGTGTCCGTCTTCATTGTGTCCAAAAATTCAATTAACGACTTAATCAAAACCCGAAATACTTTGAATATGGAGGATCTAGCGGTTGTTAAATTGGTTCTGTGAGGGATGGCATTGTCTTGGTATGTTGCTGATTTGCTTCTTATTTTCATTTCAATGAGGACTTATTACAGATTTCTTAAGCACTTGCCCGCTGGAAGACCAACATCCTAGTGCAAAAGTTCTTTTTGAACGAAGGAATTGGATTAGTCCTTCTGACTTACCGCTATCGAGTCCAGTGCGTTCACCTTAAATCCATCCGTAACGGTTTATATTGAATAAAAATCTTCAAAATACGTGACATTCTAAATTAAAACAACAAAAATTGAATTTCAAGTATACTTTTTGATGTTTCGAGTTGTTCTCAAACTGTTACAAAACGACACGACTGAACGACACGATTGATATATTATACGAACTTAAATATCGACGACGTGTCGTCGTGTACTACAATCGTTTGAACGACGATCGTCTTCAAAATTACGCGATGAGAGCCCTGTACAGTAAAGGCTCTCCCAAACCAACGCGAATCATTCGCCGACGACGCGAAACCATTCACAATAATACAAAATATGAAATATACATAATGCTAAACAACAACAAAAAAACGCCTTTGCGAATGAGCCTTAAGAATCGAAAATTTGATTTTTTAGCTGGAGCTGCGTACCTCTCGGCTAAAATGCTTGGCTAAATTTTAGCTTGGCTAAATTTTGGAGAGAATTTTGTATGGGAGCGAAATTTTAGCTCGATCTGCGTACTATGCTTACTAATATAAAGCAATTGCTAAATACTTTTACTTTGCTACGGAGTTTACTTCAAGCAATAATGCTAAGTAACAATAGCCCTGTTTTTTAGTGCACTTTTATCTTCGCTTAGAAAAAAGTAGCATGTTAATTACAACAACAAACTGGTATAATTCCGTATTGTTGTTGTACTTAACATGCTACTTTTTTCTAAGCGAAGATAAAAATGCACTAAAAAACAGGGCTAATAAAAAACTATCTTTGCGAATGATTCGCTATGATTTCACGTTGGTTTGGGAGGCATGGAGAAAACATAAACATCCGACTCTTGAGTCTCATTTGTTGTTGTGCAAAACATTGAAGTTGTTGTTGTTTCTATATGTTTTGAGGCGCCTCAAATTCTCTAATGTAGACACGATGAGACTCATGAGTCCGGACTCAATTTCCCAATCCAAACAGGCTCTAAGAAGAAAATATAAAAATTTGAGTTAACAGTCACGTTTTATGACCAAAATGCTCCATTTCATTCCATTTTGTTCATTTTAGCTTGTGCATTTATCAAAAAGATTTCTAATGAAAAATAACAAGTGGAAATTCTCCAAAATATGATTTCTTTGAACTTACCAAGACTGTTTGTCTATAGAGCCCAACTAACAAAATTGCTTCGCATTTCAGACATTATAGTGTTATTTGTTTCTATAGCGCTCCTATTACCCCTCTGACGAGAAGTAAATACCTTATTGGAGCATTACTGATTCCTTAAATATTTTCGGGTGCAAATTAGGTCAGCTTGATAGAAGCGATATACGAATGTTTCTTTAATCTCTCTATATTGCTCTTATGAAACGACGACATAGCTTTCGCTTCTATAGTCATCCTGCAAAATTATTATACAATCTCTATGTTAGTTTCTGTTACTTGCTAAGTGCAGCCACAAGCCATTTCTGCTATACTAGTAAAAACACAAACCACTTCTGGTATACTAAAGAGTATAGTCACAAACCAGCAGTGTGGAGAAAGTGCATACGAGCGGTTAACGTGGTGGACTTAGGCCCAATTCACATAGAACTGGCTTGAGGTTTTGGTGTGGCTCTGGCGTGCTGCATACATATTCCACGTTGTGGAATTCACATGTTGTCTTATGAGATAATACACACACAGATGACGAGGCGAGGGTATGGTATCACATGCCATCGCCACACCATATTGAAAACTCCAGTGGCCTACGTAAACGTCACGCCACAATGAAATCTCTCAGTCAAATGTCAATTTGTCAGGCACTAAAAAAAATTAAATGGGATTATGAGTTCAATAAAATGTATAAAAATTGAATTCTGCAATGAAATTTAAATACATGAAGATTTATGTAATTACGGGAGGACAAAATTACTGCAACAGGAGCGTGCAACACCAAACATGACAAAAAATAGCCCAACAATTCAAGGCAATTGTTTTTTTATATTTCATTTATTTTCTGTGAAGAAGCCATTTTCTTGTGAGGTGTTCCTCTGTGTTTGTGTGTGTATCTATTGTTATTCTGTCAAATAACCATTCCCTGTCATTTCTGTGTGAACAAAGCTCATCACAACCACACCACGCCCGTAGCAGGCCAGAACCACACCAGCACCATAAGCCACTTCTGTGTTAATCGCGCCTTACAGTGCGAGGGACCATGTTCGAACCTCATAGAAACCTTGTATTTTTTATAACTTATATAATATCTAATAAATTCTAAGATTGCATTTCAGATAAAAATAAAATATCAGCAAATAAATAGAATAAAATAAAAATATTAATTAAATATAAATCAATTGTGAAATATTTTTTTTTATTTTTCCACCTTCTCCTATAGACCTATAAATTGAGTCCAGTAAGTGTTTTTTGGAGCAATTGAACTAAGTCCATAAAGGTCTAATAGGAGCTTAAAAATGCCGCCCTTTTAATTCTATGGACTATTATATAATGATTATATGATTTCAATAAATGATTATGGGAATTTTCTTTGGATGATTAAAGGCGCAAAATTGTTAGATAGGAGCACTACATAGGGTCTAAAATGTCTATTGTCAATATTCATTGAACTACCCAATTTATTATCCTTCTTATTTTTTTCTGATACACCCAAAATGCTGCACTCTTGCAGGCAAATCACTCAATTTAACGTACAATTATTGTCAATTTTCATTGATACGTGTGGTGGCAATTTGCATCAATTTTTTTTGACAGAAATTGACAGAAAATGTCATCAATATTAACACGATAATAAAGGGCATACGACTTCTCATATGATCTGTCAAAAAAAACATACCATTTCGTGTGAACACACTTAGAACTCACAGTACACATATTAAAGGTAATATCATTAGAGCTTTGATTTTTGTTTCTTCTGCGCATATACCAAAATTTGTGTCAAATGTCAGTATTTGTTGTTGTTTTTACGTGTATTTAAGTCATCACCCTCCCAGCCATTTTCATTTCTGACAGTTTCAATTTAAATTTGTTGTTGTTTTTACGTGTGTTTTCTTCCTCACACTCACAGCCATTTTTTATTTTCGACTGACAACCTGCGCAGTATAATACCTTAGATTTGTGTACTGTGCTTAGAACTCATATGACTTCTCAAAAGCAAAAGGCATATATAACTTTTTTGACATTAGAACCGCAGCTTTTTATTTGAGAAGCCACACGGAATTTGTTGTTTTTAGTGGAAAACAATGAATTCAGGGCTCTGAAAACAGGAAATATTCTTGTAAGTATCCAGAACTTTGAATAAAAACAATAATGGATACTTTCAAAGGCGTAAGTTTGTCCTACAAACATTTATTTTTGCGATTACATGTTTTGTGAATCAAGTTTAGAAATTTTTCAACGAAACTGCCTTATATACGAAAAAGGAGGTTAATATCGACTAACCAAACATAATTGTTCAGTTTATATTTCATGAGCGCTCACTGAGCTGACGGAGCAAACATTTTTTTTACTTAAGCCTAGTACGCTGCTGATGCGAAACGAAATTTTTAGTTGGTCTCCAACGACACAACGAAATGCTTACGAAAACACAGCGAAAAAATATTCATTGGCAGTTACACCAATTCAAAAATTCAAATCCAATGCAACTGAAAAAAAAAGAACACAGACAGCCACACTGTCCACACTGTAATGAAAGAAACAACAAAAATACACACAAATGTCATTTTTCCGCACACAATAAATGGCCTGGGTAATTAATTGTGTGCGAAAAAGAGTGTAGACTTCTCCAAAAAGTATGCACCAATTTTCAGTTTCGTTCATCGAACAGCGTACTGCAGAACGAAAAGTAGAACTAAATTTTTAGTTTATGATTTCGTTATGTCATTTTTGTATGGGATTTTTCGTTTCGCATCAGCAGCGTACTAGGCTTTAGTATTTGACAGCAAAACTGGGGAAATTCTCTGAGCCCTCAGAAATATAAACTGGACAAATAGATTATACCCTACTTCGGATCTGGAAAGACGTATTTTTTGACAGATGATTGGAAATGAAATTTTCTCTCTGTTCTCTTCGGTCTTCGGTGTTATTTCTCTTTACAGACTAGTTCTCTTAAAAAGCATACAACTGTCAAAATTCTTCTAGTTACGAAATCGTGTGCAGAAAAAGTCCAAACCTGAGCTAGCCTAGCCAGAGCTACATTCTGCTAGATTGCAGCGAGAAGTTGTCTTATCTTTAGAAAGTTTAGTAAATAAAACAAAACAAAAAAAAGCAATTGTTATTCAAGTTGTCGTGGAGACTGATTCCCCGCATCTTTGCCAAATCCTTGCTCTGACCGTGTTTATTATAATCAATAATTAATATGACATCATAAGAAGAAGTTTCAGATTTCTGTTTCAGGAATATTTAATAGTCACATCCACTAACAACCTCCCAATAACTTGCCTCAAATTTTAGTTTTTCCAACCAGAATCTCGTTCTATTACATCAAAGAATACTAAGTGGCAATGTTGTCCCTCTACTATGTGACTGCAACCTTTGTCCAATCGTGGCGCATAAAGAAAGCTTGTAAAAAGATTGCAGAAAAATTCTCCGAGAAGTCCAGTGTCGTATTCTATGTTCTTCCCAAAGATGGTTATGGTTGGTATCTACCTACGTGAGTCAAAAGAATGTAGTCCTAGTTATTTGAAATTATCATTTCAGAAGCAAACCTCGTCACTTCAGAATTATGCATTAATCGTTCAGAAGCAAAGGTCTGTGATCTCCTTTGGATGTTTGCCGACCGCAGGGGTTGTTGCCTAACACCATCACAAAACGTTCACATCGGCCCATGGGTGACTTTTCCCGAACCACCTACCCTTATTCCATTCAACTGTACTTCCACAGAGGAACTAACTTTGGACAAGACAAAAACCGTGCATTTACTCCTGGAGACTGATATACTTCCTAGTTCGCCGGAAATGAACCTAGAAAATATTATGGTAAGAGGAAAATATCTATCATTTTATGTTGATTCATTTAATATACTTTTATTCGCTAATCGATTTTATATATACACATATTTATAATTTCTATAATAAGGTCATGAATACCCATTCTGTCTTTGAGGAACTTGCTCATGTTCGCTTTAAACAATTAAGCATGAGTACTACACCTCTTACCTCAGTATTCTTTTCGATGAGTGTATGGAAAGAACGTTTTTTGTTTTGACAATAACGATGGCGTAGTTGCTTGAATTTCTTACTTAGACACTTTTATTAGAGTGCAGGTAGCTATAACTCGAGGCGTTTTGTTGATTCAAAAAGATACATACCCATTGCATGGAGCATGTATTATGACCTAGATAAGAGTTTATTACACAAACAAAATGAGCTGAATTGAACCAAAGTTTTATACTCCAAGAAATGAAAATCGAGGACAAATCAAAGAAAAAGCCACTGCTTGCTCTTGTATCGTTTGACGTTACCCTATTCAGTTTAAAAATATGAAGCCAAGTTATGTAATTGAATGGAAAATGATAATCCATCCAAAACATACATACATATAAGCACATTTGGGTATTAAAAAAAAACATGATAAATAATGTTATGCTTATGGGTATTAAGAGGGTTGATAAGTTTGCATAAAACTAAGTTTAGAGGTTTCTTTATTCCTTTTCCTTTTATGTTAGTGGCCAAAGAAGGAAAGTTGAATGAACTTAAATATAAAGTGCACATGTTTTGCATTGCAAAACAAAATTGCCTCAGGGGTTTCTTTTTGTTTAGGTACGAGCTTCCGCTTGAATATCAAGCAAAATTGTGTAATCACTAGATTTGAAAAGTAAAATTTGGCATGCTAGTTTAGAATGCCGATGAAAAGGGTAAAATTTTAGATTAAACACTTCAGATTCTTTGTTGTAGTGAGCTTAGAGCAAGCTGCATTCTACAATCAGAGGCTCATCATGAGTGCATGTGTTAGTGGTTAGTAAAATTAAGCAAACTAACACAAGCACATGTATAACTACAAAATTAGAACAAAAACAAAATTAGATATAATATAAAAAAAACATTTAAACTAAACATACAAAGTTAAAACAATTAATACATTAACGAGAGTGGAGCACTGGTTCGAAATAATGTTTTTAATCCTATTTTACTCATGTTAAAATCAACAGATGAGGCGTTCAAGTTAAAAAGTTTGCACATGCGATTGAGTGGCTCGTGTGTGCCATAGTTTGTTCTGTGAAAAGGAACGTGAAAAAGTTCAAATCTTCGCAGGTGGTGGGATCCTCCTCGGTAATTAATTCCTACATGGGCTAGCAAGTCAGGCGCATCAGTTTCACCATTGATAAGTTGATGAAAAAATACCAAATCATTATTGACACGCCTTTGAGATAAAGTTTGAAGTTGCAGAAGCTGAATTCTGTGTTCATAGGGTGGAAGGTTATACGGATCAGCCCAGGGTAGACCTCTTAAGGCAAAACGAATGAATCTATGTTGTATTGCTTCAATACGACTTCTATGAATTTCGTAGAAGGGTGCCCATACTTGAGAGGCGTACTCAAGATGGGGTCGTACATAACAATTGTATAAGGAAAGGGTAACATACGGATCGTTAAATTCTTTTGCCCAGCGTTTTATAAATCCAAGCATGGAACTTGCCTTATTTACAATATAATTAATATGTTCTATGAAACATAGATCAGAACTAAAGTGAACACCCAGATCTTTGAAACTAAAAACACGACAGAGTGTGTGTTGTGAAATGGAATAATCAAAAGCACTCACTACTCGTTTTTTAGAGAAAGTTATAGTTTGACATTTAACTGGGTTAAGAGAAAGACCGTTCTTCCCACACCAAACATTAAAATTGCCAAGATCAGCCTGCAAGAGAATGTGGTCAGGACTAGAATGTATTGTTTTAAAAATTTTCATATCATCAGCATAAATAAGAATATCGCTAAAGTGTATACATGAAGCAACATCATTTATAGCAAGAATGAAAAGTAACGGGCCCAGATGGCTTCCTTGGGGGACACCCGAGTGAGCATTGAATGAGTTTGAAAGGATGTTTCTAAATTTTACGTGGTAAGATCTATTCTCAAGGTATGATTTTATCCATGCTATAAAAAAAATCGGAAAACCAAAAGCTTTGAGTTTGAATATAATAATGTTGTGACTAAGCTGGTCGAATGCTTTAGAAAAATCAGTGTATATACAATCAACTTCATTCCCGTTTTCTAATGCAAGCGAACATGTATGCAAAAACGTAAGAAGATTTGTAACCGTTGATTTTTTTCTCACAAAACCATGCTGTTGATCACATATTATATTTTTAGTATGAATTGCTAAGCTGTCGCAAACAACTTGTTCGAATAGTTTTGGAATGCAAGA
This sequence comes from Dasysyrphus tricinctus, assembly GCA_963921185.1. Taxonomy (NCBI): domain Eukaryota; kingdom Metazoa; phylum Arthropoda; class Insecta; order Diptera; family Syrphidae; genus Dasysyrphus; species Dasysyrphus tricinctus. The sequence continues at coordinate 246,542,809 of OY992530.1, forward strand.
GAGCTTTGCTATTGGCCTATAATTTTTGATGTCAGTTTTTTCGCCCTTTTTAAAGATTGGTGTAAGAAACGATTTCTTCCATAAATAGGGAAAACTGCCTGTCCTTAAAGAAAATTCAAACAAAAATTGAAGGGGTTGAACTAGTATATGTTTAATCTACATAAGTTAAATTCTAAGATCTATTTTGGAGTGCCTACATATACGCGAATTTTATAAATAAAATATTTAGCATGGAATCTCATTGTTAAACCTTTTTACTTTTGTAACCTTCCAAATGGCCAACAAAAAATGAACTGTAACAAAAAATTATTAGCTTGTATTTGTTTGTCAAAGGAACAGCTACCTTATGATAGGTTTCAACTAGTGGTTGTTCATTTAGCCAAAAAAATTCTTTTGAAATGAGCTTTTCTTTGCTTGCCCATTTACATAGGAACCATTATCTGTGTACTCGGACATCTTATTTTTCCCAAAAAAAGCTCCACAGATTTTTCAAAAAAAAAAATTCAATACACTTTTTGAAAAATGGTTATTAATGGTAACTCCCAAGGAACCATTTTTTTTTGTTTTCTTTGAAAAATTGATCAATTTTTTTAAGAAAAAGTTTCCAAAAAGAAAATTTAGCATAGGCTTGTGTAACAACATTTGCAAAAAATTAATTTTCGGATATTGAAAAAAAATTAAAAAATTCAATGGCTGGAATGCGAAAAAAACTCGCCCAGTCTCACGAGACTGAGCTCTAGGAATGAGCTATAGATATGAATATTAAGCATTTACAATGAGACAAATCTCAATTTGGTTTCAAGAAACGTGATATTTCAGTCTCAAATAGAAAAAAAAACTTTCGGTGGAAAAATATATTATCAAGTGAAAGCAGTGAAATTGATAGCTCCTCCAAATACAAATACCTTTTTTGTAAACTTTATAAAGACAAAAAATTAGGTCTTATTTCAAAATCGGAATATGAAAAAAAAGTTTGAAAACTAGAAATACTGTAATTTTCAAAGAAAACAACTATAGACTAAGAGCCCACAGCAGATTTTGGGTGTGAACGATAGCAAAAAAAGAAGTATAGGCGTCGAAAGCTTCATTAAAGGCTATTAAAAAAATCAAAGTCTTGCAGTCCACAACTGGGGCCTTTGCGAGTAACAGTGCATCGAAAAAAAAAATATGAATGCAACTTTGAGGATAATCGTGTTAATCGAAATTGGTTTACACCCAGCCCTAGATAAGCTCCGCGGATCCCATATCACGGAATCTGAGACTATTTGAGTGTTAAATTCGCCCTGCCAGACTGTTAAAAAAACCGTTTTTCACTTTGAATTTTGAATTTTTTAAACGGTCTGGTAGAGCCAACTATACACTCAAATGGTCTCAGATTCCGTGATATGTGATCCGAGGAGCTTATCTAGGGATGAGTGAAAACCAATTTCGGCTAACACGATTATCCTCGAAGTTGCATTCATATTTTTTTTTCGATGCACTGTTACTTGCAAAGGCCCCAGTTGTGGACTGCAAGACTTTGATTTTTTTAATAGCCTTTAATGAAGCTTTCGACGCCTATACTTCTTTTTTTGCTATCGTTCACACCCAAAATCTGCTGTGGGCTCTCGGTCTACTAATATTAAAATCAGGTTAAAAGAAAAATGTGACATAAATAAATTCGGTACAAAGAAATTGAACCTAAACTATGGGAAAGTAATTATTGATAAAAACATGGAAATCATTTTTAATTGTATAAACAACTCGTAAAAGCTAAAAAACAAGAATTTAACATTTTCGTAACATTACAAAAAATTGTGGTATGCTAGTTTTGAGTACTTATTAATATAAGTACATATATGTATACATTCAAAACTGAAATTTAAAATTAATTCATCAACCACTTTTTGAAATTTTGAATTTTCAAAAAAAGGTTTGATTGTTTTTTCAAAAATCCAAAATTAATTTTTTTTAAATTTTGGTTAACGTTTTAAAAAAGCTAAAAGTTCAAGTGAGCTCAACTCCATAATTTGGAGTTGATCTCACTTGAACTTTTAACTTGAATTATAAATATTCAGTCACTCCACTTAAGCAGAAGAATTTCTTTTCAAATTTTCTTCATAGTCTATTAAAAAAGCTTTTGTGTAAATTTTTTATTGGGATCAGTTGGGGCGCCAATGAGAAAAGCGAAAGTAAAAAAAACGTAAAATAGCAAAATACCGTTCAGTTTTTTGTAAACAACAAAATTATCAAAAAGTACACCTTTTTACAGTAATTCACTGATTTTTTTATCAAAATCATTAGAGCCCTTTTCAAAGTTTATACATTTTTCTCTAAGGATTGTATGGCAAGTTCCGTTATTTTTGGAGCTAAAAAAATCAATTTTTCCAAAAAACCTTAATTCCAAAAATTGAATCACTTCAGCGGTTTGGACTGTAGATCAAGGTTCGTGTTTTCTATTATCGTATTGACTGAAAGAATCCAAAACTTGCCCCTATAGTACCTATGTATATCGCATGTAAAAAAATTGTTATTGCTTTAGGTTGAGATGGGGTAAACTATATTCTCTTGTTGGCTCAATGGTAGCAAAAATATTTAGGTATTTAGCATTGTACTTCCCAAAACAACTAATTTACAGTCACAACATTTTGATAGAGTTATCTCATTTAAATGAGATTTGGCCTTTTTTTTTGCATACGAAAATCTCTCAAATGAGAAAGATCTCTAAATTAAGAAGTTTCACTTTGCCTTGGTGGGAAGAGGCTTACGTTTCGATTCTTCAGCAATACAGCTGCAGTGTAAAATAACTAAGAAAACCAAATAACAAAACATAGCTGTTAAAATGAAAAATTATAGAAAAAAGTCACAATGCAAAACAAAATCGACTGGGAGTCGGCAGTAGTCACAACTATCGGCAATGGCTTGGCCTCGAAAAAGGACAAGTCGCCAGTGACCAAAACAGTAAAAACAACAACAACAATATGAAAAACGATTAATGACAATGCTAAAGATGGCAATCCTGTTTATAGCGGGGGCGTCAATGAAATCGATGAGATCCTTTCTGAAGACCTCGACCCAGAAGAATTGGCGACGTCTCATTTTTGCCACTAAAAAGCATCCTAAAATTCATTCAGAATTCAGGATGGTTCAGTGAAACTAAAACTTCCACTAGCTCCCTCCCCTTACCCTTCCTTTACCTACATCTCACATATTCTGAGGAGTGCAATGAATCCATTGAAATCCGAGTGACTAGTTTTTTTTATATGAAAACAATATACTTGCCATATAGAGCAAGGAAAGTTTTTTTAGTAAATCAACATCCAAAATCTCCTTGCGTTGCTTTACGGTCCTAATAATAACAGTTATAGCCTAAGCGACTAAGCCGAAACATGTGAATAAACAACCGAAAGCTAAAAAATATTAAGCTAAAGCTTAAATTTTCTATTCTATTCATTAAACAAAGCTTAAGCTAGAACTGTCTAGCTTTAGCTACTTGTAATAGCTATGATAGCTAACTTTAATTGCTTCCAAAAATAGCTTTAACTTTTTTTACTTGCGATATAGGTACTATAAGGCAAGTTTTGGATTCGTGCAAAAACAAAATTTCGAGATAACAATCAAACATGACATTATAAGATGATAGAGAACACGAAGAAAGTGGGGGCAAAATTCTGTCTGTCTGTTCGGTTACAGCCTAAACTGTTGGATCGATTTTCTCAAAACTTGGTGCATAGTGGTATTTGGTGATTCTGCCCACATAATTTTTTCATTTTTTTTAGAATCGAAAATAACGGTACCTGCCCGAAGAAGAGGTTCATCTATACCAAATGTACGCATTTTCAATAAGAGAGCTTGATGCCAAACTCTATCAAACGCTTTTGAAGTATCGAGTGAAATAATTAGCCAGTTTATATTTCTTGAGCACTCAGTAATTTTTCTCCTTTCTTTGACAGAGCCGGAGGATAAAATATAAACAGGATTCCTCAAATAGAAGTCAATACATCTCTCTTTTTCTTTTCTTCTTATGTAATTAACTGCGACAAAATATAATAGAGCAAGCGAATCAAAAAAATTTCAGTCTCAGTTTTTAAGGGGAAATGTGAGGAATTTTTGTGAGGAATCGTGTTTATATTTCAGAGTCCTCTGAGCCCTCTGAGATCTCAGAAATATAAACTGGCCAAATCTTACTTACTCCAAGATGATGTTAAGATTGGTCTCACTATTCTGTGAGATATACCATCAGATCACTATTGCTACGAAAGCCATTAAGAAGATTCCGTTATTAAAGATATTTCTTAAAGTGATAAATTAATCATAATCAATCTTATGCCTTATTTACAATGACTGCATAATTGCCTGTATAATGACCAAACAACTGAATTTGTCCATTCTTTTGCCAGTGTATTGACAAATAGCTGCTAGAATAATATCAATTTGTCACTCGCGTAAATGCGGCATTAGACGGTTTGGAATTTAATGATACAGTTTTTCTTTTTAAATAATGAAGTGAAGTCTTGCTCCAGCGTTCCAATATTTTCTTCCACACGATAATTTTTTTTTATTTAATAAAACCCAAAAAGTCTAGAACTTCTTCTTTTTTTTCAGATTGAAAAATACGGTAAGCCAATTGCATGGAAAGTCGATTCACATTTTGCGGTACTACTCGAGAGCGACATTGATAATTTTACAAACCTACTCATAGCCACATTCTTGCAAAACAATTTATGCATTAACGATTCGCTACCTTTAATTCGTATTGAATGTAAGGCGCAATCAAAAATTTCATTAAAATTATGGTCGTGTATTGGTTTTCTATTTTTTTGTTTCTCATTCACAATTAAGCTGTTGGATATGAAGGTCAACCTCAGCCATATGAAATGATGAAAAAACATCTCCGTAAGCAGCTTACCTCACGTTGTGACTTCCAACTCGGCGAAGAAGAATGGCTTAAGCATTTAGATGGTTTACGTAGTTTAAGTGTACTTGCAAATCAGGCAACTGAATTTGAGTATAATAAAAATCGAACCGAAGGCAAAACTGGAATAGTCAAACCAGATTTAATACCATCAGGTAAAAATCTATCTGATCCTTCGTCTCAAAATACAGAAGATATAGCAGACTCGAGAAAATCATCGCCCATTAAGGTTGTAAGTGAAAAACCCAAAATTGAAGCTAAGGTTAGCCCAATGAAACGTGTCACAGAAGAACCAGTAATTAAGTCAATAAAAATAGACACCTCTGTTAAGGTTCCATCTAAGTCAGTCGTTAAACAAGTCGAAGTTAAGAAAGATGACATTAAATCCAAGCCCACCGAAGAAGTAATCGAGTCAAAACCATCTCACGTAGAATCAGTAGTTACTGCTAAAATCGAACCTATTCCAAGATCATTCCCAGAACCTAATCTAGCTGCAGCTACTCCAGTAGATATGGCGCCTAAAAAAGAAGAGAAAAAGGCTGAAATTTTGCAAAATAAAATCCCAGAAGCCGTCTCGGCTGTAAAGAACAATACAAAACGACCAAGTCTTCGAAGAAGCAAAGAAAGTTTAAAGGATTGTAAACCTCTTAATATTCTAGTCTATTCTGATATTGCAACCTCTAGAGAAAATGTGGTTTCAACACTTAAAAATATCCTGGAGAGAGATATGTAGGAAATGCGCATTATTTGCAATCTGGTTCATTGTTTTTATCCTTCTGTGTTTTTGTTTCTCAGGTACACAGTTTACCCTCTGACTTCACAACAGGCCAAAGAAAAATCATGGATTGACAACACATCCCTTTTGGTGATATGTGGATCTGTTACCTCAGATCTAGGAGAGATTCTAGTAGATTTCTTTCTGCAAGGCGGGAAGCTTTTGTCCCTGTGCTCTGATGTCCTGCATATTGTACTCCCAACATATCGTACTGCCGAGGTTAGTAAAATTGTTGATTTTCTATTATATCCTATAATTTGGTATTCGTTCTCTTAGGTTCGCGAGCATGAACTTGTCCAGTTTTCTTATGATAAATGGCAAAAAGTAAAGATGATGCACTATATTTTCTGTTACCATCCATCGCCGGTAAAAAAGAATTTTTCCACCGATAGCGATGAATCGAGTTCGACTCTCGCAAAGAAACCGTAAGTCTTGCATGTTTTTTCCTCTTTTTATTGTGTGGTTTAGTTTTCCATTTTATTTTTTGAGTTACTCTAAAATGGTGTTTTTATATGCCCCAATTCTCTATATAATTGTGTGTGTGCGTGTGTATAAATTAAGTCTTTTGTATAAAATATTTATTTTTTTAATTATTTATGAATTTTTCACAACGAGAATGAAACTATTGGCTTTGAAATAAAAAAAAACTATTGCAGCTATGTATCTAAATTTTTATTAAAAATCGTTTTTCATTCATTTTGGTTTCTCAATTTTTTTTTCTATTAAATCATTAAATTTGGGCTGTAAGACTAATTTTTGACTTTTTGAAATTTTATCGCTCGCTAAATCACTTACACATGTTGGCATATATGGACATTCATTCAAACTACGATTTTTTAAATAGGTATCAAAATGGATTGGTTGATAGTCAAGAAAATGAAGACTTCAACATGGGTTACCTTACACTATAATTAATCTGTGTGTGGGTGTTTTAAGCTAAAAGGAATAACAAAAACTAATCTAACTATTTCAAATGTTTATGATAGAAAAAAAAACATCATAAAGCATATACAACAGTGGCTTAATTATGCCAAGTCTGGCTAGCGTTAGATAAACACCATCTAACCATATGGTGTCGAAATCATTCTCCAAACAGACCCCCCGTACACTGTTTTTAGATTTGTTCCATTTGATAACCGAACATAGTATCCGATATGATATTGTTGTCCTCTACCCACTAAGACCGAGCTCTATAAATAACTCTCCGAATAAAACTCGAAGATGCGACGTATTGGAGTTGTCTTTTCCTATTCTCCAATGAACTGGATAACATGCATTATTCAGAGCGTTGTTAAACAGTGTGTATAAATCTCAACTGCTTTCCGAGGTAGAGGTTGTAGTACAGTGTTGGATATATCATCAACTCACTAGTGATGATAACTATAGTGTTTTTTATATTTCTACGCACTAAACACTACTATTTACTACCTATAAATATTTTTTGAATATTTTTAAATGAAGATAAGCATTTTCTTCTTCGAAAGATGAGGTATCATGATTTTATGTTAAAATCTGTTATGTTCTGCTCTGATCTTTTTTCACTGAAAAGTCTCGTCACCGATACTTCTGAAAAATTAATCTGTTTAATTCATTAAGAACGATTCTCGATTTTGAGTGTAGATCTTGCACAGTTCAATATAAAGTGCTATATGGTTGCGGTTCTAAATTAAAAAAAATTGTATTTGGTTCAAGTCTGACTTTTGAGGTGGCTGCTGAAACAAATACCTTCACTCATTCATCTCTTGTTTTTGCATAATTCATCAACCAATTTTGTAAGCAGGCTACATTGTACATATGTATAATTTTATGAATGCTATTGGATTATGTTGTACAGTAAAAATCCGCCAAATCATTAAAACACCATAACCTTACTAAAAAAAAGAGAAGATTTTATTTCACAAATCACCTTCATCGGATGAAAAACTTGGTCAAAACAAAAACTAACGCACGTATGTATGTATTCCTATAAGCGTATCAACAACTTCCATTATCATAACGCAAGCATATATACCATCGCAAAACCAAACTATACACTGCAGTTCTAAACTCATAAAAAAAGCTAAAACCCGTTATCATAATCAATCAAACCAAAACACAAAAAAATACCATCATTTGCCTGCTTGCTCGAAAATTTTTTTTTGTCTTTATATCGTCGTTTTTTTGCTCGTGTGTGAAAACTTCTTCGTATTTGTGGTCACATTACATCCGGCTTAGAGCTATAGTGTGTCCAAGGTCCATTGAATTGAAAGATCTACAAGGAGACATGCACAATTTGGACGTTAAGGTTCTGGGTTCCGAGGAGACGTGGAATACCCCGAGTTTGCTTTTGGCCACCAACTGGAAGAGCGGTGGAAAGGCTGTATTCTCTCAGGTACTGTTATCTTTTTCAAATTTGTATATCAGTTATCTGAATAAGCGGGTTGTTGTGAAAAAAATCTAAAAGATAGATGTTACCATTATTGAGATATAAAACTGAAATTTTTTTTGATTGAAATATTCCAATGAACTCGTTTTTTCGTAACTGTTTTTTTTTTCTATAAATGTTGTTACATTTTAATAATTTCCTGTAAAATCTACTATAGGTGCACTTGGAAATAAATCCATGTGAATACGAGTCTGATGAAAGCAAATACAAAGTTTTGAAAGAGAATGAACAGAATCGCTTGGAAATATTTGCCGATCTTCTTGTAAAACACCTTGGCTTTATAACTAAAAAAGAAGCAGTATTACAGGCTGAACCAAAAATAACTTACCAGAATGCGTATTTCTTGGGAAGACATGAGGTAAGAAATTATTTGTTGCGAAATAGAATGGCACAGTATTTTAAAAAATGACTTTAATTATAAAGTGAGTAAACACTCTTATGATTTCTGAAGTTACATGGATTTTAAACCAACAAATAAACTCGTTAAATATGGAATAAGTTCATTCGAGATAACAATCAAACGTTGATAAGAAAACATAAAAAGGCACAATTCTGTCTGTCTGTCTGTACCTTGAACTACAGTCTAAACCACTCAAGCTATCGTCTTCAAATTATGAACTTAAGGTTCTTTGTAATAGGGAAAATAGTTTTTTAGAACCAAAAATAAAAGGTACTTACCATACAACCATTAAGGAAAAGCTTATTTATCTCAAAAATGGTTTAGACAAAAAATTAGTGCTTATTGTAGGTATGGTGCATGTGTTTGTGGAAAAAATGACCAAAAACCGCTACTAACGATATCTGCCGGCAATAAACATAGCTGCTAATGAACTAATCGGATATAAGAATAGAATGAAAACTACTGTTCATGAAAAGTCCGGTGATGGAGATTCTTTTGTTCAATTTTATTGTAAACGAAGAAATGCGTACAAAAAACACGGGAACTGGTGCTTACCGCGCAAATTGTGTACTTCCGATGTATAGGTAATATGTATGCATGCATAATGTATATCATATGGGAAGTTATGTATTCGTAAAAAAAATCGAACTCAAGATTTTGATCAAACTTGTTATTACGATGATAGGGAAGACGAAAAAGTTGGTCTCACAATTCTGTCTGTCTGTCTGTTCGTTGAGCTACAGCCTAAACGGCTGGCTCTATTTTCTTCAAACTTGGTACATAGCTATTTTTGGTAATTTCACCCAAACATTTTTTATTTTGTTTATAACAAAAAATAACGTTACCTGCCATACGATTTTTTTAGCAATTTTACAAAACCTAAATATTTTTTCAAAAACGATTCCACAATTTTTCCTTAAAACAAATCTATAAATTACTTTAATTGAAAACTATTGGGTGGAAAACCATGGTTATGGTTATTAATGGTACCTCCCAAAGAACCATTTTTTGATTTTTTTTAAATGGTAGGACTGATTATAATCATTTTTTTATGCAGAAGCTACGAAAAAGTTCAAATATAATTGTATATCAAAATTTTCGAAAAAGAATTTTTTAGATTTTTAAAAAATTTCTAAATTTGATTTTTTTGAAAATAAGTACATATTTAATTATTTTTAAACACTCTTTAGAATATTTAAAAATATATATTTTACCTTTTATGTAAAAATATCGGTACTTTCCATACAAATGTTAAAAAATTGTAGTATACAAATCTTATTTTTCTCAAAAACGATTCCTACAATTTTGATAAAAATTTGTTTGAGAACTAAAATTAAAACGATCTACCATAAAAATAAAAAAAATCGTGTTAGCTGAATTTGGTTTTCCCTCCTCCCTAGAGAAGCTCCTCGGATCACATATCACGGAGACTGAGACCATTTGATTGTATAGTTCGCTCTACCGGACCCTTTAAAAAAATCAAAATTCTAAGTGAAAAACGGTTTTTTAAACAGTCTGGCAGGGCGAATTAAACATTCAAATGATCTCAGATTACGTGATATGGGATCCGCGGAGCTTATCTAGGGAGGGGTGAAAACCAATTTCGGTTGACACGATTATCCTCGAAGTTGCATTCATATTTTTTTTTTCGATGCACTGTTTCTCCCAAAGGCCCCAGTTGTGGACTGCAAGACTTTAATGAAACTTCCGACGCCTATACTTCTTTTTTTGCTATCACTCACACCCAAAATCAGCTATGGGCTCTTAGTCTATGATATTTTGTATGTTTCTTTTCGAATATAAAAATATTATTATATTTTCTGATACTGGGGCTCGGACCTGAAAGCAAGGTGCGGCTTTGTTTAAAAAACCTGCCCTGTGATCAGCTTTATTCTAATGCCAGTTTTCTTGTTTATCAATGGCATTGAACCAAATACAGTTGTATTATAATAAACTTAATCGAATTTCGAAGGTAATAAGATCTTCCATTATTTTTGGTCCTAAAAATATTCAAAAACGTGTCTGAAAAGTTGTATCAATCAGATCTAAAGCGAAACTTTAAGAATTTGAACGTTTGATGATTTTTTCTTCTTCGCCGGTTGTAAAGCGTTCTTCCAATTGTTTTTGTTGAATGTTCTGACTTTTACACAAACTTTAGAATTGATTCACATTTGAAGACTTTTATGAAGTTTTGATGGGTTATATTTTCTTTAAACAATAGTTTAGCTAGTGAATTGTTTTCAATCAAATAATCCCAAAATCGTTCCGTTTTTCGAAATGCAAAGCATTCGTGTTTTGAAATCTATATTTTTAAAATTTCTTATTGATTGAACAATTTTTTGCAGACATACAAACATACATACACATATTGGACACTTTTTCGCCATTTTTTAAGTTTTTACTTTTTGTTCTCATTTATTTATTTATTGATTTTTTTCTAGCTTAAATTTGAGGTTCTGGAAAAACTAAAGAACTTCTACAACGCTGATAATATGATTCAAACATCAAAACTGTCTATGAAATTTTGTGGGAAAAATGAAACAGTTCCAAGCGCTAAAACAAATATCCTTCCAATTTTGATCCATTCTTGCCCTGATGACTTCTCAACTGTTGATTATTTTGATGTAAGTATTTTATTGTAAATTAAATTGAGCTTGACTTAATATTAAGAATATTTTTAATACACTCTGTATGAAGAATTCTCAAGAAAACAGCAACTACTACTATGACATAGACTGAGAGTTCTCCTGGACTTCCACAAACCCTAAGGCAATTTTTTTTTTCAGTTCATAGTCGTTCAATAAAATATTCAGTATAGAGCTTATAGAAAGCTTTTTTAAAAACATTCGTCGTTGAATGCACTATTACGACAAGAAAAAATAGTAAACAACTGGCTTCCCTATAGCAATTGCTGTTGCTTATATGCGCAAAATTGTGTCTGCCAGGATATACAAACCGTGTGCTCGCCATATACCCTCTCCCTAACTCTTCGTTTTTGTTGAAAATATGGACATCCAATCAGAGTTACTTATTTAAGTTAGTTGAAGGCAAATCGTAAGGGCTTTTTCAGTGGTATTCTGTCTAAAAGGTTAAGGTTTTGTTGCTTTTTGAAAGTTTTGAGAACAAATTTAAGAATTTAAGCCGGTAATGTACATAAAAGTGAACCGATTTAAACAAACCACCCTGAGTTACTTAAGCTAAGTGCAGACGGCATATAAAAAGCCGCAAACGTTTGCGACTCTGACGTCACGTAAAAAGTCGCAAATATGTCGCAAATTCTGTTTCTACGTCAGTGTCCGCAAACTTACACATAGGGTGTGTTGTACATTAATAATGAAAATATATCGATTCCGATTGAAATAAAACACTTCGTTAAAAAAGGCGTCTGCCGTTCACAAAAGTTTATTCAGAAGTAAAAGTCAGTTAATTCAAATATAGATTGGAAGAAGAGAAAATATAAAAGAAGGACAGATATATAGAAGATAGAAAGATACAAAAATAGAATGTATCTGTTGAGCGAATAACCCGTGTTGCCAATGACAGTTTTAATTGGTAGTAACAACACCCCCTCTCAACGCGGGTTGCTGTTCTCCTATTCCAAGTCCTTGAATGCATTTTCGGTGGGATGGTCCAAATAAGCCTTTGGTGAGGACGTCAGCTATCATCTCCGCTGTTGGTAAGTATTGTACTTCTATTTCGCCTTTCTCAAAAACTTCTCTTATGTAGTGATGTCGAATGTCGACGTGTTTAGTCCTTGAGTGAAATGTAGGATTTTTCATTAATTTTTGCGCTCCTTGATTGTCGCAATAAACAATAGTTGGCTTCGCGTCTTGATCCAAGAAACCAAGTTCTTTTAATAGGTTTCGCAAGTAAATAGTTTCCTTAGCAGCTTCCGTTAGAGCCATGTACTCTGCTTCGGTGCTTGAGAGAGCTACAGACTTCTGCTTTCTTGACTCCCATGTAACGGCAGCGTTGGCTAAAACAAACGCAAATCCAGTATATGATTTTCGATCATCAATATTTCCGCCCCAGTCTGAGTCGACGTACCCAAACAGTTGTGGTTTATTGGATTTCCTGTATACAAGTCCAAGATTTTGAGTCCCTTGTAAATATCTAAGCACCCGCTTAGCAGCTTTCCAGTGTTCTTGTCCTGGATCGGAATTGTACTGGCTTAGCACACTGACAGTATGCGCGATGTCTGGACGTGTTGAAACAGCAAGGTACATTAGTGAACCGATTAATGAAGAATACGGTGTATTTTCCATTTCAGATTTTTCTTTTTCAGTTTTCGGTCCCATCTGTTTGCTAAGCTTAACGTTTCCATCTAACGGGGTTGCCATAACTTTAGATTCATTCATGCCATAGTCAAGTAATATATTTTGTATGTATTTGGACTGGTTCATAGTTACAGTATTTTTAGAAATATTTTGGTTAAATTCAATACCAAGGCAATAATGCAACTTACCGAGGTCCTTCATTTTGAATTCTTGCGACATTTGATTTTTCAGTTCTTCATATGCATTCAAATTATTTGTCGCGATGATAAGGTCATCCACGTAGATAACAACAACCATGTAAGTGTCTTCGGTCTCCATCAAATATATACATTTTTCTGTATTTAGCGGTTTCAGCCCCAGTTCTAAAAGTTTCTGCTCCAGCTTGATGTACCATCTTCTTCCAGATTGCTTCAATCCGTACAGTGCCCTTTTAAGAGAGCAAACAAGATGTTCTTCACCAGGTTTAACAAAACCTTCAGCCTGTTCCATAAATAATTCTTCTTCAAGATCTCCGTTTATGTAGGCCATCTCAACGTCTAATTGAAAAAGTAATAGGTCAAACTCTGCTGCTAACGCCATGAGAATTCGAATCGAGCTTTGTCTAGCTACAGGTGCAAATGTCTCCTGGAAGTCGATACCCGGTTGTTGGGAGCAGCCTTTTGCTACTAATCGAGCCTTGTGTCTCTCGACACTTCCATCAGCATTGAATTTGGTTCTTAATACCCACCTGCAGCCTATGACTTTCTTGTTTTTCGGACGTTCGGTGAGTTCCCAAGCTTTTATGTCACGAAGGGCATTAAACTCTAACTCCATCGCTGCTCTCCACTCGCAAGAATTGTGTCCTTCCATTGCTTCCTTCAATGTTGGGTTGATAAGAACGTTGACCTGGTTTGCTTCTTCTGCTTGTCCAGCTTCTGGTTTTAGTTTCGCCTCAAGCATACAAAATAATTTGCGGGGTCTACCCCTTCGGCCAGTTCTTTCAATTTTTGGTCTTCCAGGCCCCCTCTTAAGTGGAGTTTCTCGTACATTGCAATCCGGTTCGCTCTTTTGATCATAGTCGACACTTTCATCATTACAAACTTTTAGTTCACTGTTTTGTATGTCATGTTTATTTATATTTTCAGTATTGTCTATGTATTTAGAATTTTCAGTTTTTATTTCTAAAGGTTTCTCAAAATTAACTATTGTTTCAAATTCTTTTAGTTCTATATTATTGTTTACTACTTCATTACATAGAGAATTCTCAATAAATTTAACATCTCTACTGACAATTACCTTTTTTCTTTCTGGATCCCATAGGCGGTAAGCTTTTGATGTAGTTGAATACCCTATGAATGTGCATTCTGTGGATCTTGATTCAAATTTGCCCTTGTTCGGTTTTTTGTTAAGAGCAAAAATGCTTTACAACCAAAAGCTTTAAAGTGCGACACGTCCGGCTTATGTCCATATCTGACTTCAAAAGGTGTCATATTGTTGAGTTTCTTGGTTGGACATCGATTTCGTATATACGCAGCTGTGGCAATAGCTTCACCCCAGAAGCTCGGTGCAAGATTTGATTGCAGCAACATACACCTTGCCATTTCGACCAGGGTCCTATTCATCCTTTCTGCAGTCCCATTTTGCTGAGGTGTATGCGCTACAGTGTGTTCCCTTTTTATTCCAGCTTGTAATATGAACTTTGTAAAATCTGGTCCACAATACTCAAGTCCATTGTCTGTCCGTAATGTTTTAATTTTTTGTTCCGTCAGGTTTTCAGCTAAATTCTTGTAGTTTATGAATGCTTCCTTGACATCGCTTTTTGCTTTCAGAAAACTAACATCAACAAATCTTGAAAAATCATCCACGAATGTTGCGAAATATGAAGCACCGCCGAGTGTTGTTGTTCGCATTGGACCACACACGTCGGAGTGAACCAACTCCAACAATTTTTTGGTACTTGTCTGCGATTGTTTTGGAAAGGGCTCAGCACTTTGTTTCCCTCGAATACAAATCTCACATACCGATAATTGACCAGCAGGTAAATGTGGGATACCTTTGACCATGTTTTTGGCGATAATCTTCTTCAGGTCTTTTTCATTAAGGTGACCATACCGCTGATGCCATTCGTCCAGCTGGCTAAGTTTGTCACTGGCAGCTGATGTTGACTCGGAACTAGGTTCGATAAAATAAAGGTCCCCCTTACGTGCCGCTTTTAAAATTATCTTGTTTTCACTATTTTTGAAGACTGCATCATTTTGGTCAAAATGAATCTTGTACCCTTGTGAGACTGTTTTTGCGATAGATAGAAGATTTGTCTTTAGCTCAGGGACATATAAAACGTTATCCAAACGAATGGTTCTTGTATTATTTTCGCATTTTACATTTAAACGAATAGTACCCTTTCCAAGAATATCTGTGGTTTTATCAACCGCAAGTCGCACGGTTTGATTTTGTATTTTAGTAAAATCCACAAATTGTTGTCTATCATGACACATATGAGAAGTCGCCCCACTGTCGATGCACCAGTTAGTGCCCATCGAAATTAAACCAGCCTGAAATGCGATACCAAGAGATACTTTTTCGGGGTTATTTTCGTTTTCAACGACTGTAAAAGCGTCTTCCTCGGCGTTTGATACGCTCTGCTTATTTGACCTGCCTTTGCTCCAACAATCCGCTGCCTTGTGCCCAGCCTTTTTGCAAAAATTACATTTGTATGATTTTCTGTTGCTTGCACTTCCGGATGGCTTGTTTGCAAATGTTTGTGGGTCGGTCTTTCGCTGAAAATGTCGATTTTGTTTGCCATACTTTACAAAGAATGCATCTGCGTCCTGTTGCTGCTGTTTAACTTGACTTGATTTTTCTTTTCTGGCACCAAATTCCTCCAAGAGTTTTATTTTCAGTGCTTCAGGAGTTGGCAATTCGTCTCGCGCCTCTATAGCACAACGAAAATTTTCATAACTCTCTGGGATGCTGTACAATAGAAGAATGGTAAGCAGGTCTTCAGCTATACCAATATCCATCTCAGCCAACTTGTCGATCGTGCCAAAAAAATTGTTGAGGTGCTCCATCATGCTTTCCCCATCTCTCATTTTTGTAAATAGTAATTGCTTCAGTAAAGTGGCTTTACGTGCCGGTCCTTTTGAGTGATAAACTTCATCGAGTTTCACCCAAACATTATTTGAGGTACAGCAATGTTTTATGTGGCAAAGTTCGGATGGCGACATCGCCAGTATAATGTCTGCTCGTGCCTTTTGATCGGCAACTACCCAGGAATTAATTTCAGTTGCATTACTTACTGTGCCATCTTCAGCCTGTATAGGCTCTGGTTTTTGGTTCGTCCCGTTGACGTAATCCCAGTGGTCATTTTTTACCAGGATAGCACATATTTGTAGCTTCCAAGTATCGAAATTATCTTTACGGAGTTTTTCTATGTGAACAGCGTGGCCCGACATGGTTTAAATCTAGAACAATCTACGACGAATTTCTATGTCTGATTTTCTTGCGAAATAAACTAAACTGATTTATTTAAAAAACGATTAACTATATAATACTGTGCAGTTTGGGTCTGGGCCCATAACCTGTTGTACATTAATAATGAAAATATATCGATTCCGATTGAAATAAAACACTTCGTTAAAAAAGGCGTCTGCCGTTCACAAAAGTTTATTCAGAAGTAAAAGTCAGTTAATTCAAATATAGATTGGAAGAAGAGAAAATATAAAAGAAGGACAGATATATAGAAGATAGAAAGATACAAAAATAGAATGTATCTGTTGAGCGAATAACCCGTGTTGCCAATGACAGTTTTAATTGGTAGTAACAACAGGGTGTTCACACGATGTGCAAAAACTGTCCCAAAAGTTGCAAATGCATTTGCGATCAAGGTGCTCGCACATCATGTGTCCGCAAATATGATCGCAAATGTTGTGGTCTATATGCGATGTGTTCAGACGATGTGCTACAAAATCCGCATATCACCCAATTCCAATCATATGCACGTTTGCGTACACATATTTTTTTGGGTCGCATATTGCTAAAATAAAAAAATAAAAAATAAAATTAAGACAAAAATTTAAAAGATTTCTGTAGTTCTTCCATTTTCCATAACAAAAAGGCATCTGGTTCTTAGCGTCTCATTTCCTTTTTAAATCAAGTTGATTTTAGTTTAGAAAAATAAATTTAAAATACTAAATAGCGAAAAAAACTTAATTTTGTTTGTTCAAAGTCATCAGTTCAACATCATTAAAAAAAAAAAGACTTGAGGGACTCCACTACAATCCATACCTATTCCTCTCTAAGGACCCGTTGTACAAACGTGGTTCAAATTTAGATCCGTGGTTCAAATATTTTTACTGGCTAATTTTGGCAGAATTACTGAGGTTCAACGATGGACAAGACTCAAGTTCATATGTTAAAGTCGCCAATCAAATGCCTGAACTATCGTTGAACCTCAGTCCATTCTCCGAAGTCGGTGAGTTAAAATTTGCTGAACCACGAGTTAAATAATTGTAAAGCTTGCCCCCTTAGAAATCTTCATTTGAATTTTATGAATTTTGCATATTTTCAAACTAGGTAGTTTAACACGAAGGCACTGAAAGAAGTACTTGAAAGATTCAAAAATAATTTTGAAGAAAATGTGGAGAATGAAAATACTTCAGAATAGTACAAATTTATTTGAAAAATTAGCTGGAGAAATAATAGGTTTGTTCGATGTGAGCACTGGGGCGCACTGGGTCGCCCTGAACTCGCTCTAATGTGTTTTATGTGACACTTTTTTCACCCCAGTTTATTTGCACTGTGTTCGATGTGTGTTCGGGGCGAGCACTGAACTCGCTCTTATGCTATGTTTCCACCAAAGGTTTATCTCAGATTAGATTTAATAAATCTTTTTGCTGTTTCCACCGCACAAAAAGATTTAAAAAAGATTAAATTTGACAGCACCTTAAAAATTCATATGGCGTTCCAATTTTTCTTATGAAGTGCAAATGAAACAGAATGTTTGATTCGTGTGAAACAATGAAGAACTGAATGCGAGTCTCGAATGAATCGTTCAGCACCATTTAAGCAAAGGTTAGTTCGATTTGTAAAACTATTTGTCCTAGGAAGATTTAACAAGATTAATTTCTAATCTTCAAGATTTACGAAATAAATTTGTATGGTAAATCTCCGAGATTTGAAGGAGATTTGAGGTAAATCTTATTAAATCTCAGATTAGCGTCAGGTGGAAATGTAGCATTACGCACCCCAGGTTTTTTCTCAGGGAAAGAAATCAGAGCTGCGAAATTGAAATCAGCTGTTTGTAAAAGTTTAATGTCAAAGGGAAAGAATTAACTTTGCGAATTTTTATGACGATATAAATAATAAATGTGAAATATTTTGTAAACTATTTTGTTACTATTTATTAATTTATATATTATTAAATACAATGCTAAAGAAAATATATGGGTATCTAGTGCTTGCATAAAGATTTTGAAGCTGCACAAAATAGTATCCAAGCGCCTTAACATTTGTACCATACTAAAGTAGCACTGAGGTGTTCGATGTGAAATCAAAACCCGGGCAGTCCCCAGTTTTTTGACATTTGAATGACATTCCCCAGTGCGCCCTGGGGCAGGGAACAGCGAACAAACCTAATATAACCTTTTGAAAATTCAAATAAATGTTCGCATATGTAAGAGATATGCAATAGGTTTGTTCGATGTGAGCACTGGGGCGCACTGGGTCGCCCTGAACTCGCTCTAACGTGTTTTATGTGACACTTTTTTCACCCCAGTTTATTTGCACTGTGTTCGATGTGTGCTCGGGGCGAGCACTGAACTCGCTCTTACGCACCCCAGGTTTTTTCTCAGGGAAAGAAATCAGAGCTGCGAAATTGAAATCAGCTGTTTGTAAAAGTTGAATGTCAAAGGGAAAGGATTAACTTTGCGAATTTTTATGACGATATAAATAATAAATGTGAAATATTTTGTATACTATTTTGTTAATTTTTATTAATTTATATATTAATAAATACAATGCTAAAGAAAATATATGTATATATAGTGCTTGCATAAAGATTTTGAAGCTGCACAAAATAGTATCCAAGCACCTCAACATTTTTATCATACAAAAGTAACACTGAGGTGTTCGATGTGAAATCAAAACCCGGGCAGCCCCCAGTTTTTTGACATTTGAATGACATTCCCCAGTGCGCCCTGGGGCAGGGAACAGCGAACAAACCTAATGTCTTTTTTTCAGGCCATCGCAAATGCCTGGGACGGTCGCAAATGCTCGCACATTACCGCCAACTGTGACAAATAATATCCTAGGGTGTTCACACGATATGCAAAAAAGTCGTAAACTAATATGCGATCTGGGTGTCGCACATGATTCGCAAATTGTTTGCGAGCATGTGGGGACTGTCCCAAAAGGGTGTTC
This sequence comes from Dasysyrphus tricinctus, assembly GCA_963921185.1. Taxonomy (NCBI): domain Eukaryota; kingdom Metazoa; phylum Arthropoda; class Insecta; order Diptera; family Syrphidae; genus Dasysyrphus; species Dasysyrphus tricinctus. Next base: position 246,561,976 of record OY992530.1, read on the forward strand.
AGACGATATGTGGTCAAAAGTAGCTAATGATGACGTAAAACTGACGTCACAGCCGCAAATGTTTGCGGCTTTTATATGCCGTCTGCTCTTAGCTTTAGTCTCTTACATACAGGGTAGCATTCCGCATTGAGAATCATATACATATGTAGATACAAATAAAGAAAATAAGTTTACTACAGACTGTTTCAAAAAATTTTGTTATATACATATGTATGTATTTGTATTTGTTAGGCACCATTTGAAAGGAAAATTGATCCTCTACAAAAAAAGGTCTTAAGTCATTTTTCGATAAGAGTGATAATAGTTAACATAATATTTTCAATTACTAAAATGCAAATTTTATGTTAAATAATTCTATGATAATTTTATCGAATGAGCTGTAACTTTAAAACGGCTGAATTTACGATAAAACATATTAAGACCTTTTTTGTAGAAAGTTCAATTCTCAATAAGAAAAACTTTGGTTTTTTGTTAAAAAATCCACGTAAGTTTAACTGAACTCAATACAAATTGCGTATGACAAAGACCCTCATTATCTCACTGATGAGTCCAAATGAGTAAGTCAGACGAAACGCCAATTTGTAGGACTAAAGGCCATAAAAAGCTATTTTGAATCAAAAACGTATGTAGTTAGTTTAAGTACTTGTAATTATTAAGTAATAAAATTCCAAATACAAACAGGTGTTTTCTCCCATTCAAATCGTATGGAAAACCGAAATCTGCGATGAGGCATTTCTAAACATAAATTTCAAGAGCTCAAATTTTCACAGATGTCTTTTTTCGCTTAACTGAAGCTTTTGAGCCTGTATGCAAGACAAAGACAACTTTTTTTTGAAAGAGTCTAGTATTACTCGTATACATATATGTAACTTCTAATTTATTTCCAGATTGTCATATGAAACTTTTCTTAAAATTTATTTGCAGAATTTATCAACGAAAGATATTGGTCGTCTCGTTATTTATGCGCCAATAATAAGCAGCTCAATGCATATTATCTCAGAATTGAATCTCACTCATGGAATTGCCGTTTTGCCAAGGCAACAAACAGATGGCCTTGGCCGTAGTAATAACCAAGTAAGTGGATTTATATATTTTTTTTTGTATTTTTATCTAGTTTTGTAATCATATTTTATTTTTAGTGGCTAAGTCCATTGGGATGCGCTATGTTCTCTCTACAACTCCATATACCTCAAAATTCACCATTGGGACAAAAATTACCTCTTACACAGCACATTATTGCAATGGCTATTGTCAATACCATTAAACAACTTGAACAATATCAGGTAAGTTTTTTGTTATTGTACCCATGATTGTGTCTCTAACTAGGCCTTAACTTACGCCAGAAGCCTTTTTGTTTAGAATATTATTATTTAGCCTTTAGTGCCAAAAATAATTGGACAATCTTTTAAAGCATGAAAAGCTAATATGTTGAGTCTTATTGTTCGAATCGTCGAAAAAAAAGTGTGTGGACTTAGAGAAAATGGCATTGCATCATTTTTTAATAAATAAATTGAATGATTGCACGTAAGAAGAAGGAATATTTTCTTAACTTAAGCCCTTGGACAAAAACTTAATTTTAATAACAAAGTGACTTAAAACTAAGTGGCTCTAAAGGAGATAAGTCAGCCTCATCAGTTACTCTGGAAAGCACTTATGTATATTTTCAGTCAACGGCCTTATGTTTCAGACCGTTTGGTTATTGTTTTGCACCATTAATTTTTTAAAAAAGAATATCTGGTTTAACAAGAAATTTTAATGTTCAATCTCAATTTCCAGAAAACTACTATTTCTGACTTAACCCCTTTTTACCTGGCACCATATAACTAAGCAACTGCAAGGTTCCCGAAAACAATATAATTTCAATCGACTAAACCAACCTAAGGTGCACAGACAAAAATTTTATAATGAGAGTAGATTTAGTTAAAGATCACAAAAAAGTGGGTATACGCCCGAGTGTACCACTATGATGCTCTGTCATTTTTCTTAGTCCACAGGCTTTAATTAATCCGAATACTTGATCTCAAGATATAACCATTTCAGGTACACCAAATCCACAGATAGTTAAAAATAAATAAAATAAATTTGTGACTTACAACTCTCAAGCGTATTCTTGGCAAGAATGGAGAGGACCTACAATTTTTTGCTGAGTCCGAACGGCTAAATGAGAAGCAATTACTCATGACAAGTATACTCTTGGAGGATTTGTCAGTTCCTCGCAAGAGGCAGTAGGTTAGGTACATCGGAAAAAAAGTTTTTTTTTCACAGACTCCACAGGTAGTAGGTAGTAGTTTAAAATAATTAATAATTTAGTTCAGCCACAAATTTTGCTGTCTCAAGTCAAATGAATAAATATTTGGATGTAATATGGATGATTATATAACATTTCGTCACCTGAGTTCTATCTTGTCCTATGTCCATTTTTCAAAATGTTGGGAAATCGATTTTTTAAGTTCAGATAGAAAACTTTTGTTTATTTTACCCAGTTTATCTTTTGAAGTGATGTTTTTCTGAAAGCCTTAACAATTTTATTTTAAAAACAATTAACAGATTTCTTTTTTCTTTTCTTCTGAAATAATTATAAATAAAAATCCACGCAGATTTCATTTTGGATATTGAACAAAGTTATATGGAGTGAAGATAAGTTGATAAAATTGGTGGATATTGAACAACAAAACTTAATATTGAAGAAGACAGAAATTAACAAGGGTAATATAGGAAACCAGAGGTATTTTGTACTAAATTGAACAAAAACATACATTTTTCATTATTAAAATCAGATCGCAATAGTTTCTTTTTACATTGAAATTTCCTTCGGGACTTCTGGTTTGGGGAAAGACAAATATTCGGTTGCCTCCATCAAACTGTAATATGATTAAAAAAAATGCGTCAAACTTCAATCCAATATTATTTTATTGGTAGGAGCTTACGTTTTTTCAGAGTTCATTTTTTATAACAACGCCTTGCACTTGCATTGACGTGCTTACTCGATAAGAGATCAGAACTGACTGAATGAGCATATTACTCCAGCCAGTCAAATTAGAGCTTAACCTCGGAATGAGAGATAATAAGCTGGAAACTCGAAACTCCACCATCTATCTAAAAAACGGTTAAGTGCATTCAAAAATAATTGCAAGACAATCTGTCGAAAATTGTATGCTCTACAATTTTGATAATAGATGTTAACTTCATTGGAGCTACAGAAACGGAGATAACCACGAAAACGTGATTTTTGTGACGTTTGACCTTGAATAACTTTCGTTAGGTACAGACACGAGAATTTATGAGACCTTTCAGACAACTTTTAAAACGCCAAAATGAAGGTGTATGTATACGAGTTTCCAGGTTATTATCTCTCATTCCCAGGTTGACCCTTATTTTTGCTTATTTAACTCGGGCTATATATACAAATCAAGTGCAACAATGGAGATCTCGTATATGATATTGAACAAAATAGAACTCTTGTTCTTACACAACCAAATTCATATCTTTTTGTTCAATAAGGTACAAATTGTAATAAAAATAATTTGAACATTGAACAAAATAGAAATGACTGAGATAGAACAAAATGGTTTGCGCCAATCGAAAGAGCACCCTCGAATTATAAAAACTGCATTTCTAACTCAATTTTGTCAAAAATGGTCTATTGAACAAGATAGAACTCAGGTGACGATTTATAGATTTAACCCCGATCATTTGAATAGGTACACAATTTTCGAGTCCGAATATCCGTTATAACTCCGAATTGAATGAAATAATTGAATTTTTGTGAACGGGATTAGAGAAAGAATCCAATTTAGAAGAGAATAGGAAACCGCAAAATCTTAAAATTACCGTCATTGCACGTTTTATTATCATTTCTGTAATTTAATGGTAAAATCGTAGCTCGTTTTTTTTGTTCCTTTGAATAGGTACACCGCCATTACCATGACTGCTTTGAACTTGATGAAAGTAAGACCTTTTAAAACTTTTTTTTGGGTTTTATATATATGGTTTCTTTGATAAAACAAAAACAAAAAATTGAGAAAAAGTAGAGAATGGGTGGAGGAAAAGCTCTTCGTCCAGTTGAGTACGAGCGAATGCATAGTTTTCATGATCAAGAACTAACGGGACATACAATTTCGGCAAAAAAAATTAACAAAATTTCGTCTTCGGTCTATATTTATCTGAAAATAAACAAAAAGATGGTGTTAACATGAAAAGATGCAAAATACCTGCTACCTCTGCAAGTGATAGATGAATAATTCCAAGAATTGTGTCTTATTCGTCGGTTTTAATGGCTTAAAAAGGGGAATAAGCTCAGAGTGTAATTAAAAGTCCTCCATACCAAAAAAGAAAAAAAAAACAAAAGAAACCACTCCTAAACGAAGTTAGCGAAAAAAAAAACGAATGCAGTTTTTGTAAGCTTCATAAGACTTGGAAAAACAAATGCGTAGTCGTTTTTTCTAATGAAAAAGAATCAAAGTCGATGGAAAAAAATGAATTCAACTTTTATTTCCATGACTGAGGGTTTTTTAAAACTCAACCAATATTTCAAAAATGTGGGGTTTAATTTTTTTCATTGAACTTTCAAAATGGAACTTCTTTCAACTAACTAAGTTGTGGTTTATTTTAATTCTTGTATTTAGCGATTACACTCTGTCTGGAATGTAGAAATACTACCGATCCTAGCCTGTCTCCATATTTAAGTCACTAAAACAAATGAATTAGACGCAATCATTAAAATTTTGCGTCCATGATCACTTGCGGAGTTAGCAGGTTTTTGCATCTTTTTATATCTATTATTATAGATATAATATATAATTTGCTTTATATTTATCTTGAAAATTACCAAAAACATTTTGAAACATTTTTTAAAAATCAAAAAAAAAATTTGTTTTTAATTTTGGTACACAAAACTACTTAAATTTTTGGAAGCCTCTGTATAAAAAAAAACTTATTGATATCAGTCATACCGTTTAAAGAAAATCGAAAATTAAAAAAAAGGTTCTTTGGGAGGTAACATTAATAACCATTTTTTGAAAAATGGGTTTCCACTCGAAGAAAGCCTTTACAAAAATTAATTTATTGAATTTTTAAGGAAAGTTGTGGAGCCGTTTTTGAGAAAAATACGATTATGTAAAATTGTTAGAAAAAAATTGTATGGCAGGTACCGTTATTTTTGGTTCTACAAAAAAAAATTTAAAAATGTGTGGGCATAATCACCAGAACCAGTACCAAGTTTGAAGAAAATCGGTCGAGCCGTTTAGGCTGTAGACGAACAGACAGACAGAATTCTGCCACCCACTTTTTTGGTGTTCTCTATCATCGTTATGTCATGTTTGATAGTTATCTCAAAACTCTTTTGTTGATGAATCCAAAACTTGCCTTATAGGTAGTACCTACATACCGTCAGTTCAAAGGAAAATGAGAACGAAATGCATTTTGTTCATCCAAAAAGTCCCATTTTGCACGGTTATTATAGGGATATTGAAAGCTATGCCCCGGAACTTTATTTAAAAAATTTCGGAACGTGACTTTTCAACTTATATATATATATGTTGTTTCTTAAAATCTGATTTGAAATGTTAACTTCCGGTTTTCTACCTAAAAAAAAAATCGATTTTCGGTTTAGATTTCATTAATGAAAAGATTGAACGAATTTCACGACCCGACCTTTTTTCGTTGTCCGCTTCACGTGAAATGCCCCATATGTTAGTTAGTGAGTTTTACCTTTGAAACGACGATATATCGCAAGTAAAAATAAAAAGTGAATTATTGTAGGTATGGTGTACTATTTGGTTAAGAAAAAAAAACCGCACCTGTCATTTAGCGTTTTTTCTTGCGATATACAATTGTAGGTAGGTACTATGTACATTAAGGTATGCGATATACAATTGTAGGTAGGTACTATGTACATTAGGGTGGTTGTTAAAAAAAAGTCATCCCGGATGGGCCAAAATCAGCTCTAAATGAAAAAAAAATCCCTTATATTTTCAGATTTTTATTTTCATCACCTATAGTCGCTGTAGGGGTAAATTAAATTTCCCCTTTTTTTGCATACTAGAAAATTCGCGTAAGATCTGCCAAACAAACTCAGAGCATGTAGGTGAGAACTAGACAATAAAAAAATCCTAGCGGAAGGGGGTAATATCTCCCCCCGCTTGGACGGGAGGGGCAATTTAAATAAATATTATAAATGCTTACAGTAATGTTTTGTAGCTTTTTGGAAAGCCAGAAGTCCATTATTACGGTTTGTTTTTTAAATTAAGTTTTTTTTTATTTTTTTTTTAATTGTTTCCAACTCAACATTTTGAAGAAAAATTATTATTTTTTTATAATTATAGGTTTCAGAACAGATTTTGCTGAAATTGTTTATTCAAAGAACTTTATTTAATAAATAACTATTAAAATGGACTGCTGGCTTTCCAAAAAGATACAAAACATTACTGCAAGTGTTGCCGTTGTTTCTTAATTAATTTTTTTCTTTTTTATGCAATTATTTAAATAAATTGCCCCTCCCTTCCAAGCGGTGGGAAATATTACCCCCCTCCACTAGAATTTTTTTCTTGTCTACTTCTCACCTACATGCTCTGAATCTTTAGGCAGATTCAACGTGAATTTTCAAAATAAAAGGGGAAATTTAATTTACCCCTTCAGCGACTATGGTTAGGTTAGGTTGAAGTGGCTGTCAGTCATGAAAACTGACACACTTAGACCATAAGTTGACCCATTGTGATACCACAATCATCTGGGAAGCCTTTTTCCCTACTCGATGAACCATTTGGAGCTTCTTATGAAGCGTAACAGACTACCTATGTCAACATTTACTAAATCACTAGGATCATTGAAGTAGAAATCTCCAAGATGGAGTCTTCGCCTATGAGATAGAGCAGGACAAGTGCATAGAAGATGAGGAATCGATTCTACCTCTTCCTCGTCCATACAGCTTCTGCAAAAATCGTTAGAGAATACGCCAAGACGCGTTGCGTGCTTGCCTATAAGACAGTGTCCGGTTATGACACCTATCATGGAGCTAATGTGCAATCTGCTTAGAGATATCAAACATTTAGATCGCTTAAAATCCATTACTGGCCAGATTTGTTTTGTTGCCCAGCAAGTGGTGATATTGTTCCACCTAAGGTTTGTTCTCTCTAAAGCATCTTGCTTTAGCATAAGTTTCAGCGACTATAGGAGATGAAAATAAAAATCCAAATAATAAAACTAAAAAAAAAAACCATTATAGCGACCACCCTAATGTACTTACAGCTGTGGTCAAAATAATAGTAGTACAAGTAAAAGAATTGCATAACTTCAGTTTTGTTAATTTTCCATTGCGTTGATAATAAAAATCTGTTGCATTTTGACTTAATAACATTTTCTTAAAAAAAAATTGTATGTGTACCCGCTCAACACATGCAATAAACAACCGCCCGTTATTTATCAAAGCTACGAATTCTTCCGGTCAAAATAATAGTAGTGCAACGGTTTATGTGAAGAAGCATTATTTGTCTCCCTTATTTCTAATATTGAACATTTCAAAAAACATTGTTTTTTAACTATCCATTACATCTTCATAGTTTTTATTGAAAAATTCGTCATATTTTTGCCAGCAATGGGAAGAGGCGAATACACAGCACACCGGAATAACGTGCCCTAATTAGAAAACTGATATCGGAAGGCAAATATTATGCGCAGGTTCAATGCCTAGTTGAATGCTCACCAAAACTGGTAAGAAAAGCCAGTATCTAATTGCCAAAGTCAGAAAATGGCGGGCGGAACCCGCCATTGCCACCCAATTTGATAAAACGAGTCGTCGGGCATTTCAACATCAATCCCTTTACGCCAGATTATGAAATTAAAGGCAAATTTTGTGTTGATGCCAGCAATGAAACGGTCCGTAGAAGTTTACGAGAACATGCGCAAGCAGCCCACAACCTTAAAAGGGTACCATGGCTGACAAAAAACAATGTAGCAAAAAGATTGAAATTAGCGAAAGAACCACTTTGGTTGGCCTCCATTAAATTGGAGGAATATTCTGTGGTCAGACGAGTCGTAGATTGTTTTACATGGTGGAAATGGACTTTATCATTATGTTTCAAGGCCACCAAACCCAGAATTTAAGCCGCGTTTCAAAGCAAAAACAACTAAACACAGAGGATCCAGCATAATGGTTTGGGCATGTTTTTTTTTGTGTTTTTCCAACACACCGAATTGAAGGCATCATGGATTAGCAAATCTGTGTACTTAAGATGAAATGCCACTGAAATGGGTCTTTCAGTGAGACAAATAACCCAAAGCCTACTAGTAAACTCGCAAAGCAATAATTCCAGGCAAAGAGAGTTGATGTGATGAACTGGCCCGCACAGTCTCCGGACTAGAATCTCATTGAGAACTTGTTGTGCGATGCAAAGAAATACATATGTATATTACTAGTTGCCAGCCAACTTACAATAAAGTCCTTTGGGAAGCTATACAGCACTCATTGAGCTCGATAAGCGTAGAAAGGTGTGAAAACCTGATAAACTCGATGCAACGCCCGCCGCCGTTGTGCTGCTGTTTTTTCCAACAAGGGACTTTCGACTAAATGCGAGTTTAAGGTTCACACCCTCAACTAAATCTTATGATAAAAATTTTGCCCTAACTAACACTACTATTTTTTTGACCGCTGTATTTCAAAAGTTCTTTAATAAATTTGAAAATATCGGATCAAATATTATATTTGAATTTTTTTCTTTTTTCGGTATTAATTTGTTAAAAATTAAGGGATTTCTTTAAAGTTTGATTTTTTGGTAAGGAGAAGTACTGTTTTTTTGACCGCAGCTGTATATGCCAAGTTTTAATTCGTGCAAGAAAAATAATCGAGTTAAAATCAAACATGACATTACGATGAAATAGAATACGAAAAAAGTGGGTGGCACAATTCTGTCTGCCTGTCTGTACCTCAAACCTACTGGAGAGAGTTTCTTAAAGGAGAATGGGCATTTTTGGGCGTTAGCGGCCATTGATGAAATTAGTGTCAAATGAAAGGTATGCTACTCAGGAGCAACTTTCACTATGGACATTACATCGCATTTCATTTAGAAAAGAAGATATTTCAATGTTAATATAATGCAATTGCATTGAGCATAATTGCATAGTGATTATATTTTTAGTGGGTGTAATACTTTATTCTAACTTCATAACGTCTACTGACACTGTAGTTGTGTGTTTAACGGGGTTTCAGAATATCCCAAGGACGCATTACGGGTTTAAACAGACCCAGTACGTATTTCAACAACTTTGTAATTTTTAAACATATTATTTTACTCAGGATTTTTTAATATTGTGAGGATTTTAATATTATTGTTTTATGGTAAATGTTCTTATTAATGATGTTATATGGCCATTTTTATGTACAAAATATTCTTGAGACTGTCTAGAATCCTTGTTCCATTTTCTTTTTCTATTTTTGAATTGGTCAGAAGCCAGAAACTTAGCAAAACTTTTAAAAATGCATTTTTTTCGGTTTTGAAGTACACCACAATGAAAAAATTTCTGCACGGTGATTGTAGGACTAAAACACATCCAAAAATAACAAAACCATTCTTGGCCGCTTACGCCCATGTTTCATACTAATTTGCCCATTCTCCTTTAAGGGAAATTTAGTGTTTTTTATCTCAAAACCGGTTTAACGATTTTGATTTAAAAAAGGTTATTATTGTAGGTATGTTGTACTTTCTGGTAAAAAAAATGATCAAAAACTGTTATTACCGGTACCTGCTATATGGCTGATTCCGTGCCAACTGTGATTCTTTGTGTCCAGTGCATTTTTTGATATTGAACGTAAAATGTTGAACGGCTATTTACTACAATCTACATTCAATATCATGACTAAATTTGCTACTTATTCCACATGGCTTGCAAATGTGTAGTCAAAATGTCAGTACCATGGCATCTCCGTACCTTGTTTTTCCAATTAAATCTACTATTTTCTAACTAAATACTTCATTGAATAAAAATGCTATGCTTAGAAAAGTTTGAGTACAATACTTACTTGACAAAATTTTGCAAAAATTAAGGCAACATACTTACTGCAGAATAAAGATAAGATTTTCCGGTCAACCGCCATTTTGTTTTGGTTTGGTTGTCATGTGATGAAAGTACGTTACAAATTTATTAGTCAGTACCGTGGAAGTATTTTTAAAACATGTTATAACATGTTTTTGGCTGGTTATCAGAATTTTGTATTCCTTTTAACCGCATAAGTTAAAATTGTCCTGGAAATTATTTTTCTCAAAAGCATAGAGAAGTGAGGTTATATAAACTGTCTAAATGTCAGTACCGTGGATGTCAGTACAGTGGATTTTAAATACTTATTGAACATTAATTAAATGGCGCAAAATTATAGACAGCCTATTTTAAGGGCCTTAGCGTGACACTAGTTAAAAATTGTTTAACTTTAATACAGTTCTCTAACTTTTCCTGAATTAAAGACACATGCTAGTTAGTGTCGCGTTAAGACCATTTTCTAGGCAAATTAAAGTTGAACTCGCCTAAATCAATGAACGTTCGTGCGATAGATGCCATTATAGCTAGTGTGATACTAAATAAAATGCACGACTGGGTCGCACGTACTTGCTCTTATGTTCAAGACACTGTGGGCTTAAGAAAATTGTATATAAAAACATGGAAATTATGAGAGAAAAAAATAGAGAAGCATATGAAATACGACATTTAAATTGGATAAAACAACTCTTTTGACAGTTTGAAGTGGAAAAAAAGAATGCCATCTTAACTCTTGATTGAATATGATTGTATGTGAAAAAAAATTTAAAATCGTAGGAGCGGTTTTTAAAAAAAATTAATTTTTTATATATAAAATTCTCAAAACATTTTTAAGAACAAATTTTGGTTTGCAAATCTAAAGTATATATTTATGTGTATAAAAAAACAAAATTTGAAAAATAATTGTCAATCCGTTTTTGAGATATCGAATTTTCAAACAAAAATTTTGAAACTTTTTTTAAAAATCCAAAAACTTTTTTTTGAAAATTTTGATATGCAATATTATTAAATCTTATCTGATATTTGTATATAACAAAATTCATCTAAATCCGTTAAGCCGATAACGAGAAAATTCAAAGCAAACAAATACGTTCCATGACAGGTACTATTAATAGTTGCTAAGTGTAAAATTTTATAATTTTTGGTAGTAGATCGTACTAATCTTAGTATAAAGAAAAAGTTTAATCAAAATCGGAGGAGTCGTTTTTGAGAACAAAATATTTTCCTTTGCGGTTTTTTTAACTTTTGTATGGAAGGTACCGTTATTTTTTCATAAATGTAAAATTTTTTCTAAAAATACTAAGTACTAAAAAAGTCTTAAATTACGAGTTTCAAATAAATCGATCATGTCATTTTCGAAATATTTGATTTCCAAAAAAAAATTTTAAACATTTTTTAAAAATCCAAAAAAATATTTTTTTTTAAATTTTGATACACAAAACTGTTCATATTTTTTGGAAGCTTTTGTGTAAAAAAAATAATTGTAATCGGTCGTACCGTTTTGAAGAAAATCAAAAATCAAAAAAATGGTTCTCTGGGAGGTACCATTAATAACCATTTCTGAAAAATGGTTTTCCACCCTAAGGAAGCCTTTTCTAAAATAAATTTATCGAATTTTTTTTAAGAAAAGTTGTCGTGCCGTTTTTGAGAAAAATACGATTATGTAAAATTTCTAATAAAAATTGTATGGCAGGTACCGTTATTTTTGATTCTAAAAAAAAAATGAAAAAAAAGTGTGGGCATAATCACCAAAAACCACTATGTACCAAGTTTGAAGAAAATCGATCGAGCCGTTTAGGCTGTAGACGAACAGACAGACAGACAGACAGAATTGCTCAAAATTTTTTTTCGCACGAATCCAAAACTTGCCTTATAGTACCTTTAATCGCAAGTTAAAATTAAAATCAGACTTTGGTTATTTTAACTTTAATGCAAGTGTTTAAGCATACAGTTGGTTTGACATCGTCTATAATTTAAGAAAACGACATTTTCACCTAGTGTTACACTAATGTTGTTTTAGTATCGTGTTAACTTCACTATAATTTTGCGCCAATATAATTAAATAATTTCTTGCAATTATATTTAAGGACGGTAGCAATACCTCAGACGAGCCAAACAAAAATTATTCCGTGCAATAAAAACTAAGTAATTACCCAGCACAAAGAAAAGGGTTGCAATTCAGAAGAACAGACTTCAAAAACGAAAAAGAGATATATTTTTTTAAAGAAAAAGAGAAGTAGAAATGTCAAGAGGTCTAAACGTATTAGACAATCAAAAATCTCAACAAAAATATAGTCAAAAAGAGGGAGAACAAATCAAAAATAAAATGCACGACTGGGTCGCACGTACTGGCTCTTATGTTCAAGACACTGCGAGTTTAAGAAAATTGTATATACAAACATGGAAATTATGAGAGAAAAATGTAGAGAAGCATGAAATACGACATTTAAATTAGCTAAAACAACTCTTTTGACAGTTTGAGGTGAAAAAAGAGTATGCCATTTTAATTCATGATGGAATATGATTGTATGGGAAAAAAAATTTAAAATCGTTGGAGCGGTTTTTTTTTTAATTAATTTTTTATATATAAAATTCTTAAAACATTTTTAAGAAAAAATTTTGGTATGCAGATTTAAGCTATATATTTATGTGTATATAAAAACAAAATTTGAAAAAAAAATTGTCAACCCGTTTTTGATATATCGAATTTTCAAAAAAAAAGTTTGAAACTTTTTTTAAAAATCCAAAAACTTTTTTTTTGAAAATTTTGATATGCAATATTATTTGATTTTATCTGAAATTTGTATATAAAAAAAATCATCTAAATCCGTTCAGCCGATAACGAGAAAATTCAAAATAAAAAAATACGTTCTATGACAAGTACTATTAATAGTTGCAAAGTGTAAAATTTTATAATTTTTGGTAGTAGATCGTACTAATTTTAGTATAAACAAAAAGTTTAATCAAAATCGTAGGAGTCGTTTTTAAGCAAAAAAATATTTTCCTTTGCGGTTTTTTAACTTTTGTATGAAAGGTACCGTTATTTTTTCATAAATGTAAAATTTTTTCTAAAAATATTTTAGAAAGTACTAAAAAAGTCTTAAATATCGAGTTTCAAATAAATCGATCATGTCGTTTTCGAAATATTTGATTTTCAAAAAAAAAATTTGAAACATTTTTTCAAAAATTTTGGTACACAAAACTATTTATATTTTTTGGAAGCTTCTGTGTAAAAAAAATAATTGAAATCGGTCGTACTGTTTTGAAGAAATCAAAAATCAAAAAAATGGTTCTTTGGGAGGTACCATTAATAACCATTTTTGAAAAATGGTTTTCCACCCAAAGAAAGCCTTTACTAAAATAAATTTATTGAATTTTTTTAAGAAATGTGGTCGAGCCGTTTTTGAGAAAAATACGATTATGTAAATGTGCCAAAAAAAAAAATTATGACAGGTACCGTTATTTTTTGTTCTAAAAAAAAATGAAAAAAACGTGTCGGCAGAATCACCAAAAACCACTAAGTACCAAGTTTGAAGAAAATCGATCGAGCCGTTTCGGCTGTAGACGAACAGACAGACAGACAGACAGACAGAATTTTGCCACCCACTTTTTTAGTGTTCTCTATCATCGTAATATCATGTTTGATTGTTATCTCAAAATTTTTTTTTGCACGAATCCAAAACTTGCCTTATAGTACCTATAATCGCAAGTAATAAAAAAAGAAAAAGAGTGTCATTATCGTCTATTCCAGTTTTAGTACATTTGACTATAGTTTTTGTTCTTTAAAAGTTGCTTTAAAAATGCTTTTACTAATTTGATACTCTGACTAAATGAAGCCACAAAAACAAAACAAAAATTGTTTCCAAGAAGTTTTAATTTTTGAAATTTTTCTAAAAAAAGAATAACAGTTGGCAGAGAATCACTTATATAACTTTTTTTTTTTTTTTGATTTTCTCATTAACGACTCTACCGATTTCAATCAAAATTTTTATGCAATTGCTTCTTTAAAATGGCAATAATATCGCATATCAAAATTTTGAAATTTGATTTGTACCAAAAATTTAATTTTTTCTATCAATAATTACCAAAGTTATAAAAATTCAGACATTGATTGATTGGGTTTCCATTTTAAACTTGTTTCATCTTGGCGGCCGGGCTAACGGTAAAATAATGAGCTAAAATTGTATATGAATTTGTTTTATTTATTTGGAAGAAATTAAGGAGGCCCACCAACTTAAATAAAACACTGACCTTTTTAAGGACAACCCTGGTACATAATTCATATATTTTAAGTTATTAAATGGCATTCTTGTTTTTTTAGCTCTAAGCTATCTTACCAGTTGTTATACAGTTTAAAGAATTAGATTCATGCTAAGTTGTTCTTTAATTACAAACTTGCATATTTTTAAAAGTTCTTAATTTCCAAGTAATTTGGACTTGAAGAGTAGGTACGTGCGACCCAGTTGTGCATTTTATTAACTGTGGTATGAGAAAAAAGCCACTCTTAACTAAGCAAACGCAAGGTTCCCTAAAACAATAATATGTCGGTCGACTAAACAAACTTAGCGTGCACAAAGCAACATTTTTGAATGAGAGTAGAATTTGATAAAGACTATGAAAAAGAAAAAAATAAGTGTGTATACGCCCGAGTGTACCACTAAATTGAATAATTTTTTCCTCTATATTTTTTTATTTTTTTGAGATATAAACAGAATTTTTGTAATTGCAAAAAATATAAACACCAAACAAAAAAAACGATGGAAAAAATCTACAAACAAAAGAGAACACTCTCTGAGATAAATGACGGGAAGGAAAGACACTTTTTAATCATGCACCATAAAAAGGCATTTTCAGTAAAATGAGATCTCACAGCCCTCAGCTAATAGACAGAGACCCAACGCAAAAAATGCTCTGAATTTATTAAGGCTGAAAATTGCTATACAGATCATATTAAACATAATAAAGAACAGTTATACCGGTCAGTCAATTAATTGTTAGAACAGAGGTGGTCTAGGATGTCCGTTACTTCTCTCTCCCAAATCAAAAGTATATGCCTTAAAAAAATAGTAACCCGTGGTCCTTAGCCCATACTTTTCCCATACAATTTTGTATGGGATTTTCGTTTTTTTGTACGTTTTATTTTTTCTCTCGAATTACTTTTGATATTTGTTCTTAAATCATCCCTTTAAAAGACCATATTCAAAAATTTATTTAAAAAATAAAAAAGAAAATCTGATAATATTAAAATTTATTTATTAAATCAAGTAATTTTTATGAATAGTTTCTGAAAAAATAATATCAAACTTAAAATTTCGGAACAAAAGATTTACTGCAAAACTGAGACATTTTGCTAAGGAATCCTCTTCACGAGACTGAGATTGCTGAGTACTCTGAGATCTTATTTTTCTGAACATGCCTTATATTTAAATGTTGTAGTGGAGATTATATAACACTTATAGATATAACGATGATAATCAAAGAAAGTCGAAAATCAATATTTTGGAAAAATGTTATTATGATTTTGGTTTGAAACAATTTTAGAATGATTAAAGCACTTTCCTAAAATGTTTAGCACTTTAAGTTTTTTAAGGTTACCTTGCTATTAGATCAATTTATGCGAACCAGTGGTAGATTATATTTCTTGTAATTATGATGCTGTATGAAACTAAAAAGAACGTCCCCTATTTAAGCGAATACTTTTTTCAAATCTAATAATTTTAAAAGCTGAATTTTAAGCTTATTTAATGCTTCTTGACCAAGGCCTAAATTTGAAGGGCTGAAGGTTTTTTAATATTTAATTTTCCAGTTGAATAAGTTAATAGCAAAACATACATAGCTCAAAATCAAGCCTCCAAAATCTAAAAAGGCGAGAATAATCATAAAATACAACGAAATTGAAATGCCTTTTTACTATCATTATTGCAACAGTTCCAATTTCTATAATCAAGGTGTCTTAATTTCCTTTCGGATTATTGTTCATTTTAAACTTGTAATTCGTTTTGTTTTGCATCCAATGCCTAGTATACTCGTTATGTGGAACCCACATGCATAAACACAACAATGTTTTTATTGCAATTGTATTGAATATTACAGAAAAAAAAAAGAATTTCTCACCTAGAGATATACATAAATACAAATGATACGTCACAAATTTGGAGAAAATTCGTTCATCCGAATAAGCTCTAGCTCGATGTACAAATGGGTGTACAAGGTGTAGGGCCTTATTACGAGTGTCGTTTGCTTTTGATAATCGACTTTAGTTGAAAGTCGATCATAGAAAAAATTAATTTTGGTGTTGAAAATCTTAATTAAGCTCAAAAAAATGGAAAAGGATGGTAACCCTCAAGAAACTTGGTAAAAGTGTTTCATTTACTACAAGAATGAAGAATGTACGGAGTTTACAAAAATATCAAGGAAGAAAGGGTGTTTTTGTGGCCTTGGGTAATGGATGTTATTTGTTTTTGGAAAAAGTTTTTAGAAAATGTTTTATACATTCTTTCACCCATAATAAGCATCCTTCTACCATAAAGATATTTTTATAGACTCTTTTGATTCTTCATTTTGGTAGTTCATAGCACATTTTTAAAAAGTTTCATTAGGGTACCATTTTTGTCACAGGTTTCATGACAATAATCCCACCACTACCCCAACCGTCACCCCAACCCTAAAAAAAACACCCTTTAACCACAGTTATTTTTATGCTATCTTTTGCTTTTCATGGCAAATGAACAATTGATGCCAAGTTTCATCGACGGACCATTATTTTCAACTGGTTTCCGGTAATATTTTACTTTTATACTGGAAATATAGTCATCCTAACATAAAATGACAATAACTTTTTTCAAGGAGGCCGTAACGACTTGGTTTTGGTGTCATTTGATTCAGCATTTAAAACTACCTTAAAAACATGTGTCATATGCTTATATTGCACCAAAGTTAATTTTTCATTTTGATACACCAAAACTTCCCCCCTATCCCACTCAAAAAAAACACCTTTCCATGTGAAATATTTTTATAGACTCTCTTGATTTTCATTCTCATAGTGCATGAAACGTTTTCACCAAGTTTCATGATGGTACTAATTTTTTTGTTTTATTGATGCTATTTTACCTTACTATTCTGAAATATCAAGAAAAGCTGCTAGAACCTGACAAATTTTATTTGAAAATCACATTTTTTATAAATTTTTGTGACATTTTTACATTTATGGATTATCAAAGTTTGAATAAGAAATTGTACGTTTCGCTTTAATTTCGTTTTCAGTTTATTAAAAATGAGAGAAAAATGTAGTGTCATACGGACTTTTTACCCTGAGCCTCCACTTGAAATAAATGATTGTAAGAAGTGTGTCATGTAGTCAATATTTCTTTTGGAGTCCCCTTATGTCTGGAATTTTTTTATTTTCACACATAGATTTCTCTATTTATTTCTTGTCTTCGTAGAAGAAATAAATTTTGACGTTTTGACACCTCAACTTCACCGGACACAAATTTCTCACAAGACGTCGAGTGTTGATACTGATTTGCACATTTTCATGTTACATTCCTTCATTTCGGTGGAAATTTCATGTTATAATTTGACTTCGTATAGAAATTATGTCTTGTGAAGCCAAAATATGACTTGAAACTCATTTTTTACTTGATTGTCTTTTTTATTGTTTGATTTTTCGCGAAGAATAAAATGTCACGACATAATTCGCCCACATAGTAAAGAAATATAAACTTCAGAAATAATGCCTGATATAATATCCGAATAAAGTAAGAATATAAAACTGAAACTTGCTGTTATGAGTATTTCAGCCAAAATTCAAACAAGCAAATCCAACGCTGTGCTTTCCCTTTACCATCTTGTTCGCTTCGGCATCTGTTTTAATTAATGTATCTGTTAGTTACGCAACGCAAGACTTTACCCTTAAGAAATATAAACTTGTCGGTGGTGTCTATTTTAAAAAATGACAAAACTTTGTTTTGTAATTGTAATAGTATTTTTAAAATTTATTTATTTAATATATAATTTAATACACCATTGATATGGGTAGTCGTAGTAGTTGTAGTAGTAAGTGAAAGTGTGACCTATACACTATTTCCTTACTTTGTTTAATAACATGTTTTGTTCTCAGTTTTTATTTTATTTAATATATATATATATAATTAATTTCAAAATTTAGACAAGTAGTCAATAATAAATAGTTATTGTTATCGAAACAAAATGAAACTTAGCCGGCCAATATTTTTTCATTATTTTTTTATATTCTTTGAAAGAAAAATTGTTTCATCGCGTGGCTATGAAGTTTTTGTCTTTATGTTATCAAGTTCTAACTTCAAGTTTTAATGTTTGAATTATGGGTTTTTAAAAACTTAGACATTGTTTTTTTTTAATATATATTTAGATATATGAAAAGAAAAAAAATACATACATTGTTGTATACATATTAACAAAATCAATTACTTTTTTAAAAGAAAAAAAAAGAAAAAACTACAATACTTGTTTAATTTCTTAATGTAGTATCGATGAATACTGATGCTGCTGCTGTAGTCGATCTTCAAAATACTGATTCAGCTGATCTAGATAGTTGTACTGGATGCGAAGGACTTCGAGCCAACCGCTTCTTGGGCAGTCTTTCCAAAAGAGTTAATAGTTTCGGGAAGTCGGGTCTATCGTCCGCTTGAAAGGACCAGCACAGCATCAATATGTCTTTGACATCACGGGATGTTTGCAGGTTGGCCAATGTCTGTTTCATTCCTCTTCCAACTTGCCAAATTATCGACTGCGGTGGTTGCATTTTGAAGGGAAACTCTCCGCAGAGCAATTCATACCAAACAGTACCAAATGAATAGACGTCCGATGCTTTCGAAAATGGTAAAATTTCATCGGTTGGCTTGTATGGAGTTAATGCACGCATTAGTTCTGGAGCCAGATAGCACAGCCAGCCGCTGGGCACACCCAGGCCAATATCACAATACACAAGCTTCGTCGAGCTGAACAAACCAAAGTCGGTTATGATAACCTTTCCATTCTCCAGGAATATGTTCTTTGTCCGCAGATCTTTGTGGAATATACCACGGGCGTGCAGATAACCCATGCCCTGCGAGATCTGCTGGGCGACTAGTGTGGTGCGATTGATGGTAAATTTATCACGTCGTAGGTGGATGTAGGTGTAGAGAGTGTTACCCTTGCACAGCGAGGTTACAATTGCGAGGTATGGTGGATTCATGCAAGCACCCATGAACAGTACTAAATTTTCGTGACGAGTCTTCTTAAAATTCGCTACTTCCAACTTGAAAGCTTCCAGCATGTGCTCATCATCCAGGTAGTCCTCTTTGAGGAGTTTAACTGCTACATCTCCGTGCCAGAGAGCACGATGTACGGTTCCAAAGCGACCCTTGCCGATTTTCTCCAAAAGGCGAAGGTCATCGTAGGGAATATCCCATTCTTTCAGTGAGAGTGAGTTTTGTCTTGGCCAATTGCCTGAGTCACCTTCCTCTGTGGAATCAAGTCTTACTGGTGTTCTGTCTGAATCAGTGCTGGCGCTGGTACTGCCCGATAGCGATACAGTTTTATCGCTATCGTTACTTTTATGGGTGTCGGCCAGTTCAGGATTGATTTGACTGAGTACTGAACCGGTGGTGGACGCAGTCCGTCCACTCGAAGTCTCACTGTGTACTCTGCTTTCAGAAAAGTGCCCACTAGTTATGAGAATAGAACTCATGGAACTAGCATTATTGCTATTCACAATACTCGACTGGGAATTATGATGTGAAGATTTATTATCCAAGTGCTCAGTGTTATTATTTGCAGTTGCAACGCTAGATTGTCCTCCCCCAGTGGATGATGGTAAATACAAAGTCTGATTTGTCTGATGATTAGTAATGGTTACATCAGGAAAATTGAATTGGCTAGTATTCTTATGCAGCGATGAGGGTGTAGAATTAGGATTCGGTCCAGTACTAGTGCTTCCACTTGCAGTCGAGCTGCCACCGCCACTATTGGTTCCACTAATGTGTTGTTGTTGGTGATTGAAAAGAGCCGGACTGGAAGGTGAGGAACTGTTGCAGCTGGAACCGGGTGAACTGCTGTCCGGATGATGGTGACCACTGGCACTGATTGAAACTTTTTGCCTTCGGCCTGGCAAATATCCGCTTACTGTGGTACTGCGGCCGCTTAGATTAGGAGAAATATTTGATGGCGGGAGGAAACCTTCGTTCGATTTTAAAGTTTTCTTAAATTCATCAACGAACTCACGGGGTAAACCACAAGATGGTGGTACATTTGGTTCACAGTCTTTGTGACAGCGATATTTGCATTCCTTGCATTTTAAGCCGAAAAACATCTGTTTTTGGCAAAGGTCACAGGTTGATATCATTTTGAAAAATTTTGTAAAGCGATGAGCAATCATGTGGCCCATTCCCAGCGACACAATAGGAGTACATGGCGATCGTGGGACAGTCAAGTTATTAGTGTTTTCCATGAATATATCTGAACTCATTGACGACGAATGTGACTCAGGACTGGGATCGGTGTGAAGTCGTGTTCTCGGAATAGTCTGAGGCACAGATGACGAGTTGGTTGTATTCGAACTAGTGCCTGTACCACTGTTTCCGTTGGTACCGCTGCCTGGAGTACCCAAACCACCACCAGCACCTTCTTGAAACTGTGATTCATGTGATTTTGACTTAGCTATGGGTATTCCTAGTGGATCTTGACTTGATGAGGAGCTTGTCGATGCAGTCATTGAATTTGTTGCTATTCCATTGTGTGATGGTGTCGATGGGTGATGATAGGTCAGCAATGTCTGATGTTTCTTCTTTGGCGGTGGAGTTGATTTTCTTTGCCCACTTCGTCCGGGAGTGCCATTTCCTGCTCCAGTACTTCCACTCGTATTTTGACTCGGCGAGTTTGGAGGTGATGGCGAGGGTGTTAGCGTTATAACAGATCCATGTGCACTTGATGTTTCATCCGCAATATGTCTATTCATTGTCGAAGGTGGTGATTGTAGATCATAGTTATTATTCACTGGAGACTGTATTGCTTTCTGTTTGTTCATTGTTCGATAGGTTCTTGGTGATGCCATCACTCCAATGTTCCCTGTACTTCCGCGATGATGATGATGGTGGTGATGATGGTGATGTCGGTCCCACGAGTCCCAAAATAGATTATCTGGTTCTTTTAAGTTATCACTTAATGCCGTACGACACCGTCGAAGGCATTCCATTGCATTAATAAGCCGGCGTATTTCCTCATCTCGAAAATTTGGATTGTAGCCAAGAATTTCTCGAAGCTCATCATCTGACTTCTGAAGAAGATCCTCTAGAGTGTTGATTCTTTGCACACAAACATTAAGCGATTCGCCGCTTAATCCAACTACACGCAGCCATTGTTTAAGCTCTGAACCAGAAGCAGCTAAACCACTTGCTGGTATTCGTTCGGGTAGACGTGATTTGGTTATTAACAATTCGGAGAACATTCGAACTAGTTTAGTTTCTAGGATGCGAATTTCTTGTTGTGTGAGCGTAGCACTTGTTGCACATTGTGTTCGAAGACCTTCTAATCGGTCAGCTGATATATCAATCATTCCTTGAATGACATCGAGACCGTTGTTAGAACTTGTTGTATTGTTGTCCATGGTTTTTGTTTCTACTTTAGTTCAATTCACTGGAATTAAACAAAAGAAAAGGAAATTCTAATAAGAAATACCGAAACCAAATTATTATAAAAAAAACATAGGGGCACGGAAATCTGGTAAAAAAATCAGAATACTGTGTTCCATTTTTTGATAGTGGAATTGGCATTTGAAGCGACATACATACATACGTTTTGACTTATATCACAAAGCGTTTAAATGTATTTAAAATTTTATGTATATACTCTCTGTATGCACACATTCCTACGAATCAAAACAAATTTATTAAGAAAAATGATAACAAAATTAAGAATTTTACGTAACCAAATGAAATATCTAAATGCTTGGAATCATTTGAATAGTTGTTTCGTAAATTGGCGTGATAGTTCTGTGTACATAAACCTATTTTGTTATTTTTGTTTAGAGAAACATTTTGTTATCTCAAACTGTGGGCAATTTCATTACATCTTGTTGATAGTTCGTAAAACGAATCGTTTTGTTCTCTTCTACGATGTGAAGATTAAGTCGAGATGTAATACTTGCATTTGAAATTAACAAAGACAACAAAACTCGTTCTTATGCTTTGATCAGCATTTTAAAAAAATTGGTCTTCTTATGAATACTTTTTATATGAAATTTTATAAATGAAATACAATCTAACTCGAATTATTAAGTTTTCAAAATCCAATTCACTTATTCGATTATTATTATTTAATTTTTGTTTGTGACACTTATGGCAGAGCTGTAAAAGAATGAGGTATTTAGGTGAAATCTGAAACATCTAATTTACTTTCCGGAATGCAATCTCAAATACTTTTTGTGAGTATTTCAGCTATTTAAGTTTGCTGTTAGTAATAAATTATTTTTTTAAAGGACAAAAGTACCTATGCAACATTTTCAAACAACTCGAATTCTTTTAATTCTTTGCAGTCTAGAATTCATTGAAATTATATATTTAAATTTAAATCATTTTTCGGATTGTTTTTTTACTTTAAAAGAAAATTTCATGTTTATTTTGAAGCTTTTGATAAATCTAAACAAGGTAAAAGTATACCTACAGAAATTTCGGACCACTTGGAATCTTTTAAATTTTTAAACGTTCTTCTCACACATTCAAAATATTAAATATCTTTTGTAATTAATGAAAAGCTAAGTTTGCTCAAATTCATTTGTTCAGTTCAAAAATTAATCAATGTATATCACTGAATAAATGAGGTCATATTTGGACAATTGTTAGAATGCGCTTCTAAAACCCGAGATGGCTAAATTATTTAGACATTGCAAGCTGGATAACTGCACAAGCGTGTTCTAAAAAAAATTAATAAATACGACTGTTGAAGTCTCTTTACTGCTTTTAATTCTTTTAACTGCTCGAGGTCTTTTTTCATGCTGTTTGTTTGACTGCTCGAGGTCTTTTAAATGCTTGAATCTTTAAGAACTCTGAATTCTCACAAATATAAACAAATTCCTTTCCACTAAAAGTGGAAATCGATTTTTTGCTGGATTCGTTGCTCAATTTAATTTAAATAAATTTAAAAAATTAATTGTTTTGACTGCTTTGTGAGAAGAAATCCTGTTTATAATTTTCTTGCTCATTCAAAGTGATATAGGATATGTAGGTATATCGTCGTCGTTCAATAAAAACTCCCTAAGTCTATATTTTTGTTTATTATTATGAGAAATTGCCATTGTTATGGATTTTTACTAATAAAAATTGAAAATTTTTGAATTAGAGGAGTTAAAAATTAAGAAATAAACTAGGAACCCTTTTACACAGCTGTTTTTAAATATGGCGCATTTAAGATAGGGTATCATAGCTTAGAAAAAATGGACTTAGGGAATTTCCATTGAACGATGACGATATGTGAGTGCTTAGCATTATAGACTGGCTAGGGAGGTAATTTCGAGCTGTTCTCCAGTGAATGCATTTCTCCCAGGTATGATGGTAGATTCATTAAATCAATCAACTATAGTAGTGTCAATCGACTTCTGGTGTATTGAAAAGGCAATAATCGATTGGAGTCACACAGTGGCATAATAGGTACAACTCTTGTCTAATAATAGATAACTCATTACAGTGCAAACATAATTATTATTCATACTACACTTGCCAGCTACCTATCTGCCACTTTTTTTGTTTTGTTATTTTAAACAATGAAAATAGTTTTAATCAATAGTTGCATCATAGAAAAAGTTTTTTGTTGTGTCGACAACTCTTTTTCTTTCTATCCACCTGCTAGACATAAAAACAAATTTATAAACAACAACAAAAAAGATGAAACAATAAAAATAAAAAAATGAGACCAACTAACCTCTTTGATAAATGAATATTTTTTTTTATTCAGAAATAAATTTATATGTAGTAGGTACATGTATGTATATATGTATCACTCTAGCCCTAGATCGACGCTGACAACGACGACGACGGGGAAAAACTTTTAGATTTCCTTTTCATTTGTCTCCACAATTAAAATAAAAAAAAAGTGAATTGCAGATAAACCCAATTGTGAGAAAACAAAACCGATAAAAACACGCGTAAATGAATAAAAAGAGGAAAAATTGTTTTTTTTTGTTAGCCGAATCGATTTTCCACCTGGAAAAATGGGATCGCCATCAAAAAGTTAAAATAATACGAATACAATATTTTTTTTCTTAATTTTTTCGCATCTTTTTTTGCGACAATAGTTTTGATTAATAATTCTTTTTTTTTACGTAACACGGCGAGGGTTATTTATCTATTTTTTTTTTACTAATGAAGAAAAGAAATTGGATTTTATTCTTTTTTAAATAGTTAAAAATTTCAGTTTCATTTCAACAAATCGTCCGCGACACAAGCACACAAGGACACTACATTCTGCTAGAATGTAGATTTTTTTTATTCTTGTTCGAACTCAAGTTTCAAGTAGTTAAAGTTAACAGGGGAATCTTCACTCTACAGCGGCGGAAAATGCAAAATATTTTATTGATTTAAGAAATTTTCTTATTTTTCCGATATTATATACATGTATGTACACATAGAACACCTACAGGACGAAGAATATCAAGCAAGAAAAATAATTTGATGAAGGAAATCAATTTTCCTTCGCTGAAAACAACAACTCCCAAAAGTTTCATGGGAAAATAAAAAAGACAGACAGAGTAATCTTGTAGTACTGTTGCTGTCAGTTCTTTTTCTGTTGTTGTTTCGTATATCAAATTCCAGTAGCCTCCAGTGGTATTGTTATGAAAATATATTTCTCTTGCTTGCACTCATTTTGAGAGTGGGTTGGTTTTTGTTGGTGTTGTACTTGTCGCACTCTTTTATTTGGGTTTTATTGGAAAAGTCATTCCAAATGTCAAGCAATTTTAAAGAGAATTTTTACATTTTTTTTCTCTTTTGGGAATTTTCATTCTCTCAAAAAGAAATATGTCAGGGAAATTGAGATTGTTCCATTGGAATTTGGAAGTAGAAATAACTATGGGTTAAACACAATGGTAGCGCCGAAGGGCACCGACGCGATGCTTCGGAAAACCGCAAAGTATTTGGTTTGATTGGCTGAATTGGTGTTAACTGTAGGTCGTAGCACTGTTGAAGTTGAATAGTGTGTGAAAATAGTATACAGTGATGCCACTGAAACAATAAATAATGTATGCTGTAGAAAAGAGATGTTGAGCCAACTTCAATGTCAACTACTGCTTAATGCTATGTTCCCACCAAAATGAAATCCGAGATTTCGGTTGAAAACTTTTCATATTTTGAACCGTTGGAACAAGCTTCCATAGAAATTTCAACGAAATCTCAGAAAAAATTCGGGATTTCAACGAAATCTCAATTGAATTGTGCTCCACCCAAAATTTTTTATCTGAAATCTCGGATTTCGTTTTGGTGGGAACATAGCATAAGCAGCATTTCATTGCGTTTTGCCAGAATGCATAAACCTATCATGTAATAGGCGTGGTGTTTTATTGGAAAAGGTTATAGCTAGCACAGTAAAATTTCCCTTGGTAAACAATAACAAGCCCAAAAGTGTCCATAAATAAGTCAGCAAGAAGTTTAAACTTAGGTGACACTGGACTTGGGTTGAATAAAAAAGTGAGTAAGCGTTTTATTGGTACTTCAATTGCTGTGATAGCTAGAAATACTAATAAAACGCACTTATGTCATGTAAACCTCGTGCGAATACATCGTCTATTGCATAGGTTTTTAAGACTCTCTTCGGCTGACCTGTGGAGCCTAGGCTCGAAAAAGAATATGAAAATAGTGTTTGGTCTGTCAAACTCTTTACTTTTTTCTTTCGCTTTTCACTTTTTTCAAGCCATCTTGAATATAGAAAAAGCCTTAAAGGTTCTCTCAAACTATCGTGAAATATTTGAAACGACAATAGGTGTGTTCCTTGATTTTTCATACTACTTTGGATCAAATGTCAATTTGTGAAGAGTTGGGATGAAATCCTCTCAAAGAGAAGAAAAGCTATTAAAATGACAAGAGCTGTTTGGGCACTAATTCGCACCACGCATCAAAAGACTTACTTGACTATAAAAATTATTAACTAAGGGCCAGTTTGTTCATAGTGGGTTAAATCTGCAATAAGATTATCGCTGATTTTGTTCAATCCATAGTTATGAATCTTTGATAATAAAAGAGTGTTCGTCACTCAATTTTCAGTTTGATTAATAATAGCCTTATTCTCCCCATCATCACTGATACCTCACAAGTCACAAAAAGTGGTGAAACTGATTTTTTGACTTTTTCGTATTCTCCCCCTAAAGTCACAACTTTTGAGAGTTATAAAAACAACCGAAATTGTGATCTCCTCCAGAGCAGGTCACAAATCACAATTTACTTGAGTTTCTACAAGAATTGAATTATATTCATTCTAAGAAAGCATTATGCGTTCTCTGTGCGAAAGAGAACAAAATGTATGAACCTCTTATTTCTTAAAAGTGCCTCTACACTATCCCACAAAGTATTAACACATGTCAGAATAAAGTGGGAAGAAATTTCATACGACTGCCAAATTTGTGTGATGTAACTGACTTTCATATTTTCCTTCCACACTTGCATCAAAAATTAGTTTCACCATAACCTCAAACGCCCAAGTGGGATAGAAAGTGTGATGGTTTTAGAACCGATCCTAAATATTTTCATGTACTAACACATGTCAAATCATGTCGGATGCGCTGTCAAGTTGTGTGTGAAGAAATTTCATATTTTGTTTCCACACTATACATGATTTCTTCACACATTTTTGACATGTATTAATACTCAGTGGGATAGTGTGGAATGGCTATAAGCAAAAGAATAGGATAAATGCGCAATATTCTATTGCTTTGTACTTATAAGACAGAAAAACTGAATATATACTGTGGGTGTGTTGGCTTAATTCGTTGCGATTGCTTATAGAATTGTTGATGTGTGCGCTTATCGGTCAAGAAGCTCTACCAACAAATTATCAACTTTTTTTTTTGTGTAAAAAAAACATGTCTCGGAATTGAATTTTGTATTCAATTTAATTATTTTCTTTTAAATTACTACGAAGAATAACTACCCACGTGAAATTTATTTTTATTTTTATACGGCTGGTTGATTTTTCTTTTGCAACTTTTCCAAATAAATGGGCGGGTTCGGCTGCGTATCTTAAGCGATCCGGATTTGTTTGTGTTGTTGTAATCCCTTGTTAAAAAACAGATGGTGTTAGCTGATGCAAAAACAACTCAAAGTATCTGAAAATTTCTTTTATTATGGATAGCCTTTGCAGTGACATAACTAATGATGAACAAACGGAATTCCAGGAAATCTTTGATTAAATCGTGCTAATCAAACAAAATGTGAATTAGTGATTTCTCCAACTAAGTACTCAAATCATGGATTCTCTTTAAAATTATGGTGAAAAAACACATTCAATGATAATCAACTGGAATAATCATTGATTAAAGTTGGCAAGGTGTGAACAAACTGGCCCTTCCTTGACTAGAGCTGCCATAGGGCAATCATAAAGTCAATCAAGATTTTTTGAAAATCACTACATATGAAATTCAAAATTAAGAAAAAAAGAAACTTACACTTATAAAAATTATTAAACCAAAGCAAAACAAAAATCCTTTAATTACATATTGAATCATGAAACTTCAATTTGTCCTCTTTTCAAAAGAAAAGAATTAAAAAGAAAAATACACACTTTCATAACTAAATTTTTATTCTTTGAAAAGAGATTTGCTTTGAGGCAAAATCATTTTAAAAAAATCCTTTGATTAGTAAAAAGATTACAATTGACTGTTTTTTTTTTTAATTTGACACACGAGCACCTGGCATTTAACAACCGGTACCAAGCGGTCACAAGAAATACCTCGGACCAAATCTGGCAAAGATGGGAAATTTTTTACTCTCGTCAGTGCGATCTTGGGTTCGAAACAGTACAATTTTTCACTTGTGGATCGGGTTCGAACTAAAAATTACTAAATCTGGCGTTCTGAAATATTTTGAAAGTCGCTAACGAACACGACTAATGAAATTTTAGTTTGTCAACATTTGTTAATAGGATAATAAATAACAACAACCACAATGATGCAATGTGAAGACAATAAAACAATGAAAAAGTGAATGTTTCGCGTTGGTTTAGGAGAGCCTTAACAATGTGAAAAAATATAAAATCTCATCTCACACAACATTTACAAAATTTACATGAGTGTTAAAACATAAAGTTTTTAAGACTAGTTCTGAAACCATCACATATTCAATCGCTTTGCAGTCTTTGTGATTTAAGGCTCTCCCAAACCAACGCGAAACATTCGTCGACGACGTGAAATCATTCACAATAACAAAAAAATATGAAAGGTAAACAATGCTAAACAACAACAAAAAACCGCCTTTGCGAATGATTCGCTATGATTTCTCGTTGGTTTGGGAGAGCCTTTATGGTAAAACTGGTTTGTTTCGACGCAAGAGTGGAAGCGAAAGAAACAAATAATTTTCAACACATAAATTTGATAGTCGCATTGAATTTATTCTCACTCTATTTTGACATGATGTCTGATGCCTGTTTGTTAACCCAAGATGTTTAAGTTTTAACAGCATATTTATTAAGTTATTTATTAAGGCTCTCCCAAACTAACGCAAAACATTTGCTGATGACAGTTTTGTATTGTTATCCAGAATTCTGTATCTGTGATATTTTGTATCGTTGCGAATGATTCGCTATGATTTCGCGTTGGTATGGGATCCCTTTTATTCAGATAGTTTCAGTGCTATTTATAAACCCATTCCAAGCAATGTCTAACTTTAGACACCTGTCCAACTCCAAAATGTTATTTATAAATACTTAGCACCGATTGACTAACTTATCCACTGAAGTTGGTTGTCCAAATCTTATTTGGAAGTAGACACGTTTAATGAATAAGGTGGGCAAATATTTCTGGTTTTCTAATTTTCTAGTTTTGAAATAAATGAAAAGCTAGTTGAACGTGCCCCAAAGCGTACTAAAATTCATTAATTCATTCAAAAATGAATAAATACAGGCATGTCAGTGAATAAATGAGGCCACATTTGGGCAATTGTTGGAATGCGTTTATAAATAACATGTTGCCTAAACTATTTAGGCATTGACTAGCTGGACAACTGGCCAAGCGTGTTCTAAGAAAATCTAATAAATATGACTGTTTATTTTTACATTAGACACACCACATTTTCAAATTAAAAATGAAATTAACTGACAGCTCTTTGACAGTTTAACAAAAATTTGTTAAGAAGAAATTCGCAAGTTTCTCCATGGAGGGGAATTTTTTTTTGATTGCGCGAAAAAATGTGAACTTCCTATCTCACGAAAAAAAAGACACATGTTTGCTTGTATTTGCTTCTCTTCATACGAACACTTTGTTGGAGACGCTAAAAGTCCAAAAGAAATAAAAACAGAAAACTAATAAAGTTACAAAGAATGAGATCTTGTGTTCTCGAAGATTTTATTCACATTAGTTTTACATAAACGAAAATTAAGAGAGAGACAGAAAAAATGAATAAGATATAGTTTATAGTCGCATCAAGAAAATAGATGCGTTCAAGTATTATTGGATTCGTTCAATGGAGTTCGTTTGAAACTTCAACACTCCTCCTCAAACGAGCTTAATCCACATCTTTCTCTGAGATCTTTGACTCTTCCTGCTGGTAGTGGCTTTGTAAGAAGATCTGCCACCATGTTGGTACTTTCACAGTAGTCACATCTTACAATACCATTTGCGATGTAGTCCTTGATAAAATGATACTTTGTATCGATATGTTTGGAACGACCGCTGAATTTTTCACTGGAGATTAACTTCAAACAGCTTTGATTATCTTCTAATATAAGGACGGGTTCCTCGATACTTTCTTTCATATCTTCGAGTAACCTTTTCAGCCAAACTGCTTCTCTGCTAGCCTCTGCTAATGCGATAAACTCTCCTTCCGTCGATGAGAGAGCTACGCAACTTTGCTTTCTGCAACACCAGCTTACTGCTCCACCGAAGACCTTGAAGATGTATCCGCTATTAGATTTTCTTTCTGTGCGATCCTCTGCCCAGTTAGCATCCGCGGAACCAAAGAGTTTGGATGTGTATTTTGTTTCACCTAGTCCTAGTTTAAGATCCGCTGTGCCTTTGAGGTACCTAACTAATCTCTTCAGTTCGTTCCAATCTTCTGATGAGGGTTGAGAAACGTTTCTAGCGAGGATAGAGACGCTAGCTGCGATGTCCGGCCGAGAATTAACGGAAATATAAAGAAGACATCCGATAAATCTCTGATATTTTTCGTTATCTGATAGCAAACATGGATCAGACTTTCCTTTGCCATAGCTGGGTTCCAACGGAACATTTGAGGTTTTTGCATTTTTTAAACCCATGTCTTCGACTATCTTTTTGATGTATCCTGTTTGACTTATTGAGAAAAGTCCGTTGCTATTGCGATTCACATCAAGTCCAAGATATTGTTTGATAGCTCCAAGGCTTTTAAGCTCAAACTTAGATCCCAATGACTTGCTTAAATCGTCAATAAGTTGCATATCTGTACTTGAAACTAACAGGTCATCAACATAAATCAAGATGAAGATCCAAGTATTCTCAATCTTTTTTGTGTATAGGCATTGGTCAATTTCACTTCTTTTAAAACCAATGTCGATTAACGCTTCATTTATAACTTGATTCCATGACCTCGCAGATTGCTTTAAGCCGTAAATACTCTTATTTAATTTACACACTTCATGCTGCTTACCTTCAATTACGAAGCCTGGAGGCTGTTTCATGTAAACTATTTCCTTTAAATCACTGTTTAGGAAAGCAGTTTTAGCGTCAAAATGCTGCACGTGCATTTTCCGATGACCCGCAACTGCCAAAAGGACCCTTAGTGTTGTATGACGTACAACAGGAGCAAACGTCTCGTCGTAGTCTATTCCATATCGCTGACAAAAACCTTGGGCAACCAGACGAGCTTTATAGACACATTTTTCTCCTCCTTCAGCCGTTTTTCGTTTGTAGACCCATTTACAACCTACTGCTTTTCTGTCAGAAGGCAATGGCACAATATCCCAAGTGTTGTTCTTCTGCAATGATTGCATCTCCTCTCTCATTGCACTTTTCCAGATCTCTGCTTCATTGGCAGTCAAAGCCTCTTGCAAACTTGTTGGATTCGTGTTTGTTTTCTGCCTTTTCTTTATGACATGAACCTCGTTTATATATCTCGAAGGTGGCTTACCTTTTGTTGATCTGTTAGATATTCTTTTCTGAACAACTGAGTCTTCACTAACACCCTGAACCTCATCAACCGCCTTTTCATCGAATCCAAGAAACTGAGATTCAGAAGAAGAATCCACATCCTCACCAGAAAAATACTCCAGATCATCCTGTTCAGCATCCATCACGTCTTCTTCAGCCTTGTTTGGTCGTTTATTTACGATCACCTCAACCAATGTATCATCACTTTGCAGCTCTCGCATATTATTTGTTTTACCATCGGAAACTGCAATGTCTTTTTCGGGAATCACTTTTCCATTTGAAGAATTCAACGATGAACCACTTGGCTTCAGGAAGCGAACATCTCTACTGACTACAATTCTCTTATTTTCAGGATTGAGCAATCTGTACGCCTTAGAATTTTGATCGTAACCCACAAAAACCATACATCAGTCAGACTTACTATCCCATTTCCTTCGTTTTTCTTTCGGAACATGGACAGTGACGTGCGGCACTCGAACGAACTGGGTAGACAGTTATAAATTAAATTCATTATTTTCCATCTTATCCAGTCAAAAATGAAAACTGTTAACAAAGTCCAAAAAACAGCGTATTTCTCTTTGAAATCAAACGTTAAACTTCACACAAGACTTCACGAACGTGTCTAAAAAACATGGCTACCAATAAGGAACTCTATTAATAATTAGCAAAAATTAAATACCTATTTAATACAAGAATACAAATTACAAAAAATTGTACACAGATAAGAATATTTATCAAATGCTTGTATTTTTTTGAAACAAACGTTGAAGGACCAAGATATGTACATACATAGCCCACATAAAGTTTTAAAAACATTATTTCTAAAACCTTTTCAAGTCTTAAAAACTGTCCTTGAATATGTCATCCTCATCCTTATTATTTTTTGTTGAGATAATGGTGATCAAAGACAAAAGTATGCATTTGTTTGACTAAAAGTTATATAGGTACACCAATCTCAAACAAACAAAACTGGCAGACCTAAATTGAATTATAAAAAAAAATCAAGAAACTCATAAAACAAAGAAAACAATAGGTAGAACATTTGATTCTCGTACCATTTCTCTCAGTCGCAATGAGGCAATAATGGTACCATAAAATAAGTATGTATTTGAAAAACAATTTCAAAACAAGAAGAAGCACACAGCTTCAAAATGCTTTTTGTTTCGACTCAATATGATCCCAAAGATACAGCTCTTCAAAACGCACAAGGGAGGATTATTATTCCCTTAATTTTGTTTTCGTCAGTAGTGTACTTCTGCGAAAGAGTCCAGCCTTCCTACCTATTGCAGTTTTTAGGGTTGACCTACAACTGCCCACTCCTCTTTAATCTACTCCAAAAATAAAAAATTAAGAAGTTGTTCTCTTCACTTAACGGTCAACGAAAAAGTTTCGAATTTACTTCAAAATTCAAAGCAAAACAAGCAATAAGACAGATTCGAATCTGTCTACTTGCTCCACATAGAAATTCTACCTGAGCAACATAATCCGCTGATTTTATTTTCATTTTAATTTAGGTAGAACGAAAGACTCTGTCTTCGTTTTCAGTCGGGTTTTCCCGAAGCACGTAGCAGATGCAGAAAGCAGAGCCATAGCGAAGCTAGTGTTTGTATTGTGTGAGAGCATTGAGATTTTTTGCTTTGTGGATTGTGGTTGTTGGTAGAGGTCAAATTATTTAAAGAAATAAAAGTAGGTGTGGAAAATGTGAGTGTTTGAATAGTAAGGGATGAATGCATGATTTATGTTCGTTAAATTATAGGTGTTGAAAATTTGAGATAGGCTATGGATGTTAGTGTTAGGGATTTAATGCAATGAATATAAGTAAACACAGTTTTTTTGATTGTAACAAGTAGGTTTCTTTTTTTTCTCTCTTTACGGTAGGGTAGACACTGTCTAAAACGTCTTATTGACGCACCGTCACTGAACATGGACGTAACATCGCTCTCCAAACGTACGAAGATGTTCGAAGCATGGTTTAGTACCGTTCCACATCTCAAAAGGGGTAGTTGTGATTGCTCTTAATGGCAGTCTATTTTGTAAGTATGCAGCCGTCAAAATCGCCTCAGCCCAAAACTGTTTGCCTAGTCCTGCCTCTATAATCATGCACCTTGACATCTCCACCAAAGACCTATTACGCCTTTCAGCAACTCCGTTTTGCTGCGGAGAATACGCTGCTGTAAATTGACTCTGAATGCCTTGCTGTCGCAAGTAATTCTGAATTTGGTGCCCGGTGTACTCTCCACCACGATCTGATCTGAAAAGCTTTGGCTTTTTCCCGAATTTTGTTTTTGCTGCCTCAACATACTCCTTCATACGATCAATGACTTCTGATTTGTGTTGTAGCAAATAAACGACAGTGTATCGGCTATAATCATCGACAAAAGTAAGGAAATAACGATTCCCACTCACACTGCTTACCTCCATGGGGCCGCATACATCTGTGTGTATTAGTTTCTAGAACAGCGATTGACCTATTTTCAGATTTTTTCGGGAATGGAAGACGAGTTGATTTTCCCTGTAGGCATACCTCACAAGTATCATCTATGCCGCATTTATCAATTTTGATACCAGAACCCAAATCTTTCGTAACTATGAGCTCAATCGCATCTGCATCCCTATGACCAAGTACACGGTGCCATTGATGTAAGCAATTGTCCTTATGACCAGCAACAAAAACTCTATTTGCCTGCCTCAAAGTGTACATATTTTGCGATAGATCTGCTTCACCGACCTCGACACCGCCTTTCTCAAAAACTACTTCAATGCCTTTTTCAGAAAGACATGAAACCGACAAAAGACTACCCTGCATCTTTGGAACATACAAAACATGTGAGATAGATGCTTTGATTTCAACATTGTCGCTATTCAGGATCTTGATTTCACACGTACCTTGTCCTTCTGAAATCAGTTCGCTGCCATCCCCAACAAAAACTTTTTCTGTTATAGCAGGATTGAAATCCACGAAAAAATCTTTTATATTTGTTATATGACATGTCGATCCTGAATCGACTATCCAACCGTTTGCATTACGAAATGATGTGAAAAAACTCACCTCGTTCTTGAGTGTAGATGTTGAAACCAAATGTGCATTTTGCTTGGTTTTGCTCTTCCATTCTTGATACAGCTTACATTTATTCTTGAAGTGACCCTTTTGATGACAAAAGTAACATTCTGGTCCATTAGCTTTTGTTGGACGCACCTCTTTTGTCACTTTCATCGCAGATTCATGTTTTTCAGCAATTGGTTCTGTCCTTCGCCTGAATTCTTCCCGTAATTTTGACTGCACACAATCGAAGCTTAGTTCCTCTCGCGTTTCTAGTGCCATGATCAACGTGTCGAAACTTTTAGGCAAACTGCTCAACAGCATTGCAACACTCCACTGTTCTGATAGACGCTCTTCGCCAATTGCCGCCAGCCGCTCAAACAAAGAATTCATATTTGTTATATGGGCTTCCACATTTCCACCCTCATCCAATCGAAGGCCGCAAATCTGTCGCATAAGTTGCACCTTGTTGCCCAAAGTGTTTCTCTCATGGTACACCTTCAGCGCGTTCCATGCTTCCATCGACGTGGTGCATTTCTTGATGTGCTGAATCTGGCTGTCCTCGACCGACAATGCAATGGTTGCACGAGCCTCGTCGTCTTTGGAAACCCATACAGACGTTACCGGCTCCGGCTTGACTATACCGCCAGACACATAGCCCCAGACTCCTTCCTTAATCAGCAACATCTCCATTTTGTACTTCCATATGAAGTAATTATCATTGTTCAATTTCTGGAACGAAAACTTTAGCTCAGACATAATAACTTTATTATCTTAAGACTCTAATTTAAAACTTTATGTCTTTATGGGACTGGGCCCATAACCTGTTGGAGACGCTAAAAGTCCAAAAGAAATAAAAACAGAAAACTAATAAAGTTACAAAGAATGAGATCTTGTGTTCTCGAAGATTTTATTCACATTAGTTTTACATAAACGAAAATTAAGAGAGAGACAGAAAAAATGAATAAGATATAGTTTATAGTCGCATCAAGAAAATAGATGCGTTCAAGTATTATTGGATTCGTTCAATGGAGTTCGTTTGAAACTTCAACACACTTGAGTGCTGCACCGAAAATAGTAGTTCTACCATAAGTCCTTTCATTATTAGCTGTATATTCACCCCGAATACACAGTCCGACGAATGAACTGCGCAGGGAATCAGACTCAATTTTGACATTTTTACTATGAGCCAAATATCAAATTGAGTCAGATTACCTCCGCAGCTCGTTCGTCGGATTCTGTAATCGGCGTGATTATTTTTCCCCAAAACTGTGCCTACATTCTGTAACTCTCGCATCGATAAAATTGGTCGAGAAACGACGAAAATTGAAACAAAATACATGAGTTTGTTCCTTTTTTCAACGTTCGACAGATTTTATCGATACGAGAGTTGCAGAACAAAGGCACTGATCTGGATTGGATTCATACAAAAATATATGTATTAAAAATCAACACAAGATCCAACCTTGCTTTTAAGATTTGAATTTACAAACTCACACCCTAGCACTTTCTTGCAAAAATTAGTTTTTACTCTGACCAATAGATGGCTTTTTGTGTTGAAAATAAAGAATAGAGTAAAGATGAAATAAAGAAACAAAAGGAAAAACAGAGATAGGTATGTTACACTGTTGTCACCGGGATTCTGTTTGTTTCATTTTGATAATCTAATAACAAAATTCAGCTATGATTTCTGTTCATGTATTCCTAAACACTAGAATGTCTATTAATTTGAGTCCAAAGCTCTATCGAGTCGAGGATAAAACAAAATAAAACTGTACGAACATTTTGGGAAAATCATTTTGGCATTGAAAGTTTATTTGTATTTTAAAATTCACAGTTCCTTGATCTTGGACTAAAATGGCCAAATGACATCTACATCAATGGAACGCATAAAATTGGTGGACTTTTAGTAGCAAGTACATATATCGGAAACATTATATTGGTCAACATTGGTGTGGGCCTTAACTTAGACAACAAAGTACCCGGTGTCTGTATAAATGATCTTATACAAGAACACAACCGTATTAACCATCAAAAAATTCCATTATTGGGCTACGAACGGTTAATGGCTCTGGTTTTCAATGAAATCGAAAGACTCATAGATTTGGTACAAAATGGCAGGATAGATGAAATCTACCCTATGTACTACAAACACTGGCTAAACGAGTAAGTATTTCTCATTTATCAAACATAGACTCAAAAATAATTTCATATATATTATTACAGTCAACAGGAAATTGAAATTCAAGATCAAAGTGGCCGAAGAGAACATGCGACCATCATGGGCATTGATGACTTTGGCTTTTTACAAATTAAAACTAAAAAAGAAAAAGAATTGCGAACAGTTCAACCAGATGGCAATAGCTTCGATATGCTTAAAGGACTAATTCTTCCGAAATTATATTAGAATTATAAAAACATAAATCAAAACGTTATGATACAAAATTCCGTTTGCATCGAAGATGACGATCTGATGTCAACAAAAATAATAACACTAGTCATTTATGGAAACTACTACTTCGATATAAAATGAAGTTAATTCTGGGATTCTAAAATTAAGAAATCTCCAAATCCATATTACATGATCGGATGCGAGAAACAAAGTCTGTTTAATTGTCTGCGCATTCCAGTTATTTGCTTTTTCTGCTCATTGTGTGTTCGAGTCAATTTATACTTCCGTTATAAATTTAAATAAATTATTCCTAATATGTTATTGTTAATTTTAATAACACATAATTTTATAACCTATATAATATTTATTATAAACTTCATGTTATTAAAACAAAAACTGTCTGATCAATTCAAAATCTTTTAACACAGACAGGCTGAATGATGTTAGCACAAGTACGTTTTAAAACTATTATTGATATAATAAATAATATGAACGGGAATACAAAGGAGTGAAATTTAATTTGTCTTTATCATTTACCGGAGAGATGAATTCTGCAAATCGTCCAGTTCAAAAAGTAAATACAGGGGTCATAGACATTACTATAGATGTTTATGACTGGCACCTTTAAATTATATTCCCACCAAAACTAAACCCGATATTTTGGTTGAAAACTTCTGATATTTTGAATGGACCCAACAAAATTTCGTGGATATTTCAATGAAATGTCAATCAAAACTCTAAATTTCTACGAAATCTTAATTAAATTCTGCTCCAAAATGAAATTTTTAAAATTTTCAGCTCAGATTTCGATTTGGTGGGAACAAAGTATTAAGGTAAAACAATTTAAAACTAATGAAAGTAAAACAACAGTATCACCTTTTTGTTACATAATAAAATTATTCAAAATAAATAAAGACAATTGTTTCGATGCCGATGAGCATCATCTTCAGTTTTACTGTCGGCATTAGCATCATCTTCAGTTTTACTGTCGACAGTAAAACTGAAGATGATGCTCATCGGCATCGAAACAATTGTCTTTATTTATTTTAAATAAATTTATTATGTAACAAAAAGGTGATACTGTTGTTTTACTTTCATTAGTTTTAAATATAAATTAGTTACATAGCACTCAAAAAACCAAAATAAATTAAAATTTAATCAAGGTAAAACAACTTTATTTTTTGAAGGGCCAGTGAAACCAACGCAAAGTTAGCTTTCTGAATAGCAAAAAAGGGAACAGATCCAATAATGTACTTAACCATTTATATCTTCTTTTTGATTTCCATTCTACAAAGTCAATTTCACTTCAATTATAGTCGCGTCAAATGATTTCCGTATATTTGCTTGTTTTCTTCCGACTACTCTGATTTAAAAGTTATAGAGGCTACCAAACCGAAGCGAAACATTTGATGACGACATTTGTTTGTTGTTAGTTTGCATTGTTTCATGTTGCATTTCATGTTTTTTAACCGTTTCGAATATTTCACCCAATTTTGACGTTTGTTTGTTATTTAAAATTGTATATCTGTCAATTTTTGTCAAACCTACGTGAAATTATGGCGAATCATTTGCAAAGATACAAAATATGACAGATACACAATAGCTGTGTTTTTTTGCATATCCAAATAAAATTGTGTGAAAAAACGACAACAAAGCAAAACAATTTACATGTTAATTACAACAACAACTATGTCCATATAGAGTTAGCTAAGTCCAGATAATTAACTGGAGTTAACTTTTGTCCCAATAAAAACGGTAATGCCAAACTACGATTGTTGTTGTGTTATCGTAGTTTATATAAAAATGTCAAGTGTTTGTTGGTAAGATAATTCAAAACAAAATGGCAGAACAATGCAAAAGGTAAACAAATGTTGAAATGTCCCGATGTCGTTTTTTCGCCAAACTCCATATGGACATGCAAAAAAACGCAGCGAAGAGGCAACAGACATGAAAAATATAAAAAAACGTAAGGCAAAAAGAGATGGGTATAACATTCCTGTCGTTAAGATCCTGTTTGTTTTATTTACCATGATCAGATCCGAATCAGATTTATTAACCATGATATGGTGCGGATCATGTGGATAATAAAATACGGCTAAAGGCTCTCCCAAACCAATGAGAAATAGTCGGGATGACAACGAAACTTTTAACAATGAATTAATTTTCATGGGTGATATAATGGGTCGTATTAATAAAACAGAGCAATTGCTTGAAGTAAACTCCGTAGCAAAGTAAAAGCATTTAGCAATTGCTTTATATTAGTATTAAAAAAAATCTACCTTGCTTATGTTATGCTATGTTTCCACCAAAGGTTTATCTCAGATTAGATTTAATAAATCTTTTTGGTGTTTCTACCGCACAAAAAGATTTAAAAAAGATTAAATTTGACAGCGCATTCAAGAATGGAAATGGCATTCCAATTTTTCTTATGAAGTGCGAATGAGACAGAATGTTTGAATCGTGTGAAACAATAGGTGTGTTCCATGCCGACTTTCAAACAGTTTGAAACCGCCAGATTTAGTCCGAAGTCGTTCCACACTTGAAAATTTGTACTGTTTCGGACCAAAAAGAGCTGTCATAAAATTTCCCCTCCTTACCAGATTTGGTCCGAGAAATTTCTGGTGGCTGTTTTGTACTAGCTGTCAAATATGCCAAGTTGACGTAATTTAGACGTTTTTTGCATTCAAATTAAAAAAACCAAACCTTTATTAAGGGTTACCCAAGTGCAACTTTTATTTCTTTTATTATTTTAATTTTAATAAGTGTGTATATTTTTAATAGTAAGGGTATTCATTCAACAGCGTCAACTCGTCGTAAACATCGTAAAGTTTTAAACTTCGTAAATCTGTCAAATTTTCCATACAAGTTGTGACAGAATTACGAAGTTTAAAAGTTTACAACGTTTACGACGACTTTAAGCTATTGTATGAATACCCTTAGTGTTTTTCTTTAAAATAATCAAATGATATTCATAAAATTATTGTACTTAGAAAAACTGTTTGAAAGAAAACATTTGTAGCATTTATTTGCAATTTAGTATTTCTTGTATAGTTCAGTATTATTTCTTAAAAAGAGAAGAGTTTGAAGCATTATGATTTACCACCGTGTATGTATTTAACACGCTTCTTTTTTAAGCGAAGATAAAAATGCACTAAAAAACAGGGCTAATGTAAGTATGCTCATTTTATAGACTTATTTCACTTTTTTAACCAACTTTAATTATTAATCAAATGATTGGTTTAAAAGGAGCAATCAAATTACTTTATTTTTTGCTGTTTTCCGAACAAAATCAGAGATGATTATGACGTCACACATCGTGACAAAAGCAAAAAACCATTGAATGTTTGCTTAAAAGAGAGAAAGCGAAGCAACTAGGTGCAGCATAATTATGAAAGATGAAAAGGTAGGCATAGTTGAATTGTAAAAGATATGAAACAAGACTCCATTTTGGTTTGTGGTGCTCTTATTTGTTTAATGCAGAAATTCGTTTGTTTCATTAAAATCCACGCCAGAGGTTTTGATGAATCATATTACAACTCCATTTAAAAATCACAAAATTTTCCTTCAAATTAAGGTTATTTAAGAATATTTGTTGTTTTTTTTATTTTAATAAACTTGATATTTTTATTAACTTTTATTTTTTGAGTTGTTATTCTTGAAAATGTTGATTGAGATTTATGATTAATGTACGGCAACTCTAACCGAGTATGTATTTGACGTTTAGTCCGAATTAGTGCAAATTAGTGCCCAAGCCGTTCCACACATTTTGACAGTTTTTCTCCTCTCTGACAGAAGAATGTGAAAATTTGACATTTAGTCCGAAACAGTGCGAAGAATCCAAGGAACAAACCTAATGAAGAACTGAATGCGAGTCTCGAATAAATCGTTCAGCACTATGTAAAAATAGGTTAGTTCGATTTGTAAAACTATTTGTCCTAGGAAGATTTAACAAGATTAATTTCTAATCTTCAAGATTTACGAAATAAATTTGTATGGTAAATCTACGAGATTTAAAGGAGATTTAATACTATGTTCCCACCAAAACGAAATCCGAGATTTCAGCAAAAAAATTTCGAGATTTCAAATGGGTGGAGCAGAATTTCATGGAGATTTCGTTGAAATCCAGAGTTTTTATTGAGATTTCGTTTAAATTTCTATGAATTTTTTTCCCAGCAGTTCAAAATGTGAAAAGTTTTCAACCGAAATCTCGGATTTCGTTTTGGTGGGAACATAGTATAAGGTTAATCTCATTAAATCTCAGATTAGCGCTAGGTGGAAATGTAGCATTAGTTCGAAAATTCGAACTTAGCAATTGCTTTACATTTTGCCATGGTGTTTGTGGTTCTTAGCACTTCATGCAGATATAGTGTCCCTGATCACACGTGAAGAAATTGAAGCATTTTCTGCGATTTGTGATGGTGAGCGGGGGAACTTGGAGAAGAGGGAAGGGGATGAAATATTTTAAAATATTTGAAAATATTCGGTGTAGAAAATTGACGTTCTCTTTTGTGTTGCTTTTCCTATCCAATCCAACCAATCAAATCGTGTCTTTCATTATGAAAATACGAAAAACACAAAGAAGAGAACAAAATCTGCAGAATAATTTTCTTCACATCTGAACACTTTCGTTCTTCACGTGTAAGCAGGCACAGTGTAATGAAAATCATAAAGAGATCGGAGAATACAAGAGATACTCTTGTCAAAAACATTCTACCAAGCTATATTTATTGTTTTATTTCACGTTTATTTCACTTTTATGCATTATTTTGTGGATGATAGTTATAAAATTGATCAATAATTGTTTATTAAGCATTTTTATCGTCGCCAAAAGTTCTTGGTCTATAATTTTTTTTCACGAACATTTGTTGTAACTACTGCCGGTAAGAGTGGAATGATGTGCAAACCTATTTCATTCATCTTGACGCAAAAGATCAAGAATACCAAACAGTTAATTGAATGTATTTTCTTTTAAATTAATTAAACTGAATGATTTTATAAGTCTGAAAAAAAAAAATATTTCACGTTAATATCCGTAGCAAATGTTCTAAGTCACCTAAATAGCAGACTTCAAATTTTCTAGTAATTGCTATATTTTTTGTGTTTTATAATTACCGATTGAAGCAAATGAGCGGTGGCATTACTTTTCGAAGATAGAGAAAGCAAAAGCAATTGCTATAAATTTTTTATAATTATGAAACAAAGCAATTGCTTCAGATTTGACAATTCTAGCTAGCAAAAGCAATTGCTCGGGTATATTAATATTACCCAATAGGTCTGATCCTTTACTTTGGGTTTCTGTGATTTTTAGTCCAAACTTGTGTCACCATTTTTTTATATGAACTTTGACACAACTTTGGACTATGCACAGAAAATCACAGAAATTCAAAGTAAAGGAACAGACCTAATTAGAGCAAATGCAATGAGTTATCGTGTAAAAAGGTTCTGGTAGCACAAAATGAACGCGCCCCTCTCGAGCCACGAACGCACCCCACTTTTATCTTTTGTCACGCTGACAGCTGTCATTTATCAAAAAAAAGCATATTTCATTTTTGCATTCATTTTTTTATTTATAAAAAGGAAGATTCAACAAGTGAAACAAATCGGGCATTTCGGTAATCATCGAAAAAATGTTCCATCCTAAAGACTATGGCCTGGCGGATGATTTCCGCCTGACCAATTTCTCAACATTACGCGGCTGAGGCTGCAAACTCCCTCAAGATGTTCTCCTTAAATATCTTGAGGGCCTACAAATCTTAAATACATCTCCCAATCTTGATAAATCTCAAAATAATGTCGAACACTATATTGGTAAGAGTTTTTAAATAGTTTTTATTTCAATTGCAATTGTATTTTGCTTAATTGTAGGCAGTGGTATGGATTGCGCTGTCATACCACTTCCGCGTCACAAAAACTTGTATCTTGTCCAAACCGTTGACTTCTTCTATCCTCTGGTTGATAATCCCACAATAATGGGTAAAATAGCTCTGGCCAATGTACTAAGTGATGTCTATGCTGTCGGTGTGACTTCAATAGATAAACTTAGTTTGATTCTTAGCTCTCCAACCGAGTTCACACCTGACCAACGTGATGTGGTTGTTCCTTTGATAATTCAAGGTTTTAATGAATCTGCAAAATTAGCAGGATGCCAAGTTGGTGTTCGTAACATTGCAGTCAACGAATGGTGTATTATTGGCGGAATAGCCAGTTCTGTCTGCAAAAGTGATGAAATTATTATGTAAGTTTTAGAATAAACCATTCCAACAATTGTTCCCAGTAGTTATTATCTATGCACTATGCTTAGGCCATCGAATGCTAAGCCAGGTGATGCAATTATCCTGACAAAACCGCTAGGAACACAACTCGCTACAAACGCACAAATTTGGTGGGGAGAGAAGGGTGATAAATACGAAAAGCTGGCAAATGGCACGACCGAACTAGATATCTCGGAAATTTTTCGGATCGCGATTGAATCAATGACCCACCTCAATATGAATGGTAAGTTATTTCATGTTATATTAAAAGAGAGAGAATATTATGGTCAAGGAATCGTTTTAAGGTGCCAGATTGATGCACAAATATTTGGCTAATGCTGCTACGGATGTGACTGGATTTGGCCTTCTCGGACATGCCCTTAACCTGGCTGAATTCCAGACAGAATGTGTAGAGTTCGTCATAAACAAACTTCCAATCATAAAAAACGTTCTAAAGATTGGTGAACTTGTTGGGCAGGATAAGAAGTTGAAAAGTGGTCGAGCCGTTGAAACTTCTGGGGGTTTGTTGATCTGTCTGCCATCTGAAAATGCACAAGCTTTTTGTGAGGAATATGCTGAAATGCATGCTAACAAGCAGATAGCATGGATTGTTGGATATGTAAAAGCTGCCGACAAGAGAAGCGCATCTCTTGCCGACAATGTAGAGTTTATAGAGGTTGAGCTCTAGCAAAGATGTATTTAAGATTTTACTTTATTTTTTTTTAATTCTAAATTTGGTTTTAAGACAGAACTAAAATCTATCCAACGTATGACAGGTATATCTTAAAGGTCGAAAGATCAGGGTATATTTCGATATTTTTTATTTGGTTTTTTTAGTTCTTGTTAGAATGCCTTTTTATCTTGAATAAATTTTGTATTTTTTATGATAAATCAATGATGGATTTTATATAAATATCACGATATCATGTATGTATGTAAGATAAAGTGGAAAGAATAACAAAAAAAAAAATTCAAAATGTGTTGAGATTTCTAAGCTCAAGGAAATCTACCATTCTTCGCTGAGTTCCAGGAAAACCTGCTTGATAAAAATGTGCATCAGCAATTGAGGAGGCTCAATTTCTCTTTGAGAATACCCCAGCAAAGCTTAGTCAAAAAAAGTCACCCCTGGAAATTCTTTTTCAACGAATTGCACAATCTTCTTAAAAAAGCTTCTAAAGAGCATATTAAAAGTAATCAAGAATTCAGTATGGTTCAAGTAACTTATTTTTTGGACCCGTGAACTCTTTTCCTTTGACTAGGAGTATCGGTTTTTATGTGTCAACAGACATTTAAAAAGGTGAAAAAACAATTTAAAAATGTTGTTGTTGTTTCGTATGATTTGTATTGCCTTTATTGGCTTAAAAAAGTTTTAAAATTAATTTTGTAGCATAAAAAAGTAAGCAATTAAGAGGGATTTTAGAATTTCCAAAGTCTAGTCTTAACACTTTGTTGAGGTAAGTCTATCTCGGCAGAAACATATCTATGCAACACCTATCAAGTGAAATTTTTAAAATTTCTATCATTCACTTTTATTATTAGGGTACTAACTTCTCCGAGCTATTCCAAATACGCACAGGTTTTCGTAAAGGAGATAAGTTTTCATGTGATTACTTCAATCTCACTCTGGAGCACATAGTGTAAATACAGATCCCAACGTTCCGTAATAGAGTTCTTTACGGCCGGGGATTATAGAACAGGAGACTTTCGTTGATCTTGAAGTAAACAAGTGAATCATCTAACACATGATATCAACAAATAATCATCCATTCACCAGCCTGGAAAAAACGTCGCTATATATAGCGACAACTTCGAAGTAGTTAAAAAGTTCATCTACCTCGGAGGAAACATGAACTCCACGAATTTCACCTTAGTGCAAATA
Organism: Dasysyrphus tricinctus; assembly: GCA_963921185.1. Classification (NCBI taxonomy): domain Eukaryota; kingdom Metazoa; phylum Arthropoda; class Insecta; order Diptera; family Syrphidae; genus Dasysyrphus; species Dasysyrphus tricinctus. The sequence goes on from OY992530.1 coordinate 246,606,895, forward strand.
TTACCAAGAATTATTACCCGAAGAAATTTCTGGTACGACGGTTGGGCGGAACAAATGGGTTCAAAACTCTTCACATAAGTAAGTAAGTAGTCCAGGGATAAGTCTGATAATCCTGATATAAGATTAAGAAGAAATACGTAAATTTCAATTCCAAAAGTTATGGGCGGCCTTGTATCGGTTATATTGGTCTTATACCATTTAGACACAGTTCAAAGATTTCGGCGACGTTTTACTAAGAATTTTTAATTAATACCAAAAAATGAAAAAAGAAATACAAAGTTTATTATAACATTTTTATATTTTTTTTTTATTCCATTAACCAAACATCCAATTTGGTTAAAACAACAAGTTATCCATATAATATAAAGAAAATTTTACATCTATCGTCTTTTGGGTATAATTCATTCCTTAAAATAGGTGCTTAAATTTATTTATAAAGAAAAAAAAAAGTTTAAAATCTGGTACGCAGTTAGTATTAAACAAACCCATACATAAAAGATACAACAAATTCGGGTAGTACGCAGTTCGAAAGTTGAAACGGGTAGTATTGATAATTCTATCCGATTTCTGGACTAAAGATCAACTTTTCTTTCCCACTAAATTTTTGTTTGGAACAATAATTATTTTGAACGTTACTATGACACTAGTATGCTTTAATTGTTTCTTTTATTATTAGACTAAGAGCCCACAGCAGATTTCGGGTGTGAGCGATAGCAAAAAAGAAGTATAGGCGTTGAAAGCTTCATTAAAGGCTATTCAGAAAATCAAAGTCTTGCAGTCCACAACTGGGGCCTTTGCGAGAAATAGTGCATCGAAAAAAAAATATGAATGCAACTTCGAAGATAATCGTGTTATCCGAAATTGGTTTTCACCCCTTTCTAGATAAGCTCTGCGGATCCCATATCACGGAATCAGAGATCATTTGAGTGTTTAATTCGTCCTGTCAGACTATTTAAAAAAAAAACCGTTTTTCACTTAGAACTTTGAATTTTATAAACGGTCCGGTAGAGCGAACTATATGCTCAAATGGTCTCAGATTCCGTGATATGTGTACCGAGGAGGTTATCTAGGGAAGAGTGAAAACCAATTTCGGCTAACACGATTATCCTCGAAGTTGCATTAATATTTTTTTTGATGCACTGTTTCTCGCAAAGGCCCCAGTTGTGGACTGCAAGACTTTGATTTGTTGAATAGCCTTTAATTAAGCTTTCGACGCCTATACTTCTTTTCTTGCTATCACTCACACCCAAAATCTGCTGTGGGCTCTCGGTCTATATAAAATGGACATGAACATGTTTCTATTTTTGTTTGAAATAATTGATACAACCCTTCAACCTTATTAATATTTTCTGGTGATTTCGTGGGCATTTTGTCGTCATCTTATATCGGGGAATACATACTAATTTCACAGCAACAGTTTCGTATTTGGTCTCTAGCTTGATTTCAATATTAAAAATGCCTCTTGTTAAAATAATCATTTTTTTTAATTTCAGTAATAATTTTTTATATTTTACGAAAATTTCTCATGTCATTAAGTGAAAAATCTTTAAATCAAAGCTATTCTGGAATTTGGTGGATTCTTAGAACAATTGATTAGACTAGAGTACACATGTTTCGTTGATTTGAAATTTTGTATGGTTTTGGTTTTGGTTCAGTTATTGTTTTTGTTGTTTTTTTGTCTGTTTTTTTTTTTTTAATTTACTTTACTATGATCAAGATATTTATTTATTATTTTATTTTTGTATTTTACAATGTTAACATTTTTTATTTGTTTTTTTCTTAATAATATTAGTAGTAAATTTTGTTTAACTTTTGTTACTTTTGACTTTGTCAAAATTTTCCTATAATAAGATAGCATAAACAAAGACACAAATTAATTACTGCTAACATAATCTTGAATTTTTCAAATAAATTTGGTATGCATAATATCTCCCCACAAAAACATTTAGCCATTCTCTGTAGCAAGGAAGTAGATGACAAACATTCTTACAAGAGTTCTTTGTATCCATATTCAACAAATAATTCTGATGACGCTTTAAAGAATTCCTCTCAAAACAGCTTTGGTAACATAAACCAACCTAGTTAAACAGTTAGCTTGGATGGATTTTATATTGGTGTTCTTACATTGCTGACAACTTTTTTACGCTCACTAAAGGGGCTCCAAATATTCTTTTAACGTTTACGCGAAGCTCGAGCGTTAGGACAAATAGGAAAGATTTCAACAAAGCAAGACATTAATCACACCACCATCTATCCTAAAACATTTTAATGAATTATATCTAAAAAAACTCAAGAACATTATAAAATTTGTTTAATGAATTATATCTAAAAACCCAAGAACATTATAAAGAATGATATATTTCATGCATTTTCCAAGGAAGCCTACATACCTAGGATATAATGATTAGATGCGAGTGCCACTGATGGACAGAGAAATGGGGTTACAAATAAATTATTGGTGCAAAATCTCGTGGAGAATCAAGGCCTTGTAACTTACACTCTAAACCACTCTTGTGTGCGTCTCTTCTTTATAATATTTAAAAAGCAATAAGTAATCAACAGAAATTCAAATTTTTTTAACTAAATAAACACATTTATTTAGTTAAATAAAAAAATTCGAATTAATTCTTCAACGTGCACAGATTCTGTTTTTTTTAGTGACTGCTGAACGTCGTTCGATAAGCAAAGTGTCGAACATATCTAGAGACGGCGTAGCACGTGAAACTCGCAGCTAAAGCTGGCCATATACGAGTTTACCGAGCCATCAGGTTTTTCAGCAAAGTGGAAACGCTGGTTATGGAGAGATACATCATCAAATTACCGGTAGTTGAGAAGTGTTCGTTCTTCGAGAACGAGAATAATTAATTAGTTTTTTTTTTTCAAAAAAAAAAAAAACTAATTAATTATTTTGATGCAATAACAATACTATAACAACAAAAAAAAAAAAATTAAACAACTAAATGCGACACATTAGTTGTATATGCCGGTGAATATCTCGGAGGCGGTAGTAGATTTGAAATGGATTGCTTCCATCCAAATGCGTTCTTACTGGAATCTTCATATAAACGTCGATTTCGTACAAGTTCTGAATCTCCAGGCCAGGCACGTTCTGGACCTCTAGCTCCAAGACGAGGATAACGAGTTTTATCCACAGCTAAACTTATTGTTCCAGGGTTGGCATTAAGGCCAACATTATACTGGCGTTGCATTGCCAAGGAAGCACGAAGTGTCTTTCGTTTCTAGATTTGTTCAAAATAAATGTTAATAGATTATTAGGTGTAATTAAATTTCGATAAAATACACCTTACCTCTATAGTACCTCGCCATTTGTCTGCAGCATGGCGGGCTATTTCCATTCGCTTTTGTTTCTTGATTTGATGTTTTTTATAAACTACTTCTATTATTATAAGCCCTATTCCACCAACAATACCAGCTGCCACTAATATAAACACTCCTGCCATATTTTTCAAACCTAAAGTATTTGGAGTTTTTTCAAATTGTTCACACTGTTGGACATTGCCGTGGAAAATCCAATCTTTGTCAAGTGATTCCATAAAGCCGCCTTAAATTTTAAAAATATCAATGTTTTTGGTTATAGCTACATATGTACATACATAATTATGTTTGTTTGCCTTAAGCTTACTTTCATGAAATTCTAGGATTGCTAATGTCACAGCATCTGTCCAGGGTGATCCTTTTTGTAAGCCTATGCCATAACCACTTCGCCCAAAGAGCTCTCCAGCTGTCACCAATTCACAGTCTTTGGCAGCTTCATATTCCAGTCGTGAGGAATCCCAAATAAAAGCCATTAATTTCCTAGAATACAAATTTCACTCACAAATTATTGTTTGCCTTAAACAAATCGGTAGCTTACCCCTTCTTAACATCTTGTATAGCCTGTTCGGCAGTTCCGTAATTATTTGCTTCCATCGTCCGATACATATTTGAAAGTTCAACTTGACGTCTGAAATACATATCTACTGCTGAACCCTTTACAGTGGCACAGGTAAGGTTTTCCATTGTGTTCCTCAACCGAGCATCGTTGATTCCACTTAGTTTAGTCTTTGGACGTTCTAACACGAGGAAGGCAGCTAAGTTGGCAGTGTACGATGCTACAATTATCATTGCAAATCCTGCCCAAACCATTCCCAAAACACGAGCCGAGAAGCTACGTGGTGTTCCCTCTCCGATTCCACTATTTAAGAGAACTCCCCATGCAAACCAAATAGCTGAGCTCAAATTGAGTGCGTCTTCTTCTGTATTGTCGTTGCTTGTAAGTTTAAAACGACCAAATGGAGAGAATCTGCATGGTAAAAATACCCCTGCATTAGATCTGAGGTTATAAATTAATGTTTTTTCTTACCTATCCAAAAGATACAACACTAAAGCCACAACATGCACCGAAACCATGACCAAAATCCAAAGAGTATTGCTGAATGGCTGCAAAAACGACACCAACGTACTAGATCTTGAAGGTTTTTTCTCTAAAATAGTAATTCCCTGGTATTTGAACGGTTTCGAAAATTCAATAAATTCAGCTCTTTCGGGATTAATTGTAAGAGGAGCTACAATCATATCAGCACGTTCGTTCACAACTTCCCCAATGAGCCCAGACCATTCTTTCTTCATGGCCATGTTTCCGGTGCCGGTGGTTTGATTTTTTAAGATATAGTGACCAAATTGCCCATCAGGAGATAGAGCAAGATCATAAGTAAAGTTTATTCGACGGGATAATGCTATTAAAAGATCAATGCAGTATCCTCGGCAGCAGTAGTCATCTTCTGTGAAAAGTCAGGTAAGATTTTTCACTTGATTAGAACAAAATATTGAAAATCATTCAATAGTAAAGTGCACACATTAAAAACTCAAAATTTACGACTCCTTTAGTAGGTAGAAGGTAGAAACTATTTTAAAAAAGCATGCAAACAAGCTTCATAGCAGAGCAGGTTATGCAGAAGGCAAAACCATTTCCTTCTTAAATGAAAATGTATACCACCTGTTGTACCTTCTGATACCTACATTTATAGAATACAACTCGCATCATATTTCTTTGAGAATTAAAAGAAATCTAGTGCGAGGTATAGGTCGAAAATTCTTTGAAATATTTAAGTTCGATGAAGTGTAAACAGTGAAGGAATGTTGATGTTTCACGACTTGAACCAATTTTATATTTTTCATCATTAAACGTTTAATTAAAATCTTGGAAGTGTGGCAAAATAACTTCTTTTTTTTAAATGTGTGCCAACGACAAATCCTTTCTTATACCGTTTTTATCGTGCACTCATTCGAAAATCAAACAATCTTAACAGTTGCCCTTTTTAAGGATGTTGGTCTGATAAAAACTCTATACTTTAGACTCCTAGGGGCTAATATTCAATTATGTCCGCCCAGGCACAGCATATTGTACATGACAACCATCATTTTGCAACCAATGGGATTCCTTAAGTTACTCAGGCACTTCTTTCATCAAGGTTGGGAGATCATTTTGGAGGAACTCCAGATCATTTTGGGCAGTTAAGTTCCCCGGCAATTCAAAGTGACCAATTATTTGAAGACGGGATTTAAAAGGATTACTAAGGTTAAAGTCGAAGGAGTTCATGTTCGAATTAACACTCCGCAGCATATGATAAATTGGTTCGTTGGAGCCATGAGAGGTTTGGTGGTTGGGCAACTACAAAAAACGAGGATTACGTGTATTGCGAGGGTAAGTGTTCAAAGAGATAGATTTGTAGAGCGAAAATAAGTCAACGGGACCAGAAAGTAGCCGATGAATGAAGACAATATCAGATAATTATCTTCGCCCTTCTAACGAATTCAAGTTGATAAACTTAAGGCGTTAAGGCAAGATAGGGAGGTTGGAGTAGAGGATTTTTCAATGATATGCCTCGAAGAGCAAAGCGAAGGAAACTGGTCAAGTGTATGAACAAAAGGTTATGTATGTACCTAGTAAAAAGGACAGGGTTATTTTTGACTAGAGAATTTGCTTTGAGAAGTAGCCAGTTTATATTTCCGAGATCGCAGAGGACTCAGAGGGCTCAGAAATATAAACAGGATTCCTCTTCAAAATTCCTCATTTTTCCCCTTAAAATCTGAGACTGAAATTTTTTGGATTCGCTTGCTCAATTATATTTTGCAATAAATTACAAAAGAATAAAAGAAAAAGAGAGTTGTTTTTACTTCATCTGAGGAATCCTGTTTATATTTTATTCTCCTGCTCTGTCAAAAAACTGATGTCGAATTCCTTACAACCATATAATCGATTTTTTTCTAAACAGAATCGATTTTTTTCTAAACAAAATCGATTTTATTCTGTCAAAACAAATCTTGCATTTTCAGCAAGATGGAGTTTGGATTTGGCCTCGAAGAAGGAAGGTTGTGCCTCGCACAACCTCCCACAGTTTTGCAAAAACAGTAATTGTAATTTAAATTAAATAATCACACCGTTAGCCGTTTACCGACAAAACGGTATTCCCGTAACACGTTAGCCGTAACCGAGAAAACGGTCCTACACCTCACAGCAACCTAGCAGTTCTCAGTTCCTGCATAAGCAACCTCTTCTTCAGCCGTTCCAACGACTCCAGCAACAGACCAACGTTCCCGTTAACCGAGAAAACGGAGTACCAAGCAGCCCCAGTCTGCTTAGCAACCGCCTCACCAATCAACCAAGTTTTATCTGTGCTAATTTTATATTTTATCATATAACTATCCAAGTCATTCATTTAAATTTTTCATTTTCCACCAATGACAGTTCCAAAGTTCACTAGTAATCGTTAGAAAAATGTTTGTATGTTAAAATTCCACGTGCATTAAGCACTTTGCTTTTACTTAAAACCGTATAGAGCGCTCTCGCTCTAAAAAGATCATTTCTTCAATGTGTCCTCTACACAATCATTAGATTAAGAGCGTATTCGCTCATTCTCGATAGCAATGTATATACATACATGTATATTATGTATTCTCTGGTGTAATTTTATTTTATTAGTTTTAAGTATTGTAGGCATCTGTACATATGTACATATATATTTTTGTTGCAATTATAAGCCAACACGCAATCGCCATGTAATGCTTCTGAGCAAAAGCAGGCCAACAATATAATCAACTTATATGTCAAATGTCCGCCACGAGGCTAACCATAAAAAAAAAAAACGGAGAAAGAAGGCCATACATTACAGCCACTTTTGTACAACTTTATTGACCGCTAGAATTAAGAAAAACTATGTAACAGATTTATAAGTCTCAATAAAATTCAATTCAATTCAATTCAATTTTCAGCAAGATTTCAAATCGATTTCACACACACTTGACCAGTGAACCCACCATGTTTTAATCAGTCATCATTAAATACCAAATTTCTGTCATAATTTTGAGTTGTTTCGATATAACTCTAATTCAGATATTTGATATTAAATATCCTGAACTTAAAACTTGGCATATATTTTAGATCTCATTACTTTTTTTGGTTGACTTTTTACGCACAGGTTTCTTGTACATATAAGAACTTGGCTCTTTTTTTAACATTTATGTTTTTGTTGTGATAAAGATTTCCTGTGATTGTTCCAATTTTCGTTGCCATAAGATATATTCCGTTCTTTGCAACTGATATTTGGATCGGATTGTCTAGAACCTTGCAGTTGGTCAAATATTGTTTATCGTTGACCATGTGATCAGTTGCCCCAGAGTCCATATAAAAACGTAAAGAATTTTGAACTTCTGCTTTAAGACCCATCTCTGCATGTGCAACGAAAATAAATTCCTCAGCATCAGTGGTACATACTTTAGCTTTTGCAACGTATTTGTTTTCATCATATCTTCTTTCACTTTTGCACTGAGAGCGCTTGTGCCCCAGCTTTCCACACTTAAAGCATTTGATCATGCTTTTGGAATACATTGCAACCGTATCACTATGTTGAACTTCTGGACTTGACTTCTTCTTCGCTTCATCAAGGATCTGACTTTTGACAAACTCAATTGTAAGCTTCTCCACATCCATAGTTTCCAAGGCAGTTACCAGAGTCTCAAAGGAAGAGGGCATTGTAAGGAGTAAATGACAAATAACATCAGCACTTTCTAGGTTTGCTCCTGTAGGTCGCAGATCCCGAATCAACTTATCAAACTTATTTCAACATGGAGGAGATGAGAGATTTTCATTGGAAAATTAACGTTTCATACAAAAAACTTTCAAAGATGTCGGGTGTGTGAGGAAGCTTTGTTTTGGGATTATGAAAGATGATTTCCATATCTGGGGAAATTCACCTTGATTTAGGGAAAGGGTGAAGATTTTAAGAAGGGGAAGAGACAGGGTGGAAGAGCATTTTTTTTTAGAAATAAATCACAGAGACCATCAGCAATAGGATTAAGTTTATCTATTAGTTGATTCATTTTAGGGGAGAAGCGGTCCAAGAAAAAAGTTGTATATATAATTGAAATATGCTGAATCAGGTACAAAAAAATCATTGGCAAAAGATTGTTTGAAGAATGTTGCAAAAAAGTTGACAATAGTGCAAGCATCGTTTAAAGTTTCGTTATTGAAAAAGAGAGTGGTAGCCATCGGAGTTTCTTTTGTAGTTAAAAAACTGAAAAAATGACTTAGAATCCGTGATTAGGTTGAACTGAATTGTAATTAGATAGCATTGGTAGAGGAAGTTGTATAGCTCGGTAAAGCGGAGATAATAACCAAGGTAGTTATAATAGTTAGCAGAGAATCTAGAGCGGATGAACATTTTCCACAACTTCACTCTTTATCCCCTTAAAACCTTGTAAGTTTTGCAATAAAATAAACATTTAAAATAAATCGCTGTAAAATCACTTCCCAAAATTCAAGGAACACCTTGAGCTGTTTCTATTATGTCTTGAAGAGTTTGCTAGTGAGCGACTATAGAACATTTTTACTGTACCTATGTACATATTTCAAGCGTTTATTTCACACTCCTGCCATTAATCATTTTGGCTGAGAAGTTTATACCAATACCTGCTCCCTAAGCACTATACAATATACATTCAAGATTTTCACATTCTATTTATCAAATTGAAAATCATCGCTCAATAAATTCACCAAGAAAGCCATGTTTCGCATGTTTACACATTTATTTATCTCTCTAGCCAGACTGATGATGGTTAGGTTCAGCTTCTCTTCTCAACACACATAATAAATTCCCTTATCACCATCTTACCTAATACGAAGCAAAAACATCTACTGAATTCTCCTGTATCCATTCTAAAAATTCAACCTACAACCTACATAATTCATCAATGCAAAGTGATACCATGCCACCCCACATTATATTGCATCCATTGAATTTATACAACTTAAGACTTACCAGTGCCATCGGTGGTGTTATAATACGGGCAAGGAATCTCGTCTTCATCACACATCACCTCTTCGTCGTTCAAATGTCTTACGTACACAAAAGGCTTCTCCTCTATCGTTAGGACTTTCAAGTGTGTCGGAATTATAATCCCTTCTGGCTTTTTCCTCTGCTTACCGGGCCATAGAATCTGGCTATCGTTGATTTTCAAACGCATCTTTGCCTTATCCTGGAAAAGATATTTATTTTTTGTTGTTTAGAAAGAAACATATTAAAAGAAGGACTTTTAAAAACATACGGCATCATAGTAAAACGATCCAACAACATTTTTTTCCTGACGCTCACCGATGTTTATCACATCATATGCCGCATAGATTCTATCACCATTGTCATCGAAAGCTACTTGTCCAGTTTCACCCGTTATGTTACGTGTTTTCAAATACTGGAACAAGCGTTTACCTTAGAAAAAAAGTATATAAAAAACATACACATTGCAGAGTTTGGTTGGAATAAAAATGAAAGAGCAGCTGAATTTCACCAGCAAGATTGAAATTTGAAATAAAGATCGGTTAAGTGTGATGGATCAATAAGTCCCTGATAATTGAAACAGATGGTATTGCCACCACAATTGCAACATTAAAACATTTGCAGCTTTTAAAAGGACACACCAAAAATTTCAGAAAGATCTGTCAGATTTGTTGCGGCAGCCATTTTATACTGACGCCCAAGAGTATTTTCATGAAAATAGAAAATAGTGAATTTCGTGTGCTTTAACGTAATGTTAAATTTCTACCTAACGCTAATCTGAGATTTAATAAGATTTACCTCAAATCTCCTTCAAATCTTAGAGATTTACCATACAAATTTATTTCGTAAATCTTGAAGATTAGAAATTAATCTTGTTAAATCTTCCTCGGACAAATAGTTTTACAAATCGAACTAACCTATTCTTACATGATGCTGAACAATTCACTCGAGACTTGCATTCAGTTCTTCATTGTTTGACACGAATCAAACATTCTGGTTCATTCGCACTTCATAAAAAAAATTTGAAACGCCATTTGCATTTTTGAAGGTGCGGTCAAATTTAATCTTTTTTAAATCTTTTTGTGCGGTGGAAACACCAAAAAGATTTATTTAATCTAATCTGAGATAAACCTTTGGTGGAAACATAGCATAAGATACGTTTTATGGGTATTTATAGCTAGCGCAGGCATTCAAGAACCAATGAAACACTACTCACTTTTATATTCAACCCAAGTCCAGTGCCACCTAACGGTAGAACTATAATAGTCAGAAGGGCACTTAAGCTAATGTCAAAAACCAAAGAAAAGTAGCTTTCCGTACCGTCAAAAGGGGAACGCACCCACATTGTACTCATCATCTATCTCTTTTTGGCATTCCTATTTCACCAAATTGCGGTTTTACGTAAGTGAGGTGCGATAGGGACTCGGGAGCTAAAAGAAGACTAAGACTTGAGAAATAAAGCGTTTTTTGCAAAAAAAAAGTGTTCCTTATTTGAATTATCTAGGACTTATTGATCCACCGTCTCTACCTCGACCTACAGCCTAAACTATTGAAGAGATTTTCTTTAAATTTTAAACATTTCGATTGAACGTTCGGAGTACTTACTCCTTTCGCACTCCATTTAAACTCCTACTAATGCAAAAGCCTTCGATGATTTTCCGCGTAATGTTTTGGGAGTTTTTCCATTTTTTGGAGTATACAAAGTTAAATAGGAGTGCAAAAGGAGTTCTCTGAAATTTCTATAGAAAACGACATAAGTTATTGGAAAAATGCTAGTAATTTTGCTGTCGTCGTTCAATTGAATGTCAATTTTTTAAACTGAAAGAACTCCTTTATCTAAACTATCAAGACCATATAGATGGTACTCTATATGCAGTCTAGTCTTAGTTCTTATAGTCTAGATTAAATGGTTTATAGATAGAAAAAACCATCTAGACAGTCGTTAAGGTCTGGATAGTGAATTGTAAAGGGTGTTTTTTTTTTTTGTAGGTATATAACATTGAAATGGAATAAAACAAAGATGATTTTTTTAAATTGAGATGAAATTTACTTTATTCGAAAGATAGTCTTCTGGCATTATAATTTAAATATGATTTCTGCCACATGACCGCCACGGCTGGCTCGGACGTGGTCCAATCTGGTGGTCCAATTTTCGATGTCTTTTTTCAACATTTGTGGCCGTATGTCAATCGTTTCGGCATAGGCGTAGGAAGGGGGGAGCGGAGGTGGGCAGTGCCCACCTTAAAAAATGAACTGCCCACCTTAGAAAAATCGACATTTAAACTTTTCTGGTTCTACAACCCACCCAAGAAGACAGATTGAAAAACTGTGAATGAAATTTCAGACACGAAAATTAAAATTTTGCCTACAGTTACAGTTGGTCGTCACATAAAAGCAATTCTTGCCCACCTTAATTTTGTTTTTGTTTACACATTGCATCATTGTCCGGGAAGCCTCAGCACGCACAAACCTAGTTGAACCGGTTTAAATTAGTCTCAAAACGAGTTAGGTTGTACCTTGAAGATGACTAGGTTTTGAGGTTTAAAAAGCGGAATCATCAAATGTAAGATAATTGGAGTGCGTTCAGATTTAGTACTACGTTGGCTTCATCTAGCAAAATACTAAATTATAAAACGAGTTGCCTGTTTTGTGTGCGTCGCCAAATCGATTTTCATGCCACCAAATGAAATTTCAAATCTTCTGAAATCGCTACATCTGACAAATTTGGTTTATGAACCGAAACGTAATTCGATCTGATTTGTTTAAAATTAAAGCTTACGGTTCTGTTTCGGTATGTATCAACTCGTTTGTCATCGACTCAGACTTAACGTAGTATTTGCTCTAGATCAAATCAAACCGAATAATTGGAATTTTATAAAAAAATCTAAACCGAGCTGCTTCTACTTATTGCCTGCGGAACAGTAAAATGTGGATGAATTAAAAAACCTCAACAAAATCAGAAATTTTTAGCTTTTTTTACTGTTCCGGAAAAAGATGATTTTAGGTCAATTGGGTTACATTTGGTTGGATCAATATACACTTTTTCTGTGCCAGTACCTTCACTCTACAGACCGTACATAGTCTAGTCAAATGGTGTTCAAAAGGGACTTGAAGTGGAAAGTTCTGGTGTAATGATTTTTAGTGGCTCCCTTTATGTTTTTGGGGTTGCTGAACACGAATCTGAAGTTGTCGAACAAAATTTTTCATGGCAAATATGAGAATTCGTCCAAAAACGTCAAAAATTTCGACATTTTTTGTCTTTTTTCCTTATTACTCAAAAATTCAAACTACCATTTGACCTGACTAACAGTCCATACTTTTGAAACATTAAGGAATGATTTTAAAATTTGGTTTGAAATAGAAAAATTTTCACATAAAGTGAGATTCCCTTAAAACCTATACGAGTATCAAAAAGGAGACGTCAGGAAAAAAAACAACAAATGTACTTTCATTATATGTAGGTGTTTTGTTTGGCCTCCAATTTACTTTCCAGCAACAGTTGTGGCGAAAGCAATACACTTGATTTGGAATACCATATCGAAACCGAAAATTGTTGGAAAATAAATATTATAATTTGTACCCAAGTAGATTTTTAATCAAGTTTTTTTTTTTTATTTTTTTAATGCAGCTTTGATTTGTTTTTAGTGGTCCAGTATTTAATTTCATATTTTGAAGTTTCTTTTCAAAATGCGATCAAAGTTTTAGTGGAAAAATGTATTTTTCTTTTCAATAAATGACTCAAAAGACAAGCTCGTTTCTAAAGAAAAATCAAATTGAATAATGTTTATACTCTGAATTTAAATTTGTTAGACGGTTAGTTGCAAATATGCTTTGTTTAATTAAATAAAACGCAAAGTTCGTCAAATATTAGAAAACCGATGCCGTTGTCCAAGTAAGATAACTTTAGGACAACGGTGAACAAAGTTTTTAAAGAACTTTTTGAAGTAGGACAGCTAAAGAATACCGTGTAGCTCTTTTTTCGACTAAGGTGATGGATAGATAGATAGATTGATTAGATTTTATTTCTATAAATTATAGTAGGTACTACATATACATTTTACAGTAATAAAGCATGTCTATTTGCCGTCTGCCTGATTGACAATTTTACAAAATTTTTCATTTTACAATTCTTATTTTAAAAATTTCCATTTATAATTCTGTTTCTATAAGCTAATACTATTTTACAATATTTGTACAGTTTAGGAACTTCCATTTCATTAAGAAGACGTATCGTATGCTCTTCTGATAGAAAATCGCATCCAAAAATATATCTTCTTGTTTCTCGCAGAACCGGACACCTACCCATAAAGTGAAAAATGTTCTCTCTTTCGCCCATATTAAAAAATTCACATTGCAAAGGCAACTCTTCACGATGCGGAATGAAGTTGAGATTGAGGAGTTCGCCTCTTAATCTAAATATCATTGATATTTGATCAGTCGTGTAGTCATCACGGAAGTAATTTCGATGGTTTAGGTTGTAGTTTAGCTTGCTATATGACATTCTGTAGATGGATTCTTTTGCTTCAGCTGCGAATCCTAAATCTTAATCGATATCATCTGATATATAGAGAGGGTTTCCAAATTAAATATTCATCTGGTGTAAGATCGATATTAGATTCTTCCTCTAGCTCTATCCAATCTTTAAACCTACTCGATCTACTATTTATTGCATGTAATGCTGCTTTTTTAGGGAGGAGCTCATCAGACATCTTAAAGACATTACATATGTAGTCAACTTGCATTTTAAGGGTTTAAATAAATAGAGGAGAGATACCGGTTTCTAGCATCAGCATGTAGTTCGGAACGTTTGGTGGTAGTCGAAATATCGAAATATCCTTTTTATATAAAATCGTAGGGGTTTTTCAGCGGTATCATATTTCTTACTACCCCACACTTGGGCTGCATACATCAATGTTGACTCAGCTACCGATTCAAATACTTTGTATTTGCTGCTATGGGCAATATGCCTATTGTTAAATATGTTTTTCCAAGCAATATTTACTGTAGTATTAAAGATGCATCGTAAGACTTTGTTGCAGAGAGCAGAGTTGAGTTTGGTAGCACTTCTAATGACTGTTAATTCGCTTTACTGTTGACGTCGTTGTCGGCTGCATTCATTAGATCTCTTGAACAAATTCGGGAATTAATTAAATGGTCAAGGGCAAATATATACATACTTATTGGGAGATCATTTGCACCGAAATTTTTTTTAATGATTAGGTTTGGTTTGGACTAGTTGCCCACCTTAGAAAAAATTCCTTCCTACGCCAATGCGTTTCGGGCTTATCGGCATAGACTAGCGACTTCACATATCCCCACAGAAAATATTCAAGCGGCGTTAAATCGCACGATCTTGGAGGCCAATTCACGGGTCGGTAACGTGTTACCAAACGTTTCTTTCAGGAAATCAATTGTGGCACAAGCCTTGTGACATGTTGCGCCGTCTTGTTGAAACCATAGCTCCTGCACATCATGGATGTTCAGTTGATGAACGAAAAAGTCAGTAATCATGGCTCTATAGATTGGCCTCATCTCTGGGTCGTTATGAAAATCAACCACTGACAAATTGCTCGGTGATTGCATGTTAGTGAACTATCGTCAGCCATTATTAATGTTTTTGAAAGTTCTTGCCCCATAACCAAAGGAAAAGGCAAACTCAACCCCGTATGGTGGTCAAAAGAGCTGTCAGTCCTCAGGAAAAACTTAAGGAGGCTTTTGAACAGAGCGAAGCGCAGTAATGAACCAGCTGACTGGGATCTCTTCAAGATCAGCAAAAACATGTACAAAAATCAAACAACCTATGCAAAAAGAGCAGTCTGGCAATCATTTTGCACAGACATTGAGTCAACAAATAAAGCTGCTAGGCCCGGGCTTTTTATAAAGACCTGATGAAACCTGGACGGACTCTTGCTCCGAAACTTAAGAGTCACTTTTGAGCACTCACTTCTCAGGATGTTCTATCGATACACCTTCTGTGGACAGAGGCCCCAACGTAAGTGAAATCTCTTACATAGGTACACAAATAGTAGATAGTAGAAAGCTGGCTTTGGCCATTGACTCCTTCTCAGGAGAAGAGAGAAGTCAACGTCATCTTCATACCGAAATCTGGCAAGCCCACCCACACCAAACCGAAAGACTACAGGCCTATACTGCCGTGTTAAGAAGAAAAAACGTAAGTGTATTTTTAACATTTCGAGATAAACGCGTTTTTCTGTTTTTACCTCTATCTCTTTTGTTTTGTTGTTGAGTGTTTTTCTGTTGTATTTATAAGTGAATCATTTTTTTTTGCCTTGATTATTTACCAGATGTACTAATGCTTGTATGGTAGTCACTTTTTTTTTCTTAAATTGAGTGCTAAAACGTCAATTTTTCCTTCAAAAGCATGGTTCTTTGAACGAAAGTCATTTTTCTTAAACGTTTTAAGCCATTACAAAAACAAATAAGGGCTTTTATTTTTAAAGAATAAAATAGCAGACATATCAAAGATGTCAAAACTGGCCCTAACTCAAAACAGCCAAAATGTCAGTTACGTTTTTTCTTCTTAACACGGCAGTATAAGCCTCTCCTCTTTTCTTCTCAAGACCTTGGAAAGGCTAATTGAAACTTACATTCGCCTTAAACTGAATGATAGCGTGCTCTCGTAGGCCCAGCATGCATACATAAAGGGCAAGTCTGTTGAGACAGCGCACAATGGGGCACCTTGTATGGGAGAGTGGAAAAAATTCCCTAAAAACTTAACCACCAAACCGATTTTGATGAAATTTTCAGGCATGATAGCTTTTAAGACGAAAAACCAATGCAATAAATTTCCGCCCACTGCCACGCCTACTTACCAAAAAAAGTAATTTTTCGTTAAAATTGTTACAAATTTGGATGTTAACTAAACCTTGAACAACTATTTTTTTAGAAATTGGACTAGCAAAGTTCTTACAACGCCCATTTTGTGGGCGTTTTTCGATTTTTTTTGTATGGAACCAGTCTCAATTCGATAAAATCTGAACTACATACATTATTCATTTCCATTAAATTCTGAGACATAACAAAGAACAGTATAAGGAATTATTACAGAAAATTTCCAGTCACTGACACACCCACACAAAAATTTATATAACCAACCTTGGGGAGTTCTCGCTCTTTGAATCCTTTTGTGCATTGCTTTCTGAAGAGAAAGTTAGAAAATTAATGAAAATAGAATAAGTGTCTTGCTGAAATCGCAGCATTCTTCATAGTCATTAACTGGGCTTCCACTATGTCTAGTACACGATACCTCAGCGTCAACATTATTATTACTTACCAGTTTCACTTGGAATGCACCCTTTAACCAATTACGGAACTTATGACAAGGAATATCACGGTACCTATCGCGAGTTGAATTTCAATAAAAAAATGTTTGGTAATCACTAAAAATATATTGAAGCTTTTTTTTGCTTAAATGTCTCTTCTTTTCTAAAATTGAATCCACTAAAACTGAATAAGCTATCGAAATAACACCTGATAGCGTTACTATGTGGAGTAACTAACAAACGCTGAATGAAATTGACAGTTAAGTTGACCTTTGAAATAGTTATTATCAAGTTATTAAGGGTTATTAAGGGTTAACGGTATTTATTATTTTATTTATTTACATACATGTGTATATCGTAATTTTAACTACCAACACTGTAAAATTTAATTTTGACAGTGAGTTTTAATGGAGAAATATTACTGATTATCATATTACACATTATTATATTGTTGAATAAAAATTACGATGTGACATCGTTACTTTTTAAACTGTTCTTATATAAAACCCTTCATTATTATTTTGACGTTAAATCGTTAAAAATGGATTCTAAATGTGTAGTAAAATATAAAACAAAATATTTCATATTTACCAATATTTTAGGGCCCCTAGCTTAAGATATCAATATCTTAATTTTTACTTTAATTTTTTAGTTTTAGTGTATGACTTTCCCGCACTTCAAATTGCCCTGAAAATTGAATCCGGACGGTTCCGGATGCGTTCTTTGCTGGAAATTGTTCCTTACACTCTACACTATCCGTCAAAAGCAACGGGACCTTGGCGGCAAATGGCGCTAGTATTTAAAACTTTATGAGACTAAAAATAATCGCTAATTTCGGGTGTTTTCTCTTCAAATATTTCTTATATAATTTTTCCCGCTCAATAAAAGTATTAGTATTTCTTATTGGTATATCTTAATCCCATAAATAGAAGAATCATTAAAAAGATTTAAGAATTTAGTGTAAACGGATCGTTCGAAAACCACCCCTGATTTTATCTATTTCTCCTCATTTTCAACTTTGGATGATAAACTCCGGGCTTACATATATTTTATCTGCAAACGGTTATCATTTCTCGATTTAACAACTATTTTACTATAAGAAACGAATAATGAAACATAAAAATTGATACTTTTGAAAATTGAATTTTTTCCACGTTTTCCCCACTGTGCGGCGCTTCACGAAGTGGTCGGCACAATCGAAAAATCAATTCACTTCAAGGAATTTGCTCTGGCAGTATTCCTCGACATAGAAGGGGCCTTTAATAATGTCGACAACAGTGCAATTCGACAAGCCCTATCAGTATTGATCCGATACTGATAAAGTGGATTGACTCCATGCTCCAAACGAGACTTATTAATGTGGAAATGGGTGATAGCAAGTTAAAAGTTAGGAGGTGTAGGGGTACTCCACAGTGTGGAGTCTTATCTCCTCTGCTTTGGCATCTTGTTGTCAACTAGATTTTGGTAAAACTAAATCTGAGTGGTATCAAGGTTGTGGCATAATGCCGATGACATCGTGTTAATGGTCTCTGGAAAATTTGCCCCTACCCTGTGTGATTGGGCCAGAAGCTGCGACTTAGCGTTAACCCACAAAAGACAGAACTGGTGTTGTTTACGAGGAAACATAATATTTCGAACATAGTCCCGCCAACCATTTACGGAATCCCGTTACAGGTTTCGGGTACTGCCAAATATCTTGGCGTTGTTCTTGATCGTAAACTAAACTGGAAAGAAAATATTAAAGAAAAGAGATAAAAAAGCCTCAATAGCTTTCTACACTTGCAGTAGAATTTTTGGTAATAGATGGTTTCCCAGCCCCAGAACCATTCATTGGATGTACACAGCCATAATAAGGCCAATTCTTACGTACTGCTTACTGGAATGCTCACTAACGGTTCCAAAATAAATAGGGTCAGGTATCTACTCGGTAAACCTACCTATCAACAGATCAACAAAGCTTCCAAGCTTTTGCAGTGTATTCCAAGCGGAGGTGCTTCTAGTTTGCGAAACCATGAAATATCTAATCTCTTATGAAGTAGTCAATAGTAATATGGACATCTTCATAGACAGCTAGGCGGCAATTAAGGCCATTTCTTCAATCACTGTAAACTCCAAACTGGTGCATCGTAGTCGGATTGAGCTTAGATCTTTATGCACAACAAACGCTGTAACCCTAAAATGGGTCCCAGGACATCGTGATATTATGGGAAATGAAATGGCAGATGAACTGGCCAAAAACGGATCATCTCTCGATCCGAGCCAGGTCGAATCCTCTATACTTGTGCCACTGGAGTAGGCAAAAAGTGAAACTCACCAGAATTTCCTCGAAGCTGCAAACGTCAGATGGTCATCAATTGACACTTGTCGGGTTTCAAGAAATTTATGGCTGAATATTTCGAAGAAAAGAACTGAATCAAAGGGCACGGTAGTGCCCAGCCAAGTTCGCGGCACTACACCCTTTTTACAGGAACAAACTCAGGCGATTTTCAACCCCCCTCTAACTTCAGTACCAATAAAGTCAGAAACTTCAAATTCGGAGAATTTGCTGAACTGATCAAACACAGGTGGCTCATCAAATTTCAACTCTTTAGCATTAGTAGTTCCCAAGATATAGGACTTCAAAAATCACAAAAACCGTAACTGACTGACTCACTGACTCACTGACTTACTCACTGACAGATCATCAAAATTATGGAGCACTTCCCGACATCGTAGAAACTTGAAATTTCGCACAACGGTAGGCCTTGTAGTACATACAAAGGAAAAAATCGAAAATCTGCAATTTTCTATTCAGGGGGCGTGGCATCCACCCACATTCTTAAAAATTCTTATAAATTATATGGAGCACTTCCGATTGTTGTAGAACGATGAAAATTGGTAGGTCGGTAGGCCTTGAAGTAATTAGAAGAACAAAAATCGAAAAATTGGAAGTTTCTGTTCAGGAGGCGTGGCATCCACCCACATTCTCAAAAATTCTTATAATTTATATGAAGCACTTCCGATTGTTGTAGAACGATGAAAATTGGTCGGTCGGTATGCCTTCCACCCACTTTATCAAAAAAAGTAATGAGATCTAAAATATATGCCAAGTTTTAAGTTCATGAAGTTTAATATCAAATATCTTAAGTAGAGTAATATCGAAACAATTCCAAATCATGACAGAAATTTGGTAATTAATGATTACTGATTAAAATTTGGTGGATTTACTTGGCAAGTTTTCTGTTAAATACTTACCTAATCACAAACTTAAAATGTATGAAAACTTGACCAGTGAACCCACCAAATTTTAATCAGTAATCATTAATTACCAAATTTCTGTCATGATTTGGAATTGTTTCGATATTACTCTACACTGAGAAAAATATTGAATATATTCATGTTTGAATCAAACTCAAACACATACGATTTGGCATGGAACCGATTTCTGTTTGAATTTAACATAAACGTATTTATTCATCGTAGACTGGATTTAAACGAGTTTTTGTTTAAATTAAATATGCTTTCTATTTGATTTGAACATATTTCTCTTTGTTTTAATTAACTTCATTCAATGTTATTTCAAATAGAATCATATTACTTTTTTTGAACATTCTCGTGTTTAAATTAACTATGTTTTTTGTTTTAAATATGTAAAAAGATGCAAATACTTACCCGAACTTATTTTTTTTTACTCCATTTATCTGACCAAAACACACAAGAAAACAGTAAAAAGTCTATGAAAATTTTAAAATCTTTAATCGAACATGCCAAGCAAAAACATATTAAATTTATTGTTAAAAATAAAACCACTAAAACTAGTGAAATTAAGCTTCTAAATTGTATTCTTGTATTCCAGTTGATTGATGTGGAAGGGGCATCTTTGGAGCACCTATATGTGAAATTACATGGTTAGCCTTTTTTGCTAAAAGTTAAAGAAGGATAAGCTCTTAATGTGATATGTATGTACTTACTTTTGACAAATGTTTGGCTTAAAACTTCAAACACCCAAGTGAGCCTTAAAAGACAGCATTTCACAATTGCAGAAAGGTGTAATTTGTGATCATCACTTGGCTTAAGATTATCCCAAATAGCTGTACCACTACATTTATTGAAAAGACAATTCTTCTTTTTCTGGAGAAAAAAGGGAAAAACATGAATTAATTTTCATATCAATATCTAAAAAAAGAGAAACTTACCAAAAACCTCCTTTAAAGATTGCAAGTGTTCCAAAAATTTTATTTTGGGTTTTGGTTTTCCATCTTCTCGAAACGAATAACAATGACATCATCACAAGGTTAACTTAAACTAAATTTTTCTTCGTTTAAGTTCAATTCAAACTGATCTGAGTTTAAATTTATGATTTTGTTCGATCTCGTTTTCTTGTTAACATTTTCAGTGGGTTCATATTTAAAACAACCTCGTTCTTATTCATTTTATGTTAAATACTCTCAAGTGAGAAAAATAATTAAACAGACATTTCAAAAATCAAAGTCAAACTAGTTTGAATATCATATAAAAAATATTTGCAGGTTCTAATGAAATATTCAAACATGAATCAGTTTGACTTAAACACACTTTACTTTAAAATAATAGTATTTTCACATTCAAACAGATTAGAATTAGGTTTAAACCGAATTCTATTTGTATAAGTTAAACATATAATCAAACATGCATCTATTTAAATAACTCATAGTTCAGTTTTCTCAGTGTACTTAAGATATTTGATATTAAACTTCATGAACTTAAAACTTGGCATATATTTTAGATCTCATTACTTTTTTTGGCTGACTTTTTACGCACACTTTTCTTGTACACATAAGAACTTGGCTCCTTTTTTAACATTTATGTTTTTGTTGTGATATTTACTTACGATAAGCAGACCTCAACAACCGCTCCTAGTTGGAGTCCTAACGGGCCACAGCTCAATGGGAACCCACATGAGGAGGATGGGCACTATCCCATCGGACTTATGTAGAGGGTGTCAAGATGAAGAGGCTGACGAGGGCTCATCCCACTTCCTTCGTGAATGGCCCAGCTTAGCTAGAACTAGAAAAGAAGCCCTCGGAGAATATTTTTTCGACGAAATGGGCGACATCTCTTCCTTGCCACTAAAGAATATCTTGAAATTCATTCAGAATTCAGGATGGTTCAGGGGACATCCCACACCTAAACCAAACTAAAAATAAATTACTTGACAGCTGACAAAATGGCCGCCAATTAAAATAGTGTTGCCAACTTAAAGTTCTATATCTCTAAAAAAAACAAACTTTAGATGGTCTATATGAACTAGATAGTCTAAAGGGCCTAGATTTATTCTTAGGTAGCATAGATAGTCTAGATGATCTGGAAAGTCTAGGTGGTTTAGATAGTCGAGATGGTATGGATAGTCTAAATTATGTAGTAATAGTTTAAATAGTCCTGATTGTAGATGTTTTAAATGGTCTTAATGGTTTGAATGGTCTACAAACACAGTCTTGATTGGTCCTAGACGTAGAAACGTAGAAATTCAAAAAGCGGTAGATGGTCTAGATGGCCTAATTATTCAAGGTATTCGAGTGAATCCAAATGGTCTATATAGTCTTATTGGTCTTGATAAGATATCCATAATGGTGTTGATATAGTGTAGATAGAAAATGGTCTAGATAGTCTAGAAAGTCGTAATGGTTTCGTTGGTAGATGGTCCAGACTCCAGATGGTAAATGTTCTAGATAGTCTTAATACTTAAGATAATTTCAGATGGTCTAAGTATAATTGGATTTAATGGTCTAGATATAAGTATGATGGCGTGGAAAGTGTAGATAGTCAAAATGGTCTAAATGTCCAATATAGAGTGAATCTACTAGATGATCTAGATAGTTTAAATGGTCTAAATAGTCGTAATGGTCTTTATAGTATCGATGGTCTAGATAGTTTAGATGGCCAAAATAGTCACAATACTTATCTGAACATGAATCATGCCAATGGATAATTAATATTTTAAGGTAAAATTCCGTTGGATTTTGATTGGAATCTTTCTTCACCCACTACGTATCTACCTATGTCACTATCGACGGTAATGCTATTCAGTTAAACGACCGCTTCCCGTCAGACACTTATCGTTAAATAAATAAAGCGAAACCCTCTTAAATGCTTAACTGGGTAAATTCACCATCCCCAATATGATAAAAACAAATTCAAACCATACCTGATTCCCAATTGACACCGGAATCTCCACAGTCTTTGGGAGCCTCAGTTATTGTTTCATTGGCCATCATTTCTTTTATCGCTGAAGCCAACACGTAGACGCTATCCTAAGGGAGAAAAGAAAAAAAATAAAGAAAATTTTAAAGTTAATACGATAAGCGAGGGTTGGCGGCTTGGTGTGCCTCGTGCCAAAGCCCTAAATTATTCATACACCCACAAAACATCTTGGTTACAAGGAAAACGACTATACCTTTACACAAACTTACCCTTATATGTTGTTTTTCACTATTTGAATGCTCCAATTGAAGCCCTAAGACACCATCTGGAGTGTTGTTGGCTTTAAGTGCCTGTTCTGTAACAATCCAAACGTGACCAGCTTCGGTCATATTAAATAGAGCGGCATCACGGAAAATTACATGCGCATCTTCGGTGCTGAAAATTTATAATTAATTCAGTGAAAACGTTTTTAATTTCAAAAAGGAATAATTTAAAGCCCCTCGCTATATATACAACACGGATATCTCACAGATGCTCTCAAATCGATGCAATGGTTTTGCAATTTTGTAAATTCACAAAATGGTATGATATATTCATTATACTCATTACCTAGCATACATGAGGTAGACCCGGGACTGGGCTGATTTCATATCGGTTAAGTGCTCGGTGAAAGTTTCGAGTTTCGGTTCGAATTCTACGATTAATTCAACTGTTGCACGTACATCAATGTCATCGTAATTGGTTTGTGAAGATGTCTGGAAACGACCAAGCACAGCTCGTCCATCTGTGTCGGAGCTATGGATGATTATAACCTGAAGAGGAAAGTGTTTAAGTTGTGAAATGGTATTAATTCAAAGGGGGCATAAATAATGTAGTTGATGTTAATTCATCCGATAAGAAGGGTTGATTTGCAGAAATTGTTGATTAATACAACGATTAAGAGTATATGTATGTAAGTGTTGGATTGATTGATCTATGGCTATGCTTAAAAATAATTTTATTTCTCTCCGTAGACGCAGGCGGGGACTTAAGTTTGAACTATATTCAACACAAATACGAAATTTATAGGAAAATGAATTTAATGTTATTGAGAATTTTCAATGCACATAAAATCTTATTTTAAACTGAGAAAATAAACGGCAACACTGGCTAATAAAGGTTAATGCACAATGTCAATCAATGAGTCCCTCGTTTGACTTCGACTTCCAAATCATCGAAATCGGTAATCGGCCGACTAAGATTAGTGCAAACGTGTGAGAATCATATTTTGGCTACCGCATAGGTTTGAAAATTGGAGTATGGAACGTTCGATCCTTGTATAACGAAGGTAGATACGAGCAGGTTGAACGTGAAATGCTTCTCCGTAAGATCAGTGTCCTAGGGCATAAGTGAAACTAATGGCCTTTTCGATTGGCAATCCGGAACACCGATTCGATACGTGTGAACGCTTCTCATTTCGATTCTAAAATCAAATCCAGAAAAATTTTCCGTTCTTTTCACAACAAGAACTGTCATTCTGTCCCCAATCGAAAAGGCCTCAAGTGGAGAGGAAGACCTGAATACTGGACAAACGAGTGCTGTATTCCGAGGAGGATGAAAGAGAGGGTGGCCATAGACTGCATGGTATTGGAGAATTATGTTGAACGAAGAAGCAAGGCGTAGTTTCATTTCGTGGGAGTCCATTTCTGCGAGAAGGTTTCGTTCAAAAATTCTTAGCATAACAATTATTCAGTGCTACGCCCCCATTTGTGGAAGACAAAACCGCGTTCTACACTCATCTTAACCCGGTTTACAAGAGTGTTCCGAGAGCCGATATCATAGTCGTCATGTGAAACTTCAATGTACAATAAATTTGGATCAGACAATTACAGTCTGGAACGCGTGATGGGAAAAAATGGCTTGGGGCCATGGAACGAAAATGGCGATTTGCTTGTCGACTTTTATAATGCAAATCGTTTTGTGATCGGTAGGACTGTATTTAAGCAAAAGACGTGCAACAAAATCACCTGGGTGCATTCAGACGATCAAACTGAAAACCAAATTGACTATATCATGATTCAGCAGCGATGGAGGAAGTCAATGAGTGATGTCCGAAGTATAAGAAATGCCACTGTGGGAAGCGACTACCATTTGGTTCTGATGAGTCTCAAACAACGAACCGCTGTCGTTAAAAACCACCGAAGGATGCAGCAAGGAGCTCAAAATTCAATACAAATGCATTAAATGACCCCAACATATGTCGAAACTATGTCACCACCCTTAACGACAGAGCTTCGTCATTAAACGGAATCCATCATTCAACAATTGATGAGATGTGGGGTGAAATAAAAAGTGTTTTTATGGAGGCTGGATCCGAAACTGTACCCAAGCGGACGAGAGGTAGAGACTCTTGGGTAACCCAAGCCACCTGGGATAAAATCGAACTTCGCAAATCGTTGAAAATGTAAATAAATGCCGGAGCAGACGTTCAACGAAAGGCTGAATTGTGAATGCGGAAAACGCTGTTAGAAGAGGAGATATCCGGGAATTGTACCAAATAGCCAATGGGGGCTATCGTGGATAAAATTTCCCACGGAATTTCTCCCATGTTCTAAAATTGGAAATGCCAACAATTTTCCACTGTTTCTTGTAGGTTCAAATTTGGTCGATTAAAATGGTAGCCGAGTGGACATGGAATATTCATTTTCGATACCAATAAATTCCGAGAGAAACTGCGAACAGAATTCACGTTCCCAGTTTTGACGATGGGAAAAATTCCGTGGGAAATTTTTTTCACGATTGCCCCCATTATTGGGAAAAAAAGCAACACCAATCATCCTGTAATGGATGTGGATGGCACACTTTTTAAATTTCCTCAAAAACAACAAAATAGTTGAACTTGACGGAATACCAGCTGAATTCCTGAAAACCGATCCCGTAACAGCGGCTCGTATTCTACATCCGTTGATACAAATTATTTGGGAAAATGAAACCTAAGGACTGGAAGGATGGTGTGATTATTAAGCTGCCAAAGAAAGACAACCTTAAGAATTGCAACAAAACCATTGGCAAATATCATTCTCGAGCGGATAAAGGATAGAATCGAGTCTACACTCAAGAGGCATCAAGCTGGCTTCCGCAGTAGTCGATCGTGTGTCGACCATATCAACATGCTGCGTATCGTCCTTAAACAGTCGATGGAATTTCAATCACCGCTATACCTCATGTTTGTGGATTTTGAGAAGGCCTTCGATCGAGTTAGCGAATGTATATGGAGATCGTTGCTTGGTAGAAGAATTTCCCCAAAAATTGTTGTCATTATTAGAGAGTCCTGCAACAACGCAAGATATTTTGTTTTACACAATGAGCAGCTATCCGACTCCTTCTTAGTGCAACAGGGTGTGAGACAAAAGGAGGTTCTATCGCCAATTCTTTTCCTGCTGGCGATGGATGACGTATTGACGGCCAGTGTTGGTAGAGCTGATGAGCGACATGGTATTCAATGGAGACCGTTTGAAAGGCTTAGTCATTTAGACAATGGCGATGACATATGTCTAATGGCAAATAACATCAGTGGGCTGAACGGGATGTGCCAAACATTGCAAGTGAAGGGAGAGAATAAACAGCAAAAAGACAAAAATAATCCTCTCATCAGGCACAGCAGCGTATTATTCTACAAGAGACACCAGTTGAAGAAGTCGAACAGTTAAACTATCTTGGCAGTATTGTTTCTGCAAATGACAGTATGGATGTGGACGTTAAAAGTGGAATTAGTAAGACTCGTGCTGCCTTCGGTACTCTGTCCTCGATTTGGAAATCCAGTCAAATCTCCTTTCGCATTATGTTAATATTTTTCGAATCCAATATCAAACCCGTGCTGTTATATGCTTGTGAAACCTGTAAAGTCACGTTTTCCATTTCGATGACACTGGATTCTTTTGTGAATCGCTGTTTAGAAGTGCAATTTTTCTTCATTTCTCGCTTCTTCCTTAAACTTAAAGCTTTTCTTTTCTCCCTTATTATCTTTTATCTTTTAACTTTTATTTACCTCTTCTTTTCTCCTTTTTCCTTAGAATCTTTAAACTGAATATTTTTGTTTATATAAATTCATAGTTTAAAGCTATTAAATTAAATTCAATTGAACATAAATAACTAAAACATTATCTTTTAACTATAATCTCTTAGTACTATAAAAGATTTAAATCTTAATGTACAAATGCCTTTATAGCCTATTGAATAGACCGGAAAATGAGAGGTATAAAGGAACAATTACGTGCAAGGGTTTTTATTATTGAATATGTCTGTTTGGCCCATAAGCATGCTTAAAACCAAAAATGCTACTAAAATCACCCATGCGTTTCGGAGAGAATGGTCACACTGGCCACTTTTCAGTATTTTTGGTATAACTCGAAAACTAAGCGGAATTTGACAATTTTACGTATACTTTTTGTTCAAAATTAAATTTTCAATTGGAATGGATAGTTCAAAAAATTTTACGAAAAAATTTAAGCAGGAAAAGTTAACAAAAACCAACTTAAAAAAAATCAAAAAATCAAGGTTATCTAAATTTTTTAATAAATTGTACATAACTTTTTTTGAAGCAAAGATAGGTTCAAGATATGCACAGACAAAACAAAGTAGAGACTAAAGGCCTTAATATGGCATGTGCAAAAATAAATATTTGTTCAAAATTGACAGAGATATTCCCATTCAAACCTTACCATTTCTTATAATTTTTCTCAGTTTGGCCCGAAAGTCCCTTTTTCGGTACAATATGGCAAATTTCACTTTCGTAAAAATGTTCGAAATCAAAATTTTTATATAATATGACATTAGAACACAAAGCTCCGGTGGATTAACTCTTGGAAAAAAGAGAGATGTGTTTATAGAAGTATGGTTTATGTCCCAAAGCTGTCAGAGAATTTTAAAGAAACAGTCAAGAAAAACATCGAGGACGTCAACCTAGCATATAAATCCAATAAGACTTCATCATCACTTTTTAGCAATATGAAGACAAAAACGGAGAAGGACAGGCACACCGACGTTGTATACAAAATAAACTGCCTGGGCAATGCAGATGAAAAATGTGACCTTTGCTATGTCGGTACCACAAAGCAACTTCTTCGTCAAAGAATTTCAAACCATAAATCGGACATAAATCTTAAAAGTACCGCGAAGACCGCACTGGCGTGTCACAGTGTAGAAAGGGGTCATAAACCAGATTTTGATGGCGTTGAAGTTCTTGAAACGGAGAGGCATGTTTCTAAGCGGTACACTTTGGAAACGCTCCACATAATAAATAACAAAAACAATATGAACCGAAAATAAGACACTCAAAATATTTCATCTGTTTACTGTTCTCTAGTGACTCGAAATAATCGGTGACTCATCTTCATTTGAAGAGCTAGTAAATAAAACCAAAAATAATTTTTATATTTTTATTTAATTTACAATTTTAATATCAAAATTTAAAAAAATCTTTGAATTTGTTTTTTGACAGTTTATTATAATACATTTCTTCATGTAACTATACATTCTTAACAAATGTAATTTAAAAGCAAACAAACTATACATAAATGTAAGTCTTCTTATATGTTCCCTCTTTAATGTTCATATGTTATAATTGTTCATTTCATTATGTAAATAAAAGATCCCCTGAGGAAGATGGCAACAACCATCGAAACGTCGGGAAATCAAATGGAATTGTTTCATTAATAATCATCACGACCAAAAAAGCCGAATGAGAACATATTTTTTATATAAAGAATTCTCAAACATCTATGTGGGTGGCAACACTGGTGCAAATACTATAAAAGCTGCCGAAGCTGTCGAAAGCGAAAAGATGAGGAGAGACGATTGAGTTAAGCGACGACCGGCATTGCGTATACATTGATCATTTTTTCATTATTCTAATTATTGTTACTTACTTTTGTATTTGAATTAAATTCTTATATTACAAAGTCAAGTCTATTTTTTTATTTTCTTGGAAAGAGCATTCTACATGGTGTCAGAAGCTCCCTCATCTACATATATCGATATAGCTTGCACAGTGATTTGCCTTGTAAAATTGTGGCCTGACGATAAGTCGTACGATAGTTTTTTCTACATTGCATTTTTCTTTTCTCATGCCTATCGGACGGGATTTAGAAAGTCATACTGTAAAAGAACTGCAAGAAATCTTGAAACAATACGGTTTGTCGATCCGTTATAATAAAAAAACGGAATTAGTCGCGCGTGTTAAGAATCTTTCAATACGGAAAAGCAGAAAAGGAGAAAAAAGCAGTAAGGAGCAAAGCGAGAAGAAGCTTGAAAGTGGACAGAGCACACCAACAAGCGAAGGAGAAGGCGAAGATAGCGAAGTAATTTTTTTAAATAAAAGTTTCAACGAAGAAGCTGCTAACCACGGAAAGATGAGCTCTCCAAAAGCTGAAGGGTCAAGTGTTCACAATGCTTTCCAATTTAAAGATGTTGAGGAAGCTCTAGAAAAATATAATGGCGAAGAGGGCAAAAGCATTGAAGCATGGATTTCAGACTTTGAGAGTGTGTCCTTGGTTTGCGGATGGGGAGAAGTCCAGAAATTTCTGTACTGCAGGCGATTGTTATTCGGTGCAGCCAAACTCGCACTAGAATCACAAAAGGCGATAAACAGTTGGGATACTTTGAATGCATTTTTATTAAAGGAGTTCGGCAAACAGGAGCATGAAAACGTCCATAAAATACTCGAGAAAGCAACAAAAGGTGAAAACGAATCCTTTCTTGAATATTTCTATAGGATGAAGAAGATTGCATCTAGGGGAACCATAGACGAAGTACATCTCTTAGCGTATATTATAGGGGGTATACCAGATGATGTTTTAAGCAAGGGTATCCTTTATCACGCGAAGACCTTAGAGGAGCTAAAGGCAGAACTTAAGCCGTACGAACGAATGAAAGCTGATCAAATCCGTTCCAGAAATGCCACGTTGTCAAAGCCGGTTCCCAAGATTATTACCAGAAAAGAAGAAGCAGTTCAGCATTCTCGATGCCATTATTGCGGTGCGTTATCTCATAATTCTCAATCGTGTCCGAATAAGGAGAAAGGTTGTCGTTGTTTTAAATGCAATCAGTTTGGGCACATTGCCAGGAATTGTCCAGAGAATAAGCCATCGACAAGTGCTAAGGTAAACAGATTGATGGGTCCAGATATCACCATTCCAATCAAAGTCCAAGGTCAAGACTTTCGAGCACTCATTGATACAGGAAGCGATCTTACTCTTGCCAAACAGAGTCTGATGCAGAAGTTGAGTTTCTGTGATATTCAGTATCCTGGAGTCGACACCATTGCTTTTGGAAGCCAGCCAGCTAAAACGTTGGGTGCTTCAAAAATCAACATCGAGATTTCAGGCGAGTATTATAATTTGATATGTCATTTTGTACCAGATAATTGGTTGGCTTATGAGTTTTTGCTAGGTAAAGATCTACTGCCAGAAGTATGTTTAGTTATCGAAGATGGACAGCCTATCATTTGTAAAAAGAAAGCCGAGACAGATAATCCAATGTTTCGAATAAATTTGATTTCTTGTTGCGAGTCGCAACTAACAGAGACTCTTAAAAGTATTGAAGAGCCAGAACTCAGATGTCAGGTAGAAAAGAGGATTGCAGAGTACTCTCCAACGCGCCCTGAAAGAACTAGGGTGCAAATGAAAATCATCCTGGACGAAGAAAAGCCGATTTACCAGAGAGCAAGACGTTTGGCTCCCCTTGAGAAGAAAGTCGTCGAAAAGCAAATCTCCGAGTGGATGAAAGACGGGATCATTCGCAACAGTAATTCAGACTTTGCCAGTCCCATAGTATTGGCACGCAAAAAAGATGGTTCTATGCGACTTTGCGTTGATTTCCGTCAACTTAATCGACATGTTCTGAAAGATCGTTATCCTTTGCCGATTATAGAGGAGGTGCTCGAGCAATTGTACGATGCCAAGGTTTTCTCTATCCTGGACTTGATAAATGGATTTTTGCATGTCGACATAGAAGAGAGCAGTAAAAAATACACGGCCTTTGTGACTCCGGACGGCCATTATGAATTTAATAAGGTCCCATTCGGGTTGTGTAATTCTCCTGCCGTGTTCCAGAGGTATGTTAACGTTGTTCTTCAAGATCTCAAACGCCGAGGAGTTGTCTTGGCCTACATTGACGATTTGATTATACCTGCCACATCCAAATACGAAGGAATTGAAAAGCTTATGAAAGTTCTGAAGGTATCTGAGGAGAACGGGCTTATAATAAACTGGGGAAAATGTGCCTTTCTCCAAACTCAAGTAAAGTTCCTTGGCCATGTTATCAGAAACGGATGCATAAGACCATCGGAAGAGAAAACAGCAGCAGTTAAACATTTTCCTGTACTGAAAAACGTTAAGTCAGTAATGCAGTTTCTCGGACTTACGGGATATTTTCGAAAATTTATACCAGGGTACGCCATTATTGCAAAGCCACTATCCGACCTAACAAAACGAGATGCCACGTTTATATGGGGACCTCCTCAAGAAGAAGCCTACATAAAATTGAAGGAACTGCTTTGCATGGAGCCGGTGCTGAAGCTTTTCAACCCTCATTTGCCAAACCAGCTGCATACCGACGCCTCTAAGGATGGATACGGGGCTGTGCTAGTTCAAGAACACGATGACGGTTTGTATCATCCAGTGTTTTTTCTAAGTTTTAAAACTACTGACTCAGAGAAAAAATTCTCAAGCTACGATCTGGAAGTACTCGCTATAGTCAAAGCTCTCAAACGACTCCGAATTTACTTGCTTGGGCTAAGATTTGACATTTTCACTGACTGCAAGGCATTTAAGGATACTATGGCCAAAAAGAGTTTGAATAGTCGTGTTGCGCATTGGGCACTACAATTAGAGGAGTTCAATTGCGAAGTTCATCATCGATCCGGGACTTCCATGCGCCACGTGGACGCACTGAGCCGCCACCCATTATGTGTTTACACAATAGAGGACGGATCTGTTAAAGCTGTCAAGAATGCACAACAAAAGGACGAATTTTGTCGTGCCATCCGAGAAATTCTTACTAAGTCGGATTCTTATGAAGACTTTCATCTTAGAGGTGATATGCTGTACAAATTTATAGACGGTGCATATGTTTTGGTGGTTCCAAAGTCTCTTCAGAACCAAATAATTCGCATGTTTCACGAGAAGGTGGACCGCAAAATAGCTGACGTCATCAGTAATTGCATCCCCTGCATTCTTGCTGCAAAAAAGAATGGCAAGAAAGAGTCGCTTCTTCATCCCATCACCAAGGTGGATCAGCCTTTACACACCTTCCATCTTGATCACCTTGGTCCGCTCCCATCCACAGCGAAAAATTATCGATATATTTTGCTAATCGTTGATGCCTTTTGCAAGTTCATTTGGATGTATTCAGTTAAAAGTACGACATCCAGCGAAGTCATCAACCGCTTGAACATACAATCACAAGTTTTTGGTCACCCTCAGCGAATTGTTTCAGACAAAGGATCTGCGTTCACTTCAAACGACTTTGAGGCGTATTGTTTGGAGAGAAATATCGAACATCACCTCGTGACCAGTGTTGCCATAATCTTAAATTTCATTATGCTAGATTTTAAATTTTATAATGCTAAATCGTATGGAAGCCGAAAAAACAGAATGCTAGATTTCAAAATCCATTCAAAGATACATAATGCACAAAATATCTTTGTTTAAAATGAACCGAATCCCTGCGTATATTTGAATTCAGCCAATGATGGACTTCGTCGCGCAGGTAAATAGTCATTCATATACGTAAATAAACTGTTTGTTTAACAACCAATTTTCCATTGAGCCCCTGAATTTATTTAATAAATCAACTAATATTACATTAATTTTTAAAACAAATTTACTGGCTCAACGTAAAATTTGGTGGTGCAATGAACTGCTTAGCCAACGACTATTCAGTGGTCCAAGGAAGGCTATCATCGGCTGAAATGTAGTTCAGTCAGCCGTCATTCAAGTTCTAACGCGTCTTACAATTGAAGACCCTTTAAAATGGTACCAATTCATTCCCAAAGTGCAGTGTGTCATTAATTCTACAGTTTCACGAAGTACTGGTAGAACTCCTTTCGAGTTGATGTTTGGCGTAAAGATGGCTATGGAAGACAATGTAAATTTGAGACAGGTACTTGAAGATGAGATTATGGCCTCGTTTGAAGTTGATCGTCAACAGTTAAGGGCAGAAGCAAAAAAACAAATTTATGAAATACAAGAAGAAAACAGAAAAACCTACAATCAAAAAAGAAGAATTGCACATACGTATAACATAGGTGAGCTGGTTGCAATCAAAAAAACGCAGTTTGCTACAGGCCAAAAGCTTTTCCCCATGTATCTTGGGCCCTACGAAATAGTTAAGGTCTTACGAAATGATCGATACTTGGTTAAAAAAGTCGGAGATCACGAGGGCCCTAACCAAACCTCTACGGCAGCAGATTATATGAAGCGGTGGCGCACGTTCCATAGTGATTCCGAGTCTGAAGAAGATGATTATGCTGAAGATGTTATTCCTTCGACTGGGACAGTCGAATTTCAGGATGGCCGTGTGGGTGGCAACACTGGTGCAAATACTATAAAAGCTGCCGAAGCTGTCGAAAGCGAAAAGATGAGGAGAGACGATTGAGTTAAGCGACGACCGGCATTGCGTATACATTGATCATTTTTTCATTATTCTAATTATTGTTACTTACTTTTGTATTTGAATTAAATTCTTATATTACAAAGTCAAGTCTATTTTTTTATTTTCTTGGAAAGAGCATTCTACATCTATATAACAACAACTTGGTCACATTACTCTTCATTAAACATTAGAACTATAGAGAATTTATAAAAAGGATGTAAGTTTGCAATTTCGTTTTTCGGCTGTTTTTAAACGCGTTCAGACCTACAGACCGAACGGCTGATCCGATTAACATAAGATTTGGTATTAGGTGCTAGGAACGTTAAATTTGTCATAAAGTGCCAAAAAATAGGCTATCGAGCAAAAACTGCGGAAAATGATAAGAAATGGTAAAGTTTGAATGGCTATATCGCTGTCAATTTTTAAATAATATGGCTTTTTTAATATGTCATATTAAAGCCGTAAGACTCCAGTTTACTCTGTTCATGAATGTCTTGAGCGTATCTTTGCTCCGAAAAAAGTTATGCGCAATTTAGAAAAAAATTTAAAAATCTTTGATTTTTCGATTTTTGTATGTTGGTTTTTGTTTACTTTTCCTGCTTAAATTTTTTTAAGAAAATTTAATTTTGAACAAAAAGTATTAAATTAAATTATGTATTGTATTTTGTGACTTTTCTTATATTAGTTGATTCAGTTTTTGTAGGCTAAAAGTCATTTATTTATAATTTTTAAATCTGCAACGTTTCAGGGATGTTTATCCCCTTCGTCAGGCCTTTATTTAAAATAACAAATTAATAAACATAACAAATATCACAGAAAATAAACTTACAAATAAAAAACTTGATATCCTATACAATTTTTGATTGAATATGAAAATTTTTTACAAAATTTTATAAATTACTAATTGAAAACAAAATCAAAAATAATATATACAATCAAACAAGTTATAGAATATTTAATATCATAAAAGATGTCTATATATATTGCTCAGGCCATCACAATCAGATCTCCTGTTAACAACATTTTTATTTTTATTAATATGTAGCATTTCCAACAGCATTCTTTTCGACTAGTGCTTTTCATTTTCTAAAATTTTAACATTTTTGAAATCAAATGAATGATTTTCATCTAGGCAATGTGAAGCCAATGCCGTTTTTTGTGCATTACCAGTTCTTATATCTGATTTATGACCAGCAATTCTGTTTCTTAATTTTTGTTTAGATGTTCCGATGTAAATTTTTGAGCATGTATTTCTTCCGCCTAAACAGTTTATTTGATAAACTATATTTGATTTATCTTCTTTTTTAATCTTGTCTTTTAGTTTTGAAAATATATTAGTTTTTAACGAATTCGATGATGACTTGAAAGCTATTCTTGTTTTTTGTTTATCCCTTATTGGTGCATTTATCAGCCTATTAGCCAGATATGGTACATATGTGGCACTCCTATATATAATCTGTTGATTATTATTATTATTGACATTTATTGGTACTGTTCTTAAATTGTTGTTATAGTTGCCAATTAATTTGTTTATAATTTGAATGGGAAAAGAATTAGCTAAAAGAGTATCTTTGATAATTTTGATATTTTTTTGATGAAACGAAGAATCACTGTTATTTAGAACTCGATTTATAAAATTAATTGCGGTATTGACTATGATTTGTTTAGGATGTTTAGAATTAAAATTTATAAGTCGTCCTGAAGAAGTTTGTTTTTTATACCAATCAAATATAAATTTATTGTTATTTTTGATAACTAGGACATCTAGATATGGTAATTTGCCATTTTCTTCAATTTCTAATGTAAACTGGATATTTTGATGGTATGAATTAAGAGCTTTGAGAATCGAATCCACTTCATTAATTTTTATAATAGCGAATAAGTCATCTACATATTTGACTAAGCATTTTGGTTTAAAAGATAGTTTTTTTTTTAAATTTCTTCCAATAAATCTTCCATAATAATATCAGCCAAAATAGGAGATAGTGGGCTACCCATTGGAACCCCTTGTTTTTGTTTATAAATTTGGTTATTGAATTCTAAATAATTATTATCTTTAATGCAGAAACTTAAAATTTTAATGAAATTTTCTTTTTCTATATTTGTATGTTGTTGAATGATATTCCAACTTTTTTTCACAAAATCCAATGCCATTTGAACAGGTATGTTGGTAAACAATGATACTACATCGAAGGAAACTAAAATGTCATTCTCTTCCAAATTTATATTTGTAATTTTTTCGATAAATTTTGTTGAATTTTTAACATTGAATTTTGAGTTATCAGTTAATTTTGATAGAATATTAACTAAATATTTTGACAACTGATAACAAGGAACATCAATTGATGCACATATTGGGCGTAAAGGAATTCCATCTTTATGTATCTTTGGCAAACCATAAATTTTTGGGCTGTTTGCAGTATAAGTTGTTAGTAATTTTTTCTCAAATTCATTTATTTTATTCTGATTAAAAAGATTTTTAACAAAGTTATTGTTGAGATTTTGAAGTCTAGTTGTTGGATTATTTCTAAAGCTAAGAGCAGACGGCATATAAAAGCCGCAAACATTTGCGACTGTGACGTCATTTTTACGTCATCATTTGCTACTTTTGACCGCATATCGTCTGAACACCCTTTTGGG
Source organism: Dasysyrphus tricinctus (assembly GCA_963921185.1). NCBI lineage: Eukaryota > Metazoa > Arthropoda > Insecta > Diptera > Syrphidae > Dasysyrphus > Dasysyrphus tricinctus. Next base: position 246,642,941 of record OY992530.1, read on the forward strand.
ACAGTCCCCACATGCTCGCAAACAATTTGCGAATCATATGCGACACCCAGGTAGCATATTAGTTTGCGTCTTTTTTGCATATCGTGTGAACACCCTAACATATTATTTGTGACAGTTTGCGGTAATGTGCGAGCATTTGCGACCGTCCCAGGCATTTGCGATGGCCTGAAAAAAAGACATTGCATATCTCACACATTTGCGAACATTTATGTGAATTTTCAAACGGTTATATATTATTTCTCCAGCTAATTTTTTCAAACAAATTTGTACTATTCTGAAGTATTTTCATTCTCCAAAATTATTTTTGAATCTTTCAAATACATATGCACTTCTTTCAGTGCCTTCGTGTTAAACTACCTAGTTTGAAAATATGGAAAATTCATAAAATTCAAATGAAGATTTCTTAGGGCAAGTTGTACAATTATTTAACTCGTGGTTCAGCAATTTTAACTCACCGACCGGAGAATGGACTGAGGTTCAACAATAGTTCAGGCATTTAATTGGCGACTTTAACATACTTGAGTCTTGAACCATCGTTGAACCTCAGTAATGCTGCCAAAATCAGCCAGTAAAAATATTTGAACCACTTTTGTACAACCGGTCCTCAGAGAGGAATAGGTATAGATTGTAGGGTGAAGTCCCTCAAGTCTTTTTTTTTAATGATGTTGAACTGATGACTTTGAACAGACAAATTTAAGTTTTTTTTCGCAATTTAGTCTTTAAATTTTAATTTTTCTTAACTATCCGGTAAAAAACAACTTGATTTAAAAAGGAAATAAAAGGTTGGAATGAGACGCTGAGAACCAGATGCCTTTTTGTCTTTTTTTAGGGAAAAAGGAAGAACTACAGACATTTTTTTCTTTATTTTATTTTTTATTTTATTATTTTAGCAATATGCGACCCAAGAAAATATGTGTTCGCAAACGTGCATATGATTGGAATTGGGTGATATGCGGATTTTGTAGCACATCGTCTGAACACCTCGCATATAGACCACAACATTTGCGATCATATTTGCGGACACATGATGTGCGAGCACCTTGATCGCAAATGCATTTGCGACTTTTGGGACAGTTTTTGCACATCGTGTGAACACCCTATGTGTAAGTTTGCGGACACTGACGTAGAAACAGAATTTGCGACATATATGCGACTTTTTACGTGACGTCAGAGTCGCAAACGTTTGCGGCTTTTTATATGCCGTCTGCTCTTAGCTTAAGTTTAATATATGTGTTATTGTCATCCAATAAAGAGTTTAGTTTGTTTATATAATCCGTTTTTAATAGGGCAACTGTTACATTACCTTTATCTGCCGGTATTATGTAGATTTCTGGATGATTTTTGAGAAAATTTTTTGTTTGGGAATAAATTTTGTTTAAAAATTTATCGAAAAAGGGGGTTTTTGATGATCTCATATGGTCTTGCAATATTTGGGTAAAGTATGCTCTGGATGAATCATGTTCGTTTTGATCTTTTGTTTTTATTATTTCATCGACATCGGCTATAATTTTAAACAGTGGGAAATCTTTTTTCTTTATTGGTAATGCGAATTTTGGTCCTAATGAGAGAAGCCATTTTACATCTTCTGGAAACTGTATGTTAGTTTTATTGATGAACCATTTGTCATTAAAAATGACATATTAAATATTCTATAACTTGTTTTATTGTATATATTATTTTTGATTTTGTTTTCAATTAGTAATTTATAAAATTTTGTAAAAAATTTTCATATTCAATCAAAAATTGTATAGGATATCAAGTTTTTTATTTGTAAGTTTATTTTCTGTGATATTTGTATATATGTTTATTAATTTGTTATTTTAAATAAAGGCCTGACGAAGGGGATAAACATCCCTGAAACGTTGCAGATTTAAAAATTATAAATAAATGACTTTTAGCCTACAAAAACTGAATCAAAAAGTATTAAAAGTAAAATTGTCAAATTCAGCTTAGTTTTCGAGTTATACCAAAAATACTGGAAAGTGGCCAGTGTGACCATTCTCTCAGAAACGCATGGGTGATTTTAGTAGCATTTTTGGTTTTAAGCATGCTTATGGACCAAACAAACATATTCAATAATAAAAACCCTTGCACGTAATTGTTCCTTTTTAAAAGGTCTATTCAATAGGCTATTATGTGTATACAATAAATTGAAATTGAATTGAATTGAATTATTTGTTAAGATAGGCCTGATATTTGTCCCTTTTCCAGTACAAAATCAAAAGTCTAGCTTTGACACGCTATAACTTCAACTTGGGTCTTTTCTCCTACAGTAGTTTCTGACAGCAAATTGTGAAAGTTTGTGAAAAATTACAAGAAATTTCACATTACCAACACACCTAATACCAAAATTTTATGATAGTTTTATTTTCTTAAGTTTTTAAGTTGTCAGAGATCCCATTTACTGCAGAATCTACGTTTATTTCCCATAACTGCCAATTTATACCATTATTAAATCTAAGAGGGTTTTGAGATGAGTTTTATTTTATGTTGAATTCCTTTTAACCAAAAAATCGATTGTGTTTTGAAAAAAATCAATTTGCTTAGAAGAAAAAATCAATTTTTCTAGACAAATTAAATCTTTTGATTTTAGCAAGATTTACACGGACTTTCTTTCACACACATTAATAAGATTTGACATTTCTCTGGAGTTGAAAGTTTTGTTCAGCGGTGCTTAAGATTAAAAATAAATATATCTGTAAAAAGTTTTCTAGTTCATCAAATGACAGTTCATAACACAGGTTTACAAATAACGGTTAGCTTTTCGACACGTGAAAGTAAGAATCGTTCTAAGGGTAATTTTTCACGCTGAACTCAAATCCTTTATCCGTTTTTCGTTATCAGCTCTGGTTTTCGAGATATTATCGTTAGAAAGTGCCAAAAAACCCTTTTTCGCCATTTTTGGGGTTATGTAACTAATGCGAATAGATTTTTATTTTTTTTTAATTGTACAGATTTCTGAAAGTAATAATCTTAATCTTCAAAATTCAGCTTTAATCGTTCCAATATCTCTTTTACTTTTTGAGAAATCCTCAGTTGCATTTTTCATTTTTCCTTTAGATCAACTTATACTTAGTCGTGTCGAAAACCTTGTAAACCTGTGTAGTTATTAAGAAGTCATCAAAGTATCACTGACCTTCAGAGGATATGCCCACAAGCCCTTGCTCTAATCCATCAAAACGGCGCACTTCAGCACTAAATGGGTCACTAAGTGAATGTAATGCTAGTATTAATAAATATGCCTTTAAACTATCGCCAGCATGCTTACAGAGCGGGTAGATCTACAGAAACCGCTCTGTATGAACTCACAAACACATAACAAATAGCTATAGACTCTAAAGAAACGGCCTTATGTGCGTTCCTGGACATCGTGGGCGCATTCGACAATACCTCACATGAAGCCGTTAACAGAGCTCGGGTAAGGAAGTGTGTACCCATCACTATAACCAGATGGATAAGTGGGATGCTAGGCACAAGAACTGCGGAAGCATATGCAGGGCAATTAGTCCAGAAAGTTATCACAACAAGAGGCTGTCACCAGGGAGGGGTTCTATCACCCTTACTGTGGAGTCTCGTGGTAGATGAACTACTGGAAAGTCTTTCCTCTCAAGGCATACGATGCATCGGTTTCGCCGATGACATTGTTATAACAGCCGTGGGAAAATTCGAAGAAACTCTTTGTGATATCATCCAGAGAGGACTGTCCATTACAAAGAAATGGTGTCTATCTGTGGGACTGAACATTAAACCCACAAAGATAACGATAGCCCCTTTTACTAAGAAGAGGCTTCTATAACGCATGAAACCTATCCGGTTGGCTGGTGAAGAAATCGGCATTCAGAAGGAGGTTAAATATCAAAAATGGAAGTCATTCTTCACTTGACGCCTCTACACGTGGCCATAGACAGTGCTACTAAGGGAGCCATCCTGCGATTTGCAAAGGAGGGAACTGGGACGGGGAAAATCGTTGGTCTCAGGCAAAGAGACTCGATTTACAGATCCACAGAATCGAACCTTCTTGACATCCCAAGAGATGGTATGATTAAAAAGTATAGCTTCGTAAAAAACTTTCGTACGGAGCTAAGTAGCAAAATAGAGTGGGTAGACAAAACAGTAAACTACACTCTTAAAGCAAACACCATCAAGTGGTACACTGATGGATCGAGAACGTCTGAAGGGACTGGTGCTGGAATTTTTGGGCCTCGAACCAAACTTTCGGTACCGATGGGACAGTCTATAACCATTTTTAAAGCAGAAGTTGGTGCAAAGGGATATGTGCAGACAGAAATCTCGAAATGAAGTACAAAAACCAAAATATTGCTATGATGTTGGATAGCCAGGCGGCACTCAAAGCACTAAGCTCATACAGCATCAGTTCTAAACTGGTATGGGAGTGTGTAGATAGGCTAAACGAACTGGGCAAACACAATCATGCCACACTTCATTGGGTACCTGGCCACGTCGGCATACAGGGCAATGAAGAGGCAGACTCCTTAGCGAAAATAGGGACAATGACACCCCTAACGGGACCAGAGCCTTATTGCGGAATAGGAGAAAACGTGATAGAACATAAAATCAAAATAGAAGAGGAGGCAAAAAGATCAAGGATCTGGAACGAACTCCCTAAGTTGAGGCATTCCAAACTCCTACTTGGAAATTACAACCAAGAACGATTCCAGTCCTGCATCAGCTTAAATAGAAACAAGCTTAGAATAATAACCGGGCTCTTCACAGGCCACTGCAAACTAAGGAGACACCTCCACATCCTTGGCCTGGAAAACAGCGCCACGTGTAGATTCTGCAGTGCTCATGAGGAGACACCCGATCACATACTATGTAAATGTGATGCACTCATGCATCAAAGACATAGGTATCTGGGAAATCACCAGATAAAAGAGAGTGAACTATCCTCTCTTAATGTAATCCAAATAATCAAATTCCTTAAGGAAATAAATTTGGAGGATGTGCTGTAGAATGAATAACCTCATCCAGCTCCAGACGGGGGCACAATAGATCTTAATGGTCGCAGTGCACTTATACCCCGAACTCTTTCATTCATTCATTCGAGTGTAATGCTCGTGCCCACCATTTCTTCCTATCACTGAACTTCGATTTCAAGTGTCCAAGTCGATTAATAAAATGAAGCGTGCGCTCGCCAACGTGCTCCTCGATAGATGTGTTTTTGATGGATTTTAGATTATTTTTAAAAACTTTATTGGACTTACAACAATTTTTGTTTATTTCTGCTAGTATTCCCGGAAATATATTTGTTTTTAATCGTGTTAAGTGACGTGTAAATCTGAATGCACTTTTGAGTATTTGTTTGCCCACTGATTAGTTTATTTTTTGCCTCAAAATTTGTGTCAATGGACAACACACACAATTACATAAAAATTGAATTCTTTGCAACCAAAAAAAGAAATCGATCCCCAATGGTTGAAAGCAGAGATGGCAGAAATGCGATTTTTTTTTGATTTACTACATTTGTTACGTGTGCTACATAAATGAGGTAGTTTATGTAGTTAAATGTAGTTAACGTAGTTAAATGTAGCAGACGTAGCGCTAGACGTCAAAATGTAGTTTGAAACATCAATTCAAATGTTGAAAACTGTAAATTCAAAGAAAAAGAAACTCTCGTCGCCGTCGCCAGTCGCTATTTATTTTTTGTGAGTTGCTTGCTATTTATTTCGTCTTTCGTGCTTCGTCGATTAATTAGGTACGTCTCGGTATCGGTATTCATAATTCTTTAGTATTATAGGAAACTATAAAATATATTGTTTTTAAAAATACTTAATTCTAGGAAGTGAAATTGAAACATAAATAAAACAAGATCGAAGTGTATAATGCCAAATTTATCTGGAGGAAGGAAGCTCCATAATTACTGGTGTGAAGGAGGTTTTACTCCTGTAAAATTAGAAAACGGCAGAATAGGAGCGCTCTGCAACGAATGCGCTAATATTCTTAGGAATACTACAAAATCTAGGCTCCAGGCCCACAGGTAAATATACTCCAAGTAGTAAATTTGTTTCTCAGAGTTGAGAAAATAGAATTAAGGTTAAAGATTCAAGTCCAGTCCTTAGAAATCTAATCTCCATCAATTTCAATAAAAACTTTCAGGCGGGTTTGTGTTCCAAATCATGATGACATGTCGCAAACGACTCCTCCATCTACAACTAGCAGATGAATCAACTAACTCCACCGGCATGGATTCGCTGGACATATCCAACTCCAACGTCATTTTCATTGATATGGAACCTGAATCCACGTCATTGCAAACACGAACAGAGATATTCTCAAATCCCATTGAAGAAGTCGTCAGTGTTGTGAACCCTTCAAATGACTGCCAAACACAAGGCTTTGAGAAGGTACGTAAAATCGCATATGGGCAATTTTTTTAAACCTCCAATAGTTTGTCAAGATATGATTCTTCTTTTTGGGTAGATATAATAATGAATTTCATAATTTCAAGCTTTTAAACATTTCCCATTTTTCTCGAGTAACATATCCATGTTTTTCTACACAAAATCTTTGATTATTTTTAGATCCTTCAGCACACCTTCAGTTCCAATGAAGGCATTGAAATAGCAGAAGATAGTCTTACAGTGGCCTTAGACAAAAACACTACTCTACCATCTCTGCCAACAACTATACCGGTGGTAACGACTTCATCATCTGTAACTTCAATAAATACCACATGCACAGCACATCATCATGGTCAGCATCAGTCCACCCTATTTTTACACCGTTAGCGTCGTCTTCCTTGTCTTCAAGTAACATTTTAATATCGCCATCCACATCGGCAAGTACAACATCATCATCATTATTGCTTAAAAAACTTCCAACCTCTAGGAAGGAGTTCACTAGTCCCAATCCAAAAAAAAAAATCAAAATGAAGCCACCACCAGCTGCGAAAATAACCAATTTCGTTGACTGCATACATGAAAAGGAGTCAGACAAAGTTGACATTGCTTTGGCAAAGTTTTTTTATGCGTGCAACATACCTTTCGCTGTGGTGGAGTCGGATTGGTTCTTAGCATTGTTAAGGCTGTTACGACCATCATAGAAGCCTCCATCAAGAAAAAATTTGGCTGAAAGGCTCCTTGATAGAGTACACTTGGAAGTGAAGGAAGCTTTTGTTCAAACAGAAACGGAAGGAGTGTTGGTGGTTGATGGCTGGAAGAACAGCAACAACAACACTCACAATGTTCTGACAATAATGAGGACAATAACCGGTCAAAAAATATTTGTTGAATCCTTTGACTTCACAAATATAAGTGAAACCGGGGAAGAATTAGCGAAAGCATGCGAGAAATCTATCAAAATCTGCAAGGAGAAATACAACAGCACCATATACGGTGTTATTTCAGATAATGCCAGAAATATGATGAAAATGGGCCGCCTGCTGAAAGATAAGGATTCTGATTTAATCCACGTTACGTGTAACAGCCATACAGCGAATTTATTGGCAAAAGAAATTGCCAACAAAAAACTGAATGAAGAGGTTGTTAAAATACAACGTTTTTTTAAAAACCACTCTGGCCTTGAAAAAAAAAATAATAGACTATGGAGGGAAAAGGGTACGGTTGCCAATAGATGTACGCTGGTGCACATACAGAGACTGTTTCGCAAATTTTTTGCAAAATCTGAATCATATGAAGACTTTAGCAGCTGCAGATGCCGATAAAAAGATTGCCACTGATATAAAGCAGTTATTGTTTGATGACAATTTCATTCAGTCAGTAGAGGAAGAAATATATATATACGATCCTGTGTGCAAATTAATCAACAAGTGTCAAGATGATGCAACCATAATCTCCGAAGCTGTAGATTTGTGGCTACAACTGCAACTACCAGAAAAATATGACCACGTTTTGAGTGCCAGGAAAGAAATGGCGCTTTCCATCGATGCAATAGCAGCATATAGCCTGGATCCAAGGTATCTTGGCAAAAATTTATCAACATCGCAGCAAAACGAGGTTACGCTGCATTTCATTGAGATATTCTCAGCTGGAGAACTAAATGATTATGACAAATTTATTAAAGGCCAAGGAATTTTTGCTTCCTTAAATAAAAAGCTGAGCGAAAGTGGTGATGGTGTTAGTGGCGAAGGTAACGGTGGCGGAAAAGATGTTTTGCTGCCAAAGACATATTGGAGCTTGGCATCTAGATATCATCCTGGTATATCAAAGTATGCTATACGTCTATTGAGCATACCAGCATCATCCGCAGCAATAGAGAGGGTCTTTTCACAATGGTCGTTCGTACATACAAAAATCCGCAACAGGCTTAACCAAGAACATTCAAAAAAACTCATCGACATTCATTATACTCTTAAAATGAATGACAAGAATAAAACAGATGAATACTAAATTTGCATTTTTCTTTTATTAAGCTTCGAATTCTTTGATTTATCTCATTTACGCAAAATATTTGGTACCTATCCTGTTCAACGTTTTTCACTCGTACATTTTTTTTAATTCTTTTTTGAAATCTAACGTTTTGTGTGTAGGTAGCATACGTAACAAATGTAGGTAGTAAATGAAACAAATCAGGCGTGTAGTTTATTCGATTAACTACGCGTAGTTAACCGAGTAGATTACCTGAAGTAAACTACTCTGCCATCTCTGGTTGAAAGCAATTCGACATTAGGTTACTCATTTTGACGTCTCTTTTTTTAACTCACTCCCATCTCTTGGTATGAAGATGTCAAGTGAGGCCATGGTACACAAATCAAAGGTATCATACTGCGCAAGGCTGTCAAAACTGAAACTGTCGGAAATAACAAATGGCTGTGAACGTGAGGACGAAAACACACGTAAATACAACAACGAATTAAAATTGAAATCGTCAGAAATAAAAAATGGCTGTGAATGGGAGGACGTAGATACATGTAAGCACAACAACAACAAATATTGACATTTGACAAAAATTTTGATATGTATATGCGCAGAACTGAACAAAAATCAAAACTCTCACGATACTACCTTTAATATGTGTACTGTGAAGTGAGGCTATTGAAATTTGAAATATTTTCAAAATTCCTGCCTCACTTGACAATCTCTTTGTTACCAAGAATTAGAAGTGAGCCAAGAAAAAGAGACGTCAAAATGAGTGAGTGAGGCAAATGTGAACAACGTTTAAAATTAGCAGTTTTGGGAAAATAATAATTCGAACTTCTCTTTGAAAATCATCCTGTGAATCACGTGCTATTACACGGTGCTGCTAAATGTTTGTCCCCTTTCACACGAATAAACAAGTAGATGGAGATTTTTTTGAAGTTTTCTTTTAATTTCTTTGATAATCTCTTGTACCTTTCACACGAGGAAACAAAATCTCCAGGCCATTTTTGAAATTACCTTTGAAAGTCTATTGGTTGAACGGATCTTAACCTAGGTATGAAAGGAAATGTCAAAAAAATCACTTCAAATACTAGACCGGGGAGATATTGTTCACGCCTCTTTCCTCCTACCCTTCTGACCATGGAACTGAAAGTTGCTAGCAATTCAGTTTCCTCGTGTTAAAGGGGACTGTGATGCTAAATTGACAGTACTCTTTTATTGCGGAATTCTCTGCTACTGCTCAAGCGGTTTGTATAGTCATAGTATATGCAAAATATGAAAATACACGGATAATACTAAATTCCTACGAGCCACGACTCAAAGGGCAACAGGTCTTCCGTCTCATCTTTTTTCTCTTTCACACTATATGTTCGAAAAGAGTCAGTTCAAAAGAGAGGATGACAACAGTGGCTGGATGACAACAGTGATCAACATTCCCTAATAATCGTCTCTCAACCAATGCTTACGTTTCCAAGAACCCTATCAACGTTGGACTTCTTCCTCGCAACTTCTAACCTGGTGTGCATCCTACCTGAGTTAGGGAACTACGTCTGCACGACACTCACCCGCGACTCTGATCATGAAGCCATCCTGCTATCAATAAATTTCCAGCAACAGTTCATTCCCATCAATCAATCAGTAGTGGGATTCATTAACTATTTGAGGCTAGATGCAACCAGGCTCCGAGTCAGTCATCCTTCCCCAGAAAATAGAAATCTCCAAGATTCGGAGATTGATACAGAAATAGATGCCCTAGAATACGTAGTCAGCAGCTCACTTGTGAATCAAAAACAACAAATAACTTCTCGGGACAGGTATCATAATTTTCCACTTTAATTCAAAACCTTTATCTCCATAGACAGCGGCTTAGAATTAGAAAGCGGCTTCACAGAATTCACCAGAGAGAATTGAATACTAACAACACCAACTGTCAGGCCGTTTCAAGTGAGCTACAGTGTGTGAACATCATTTTAAGGAACTCAGTAAAGCACCACAACGACAACCTGCTCCGAAAGAGACTCCAAGTAATCAAATCGGGGCCCGACACATTTAAAAAGATTAATAGTATCATTTGTAAGAGGCCGCCAATGCAAGATGTCATCACAACTACTCTTGGGGATGTTACTACCAACGAAGACAAGGCCAATGCCTTTGCTGACTACTTCCAAGAACACTTCAAACCAAATCCACCATCAGACTCTGAGTTCCTGGACGAAATCAACACATCAAAGTGCAACACGCTCATACATTTCAGGAAATTGTACACTTTAGCAATACCAACCCCGCCAGCAACCCCACGGATCACCACGAGCTAACTTTTTCGCAAGAAATAGAGGAAATCATTCACAGAAGTCATCCAAAAAAATCAACAGGCCCGGACAACATCTCAAATTTCGTCCTGAAGAGACTGCCGCATTTGGTGATGATCTTCTTGGCAATTATCCTCAACAATTGCGTCAACAACTGTAACTTTCCCACCAAATGGAAAACGGCAAAAATTGTGGCTATACCATAAAAGAACAGAAACAAAGACGTCTCTGGATACAGGCCTATCTCACTTCTGTGCAACATAAGCATGATACTCGAGGAGATAATAATCAGACGACTTAAATCATTCTGCAACGACAACCGCATAATCCCGGATATGCAGTTTAGATTCGGGGAACATCCCTCAACACTTCATCCACTTCTAGGGTTCCAGCACGATGTCGCCCTCTCCCTAAATAGTTATCAAGTCACTGTCGGATGCTTTCTCGATATCGAAAAAGCTTTAGACAGCGTATGGATACAAGGACTTGTTCACAAACTTTTCCTACTCAGATTTGATTTCCACATTCACTAATTAACATTAATTACAATTTTCTTCCTTCCAGGTTGTTCTTCGTTCAAAAAGGAAGATGCCAGTCAACAACGAGGACAACCAGAGCCGGAGTTACTCAAGGATCTAAATTAGGACCATTCATCTTTAATATAAGTATACTTCAGACCAGCCACAGCCAGAATACGCCCAGACTCTCCCGTTTGCCGACGACTCCCTCACGTGCGCCAAGTCCATGTCACCGATATTCGCAGCTAGAATAGTTGAAGCCCACATCAGACTTCTATACGAGTACTACCATCGCTGGGGCTTCAAAATCAAGTCGGCCAAATCCGAACTGATCTGTTTCAGACGACCAAGTAGCTCAAGAAGTAGAAGAGGATACTCAGCCACCAACTGCAGAAACACCAAGATCACCCTACCCAATGGAACTCTACTGTCAGATCAGAATAACGTTAAATAGCTGGGCATACAGTTCAACGAGTTATACCGATTCAATCCCCACACAGCAGCTGTATTAAGAAAAGCAAACTTCGCCCTAAAAGAACAGAAGTAGAATCAAGGATGGGAAAAACCGGGCGGTTAAAACCGAAACCGGTTATTTTGTTTCGGTTAACCGGTTTTTATCGGAGATATTTTTATCTCGGTTAAAACCCGTGTTTTTTCTAAAACCCAACAACCGGATGAAAAGAACCGGTTATTTGTCTTGACATTTTCATAGCACCACCGAAATAAAAAATACAGAAAACTTCTTCGAAACAAGAATTCGTTGCCAATATGAATTGCATTCTTGTTCAAAATGCAACATTTTACTACTTTCCCCGCTTTTATAAGCAGTTCCATATTTGGTTGGAGTTATATTTTTGAACCAGTTCTGGGCCATATCAGGTGATCAATCGTTGTTGAACCAGTTCTGGGCCATATCAGGTGATCAATCGTTGTTCAGTTTAGTTTTAACGAGATGAAATTAATTGAAGGATTAATGGCTTCAGTATTTTTATTTCACAGCAAAAAATAATAATTAAAAAGAACAAAGCACGAATGTTTGAAGGTAATAAACTTTAAATAAACATATTTTTAAATAAAAATGAAAGTACCCATTTTGTCAAAGCAACTCACAGAGCAGTCGGGTAGCTCATTTCTGTTAGAAGTTAAAAGTGCGATTCTGAATGAATTCAAACTTTACCTCGAACAGACTATGTTGCGAGATGCTTAGTAAAATTTATTTATTTGATTTCAATTTTAACTTAGTAAAATATCTTCTAAATATGTTATTTAATAAAATAGAGAAAGAGACTCTTTGTTCCATATAAAGTTTATTTCTTCGAATTAATTTTTAGCCTAATAAATACCTTAAGAACATTTTTTTTTTCTAAAAAAAACGAAAACCGGTTGTTTAAAAACCGGTTTTGTCTTCCAGCTAAAACCGCCAGGTTAAACTGGATAGAATAAAAACCGGAATAACCGAAAGCCGGTTATTTTGGAATAACCGCCATCCCTAAGTAGAATAAACATGCCTGGTAGCTTGAAATTTTTTTCAAGTTGTGAAAATTTGCAGGAGTTTTCACGTTTTCAAATTCAAAAATGACATGAGCTGTCAAACGAAATTACCAAATGCTAGATGAAAAAACTATTGGCCTTTTCGATTGGCAATTCGGAAGAACTCTCCGATCCGGAACACCAATAAAACAAACAGGCACATGCAGTTTGATTCTGAAGTTTTCGTATCCCTGTATTTGTGCAATTTCACATGCGGATGCCGAAAAAGCGGACTTGACGGACACAAATATGAACGAGTATGATAATTTTTAACAAAAAAAATATGAAAATAATATTCTAAACGGAAAATAATTGTTCTTAGAAACAGTAAAATTTATGAAATTAACTTATTTTTAGCTTAAAATTTACTTTTTGTAATATTTGACAACACTTTGACAACTATGTGTTTAAATGTGTGAGTAGTTCTGGTTTCGATTCTGAAATGAAATCCAGAGTCGTTTTCTGTTCTTTTCAGGAAAAGAACTGTCATTCTGAACGCCAATAGAACACTTTCAGAAGGGTTTACACGCACTCCGAACGCTTCTGGATTGCCAATCGAAAAGGCCATATTTCTGTGATTTTCGAAATTACCTCATTTCGGTCTGTAAACGTAGATTTTTTCCCTAACCCTTACGATTGAAGAAAGCTGGTTTTATTTAAAAGGAAATACTTTTATTTAACGAAAAATGTGATCTGAAGGCATTTTTTAACTTATTACGCTGTTGTGTTGTGAATCGAAAGATACCATACAAAATTGCCAACAAAATCAGAAAAATGCATACTGTCGATGACTGATAGCCTCAGTACACATATTTAAGGTAATATCATTAGAATTTTGACTTTTGTTCAGTCAATATTTGTTGTTGTGTTTACGTGTATTAATCTCATCACGTTCCTAGCCATTTTTGTATTTCTGACACTTTCAGTTCTGACAACCTCCGGAGAATAATACCTTTTATTTGTGAACTGTGACTGATAGCTTTAAACTAAATATTTAAATATTCAAAATCAAATGTAAAAACATTACCTTGGTATATCCAAAATGACTCAACATCTCCAGCCATACATCCGCCTGATGATAATACGGCGGCACCGTCCTTAAAAATGAAACATGAATATTTTTATCCGAGAAAGCGGCATCTCTCGAGGATATGCCAATTACAGGAATTTGATAAAATCCACTCGTATAGCTGACAGCTGCCGGTGATAGATCACCCGACGTTTGTTCATGAGATACCACCACTGCATAAACCTAGATTAAAATGAAAAGAAGAGAAGAGAGGGAAAAAAAATACGAATTCATGAATTCATATAATGTACATATAAAGTCGGCTCATATTGCAGAGATGCTTAAAAGGAAAGAGGACATCATCCTTGAGCCAGTTAAAGGATAAACTTGTAAATTGATTTCCTAAACGAGTAAACCTACTCCTTCCTCTTGGCTTGTGCCTGTTCTTCTGATTAAAAAACCAGAAATGAACGTAAATTTCCAATAAAATGACACCAGTAGATGGATGTCTGTGGTCCTTGGCTGTTATTATATTGCAGGTCATGTCGCAAATTTGTTTTCTTTTCTATATTCACTGTGCTTGTGCTAAGAAATTCAAATCTACTCACCCGTTTTTCTATGAGCTTATCGCAGACGTTGAAGACTGTTTTAATGGGATTCTTGTCCATTCGTATAGTCTTGTCATAGTAAGTAACTTTTCTCGGCACGTAGTGCTGATCAAAATTAAGATGCTGTGTGCATAAGAAAAAGATGTAAATAAAAGTTGTGATTTCAAATCTGAGGATGGGTTTTTGGGATGCAATGAAGAAATCTTACCGCTATTGTAGTTTTGAAGTGCTCTTCGCTCTCCTTGTCACTCAACACACCACCAATGTTGTACTCGGAAGGATTATCCGAGTTTGACATTTGCTTTTCCATTGTTGCGACATGAAATCGGCTTAGAATGGAGAGCACTATGAGGATGCATTGTGTTAGTTGATTATTATTGGAGCTTGCCATTTTTGTTGGATTGATTTATTCTGAATTTGAAAATCGAATCAATTGAACAATGTGTGTTCTGGTAGTGCAAGTTATTTATTTCATTGTTTCAACTCTGCATATATGAATATGTGTGGGGTTTCTGTTTAAATGTTATTTGGATTTTCGTATTTGCGTTTATTTGGGATTTACTCGTATTATATACAGTTTTTAAATATCTACACATGTAGATGCTTTTGTAGTAAAAATTTAATTGTTTTAATCGAAAATCCCGTGTTTTATGGTTGTAGCTGTAATAGAAAAAAAAAGCTATTAAAGGTTTTGAAAAAATACATCAGGGGTATTCATGTAACGGCAGCTTAAGGTCGTCGTAAACGTAGTAAAGTTGTAAACTGCATAAAGCTGTCTAATTATCCATACAAATTGTGACAGATTTACGAAGTTTAAAACTTTACTACGTTTACGATGGCTTTGCGCTGTTGTATGCATAACCTTATTAAAATAGTTTGAGAAAAAAAAATAGGAAAACTTTTGAAATTCGTATACAGGGTGTCCTGTAAATAATGTTTAACCCTGCAACTGGTTATAGCAGGCCTTATTATAACCGTTCCAGAAAAAAAAATAAAGTGCACGACTGGGTCACACGTACTTGCTCTTATGTTCAAGACATTGCTGGTTTAAGAAAATTGTATATAAAAACATGGAAATTATGAGAGAAAAATGTAGAGAAGTATAAAATACGACATTTAAATTGGCTAAAACAACCCTTTTGACAGTGATAGCGGTCCATTCTTTGGTCTTTGCTCTCATTTTTCTTGATTTCTTTTTATATACCTTTGTTATATGTACATATATGTTTCCTTTCTTTTTAAATTGTTCTTTGAACTTAAATTATTTATTTATATTTCATTTTTATCTTGAAAAGATTCTGGTTTTTAATCCAGGCGAAGGCGACGGTTTCCCAGACATTTTTTTAATAAACTTTTAAACTCCCCATCAGGGATTCAAATCTTTGTGTTTTTCTTCCTACTTTGAAGAAACATTTTCAGTACCTGGTCAAGGCAAATAGCGACCATAAAAAGTTTCCACCCTATAGCGTAAGTACCTACTCCTGTACTTACTATAGTAATTCCCGAGATATATAAAAGTCGCAAAAACCGTAACTGACTGACTGACTCACTGACAGATCATCATCAAAATTATGGAGCACTTCCCGAAATTGTAGAAACTTGAAACTTCGCACAACGGCATTGTATATCCAATCTATAGTATTCTCATGAAACACGATTTTGTAGGTAGACATTTGGTCGATAGGTTCGCTGTGATCGTCTTACCGAGATCCCTTAACAAAAATTAGTTTTACATTTGGACGCATAGATGGCCACGAGCTATTTTTCTTCATGAGAATACTATAGAATTTATATACAATGACAACGGTAGGCTTTGTGGTACATACAAAGAAAAAAATCGAAAATTTGCAATTTTCTACTCAGGGGCCGTGGCATCCACCCACTTTCTTTAAAGTTCTTATAAATTATATGGAGTACTTCTGATTGCTGCAGAACGATGAACATTGGTAGAGCGGTAGGGCTTGAAGTAGTTAGAAAGAAAAAATTGAAAAATTGGAATTTTCCCTTCAGGGGCTTGGCATCCACCCACACTCTTGAAAAATCTAATAAATTATAATGAGCACTTCCGATTGGTGTAGAACAATGACAATTGGTAGATCGGTAGGGCTTGAAATACTTTGGAAGAAAAAATCGAAAATTTGGAATTTTCCATTCAGGGGTGTGGCATCCACCCACTTTCTCAGATTTTTTGTTTGGTATTTAAATGATTACTGATTAAAATTTGCTAGGTTTGCTGGCAAGTTTTCTCTTAATTACTTATTTAATCACAAATTTAAAATGTATAAATACTTGACCAGTGAACCCATTAAATTTTAATCAGTAATTTTAATACAAAATTTCTGTCATAGTTTTGAATTGTTTCGATATTACTCTATTTAAGATATTTGATATTAAACTTCGTGAATTTAAAACTTGGCATATATTTTAGATAGTGGTTGGATGTTTTAGGAACTGGGGGCCTTGAGCTGTATCTTTTCCTACACATCAAGTGCTTACAATACCTCCACGTTGGTAGCCGCCGGATACTGGTCTTGGCTTTATGCCTTGACTTGCTAAACTTGTAAGTGCGAAATGTTGACCAAGGAAAGAATTGCAACATTAAACCCATGGCCCTACAGATTGGAGGTTAGTGCGTTGGGCTAACGACCCGACCACAGTAAAAAAGCCAATTGTTATGAAAGAGACGCGAGAAGCCTCGGATAACGACCCCCCTCAAATGGCAACCAGACCCGGAACGAAAATGGACTATGAACTACGAGTATGTACCTGGAATGTAAGAACACTCTATACACCAGGTGCTACTCAAAAACTTGAATCTGTCCTCTCGCGGTACAAGGCAGATATTACCGCGATCCTGGAGATACGATGGATAGGAACAGGTATAACGAAAAGAAAAGATTGCGACATTTATTACAGCTGCCATCAAAGACTGCACATGTTAGGATGCAGATTCGTCGTGGGAAATCGACTCAGATCGAAAGTCATCGATTTTAAGCCGATTAGCGATCGCCTGGCTGTGATCCGCATCAAAGCTACCTTCCAAAACATCAGCCTAATATGTGCACACGCCCCTACCGATGAAGCTGAGGAGTCTAACAAGGAGGAGTTTTACGACCTCCTGGACGGAGCCTACGGAGCCTGTGCGGAGTACGATGTCAAAGTCGTGCTCGGAGACTTCAATGCTAAAGTCGGAAAGGAAAACATCTTTGGCGGATTAGTTGGAAAGCACAGCCTCCACGAAACGACAACAGATAACGGCTTCCGACTAATCGACTTTGCTGCAGCTCGTAATACGGTGATAAGTAGCACTAGGTTCCCCAGGCGAAGGATACACACAGCAACCTGGCGATCTCCAGATGGTCGAACCGCCAACCAAATCGACCACGTGCTAATTGGCGCAAGGTATGCATCGAACATCTTGAACGTGCGAACTTTCCGAGGGGCAAACGTGGACTCTGACCACTTTCTTCTTGTGACAAAGTTCAGTGCCCGACTGTCCAACGAAAAGAAAACAAAGACCGCCCAAAGAAAAAATTCAACAGAGATGTGCCTTAGCACATCTGAGAAAGCCAGAGACTCTCTGCCGTAAGCCCAGCCACAAGCGTCAACAACCAGTGGAACCAATATCGCGACATCATTAGTATTCCCGACGACTGGTCAAATAGCTCCATATGCCCAATCTACAAAAAAGGTGATCCTATGTCCTGCAAGAACTACAGAGGCATATCCTTAATGTTGCCTACAAGATTCTATCCAACGTACTATGTGAGCGTCTAAAACCTTTCTGCAACACTATGATCGGCACGTACCAGTGTGGCTTCAGGCCAGGCAGATCAACGATAGACCAAATCTTCACATTGAGGCAAATCCTGGAAAAGACCAACGAATTTCAAGTCGAGACCCACCACCTATTCATCGACTTTAAAGCCGCATATGATAGCATAAGTCGCCAAGAGCTTCTATTGGCGATGTCGGAACTCGGGATCCCGAAAAAACTGATTCAGCTATGCCGCATGACGTTACAAAATACGCGGTGCAACGTGCAAATGGGTAACAGCTCTTCCGAGTTATTCCAGACGTGTACAGGGTTCAGACAAGGAGATGCGCTATCATGTGATTTCTTCAATTTAGTCCTGGAGCAGATAGTGCGCAAGAGTGGTGTTAACATGGAAGGCACTATCTTCAACAGGTCTTCTCAACTGCTTGGCTATGCGGACGACATCGACATCATCGGCCGCTCCAAGAGAGCTGTACTTGAAGCATTCACAGCTATTGATGAACAGGCGAAACGCGTTGGTCTTGAAGTGAATGAGGACAAAACAAAGTATATTCTATCAACAAACAAAGCATCATCTGTCCATCGCCTAGGACAAAACGTCACTGTTGGTAGCAGTAATTTCGAGGTAGTCAAGGAGTTCACCTACCTCGGAACAAACATCAATTCCACGAACGACACCTTAGTGGAAATCCGACGAAGAATTATCCTAGCGAACCGCTGCTACTTCGGTTTGGCCAAACAAATGGGTTCAAAACTCCTTTCCCGAAAGACAAAGTGCACGCTATACAAAACGCTAATTTTACCAGTTCTACTCTACGGCGCCGAGTGCTGGACGATAAGTGTAAAAGGGGAATTGATACTGGGCACTTTCGAGAGAAAAATTCTTTGTTTTTTGTTTCTTCTGCGCATATATCAAAATTTGTGTCAAATGTCAGTATTTGTTGTTGTTTTTACGTGTATTTAAGTCATCACGCTCCCAGCCATTTTTATTTCTGACATTTCAATTTTAATTTGTTGTTGTTTTGACGTGTGTTTTCTTCCTCACGCTCACAGCCATTTTTTATATTCGACTGACAACCTGCGCAGTATAATACCTTAGATTTGTGCATTTTCATAGCCTTGACGGAAATTTCTTTCAAGATAAAAACAATTGTGATGATATCTTCATTCGTTTAAAAGTTAAAAAAGTCAATACGTTTACTTGGTTTAATCACGTTGCATGAATAATAGTCTAATAGTGACCCAAAAATTAAGATAATGTGTAATCTGTCAACGTACATATAAAAGAAACGCTATAAGAAATTCTAAAAATAAAATTGCTAAAAACGGGCATATATACCAACTAATTGAAGCGGTCATTGTAAAAATCACATAAATTACATTATGTAGAATCTGATGATGTACCTTATCCTGAGGCAAAACGAGCTAGTGCCATGATAAATTAAAACATGTGAAATACCAACAATTTAATGTTTAAGTGTAGTTTTCAATAATAAACAACAAAAACTATGATTTTGTTTAAATTATATACCACTGAACCGACCCTGTTTCTTGGTAACAACAACATGAGTCAAGAACAGTTTTTCATCATTAATATTGATAAACTGTGAATGATATTCGATATTTCAATCTTTTAAAACTCCAATATCGAGTTTATTTTTTAATGACACATTGACCAAGGGCCGACAGCAAATTTTGGGAGTGGAGGTATAACCAAAATCGGAGTATGAGGGTTTATTGGTAGATGTATCGTGATATGGAATACAAAAGTCTGGCACATTTTTTTCTCAGCTTTTTGTAGGGATGGGGGGTTAAAGCCAGCTTAGTTTTCTATTTATATGGTAGGGTCATTAACACTTCAATTCACTTTTAAAAAATTGGATGTGATGCTCTGTCATTTTCCCTAAGTCTCATGACTTTTATATTGCTGATCCGATAAGACCCATGATTTAACCATTTTAAGCAAACTTTATTGGCGTTTTGTGGAGACTTTATTTGTTGATTTTTTGTTTTGCTGAAAGTCTCCAAAAAAAGGAAGATAAGATTCACGTTAAATGATTATATCTTGAGTTCTATTAATCGGACCGTCAATATTGTGGTGCTTATGCTTAGAAAAAATGACAGGAAATCAAATCCGATTTTTTTAAATTTCAGAAAAGGGGTTATAACCCTGAAATTAAAACACGGGATTTAGCTCTTTTTAACCCCCTCCCAAAGGCTGAAAACACAACCTGCCAGACTTTGGTATTTGATACCTCGATACATGTAGTAGGCGTGTTTTATTGGGAAAGCTATCCGCAGCACAGTGAAATTTTTTATGAATTGCAAAAACAACATCGGCAGTAAAATCGCTGCCAATAAAAGTTAAAGTAGAATTCTGCTGCCGATAAACTTTTGACGTTTGTTCGAGTATCGAAATCGATTGAATAGAATTTTAGTGTGTCGTCATTGGTACGCGATTGGTACTTTTATGTGTCTCGAATTCTCGATGGCTATGTTCGTAAAGTAGAATTATATTGAATGAATGGCCCTGTTTTGACTGTAACTTTTCACTTCGTCATGACCATGTTTTTGTAGAAGAAATTGGTGAGAAGAAAATTTCACTAATAAATTCATCGTCATGGCGTAGTGAGCAATTACAATCCAAACAGGGTTGTTCGTAAGTGCATGGTTGTTTTGTTTTAACTTTTCGACAAAATGAAAAAATGATCCTATCCTATGCTATGCTAAAAAAAAACAAGGCCTTAATTAGTTCAAAGGGTAAAATTTAGCATTTTTATATTTTATAAGTGACAAAACAAGATTTCTTCTGCGGACTGTCAACGGTAATTCGCAAACCACAACATCAAGACGCATTCCGCAAGGCATTTATCTTCACATTTTCTTAGCACACATTTTACTGGGCTTATATTTTATGGTAATTGGCATCTATAAGCAACCAAACAAATTACTCAAGTGAATGGAAGGTCAAAATTCACGATCATTCCCATTTCAATATTCACTATTCGCATCTCATATAAAAAGATCTTTACGTAAACCTTGGTCTATGAGGACCAGTTTGAACAAACATAATTCAAATTTTGATCCGATGCTCAGCAATTTTAAGTCACTGCTTTTGGTGGATTAAAGGCTACTTGTACAAACGTGGTGCAAGTTTTGATGCGTGGTTCAATTATTTTGGCTCACTGATTTCCAAACTCACTGAGGTTCAACAATGGTCAAGCTTGAAATTGTTATTACAACATACTTGAACGATAGTTCAAGTTTCGTTGCACTTCAGTCATCAATCATGTCCTTATTGTAATTATTATAAAATTATCTCTAACAAAGTCATCCACTCCATGTGTAATGAGTCTGCTATTATACGACGACTTTTTAGTCCGGATTTTTTTCAAAATTAAATGAGTGCAAATGTGAAAAAAATTTGATTTCACTTTCACAATATTTAATTGCGAAAAAAGTCAACTAAAAAGGCTTCGTGTAATAGCAGATTAAATCATGACGTTTTTACTTTGACCATAGTCTACCAACATACCCCAACCCCTGTTTTTTCTTTTATAGCTGCAAAACTAATTTTCGAATCTGAAAATGGCAAATAAAGAAAAAAGGGACACAAACATTTGATTGAAATCATAAATTTTATAAATATATAGTTGTATTTCCCATTTTGCTTGCAAATAAGCTAGTTTTTGCTAATAATTTTGGTTTATTTCTACTTTTAACTTTCACAAAATTCACTTTTGTGTCGTGACAGCTGTCCAGGCGTACCATATTGCAAATACAAAAATATAGGCTGCTGCGGGTGCGTTTTTTTGGAAATCTCTCACTGTACTATATATAAAATCACAAAAAAACAACAGTGTCTCATACTCCAATTTTGGTTATACCTACACTCCCAAAATTTGCTGACAGTTCTTAGAGTAACAGTTTTTATTGATTCCTGAAGAACTCTATCAACCTTATTTATTAGATTTCTCCAATACTCGGTTCAACCTCGGAATAGTTAAACCAAGTCATAGCACTTACTCCATCTTTACTCCACGTCAAAAAATTGTTATTTATAAAATATTTTCGGAGCCGTTTTAGTTACACCCTCCTTATGTCAAAAAAATAACTAATCTAAAGCCCTGGTTATCGAAAACGTAAACAACCCTTGGCTGATTTCCACAATTACTCATTTCAATTAATTATTTTTGGTGGAATTTTGTTAAGGGAATTCATAAGTGGATAAATAAAATAAAAGCAAACTTTTTATAGTAACAAAAAGTTATAAAAATTTCGTGTACACTCTTTCGTATATTTCACATGATGGTACGTCAAGATGGTACGTCAAAATGGCATTAAGATACTAAAACGGCCTTACTACGCTGGCTTTACTAAACCTCCTATGAACCAGTTTTAGCTTACTCCTCCTCTATTCCTCGTGTATTTTTTTTATAAATATAAATTTAAGGATTAGATGTGTTGTAAAGTCGGAATAACTTTACTTCGTCCCTTACCCTGAGGCCACACGAGCCAGTACTGGCTAGCCAGTTGGCTACACATACTTACTGTTAAATTCCTATTCGTGTATATGCTGTGACGTAGGTGGCATGCCAAACTGGCTTCTGTACTTGCCAGCGTTCGGATCTTACTCAAAATGGAGTAAATCTACTCCGATTTTAAGGAAAGAAATTTAACTACTACGATTTTCCACTTTTTCAAGACTGAAGATGCAACCACTTCAATCTATCGTCTGTGTGGTGTGGAGTGGCATTTTAAATACTCTGTGCTCACTTCTCAAGCCTGCCATGTTTTAAACTGTCATTAGCCGTTGCATTAAGTGCATTTTTATCTTCGCTTAAAAAAGTAGCATGTTAAATGCAACAACAATTTGGTATAGTTCCGTATTGTTGTTAGCATTATCCTTTAGTACATTTTTATCTTCGCTTACAAAAAAAGAAGTTGTTGTATTTAGCATGCTACTTCTTTTTATGTGGAGATAAAAATGTACTAAAAACAAACGCACTGACGCCATGCAACATCACTTGCAAAAAACAACAAAATCCAAACTTTCGTTGTCATTACTTACGTTTCGCGTGGTTTTGGAGAGCCTTATAACTTATTTATATCACAAAATAATATTTATTGTAAAAGCTGTTGTTTCATTTTTCGTGCGCAGCGATACAAAATACGACGGATACACAATGGTAAACAGCAACAAAAAACTGTCGTCGGCGAACGTTTTTCGTCGGTTAGAGAGAGCCTTTAATGAATTCATTCGCCAGTTTTTTTTGGCTTTCTTCTTGAACGGAAAAAAGACCCTACAACACACCAGATAAGACAAGTGTGGTTCTGGCTTTATTCATATTCAAACAATTTTTAGATCGCTTAACAAATTTAATAAACTTTGAGTTCTTAAGGAATGGTCTTGGACTCCACGATATTTATTCTATTTATATTTTGTGAAAGAAAATGTGAGTAAAAATACTATTTTTCCAAATATGCTACGAAATAGTACTGCCGAACCCTGTTACTGGCTGCTCTACTGGCTTCCCAACTGGCTACGAAAAAGGCAAGCCAGTTAACGAGCCAGTTGCTCAGGTTTGTATGTGATAGTAAAAAAATAAGAGTGTATTGCGACTGGCTAGCCAGTACTGGCTCGTGTGGCCTCAGGGTTAAACGAGTTTATAAATATGGCTGTATTTGTCTTAATTATGTGGTTTTTGAAATAACTGATTCATTCTTCCTCTTCGCTATTTCCTCAAATGGGAATAAAATCAGCATTATACCAAAATCTAAGTAGTCTCAAAACTATTTTATTCTGTAGCCCTTTACAAAAATAGCACTCATTCGCCAAAGTGTCCCTCGCAAGACACAAAAACGAAGCCCATAACTACATAACCACAACATTTTTTCTTGAAGCTACAAACAACATTTGAGAGCAACAAACTTTTCTACGAACACACTCCTACAATCTTGACAGTACGATTTGACAGCACTTGACAGTTCACGAAAAAAAAAATTCAATTTCACTTGTTGATCTTCTGGCATTCGGTCCGTACATTTTTTCTGTTTTTCGTTAATTATTGTTCTTACGTTCTTATAATAAGCATTTTTTTGTTATTATTAATAAATTTTAAAGTGTTATTAGCTAACTGTTGTTCCGTATATTCAATCCAGTCCGCAATAAAAGCATTACATTATGAGAAAAAAGTGTTAAAACAAAAGTGCTTCCGTGCACTTCCATGTTAGCATAACAGACCAAAAATGAAAAAGGTAAGAATAAAAATGATTGTTATCTGTTTTCCAAATAACTTATTTATTATTTTAATGGAGTTTGCTTCATCTTTTATGATTATATTTAATTGCTTTTTTTAATAAATAAATATAGGTTCGTAATTGCTAATTAATGCAATAAATAGCATGCGAACAGAGTGTATGCTGTGTGCGCAGTGTGTTTGTTTTGTTTTCTTTTTTTTCATTTATTTTGGGCCGTTTGTTGGTTGGTGGGTGGTACTTTCGGGCTTCGGGCTTCGTGAATAGCGATTTGTTTGCTAAGGGGTTGTCATAGAGGTGCTGTAGGGAAGGAAACAAAATAACATAGATTGCGCAAAAGCAGAAATAGACCCGCGGCAGCAATAATAATTATTGTGATTTGTTATTTTATTTATTTCTCCAATGATATTCAATTATTTGTTATACTCAGAGAACCAATAAATCGAGAATAGACTCACTCCATTGCTCCAGAGATGATAGATTGGGCTAATGAATTACAATTTATTAATTGGGCGATATTTGATAAGTTATGATAGCTCTCGCTTGTTTGTTTAGATTTAGATTTAAAAGCTGGCGTCGTCGTTCGTCGTTGTCGGCGTTATCATTGTTGGTGTGTCATTAAGGTACTAGGTACATGTGATTGAAGCAAAAGGTGGTTCTGATTATGTAGGTGATGTTTTTTTGTTCTCTATATATAAATAGTTCAAAGTTTCATTGTATTCTGAAGCCCGCATACAACACGAGCCAACTATAATCCCATTGGACACTTTTAAGACATCGTTTTTTGCACGATGTATTTGAGTTTTTATTCAATTATTTAGCCTTTAATAATGCCATACGGTAAAACCCAGATATTTTCTATCGAAAAATCACAAGTAGTGTCGATTCTTTCTTTGGGAATATTAATGATGTCTGGTCGAATCGCGTTTGGATATTATAAGGCATTTTCAGAACGTTGGAAAAATAGAATTATATGCATGTACTCTGAGTCACTTTACAACGACGTTTTTCTTGTGCCTATTGAGTAGGTATTGGTATCAAATCCCTTATCATCCTTTCATCTTGTTTATCTTTTTGTCCATGTTCAGGTACTAAATAGTATTTACAGCAAGTTTTGTAAAACAAAAATAAAACTACAAAACTACATCATTGTATATAATACACTACATCACATTACGATATAGATCGCCATAAAAACGTGAAAAATCAACAAACAATTACTAAGAGAAATGCTTTAGTTAGAGAAAAATAAAATGAAGAAGTGCAAAAATCCCATATAAATTTATTTGGAAAGAGTAGGTATTGCCTTAAGTCCCATATTTTGGCTAAAAACTATTTTATTAGTACAGAAGAAAGAAAGCAAATAGTTGGAAGCTCACATAAACTAATATCATTAATCAACAAAAAAAGATTTCCAAATGATCAAAAGGAGAAATCACTCGTCATAAGTCATTATGGACTTCAGTAAAATGAATCATACATGTTGATTTTTGTTGATTAATTATCACTTTAAAAAATTTCATTCAAAAATGTATGATAAGAATTCTGTATAAAATATTTCGATATTGTATGATGTTTATACATACAGCCTTGGCCAAAAGTAATAGTGAGGCACTCTTAGAAGTTGCCATAGTTCCATAACAGGAAGTAAATATAAAATAAAAGAAGTAGGTATGCTGTTCCGTTCAAATAAATTTGTTTTAAGCGTTGGCACTTTTTTGGCCTCAAAGACTGCTGCTATCTTTTTAAGCATAGATCGTATCAGCTTAGAGCAGCGGTTCCCAAACTTTTCAAGCTGTGGAACCCGAAACAATGCCCAAATATATTTCGGAACCCCAACCTGACAATAGCAAAAAATGAAAAACATCAGCACATTTCAAAATCAATTTTTTATTTAGTGTGAAGAATGAATCTGTTTCATTGTTTGATTTATAATTGTTTTTAAATTAACTTCTGTGTCCGAAAGTTGTAGGTATTTGCATATCTAAACTGGGGCAGCGTATTTAGTTTTTGTGTAAGTATACGCTGAAAAGCCTACTTCACAGCGGTACGTTGTAACAAAAGGTAGCAAATTTAATATAGCTCAGCAAATTCATTTTTCAATCATTCAAACCAAAATTCGTTTAATGATACAGAATCAAATACAAATTTTGATGAGGAGGAGCTCTGCAGATCTATCAGGGACTCGTATTCCTGTATACTCAGGGTCATAGGCTTGATGGTTTTCATAAGAAATGGATTTTGTGCACACTCGATGTGAGTATTTGTATCTTGAAATTAATCCAGCATGGATCTTTCGAGACTATAACCAAATGGAAAGCAATAACATTGCTAATATCTGCTCTGAGCTCAAGAATGTTTTCTTGCAAGAATTCATGTAAAACTGGAAAACACTCAAAATTGTTCTTTTGTACACATGAGATAGTCCAGTCATATTATATTTTTACCATGCAAATTGTAGGGTTGTTTTGATTTGTTCACTCTTTTATAAAAACGTGACGCAACATGGAAAAAATGCAAAAAATGATGCAAAAATGCATTTTTTTTGGTGTTTTTCACTAATGGGTCGAAAACTACCAACTATTCGAAAATTACATCAAGCTACCATTGAAAGCATACACAATTTCCTATAAATTCCTATTTAAGGTTTTTTTCTTCGACAACCCATTTAGGCTCAAGCGCTAGTCGAAAATTGATGTATTTTTACTTTTTTCGAAAATCCACTCGAAAGCTCTAAAAAATTACTTTGTGTGACAAAATTTGAATTTTTGTCTGTAACATGAACCAAGATATACTTTTCTGATGGTCTTTAACGCGCTGAGTTCGAATATGGCCTTGAAATTGCTCTATCACGTCACGTTTTTGAGATATTCAAATCTAAAAACTATAAACAAATGCATTTTTTATACAAATTTGGGGATTTTTTTTTTCTGGAGGTAATTTTTTCGAAAAAATGTGTATGGTCATTCTGAAGTATGAACATTTTACTTCAAAATTCTTTTTGAATCTTTCAAATACCTTCATTCGTCTTCGAGAAATCGTTGGTTTTCGTTTTACTACCTAATTCGAAAAACCCCAGAATTGACCCTTTTGAGCACAAATTGACTGGATTTTCTTAATTAGGTAGTAAGACTACTTTACTTTGATGTAATTTTCGAATAGTTGGTAGTTTTCGAGCCATTCGTGAAAAACTCCTAAGAAATGCATTTTTGCATCATTTTTTGCGTTTTTTTCCATGTTGCGTCACGAAACTTTGTTGGCAAACCTCAGATTCGGATTCAGCACCCCCGAAAACATAGAGGAAGGAAAAAATCAAAACTTCCCCACAATTTGCTCTCAAAAAGCCTTTTTGAGCACAAATTAACTGGACTAAGAGCCAGAAATTAATTTTTCTCGCAAATAATACTGTAATTGATTTTTCCTACAGAACTGTAGCAGTTCTATTAATCTTCTCAAAAATTTCTGCAAGGTAAGCTAATTTCTTATTCCATTGCTCATTATGCAATACATCAAAGAGGTTTGCAGTTGAAGACATATTTTTTTCCAGTTTGAACACATTCAACTCATCACGAAGTTGAAATAACCTGGATAAAGCTTTCCCTCTGGAAAGCCATCGGATCTCAGTATGAAGGAGACGCGATTCGTACTGACTGCCCATATCTTTACACACTAATTTAAACAATCTCGATTGGAGAAGACGACTCTTCACAAAATTGACTATTTTCACAGCTGCACCGAGAATTTTTATAAATCAGTTGGCATTCTTTTCATAACAAGTGCATAATGATGGAAAATACAATGACTGTTGGTACTCTTAGGAGCAAAGTTTTTTTTAATATTTGAAGCAACCCCTTTAACCTTTCCCACCAATGCTGCGGCTCCGCCGCTGCGTATATGTATCAATATATTACATTAATGATGTGTTTACTCATGAAACAATTTATGACCTTGAAGATCACATTTCGATTAAAAAATATAAACTTCTAAAAAAAATGTTTAAATTTTTTTTTGTGGAAATTTTTAATTTTTTTCTGTTTGTATTTTACTGTTTATACTTCAAGAAATTTGTGGAACCCTGAAAACTCTTCCACGGAACCCCAGGGTTCCGCGGAACACACTTTGGGAACCGCTGGCTTAGAGCACTCAACTGAACTTATTTTTCTTCTATCCTTGATTTAAAATATTTTTGAGCATCTCTTTTAATATTATGGGATGCTTTAGGAAGTTGCGTTTTAATATTTCTCAAAAGTG
This sequence comes from Dasysyrphus tricinctus, assembly GCA_963921185.1. Lineage (NCBI taxonomy): Eukaryota > Metazoa > Arthropoda > Insecta > Diptera > Syrphidae > Dasysyrphus > Dasysyrphus tricinctus. The sequence continues at coordinate 246,671,541 of OY992530.1, forward strand.
CCCAATTTGGCTCAGATCTGATACTGCACAAGTCATGGAAGCAGGTCAATACTATTTTCAACAATTTTCGCTTTGAAAGGGCGGACTAGTGACAAAGTGCATTATCTTACTTGAATAAGATGTTCCGTATGTTAGAGGCAATACAAATATGCCTAAATGATGGCATCAGAATTTTTTCCATCACTGCCTTGAATCCATACGGCCATCTCAAACGAATATTTTTCCAACTCTTTCCGCAGCTATGCAGCCCCAGACCTTACCGCTTCCTCCACAGTGTTTAACAGTTTGTTACCTTCCGTTCTAAGCTGAATTCTTCACCAACTCTTCGCCACACAAAAAGAACTACACCAGGATTACCAAACAACTTTATTTAAAAAAAACGCATGTTTATAAAGCAGAAAAATAAAATTATTGAAGTGGCCACTGTGAACAATTGTTAATTTTTAGAAGTGCGAGATCGGGTCAATAAGTCTCTGAAAATTTACACTTATCAGCTTGCAATCTCAAATCCAAAAATCAGGTTGTCATAAAGGATATTTCAAATGAATGCCCTGAAATTATTATTATATTATTTATTCAGATTTGTCAAATAGTTTAGTCAGAAGCAGTCGAAAAGTTTTTTAAAAAAATGGAAAAATCCGAGTTTCGCATACTGATAAAAACTATATTTTCCGCAAAAAAATCCAGTACGGAAGCAAAACTAAAGCTCCAAAAATATTATGGGGACTCTTCACAATTGGTTTCCCCAATTTCGCTGCGGGCACTTCAGCACAAATGACGCAGAGCGCTCTTGTCGCCTGATTGAAGTTGCTACACCGAAAATGGTCGATGAAATCCACGGTCTAATATTGGACGATCGGTGAGTGAAAGTGAGGGAACTCGAGGAGTCTACAGACTTGTCACACGTCTCGGTAATTACAATTTAGCACAAATATTTAGATATGAGAAAGCTTTCTGCAAGATGGGTGCCGCGTTTGCTCTCAATCGATAACAAACGAAACCGTTTAAACATTTCAAAGGAGTGTTTGACTATCTTCAACCGTAACCCAAGCTATTTTCAGCGCCGATTTGTGACTGTGGATGAAACATGGATTCATCACCAAACACTAGAGACCAAAGAGGAGTCTAAATAGTGGACTTCTGCAAGTGAGTCCAAGCCAAAGAAAGGCAAAGCAGGATTATCGCAAACAAGGTGATGGCGACAGTGTTTTTGGATGCGCAAGGTGTCATCCATATCGATTATCTTGAGAAAGGAAAGACGATTACCCGGCTTATAATGCTGACCGGTTGAAGCGACTCCACACTGATTTCATTTAGCGAGGAAAAAAGTTCTTTTTCGTTAAGACAACGCTCCTGCGGACAAGTCGGCAGTCGCGATGGGAAAATTGCATGATTTAGCCCACTGTGACTATTTCTTATTACCCGATTTGAAGAAATGGCTAGGTGGAAAAAATTTGGCTTGAGTGCTGAGGTTATTCAAGAAACAAATGAATATTTTGAGGCTTTCGAAAAAACCTGTTTTTTTGGAGGGAATTACAAAAATTAGAAAAACGTTGAATGTAGTGTATCCAGATAAATGGAGATTATGTCGAAAAATAAAAAGTTTTTTTTTTCCGAAAAGAGCGTTCCTTTTTCAATTTTCAGGAATTTACTGACCCACTTTGGTACGGACCTCCCGTTTAATGCTTACTTCAAAGATTCATTTAACCACAAGACGTAAGACCAATCCTCGTCTATAAAATTTTGGTATTTTGTGCCTATTCCAGGCGATTTTTTTTTTTTTTTTTTTAAGCCATGGTTTCTTCATCTTTTAACTTTTAGAGCACCTTCTGTGAGTTTACTTCTATCGAAGATTGCTATTTTAAAAAATGTTTAGTTACATCAGGCAACAGTTGATTTGAAGTTTTTTTTAACGATTTTTGACGATCGTTTGTATTATAAACCGACCCTCGCTATGTGTGGTTATTGTTTTTTCTACCATTTCTTTTGTGATAAAATTGGTGTTCTAGTCCCCCGAAACCGATCTAAAACCTTTTGTACGGCACAGCGCGAACATTTAACTTTTTTTTGACTTTACATAGAAAGAAAAATTAAGGGTTCCTAATACTTTTGACGAAGGCTATATATTGGAGATCTTTTGATAATTTGTCGTTCTTAAAAATTCTTAATAGCCCAGTCAAATTAGGAAATCAAATCGCATTTTTCGATGGATAACACTTTTTTAATGGAATCTGTTTGGGTAGGCTTTCTTATCATAAAAACGAGTTTTTGGGATTTTTGAGGTTAGCCGCTATCTTGAAAAAGAGATTGGTTTTGTTTTTATGCAATAGCTCGCTCGCATTTCATTTTACAGCAAAATGTCCAATTTCAACTTTGTAGAGAATAAAATTGCTATCAACGACCTCTGTAGGTTGTTTAATCTTTGAGTTATAACGGGCCAATGTTCCTCTATGGGTTGTGTTTTGGGGTGGTATGACTTTTCTTGAGTTATCTCGGTTACCTTTGATTTTTTTGGATGATGCTCTTAGAATAATTTTTAGTTCTTATAACGACCTATAAAATGAGCCTTTAATCGATATCATCAGTCACGAATTGTGTGAATTATCCAATTTATAAGTTCTCACTTTATGAGTCAAGAGAAAAAAACAAGTATATTTTTTTTCGAATATATTTATCCGATGAATCGTACACAAAAGATGTTACTTAAAATTTTGTCCATGGTAACATATAACATGCGTGGAGTTGCATCCACTACATAGAAGGTCGTGGGGCAGCCGGGAAGGTCAGGGCACCTACGTTACTTGTTGTTGAAAACTGAGTTATATATTTTCACTCCATGTGTACACGGAAGGTGTTGCATGCGGTTTTCCTGATGTAACGAAAAAAAATTAAAAAGATTTCAAATTTATTGATTGGTTTGTATTAACAGAATAATTGAAAAAAATGATAAAAAGAGATAAAGTGTATTTTACAATAAGTTTTCTCTGTGTTAGTGCTTGAAGAGGAGAGAGGATACATAAGTAGTGAATTTTGGTAAAATAATTAAGGGGAGATATCGTTTCTTCTGGTTTTATTTCGTAGTGAGGAATCTGCAAGAGATTTCATCTTCGCAATCATCTTCAGCAATTTCAATACATTTGTGGATATTGCTGCACGTTTCACCGCTGAAGTGTGCACAGACGAGGGAACACATCAAGCGACATCCATAAGCCGCTCCACAGTTTGATGCACAGGAACAAGAAATAATCTTCATTATTTCGAGATGGTTCCTTGGTGGTCATCAGAGGAACATACATTTTTGTATTCTTCTTCCAACCCCACTTTTCCGGATCCTGGTAGTTTCCTAGCCACGTTTGTTCCTGGTGAAATGTTCGGAAACAATACAATTTTCGTACAGTACCTTCTTTGCGTTCATCTATAAAACAAATACTTAGCACTGGTGTTATGATATCTATAAATGGACACAAATAAATAAACTTGGTCTCTAATTGAGTTTTTGTTTTTCGTTACACCAGGAAAACCGCATGCAATACCTTCGGTTTACTCTTGGAGTGAAAATATATAAATCAGTTTTCAACAACAAGTAACGTCGTCGGTGCCCTGGTCTTTCCGACTGCCCTACAACCTTCTATGTCGTGGATGCAACTCCACGTATGAAATATATTAAATTTATATCATTACTATGGACAAAATTTTAAGTAACATCTTTTTTGTACGATTCATCGGATACAAAACATTTCGAACATTTTCGAAAAAAAATATACTTATTTTTTTCTCTTGACTCTATGAGAACTAATGAATTGGATAGTTCACACAATTCATGGCTGATGATATCGATTAAAGGCTCATTTTATAGGTCGTTATAAGAACTAAGAATGATTCTAAGAGCATCATCCAAAAAAATCATAGGTAACCGAGATAACTCCAGAAAAGTCATACCACCCCCAAAACACAACCCATAGAGGAACATTGGCCCGTTATAACTCAAAGATTAATCAACCTACAGAGGTCGTTGATAGCAATTTTATTCTCTACAAAGTTGAAATTGGACATTTTGCTGTAAAATGAAATGCGAGCGAGCTATTGCATAAAAACAAAACCAATCTCTTTTTCAAGATAGCGGCTTACCTCAAAAATCCCAAAAACTCGTTTTTATGATAAGAAGGCGTACCCAAACAGATTCTATAACAAAAATTTTGTCCATCTAAAAATTCGATTTCATGCCCTTTTTTGACTTATTTCACTGGGCTATAAATATTTTTTTTAAAACAATTTTTTGAATGTGATTTTGTTAAGGGCCCTGGAGACGCTCGAACATAGTGCGAGTGAACATAGTTCGACTAAACTCCGCAGACACTGAAACCAAGCAGGAATCAAACTTTTTTTGTTTTGTATTTTTTATTGTATTGTTATTCATTCATTTAAACTTAAAACTATATAAAAATTAATTAATAAGAAAGGTGAATAATAGTGTTCAATTTATAACTAGGAAGTTAGTGGTGAATGACACATAAATTGAAAATCCATTTATATCTGATGTGGGGTGACAATCAGTGTAAATTAAAATAAAAGAAAATGAAAATTGAAATACAAGAAAATGAAAAAGCTTGCTTGCAACTGTATGGAAAAAATATAAGATACTTAATAATTCATTACTAATATAGGTACATCTTATAGCTATTTTATTTTACATTCATTTTAATGGAGCTGCGGAAAAAATACTAAATTAGTGATTCATTACAATTTAAATTCAAAGTGAATAACCAGTCTTTCACCTTGTTACTAAAACATGAAAAACGAAGGGTTTCTCTTATAGATAAGGGCAATTTATTGAAAATATTTGGAGCTGTATATGTAAAATATGTATATGTAAAATTGGAAAAAACTAATTAAGGCTAAATGGTAGCTGTTAGAAAAGATTTTATTTTCTATAGTAAAAGATCTTTAAATCTATGTATATGTTATGATTGAGAGCAAACAAATATTGGGAGTTCCGTTTAAAAGATATTTAACAATTATTATATCTTCTTAAAAATAAAATACAATATTTATAAAATAACAATATAACTTCTTTATTACATGAGGTCCAATCGAATAATAAAAATTAATAATAAGTAAAAGAGTTTATAGAAAAATCAGAGATGAGCTAAATAATATTTTACAAAGTATATAAGTATAAAAATGAAACAAGTGATTATTTTATTAAGAAACACTACAACAATTAAATTTGGATATGAAGAGTTTTGCTGCAAATGATTGGATATGGCCAGTTTCCCCACCATTCCCCCTCTCATAATAGCACCCTCTAATATAAAAGCGTTCCAATAACTTCCAATCTTTAATGATCCATTTAAAATTGTTTGCAATAAAAACCCGTGAAAGTTTTAGTTCCTTCTTATATAACATAATCAATAGCCTAAGATGGATAAGAAGAATATTGAAACCAAAGCTACTGCATACAATGGATATGTAAAGTTTTGATGCAAATTTCACTGTGGATATGGAGAGTTTTGGAAACAATTACAATGTTCGACATCAATATTAAAGGGGTTAAGAGGGGTAAGACTGTCAAATTTTCTTCAAAAATTATTCAATATGCCCAGCTTAACAAATCTGCATCAAAATCTCAATTTTCGATAAAAGTGGATATGACAAGTTTTGGTTCTCATCTTCTACTCATATAAATGCCTAATTGGTAGGATTAGCAATTCCTTAAATTAAGGCCAACTTTCAGCCAACCGATTTTTATTTAAAATAATTCGTATTAAATGCTTCTGTGCTATCAATAGAGGGCGAAAAGTATTAACATAGGAACCACTCCAGCTTGTTATGCCGTATTGCAGCTTTGAGTTTGCAAGACAATAATATATAATTTTTAAAACTTTTTGGGAGCAAAAAGTTTTAATTAAATACATTTTTCGTGTGACCAATAACATATATGTCTTGATCATATGAATATGATTCTTCCAATTTAGATTGCTATCAATTACTACTCCTAGGTACTTAAACTGTTGAACTGTTTCAATTTCAAAGCAATTATGTGTGCAATGTAAATTGGTTATAAAATTACTTTTACCACACTTATGAAAGGTAAAGAAAATTGTTTGCAATCGTGAGCGTGAAACCTAAAATTAAAATCAGAAAGACTATTTCCAGATAATATTAAAACACTTTAATTTTGTTTTTTCGCTAATAATCAATTTATGGTAAGTAAACCACAACCTTAATATTTCAAGATCTTCTTCAATATTTACAACACTTTCAAAGATAGTCCCAGATGAATATGTAAAAACTATGTCATCAGCAAAAGAAGTGGAAGTACCATTTAATTTCAGTTTGAAAATATAATTAATATAAATCAAGAAAAACAAAAGCCCAAGAACAGATCCCTGTGGAACACTGTTCTTTAACAGTCTTGATTCACTTAAGATTCCATTATTTTTAACTTTTTGTTTTCTATTTTTTAAATAAGAATTCAGCAGACAACATTTTAAGTAATAGTTTTTTTGTACGATTCACCGGATAAACATTTTCGAAAAAAAATATATTTATGTTTTTCTCCTTACTCATAAAGTGTGATCCTATGAATTGGATAACGCACACAATTCGTGGCCGATGATATCGATCGACGGCTCATTTTATAGGTCGATACAAGAACTGAAAATGATTCTAAGAACATCATCCAAAAAAATCAACGGTTACCTAGAAAACTCAAGAAAAGTCATACCACCCCCAAAACACAACCCATAGGGGAACATTGGCCCGTTATATCTCAAAAATGAACCCACCTACAGAGGTCGTTGATAGCTTATTTTATAGGTAATTTTATCTTATACAAGATTGTACTAGAACGTTTTGTTGTAAAATAAAATGCAAGCGAGTTATTGCATAAAAACAAAACCAATCTCTTTTTCAAGATGGCGGGTCTTCCCTAACCTTAAAAATCCCAAAAACTCGTTTTTATGATCAGGAGACGTAGCCAAACAGATTCCATACAAAAAATTTTGTCCATCGAAAAATGCGATTTGATGCCCTTTTTTTGACTAATTTGACTGGGCTATATAAAGAGTTTAAGATTCATCTTAAAATACCAGTAATTTTTTGGCTGTCATTCACACCCAAAAATTGCTGTGGGCTATTAGGATAGCTGTAGTACCTCGTGGCATGATGGTTAGTGTGTAGGACTGTCATGCCGAAGGTGTGGGTTCGATTCCTAGCCGTGCCACCTAAAAACAGAAATGTTTTATCCCAGGTACTGCCTCTTGCGAAGTGCAGAAGGGTCCCCTCCATTCCTGCCAACAACACGCACACAGGAATGGTTGAGAGTTGTAAGTCACTAGGCCCTGGTTCTCCACGAGCTGTTGCGCCACCCAATTTTTATTTTAATTTTTTTTTTTATTTTATTAGGATAGTTTGACATCTTAAGACTTGAAGTCTTCTAACGTTTAGCACCTTTCAATTGAAATGGACTGCCTAGCTTTTCGTACCGCCATAGTTCTTGTTTTGTTTTTCTTTTGTTTTGCCAAAGGCCTTCTCGATATCACTGAGCAGATTTTCTATTGAATTTAAATCTAGATATTGGGTCAATCGTTTTTCGTAGAAACCACATCTTAGCTACCTTTGCAGTGTGTTTCGGATTGATATCTTTTTGAAACGACCATCGAAGCGTTACTTTTTCCCCTGAAAACGGCAAGTTAATATTTTCCAGGAAATTTATGCACATCTACACATTTAATTATTTCCTTAATTCTGAAAGTGGGGCCAAGGCCGAACCAAAAATCGTCAACAATTAATAATTATTTAGTATACAAAAAAATAAAATACAAAAAAAAAAAAATACCTAACTGGGCTTCACTGTATTCCTGTATTAGAGAAGTTATTTTTCATTAAGAACAAGTGCTCTGGCACTGCTGATGTAGTACCTATACAAAGTGAGTGTATAGATGAACATTAAAACTACCTTTAGAAAATTAAATTTAAATTTTATTCTTGTTAGGCTGTCTCACATGGAGCTTGCAACACATTCGATAATTTCATTAAAAATTACATTTGCATCAAAGTTCATAGCTTCAGACTTATGTCTATGATGTTAGAAAATTTTAGCTCTTTGCAGTCTGTTAAAGGCGAGGTCGTGAGTTGATCATGACAATTGACGAGTAGCAACAATACTATAAATAGTAAAACAATTTTTTTTTAATTGGTTTGGAAAGTCGGTATGGCTTTTGTTTCTTAATTCTTTCTTATCTTGGAATTATTATTTTAACATATATTTGAACTTGAAAAATGAGAATATGTCAATTGATATTTAAATAGTTCAATGGCATTTTATATCGGTACATTATGCATGTTTGTGATATGCAAATGCATAATACTGAACACAAATAATTACATCAAATCAAATTAAATCAAATCGGTTGAAGGATTTATCTTTGTTTTAAACTTTGGATCTTAAATAAATATTCAGCATCATATTTTCATAAATCCAGTACAAACAATTATTTATTTTTTTATTTATTAATTTTGATGCGTTTAAAAAGCATTTTAATACCTTACTACCAAAAATAGATCTTATGACTGGTATTATTGTCTTAGTCATAGAAATTTTGTTCTAGCTTAACCTTCTACATACAAATCAGTTTTATTATTTGACTGATTATTGTAAATTTAACAATGATTTTAAGTGGAAGGTTCGGTCATAAGAAATTCTACTCAATTGCAAAGTCATAAACTTTAATATTCACTGATTTTGCTTTCAAAAATCTTGAATGAAAATATGCCGTCGAAGAAAGATACAAAAAATCGTCAAATTTAATTGTTTTGTTATTAATTTGCATATTTTTAATCGAATCAGAAATGTGTCATAAAATACAATGAGTAATTATTATATGTGGTGTTTGGTAGAAACATGATCAGGGTTATTATGAGTTTCACGTGAACAACATTCCACCCGGAAAAATTGACATTTTACTTTTCGCCTATTGTGAGTTTCACCCGAAAAATAAAAATTCCCCTTTTTTGTGAGTACTAATTTCGCGCAAAGTGTAGCGTAATTAAGATTTTAAATTATCTTTTGGAGGTGAACAAAAGATAAACAGGTGGTACTGGTGTGCTTTGCGCAAGTTTTTTATTTATTTTAAGCCAAGAGAAGTTCAGGCGAAACTCATAATAGCTTTAAAAATTCCGGGGGAACAAAAGTTTTTCGGGTGAAATATTTTCCGGGCGGAACTCATAATAAGGCTGGATAACTCCAAAAAATAATTTTTCTCTTCATTTTCACTGTACAAGTTTTACATGGAGCTAGAGCCTAAATGGTTGAACCGATTAGCTTCAAATTTAGAACATAGTTTTCAAGTTCATATTAGAGGTATCTATTCTAAATTTGATTGATTAATCAATCCAATTAAAAGCGCAGGAAAATTAGACAAAAAAAAGGAAACAAAGTTTTTCTGTCTTAAGCATATCCTTAATTTTGAAAAGAGGTAATTTTTTAAATGTCAAAACTGATTATGGTAAATTGGGCATGAGATTGTCATACCGAAGGCTTATAGGTTCAGTTCCTAGCCACCTAAAAACAGAAATGTTTTTTCCAAGGTACTGCCTCTTGCGAGGAACTGACAAATCCTCCAATAGTATACTTTTGTCATGAATAAGTGCTTCTTATCTAGCCGTTCGGACTCGGCAAACAACACGCACACAGGAATTTTTTACACTTCAGATTCTAAGTTGTAGTGAGCTTAGAGCAAAAATCTTGCACATGTGGTTAAGAGGCTCATGTATACCGTAGTTAGGTTAGGTTAGGTTGAAGTGGCTGACGGTCGTGAAGACTGACACACTTGACCAAGATTTGGTCCATTGTGATACCACATTAATCTAGGAAACCCTTTTCCTCACTCGGTGAACCATTTGGAGCTTCTTATGAAGCGTAATAGACTGCCTATGTCTAAGTTTGTTAGATCACTGGGATCATTGAAGTAAATATCACCAATGTGAAGTTTTCGTCTATGAGATAGAGCAGGGCACGTGCATAGAAGGTGAGGGGTTGATTCTATCTCTTCCTCATCCATACAGCTTCTGCAAAAATCATTGGAGAACACGCCCAAGACGCGTTGCGTGCTTTCTTATAAGACAGTGTCCGGTTATAACACCAATCATGGAGCTAATGTGCAATCTACTCAGAGATATCAAACACTTAGATCGCTTTAAAACCATCACTGGCCAGATTTGTTTTGTTGCCAAACAAGTGGTGACATCGTTCCATCTAAGGTTTGTTCTCTCTAAGGCATCTTGCTTCAGCAAAAGTTTACAAGTAGCGATGGGTATACCTATATCTGCCTTGGTAGGTAGGAGGGTAGAGTTGTTCCACTTTTAGCAAGTTCATCGGCCTTACCTGGGATGTCCCTATGCCCCGGCACCCAATTCAGGTGAATGTTAAACTGCTGCGCCATCTCCTGCAGAGATGAACGGCAATTAAGGGCTGTTATGGAGTTAGTCGAGACCGATTCCAGGGATTTGATAGCTGATTGACTATCCGAAAAGATGCGGATATCTGTAGTTGATATCACGTTTTCTCTCAGCCAAGATAAGGCTCTAATCGCCATAAGTTTCGCCTGGCACATGCTACAATGATAAGGAAGACGGAATAAGAGACCCACCCCCTCATCAGTTTTCGATCCGTCTGTGTAGATATGGACCGATTCATCATCCAAAAACGCCATATCCTCCCAGGATGGTGTAGTCAATGTGACTAGGTAGTCTTCTGAATGAATTCAGAATGGTGGAATGTCCAATACTATTATTGGGCCATTGTGAGGAAGCTTGTAGGCGTATGGCCGTATTTGCAGCCATCGGTTTGCTGAAAATATCGAGGGGCGTCAGATATAGCAGAACGTCTAGAGCGGCGGAGGGTGACGTACGAAGCGCACCACTTATACTACATAAACAAGCCGTGCGTTGTATTTTGCTTTGTTAGTCGCAGTTTACCGCTTTATCTAGAGCAGTCCACCATACTGCAACACCATAACTGAGAATCGGTCTAATCACCGAAGTATATAGCCAATGAGTAATACGAGGTTGAAGGCCCCATTTATTCGCAACGGCTTTTTTGCATGAGAAGAGTGCCACTGTGGCCTTTTTAACTCTTTCTTGCGTATATTAGGTTTCCAACTTAATTTTGTATCTAAAATAAGACCCAAATACTTTGCTTGATCAGTAAAAGTTAATGGAATACTTTTTATAGAAGGAGGGTCTACATGAGGGATTTTATATTTCCTAGAGAATAGAACAAGTTCTGTTTTATGAGGGCCGCGCAATTGGTTAGCCTATTCAAAGCGTTCTGAAGAGTTCTTTTAAGGTGTTAGGATGCTTTCCTGATACGGCAATTGCAACATCGTCCGCATAGGCAATCACTCTCTAACCCTCCGCTTCCAGGCATGTTAGCAGCTCATTTACAACCAAGTTCCAGAGAAGAGGAGATAGGACACCGCCTTGTGGCGTATCTCTACTTACAGACCTTCTAGCAGAAAAGCCGCCCAGTTTAGTAATGGAAATTATCGTGTAATAGTTCAAATCCTCGCAGGCCGTGAGATCCTCCGCGGTAATTTATGCCTATTCAGGCTAACAAATCAGGAGCATCAATTTGAGGAAATCAAGGCGCACAGTTGTGCCCAGCCAAGTTCGCGGCACTACACCCTTTTTACAGGAACAAACTCAGGCGATTTTCAACCCCCATCTAACTTCAGTACCAATAAAGTCAGAAACTTCAAATTCGCAGTATTTGCTGAGCTGATCAAACACAGGTAGTTCACCAAATTTCAACTAGTAATTCCCGAGAAATATGACTTCAAAAATCGCAAAAACCGTAACTGACTGACTGACTCACTCACTCACTGACTGACTGACTGACTCACTCACTGACTGACTGACTCACTGACAGATCATCAAAATTATAGAGCAATTCCCGAAATCGTAGAAACTTGAAATTTCGCACAACGATAGGCCTTGTGGTGCATAACAAAGGAAAGAATCGAAAATCTGCAATTTTCTATTCAGGGGGCGTGACATCCACCAGCTTTCTTTAAAATTCTTATAAATTATATGGAGCACTTCCGATTGCTGTAGAACGATGAAAATTGGTAGGTCCGTAGGGCTTGAAGTACTTAGAAAAAAAAAATTGAAAAATTGAAATTTTCTATTCAGGGGGCGTGCCATCCACCCACTTTATCAGAATTGCTATTATTTATATGGAGCACTTTCAGTTGTCGTAGAATTATGAAACTTTGTAGAGAGGTGTAAGGCTTGATTTTCACCTGGCAAAATACATTTTTGGAAAAAAGAGTGAAATCGAAACAAAAACATAAATGGTAAATGTTATTAAACTTCATGAACTTAAAACTTGGCATATATTTTAGATCTCATTATTTTTCTTAGCTGACTTTTTACGCATAGGTTTCTTGTACATATAAGAACTTGGCTCTTTTTTTAACATTTATGTTTTTGTTGTGATTTGATTTCTCCGAAAAGTGTTCGCCAAAATAAAGGTCGTCAGTCAAGCCATGCCTTTAAAGCCTTCATTCTGACTGATATCGTTCAATTATAACAGTGCTATTATGATGAATGTGTAAACCATTTTGTGCGTTGTCAAAAATATTAAAATTTTGTTTGTTTGTATGCCTTTTTTTCACTATGGATTGATGTTAACTTTATAGGGATGACTTAAGAACGAAAATCAACAAAAAAATAAAACGTGAAAAGAGCGAAAATCCCATACAAATGTGTGGCTTGGAGCCACATGTAAATGGCATAAACTCTTGATTTGGGGGGGGGGGGGGGGGGGGGGGGGGGTGTCTGCTATTTTAAAACGATTTTGGGAAATAATGGGACGTTGTCGGCACAATCGAAAAATCAATTCATTTCAAAAGAATTCACTCTGGTAGCATTCCTTGATATAGAAGGGGCCTTCAATAATGTTGATAACAGTGCAATTCGACAAGGCCTAAGCTATGCCAGCATTGATCCCATACTGATAAAATGGATTGACTCCATGCTCCAAATGAGACCAATAAATGTAGAAATGGATGAAAGCAAGTTAAAAGTTAGGGCGTGTAGGCTCTTTGTCGTCAACCAGATTTTAGTCAAACTAAATTTGGAAGGTATCAAGGTCATTGCATATGCCGATGACATCGTGTTTATGGCCTCAGGAAAATTTGTCCCTACTCTGTGCGAGCTCCTACAAACAGCTCTTGACAAGCTCAGCAATTGGGCCAGTAGCTGCGAACTCAACGTTAACCTACTGAAAACAGAACTGGTACTGTTTACGAGGAAACACAATATTTGCGACATAGATCCACCAACCATTAATGGTACTCCGCTACAGGTTTCGGGAACTGCCAAATATCTTGGCAGTAAAAGATTTGGTCCGAGCCCCAGAATTGGCACAACCAGTGCTATGAGAACTACACCTACAGCAGGCTTAGAAATTTCCCTTTCACTAGCTCCGCTCGATCTGTTTACGAAAGAGCTGGTGGTCAAAAGTGTTTTAAGACTTAAACAGTGTAATAATTAGACAAAAGGCCACTTGGGTCACAGAACCATAATAAAATTTACTGACGTAGACATTTAAACAGATTTTAACCCAGTGGCGATGACAGATATCCCTAGTAGGGAATTCTGGCAAGAAAACAGGGTCATCAATGCAAATCATGCTTCGGTGTTTACTGACGGTTCCAGAACAGACGAAGGGGTAGAGTCGGGTATATACTCGAAAGACCCACCTATAAACAGATCAATAAAGCTTCCAAACTTTTGCAGTGTATTCCAACTGGGGGTGCTTGCGAATTCGCGAAACATCTTGCCTTCATGAAGTAGTCAATAGCAATATAGACATCTTCATAGATAGACAGGCAGCAATTAAAGTTATTTCTTCAATCAGCATATAAAATGGCCAGAAACGGATAATCTCTTGATCCAAGCTAAAGCGAATCTTCGGTAGGTACTTATGCCACTGGAGAAGGAAAAAAATAGAATCCACCAGAATTTCCTTGAAGCTGCAGACGTCAGATGGTCATCACATGACACTTGTCGGGTTTCCAGAAATTTATAGCCGAATATATCGAAGAAAAGAACTGAATATTTACTCGAGATAAGCTCTGAGTGGGACTCCTAACGGGCAACAACTCATTCGGAACCCACATGAGCAGAATGGGTTTAACCCCATCCAACTTATGACGAGGGTGTCAAGATGAAGAGGTGGAAGAGGGCTCGTCCCATTTTCTTTGTGAATGCCTCAGTCTGACCATAACTAGAAAAGAAGCCCTCGGAGAATATTTTTTCGACGAACTGGGCGACATCTCTGCCCTGCCAAAAAAGAATATACTGAAATTCACTCAGAAATCAGGGTGGTTCAAGGAGGCATCCCATTCATAAACTTGTCCTCAATCCCAAACCCAACCCCTCCCCACACCTACCTACCTTTATCCTGGGGAGCGCAATGGATCCACGGAGACCCGAGTGAGATGATGCGACTTACAATATCATGACCCCTTCTAACCTAATATAACCTAGCAGCCATTTCAACCCAACTTGTACCTAAGTACCTTTCCTATATAATTACATGGAAAATCTCTTGCTTCTTCATTTGACTGAAATAAGTAACATAATGTAGTTTGAAAAAAAAAAAATTATATAGATTCATATTTCCCACAATGCACTTCGCAAACCACTCTAAGAATTCTCATCATTGTAAAAGGTTCCAAAAATATACATTCATATTTTCACTTACATAAATAAATAATAGAGATACCACTTTTTAAATTAGGTGCACTTTGAATATTGAAGGAAAATTCTCACCCACCAGCCATCACCCATTTATATTCTCTTTGTGTACACAATAGATCACAATCAAATGAAAACAAACAAATCGCACATGTTTTCGACTTTTCGTAGGACACAAACAGAGAGGATATAAACAATCCCCATATTTAGTGAGTAAATAAAAAAAAAACACCAATTTATTTGCGCATATTCACTAAATTTTCGAAAACTTTCTCTCTTTTCTCCGGAGCACAACTTCAATAATACTTTTTTGGTGCTTGGTAGTTGAGTTACCCCTTCGAAAAAAGTAACAAAAACGCTTTAAGTTGACTTTGCTTAAGCTTTTCAATTCACTTTCTTTCAAGATGTAAGAATTTTCTGTAAACACTTGCTTTTGCCACTATAAAACTTTTCGAAACAATGACTTCTTCTTTTTCTTCTCAAATAAGATATCTCATATTATAGGTAGCACACGCTAGAAAAAAACAATACCGAAAAGTTGACGACACAAGATGACCTTATTTATAGATATTGGGGCGTGATACAACGGCAAAATTTTTCACTAGAAGTGCCTGCAGAAAAATTTGAAAAATTTTCCTCATTACACTTTTTCATTAATTTTTTTAAATTGAAAATAGAAATTGCTATCACATAACTAACCTTCTTGGAAAAAAAAACTTTTGGTTTTAAATTGAAAACCAATGAAAAACAGAACCATGAATTTTATTTTAAAACCGACGTTGATAGGAGGCAGACGAAGAAAATGTAACCAATCAAAGCACAGATTAAATAATTTAAAGAGTAAAATAGCTCAGTAATTTCTAATCAGAAATCATTAGCCTTTTAAAGACTTTTTATCTATAGAAGAAAAAGAATCCGTGCTTTAAAAGGGCAGTAACTTGTTCGGTTAGAGAAATTCGCACAACTGAAGCGAAAGGATACGATTTCGAGTTCCTCTTGCCTCAACTTCGAAAATTAAGTTTGTTTTATTTTGGCAGACTTGAGAAAGCTTTTCAATATTGTTTACAGCTTGAACTTTATTTCTCCTTCAGTGAAAACAATGCCAAATGCAAGGGAAACTGAATAATTTTTGAAAAGAGTACGTTGGAGGTTAGTGTAATTTAGCCATTTTAAATCCCACTTTAAATCGTTTTATTAATTATATATACAGGGTGTCCTGTAAATAATGGATAACCTTGCAACTGGTTGTAGCAGGCCTTATATGACTTTTCCAGAAAAAAATATAAAAAAATATTTTCCCAGTGGTAACGATGTTATGATGTTTTTTACAAAAGTTGTTAACAAGTACTACTTTCCTCAAATACGTGAACGCTACGATCAATTTTTTTTTTGTAATATTCTAGAATGTTTGTTGTAATAGATAGATGGTAAAGTTTAATGGTAGTTATTGCATTTTTTTATTCTTATTTCTTAAAATATTTTTTTAGTACACAAATTTATTTTCAAAAAAGTTTGATCACCTCTAATAAATTAAAATTGTATGAGAACATGAATGGCCAATTACTTAAAAAAGTTGTCCATTTAATGCACTTTCCAAAAGGGTATAACACATGCTTGTGTATTAACAAAATAACCAAGAAAATTTGTCAATCATCTAATAAAGCAGCTTTTAACATTTTCGCAAAATGTCTATTAAAATGTTAAAATAACCTCCCAATCTGGGTTGGACAAAGATTTTCTCTTTTGATGTGTAAAGGGGTTCAGTGCAAGTATAAAACTCGATTTAAGGTGTTGAAAGCCTCACCATTTGGCCACCATATTGAAAAACGAGTTCTAAAAAGTTTTCCGTGGCAGCTTAAATTAAAACAAAAAAACTTTGGTACAAATTTGTAGCATATTCAATTTTCTTCAATTTATGTTAACACACTTTTTACTCTAAAGCTGTAAATAAAAAGTTATAATCAAAAACATATGAATTTTTTCATTGTTTTAATTTTGATTATAACTTTTTTATTTTTTTTTTAGCGAACGAATTTGCTCGCTAACGATATTAATAACACAGGTTTACGAATATCGGTTAACTTTTTGACACGTGAGAGTAAGAGTTGTTCTAAGCGTAATTTTTTACGCTGAACTCCAATTCGTTATTTGTTTTTCGCTATCAGCTCTGGTTTTCGAGATATTACTGTTAGAAAGTGCAAAAACCCCCTCTTTCGACATTTTTAGGGTTATGTAACTATGCGAATTGATTTTTTTTAAGGTATATATTTGTGATAGTACTAATCTTAATCTTCAAAATTCATCTTTAATCGTTTCAATATCTCTTACTTTTTGAGAGATATTAAATTAGTTATTAGTTCTAATCTGAGTACATATAATTTTCAAAATGCTTTCTCTTTGGCTTTCGTCGTTTTCGACAGGAGCAGGTAAGATTTCAAAGTGTAGATTTCAAATCTGAAATCCATTTTTTCTATCAGCCCAACTTTTGTAAATAAATAAAAAAATCACCCGTTTTTGACCATAGCTTTTTTTTAACTTGAAATAATTCTTACAAAAAAGATTAAGATTAGTACATACTTTCAGAAATCTGTACAATTAAAAAAAATTAAAAATCAATTGGCATAGTTACATTACCCTCATCTGACTTCATATAAATAGAGCACAAAATTGAAAACTCAAAGCCCTATTCCTGCCCCATTACCAAAAGTAAAGGCAACCCCGTATGGTGGTCCAAAGAGCTGCAGAGATGAGCTAGGTCGTGATTTTTCAATCACAGGTAAACCTGTGACTGTGATTTGCAATTCACGATGAGTTTAACCTGTGATTGTGATTCTTGAATTAAAAAATAGATAGGTATATTAGAAAATCGGAAAAAAATTATAGTGACTCATTTTACTACACACTTTATTATTGAAAAAAAACTTAAAAACAAGCATCTTTTTGAAAAAAAGAGTTTTAACAAAATTTATTTTGTAGATATCTATCATATTTTCGCATTAAAGATAAATGTCTCCACATTTATATGAAAATAAAAATTTCAATTTCTAGGCAGCTACTTTTAAAATGTTGCTCTTAAATAAGTAGGTGTGGCATTGGGTGGATTTCTAAAAATTTCATATGTAGGTAACGTAGGTTTTAAACAGCTTATTGACAAAAATTTAAACCCTCTGAAAAAACTGAGAAGGGTTAAATTTCAAATCCAAGAAAAGTAGGCGTGGCAGTGGGTGGATTTATCAAAATGTTGTATGTTGCTTTTTAACCCTCTACCGCATACTAACCCATATATGGTTCACCAAATTCATTATCATTTATTTCCATTATTATTTCACGAGTGGAACAAAAATGCACTCTTGAATGAAACTATGTCTATTTTACTATAATCCACCGGATTTTGTTTTTTGGAAAAGAGTCGTCATACCCAAATAAGCTCATTGTTCAAAGGACACTTGCCAAGTGCAGCTTAATGAAAAAAAGTTCGATCTTTGGATACATTTTTTTATAATAAAAAGATAAGTTCCATCAAATACAAAATTGTTTTCTTATGTATTTAAATTTCTTTTTTATGTTTATAAGCTTTATTTCATGTCTATTTAATTATTTATGACTTTTTTTTGGGGCTTTTTCCTTGAGACCATATATGGTCTTTCATGCATTGTAGCCTTTTTTATAAAGCCCATATATGACCTTATATGCATTAGTAACTTAACTGACTGAATTTTGTAAAAATTTGTTTTAACTTGTAGAAGAAAGTCAAAGAGTTTTTATGGAAACAATAAACTAATTAATGATATACCTGGCGATAGCTTTCGAATGATGTATGTCTAGCTTCCGATTCTGGTGATAAATATGTTCCTCGTAGTGAATTTCAACATGGTAGAAGCTCCAGTTTTAATTCCGGAGATAGAGAGCGATTACTCCGATGACGAACCCGAACCAAATCTTCCGAAGACGTTTCGTCGTGTTTGAAAAAAAACTAGGATTGTTAAGTTAAACGGGTAGCAAAACATAAGACAGTCATACAAGCCACAGAATCCCAGGGCCGTCAAAAATTCAAGAACGCTCAGAGGAAAACGAGATAGAATATATGATTTTTCGTTGAACACTTTGAGGTGTAATAATTATTATGACCATAGACCAGAATGGCAAAAAAGAGCCAAAAATGTGGAATTTGTGGGATAAAAACATTAACGTTGTGCTGGAAATTTAACGTATTATTGTGCTTTAATGATAAACGGATTGTTTGACAAAACTCCAAAAGCAAAACTAATTAAATTAATTTAGCCTTTTATGCATAGTAAACCATATACGGGTTCTTAATTTGTAATTGAAAATGGCTTTAGTGCATGATAACCCATATATGGGTTATTTATGTAAAACATTATGTACATGTATGTAAAAAAAAATTCTATGTAAAACCTTTTCTTAACCCCAAATAAAGGTTAATTAATGTCCAATTATTTTTGTTTTCATTTCCTTCATAATTCATGCAGTAGAGGGTTAAGTTCAGACAACTTATTTGCAAAATGTCAGCTTTCTAAAGCAACGTATGAAGGAGAAAGCTAAAATATAAGAAAAAGAGGTGTGGCAGTGGGTGGATTTCCAAAAATATTATGATATTTTTTAGGCTCTAGACAACTTATTTACAAAATATAAGCGCCCAGGGGCAATATATTAGGGGTAGAACTCAAAAATAAGAAAAGAAGGCGTGGCAGTGGGTGGACTTCCAAAAATTTGATATGTTGTTCTTTAGGCCCTAGAGAACTTATTTACAAAATTTCAGCTCCATTGGACAACTTTTTAAGGGTAAAACTCAAATATATAAAAAAAAGGCGTGGCAGTGGGCGGTTTTCCAAAAATGTATGTGTTGTTCATTAAGTTCTAGATAACATATTTACAAAATTTCAGCTCTCTAGGGCAACGTATTCAGGGGAAAACTCCAATAAAAGAAAAGGAGGCGTGGCAGTGGGCGGATTTCCAAAAATGCATATGTTGTTCTTAGGTTTTTAGCAACTTAATTGCAAAATTTCAGCTCTCTAGAGCAACGGATTAAGGAGTAAACTTAAATATACGAAAAGGAGGCGTGGTAGTAGGTGGATGTCAAAAAATTCGCACTTGCCTTGCTGGTCAGATTCAGAATCTCCAGTTTAAAAATCTACCAAATTGGAAAGCAAAATCTATTAAAAAACCAACCCATAAAATGCAAAGAAAATCACAACATCGTTCTCATTCTTTATACTTTCGTCTTGGTCTGTGAGATTTAATTTTTTTTGTGATTTTATTCTGGTCGTGATTTTGTTCACAGGGGAAAATGAATCACGACCACAGTTCTTTTCGTGATTTGTGAATTTTTCCTGTTCGTTGTGATATTAGCACTGTGATTGTGAATCTGTGATTTTCCATAGAATGTGAAATGTGCGCAGGCACATGTCAAATCACATTTAAGGCGCTCACAGTTTGTTCTTGAATTGTTCACAGGTCGTGATTGTGATTTTCTAATCACAGGTTCGAAATCACAGGTCGTGATTTTTTGCTCTTCTCTAGCTAGCTGTCTCTAGTTTCGCACGCCAAGTTGGTTGAGGTCCTCTTCAACTTGCGTGCGCCACCTTTTACGCTGTCCACCTCTACTGCGCTGTCCCACGGGGTTGGATTCAAAGATTTTCCGGGCCGGAGCATTGGTGTCCATTCGCTCTAGGTGACCCAGCCATCTCAGTCGTTGGCTCTTCACTTTTGTGGCTAGGTCGGTGTCGCTGTACAGCCCATACAGTTTGTGGTTGTATATTCTTCTCCATTCTCCATCTATGCAGACGGGACCAAAAATCACCCGGAGAATTTTCCTCTCAAAACAGCCTAACGTGTTCTCATCCACCGTTAACAGTGTCCATGCCTCTGCACCATACATCAGGACCGGGATGATAAGCGTCTTATACAGGGACAGTTTAGTTGCTCGAGAGAGGGCTTTGCTTCTCAATTGATTTCTTAGCCCAAAGAAACAGCGATTGGCAAGAGTAATTTTTCGTTTGATCTCAGCACTGGTATCGTTCGCGGAGTTTATAGCGGATTCTAGGTAGACAAAGTCTCTCTGACCACCTCAAAATTATAGCTGTCTATAGTGACGTTCTGTCCTAGACGTCGGTGTTGGGTGTCCTTTCTTGTTGACAGCATATACTTCGTTTTGCTTTCATTCACCGTTAGACCCATATTCTTGGCTTCCTTCTCAATGCTCACAAAAGCACCACTTACATCACGCTTTGTTCGTCCGATTATGTCAATGTCGTCAGCGTAAGCGAGTAATTGGACGGACTTTTGAAAGATTGTGCCTCTAGTGTTGACGTGAGAGTTTTGCACTATTCTTTCAAGAACGATGTTGAAGAAGTCGCATGACAGCGCGTCGCCTTGCCTAAAACCTTTTTTGACATCAAAAGTGCGTGCATTCTCCATCGTCATCCTGCACAGACGGACGAGTTTGGCAGGGATGCCAAAACTAGACATTGCTCTATATAGCTCGTCTCTATAGATGCTGTCATACGCGGCCTTGAAATCGATAAAAAGGTGGTGGGTATCGATTTGAAACTCCTGGGTTTTCTCCAAGAACTGCCGTAGTGTGAATATTTGGTCGATGGTGGACTTCCCTGGTCTAAAGCCACACTGATATGGACCTATCATGTTGTTGACGAATGGCTTCAGGCGTTCACAAAGTACGGCAGAGAAGATCTTGTACGCGATATTAAGAAGACTGATGCCTCTGTAGTTGGTGCAGTCCAGAGGATCGCCTTTCTTGAGGATCGGGCAAACAATGCTGAGGTTCTATTCATTGGGATGCTTTCCCCCGACCATATTTAACAGATGAGCTGGTACATACTCCTAACCAATTCATCGCCAGCCGCTTTGAATAGCTCAGCCGCAAGGCCATCAGCTCCAGCAGCTTTATTGGACTTAAGTTTAGATATGGCTATCCTCACTTCGTCAAGATCGGGTGGACGGAATTGTTGGCCTACGTCGTCCAAGTTGAATGGTGCAGTTTGCATGTTAGCGGAATTCGGTTCGTCATCGCCGTTATACAATTTGCAGAAATGATTTTTCCATATCCTCAGCACCGACTGCGATTCCACCACGATGTTCCCCTGATCGTCCTTGCAGGCTTCGGTTCGGGGTTTGTAACCTTGGGAGGTTCTTTTTACTTTTTGGTAAAACTTCCGAACTTTATTCTTGCAGTGGCATCCCTCTAATTCCTCGATCGCGCGCTTCTCATGCTCTTTCTTTTTCCTTCTAAGAAGCTTGTTCCTCTCTCCTCTTCCAATCGTGGAGCTCGCGAGCAGCTCTGGTCCTTCTATGCAGCGCCGCTTTGTATGCCTGTTGTTTGGCTGCATGTACTTGCCGACATTCTTCGTCGAACCAGGGGTTTCGCTGTGGTGGTCGTGCAAAGCCCACCACGCCAGAGGCGGCATCTCTGATGGCTTCCTGGCAGTTTTTCCACTGGTTCTCGATGTTTGCAGTTGGCGGCAAAGGACTAGTTAAGAGGGCACGAGGGACTCGATCGGAGAAGGACTTGGCGATTTCTTGCGACTGCAGCCGTCCGACGTCGAACTTCCTCACAGTATTTTCCTGTTTTGGCTTTGGTCTGAATATCCGTATAGCATTACCTTTGCTACAACGAGGTAGTGGTCCGAGTCAACGTTGGCTCCTAGGAACGTTCGGACATCATTGATACTGGAGGAGTGCCTTGCGTCGATCGCAATGTGGTCAATTTGGTTGGCGGTTGATTGACCAGGAATTCGCCATGTCCCCTTATGTATATCGAGATGCGGGAACTGCGTACTAGCTACCACAACGTTTCGCCCCGCAGCAAAGTCGACTAGCCTGAGTCCGTTATCGGAGGTGGTGTCGTGAAAGCTACCTGTATCTTCTGATTGTGCCACCAAAGACGTCTTCTCTTCCTAGTTTGGCATTAAAACCACCCACAACAATTTTAATGTCATAGCTAGGGCATTGCTCATATGTCTTGTCCAGGAGCTCGTAGAACTCGTCCTTGGTGTCGTCATCTTTCTCCTCTGTGGGGGCATGCGCGCATATCAGGCTGATGTTGGCGAACTTAGCCTTGATGCGAATTGTCGTGAGGCGCTCGTTCACATAATTGAAACTCAAGACTTCTTGCCTAAGTCTGCCTCTAACAACAAATCCACCTCCAAAAAGACGCTCCCCTTGTGGTCGGTAATAGTCACCGTAGTAGATATCGCAGTGTTTCAGTTTTCTTTTGCCCGGCCCATCCCATCGCACTTCTTGGATGGCGGTGATGTCTGCTTTGTAGCAGTCTAGGGCCTCCGCTAAATGATCGGCTGCACGTGGTCTATAGAGAGACAGAACATTCCACGTGTAGACCCGAAGTTTTATTTCGTTTGCTAGGTTCGTCAATAGTAAATCCGTCCGTATCCGAGGCTTGTTGTTGCTTCGCAACTAAAATAGCTTTACGTGGCCGGGAAGTCACCCCGACGGCACGACCCCCAACCTGGAGGACCAGACCCTATACATATATATATAACTCCAAGGGCGGGGAGCCGGATTAACCGCTCCTTATAGGCCTGAGCTCCGAATATGTCGTATTAGCCCGTATATGGTGTTCACTAAGTAGTTCAGCCTAACTGTAGACGCCACCGTTGATTCCATCTTGAGAATTCTTCCGCTGCCGCCTGGATGAAGGAGAAGTGCCTTAGTGGGAACACTCCTGCCCCCCTCTCTCGTTTGCTGCCCAATAAAACCGTCCACAGGGATTGGAACCCCATCTTCAGTTAAAGGTACTAGGCACCCGATGTTCACCACTTGGAGGTGAGAGTAGGAGTTGATAGACAGAGGTTCGCTTTGAAAAAAAAGCTTGTGGACGCTTGTGTCCTCTTGAATGCACCGTGTCTACCCCTTTGGTGGCTGTGTTTAAAATTATCTTATTAAATTTTTTTGAGACAGTGTTAATTTTCATATGAGAAACACTGTCTTTTTAATAGTAAAAAGTACATTTGATAAAAAATTTCAATTTTTTTTTTAATTTTGAGTTTTCAAACGAGTTTTTCAAAAATGTTCTACCTGCTTTGGCCATATAATAAAAGAACTTGTTTTAAGCTTTGAAAAAAGATATAGCACAATATTGTAAGTATTTCCGTTGTTTTTATATAGCTATTTTTCTAGTTCAATTCAATGTTTTGGGAGTTTGTCCCCCCTTATAGAAAGGAGGGGGAAATATACCTCTCCTTTTATTTAATTGATTTCTTAAAATATGTCCAAAAATTATCTCATAAAGTATTGGCCAACAACTTGGAAAAATTCTGTGTACTTTTTACCATTAAAGAAACAGTAATTTTAAACACAGCCACCTTCTTCACACCCCAACTTGTTGTCATACCGTCACTGGAATGACCATGAATGAAGACATACATACTTTTTCCGTTATTTCTGAGTAAAGTGATCAAAAACCATTGATTTTGTAAGACAATAACATTGTTTTTCAAATTTTTGAGTTTTCTACTGCCCATATCTTTCTTAAATTTGCTCCTTCCAAAAATATAAATAAAACTTTTTTGGCAGGAAATGTATTTTTCTTTAATTTTGTAGTGGACACTTTTCCGCTTAAACGCTTAGTTTTCAAAATATTTCCGAAAAATTACAAAAGGGGACCTTTAACCCCCCCTCCTGTCTAAAGCTCGCGGCCCTTGGCTGGGGACTTTTAGTATGTTATACTTGGGGGTCACCCCTACCACATAAAATAATAACCCAGAGAGCATGATTTATTGCATTTTTTTTTCCTTCGTTGACAGTGCTGTAATAAAGTAATGTGTTCAATTGGTTAAGTATTGAAAAAAGTAGATACTTGATATGGTTTCAATATTAGAAAAATGGTTTGAAGGATAAAAGGAGGACATTTGGAGGAAAATTCAATAAAAGGAGGACAATTTGCTGTCCTCTTTAATAAAATAAAATATAGAGGACAGAACTCCGAAAAAGAGGACTGTCCTCTTAAAAAGAGGACGAATGGTCACCGTAGCGTATTGTTAACAAATTACATACATACTTCCAAACAAATCTCAAAACAAGAAATTTGAAGCTGTAGAATGGTTTTTGTTTCAACTCAATACTAGTCCAGTCATTTAGGCTTAAGGAAAACTCGATTTTGGTACATAGTATCCCCATGGCATTCTAAGGGCCAGTTTTTCAGTTCAGGCTTTACTCTGAGTTAAATCAGAGTTAGCTAATCCTGAGAATAAATTAACCCTGAGTTAACTCTAGAACAGTTTTTCAGTTGAGGATTAACTTTATCTTTCAGCTGTCAAAATTCTGAGGCCAACGATGTGCGCCACTATGGATATAACCGTTCTACGCCTTTTACGCATAGGAATAGAGATGGCGCCACAACGAATTGCACTGGCAATAACTTTAAATATCGAAATCGAGATTGGGCCACAACTAAAAAGACCCTCAATTTGGTACCTGGGTTAACTCACCAAATTAGACGAGTTAACTTTCGATTGCAATTGACTGAAAAACACCGAGACTAGGATGATCTCGCACTGAAAAACTGGCCCTAAGGAAGCTATTATACTTTATAATTATGTTGACCTTTATGTTGAATAATAATATATAGTTGAATTGGCTTCAGGTCAAATGAAACAAATTTTATTTTTGTCACAACGTTTCGTCCATGACTATGGACATCATCAGGTGATTAATGGATTTCTATATTTGTATTGATAAATTTAATCACAAATTATGCATACAAACAAACAAATTATATAAACTTACACTTGTTACATTTATATTGCACTACAGATTAAACAAACAAAATGTCCAACAGTGTAAAGTAGGACTATCAAGTATCTATCACAAAAGTATTTTGATATTATATAATATTAGCTGCGTTCTTTTTATCTCCGGGTCTGGGTCGAGGTTATCTTTTAACATGTATTACAAAAACAACGTGGGATCTAGGTTTCTATCGAGGTTAATTTCAATAACCCAGATACAGGTTTTCACTCTGAACGGCAGAGGGCTATTTACCATTGTGAATGAATTCAGCTGTTTGTCAGCAGTGTTAGGAATATAGAGGAAAAGAGACAGGCTTTAAATGAAAAATTAATATATTTACATTTAGAAAAAAAGAGACTGATATACAGCACAGTTTTTGCACTAACCCGCATCGTTTTATTTTCACGGGGTGAACCATATGGGTTATGAGTGATAATAAAACGCGTCTATTATAAACAAGGGCTTGGTAATAGGATCATCGTCAAAGCTTTTTCATTTCCCTCCTCTCCAGCAGATGTTTGTATTGGGGGCTCACGTCGTCCATGTCTGTTCATAGTATTGTCAGCGTTGATTATGTGCAGAGTTTCGATAATCATTCTCTTGTTTTGGTTCTCTTCTCTCTGTAGTATTTTAGGGAAACTATAAAAAGTACCCATCGAAATGAGCGCCGCTAACAATTTTGCGGGAGGTCTAACGGTTTTTAAGGAATATCTTCCAACTTTAACTCTTCTAATGACGTTTTTTTAAGGACCACGCTAATGAACACTGAAGAAAGAGTGTTGCTTAATTCTTAGCTGATATATGTAGCTGGTAATTTTGCCGAAATCTTAAAAGGCCCTGGTCGACAAGTTTAGGGTAAATTGACTTTTAAGGATGCATAAAAAAAAATCAACAAAATAATAAATAATCTACTAAATTAAGCATATCTAGTTTTTTTTTTGGCAAACATAAGTTTAGGATATGTTCAAACGAAATAAAGTAGAGGCCTAATGCTCGAATATGACATGTTCAAAAATTCATTTTTATTCAAAACAAGTTGAGCTAATGTTGAAGAGAGTGATATCTGGAAGTACTTCGGCGTTAAATCTGCTGGTTCATCAGCATAAGAAGGTACGTAAATTAATAATCTTGAATTAATGAGATGTTCTGCTTCTGTCGTCAAGTAGGTACAGCAAGAAAGAAACCAAAAATAAAATACATAAATTGTTGTGAACTCACCTGAAATCATTCTGAGATCGACCTTCATAAATACCAGACCTCCATTTCACTAAGCTCTCATGTATCTACAATCTTTTTGAAAGTATTTTTTATGATACAAATACTTTCTACTGCTTTTTCTCAACCAAAGCGGTTTCTTTAAAGGCCCCCAACTTTGCTGAATTTGTCTTTGAAATTTAATGAAGTCGATTTAATTGCAATCGATCTTAGCAAAATCTTTAATAAAATTTACAATTCTTAATCCTCTTCAAACTTAAAGGCTTTCCACCACTATTTATTGCTGCATGGGTTTTATAATGTTATCTTTAGAGTCAATGAATTTGAACCCTGTCAAGCAACCTCTGGGGTTCCCCAAGGTAGCCATTTTGGTCCTTTGATTTTAATTTTTACAATCAATTCCCTCTAGTACTTAACTTATCAATAATCAATTAGTCACGATTGACTCATTGAGTGATCTTAGAATTTTTAGAATTTTCTGTGATAAAGATCTTGTTTTGCGTTGCCACAAAGACACGTCTATTACGATACAGTCACTCATAAAATTATTCGGAATAAAAAGTTTTTATTTTTAAGCATGAGTTTTTTTTCTGTTATTATTCTTTGTTCTGTTATCGTTGTTCTTCTGATCTGGCTGTAATCTATAAAGCCTTCATTCGTCCAAAGCTTGAGTACAACTCGCATAATTGGGCGGGTGCTCCCAAAACACATTTAAGTCTCTTGGATAGAGTTCAAAATAGAGCTTTAAAATTGATAGGTTTAACAGAAACATTTGCATCTCTCGAACACCGTCGCAATGTTTCGTGCCTTTCGTTATTTTATCGATATTTTTACAAACAATGTTCTAGTGAAATAGCCAGTTGCATTCCTCCCCTTAAACAACTCCGCCGTAATACACGTACTTCTAGGAATGCACATCAGTTTACCCTTGAGCCCAATTTCGGACGTACTGTAAAGTATAGAGATTCTTTTCTTAGTCGCACTACCCGAATGTGGAATGCTTTACCTGACTGTATTTCCCTCCCATTTCGATATTCAGAACTACAAAACCAATGTGCATCGGCATCTCCTCTTGAATCCTTCCCTTTTTTCCTAACGCTCGCACTGTGTTTAATCATTTTAAGGGTAGTCACAACCCCTTTAGTGCGCGCTTATTATAAAAAAAAAAAATCTACATTCCTCTTTGTTTCATCTTGTTATATGCTCATTTTAATATGGGAAACATGAAAATTTAATAGCGTGAGATTCTACCTGCCGTTACTTTTTTATAATTTCAACAGAGCAAGAAAAATCATTATATAGATTTTATATAGATTAATTCCGAATACTTTTGGGAGTGACCGTATCTAACTCTACACTCGACTTTGTGTTAATATAAAAAAAAGATGATTATGTCTGATCCTTATTTCACTAAATGACTATGCGAAATTTTTTAAATCCCTACTAAATATAAGATCCTAGCCAAGCCTAATCTCATTTCTTTCCCATCTCTTGGCGTATATCTAAGTAAATCAAGTGCAGATCCAATGGTTACTAAAAAGGGAATAAAGATTAAAATAATTCGATTTTATTGAGGAATGTCATTTCTGTAGCGATGAAGAGGTTTTTGTGTGCACTTTTATTTTAAGCATATATCCGCGTTGAAAGAAAAAACACACCCACATTCTAAAAACTTTGGTGCCACTGTGCTTCATCATGGTGAAAAAAAGCTCAGCTTTCCTTTTGACAACACTCCCTCTACAAGGGGTAGGCAATACGGTGTAATTGTTGTACCTATACCTACTCTCTCACATTATTCATGAACTCTCCCATTTTTCTTGAGATTTGAACTTAATTTTGGAAGTTTTATTTCACATCCTCGGTATCGGTGTATATAGTTAACTCATTTTCATTTCCATTAGGGTGTGGGATAGATATGCCGAGTTATCGTTCGATAGATGCAAATTTATCGGTTAAAGCTCTTCAGTTCTGTTTTGACCCAGAGTCCATTAGTTGGATGAAATTTCCTCCATAATAAAAAAAAAAGATACTACAATTTTAGAATCTTTTAATCTTTGGTGTCATGTTTAAATTATCTCAAAGTGATGCTTAACAGTTAAGTGAATATAAAGAGATTAAAAATTTCATAGTTAGTGTTTACATGTCGTGCACAGGTGGGTGTAATATAGTATACCTGTTAAAAATGTATATATAATTTTTTTTCCTCCCAGATAAGTGAATTATTTATTACCTCTGAAGGAGCTTTTATTTTTATTATACTCATTTGTTGAGATCTGGAATCTAATTAAACCCCATGGAATAAAAAAATATAAAGATAAAAAATGCTTCCTATCCGCATAGTTTTTTTTAAATCTATTTCTGTGAAGATGCGATTTTCGCGTGTGTAATAACAATAATAAGTGGATGTCGAAGATTTCCACATTGTTTACATGATTATGAGAAGAATTTATTTTTACTCAAAAGTGATTTACGGGACCAAGAAACCATTTTTTGAGATCCGTTCATATCAATAGTTTCTGCTGTTTACAGTGCGGTTCACTGCGGTTAACAGCCCTCTATTTTTTCGGAAATTTTTAGTTTTTCTTATTTTTCCGAACTTTTGAGCAACGAATTATTGGTAAGTTTACTTTTTTTTAAAGAAAGAAACACAAAAATAAAGAATAAAAGAGTTGGTCACTCACTGAATCGTCATTGTAAAAGTTATAATACAAAATCATATAGCACGGAATCTTTTGAAGCTCAACTTCAAAGTAGGGTTTAATTAAATAAAAGTCGAAATATTAAACTCTAAACGGGTGGATTTTCGTATGAATCAATAGATATTTCAAATAAAGAAGATATAACTGTTTGAAAGTTGAAAATTAGAAAATCGACGTTTAAGTGCTAACAGCTCATCATTAAGACTTTACATATTTGAGTGTGTGCTCAATTATCCTTTTAAGTATCTTTAAATTCGTTTAGCAGCCTTCTTCCTTTTTCTTTTTTTCATTAGATGGACTTTGCTCTTACTTCATTTTATATTCCAATCCATTGGTGTACTAACAGGATTGCAGGACTTCATACCAAAGCGATCGAGCATCTTCAAAATATACTGCTTCTGATTAAAAGATAATGTTTTCTTGTATACATATTCTAAATGAAGTCCCAACAAAAATTTCACTGCTCCAAGTTCTTTCAGCTTGAAGTTTTCTTTGAGATGATTTCTTTGAGAATCATTTTTCCATATGGGTGATTCCGTGCCAACTGTGATTCTTTGTGTCCAGTGCTTTTTTTGATATTTAATGTAGAATGTTTGTATATATTTCTGTTTCGAATCGGATGAACGGCTATTACGTTTGGGAGCCACTCGTTCACATAGTTGAAACGCAAGACTTCTTGCCTAAATATGCCTCTAATGACGAATCTACACCTAAAAAGCCTTTGTTGTCGGTAACAGTTGCCATAGTACATATGTAAATATCGCAGTCTTTAATTTTTCTTCTGCCTGGCCCATCCCATCGCATTTCTTGGATAGCAGTGATGTCTGATTAGTAGCAGTTTAAAGCCTCCGCTAAATCTTCGGCTGCACGTGGTCTAAACGACAAAACATTCCACGTGCATATCCGAAGATCGTCAATAGTAAATCCATCCGTATCCGAGGTTTGTTGTTGCTTCGCAACGAAAAAGCTTTGCGTGGTCGGTAAGTCACCCCAAAGGCACGACTCCCGACCTGGAAGACCAGACCCTTAGTATGACTCCAACGGTGGGAGCCAGATTAACCTATATATTTTGAATCGAAAAATTAAAACCAGATGTCAAACTTCTCAACAACTGGAAGACCATCTGGGGCCTGTACCACAAAATAACAATCTAACTTTCTAACAAGTAAATTTTTAACATAAATCTAACAAGAAAATAAATTTCTGTACCACAAACATTTATGCGTTAACATTTAACAAGTTAAATTTCCTTTAACGATTGTTAAATAACTTGAAGAAAATACACGAGAATTCTGTACCACAAAACAACAAGTATGATTAAAGAAGCAAATTTTAACAATTAACAATGTTTTCTGTACCACCAAATAAAAGTTAACAATCTTCTTAACAATAATTAGCACAGTCTAGAGCAAGTGGGAAATTTTGAAATTCTCAGGTTCTGTACCACAAAACGACAATTGTTAAAAATGATTGTTACAAAATTTAACTGATGAATTAAAACTTGTTAGCTCAAAACAAATGCTTTTTTAACTTTGTATGAAGCATAAATATGAAGTTTTATGTTTTCTAAATTATTATTTAGAGTTTTATAATGAACAATGAAGTGAATCTAAGCTTTCACGTGGAACTGCGTATACAATTTTGGCCAGAAAAAATGTACCGATTTGAAGAGAATCTAAGCTTTCACGTGGAACTGCGTATACAAATTTGGCCAGAAAAAAAATTGAATTTGATTGCAAAATATTAAAGAATAGGTAGTTTATTAACAAAACTTACCAGAGCGTACTTCCTGCCATTTTGCCAAAAAACATCTATAGTAAATATGTCCAATCTTTCTCTTTTTCGGACAACATTCAAACTTTGCGGTAATTCAAAATACCTCTCTTTATTTTTCAATTCTGTTACATTTTGATAATTTATCAGAAAAAGCACCAAAAAGTATTTTTTTTCTTCACGAATTTTAACGAGAATGAATTCTTATTTATCTGTGCTAATTTGGTTCGCACTGTCAGGCTTCATCGAGATAATTTCTTAGACTGATCTGACAAGACAAGAGTGGTAACGTATGCGATATATGATGCTTAATATCATAAGTCATAACGGATTCCTATTTCATTGTATACAGAACTTTACTTTTTGTACATGCTCAGCTAATGTTAGCATTGCTTTTGAAAAAAAATGAATTTTTTTTTTTAAATTTTATAATGCAGAATTTAAATGAATTGGTCATTTCAAAAACCACTTAAGTCACATTTTTTTCAAATATGCTTTTTTTGCTGTAAACACTTCCTTAAACGTAGATGCGTATTCTGAGAATAAATTACGTCGGTCCAAACACTCATTCCTCTTTGAATAATACCTCACAATAGACGTTCCATGCAAAAACAACGTAAGTCATGACTTAAGTGGTTTTTGCATGCACTACTAGATAGTTTAAGTTGTTATATTTAGTTTTGCCTTTTTTCAAAAATTTTGTGTTTTGAGGCAGGTAGTTCCAAAGACAAGAAATTGTATATTTAAAAAATATTTCAATGAAACAGAGTAATAGTGAGCCAAAAAATAAAAGAATGTGTAATCCGTCAACGTATAAGAGAAATTTTATTGAAAATACTAAAGTTAAAAAATAGGTATATATACCTACTAATTGAATCGGTAATTTTAAAAACCACATGAATAACATGATGGAGAATATTATGACTCATTGACTTTGTACCTTATCCT
Source organism: Dasysyrphus tricinctus (assembly GCA_963921185.1). Lineage (NCBI taxonomy): Eukaryota > Metazoa > Arthropoda > Insecta > Diptera > Syrphidae > Dasysyrphus > Dasysyrphus tricinctus. The sequence continues at coordinate 246,703,730 of OY992530.1, forward strand.
GAGGCTTCACGAGCTAGTAAATACACGCGGCGAGTAATTTGACATTTAATGTATGTGCCCAACTCACTTGCCTGTACTCTCTCGTGTGACTTAAGGGTTAAACATATTGAAGCATGATAAATAAAAACATGTGACATGTTAATGAGTTAATACTTAATGTCGAATTCCTTACAACAATTTCAAATCGATTTTTTTTGTTGGTTGTAAGGAACACACAAAAAATCAAATTTTTCGTGTGGGATTGTGTGTGTGTCATTTGACAGTAGCTTTGAAGCAAAAAAGTAAACAAACTATGCGCATACAAATTTGTAACAAATATTCCAAAGTGCATTCAGTTTTTCGCGTCATTTTGTTAGATTAAAAACATATAAATTTCCAAGAAAAGTTGCAAAAATAAACCGAAAATAGTTATGTGACCATTAAAGTAAAAAAAAACAACCCAAATTCATCCAAGAAACACATCATTCGAGAAACACATCGGCGAGCGCGCGATTTATATCTTTAATTGACTTTGGGCACTTTGAATCGCAGCTAGTTGATATTTTTATAACTTCTAACTGACCATTCACTATTTTTGATGAATTAAAATTAGTTTTAATTATTTATTTGCTTTTAATCTATTTAAATGACCGACGAACACTTTAGAGCATTTGTTAAACCCGCCGCAAAATACTTTCAACTCCAGAGAAATGTCAAGTCTTGTTAGTGTGTGTGAAATCGATTTGAAATCTTGCTGAAAATGCAAGATTTGTTTTTACAGAATAAAATCGATTTTGTTTAGAAAAAAATCGATTCTGTTTAGAAAAAAATCGATTATTTGGTTGTAAGGAATTCGACATAAGTGTAATTTTTAATAAAAAGCAATACAAAACTTTGATTTTGTTTAGATTGTATACCACTGACTCCGTTTCTTGCTAAAACAACGTAAGTCAACAACGGTTTTTCAAACTTTTTTCATCATTAATGTTGATGAGCTATGAATATTTTTTTATATTTCAATCTTTTAAGACTCTAATAATATATTGACCCAAAAAAAGTTCATTAAAACTCGTTTATTTTTTAATAAAACAGTTTTTATTGATTCCTGAAAAATTCCTTTGTATATGAACTTTTGTTCATGAGTTTATATACAAAGAAAATTCTAATTGTGTGACTTACATAAGTGGTTTTTGAAATGGCCGATTCAAATATAACCTGAAAACAGACGTTTTTAAACTGTAACTAAACCTCGCGTTAATTTAAAAATACGTATCACCTTTTAAATTTCAATAACGTTAACGAAATAACGTTACTTTGTGCTAAGAAGCAACAAGAATATAATGCTTTAGCCCTGTTTTCTTTAATAACGCAGTTAACAAGTTTTAAGGGAAATTCAACTTTTTAACTATTAAAGCGAAAAGTTTTGTGGTACAGAAATTAACTTTCTTGTTAACTCTGCATTTTTAGGAATTACTTGTTAGAAAGTTAGTTCGGTTTTTTAGAGGTGAAGGCATCTTATTCATTCTTAACAATTGTCGTTTTGTGGTACAGAACACAAGAATTCATCAAATTTTCCACTTTTTATATATTGTTAAGATGATTGTTAACTTATGCTTTTGTGGTACAGAAAATATTGTTACATAATTGTTAAAATTTGCTTGTTAAAGCACACTTGTTGTTTTGTGGTACAGGCCCCTGGTTTTTATCTTTCGATTCAAAATAAATTTTAAATTACACTTGCGAGCAAAAAATATGGATTAGACCCCTTTTACTTCTTAAAAACAATAATTGACATAGACATGGCAGTCTTTACGCTTAACCACTGAGAGACATTTCAATTGAAGGCAAAAACGAGCTACTTTTTGTGGCTGGTGGTGGTCATGGAGGAGGTTTAACTTCGGATCGGTACACTTACGACTTTCTGGTGGATGACGTCATTCCTTACATTGGGTTAATGGCGAAGATTTTGTTCGCTGTCACCTAAACGGGGGAAATAGACCCCTACTCCCGTATGAAATATTTCTTATTTATTTCACTTCTTAGGCGAATCGATCGGTTTATCCTTTTTTAACACTTTTTAAATTTTCACACAGTCTGGCAAATTTTTTGCCGCCACCGAATGTTGTTGGAAACACATTTTATTAGTGATCAGTGGAGTATTATTTAGGGGTGTGCAAAAAAATATTGTGTTGATATGTACAATTATCCCCAAAGTTGATTTTTTGCATTTTCGACGAACTATTTATTATTTACTATAAGGCCGCGCCCCAGAGAAAGACGTGGCCACAGTTTAAATATCTAACTGCAGACCGTGAAGGATGGAAACTATTTGTTGGCACCCTATGTGCCAACCGGGGTTACACGACTTTATAATGAAAGCTACGACCAGATAAGTGTCAAGTTAGCAAAGTAATTTTGACGAATTCCGTTGGTTAGTCTTTAGTTAGTTGCGACAGTTTCGAATTTGTCGTTCAATGTTTACTATGTTTTCTTGGGTACTTGGGTTAGAAAAGCACTGTCAAAAATCAGTAAGAACCCTCTTATACCAGATGGCTCATGGGTTAATAATTTGCCGTTAATTAGTTGTTAATACTTACTTACTTACTTAAGGTGGCGCTACAGTCCGTCGTTGGCTTTTCACTTTTGTAGCTAGGTCGGTGTCGCTGTACAGCCCGTACAGTTCGTTGGTGTATCTTCTTCTCCATTCCCCATCTATGCAGACGGGACTAAAAATCACCTGGAGAATTTTACTCTCAAAACAGCCAAACGCGTTCTCATCCACCGTTAACAGTGTCCATGCCTCTGCACCATACCTCAGGACCGGGATGATAAGCGTCTTATACAGGGACAGTTAAGTTGCTCGAGAGAGGCTTTTGCTTCTCAATTGCCTTCTTAGCCCAAAGAAAGCGATTGGCAAGAGTAATTCTTCGTTTGATCGCAGCACTGGTATCGTTCACTGAGTTTATAGCGGATCCTAGGTAGACAAAGTCTCTGACTACCTCAAAATTATAGCTGTCTATGGTAACGTTCTGAGACGTCGGTGTTGGTGTCTTTAGCGACCTTGATGGAGCAGCGTGCATTCTCCATCGTCATCCTGCACAAAACGGATGAGTTTGGAAGGGATGCCAAAACTAGACATTGCTCTATACCTATAGCTCGTCTCTATAGATGCTGTCATACGCGACCTTGAAATCGATGAGAAGGTGGTGGGTATCGATTTGAAATTCCTGGGTTTCTCCAAGATCTGCCATAGTGCGAATATTTGGTCGATGGTGGACTTCCCTTCCCTAAAGCCACACTTGTAGGCGATATAAAGAAGACTGATGCCTCTGTAGTTGGTACAGTAAAGAGTATCGTTTTTCTTGAGGATCGGCCAAACAATGCTGAGGTTCCATTCATCGGGCATGCTTTCCTCCGACCATATTTTGCAGATGAGCTGGTGCATACTCCTAACCGCCAGCCGCTTTGAATAGCTCAGCCGCAAGGCCATCAGCTCCAGCAGCTTTATTGGACTTAAGTTTAGATATGGCTATCCTCATTTCGTCGCAATCGGGTGGACGGAATTGTTGGCCTACGCGTCGTCCAGGTTGAATACTGCAATCTGCATGGTAGCGGCTTTCGGTTCGTCATCGCCGTTATACAAGTTGCAGAAATGATTTTTTCATATCCCCAGCACCGACTGCGATTCTAGCACGATGTTCCCCTGATCATCCTTACTGATCGGTTCGGGCCTTGTAACCCTTGGAGGTTCCTTTTACTTTTTGGTAAAACTTCCGAGCTTCATTCCCTCTATTTCCTTGATCGCACGCTTCTCATGCTCTTTCTTTTTTCTTCTTAGAAGCTTGTGTTCCTCTCTCCTCTTCTGCTCGTAGAGCTAGTGAGGAGCTCTGGTCCTTCTATGCAGCGCCACTTTGTATGCCTGTGGTTTGTCTGCATGTACTTGTCGGCATTCTTCCTCGAACCAGGGGTTTCGCTGTGGTAGTCGTGCAGGGCCCAGCGGCATCTCTGATGGCCTCCTGGCAATACTTCCACTGGTTCTCGATTCTTGCAGTTGATAGCATAGGACTATTTAAGAGGGTGCGAGAGACTCGATCGGAAAAGGACCTGGTGATTTCTTGCGACTGTAGCCGTCCGACGCACGTTTAACTTCCTCACAGTATTTCCCTGCTTTGGCTTTGGTCTGGATATCCGTAGCATTACCTTGGCTACAACGAGGTAGTGGTCCGAGTCAACGTTGGCTCCTCGGAACGTTCGGACATCCACATCCCCCCTAAAGAAAAATACACACATCCCCCCTAAAGAAGAAATTAAAAAAAAATAGCACCACTCTAATACATATGGAGGGCTCACAGCTGTAAGTTAGATTTTGTCCTTGTCCTTTTTACGAGTAAAATATTAATTAGTTAATGGCAGTTCATTCACAAATCCTCTTATTATCTTTGTATTTTCTTTTTTGGACTTGGTTTGGTTCAGATGTGAGCCCTCCATACGTATGTACCTACATTAGGCCGGAGTGAATTTGATCTTTTTTTTTTTTTTAATTTTCGTATGCCTATGGTACTTGGTTAAGAAAAATCACATTTTAATAAAGAACAAATCTAAGGATTACATTTTGAATGCAAACAAAAAATAAATTACATGCTTTAATAATAAAAAAAAAAATCACTTTCCAAACTAGTTCCCTGAAAATAATAATTTTAACATTATTTAAACTATATTGATGATGAAAAAAATGCTAAATTTACCTTACTTTCTTATACCAATATGTGTTATATTCAATTCACGTTTTGGGTGTGGGGTTGAGGTGACAAATAACTTTGAATCTAGAATAACATAATTCAACTACAAAACTTAATTTACCGCATAAGGTATCTAAGAAAAGATCGATCATTTTTCTAAAGCCTTTACAAATTCCTTCTTCGTTTCAAATTTTGGCAACAGCTTTCGAGATGAGATTCTAGCTTTTATAAATCCATCTCTGGATTCTCGGCCACACACAGAAGCAGAAGCTTCTGTCACCAGCTTAATGCATCTTTCGACTGCTCGAGTGTGACATGGATATTTGGATAGCTCTATATTTTCAGGAACATTTGCAACCATAGCGCGTAAATCGTCAACTAATATTGTTCCAGTTAAAGGTGGCACTGTAGCCCATTTTATTAGATCAATATAATCGTCGGCATCGAAATTTATTTTTGGGATCTTAAACTGTCGGATTTCATTACAATTCCTATCTTGCATTTCCGCTCTGCTTTTCAAAATCCTTCTAAGGCCTAATTCACGGACATGGCTTCGGCTATCAGCTAACATAAAAAGGAAAATATTCTCTGGATGGCAAACATATGAGTTTCGCTCTATTACCAGATGAATTTTGAAGCTTTTATAATTGCTGAAATGTGTTTTGGTCCATCCAAACAAGATGGTTTGGTTTTGATTTGAAACCAAACAAAGGCATATACTTTTATTATGTACGTAGCCAGAACCAATAATTCCTTTGAAGGTTTTTCAGTTGCTACATACAATCGTAGAAACCTGTGAACTGTTGTAAGCCACCTTGAATGGGACATTTTTCCTGGCTGCCGGTTTGCAAGCTCTAAAGCTACATTCCCATTAGAAACTGCCACACACATTTCATATAGATATTTCTGATCCGTGCTTAAATTTTCGACAGTTATCGGAGGAAGTTCTACCGTTATCTTTTCAAAAGGTTGAATTGGTAAACTATCACAGCTCTCAAGAGCTTTTCCCAGAACTCCAGAAAAGGCTTTTGGGTCATTGGTTTTGCCATCAATATGAGCCATTAAATGACGAAGGGCGAGTTCATTTAAATGCAGTAAACAAATAAACCAATGAACTGGCTTACCAATGGCTGCTTCGAGCTGAAAAACGATACCATTCTTGGATCCAGTATTCACAACAGTTCCATCGCATCCAACCGCTTTAATTTCTTCCATATTTTCACACAGGATGTTTTTTATGAAGTCAACTATGCTTGAAGATATTGTTTTGGCATTCCCGGAAGATGGAGTAACATGTCCCAGATATGTTCCTTCTGGCTCAGAAACAAGTACAATATGTTCTTCCACTGAAATATTCCGATGTGTTCTGGTCCCGATTGTATCCAAAATCATCGTTTTGTCTTTTTGACCATCAAAGTATAAGCCTGTTATATTTTCAGTTTGACATTGAAGATTTTGACGTAGTTTTTGTCTTTCTCTTCTTATTTTGCTTCTGTCAATTACTTTTGAAGAATCTAGCTTGGAAACGACACCAATGTCTTGTAAAAGAGAACTAACCAGAATTGATGCTGACCTGTCGGATACTCCTGTTCTGTCGCAGGCTGATGCTAAATTCGTTAAATTTATCCTAGCTTGTAATTTTGGAAGTGATGGACTTCTGCTGGGTAATATCGGAATTGGAACATCACTGTCGTCATCGCCCTCGTCATCGTTATAACTTAAAACACTTGGGTCATCCCCACTTTCATTAGAAATTCGAAGGTCATTTTTGAGTCTCTTGGATTCTTTCGCCTCTTCATGCCTTTTTCGTTTCAGATCCTCCTGAATTTTGCGTTCATTCTTTTTCTTAATCTTTTTCGTCAACTCAGAGTCAACACTACCAATTGCCATACTCCTTGACTGTCTTTGGTCAAGTAAAAAGCATCGTTCTGCTTGCGGAACTTTTATTGGGCAAGGACAAATTGAAAAGTCCTTTCATTTGCATACTGATAAATCAAAAATTATATTGCTTGTTGATTTAAATAAATTTAATTTTTCAATAAATGAGCCTTTCTTTGATTTTATATTTTTGTATTGCTTTGTATTTTTCATTGTATGCTTTAATTTTATGTAAAATCTGCTGATCGGACACAACAGGCAGAGATGCTTTTAGCCACACACTTTTTAAATCAATCAGTAATTTCGAACACACTTCGGACGCACTTGGATCATATCTTTTCTTTTTTTCCTTCTATACATTTCTAATGAACAAAAACGCTTTCATGATATCACAATAAGTTGGAAGAACATTGTTTTTAAGCTCGGAGGGTGCTCCAAAAACTTCACACTCGGTTTCACTTCGCGTTTTTGGCATTTTCACAATTTAAAATCAAAATAACCGGCACTCACAAATAGGAATATAAAAAGAATGTTGATTCAAATGGGAAAACGTCAAAACGAGACAGTAAAAATATAAAAACAATGAGAGACGGGCCAACGAGAACTAGATTAAAATTCAAATTATAACGACCACTTTTAATTCCGTATACCTTCATTCAAATTGTGATTGCATCAGTTTAGATGTAATATTTTTACTACTATCGTGGGTGCCCGGAGAGAGGGCAAAAAGGGAGCGATTGCCCCCCCCCCTGGCACTGGAATATACTACTCTATCAACATATTATGTATTTAAAAATGTTTTCAATGGACTTTTCACAAATACCTCCTTGTCTTTTTTCTGTCGGAGTCCATGATTTGCCCCCTCCCGCTGTTAGATTGACTCCCCCCCCCCTCGAAAAATGTCTTCCGGTACCTAGGTAATATAACTATCATATTATAAGCTCTATACACAACTACATTAATATTTTTTTTTTCAAGAAAATCAAAAATATCCAAAACTATGACGTCATGAAGGAACCCTAGGATGACGTCACACAATGACCAAATTTTGCACCCATCTTTTGGGTCCCCAAATTCAACTTTTCCGCATATAGGCCTTTAAGATTTTCGAAAACAAAATTTCACTCCACCCTAATGCACAGGGTCATGGCGGATGGGCCTGAATCGGCTCTAAATGAAGAAAAAAAAATCCTTCATTTTTTAGTTTTTTTGCTTTTTAAATTTTTTTTCTGTAGGGGTAAATTAAATTGGCTCTCGACCTTTGGCAACTCACATGAGGGAAATTTGATAAAAAAAAATGCCATCTAATTGGTCAGGAAAGGTCAACTGGTCCCAGAAATTGGTCAGCCCTAGATTAATTGTAATCAAGGCTAAGACTGTCGCTCAATGTCACGTGCGATTTTTGGCACCTCGTTTATAGGAAATTTGCAAAAAATGTATACCATCGGAAAGATTTCTAAGATTTCTAGATCGTGATAAAGGGTCAACTATTTTCAGTAATTGGTCAGCCATAGATTTTTTTCTATGAATTTTTGAAGTTCGTTTCAAGGTCACAAAAAAACTTTTGGCACCTCATTTGGGTCATTTAAAAACAAAAAGTATGCAATTTGAAAGGCCTCTTCACGGTTGTAAAAGGTCAGCTATTTTCAGTAATTGGTCAGCCATAGATTTGTTTTATGAATATTTAATGAAATTAAAAAAAAAAAAAATCAAGGTCAAAACGATTTTTGGCACCTCATTTATGGGAAATTTGCAAAAATTAAATACCATCAGAAAGGCCCTGAGAACTATATAAAAGGTCCGCTTGTTTTAGTAATTCGTCAGTCATATTTTTTATTACTATACGATTTTTTTTGAAGTTTTTTTTTTTCAAGGTCATGGACGATGCGTGACCTTGAAAAAAAATTACTTTAAAAAATAGTAAAAATGAATCTATAGCTGACCAATTTCTGAAACTAGCTGACCTTTTATAAAGATCAAAGGGCCTTTCAGGTGGTATTCAATTTTTGCAAATTTCCCATAAATAAGGTGCCAAAAATTGCGCATGCCCTTTAGCGACCTCGAGAAAGTTTAAGCCTTGATAACAAGTAATCTAGGGCTGACCAATTTCATTTTTTTTAATCAAATCTCCCTCATATGAGGTGCCAAAGGTCAAGAGCCAATTAAATTTGCCTTTTTTTTGCATACTAGGAAATTAGCTAAAAACCTGCCAAAAAAATTCAGAGCATGTAGGTGCTCGCCCGCTTGGACGAGAGGGGCAATTTAGTAAAATTATTGCATAAAATAGAAAACAATTAATTAAAATACAATAGCAACACTTACAGTACTGTTTTGAAGCTTTTTGGAAAGCCAGAAGTCTATTCTTTCGCAATCAGATGAGTGTCAAGTTAGCAAAGTAACTTTAACGAATCGAAAAATGGGTTTGTTGATAATTTTTCGTTAGTTAGTCGTTAATTAGTTGCGACAGTTTCGAATTTGTCGTTCTATGTTTACTCTATGTTTTTTGGGTGGCTTGCTAACTTGATATTAAGTTAGCAAAGCAACTCTCACGGATCGAAAAATGGATTATTTGTCGTTTATTAATTGTGAATATTTCGAATTTGTCGTTCTATGTTTTCTATGTTTTTTTTTTGAAAAGTAGTAAGCATTTCTAAAATTTAATATTTTAGTGCTTAGTAATTTGCCGTTAACAAGTCATTAAATTGTTGTGCAAAAATCAATTTTGTCGTGTGATGTTTTCTATGGGTTTTTGAGTTATTTGATTCTATGAGTTTCAAGTTAGAAAAGCAACTTTGACGAATCGAAATATAGGTAGTTGGATAATTTGCCGTTAACTAGTCGTTAATTAGTTGTGAGAATTTTGAATTTGTCGTTCAATGTTTTCTATGTTTTTGTGGGTGCTTTGCTAACTTGACATAACTCGAAAAGCGGTAATAACTTATTATACTTAATGTCTTATGGCTTAATAAGTTGCCGTTAGTAAGTCTTAAATTAGTTGTGAAAAATTTAATTCAATTTTGCAATGTTTTCTATGTTTTTTTTTTTGGTTCATTTACAAGCTTTGATATCAAGTTAGCGAAGCACCGCCTAAAAAAGGGGGAAAATCTGCTTAAACCAGTTGGTTTATTGCTACATAATTGATGGTTAATTAGTCGTTAATAATTTTTGACAAATTAAAAATTTTCGTTCTGTTTTCTGTGTTTTTTTTTTTTAAGAAGTGGAGGAATTTGAAAATGTATCAATCTCTGTCATCCTGTCATCGCATTGCTATGTTGACTTAAAATTAAAATTTCATTTTTATTCACAAAAACAATATTTGTCTTAGGTATTAAGAAATTTAAATAAAAAGAAAAAACAAACTGTCAGTATGCCTAACCAAGTGTACCACAATGTAAACGTAGGTACCTACAGCAAAGTATCCTAGAAGATATTTTTTTGTTGTTGTTTAATTTCAAGCTGTGAGCTGCTTGTGGTTCAGCATTGATTGTTTGAACAATTACCCACTTCGCTGGAACTGCTAGTAGTAAATTTTTCGAATGAACAATTAAATTGTTTATCTCATTTTTGTGTATTCTTTTTTTTTTTTCTTTACTTTAACATTTCTCGCAAATCTAAGACAAATTACAGATGGCTTTTTTTTTTCATTTGATCTAATATTTTTTTGTTCTTGTGCTCATTACAGGTTTGATAGCTTGCTAAGGAAATTTTTAATACAAAAAATAATTCATCATCAGGGAGGGAGGCCTTCATGACCCAAGTGAAGTGCAAACAATAAAAAGAACAAACAATACAAAATACAAAAAAAAAGCAACAACAAAAAAAAGAACATTTGGATACAAAAATGGGTGACAATATTATTGGTTCTGCAAGTTTCCTGCATTTGGGGGATGTTGTATCTTTGTATGCCGAAGGAAATGTTTCGGGATTCTTAAGTACTCTTGGGTAAGATAAAAGATCACACGTCAAAATGTGCTTCAATATCAAGTTTGAGATGTTTGAATTTACTTTGATTTGTTTACTCTTTCAATTTTCCACAGATTGGTTGATGACAGAACAGTTGTGTGCCCCGAAGCTGGAGACTTGAATTGTCCGCCAAAGAAATTTAGAGGTATGATTTTATATATGTATATCCAAAGGTACCTATTTGTATTTTTTTTTTTGTAAATTTATGTAAACAAATTCAGAATATCTGTTGTTTTTATGTAGGTATAGATTTTGTATACATATTTCTTGGTATGTATGTATTGAAAGAATCAACAAAAAAAAGTGTCAGTATAAAACAATAAACGTGTCCTGTTCTTGTAATGTAAAAAGAAATAGGTCACAATATTTTGATGAGCTCCAATGATATTTTATTGGTTTATTTCTCACACCATCAATAAAGCAATGAAAAACACCAGGGGTCGTGTTGTGAGTATAAACAAAAATTGTTAATAAATTGAATTATGGGGGACACGTTAACCTGCTGCTCTACTTCTCACGTAAGGACTGTGTAGAAATATTTTGTAATAATAGCATTTTTATATGACTATGGATATTTTACACATGATTGTATTTTGATTGAATGAATACTTTTTTGGGGATGATATTCGATTGAAATATAAATTTGATGGGATATGTTACTTTAAAGCACTTTTCTACTTATGAATATAAAGTATATAGGTATACTGGGCGATAACCAGTGGCACAGAAAACAAATCCGGGAATTTGTTGATTCTGTCATGGAAAAATATTTATTTCATTGTAAGATGTTGCCGCGGAGAGTTATTGTAATGTTAAAAGGATTTCTTGAAGAACTTAACTCGTCCTGTCGAACAAATTCTGTGTTTTCTTTAGCACTGGAGTCACTCTGAACTCGCTCTAATGGATTCTTTTGAACCAATTAGATTGTGGAAAGATCGACGGATGTTTATTCAAAAGCTCAGATCTGAGAAAATAATCGTTGGTATTTCAAAGACAAAGTCGGTGTTCATATTGCATTGAGAAACTTTTTTTTTTACTTTTCAATATTCACATCTCGCTCCTACTCCAGTAAAGTGAGATGTGAATACTGAAACGTCAAAAAATTGAGTTTTCAATCCAATGTGAACAGCGTCTTACCAATATTCTACAAACGTCTATTTCAGTTCATTGACAGCTATTTCCAATGATATTGTCAATTGGCGTGTTCAGGAAAATGAGATCTCGAAGGGCTCAGCAAATTTTCCCCTTCAAAAAGTGAGCTGGCAAATCCAATAATTTTTTCACGAGACTGAGATTGCTGAAGGCTCTGTGATCTCATTTTCCTGAACATGCCTAATGAGGAAATTTTCACACCTTTCAGTCATTTTCAATGCAATGTGTGTATGGTATTTTTATAGAATTTTTGGATTAAATCCCAAACATTATGAAATTTTGGTGCCTTTTGTATCGGAGAATTTTGACTCTTTTTATTGTTTTGTGGTCAGGAATATTATCATTCTCTGAAATGGATGGAGGGCACGTTATGTGTTATGGTAATTCATTTCATAGTACCTGCTATTTTTTTCTTGACTTTTGATAACAAACTTGGCCAAATTTTAAAAATAACATTCAAATTCCATTGTATCAGCTGTCAAATTAGCAGAGTTGGGAAATAATGATTACTTTTTGTAATTTATTTCAACTTCCATTTCAATTACATGTAATTGGTAATTGAACTTTTTTCAATTACAATTACACGTAATTGTAATTGAAGAAAACATTAATTTCCATTACTTGTAATTGGAATTGAAAAAATTCAATTACAAATTACATGTAATTGAAAACAGTAATGGATTTTTGCAAGTAATTGAAAGAAACACCGTGTTAATTACATTTAAGGTAATTGATTTCATCAATTGTAATTCATTACATGTTTTAATTAAATAAAAATCATAATAATAATAATTAAAGTAAATAAAAGGTATTCTTACTACCAAACTAATACAATATATATATTTTGAAAACTTTATAATGCAAACAAAAATTAAAATTAGCCTAAAATATCAAATTTGTCTGTACAGTACCCACCATTGGCAAAATTGGTGGTTAGCCTTCAACAGCACTAACATTTTGAAGTAAGTCACTCATCTTAACACAAATTTATTCTAACTATACTTAGTTTGTGAAGAATGAATCGTTTAATATTTTGGAACTGATTAAACACCAACGAGCCTGCACAAGTTTCAGGTTCTTAATGCAGTCGCAGCCGGCGATTAACGATTGTCAATTAAAAACTTGATAAAAGTGAATTAAATATATATTTAATATATAGTTAAAAACAACACACATACAGAGACTTAACACTCAGGGAACCATATAAAACAATTAATTAATTACATTTTGTGTAATGATTACTGAAAAAAGTAATCATTACATATTTTTTGATGATTACTTTTGTTTTCAATTACATTAATGTAATTGAATTACAAGTAATTGACACTTTTCAATTACATGTAATTAGTAATTGAATTTATTCAATTACATTTAAAAGTAATTGAAAAAGTGATCGGAGATTTCAATTACAATGAATTGAAATTGAACTTTTTTTTATCATTACTTCCCAACTCTGCAAATTAATGTCTTTATCAAAGTGACAATTCGTTTGTCAATTGAGCTATTTCCACTTATCTTTCAAATTGGTTGTCTTTCATTGATAAATAGTGGATACGTTCAAATGACCCAAAGTACTAGAAAGTAAAGCAAGTTTCTTGTTTCTGATTGGTCAGATGTCAAAATATTGCTTTCCAATTAAAGCAACTTTATTGGAAAGTTGACTGGAAAGTAAGTCATGAAAAATGTCCCTTAATATGAAGTCAAGTGCACTTGTGTCAGAATATCACCAAATTAAATTTTATCACTGAACAGAAAGCTATACTTTATTGTTTTGTCATTTCTAATTTTATTCATAAAAAAAATCTGCAAATATTCTCGCATGTCAAAAATAATTGAGGTGAAAAGCAAAATTAATTGTTTGCATGATTTGTTTAGAGTTTCATGTAAAAAAAAACCATTGCTGTCATGGACTGTCATGCAAAACAATTGACGCCAATTGTTTTGCATGCAAAAAAGTGGTTTACCCCTCAAAAAAAAAAAAAATATATTCACCTCTAGGCATTATTTGCATGCAAATGGTTTTTGCATCCAAAAATAATTATTTAGCATTTTAAGTTCTATAGTTTATTAATTAAGGGCAAATAAATGATTCTATAGGTGGCTTAGGCCGAGACAAACGTTTTTCACCTTGAATATTTTTCAATTTGATGCCCAGAATAGGTGGAAAATCGTTTTGAAAATTTTGATTTTTTTTTCGCTTGGGAACTATGCTTAAAGTGCGAAAAACGAAATTTATTCAATAGGGTGCTCGTTATTTTTGAAAACCATTTTTTTAGAAACAGACTACCTAAATCAAAAGTTTATGCCCTAAAAAAAAGTAAAAAAAAAAAAAAATGTTCATGGTCATTACCCAGTGCCTCTAAAGCATAGTTTACAGTTCCGATGCGAAAAAAAAATCAAAATTTTCAAAACGATTTTCCACCTATTCTGCGCACCAAGTTGAATAATATTCAAGGCGAAAAACGTTTGCTTTGGCCTAAACCACCCATTGAGTCATTAATTTACCCTTAATTGACAAACTATAGGCCTAAAAATGGAAAATAATTATTTTTGGATGCGAAAACCATTTGCATGCAAATAATGCCTTGACGTGAATATATTTTTTTTTCGGAAGTGTAATCCGACCATCAAAAAAAAAATATTTTATTCACCACACTTTTTTTCGCATGCAAATCAATTGCCGGTCCATTGTTTTGCATGACATTCCATGACAGCAATGTTTTTTTTTTTTGCATGAAACTGTAAACCAATCATGCAAACAATTAATTTTACATTTCACCTCAATTATTTTTGACATGCGAGAATATTTGCATAGATTTTTTTTGCGCACGGGAGTCGGGAACTGTAAACTAGGCTTAAGCTAAGCCATATACACCAAGAGCTAGTAGCAAACTTTGTGGGTGAACGCATAATTAAAATATGAGTCTGAGGGTTTTAGGTTAATGCATGTTGATATAGAATACAAAAGTGTTGGGGATGATAAATTGAAGATAAAAGTTTTCCAATTTTTGTGCCAGTTCAACGACTTCAATTCGTTTATTAAAAATGGGAAACAATGCTCTTTTTCATTTTCCTTTAGTCCATAGAATGTAGGAACAATGGCAGCGAAAAAAAGACACGGCGCATAGATTCAGAGTAGGTATATAGATCTTGCTAAGTTATTTGAGCCATGCATAAAATGTATGGGAGCTGGTGATGTCACACATCCTTGAAAAAGTTATTGTGAGTACATCATTTCATTTTATGGCCATTAAGTCCTAGACAATGGGGATCGCGAGATATTAGGCTTCAGAGCACCGAAAATTACAATAATGCAACTCCGCATTTGGACATTTTCTTCCTAGTCAACATCAAAGTGATGTAAATCGTTGAAAAGGTTATTACATGTAATGTAGATACTTCGTTTTGTTATATGACCGTAAAGCTGTACATGAATTTAGGAAATTCCTTCCCTGCTCGTTAAGCCATTTGGAGCCTTACGACTTTGTGATAGAACATGACTAGTATACAGAGAAAGTAAGGAATTATTTCTCCCTCCTCCACTTTTATTGGTATAAAGTTCTGCAAAAATGGTTTGAAAGTACGCCGAGAAGCTATTGTGCTTGCCCCTTAAAACTGCATCCGGTCGATAAATGATATAATCCATATCCAGGGGTTACGTGAAACAAATGTTTTGCGCACGAATAAGGAAGGTCTGGTAATTTATTAAGATCAGATGGCCAAAAGGTTGACAATATAGAAGAATAGAATTTGCAGTTAAGTTAGCGGCCTACTTGGCCTTTTGATTTTCAAATAATTTTCCCTTATTTAAATTCTAAATTAATTATTTGAAATTATAATAATAACTTTATTTTTGATTGCAGATTGTCTCATCAAAGTATGTCCTATGAACAGATATTCAGCACAGAAACAATTCTGGAAAGCAGCTAAACAAAGTGGCAGTTCTAATACTGATACGAATCTCTTAACACGCTTGCACGTACGTTTCTATCGTCATTTAAAATTATCAAAAAATATTAAATTATTGTTTTTTTTTTTTTGTTTAAAGCATGCTGCCGAAATCGAAAAGAAACAAAATGACACAGAAAACAAGAAACTCCTTGGCAGTTCCGTACAATACGGCAGTGTTGTACAAATGCTTCATCTCAAATCGAATAAATACCTGACAGTCAACAAACGCCTTCCATCCTTACTCGAAAAGAACGCTATGCGTGTTTATTTAGACGCAAATGGCAACGAGGGTTCATGGTTTTACATAATGCCCTTCTATAAACTACGTTCGATTGGTGACAATGTCGTAGTAGGTGATAAAGTGATATTGAATCCTGTGAATGCGGACCAACAGAATCTCCATGTAGCTGCCAACTATGAGTTGCCTGATAATCCTGGATCCAAAGAGGTTAATGTACTGAATTCATCAACATCATGGAAAATAACTCTCTTTATGGAACATAAAGAAAATCAAGAGCATATTTTGAAAGGAGGCGATGTTGTACGCTTGTTCCATGCCGAACAGGAAAAATTTCTAACCATGGATGAGTATAAGAAGCAACAGCATGTTTTCCTTAGAACCACTGGCAGGACAAGTGCTACAGCTGCAACTAGCAGTAAAGCTCTATGGGAAATTGAAGTTGTCCAACATGATTCTTGTCGTGGCGGAGCTGGCCATTGGAATTCATTGTATCGTTTTAAACACCTCGCAACCGGATATTATCTAGCAGCTGAACTTGATGGAGATACTAGCTTTGAAGATGCTTCTGATAGTGGTATGAGAACAATGGGTAAGACGTTTAAGAAAATATACAATTTAAAATATAAATGTGAATATGAGTATTTTATTCTAGACAAATCTAAGGGAGAACAGTTCCGTCTGGTTTCGGTTCCTTATTCAACTGAAATAGCTTCAGTATTTGAATTGGATCCAACGACAATGACAAGAGCCGATAGCCTTGTACCCCAGTCTAGCTATGTGCGATTGAGACATTTATGTTCAAATACCTGGGTTCATGCGACATCTATTCCAATTGATATTGATGACGACAAGCCTGTTATGTCCAAGGTTGGTTCTTAACGAATTTTCGTTTCATTAATTGATATAAACTATAAAGGTTATCTGGCTTAATATTATATAAAACTATTTACAGGTTTGCTGTTCAGCCATCAAAGAAGACAAGGAAGCATTTGCTCTAATTCCTGTTTCTCCTGTAGAAGTACGTGATCTTGATTTTGCCAATGATGCCTGCAAAGTATTAGCAAATGTAACATCGAAGTTTGAAAATGGAACAATTTCGGTTAATGAGAGAAGGGCGCTAGTTTCCCTTCTCCAAGATATTGTCTTTTTCATTGCTGGAATGGAAAACGAACAAAACAAAACCAAAGCACTTGAGTTGACGATTAAAAATCCAATTCGTGATCGCCAAAAGCTTCTTCGAGAGCAATACATACTCAAGCAGTTATTTAAAATTCTCCAAGGACCTTTTCTGGAGAAAGATGGTGAACCACCATTTCTTCGATTGGACGATTTAAGTGATCCTAAAAACAGTCCATATAAAAATATATTTCGCTTGTGTTATCGAATTTTGAGATTGTCCCAACAAGATTACAGGAAGAATCAGGCAAGTTTTTTTTTTTGAAAATTTTATAATAAAAAAATAATGAATCTTTTACTTTCTAGGAGTACATTGCAAAACATTTTGGACTGATGCAAAAGCAAATTGGTTATGATATTCTAGCCGAAGACACAATTACTGCTTTATTGCACAACAACCGCAAGCTACTTGAGAAACACATTACCGCTTCAGAAATTGAAACTTTCGTTGGATTGGTTCGAAAGAATATGCTTTGCTGGGATTCTAGATTCTTGGACTATCTATCTGATTTGTGTGTGTCGAATAGGAAAGCCATTGCTGTGACACAAGAATTAATATGCAAAAGTGTTCTAAGCTCAAAGAATGCTGATATTTTAATCGAAACACACGTCAAACGATCACCATTGAAGAAGCAATCAAATCAAGATATTTCTCTGGAAACTTTGGATGAAGATAATGATAATCTGTTGGTAGAAATTAAGGATGATAACACAGTGATAAATTCGAATAACTATGAAATTCATTTACAATGGAAAGGCCAACCGGTAAGCAAGACAAATATGTAAATCAAACTTAGTGATGACTATAAAAAAGGATGTAGGTTTTTATTAAATAAAATAATAAAGATTTTATTCATAAATAATTCAGGACATTAAGGACATTTAATCGGATACCAATTGAAATTCAGTTTAAAGGTTTGATCCATAAATACAAAAATTTACTACCCATTTACATCATCATCATCATCAAGTCCTGTAACCCCGGTTGGGGCATAGGGCGCCAACAAATCGTTTCCATCCTTCTCGGTCTGCAGATAGATATTTTAACTGTGGCCACGTCTTTCTCTGGGAGTCTGCTTCTGCTAGAACTGTTGATTTACATGTTGTTCTTGGTCTTCCAACCCGCCGTGCACCCTGAGGATTCCATTCAAATGACTGTTTTGCAATTTCATCGTTTGGTTTCCTCAGTGTGTGACCAATCCATTGCCATTTACGCCTTCTTATGTCAACGTCCAGCCGCTCCTGGCTTGTCCTGCGCCACAATTCCTCGTTTGATATAATTTGTGGCCAGCGAATTTTCAGAATATGGCGTAGACAACGGTTCACAAAAGCCTGCAATTTCTTTGAGATGGTAGTCGTGACTTTCCAGGTTTCGCAAGCATATAACAGCACGGATTTGACATTGGATTCGAAGAATCTCAACTTTGTGCGCAAAGAGATTTGACATGATTTCCAAATTTGGGAGAGAGAACCGAAGGCTGCGCGAGCTTTATTTATTCTACTTTGAACGTCCAGATCAGTACCACCATTTGCTGAAACAATACTTCCAAGGTAGTTAAATTGTTCAACCTCTTCAACTGGCGTCTCCTGTATTAAAATACGCTGATGTGTGGAGCGGCCTGTGAGCATTATTTTTGTCTTTTTGCTATTTATTTTCAGACCACTCGCCTCTCCTTTTACCTTCAGAGCTTGACACATCCCGTTCAGCCCGCTGATGTTATTTGCCAAGAGACATATATCATCGGCATAGTCTAAGTGGCTAAGCCTTTCAAACGGTCTCCATTGAATGCCCTGCCTCTCTGATGTTCCAACGCTGGCCGTCAAGACATCGTCAATCGCCAGTAGAAAGAGAATTGGCGATAGAACATCTCCCTGTCTCACACCCTGCCGCACTTCGAAAGAGTCGGATAGCTGCCAATTGTGTAAAACAAAGCATCTTGCGTTGTTATAGGACTCTCTTATAATGGCAACAATTTTTGGGGGAATTCCTCTACCAAGAAGTGATCTCCATATACATTCACGGTTGACTCGGTCAAAGGCCTTCTCAAAATCCACAAACATGAGGTAAAGCGGTGATTGAAACTCCGCAGACTGCTCAAGAACGATACGCAGAGTGTTGATATGGTCGACACAAGACCGCTCACTGCGGAAACCAGCTTGATGCCTCTTGAGTGTAGACTCGATTCTAACCTTTATCCGCTCCAGAATGATGGTTGCCATTAATTTTGGAAAAACGGACAAATCTGTAATACCTCGCCAATTGTTGCAATTCTTAAGATCACCTTTCTTTGGCAACTTAACAATTACACCATTCTTCCAGTCGCTGGGATAGATTTCATTTTCCCACACAGCTTGTATCAACGGGTGTAAAATACTAGCCGTTCTGACAGGGTCAGCTTTCAGGAACTCGGCTGGTATACCATCAAGTCCAGCTGCTTTGTTGTTTTTGAGAAGATTTATCGAAGATTGAATTTCCAGTACTGTAGGGGGCTCGATGTCAATACCCCTATATGATCTACGCATCTCGTTAAGCTGGGGCACTTCAGCACTCTGCTCGACAGAATCCTCATTAAGCAAGGCACAAAAGTGCTCCTTCCACCTGCGCAGCTGATCCTCGATTGATACCAAAAGTGTACCATCCACATCCATTACAGGATGATTGGTGTTGGTTTTCTTCCCGACAACTTCCTTGGATATTTGGTACAATTCCCTCATGTCTCCTCTTCTTGCAGCGTTTTCCGCATTTTCTGCGAGACCGTCCAACCTCACCCTCTTGTCTCGTCTCACACAGCGATAGACCATCTTATGTGCTAAGCGACACTCTCTTCGCAATTCAGCCTTTCGTTGAGCATCTGCTTCGGCATTTATTTGCATCTTCAACGATTTGCGAAGCTCGATTTTATCCCAGGTGTCTTGGGATATCCAAGAGTCTCTAACTCTCGACTGCTTGGGTACAGTTTCGGATCCAGCATCCATAAAAACACTTCATCAATTGTTGAATGTTGTATTCCGTTTAATGACGAAGCTCTGTCGTTAAGGTTGGTGACATAGTTACGACATATGTTGGGATCACTTAAAGCATTTGTATTGAACTTCGAATTCCTTGCTGCACCCTGTGATTGACGTTGTACAGCTGCCGTTCGTAGCTTGAGACTCATGAGAACCAAATGATGGTCGCTTCCAATGTCGGCATTTCTTATGCTCCGAACATCGCACATTGACTTCCTCCATCGCTGCTGAATCATGATGTGGTCAATTTGGTTTTCAGTTTGACCATTCGGATGTACCCAGGTGATTTTGTTGCAAGTCTTATGTTTAAACACAGTACCACCCAGTACAAGACGATTAGCGTTACAAAAATCGACCAGCAAATCGCCATTTTCATTTCGTGACCCCAAGCCATTTTTCCCCATGACGCGTTCCAGACCGTAGTTGTCTGATCCGACTTGGGCATTGAGATCTCCCATGACAATTATGATGTCGGCTCTTGGAACACCACTGTAAACTGAGTTAAGATGAGTGTAGAAAGCGGTTTTGTCTTCCTCGGTCGCTTCATTTGTGGGGGCGTAGCACTGAATTATTGTGACGTTGCGAATTTTTGAACGGAACCTTGCTGTCATTATTCTTGCAGAAATGGGCGCCCAGGATATAAGACTACGCCTTGCCCATTTACATGCTATCGTTATTTAACTTACTGAGTTAAAGTAGTGTTTTGCGATTAAATTGATTCTCATCCACGATTAGGTTAAAAGATTGTATTTCACCCATTGTTCTGAAGAACTGTTCTTTTCAGGTTGGTAAATACCTTTTCTATTTGTCCTTGGATGGAAAACAAAATTAATTTATTGCATTTGAGTCCCTTCTTTCTAACGTCACCAGTTTCAGAAATATTTTGAAGAACACCAGCTTTCATATGACTGGCTTATAGATCCCGAAGAAACAGGTTCACTGGTGATGTGATGGTCCACCGAGTAGTGGGAGCAAACATTTTATATAGTTTTGGAGAAAAAATATTTCAAGCTCTCTTATCCAAAATGTGTGCTTTTGGTATCGGCGAGTCTATTATGCCTTAGAAATTAAGTTAAGTTGCGAAAGAGACATCTCTCTCTTTGACGAAAATGTATTCTTCGAGGATTCCTTTCTGGTTCTGGCAAGGCTTTCACAAAAAAAAAATGAGATGACTCCTCCTCCGCCTCTTCACAAGTTCAACGAGTTAATGCCCACTCTGCACATAAGGATAAATACTCTGTCTTTTCCTCGAAATATTCGGCCATAGATTCTTTGAAAACCGACAAGTGTCGATTGTTGACCATGTGGCGTTTGGAGCCTCATAAAAACTCTAATGAATTCTTCTTTTTTTTGCTCCGTGGCATAAGTACCGGTTTGGCTCGGATCCAGATATGACCCTTTTTTGGCCATTCATCTGCTATTTCGTTCCTGTATATATTACGATGTTCTGGGACTCGTCTTAGGTTAACTGTGTTCGTTGCGCTGAGAAATCTCAGCTCATTTTGGCAACGATCTACCAATTTTGACTTCTAGTGATTGAAGAAATGGCTTTAATTGCCGCCTGGCTTTCTATGAATATGAAGATAAAAATATTTCTATTAACTACTTGGTTTCCTTATCTAAGGCTGGCCACCAGACTAAGCATACGTACTTTAGAATTGACCTTATTACGGCTGTAAACGTTCAATGAATAGCTCTAAGGCTGAGACCCCATCTTTTACCAAAAATGTATTACGCTGTAAGCAACACAACTTTTGTCTTCAGTGGGTTAACGTTTAGTCTTCAGCTGCTGGCCGATTGCAGGATATCATACAGAGTAGGAAAGAATCTTTCCGAAGCCATTAATAAAATGTCATTGGCGAATGCAACGACCGTGACACTGCTAGAACATAGTTTAACTAAGATCTGGTTAAATAAATTTAGAAATTAAAGCAGATTTAACTGGTTGGGTGATTGTGAAGATATACATTTAGCTTTTGACTATTTGGCACGTGGAAATATCGTTTGCAGGCTCACGCAGTGTTATCACTTCCGACTGTCACTACAGAAATTTGAAGTTTTTGATCTTTTATAAGAGGTTTTTCTTAACTGTCAAAATTCATGTCAGCGATCTCTGTCAAGATATAATCGCAGATAGATATCTCTGATATCCAAGAGATGAAACGGAGTGACTCCATTGGATATCTACTGTCAAGATGGGCATCCTGATAGAAATTATCTCCTGTGGAGTCGGGGTGTAAAGGATGACTGATTCTAACCTATCATTCGTTCTGGAACTTTCCAGTGAGCTCTATTGCTGTGGTACCTGTTGAGGGCACTAGGTTCTTTCTATGTATGGTGTTATTATATATTCGGTTTGAATGTCTATGTCAGTGAAGTTTATTATGCTCCAATGACCGGAATGGGCCTTGTTTCAATTGTTACACTTTGATTGTTCTACTTCTAGTAGACGTTGCTCACCTGTCCAAATATTCGTAGTGATAGTGGATACGTCAGAGTCAGGCTTATTGAAGTGGTATACATCCAATGAATAGTTTTTGCTATCGATCTGAAAATCTACGAATAGTCTTACTGCAACTATAGAATACTGTTTGGAAGTCTTTTCTTAATCGTCGGAAAAAGCTTTTGTCTCTCTCTTTGTTATTTTGATTGCAGTTTAGTCAACCAATTTGCCATATCAGAATTTTGTTCCACAGGGTGTCCCGCACCTGAGTGGAAGTATCTTAGGGTGTGGTTCCTGGGTATATTCTAAGAAAAAATTGTATGGGGAAAAGTTGTATCTCCCCTCCCTGAGGCAGGGGGGGGGCAGTTTCTGAAAAATTGACTTAAAATGCCAAAAAAAAACATTAAAAATCAACGAAAACACATCTAATAATGTGCTATATTTTTTTTTGAAAGTTAATACTCCATTCTTGCATTTGGTTTTTAAATCAAGTTGTTTAAACGAATAGTTTTTGAGAAATTAAATTTTAAAGTCAAATTTGTTTAAAAAAATTGTGATTTTTTTTTCTTAAGTCGATATTTTTCAAAATTTTACGTAATTAAATGCTATTGTTCAATATTCATTGCCTTCATTATTTTTTAATCCATTACCGAAAACTAAATGTAAAAATCTTTCTTAGTTTTTGAGAAATTAAGAAAAAACGAAAGGTACTTTTACCAATGAAGCCCGAAAAAAGGGTTAAATTATGGATAATTCATGAATAAATTAATTTTTCGGGCTTTTTTGGGAAAAGTACCTTTTGTTTTTTCTTAATTTCTCAAAAACTAAGAAAGATTTTTACATTTAGTTTTCGGTAATGGATTACAAAATAATGAGGGCAATGAATATTGAACACAAAAATAGCACTTAATTACGTAAAATTTTGAAAAATATCGACTTAAGAAAAAAAATTACAATTTTTTTAAACAAATTTGACTTTGAAATTTAATTTCTCAAAAAATATTCGCTTAAACAACTTGTTTTAAAAACCAGGTGCAAGAATGGAGTATTAACTTTCAAAAAAAATATAGCACATTATTTGATGTGTTTTTGTTCATTTTTAATGTTTTTTTTGGCATTTTAAGTCAATTTTTCAGAAACTGACCCCCCCCCCCTGCCTCAGGGAGGGGAGATACAACTTTCCCCCCATTCAATTTTTTTCTTAGAATATACCCAGGAACTACACCCTAAGATACTTCCACTCAGGTGCGGGACACCCTGTATTATTCCATTGATATTGTGGCATCCAGGGTTCCTTGACATTAATGCTGCAGTAATTAGGGCTGTTTGTAGAATTTCAAGAGCTTTGTTGAAGCCAAATAAAATTTAATATATCCAGAACAGATACCCTTTATTGATTTTATAAGAGCATGACTAATTATTTTAACTTGTATCTATTAAAAAAACTTGAAGAAAAATTCTTATTTTCTTTAATTTAAAGAAATCGAAATCTATGGCAGAATTGGCAAGTTCATCATGCCAAGGTAGAACTGAAGAAGGTGAAATTCTCAACTACTATCGCCATCAATTAAACTTATTCTCGAATATGTGCCTAAATAGGCAATATCTCGCATTAAATAATCTCTCACCACAATTAAATATTGATCTAATTTTAAGGTAAGCTCATAATTAACTAAATACTACTGTTTAAAAAAATCATATTATCCACACAATTTTTTTTTTTTATTTCTTTTGATTTAGATGTATGGCAGATGAAACAATTCCATATGAATTAAGAGCATCATTTTGTAGACTTATGTTGCATTTACATGTTGATCGTGATCCACAGGAACCAGTAACTCCTGTTAAATATGCAAGATTATGGAGTGAAATATCATCAAAAATGTCTATACAGGAGTAAGTTGAAAATAGTGTCAACTTGTTTCTGAGGAATTTATTTTGATTTTGGGGGTTGTTTTTAGCTATGATTACAAAAAACATCCTGATTGCAATAAGGAAGCAGTTCGTGCTAAATTTAATACAACAATTGTCTTTGTGGAAAACTATTTATGTAATGTTGCAGTTAAGGCGTGGCTTTTCACAGATCAAGAACAAAATAAATTGACATTTGAGGTAAAGATGTTTTTGTTACGTTTGCTTTCTATATATTAAGTACATAAATAATTTTGTATACAATTTTTTGTTTCTAGAAGCCTAAAAACTACAATCTGTATTTATAATACTTGTCTAAAATTGTATAAATTAAGATCAAAACTAGATCATTATAACTTGACAATCGTTTATATATCGTGTCCAAAGGCTGCCTTATTGTTGTTTCTGTAATGGCTTAGTTTTGATTAGTTTTGAAAACCAAAAACTGTTACTATTACATTTCAAAAGTAAGACCTGGTTATGGGTTTTATATCATCTTTTTTTTGATAACTTAAGAGCTCATACTCTTAAATTTCATAACCATGCCTTTATTTTCTTTTGAATATTTTTAAAAATGTATTTATTTTCGTACAATGCTAATTTGAATACCTTTAATAGTAAAATAACGAATGCAATACGCTTAAAGTATTTCCACTTTACACAATTTTGAATAAATTAGTTCAAAAGTTTGAGAGTTTTTTAAGAAAATCTAAGATAGCTGTAATTATATAATTTTGTTTTATTTAAATTTTAATTTAATTAAAATTTTATTTTTTTTGTTTTGTATGTAAAAAGAAATTTTTGATTTTGCTTTTAGGTTGTTAAACTTGCACGAGATTTGATCTACTTTGGATTCTACAGCTTCAGTGACTTACTGCGTTTAACAAAAACGTTGCTTTGTATTTT
Organism: Dasysyrphus tricinctus; assembly: GCA_963921185.1. Classification (NCBI taxonomy): domain Eukaryota; kingdom Metazoa; phylum Arthropoda; class Insecta; order Diptera; family Syrphidae; genus Dasysyrphus; species Dasysyrphus tricinctus. The sequence goes on from OY992530.1 coordinate 246,729,078, forward strand.
GGATTGCGTTTCTAATAATAACACAAGTGCTAGTGCACGTTACAATACTAACGACGTTGAATGTAAGTAATTTGTTTGCTTTTTTATGCAAGTTTATTTTCTGCTGTAGGTTTTTTTTGCTCTAAATCTCGTATTAACTGTATAATATGTGTGTATTTACTTATGGCCTAAGAGCTTACATCAAATTTTGAAATGAGCAGCCGTACTCATTAGAATTCTCTAAATTACCTCTCAACGGGTGAATAATTACATACAGCCTTATTTATAAACTCGTTTTAGTGATAGAGGAAAGTTACTCCGACTTTACAACGCCTCTTAACCTGAAATGTTTGTTAATAAAAAAAAAAATACTCGAGGAATGGAGGCGGAGTAAGCTTAAACTGGCTCATGGGAAATATAAAGCCGGAGTAAAGCCGTTTTAGTATCTAAATGTTGAATTTTACAAAAAGGAGTGCAGACGATTTTTTTTACATTGTTATTACTCAGAACGTTTTCTTTTATTCCATTTATTACTTCAGCAAAATTCCATCAATAATAATTAATTGAATTGAAAAAAAATCAGCTGGGGTTCTTTTATTTTTTTAATAACCTGAGTTTTAGATTGGTAATTTTTCGGATAATTTGACAAAAGGAGAGCGCAGCTAAAACGGCTCAGAAAATATTTTATAAATAAAGATGTAGTGGCGAAAAGACGGAGTAAATGCTTCGTTTAGTTCAACTATTCCAAGGTTGAACCGAATATTAGTGAAATCTAATAAATAAGACTGCAGTGTATAAACTCTTCTTAAGGCTCTATTCAACGTTGCGTAAATCCTTATTCACAAACATTTTCCGATTCATTTTAGTTACATTGCAAGAAAGTTTCAAAAAGAGAAATCTATTACGTTTATGATGTAACCACTATTCAACCTCTAAACGCGTTTAAGTCTGGAAGGTTTTCACCTACTCTCTTGGGAGAGCAATGGTTCAAAATATTGTTTTTTTTTTCAATTTTATGTCAGAGGTTTAACCACTTCAATTCATTTATTAAAAATAGCAAACCATGCTGTGTCATTTCCCTTCCCCTAAGGCTACAGATAGTACAGTCAAACAAAGTTTAAGTTTTTTAAGGCACAAACTACAGAGTTGGATCTATGACAGTAATTGCATTTCTCTCTCCTTTTCCAAAAACACCTTGAACTTTTCACTAAGTGGCTCTGCCCAAAATCCGTAGAGCCGAACTTTGAAGAGGGTGAATTTTTAATGACTTCTAGGAACAACCTCAAATTTTTCATTAAGTGTCTCTCAGAATCGGAAGAGACGACCTACTAAAAAGTAGAATTTTCCGTTTAACTAGAACTTGCACGTAGAGAATTATGTATAGCTTTTTGTTTTGTTAATTTCATCTTGCAGCAACTTAAAACTCACTAGTCACCTCCATGACAGAACGGGTATGTTCTGTAACGTTAGGTCTGTTTCTGCTCAGAGCTTTTGACTTTTTTTCATTTCCCCTCCAGCAAGAATCTACCCGAACATTTTAGTTACTGCACTTTCTTGCTTTTCAAACAAGAAATCAGCTGATCGAAAAATTTGAAATAAAATTGTTTAAGTAGCGTACATAACATGGTTTGATTTAATTAAATTAAATAAAAATGATACAATGGAGACACATATAAAGTAAAATGTTTCTCCTTGTTCTTTTAATAGAGCTCAAAATGATAAGTGCATATAAAAAGAATTGAAATTGCATAATTGTATATGTGCGTGAGCCGAGTTATGAAGTTAAATAGATAAATTAGACCGCAGCAAACCAGAAACATCCCAAACTTTTTCCCGAACTTTTTCCCAAACTTTATCCCAAAAGTAAAGAAACAGACCTTTTTATACTCAAAAAGATTAGGTATCAACGCAGCTTTCTTTTCTACATACCCCCAGTTAGACCACCCATGAGATTTTATGATATAACAAACACCTGACAACAAAAATTCTTTCCTATCCTTCTATTCCTTCTAACAAGTGCCTTAAATTGAGGTTGTATTTTAAAATGCCTTATTTAGTCAAAATATTCAGTTATTATTTCAATTTTTGTTTTATTTTAGCTGAAGGCGGTGTTCTTCGATCAATAGGTGACATGAACACTGTCATGACATCTCTTGCACTTGGTCCAATTGGATCTGCCATGGCTACGCCTACAATTCAACAGCGAAAATCCATCAGTCAAATGAAAGAGTACCCACTCGTAATGGACACGAAATTGAAAATAATCGAAATCTTGCAATTTATTCTTGATGTCCGCTTAGATTATCGAATAAGCTGCTTACTATCGATTTTTAAACGAGAATTCGACGAGACTGAAACACAACCAACCGAATCGATGATAAATGCTCGTCAAAAGAACATTGATCTGGAATCAATTGGTATACAAGCTGAGGGAATATTTGGCAGTGAAGGGGATGTTGCAAATTTGGATCTCGATGGGCAAGGTGGCCGAACATTTTTGAGAGTATTATTACATCTCATAATGCACGATTATCCTCCATTGGTATCTGGGGCTCTGCATCTGCTATTTAGGCATTTTAGCCAGAGACAAGAAGTTTTGCATGCTTTTCGACAGGTAAAATGATTATTATTTTTATTTTATCAATTAATTCAAAGTTTATTGAGAATTAAAAAAAAAACTGTAGGTTCAACTTTTGGTTTCGGATAGTGATGTTGAATCGTACAAACAAATTAAGTCCGATTTAGACATACTTAGACAAAGTGTGGAAAAATCCGAGTTGTGGGTATACAAATCCAAAGCAATGGAAGAAAATTCGATGGCAGTTCCTAGTAGTAACAAATTTCTAATTCCACTTTTATTATTTATCAATCAAATAAAACTTACTCTAGTTGATCGATCGCTGGAAAAATCGCTTGAAGCCACTCTCAGCTCTGAGTACAGAGCATCTCTGAGTTTAGAACAACTAACAGAATATCAAAAAGTCAAGGACATTCTTATTCGTATGAATAAGTTTTGTGTAACCAGTGGTGAGTGATTCTACTTCTCTGATCAACTAATGTCTTTAGCTTAATTTAAGGTTCAAACATTAAACCGCGGAAGCACGAACAACGGCTTTTGAGGAATGTTGGTGTCCATACGGTGGTTTTGGATCTCTTACAAAATCCCTACGATGAAAAGGACGATGTACTCATGCAAGAGCTAATGTGCTTAGCGCACGAGTTCTTGGAGAACTTCTGTCTGGGCAATCAACAAAATCAAGTGTTGCTGCATGATCATTTGGATTTATTCCTTAATCCTGGAGTAAGAAACAAAAACATACTATTTTTAATTAAATAATTTTCGATGTAGTCGATGTATTAAACAAAAACTATTAAACAATTCTAGCTTAGGTGGTGGAATGACTTCGAGAAAAATCTATGAAATGTGAGGCTTTAAATGTGTATTGTTTATGAGTGTGTGTGTGGGTTTGATAAAAAATTGTAGTCCCTTCGTATTGAGTGTTTTCCGCAAGGCTTGTGTTTCCAATTATAAATAATACATTATTGTTTTGTGTGCTATTATCATTTTTCAATTAACCATTTAGAATATTATATATATTAGAAAACATTGTTTATTTGTGTTCCCCTTTTCAAAAACAAGATGATACATATGAGGCCGTGACCCCAATAGTGGTCTAACTGCAATTTTAATGAAATTGTTTTTATTACAAAAACTGAATCTGTATGTGTTAAATACTATATCTGAATTAGAAAACGAGCCACTCACAGAATTCATTGCCTAAAACAGTATTCAGACACAATCATATTCGTTTCGAATCTACACTCTCATTGTATTGCTTTTCATAAACGAATCTGAATGGAGCTCACATTCAATTGAGAAAATGATTCAGTTCAAAAAGATTCACTGTATGAATGCATTGTGAGCTGTCGTGAAAACAATATCTGCGTTTTATTATCTCAGGGTCTTGGTCGAGGTTATATTTTAACATGTACATATTACAAAAACAACATGGGATCTAGGTTTCTATCGAGGTTAATTTCAATAACCCAGATAGAGGTTTTCACTCTGACGGGCAGAGGGCTATTTACCATTGTGAATGATGTCAGCTATTTGTCAGCAGCTTTAGGAATAGAGAGGAAAAGAGTCAGTCTTAACATATGAAAAACAAATAAACATTAGAAAAAAAGAGGCTGATACACAGCTTTGTTTTTGCACTAACCCGCATCGTTTTATTTTCATGAGGTGAAAAATTCATCAAAAATTATTTCTATTTCATTCTGTCTCCACTGGCAATACCAAAAAGGATGCGACAGAGAGCATGTTATGTTTTGTGAGCCACTTAAAACTTATATGCCACTCATAAATTTCACAGCTGTTGTGAATCACCTGATTCATTGAATGGTTTGAGTGCTCTAACATTAAGACATTCATGAATGCAAGCAAGATAACGATTCGAATTCGCTTGTGTAACGTGCAACGAGTTTTACAAAGAAATGAATATGACTCACATTCGTTTCATTTCAAAATTGCGAATGAATGGATTCATGCAGCTCTCTGATCTGGATCAGCATTTAAATGTTTTGAATTGAAGCGTTAATGCCATAGTCACAGGCCTTTTTGCACTTAGCGGCCAACCAAATTAAAAAAATTAAAATATCGAGTGCAAGAGTAGCCTATCTGATCAGTACGGTATTTTGAAGGATCAAAACCTTTTGAAAGTAATATGCTTATTATTTTACCTCTACTGAAAATAATTAAAAATGAGTGTAGGCCACTATTGCACTCTTGGCCTGATATGTAGTTACTATCATTAATCGAAAATTTGCTTAGTTGAGCTTGAACACTATACTGGAATCTCTTTGCTAAGATAAATCAAAAACAATAGGTGCCGGATAGAAACAGGAAACCAACGAAAGAGAAAATCCAAAATTTAAGAAATCACAATCCCATTAAAGTTAAAAAAAACAAATCTTTGACATTTAATTTCATTTTAACTTCTTGAAAATTTCTGTGCTATTTTAAAAAATTGTTTTTTATAAACAAATGCTTTGATCATTTTGAATTCGATTTAACGAATGCAAAATCTGCCTTGCAGTACCTTTGTCTTAAGTTAAACAAATATCCAAGACTAGTTCGTTCGAACTAAATCTTGAAAATCAAGCCTATAACGTGGCTAGACATCGAAGATATAAAGTTACCGTTTTTTAATATAATCGGTTTCAGTAGTATCAGTATACATGTATGTAATGTTTAACGTTTGTGTGAAAAAATTCTGACAAAATTATTTGTCTGCTTTTATTTTTTCTTATTTTTGTTTTGTTTCTTCAAATTTTCAAATTCCATATTCTACTCGTAAGAAAGTACATAAATGTGCAAAGTTTCACCAAAGTTTGTCGTGCCATTATAAAAATACAGTCAAACTTCTTTATGATGAACATCAAAATGAAAAAAGTTAGTTCGTTATAGAGAAGTTTGAGACAAAACTCGTTGTCCAGATTTGTTTAAATTATTTCAAATATTTTTTGCGGAACATTTAAATAATACCCCAGTTTCGTCCGTGCAGGAAATTTTGCTATCACCATGAAACCCTTCTCCACATAACATTTTTTTTTCGGAGTCGTATCTAAAGCTCCATGTTTTTGCAAATAAGAAAACATTTTTTGTTAATTTTGAATGACAACCTAGACCTTAATTAATCGAACTATAATGCGTCCTGCCTTAAACATCATACTGGCCCAAAAGTTCAGATTTATGGTTTAAGCTTTTTCTTTTTAAAATATACCATTTCAATGGGTTGGCTACGTTATCCCGCAACTCAACATCCCACGTAACGAAATCCCGCGTAACGATATCCCGCGTAACGATATCCCGCCGTTTCTACTACAATGCGACGGCACTTAAAATTTTTCATTATTTTTATTTCCATAGGAATTAGTGCCTTGATTGAATGAGAATCAACAGGAACGAAGTTTCCTACTATTTCTCTCATTTTTCAGTACGCAAGCGACTGCACTTAATTTTAAATTTAGTATTGTCTGTTTTGGTGCCTTGAAGAAATGAGAATCAACGAGAACGAAGCATTACCTATAAGTCGTCACGAAAAAGTATTTAAGGAGGTGTGATTCCGAATTAAATTTCAGTTCTTATTAGAAATCGGTTGAGGTTAGTCCTCCAGCTCGTGGTGAATGTAGGGAGATAAAAACAAACAAATTTGTAAAGGGATAAAAACTGATTTTTTCAATTTTGGGTCGACTAATGGTGGTCTGTTTGGATTTGGACGGACGACTATAGTATGGGTTTGGACGGATGACTATGGTATGGATCTGGACGGACAGCTATGGTCTGGCTGGATCTGGGCGGATGACGACGCTGATGTCGCTTCCGTCGATGTCGCCTCCGACGACGACGATGGTTGGATTGACTGGGTTGGGTCTGAGACGGAAGTGGATCTGGGTGTGGGACAAAAGTTCTGGAGGTGGGTCTGAAACTGGGACAAAAGATATTTTTTTTTTTTTGAAAATTTTATTGAAAAAAACAACTTTTTATTAATAATTTTTTGAAAATTTCATAAAAAAAAACAATTTTGCGCCAAATATTTTTTGAAGATAAAATAAAGAAAAAAAAACTTTGTTTTGTTATTGATTTTTCAACAAATGACTTTATGAAGGTTAAAGAGTACTGCGTAGTTATCCATTGCTTGACGGCCCCACGGGCAGGGGCTAGGTCTTCCGTTTTTGCATCAGTCTCTTGAAAAACTGGAAATATTTTTTAGAAAGTTTTGAAAAATACTTTTTTACCAATTTTTTTTTATTTTCTTAGAACTGGCAACTCCCTAGATCACGAATATACATTTTATAAGTCGCTAGGACGCTTAGTTAAGCTGCAAATCTATTTTAAAGATGTAAACTTTGATGCCTCTAGGACGCTTAGTTTAGCCGCAAATCGCGTTTAAAGATTTAAGTTTATTTATCGTATAATTGAGCGCGAATTTCAAGTTTTCTTGAGCATAAGTACCTTGGGTGGCGAATAAACGCGAATAAACAGTGAGATATGTATGGGGGGCATGCTGCCCCCCTGCAACCCCCCTGTCTGGGCTCACTATAGGAATTGGGGTGGGTGCGAGGTTGGGTGTATGCAAAGTTTCTTTATTTAAAGTCGCTTGGACGGATAGTTTAGCCGCAAATCAAGTTTAAAGATGTAAACTTTGATGCCTCTGGGACGCTTAGTTTAGCCGCAAATCGCGTTTAAAGATAAAAGTCGATTTTTCGTATAAATTCATTCATATTTCGAAGGAAAATTAAAAAAAGAAAACAAAAAGTTGAGAAGAGTTTAATTTTTGATTGAAATTTTCAAACAAAAGAAATAAAAATCATTCATATTTCGAAGAAAAACAAAATTTCTATGAACTTCAATTTTTCTTTAAAAAAAAGTAAAAAAAAGTTTAGGAAAAAGGTTGTTTTTTCTAAATTTTTCAAAAAGAAAGTCGAAATTGTTTATATTTTTATATAATTTTTTTCAAAAAAAAAATTCCTACCTCTGTCCAGAATCCAGACCCACCTCTGTCCAGATCCAAACCCAAAAAATATGAAACGAAATTTAATCGGAGAAAAATAAAATCTCCCGCCAAAATTGAAAACCGATTTTAATCGAGAGAGCAACGAAAAATGTTTCTCTCTGAAAAATATATTTAATTCCAAAAAATACTTAATTCGAAATCACCAACAATATTCTTCCAATTGTATTTTAATTCAAGAATTGATTATCCCGCCAAATAGTATCATAGTACTGCCGGCGGGATGTCTGAACGGCGGGATATCGTTACCGCGGGATTGTGATGGCGGGATATCGTTACTCTCCCCATTTCAATATTGTTTTGTCGACACCACCAAACTTCGGTGCTCTTAGTTTTTTTTTCTGGTCTCAGTTAATATGTATAAACAATTCGAAAATCGTTCTCTAGGAGGTACTTATAAATAGTTGCAAAGTGTAATTTTTTAAAATCTTTTATAGCCTACCGACAAAATTTTATAAAAATCTTAGGAGCAGTTTTGGACAAACATTAATTAGATTTTCCTTATTGATGGTTTAACCCTTGTTTGTTACCGTTATTTATTCATAAAAGTCAAATCTTTATTTAAAATATTCTAAAGAAATTCAAAGTTAAAAGTTCAAGTGAGCTCAACTCCATGATTGCGTTTCGCCCATCAGTTAGATGACTATCGTACCCTTCTAAGACGCAATTTTGTATCGATGTTTACCGACTAATATAAAAATCACAGCATTAACATAATATTTTATAAGCCTGAGCGCGGGCATTTGAAATTCTAAGTGTCTGAATTTAACCAAATTCCCTTAGAATAATAAAATTCATAGTATCTTAATGCTGTGATTTTTATATTAGTCGGTAAACATCGATACAAAATTGCGTCTTAGAACGGTACGATAGTCATCTAACTGATAAGCCCAACTATCGCACCTGGGCGAAACGCAATCATGGAGTTGAGCTCACTTGAACTTTTAACTTTGAATTATATATTCGGTCACTCCACTTAAAGAAGAATTTCTTTTCAAATTTTCTTCATATTCAATTATTCTAAAGAAATTCCCAAAAATCGAGCGTGTCGTTTTCGAAATACTAAACTGTATTTTTTTGAGAATTACTTATGCTATAAATACTATTCAATTTTTTTAGAAACTTCTGCATAAAAAAACTTACCAAAATCAGTCATACTTAAAGCAATCTAGCCTTTTCCAGCTTTAAAAAAACTATTCCTTGAACGCTGCTTAAACACCATAAACATTATATCTTCATTTTTAAACCAATATTTTTCTAAAGCTTAAAGTTCCTTAAACTAAAAGAATAACATGATTTTGATTGCAAATTTCTTATTTTGGTATTCTTTTTGTTCTGATTACGATATCCCGCGAAATTTCTAAATTGGGTAGATTTTTCTTTTGGAAATCGAATATAAAATATGGTTCTTTGTGAGATACCATTAATTACACTGTGCTAGTTCAAAAAACCGACACATGGCGCACATATCTACTAAACATAATTCGGGTGTGCTGAGCACGATGGCGCGGCGTGCTTAGTTTTTCGAGAATACATAGGTCAAACAAGAAAAATTTTCGATTTTAAAAATTTGCTTACAAGCCGGAAATAAACGATAAAAATCTTGATATATTTGATACGTTTTGATTATAAATCGATTTAAAAACATTTTTGACTGAAAAACATCATTTTTTGTTCAATTTTACCTACAATTTTAAATTAAATGAAGTTTGTTCATTTTATTTGGCTTATATTTCTTGTATATCTACATAATTGTTTAAATATACAGGGTGTCCGGTAAATAATGGATAACCTTGCAACGGTTATAGGAGGCATTATAACCTTTCCAGAAAAAAATATAAAAAAAAAAATTTTCCCAGTGTTTACTAAGTTGTGATGTTTTTTTTCCAAAAGTTGTTAACAAGTACTACTTCCCTCAATTATGTGAATGCTACGAATATGGATGAACAATTTTTACTATTTTTTTATATTTGTAATATTCTAGAATAACTGTTGTAATAGATGGGTGGTAAAATTTAATACTAGTTATTGTATTTTTTTTATTATAAGTTTTTAAAATATTTTTTTTCAGTAAAAAATTTTATTTTCAAAAATAATAAATTAAAATTGTATGAGAACATGAATGGCCAGTTACTTAAAAAAGTTGTCTATTTAATGCACTTTCCAAAATGCTATAACACATGATTATGTATAAACAAAATAACCAAGAAAATTTGTCAATTATCTAATAAAGCAGCTTTTAACATTTTCGCAAAAAAAACTATTAAAATATTACAATAACCTCCCAATCTGGAATAATGCCTTCTGTAACCAGTTGTAAGGTTATCCATTATTTACAGGACATCCTGTATATTTAAACAATTATGTAGATATAAAAGGAATACAGGCCAAATAAAATGAACAAACTTCATTTAATTTAAAATTGTAGGTAAAATTGAACAAAAAAATGATGTTTTTCAGTCGAAAAACTTTTTTTTAAATGTCGAATTGCAAGTTTTTTTGACTTTATAAATTTTACAAACTGTAATTTAACTAAAAAAATACATATTTGATCAATTAACATCGATTTATAATCAAAACATATCAAATATATCAAGATTTTATCGTTTATTTCAGGCTTGTAATCGAAAATCTTTCTTATTTGACCTAATCTCGAAAAACTAAGTAAACCATCTTGTTCAGCATATCCAAATTATCTTTAGGAGATATGTGCGCCATCTGTCGGAAAAAAAGTTCCATTTTCAAGCACAGTGTTATCATTGTTTTCCACTCAAAGGTAGCACTTTCTAATAATATTTTTTTTAAAGAATAGTTGTGTAGCCGTTTTTGAGACAAAAAATATTATTGCTGAACAAAATCGTATATGGCAGGTACCGTTATTTTTGAAGACAAAGGAACAAACCATTGGGGGAGTGACCAAAGACTTCTCCAAATAATCTGCTATAATAATTTCGCTCGTTGAACAGCCTACTGCAGAACGAAAAGTAGAACTAAATTTTTTGTTTATGATTTCCATGTGTCATTTTTGTATGGAATTTTTCGTTTCGAATCAGCAGCGTTACTAGGCTTTATAACAAGTTTGATTAAAACCCGATTTCGATTTCTTACTAATGCTTAACTAACCTTATAGTACCTACAGACATATATTATGTGTCCATACATATGTATGTATATCGCAGATACAAATATATCGAAATAACCACCACTACAACTTAAAATAGCAACAACAATAGTTGTTTGAGAAAAAGCAATTAAAAAAATTGAGACATTGCTACCTAAAACTTGGCCAGTAATGTATTTAAAGTGATCTAAGTGTTTGATATCTCAAAGTAGATTGCAAATTAGCTCCATGATTGGTGTTATAGCTGGGCACTGACTTTCAGGCAAACACGTATTGCGTCTTGGCGTATTCTCTAAAGATATTTGCAGAAGCTGTATGAATGAGGAAGAGTTGGAATCGATCCTTCATCTTCTACGCACGTGCTCTGCTCATAGACGAAGACTTCACCTTGATGATTTCTACTTCAATGATCTTCATCATCATCAGCATCATCGTGTCCTGTAACCCCGGTTGGGGCATAGGGCGTCAACAAAACGTTTCCATCCTTCATGGTCTGCTGCAAGGTACTTTAGCTGTGGCCCTTCTTTCACTGGGGTTTTGCTTCCGCTTCAATGATGCTAGTGATCTAATAAACATAGACATAAGTAGTCTGTTAGGCTTCATGAGAAGCTCCAAATGGTTCACCGGGTAAGGAAAAAGGTTTTCTAGATTCACGTGGTGTCACAATGGACCAACTCATGGTCTAAGTGTGTCAGTCCTCACGACTGGCAGCCACTTCAACCTTACCTAACCTCCCTACAACTTATACAAAAAATTCTATTTTGGTTAGGAAGGAAATAAATAAGTTCTTTCGTCGTTTATAAAAGACACATGCTATTAATTAAAAGCACGGTGGTATTTTCAAAACTGAGAATTATTGGAATTTTTTAAATATGTAAACAATTTTTTTTAATTATAAAATCGAGTAGTTCCATAATTTATTGTTATTATTTAGCGAAAGAAATTCCAAACAAAAGTTTTATATTTTCTTATCCATTTCACAAACAGTAGAAAAATATTGCAGTTCTTTTTTTCTGCTACAAATAATTAAAAACACTGCATATACATGCTAATAGTGTACACTAAAAATAAACAAACAAAGAAAAAAGAGATCGCTCAGATTTAGTGGTGGTATGGTTTTATTTTCTTGAAATGGTTTATGATATATACATAGATTATGTATTAGCAAATATGAAAAATGGCCATCATCGCCTCGATTTCGTGTTGTAAATAGAATTATGAAACTTAAGTTGAAAAGTTATAATTTTATGATTTATTTCGAGTTCAGTGAATAGATCGAAAAAATTATATGTATGTAGATAAGTCTTAATTAGAAAACCGGTAGCACAAGATTTCAGTGTTTTTCATTTTCCGTAAAAAAAAATATGTAGGTACATTCCATATATCAAGCTTTCTTGCCGTCTCATAATTACTTTTATAATTTTCCTTCCTTCTTTTATATTGCTAAGCTTGGATATTGCTGTAAGAGAATCCATGTTTTTTTGTTAATACTAACTAAACCTCTAAAACCAAAATGTAATAAACCCCATCCTGAGGAGTTTAATTCGCATATATATTTCTACTAACTCCTTTTGTGAAAAATATTTTTTGTTATATCTGACGGTAATACATTTTAATTTAATACAATTTCTTTGTAGATATTGGAAGCAAAAACCGTATGCGCAATCTTTAAAGATAATCTCTCTCTGTGTAACGAAGTTACCGACAAAGTTGTCCAACATTTTGTTCATTGTATTGAAATCCATGGCCGACACGTCGTTTACTTACAATTTCTTCAGACCATTGTCAAGGCGGAAAATCAATTTATACGCAAATGCCAGGATATGGTGATGCAAGAGCTCATAAATGCAGGCGAAGATGTCCTAGTCTTCTATAACGACAAATCATCCTTCAATCAATTCGTGACTATGATGCGAAAAACCAATAAAGAGCAGCCTCTGTCGGACGAAAATCCACTTAAATATCATGTGGAACTAGTGAAGCTACTAGCTTGCTGTACCATGGGCAAGAATGTTTACACAGAAATTAAATGCAACAATTTGTTGTCGCTTGATGATATTGTTACAGTTATATGTCATCCAGATTGTATACCCGAAGTCAAGGAAGCCTATGTAGACTTTTTAAATCATTGCTATATTGACACCGAAGTTGAGATGAAGGAAATCTACTCGTCGGGGCATATGTGGAACTTATTTGAAAAGTCATTTCTCGCTGATATTAATCAGCTGATCGCCATCATTCAAGTGGAACAAAATAAAGCTTTGATCAACTATGTACTGACGGGAGTCATGACCATTTTGGGTACTTTCTTTAGCAGCCCATTTTCGGACCAGAGCACAATTGTCCAAACCCGCCAAATGATATTTGTACAACTCCTGCAAGCCACATACAAACTATCTCAATGCAAATGGCTCTCTCTGGCTGAGCGTTTCAATGTCGAAAATTGCATCAAAACTCTTTCGGACTCAGCAAAGACCAGAAATATTGCCATACCACTAGACTTGGAACAAAAAGTAGTATCAATGTCTAGCAAGACAGCTTTGTTAACTCGACAGACCACCAAATGGCTTCTAGCTTCAAAACAGCCCAAGTATGATAGCGCTTACTACTCAAATTGCATGCGAATGGATAGAAGTATAATTGAGGGTCTGCAAGACATTGTGTCTCTGCTTGAAGATCAACTGAAGCCACTAGTGGAGGCTGAATTGTCTCTGTTAGTGGACATTCTCTATCGTTCTGAGTTGTTATTCCCCAAAGGTACAGAGTCCCGGAAAAAATGCGAAAGTGGAGGATTCATTCGAAAACTGATTAAGCACACAGAGAAGCTTTTGGAAGAGAAAGAGGAAAAGCTTTGTGTTAAAGTTCTGAGAACTCTCAGAGAAATGATGGCTTTTGATGTCAACTATGGAGAAAAGGGTGATTCCCTACGTAACTCCCTGCTGATTCGTTATTTTGGAAAAGGATTCTCACAAAAGTCTATAGAAGGTGGAGATAGTCGACGACCACATGTTGTTACTCATGGACCAGGAGCTAAGTATTTAATTCGAGCAGGGAAGACACTTCATGAAGTTCAAAACCATCTAGACCGTGAAGGAGCCTCAGATTTGGTTGTAGAGCTTGTCATAAAATCCGTACACTCTCCTTCAATCTTTGTCGAAGCAGCCGAACTAGGCATAGCCCTCCTTGAGGGTGGAAATCCTATTATTCAGAAGGGGATGTTTACTAAGTTTCTCAGTGGTGATTTGAATCAAGCATTTTTTAAGGTTTTCTTTGAGAAAATGAAAGATTCCCAGCAAGAGATCAAGTCGACAGTGACAGTGAATACCTCTGATATTGCTGCAAAAGCTCATGAATCCAAACCACATGACATGAGCCTGGAGCTGGAGAAAATCTCTCGAAAACATGGCGTCAAAAGCAATGGCGTTGTCATTACGGAAGAATTGAAGAAGGAACTGCACAACGCTGGACTCGCAACTGCAAGAGCGTACAGTCATGCCCGCAATATGGCTACAGGTGATGACGTATCTGCTTTGAATATATCCAGTCCACTCGAAGATATTTTAGCAGAAAAACTCGAGAAAAACAAAGACAAGGATGATCGCAATAAGCTTTCAAATAAAGTTCTTGTGATGCAACCAATCTTGAGATTTCTGCAACTTCTCTGCGAGAATCATAATCCTGACCTGCAAAATCTTCTGCGTAATCAAAACCAAAAGACAAACTACAATCTCGTGTCGGAGACTTTGATGTTCTTGGACTGCATTTGTGGCTCTACAACAGGCGGTCTGGGTCTGCTTGGTTTGTATATCAACGAGAACAATGTGGCACTTATAAATCAGACTCTGGAAACCCTTACGGAGTACTGTCAGGGTCCCTGTCATGAAAATCAGAATTGTATAGCGACGCATGAATCTAATGGACTAGACATCATAACGGCTTTGATTATGAACAATATCAATCCGTTGGGTGAAAATCGAATGGATTTAGTTTTGGAACTGAAAAACAATGCATCGAAGTTACTACTGGCCATAATGGAGTCCCGTGGAGACAGTGAGAATGCCGAAAGGATTCTATATAATATGAACCCTAAGCAATTGGTTGAAGTGGCGTGTAAGGCTTACCATCAAGAAGAAATGGTCGATGAGAGTGAACATGATGATGGAGAACCAGAAGACGATGATGCTACGGTATCACCTCGCGAAGTTGGTCATAATATATATATTTTGTGTCATCAATTGGCACAACATAACAAAGAACTAGCCACGCTCCTGAAATCTTCAGATGAAGCACTGAATTTCGATTCAAAAATGAGCCAAGCACTGATGTATTACGCAACGCATACAGCACAGATTGAAGTAAGTAAACAACAACAAAATAGGTGACGAAATACTCGTAGAGCTGCTAAATATTGTTCATTGTTTGTTTTATTTTTTTTCAGATTGTTCGGAATGATAGAACTTTAGAGCAAATTGTATTTCCTATACCTGAAATATGCGAATATCTAACGACTGATACCAAAACTAAGATTTTAAATACAGCTGAAAGAGATGACCAAGGATCAAAAGTGGCTGATTTCTTTGATCGGGCCGAGGAGATGTTCAACGAAATGAAATGGCAAAAGAAATTAAGAGGTGAGTTCAGTAGTTTTAATTTAATTTAATACAATTCAGTTCAAATCAATTTAATTTGATTCAATTCAATTCAATTCAATTTAATTTAATTTGCATTTCATTGATTTGAATTACCTACCCTAAGGGTTACAAGGCTCCATTTCCCTACTTTGCTTCCTCTCCCCCCGTCTCTATCGCCTTATCTTTTCACACCGCCTCACCTCTAGTTCCTTTAACCACTCTTCTCCGTTTCGTCCATTATTTCCCTCATCCTTTCCTCTATTGATTTTCTTTCATCTCCGCCAGACCTGCATCTTTCTAATACATTCAATTCAATTCAATTTGTTTTATTGAACATAATATATACAATTTGGCTCACAACTAATAAGATACATTAAAAAATTTACATTTGTTGGCACTTAGGGGGCCTAACCTAACCGTCATTGCCGGTCGAACTTTAGTCCGGTGCATAAGAATTTTTCTTTCGAACACTTGAAGTTCCTTCATGGCTGTCTTGAAAATTGAGAACCAGACTGGGAAGCAATAGGCTATTTCTAGTCCGGTTCTTCTTCTCATCAGGGAATGTTAACGGTGGAATACCCAGCTGGCTCTTTTGAGCACACTTCCTGGGTGCGGTTTGAACCTAAGCAACTCATTGAAGTGGATTCCCAGATACTTTGCTTACGTTCCCTTTGGCAGCTATGGTGGATCCATCTAGGAGTTTCAGAACAATGTTTCTGCACCTCGCTGCAGTGCAACTGCCTCTGCCTGTTTAATCTTTCTAATACATTTTCCCACGTCTCTTGTTCACCCTCACATATTCTGCACATTCTTTCCTCTTCCCGTTTCCAGTACCATCTTTCTCTCACCTCATTCCCTAACCTAACTCTTGCAATTCTCCTTGTTCTTTCTGTCTTCCATCCAGCAAATATTGTGGGATCCTTTCTGTCATTACTTCTTTATACCATCTGTTGTAACTGGGTTCTTTTTTTCGTTTCCTTCTCCTGCCTTCTCTTTCTACTCCCTCGTATCCATCCACACTGTCTTCTCTTCCCCCTCTTCCCTTCATTTCTTCTCTTCCTTGTTCCCATCGTTACCCTCTTCCCCGTCCATCTCTCTGTCTCTCTTTCATCTCCTCTAAACATTCCATTGCTATTTCGCTTCCTTTCCAATCTGTTAATATCCTTGTATATGTATGTATGTATGTATATCTTGTCTTTCCTCCCATCCTCATACTTCCGCCCCATACCCCTCCATCTCCAGTCTACTGTTGTGTTCCTCCCTCCTCCTTTCCTTAACCTCTTCACTTTCGTCTTTCCCATGTTTACTTCCAGTCTTTTCCTCACGAAGTACTTCACCAGTCTTCTTATCATGCCTTGCATCTCTTCTTCATTCGCCATTACCACCACATGATCTGCGTATGCCAGCGAGCAAATTCTTTTTCCTCTCACTTTTACCCCTCCCCAGCTCGCTTTGCCCAGTTCATCTTCTATATCCGCCGTCAACAAGTTGAAAAGTATTGCCTTACTCGCTTTCCGGTCAAAAGTGTTTCCCCCATCACTCCTTCCAATTTCACTCTACTCGTCGTTTCTTCGTAGAACTCCCCTACTCTTTCCCTGAGCCCATCTCTCACTCCTCTTTCCTCCAACGCCTCCATCATAATTTTCCTGTTTACTTAGTCAAACGCAGCTTTAAAATCTAGAAACAGTACCACTAGCTTGCCCCTATCCTCTGTTCACCAAATAGTTCAGCACATTGTCTATAGTTCCTATTTCCTCTTCTGAAACCCGTTTGATTTGGTGGTATCATCCCTTTCTCTCCGCTAATTCAATTTACCAATTCTTTTCCTCAACCCAACTCTTCCACCTCTAGATTCTCGAAAAATACCTGGATACCCCAAAATACACGAGTATCCTTTTATCCCGTTACTACTCATAATCCTCACCTCCTGTGTATAATAAACCCTCCTCTAGCCGACCTTATGGCAATTTTATTCATTCCCATACCATTAATCCAGCATATCCTTCATTCAAGGCTTCTCCCATTTCTAGAACTACTGGCCCCTCTTATCCCATCTTTGACCTCCAATTTCCTCATTCAGTCTTTGATCCAACGTCTGCACCCTTAAATCCAGGATCGCCATCTTTCACTAATTCTCCGACTCCTAGAACTACCAGCCCTTCTAGTCCTATTTTCGAACGCCATTTACCTCCTCCAGTTTTCGACCCAATGTTCGCACCTTCTGCTTAACTCACATCTAAATTTGCCGCCTCTATGTCTACTAGTGATGAGGTTGATAATCGATATGTAATGGCTAGGTTACGCGATAATAAGCTCTATGAAAATGTTCACCTTTATCTCTCCTATCTGTATGACAAGCTCGAATCTGTTTGTATTAGCGGTAAGACCAAAATGAATGTCATAGCATCAATTCAAAAAGAGGGCGTTCCAACTGATCCTTTTGCTCTAAACAAAATATATACCCGCTTCCATGAGACATTAAATATCTCTTCTTCTACGGTCTCTAACGATCTAGCTACAAACGGTTTGCACCTACACTCAAAACGTTTGCCTTTCGTTAATCACAACCAGAATCCAAGCCTTTGACTGTAATCCTCTTTGACTGTAGGCCTCCGTACTAAGACTTCTAACGTATATCTTAACTCCCAAAATCTTCCTGTTGATATAATTGCCCTAACGGAAACAAAACTTTGCCCTGATTTTCTGGATAGTGAATTATTTACATCTGATTTTGCTGTCTTTCGTGCGGATAGTCAAATAAGTGATCTAGCTCCCACTGGGCGCGGTGTTCTTTTTGCAGTCTACAAACGTCTCAACGCATCTCTAGTTGATATCTCCAAATCACCGTTATTTGAATTTGTGTATATTAGATTGTCTATCTCCAAGAGGTGCTTTTATCTTCTCTGTTGTTATATTCGTCCTTCTCAACCCAGCTCTGTTTATCAACTATTTGTTGATTCAGCTAGTTCCTTGATTGAAGGAGCTACTTCCAATGATGATTTTATCATCCTGGGTGGCTTTAATTTACCTGATTTGAGCTGCATACCGTCCGAGGATGAATCGTGTTTTGTTCCCTCTACCCCAACTTCTGAAAAAGAATGTATTTTTACCGATCTTCTACTCGAATCTGGCCTAGTTTAAGTTAGTGGTATTGGCAATAATTTAGGTAGACAACTTGACCTCATCTTCTCCTCGGACCCATTCAACTCCGCTGTCTCCGACAGCTGCCATCTTCTTTTTACCCTTGATCAATATCATCCTCCCTTATCTCTTATCCTCTGTTTTTTTGATAGCGCTAGTGCACTCTGTGAACCCCTTACTAATCTTTTTCAACTCTCGGTCTCACAAGCAGTTTTCCCTTCTCTTTGGAAAGAATCCTTTATTTTTCCAATGTTCAAAAAAGGATGTAAGAACGAAATCTCTAACTATCAACCAATTGCTAAACTCTGCTATCCCCAAGCTCTTTGAATGCATAATATACGACAGTCTTTATTTTCACTCCAAATCAATCGTTTCTCCACTACAGCACGGTTTCTTAAGGGTAGGTCCACCACGACAAATTTAACCCAATTTGTCACCATGACACTCGGCACTGGAAAAAGGCTGCGATGTCGATGTTATTACTACTGACTTTAGTAAGGCATTTGATAAGATCAGCCACCAAATTATCAACGTGAAACTCAAAGCGTTTGGCTTCCCACCATTATTTATCCAATGGATAAAATCTTACCTAGAAAACCTTATATGTAGGGTTGTTTTCAGAAGTGCGGTATCTAACCCAATCTTTGCCACTTCAGGCGTTCCTCAGGGCAGCCATCTTGGCCCACTCCTATTTGTGCTTGCTATTAATGACGTGAGTAGTATACTCTCCTTCTCTGACATGTCTATCTATGCAGACGATATTAAAATAATTAAGGTAATCACTTCTTCTCACAACCCTTCCCTTCTCCAATCCGACCTTAATACCTTTCTTACTTGGTGCAATAATAACTTTATGGAGCTAAATGTAAATAAATGCCAATCAATGACTTTCTCCCGCAAACGCCTACCTGCAGCTCCCCGAACATATTACTTCAGTAATGTACCTGTTCCTATTGTTTCCTCTGTTCTTGATCTTGGGATATTATGCGATAAAGAGTTGAATTTTCGGTCTCACATACATAGATCGTGTTATTGCAAGAGCAAACTCTTCCCTTGGGTTTATCAAACGGTGGTCTAAAGAATTTTCTAATCCATATGTTACCAAATCTTTATACACAACATACGTTAGACCTATCCTAGAATATGCTAGTCAGGTTTGGTCTCCTTTCCATATCACTCAATCGGCTAGAATTGAAGCAGTGCAACGAAGATTTCTCCGTTTCGCTCTGCGTAACTTTTCTTGGTCCAATCCCCTTATTTTACCCCCCTACGAAGATCGTTTACAGTTAATAGACTTACACACCCTTGCTCATCGTCGCGCTGTTGCTGACATATTATTTGTCCACAATCTTATCACTGGCACCATAGATTCTCCAGCGTTGCTACAGCTTATAAACATTAACACCAATCCCCGTAAATTAAGATCTGTCCCCTTCTTCCACCTCCCCACACACCGCACCAATTACGGCCATTTTAACTCTTTGTCCAGAATGTTACGTTTAGCAAACACCGCACAACATATCCTTCATTTCTGCCTTAGCTCTCCCTCCCTCAGACAATCTCTCCATAGCCTCTCTCTCTAAGTCCCCAACCTTCTTTAATTATCAGATAGTATTATTAAGTATATTGAACAAGTTATCTTTATTATTATTGTATCCACTTTTATGCACATTTGAACTTGTATATTAATATAATTTATAATATTATGCACACTTTTAATAAAGCTGAATAAATAAATAAATTTACTACTGCCCTCCTTACCCCCTGTTTCCCCTACCTTAGTAGAAATCCATACTCCCACTTTCCATAGCCCTAATTTTGTAGTTTAAGTCTAGATTAAGTTTTATCATATTATTTAAATTTATCTAAATATTGTTATTCCTATTTTTGTCTAACCAGCTTGTAGTAAGCGAATAAATATATACAGGGTGTCCTGTAAATAATGGATAACCTTGCAACTGGTTATAGCAGGCCTTATGACCTTCCAGAAAAAAATATAAAAAAAATATTTTCCCAGTGGTTACGTTGTTGTGGTGTTTTTTCCAAAAGTTGTTAACAAGAACTACTTTCCTCAAATACGTGAACGCTACGACCATGGATGAAAATTATTAATATTTTTTTATTTTTGTAATTTTTTAGAATAACTGTTGTAATAGATAGGTGGTAAAATTATAAAAAGTTATAATCAAATTTTTAAAATAGAAAAACATTCATATGTTTTTGATTATAATTTTGTATTTACAGCTTTAGAGTAAAAAGTATTTTTACATAAACTGAAGAGAATTGAATTTGCTACAAATTTGTACCAAAGTTTTTTTTCTAAGACCAATAACATTTAAGTTGCCATGAAAAACTTTTTTGAACTCGTTTTTCAATATGGTGGCCAAATGGTGGGGCTTTCAGCACCTTAATTCGAGTTTTATACTTGCACTGAACCCCCTTACACAACAATAGAGAAAGTCTTTGTCCAACCCAATTTGGAGGTTATTGTAACATTTTAATAGATATTTTGCGAAAATGTTAAAAGCTGCTTTATTAGATGATTGATAAATTTTCTTGGTTATTTTGTTAATACACAAGCATGTGTAATACCATTTTGGAAAGTGCATTGAATAGACAACTTTTGTAAGTAACTGGCCATTCATGTTCTCATACAATTTTAATTTATTGGAGGTGGTCAAACTTTTTTGAAAATAAATGTTTGTACTGGAAAAAATATTTTAAAAAATCATAATAACAAAATGCAATAACTACTATATAACTTTACCACCTATCTATTACAACAGTTATTCTAGAAAATTACAAAAATGAAAAAATTTTAATGATTGTTCATCCATGGTCGTAGCGTTCACCGATTTGAGGAAAGAAGTACTGGAAAGGTCATAAGGCCTGCTATAACCAGTTGCAAGGTTATATTAATTTAATTTAATTTAATTTAATTTAATTTAATTTAATTTAATTTAATTTAATTTAATTTAATTTAATTTAATTTAATTTAATTTAATGTGTTCTAATTTAATTTAATTCAGTTTAATTTAATTAATTAAATTAAATAAATTAGATTTAATTTAATTTAATAATAATTTTAACTCAAAATAATTTAAACTAATTAAATTTTATTTAATTCATAATTTTTTATGAAGCTTGAAACGTGTTTTTTGTATTTGTATTTCAAGTTTAATTTGAAAGAGTTTATTACCGAAAATAATGCTTAAAAATTTTTAAAAAGTTAATTATTTTCAAAACAATGAATTGAATAACACTTATATTACTTGTCATTTCTTCAAAGTAAAATAAAATATTTTTTTTTGTTTTTCTTTTATTGCAATTTTCTTAAAGGTCAACCTGCACTTTTTTGGGTCAGCAGTTATATGTCATTATGGGCGAGTATACTCTTCAACTGTGTCGTTGTGATAAATATGATTGTTGCATTCTTCTATCCTTTCGATAATACTGTGCCCGGTAAGATAGTAATTTATTTATTTTTAAATTTCATTAACTGTTTCATCTTTTTTTTTAGAACTTCCTCTTCATGTTTCTTGGCTATTTTGGGCAATAATGTTATTTTCCCTTGTGATTGTCATTATGTTGCCACGTGAATCTGGAATTCGAACTCTTATTGGTTCAGTGATATTACGGTTTATATTTCTTATTGGACCGGAACCAACTCTCTGGTTATTGGGATCAGTGACTGTGAGTTAAAATTTTATATCTTTTTGTTTAAATCTTATTTATTTAATTTCTTTCTTCTACAGGTGGCATTAAAAGGAGTTCATATCATTAGTATAATGGGAAATCAAGGAACTTTAGAGAAGAATTTTTTTAAACTTATTACAGACTTTCAACTTTTTTACCATTTTGGTTACATATGTTTTGTCTTTTGTGGCCTTCTAGTTCATCCATTTTTCTATTCGCTATTGGTGAGTTAAAAGAAAAATATTCCTATGATTATAACAACGGCGATTTTTGAAAATTTCCAAATGATTATCATTTATTGAGGCAGTAGTTATAATAATTGTCAAAAATGCAATCGTTCTGCTTGCACAATTAAATCTTGCTCAAAGTCATCTGATCTTTTTGCGTCATATAGGTTTCTTTTAATGCAGAGTTGCACTGCAGCTGCCGATGATATTTATGAACACGTAGCTGGGGCAAACTGCATTATCTAACACAGTGTTTTTCAAACTTTTTGAGTACGCCACCACTTTGTTAGTTCACATTCATAGAATACATAATTTTAAAAGCGACATGAATCGAGCCCATCAAAATCTCCTCTTCCAAACAGAGCTCAGATGGCTGTCAGAAGAAAACATATTTTTAGATTAAGAGCCCACAGCAGATTTTGGGTGTGATTGATAACAAAAAAAGAAGTGCAGGCATCGAAAACTTCATTAAAGGCTGTTCAAAAAATCGAAGCCTTGTAATCGAAAACCGGAGCCTTAGTGATAAAACATATGAATACAACTTCAAGGGTAGTCGTGTTAGCCGACATTGGGATGGTATGCTCTGAATTCAATGTAAGAACCATTGATAAATTCTGAATAAAGACAAAAAAGAGGAAAATATTTAGAGCTGGCAAAAGTGGCCAAGATTGTTAGTGCCATTCACCATTTCATACCTATGTGAACTCATGTTCACTTCCTTCAATAGGAAAATGCTTTATTAACACTTCAAAGATACAACCAAGTTTTGAACATTTAATAAAAGAAAAACAGTTGCAACCGTGTCTCACTAAAAAATGTTGTGTTAATTTTTTTAGTGCCTTGTACCTAATGGCCTGCGAACGCGACCCCCCTAGTTATTCTTGGCGACCCCCTAGGGGTTCGCGACCCACAGTTTGAACAATACTGATCTAACACAACAGCTTTGCTCCAAATATTGACCAAAACTGCCAATTTTTAGTATCAGTCACCAATTTTTGCCCAATTCCTGTTCCGCACTTCAAAAATTGGGTAGTTTTGGAGGAAGAGAGCGTGCACGAGAGAGTAAACATTTTGCCTTCCTGACAAATTCTGCCGTATTAAAAGTTTCACACTTTTTTCGGAAACTTGCTTCTCTCTGAAAGAATTTCATACAAACTTAACAGCCTGCCAATTTTTGCCGAAAAATCTTTAGAACACACTGCTAACATGTAAGCAGTTAAAACTCGTTTTTGCGTTTCCGAACAATAGACTTTTGCAGATTGATTTTAAGAGCATTTTTGATCCAGATAACTTTTTCGAAAATGGCCTATTCAACTAATATATTCAAAAGTCTAAGCATCATAAAATTTTTTGCCAAAATGATTTTAATAAAACTACGTTTTTTGTGTACTTTTCAGTTATTCGACGTAGTTTACCGCGAAGAGACATTAGTAAATGTCATTCGATCTGTGACACGAAATGGTCGATCAATTGTTCTAACGGCTGTTTTAGCTTTAATTCTTGTATACCTTTTCTCTATAATAGGCTATATATTCTTTAAAGATGACTTTTTGGTACCTGTTGATCCAGATTTGCCTTCTGGTAATTTATGCTTGTCAAAGATTTGCTGTTCGTTCTTTGTTCTAACGTTTTTTTTTTTAATTATTTTAGAAGAGAATGAACCACTTATAAACCACCTTACTGGTCAGCGAATCAATGGGGACTCGTGTATTTCTCCTGAAGATGTCGCTAAAATGCGAAACGAAGCTTCTGATGGAGAACAAAAAGAACGTGCCTGCGATTCACTGGTCATGTGTATTGTAACAACATTGAATCAAGGTCTGCGTAATGGTGGTGGTATTGGTGATATTTTAAGAGCTCCGTCTAGTAAGGTAACAATGAAAAAATAAAAATATATAGTTGAACGCATATTCTTATTTTCTTTCTTTTGTTGTAATTTATCTTATAGGAAGGACTCTTTGCAGCACGTGTCATCTATGATCTTCTCTTCTTCTTCATTGTGATTATTATTGTACTTAACTTAATTTTCGGTGTGATAATCGATACATTTGCCGATCTCAGAAGTGAAAAACAACAAAAGGAATTGATTTTAAAGAATACCTGTTTCATTTGTGGTTTGAATAGGTCGGCATTCGATAACAAAACCGTTAGTTTCGAGGAACATATCAAAAGCGAACACAACATGTGGCACTATTTGTACTTTATTGTTTTGGTTAAGGTGAAAGATCCAACCGAATTCACCGGACCCGAAAGCTATGTATATGGTATGGTCAAGGCTGGTATTCTAGATTGGTTTCCGCGATTGCGAGCAATGTCATTGGCAGCGGTTGACTCAGATGGTGATCAAATTGAATTAAGAAGTTTGCAGGTGAACTTGGAAGAAACACAGATATTGGTTACGAATTTATCACAGCAATTGCGTGAATTAAAAGACCATATGACAGAGCAAAGGAAACAAAAACAACGGTTAGGTCTATTGAATCCTGGAGCCTCCACACTAGCAGGATACCAGTTTGGTTGAAAATAGTTGTAGACAAATGTGTGTATGGAATTATATATGTATGTAGATTAGAAAGAATATGAAACAGTTATGCAAATGGCAGCGATGTATGCGTTTGTAATTTATTTTTAGATCTGATAAATTAGTTAGATGGTTGTGTTTAAAGTCGATTAATGAGTTTTATTTCCATAATAATTGAATCGAATTACACCATACATTTTAGCCGATGCACGGCGACATGAAAATGCAGTTAAAATCAACAAGAAGGCACAATGGTCAAAAGACCTATTCACCATCAACGTCACCAACAACGCAAGAACATGTGTTTCAAGTTCTAAATGAAATTATTCGAAACCCAGCTGGAATGCTTTCGGAAAGCACTTACGCTTGGAAACATTTTATTCAGTGACGAAGCACATTTCCATATTGATGGATATGTTAACAAACAAAATATTCGATACTGGTGCCCCAACGATGTAGTTTTTTTCATATTGAATTTTAAAGTTGAAAATATTCCGCTGGACACCCTTTATTTTAGATCTCATTACTTTTTTTGGCTGACTGTTTACGCACAGGTTTCTTGTACATATAAGAATGTAGCTCTTTTCTTTGCAAGTCTACGCATATCTATGCAGATTTACGCATTTCTATGCATATATACGCAGATCTACGCAAGTCGCTTTGGATGCGTATATCTAGTAGAAGGTTCTGGTTTTCAGTTTTGGAAAGCTCTTGAAAATCTCTCGATTTTTGATTTTCCTTGCCTTCTACAAGGCATGGATTCCGGAATATCGCCATCCAAAGAAAATCAGACTTATTATGAGTTTCACGTGAATAACATTCCACCCGGAAAAATTGACATTTCACTTTTCGCCTATTTTGAGTTTCGCCCGGAAAATGAAAATTCCCCTTTTTTGTGAGTACTCATTTCAGGCGAAATGTATCGTAATTAAGATCTTAAATGATCACTTATTTTTTGAAGGTGAACAAAAGATAAACAGGTGGTGCGGGTGCCCTTTGCGTAAGTTTATTGTTTATTTTGGGCCAAGAGAAGTTCGGGTGAAACTCATAATATAAGAAGGTTTTATAATACAAATTCTATATACTACTGAAATAAATCAGCCAAGTAGATGACTTAGCATTAAGGATTGGACTTGTTGAATTACTGATTCAAAATAGCTTTTTATGGCCTTTAGTCCTATAAATTGGCGTTTCGTTCGGCTTACTCACTTGAACTCATCAGTGACATAGTGAGGGCTTTGTCATACGCAATTTATATTAAGTTCAGTTCAACTTACATGAACATGAACAACTTACAACGAAAATCCACTGTAAACTATATCCAACAAGATTAGAATTCCTAATCATTAAGCTGGAAGTTTTTTTGCCCTGGGCCAGGCAACTCATAATAGCTTTAAAAATTCCGGGGGAACAAAATTTTTGCGGGTGAAATATTTTCCGGGCGAAACTTATAATAATAAGGCTGAATATGTAGGTGCTTGGGCAGAAAATCGGTAAAAACACTTTGGATGCAAATATTTCCTCAACCAGACCATTAAAACAAATTTGGGTTGCATGTGTCTATAGAGTATCAGTAGAACTTTCCAAAAACGTATGACACGATTTATTTCATTGGCCGTTTTCGAAAACGTCAAATCAAAGTCTATTTGATCATCAATTGATCGTAACTTTTGGACGCAGGTTCAGCGATCGTCAAATATGCAATAGTCCTTGCACAAAGTAAGTTTGATCAACGTTAGTCAATTTACTTGCAAACGCATTTGACGTTTACAAATACGCTCTCTGGTTTTTATATATTTTTTTCGTCAACCCGATTTTTTTACTGCACAGCTGCATTATCGAACACAATGCTAATGCAGTAGAATTTATATTTGCGTTTTCGAACAGAAGACTTATGCAGTTTGCATTTAAGAACATTCTTCAATTGCATTTTTGACGCAATTGACGTTTTCGAAAACGGCCATTAGCTTTAAAAAAAAAGTCTTAAAAAAAAAACGGCATGGGGGGTTGTCCATGGTTTTCTTCGAAATCGATGAAAAATTTCGTGACAAAATGTTTACATTTTTGGAAAGGTGTGTCAGTTTCCTATTCAGCATTGAAAACCGCAACAATTTTGAAGGCTCGGTTCGTAAGATATTCGCATCTAACGGATTGCGTTGGATGCAGAAAATCGATAAAAACACTTTGGATGGGAATTTTTTTTAAAAACGGCAAGGGGTTAGCCATGCTTTTCTTCGAAATCCATGGAAAATGTTTGAGATAAAATTTTTTCATTTTTGCAAAGGTGTGTTAATTTCCTATTCAGCATTGAAAACCGCAACAATTTTGAAGGCTCGGTTCGTAAGATATTCGCATCTATCGGATTGGGTTGGGGGCAGAAAATCGGTAAAAACACAATATGGGAATATTTTTTTAAAAACGGCAAGGGGTTAGTCCATGCTTTTCATCGAAATCCTTAAAAAATGTTCGTGATGAAATTTTTACATTTTTGCAAAGGTGTGTTAATTTTCTATTCAGCATTGAAAACCGCAACAATTTTGAAGGCTCGGTTCCTAAGTCATTCGCATCTAACGGATTGCGTTGGGGGCAGAAAACCGGTAAAAACACACCATTTTTGGAAAGGTGTGTTAATTTCCTATTCAGCATTGAAAACCGCAACAATTTTGAAGGCTCGGTTCGTAAGATATTCGCATCTAACGGATTGCGTTGGGGGCAGAAAATCGGTAAAAACACTTTGGATGGGAATATTTTTTTAAAAACGGCAAGGGGTTAGTCCATGCTTCTCATCGAAATCCTTAAAAAATGTTCGTGATGAAATTTTTACATTTTTGCAAAGGTGTGTTAATTTTCTATTCAGCATTGCAAACCGCAACAATTTTGAAAGCTTGATTCGTAAGATATTCGCATCTAACGGATTGGGTTGGGGGCAGAAAATCGGTAAAAACACTTTGGATGGAAATATTTTTTTAAAAACGGCAAGGGGTTAGTCCATGCTTTTCATCGAAATCCTTAAAAAATGTTCGTGATGAAATTTTTACATTTTTGGAAAGGTGTGTTAATTTCCTATTCAGCATTGAAAACCGCAACAATTTTGAAGGCTCGGTTCGTAAGATATTCGCATCTAACGGATTGGGTTGGGGGCAGAAAATCGGTAAAAACACAATATGGGAATATTTTTTTAAAAACGGCAAGGGGTTAGTCCATGCTTTTCATCGAAATCCTTAAAAAATGTTCGTGATGAAATTTTTACATTTTTGGAAAGGTGTGTTAATTTCCTATTCAGCATTGAAAACCACAACAATTTTGAAGGCTCGGTTCGTAAGATATTTGCATCTAACGGATTGGGTTGGGGGCTGAAAATCGGTAAAAACACTGTATGGGAATATTTTTAAAAACGGCAAGGGGTTAGTCCATGCTTTTCATCGAAATCCTTAAAAAATGTTCGTGATGAAATTTTTACATTTTTGGAAAGGTGTGTTAATTTCCTATTCAGCATTGAAAACCGCAACAATTTTGAAGGCTCGGTTCGTAAGATATTCGCATCTAACGGATTGCGTTGGGGGCAGAAAATCGGTAAAAGCACTTTGGATGGGAATATTTTTTTAAAAACGGCAAGGGGTTAGTCCCTGCTTTTCATCGAAATCAATAAAAAATGTTCGTGATGAAATTTTTACATTTTTTGAAAGGTGTGTTAATTTCCTATTCAGCATTGAAAACCACAACAATTTTGAAGGCTCGGTTCGTAAGATATTCGCATCTAACGGATTGCGTTGGGGGCAGAAAATCGGTAAAAACACTTGGATGGGAATATTTTTTTAAAAACGGCAAGGGGTTAGTCCATGCTTTTCGTCGAAATCCATGGAAAATTTTTGTGATGAAATTTTTTCATTTTTGCAAAGGTGTGTTAATTTCCTATTCAGCATTGAAAACCACAACAATTTTGAAGGCTCGGTTCGTAAGATATTCGCATCTAACGGATTGCGTTGGGGGCAGAAAATCGGTAAAAACACTGTATGGGAATATTTTTTTAAAAACGGCAAGGGGTTAGTCCATGCTTTTCGTCGAAGTCCATGGGAAATTTTTGTGATGAAATTTTTTCATTTTTGCAAAGGTGTGTTAATTTCCTAATCAGCATTGAAAACCGCTACAATTTTGAAGGCTCGGTTCGTAAGATATTCGCATCTAACGGATTGCGTTGGGGGCAGAAAATCGGTAAAAACACTTTGGATGGGAATATTTTTAAAAAACAGTAAGGGGTTAGCCTATGCTTTTCGTCGAAATCCTTGGAAAATTTTTGTGATGAAATTTTTACATTTTTGCAAAGGTGTGTTAATTTCCTATTCAGCATTGAAAACTGCAACAATTTTGAAGGCTCGGTTCGTAAGATATTCGCATCTAACGGATTGCGTTGGGGGCAGAAGATCGGTAAAAACGCTTTGGATGGGAATATTTTTAAAAAACGGCAAGGGGTTAGCCCATGCTTTTCGTCGAAATCCTTGGAAAATTTTTGTGATGAAATTTTTTCATTTTTGCAAAGGTGTGTTAATTTCCTATTCAGCATTGAAAACCGCAACAATTTTGAAGGCTCGGTTCCTAAGATATTCGCATCTAACGGATTGCGTTGGGGGCAGAAAATCGGTAAAAACACTGTATGGGAATATTTTTTTAAAAACGGCAAGGGGTTAGTCCCTGCTTTTCATCGAAATCCTTAAAAAATGTTCGTGATGAAATTTTTACATTTTTGGAAAGGTGTGTTAATTTCCTATTCAGCATTGAAAACCACAACAATTTTGAAGGCTCGGTTCGTAAGATATTTGCATCTAACGGATTGCGGTGGGGGCTGAAAATCGGTAAAAACACTGTATGGGAATATTTTTAAAAACGGCAAGGGGTTAGTCCATGCTTTTCATCGAAATCCTTAAAAAATGTTCGTGATGAAATTTTTACATTTTTGGAAAGGTGTGTTAATTTCCTATTCAGCATTGAAAACCGCAACAATTTTGAAGGCTCGGTTCGTAAGATATTCGCATCTAACGGATTGCGTTGGGGGCAGAAAATCGGTAAAAGCACTTTGGATGGGAATATTTTTTTAAAAACGGCAAGGGGTTAGTCCCTGCTTTTCATCGAAATCAATAAAAAATGTTCGTGATGAAATTTTTACATTTTTTGAAAGGTGTGTTAATTTCCTATTCAGCATTGAAAACCACAACAATTTTGAAGGCTCGGTTCGTAAGATATTCGCATCTAATGGATTGCGTTGGGGGCAGAAAATCGGTAAAAACACTGTATGGGAATATTTTCTTAAAAACGGCAAGGGGTTAGTCCCTGCTTTTCATCGAAATCCTTAAAAAATGTTCGTGATGAAATTTTTACATTTTTGGAAAGGTGGTGTTAATTACCTATTCAGCATTGAAAACCGCAACAATTTTGAAGGCTCGGTTCGTAAGATATTCGCATCTAACGGATTGCGTTGGGGGCAGAAAATCGGTAAAAACACTTGGATGGGAATATTTTTTTAAAAACGGCAAGGGGTTAGTCCATGCTTTTCGTCGAAATCCATGGAAAATTTTTGTGATGAAATTTTTTCATTTTTGCAAAGGTGTGTTAATTTCCTATTCAGCATTGAAAACCACAACAATTTTGAAGGCTCGGTTCGTAAGATATTCCATCTAACGGATTGCGTTGGGGGCAGAAGATCGGTAAAAACGCTTTGGATGGGAATATTTTTAAAAAACGGCAAGGGGTTAGCCCATGCTTTTCGTCGAAATCCTTGGAAAATTTTTGTGATGAAATTTTTTCATTTTTGCAAAGGTGTGTTAATTTCCTATTCAGCATTGAAAACCGCAACAATTTTGAAGGCTCGGTTCGTAAGATATTCGCATCTAACGGATTGCGTTGGGGGCAGAAAATCGGTAAAAACACTGTATGGGAATATTTTTTTAAAAACGGCAAGGGGTTAGTCCCTGCTTTTCATCGAAATCCTTAAAAAATGTTCGTGATGAAATTTTTACATTTTTGGAAAGGTGTGTTAATTTCCTATTCAGCATTGAAAACCACAACAATTTTGAAGGCTCGGTTCGTAAGATATTTGCATCTAACGGATTGCGGTGGGGGCTGAAAATCGGTAAAAACACTGTATGGGAATATTTTTAAAAACGGCAAGGGGTTAGTCCATGCTTTTCATCGAAATCCTTAAAAAATGTTCGTGATAAAATTTTTACATTTTTGGAAAGGTGTGTTAATTTCCTATTCAGCATTGAAAACCGCAACAATTTTGAAGGCTCGGTTCGTAAGATATTCGCATCTAACGGATTGCGTTGGGGGCAGAAAATCGGTAAAAGCACTTTGGATGGGAATATTTTTTTAAAAACGGCAAGGGGTTAGTCCATGCTTTTCGTCGAAGTCCATGGGAAATTTTTGTGATGAAATTTTTTCATTTTTGCAAAGGTGTGTTAATTTCCTAATCAGCATTGAAAACCGCTACAATTTTGAAGGCTCGGTTCGTAAGATATTCGCATCTAACGGATTGCGTTGGGGGCAGAAGATCGGTAAAAACGCTTTGGATGGGAATATTTTTAAAAAACGGCAAGGGGTTAGCCCATGCTTTTCGTCGAAATCCTTGGAAAATTTTTGTGATGAAATTTTTTCATTTTTGCAAAGGTGTGTTAATTTCCTATTCAGCATTGAAAACCGCAACAATTTTGAAGGCTCGGTTCCTAAGATATTCGCATCTAACGGATTGCGTTGGGGGCAGAAAATCGGTAAAAACACTGTATGGGAATATTTTTTTAAAAACGGCAAGGGGTTAGTCCCTGCTTTTCATCGAAATCCTTAAAAAATGTTCGTGATGAAATTTTTACATTTTTGGAAAGGTGGTCTTAATTACCTATTCAGCATTGAAAACCACAACAATTTTGAAGGCTCGGTTCGTAAGATATTCGCATCTAACGGATTGCGTTGGGGGCAGAAAATCGGTAAAAACACTTTGGATGGGAATATTTTTTTAAAAACGGCAAGGGGTTAGTCCATGCTTTTCGTCGAAGTCCATGGGAAATTTTTGTGATGAAATTTTTTCATTTTTGCAAAGGTGTGTTAATTTCCTAATCAGCATTGAAAACCGCTACAATTTTGAAGGCTCGGTTCGTAAGATATTCGCATCTAACGGATTGCGTTGGGGGCAGAAGATCGGTAAAAACGCTTTGGATGGGAATATTTTTAAAAAACGGCAAGGGGTTAGCCCATGCTTTTCGTCGAAATCCTTGGAAAATTTTTGTGATGAAATTTTTTCATTTTTGCAAAGGTGTGTTAATTTCCTATTCAGCATTGAAAACCGCAACAATTTTGAAGGCTCGGTTCCTAAGATATTCGCATCTAACGGATTGCGTTGGGGGCAGAAAATCGGTAAAAACACTGTATGGGAATATTTTTTTAAAAACGGCAAGGGGTTAGTCCCTGCTTTTCATCGAAATCCTTAAAAAATGTTCGTGATGAAATTTTTACATTTTTGGAAAGGTGGTCTTAATTACCTATTCAGCATTGAAAACCGCAACAATTTTGAAGGCTCGGTTCGTAAGATATTCGCATCTAACGGATTGCGTTGGGGGCAGAAAATCGGTAAAAACACTTGGATGGGAATATTTTTTTAAAAACGGCAAGGGGTTAGTCCATGCTTTTCGTCGAAATCCATGGAAAATTTTTGTGATGAAATTTTTTCATTTTTGCAAAGGTGTGTTAATTTCCTATTCAGCATTGAAAACCACAACAATTTTGAAGGCTCGGTTCGTAAGATATTCGCATCTAACGGATTGCGTTGGGGGCAGAAAATCGGTAAAAACACTTTGGATGGGAATATTTTTAAAAAACAGTAAGGGGTTAGCCTATGCTTTTCGTCGAAATCCTTGGAAAATTTTTGTGATGAAATTTTTACATTTTTGCAAAGGTGTGTTAATTTCCTATTCAGCATTGAAAACTGCAACAATTTTGAAGGCTCGGTTCGTAAGATATTCGCATCTAACGGATTGCGTTGGGGGCAGAAGATCGGTAAAAACGCTTTGGATGGGAATATTTTTAAAAAACGGCAAGGGGTTAGCCCATGCTTTTCGTCGAAATCCTTGGAAAATTTTTGTGATGAAATTTTTTCATTTTTGCAAAGGTGTGTTAATTTCCTATTCAGCATTGAAAACCACAACAATTTTGAAGGCTCGGTTCGTAAGATATTCGCATCTAACGGATTGGGTTGGGGGCAGAAAATCGGTAAAAACACTGGATGGGAATATTTTTTTAAAAACGGCAAGGGGTTAGTCCATGCTTTTCATCGAAATCCTTAAAAAATGTTCGTGATGAAATTTTTACATTTTTGGAAAGGTGTGTTAATTACCTATTCAGCATTAAGAACCGCAATTATTTTGAAGGCTCGGTTCGTAAGAAATTCGCATCTAACGGATTGCGTTGGGGGCAGAAAATCGCTAAAAACACTGGATAGGAATATTTTTTTAAAAACGGCAAGGGGTTAGTCCATGCTTTTCTTCGAAATCCATGGAAAATTTCTGTGATGAAATTTTTACATTTTTGCAAAGGTTTGTTAATTTCCTATTCGGCATTAAGAACCGCAACAATTTTGAAAGCTCGTAAGATATTCGCATCTAACGGATTGCGTTGGGGGCAGAAAATCGCTAAAAACACTTTGGATGGGAATATTTTTTTAAAAACTGTAAGGGGTTAGCTCATGCTTTTCTTCGAATTCCATAGAAAACTTTTGTGATGAAATTTTTACATTTTTGCAAAGGTGTGTTAATTTCCTATTCAGCATTGAAAACCGCAACAATTTTGAAGGCTCGGAAAAACTCGGTATGACCTCTGTTTTTTATAAAATTCATTGTGCCTTTGTATGTATGCAATTGATTTCGAAACTACTGAATAGATTGAGCTCAAATTTGCAGAGAATATTTCGTACATACCTTGTACTATTTCTGCAAAGTTTGGCTAAAATCAGTTCACTGGTTTTTGAGGAGGGGCAGAATTGCACGCCGGGTACCCAATAAAAATAAAGCGTTTTGAGATAAAACTTTGTTTTTAATTTTATTATTTTTATTGAACAGTGATTGTTAAAGAAAACTTGCTTATTACAGCCTACGAACTTTCAAAAATAAGATCTGCCAAAAAACGCGAACTGATAGTACAGTCAAACTCGTTTATTTTGAATTTTTAAAATCATATTTTTTTTATTTTTTTTTATAACTATTCATAAAAAAGTTCGATTTTATAAACAGAAAAAATTTGTGAGTGTGTTAGTATTAATGTACATAAAGTAAGAGGTCCGATTAGGCGAGAAAAATATACATGTGTACCTAGGTTGACTGATTATACCTACAAACATGAAATAATCAAAATTTGTGGATTAAAACGTTTTTTCTATAGTAATTGTATTATTGTGTATGCGTAGACCTTTGTATAAATGCGAAGATCTGCGTATAAATGCGTAGATCTGCATAGAAATGCGTTGACCTGCGTATAAATGCGTAGATCTGCGTAGAAATGCGTAGACCTGCGTAGAAATGCATAGATCTGCGTATAAATGCATAGACCTGCGTATAAATGCGTAAATCTGCGTAGAAATGCATAGACCGTAAAAATGCGTACCTAAGTATAATTGCGTAGACATACTTAGATCTACGTAGAAATGCGTAAACTTGCGTAGAATTACGTAGATCTGCGTATAAATGTGTAGACCTGCGTTAAATGCATAGACCTTCGAATAAATGCGAAGACCTGCGTATAAAAGCGTTGACCTGCGTAGATCTGCGTATAAATGCGTAGACCTGCGTATAAATGCGTAGACCTGCGTAAAAATGCGTGGATCTGCACAAAATTGCGTAGACATACGTAGATCTACGTAGAAATGCGTAAACCTGCGTAGAAATGCGTAGATCTGCGTATAAATGTGTAGATCTGCGTTAAATGCGTAGATCTACGTATAGATGCGTAGAAATGCGTAAACCTGCGTAGAAATGCGAAGATGGGCTGAGAAATAAGTAGACCTGCGTATAAATGCGTAGACCTGCGTATAAATGGGTAGATCTGCGTATAAATGCGCAGATCTGCTTATAAACGCGTAGATCTGCGTAGAAATGCGAAGGCCTGCATATAAATGCGTACATGTGCATATAAATATGTAGACCTGCGCATAAATGCGTAGACATGCGTACACCTGCGTATAAATGCGTACATCTCCGTATTAATGCGTAGATCTGCGTATAAATGCGTAGACTTGCGTATAAATATGTATATCTGCGACGACCTGTGTATAAATGCAAAGACCTGCGTATAAATGCGTAGACCTTCGTAGAAATGCGTAGACCTGCGTAGAAATGCGTAGATGGGCTGAGAAATAAGTAGACCTGCGTATAAATGCGTAGACCTGCGTATAAATGCGTACATCTGCGTATTAATGCGTAGATCAGCGTAGAAATGCGTAGACCTGCGTAAGACCTGCGTAGAAATGTGTAAACCTGCGTAAAAATGCGTAGATCTGCGTATAAATGCATTGACCTGCGTAGAAATGCGTAGATCTGCGAATAAATGCGTAAAGTTGCGTAGAACTGCGTAGATTGGCGTATATATGCGTAGTTCTGCGAAGAAATGCGTAGAATTGCGTATAAATGCGTAGAAAAAAACTTTTTAACCCACAAATTTTTATTATTTCATGTTTTTAATAAAATCAGTCAGCTTAGGTACATAGGTATATTTCTCTCGCCTAATCGGACCTCTATTTTTATGTATATTAATACTAACACACTCACACATTTTTATGTTTATAAAATCGAACTTTTTTATGAATAGTTATAAAATAAATAAGAAAATGTGATTTTAAAAATTCAAAATAAATGGGTTTGACAGTACTATCAGTTCGCGTTTTTTGGCAGATCTTATTTTTGGAAGTTCGTAGGCTGTAATAAGCAATTGACGTGCACTGCAATTTATTTTATTAAAAATACAAAAAAGTTTCCGGAAGTATACGCATATCTACGCAGATCTACGCATTTCTACGCAGATCTACGCATTAATACGCAATTCTACGCATTAATACGCAGATCTACGCAAGTCACTTTTGATGCGTATATCTCAAGAACCAGATATCGTAGAAGGTTCTGGTTTTCAGTTATGGAGAGCTTTTGAAAATATCTCTCGATTTTTGGTTTTTCTTGCCTTCTTAAGGGTGTTTTTTTTAAGACGTGTGGTTTTCAAGAAGAAATAAAATGCATATGTTATATATTTTATATGTTATCCCCAAGAATTTAGCTTTATTGTAAGGATAAGGGTTTGCCATTATGTTTTAAAAATGATTTCGGGCAAGTGGTCGCTGCGGCTGGCTCGAATAAATTCCAGCCGAGAGGCCCAATTTTCGATCACGAATTTTCAA
The DNA here is from genome assembly GCA_963921185.1 of Dasysyrphus tricinctus. Classification (NCBI taxonomy): domain Eukaryota; kingdom Metazoa; phylum Arthropoda; class Insecta; order Diptera; family Syrphidae; genus Dasysyrphus; species Dasysyrphus tricinctus. The sequence goes on from OY992530.1 coordinate 246,765,387, forward strand.
CCACCAATTTTTGACGCTATGGCGGATGGACTCATTCGGGTCTTCTTCGATACTCTGCTCCACAGCAGCAATAGCGTCTTCGGTGCGCACTGTACGGGCGGCGGCGTGGCATGGGTTGCGTCACGCACCGCGGTGTCCTACGGCGTACGTGCTACCGGATACCCTTTCCCCACCACATACCGTTCAGACTCATTTGTGCACTTTTCGGCCTAATATACAAACAAATTTTGGAAAATAGACCAGAAAAACTGTGTTTATACTTTTTGGGTTTAATTGCCAAAAATAATTTGGAAATTACACCAAAAATCTTATTTTTTTGGGCGCTTTTTCCTTAATTTTTATTCCAATATATTGCGGACTTTCATATCCAAAAAACTTCTTCTTTTGTAAAAATCATTTAAAATATAACATTTCCCTATTTTACCCAAATTAGTGTCATTATTGAGTATTCTTTGAACTAGCTTAATTAGTTCATTTTATAGTACCCAGCTTGTCTATTATTCATTTAATATAAAATAATGAAAATGTTAACTGTGAGACTGGTCAACAGCATTCCAAAACAAAGCCTGATCCAAACGTGCCAATTCCATAGGTCAAATTTACTTACCAAAAATTATAGTAAACAAAGCCGTCTAACTCTCCACCAAAATAATTTCAGTATTGTTTTTTATATTACAAATTTTAAAGCCACACCATCTTAGAAAGGGTATTAAAAGGTATTGATATTCACAGCTACCTTGATAGTCTTTCCATAACTCAATTAAACTAAACAACCCTTTCACTTGGATTATGATTATATCAAAGAAGTCTCGCACGTGATTGCGGGCAAATTGTCTCATCAATGAAATCGAAAGTTTTCATAGATTTGTCTGCAATCTGAGCGGATTGCATAAATATGAAGATCTTTTCCTTGTCAGTATCAAAACACCCAACGCCTTCGTTCAGTAAGCAAGTAAAAACCTAAGAAAATGGCTTCAAACTTATCTGTAAGAAAACTGATGTCCACTATGTATATTTTTTTTAACTTTGATTATTTTTATCAGATTATCTTCCTGTTTGCCTTCGGAAGCGTTCTAATTGCAACAAATAGTGCAGTTGAAGCGGATAAAGTTAAGAAGCGTGAACTTCCTCTTTTCGGACATGGATATAACTTCTTTGGTGGTGCATCTTTGAGTGGATGGAAACCTGGAAGTGGATCCAATTTAGGACCATGGAACGCCGGGTAACTTGAAATTCTTTATACAAAAAAAAAAGCAAATAAAATGAATAATTTTTGTTTTGAAAAGGCCATCTCCTGCTGAAGTGACCAATGCAATTGCAGCAGCTAAACAAGCTTCTGCAAATGTTCTTATTGCCCAGCAGCAAATGCAAGCAGCTAGAGAAAATGTTCTCAAACAACAACGCATGGCAATGGAGCGTGAAGCAGCAGCCACAATTCTTACTCAAAAGAGCCAAGCCGCTGCAGCTATTCAGAGATCAGAAGCAGCAGCTGCAGCTCAAGGTGTTGTTCTGGCCCAGCAGCGTTTGGCTGCTTCAAAATCTGCTGTTGCTCATCAGCAGCGTATTGCCGCTGCTAAAGAAGCTGAAGCTGCTTCTGCCTTACAGCGTTCTGCACATGCTGCAGCAGCTGAGATTCAGAAATCTGAATATGAAGCATCAAAATTGGGCACGTTTATACAAAATGGAGCTGCATCGAATGCACATCATTTATCATTGACAAAGGACAATGCTTTCAGTCCTATTAATTCGGGAACAAATCATGTTTCGAATTTGGAGTTGTATGGTCCTTGGCAAAGCTCTGCGGTTGGTGCTGCTGGACCATCAAGCAATGGCAAAGCAGGACCCTGGTATTAATAATATTTAAAAATTGATTTTATTTCATATTTTATATTTTTAACTAATTCATGCAATAAAACTATTCCCATTTTGAAACCCAAAATGTAAACTTTATTTTTTTTACTTGATCAAAAGGATATGAAGAGTGCATTGTTTAAAATACCTTTCACTTTTTGTCTGCCAACTACTATTCTGCCTCTGTTTAAGCGTTTGTATCTCTAGCTGTTAGCAGGAAAAGTGTTATACCCCTATAACTATGTTTTATAAGTGTTATAGCGCACTGCAATAGTTATTGGGCTATAACATGGATGAGAACGCGTTAGGCTGTTTTGAGAGATAAATTCTCCGGGTGATTTTTGGTCCCGTCTGCATAGATGGGGAATGGAGAAGAAGATACAACCACGAACTGTATGGGCTGTACAACGACACTGACCTAGCCTCAAAAGTGAAAAGCCAACGACTAAGATGGCTGGGTCACCTAGAGCGAATGGACACCAATGCTCCGGCCCGGAAAGTCTTCGAATCCAACCCCGTGGGATAACGCAGTAGAGGTGGACAGCGTAAAAGGTGGCGCACGCAAGTGGAAGAGGACCTCAACCAACTTGGCGTGCGAAACTGGAGACAGCTAGCTAGAAACCGAGCCGGCTGGAAGAAGCTTGTTGGTTGAGGCCCTGGTCCACCCCGGACTGTAGCGCCTTAAGTAAGTAAGTAAGTAAAGTATTTTGAATAAGAGAATTATATAGATGATAAGGTTAAAAAGCTCAAAAGTATAACTCAATTTTTTTTTTTAATGTATAATGATTTTATTAGGTATAAATATAACTTTTACATTTAATAATCTTTTTGTAATATTAGTTTTATATAAATCTAAATTATCTTATAGACAAAATTAAATTAATACAATCTTAACATAACTATAATAAGAAAAAATGTTAATATTAAATTTAGTAGAAATGTGCTTTGATATGTTGGGTTGCTAATCTTTTAAATTGGTGAAAATTAGACTCCTCTTTGATCGCTCGCGGTAGGCTGTTGAACAGCTGTACTCCCTGGTACATAGTTGATTTTTGAGTGCTGGTTCGATTGAATCTTTCAAGACGAAAATCGTTTGCTGTCCTTAGGGAATATGGTTGTGATTCACTGACAGTTCTTAGTTTGTTTGTGAGATACTGTGGAAACAAATTATGCTTTACATTAAAAACAAATATTAATACCTTTAACATAATCCGTTGGTTTACGTTTAACCACAACAATGATTGTAACATATAACTTATCGGCGTATAAATATTGCACTTAAGTATTGCACGCCATTGCTTTATTTTGTAGGACCTGTAACCTTTGCTTAAGTTCTATATTGCACATAAATAAGATAGTTGCACAGTAGTCAAAATGCGGTAAGATAATTGAGTTAAAAATCATAACTGAATTTGTGAAATTTAGCCTTTTGCGTAATCTACACAGCAAACCTACTTTCTTACTAATTTTTGCACATACATAATCTGAATGATCTTTAAAATTTAGGTCCTTATCAATAATAACACCTAAATATTTTGTTGACGACACTTGCTCAATCTTTTCACTGCCAATTTCTAAGTCAATTGTTTCATTAAAGTTTATGGTCATAAACTTGGTTTTTGATATGTTTAATTTCAGTTTGTTCATACATAGCCAATTGTATAAGTTGTCCAAATCTTTCTGTTATATTTGACTGAACATCATTAAAGTTGTCAAAGTCTATATATAATAATGTATCATCCGCAAAAATTGCACATTTAAACCACTTTAAAACTGAAGTTATGTCATTAATATAAAGTAGAAACAAGTCTCCTCCTAAGTTTGATCCTTGTGGTACTCCAATGTGTACTTGCTTTTCGTTTGATTCCACATCTATTATCTTTGTTATTTGGGATCTGCCACTTAAGTATGATTGAAACCATCTTTTTTCATTTCCCCTTACTCCGTACTTTTCCTTCTTGTCAATTAAAATTTCTGGGTCGATTGTTTCGAATGCTCTTTTAAAATCAAGGAATGCCGTTAAAATTTTCCGTTTTTCATCAATTAGTTTCTTCCAATCATGGATAATGTTCACTAGGGCTGTTTCACATGAGTGGCCTCCTCTTGTTGTTCAATTAGAATTTTGTTTAACTGAATGTGCTTATTAAGTTGTTTGCTTACAGTTTTTTCTATCACTTTCTCTTTCTCTAATGTAGGTAGCATGTTGATTGGTCTAAAGTCTGAAGGTGTTTTAGGATTTGTAACTTTAGCGACTGGGATTACCACAGATTTTGTAAGAGATTGCGGAAACATTCCTGACTCAAATGATTAATTTATTATACTTAAAATTTCATTACCAATTAATTCAAAATTATCTAAAAATATTGCAGAGTTGTAACCAAACACATCTTTTTTGTTATTCATTTATTTGATTTTTTTTTTAAGATCGATAATAGTTATTGCACTGAAGAAAAAATTAACTTGAAGAGGACGTATATTTGACACATATGGGACTTGCATTATTGAATGATTTATATGTATGACACTAGCCGCGTTTTATTATCGCTCATAACCCATATGGTTCACCTCGTGAAAATAAAACGATGTGGGTTAGTGCAAAAGCAGTGCTGTATATCAGTCTCTTTTTTTCTTATGTTTATTTGTTTTTCATGTAAGCACTTGTCTCTTTTCCTCTCTATTCCTTATACTGCTGACAAATCGCTGACATCCATTCACAATGGTAAATAGCCCTCTGCCGGCCAGAGTGAAAACCTCTATCTGGGTTATTGAAATTAACCGCGATAGAAACCTAGATCCCATGTTGTTTTTGTAATACATGTTAAAAGATAACCTCGACCCAGACCCAGTCCCAGAGATAATAAAACGCAGCTACTATTAATAATAAAGTCATTCAGGTATTCTACTATTGCACTTGGATTTCTTATTATTGCACCATTTATTTCTATTTGAGTAATCTCTTTAGATTCACTTACTAATACTAAGCTTTTTATTTCACGCCATAGTCCCTTTTGATCACCACTTTTAGAAGCTACTTTGTATTGCACATAATTGTTTTTAGCCTTATTAATAGATTGTTTATACTTATTTATAATCAGTCTATATGTGTTCCAGTCTTCTCTGCCTTTTGTTATCACAGCTCGATTATATGCACTTATTTTCCTACGATTTAGTGTGTTAAGTTCATCAGAATACCACGGTGCAGAACCACTATTATAAATAATTTTGAAACCAGACATCTCATTCATTATGTTATTTAACTTCTCAAGTAATATTTCTGCTCTATCTGTTTCTTCTATATGACTTTCAATCGAATAATTTCTCCATAGCTCTTTGAAATGCACAGGTCTATATTTATTTACTTTTATTCGTTTGTTATCTCTATTGATCTTTTGCTGGCTTCTTATTTGAATTACTATTGTTTCATGAGTAGTACCTCGTGGTGTGATGGTTAGTGCGTAGGACTGTCATGCCGAAGGTGTGGGTTCGATTCCCAGCCGTGCCACCTAAAAGCAGAAATGTTTTATCCGAGATACTGCCTCTTGCGAGGAACTGACAAATCCTCCAAGAGTATTAATTGTCATGAAAAAGTGCTTCTCATTTAGCCGTTCGGACTCGGCAAAAAACTGTAGGTCCCCTCCATTCCTGCCAACAACACGCACACAGGTATGGTTGTGAGTTGTAAGTCACTAGGCCCTGGTTCTCCATGAGCTGTTGCGCCACCCAATTTATTTTATTTTTTTATTTATTTATTGTTTCATGATCTGTTATTTTAAGGTTTTTATCCACTTTTACTTCAATGCTATCATAATTAGTTATAACATAATCAATAAGCGTTTCCGAGGTTGGTGTTATTCTAGTTGGTTCAATTACAAGTTGTTTAAATGAACTATCATTGATAAATTTACACATTTTATCCTTTTTACGCGTTTGTTGCAAAAAATCTATATTCATATCGCCGACTATAATAACATTTTCTGATAAATGAATAGGTCGCTCAAACCACTGTTCAATGTTACGCTACATTTCCATCTAACGCTTATCTGAGATTTAATAAGATTTACCGCAAATCTCCTTTAAATCTTGAAGATTTACCATACATTCGTAAATCTTGAAGATTAGAAATTAATCTTGTTATATCTTCCTAGGCCAAATACTTTTACAAATCAAACTAACCTTTTCTTATATGGCGCTGAAGGATTCATTCATGGCTGAATTCAGTTCTTCACAAATGAAACGTACTATCTCACTTCCTCTTTCTGAGAAAAAATGAAACACCATTTGCATTTTAAAAGGGGTTGTCAAAGTAAATCTTTTTTAAATCTTTTTGTGCGGTGGAAACACCAAATAGATTTATTAAATCTGAACTGAGATAATCCTCTGATGGAAACATAGCATTATCCATGAAGGTGTTTACTGAAGAGTTTGGTGATCTGCAAACTACAATAAGAATTAACGACACTTCACAAATCCATACTTTAACTGCAGCTACCCACATACAATAGTCTATACTAGATGTACTTATAAGTTCAAACTGTATGCATCGTTTAATGTATAGTAAAACTCCTCCTGTATGCCTTGAGTTTGAATCACAATTTACAATATTTAAGTTTGATAAAGAATATTCAGTTTTTTTCAATATCTTTCGTCAAACATGTTTCAGAAAGTAAAAGGATATCAGGGTTTTTATTTGCTATTAGTAATTCAATTTCTGCGAGATTACTCAAAACACTTTGAGCGTTTAAATATATGCACTGAATATAATTAATTGGTTGCTAACAGTGGCGTAGCAAGCACTTCAGGGGCCCCGTATCAAAAAAATTTTAGGGGCCCCTTCTTTCCTGACAGTGACACTATTTTTTTTGTTTCTTGCAAAATAAACCAAAATAAACTTACATCAACTTATTTTAAAAGAATAACAATTTAGGAACCTTACATAAGTTAAGCTACGGTTAGACGGTCAACGCAAATTTCAACGCATTGACTCTCTGTCAAGGTGACTTCAAATTCTGTCTCAGAGTTGTCTTGTTGTGTGATCGTCAACGCAGAATAATGTCGAAGTTTTGACGGCTGCGTTGACACTCTCGTTGACAAAAATTTAAGGGTCAATGCGATGATTATTTCTGTTGGCCGTGTAATCACTCTGTCAACGAAGTTAGGGCATGTTCACCTTGCATTGACTGTATTCTTACGTTGACACAGCAGAATTTTCTGGCATGTCAACGTAGCTTGCGTTGACCTTCATATCAATCTAGAAAATTTAGCTTTATTTTTGAGGATTTGTAATACCTACATCAACAGTTAAAATAACTTGACAGATGAGGAACGAACTACGTCAAAAGTATATTGCGATCCAAATGTCACCCGATTGCCCTAAAATCACTTTTTTCCGAAGCCGTAAAGAAACTTCAAAAACTTCGATCTTTACAGGTTTTTTAATCCATCGACATCGTAGCCATCTTTTGATGGAATTTGACAGTTGACAGATGGAAAACAAACTATATTTTGACGGCAAAGGTATATTTCGATCCAAATGTCCCGCAATTTCCCTAAAATCACTTTTTTTCATTTTTTAGAGGTCTTTTCATCCATCTACAGTGTATTAATCGGTAACACTACGAGTACAGCCTCGCCTTCTCGAATATGGAGACGTGCTAAAAAAGTTTTTTTTATCCCATAGGGATTTTCAAAAATAATTTGTTTTTCATCCGAAAGACTCCCATTTTTTCCAATTCATATGAATCATGGTAGAAAAGGTGATGTTGAGAAATTAGCTACTTTGGCATTTTTGAGTTTGAGTTTCAAAGCTCAAAAATGACTACAATAACTCATAAGAAATATTATAAAGGGGTTTTCCTTAATTTTTGGATATTTTTGGACTCATAAACGGGGCTTTCCATCAGGACAAACCCCCCCATCCACACGGCATGCATAATTAAAGGCTTGAAAGAGGAGCAAAATATTGAATTGCTTCAAAGAAACTCGTACTCAGCCTACCAAATCATAATTGAAAACTTTTGGGGATTTTTAGTACAAATAGTTGATGATCCTGGCTATCAGTTTAAATCCAGAAAATCCAAAATTTCTGCCATGAAATTTGCCTGGATCGAAATTTAGCTGGATTACATAGAGAAACTTTGCGATGCCATGCATGCCGGTTCAAATTTATGAAGTTTTAATTAAAAAAAGTGGCACTCTCCACTACTACGCAGAAAAAAAACGGTGCTTTTTGATTTATTCTTTCTGATTTATGTTTCCAACATTATAAATAAACAATAAGCATCATCAAATGATACATTAGTTCACAATGTTTGGAAAAAATGAAAAAAGTTCATTTGAAAATGTGTTTGTCTATTCAGAAGCGGAATGTATATGTACGTTAGAGTGGTCGTTCTATGTTTTTTTTTTATTTTTTATATGTCGAAGGGCCTTAATTGGCTCTAAATGAAGAACAAAAAATTCCCTAATTTTTCAGACTTTTATTTTCATCCCCTTTAGTAGCTGCAGAAGTATATCCAATTTCCCTTTTTTTCCATGCATATACCAGGAAATTTTACAACTTTAAATTTTGAAAAACAAAAACTTAATTTTTCTTTAAAATGTTGAGTTTGAAACAGTTTTTTGCCAAAACTGTTCGTCAAATAAACTTAGTTTGAAAACAAACCGTAAGAATGGACTTCTGGCTTTCCAAAAAGCTTTAAAACATTACTGCAAGTGTTGCCGTTGTTTTATGTTTACCTACTCTGAAAAAATTAGGGAACTTTTTTCTTCATTTAGAGCCGATGTATGTAGGTCCATCGGCGATGATTTTTTTAACGACCACCTTAATGTACATATTCTATGAAGTTGATACATTGCTATTACGGTATTGGTACCCTTTCCATCAGCCTACCACGAGATCTAAGTGGCTCAGAGATACTATCCTCGCAGCCCGGAAAATGTGTCACCTTACCAGTATTTCGAGGAACTCAGTTGGAGAAACTGTCGAGGGCCAATTTGGATTTTTCAAGAACGAAGTTAGAACTTTCCTAAGCTTGTGAAATCTCTTATCGTCGCCTATTCTGCATTTTTTACAAAAACTTATTAAAAACAAGACTTCGCATTATTTGAATAAATCCAAAATTATGAAAAGTGCTTTTCGGCACTCGTTATTGTCAGCTTTTCACTCTAAGCTGACGCTTTGTTCTTAATTGAATTTACTTTCAAAACTTTAATCTTTTCACCCCATAAATAAAACAAATTTCTTGTATGAATAAATGTACGCATAACACAGTTTATATTACTTATTTACAAATATAAATTTACAATATTTTCTTAAAAACTAAAATATTATATATATTTTTGAATAATACCATTTTTATTAACATATACAATAATAATTTATGTGCAAGCTCCGTTCAAATTTATAATGTCCTACTATTTAAATAGAAAGCATAATTTATAACATAATATGAATGTGATATTTTCTATTTTTTCTTTTTTTAATAATTAACACAAACGGCGAAGCAAACAAACAAAAATATATAATATAAATTTAAAATTTAAAATATATGTATATTTATATCACAATAGAGAGGAATACCATTATAGCTCTTTTGGAATTTGTATAACCTTAAGCTCTGTTTATTTTTTCTTTTTAATTTTCTTTTTGTGAATAAAGTTTAAATAAAAAAAAAAAATACAAAATACAGAAGACAAACTTCGAGAGCACTTAATTTCTTTTTTAATTAATTATCATTGTTAATGTTTGAAATTTTCGTTGCATACATATGGGTAACTTTGTAAATAAATTCGTATTGTTCCTTAGTCTGAACGGCACTGGCTCGACCTCGTCGTATACTATAGACAATTTGAGGGACATCAACGGTACGCTTTGGTTCTTCCAGGCAGCGCATGGCAATATCGCACCCTAGAATGGTCCCAGTTCGGCCCGTACCTGGAGAGCAGTGAATCGTAAGGGGGCTATAGTAAATAGATAAGTAAATAAATTACAAATTAATTATATGGTTTTTGAACAATCACAAAACATAAAAATGATGCTATGAGTGGTGGAAGTAAGTGTTTGGGAAATTTTAAGGAGTTCAGTTTAGAGATGAGTTAAAATAATCAATAATTTTTGCTAGGCCACTACTCAGGACTATAAAACGCGATTTTTCAGAATTGTTCCTTAAAAAAAAATCAAAAAAGACTTTAAAAATTATTCATTCTTTGGAGAAAAATAAAACTAGTTTGGATTTTAGACTTTGTTGTTCCCAGAAGTCGAAAACAATCACTTATGTACATTTCAGACTATTTTTTGTGAAAAATCGAATTGTAAAATACAAAACTTATAAGAGTGAGTGTTAAGCATAAGGCAAAATAAGTAACACTATGGTTCTAGCTTTCCACTTGTCATCTATCAAAGGACGAAAGACGCATTTTTGCGCCACTAGACAAAATAACTAGTGGGAATAGGGGAAGTGTGAGAACAGTGAGACAGTGCAGATTGTGTCTCCCCAAAACTACGCACAGACAAATAGCATTTTTATCTACGCCGTATTCTATGTGTCTATTGCACGTTTAATCCAGCTGAGCATTTGCTTTTTTGGTGAGTGAGCATACAAAAAAGTGAGAAGAGTGTTTTTTTAAATGTATTTAGAATTTGTGTTAAGACTCTTAATTCATGATCTGATCTCACGACCTTCATCACGCTCAAGGAAAATCGAGGGCCCAGGTTCCCAGAGCTGGGGGTTGTAACATTCGATTAACTTTCGTATCACGGTATCTTTTTTATAAAAGAGACACGAGAAGCTTTCTATAATGGTTACCCTCAAATGGCAGCAAGACCCGGAACTTCAATGGCCTACGATTGGAGAGGTTGAAGCTGTAACGTCTAGAACTTTAGAACACTTTACAGCCCAGGTGCAACTCAAAAGCGTACGTATGTCCTCAGGCGCTAGAAGGCAGATATTACCAAATTAAACCCAGGATTTATGACATTCCTTTGAAACTTTCCAAAGAAGCTAAATATCTTGGAGTAGTCCTAGATTCCAAGCTAACATGGAAAGGGAACACAGAGGAAAGAATGAAAAGAGCACTCTAAGCTTTCTACACAAACAGGAAAACCTTCGGTACACGGTGGGGTATGCGACCGCACATCATCCAGTGGATGTACATGGCGATTGTTCGTCCCATACTACTAGACTAGACGAGTACATAAGAAGCACAGCAGCCAAAAGAGCGCTTCGACTAAAAAAACTGGGCTCTTGGAAGCACAGCATCTATGGTCATTGGTCTATCCTGCAAAGGTTTGACACAGTGGCCGGACTTGATGTGACGACTGACTACATACATACCAACCCTATAACAGATTTTAATAAGCACTTCTCTATTTTAAAGGCATGGCTGGGAACCCAACTCACTAAATAGGGAATAGGGCATCTTGTTCTACACCGATCGATGGGTCAAAAATGGAAGAAGGAATGGGAGCTGGGGTGTTTTCTGAAGCTCTTAATATTAGATATTCGAATAAACTCCCAGATTAGTGTTGTGTATTTCAGGCTGAGATTTAGGCTATTGAAAACGCGGCAGAAATGGTACAAACGAAAAAACTGAGCTCTTCGGGGATCATATTTTTCGTGGACAGCCAAGCTGCTATCAAAGCTTTAGTCACTGAGACTATAAGACATAAGACTCTAGCAAAATGCCGAGGCAAACTGAATAATATTTGTAACACTAACCGAGTCAAACTCTGCTGGGTTTCTGGACATATCGATACAGAAGGGAATGATATAGCAGATGAACTGGCAGGGAAAGGGCAGTATCAAATAGAAACAGTAGTAGCCAATTAGATGTGAGACTTAGCATCCCGATCGGCGTGATTAACACGAAAATAGACGTAATAATAAAAGAGCAAATCAATAAATCCTGGAGGACTAGGACCGACTGCGTTATCTCTAGAAGTTTATGGCATAGAATTAATGAAAAGAAATCTCGGTATATTTTATTGGCACAATGGCCACCAGACTGGGTGTTTTCGTACCCGATTTCTGCAGGAGCTGTCAGGACGTAGAAGAAATAGAAACCATTATACAACTCTGCTCTGTGATTGTTCATACCTCCAAACAAATTGACTCCGTTATTTTGGAAAAAGGTTTGTTGGAGAACGGGACGATCTAGCACAGGTCTCAATGGCAAACATGAGGAAGTTAATACAAAACACAGGCTGGTTCGCAAACGAACCAGTCTATGTGAACCATTAGTTTAGGTGCGTCTCTGTCTTCTTTAATAAGGGGATCACAATGGACCAATAGGCCCCCGTGTACGCAACAGCCTCTGTGCTGTGCATGCCCCTCTTAACCTTACCTAACCTAGCCTACCAAAATAAAGGATCAAGGCCGTACCCGGACAATTATTTAAGGGGGATATAATTTTCGAAAAAATATTTCACGATTTAAGCTAAGTTCTTTTGAGCAAAAAAAAGCAAAATACAAATACAATACAAATTCCAAACGCATTTTTTTTGGCAAAAAAATGTCAGTGACATTTTTTGCGCGAAAATAAATTTGTCGTTATAAAGCCTAGTTTACAGTTTCCGTGCGAAAATCTATGCAAATATTTTCGCATGTAAAAACTATTGAGGTGAAATACAAAATTACTTTCTTACATGATTGGTTAACAGTTTCATAAAAAATATTAACACTTCCAAAGAAACAAATATATTCACCTCACAGCAATATTTGCATGCAAATTGTTTTTGCATCCAAAATTTATTGTTTTCCATTTTAAGGCCTATAATTTATTAATTTAATGACTCAATGGTTGGCTTACGCTGTGGCTCCATTGGCAATTTTTGAGGCAATTGCAATTGGAATAGGAATGGCAATTTATTGCTTGGGTGGGCATTTTCATTGCCAGGCAATTTCAATTATAAAATGTGTGTATAGAAATATTTGACTGCAAATGCTGTTCAAATCCCCTGTTTTTAATAAAATTTAATTTTAATTCACTATATTTTGTCATGTGCGTTCTCATATTCTACGATTTAATTGAAAAAATCAATAAAGAAGCCATTCACAATTACGGGGAATCCCATTTTTCCTCAATTTATTGCCTTGAAGATGGAAATCAATAATTGCCTCTCATCTTCTAGGCAATATTGCCATTGCCATTGACAAAGCGTCTCCATTTGCATTATTAAAGGCAATAGCAATGAGTGAGGCAATTTATTGCCTCAAATATTGCTAATGGAGCCGCTGGGTTAGGCAAAGTCAAACATTGTGCGCCTAAGGCCTAGTTTACAGTTCCCATGCGCAAAAAAAATCTATGCAAATATTCTTGCATGTCAAAAATAATTGAGGTGAAATGCAAAATTAATTGTTTGCACGATTGGTTTACAGTTTCATGCAAAAAAAACTATTGCTATCATGGAATGTCATGCAAAACAATGGACCGGCAATTGTTTTGCATGCGAAAAAAAGTGTGGTGAATTAAATATTTTTTTTTGGATGGCCGGCATACAGTTCAAAAAAAGAAAATATATTCACCTCAAGGCATTATTTGCATGCAAATGTTCGTCGCATCCAAGAATAATTATTTTCAATTTTTAGGCCTAAAGTTTATAAATTAAGGGTGAATTATTGACTCAATGGGTGGCCTAGGCCACCTTGAATATTATTAAACTCGGTGCACAGAATAGGTGGAAAATCGTTTTGAAAATTTTGATTTTTTTTTTCGCACCGGAACTGTAAACTATGCTTAAAATAATGTACAAAATTAAGCACAGAATAGAAAGTCAAATCCCTGTGATCCCCTCTGCCTACGGCCTTGGATACGGCACTTGTCTCTAAACTGTCAAGCCACCAACAAAGTCGATCAATATGTCAATCGAACTAAGGCACGTCAACAACATAACCTGACTTACGTACATTTCATTTTCATTTTATTTTCTTGTTGAGGAAAAATTTAGAGCCCGACCGGCACATGTAAAGACGACTTAGCAGGCCTGAGGCATGTAAGTAGAGACTTCAAAGAGCAATTCAGAGCTGTGTCTGCAGCTGCATCGTGTTCTGTTCGCATCATTGAATTTGTGTGTATTCAACATTTTGACAGCTATTGAAATTGCAGCCCCGTCTCCATTCTATTCAGCCAGTAAAGAGGAAGCCAATGGCCAAATCACAATCTCGCGTTCGGTCGGTCGCGCTTTGACGGGCTTTTTACCGACTTTACGATCATCTGTGTCACAAAGCGCGACCCTTCAATTTGCAAAACGGAATGTAGCTTCAGGCTTCGGGCGTTGACAAATTACGAATATGACAGAATAAAAGTTCTGTTTCCTTAAATTAACACTAGGCGTGTTTTATTATCATCGGGATCTGGATCTGGATTTATACTACGTTTTCACCAAAAGATAATCTGGGATTAAAGGAAAATGATTTATGTGGTGTTTTCACCGGCTGAAAAGATTAAAAAGAAGATTAACTCTGACAGCACACTTCAAAAGCAAAAGAGGTTTCATTTTTTCTTATGAAGCGGAAGTGAGACAGAATGTTTATTTTGTGTCAAACAGTAGAGAACTGAATCCAGCCACTGATGAATCCTTCAGCACCATATAAGGTGCCAGATATAACAGGCTATCATTGAAACTCATCGTTGAAAACTTTAATGATTGATTTTGAGACGTTTAGAAAGCAAAATCAATTTTTATTTTGATGGACGATTAAAGCTCAAGACTTTATTAATATTTCTATTCAAAAAAAAAATTCAAAAAGGCCCAACTTTCCACAAAAATTGAATTTTGATTTCTCAATGATCATTGGTAAGGTAGCTCAATCATTGAAATAAGAAAAGTGTTTTTATGTAGAAATTTGGGCCTATTTGAATTATTTTTTTGGCTAAAAATATTTGCTAAATCTTAAGCTTTATTTGTCCATCAAAATAATAACTACTTTTACTTCTTAACCTCTCAATATCAAATTTTCAATGATGAGTTTCAATGATAGCTATAACTGGCGCCTAAGAATAGGTTAGTTTGATTTGTTCAACTATTTGTTCGAGGGAGATTTTACAAGAATAATTTTTAATCTTGTGGATTAACGAAAACAATTCGTATGGTAAATCTTGGAGATTAAAAGAAGATTTGAGGTAAATCTTATTAAATCTCGGTTTAGTGTTCGGTGAAAACGTAGTATTTCTTTTAACACGTATTATAAAATCAATTTTAGAAAATTTCCCACTATTTTGTTTTTGTATTACGTGTAAAAGTTAATCCGGATCCAGATCCCGATGATAAAAAAAACACGCCTACTATAAAAATTCTTCACCAAGAAGGGGGACATCTCCCTTTTATTTATAAACAAAAGCAGCGGTGGGTTCGGGAGCTAAATTTGAGCAGGTTTTCCTTGCTCTTAATCCCGAATATTTTTTTAAAATAATAAATAGATGATTGATGTTAGTATGAAACCACTTCACAATTTGTAAAATTTATAGCAGGTAACTAACTTTAGCTTAGTTTCAATTATTTTTAATTTTAACCCACTGATTACGCGGAATAACTGCGAAGTTCAACGATGGTTCAAGCATATAATACATCATTACTATCACATACTTGAACCACAATTAATCCGTCAAAATTGGCGAGTTAAAATTGCCAATCAACGGGTGTACAACAGGCCCTAAGAAAATCCAGTTAAAGCGGCTAAAACAGTGACAGTTCTTGCAAAAACTAACCAAACACACCTTTTCGACATTTTCAAATGTGAAAGTGTCATAATGGAGTTTGTACGATACGAAAAAGATAAAAATTGGAACAGAAGGAATTTCAATACAACTCCTTCAAGCAAATTCACTGACCCAACTTTTTCGGTTCTGCTTGGATCCTTAAAAAATGAGCTCTCACGGCGATTTTATTTTTTTCCCCACTTATTTTTTTTTAGTCGTGCGGTGGAGATAATTTCTTGTTTTAATTCGTTTTGTTGTGAAAACTTAAACACATTTTCGGTCAACAATACAAACTAAATGCAATTGGAATTGGATTTAAATGTATGTTTTTATATAAGTGTGTTTTTGTAAATATTTTTATAAATTCCAAACAAATGTGCTTTGGCAGGAAAAACATTCTTCTTATTGTTTGTTTGTCCTTTGTCTGTGGTTGTTGGTTGTTGCTTGTAGGAAATTTAGAACCGCGGTGATACTAATTTCCATACTAATCCGAGCCGTAAAACGCAGTTTTCGGGATCCACCTTTGGATCCGAAAACGTAGTCGTTCATACGTTGTTCGCGGATCCAAAACGGACTCCTTTGCTTGAAGGGACACAGCACTCCGCATCACATATTCACGACTCACACACACTGAATTTTTCTGCCCGGTTGACATCGTTGTGAGGTAAAAAAATTCACCATACTTAACAAGTACCGAAACCAAGAGGTTTGAAAAGAAAATTCCCTTATCGAGATTTAAATTTCCTACAAGCAACCAACAAACCCAGACAAAAGACAAACAAAGAGCAAGAAGAATGTTTTTCCTTCCAAGCCACATATATTTGGAATTTATACAAATATTTACAAAAACACACTTATTTGCACTAGCAAAGGTGAAACAAATTACAATTGCATTTAGTTTATATTGCTGACTGAAAATGTGTTTAAGTTTTCCCAACAAAACGAATCAAAACAAGAAATGATCTCCATCACACGACTTATACTACATTTCCACCTAGCACTAATCTGAGATTTAATAAGATTTTCTCCAAATCTCCTTCAAATCTCGAAGACCATACAAATTTATTTCGTAAATCTTAAAGATTAAAAATAAATCTTGTTAAATCTTCCCAGGACAAATAGATTTACAAATCGAACTAACCTATTTTTACATGGTGCTGAACGATTCATTCAAAACTCGATTCAGTTCTTCATTATTTGACACAAATCAAACATTATGTCTCACTCGCACTTCATAAGAAAAATTGAACCCCCATTTGCATTTTTGAAGGTGCTGTCAAACTTAATCTTTTTTAAATCTTTTTGTGCTGTGGAAACACCAAAAAGATTTATTTAATCTAAACTGTTAACCTTTGGTGGAAACATAGCATAAAAAAAATAAACTAAGAAAAAAGTGTGAAGTCACCATACATTTCAAATGATAATTCAAAATTCTTTTGCTTTCGAAGAACGCAAACCAATGCTCATGTTCTATAACCCTTGCATCGACAAAATTCGTCGAGAAGCTTTCAAAAATGGAATGAATCTCATGTGTTTTGTTTTAGATTTCATCATTACAGAACCTATCACAGTGTACATAGACACTTTCTCCGGAACTTTAATTGATTCAGGCAATCGAACATGCCCAAGAAAGAGAACAGTGCAAACAGCTGTCAAATGTATACAAAAAAATCGTAGGTATTTGGAAATGAAATGAATAAAACAAAAACAATTAATTTCATAGGAATATTTGGTTTATTTATTTGATTGTTTTTTGTTATCACTATGTATGTAGTTTGATTTAATTGATTAATAAATGATATAATAAATTATAGAAACACGTCAGTAAATTTTCAAAGTTCTTTTGTATCCGATCTGCATTGTGAGCAACAAAAATAACTTCAAACACTGTACAATGATTTTTATTGTTGCTGTTGTCGTTGCATTTATTAACAAAGTTAATCACAAAAACACGATTTTTAGTTTCCACTAGTTTAAAGAATAACTTCTCTTTCTTTTATATCAAAAATATTTAATTGAATTGAAAAACACTTCCCATGCGCACCAAGAAAAGAACGAAATAAAAAAAGTTTATTTCAGCTGTCAAAGCGCGACTGGAATAGAAAATAGATCTATTCGGGCGTTTGGCTCAGGCTTACGATATTAACGATCTGAGGCAAGCCCGACGCCTGAGGTAACATTTAAGATTGCCCCATAAGAGTCCATTGTTTCTATTCAATATGTCAAAGTCGGCGCGACCGAACGCTTGATTGTGGTTTGGCTAAAAAGCTCCACCATAGGCCTCGTGCAACCCAAGAGCTGAATTTAGGATTCCAGTATTTCTTCTACCTTGGAGTATTAGAGTTGTCCTAAGAAACCACCGATATTTTAATTCAGTGAAACAAATGGGTTCTAAACTTCTCACGCGTGAGACGAATTGAACGCTCTTAAACATTTTTGTACTACCAATCCTGCTTTTCACCCCCCAGTGCTCTTTTGAAAGAAAATTCTTCGAACTCTATGAGCTGTACCAAAGATGTGCATACAATCAAGAAAGTTAAAAATATGTCGCGTCGATTTTGAAAAATGTTGAGCCAAAAGAACGATGCCCCCAAAAATCGATTTTTTTTTTATCATTTTTGACCCACTCATAAACTTTTTTTGACCACTCTTGGGAGTATTTTATTTTTATTTTTGAAATTTGTATTTCGATTTTTTTTGTTATTCTTTTTAACGGTTTTTTAATTTTGAAAGATGGCTATTGTGAAAAGCTCATAGTCTAAAATGGCCGCCCTTTTAAAGTTATAATTTATCAAAAAGTATTTTTTCGAATTAACTTATGTTATTTTATAAAAATTCACATAGTTAATTGTGTTACACAATAAATTGATACATACCCTTGTTCCTTTGCAGGTGCTTTTGGTTTTTCCGCAGTGACATTTCCATTTATTTCACTCTTCACCGATGAATCATCTTCAGTGTTAGAATTTTCAATTTTACTGTCGCTTTGTTCAATTGTATAAGCCTTGAGGGAACTTCTTGCCTCAAGTAGCATAGCAATTATAGCTGCCTCATCGGTGGGTACACCAGTTTCAGGCCACTGGTACCAATAGTGTGTTATCTCTCGACTCTCATCATTGACAGTATTCTTTAGCATCAATGTTGAAATAGCATATTTCTCCTTGACTTCTCGATGCTTTAAAGTGACTTGATAATCACCGAAAACTGTGTGATTGTCTAGTGTCACAGATGGTGGTAAATATTCAGCACATTTATCAATGCCATTCTCAATGAGATCAGTTGCCATGATAATGACACGAGAATTTTGTTCCCATATCATTCGCCAAAAATCATTGACAGTAGTTTCCAACGGTGCCTGACAAGCAATGTAATAATTGGTTGTATCTTTTGGACCCTAAATTAAAAAAGAAAAAATAGATCGAATTAGTAAGAATAAAGTACAATTTTTATAATAAAAAAGTTATATGAGCCCAGTTCTATTTAATGATGTAGTTTCATAGACTACGATCAGACAGGGCTTTAATGAGTGTGTATATGTATAGTATATGAATAAAATCAGATGCTAAACAGTTTTACTAGCCTTAAAGAAACAAAAGAATTCAATTAAAACATTATCAGGGTTGTGTTACGCTTCATTTGATTCGGATTGTGTATTGATACCTACCTTATGTTCTATTAGAAAAAAAAAACAGCTGACATTGGGTCGAATTGATTGGAAATTGAACACGTCTAACCTTAATCCATTATAATTATTTTTTTAATTGATTTTAAACTGTATTAAATAAAATGCACGACTGGGTCGCACGTACTTGCTCTTATGTTCAAGACACTGCGAGTTTAAGAAAATTGTATATACAAACATGGAAATTATGAGAGAAAAATGTAGAGAAGCATGAAATACGACATTTAAATTATCTAAAACAACTCTTTTGACAGTTTGAGGTGAAAAAAAATTATGCTATCTTAGTTCATTATGGAATATGATTGTATGGGAAACAAATTTTTAAAATCGTTGGAGCGGTTTTTTTTTTCAATTAATTTTTTATATATAAAATTCTTAAAACATTTTTAAGAACAAATTTTAGTATGCAGATTTAAACTATATATTTATGTGTATATAAAAACAAAATTTGAAAAAAAATTGTCAACCCGTTTTTGAGATATCGAATTTTCAAAAAAAAAATCCAAAAACATTTTTTTTGAAAACTTTGATATGCAATATTATTTGATTTTATCTGAAATTTTTACATAAAAAAATTCATCTAAATCCGTTTAGCCGATAACGAGAAAATTCAAAATAAAAAAATACGTTCTATGACAGGTACTATTAATAGTTGCAAAGTGTGAAATTTTATAATTTTTAGTAGTAGATCGTACTAACTTAAGTATAAACAAAAAGTTTAATCAAAATCGTAGGAGTCGTTTTTAAGCAAAAAAATATTTTCCTTTGCGGTTTTTTAACTTTTGTATGGAAGGTACCGTTATTTTTTCATAAATGTAAAATTTTTTCTAAAAATATTTTAGAAAGTACTAAAAAAGTCTTAAATATCGAGTTTCAAATAAATTTATAATGTCGTTTTCGAAATATTTGATTTTCAAAAAAAAAAATTTTAAGCATTTTTTAAAAATCCAATAAACATTTTTTCAAAAATTTTGGTACACAAAACTATTTATATTTTTAGGAAGCTTCTGTCTAAAAAAAATAATTGAAATCAGTTGTACCGTTTTGAAGAAAATCAAAAAAATGGTTCTTTGGGAGGTACCATTGATAACCATTTTTGAAAAATGGTTTTCCACCCAAAGAAAGCCTTTACTAAAATAAATTTATTGAATTTTTTTTAAGAAAAGTTGTCGAGCCGTTTTTGAGAAAAATACGATTATGTAAATTTGCCAAAAAAAAATGTATGACAGGTACCGTTATAAAAAAAATATATATATATAAAAACGTGTCGGCAGAATCACCAAAAACCACTAAGTACCAAGTTTGAAGAAAATCGATCGAGCCGTTTGGGCTGTAGACGAACAGACAGACAGACAGAATTGTGCCACCCACTTTTTGGTGTTCTCTATCATCGTAATATCATGTTTGATTGTTATCTCAAAATTTTTTTTTGCACGAATCCAAAACTTGCCTTATAGTACCTACCTATAATCGCAAGTAAAAATAATATGTGCAATGTTAGTACCTACAAACTGATCTTGTTTACTCTACTTTTTTGAATGTAAGAATTTCAAGAGATATACTCATATAAGAAAACAACCTTTGGTACTTGCTTCATTTTAACATCTTGCAACAAATACAAATTTGAGAATTGCGACCCTTAATAAGATTAAATGAATTAAGATGCGGCAATGGAATATCAAATTTTATTTCTCCGTCAACCTTGAGCAGTTTTTCTATTATTATTTCTCCACCTCACGCCACGATGCCGCGCCGCCGTACAATTCGTAGTCTTGCTTGAAGAATTATGGATACTGGCAACTTTATTGCACTGCATTTTAGATCTTTTTTAGTTCACAAAACACCTAAATACAAACAAAATGAAGGAAATCAGGTGCTCTACAAAAAACTGTTTGGTAAAAAAATTTTCGTTCAGTCCAGTTTCGTCAGATGAACAAAAAGTGAGATTAACGCTTAAAACCATTTTTACAGTTTTCGAAAACAATTTTTCATGAGTCGATAATTTTTTGAAACAAAAATTGAAAAGATATTTTAACCTACAAAATCGAATAAAAAATTTTACTTTCCGAGAAAATTGGATTTACCTTTTTCAGCACCCATTTTCAAAATGACGGAACCAGCCAATCTAAAATAACTAGTGTTTTGACGTTGCTTAGCTAGCTCTCGTTTCATTAAGGTTTGAAATTGTGTGTGTCAATTTCATTGAAATCGTTCAAGGAACAACGAAGTTATAATAATGTTCGCATATTTTTGTAAAATCCTGTTGTGAAATATTTTTTTCTGTTACAATTCTGTATCAGCTATGTATATAAAGTTAGCAGGACACTTTTGGAAATTCATGTTAAAAACTATCCTATCATTAGTTGCTAATTAATTGCGAATTAGTTACGCAAAAAAAAATGAATTGTTTTTTTGGTTTAGGAAAAAATGGGTGTCCTGCTAACTTCATATGAACTTAGCAGGACAACTTTCTCAAAAATAAAGATAATTGAGCTGAAAAAAGTTTATTATTGAGAACTTATTAATTGCAAATTAGTTACGCAAACAAAAATTTTATTGCATTTTTGGTTTACGAAAAAATGGGTGTCCTGCTAAGTTCATATGAAGTTAACAGGACACCCATTTTTTCGCAAAAAAAAAATTCAATAATTTTTTTTTTTTTGCGTAACTAATTCGCAATTAATTAGCTCTCAATAACCTAATTTTTTTAGCTCGATTATCTTTATTTTTGAGAAAGTTGTCCTGCTAAGTTCATATGAAGTTAGCAGGACACCCATTTTTTCGCAAACAAAAAATGCAATTAAATTTTTGTTTGCGTAACTAATTCGCAATTAATTAGTTCTCAATGAAAAACTTTTTTTTGGCTCGATTATCTTTATTTTTGAGAAAGTTGTCCTGCTAAGTTCATATGAAGTTAGCAGGACAACCATTTTTTCGCAAACCAAAAATGCAATAAAATTTTTGTTTGCGTAACTAATTCGCAATTAATTAGTTCTCAATGAAAAACTTTTTTTCAGCTCGATTATCTTTATTTTTGAGAAAGTTGTCCTGCTAAGTTCATATGAAGTTAGCAGGACATCCATTTTTTCGCAAACCAAAAATGCAATAAAATTTTTGTTTGCGTAACTAATTCGCAATTAATTAGTTCTCAATGAAAAACTTTTTTTTGGCTCGATTATCTTTATTTTTGAGAAAGTTGTCCTGCTAAGTTCATATGAAGTTAGCAGGACAACCATTTTCTCGCAAACCAAAAAAGCAATTAATTTTTTTTTTGCGTAACTAATTTGCAATTAAGTAGCAACTAATGATAGGATAGTTTTTAACATGAATTTCCAAAAGTGTCCTGCTAACTTTATATACATGTATCAGCTATCACCTGAGTAAATTTAATAATAATTATTATTATTATTATCCTATTATTTTGAAGATTTTTTTTCTGCAATAACTGTGTCTCGACTATCACCTCTGTCAATTTCATTAAAACCGCTCAAGGATCAACGAAGGACTTAAAAACTTTTTTTCGGAACTTTGTGATTCGATAATTTATCTTACATTCCTTTGGCTTTTCGAAATTGTGTCCTGTGGTAAAACAACATTTTTCTTTCTTATTTGAACAGTTTGTGAATGGATCTTCAATAGTTCTCCCATGATAAATTCGGGAACGAACTATATTTTACAGATCCTTGCAGATTTGATTCAAATGAAAACGAATTTTATAAGGATCCAAAATTAAGATTCGTGATCGAATCAAAAATAAAATTCTTTTGAATTGGTCACAAAAGAACTAATCCTATTTTATCGTTCTACGAACCTTGGTTGTGTATTGTCTTTGTTTAGGCATTGAAAATGTTCTTATCTATAATATTAAGTTGCTGAACAGGTATGGGCTGCACATCCATTAAAAAGTTTTATTTTCGCAGTGACAAAAAATCCAACCAAGCGGATATGTTTTTTTTTTTGAAAACGGCAGGGGTGCCAAAATCAAGTTTTGCCCCGGTTCGGAAAAATCGTAAATCCGGGGCTGGGCAGGGCAGATCCAAAAACGGAGGCCACTATCTTTAACAATCCCAAACGATATTGACATAATTGACTTTTACCAAATTGCCATAATAGAGACTTTGAAAGTCATTGTCTTTACGTAACCAAAAAAAAACATCTGTCGTCTGCTGAGACAAAACATGACTATTTGTTGCAGCAACTTCAAAGGAGTTTAGGAGTTCACCTACATCGGATCGGAGTGAACAGTGGATGGAGATCTTCTCCCCTAAATAAAGTTGGTATTTTGAGGATTTTTTTTGCTATAATTGGTGGAAGAACTTAACGTCGCATTTAGTCAAAAAATTTATTAATATTGCATTAATGACGAAAAAGTAAGAAGTAGTTAGGTATCTAAAAAATTCGCTACTAACAATTTCTGTAAGTTTTTTTTTTTTTTAATAGTTAAGCTAAAGCGGGTCAAAGTTGGAATTTTGTTCTGTAATAGGGACAAGGTACTGTTCTTGTAAATATCTGAAAACCCGTTATAGCCTATTGAATAGACCTTTTAAAAAGGAACAATTACGTGCAAGGGTTTTAATTATTGAATATGTTTGTTTGGCCCATAAGCATGCTTAAAACCGAAAATGCTACTAAATTCACCCATGCGTTTCTGAGAGAATGGTCACACTGGCCATTTTTCGGTATTTTTGGTATAACTCGAAAACTAAGCTGAATTTGACAATTTTACATTTAATACTTTTTGTTCAAAATTAAATTTTCTATTGGAATGGATAGTTGAAAAAATTTTACGAAAAAATTTAAGCAGGAAAAGGTAACAAAAACCAACCTAAAAAAAAATCAAAAAATCAAGGATATATAATTTTTTTATAAATTGTGCATAACTTTTTTTGAAGCAAAGATAGGGTCAATACATGCACAGACAAAATAAAGTAGAGACTTAAGGCCTTATTATGGCATGTTCAAAAATTAATATTTGTTAAAAATTGACAGAGATATTCCCGTTCAAACCTTATCATTTCTTATAATTTTTTGCAGTTTTGGCCCGAAAGTTCTTTTTCGGTACAATATGGCAAATTTCACTTTCGTAAAAATGTTCGAAATAAAAATTTCGATATAATATGACATTAGAACTATAGAGAATTTATAAAAAGGATAAAAGTTCGCAATTTCATTTTTCGGCTGTTTTTTAATGCTTTCAGACCGACAGACCGAACGGCTGGTCCGATTAACATAAGATTTGGTACTAGTTGCTAGAAACGTTAACTTTGTCATAAGGTACCAAAAAATAGGCTTACGGACAAAAACTGTGAAAAATGATAAGAAATGGTAAAGTTTGAATGGATATATCTCTGTCAATTTTCTAATAATATAGCTTTTTTAACATGTCATATTAAAGCCCTTAAACTCCATTTTACTTTGTTCATGCATGTCTTGACCGTATCTTTGCTCCGAAAAAAGTTATGCGCAATTTAGAAAAAAATTTTAAAATCTTTGATTTCTCGATTTTTTTTATGTTGGTTTTTGTTTACTTTTGCTGCTTAAAATTTCTTAAGAAATTTTCCAAACTATCCATTTCGATAGAAAATTTAATTTTGAACAAAAAGTATTATATATGTAAAATTGTCAAATTCGGCTTAGTTTTCGAGTTATACCAAAAATACTGAAAAGTGGCCAGTGTGACCATGCTCTCAGAAACGCATGGGTGAATTAAGTAGCATTTTCGGTTTTAAGCATGCTTATGGGCCAAACAAACATATTCAATAATAAAAACCCTTGCACGTAATTGTTCCTTTTTAAAAGGTCTATTCAATAGGCTATTACTTTTTCCCAAAAATTTATGAATAAATTCTATAGCTCATAAAATTCTATACAAAAAGAAAAACACTTTTTTTTCGTAAGAGCAACAGATTTCGAGATAAACGTTATACAAAGATTTTCAGTTATGAGGAACCACTTCCCAAGATGTAGTTTTGATGCATATCTTATGGATAGGGGCCACAACATAAGCCAGACTTGTAGTATTGGCAGTCAAATAGTAGATACCTATCCGAAAAGTGGCCTGGGCCATAGACTCCTTCTCAGCTTAAGTGTGCAGGGCCTAATATGGAATAATTCCAATTATGCTCCAAAGCTCTAAAGACGTTATTGCATCGTTTCTGGTGGAAATATTCAAAGTATGTAAGTTTAAACATCACTTATATTCCATCTAGTTTGAGAGAAGTAAATGTCATTTTCATTTCGAAAGCTGCCAAATCCACTCACACTGAACCGAAATAATTTAGATCAATTATTAGCCTGTCGTCCTTTTTTCTTAAAACCAAAGAAAGGATTATGGAAACGCTCATTCGCTTAATGCTAAATGATAGTGCTCTCTAGAAGGCCCAACATGCATAATAGTCCAGTCAAATTGGACAACAAATAGCCCTGACCCAGACATTTGAAAAAACAAGCTGAAAATTGGTGGAAATGTCGAGGATGATATCTTATAAAATCCCTGAAGTCCCAAAAAATCCAGCTTGGTTAAAAATCCACCATCTTGGAAAAACTGCCGCCATCTTGATTATTTCGATTTTTGACTTTAACTATTGAACCAACCGCCAGAATGTCTCCGTTTTTGTTGTAGAATGTTTGTTTAAAGGTAACCAGTTGTTTAAGACATACAAATATCATGGCTGGAAGTGGTTTGGAAGAACTCTGGGAACAGTGTATGCCAAGAATACGGTGACCCACATGGTGAGTGGTCATGCTTACGCTCGAGCTATCCGCGCACATTTTCTGAATCAACTGTCACTGGCACTTTTGATATTCCAAGAAACAGAGGTTTCCCAGCTCTGTGTTCTTCAAACACACATATATAGACTTTCTTTTTCTGGAGATATTTCTGTGGACATTGTTCTGTCGTCAAAGTGCGTTGCCCAAGGTGCGAGTTTGTTCGACTCAAAGCTGCAAGATTTAAAAACATCGGTAAGTTGTGGCTGCAATACTTTGAAATGGAAGACATAATGCGTCTTTTTGTCCGAACTGAACGGTCTGGAGACTGGAATCTCCACCTTTTTTGGATGCAAAAGATGATATCGTAGTTTCAATCTGCTGGACATTTGAACTACCCAAATTATGCGCATATGTACCTGCAGGAAATGTAACATCTCAAGGACGGTATGTCTCCCTCAGAGTATTTTCAATTCGTCGATCAAGGATTCTTCACTGTTCGGAGATCAGACAAGTTCTGGTCAGGCATATGGACGGATATGACAATAGAACAAGTGTTAATTAGAAACATGAAGACCACGGGCGGGTTGACTCATGGACGTGGATTGTAGGACAGCGTCATTGCACGATGGGTCTGTGCCATGCCTGCATGTGCGAGCATCATTGATGAAGTTGGGACCTTTGTGGGGTTTTCTCAAAAGCCTCAGATCAACATAAGTAACTGAGAGAGTCGAGTCAAGATCGGGATAAAGCTGACGTTGAGAAGATGCTGAGCTGGCTCCAGACCCATAAACCTTTCGACGGCTTAATGGAATTCCTTGTATCTCTGTACACGGGTGTTATCGCTGACGAATCCGTTAATTATGATAGGGCTTTTACGCTTGTTCTTCAAGTTATGAAGTCGGTTGAAGGCAAACGTTTCAGTGACATTCACTTAAAATGGAAGAATAAAATTACAACTCTTGCTAGTGCGTCTAAAACTACAAGAATAAACTTTTTTATAGACTATTGTGTGTTGTCCGGAATGATGACGATATTGCAGAATTTCTCAATTACTAATTAGCGCTTTTCGAAGGCACTTTCATGCGAAAAGGCAAGAAGTCATCATTTATTGATGTGCTTGCAGAAATGACCCCGTGCTAGAACACATTCCCAGCTCGGAGTTTACAGTTGATTTTGGTTTCCTAGTACACCGAGTACCTACTGTGGACGCGCCCAGCAAATTACAGCGCAATCTGCCTTTAGTACATGCGATACGTGCACAAACTCTCTAGGAAAGACGTTTACGTGGTCTTTGACGGTTACACCTCTCCAAGCACAAAAGATGAAGAACATTCCAAGATAAACCTAAAGGGAGTGGTGTCAGAGGTTGTCATCGACGATGCTACACTTTGTAACACACCTCAAGCAGTATTTCTGGCTAATGTTAAGAACAAAGTGCGCTTCATCACATTACTATCACAACACCTCACTAGAGCTGGATTCAAGTTTATTCAGGCCCACGGTGACGCGAATACTGTAATAGTGAAGACAGCTGTGGAATCTGCCAAAAACGGTGCAGAGTCAGTAATGGTAGGCGAGGACACCGACCTTCAACAAAATTAATGTTTTTTTTTAAACAAATAACTTACTTTGCCAAGATCGAAATATATCTATATTCCAATATTTAAGTG
This sequence comes from Dasysyrphus tricinctus, assembly GCA_963921185.1. NCBI lineage: Eukaryota > Metazoa > Arthropoda > Insecta > Diptera > Syrphidae > Dasysyrphus > Dasysyrphus tricinctus. Next base: position 246,792,996 of record OY992530.1, read on the forward strand.
TTCTACCCAATAACTAAACGTACATTTTTTCATTTGGTACCAAAACCACCGCAATCGGGTGTTGGTTCCAAAGCTATACTCGAAAAATGAAAAAGGGTCTTATATCTCCTGCTCTGGCTTCTTGTCGTAAACCAGATTTTAGTTAATTTAGCGCAAAGGGGCGTCAAAGTCGTGGCGTACGCTGATGATATATTTAAAATGGCATCAGGAAAATTCGTCCCCACTCTGTGTGACCTCCTAAAAACAGCCCTTGACAAGTTCAGTAACGCTGCTCTATATTACTGACACGGCCAATTATCTTGATTTAGTTATCGATCGTAAACTTAACTGGTAAGAGAACATCAAAATAAGGGGAAAAAAGCCGCAATAGTTTTACACATGCATTTTTGGCAAGAGACTGGGACTCAGCCCAAAAACCCATTGATTGGATGTACACAGGCATATCCTGACGTACGCCTGTATGGTTTAAAGGACAGCCTTGGATAAGGAAATCAATCTTAAAGACATGAACAAAATTCAGAGACTGGCGTGCACAATAAATGTCATGAGAACCACGCCAACCGCAGCCCTAAGACTTTCCTCTAACTTGCTCCAATCGATCTGTTCACGAAGGAGTTAGCGGCCAAAAGTGCTTTACGACTTAACGAGTGTAAAAATTGTAAAAAAGACCACTGCGTTCATAGAACTATAATGAACTTCACTGACATAGACATTCAAACGGACTATATTTCACCCTACATAGATTTTAACCCAGTCGCACAAACAGATATTCCAACAAGGGAACTATAGAAGGAAAACCGGGTCCTTAACGCAAATCATATATCGGTATTTACAGATGGTTCGAAAACGGAGGCTGAGGTAGGGTCAGGTATCTTCCAGACAATCCACCCATCAATATATCGTTGAAGCTTCCAAACTTTTTTTCCCTAGCGGAAATGCTTGCAGCTTTTTTTTTAACTGACGAACAAAAACACTGACATCTTCATAGATAACAAGCGGCAATCAGATCCATTTTATCAATTGTCACGAACAAAACTTGTTGATCGTTGCCGTAGTTAATTAAGAGTGCTCAGCAAAACAAATTCAGTCACCCTTCGGTGGGTTCCAGGACACCGTGACATTTATGGAAATAAACTGGTTGATGAACATGCCAAAAACAATTATTCGTCACTTGAACCGAGCAAAATGGTCCCTGGGTACTTATGCCACTGGAGCAGGAAAAGTACAGAATTCACCATAGTTTCCACAAAGCTGCTAACGACAGATGATCAACTATTATCAATAGTGTCGGGTTTCAAGAAGTCTTTGGCTTCAAATAAAATAAAATGCACGACTGGGTCGTACTTACTTGCTCTTATGTTTAAGACACTGCGGGTTTAAGAAAATTGTATATAAAAATATGGAAATTATGAGAGACAAATGTAGAGAAGCATGAAATACGACATTTAAATTGGCTAAAACAACTCTTTTGACAGTTTGAGGTAAACAGGCGGGAGGGGTAATTTTCTAAAAATTTTAACCAAAATAGAAAAAAATTATTAAAAAACAACGGGACCACTTACAATGGCATGCTATAGCTTTTTTTAAAAGCCATGAATCCAGTCTCTAATATATTTTTAAGATCGAGTTTTTATTGTAAATAGTTTTTGAAAAAATAACGGGGGCAAATAGACCCCCCCTCCTATACGATTTTTTTTTTTGTCTGAATCTAATCTATAAGTTCTGAATTTTTTTTGCGTGTTATAAGAATCACCCTAACTCCATTATGTGTACCTTGAAGTGAAAAAAGGGAGACCAGGGGAGTGAAATAAAAATCTGAAAAAATTAGGGAAATTGTTTTTCAATGTTTTGAATCGAATGAGGGCTATCCAAGACAATGCCCAATTTAAGGACCACCCTAATATATATATAAAAATTTCATCTAAATCCGTTTATCCGATAACGAGAAAGTTCAAAATAAAAAAATAAGTTTTATGACAGGTACTATTAATAGTTGCTAAGTGTAAAATTTTATAATTTTAAGGTAGATCGTACTATTTTTAGTATATGAAAAAAGTTTAATCAAAATTGTTGGAGTCGTTTTTAAGCAAAAAAATATTTTCCTTTGCGGTTTTTTAACTTTTGTATGGAAGGTGTACCGTTATTTTTTCATAAATGTAAAAATTTTTCTATACAAATTTTTTCTATACAAATTTTTTCTATAAAAATTTTAGAGGGTATTCAAAAATCTTAAATACCGAGTTTAAAAAAAAATCGTTCTCGAAATATTTGATTTTTCAAAAAAAAATTTGAAACATTTTTTAAAAGTCCAAAAAATATTTTTTCAAAAATTTTGGTACACAAAACTATTTATATTTTTTGGAAGCTTTAATATAAAAAAAATAATTGAAATCGGTCGTATTGCTTTGAAGAAAATCAAAAATTAAAAAAATGGTACTTTGGGAAGTGTCGGAATTTTTTTTTTTATTTTTTATATTCAAAATGGGTATGGTGGATCTTGTAAAGGGTTTAGAAAGATGAAATTTTTATTCTGGGACATTTTCCAAAATCGAATTTTGAGACCCCGCGGCCGTTTTTAGGTAAAAAACAGCACATTTCGAAAAAATGGTCAGGAAAACCAATTAAATTTTCGTCGATATGTTGTCAAAATTACTTATAATGTTTTATTTTGGCTTCCTTTTCTCATTTGTATTGACCGAACAACAATTTAAAAATGCTGTATAGTGTTAAGAAAGCAAGTTTCAACCAATTCGAGCATTCCATTTAGAAGAAATAATCCAAAACGTCTAGAAAATCGATCTATTCTTCGGGGAGATTTAATGTAAAAAGTTATGTCATGATATTTTGACAAGGAGATTTTAACGCTATCTTCTTATCGAAAGGTTACAAAAGCAAAATAAAATCATTGTAAGTTACTGTGACCTCATATAATATTGGTTTTTAGGGCCGCTTATTCGAATTGAGATTCCACAATACCCATTTTGAATACAAAAAATAAAAAAAATTCCGACACCCCTAATAACCATTATTGAAAAATGGTTTTCCACCCAAAGGAAGCCTCTACTAAAATAAATTTATTGCATTTTTTTAAAGAAAAGTTGTTGAGCCGTTTTTGAGAAAAAACCAAAAACCACTATGTACCAAGTTTGAAGAAAATCAATCGAGCCATTTAGGCTGTAGACAAATAGACAGACAGACAGACAGATAGACAGACAGACAGATATACAGACAGAATTTTGCCACCCACTTCTCTATCATCTATCATGTTTGATTGTTACCTCAAATTTTATTTTGTACGAATTCAAAACTTGCCGTGTGTAGTGTGGACCAGGAAAAATAGCACAAATCGTATAGGGAACGTTGAAAAAATTATTTCATTAAATATTGAAATTGGAGTCGACGCAGAATTGCATTCTCTATAACATATCCAAAGTCCCTCAAAATCCCAGCATTGGCTTTTTGTGTAGATGCATTTGAAGAGGTGCAGACGGAGAGAATTGGGAGGTCTATCAAACTTAAATATTTGTTTTGGTACAGCCTAATCATATGATACATGTTTCAAGGGCAGTTTTTAACGCTGAATCTAATGAAATCAAATTCAAAATGATACAATTACCCAAAAAAAAGTTATAGTCCTTTGTATGTAATAATTCCTTTTTTTCAGGTAAAACATGTTAAATATTACTGAAAACTCTTTGAAAATATAGGAATGTTAATGAAACTTAGAATAAATGTTCTATTTGTCATACGAACAAAGAATTGTGTGGTGTTTTTTTAAGTGTATAATGTTTACCATAACACCTTCGAAAAAACTCTTACACTCATGAAACTCGCCAAAAATATTAAATTTGTCATGGCAACCAAGAATCAAAATAGTCCACATAAATATTTTGAAAAAAAGTCATCATTACATAAAAAGGACTATAACTTTTTCTTGGTTGGTTGTATCATTTTGAATTTACCTATTCAAATAATGAATCATTAGATTCAGCGTTAAAAACTACCCTTAAAGCATGTATCATATGGTTAGGTTGTATAAAAAACAAATATTTTAGTTTGATAGACCTCCAAATTCTCTCCGTCTGCAGCTCTTCAAGAGCATCTACACAAAACGCCAATGCGGGGATTTTGGGGTACTTTTGATATGTTAAAGAGGTTGCAATTCTGCTTCGATTCCAATTTTAATATTTCATGAATTAATTTTTTCAACCTCGGAACCCATTTTTCCTGGCCTATTATAGTAGGTACCTATGTATATCACAAGTAAAAACTTTTAAATCAGTTTTGTTCAAAAGTAATAAAAGCGATAAAGTAAAAGACTGTCTATTTGCAAGAAATAACTTCACATTAAATTGTATCAAGTACACTCGGGCGTATGTGGAATAAAATTTAATTGTATTTTTAATTTCTTTGATAGTTCAATGGTTGATACTAAAATATTTAGTTCAAACTTTCTTAAGAAACATTATGGTACTTTATTAATTATAAATTTTATGACCGTAATAGATATCCAAGGCTAATAAATTATAAAGAGTAATAGGTACACATTTTGCAATCTTACTTAATATGTGTATTAAAAATGAGTCATAACTAGTTAAAACAAACCAAAGTAGGTATAATAAACTACATATAAAATTTCATTCTAATCTTTAAATTACACCTACGTGTAGTATTCGATAAATATTTTATGGACATACAAAACACATGCTATATGTATATATGTACATATGTGCGATGACAAATCATTGGAGCTTGTAAAACAACCGTTAAGAAATTTTAAACCACCTAGAATAATGTTAAAATATATTATAAAACTTGATACCTAGGTACGACTACATACATATATGGAAATTGAAATTTAGTTATCATTAATCATTTTGACATTTCGATAATTTTTCTTTGATAAAGGTAGGTGTTTTAAGATGATTATGGATAAAGTGATGTATGGATTTTTAAAGCAAATATATTATATGAGTCAGTGAGTGCGAAAATGGTGTAACCTATTTGTTGGCAAAATTAATACTTTTGTCTTCTATTTTTACATTCATGCACCAAAACCTTAGATATCATTCTAAATTTTTAAAAATCGTCAGCTTTCTGTCAAAATTTCGTAAGTCCTTAAATTTCATTTTAATGTATTTCAGATAGAAAAAAATCAATGAATTCAAATATGCGTGTCTCGTAGCTTGTTCTTTTCGGTCTATCAACCAGTTTTAAAATTTTTTACGATCTAAAGGCTTTATTACATTCAACTACTTTTTGCAAGGAATGAGAAAGAGCAAAAAATACAAAAAAAAACCTAGCGACACCTTTCTGCTAAAAAGAGAATGAAATTTTTGTGCAAAAAAGAAATAAATGAAGGGCTTAAGAGTTACAAATTTGCAAAAAATAGTGGGTTATATCTGTTGTGTTTGGGTGAGACCTGATAACTCCATAACATCATTTTAACATCGCACTTGAGCCTAAGAAATTTGAACGATTTTTTTTTCAATTTAAAATATTTATGAACATCATGTTCTGAAGAAAATCGGTTCACCTGGTTATGTTCCCGGAATTGGCAAATAATAGCACAGACGAAATATTATTTGCGTAAATTTAAATAAAGAAGATACCTACAAGCAGCGTCGTTCCTAGCCTTAAGAGCACCTGGGACAAACACAGAGAAGCCAGCTTTTTCGATACAAATATTTTAATACAGAATTAAAAAAATCAAATAACAAATAATTAGGTTGCGTACGGGTGACCGGCAAAAAATAGTCGACTTATTCAGCTGATATGTAGGTTTATATCGAATTTCTTGAAAGCTAAAATATTTCCTGATAAAATTTTGACATTTTACATCACGACAAAAAATCGATTGCCCTAAAAAAAAAAGACTGGAAAAATATCGACTTTTATTGACTTCGATATCGATATTTTTTTTCCAATACGAAGCACATTAAAAAAAGATTCAAAAAGACATTTGAACCTGTTGGATTTTTAACAATTCAACATTTCTTCTGTCGTTCATTCCTACGTTACTCAAAAAAAACTATGCTCTGCATGAAATGTTTGCATAGAATCAGCACTCGAAGCACAGAACTCGAATCATAAATGATTCTTGTCTGTTTTTTAACAGGAACTAAGCAGTTATTTGGTGCTGTGGAAAATTGTAGGCTATGCTTAAGAGGGTATGTCTTGTTAAACTTTAAACAATCGGTTAATTTGATTGATGACAATGCAAAGTAAGTTAAGTGTGCCTGTAAGCATTATTCCCTCAACCATGAACTGATCAAAATGTCGACTTTCAAAGTGCAGACTTTTAAAATGTCGACTTGCGAATTCTGGATTCATAAAATGTCGATCATTGTCAAAATTTTGGTGATATTTCGTCTATATTTTGATTAGTCCGTCATTTAATCAGTAGACATTTTTTCTGTCGAGATTATAAAAATCGACATTATGGATTCGATATTTATAAAGCCGAAATATCGTACCCAATCCATTGATCCATATAATATCTGTAGTAGTAATATTTTCTTTTTGTCAATTAAAATTTGAAATTTTTCAACGAAAGTTCGCAGGGTGGCGGCCTTCTCCACATGGTGGCGCCTTTCTATTTATTTAACACACTGTTTGATAACTTTTCTCATCAAAAACATTTGATATCTTTCCAGTTTTTATCACTTCACCACGTAAATCGATAAGATTTTGAAAAAGAAATTTAAGCTCCACACGTACAAAATGCAAATTGTTCAGTATCTCAACGAAAGTGACTACCTTTTGCGAGAAACGAGAATCCTTCGCAAGAACAATGCTGGAACGTTTTCGGACAGCACTTACGCTTGGAAACATTTTATTTAGTGACGAAGCACATTACCATATTAATGGATATGTAAAACAAAATATGCAATACTGGTGCTCCAAACAACCCTAGAGAACGCCATCAAAAGCGTTTACATTATTTAAACAAAAAATGACAGTTTGGTGTACCATTTCAGCGAGCGGGGTAGTTGGCCCTGATTTTTTTAACCAAGGTGAGACAGTCACTGCTCCGGTGTATTGCCGTATGATTGATGAGTTTCTGTTATCGCAAATGCAGCTGTATTTAGGGTACAACAACCGAACACAATTTCAACAGGACGGCCGGCGCGGTGCCACTCCGCACACAGCTAGGGTATCTATAGAAATAGCCCGGGAGCTCGCGACAGATTTTGGTGACCAATAGCGCCAAAGCTAGATTTTTTTAAATTGGTTAATTTGGCATTGCAATGAAGAATGGTGGTAATCAGCTGCGGCGCGAGCGGTACCTTAGGCTACAGCAGCCTTTCAAAGATGTAAAAAAAAATGAAAAATTTAATCAAACCGCCAAAGCTGAAACTTTGCATACTGTTAGCCATTATTATAAGCAGTCGAAAAAAACTAATCAGCTGGCTAAAGCGCGGTACTACATACGTCAGCTGCTTACGTGAACATGTAAAAAAACGTGTGAAATTCAATGATTCCGCCAAAGCTGAAATTTGGTTATATGATAGCTTATACATTAATTTACGCAAAAAGACTAATCAGCTGGCTGTATTGCGGTACTAAGACCGTCAGCTGACGTGGTGAGAAGTACAAGTACAAAAATAGGTTTCACATCCCACGCACAAAACACGATGTCAAACGAGGTTTTCCATCCGGTTTTACAATCAGATGATGATTGTCATTCTATCATAAAACGATTCATTAACTTTTTGTATAATTAACCAAATTCTAGATTTAACAGAACATATATTGCCTATTTGCAGATATTCATCCAAACACTTAAATTATTCTATATTTAAATCGCAATCGTTTTTGCTGTTATCGTCGCATGTCGGCTGCAGTACTTCGAGTGCCCTATATTTTGTCCTGTCTTCTATTGTTGAATGTATTTATTAAAATGAAAACGTAATCTATTACACAGCTTCTGATTTCACACCACAAAAATTATTTAATTCAAAATTATAAATTTTAAGCAAAATCGAATTTATTTAATTTTGTTCCGTGTCGTCTTAGTACAGGTAAAATAGGATAAATAAAACAAAAAAATTAGTACAATCATGAAACTTGCTGAAAATGATTCATGTATTATGGGAATGAAAAATCAAAAGATTCTATAAGCATATTTCACATGGAAGGGGAGGAAATTGTGGTGTATCAAACAGGTTTCGATGAATTACACTAGTTTACAGAATTTTGGGTCATGGTAGGGTCCTTAGAAAAAATATATTTTCTAGACTAATTTTGGGTCACTGAACACGAAAATCAAAATTATTTTTTTTTCCAAAGCGTTTTCGAGATATGCGCAAAAATCATTTTCTCAGCTATTTTTTCAGATATTTCCATAAATCTCGAAAACGGCATAGTTAATTTACATAAAATATGTATTTTCTGAATTATGTGATCTGTCTCCTTCCGACGATGTACTGTTTGTATAAGTCGGACTAAAATTTTATAAGTTACAGGCATTCAAAGTTTCAAAAACGAGTATTTTTGAAAAATGTCTAGTTTTTGGTTGCGCCATATGGATAGAAAAAAAAATATTTAAAATAATTTTAAGGACTCAACTGAAAAACAATCTTTTTAACAAAGATTTGAGCTAAAGTTTTTCAAAATCGGACGATAAATGTAGAAGTTATTAAATAATTAGTGAAAAAAAGAAATTTAATTTTTTTCAATAAAAGTCATATAAATGTATATTAGGGTGTCTGTTATTTCCCAAAATCATTTTTTAAAATCAGGAACCCCTAAAATCAAAATTCTATGTCCTTAAATAAAGTTTTTGACCACAAAATTTTTGTCTAAGGTAATAAATCGTTGCCTCTTAGGCCATTCTCTTTTCCATACAAAGGAGTATTGAACACACCAAACTCCAAGACCAATAATGACGTAATATATATCGTTGGAAAGGTATTTTTATGAACTACAATAGTTACTAAGGAAGTTCATTCCAAATCTCTACGTGAAAAAAGTTATTCGCTAGTTAAGTATAGTTTTTTCACACCAAAATGAACATAATTCAGAAAATACACATTTTATGTAAATTAACTATGCCGTTTTCGAGATTTATGGGAATATCTGAAAAAATAGCTGAGAAAATGATTTTTGCGCATATCTCGAAAACGCTTCTTTGGAAAAAAAAATAATTTTGATTTTCGTGTTCAGTGACCCAAAAAAAGTCTAGAAAATATATTTTTTCTAAGGACCCTACCATGACCCAAAATTTTGTAAACTAGTGTTATCAAAGATTTTCACCAATTTTCATCAACGTTCCAGTTTCGAGAGGGGGCTCATGGTAGAATTTCAAAATTTTCCCTTTCACTGAAAAAAAAACACCCTTTAACTATAAATATTTTTGTAGACTTCTCCTTTGATTCTTGGTACTTATGACAAATGAAATATGTGGACCAAGTTTCATGTCAATGCTGTTGGAACTTGGTAATATTTTACTTGTTTCACTAAAAATTCAGTCATCATTTATGAAAAAGGCTATAACTTTTTTGAAGGTGGTTGTATTGAGTTCATTTTGTTTAGTAAGATTGGGCATTAAAAAATGACTAGATATATGTACATATATGTAAGTTTATTTATCTTTCATATACCTATCCCCCCCCACCACTTTGAAAGTGGATTTAAAAAAAAAACAAAATAGGTTTTCAATCAACTTTGGATGAAATATAGTAGATTATGAAATTCTGCGTCGACACTATCTTTAAATTTTATTAATAAAAATATTAAAAATTAAATAACTTTTCTTGGCTTTTCAAATTTTCTTTCCCAAAACGAATTTTTCCACCTCTTCGCGCAAGGGGAGGGGTGGGAGAAAATCAATAATGTAGTCCTATGGTTTCAAGGGTACTTAAGCCAACGGGAGTTCCCGGGTCATCGTCTGGCCCTTGGTTTTCGATTTATAAACAACATTTCGGGACTTAAACTGGTAAGTGGCAGCCCTTCTCTTTTCCTTCTGACAGTATTGCCACCTTGGCAACACTTCTTAAAAGTAAAGTTAGGACATGAACTATTAGTGTACTAAAGCTCAACCAGTCAGGTTGAAATAAAAGGCTCTCATATCGTGCACCTACGCCCCTACTATTATAATAATTGGTCAATAAGTAAATAATAAGCAGTCCTGGATTTAATCATTGACCAAGTCTAGGACGTTACTATATAAAAGCCACCGAAAATGCACCTGATGCACCAAAAGATTTTGAACTGAATCGAATTTGGAATTCAATGTAATAATTATTAATCCATTTCGAGAACAATAATGTATCCAGCAGATAGTAAAGGTAAAATAGTACGAAAAGTCTTTCGAATAAAAAAAAATTAGTACCATCATGAAACTTGGTGAAAACGTTTCATTTATAATGAGAATGAAAAATCAAAAGTCTATAAAAATATTTCACATGGATAGGGGAGAGGTGGAGGGGGGGAAATTGAGGTGTATCAAACTGAAAAATTAGCTTTGTTGCAACCTAAGCATATGACATACATAGCTTTTAAGGTAGTTTTGAATGCTGAATCAAATTACTTTTGTCATTTTTATGATACGATGACTATATTTTCAGTATAAAAGTTAAAAATTACCGAATACCAGTTGAAAATAATGGTCCGTTGTTTAAACTTGCCATCAATGGTTCATTTGTCATGAAAATCTATAACAAGAAGAGTCTATAAAAATGTCTGCTGTTTAAGGAAAACCGACTGGTTTTAGTGTCATTTGATTCAGCATTCAAAACTACCTTAAAAACATGTGTCATATACTTAGGTTGCACCAAAGTTAATTTGTCTGATGTTTGATTCACCACAATTTCCGCCGCCCCCCCTCTCCCCCTCAAAAAACACCCTTCCATGTGAAATATTCTTATAGACTCTTTTGATTTTTCATTCCCATAATACATGAAACGTTTTCACCAAGTTTCATGATTGTACTAATTTTTTTGTTTTATTTATCCTATTTTACCTGTACTAAGACGGAACGGAACAAAATTAAATAAATTCGATTTTGCTTAAAATTTATAATTTTGAATTAAATAATTTTTGTGGTGTGAAATCAGAAGCTGTGTAATAGATTACGTTTTCATTTTAATAAATACATTCAACAATAGAAGACAGGACAAAATATAGGGCACTCGAAGTACTGCAGCCGACATGCGACGATAACAGCAAAAACGATTGCGATTTAAATATAGAATAATTTAAGTGTTTGGATGAATATCTGCAAATAGGCAATATATGTTCTGTTAAATCTAGAATTTGGTTAATTATACAAAAAGTTAATGAATCGTTTTATGATAGAATGACAATCATCATCTGATTGTAAAACCGGATGGAAAACCTCGTTTGACATCGTGTTTTGTGCGTGGGATGTGAAACCTATTTTTGTACTTGTACTTCTCACCACGTCAGCTGACGGTCTTAGTACCGCAATACAGCCAGCTGATTAGTCTTTTTGCGTAAATTAATGTATAAGCTATCATATAACCAAATTTCAGCTTTGGCGGAATCATTGAATTTCACACGTTTTTTTACATGTTCACGTAAGCAGCTGACGTATGTAGTACCGCGCTTTAGCCAGCTGATTAGTTTTTTTCGACTGCTTATAATAATGGCTAACAGTATGCAAAGTTTCAGCTTTGGCGGTTTGATTAAATTTTTCATTTTTTCTTACATCTTTGAAAGGCTGCTGTAGCCCAAGGTACCGCTCGCGCTGCAGCTGATTACCACCACCCTTCATTGCAATGCCAAATTAACCAATTTACAAAACATTAGCTTTGCCGAAATGATTGACTAAAATCTGTCGCGAGCTCCCGGGCTAAAAGGCTAAGGACAGTTTTTCCGAATAAACTGATCAACAAGTACGGGGACATTCCATGGCCGCCTCGGTCGCCATCGCCAGACCTCACACCTTGCTATTTACTTTTATGGGGATACCTCAATTCAAAGGTTTACAATAACAATCCTCGGAAAATTCAGGCCCTGCAGGAAAATATTCGCCATGAAATTCAAAGCATTACTCCAGCGCTTTGCTGTCGCGTTATCGCAAATGTAAGGGTCCGACTGCAAGAGTGTATTGAAAAAAAAACGGCCACCATTTGGATGATATCGTTTTTGAAAAATAAAATCCACATTGTTACTCTGCATTTAGTTGAAATATGTAAATACAAATAAAAACGATGTAGTTTTTTTTATATTGAATTTTAAAGTCTGCTGGACACCCTTTATAATCTTCAACAGCTTTGGTTGACGGAAGAAGTATATTTCGATCCAAATTTCGATCAATAGACCTGAAATAACCTTTTTCGGAGCAGTAAAAAACAGTGGAAATTTCAATTTTTTTAAGTTTTTTAATACATCCACGTCGTATTTTTGCCCACCAAACGCAGTTGATTGATAGGATGATAGGTGAAGAGAACTCGGCTAAGATTTTGTTGCAATATTTACGACCGAATTTTAAAAGAAAATTTGGACGATTAGGATGACGAATATCTTACTTGAATACCGCGAACTATTGGATTATACGAATCCAATTATAATTAATAACAATACCACAAACGAATTAAAACAATAATCTGTGCAACCAGCACCCGCGAAAAATATGATCGAAATGACCCAACTGTCAAAGCGATCAAGAAGGATGGGAGATAAAGAGATAAGACAAAATATTGCAACAACACTGTAACAACGATGCAGCCAACCGGCTAGTCAGCTGGGGGTGGGTTCGCTGGATTTGAATGCGAATAAAAAAAAGGGTAAACAATTTGGTTCGAATAAAAAGAAATTACGATGATAAAAAAAGGTAAATTAAATGAAGGTAGGTACAGTGGCGTACTTACGCTATAGGGTGGGCGCCAGGAAACTTTTTATGGTCGTTTGCCTTGACCGGTAGCTGAAAATTCTTCTTCAAATTTATTGAAGGAAAACACAATGATTTGAGTCCCTGATGGGGAGTTTAGAAGTTTATTAAACAAAAATGTCTGGGAAACCGTGGCTTACGCCTGAATTAAAACCCAGAATCTTTTCGAGATAAAAATAAAATATAAATAGATAAGTTTTGTTCGAAGAACAATTTAAAAAGAGATATAAATGAAACAAAGTATAAAAAGAAATTAAGAACAAAAGAACAAAGACCAAAGAATGGACCGCTATCACCGGTCCCGAAATCAAGGACAAAGAAAACTACTTTACGAATGGGTCATGAGTCTAACAGTTTTGAGATTTTAAAACCGAATTCAAAGGCCATACGAATATCAATGTAATCAATGTAATTATCAAACGAATTATATAAAACTACTATATCACTCTACTTATCTTTTTTTAACTCCTTTTTCCTCTTCCTCTTCCTTTTCCTGCTCTGTTCGCCCCGTTCTGGCAAAACCTCAATTTTGAAACTCCTTTCTTCAAAGCGAGTTTTTCACTGCAATATATCTCTTCTTTCAAATAACTTTCAAAAACACTTTTTCTAATATTCCCAACTACACTTATTATTCAAAACGTTTTAAAAATTTTCCAAATTTCTATCTTCTTTTTTTTTTCTTTCTCAAAATTTCCACAACCTCTATCGGCTATTCAGGTCAACCAAGAAGTGGTTGTTTCTGCCTAGCCTTTGTCATCTACCGGCCTCTCTTTCAATCACACATTCTCACACTCATTCGTATGGTTTTCGTGGAACTCTGTTACGGTTCCACTCCGAGGTTGAGTTCCAACGAAACTATCTCTCACTCACACATTCAAAGGATTCCCCAAGTTGTTGGCGTTGTCCCAAAACTTGACGAATCTAAGGCCGGAGCAAGACATATTCACAATAATCTACTTTGAGAAAAGAATAAAAAAAACTATAAAAAGTTTAAAACATAATTCTGAGCATTCTCTCAGTTACTCTAAATTTCTAACTTTTTGAAAATTATTCGAAGAAGGCAAATATTTTCTTTAAACAATTTTCTAAACCTTTTGAGGAAACGAAGGAGGAAGGCAAAATTCAAAACAATCTAACTATTGCGCAATCTGCTATTCGGTAGACGGGTGGACCTTTGTGCAGATTTTGGGAACGAAGGAAACAGCGTTTAGCGTTCCATTCTTTTAAGCGGTCGATGTTTATTTAAAGTTAAAATTTAAAGTTAAAGTTAAACATTTAGGTTGGGCTTGTCGCCATGTTTAAAAAAGAAAAGTTAAGTGCATGTTGATGTTATGTTGTTAGAAATCCACATTTAGGTGTACAGTGTATGTTTTCATTCCCAGTTTCGTTAAGCTTCCTAGCTTAGATTAAAGATGGCGTGTGAGTCTCCAGCCCGTCCGCTGGCTCAACACGAAAGAATTGAGATATACGGTGAACCTAGTTTTGTCATCCTCCCCGAGCAACTCTCAAGCTCCCAGAGGACAACGGATACAAAATTGTGGGTAGAAAAATGGGATTGGTTTGGGGTGGAGGGGAAAACAGACAACGAGAGTTAGACTATGACCAAACAACATAGTCGAAAGAAGGTTTTAAGAACCGATCGAAGAGAGGTTTTTGCTGCGGTAAATCTTACCGTAACAATTTTTATCAAATTCCAATTATTCGGTTTGGTTCAATAGTTACAGAATAATAGGCAGTACTTTCAGCCGATTCGATGCCAAACTGAGCTGATACATAGCGCAACGAAACCGTCATCATTCATTTTAAACAAACGGGACCGATTTTTTTTTTTGTTTCACACTTCTCTGGTGTTTCATTTGTTGACACGAAAATCGGTGCGACGACGACGTACCTCAAACAAGGCGATATTTTAAGCTTTTGGTGATTTGAATTTTCTTTTTAATCGATATCCTCATATTTTTATATTTCTAATTTTTACTTAAATGTTTCATTGTTTTATTGCTTTTTGCTGAATAGAGCTTTCGAAATACTAAATCTGAATGCAGCCCAAACTGAAAATCAATATTTTTCTCTTCATAACTTAATTTTTGCAACTTCGGTAGGTACCTATTTGAACCAGAAAGTTTTACTGTCGATTTGTCTATGGTGGGCAATTAATTTTTTAAGGTGGGCAGCGCCAACTTCTGCTCCAACCGTTCTACGCTTATGTTCTTAGGTATTTTTTAAATGCGCCATGGTATATTGGAAACGAAGATCTTCACTGAGATCTGGGACTTCCATGGTTCGGGATAAAATAAAAGATTTCGCGCGCAAGTATATAATAAATCGGCTATTAGAACACGATAATTTAACGATTATTGATATTCTTGACAAGTCGAATTTTATACCTACGCCATCTACAAAAAAAACAAAACCGTCCGACTTGATTCGTTGAATGGAAAAACGCTTTAAAATCGCAGAATAAGTATAGGAACTTTCACACAGAAAGTTACCTGCAACACGTCGCGTCGTAGGTAGGTATCTAACTTAAATTCATTATAAAAATAAATTTCAAGTTAGTATAAACTTAGTTGCAATCGGGAGAAGAAGATGCAATTTTGGGGTTCAAAGAGCCTTTTGTTTGGTTTTCACCTTACCCACTTCTTACCTATTTGGCTGAATAGCAAGTTAATTTCCATTATTGATACAATTTGATATGCGAATAATGTTTCGACTATGAACCACTCAAAAAAGTGTTTGTATTTATATCGCCACTAAAGTGTTCTCATTCCAGTTTTCTTTTCAAAAATACGAGGTACATAGGTACTAATTTAGACAACATTTTATTTCTTAAGAATTATAATTAAAAGCATAAATTCAGCTGTATTCCCTAAAAGCTAATTAAAATTCTGAGCGTCCAACTTGTGCATTATATTTAATTTGGTATGTTCATCTCTACCTACCTAAAGTAGCTAAGCCTCTGTGAGTCATCATCACTCACATTTAGTGCAAAAAGATAAAACAAACAAAAAAAAAAGAAAAACAAAAAAAACATTCACATGAACAAAATTCATGCACACGTGAAATTATCTTATCTGAAATTCAACAACTACAAAGTCCCTGGCAATATTGCGCTTTTAACTTAAGTTGCGATTAAAATAATTCAACTTTCCCCACAAATAAATAGGCGCAGGCGAGAGTGTGTTCATAAAAAAAAAATAATTCACATATTCTCACACCCGTCAGGAAAAAACAATGTTTAAGTGAGCATTGAATTTAATTATTATTAACTTCAAGTCCCACACAAGGTTAACATATTCATTTCATATATTATTTAATTTTCAAATCGGAGACGTATAAGAAAATTATTTATTATAAAATAAGATATCATTCAAATTATTGAAAAAAGATACAAATAAATCCTCAGTTCGAATAGGTTTGAGTAGGTTCTTGTATTATTTAGAATAAAGAAATCCAAGAGAGTTCCAAAAATATTGCAATGACAAGAAGAAGCATTATTCAGAATTATCAAATAGAATGCCTTAAGATTTAGAACAATTTAAATTCTTACGTCATTTTTAATACCTATGTAGACATATCATGACTAATCCAAGTCAAGATATCGCATCTTTCTTACTGAACAACATTAGTTATTCTTGGGTAGTTTTGATGGACTACTCAACAAATTATTCCTAATATGAATTGGAGCTGGAGGTATATCTTCATTCAAACCTACGCATTTATTTTTTTGTTTTGTTTTGTTTTTTATAGTTTTAAAGAAGAAAAACAAAAGAAAAGACTAAACTTCGTCTACTTCGAATTTTTAATGATGATAGTACGAGTATAATGTAGTAATTGCTTTCTATATATGCTTTATGCTTCCGTGACTAAAGTGCAGATTAGATGGAATAATTGTATCTACGGATGATACTACTTACCCTGACATAGTTGGCGTTAATATATTCGCTCTTCTCGTCGCCGTTCTGTTGTTGGAGTATAACCCTTGTCTCAGGCAAAGGTATAACATTGGCGTACCTGAAAAGATTGGATTTTAGTATTTTTGTTTGATGGATGAGTAATTTTTGGGAAGAAAAAAGATATTACTTAAATCTAAGAAAATGTAACGTATAAGACGAGTATGACAAGAAAAAAGAGTGTGAAAACAATTGTCATGCCATCCACATTAAATGGACACTTTGGAATCATTAAAAGTATTTTTTTGTTTTCTATTTTTTTAAATCATTATTCTCGCAATTATTACACAAGCACAACATAAACAATTTTACTACCAAAAGAAAATTACTTTTTGTGGAAGTTGCGGGTATTTGTATGAAGGTACACACTTATGGGTTTTATAAAGCAAGCAACAAAGCATTAAGTTAAAAGTAAATTTTGAAGAAAATCTTGCAACCAAAAATCTTCATTTTGGATTGTTTTACTTTGTATGTAAACTTGAACATGGAAATTTAAAGACTAAAAGACCCTAAGCAATTATTTAAAAAAAAACCACAAGGTCTGCTTAGTTTTCCATTGAGTAACTTTTAAGCAAAATTGTATGAACTTACCTACAATTTTTTGCGTAAGAATTTAAGGCATACAAGAGTTAGGTTAAATTAAAAAAATTATTTAAATTAATTAATAAAAACTAAGCAACCTGCTTGGATGGGCCTAAATCGGCTCTAAATGAAGGAAACAAAATTCCCTAATTTTTTCAGATTTTTATTTTCAATCGCTGTAGGTGTTAAATTAATTCCCTACTTTTTTGTTTGCGTACTTAGTGACAGAGCATGTAGGTTGGTAGTAGACAAGACAAAAATCCTTCGGGAGGGGGACTTCTATTTTATATTTTTTTTTTATAAAAATGCGCCTCCTGTCTAAGCGGGGGTAAGTATTACCCCCTCCTATGAGATTTTCTTCTTGTCTACTTCCAAACAACATGTTCTGAATTTTTTGGCAGGTTTTTCGCGAATCACCTGGAAAAAAAGGAAATTTAATAAACCCCTACAGCAACTATAAGGGATGAAAATAAAAATCTGAAAAAATAGAGAAATTTGTTTCTTCATTTGGAACTGATGAAACCCTATCCAAATAGTCTCGATGTTCAAAGGGTAAACACGGTGCATTCAAGAGGACACAAGCGTCCACAAGCTTTTTTCAAAGCGAACCTCTGTCTACCAACTCCTACTCTCACCTCCAAGTGGTGAACATCGGGTGCCTTGTACCTTTAACTGAAGATGGGGTTCCAATCCCTGTGGACGGTTTTAGGGGGCAGCAAACGAGAGAGGGGGGGAGGAGTGTTCCCACTAAGGCACTTCTCCTTCATCCAGGCGGCAGCGGAAGAATTCTCAAGATGGAATCAACGGTGGCGTCTACAGTTCCAGTTAGGCTGAACTACTTAGTGAACACCTTATACGGGCTACTACGACAGATTCGGAGCTCAGGCCTATAAGGAGCGGTTAATCCAGCTCCCCGCCCTTGGAGTTATTTTGTAAGGGTTTGGTCCTCCAGGTTGGGGGTCGTGCCGTCGGGGTGACTTCCCGGCCACGTAAAGCTATGTTAGTTGCGAAGCACCAACAAGCCTCGGATACGGACGGATTTACTGTTGACGAACCAAGCTAACGAAATAAGGACAACGAACTTCGGATCTGCACG
Source organism: Dasysyrphus tricinctus (assembly GCA_963921185.1). Lineage (NCBI taxonomy): Eukaryota > Metazoa > Arthropoda > Insecta > Diptera > Syrphidae > Dasysyrphus > Dasysyrphus tricinctus. The sequence goes on from OY992530.1 coordinate 246,811,486, forward strand.
TGGAATGTTCTGTCTCTCTATAGACCACGTGCAGCCGAACATTTAGCGGAGGCCCTAGACTGCTACAAAGCAGACATCACCGCCATCCAAGAAGTGCGATGGGATGGGCCGGGCAAGAGAAAACTGAAAGACTGCGATATCTACTACGGTGACTGTTACCGACCACAAGGGCAGCGTCTCTTTGGATGTGGATTCGTCGTTAGAGGCAGACTTAGGCAAGAAGTCTTGAGTTTCAACTATGTGAACGAGCGCCTCACGACAATTCGCATCAAGGCTAAATTCGCCAACATCAGCCTGATATGCGCGCATGCCCCCACAGAGAAGAAAGATGACGACACCAAGGACGAGTTCTACGAGCTCCTGGACAAGACATATGAGCAATGCCCTAGCTATGACATTAAAATTGTCTTGGGTGATTTTAATGCCAAACTGGGAAGAGAAGACGTCTTTGGTGGCATAATCGGAAGATACAGCCTGCACGACACCACCTCCGATAACGGACTCAGGCTAATCGACTTTGCTGCGGGGCGAAACGTTGTGGTAGCTAGTACGCAGTTCCCGCATCTCGATATACATAAGGGGACATGGCGAATTCCTGGTCAATCAACCGCCAACCAAATTGACCACATTGCGATCGACGCAAGGCACTAATCCAGTATCAAGGATGTCCGAACGTTCCGAGGAGCCAACGTTGACTCGGACCACTACCTCGTTGTAGCAAAGGTAATGCTACGGATATCCAGACCAAAGCCAAAACAGGGAAATACTGTGAGGAAGTTCGACTTCGGACGGCTACAGTCGCAGGAAATCGCCAGGTCCTTTTCCGATCGACTCTCTCGCACCCTCTTAACTAGTCCTTTGCCGCCAACTGCAAACATCGAGAACCAGTGGAAAAACTGCCAGGAAGCCATCAGAGATGCCGCCTCTGACGTGCTGGGCTTTGCACGACCACCACAGCGAAACCCCTGGTTCAACGAAGAATGCCGGCAAGTACATGCAGCCAAACAACAGGCATACAAAGCGGCGCTGCATAGAAGGACCAGAGCTGCTCGCGAGCTCTACGAGCAGAAGAGGAGAGAGGAACACAAGCTTCTTAGAAGGAAGAAGAAAGAGCATGAGAAGCGCGCGATCGAGGAGTTAGAGAGATGCCACTGCAGGAGTGAAGTTCGGAAGTTTTACCAAAAAGTAAAAAGAACCTCCCAAGGTTACAAGGCCCGAACCGAAGCCTGCAAAGACGATCAGGGGAACATCGTGGTGGAATCGCAGTCGGTGCTGAGGATATGGAAAAATCATTTCTGCAAATTGTATAACGGCGATGACGAACCGAATTCCACTAACATGCAAATTGCACCATTCAACTTGGACAACGTAGGCCAACAATTCCGTCCACCCGATCTTGACGAAGTGAGGATAGCCATATCTAAACTTAAGTCCAATAAAGCTGCTGGAGCTGATGGCCTTGCGGCTGAGGTATTCAAAGCGGCTGGCGATGAATTGGTTAGGAGTATGCACCAGCTCATCTGTAAAATATGGTCGGAGGAAAGCATGCCCGATGAATGGAACATCAGTATTGTTTGCCCGATCCTCAAGAAAGGCGATCCTCTGGACTGCACCAACTACAGAGGCATCAGCCTTCTTAATATCGCCTACAAGATCTTCTCTGCCGTACTTTGTGAACGCCTGAAGCCATTCGTCAACAACCTGATAGGTCCATATCAGTGTGGCTTTAGGCCAGGGAAGTCCACCATCGACCAAATATTCGCACTACGGCAGATCTTTGAGAAAACCAAGGAGTTTCAAATCGATACCCACCACCTTTTTATCGATTTCAAGGCCGCGTATGACAGCATCTATAGAGACGAGCTATATAGAGCAATGTCTAGTTTTGGCATCCCTGCCAAACTCGTCCGTTTGTGCAGGATGACGATGGAGAATGCACGCTGCTCCATCAAGGTCGGCAAAGACCTCACCGACACCTTTGATGTCAAAAAAGGTTTTAGGCAAGGCGACGCGCTGTCATGTGACTTCTTCAACATCGTTCTTGAAAGAATAGTGCAAAACTCTCACGTCAACACTAGAGGCACAATCTTTCAAAAGTCCGTCCAATTACTCGCTTACGCTGATGACATTGACATAATGGGACGAACAAGGCGTGATGTCAGTGGTGCTTTTGTGAGCATTGAGAAGGAAGCCAAGAAGATGGGTTTAACGGTGAATGAAAACAAAACGAAGTATATGCTGTCAACAAAAAAGGACACCCAACACCGACGTCTAGGACAGAACGTCACTATAGACAGCTATAATTTTGAGGTGGTCAGAGACTTTGTCTACCTAGGATCCGCTATAAGCTCAGCGAACGATACCAGTGCTGAGATCAAACTCTTGCCAATCGCTGTTTCTTCGGGCTAAGAAGGCAATTGAGAAGCAAAGCCCTCTCTCGAGCAACTAAACTGTCCCTGTATAAGACGCTTATCATCCCGGTCCTGATGTATGGTGCAGAGGCATGGACACTGCTAACGGTGGATGAGAACGCGTTAGGCTGTTTCGAGAGGAAAATTCTCCGGGTGATTTTTGGTCCCGTCTGCGTAGATGGGGAATGGAGGAGAAGATACAACCACGAACTGTATGGGCTGTACAGCGACACTGACCTAGCCACAAAAGTGAAAAGCCAACGACTAAGATGGCTGGGTCACCTAGAGCGAATGGACACCAATGCTCCGGCCCGGAAAGTCTTTGAATCCAACCCCGTGGGACAACGCAGCACAGTGCGTCGACCAGTGGACAAAAATCAAAAAATCAAAAAATGCAATTTGTTCTATTATGCTTTGATTCGGGTCAAGCACATGTTGAATAACTGTTATTTAATGTTTTTTTGTTGTTTGCTTTTTTTTAGATGATAGATAAGCGGAATTGTTTAAACCATATAAGGTAATAATAGTCAGAATCTTGTTGTGAAACGCGATTTTGTGTGAAGTGATTTAGCTGGTGAAGGAAAAGTAATTGAAGAAAAATTTTTTTTGGCAGTGATTATTAATAATGGATTCATTTAGAGCTGCTATGACTAATTTTAATTGGTTTTTGAAATAATTTGTAACTTAAGTGAATTATTGAAAAAAATCATATTTTTAAGGCATTTTTTTCTATTTGGTTAAGCTTTTAAAAAAAGTTTAGCAAAGTGTAGCAGAATTTTTAGTGTCATTACATTGTCTTATAATTTTACTTTGCGAAAATGCAAAGTTTTCATGCTACTTTTTGCTAACCTTCAAAATATTCAACTTTTTGTAGAACAAGGTCAAACCTTTAAAAATCAACAAGTTGCAGAAAAATGAATTTCTTTTGATAAAAAATCATGAATTGAAGATATTTTAACATTTATTTTGAATGAATTGAAGAAAAATAAATGTCCTTTTAAAATTAAAAATGATTTAAAGTCCAAAATTAAGTTTGTTGACTCAAACCTTGAACGACGATGGAAACAATGTTCAAGGAATCATGCTCTTTTCAAGAAGCGTCATGAGGCTTGGCTTAAAAATAGATTTACACTTCCTGATAGCATTTCAACCTATCTGCAAAATGTATCGCCTTTTGATGAACCAGGAACTAGTTAGGGAAGACCCCAAACACCATTTTCAGAAGCGTCAAAAAACACGAAAAAACGAAAAATTGTGAAACCTTAAGCTCTTCAGTTAAATTGGACAACTGAAGAGCTGAGGTTCGCAATCAACGAACGCAACGAAGATATTTTGACAGTCCTGCTTCTATCTGATCCTTTGATTTCAAATTTAAGAAAAAAAAAGATCTAAAATTATCGAAGGAAGATCAAGAAGAAATTGCACAGTATATATATACAAAATACTGAATGGGTTGACAAATCTTTGGCTGCGCTTATTTTTTTTATCATAAAAGATTTTGAAAATAGAACTCTGATTTTTAATTTTTTAAAGAAGAATTGTTCATTTTTATGCATAAATTTATATTTTTTGGTCTTGTTTATTTGTGTTGTCAGAGTTTATCTTAAAAATATTATTTTAAAGTCATGTGTTTGTGAAGTATTGTTCACGATTTAAAAAAGGCGTGGCAGGGGGCGAATAACGTTAACAATATTTTGTGTTTTTCAACTCACTAACTAATTCAAATTTCCAAAATATTATTCAAATCTTACAAGCGGTTTATTAGAAATAAACAATATACAAAAGTGGGCGTGGCAGTGGGCGGATATGGTCCACATCATTTTTTGTTTTTGAACTCACCTAAAAAGTCAAATTCTCTAAATTTTATTGAAATCGTGCAAACAATTCTTGAGATATAAACCATATTCAAAAGTGGGCGTGGCAGGGGGCGTGAAAATTTCGTTAGATCTTATAAAATATCTTTTTTATTACATTTCAAATATTTTTTTTTTGCAAAGTCAACTCAGTTTTGGAAATTTGATTTTTGTCCACCATCTCCATACAATCGACGCACTGTGCGCAGTAGAGGTGGACAGCGTAAAAGGTGGCGCACGCAAGTGGAAGAGGACCTCAACCAACTTGGCGTGCGAAACTGGAGACAGCTAGCTAGAAACCGAACCGGCTGGAAGAAGATTGTTGGTTGAGGCCCTGGTCCACACCGGACTGTAGCGCCACCTTAAGTAAGTAAGTAAGTAAGTAATCCAAATAGTCTCAGAGCCGACAGCAAATTTTGGGAGTGGATGTGTAACCAAAATCGGAATATAGGTGCATGTATCGTGATATCGAATACCAAAGGCTGGCAGGTTTTGTTTTCAGCCTTTGGGAGGGCTGGGGGGCTACAAAAATGCTTGGTCTCCTCTTTTATTTTCAGGGTTATAACCTCTTTAGTTATTTAAAAAAAATTGGATATGATGCTCTTTCATTTTTTCTAAGCATAAGCCCCACAATCTTGACGGTCGTACGAATAGAACTCAAAATAACACCATTTTACGTGAACCTTATCATCCCTTTTTGGGAGATTTTCAGCAAAACAAAAATCAACAAATAAAGTCTCCACAAAAACACCGATAAGGTTTGCTTAAAAAGCTTAAATTATGGGTCCTATTAATGGGATCACCAAGATAAAAATCTTGAGACAAAGAAAATGACAAAGCATCATATTTACTATTTTTTAAAAGTGAATTAAATTGTTAATAGAATATAAACCAAGCTGATTTTAACCCCCTCCCCGACCAAAGGCTGAAAAAAAACTGCTAGACTTTTGTATTCGATATCAGGATACTTACACATATAATCCTCATAAACCGATTTTGGTAATACATTCACTCCCAAAATCTTCTATCGGCTCTTGGGCTAAAATACATATAAAAACTCAAAAACCTCATATAACGACCACCCTAATGTACCTACATACATATGTACATATATTATTAGTCGGACTACTTGTCAAAGAGAAAAATGTTTGAAGAAACAATTTTTTTAATGGTGAATTCGGGTCCGACTGCAAAAGCGTTACACCAATTTCATCAGCATGGACTTGGACATTATGTCAATTTTAACGTGTGCTAAGGTAAGTTCTATTGGGCCAATTGTTTTGGATACGTCAAAAATTGAACTTGATATTTTTTTTCACAGCTCGTAATCCTGACACAACGATTATAAAGAATAGGAAAAAATGTTTATCGCAAACTAGCCAGTCTGTGGGTAGTAGATTGTAAGAACTTCAATGCAAAAAATGCATTTTGCTTTAAAAAAAAAATGTTAATGAAAGCTCAAAAATTTGATGCATACAAACAAAAATGTTTATGGGAATACGAAAATTTATTTTTATTTTTTTTATTCAGTGGACAGCACTGGTTTGCTTTAGTTTGTTGTGTGTCATATCGCTTAGGTGTTTTTATATTTTTTTATACGTATTTCATAAACTTTAAATAGTGTATTTGACTTAATTCGCTGCATAAGTGAATACTTTACTTTAATTTACTATCACCTTCTGCTTAATTTGTGTTTAATTGTATTAAATTATAATTTTCATTAATTACATAGTGCTTGGTAAGAGTGTTTTTTTTTGTAATTTGTGTTCCTCTATTTGAGTGAGCTTAATGCTTTTTTTTTCTTCTCTGTGTATACCCATGTGTTTGTGTCTAATAGTGCTTTTCAATAATATTTCCCCTACTTAGCCAAAGCTTTCAGCTTCAGAGTGATAGTTTTTGTCCCTTTCTGTCCATTTCTATATAAACTTTAATCCTTTCTTTGCTTACGTTTTAGTCATATTTTGTCTGTTATTTGGTCTTCAAATTTTGATTAAGCCGGTGGTGCAGACTGTTAGCGCACGGCCCTCAGATCTTCGCAGCATAGGTTCGAATCCTAGTAGTGACCACTTTTTTTTTTTTTTTTTTTTCTTCAATAATTTAATTTGCATTTTTCAATAAATCAGCTTTTGATATTTTGGAACTTTTTTTTTTTATTTTTGTTAAAGTTAATAGCTATTCATTTTTTCTCAAAATGGTCTGCTCTGCAAAGAATTGTTCAGAGGGCTCAAACTCTTCCCCACTCTTTGCCTGTTTTGGTCCTTGTGGAAATCTTTACCACGCCAAATGCATCGGTTCAACCAATGCGTTTATTGAGAAAGTAACTAATTCTAAATTTGCGTATTGGTATTGTACCGATTGCCGTAAACTCTCGTTGTCTCAACTGGCTTTCAAAATGTCTAATTTTAAAGCGGACATTATGAAACTATCAAAGGGATTTGAAGAACTTCTAAGTAATTTTAACGACACGGTCACAAGATTTAGTTCGTTAACACTCCCTAATGATCCGGTAGACGTTGCAACCTCTACTGATGACCTAATTCAGGACTCTCTTCCTCTCCAAATCGTATCCACGAATGATGATTTGCTTGCGCAATCAAGCTCAACGGTACATGAAAACGTTATTGTTGCCAAAAAAAATAACAAAAGAGGACGAGATAACACAATAGTTGTTAAAAACTCTGGCCCACCCCCTAAGCGAACAAATCTTAGTCCCCAAATTGCTTTAGAACTAGCTTCTTCGGTTCAGGTGAATGAAATGAATGAAAGTTCAGAGACGGTTCCATGCAATGTTACTGGTTTAGAATGTGCTTCTGTCTCTAACATTATTACCGATCCTAGACCTATCAAAGCTGTTTCTAAGCCAAAGTCTATCTTTATCTCTCGCCTTGAACCAGAAATTGATGCCGATGACATTGTTTCCCACTTATTAGCTAATAATTGTATACCTACGAGTACTTCTGTTAAGTGTACAAAAATTAGTAAAGTAAATAGCTTTGTTTCATCTTTTAAAATTGTAACAAATTCATCTTTCTTTGATTCTATCTGCGATTCAAGTAATTGGCCTCCTGAAGCTCTTATTAAAGAATTTTCAACGAGGAAAAATAGGTTTTCGCGTACCTTTCCTAATAATCCATCCCCAAAAAACTAAATAGGATTACCCTCTTTTACCAAAATGTAAGAGGGCTTCGCACTAAAACTGCTGATATCTATACCAACTCTCAGGCATTTTCACATGACATCTTTCTTTTGACAGAAACCTGGCTTAATTCAAGCTTTTTGGACACAGAACTTTTTAATGAAGAGTTCTTAGTTTATAGAAAAGATCGACATGTTGACAGACCAAAAGAAGTGGGAGGTGGTGTTTTGATCGCAGTTCGTAATAAATTTATATCTTCACTTGTTATATTCCCTTTTTATCTCTCAATTGAACTAATCTGCATAAAGTTAGCCATAGAGTCAAAATTCATTTATATATTAAATGCATACATTCCTCCAAAAAGCTCGGACTCAGTTTATGTCGAACTCTCTCAGGCTCTAGATTTCATTATTGAATTGTCTTGCTCCAACAGCAACATTTTACTTCTAGGAGACTTTAATTTACCGTCTGTAGAGTGGATTCCTTCTGAAGATGAATGTTTTCAAGAAGCATCTTTAACTTCTTCACAAACTGAGCTCCAGCTTCTGGATAGAATTACTGCAACTGACTTACAGCAAGTAAGCTGTATTAAAAATTCAAAAAATCGAATTCTCGATTTAGTATTTTCTTCTGACGCTATTAGTACTCTTGTTCTTGAATCAAGTTCTGGAATGACTAATATAGATAGTTATCATCCTCCTTTGGATATAGTTCTTGACTTGAGCAGTCATATTATAGAAAATAGCAACGCTTATGATCGCTCATATACTTTTGATTTCAGAAAGGCAAACTTTCAGTTGCTCTCAGAAGAATTAGCTAGATCTGGTATTGATAGTATATCAGTATCTAGTAATATTGACGAAGCAGTTATTAACTTTAATACTATACTTAATAATTGCATAAATAATACTATCCCTATAAAAATATTACAAAATACGAACTTTTGCCACTCATGGTATACGAAAGAGTTAAGGTCACTCCGAAATAGAAGAAACAGAGCATGGAAAGTATATTTAAAAACTCTTTCTTCAGTTGACCATTACTCTTACATTGCCCTTTTCGAAGAATTTAAATCTCTTTCAAAGTCTCTATACACTAATCATGTATACGAAATGGGAAGATCCCTTAAAGAAGACCCGAAAGCATTTTGGAAGTTTGTAAACTCGAAGAAAAACTCAGATGGCTACCCCGCAAATTTCATATATGAAAATTGTGTGTTAAAAGAAACTATTGATATTTGCAACGCCTTTGCGAATAATTTTCGTAACTCTTTTGTGGACAACCCTATTGATATTGATGAAGATTATTTCAGAAATTTACACTCCTATGCCCAAACGAATTGTAATAATTTCGCTGTGCAACAGAGTACTGTTTTAGAATTTCTCTCATCGTTAAATGATGATTTCTCATCTGGTCCAGATGGAATCCCCCCAATATTATTGAAAAAGTGTAGACATATACTGGTTGAACCTCTTCAATTTTTGTTTGAGTTTTCGATTAAATCAGGGAAATTTCCTTGTTTATGGAAAACTTCATTTCTAACTCCAGTTTTTAAAAAAGGTGATAAAACTGATATTTCGAATTATAGGCCTATATCCAAACTGTCATGTATTCCAAAGCTCTTTGAACAAGTTGTGTGTGAGACTTTAGCATCCATACCAAGAATTTAATTTGTGAACAACAGCATGGGTTTGTGAGAAGAAAATCAACAGTAACAAACCTCCTTACATTCTTACATAAATGTTCTAACGCGTTAGAAAATGGAAATGAAATGGATTGTATATATACTGATTTCTCTAAGGCGTTCGACCAACTTAGTCACAACATTATTATCTTCAAGCTAAAATCTTTAGGATTTCCAACATTTTTTATCACCTGGATAAAATCATACCTTGAAAATAGATCCTACCAGGTAAAATTTAGAAACTGCCTTTCAAACTCATTCAAGGCTCACTCCGGTGTGCCCCAGGGAAGTCATCTAGGCCCATATCTATTTATTCTTGCTATAAATGATGTTGTTTCTTGTATACGTTCAAGTGATATTCTTATATTTGCTGATGATATGAAAATTTTTAAGACGATAAAGGCTAACCAAGACCACTTTCTTTTGCAAGCCGATGTTGACAGTTTCGCTACTTGGTGTGATAAAAACGGTCTTTCTCTTAACCCTGCCAAATGTCAAACAATTACTTTCTCAAGAAGGCGACTTGCAAATGCTTTTAATTATTCTATTTCACAACACAAACTCTGTCGAGTCTTTAGTTTCAAGGACTTAGGTGTTAACTTTAGTTCCAATTTAGAATTCACTGAACACATTAACTTCATTGTTAATAAAGCAAGCTCTATGCTTGGGTTTATAAAACGTTGGGCAAAGGAATTTGACGATCCGTACGTTACTCTTTCTTTGTACAATTGTTATGTACGACCTCATCTAGAATACGCTTCTCAAGTATGGTCTCCCTTTTATGAAATTCATAAAACTCGTATTGAATCAATACAACATAAATTCATACGCTTTGCTCTGAAAGGTCTTCCTTGGGCTGATCCATTCAACCTTCCATCATATGAACACAGGATCCAGCTACTGCAGGTTCAAACCTTATATCAAAGGCGGGTTAATAATGATCTAATATTTCTTCACCAACTTATAAATGGTCAAATTGATGCTCCTGATTTGTTAGCCTGTATTGGCATAAATTACCGCGGAGGATCGCACCATCTGCGAAGATTTGAACTTTTACACGTTAATTTCCATAGAACTAACTACGGTATAAATGAGCCTCTTAACCGCATGTGCAAGATTTTTAATTTAAACGGCTCCTCTGTTGATTTTAACATAAGTAAGATGGGATTAAAGAAAGTGTTTCGAACCAGTGCTCCACGGTCGTGATTGTTTTAACTTCTTGTAACTATGACTTAAATATCTTGTGTATTGTTTAATTATGTATGTATATAGATTTTTTTTTGTTTAATTTTGTGTATTTATTAGTATATTATTATGCATGTGTTAGATTGCCTTTTTTTACTAACCACTAACACATGCACTTATGATGAGCCTCTGATTGTAGGTGGCAGCTTGTTCTAAGCTCACTACAACTAAGAATCTGAAGTGTAAAAAAAAAAAAAAAATATAAAAAAAAAATATCAGGGCAATAAATCTCAATCCAACTCAAAAGTATTTTGCATTCAAACAAATGTTAACGCAATATGAAAATGAGAACATTACATTTGCCCGAAATTTAGTTTTCCGAGCTTATACGTTTGCCCTAATTACAACTCGGTAGAGGAGAGGTAAGATTTCGAGAAAGATTCCGAAGAAATTAACTTGAATGTCAATTTTGTGTTTTTGGGGACGGGTGACAGTCGTAACGACACGGCACGGCTGATGGCGTCTACTCGTTGTTCAAGCGTTATCTAGCCGTGATCGTCCAAATGTGATTTCCAGGGTAGTGGTCATTTCGTTCGTCTCACTGTGTGCTCACTGTGCCCGTTTACGGGGATATTTGTCATGGTTTTCTCTCGCCATGACATCTGCGCAAGAACAAAGTGAGACCAAAGCCAGAAATCCACGACAACGATAGCCAAGTAAGCAGACACGGCGAGACCTCAGTGATACAAAAACAAAATGGCCACGACAATAAAAACCACGTTTGTACAACCACGGAGAGAGTTCAAAAAGACAGCGATCCGAAGCAATTAGCCATTGTCATTGTCACGACTGTCATCCGTCACCATAAACACAAAATTGAAAATAATGTTTCTTTCTTTCAATATACCTCGAGGTCTTACCTCTACCGAATTGTAATTCGGGCAAAAGTGATTCGGGAAATTGAATTTGGGCAATCGTAATGTTCCAATTTTCATATTTTTTGAGATGTGTATGTATTCACATTTGTTTTAATGCAAACCATTTTCATAAATTTCTTTTTTGATGCTCTAATTTTCAAATTCTATTCAAATTTTTTTAATCCGAACTATTTTCATATCATCTACATATTAATACGCTTAGCAAATTGTATGGAAATTCTTTCAGTATACACTATTCTCCGTTAATACTCAACGCAAAAGCATGAATAAAGTACTGTCGGAAGGGTTTTTATCCCACAATTGTGCAGAATCTAAAAATTATTTGTCCATGTAGCCGTTAAGCTTGGTAATGGTTATTTGAATTTTTTTGAGGTTATTGAATTTTATCTTTTTAAGGGTTTAGAAGTATGAAATTTTGGGAGATAATGAAGATTATTGATTGGGATTTTTGGTGAAAAAATGGAAGTTCTAATTTTTGTTAAAATACAACTCATATAAAAGAAATATATGTTTTTGTACAGTATACTTCGCTTTAAAAGCAATAAACAAATATTTTTTTGTTTTAGTATTTACACAAAAAATGCTTTGCTTTTGAATATTGTAAGAAACTTTTGACTGTGGAATGAACGACTAAAGCCAGAAGAATAAGGCAACAATCTGAAGAGGGCCACCCAAGGTAGATAAGAAGTAACTATCTACTGTTGTTGTAAGATCCTGTGTAACCAAAGTACATTATGTGAAAGGTAATCACTAGCGTTTCAATATTTGTTCAGTTCTGCGCATCTATCAAAATATGTGTTAAAATTTGGTGGCGTTTACGAATAGCCATTTATTATTTCTGACAAATACAATTTTGACAACATGCGCAGTATATTACCTTAGACGTTTGCACTGTGCCCAAGCGACACACTTGCACAATGGGGAGAGAGAACTCCTGAGGGAGTTTGAAACCTCTGAACCTCTAAACAAAATGGTCGAGTTTCGACCACAGGGCGGATACAAGTTTAAAATATTTTTGAACTTACATTAATAATTATTTTCTTTTAATGCAAAATGCAAATGTTGCAGCTAATGCTGTACTTAAAGCTCCAAGCTACACATTCAACACCGTTAGTCGCCTTGACCTAAAAAAACACATACACCAAGAATGTTACAATCAAAGACTGCTTGACTGGGAACATTACAAACACCACTACAGCTTAATCAACCCGAAGAAAATTCAGCCTAAATTCCCAACAGATATACCCAAATCAGACCTCAGAATATTCATCCGACTACGCCTTGGTCACACTGAATTCACCCACCAACACCTGCTCAAAAAAGAAACCCCACCCACTTGCCCCAGCTGTCACAGCTCCACAACCATAACCCATTTGCTCAGTCCATGCTTTTTATCAGGACAACCTCAACAACACAACAACAACTACCTCAACATTTTGGAACTTCTTAAGGAACCGAAGCAAAGCAATATTTTAAAATTAAAAGATATATTCAATAACCTTAAAAGACAAAGAGCCCACAGCAGATTTTGGGTGTGAACGATAGCAAAAAAAGAAGTATAGGCGTCGAAAGCTTCATTAAAGGCTATTCAAAAAATCAAAGTCTTGCAGTCCACAACTGTGGCCTTTGCGAGAAATATTGCATCGAAAAAAAAATATGAATGCAACTTCGAGGATTATCGTGTTTGCCGAAATTGGTTTTCACCCCTCCCTAGATAAGCTCCGCGGATCCCATATCACGGAATCTGAGATCATTTGAGTGTTTAATTCGCCTTGCCAGACCGTTTTTCACTTAGAATTTTGATTTTTTTAAACGGTCTGGTAGAGCGAACTATACACTCAAATGGTCTCAGATTCCGTAGTATGTGAGCCGAGGAGCTTCTCTAGGGAGGAGTGAAAACCAACCAAAACAATCCGACTTTAAAACGCCTCTAATCCGAAATGTTTATTTAAAAAAAAACGAGGCATAGAAGTAGAGTAAACTAAAACTGGTACATAGGAGGTATAATGCCGGAGTAAAGTCGATTTAGTATCCAAATATTATTTTGATATGCCAGCGTGTAAAAAGGGGTTTAAACGAATTTCTTGTTTAGCTGTTTAGCTCTTTGTTACTAAGAATGTTTTTATTTTTCGAATTTATGTATAAACTACTTAAACAAATTTCACTAATAATATTTTATTGAAATAATAATTGTGGAAATCAGCTGAAGTTTGTTTTCGTTTTTAATAACCAGAATTTTAGAATTTTTTATCATATATTTGATGTAACGAGGGCGTAGCTAAAACGAATCAGAAAATATTTTATAAATAAAGATTTGTTTGATGTGGCGTTAAAACGGAGTACTTTGACTTTGTTTAACTATTCCGAGGTTGAACAAGTTTTATTTCGAAAACAGTTTGTTGAAATTTTTGAAATAAAGCTTCAAGCGTATATTAGCAAATACATACATATTTTTTCTAAATGTTAAGGACACGGTACTGACATCCACGGTACTGACATTTAGACATTTTATGTGACCTAACTTCTCTATGCTAATGAGAAAAATAATTTCCAGAACAATTTTAACATATGTCGTTAAAAGAATGAAGAAATTCTGATAGTCAACCAAAAAAATGTTCTTAAGTTCTTAAGCTTAAGCCTTTTTCTTAGAGTAAGATAACTTTAAATTGGGAACACTGTTTTCCGTGACAGCAAATTCAACGGTCTGACTATAACTGGAGTTGAAGCACGATAATTGTTATCACCGAACATTTTGTAAATGGACCCCGAACGAAACATTGCTTTTGATTCATAACTTCCTTTCAAAATTTTGTTCAATGATAATAGACCGAGAGCCCACGACATAGAAAGTCATTTGCGTAACATTAGGTTTGTTCGTTGAGCCCTGAAGTAACCCTGGGGTCGACCCAAAGCGTTTTTTGAAAACCTTGAACTCACCCTGGTCAGCAAATTCTGTGTTTTTTTGAAACCTAGGGTCGCCCTGAACTCGCCCTGAAGTAGATCTAGGTATTTTACTAGGAACCAAAAAACCCAGGTTATTTTGACAATTCTTGTGGTTGTCAAGAAAACCTGGGTCAGCCCTGGGTAAACTTCAACGAACAAACCTATTGTAAGTCAAATCAATAATAACCTTTGAGGTGTTGAACCAATAACCGTTTGTCTGCCTACCTTAACCCGTGTCAAATAGGTGTAAAATTTGATATGCATTTTTTACATCGGTTTATTTCAATCCCTATTGGTCGGAGGGAAAAGGTGTGCATACAGAAAGTATTGAGCTCGCAATTTTGAACAATTGTTGTCACAGGTCAAACTCTCTGTAGTTAGTCTCTAAGAACAACGTCTGTGAAGTTAGCAGGGCAACTTTCACCCACGCAAATGGGACCTTGACAGGAATTTGCAGTTTTTTGCATTTTTTTTGCATTTCTATTCCCGATTTTGCAGTTCGCCAAATGAGGGTGTAATTTAGTGACCTGCTAACTTCACAGTGAAGTTAGCAGGTCACATGGTGTATCTCAGGACCCAAGCGTGCTAGGAACTTGTAGTAAGGCTCCAAATTTGCAGTTTTTTTGCATTTCAACGATAGGCTATGTTCAAAATTTGAAGTCCTCAATTTGAAAAACATTTCATACTGACCTGCTAACTTCACAGTGAAGTTAGCAGGTCACATCGTGTATCGTGTAAGGCTCCAAATTTGCAGTTTTTTTGCATTTCAAGAAAAAGCTAGGTCAAAATTTTAAAGTCCTCAATTTGAAAAAAAATTTCATACTGACCTGCTAACTTCACAGTGAAGTTAGCAGGTCACATGGTGTATCTCAGGAACCAAGCATGCCAGGAACTTGCAAAAGGGCTCCGAATTTGCAGTTTTTTTTGCATTTCAACGATAGGCTATGTTCAAAATTTGAAGTCCTCAATTTAAAAATTTCCCAAATTTGACTTCAATATGAAGCAAGTAGGTAACATCGAGTATTTCACGAACCAAGCATGCTAGGAACTTCACTGTGAAGTTAGCAGGTCAGTATGAAATTTTTTTCAAATTGAGGACTTCAAATTTTGAACATAGCCTATCGTTGAAATGCAAAAAAAACTGTAAATTTGGAGCCTTACTACAAGTTCCTAGCACACTTGGTTCCTGAGATACACCATGTGACCTGCTAACTTCACTGTGAAGTTAGCAGGTCACTAAATTACACCTTCATTTGGCGAACTGCAAAATCGGGAATAGAAATGCAAAAAAAATGCAAAAAAACTGCAAATTCCTGTCAAGGTCCCATTTGCGTGGGTGAAAGTTGCCCTGCTAACTTCACAGACGTCTAAGAACAAATAAGGGGCTTAATTTTCGAAATACAGGTAAGTATATAATGTTAATGGGAAACTTCATTGCTCTCTAGATTTTTAGGGACTAGCTACAGAGAGTTTGAGCATAGCCGGATTGCTCATGAAAAATATAGTCTATCACCCTTTACAGAGTGAGACAAAATTTCAAAGGAGGGAAACATTTTCAAGGAAATTTTATTCACGATAGGCCCTATTTGCCTATTTGCCTTAAACATAAATATCATAAAAGCCAATGACATTTGACACCATTTGCAAAAATTATGTCACATTCACTTTCGGATTGTTTCATATATTTTTGCAGAGAAATGCGTAAAACTTGTCAGATTTTTAAAAGAGGGGACAATTCTATTATGAGCTGGGGATAGTGAAAAAAATTTAACACATTGAATCATTAACTGCACTACTTTTTGTATAGAAACGTAATTTTTTTATATAAACTGAGTTGCCACTTTGCTAGAATTTCAGTAGATCTACTGCACTTTTTTCGTCAAACGAATCTACTGCACTTGAATCGAATTAACAGTAATTTTAGCTAACGAAATTAAGACCACACATAATTTTTCAATTCTATACAATTACTACGGCGGCGGCGCGGCGACGCACGTCTGGTCACCGGCTTCTTTTGATGATAATCTTGGAACCTCAATCAATTATCTACTTTTTTAAATTTTCTTTGTTTTGCATAAAAATAAAAATTGAAGAATGCTATTTTCGCAATGAAATGTGTTCAGTGATGAGGCTAGCTAAATGGGTATGTCAATAAACAAAATTGCGGCATTTGGGCTGATGAGCAACCCGAAGAGTTTTTTGAACTACAGCTTAGTTCACACAGCAATGCACCAGACGTTTTTTTTTGCAGTAAAAATCCATGCGAATGAGCAGTGGAGAACATTTCACACGGTCAAGCACGTTTGTACGTCAAAAAACGGCATACGTACCAACTTCGTGTGAAAAGTTCTATGTACATAGAATATGTACCTACGCCACCGCCCATTTGCACAGATGGATAGGAACTCAAAACGTGTTTATGTTATATACCTATTTATTCTCTGGTAGCCAAGAGCTATCGATTCCGAGATTCCTACAGGTAAAAACAGTTAATTTTAAAATTGTATTAAAGCACCGCGTTTTAAATCACGTCTTTCGGAGGTTTTGGGACACTTAGACGCCTGTCATTAAGGTACATATTCCTACTCAGGGAATCAAGACCATTGAATGGAGATATATTTCAAGTTGCTTCCCAAAAGTCTAAAAACGTACAAAAAACATGTATCGGGACGTCTATCATTACCTTATTTTTTGTAATAAGTGTGTCGAAGTCGTCAGGGTATATTTCGTTCGAAGTGCTTTCCCTCACTCATTCTATTTTCGGAAAAGTTGTACTTTTTCCAGTAAACGGTACCACTACATGCTACTAGGCGAAAGTATTCGTTATCCTTATGACCTTCACAGGGACAGCTTGGAACATTAATATCTTCTGGTTTATTCACACCAAAAATTTGTTGCAAGCTCTTCTTAGACCACAAGGAAGCATACGTTTTGTTCCGAGAAAAATAGCATTTTGTTGCTTTCGAAAAAATTTTAACTTTGATTTTTGGGAATTTTTCTACAACATTAAGGGCCTGTTTCACATTGTCTGAGTAAAATTCTGATTAGTTATTCGACACATAAATTCTGAGGCAGGGTCATAAGTCCACAAATTAAAAAATGTTTGTGAATTTATAACCCATTCAGGTGGGTCATAACACAGTAACTGTGATTTTTTTTGTCTGTGAACTTATAACCCTGTTCTTATATTTATGTGTCGAATATCTAATCAGAACTTTACTCAGACTCAGACATTAGGCGTTTTCCTTTGGAGGTGGCGAAGTACTTTGCTAGCTTTTTTCAATGGAACACATCAAACTGCTTTCCCATGTTAAATGTATCTACTCGCACATTAGAGCATGTGCAGTTGGTAGTACTAGATTAGGATTTTCATCTACTCACAAGTACTTTACCACCTCAAAGGGAAACGGTTATTGTGAAACAAACCCTAAACATTTTTCTGTTGAAGTAGGTACTCGTCAAGGAATTTATAAATATTTTCCTTTTTGGATTTTTGCATTGATACTTTTGGGAGTTTCCTCAAATTAACGCTACGCTAATGACTTGAAAAGGCACCGTTTTTGTCACACTTTTTTGATGGTGACTGCCACCATTTTGGTAACGTCTAAATAGTCTGCTGTTATGATTTTGGTTTAAAACTACTAAGACCCACACCGCAACAATGTATCCAAATTATGCAGTTGTTTTACAAAAATGAGCGTAAAAACTGTTTTCTACTGTTTTTGACAAAAAAAAATCAGCGATGAGCCATATTTCTGTTTTAATGGGTACTGTCATTACACCCTGACAAAACAAATTTAATGTGGCTTATGGGCTGGTAGAATCATCGGTTTGCATTTCTTCAAAAGCAAAGGCAGACAGAACATAACATTAAATGGTGGTCCATGATAATGAACTTATTGTTGTCTGAAATTGAAGACCATTATTCCAGCAGCAGTTTCAGGAAGACGGGGCCAACAGTACCTGAAACTATATATCTTTATTGAGAAACCATTGCAGTGAGCAGCTTATTTCACATTTCGGACCTATCAACTGGCCGCCTAGATCATGTGATAATAAAACATCTTTCTTTGGATTTTGTTGGGGTCATGTGGAGTCAAAAGCCTTTGTCGATAAGCCAGCTACAATTCAGAACTTGCAATCCAACATAACTCGCGTGAATCAATAGATACCGGCCTCAGTGCTGGAAATAGTGAAGTGAACCAAAATTTGACCTTCCGAATGGGCCATTTACGACGCAGGCATTATTTGAATGAAAATATCCTCAAAAAGTAAATATCAGAGATTGTTTTTTTGAGTCATAATAAAGACTCCACCATTCAATTTCATTTTATGTTTTTTTATTAAATATTAAAAAAAATTCAAATTGAATCACATGTTAGATGAGCTAAAATAAGAACTCGAATTCATTCTCTAGGGTTTCAAATTATTATATACTCTCTACTAAACATTAAACAAATCGGTTCACAGACGTTTTATTTCACAGACGTATAAATACACATAGATGCACATCATTCTTTTCGACTACCTAAGATTATATTAGTGTTAGATTTGATTAAAACCCAGAAACCAATACTTGCCCCAATAGCGAGACAAGAATAAAAATCAATGTAGGCGGATACAGTTAATATAAAAATAGAACTTCATAATTAACAGTTAAATTATTAATTAAACATGGAAACAATCTGTGGAATAAAACTCCCCCAGTAAATACTCATTATTCCGACCTTAAACACCTACAATTCTTAAAGAAAACAAAGAATTAACAATCCACTTGACTTGATAACCCCTTTAATAATTATATAGCTTCCCCGCACGACTTAACCTATTTTTTGTTGTTGTTGTTTGAACCTTAATGGCTATACCGCACCCAATGTAGGTGATATGTATATAACATACCTGTTCTTGTCTTCACATCCTGCTGGCACTTCGTCGGCCCTTGCTATTATTTGTGGCACCTCTTTGAACTCATCCCATATGCTTGATTTTTTCTCCACATACCTTGCCAACTCATGCGTTCCTAACACATTGTGTCTGAGAGAAGGATCATCAAAAGCAACATTGCCATAAGAACGCTTGGACGCCCTCAATGTTGCCCCCTTCCGTCGCACACTATTATACACTGACACATTGTCTAAACTATACGCATCCAAGCTGACCGGTCGACACCTTTGTCCGTATGACATCTGCTTCTGTCTCTTCCGCATCACATACAAAAAAGCCACCAACAATATGAGGGCGATGATTCCCACTGTACTCACTGATATGGCAATTATAACATTAACATCAGTTTCCTGGGACTCTGGAGAGTCCATTGGCTGCAGACCACCACCAACACCAGCACCTGCAATGCCAATACCACCCCCGATATTATCCAATTCACCTGGGGGCATAAAAGTTGTGGTGGTGCTGTCATCGAACACCAATTTTGGAACATGGAATCCACCACCATTATCGATTGTCGGAACAATCGAATATACATCTTCTTTCTTTGTCGATATTGATTCAAATGTTGTCGCTGATTCATCATAATTTGGAGTCGAGGTTGTTGTCGTTGTTGATACGAGAGGTATTGCTGTTGTTGTTGTTGTTGTTGTTATCGAATAGATAGATTCATCGTCTCCCCTTTCAGTTGAATGCATTTTCATATTCTCTTGATTGCTTTCCGTTGTTGTTGTTGTAGTTGTTGTTGCCGCCGTAGATGTTTCGCCCACTTGCAATGGATCGATGACATTACTCTCGATTGACGTTTCGGCCGTATCCGAAATTTTATGAATAGGATCAATATGATCCAAATTTTCAGTTGATATTTTAGTACCTTCAATAGCCGTATCGGTTACGATGATTGGATGAGTTTTTGGCGCCAATGTAACGGTATCAATGACAGTTTTAATTGTCGATTCAATATCGTATTCGTTATTATTTTCAAAACTCGATTCAGTTGTGACGTCTAAATCGTCATCATCTAACTTATCTACTTCCGTCGTAGTGATTTCTGCGGCGTTTGTTGACCAGTAAGACTGCGGCAGCCCGACGCGTGTGGTAGCTTCGAAAGCTTCGGTAGAACTGTTGTCGGTGTAATTTTCAGTCGATTTATTCACTACCTCGTATTCGTTATAGTTATTGTTGCTTTTTTGTATCATCGTATCGTTGCTGATTATTGCGGGAGTATGTGGTGCTTCAGTCGTCGTTTGTGTTTCAGTTGTTGCTTCCACTGACGCCATAACAGTAACAGCTGGCATTGTTGTCGTTGTGGTTGTTGTTGTTATAGTTGTAGTTGTTGTGGCTACCGATGAATCTATCGTCACTGCAGATGGGGAAGTTGTATGCGTCGGTATTTTTGAGGCAACTGTGCTTGAGGGTTCATTTACTTCGTAGCCAGCATTAAGTATGACAGGTGTAGTGGTCATCATCATCACATCTGTCATAACCGCCATTGTTTTCTTTGTTATGGCGTCTGTAGATGTCAAAAATGGTATCGATGTAGTGAAATCTGATAACGACGATGAGGTTGACAAAAAAGTCGTGCCGGCATTCGCCTTTCGATTGATTTCGCCATTAACAAGTGATTCAGTTGTTTCACTTTTCACTGTCACTAATTGGGGTATAGGGGTTATGGTCGTAGTTGTTGTGGCCATTGGGAGTGGGATTGTTTCTTTTCCAAAACTATCACCATCAACTTTGTTTTCTTCTATTTTTTTCCCACGATTGGTTAAAGCAATTAGGGAGCTGATAGTTGTTGATATAACTTCATCAGCATCTTTTGGCGGGCTGTCATCTATTGTGGTAATTTCGAGTTGTTCATATTTTTCAGTTGTAGTTTCAAGATCTTTAGATGTGGTTTGAGATTCAGTTGGGTTAGCATCAAAAATTGTGTCTCTCTCAATTTTGTCTGTCAAAATGACAGCCATAACAGTGGTTGGTTCTGTTTCAACTTTTAAGGTCGTTGACAGTTCAACTTCATTGTCTTGATTCAACGTTTTTTCGGTTGTTTCTTGTAGAATGGGCATTTCGGTGGTTGTATCTGTATCTACATCAATTGTTTTGACAGTAGTTTTAGACTCTATTCCATGAGTTGTCGTTGTAATAGGAGTGGCTGTTTCGGTGGTAGGGTCTTCAGTGCTTTCCACAAGTTTGAGAGAAGGCTTAGACCCCATATCATGTGTGCTATCCATAACACGAGTCCAATCGTGTAGACTTTTTGTAGCCATTGAATTATTGACAGGTTTTTCTTCAGAAGTCTCAACGCTATTTTGAAGCTCTGAAGAAGATTTAGCTTTGCCAACAGATCTTAAGCCGGCAAGTGCCCACACATCACTGGTATTTGGCAACTGGAACTCGTTAAAGGAACTATAGTTGTGAGCGATAAATTTGCCACGTTTTTCTGTTGAAGAAGAATTCGATTGTTTTGTATCGTTCCCGGTCTTTTTAAAATCTTCATGAACTGGTGTCTTAGTGACATGTTCATCAGGGAACTCTGTCGATATTGGAAGTTGGGTGGTTTCATCTAACTTAGTAAAAGCATTATCTGGCAGTTTTCGTTTTTCCACATTTTCAGTTTTGCTTGATATAAGCGACTCAGTTGTTGTTGTTGTTGTTGTCAATTCCTTTTCTTCAATCAAATTCTCTTTATGTTCGTTTCTGATAAATATTTTAGAAATGTCATTATTAACTAGTTCAGTTGACGCGTCAACGAGCTCATTTTGTACGTGTGATTGTTCCGTTACTTTATCAACTTCTTCTAGCTTAAAATTTGTTACTGAATCAACTGTTTTTGTCGCTGAATCATTTTCCACTGAGATTGTTGTGTCCACTTCCGTAGAAGTTTTTTCGTTTGCATCCATAGTTGTTGCGTTTGTTGCGTTGACATTTTCTACTTCTTCTGGTGATGTTGATATAAGGCGAGTTGTATCTTCAGATGTGTCAACAAAATTTTTAACAGTTGTTTGAATTTTCTCTTCTTTATTAGTTTTGTTTTTTGTCTCATCAATAGAATCACCTTCTAACTGAGTTGAACTTTCAACTGAGGCAATAGAGAATTTTTTCTCTTCTTTTTCTTCTTCTTCCTTTTCGTCTTCTTCTTCCTTTTTAGAGGTAGTTCTGTCATTTTCAATGACTGGTGTAATTGTTGTGGTTTCTATGATTTTACTAATTGTAGAATTATCTTTCATTTCTTCCGTTGTAGATTCTTCTTTCTTACTGTTTGTTTCTTCCATTTCAGCTGTTGTAGATTCTTCAATTTTACTTTTTGCAGTCTCATTCTTCTCTTCATTTTTTTTAGACGATTCTTGACCTCTATCCGAAGACAAACTGACTGTGTTCTCATCCAGCATTAACCCTGTCAATGTCGTGTCTTCTTTTTTGTCTTCTTCCATTTCCAATGTTGTAGATTCTTCAATTTTACTTTTTGCAGTCTCATTCTTCTCTTCATTTTCAACAAAATTTTTAGAAGATTCTTGACCTCTATCCGAAGACAAACTAACTGTGTTCTCATCCAGCCTTAGCCCTGTCAATGTAGTATCTTCTTTTTTGTCTTCACCAAAAAATGCTGAAGTAGTTACGCGATCTTGTAACGAACTTTTTGTCGTTGTGTCATCTTTAGCTGATATCGTTTCAAGTAGTAAATTTCCACCATCTTCCAGTCCTCGGCCTGTTGCTGGATCAACTTCTTTATCAGAAATTCCAGATACTGTCCCATTTGTCGTTATTGATCGCTGTTCTCTTCTTATGACAGCGGATTTTATAAATGTGACATTCAGCAAAATAAGAAAAATGGCAACTAGGTGGATTGGAGATTTTTTTACCAGTGGCATATTTTATAAAATTGCGAGCAGGATATTTTGTTATGAAAAGTATAAAAATGTTTTTAGTATGTAATAATTTAAGGCTAAAGTTGTATGGAGATATAGCAGGAAAAGACAGCCATTTAAGAGTTTTATTTAATTTCGCAAGAAGAAGATCGAGTGTTGATGTTAGATAAGCAGGGATGAGCCATTTTTTGTATACAGGGATGTAGCTGAAATGAAAAATAAAATAATATATTATTTTTAAGTTAAAGTAATATCAGTGTTAAAGTTTATTGTTAAGAAAATTTATCAATTTTCGTATATCGTAGGTACCTTACTCTTTCTAATAAATAGTCTGATACATTTCAAGCTTCAAACCGGAAATAAGTTTCTGCTAAATAAAAAAATTTCACCACTAAGTGCTTAGAAGTACCTCAAGCTAAGTTAAAAATGATTAAATCTAAGCATTAGGAGTGAAATTTGTGATTTATTTCTACGGTTGTTTTTGTTAAAGTCGACTTTAGCTAGATTCGGATCTATTACTCAGGGCCATTGAATTTATCTACCTACTATTATAAAAACATTTCAATTTAATTTATAAAGTTTATACTACCACCTGACTGATTATACAAATCAAACAAAACAAAAGGAGCCAATGACAAAATTTGTATAAGGCTGCACTCTACAATTAACTGTTCTTCAAAGTCAAATTTAATTTGACGTATTCCTTCTCCCGACAAAAAGTAGTCACTTTGTTGATTTTAAGCAACAAAAAGCATTTCCAAGCCAGTTCCTTACATGCTGGCTCCACTAGACATGAGCCATGCTATGAACATTTCCAGAAAAAAACCAATAGAGGCAGTCTTGTCGACGGCATGTCGAAGAAACCCAACTTTTGAACACGACATGAACGCTGTTCAAAGCTTGGCCATGAGATTTGACGTTTCACAAGCGTTTTGTACGGTTTTTGGGTAAATATTAGGGGTATTCATGCAACTGCGTAAAACACTAGATAAGTTTACGATTTGGTTAATTTTATCTTTTGGTTAATGAACTGTCAAATTTTGTATGGGAAATGGTTTACATAATTTGGTTAATTTTATCCAAGGATTTAGCTGCGGAAAATTAACCAAATATTTGGTTAAACTTATCCAAACGTCATTGTGACTTTTAGAGATTGAATTAGGCGTGTTTGTGACTTTAAGAATCAGGCATGTTTAGAAACATGATATAAATGATAATATCTCGGAGAACTAAAAAAGTTCTGAATGTATTCTGTTATTATTGCATTGCAAAAAGTTGGTGATAAAAGTTGTAGTTAAAACGTAGTTTACACAAAAAAAAAAAAATAATTAGAAGGTCCACATTTACTCAACGATTAAAGGCTCTGCCCAACCAACGCGAAATTATAGCGAAGCATTCACAAAGACAGTTATTTGTTGTTTTTTAGTATTGAGATCATTCACATTAATTTCGTGTTGGTTTGGGATAGCCTTTAGGAAAGCTACTTTTCGTAAATTATTAAGGTAGAACTATAAATTCCCACCCAAACCAATGCGAATCTTTCGTTGACGACGACGAATGTGTTATTTTCATTTACAACAACGTGTTGTTATTAATGTTTTTGTTGTGGTCAACGAATGATTCGCACTGATTTGGAAGATTCTGAATAGTCGGAAGCTGTTAGAAACAGATGTCATTAGCCATTAGCCAATATCTTTCTAAACTCTCAAAATCAGAACAAAGCCATAATTCACTTTTTCTCTTTTTTTCGTTCCTACCTCAACAAATTCTGTTTCACTTTCGTGAAGTGTACTCGGGGCGCTCTATTCACTTCCGAAAGCAAAAGTTAACGAAAATGAAGAAAAGTACATTATGGGCTTGACATATGATTTGTTTGTATTCGCTGATTTTCGTCTGACCACTGCCGTGAGCTTGCGACTAATATATTTCTAACTTACAACGTGACTATTGTTATGAATATTAAGGTAGAACTATAATAATTGTTGATAGTTTACTGAAGTGGTCAGTTGAAAATGAGCGAATACATGAAAACCATACTCATCTCACGGGAACAAAACTGACATTTGTTGAACTTGGAACGAGAAAAAGAGAGGGATGATTCATTTTACTTAAGTGGAATATTTTTCACTTCTTCTTTTGACTGTTTAGCCTAGTACGCTGCTGATGCGAAACGAAATTTTTAGTTGGTCTCCAACAAGACAACGAAATGCTTACGAAAACGAAGTGGAAAAATATTCACTGACAGTTGCACAAATTCAAAAAATTAAAACAAATGCAAATGCAAAAAAAAATCACAAGCTGCCATGCGGTAATGAAAGAAACAACAAAAATAAACACGAAAAAACACAAATGTCATTTTTTCGCACACAATAAATGGTCTAGGTAATTAATTGAGTGCGAAAAAAGAGTGTAGACATCTCCAAATAATCTGCTACAATTATCAATTTCGCTCATCGAACAGCGTACTGTAGAACGAAAAGTAGAACTAAATTTTTAGTTTATGATTTCGTTGTGTCATTTTTGTATGGGATTTTTCGTATCGCATCAGCAGCGTACTAGGCTTTTGGAAAGCAACTTTTCGTGGGTTTTAATCCAGGTTTTTTGTCACTTGAGTTGAGTTGAAATGGTATTGAGATTCCAGCAAAAAGAATGGCATTGATGTATTTATTCCAATGCAAAACAAATATAATTGAATTAACAGGACTACTTACTACACGTATCTATTAAAACAAATATATATTTGTACAGGTAGACACACATGCAAATAAACAGACCATAATGCATTATCTGTAAAACCAACTCCTCGACCCAAGCCGAACGCGCCCAAATATTTGACGTTTAACGAACAGCTGATTCAATTACACAGCATTTAACCAAATTAATAAAAAGGTCGTTCATGCAAACTTTTTCGTAAACTTATCATTTTACACAATTTGTAAACTTACGACGTTGCATGAATACCCTTATTATTGCAAAATATAGTGGTGAGAGAGAAATACATAAAACGACATGACTTATTTGAAATTAAAAATGGGAGCTCAAAGATTTAGTCCAGAACTTGGTACTAAATTTTAAAATAAGGATTATCAAAGTCAGGAAGTCAACATTATTTTCAAAAAAATTTTTTTTAGAAGTGTGGTTTTCAAGAAGAAATAAAACGCATATAATTTAATGCTATGGAAAATAATTTAGCTTTATTATAAAGATGAGGGTTTACCATTACCATTATGATTTATGTTAAAAATGATTTCGGGTAAGTGGCCGCCGCGGCTGGCTCGAATAAATTCCAGAGACGCGAGGCCCAATTTTCGATGCGATGGCGGATAGACTCATCCGGGTCTTCTTCAATACTCTGCTCGGCAATAGCGTCTTCGGTTGCGCACTGTACGGCGTCTCTGAGGATGCGTACCTATTATCCACTAGAGTAAACTTGGTGCGAAACCGATCCATGGTTGATCGAATTACCGACTCTGTTGGGCGATTATATCAACCCAATAATGGACGCAGCGCGCGATGCGCGAACCGAACCAATATTTTGGTAATAAATTTGCACGATTTGCAAACGTTGTTCAGGAGTAAGTCTTTTTATTATCAAATGGCAAACCAAACTGAGCATAAATCAAGTGACAGCTGTCAAAAAGACTCAACTCCGAAAAAAGTATTGCCAGATTGAAAAACACACGTCTAAAAAAAATACTTTAAAAAAAAAAGATCTTTTTTTTTTTTAAATCAAAATTAATCTTGGCCCAAATCTGATCGAGTTTTACAGATGCTTTTCAGTCAATTTAGATTATGAGACTGGCCCATATGCTCAACACAATTGTTTCATACATTTTTGAAAAGATTATTGTTAGGACATCATTTCATTATATGACCGCTAAGCTCGTACATGGTTGGAAAGGTTATAGCATGTATTTTATTTTTGTATATGACCGTTAAGCTGTAGACCATGGGGCTCAAGAGATATTTGGCATCAAATAGGCGAATAAAACAATAATGCAATTCTGCATTGGGCGCTGTTTTAACAACTCAACAGCAATGTTATGTGTCATACTTCATTGAAAAGGTTATTGCGAGTACGTTATTTTCTTTCAAGGATGTTAAGATGAAAGTATCTAGTGTCGTTGGAGAGATATTTAACAAAAACGCTTAATAAAAAAAATAATGCACATGCATTGGAAGCCTGTCTACCAAGCCAACAGTAATGTGTCGTACATCGTTGTAAAGGTTATTGCATGTTATTTATTTTGTTATATCGTCGATAGGCTGTAGACCTAAAAATAAGCTGCAGATATAAAAAAAAAGACAAATAGAAAAATAAAGCAATTCTGCATTGGGTGCTGGCCTACTTACTCAACACGAATGTGTCATACATGATTGAAAAGGTTATTTTGAGAACTTCATTTTATTATATAGCCATTAAGCTCCTAACCATGGGTTTCGAAAGTTATTTAGCTTATGGCCAGTTGCACCGACCTCTTTTAAATATTTATTGCTTCGTTTAATTTTAAAATGACATTTATCGGTTGCACCAACCACTTCTAAATCTAACAGGCCAATAAACGAACCAATAAACTAAAGTTGCATTTTCCTCTAGATTAATTTTAAAAGCAAGTTTAAACGAACATACATATCTAACTACCTACAAACAAAATAATTCAATTTTATTTGACGGAATGTTGTTAATTCCAAATTTAAATAACGAAAACAACAGGTGAAGGCATTTTGTTTCCTATTTATAATTCACTACTTAAATAAATAAATTATTCCAGAAAAATTATAGACTGGTCATCGTGTGTTCATCTGATAACGAGCTAAACCAAAAAATGGCGAGACATCGAAGAGTTGTTCAGGTTCACAGAGAAATCCATTTTCTGAATTCGATGACGTCGCTTTAAAATATTTGTTCATATTTTCCAAGAGTGTGTCGAAAAAATTTTAGTGTTAGTTGGTATCTATTTCAATAGTTTCATAATTTCTCTGAAAAAAAAGAAAATAATAAATAATAATAAAAAAACACCAAGATGGCGCATTGGCTGTATCTAATGAGAATACCAGAAGAATACCTTGTTTCTGTTTATTGTGTATTCATATTTTCCTTATTGCTATCTCACTTGCACTGGTTAAATTTGTTCGTTCAGTTTAATAAACATATGATAAAATCCAGGGGTGGTTCATGAACTGCATTTTAGCTAAAAAATGCGCGAAAGAGATTGGTGCAATCCAAATAAATTTATCAGTCCGATAAATTTTAACTCCATTTTAGCAAAAACCGCTTTTAGTGAATTTTGGTGCAACTGGGCATTAGTTTGTTTAATTTTTATTTGTTTATTTTTATTATTTAGTCAAAATCTTGCAAAAGCAAATTCTTTGTCTATCTGTCTGTTCGGTTACAGCCTAAAGAGCTCCATCGATTTTCTTCAAACTTGGTACACAGTGGGCTTTGATCATTCATTGATCATTTTTCTTGAAAACGTTGCGACTAATTTTAATCATTTTGTTTACGCAGAAGTTCCAAAAAATTTCAAAAAAGATTTTTTTGAATTAAAAACTTAAAAAGCTACTCCGTTGGTTTTTTACTTGCGATATAGGTAGGTACTATAGGGCAAGTTTTGGATTCGTGCAAACAAAAAATTTCGAGATAACAATCAAACATGACATTACGATGATAGAGAACACGAAAAAAGTGGGTGGCACAATTCTGTCTGTCTGTCTGTCTGTCCGTACCTCAACCTACAGCCTAAACCACTGAAGCGATTTTCTTCAAATTTTGAACTTAAGGTTTTTTTTTGTAACTCTCCAGAAGGGAAATTGAAATTTTTTTTTTAGCTCAAAAAATAACGGTACTTGCCATACAACCGTTAAGAAAAAGCTTATTTATCTCAAAAACGACTCCCACGATTTTGATAAAAAAAAAAATCAGTGTGTTATTGTAGATATGATATACCTTTTGGTAAGAAAAAAATCACCAAAAACATTTATTAACGGTACCTGTCATATAACGGTTTTTTTGATTTTTTTTTCTCATTAACCACTCATCCGATTTCAATAAAATTTTTTGCACAAAAGCTTTGTTAGAATATAAATAATACTGCATACCAAAATTTTTGAAAAAATAAATTTTGGATTTTTAAAAAAAGATTCAAATTTTTTTTTGAAAATTCAATATTTCAAAAACGGGTTGATGAATTGTTTTGAAATTTCAGTTTTAAATGTATATTAATATATACTCAAAATTGGCATACCAATTTTTTTTTTTTAAATGTTACAAAAATTTTATATATAAAAAATTAATTTTTAAAAAAACGGCTCCAACGATTTAAATTTTTTTTTTTTGCATATATTGATATTTTCTTAAGTAATGAAATGGCATACTTTTTTTGCGCTCTAAGTTATTTATCAGGCTGTTTAAACAATTAAAAGAACGATTTAAATGCTTTTTTATACTTTTTCTATAATTACTTGAATATTTTTTAAAGTTCTTAAGTTCCACACAACTTGAACATAAGAGCAAGTACGTGCGATCTAGTCGTGCATTTTATTAAACTTGGAACTCTATGGTTTTTTAATACTCTTTACAATATTTAAAACAAAATGTTTCTTTTATGCAAAAATAACAGTACCTACCTTCCAATAAATGTAACAAAAAATCATTGAAGAAAATCTCATTTTTTCGAAAACGACTCCTATGATTTTGATACAAATTTTCGTGTGCTTATATTGTAATTGTAGTACCTTGTGGCTTGATGGTTAGTGCGTAGGACTGTCATGCCGAAGGTGTGGGTTCGATTCCCAGCCGTGCCACCAAAAAACAGAAATGTTTTATTCGAGGTACTGCCTCTTGCGAGGAACTGACAAATCCTCCAAGAGTATACTTGTCATGAAAAAGTGCATCTCATTTAGCCGTTCGGACTCGGAAAAAACTGTAGGTCCCCTCCATTCCTGCCAACAAACACGCACACAGGAATGGTTGTGAGTTGTAAGTCACTAGGCCCTGGTTCTCCATGAGCTGTTGCGCCACCCAATTCATTTTTTTTATTTATTGTTTTATTTTCGTTTCATCAAAGTTTTCAAAAACAAAATATTTTCTGAGTTTAAAAATAAATCAAAATATGTTTTTTTTTTTAATTTAAGAGTTTAATTTAAAAGTTAAAATTTGCATACTAACATTTTTGGTTAAAATTGTGTCAATTTTTTTTCTCAAAAGACAGCAATTTTGTTTGAAAACCAGATACTTGTTAAGATTCAACAGAACTAATCTCGTTCAAAATTTCAAGCTGATAATTTGAATAAATATTAGAAATTAGAATTTGACATTTTTATTTCAAATCAGTTAGTGAGGCTTAAAGAGTAAAAATATCTTAAGTTTGTGTGCAAACTGGTTTGAAATTTAATGACAAATTCTAAATTTTATTCAAACTGCCATGCCAACTTGAAAGTTTGAACGGAATTTACTCTGTAGAATCTTAACAAGTTTCCTGGGTCTTAGAACAAAATTGCAATTTTTTGAGTGAAACTCAAAACAAAATTGCTATTTTTTTAATGAAACTCAATGTCACAATTAATGTCGCATTAATCCTTATTTTAATCGCTCTCCATAAAATTTAAAGTAAGTATTAAAAGATGCGTAGAGCTTAGCACTTTACAAAACAATTTGTTTTTTGTGCGTCTGCATCTGCAGGTGATGCGGTGCATGTAAGAAATCCTTTCGACTTTTGTTTTTAAATTTTTTTAAACCATAAATCGTCGGCTACGAGTGAAAAGCAGCTTACTCCACATTTTTTTTTATCATTATAGACCACTTCAAAAATTGCTAAAAAATACAAATCTATACATCCAATCTTGTCAATTCCACTGAGGGTTTGTTTCACAATGTTTGAATAAAGTTCTGATTAGATATTCGACACATAAATATTAGCACAGGGTAATAAGTCCACAGAAGAAAAATTCACAATTATTGTGTTAAGACCCACCCGGTTAAGTTATAAATTCATAAATATTTTTTTATTTGTGAACATATGACGCTGCCTCAGAATTTACTTGTTGAATAACTAATCAGAACTTTACTCAGAGAATGTGAAACAGGCCCTGAATCTAGCAATAACGAGTGTAGAAAAAATACTTATAATGTAATTTTGAATTTATACAAATAATGCGCGAATTGTAAAAAGTGTAAGATAGGAGTTAGCTGCTTTTCTTTCTAAGCCGACGATATTATGAAAACACGTCATTAAACCTGGTCATGTTTAATGACTCACTCTTTAAATTATAGAACTACTTTCACACCTTACCGCATTGCCTTCTTTAGGCAATTACCATAGTATGTTTTTCATGACAGAACTTCTCAATCACCTCTTAGCCAAAATTGAAAAACAAAAGTCCGTTGCCACTTCAAAAAGACTGGGTAGGTCTAGGTATTCCCTGGATAACTATCAACAAAACTCAAATTGCACACACATTACATACACACGTATATGTATATTAAATACATAATTTTACGAATGTGAATGACACATAAGTTCCCATCAAATTCAATGAACAATACTTGCGTGACTGGGACTCTGAGCTAATACTCGAATGTTGTCTTTCGTATACGTTCCCAACCCATCAGGAAGCATGAACTATCCTATAAGATGGGAAAAGGAAATCCCTCTCTGATCACATAGTGTCATGTGACAGAGTGAAGGTATACCAACATTACATACAATGGCAAGTGGAAAATTAAATTTCCATTCAATCTCCATTTAGATTCAAATCATAACAATAAATATACGCTCTAACCCCAACTGCACTCTTGCAGTCTTCTGCAGGTTAATGCACCGGTAGCGTAACCATAGACATGCAGCAACATAATTGGAGAGCATAACAAATGAAAAGGAAATTATAAAAAGCTTTAGATTTAAAAGTGCAGGGGTTACACATTAAGCTTAATATAATTAAAAAACCCTAGCAAGCCATGGGCTTTGGGCTTTAACTCTTAAGAAGAAATTCAAAATGCACGAATGGATAGCTAAAGGCTGTGATGGTATTTGCTTTTGCGTCACGTCAACACTATGTATTTCAAAATATAGTTTTTAGTTCAGAATTGGAACAGTAATATAACATACATATTTCCACCAATATCCAATTAGAATTGTTTATACCTACGTAGAGGAAAGATCGATGCTTTCGATGATAACAACGATGGAAGCAGGCGCGGATCCAGGATTTCGTTCAGGGGGGGGGCAATTTTTGTGAGTTTCCAAAATTTTGATGAGGTCTACAGAAAATTTGAGTACACTTCATACCGCTCTACACGCCTGGTCACACAAAGCAATGTGAGTTTGAAATTTGAAGAAAGCAATTGAATCTTTCATAACTGCCACATTTCTCGAACAGCGGGTACTTTGAACTTTGTGAAATGAAGTTTTGCAGCTTGTAGCTATAGCATGGTGTCTTTTACAGCGTTTTTGAGTTCCCTCTGGATCTGCGTAACTCTACAATTATTATACTCGGAATACATAATGGTACAGTGGTATGTTCCTATTCAGACACATGACGTTCGAGTTCGAGTGAAATTTCCAGCCTCTTCTTTAGCTGGCAACCTAACCTAACCTTGTTAGTTAAAGGCCGTTTTCGAGAACGTCATCACCATCAAAAATGCGTTTTGCAGAATATTCTCAAACGCAAACTGCAAAAGCCTTCTGTTAGAATAGGCAAATCCAAGTTTTACTGCATAAGCAATGTGTTCGATAATGCAGTTTGGAGTTTGCTAAAGTCACATGTTCGAAAACATCATACGTGGTGCGATTCTGCAGTTAAATAATCCACCTGGCAACAAAAAGTATTGAGAAGCTGTAGAACATGTTCATAAACGTCAAATGAGTTTGCAAGAAAATTGAAGGACGTTGATAAAAAATATTTTGTGCAGACAAAACCATTGCATTAATTTTAAAATAGTTGTATTTTAGCTAAACTTAAATTATAGATAAAAACCGAGATGAACCGTATCGTTTGTTCAGATGCCTTCATCGATACAAATCCAAACTTTCCGACATAGAAATAGAACACAATATGGGTATTCAAGCAACAGCGAAAAGTCGTCGTAAGCGTTGTAAAGTTTAAAACTTCGTAATTCTATCACAATTTGTATGGAGAATTTGACAGATTTACGATGTATAAAACTTTACTACGTTTACGACGACTTTACGCTGTTGCATCAATACCCTTAATGATTATAGTGGAAAATAAAAAAAAATAACACCACTCTTTATTAAACTTTTCCATCCGACCTTCTCGATTGTGACTAACTTTCGTTATACATTTCATTAACAATATACTTAGCCTTCGTTAAGCTCAAAACATCGACTATAGAGTTGTCAGACTCATAAATTCGATACAATAGTAATATTCTTGTCGAAAAATGGCAATCATTTGACAATCGAATTGATGAAACAACTATCCTTTCCTTAGGTATAAAAGTTCCATCCCAACTTCTCTTCAGCAGTGACTTCTATAGTCGTTTCCTGGTTTCTCCACAATCTTCTTCGTTAGATTTGTTCTCTTCCCCAGTTTAATAATATGGAACACTGAAGTTCCTAAAACACATCAACGGAAGCGACAAAATCCTCACATCAAAAATGCATCTTATGGCTAAAACAGATGTGCTCCGAGCTCGAGACACATGTGCATACTCTTAAGGTGCGTATCAATTTCAGAGTAAAAAGGCGGTGAGCAGCTCTGAAGAAGTTCTCGAGAATTAAACTCCAAAGTGGACATAGGCACAGTCATGAAATAAGCTCACCATAGGGGAAGACAGATATCCGAGAGTCACTCTCGAGAGTTTTCTAGTGAAAGTACTTCCTCAACGAACGCGCATTTTAATATTTATCACAAAAAGAACTCTATCACCCATTTAGTTCCTATGAAATTTTTTGATATTTATCAATTACTTTTATTCAAAAATGTAGTTTATTATTTTAACTTTAATTTAGATATCTTCATCCTGTAGATCCGAGCATTTAAAGCAAAATAAGAAATTTTTGAAGCTAATTGCTCGTAAATTGACGTGTTCTAAAGATTTAATTTTCTTTTAAATTAAAATCAACTTCAAGGTCGAAAGTTTAGATAAGTGCCCCTGTAACCCATCCCGTTGCATTTAAGTATAAAAACCACTAATAAATTTGTAGAGTAGGGTTAGAGGTGAAGCAATAACTTTTTAAAACATCATTTTTCAAATTGTGAAATTTTTCATTCAAAGCATATTTTAAAGTGAAAATGAAATCGATTAGGAATTCAACCTGCTCCCTTGTATGAAATAAATTGACTTTTCTCACAAAATGCCATCCAGTAATGTAGCCTGACATTTATCTTTTAATTAAAGACCTTAACTTTGAAGATCGAGATCTAAAACCGAAGTTATAAGCTTTCCACTCAGTCGATTTGAAGGTGCTATCTGTGCTAAGCGGAACTTTTCTAAACTGAACCTGATCAGCCAGCGGAAAACGAACAACCACTCATTACTGCAACGCTGCGCTGCCAAGAAAAAATTTTATAAACGTATAACGAAATAACCTTCTTTTGATTACATTTTATTACATTTTATTAAATTTATATTTTATGCTTCGTTCGTTCTTGCCCAGGGGGGGGCAATTGCACCCATTGCCCCCCCCTGTATCCGCGCCTGGATGGAAGCAAGAGCTATGAGAATGCGGAACTATAGTTTCTACAGAAACAAGTAGACTTTGTCTACCTGGGATTCACTACTTCCTCAAAAATGACATCAGTGCAGAGATTCAAGATTCAAGAATCTTTCTCAAAAAAGGAAGATTTAACGGTGAGTCAACCTGGTCAAAAAGCTGAAAATACAACGGATGTAGATGGCTGGAATACGTGGAGCCTATGAACAACAACTCACCACCCCGACAAATCTTCGAATCCAACCCTGATGGTAAATGAATTAGAGGAAGGCCCACCAACAGGTGTCACACACAAGTGGAAAACAACCTCAACCAACTTGCTGTGCGTAAGTGGTGGCGGCTATCTTAGACAGAACTGGCTTGAGAGGCTTGTTGGTTGAGGCAATGGTCCATCTTGGGCTATGAGTGCCATCAGAAATAAGTAAGTAAGGAAGATTGCTGTCTAAAAGTACTAGAGACTGCTAGGACGCCACTTTGGCCCTAGGCTCAATGAAAGGAAACGTTAACGTGCAGGGGGACCGAATGAATGCCGTGATAAGCAGCAAACCTAGTGATGCTGGTCAGGGCACAAACTTTTCCTCGGGATGGTTAAAAGCCCCCTAAAGGCAGATGAACTGCAAGTGGCGGTCAACGGCATGATAGTCTGGTGGCGGAGGAGTCTTCTTTATTGAAAGGCCAACGGCAGCAGCAAGTAGCGTCTGTAACCCATATTGGGCGGCTACAAAAGGCGTCTGTTTTTCCATAGTGGGCGGCCTCGAGCAGTTATGTGTTTGACCATACAAAAGGGCGGATATGCCTGTCAGATCTGAGCTTATGTATGATATCAAAGGGTACGGTAGTGCCCAGCCAAGCTCGCGGCACTACACCCTTTTTACAGGAACAAACTCAGGCGATTTTCAACCCCCCTCTTACTTTAGTATCAATAGAGTCAGAAACTTCAAGCTCGCAGTATTTGCTGAGCTGATCAAGCAAAAGTGGCTCATCAAATTTCAACTCTTTAGCATTAGTAATTCCCTAGATATAAGACTTCAAAAATCGCAAAAACCGTAACTGACTGACTCACTGACAGATCATCAAAATTATGGAGCACTTCCCAACATCGTAGAAACTTGAAATTTCGCACAACGGTAGGTCTTGTGGTGCATACAAAGGAAAAAATCGAAAATCTGCAATTTTCTATTCAGGGGCGTGGCATCCACCCACTTTCTTAAAAATTCTTATAAATTATATGGAGCACTTCCGATTGTTGTAAAACGATGAAAATTGGTAGGTCGCTAGGGCTTGAAGTACTTACAGCCCTATTATTGACACGATTCAAAACTAGTTTTAACGTAAAACTAGTTCTATATAGTCTGGGAGCTCACCGGTAGATTACCTAATCTCAGCGCGGCCACGCAAAAATTGGATGCCAACCGATAGCTTTAGTCCAAACATTTACAAAACTGCTGGTCGGACAAGCTTTATCTGGTCGCAATGGTTATAAAAAGAACTTTTCAGGTTGCATTTTCCGCTAAATGTACCTATAATATAAGCAACTTATATAAATGGGGTATCAAATGAAAGCTATGACTGTCCCCTACACGATACCATTGGTCGGACTGACTTTTTTTGGCTGTTACGATGAGTCCGACTATTTAAAAAAAAAAGGTCTTTTTTTAACACTGCGTCTTACATCAGGGAAAACTGAGTAAAATCATTTCAAATGGTTAGGAAAGTGGACTTAACCACTTTTTTTTTCATTTTCATCTAAGGATGCACATAATCTCTAATTTTAGAAAAGTGGTCGGACTCGTGGCAACAGCCAAGAAAAAACTCTGTCCGACCATTGCCATCGTGTAGAGGACAGTCCTAGCTTTCATTTTATACCACATTTATATAAGTTGCTTATATTATAGGTACATTTAGCGGAAAATGCAACCTGAAAAGTGCATTTTCTAACCATTGCGACCAGATAAAGCTTGTCCGACCAGCAGTTTTGTAAATGTTTGGACTAAAGCTATCGGTTGGCATCCAATTTTTGCGTGGCCGCGATGAGATAGGTAATCTTACGGTGGGCTCCCAGACTATATAGAATCGTGTCAATAATAGGGCTGTTAGAAAAAAAAATTGAAAACTTGGAGTTTTCTATTCAGGGGGCGTGGCATCCACCCACATTCTTAAAAATTCTTATAAATTATATGGAGCACTTCCTATTGTTGTAGAACGATGAAAATTTGTAGGTCGGTAGGGATTTTAGTACTTAGAAAGAAAAAAATTGAAAAACTGGAATTTTCCATTCAGGGGGCGTGGCATACACCCACATTCTTAAAAACTCTTATAAGCTTTATTGAGCACTTCCGGTTGTTGTAGAACGATTAAAATTGGTAGATCGGTAGTACTTAGAATAAAGAAATCGAAAATTTGGAATTTTCAGGGGAGTGGCATCCACCGACTTTCTTAAAAATTCTAATAAATTACATGAAGCACTTCCGATTGTTGTAGAAAGAAGAACATTGGTAAACCGGTAGAGTTTGACGTGCATACAAAGATAAAAGTCAAGGGGCGTGGCATCTATCCATTTTTTAAAAATTGTAATCAATTATATAATGCATTTCCGATTGTTATAGAACGATAAGAGAAAAAAAAATTCCTTTCAAGGGGCGTGGCATCCACCCACTTTCTCAGAGTTGCTATTATTTTTATGAAGCACTTTCGGTTGTCGTAGAATTCTTAGTATTTGTAGAGCGGTAGGGCTTGAATTTCACTTGGCAAAATAAAAATTTTGCAAAAAGGAGTGAAATCACAACAAAAACATAAATGTTAAAAAAAGAGCCAAGTTCTTATGTGTACAAGAAACCTGTGCGTAAAAAGTCAGCCAAAAAAAGTAATGAAATCTAAAATATGTAGTATATGCCAAGTTTTAAGTTCATGAAGTTTAATATGAAATATCTGAATTAGAATAATATCGAAACAACTCCAAATTACAACAGAAATTGGTATCAAATGATGAATGATCAAAATTTGGTGGATTAACTTGGCATTTTTGCTCTTAATTATTTACTTAATCACAGATCTAAAATGTATGAAAACTTGACCAGTAAACCCAAACCAAATTTTAATCATTCGTCATTCAATACCAATTTCTGTTATAAT
Source organism: Dasysyrphus tricinctus (assembly GCA_963921185.1). Classification (NCBI taxonomy): domain Eukaryota; kingdom Metazoa; phylum Arthropoda; class Insecta; order Diptera; family Syrphidae; genus Dasysyrphus; species Dasysyrphus tricinctus. Next base: position 246,849,256 of record OY992530.1, read on the forward strand.
TTGGAGTTGTTTCGATATTATTCTAATTCAGATTCAGGTTTCTTGTACAAGAACTTGGCTCTTTTTTTAACATTTATGTTTTTGTGTGATTAATAGTATCTCGGAAAACACCATGGGGAAGGATATATGTATGGAAATACATGAAGTATGACAATAAATGGAAATGAGTCCCCAAGATGTAATATTATTATGGAAAATCCTTCTGCAGCTTCGTTTGCAGTGAACCGCACATCAAATTTGGGGGTGCGGCATCTTTCATGTACGAGCACCAATCAAGATGCCATTATAATAAATGAATCGTTGACAAACACATAGAAGAAGTCTTTCAAGAAGCGCAAATGTTACTTTTGGCTATCGCATACGTACGAAAATCGGAGCATGGAACGTTCGATCCTTGTACAGCGAAGGTCGATTCGAGCAGGTTGAGTGTGAAATGCTTCGCCTAAAGATCAGTATCCTGGGCATAAGCGAAACTAAGTGGAGAGGAAGAGCTGAATACAGATCAGACACTAGACAGACGAGAATGCTGTATTCCGGGGAAGATGAAACAGAGGATGGCCAAAGACTGCATGGTGTCGGGACTATGTTGAACGAAGAAGCGAGGCGTAGTTTGATTTTTTCCTGGGCGCCCATTTCTGCGAGGTTAATGAGAGCAAGATTTTGTTCAAAAATCCGTAACGTCACAGTTATTCAGTGCTACGCTCCCACAAATGAAGTGACCGAGGAAGACAAAGCCGCGTTCTACACTCATCTAGGATCTAGGTATACTCGTAACTCGGACATCATAGTCGTCATGGGAGCCCTCAATGCCCAAGTCGGTTCAGACAATTACAGGCTGGAACGCGTAATGGGAAAAAATGGCTTCGGGTCACGGAACGAAAATGGCGACTGCTTGCTTGTTGACTTTTGTAACGCGAATCGTCTTGTGATAGGTAGGACTGTTTTAAAGCATAAGGCGTGCAACAAAATTATCTGGGTGGATCCGAATGTTCAAACCGAAAACCAAGTTGATCATATTATGATTCAGCAGCGATGGAGGAAGTCAATGTGTGATGTCCGGACTATAAAAAATGCCGATGTGGGAAGCAACCACCATTTGGTTCTGATGAGTCTAAAACTACGAATCGCTGCCGTAGAAAAACCAGCCCAGGATGCAGCAAGGAGCTCAAAATTCGAAATCGGATATCCAAACATCAATAAATCTCCTCAAAAACAACAAGGCAGCTGGACTTGACGGAATACCAGTTGAATTCCTGAAAGCCGATTCCGTAATAGCGCAGCGGTTAGTATTTTATATCCGTTGATACAAATCATTTGGGAACGAAAGCTATCCCAAGGATTGGAAGGATGGTCTGTTTTTTAAGCTGCCAAAGGAAGGTGACCTTGTAAACTTTGTAGCACTGTCTTATCCGATTTCCCAAAACTAATGGCAACCATCATTCTCGAGCGAATAAAGGGTAGAATCGAGTCTACACTCAAAAGGCATCAAGCTGGCTTCCACAGTGGTCGATCGTGTGTCGACCATATTAACACCCTGCGTATCGTCCTCGAGCAGTCGATGGAGTTTCAATCACCGCTTTACCTCATGTTCGTAGATTTTGAGAAGGCCCTCGATCGAGTTAACGGAGAATGTTTATAAAAATCGTTGCTTGGTAGAGGAATTCCGCCAAAAATTGTTGCCATTATTAAATAGTCCTACAACAACGCAAGGAGTTTTGTTTGTTTTACACAATGGGCAGCTATCCGACTCCTTCGTAGTGCAACAGCGTGTGAGGAGTGAGGCAAGGGGATTTTCTATCGCCAATTCTCTTCCTGCTGGCAATGGACGACGTATTGACGGCCAGTGTTGGTACATCTGAGCGACAGGGAATTCAATGGAGACCGTTCGAAAGGCTCAGTCATTTAGACTGTGCCGAACATCAGCGGGCTAAACAGGATGTGCCAAACACTGCAAGTGAACGGAGAGTCAAGTGGTCTAAGAATAAACAGCAAAAATACAAAAATAACGCTCACAGGGCGCTCCACACAGCAGCGTATTATTCTACTAGAGACGCCAGTGGAAGAAGTCGGACAATTTAACTACTTTGGCAGTATTGTTTCTGCAAACGGTGGTACGGATCTGCACGTTAAAAGTAGAATAAATAAAGCTCATGCTGTCTTCGGTACTCTGTCCCTAATTTGGAAATCCAGTCAAATCTCCTTACGCACTAAGTTGAGATTCTTCAAATCCAATGTCAAATCCGTGCTGTTATATGCTTGTGAAACCTGGGAAGTCACGTCTACCATTTCGAAGAAACTGCAGGCTTTTGTGAATCGCTGTCTTCACCACATCCTTAAGATTCGCTGGCCACAAATAATATCAAATGAGGAATTGTGGCGCCAGGACAAGTCAAGAGCGGCTGGACGTTGACATAAGAAAGCGTAAATGTCGTTGGATTGGTCACACACTGAGGAAACCAAACGATGAAATTGCGAAGCAGTACTTTGAATGGAGTCCTCAGGGTGCGCGGCGGGTTGGAAGACCAAGAACAACATGGAAATCAACCGTCTTAGCGGAAGCAGAGTCCCAGAGAAAGACGTGGCCACAGTTAAAATACCTTGCAGCTGACCGTGAAGAATGGAGACGTTTTGTTGACGCCCTATGCCCCAGCCGGGGTTACAGGACACGATGATGAAGGTAAGATTGACCACAAACAAAAATAAAGTTTCGCATTGTTAAAATCTCCCTATTAAAAAATATTAAGTCAGACGTGTCAATCATGGCACCTGTAGAGCCCAGAATATTGCTGCCCTGATAGTGTGAGTGTAATTGAAGACCCGAGTTTATAGATTTTTCAACGGTCGTAGAGTTTCTGCCCTATCTGACGGCTCCTTTTGGCGAATTTTGCATCGAGAATTGTACCTCCAGCAAAAGTGTAGTGATGCGACGAAATTGAAATTCAATGAGCACAAGAATAGAAAATTCGAGATTATCCATAGACGAGGAACACATTTATTTTTTATTTAAAAGCAGAATATTTGAACTTACTCGTAATTTAGCAAAAAAATAGCTTGTATCTAAGTATGTTCGTATGTAGGTAATTGTAGTTGACTAAAGTAAAAAAAATTTCTAAAAATATCTTACAATTTTCGCAAAGTAATGAATTAAGGCTTCGATTTCCATATTATCATCCCAATGTCATGTAAGTTGATTGAATTCTTGATTTTGATTATTTTTGTTGGTTTAATCAATATATAACACGTCCCTTATGTGAAGTATTTTAACTACAAATTGATCATCATCAAAGTTTTTTTTCAGAAATAAGTGCTGGCTAATTATACTTATGTGTATCAAATTATGTAGGTTGATAAGAAAGTCTAAGTCATGGACGATTGTCAAAAGTAAGGTAGCAATAGAAAGATTCCATAACCTGTATACACGTATACAAACCACTCAAAATTTTAAGATTAATGATAGATAGACTTGAATAAAATTTGATAAGATAACGCTATAGCTCAATGTCATAGTACAAAAGTACGTACATATGTGATGTGCACAATCAGCAAATAATAGTTTCATAATCAGTATTCCGTTAAGCGTGCTGTTACAAGAAGTTTGAAAATTATTGCTGACTTTTAGGATAAGATGAATACAAATAAATCTTAAAATAATGCTGCATACTTAGTGGAGGCAACTGTAGTTGATGTCGGTAATGTAGTTGACTAAACCACAGTTGAATTTAAAATTAAATTAAATACAGTTATAGTCTTAGAACCGGCAACAAATTTTGGGGGTGAACATATAACCAAAATATGAAGGCACAACGACTTGCTGCTCTGTCATTGTTTCCTATTCCACAAATTCAAACTAACCGAGTAATAAGTACTAGGCCAAGAGCCAGAGCAAAAATAGTAGGTCAAAATGCAATTTATTACTGAACTGATTTTTTTGATGGAATATGTCCCTGGGTGTCCTCTATATGTAGATCCAAATTGTCAGCCGCCATTTTGGTAAACGCATTTTATCAAATATCTCGTGACCCGTGAATCGTACGACAAAAATAGTAATTTTTTTCGAAAACTAATTTTTGAGAAATTATATTTTGAAGTCAATATTTTTGAAAAAAGATGTGATATTTTTCAAGACGATTGTTTTCAAAAATATATTTTCTTTAAAACTTAAAAATTTTTTCAATAAAACAACTTGATTTTTTTTTTTATAATATACGCGCACTAAAGGGGTTGTGACTACCCTTAAACACAGTGCAAGCGTCTTGCATTTAAGTTAAGGAGCACCCCTGAAGATATTCCATCAAGAAAATGGGTTCAGTAATTATTTGCAAAAAAAAAAAAAAAAAATCCCCGGCTCTTGGCCTATACTATATATCGTCGTCGTTCTATGAAAACTCCCTAACTCCATTTGTTTTTATTTTGAGACAGCTTTACTTTTTATGGACTTTTATTAGCCAGAATTCGAAAATGTTTGATTTAGATAAGTTTTTCCTTTAGAAATAAACCAAAATAAAATTTAGAGACCTTTTACAGAGCTTAAATGTTTATACTTCATAAAATATATGGTTTTTACTAGAGGTTTCTCGGTTTTGAAAAAAATGGAGTTTTCATATAGAACGACGACGATATACCTACAATAGAAAAAGTTTTGGATTCGTGTGAGAGAGAACATGAAAAAAGCCTAAGCCACTGAAGCGGTTTTCTTCAAATTTTAAACTAAAGGTTTTTTTTGTAATTCTCGAGAGGGGAAACTCAATTTTTACTAAGCTCCAAAAATAACGGTACAAAATCGGAAAGGAGGGCATCTTTGGTTCGATAGTCGGAGGACACAGCCTGCACAACACTTCCGGAAACGGAATCAGGCTGATTGACTTTACGACGGGGCCATCATCATAGCCAGCACTCGATTCTCACACCTCAATATACACAAAGGGATCTGGCGGTCTCCTGATGAACGAACCGTCAACCAGATTGATCATGTTGCAATAGACGTCAGACATGCTTCCATTATTCTGGATGTCCAAACGTTCCGAGGGGCCAACATTGACTCGGACCATTACTTGGTTGTAGCTCAGGTACGTATGCGGATTATCTATGACACCAAAACGCCGAGTGGATGCAGTGAAAATATTTGGTGTCGAGAAGTTAAAATCACAAGAGATCTCCAGAACCTTTGCTGACCAAGTCTCTCTACTCTCTTAACCTTTCAGCAACTGCGCCACCAGCACCAACTGCAGTAGAACAATAAAACACTGCCAAAAAGCCATCAGAAGTGCCGCCACTGATGTGCTGGGTTTCACTAGGTGACCACAACGAAACCCCTGGTTCGATGAAGAATGCCGGTTGGCGCATGCACCCAAGAACGAGGTCTATCAATCAATGCTGCAAACTAGAATCAGAGCTGCTGAGATAACAGCCCGGGAGCTTTACGGGCAAAAACGAAAGGAAGAGGGCCGATTTCTCAGGAGGAAAAAGAGAGAGCATACGAAGCGGGCGGTCGAGTCTATTGAGGACTGTAGCGGTAGGGGGGATGTTTGACAGTTCTACCAAAGTCTGAGGTAAACTGCCCAGAGCTACAAAGCCAGAACGGAAGCCTGCCGAGACGAGAGTGGGAATATGGTAGAGGTAGTAGACACACAGTCGATGCTGAGGATCTGGAAACAACACTTTTCTAGACTGCTAAATGGCGAAGATGGCTAAAATTCCACTGTTAGAGAGAACAATCCATTCAACCAGGACGATGATGGTCAAAATTTCCGTCCACCCGACCTTAATTAAGTGCGGTTAGCGATAGCCAAGCTTAAAGCGTGCAAGGCTGCTGGTGAAGATGCCCTTCCAGCCGAGCTATTCAAAGCAGGGGGAGATGACTTGGTAGAGAGTATACACCAACTTATCTCCAAAACTTAGTCGGATGAAAGTATGCTCGATGAATGGAACCTCAATATAGTGTGCCTCATCCACAAGAAAGGAGATGCTCCTCTGACTTGTGCCATAACTACAGTGGTATGAGTCTCCTCAACGTCGCATACAAAATCCTGTCATATGTACTGTGTGATTACTTAAAACCGTTTGTCAACGATCTCATCGGCCCTGATCAGTGTGGTTTTAGGCCCGACAAATCAACCGTCGATCAAATGTTCACACTCCGACAGATTCTGGAAAAAACCCAGGAGTTTCAAACCGATACACACCACCTCTTTATCGCTCTTAGATGGGTCCCAGGACATTGTGATGGGATATGGGAATGAAATGGCGGATGAGCTGGCCAAAAACGGATCGTCTCTTGATCCGAGCCAAACCGACTTCTCGGTGCTTATGCCACTGGAGCAAGAAAAAAGTAGAATACACCAGAATTTCTTAGAGGCTGCAAATGTCGGATGGTCATCCATCGACACTTGTCGGGTTTCTAGGAATCTATGGCCAAATATTTCAAAGAAAAAAACTGATTACTTACTCAAGCTAAGCAGGCCTCAATTATCTCTCATGGTTGGTGTCCTAACGGGCCACAACTCAATGGGAACCCACATGTACAGAATGGGCATCAGCTCATCGGACTTATGTAGAGGATGTCATGATGAAGAGGCAGAGGAGGGCTCCCCTCACTTCCTTTGCGAATGCCCCAGTCTAGCTAGAACCAGAAAAGAGGCCCTTGGAGAATACTTCTTCGACGAACTGGTCGACATCTCTGTCTTGCCACTAAAGAACATCCTGAAATTCAGGATGGTTCAAGGAGGCCCCCCACACCTTAAACTTCCTATTAACTCCCTTCCTATCCCTCCTCACTAACCATTTATACCCCGGGGAGCGCAATGGATCCACTGAGATCCGAGTGAGATGGTGCAGCTTGCCGTATTATCACCCCTTCCAATCTAACCTAACCTAACCTCTTTATCGATTTCAAAGTCACGTATGATAGCGTAGATAGAGATGAGCTATACGAAAAAGGTTTGAGGCAAGGCGATGCGTTATAACCTTTTTAACATCCGACTTGAAGCAATTGTACGCAACTCGCAAGTCAAAAACAGAGATACAATTTATCAAAAGTCGGTTCAACTACTTGCTACGAAGCGAGCTGTTACCGGCGCATTTGCAATTATTGAATAGGAAGCGGCGAAAATGGGTTTGGCTGTTATTGAGGACAAGACGAAGTATATACTATCATCGAGAAAGGAATCTCAACATCGTCGACTCGGGCAAAACGTTACGATGGATAGGTACAACTTCGAAGTCGTCAAGGACTTTGTCTATCTGGGATCCACTATTACGTCGCAAAACGACATCAGTGCAGAGATCAAACGGAGTTACTCTTGCCATTTGCCAACCGCTGTTTCTTCGGGCTAAGAAGGCATTTGAGTAGTAATGCCCTCTCTCAAAGAACCAATGAGACCTTATATAAGACCCTTATCTTCCTGGTCCTGCTGTATGGGGCAGAAGCATGGACCCTGTCAAAAACAGATGAGAATCTGCTTGAGTGCTTTGAAATGAAAATTCTTCGGGTGGTATTCGGTCCAGTCTGTGTCGATGGAGTATGAAAGAGAAGATTTAACGACGAGCTTTAAGGGCTTTACAGCGACGCTGACCTGGTCAAAAAGCTGAAAATACAACGACCGAGATGGCTGGGACACGTGGAGCGTAAGGACACCGACGCACCAGCCCCACGAATCTTTGCATTAACCCCTAATGGTCTACGCAGCAGAGGAAGACCCCACCTTAGGTGGCGCACATAAGTGGAAAACAACCTCAACCAACTTGGAGTGCGTAACTGGGGGGCAGCTAGCTAGAGGCCGAGCTGGCTAGAGGGGCTTGTTGGTTGAGGCCGTAGTCCCTCCTGGACTGAAAGTGCCATCTAAAGTAATGTAAGTAAATAACTCGGAAACTAGGCCGAATTTTACAATATTACTCATAAAACCTTTTCTTTAAAATTCAATTTCCTATCGAAATTGATGGTTTAAAAAATTTTACACAACAATTTTTTGCAGGGAAAAGTTGACAAAAAATAACAAAATATAAATCGAAAAATAAAGAGTTCTAAATTTTGTATTTACTTAGTTGCACATAACTTTTTTTTCGGGACAAAGATACGCCCAAGACATACTGAAACACAAAAAAGTATAGGCTCAAGACTTTATTGTGTCATTTTGAAGAAGTATTTTTTTTTTTATTCAAAACTGACCGAGGTATAGCCATTCAAACTTTAGCATTTCTAATCACATTTTGCACTAATAATTTGTTTTTGATTTGCCGCGTCTTGAAGACCACCGTGAAGTATTATGCAGTAATATTGACCGTTTAAGAGCTGTAGCTGTATGGCTCAATTATTTCGGTAGAATTTGTTTTCATCGCAATATTTCCTTACAGCGCTATTAATAAAAAACGCTTATTCTACCTTTATTCCACGATTTTACCAAACCACGGAATAAGAGTTAAGCCACGGGTTAAAATTTCTCATTAAAAAAAATTTATATTCCTGGAATAGTAAAGTGACGTTTACCGTACAAGGCAAGTATCTTGAAATTTGTACCAAGTTTCGGAAGCTTGGGTTTTTTCCGTATGGATTTTGACATCTTAAAATTTCAAGTAACCAAACACACCTAAGAATTTCCTTGTTTATGTCTATCTAAATTATAAGTAGGTATTTTGGTAAATTTAATTGAAAAAGAAGCGGGAGTTGGAGCACCAAAGACAAAGTAAGCTCATAAAAATAAACCAAACCATTGATAAATAACCTTTTGCTTTATATTCTTCAGAACATAGTGAAATCATTGTTCATAGAAAAAAAATGTTATTGAAAAGGTAAATCTTCTGATACCAACACCAATAAAAAAAATAGTCTGGCTGCTTATTCCTTCGCTAAACCATCTGCTTCGGTGGTTTAGCATAGTAAACGTCACATAGCTGAAATTTTGTTTTATTAGTAACATTTTGCACTTAATACATGGAATATAAGGCTAACCCTTCGCTATTCCGCGTTTTTTAATTTGGCTGTTATACTGTTTATTAAGAAATATTATTGCCTGGGTGTAAGGCCCACATTAATTCAAAGATTGAAAAACTAACATAAGACAAATTGTGACTTTCTTTTCCAAAAATTAAAATATCAATTGTTCTCAAAACTATGATGTATGGAATTTTTTGTATGTAATATTCATAAACTTAATAATATGTAGCTTAGGCTGGTCGTTAAAAAAAAAGGTCATCCCGGATGGGCCCAAATCGGCTCTAAATGAAGAAAAAAAAATCCCTAATTTTTTCAGATTTTTATTTTCATCCCCTATAGTCGCTGTAGGGGTGAATTAAATTTCCCCTTTTTTTTGCATTCTAGAAAATTCGCGTAAAATCTGCCAAAAAAATTCAGAGTGTGTAGGTGGGAACTAGACAAGAAAAAAATCCTATAGGAGGGGGGTAATGTCTCCCGCTTGGACGGGAGGGGCAATTTAATAAAAGATCTGCACAAAATAGACACAAATTAATTAAAAAACAACGGCAATACTTACAGTAATGTTTTGTAGCTTTTTAAAAAGCCAGAAGTCTATTCTTACGGCTTGTCTTTAAATTAAGTTTTTTTTATGAACAGTTTTGGCAAAAAATTGTTTCAAACTCAAAATTTAAAAGACAAATTATTTTGTTTGTTTTTAAATTATAGGTTTAAAAACAAATTTTGCTGAAATTGTTTATTCAAAGAATTTTATTTTATAATCAACTATTAAAATGGACTTCTGGCTTTCCAAAAAGGTACAAAACATTACTGCAAGTGCTGCCGTTGTTTTTTAATTATTTTTTTTTCTATTTTATGCAATTATTTTATTAAATTGCCCCTCCCGTCCAAGCAGTGGGAGATATTACCCCCTCTTATAGAATTTTGTTCTTGTCTACTTCTCACCTACATACATGCTATGAATTTTTCGGCGGATTTTACCTGAATTTCCAAAAAAAAGGGGGAATTTAATTTACCCCTACAGCGACTATAGGGGACGAAAATAAAAATCTGAAAAAATTAGGGAATTTTTTTTTCTTCATTTAGAGCTGATTTAGGCCCATCCAAATATTAAAACTCAAAAATCCCCACTATAATGACCACCCTAATGTAGCTACCTTACTAGGTTGTTGCGACAGTTCCAACCATTTTTATAAAAAATGTCTTTTTTTAACATTACCATTTTTATTAGAGAAAATCAAATCAAATAAAGATAAGAAAGAAGCACTAACAATTTTTTTTTTCATTTTTATCAACGTATCAAGAAAATTCCTAATTTTACAAAGGTGGTCGGATTCGTGGCAAAATCAATAAAAGTCTGTCCGGACATTGGTATTGTAGACGACAGTTTTAGCTTTTATTTTCATTTGATACCACATTTATAGACTTACTTACTTATCCGGCTCCCGATCCATGAAGGGTCTCTGCCTGAGATATTGCGGTCTTCCATCGGTTGCGGTCCCTCGCACGCTCCCTCCAGTCGTCGAGAGCAAGCGCTCTTGCGTCTGTGACCGCCTGGTCCCTATAGCGGAGGTTCGGTCTTCCTGGTCGTCTCGAACCTGGGGGCTGGGATTCGAAGATTTTCTTGGCTGGAGCGTTGTTGTCCATTCGCTCGATGTGGCCGAGCCAGTGTAGTCGACGTGTTTTGGCTCTTTGGACTACATCCACATCTTGGTACAGCTCGTACAGTTCACGATTGAATCTTCTCCTCCAATCGCCCTCTTCGCATATAGGACCAAATATCCGCCGTAGAATTTTTCTCTCGAAAGTGCCCAGGATCAATTCCCCTTTTTTACTTATCGTCCAGCACTCGGCGCCGTAAAGTAGAACTGGTAAAATTAGAGTTTTGTATAGCGTGCACTTTGTCTTTCGAGAAAGGAGTTTTGAACCCATTTGTTTGGCCAAACCGAAGTAGCAGCGGTTCGCTAGGGTAATTCTTCGTCGGATTTCCACTAAGGTGTCGTTCGTGGGATTGATGTTTGTTCCGAGGTAGGTGAACTCCTTGACTACCTCGAAATTACTGCTACCAACAGTGACGTTTTGTCCTAGGCGATGGACAGATGAGGCTTTGTTTGTTGATAGCATATACTTTGTTTTGTCCTCATTCACTTCAAGACCAACGCGTTTCGCCTGTTCATCAATAGCTGTGAATGCTTCAAGTACAGCTCTCTTGGAACGGCCGATTATGTCGATGTCGTCCGCATAACCAAGCAGTTGAGAAGACCTGTTAAAGATAGTGCCTTCCATGTTAACACCACTCTTGCGCACTATCTGCTCCAGGACTAGGTTGAAGAAATCACATGATAGCGCATCTCCTTGTCTGAACCCTGTACACGTCTGGAATAACTCGGATGAGCTGTTACCCATTTGCACGTTGCACCGCGTATTTTGTAACGTCATGCGGCATAGCTGGATCAGTTTTTTCGGGATCCCGAGTTCCGACATCGCCAATAGAAGCTCTTGGCGACTTATGCTATCATATGCGGCTTTGAAGTCGATGAATAGGTGGTGGGTCTCGACTTGAAATTCGTTGGTCTTTTCCAGGATTTGCCTCAATGTGAAGATTTGGTCTATCGTTGGCCTGGCCTGAAGCCACACTGGTACGTGCCGATCATAGTGTTGCAGAAAGGTTTTAGACGCTCACATAGTACGTTGGATAGGATCTTGTAGGCAACATTAAGCAGGGATATGCCTCTGTAGTTCTTGCAGGACATAGGATCGCCTTTTTTGTAGATTGGGCATATGGAGCTATTTGACCAGTCGTCGGGCATACTTTCCTCCTCCCAAACTTGGTTGATGAGCTGGTGCATGCACCCTACCAGAACATCTCCTCCATACTTGAAGAGTTCCGCTGGTAGGCCATCCGAGCCGGCGGATTTGTTGTTCTTAAGCTTGTGGATGGCTTTCTTAACCTCTTCAGTACTGGGTGCTGGGACTGGATCTTCATTGACTGGTCTAATGCTTCTTTGTTCCCCTGTCGCCTCCTCTACATAATGCCCATTAAGCAGCTGCTGGAAATGCTGCTTAAACACGTCTACAATTCCCTGTGCTTCGGTGACTAGGTTCCCTTCGCTGTTTCGAAGAGCTTGCGTGCCAGTCCTATAACCAGATGCCAGTTGCTTGGCTGTTTTGTAGAACCGGCGGGTGTTGGTGGCGGTGCTGGACTCTTCGAGATACTTGAGCTGAGAGGCTGCGGATGCTCTTTTCTTTCTACGCAGGGTTTTTTTCTCTTTCCTTCTCTTTTCACGGTACTCCTCTCTTGCTGCTCTTGTTTTCCGTTGCAGCATTTGCATTCGTGCATTTTCCGTCTCCTGCTTCAATACCGCGCATTCATCATCATACCACGGGTTCTTTTTTCTGGGTGGTTGATAGCCTATGGTGGTCTCGGCTGTCTCCTTAATAATGTCGCGATACTGGTTCCACTGGTTGTTGACGCTTGTGGCTGGGTGTACGGCAGAGAGTTTCCCGGTCAATTGCTCACTGTAGTCTCTGGCTTTCTCAGATGTGCTAAGGCATGCGATGTTGAACTTCTTTCTTTGGGCGGTCTTCGTTTTCTTTTCGTTGGACAGTCGGGCTCTGAACTTTGTCACAACAAGAAAGTGGTCAGAGTCCACGTTTGCACCTCGGAAAGTTCGCACGTCCAAGATGTTCGATGCGTACCTTGCGCCAATTAGCACGTGGTCGATTTGGTTGGCCGTTCGACCATCTGGAGATCGCCAGGTTGCTGTGTGTATCCTTCGCCTGGGGAACCTAGTGCTACTTATCACCGTATTACGAGCTGCAGCAAAGTCGATTAGTCGGAAGCCGTTGTCTGTTGTCGTTTCGTGGAGGCTGTGCTTTCCAACTAATCCGCCAAAGATGTTTTCCTTTCCGACTTTAGCATTGAAGTCTCCGAGCACGACTTTGACATCGTACTCCGGACAGGCTCCGTAGGCTCCGTCCAGGAGGTCGTAAAACTCCTCCTTGTTAGACTCCTCAGCTTCATCGGTAGGGGCGTATGCACATATTAGGCTGATGTTTTGGAAGGTAGCTTTGATGCGGATCACAGCCAGGCGATCGCTTATCGGCTTAAAATCGATGACTTTCGATCTGAGTCGATTTCCCACGACGAATCCGCATCCTAGCATGTGCAGTCTTTGATGACAGCTGTAATAAATGTCGCAATCTTTTCTTTTCGTTATACCTGATCCTATCCATCGTATCTCCTGGATCGCGCTAATGTCTGCCTTGTACCGCGAGAGGACAGATTCAAGTTTTTGAGTAGCACCTGGTGTGTAGAGTGTCCTTACATTCCAGGTGCATACTCGTAGATCATAGTCCATTTTCGTTCCGGGTCTGGTTGCCATTTGAGGGGGGTCGTTATCCGAGGCTTCCCGCGTCTCTCTCATAACAATTGGTTTTTTTTACTGTGGTCGGGTCGTTAGCCCAACGCACTAACCTCCAATCTGTAGGGCCATGGGTTTAATGTTGCAATTCTTTCCTTGATCAACATTCGCACTTACAAGTTTAGCAAGTCCTGGCATAAAGCCAAGACCAGTATCCGGCGGCTACCAACTTGGAGGTATTTTAAGCACTTGATGTGTAGGAAAAGATACAGCTCGAGGCCCCCAGTTCCTACAACATCCAACCACCACACATTTATAGAAGTTTCTTATATTATAGATACACCTAGCCAAAAATGTAATCTTAAAAGTGCATTTTCTAACCATTGCAACCAGATAAAGCTTGTCCGACCAATAGTTTTGTAAATGTTTGGACTAAAGCAATCGGTTGGTAGGCCTCTTTTTGCGTAGCTGAGTTTTCTTCGGTTTGAGCTATTGGATTGTGCCACCAAGCACCATGCTCGTCAGAAAGTTAAAGGCTAGAGTTGCATTTTGCATTTTGAGACTTTATTCCACTATTACTTACTTATCTTTATCCATTTTTTTCTTAAACTATCCTATTATCAGAAGAAAGTCGATCAGGAATTATTGATAGAAATAAAAATTCTATCAAGTAGAAAAAAAATCTATTCAAATAGAGATTCGCAAAACCGACAGTAGACTTTAAGTCTATTCGACTTTAATTCTATTCTGAATAGACTCTCGCAATAAGCCCCTTAATATTTACACATTGTGATGGATGCAGTCACTGAAGAAGTCTCCAGCCATATACTATTTTCAGACCAAAACTCATGTTATAGCTTTTTCTTATTTACTAACTCTACAGTATTTTACAGATATGTATGTGAAACCCGCATATAAGAAAAACATATCTAAAAGAATTTTTTTTGTATGCACATAAGCATTTGTTATTTCTTAATTTACCTTTGCCAAAACATGTGCCTAAGCACAAATATGTTTCCACCTTCAATTATAGTTTCCAAACCTACCAATGGAATAACAGCAACAATGTGAAAAGCGTCCTCTGTGATTCTGTGACTTCTGTGAAATTTACATTTTTGATTTGTTATTGTTTATATTTCTTTATGAGAAATTTAATTTCAAATATCCATGTTGTACTGTACTAAACTATTACTATATACGAGATAATAATTTTTGTCTGTTCTTTTGAATTGTTGTTTCTTTACTGCCAAATTCACATGTTCATATTTCAATAAAAAAAAAAAAAACTACTTCAAAATTTATTATTATGACTCTCTTGAGTCATCAGTCTAGGTTGACTGCTGGCTATTTCAAGAAAAACAACAACTATTTAAGGATATAATTAAATAAATAATTATTTTAGCATTTAAATTGAAGTAAGGTCAGTATTTTGACTTCACAAACAAAACAAAAACCTGAACTATATTGGTATTTCCCTTACTTCATTTGTTATTTATGTAGAAATGTAGTGTAGAGGTACATAATTTAATAGCCCCTCAGCTCAAACTGATTCATTCAAAATGTGTCTTTTATCCATTCTGCATGGAGAGAAAAGAAACAAAAAAAAAAAATAACCCCAAAACCACTCATTCATAACTTCGTTTTATTTTTACATAAATCTTAAGAAATGTGGTCAAAACCGTGGACAAAAAGTATAGCGACATACAGTTTTCGTTTTGGTTCCTTGTCTCGCCACAAGAAAAATACAGTCATCATAATACATAAATGTTTAAATATGTACCTACGAGGAGGTATGGAAATAATGACTAATAATTATAAAATGACAAAATAGTTAATCTATGTATTTTGCTTTAGCTGCAGGAATTGCCATTTGCATGCCACATTATAACATGGGCAGGACCGGTTTTAAGTTTTTATAGGGTGCAGGCGCTGATAGATAGTTGATTGCAATAAAAGTGGGCTTCAATAAAGTTTTTATACTTAAATTCAGCTTAAGTAATAAAATTCTAATGAAAAAAACCCAACAAAAATTTAAATACTTGAACAAAAAAATCCTGAAAAATTAAGCAATAAATACACAAAACAGGTAAATATCAAAATATTAAAAAAACACACTGTGGCAACTTGAATTTAACCTCATTTTCTCTTATTTTCTTTGAACTTGACACGGACCAATTTCAAGACATTCAGTTTTAACACTACATAGCTTACTTACTTACTTAAGGTGGCGCTACAGTCCGGGGTGGACCAGGGCCTCAACCAACAAGCTTCTTCCAGCCGGCTCGGTTTCTAGCTAGCTGTCTCCAGTTTCGCACGCCAAGTTGGTTGAGGTCCTCTTCCACTTGCGTGCGCCACCTTTTACGCTGTCCACCTCTACTGCGTTGTCCCACGGGGTTGGATTCAAAGACTTTCCGGGCCGGAGCATTGGTGTCCATTCGCTCTAGATGACCCAGCCATCTCAGTCGTTGGCTTTTCACTTTTGTGGCTAGGTCGGTGTCGCTGTACAGCCCATACAGTTCGTTGTTGTATCTTCTTCTCCATTCCCCATCTATGCAGACGGGACCAAAAATCACCCGGAGAATTTTCCTCTCAAAACAGCCTAACGCGTTCTCATCCACTGTTAGCAGTGTCCATGCCTCTGCACCATACATCAGGACCGGGATGATAAGCGTCTTATACAGGGACAGTTTAGTTGCTCGAGAGAGAGCTTTGCTTCTCAATTGCCTTCTTAGCCCAAAGAAACAGCGATTGGCAAGAGTAATTCTTCGTTTGATCTCAGCGCTGGTGTCGTTCGCTGAGTTTATAGCGGATCCTAGGTAGACAAAGTCTCTGACTACCTCAAAATTATAGCTGTCTATAGTGACGTTCTGTCCGAGACGTCGGTGTTGGGTGTCCTTTCTTGTGGACAGCATATATTTTGTTTTGCTTTCATTCACCGTTAAACCCATCTTCTTGGCTTCCTTCTCAATGCTCACAAAAGCACCACTGACATCACGCTTTGTTCGTCCGATTATGTCAATGTCGTCAGCGTAAGCGAGTAATTGGACGGACTTTTGAAAGATTGTGCCTCTGGTGTTGACGTGAGAGTTTTGCACTATTCTTTCAAGAACGATGTTGAAGAAGTCGCATGACAGCGCGTCGCCTTGCCTAAAACCTTTTTTGACATCAAAGGTGTCGGTGAGGTCTTTGCCGACCTTGATGGAGCAGCGTGCATTCTCCATGGGATGCCAAAACTAGACATTGCTCTATATAGCTCGTCTCTATAGATGCTGTCATACGCGGCCTTGAAATCGATAAAAAGGTGGTGGGTATCGATTTGGAACTCCTGGGTTTTCTCCAAGATCTGCCGTAGTGCGAATATTTGGTCGATGGTGGACTTCCCTGGCCTAAAGCCACACTGATATGGACCTATCAGGTTGTTGACGAATGGCTTCAGGCGTTCACAAAGTACGGCAGAGAAGATCTTGTAGGCGATATTAAGAAGACTGATGCCTCTGTAGTTGGTGCAGTCCAGAGGATCGCCTTTCTTGAGGATCGGGCAAACAATACTGAGGTTCCATTCATCGGGCATGCTTTCTTCCGACCATATTTTACAGATGAGCTGGTGCATACTCCTAACCAATTCATCGCCAGCCGCTTTGAATAGCTCAGCCGCAAGGCCATCAGCTCCAGCCGCTTTATTGGACTTAAGTTTAGATATGGCTATCCTCACTTCGTCAAGATCGGGTGGACGGAATTGTTGGCCTACGTCGTCCAGGTTGAATGGTGCAATTTGCATGGTAGCGGAATTCGGTTCGTCATCGCCGTTATACAATTTGCAGAAATGATTTTTCCATATCCTCAGCACAGACTGCGTTTCCACCACGATGTTCCCCTGATCGTCCTTGCAGGCTTCGGTTCGGGGTTTGTAACCTTGGGAGGTTCTTTTTACTTTTTGGTAAAACTTCCGAACTTCATTCCTGCAGTGGCATCCCTCTAATTCCTCGATCGCGCGCTTCTCATGCTCTTTCTTTTTCTTTCTGAGAAGCTTGTGTTCCTCTTTCCTCTTCTGCTCGTAGAGCTCGCGAGCAGCTCTGGTCCTTCTATGCAGCGCCGCTTTGTATGCCTGTTGTTTGGCTGCATGTACTTGCCGGCATTCCTCGTCGAACCAGGGGTTTCGCTGTGGTGGTCGTGCAAAGCCCAGCACGTCAGAGGCGGCATCTCTGATGGCTTCCTGGCAGTTTTTCCACTGGTTCTCGATGTTTGCAGTTGGCGGCAAAGGACTAGTTAAGAGGGCGCGAGAGAGTCGATCGGAAAAGGACCTGGCGATTTCTTGCGACTGTAGCCGTCCGACGTTGAACTTCCTGACAGTATTTCCCTGTTTTGGCTTTGGTCTGGATATCCGTAGCATTACCTTTGCTACAACGAGGTAGTGGTCCGAGTCAACGTTGGCTCCTCGGAACGTTCGGACATCCTTGATACTGGAGGAGTGCCTTGCGTCGATCGCAATGTGGTCAATTTGGTTGGCGGTTGATTGACCAGGAATTCGCCATGTCCCCTTATGAATATCGAGATGCGGGAACTGCGTACTAGCTACCACAACGTTTCGCCCCGCAGCAAAGTCGATTAGCCTGAGTCCGTTATCGGAGGTGGTGTCGTGCAGGCTGTATCTTCCGATTGTGCCACCAAAGACGTCTTCTCTTCCTAGTTTGGCATTAAAATCACCCAAGACAATTTTAATGTCATAGCTAGGGCATTGCTCATATGTCTTGTCCAGGAGCTCGTAGAACTCGTCCTTGGTGTCGTCATCTTTCTCCTCCGTGGGGGCATGCGCGCATATCAGGCTGATGTTGGCGAATTTAGCCTTGATGCGAATTGTCGTGAGGCGCTCGTTCACATAATTGAAACTCAAGACCTCTTGCCTCAGTCTGCCTCTAACAACAAATCCACATCCAAAAAGACGCTGCCCTTGTGGTCGGTAACAGTCACCGTAGTATACATCGCAGTCTTTCAGTTTTCTTTTGCCCGGCCCATCCCATCGCACTTCTTGGATGGCGGTGATGTCTGCTTTGTAGCAGTCTAGGGACTCCGCTAAATGTTCGGCTGCACGTGGTCTATAGAGAGACAGAACATTCCACGTGCAGATCCGAAGTTCGTTGTCCTTATTTCGTTTGCTAGGTTCGTCAACAGTAAATCCGTCCGTATCCGAGGCTTGTTGATGCTTCGCAACTAAAATAGCTTTACGTGGCCGGGAAGTCACCCCGACGGCACGACCCCCAACCTGGAGGACCAGACCCTATATATATAACTCCAAGGGCGGGGAGCCGGATTAACCGCTCCTTATAGGCCTGAGCTCCGAATATGTCGTAGTAGCCCGTATAAGGTGTTCACTAAGTAGTTCAGCCTAACTGGAACTGTAGACGCCACCGTTGATTCCATCTTGAGAATTCTTCCGCTGCCGCCTGGATGAAGGAGAAGTGCCTTAGTGGGAACACTCCTCCCCACCTCTCTCGTTTGCTGCCCCCTAAAACCGTCCACAGGGATTGGAACCCCATCTTCAGTTAAAGGTACTAGGCACCCGATGTTCACCGCGGGGAGGTGAGAGTAGGAGTTGATAGACAGAGGTTCGCTTTGAAACAAAGCTTGTGGACGCTTGTGTCCTCTTGAATGCACATGTCTACCCTTTGAACACTACATAGCTATAACACCGCCAATTTAAAGTTTATTTTTAAGTTTTATTTTAAGAAAAAAGCATTTCCCTTTTTTCAAATGCTAGAATCTTAAATCAGAAAATAAAACTTCATAATTAATATACTAGCTATTATTTGTCAAGACTTTAATTTAAAACTGCAATATTAACAAAATGTTGTATGAGCTATGTAAGCTTATACAAACCTAGGTAGCTGAATTGCATTTATCTGCGTTTGCGTTAGCTTTTATTAAGAACCAGCTTCAGAAGTTAAAATGAAGTTTTTGGTAAACTTCTTGGACAATTTAGACCAAAGGTCTAAGAAACAGGCTTCGGTCAATATGAATTATGAGCTAAATTGGGTTGAAAGTTTCGAAATATATAAAAAACATTATTCACAATGAGTGGTGAATTTCTATTAGGCGCCGATCTTAACTGCCGGCATAGAGATTGGGGGTGTGCAAGAGCGAATGTCTGGGGCAATATATTGTCTGACTTTCCATTGACTGTACCAATTAATATCTTTTATCCTCCTTGTCCAACTTATTTTCCTGCAGGTTCCCGTGGTCGTCCTTCAGTCCTTGATCTTTTTGTGTCCAATGTCCCTTATCTAATAACAGAATCCATTTCGTTTAGTGTACTCAGTTCAGATCAAAATCCTGTTTCTTGTAACTTTTCTTGGTTGGGGGAATAAAAAGTGCAATATTTTCTAGATTTAAAAAATGCAAACTAGAAATCGTTCAAATCAAAGATAAAAATGAACCTTCAAAACCGTTGCACAGATCTTGAAAGAGTGTCTTGTAAAGATGATGTTGACTCCATCGTTCAAAACTTTACACAAGCTGTTCTTTCCTCAGTTGATGAAAGCATTCCCAAACGTGAAAAAAGAGATTTATATAAAAAAACTTCCAGATCATATATTAGAACTTATAAAAATAAGAAACGTTCATCGAAAAAATTGGCAAAAATATCGTCAACCCTTTTCTCGAACAATGGTTTCTTATTTTAACAAACTAATGACTGATCAAATACAAGTGAATCGTAACAAAGAATGGAACAGAAAATTGAGCGTTCTTGATAAAAATGCTAAGCCCTTCTGGAATATCGTTAAAGTAGTAAAAAACAAAAATAGAAGGATACCATTTCTTAAGGATTCTTCAAAAACATATTTTACAGATATTGAAAAAGCAAGCATACTTGGCACAAATTTTTCAAAAAATCACCTAGTTTCTCAACATTTGGGTGATTTTGAAATAAACGAACTTGTTAGGGACACAATTGAAAGATTTGAAAACTCAAATGAATTGACTCCTTTAAATGCTTTTGTAGTTGAAGAAAATATTAAATATGTAGTCAACAGCTTGCAAACTCGAAAAGTAGGAGGACTAGATAAAGTTCAAAATGCATATTTAAAACAACTACCTCAGATTGGATTGGTCTAAAATGCCAATATTTCCCTCAATATTGGAAAAAAGCCATGGTTGTCCCTGTTCTTAAAGCTGGAAAAGCCCCAGATGTCTGTGAAAGTTACAGGCCAATTAGTTTATTAAGTAACTTTAGTAAAGTTTTTGAAAAAATCCTGAAGCAGTATATTTTAAAAATAGTTTCAGATAAAGATCTTTTTCCAGATGTACAATTTGGTTTCCGAAGCTTTCACAGCACTTCACACCAGGTAAAAAGAATTTGTAACCATGTCTTAGATCGTCGTTTACGGGGTCAGTCAACGGGCATGATATTGATAGATATTGAAAAAAGCTTTTGACTGTGTATGGCACAATGGAATAATTTATAAAATGATACAGTTTGACTTTCCTTTTTATTTATGTAAAATTGTTCAGAGTTTCTTATCCGGTAGATGTTTTCAAGTGCATGTAAATTGTGGTGTTTCTAACGTGTTATTTTTTGACTCTGGTGTGCCTCAAGGATCAGTACTTGGGCCAGCCTTATACAATATCTATACTTCAGATTTTCCAAATCTTCCGCAATGTGAAGCAGCCATTTTTGCTAATGACACTGCAGTATTCACGTCGCATGAATTTGCTCTCAACATTGAGACAAAAAAATCTAAAAAATGCGATCGAAATACTTGAAAAATATTAAAAGAAATGGAAAATTAAGCTGAACGTTGGGAAAATGCAAGCCATTTTTTTCACGCCAAAAAGAAAAGCTTGCTATCTTCCCAGCAGTCAGCTTCAAATTAATGGTAATTCAATAGCATGGGAGTAATCCATTAAGTATCTCGGGGTTCATCTTGATACAAAACTTACATTTGACCATCATGTTCAAAGCACGTTAAAAAAAATAAGTATTGCAATTAAGATGCTTTACCCTTTTATCAATAGAAAATCTTCACTCACTAATGACAATAAGATAATAATTTATAAAGTAATTTTCCAAGCAATTCTATTATATGAGTGTCAAATATGGGGTAATGCAGCAACTTGTCATATAAAGAAGTTGCAGATTTCACAAAACAAAGTTTTAAAAATGATGTTAAATCTGCTCTGGCATAATTCAACCTTAGATCTCCACAGAAGGGCGAATGTTGAATTGATTTTTGAAAGGATTCGAAAACTTACAATTAATTTTAATAATAGCTGTGATACTTCTGAGAACTCCCTCATAAACCAGCTTAATGCTTAATCTGTGATATTTGTGTGTAATATTTTTATTGCGTTTGCTTTCATCAATGAAGTATGTATTATTTATTTATTTATTTATTTATTTATTTATTTATTAATTTATTTATTTATTTATTTATTTATTTATTTATTTATTTATTTATTTATTAATTTATTTATTTATTAATTTTTTAATTTATTTATTTATTTATTTTTTATTTATTTATTTATGTAATTATTTATTATTAATTTATTTAGTTATTAACTTATTTATTAAACCATTTATTTATTCACTTATTTATTTATTTATTTATATAATAATTTTGATTTATAATACTTTGTTTATTTATGTATCTATTTATTAATTTATTTGATTACCTATTTATTTGTTTTTTGTTAACTTATTTTATATTTTTTTTTTGTTATTTATTTATTTATTTTTTCATTGTTTAAATGATTTATTTATTATTTTTTGTTATTTCTTTTTATGTTTTTTGTTTTTCTGTATCTTATTTATTTATATATTAAATTGTTCATTCATGTATTTTCCCATTTTTTTTTAATTTATAATTTGAATTATAATACTGCCTTTATTTATTCAACTTAAATTAAATACTTTTTTATTTAATTTAATTTTATATATATTTTTTTTCTTTTTGTTTAAATGAAGGTTTTTTCGAATTTTCCTTCGATAATATATTTTTCCATTATTTATATTCACTTATTCTATTATATACAAGAAAATATTTCAGTAGAAAGATAATGTATCAAATCTCTGAATTGTAAAATGTGCGGTCACAGACTTTTTTTGAAATACATACATTGTATTTTATATAAATAATAGTTATAGTAGAACTTGTAGAAAATGGTTAATATAATTTCTTATTCAAAAGGTGACTTGGCAAAACAATGGTACACTGTGGCGTATACTTGATTATTTAATCTTTTGATCAAATGGATAGTATGATTTGCATTTTCTTCTACAACTTGTTTAATTTCTGTTATATTTCATTTGTTATGACTATGAGTCATTTTAAATGAAATTGTCTACCTAATCAAAAAAGCCAGCTCATCTTAGATGTTGCCTTAACTTTGTGAGATTCTTCTTTATAGGGTGTCAAGAAGTATATCTAGGTATTGTTATTTTATTCATCATGCAATTTTACGCTCTTAGACTTCTTATTTTCTGGCTATTTAAAATGGCAGGGATTTTGCGGATAAACTGCAAAAAATTGATGCCTTTAAAGTCAACATAATGAACACCATGTAAAAAGTTCAGCTATACTTAAAAATCAAGCATCCTTAAAAAAAAAAAAAAAAAATGCATGCATTTATTTCGACTTCTATAAAGAGAAAAATTTTAGATACAAATCATGAAGCAGTATATGGGAGCATGGTCGGCACGAGGTGAAGACAGAGAGGAGAGTGAAACTACTCTTGGTATAAAAGTAATATTTTCTTTTTATTCTATTGGTTTGACTAATTATTATTTATGAGGTTAAGAATGGTTTATAAGTTTTTAACTTTCTTCACATTCATTAAGTGCATCAAATAAATTAATTACTTACTTAACTTTAGATGGCGCTTATAGTCCAGGGTGGACTACGGCCTCAACCAACAAGCCCCTCCAGCCAGCCCGGTCCCTAGCTAGCTGCCTCCAACTATGCACTCCAAGTTGGTTGAGGTCGTTCTCCACTTGTGTGTGCCACCTAAGGTGGGGTCTTCCTCTGCTGTGTAGACCATCAGGGGTAGATTCGAAGACTCGTCGGGCTGGTGCGTCGGTGTCCATATGCTCCACGTGTCCCAGCCATCTCAGCAGCTATATTTTCAGCTTTTTGACCAGGTCGACGTCGCTGAAAAGCCCGTGAAGCTCGTTGTTAAATCTTCTCTTCCATACTCCATCGATACATACTGGACCGAAGGTCACCCGAAGAATTTTCCTTTCAAAGCACCCAAGCAGATTCTCATATCCGTTTTTGACAGGGTCCATGCTTCTGCCCCATACAGCAGGACCGGGATGATTAGGATCTTACATAAGGTCCTTTGAGAGACCTCAAATGCCTTGATAGCCCGAAGAAACAGCGGTTGGCAAGAGTAATTCTTCACTTGAATTCTGCACTGATGTCATTTTGCGATGTAATAGTGGAGCCCAGATAGACAAAGTCCTTGACGACTTCTGTACCTATCCATCGTAAAGTTTTGCCCGAGTCGACTATGTTGAGATTCTTTTCTCGATGATGGCATATACTTCGTCTTGTCCTCAATAACAACTAAATCCATTTTCGCCGCTTCCGATTCAATACTTGCAAACGCGCTGGTAACAGCTCGCTTCGTTCTCCCAATGATGTCAATATCATCTGCATAAGCAAGTAGTTGAACGGACTTATGAAAAATTGTACTTCTGTTGTTGACTTGCGAGTTGCGTACAATTGCTTCAAGTACGATGTTAAACAGATTACATGATAACGCGTCATCTTGCCTCAAACCTTTCTCAACATCAAATGTTTCGGTGGTGTTTTTACCAACTTTGACGGAGAAGCGGGATTTCATCATCGTCATCCTGCACAAGTGGAATAGTTTGGCAGGGATGCCGAGATGCGACATGGCTCTGTATAGTTTTTCTCTATCTACGCTATCATATACGACTTTGAAATCGATAAAGGGGTGGTGGGTATCGATTTGAAACTCTTGGGTTATTTCCAGAATCTGTCGGAGTGTGAACATTTGATCGACGCACCGTTGATTTGCCGGGTCAACGACCACACTGATAAGGGCCCATCAGATCGTTGACAAACAGTTTTAAGCGAACACACAGTACAGATGACAGGATTTTGTGTGTGACGTTGAGGAGACTTACCTCTGTAGTTGGCACAAGTCATATAGCATCTCCTTTCTTGTGGATGTTGCACACTATACCGAGGTTCCATTCATCGGGCATACTTTCATCCGACCAAATGTTGGAGATAAGATGATGTTAATAAAATAAATAAATAAATAAATTAGGTGGCGCAACAGCTCGTGGAGAACCAGGGCCTAGTGACTTACAACTCACAACCATTCCTGTGTGCGTGTGTTTGTTGGCAGGAATGGAGGGAACCTACAGTTTTGTGCCGTGTCCGAACGGCTAAATGAGAAGCACTTTTTCATGACAAGTATACTCTTGGAGGATTTGTCAGTTCCTCGCAAGAGGCAGTACCTCGAATAAAACATTTCTGTTTTAAGGTGGCACGGCTGGGAATCGAACCCACACCTTTGGCATGACAGTCCTACGCACTAACCATCAAGCCACGAGGTACTATGATGATGTATACTCCCTACTAAGTCATCTCCAGCTCGGCTGGCAGGCCATCTGCACTAGCAGCCTTGTACGCTTCAAGTTTGGCTTTCGCTAACTGCACATCACTAAGGTCAGGTGCATGGAAATTTTGATCATCGCTGTACAGGTTTAATAGATTGTTCTGTCTAACAGTGGAATTTTGACCATCTTCACCGTTTAGCAGTCTAGAAAAGTGATGCGCTTCAAGATCCTCAGCATTGACTGTGTGGTTACTACCATACTTCCACTCTCGTCTCGTCAGGCTCCCGTTCTGGCCTTGTAGCCCTGGGTAGATTGCCTCACCCTTCGGTACAACTTTCAAACATCCCCCCCCAACCGCTTCAGTTCTCAATAGACTCAACTGCCCTGTTTGCATGTTTTTTTATCCTGTAGAGCTCTCGGGCTGTTCTCTCAGCAGCTCTGGTTCTAGTATCCACCATTGAGGTAGGCTTCAAATTTTGCTGCAAACGCCAGCCGGCATACTTCATCGAACAAGAGATTTCGTTGTGGTCGCGTAGTGAAACCCAGAACATCAGTAGTGGCAGTTCTGATGGCTTGTTGGCAGTGTTTCCAATGTTCCTCTGCAGTTAGTGCTGGTGGTGAAGGAAGTCGCAGAAATGTTAAGGGAGTCATGGTCAGGAAAGGACCTGGCGGTCTCTTGTGATTTTAACTTCTCTACATCGTCATAGCGTCATAGATATCCGCATACGTACATGAGCTACAACCAAATATGAAGAAATCGATGTGCCCAAAAACTCGGATCTATTTAACGTCTATCGCAACATGATTCAACCGGCAGAAGGTTCGTTGACCCGGAGACCGCGAGGTCCCTTTTGTGTATATTGAGGTGTTGGAATCGAGTGCTAGATTTGATGACATTATGCCTCGCCGCAAAGTCAATCAGCTTGAGTCCGTTACCGGAAGTGTTGTCGTGCAGGCTGTTTCTTCTGACTATAAAACCAAAGATGCCCTCTTGGTTTCAAGGTACGCGTCGGTACAAACCGATGCAGGCTGCGGCTGATAGCTACCAAGAAAGAGGTAATTAAGGAGGGGAGGGTTTTAAAATCAAAATGAAGTTAATTCAAATTAATCTCCACCACAGTAAAGCCGCCAGTGCCAACTTAGTCTACCTCATGGAGAGTAGACACATAGACGTTGCCCTAGTTCAGGAACCCTGGATTGCAGGTGGCAGAATTAGAGGCTTACACTCCAAAGAACTCACGCTGTATAGTCCCACAAATGTAGGCATTAACAGTAGATTTAGAACTTGTATTGTAGCTAGAAAACAGATTAACCTCTTTCTTCTATCCACATACAGCTGTTTAGACCAAACGACGGTTAAACTTGAACGTGCCGGGCTCCCACCACTGGTAATAGCATCATGCTATATGCCGGGGGACGGGACAGAAGGACCACCGGCTGAGATAACCAAGGAACTCATCCAACGTGCTGCACTGGAGAGATGGGATACTGTTGTTGGCTGCGATGCCAACGCACACCATTCGCAGTGGGGAAGCACTGATATCAACGATAGAGGTGAGTCACTTTTTGAATTTATTATAGAAAATAATATTTTGGTAGCGAATAGGGGCAGGGAACCCACTTTTGTTACCAAAAACCGTAAAGAGGTACTCGATGTCACTCTTATGAGCAACTCGGATACTATCTCCGTAGAACAGTGGAAGGTATTGAAGGATGAATCATTCTCTGACCACAAGCTCATAGAATTCTCAATACCCGACACCATAGGTCCCCGTAAACCGTTTAGAAATCTCAGAAATACCAACTGGGATATTTTTAATAGGGTAGTAGGAACAGAAATACAAAACCTTAGTACTCATGCGTTGCAAATACCAGAGTTAATAGACAAAGCTACTGATAGCTTAACTGGGATTCTCGGTAAAGCTTTTGAAAAGGGATGTCCACTTAGATCAGGGGGAGCGGGTAAAAAGAAACCACCCTGGTGGACAACTCAACTTGGTAATATCAGAAAAGATACAAGGAGACTTTTTAATGTTGCCAAGCGGACTAGAACAGATAGGGACTGGGAAATGTATAAGACTAGTCAAAAGAATTTCAAGATAGAAACACAAAGAGCCAAACGCAGCTCATGGAGGAACTTCTGCAGTCAAGTTGAGAATACCAATGAATCAGCAAGACTCAGGAAAATACTGGCTAAGGGACCTATTACTCTGGGATCTCTTAGGGAACCCAATGGACATTGGACAGAATCGTGTAGCGAAACACTGGAACTTCTGGTAAACGCTCACTTTCCCAGCTGCACCTCTAACGTGAATAACAACCCGCGAATAGAGCTCTGCATAGAAAATACAACACCAGCCGAGTTGATTACGGAAGAAAAGATAAAGTGGGCTATTAACTCCTTTTCACCGTATAAATCACCTGGTTTAGATGGCGTCTTCCCCATGATGCTACAAAAATGTGAAGACCTTGTAATCCCACACTTAAAAAACATATTCCTAAGTAGCCTGAAATGGGGATATGTTCCCAAGGTGTGGCGGGAAGTCAAGGTAGTTTTTATTCCGAAAGCTGGAAGGCCCAGCCACACAGAAGCTAAAGACTTCAGACCCATTAGTCTCACGTCTTTTCTCTTAAAAACATTTGAAAGACTAATAGACTTACACATTCGCAGCACACTGAGCCCGGAGGTCTTGTCTCCAGCCCAGCATGCTTATTCAAAAGGCAAAAGTGTTGAGACAGCGCTGCATAGCGTCGTCAGCACAATCGAAAAAACGCTCAAAGATAAAGAATACACCCTTGCCGCCTTTCTAGACATTGAAGGAGCTTTTAACAATGTCCGAAACGAGGCAGTGGAAGGAGCTCTCGTTAACCTTAAAGTACATTCCGCCATCATCAGATGGATAATGTGCATGTTAAGAAACAGACAGATAAACTCTGAGCTAGGAGGAGAACAGATCAAAGTATCTACCTCCAGAGGGACTCCACAAGGGGGATACTCGTGATGAACGTAGTTCTAATGAGACTGAAATATAGTGGAGTAAAAGTAGTCGCATATGCGGATGACCTTGCATTACTAGCGACAGGTAAATTTCCCTCCACGATTAGTGAACAAATTAAGAATGCCTTATTAGTAGTAAATACGTGGACTAAAAACTGCGGTCTAGCGGTTAATCCGCAAAAAACAGAATTAGTCCTTTTTACGAACAAAAGGAAAATACCGACTTTTCAAATTCCCTTTATTGAGGGGACCCAGCTCAAAATCTCCGATCATGCCAAATATCTGGGTGTGATCTTGGATAAGAAACTGAACTGGAGTCTCAACATTAAAGAAAGAACGAAGAAAGCCATGTTTGCTTTCTATTCCTGCAACAGGATATTTGGCAAAACGTGGGGTCCAAGCCCAAAAATTATCAAATGGATGTACACAGCCATAGTTAGACCTGTACTGACTTACGGTAACGTAGTCTGGTGGAGTTCACTGGACAAAGTTACCAACCTTAAAATCATGACAAAGATACAAAGATTGGCATGTATTGGTATCACTGGGGCAATGAGGTCCACCCCGACAGCGGGTCTGGAAGCTATACTCAACTTAAAACCCCTAGATCTATATATACATGAATCAGCAGCCAAGAGCGCACTTCGGCTTAGCCAAACTAGCAGCTGGAAACAGAGTGCTACAGGTCACGCGCAGATTCTACAGAAATACTCGGGTAATATGGTGTGCACTGACTACATAACACCCCATTTAGACTTCAACAAGCCGTTCACGACAGCCTTTCCTAGTAGAGAGGAATGGCAAATAAACGAGCCGTCAACCGGCGATTCGATGATAGCTATATACACCGACGGTTCCAAGATGGATACAGGTGTTGGTGCAGGGTTCTACTCAGAAACCCTCGGATTATCCAGCTCATTCAGACTTCCTGATTACAGCAGTGTCTTCCAAGCTGAGGTCCTGGCAGTGACAAAAGCTGCTAGACAAGTCTCAATGATGGCAATACCACAAGCTGATATCACCTTTTTCATTGATAGCCAAGCGGCAATAAAAGCGATTTCTGCCATTGAAATCAAATCGAAGCTTGTTACTTGCTGTCGCGAAGAGCTAAGGGTTCTTGGTACACAGCACAATATAAGGCTCTGCTGGGTTCCTGGTCACAGTGGTGTCCCAGGTAACGAAAGCGCTGACGAGTTGGCAAGAATCGGATCGACTCTTGATCCTGATCAGGCAATAACTACAGTTCAGGTTCCACCCTGTAATCTTAAACAGTTAATCGAGAGTAGAACTCTAGCTGCGACAAATAAGCGTTGGAGATCGCTCGATACCTGTGTTATAACCAGAAAATTATGGCCTAGTTTCAACAAACAAAAGACCGACACCATCATCCAACTGAATAAAAAGTCTTTATCTCTTTTCGTGAGTATCATCACCGGTCACAACCACCTAGGATACCACAAGAAAAAGATGAAACTCAGTTTAGACGATTTATGCAGGGGATGTGGTGACATAGAGATTCATGAGGATACTCCTCACTACCTGTGTCACTGCCCTGCGCTTTATCATCTCAGAAACAAACACCTAGGGAGATACTTCTTCAATGACTTAGAAGAACTCTCGGACATTCCAAGCAAAAACATATTGAAATTTATTAATGCTACCAAATGGCTTGAAAATGAAAATCCGTACGTTCTATCAACCACACGACCATGAGATTGGTAACTTATCCAACCACAGTCAATAGGCGTACAAAACATTTCTTCAACGAACGATAACGTAAACCAACCACCGACCTATCATACCCATCTATCAGACGTTGCATGGAGCCACTGCTCCTACGGCCCTGATATAGGGATGATTTCTCAAGTGGGGGCAAAAGAAGCATCACGCTTTTGAAAAGCGTTATCTTCTCAGCCAGGTGATTATATAATGACAGTTAACGAACGGATACATATACCAACCACTGACCTATCATACCTCTCTACCAGACGTTGAATGGAGCCACTGCTCCTACGGGCCTGATAGAAAGATGATTCCTCAAGTGAGGGCAAAGGAAGGATCACACCATGAAAGGGTGTTTTCTTCTCAGCCAGGTGATTATGTGACGACAGACATTTCTTCATCGAACGGTTATAAACCAACCACTAACCTATCATGCCCATCTACCAGACGTTGAATGGAGCCACTGCTCCTACGGGCCTGATAGAGGGATGAGTTCTCAAGTGGGGGCAAAAGAAGCATCACGCTTTTGAAAAGCGTTATCTTCTCAGCCAGGTGATTATATAATGACAGTTAACGAACGGATACATATACCAACCACTGACCTATCATACCTCTCTACCAGACGTTGAATGGAGCCACTGCTCCTACGGGCCTGATAGAAGGATGATTCCTCAAGTGAGGGCAAAGGAAGGATCACACCATGAAAGGGTGTTTTCTTCTCAGCCAGGTGATTATGTGACGACAGACATTTCTTCATCGAACGTTTATAAACCAACCACTGACCTATCATGCCCATCTACCAGACGTTGAATGGAGCCACTGCTCCTACGGGCCTGATAGAGGGATGAGTTCTCAAGTGGGGGCAAAAGAAGCATCACGCTTTTGAAAAGCGTTATCTTCTCAGCCAGGTGATTATATAATGACAGTTAACGAACGGATACATATACCAACCACTGACCTATCATAACTCTCTACCAGACGTTGAATGGAGCCACTGCTCCTACGGGCCTGATAGAGGGATGAGTTCTCAAGTGGGGGCAAAGGAAGGATCACGCCTTTTAAAGGCGTTTTTCTTCTAAGCCAGGTGATTATAAAACGACAGACATTTCTTCAACGAACGGATGCGTAAACCAACCACTGACCTATCATACCCATCTACCAGACGTTGCATGGAGCCACTGCTCCTACGGGCCTGATAGAGGGATGATTCCTCAAGTGGGGGCAAAGGAAGGATCACGCCATTAAAGGTGCTTTCTTCTCAGCCAGGTGATAATGTGACGACAGACATTTCTTCATCGCACGTTTACATAAACCAACCACTGACCTATCAAGCCCATCTACCAGACGTTGAATGGAGCCACTGCTCCTACGGGCCTGATAGAGGGATGAGTTCTCAAGTGGGGGCAAAGGAAGGATCACGCCTTTTAAAGGCGTTTTTCTTCTCAGCCAGGTGATTATAAAACGACAGACATCCATCGAACTGACACATAAACCAACCACTGACCTATCATACCCATCTACCAGACGTTGCATGGAGCCACTGCTCCTACGGGCCTGATAGAGGGATGATTCCTCAAGTGGGGGCAAAGGAAGGATCACGCCTTTGAAAGGCGTTTTTCTTCTCAGCCAGGTGATTATATAACGACAGACATTTCTCAGCCTGGTGGTTATATACCAACGGACACTCCTCCAACGACCAGGAAATACTCACCGACTTTTCAGGCTATAGCCTGCTGAAACTCTTCAATACCCTTAACGGGCTTGAATTAACATGGGATGTATCATAGGTTTCTTTTCATAGGGTTCACAACCCCTAGGGTACCACAATGGATCTACATTGATCTAAGTGTGACGGTAACAAAACCAACTGTCAGCCCATTTACCTAACCTAACCTAAAGATGCCCTCCTTTCCAATTTTGGTGTTGAAGTCGCCAAGAATGATCTTTATGTCGTACTTCGGGCACCTATAATACGTTGAGTTATCTTTCTTCTGTTGGGGCGTGGGCACAGATCTACGTGATATTTTTGAATTTTGCTTTGATGCGGATTATGACCAGACGCTCGATTACATTTCTGAAGTCCAAGACTTCTTGCCTAAGTCTTCCCCCTACCACAAAACCACAACCAAAGAGCCGCTGATCCGGCTCCTTGCAGCAATCACCGAAGTAGATGTCACACGACTTCATCCTTCGTATACCCTCTCCATCCCAGCGCACTTCCTGGATAGCCGTTACATCAGCCTTCAGCCTATCCAGGTTCTCCACTAATTGTTCAAGCAATTAGTGGAGAACTCTTAAAACACGCAAGAAAAATATCAGATCGAATAGATCAGATCCAGACAAGAATAAAATCATCTTGGATTTGAAAACAAAACATAAGAATGGACTTCTGGCTTTCAAGAGAGCTAATAAAATATTGAAAGTGTTGCTGTTGTTTTTTAATATATTTTTTCCGTTTTATGTATTTTGTTTGGCAAATAGCCCCTCCCACCTAAACGAAGGAAATAGCCCCCAATCCTAGACGATTTTGTTGTTGTTGTCCGGATTTAATCTATACGATCAGACATTTTTTTGGGGTGTTTTACGAGTTACCCTGTACACTGTGAAAAGGACAAGACGAAGGGCGTAAATTAAGAATCCTTGAAAAATAAGGAAAATTTAGGCTTTTTATTTAGAGTCATTTTAAGTCCATCTATCTTCGAACTTATTTTTTTTTTAATTTTCGTTCGCGTGTTTTAAGAATCACCTTGTGTCTATAACTACTAACGCAATGCTTCTAAATGCCAGGTTGTGTGGTGTACTGCAATTTTTTTCCTCGAAGTACTGCTTTCTGAAAAAGTGAAACGATAGCCCTGAGCTCGGCAAATACTGCGAATTTTAATTGTCCAACCAAAGTTTACTAATGAAAATATGCAAGTAACAACAATTAGTATTGGTATAAAACAGAAAGAGTTTAAGATAGCAGCTATATACTGCCCTCCGAGGCGCTCTCCAACTGAAGAAGACTTTGCCGAACTCTTTAATTTGTTAGGACATAACTTCCTTGTTGGTGGCGACTTCAATGCTAAACACACCCACTGGGGATCTAGGCTCATAACCACAAAAGGTAAACGGCTATACCAACTAGGCCGCAAATACAACTGCGAATTTTATTCTTCTGGTTCGCCAACATATTGGTCATCTGATACTAACAAAATACCAGACCTTATAGACTTTTTCGTAGTTAAAGGTATTAAACGAAACCATATAAGTGTCGAAGGTAACTACGACTTATCGTCAGATCATACTCCTCATACTCATTTTAACACTGAGTGAAGCGGAAATAATAGAAAAAAGTAATCCTAAGCTCGTGAATAAGAGAACAAACTGGAGCGAATGCAGAGATAAACTTGAAAGTTTTATAAACCTCAGATCCCCTATGCAAACAATTGAACAAATTGACCATGAAGTAGAACAATTTATTGCTGATGTGCAACAGGCTGCAGAAGAAAGTACTCCAACTATTTCGAACTCAAGAGAAAAAGAAATAAAATATCCTGTCGAAATAAAGGAGTTGATATTAGAAAAAAGAAGAGCTCGAAGAAAATGGCAAGTTACGAGATTTCCAGGTGATGTAAGGCAGTTTTTAACCGTCTGAACAACGAACTAAAGAAAAGAATCTGTGAGTTTAAAAACGATTCACTGAGTAGACTCCTGAATAGTCTTACGGCGGATGCTTCTACAGAACACTCCTTATGGAAAGCAGCTAGGCGCTTAAAAAGACCACAGACACAAAGCCCGCTAATAAAGTCTCAAAATGGTGAATGGGTCGGAGATCCGAAACGAAAAGCTGATCTCTTCGCTGAACATCTAGCGAATGTTTTAAAGCCATTCCCAGCAAACACAGCTACAGATCCCTTACAGTTTGTTGATAGAAACGACGAATGCGAAATACCTTTTGTCACGCTCAAAGAAGTAAGAAGCATGTGTCAGCATAAGTTGTCTAACAAAAAATCACCAGGGTATGATCTCATAACTGCTCAGGTTTTGAAAGAAATACCTTTAATAGCCTTCAAGAAACTCCAATTTATAATAAACGCATGCCTTAAACAAAGTAATGTGCCACATCACTGGAAAATTGCAGAAGTCATTGTTATACCTAAACAAGGTAGGCCACCAACAGAAGTAACATCTTACAGACCAATATCGCTTATACCAATCATGGCAAACGTTTTTGAAAAACTGCTTCTGAAAATGCTTAGGTAAAATAATAGAAGAAATAAGACTAATACCGAGCCATCAGTTTGGATTTAGAAATAAAAATTCCACAATAGACCAAGTGCATCGAATTACGGATGTTGTGGAAAAGGCACTTGAAGAAAAACAAGTATGCTCGGCTATATTCTTAGATGTTGCTCAAGCCTTTGACAAGGTTTGGCACTTGGGACTTGAGTACAAACTGCATAGGGACCTTCCCAGGCAGTACTACGAAATACTGAAATCCTACGTTACGAACCGACTCTTTAAAGTACGGTACGATTAAAATTACTCGGAACTAAAGAATATTGAAGTCGGTGTACCACAAGGAAGTGTCCTAGGACCAACCCTGTATCTGTTATATACAAGGAATATTCCAGTGGACATCAACGCTTTCATGGCCACCTTTGCTGATGATACTGCAATATTGGTGCCAGATAAATCCGTTACGAAGGCTACACAAAAATTGAAAATGCAGTCGATAAAGTTAGTGATTGGACGCAGATATGGCGCATCAAACTAAACGAAACAAAATCGACGCATATAAACTTTACAAATAAAAACATAAACAATGTTCCAATTTATATTAACAGTACAGCAGTACCTTACTCCAATACCGCCAAATACCTTGGAATGACTTTGGATGCAAAGCTTAAATGGAAAGAGCACATCAAAAAGAAAAGAGAAGAACTAAACTTGAAGTACAAAAAAATGTACTGGTTACTAGGAAAGAACTCTGACCTATCTATCCAGAACAAACTAATGTTACAAGTATTGAAACCCGTTTGGACATATGGTATCCAACTATGGGGCTGTACAAAGAAAACAAATGCTGAACCCATCCAAAAATTCCAAAGCAAGGTCCTTCGTGGAATAATTGATGCCCCTTGGTATATAAGAAATAGCGATCTACATCGTGACCTACAAATTGAAATGGTTACAGAAGTGGTTATAAAACACGTTGTATCACACAATCAGCGACTGCAAACAAACTCTCAAATGGAGACCGTCCTAAATGTACAAAACAATGTTCGGAGATTAAGAAGAACCAAGCCTCATGAGCTGATGGTCTAAAAGCTATGGGAAAGTGTTATAACTCTAAACTTCCCCCAATGCGATTTAAAAATTAAGAAATAAAAATCATTTGTCGATCTTTCATAGATTGGTCCTGATTCACCGGTGGTTTAAGTGCGGTAAGAGTCCCACACTACTTGGTACCGATTCTTACCGAGTGTCTTTTGAAGATTTCCATCGGATAGTAAAAAAAAAAAAATTTAATTGTCTGTCCTTGTTGGTCCTGAGGAAAGAGAGGGTCGAAAATCGCATGAATTTGTTCCTGTAAAACGGGTGTAGTGCCGTGAACTTGGCTGGGCACTACCGCACCCTTTGATAGAACTAAAAAAAAAGTATTTCATTCAAATCATACTGAAGTATTTTCCGACATTATGGCGATTAAGCTTTTAAAATATTTCGTTTAAATAAAAAGTATAATGTTTCCCTGATCAATAAAACGCTCCTGGCTAATGTGTATAATATAATGGCTTATGACTTCAAATCAGCTTTCCAGAGTTGCAAATGCAAAAAAAAAAAACACAAAATGTGTGCCAGTTGGTGTCATTATATATTTTGCAAAGCACGGTCACGTTTTAAGTTACTACTAGCCAATTTACCACTCCCGCTTTTGGCCAAAAAGTTGCAATAATAGCAAAGAATCTACTGCTACTACCTGTTAACAATCAGAATGTACATATCTGTAGGAGAAGGTAGGTCGTGAAATGCCTTTCAAACGAATTCTACAAAAGGTTATAGTTTTTATGCACATTATCTCTATACAGCCGCTCAATTTAAGCTATACAATGCCATTGCTGAAGTTTGCTGAAGTTTGTTGTGCAGGGGGGCTTAATGTCCGGGGCTATGATTTATGGCCGATCTGGAATTCCTAAAAGCAGTGTCACTTTACTTTGGGCGTAAATGTTTCTTTGTTGTACCTATCTATTACTCTCTGTGCGATTATTTGGCTTCGTATGGTAAAATGCCAAAACGATGACCATTTGCTGGGTCATTATAGGTGATTTTCTTTTATCACGAAATCAAATTTATTTTAATGCGTAATGAGAGCTCTAAACACGGGAGTAATTATAGTATGGAAGGAAGCACGATGAAATTAGTGAACATATAATAATATTTCCTTATTGTTACGGTTGCTATAATGGTTGACCAAAACTATCATAATTTTTTATTGGATATCTTGGGCGTTGGTGGCTGGTGTGTGTGTGGGTGAATTAAAAAGAAATTAGGTGAACACGATGAAATACTTTGATGGGAAATTTTCTATGATGGTCATAATATCGATGGTGAGCGTCGATTATTATATTAGAAGGAAAGTGAGAAAAAACTTACTTAATAGCAATAAATTAATAGTTTTTTTATCAAGATGATCCAATTCGTCAGCATACCTAAGAGAAGTTATATAGAAAGGGTTTTTTTTATTAATGAATGTACAGTACATATCTACTTTATACATAGCTATGTACATGAACATTTCATACAATTCCTTTTAGATTTCAAGGTTTCTATGCCAAAAGGTCATTATGGCATTATATCAACTGCGTTCCTAATTATTATTGTTTTGAATTTGGTTCAACTTACCTTTTCAACAAAATTAAAAGCACTTTGCTATGAAATTAGGTCATTATTTTTCATTTCATAAAATAATACCTACCTATTAGGTATCTAATTATTTTTGTTTATATTTTCGTGTAGATATACGAAGTCTTTCCAAAAAAAATGATCAAATTATTATTTTGTATTTTTTTTTTTACTAAGAAATCTTTTTTTCCTTCCTACTTTCCTCTTCAAGGCTCATTTCGACAGGGCACGGCGGCGGTTCTATATTCAATCATATAATATGCAGTTCCGTAATGCATCCTTTGGAATATTCTCCAATGTCAAAGACCAATAATTGTTTCTAGGGTCATTAAGTAGGTAAGTGGAAACAGGTCGTTTCTTCAGTAGAAATTTTTATTTTAAAAACAAGAAGTCACAAGTAAGACACAAAAAGTTTTGAGGATAAAGGAGGCTGGAGCTAGAGGCACTGTTATCTACATTTCTACATAAGACTGGCGAATTTAAGTTGACAGAGACAAAAGAGATATTTAGTAAGGCAAAAATAATGAAAAGAAGAAAGAAAATAATTTAATTTACCATAAGAAATATTCGGACACATTTTTATAGTAGAATGAGTTGTTCTCGATGATGGGGGCTGGAAACATTGCTTAAGATGGCTCGTGAACCAAAGGCCCTATTGCATCAACAACTTATCAATATAACTTTTAAGGCTTTCGCGGTTGCTAACATTAGAAATTTTTAAGTTGTTAGGATTAGCCGCGTTATAAATATTTAATATTTAGCGAGTTCAATACTGTACTCACCCCGAACGTTTTGCTACGAATGAGATGTTACGAGCGATTTTGGCTACGCAGGTTGTAACGTTGCGTCGAAGGTAATGTCTCTTGCTGTTGTTGTTGTTGGCTCGTAACATCTCTTTGGTAGTTTCCCGGTGACCACGCTCGATGCAATTCGTAGCGAAACGTTCGGGGTGAGTATAGTATTGAATTCGCTAAATATTAAATATTCATAACGTGGCTAATCCTAACAACTTAAAAATGTCTAACTTATCAATAATCACTTTTCAGTACCTGGTGGCATAATGGTTAGTGCGTTGGACTGTCTGGGTTCGATTCCCTGCCACTAACATCAAAAAACAAAAATGTTAGAGATATCTTGCGAGGAACTGACAAATCCTCCAAGAGTACCTATTTGTTGCCATGAAAAGTGCTTTTCATCTAGCCGTCTGGACTCGGCAAAAATTGTAGGTCCCCTCCATACCTGCCAACAAAACACACAGGAATGGTAGAGAGTTTTATCTTTTAAGCCACTAGGCCAGGCCCTGGTTCTCCACGCGCTGTTGCGCCACCAAATTTATTTATTTATTTAATCACTTTTCAACTTAACAAGGTCTTAAAAGGTTAGGTACAGCTGGCCATGACCAAGTCACGCTATCCATTTAATTCAGATGCATTTTCAAAGCAAACCGAGTCAAATGGATACAGTGTCGGACTCGTTGGAACAGCTAAAAAAAAGTCTGTCCGACCATTGGTATCGTGTAGCGAACAGTCCGACTTTTCATTTGATACCCCATTAATAGCAGTTGCTTATATTATAGGTACATTTGGCGAAAAATTCAACCTGAAAAGTGCATTTTCAAACCATTGCGACCAGATAAAGCTTGTCCGACCAGCAGTTTTGTAAATATTTGGACTAAAGCTATCGATTGGCATCCAATTTTTGCGTGGCCGCGATAAGATAGGTAATCTTACGGTGGGCTTCCGGACTATAAGGTAGCGCTACAGCCGTGGTGGACCAGGGCCTCAACCAATAAGCTTCTTCCAGCCGGCTCGGTTTCTAGCTAGCTGTCTCCAGTTTGACACACCAAGTTGGTTGAGGTTCTCTTCCACTTGCATGCACCACCTTTTACGCTGTCCACCTCTACTGCGCTGTCCCACGGGGTTGGATTCAAAGACTTTCCGGGCCGGAGCATTGGTGTCCATTCGCTCTACGTGACCCAGCCATCTAAGTCGTTGGCTTTTCACTTTTGTGGGTAGGTCGGTGTCGCTGTACAGCTTCGTTGTTGTATCTTCTTCTCCATTCCCTATCTATGCAGACGGGACTAAAAATCACCCGAAGAATTTTCCTCTCAAAACAGCCTAACGCCACCATACATCAGGACCGGGATGATAAGCGTCTTATACAGGGACAGTTTAGTTGCTCGAGAGAGGGCTTTGCTCCTCAATCGCCTTCTTAGCCCAAAGAAACAGCGATTGGCAAGAGTAATCCTTCGTAAGATCTCAGCACTGGTATTGTTCGCCGAGTATATAGCGGATCCTAGGTAGACAAAGTCTCTGATCACCACAAAATTATAG
The DNA here is from genome assembly GCA_963921185.1 of Dasysyrphus tricinctus. Classification (NCBI taxonomy): domain Eukaryota; kingdom Metazoa; phylum Arthropoda; class Insecta; order Diptera; family Syrphidae; genus Dasysyrphus; species Dasysyrphus tricinctus. The sequence continues at coordinate 246,888,071 of OY992530.1, forward strand.
CTGTCTATAGTGACGTTCTGTCCTAGAAGTCGGTGTTGGGTGTCCTTTCTTGTTGACAGCATATATTTCGTTTTGCTTTCATTCACCGTTAGACCCATCTTCTTGGCTTTCTTCTCAATACTCACAAAAGCACCACTGACATCACGCTTTGTTTGTCCTATTATGTCAATGTCATCAGCGTAAGCGAGTAATTGGACGGATTTTTGAAAGATTGTGCCTCTAGTGTTGCACTATTCTTTCAAGACCTATGTTGAAGAAGTCGCATGACAGCGCGTTCGCCTTGCCTAAAGCCTTTTTGACATCATATTTTTGGGTGAGGTCTTTGCCGACCTTGATGGAGCAGTGTGCATTCTCCATCGTCATCTTGCACAAACGGACTAGTTAGGGAGGGATGCCAAAACTAGACATTGCTCTATAGACGCTGTCATACGCGGCCTTAAAATCGATGAAAAGGTGGTGGGAGGTGGGTACCGATTTTAAACTTCTGGGTTTTCCCTGGCCCAAAGCCACACATGGACCTATCAGGTTGTTGACGAATGGCTTCAGGCGTTGACAAAGTACAGAGAAAATCTTGTAGGTGATATTAAGAAGACTAATGCCTCTGTTGTTGGTGCAGTCCAGAGGATCGCCTTTATTGAGGATCGGGCAAACAATGCTTAGGTTCTATTCATCGGGCATGCTTTCCTCCGACCATATTTTTAAGATGAGCTGGTGCCTACTACTAAGCAATTCATCGCCAGCCGCTTTGAATAGCTCAGCCGCAAGGCCATCAGCTCCAGCAGCTTTATTGGTTTAGATATAGCTATCTTCACTTTGTCGAGATCGGGTGGATGGAATTGTTGGCCTACGTCGCGTCCTCCAGGTTGAATGGTGCAATCTGAATGGTAGCGGAATTTGGTTCGTCATCGCCGTTATACAATTTGCAGAAATTGTTTTTCCATATCCTCAGCACCGACTGCGATTCTACCACGATGTTTTCCTGTTCATCCTTGCAGGCTTCGGTTCGGGCCTTCTTGAAAACTTGGGAGGTTCTCTTTACTTTCTGGTAAAACTTCCGAACTTCATTCCTGCAATGGCATCCCTCTATTTCCTCGATCGTGCACTTCTCATGCGCTTTCTTTTTCCTTCTAAGAAGCTTGTTTTCCTCTATCCTCTTCTGCTCGTATAGCAGCGTAGAGTGCTCTCTCAGTGCAGAGATTACTCTGAGTGAAATCCTGAGTTAACTCAGGCATAGTTTTTCATTTAACGATGAACTTTATCTTTCAGTTTTCAAAAATCTATTGAATTCGATGTGCAACGCTTCTCACTAAAGAAATCGAGATCGAGATGGTGCCAAAACAAAAATTGAACTTTCTAAAGATTTCAATAATATTCACTATCGTAAACGATGCATGTGGCGTCTAAACGGGAACTGCCCTCAGGTTAGTCCCTGAGTTAATTCAACATATCAGGTGACTTAACTCGGAGTTAACTTAGGATTTAAATTATGGTTTTACCCCGAGACCAGGATGATCTCCCACCGAAAAACTGGCCCTGAAAACATTTTATGACAAAATATGGGGTCTAACGTGCGTCGTCGCTTAAATGTCCGTCCGTTGCTTTGATTGGTCTTGGATGACTTTGATCGATCGTTCTAAATGGAGTTTAATATGTTGACTTTGAAATCATCAATTGTTTGCGGTTTATTCACATATACCTCCGATTCAAGAAAATCCAATGGAAAAAATCTGAAGGTGCTTGATCGTACATTCTTGCTGGCCCAATTCACGTCATTGCCACGTTTCGTAACTATGCCATGGAATCGATCGTGCAGTTGGCCCATCGTATTCTGCCCTCTGTAGCACCTATAGAACCAGCCGCGCCGGCCGTCCTGTAAGAACTACTTGTTGATGTCGTGTCGATATCCGTATCATCGAGATAAAGCTGCAAAAAGTTGTAGCGCTCGTCGTTCACGTTTATGGCAATAGAGGATTCGTTTTCAGAAAAGTATGGATAGATAATTCCGCCGGACTCAACCCATCAACAGACACTTTTTTGGCATATATGTATTTGTATTTGGTGTTGGTTTTTCTCATGTGGATAGAGGTTTTGTCCTAAATCTTAAACATTTTGCTTTTCAACAAATCCACCCATTCAAAAACGAGCCTTGTCGTTAACGATGACTTTTTTGTCAAAAAATTACTCAATACACGGAATTTTTGTTTCAGTTTATTCTAAACAAATTTGATGGATGTTGGTTTAACAACATTGCAGCGATTAAATAATCGGTTTCGAGCGTCCTTATTGAAATACCCTTTAGTTTAAACTTCACTCTGCTGATCTGAAGCAATTAAAACTCAATTTTGATTTTAGTCCGAGCTCTATAAGAAAATAATTGCTTTGGTTTTATATCTTTAAAACCAAGGTCAAAAGATAACTGAATTTATAGTTTGAATGTGATTTAAGAGCATATAAGTCAAAAAATCGAGTTTACTATTTTAGTCTTTTAAATTCTTTTAGCCTGGAGTAGCGTTGAGTCATTAATAGATCATAAAATAAATAAAATTAAATGCCAACAGTATTGTTTTATTTAATAATAAATAAAAAGATTTCAAAATAAAACTTTTAATGTCCTTTAGTCTACACAAAATGTGGTTTGTGTTCAGTTCAAGGTCTGTCAAGAAAGCACTGCCACAACGGAAATTCAAAAATTTAATGATGCAATAGTTAGGTGCTAGTTAGGTGCTAATTAAGTGATGCAATCTTAGCTGAGCACTAAATTCCCTTCCCCCTCAAACATGTGGCGGTGCTAGCTTGACGTCGAGATAGCACCACCGAGATATGATGCAGAAGTTACGTCCTACTTAAGTGCTAATTTAGTGCTGCAATTTTAAACTTGAAATGCATCCGAAAAGTTCATTTCAAAAACTTAAAAAGCCTTAAAATTATTGCACATTAAAAAAAGGGGTCTCAAATTAAACGTCTGTTCAAATGATTTTCAAAAAGGTGCATCTCAACTTTTTACTCCCACTCCTTTATTCCCAAACAAGCTTGTGGAATTTTGTTTAACTTGTGGCGGTGCTAGCATGACGTTAAGTCATGTCACAAGTCACCTTGTAGTAGTGGGGATGCTTACGTTTAGGTTTTCAGCTGACCAAGTGTGGATATCTAAGATCTGCTTGAGGACGGTTAATACGAGTACGAACAGACTCAGGATGAGCCGAACTTGAGGACTGCTCAAGCAAAGGTGAAGAAAGGAAAGGACGTCCTCTGGCCTCCGCCTGGTTCTCACTCAACTGTGAGTACATCCAACCAAGCAAGGCTAGACGACAATCCTTCACGGACGGTAAATATTGGTACGGACAGACTCAGGATAAGCTGAACTAGAGGACCACTCAAGGAAAGGTAAAAGAAAGGAAAGGACGTCCTCGCCTGGTTCTCACCCAACTGCGAGTACGTTCAACCAAACTAGGCTAGACAACAATACGTCACGGACAATTAGTAGGTACATACGGATTGACTGATCAGGAGGTCCACAGCTGGACAGCTGAGGATTTTAAGCCAAATAAGAGGAACCCAAAACGGTAAAACTATGGACAAGACACACAAAACAAAAACAAACTAGCGAGGATATCCGCTACGCATAAACCACCAGTAGAAGTCGCGGCTGCCGGCGTGGGCTTGGCCTCTCGAAACGAACGAGGGTAGAAGTCGCCAGTGACAAAAACATTTACAATAAAGACAAAGATCGACGCAAGCAGAGGACAGACACAATTATGCAAATGAACAAGAAACATCTCCGTTCCCTTGTCGGGTCAGGTCACAATCAGAGACAACCTACTGAGATACCACAACAAGAAAATAAGGCTCAGTACTGACGACCTTTGCAGAGGGTGCAGCGACGAAGAAGCACATGAAGATACCTTACACTTCCTTTGCCACTGCCCAGCACTCTGTCATTTAAGAAAGGAAACACCTAGGAAATCATTTCTATGACGACTTAGAGGAACTTTCTAGAACTTCAGCTAATAGCCTTCTGAACTTCATCAACGCCTCTAAATGGCTTGACTGCTAACAGAACACATAGGTTTTTACATTAAGTAGAATACAATTTCCTAGGGTATCACAACGGATCAAAATAGATCTAAGTGTGACGGTAACAAAAGATCAACTGTCAGCCCTTCTACCTAACCTAACCTAGCAACGCCACAGGTTTGAGGGGGAAGGGAATTAAGTGCTCAGCTATAAGATTGCAGCACTTAATTACCACCTAACTATTACCTCATTAGATTTTTCCGTTTTCCGTTGTGGCGGTGCTATCTTGACGGACCTTTCAGTTTAACTGCATTGAGAAAACTGAATCTTTGAAGTTTGAACCAGACAACTGAATTACTAACTTAGTGGTCTCCATTATCAAAGCGAAATGCTTACGAAATCATAGCGGAAAAAAGTTCATGGAGAGTAGTAAAAGTCTCCATGAATATTTTTCCGCAAAAATAAAAACATAAACAAACGCAAATGTAAACAAATCACAGAAAGTCATACTGTAATGAAAGAAACAACAAAAACAAAAAAAAAATCACAGAAAGACTTAAATGTCACAAGGTCTGGTGGCAATCGTTGGGTCTTTTTTGTATGAATTTTTTTCGCTTCGAATCAGCAGCATGTTAAGCTTTTTAAGGTTGTGCTACTGCTACTGTCTGATATGGACCTAAGCCAAACCCTATCCGTCCATCAATCAGCTTCTTCCACCTAGATTGATCTCCAGCTTTATGTACATATCTAGTTGTGCTCAAAAAAAATATCGCACCCTTAAACATGCTAGCGTCACCTTTTGACAAAAATGTCTCCACTACACAGAAGGACAAGAACGTTAAGTGTTTTATAAAGGGACTCGAAAAGGCTTTCTGGTCTCCTAATTTTATTGGCTAATTTATTTCAGTAGTAGAAAGGTCTTGAATTATAAACCTTCTGATCTAAATAACTGATAAAAAGGTAAATTGAATCAAAGCAGAAAACAGAACTAAAACCAAGAAATTCGACCACACAGCTTGAGCTCCAGAAACAGAATTAACTTTATTTAATTGAATAAAATAATTGACATGATAAATAAAATGATATGAACATATATTTTATATACACAGGTTTTGATAAAGTGAATATTTATAAAGTACATAATCTATTTATTTCAACACTTCCCCAGAATGAGTTATTTATAATTTTAAACATTTTAAATTAAAATATTTCATTCTTTTTTTTTAATATTATATCAACAAAACGTAGTACATATAATTTTCTTTTTTTTTTAACAAAGCCCAAGTAAGTTATTATTTAATTCAAGTTTTAATTTCACTAAGCCTTTGGTTAATCCATCAGCCAAATTTTCATTTGAAGGAACGTATTCTAATAAAATCGAACCCTTTTCCATTTTTTCTCGGATAAACTGGGTTTTGATTTCTATGTGTTTTGTTCGAGGTGAATAAGAGTTATTTTTAATACGTATTGTACTCTTATTGTCGCAATATAAAACCATTTGTTCCGGGTGGTTTAAAAGCATTTCTGCCTCCAAACGTTTTAACCATATAGATTCTTGAACTGCTAATACAACAGCTAGCAACTCAGATTCTGTTGATGAAAGTGCAATTGTTGATTGGCGTTTAGAAGTCCATGATATTGGTGCTCCCTGCATTGTAAATACATATCCAGATGTGGACTTTCTCTCATCTTCGTCACCAGCCCAATCAGCATCGCAAAATCCTTGTAATTCACTGCCTGTTTTCCTATACACAAGCTTTTTATCAATTGTGCCTTTAAGGTATCGAAGAACTCGTTTTATAGCAGCCCAATGTGCCTGACCAGTATTCGAAGAGTATCTGCTTAAAAGATTTACGGCGTAGCTAATATCAGGCCTTGTGGTTTGCGCCGCATATAATAAACAACCTACTGCTTCCATATAGGGCACATTCAACATCCTTTTCTGCTCTTCAGGTGACGATGGGCACATTTTTGAAGATATTTTTTGATTTGAATCAAGCGGGGTACTCACTGGATTACAGTCTGACATACCAAATCGATTTAATATATCACCAATGTATTGAGATTGATCTATGGCGATAGTTTCAGCTGACTTGTCACGAGATATTCTGATCCCAAGAATTGAGGAAGCTTCCCCTAAATCCTTCATTTTGAAATTTTCGCAAAGTAACTGCTTTAAGCTCCCCTCAATGCATTTGTCGTTTGAAAGTATTAAAACATCGTCAACATACACAGCGACGAAAATCATTTGGTTTTTGTTGATCTTATAATACACGCACTGATCTGCATCAGAACGTATCAACCCAAATTTTCTTAGCACTTGGTTCAGTTTCTCGTTCCAAACGCGACTGGATTGCTTAAGACCATACAAGGATTTTCGAAGAGTACATACTCTACTAGTACCATCAGAAAACTTCTCTGGCTGAACCATATAAATTTCTTCTTTTAGTTCTCCGTTCAAGAATGCTGTAACCGCGTCCATTTGGCAAATATTCAGATCATATCTAACAGCCAAAGCAATCAAAAATCTTATTGATGCATAACGTGTTACTGGAGAAAAAGTTTCCGTATAGTCAACGCCTTCTTTCTGGGAATAGCCCTTGCATAACAGTCGTGCCTTATATTTCATTATATCCCCATTTTCTTTGCGTTTAACCTTAAAAAGCCATTTAGATCGAATTGCAGTCTTACCTTTTGGTAGATGAACTAAATCCCACGTATTATTTTCTTGTAACGATCCAAATTCACTTTCCATCGCTGCCTTCTAGTACTGTGAATCTGAGCGTGACAAAGCCTCTGACACAGTTTCAGGATCTGCCATCTTCAACTCTGCAATCATACTAGCCTGGTTTAACTTGGAAATACGTTCAGACCGCCGTAGCACAGCTTCTTCTTTGACAGTTTCAGTTTGCTTGGCTTTTCGGTTTTCAATTTCCGCAACTCTATTGTATTCGGTCTCATCATCAATCATCTCAGCATCACAATACTCAAGCTCATCAGAATCATCTTCAATTGCAATATTTTCAGGCCGGATTTCAGCATTCTCAGATACTGGAACATTAACCCCAGTTAGATCTTCAGATGTGTTAACATCAGCTGGCACATTGACATCAGATAGATCATCAGCTGATGTATTCACTACACCTGGCACATTAACTTCGGTTAGATCATCAGTTTCAACAATTTGAAATTTGAATTCACTTTTCTCCCCTGAATTCAAATTGTTCTTTGAAAACTTCTTGAAATTATCAGACTCGAAAAGATGACGTTTCGGCTGATAATTATGTTTCTCTTTTCATCACACAATCGATAAGCCTTTGATTCCTTTGAGTATCCCAGCAACATGCACTCCTTTGACTTAGCATCGAGTTTTCTTCGTTTTTCATGCGGAATGTGGACCATGGCTTTGCAGCCAAAAACGCGCAGCAGCGATAAATTGGGTTTCACTCCTGACCAGAGTTCCTCAGGAGTTTGTGAATGATTTGATCTGCAAGGAATCCTGTTTATCAGATATGATGCCGTATTCGCTGCTTCAGCCCAGAAACGTTGCGAGATGTTTGCGTCTATTATCATGCACCTGATTCTCTCTATCACGGTGCTGTCTTTCGATGCTGGATTCCGCACTGTGATATGAATTCTTCAAAACGCTTGTGGCAGTACTCTGCACCATTGTCGAACCGCAAAACCTTTATTTTTCTTGGGGTCTGGTTTTCAACAAAGGTTTTGAACTTGCAGAATTCTTGAAAAACTTCAGATTTTTGCTTCAACGGAACCACGAATACTTTGCCACTGAAATCGTCAATGAATGTCAGAAGATATTTACATCCTGTCCAAGACTTTACAGGTAATGGTCCACAAATATCGGTGTGTATCAAATCTAAAATGTTATTTGCACGATTTCCAGTATGTGCAAACGAAGCTCGTGCATGTTTCCCTTTTACACACACAATACACTTCGACGGACCGTGAGGAGAAAAGTTCATTCCTGTTACAGCTGACTTGACCTTTAGGAGATTCTCGTTGCATATGTGTCCCAAACGACGATGCCAGATTTCTTCACCTACTTCCACTTTCAATGCAATTTCATGACTATCAACACCTTCAACAAGCTTACAATTAAGCTTATACATGTTGTTGACAAGGCTTGCAGTACCGATGAGTTTGTTGGACTTATTATGAATTTTGCAAATATTCTTGTCAAAATTCACCTTATTAACATTTTTCACCAACTGGCTTACTGAAAGCAAATTCGCACATAGGTCTGGCACATACTGTACGTTTTTGATGGTTGCATTCGTTTTATTATTGCCATTAAGGAGTGAAATCTTCACGTCCCCAACACTTTCTATTGCCATCTTTGAATTGTTAGCGGCAACTATTTCTTTGTGTGACGGCTCATATTGGTTCTGTAGAATCCCTTTCTTCTTAGTCATATGAGCAGATGCACCAGAGTCCACATACCATGTATCTTGGGAGCTGCTTCCATCTGCCAAAAATGTTGTGAACAGGCATTCTGTTTTCTTATCTTCCAAAGGGTTTCCAAAAGTAAAATCAGCTCAGATTTCGCTTTCAGGTCCTTCTCCATTTCAGCAGCATTTGTAGGTTCTGTCTCCACACAGCTCCATAGTCCTTTAATGACTAGATAAGATTTTGCAGCAATTTTCCACACGTCATAGTTTTCTCTGCCCTTCAATTTTTCAACCAATATATTTGATGCCATTTCAATAGGGTGCCTGGGCCCATAACCTGATAAAAAGGTAAATTGAATCAGAGCAGAAAACAGAACAAAAACCAAGAAATTCGACCACACAGCTTGAGCTTCAGAAACAGAATTAACTTTATTTAATTGAATAAAATAATTGACATGATAAATAAAATGATATGAACATATATTTTATGTACACAGGTTTTGATAAAGTGAATGTTTATAAAGTACATAATCTATTTATTTCAACAATAACAACATTGGAAAAAAAAAACATTCACTAAACAAATTCCACAAAATAATTGTATCCGATACCAATATGAGCTTTGCATTAAGTTAATTTATGTGTCAATGTCAAATCGTTTATTATTTTTGTAATTAATCTTACTTATAACTTCTGTAAAGACATTCTAAACCTTAAAGAACCTACCTCAACGAAACTCTAACCTAACCATTTACGAAAAAATAGAAAAGAGCCCAAACACATCCGATTCTCATTAAACGTTCGACTCAACATCGACTAATCGACCTGCAAATACATTATTTTTTTTTAATTATTGCTTGATTCTTTTTCCATTGATGGCGTTTCGCCTTTCAAGAACGTTTATACACAAGTTTGATGTAGGGTATCTTATAGAGAATAGACACTAGATCCGAAGGCGAAGGTAAGATAGGAACTGGAACGTGATTCAATTGGAAAATGTATCTAATCAAGTTGTGTTCGTTTGGTTGTTTTGTTTTCACATAATAAACTTTTCAATACAGTTTTAAGTAAGGTACCTTACCTATGTCGAGGTTCTGTACACAGCATTCACATAAATGCATTAAAGTATATCTACTCTAGGTTAGGTAGGTACTCGTATATAGTTGAACAAAAGTTCGTGATTTATGCAAACATAACGTCTGTCAGTTTGCCCGCTTTATTATGGCTTTCCATTTATGTATTTTTATCAAGCTTTGAAGTATCTAGCCAGCAGACAGTAGCTCCATCTATTGTGATGTAATGCTTTAGTACATGGGGCTAGGCTAGAGCTATATAGTGATGGCGATATGTAAATTAAGCAATGGCCTTGGAAATAATAATTTTCTATTTGTTTTCCTTGGTTGTATTGTAACTTCTTATGAATACAAAGATTTTTTTTTATTAATTGATTCTGTTACAAGTTTATAGAAAGCTTACATTTATCTATCGGCTATACTAGATACCTACCTACCTACGTTTTTATAACTTTTCAAACTTTGTATGAAGAATTTGTGTTTGTTGTAAATTATAAATTTTCACCTGAGTTATTTATGCAAAATAAGGTAAAGCTATTCGTGTATGTTTTGGATCTGACATTGAAATTTGTTTATGGGGCAAGAAAAAAAAAAAGTAGTTATGGTAGGTATGACAAAGCGTAAAATACAACAAACACCAGTGACCATAGTGTTAACAACCATCACTTACAGACAGGTCAAGTTTTAGTTAGTTTGCATTGCAAAGCATTTCGTGCCGGTATTTATAAATTCATAATTTCAAGCTGTCTGTCAATTAGGTATTGGTTTCACTTAATTAAATTTATCTTGTCTTCAACTTAAGCTATTCGTTAGAAAAAAAATCAAACGGGAAATTTCAAATGTGGTTTTTAAATGAAACTTTGATTGCGCAACACTAATTAGGAATAAGAAGTACCTAGCTAATAGAAGGATAGGAAAGATTTTTTTTGTTGACACAGAGTGTATTGAAAATGTAGTGTTTACTGTCTCATTACATTCTACTGTAGGTTAGGTTAGGTTAGGTTAAGGTTTCTGCCAGAAAAACTGCTGACATACCTAGGCCAGAATAGGCCCATTGTGATACCACATAAAGACTGCGAGATGATCCTCGCTAATTAAACCAATTGGAGCTTTTAATAAAGCGATGCAGACTGTGAATTGTGATTTTATTTAAATCACTGGGATCGTCAAAGAAAAAATTTTTTAAGTGTATTTTACGTCTTTGAGAAAGAGCAGGGCATGAACAAAGAAGGTGTGGGATAGTTTCTTCCTCATCCTCGTCCATGCAGCTTCTGCAGAAATCATTTGAGAGAACGCCGAATCTATTGGCGTGTTTGCCTATGAGGCAGTGTCCAGTAATGACACCAATTGTGAGCTAATATGCAATCTACTTACAGATAACAAACATTTCGATCGCTTCGGATCCAGTGTTGGCCAGATCTGTTTTGTAGCCAGACAAGTAGTGATACCTGTCCATCTGCTGTTTGTCATCATCATGGAATCTTGCTTAAGCATAAGTTTACAAGTAGCGATTGGTATTCCAATATTCACCCAGTTATGTAGGTAAAATTGGTGCAATAGTTCCCATCCTGGCGAGTTCATCGGCCTTACAGTTTCCTGGAATATCTCTATGTGTCCCGGCACCCAGAAAAGGTGAATGTTGAACTGTTCTGACATCTTCATTAGAGACGATCGACAATTTCGGGCAGTTACGGAGTTTGTAGAAACAGAGCCTAGTGATTTAAGGGCAGCTTGGCTATCTGAGAAGATACTGATATTTAAAGTAGATATTACGTTTTCTTTGAGCCAAGATAAAACTTCTTTTATCGCCAGGATTTCCGCTTGGAACACGCTACAATGATCATGGGAGACGGAAAGAGAGACTAATGTTTAGTCGTTCTGAGTACACGCCACCACCCACCCCCTCTTCAGTTTTTGAGTCATCCGTGTAGAAATGAATTGCTTCATCTCTCAAGAATTCCTCATCATCCCTGTTATACATTCGTTTATTTATTTATTTATTTATTTATTGATTCATATGTTTTTGATACCTAAAATAATACAACTATGGTAACACTAATTAAGCATCACTTATTATGCTCATTGTATTAGATTTAAGAAGTTAATAAACCAGTTTCTAATCAATCATTGTCCGCATCACATCTCGTTATTTAATCTTCCCTCCACGATACAACATTTGGCGACGAGGTCTTTTCATTTCACACAAAAAAATCGAACTCAAGTAGCGGCACTCGATGGCTACCGATACCGATATCATAGAAGTTCTGCTAAAAAACCAACAAATATGGATGGAAGAGATGCTGAAGGGACAACAAGAGCTAATCAAGAAGCTCTCACCAGAAGGTAATAATTCGCAATCACCAACAATTGCTACATTTCGTGCATACGGCAAAGATAAAGACAACTGGAAAATTTACTTGTCTCAGCTCGACCAACACTTTGAAGCTCATCAGATCGTTGATGATAAATAGCAACTTGTTTTTTGTCGTGGATAGGCGCGGAAAACTATGAAATTTTGCAGAAATTATATGATTACGGTGATTTTGCAACAAAAACGTTTAAAGAACTCTCAGAAAAGTTGACTGAATATTTTATCTCAAAGAGTAAAGAGTTCCAACACGTGATGGAACAAATTTAATCTGGATTACCCGTGGGGGTATACCTAGACGACCTGCTCATCTCGGGAGAGAACGACGAAGAGCACCTAGCAAATGCTGATTTTAGTAGACTTGAGGCTAATGGTTTCCGTTGCAACATAGGGAAATGCGATTTTGCTCGAAGTGAAATCGAATATCTTGGCCATTCTATTTCGGCATCGGGCATCCGTCCTTTAGAGGATCATCTGTTGGCAATTCAACAACTACCTGCACCATCTAATTTAAAGGAACTAGAGGCTGTCATGGGAAAGTTTAATTACTATAATCAGTTTATTTCTAACTTTGCTCAGGTGGCAGGGCCTTTAAATACACTACGACGTAAAGGAGTCAATTTTCATTGGTCATCAAACGAACAACAAGCTTTTAACAGCCTTAAGCTCAGCATTATAAATGCAATAAGGTTAGTTCATTTCGATGAGGACTTACCTCTAATTTTAGCTACTGACGCTTCTAGTTACGGCATATGCACTGTAATCTCACATCGATTCCTAGACGGCTGAGAGAAGCCCATAGCTTTCGCTTCGACAACTCTTAACATTCACCAAAAATCGTATAGCCAAATAGAAAAAGAAGCGTTATCCATTATATATGGCATAACAAAATTCCACTAATATTTATATGACAGGTCATTCGAGCTTCTAACGGATCATAAGCCGTTGACGGCACTTTTCAACCCGAGTAAAAAACCCTGCAGCGACTTCAAAGGTGGGCAATTTTGCTAGTGGGATACAACTATACCATCAAGTATCGCCCAACAGCAAAACATGCAAATGCAGACTCACTCTCTCGTCTTCCAATCGGGCCTGACGAAAAGTTCGACAAACAAGAGGAGTCATGCTGTGAGATTCAGGAGGTCTACGATGAAGTTTTGGATATACATCTTTTGACGTTAATCTTCTGAAACAACATTATTTGAAACTAATGGCTGTGACAAAAAAAATTCGAGATGGTTGGCCAAAACACTTGAGAGCAGAAGAACATTAGCCACGTTTTATTATCGCTCATAACCCATATGGTTCACCTCGTGAAAATAAAACGATGTGGGTTAGTGCAAAAGCAGTGCTGTACATCAGTCTCTTTTTTTCTTATTTTTATTTGTTTTTCATGCAAGCACTTGTCTCTTTTCCTCTCTATTCCTAATACTGCTGACAAATCGCTGACATCCATTCACAATGGTAAATAGCCCTCTGCCGGCCAGAGTGAAAACCTCTATCCGGGTTATTGAAATTAACCTCGATAGAAACCTAGATGCCATGTTGTTTTTGTAATGCATGTTAAAAAATAACCTCGACCCAGACCCAGAGATAATAAAACGCAGCTATTATCTCCAAGCATTTTTCAATAGACGACAAAGCCTTAACATCTATCAAGGAATTATTTTGCTTCATACAAATTATCCTCGTGTTGTGATTCCAATTTCTTTACAGGAAAAAAAATTGAAAATTTAGCATGAAGGTCATTGGGGTTCTACTCGTGCAGAGCAACTTGCACAACGCTACATATGGTTTCCAAATTTAGATCAACAAATTGAAGCAGTGACAGCCAAGCGCAAGGTTTGTCAATCTGAAGCAGCACAACCATCAAAGGAGTTTAGTAGCTGGCCTCAAGAGAACGAGCCATGGAGTCGGCTTCATATCGATTTTGCTGGGCCTCTTCACGTTCACGGTCGTATGTGGCTGGTTTGCATTGATTCACACTCTAAATTTCCTTATATTATAGCATTGTCTTCTGCTACTTCAGAAAACACAATTAACGCTCTTCAAAATATTTTTTCAATTGAAAGTTTACCCAAGACGATAGTGAGTGACAATGGAACTCAGTTCACATCACAACAATTTGCAGAATTTTGCAGACGAAATGCCATTCAACACGTACTGACTGTACCTTTCCACCCAGCATCCAACGGGGAAGCGGAGCGGTTCGTATGAACATTCAAAGTTGCACTCAAGAAACAAATGGCTGATGGGACAACTTTAGAACGAGCAGTTCAAGTTCTACTTGGCACATTTCGAACAACACCAAATCCATTGACACAAAAATCTCCGTCGGAATTGTTACATGGCCGTCAACAGCGCTGGGTGCTGTCAGCACTCTTTCCAGAAGATAAGCCCAGATGTTTGCCCAAGTGCAGCAAATTTAACGTGGGACAACATGTTGTCTTGTGACAATACCTGAAAAAACAAAAATGGATTCGTGGAGATATTTTGCACGTGCTTGGAAGGAACACGTATGAAATACAAACTGAAGCTGGTACTTGCCGCAGACATCAAAACCAAATGCGCTTGCTAAGAGAAAACTCAAATTCTGAAAATTTTAATCCTGAAGGTAACATTGCTTTTAGTTCCTCTAACTCATTTCTTTGTTCTCCTAGATATGAATCCACCTCTGATAGACAAATAGAAATCGGAGAAGATCTAGAGGATCAGTCAGTCGTATTGAATTCGAATGCCAAACGCGACCCAATAACAACAAATCACGATGATTCCTCTGAAGTTCTACCCGAAGCCTTTTTATCAGCATCATGTTCACCTGCTGCAAGTTTTTCAGAACCTTATGAAGTGGAGAATATAACCAGAGAAGAACCAACTGAGTCAACTAAAGAAGTCAGGCGATCCGAGGGATTAAAAACCGTAGCCCCAGTTTGCTTAATAATGACGTCTTCAATTAAGCGTGGGGAAATGTTTGATACCTTAATAAATAATAATACCACTATGGTAACACTAATTAAGCATCACTTACTGCCTGAACAGAATGCAAGACGCAGCTGGAATAGATGTCAAAAATGCTGCAGTAGATGCCAAAAATGCTGCACTAAAAGTAAAAAATTGTTCAACTCTTGCAGCTCCGGCTGCAGCATTTTTGACATCTATTCCAGCTCCGTCTGTTCAGGCAGTTATAATGCTCATTGTATTAGATTTAAGAAGTTAATAAACCAGTTTGTAATCAATCATTGTCCGCATCACATCTCGTTATTTACGCCCATATTATTCACTCGTTTAATCCAGATTAAAACTTAAATCTAGATTAAAAGTATTTTAAATCCAAACATTAAATCCAATCCCATATTATTCACTCGTTTAATCCAAACTTAAATCCAATTTTTTAAATCCAATATCAATTAATCCAATTGGATTTAAACTGCCCTCCGGAGGTCAGTTTAAGTACTTAAATCCAGATTAAAACACAATTTCATATAATTCACTTTTTCTTGACATTTCAGTTTTCTGATTGTTTGTGCGCTCGCAGAATCTTACCGACATAGTGAAATAAATTAATTAAAGTAAACATAGAGCCTGATTACACGATTCGTTTTTCGTTCGTTTTGTCTTTCGTCTTTTTGACAGGTACGTACCTTCGTGATTACACACAACGAAAAAAGTTCATTCGTGGTCTTGACGTTCAAAAAATTTGAGGTTAATTAATTGGAAAATAGACAGTAGTAATAATTAAAAATATTTTTACATCACTTCTTGTTCAAATTTATACCCATTTAATTATGAAAAACAATTTTTAATCTCACTACTGAAATTTTTTACGCATCCCCCGCCTCAACTCGTTTGTCAAATCATAAACGTCAAAGTTCAACCGGAAAAATCTTAAAATTTTCATACGTGCTTTCGGTACTTCATTCTCCCTAAATTTCTACACCCCTCACCCAATGTGTCAAAAAGAAAAAAAAACACGAAACAATCGATAAAACTAATCGTGTAATCAGGCTCAAAAAGTTTCACGGGAGAAATTTGACATTTCGCAAATTTGACATTTGGATTAAACGATCTTAATCTGGATTTAAATACATTTTACATCTGGATTAAGGGCATTTTAAATCCATTGGATTTAAGGCATGTTCAGAGTGAATAATATGGACATGGATTTAAATTTTCGGATTTAATAAATCTGGATTTAGTTGTTGGATTAAAAACTTCCTTAAATCCAATTTAAATCCAGAGTGAATAATATGGCGGTTAATCTTCCCTCCACAATACAACAATCCCAAGTGGATCTTGTTGAAATTGTGACTTGGAAATTTTTGCCAAAAATCGTCTGAAGGATGGTGTAGTCGGAGTGTTTAGGGATTGATTGAGATTTGTTCAGAATGATAGTATGGCCAATAGAGTTATTGGACCATTGAGAGATGGCTCTGAGACGAATAGCTGTGCTCACTGCCACTTGTTAAGTGTATATATCGAGGGGTGCAATGTTAAGCAGTATGTCTAGGGAAGGTGTCGAACGGAGAGCTCCGCTGATACACATGCAAGCTGATCTCTGCACTTTGCTTAACTTATCACGATAAGTTATTTTATCTAAAGCAGTCCACCATACTGCCACCCCATAAGTTTGTATCGGTCTGATGACCGCTTTGTATAGCCAGTGGGTGATATGTGGGGACAAGCCCCATTTGGTTCCAATAGCTTTTTTACAGGAGAAAAGTGCCACTGTGGCCTTTCTGACTCTTTCTTGTATATTTGGTTTCCAGCTCCACTTTTTGTCTAAAATCAGACCTAGATATTAAGCTTCATCTGAGAAGTTAAGTGGGATACCATTTATTGATGGAGGGTCTATATTCGGAATTTTATATTTCCTTGTAAAGAGGACAAGTTCAGTTTTGTGGGGACTTACACCTAGTCCACATTTTTGTCTGTCCATTTAAGTAGTTTGTTGAGAGTGGTTTGCATTAATTCTATAATGATTTGAAGATACTTTCCTGATATTGCAATGGCAACGTCATCAGCATATGCAATTACTTTAAAACCATCCGCTTCTAGATTAACTAAAAGTTCATTGATCACGATGTTCCATACGAGTGGGGATAGGACTCCACCTTGCGGTGTGCCTCTGCTAACAGATCTTCTAACAGAAAAGTCACCTAATGTTGAGCTGATTATTACATTCTACTGTAACTGTGGGAAATTTTTCTCTCCGACCAATAAGAAACACGGGACTCCGATGGACATGTGCTAGTTTCTTCAATGATCTGGCCAAGGAGTTCCACTACAGTCGTTAATTGACAATTTTGTAATGGACAGCGCAGTCTGTGGGTTTCTTAGGCTCTAGATAAATTTTGTCACTAGTCAAATGTTATTTGTTTGTTCGCCCGGAAACCATCACATCAAACAAACAAAAGTACACAAATCTAAGTAAGCTGTGAGCGGATCATCCCTGAAACATACATACTTGCTAGGTTGGTTGTACCAATTTTTATTTCCTTTAAGGGACGCGGAAGAAATGTTTTATGCAAAACGCCTTTTCGGCGTTGATCCATTGACCATCGTGTGTCGGACTCGTTCGATATATAACATACCAACATACCGACGAAAACTCCTACATAACCCTTTTACCTGGGACCACTCTTTGCATTATTTCAGTGTGGTTGTGCGTGTTTCCCTTGCAGGATTAACTTGCGGGTTTCCTGATAATTATCTCTCTAATTATCTTGATTCCTTCTGAGAATATGTTCTATAAACGTACTATGTTTTATGGCGTGATGTCACGAATGCTACTTACTAGTTCTCGAAGTATAGGAAGCCGCTTCTGCTGCAGCGAAGAACATGTGCTGAGCATCGTTTGTTGCAGTCTCCATACTGGTAGGCTGGGTGGTTAAATTTCCCGATCTAATGGAGAAACACGTTAAAATATCCATGTCATGTGAGAAACAGGGTGACGTGACAGTTTACTTCACCGTGTTTCTGTTCATTCCACTCAACCAAATTCCCGATCAGCCTTGCCGTTCATCTCTTTGGTTGCCGTTTTCACTCCAATTTCCGTCAGTTTGTTGTAGACCTACTTCCTTTCTGCCCATTGAAAGTCTATTAGACACAATCCTTTGACAATAAAATCGGCTGGTTCCAACAGCGTTTGATAGGGGCCTGCCACTCTTAGAGCTCCTCGTCCCTTCACAGCTGCCATTTGCTTTCTACTTTTCCTGGCGAAGGGTGTATGCCCAAATACCCAAATCCTACATCCGAATTTTCAATATGAGGAGCCTTCGCTTGCTGGCCGTTGGACCACCTATGGTCACCATCAGCCTACTCTATGAAAAGTTCGCTTCTAACGCCTGTTTCGCTACGCTCTATCTTCGATGCCAGAAAGTGAGTTTTGTGTTGATGGTCACACCCGAATACTTTACGGCGTTCTTACTCTTCTATATCAATTTGAAAATTGATCGATCGAGTCTCTCGCGCCCTCTTAAATAGTCCATAGAAAGCCATTAGAGATGCCACCTCTGACGTACTGGGCCTCTCATGACTACCAGCGTAAAACTCCTGGGTTCGATGAAGAATGCCGACAAGTACAAACAACAGGCATACAAAGCGGCGGCGCTGCGTAGAAGGACCAGAGCTGCTCGCGAGCTGTACCAGCAAAACAGGAGAGAGGAAAACAAGCTTCTAAGAAAGAAAAAGAAAGAGCATGAGAAAGGTGCGATTGAAGAAATAGAGGGATACCATTGCAGGATTGAAGCTCGGAAGTTTTACGAAAAAGTGAAAAGAACCTTCCAGGGTTACAGGGCCCGAGCCGAACGAGCGACGATGCAGATTGCACCATTCAAGCTGGACGACGTAGGCCAACAATTCCCGATCTCGGCGTAGTACAGATAGCTATCTGAACTTAGCCATTCAAAATGGCTGGCGATGAATTGGTTAGGCATTTGCAAAATAATGGTTGGAGGAAAGCATGTCCGATGAATGAAACCTCAGCATTGTTTTCCCGATTCTGAAGAATGGTGATCCTCTGGACTGCACCCGTTAAAGAGGCAACAGCCTCCTTAACATCGCATACAAGATCTTTTCTGCCATACTGGTTCAATGCCTGAAGCCATTCGTCAACAACCGTCCAAGGTCCATATCAGTGCGGCTTTAGGTCAGAAAAGTCCACCGATCAAATATTCGCACGAAGGCAGATCTTGGAGAAAAACCAGGAATTTCACATCGGCACCCCTTTTCATCGATTTCAAGGCTGCGTAGGACAGCATCTATAGAGCAATGTCTAGTTTTGGAATCCCTGCCAAACTCATCCGTTTGTGCAGGATGACGATGGAGAATGCACGCTTCCCCATCAAGGTTGGCTAAGACCTCTACGACACTGTTGATGTCAAAAAAGGTATTTCTTTAGACAAGGCGGCGCGCTTTCAAGTGACTTCTTCAACGTCATTCTTAAAAGAATAGTGCATAACTCTCACGTCAATACTAGAAGCACAATCTTTAAAAGGTCCGTCCAATTACTCGCTTACGCTGACGACATTGACATAATCGGACGAACTAAGCGAGATATCAGTGATGCTTTTATGAGTATTGAGAAGGAAGCCAAGAAGATGGGTTTAACGGTGAATGAAAGCAAAACGAAATATATGCTGTCAACAAGAAAGGACACCCAACATCGACGTCTCGGACAGAACGTCACTATAGACAGCTATAATTTTGAGGTGGTCAGAGACTTTGGCTACCTAGGATCCGCTATAAACTCAGCGAACGACACCAGCGCTGAGATCTAACGAAGGATTACTCTTGCCAATCGCTGTTTCTTTGGGCTAAGAAGGCGATTGAGAAGCAAAGCCCTCTCTCGAGTAACTTAACTGTCCCTGTATAAGACGCTTATCATCCCGGTCCTGATGTATGGTGCAGAGGCATGGACAGGGTTAACGGTGGATGAAAACGCGTAGGTAAGGCCGTTTTGAGAGGAAAATTCTCCGGGTGATTTCTGATCCCGTCTGCATAGATGGGGAATGGAGAGAAGATACAACAACGAACTGTACGGGCTTAACAGCGACGCTGACCTAGCCACAAAAGTGAAAAGCCAACGACTGGGTCGACGGGTCACCTAGAGCGAATGGACAATAATGCTCCGAAAGTCTTTGATACCAACCCCTTGAGACAGCGCAGTAGAGGTGGACAGCGTAAAAGGTGGCGCACGCAAGTGGAAGAGGATCTAAACCAACTTGGCATGCGAAACTGGAGACAGCTAGCTAGAAACCGAGGCGGCTGGAAGAAGCTTGTTGTTTGAGGCCCTTTTTTTGTAGTGCCACCTTAAGTAAGTAAGGTTTTTTTTTTATTTCCTGTTGAGAGCGTCGATTTTTGAATTATTGTAAACTTCTGTTTAATTCAAATTTCAAAAAAAAAAAATTATCAATATCGGAGCAGGTTCCCCGGGTTCCTGAGTAAAATGCTAGTGCTCCTCCACTAAAATGTAATTTACAAAAATTAATTTAGTCCACTTATTTCGGGGCTATAAGGTTTAATCGCACTCGAAAATGTTGTAGCTATTCAAATAAACTGGAGTGTATAAATTATAATCAATTCAAATTTGAATAAAATGCCGGTTTGATGACTTAAAATGTTTACCAAGTTTCATAATTTTTTTTCCTATGAATCTTATTTGCAAGAAATTCCAAGTTATCAAACGCACTTTGAACTAGAACACTGTTTTTTTTTTGTATAAGTCCACATACGTTATAAATGCTTTAATAGAAACATTGCTCATGATAAGTCATAGTTGCATAATCCAAAAACATTTTACAAAACTATCACTTCGTTGCAAAATAAAAACGAATATTATTTGTGTTATGCTACCAACCAAAAAGAGATGTGTTTATTTTTAACTATCTGCCCTAATTTAAGAGACTTCCTCAAAACTTTTTAACACCTACGAGAATACGACCTGCCTAGACTATGAGATTATGCTAATTTAAACACCATACATAACTTGACTTTTAAAAATAGTTTCATGCATGAAAAGATTTAAATTTAAATATAAAAAACTTACAAATTCCAATTTAATTTTATCAATGAACGCCTGTAGACATTTATATATTTCCTGAAACAAAAAAAAAAAGAAAATTTCAATATTAACAAATTTAAACAATAGAATTTATGTGTTAAAATTAAAACGAATAAGAAGAATGATAAAAGCATTATTAGAACGGTAATAGTGTGGACAGCAGTAGCGTAGCTACCGCGGTATCAGCCGTATCAATGATACGGGGCCCCCGAGATATAGGGGCCCAAAGATTCAGAGTACTTGACGTGTGTTAAATTTTTTTCATTGAGATGCATTCGATACACAGTTTTAATAGGTTTGCTCGTTAAAATTTACCTAGAGTTGACACAAGAATTGTCAAAAAAAAACTGTGTTTTTCGGTTTTCAAAAAACACTAAAAGGACATCAGATGTGAAATAGGTAAGCAAGAATCAATATTTTCTTTAAAAATGAATGCAAACAAACCACAGCTCCCATTTTCTATTTATATTTGTTATTATTAAAGTAAATATGTATCTGTATTCCTTGAATTTGAATTACAAAAAAACGAGAATTTCCTGCAGCACGTGAACTCGCAAAAAAATGCTTTGGAGCTCATGCCTTTGTGACTTGCCCCAGCAAGAAACCTAGATTAGATCTACTTCAGGGTGAGATCAAGGCAACCGTGGGTGCCCAAAAACACAGAATTCAGGGTGAGTTCAGGATTTTTCAAAAAAAGCCTTTATTAGGTATTTAAAATTAACCTATTACCAATTTGGTTTACATGTGTCTTCTAGATAGTTTTCCTTCCTATAACTACACAGGACATAACATATGTTTCCACCTAAGGTTTATCTCAGTTTAGATTAAATAAATCTTTTTGGTGTTTCCACCGCACAAAAGGATTTAAAAAAGTTTAAATCTGACAACACTTTCAAAAATGCAAATGGCGCTTCAATTTTTCTTATGAAGTGCGAAAGAGACAGAATGTTTTATTCGTGTCAAACAATGAAGAACTGAATCGAGTCTCAAATGAATCGTTCAGCACCATGTTAAAATAGGTTAGTTCGATTTGTAAATCTATTTGTCCTAGGAAGATTTAATAAGATTAATTTCTAATCTCCAAGATTAACGAAATATATTTGTATGGTAAATCTTCAAGATTTAAAGAAGATTTGAGGTAAATCTTATTAAATCTTAGATTAGCGTTAGGTGGAAATGTAGCATAAGTCATACCAACTAACGGAACCACAATTGCAACGTACAGCCACTTTTTTTTCTTATTGGACCACGTACCATTAGCCTAGAAGAATTAGATGAAAAATGGTAAAACTAGGAAATAATTTTTATAAAACTCTCGGTGGAGAGCTCTATTTTACGTCATCTTCATGGCCAGTTTAATTGAAAAGCTTATAAAAACTTCGTTTATCGATTGACAAAATTTTTGTTCAATTTGTATTCGGGGTCATCTCCTTATTATAAAATTAAATTCTTGGGTGGAAGAGGTAAGAAGAAGGCCGATTTTTCAAAAAAGGTTGTCAGCTGTAAATTTGTTTTCTAATAACTCATTCGAATTTCATTTCACAACGAATAATTGAGGAACCAGAAACTTTCAGACAGTCTTATAATCTAAATAATAAGCTATTAATGAAGTCTTAAGGTTATAGCGTTTCAAAATTTTACTTCGGATTTTGACCGTAAAGTGACGTGACAAACAATTATTTTTGGAAATACACTAAAAAAACTGTTATTTTTTCGAAAATCTAGCTGGTTTAATTTTTTTTTCATAGAATTCTACACAAGAAAGATTATTACACTATTTCGTTAGAGCAACAGATTTTGGGAAAAACGTGCACAAACGTTACAAATTTATTATTGATATCTTTTCAACACTCAAAATTTGTTTTTCATACAAAAAAATGTTATTATCTTTCTTTCGTATAATTTCATGAGCCAAGATCTAAATCTTTCGAAAAAACTAACGGTTTTCGAGATACATATTCCTAAAAACAGTTTTTTTTCCTTTTAGCGTACAAAATCAAATATCAAATTGAACTCATCTAATATACTGATGCAAGTAAAAAAGTTTATACCTAAGGCTGAGACCCTGTTAGGAAAAAGGGGGCCCCTAAAAAATGTTTGATACGGGGCCCCCAAAGTACTCGCTACGCCACTGGTGGACAGGAAAATCAATAATGCAATCACACTGTGTATATTAACACCATAGTATTTGTATTTTATTTTTTTATAACAACTATTGTTTGCGGAACCGGAACCAAGAACACAATGCGATAAAATGATGATAATTAAGTTTTTATCTACAGGGTGGTTCGCACAAGTTTGAATAGCACTCTATAATAGAATGTATCATGGAGATGAGATAGAATAAAAGAAACAAAGACGTTTGGAAGGGGGAAGATTCTATGGCTGAAGATGACGAGAATATGTGTTAAGAAACAATGACAAGAATAATTTAAAAATAAGTGCGTTTATTGTTAAATGAAAAGCTAGGTCAGCAGCAATTAACAAAAAAAAAAAAAAAAATTAGTGTCGATAAATCAGTTAATGAAGATAAGTTTTGTATGGTGGTGAATTCAGTTGTGGGAAAATATTCGTGACTTGAAGACTGGTTATATTTTATGGCTTTAAACAAGACAGTATGAATGTGGGATATGTTCGTTGACGCTATTCATTTAAAAATCTTGGTACAACCTGCGTTTTCGGAGGTTTGGACTATTTGGTGACATTTTTGTCAGTATTGTTTACACTTAAGAACTTAAGTTCTGCAAATGGTCTGCATGACTAGGGTGACCAGATTCACGTCGACGAAAAAAAAGACACCTTCAAAATCCTCAAATGAAAAATTGAAGAACAAACCCAAATAGAAATAAAATGCACGACTGGGTCGCACGTACTTGCTCTTATGTTCAAGACACTGCGAGTTTAAGAAAATTGTATATACAAACATGGAAATTATGAGAGAAAAATGTAGAGAAGCATGATTTGACAGTTTGAGGTGAAAATAAGTATGCCATCTTAATTCATGATGGAATATGATTGTATGGGAAACTAAATTTAAAATCGTTGGAGCGGTTTTTTTTAAATTAATTTTTTATATATAAAATTTTTTATTTTTTTTTAATTTTTTAAATTAATTTTTTATATATAAAATTCTTGAAACATTTTTAAGAACAAATTTTGGTATGCAGATTTAAACTATATATTTATGTGTATATAACAACAAAATTTGAAAAAAAATTGTCAACCCGTTTTTGAGATATCGAATTTTCAAAAAAAAAGTTTGAAACTTTTTTTAAAAATCCAAAAACTATTTTTTGGAAAATTTTGATATGCGATATTATTTAATCTTATCTGAAATTTGTATATAAAAAAAATCATCTAAATCCGTTAAGCCGATAACGAGAAAACTCAAAATAAAAAAATACGTTCTATGACAAGTACTACTAATAGTTGCTATGTGTAAAATTTTATAATTTTTGGTAGTAGATCGTAATAATTTTTGTATATGAAAAAAGTTTAATCAAAATTGTTGGAACAATTTATTCAATCATGCCCTATGCATAAGCTTTCCAGTCTCCACTTGAATGCGTACTACATATATTGTTATTGTAAAACTTAATTAAAAGCTTTCACTAACTTTGATTTATTTTCTGATATGTACATTCTTCATTTATTCTGTCATTAAACGTTAATCTTAAAAGATCTTCTCTGTTTTATTTAACTCTGCTCAACAGGTTATGGGCCCAGAGAGTTTATAAGAAAGATTTCGGAAAGTAAACTGATTGCGTTTTTTTTGTCAAAGTTAGGCAGTCATATGAACGTGGGAATCGGTGGTACAAAGACTTTTTTATAATCGTGGGCGAACATACAAAACGGGAGAAAGGTGTAATAGGCAAATATAAAAGTTGCGGTTCCTTTAATTTTTGTATCGTTCGATATCGAAAGCTCATTAAGATTAACGGAGACAACAGTTTCAGAAGTTTGCGGTTTCTTTGTCTGAACAACGAAATTATAACGTTGTGATAACGGGTATAAGAACTCAGTTAGTTTTTTTTGTTTTAAACGTTTTGATAACGGGTACGACAGTTCAGCAAAAATGAGTATAGACAACGAGTCCTCTTTTAAAATTGACAAGCTACTGGATGCAAGTCAATGGTCTGTTTGGAAATTTCAGATGCGAATATTGCTCAGCGCAAGCGATTTATTTGAGACGGCTTCTGGAATTAATAAGAAGCCAACCGATGTAGCAAAACAAGCAGCTTGGCAGAAAGCTGACGTATTGGCGCAGAAGCAAATCATTTCAACTATCGGGCAACAGCCCATGTTCCATATCATCAATTGTGAGACTTCCCATGATATGTGGAAAAAGCTCCACAGCGTGTATGAACAAAAATCTGACTCCGGTATACATATGCTACAGCAACGTTTCTATAGTTTCTCGAAGAGCCCTGGTGATAATATGGCGTGTCACATTTCTAAATTGGAAAACATCGTGCAGCAGCTCAAGGATTTAGGTGAACCTATATCAGATTCAATGGTTATTACAAAAGTATTAATGACACTTCCTCCAAGTTTTAATTTTTTTCATAGTGCATGGGAGTCCACAGATAAAAAAGAGCGCACATTAGATAACCTCATTTCACGTCTTATGATCGAAGAAACCCGAATGTCATCACAAGAGGAACCTGAAGCGAGTGAAGCCCTAGTTGCAAATAAGTGCAGACGTCTAAGGAACAACAACAAGCAAGAAAACAATAAATCTTCTACTAAACCTGGAAAATGTTTTCTATGCAACGAGAGGGGTCATTGGAAGCGAGACTGTCCAAAGAAGCGGGGTAACACGAGTAAGCCTACAAAATTTGATAAGAAATTGGGTGAAGCTTTCGTCAGTGAGGCCATGTTATCTGAATGTGTCGATGAAAGCGCATGGTATCTCGACTCGGGGGCTAGTGACCATATGTCAAACAAACGAGGTTGGTTTAGTCATTATGAAGCTTTGGATGAAGCTATTCCTGTGAGAGTTGGAGATGGTAATATTATCTATGCACATGGTAGAGGTATCATCGAAATACTAGCTTTTGATGGGAATGATTGGAATAAAAAGCAATTAGTTGATGTTCTTTTTGTGCCAGAGATCCGACTTAATCTTTTTTCAGCTGGATGTGCATTGGACAAAGGTTTTGATTTCGTTTCAAATAAAAATCAATGTGAGCTGAGGTTGGGTGATCGAACGGTTGCAGTGGGAGTCCGCAAATCAAAATTTTTTAAAATGATGTTCAAGGTAATGCTGGAAAACCGATGTGAGAACAAAGAAGATGGCAATGGTGTTGACCAGAATTGTGATGCTGGTAAAAAGGTATGTGAAGCAAATGTTGTTTCTCGTCAGTCTTTGAGGTTATGGCATGAGCGGCTGGGACACCAGTGCGTGACACATGTTAGGAATTTTTTGGAATCTGCAAGGATTGAATATGAGGATGAAGAAAATTTTCTGTGTGAGGGTTGCATTCTTGGAAAACAACATCGTGATTCATTTCCTCGGAGCGAGAGCAAAGCAACGAAGTGTGGACAAATTGTGCATGCCGACGTATGTGGTCCCATGCAAGAGACGTCACTTGGAGGCTCGAAATACTTCCTTCTTTTCAAAGACGATTATTCCCATTTTCGTACTGTTTATTTCATCCAACAAAAGTCAGAGGTAATTAAGTTTTTTAGTCAATTCTTGCAATCCGTTAGGAATGAAACTGGGCACTGTATCAACATATTACGAAGCGATAATGGTTTGGAATTCGTCAACAAAGGTATGGAGCAGCTACTTCAAAAGGAAGGCATTCGCCACCAACGAAGTGCACCGTACTCTCCTCAACAAAACGGGCGGGCGGAACGTGATATGAGAACTATAGTTGAAGCAGGACGAGCGCTAATTTTTTCATGTCATATTGGACTCAAGTTTTGGGCGGAGGCTATCAACACGGCAGTTTATGTGCTTAATCGCACAGGTAAGAGTTCTGTGCCTAATAAAAGTCCTTTTGAAATTTGGTTCAATACTGAGCCAAAGCTTGACCACCTAAGGATTTTTGGTTCCGAGGTTTACGTACACGTACCAAAAGAAAGACGTCAAAAATGGGATGCCAAATCTGAGAAGTGTGTATTCGTAGGATACTCTGACAACGTCAAGGCATATCGCGTGTGGAGTCCATCCCAAAATAGAGTCAAGGTTTCTAGAGATGTTATCTTTAGAGAGTGCGTGGAAAATCCCAGAAGACCAGAGGCAATCATTAAAGCAACAAATCGAAAAGAAACTCAGGACTTTATGGCAGATGACTTGGAAGTTAAAGATGAAACAGGTGCCGATACATCAGATAGTGCAACACCAGAGGTCAAAAGTGGAAGTGTGATGAAAGACACACCTCAGGACAACAGCCAATATAAAGAAAAACTTCGCAAATTGGATCCGGTAAGCTACGTTTATTCATCCAATTGTTTTTCATTTGTAGCGGATTCTCAAGAGCCAACAAATTTTGAAGATGCAATCAACTCCGACCAAAAGGTGAAATGGATTAAGGCCATGGATGATGAGTATGACTCGCTGTTGAAGAATCAGACATGGACTCTTGTAGAATTGCCTGATAGTAAGAAAGCCATAGGTAATCGCTGGGTATACAAGATTAAGTACAAGTCAGACGGAACAGTGGACAGATACAAGGCTAGACTTGTAGCCAGAGGATTCACACAGCAGTATGGGATCGATTTTCGTGAGACATTCAGCCCTGTTGTCAAGTTCGAATCCATAAGGATCATTCTCTCGATAGCTGCAACTGAAGGTCTCATTATCCGGCAGTTCGATATTAAAACAGCTTTCCTCTATGGAGAATTACAGGAAGAGATTTTTATGAATCAACCTGAAGGCTATGAGGACGGGAGTGGTAAGGTTTGTAAGCTCCTTAGAAGCCTCTATGGGCTTAAGCAAGCATCTCGATGCTGGAATAAAAAGTTCACTGATTTCATTAAAAATTTTGAGTTTCAAGCTTCTCAAGCAGACCCTTGTGTTTTCGTTTATCGAAAAGGCAAAGATAAAATGTATTTAGCAGTTTACATCGACGATGGACTGATAGCAACAACTTCCGAGGATCTTCTTAAACCACTCGTTGATTACTTGAGTAAGGAGTTCGATGTAAAATGGTGTGATGCGGAGTGTTTTCTGGGGTTGGAGATAAGCCGTTATTCCGATGGATCGTTGCACATTTGTCAATCGGGATATGCTAAAAGGATTCTTAAACGCTTTCATATGGAAGATTGCAATCCGGTCTCGACGCCATCAAATGAACTTCAAGCTTCTCAAATAGACTATGACACTACAGAAAAACTTTTTCCATATCGCGAGGTGGTAGGATGTTTAATGTATTTGGCCGTTGCAACACGTCCGGATATTTGCTTCGCTCTTAACAATGCTAGCAGATATATGGAACATCCTACTAATCAGCATATCAAGGCCCTGAAGCGTATATTGCGATACGTCAAGGGGACCATTTTTTATGGCATACATTTTGTTTCAAATAAAAATAACAATTTTTCTGCTTTCAGCGATGCTGATTTTGCTGGGGATCCTGACACTAGAAAGTCAACATCAGGTTATGTGTTCATGATGGGTTCTGGAGCGGTCTGTTGGTCATCTGAAAAGCAGAGGTCGGTGGCCTTATCGACTACCGAATCGGAATATATAGCAGCAGCACAAGCAGTAAAGCAGTTACTATGGTTACGACAGCTATTGCAAGAAATCTGGCCGAGCTCTCTACGGGATTCACCGACGTTGTACGTGGATAATCAGAGTGCAATAAAACTCATCAAAAATCCAGAGTATCATAAAAGGACCAAACATATCGACGTTAGGTACCATTTTATACGAGACAAGTTCGAGGATGGCGTCTTTCATTTGAGCTATATTGGCACTCACGAGCAGCTTGGAGATATATTTACCAAAAGCCTACCTAAAGAAAAATTTGAATTCTTTCGTGATGCAATTGGCATCCATCCTAAAATTAACTAAATTTTTGAATAAAAGTGGGAGTGTTGGAACAATTTATTCAATCATGCCCTATGCATAAGCTTTCCAGTCTCCACTTGAATGCGTACTACATATATTGTTATTGTAAAACTTAATTAAAAGCTTTCACTAACTTTGATTTATTTTCTGATATGTACATTCTTCATTTATTCTGTCATTAAACGTTAATCTTAAAAGATCTTCTCTGTTTTATTTAACTCTGCTCAACAAAAATCGTAGGAGTCGTTTTTAAGCAAAAAAATATTTTCCTTTGCTGTTTTTAAACTTTTGTATGGAAGGTACCGTTATTTTTTCATAAATGTAAAATTTTTTCTAAAAATATTGTAGAGAGTACTAAAAAAGTCTTAAATATCGAGTTTCAAACAAATCGATCATGTCGTTTTCGAAATATTTGATTTTCCAAAAAAAATTTGAAACATTTTTTAAAAATCCAATAAACATTTTTTCAAAAATTTTGGTACACAAAACTATTTATATTTTTTGGAAGCTTTTGTGTAAAAAAAATAATTGAAATCGGTCATACCGTTTTGAAGAAAATCAAAAATCAAAAAAATGGTTCTTTGGGAGGTACCATTAATAACCACTTTTGAAAAATGGTTTTCCACCCAAAGAAAGCCTCTACTAAAATAAATTTATTAAATTTTTTTAAGAAAAGTTATCGAGCCGTTTTTGAGAAAAATACGATTATGTAAAATTGCTAAAAATAATTGTATGGCAGGTACCATTATTTTTGATTCTAAAAAAAAAGCAAAAAAACGTGTCGGCATAATCACCAAAAACCACTATCAAGTTTGAAGAAAATCGATCGAGCCGTTTAGGCTGTAGACGAACAGACAGACAGACAGAATTGTGCCACCCACTTTTTTGGTGTTCTCTATCATCGTAATATCATGTTTGATTGTTATCTCAAAATTTTTTTTTTCCACGAATCCTAAACTTGCCTTATAGTACCTATAATCGCAAGTAAAAATATCGTTGTCGTTCATTTACATTTTCATGTTTTTGTTTAAACATTTGATAGTTTTTCTGAATTCTCCAGATCGTCGTAAAATGTAAAGGGTTTTTCAACAGGGACGTTACAAAAGTAGAGCGACAGGCCGACAGGGACAGCAAACGACGCCATATTTCTTGCCGCTCTTTTGACATTTCTCTTCAGTAAGGTTTGCCATTTCATGATGGAAAGATATACGAGCCAACAACGAGTCGAATCTATTAAAATTTACTGCCGAAATTCGGAGTCAGTGGCCTCAACGTTAAGAGCGCTACGTCCAATTAATGGTCGTCATAATCATCCTAGCATATCAACAATTAAGCGTCTAGTGGAAAAATTTGAGTCCACAGGCACAGTACAAAATGTTCCCGTGCCAGTCAGACAAAGAAGTGCCCTTAGTGTCGAGAATATTGCTGCCGCTGAGGCTTCAGTTGCAGAAAGCCCAAATGTGTCTCTCACACGTCGTTCTCAAGCGTTGGGCATCTGTGTGACGTCGTTGTGGCGAGTTTGGCGAAAAAATCTTGGCCTACATCCTTACAAGATTAAATTGACGCAAGAACTGAAGCCGCTTGACCACCAGAAGCATCGTATGTTCGTGAATTGGGCTGAGCAACAACTTGAAAATGATTCGGATTTTCATCGAAAAATCATCTTCAGTGATGAGGCTCATTTCTGGCTGAATGGCTTCGTCAAAAAACAAAATATGCGGTTTTGGTCAGGCAGCAATCCACACGTACTCCACGAGTCATCATTGCATCCCGAAAAAACTACGGTTTGGTGTGGTTTATGGGCCAGTGGCGTCATTGGGCCGTACTTCTTCCGTGATGATCAAGACCGGCACGTTACTGTGAATGGGAATCGCTACCGTTCAATGATAACCGAATATTTTTGGCCTCAATTGGATGATATGGACTTGGAGAACATGTGGTTCCAACAGGATGGCGCCACAAGCCACACAGCGAATGTCACAATTAATTTATTGGAAACCAAGTTTCGAGAACGTGTTATCTCATGAAATGGTCCAGTCGCTTGGCCGCCTCGGTCGTGCGATTTGACGCCGTTAGACTTTTTCCTGTGGGGCTACGTCAAGTCTATGGTCTATGCCAACAAGCCAGCGACGATTGATGAACTTCGTACGAATATCGAACGTGAAATTGCAGCAGTATCGGCCGATTTATGCTTGAAAACCATCGAAAATTGGGTTCAGCGTCTGGACTTCTGCAAGTGTGCCCGTGGTGGCCATGCAAAAGAAATCGAGTTCCATACATAATGGCATCGAACGTACTTTCATATGAATAAAGAATTTCATTGATATCCAAAACCGATTTTGTTTTATTTAAAAAACTTTTGTAGCGCTCTTATTGAAAAACCCAATACATCTAAACTTTGGCATTTTGTTTCTTTTCTTAATTCACTCCTTTTCAAATTAAAAAAGCACACACGATAAATAAAACAAACCGTTCCATTTAATTTACCCTGAGACCATACGAGCGATTAATTGCTGGCGAATAACTAACACGAAGAAACTTTTCCTGCTCCCTCGTCAACTGTTTCACTTCAGTGAGGTGCGCTAGTAAGAGCACATCACTTCCGAAAGCAAAAGTGAATGAAACTTGACGAAACTTTCCACTCTGCAATTAGTGCCGCGTCATATATTTTCCGTATATTCGCTTGTTTCCTTCCGACCACTTCAGTGCCCTTTTGCCAATATAGTTCTTCCTTTAAACAGAAAAAAGAGGTATGAACTGAGCTGTCGAATGAGTGGATGTATTCAGCCGGTCGAAAAAAAAACAAAAGATGGCGATGTTTTCAGAAGTGAAGGAGTTCATGTAAAATTACATTTGAGGTCGTATTCAGTATTCTCACGAAAAAAATGCAGACAATTTCTGAGCTAGTGCCGAAAAAAGTTTCATTGTAGTTTGGTAATATCGAAAAATTTAAATAACTGAAAAAACCCCAAAAAGAGGACCAATTGCTAGTTTTTTTTTTCAAAAAGATGTTATTTTAGACAAAAAAAGGACATGTCCTCTAAAATGAGGACGCCTGGTCAGCCTATAGCATGACTTATGTAGCTGATGGTTGGGAGTTGTAAGAAGTGGGTAGTCACTGATTGGTGTCAACGTGGTCTTCCGGGTTAGGGGGTTGTTTCGTCGGGTTAATTTCCCTAACATGTGCAACAATTTTGGTTAAAAGAGATACACAAGGACGAGGAGCCTTGGATAATGATAACCCTCAAATGGCACCAAAACTTAACACGAAAAAGGATAACGACTTGGGAATATGTAATTGGAACGTGGGAACCTCTTACAACCCAGGTGCAACTCAAAAACTTGAGTCTGTCTTAGAGCAGTATAAAGTAGACATAACCGGAATTTAGGAGATGCAATGGATAAGATCAGGCATGATGAAACGAAAAGAATTCGACATTTATTACACCTGCAATGAAAGACTATACATATTAGGATGCGAATTCCTCATGTGAAATGGTTAAGAAGCAAAGTTATCGACTTCAAACTTATTTGTAGTCCCCTGGCTATGATCCGAATCAAAATCATTTTCCAAAACATAGGCCTAATATGTGTGTACACGGCCGCCCTACCAATGGAGCAGAAAGACCTGTAAGGGATGAGTTTTATGACCTTTTGAACAGTAACGGATTCTGCCCGGAGCACGATATGCACGGAGCACGGGGACTTCAATGCATTAATTAGAAAAGAAGATACCTTTGGCTTTGGCGTATTAGTTCCACGAAGAGACAACGGATAACGATTAACGGACTCCGACTAATACACTTTTCAGAAGTTGGTAATACGGTGATAAGAAGCAATAGGTTTTTAGGGCTAAGAATTCGTAACAAGCGCAACCTGGTGCTCCCCAAATGGTCGATGCACTAACCAAATCGACCATGAGGTAATTGATGCAAGGCTCGCCTCTATGGGCAGATGAGGCAAACGTCGAAACTACGAACCACCGGTAAAGAAGAAAAGCAGCGAGAGATGAGTTCCAGCAAAGAGAAGAAGACCTGGTATTTTAAGGAGATCGGAGAGTCTCGCGATCAAAACAATATCAGGAAATTTTATAAAAAAAGCCAACCAACTGGCTGCTGGGATTAAACTGGAACGCAGGCTCTTCGACACAACGAAGTACCGGGAATAGTAAATGTATTCAAGCAGCACTTCCATCACCTGCTAAATGGGCAACAGGTAGAACGAGAAATAGGACAAGAAGAGAACCTACCCAGTCAATGAAACCTTAGTTGCACCACTCAGTATAGAAGAGGTAGATTTCGCTATAAAGAAGTTTAATAACAACAAAACAGGGACGCTGGATGTAATGGCTTACCGGTGGAGCTCCTAAAGCACAGAGGAGATGTGTTGAAAGGGTACACGCTTCACCTCAACAACCAAGTTGAGGTAGAAGAAAACATGTCGGATGGCTGATCTATTATGTCCCATCTACAAAAAAAGGCAATACTATGTCCTAAAAGAACTATCGAGGAATATCCCTGATAAACGTCACATGCAAGATACAGTTTGGGCGTCTTAAGGTAAGGGGTTCCTCAACATTATAATCAGCAAGTATCAGTATGGCTTCCAGCCATGCAGATCACCCATAGACCAAATATTTACTTTCAAGCTAATCCTGGAAATGGCCAATTAATTTCAAGTCAAGAATCATCATCTATGCAAAGCCGCATATGATAGCATTCATCGTCAGGAGCTTTTTATGGTGATGGCTGAATTAGGCATCCCGAAAAAACTAATCCAGCCGTGTTGCGTGACATTAGATAGCATGCGGCGCAATCTGCAACAAGGTAGAAGCTGCTCCGACCTATTCCGAAAATTCAAAGGGCTTTTGCAAGGAGACGCGCTTTCATATGGTTTCCTCAATCTCGTTCTGGAGCAAATAGTGCGCAGCCAGGCGTTAACACTGAAAGCACAGATCTGTCCATCTTCTAGGGTATGCCAATGATATCACTCCCAACAGGCATTGATAGAGTCTTACAACGCAAGACAAGTAGTAAACGAAAACAAGACAAAAGTTATGCCATCAATTAACAGTCAAAGATGCCTCAACCAGCTAGGACAAAACGTCACTAGCAACAACTTCGAATTAGTTAATGGGTTCATCTACCTCGGAGTAAACATAATTCCAAAAAAAGATATCTAAGTGGAGGCTTCAACGAAGAATTAGTGGCGCTACTTCGGTTTAGCGCAACAAATGGGTTCAAAACTCATCACAGGTAACACGAAGTGCATCCTCTAAAAAACCCTTATGCTGCCAGTCCTGTTTTATGGTGGTGCCAAGTGTTGGGCAATTAGTAGAAAGGGATAGCTGATACTGATACTTGGCAGGGAGGACCAAATGGAGGAACATAAGCCACCGCGAACAGCCATGCGCCAATTAGGGCTATTTCGTCAATATTCACGGAGTCAAAACTGGTTGATCGTTGCCGAAGTGAATTGAAATTGCTGAACGAAACAAATTTAGTCACCCTTCGATGGGTCTCGGGATACCATGATACCGTGGCAGATGAATTAGCCAAAAGCTGTTCATCACTTAAACTGAGCCAAGCCTTTGGTTCTTATGCCACTGAAGCAGGAAAAGAGTAAAATTTACCAGAGTTTCCTCAAAGGCTCTAGCGTTTCTAGAGTTTCAAAGAATCTATGAGCAGATATTTCAAAGAATAAAACAAAGTAATTACTTAAGCTAGCAGGCTTCAACTGTCTCTCTTGGTTGGAATCTTTATGGGTCAAAACTTAATGTGAGCCCACATGAGCAGAATAGGCACCAGCACATCTGACTTGTGCGAAAATGTCAGGACGAAAACGTGCAGGAGTGCTCATCTCGCATATTTTGATTCTGTAAAAGAAGAGTGTTTGAGTTGTAGTCTTCTTTTGCTTGCTGTTGAGCCTCCAATGTTTACCATCAACCTGGGTATAGCTGCTGTGGTTTTTGAAGCACGTTTTGTTCCCAGAAACTCAACTTTATGTCGAATCATATTTCCAGAAATTTCACCACGTACTTCTAAGTTATAGCTTCGGTTTCGATATAGAAATCGTGGGATTTATCTTTACGTTAAGGGCACTACTTCGGTATTCTTAGTAGCCAGATACAGCCCGTATTCCTCCATCCAGAAATTTGTTCTTTTTCGCATAACTTGGTTCAGTTTTCTCAGTGCGCTTTCGGTGTCTTCTGCTGTTATCACCATGGCTACATTATCTGCGTATCCAAATAGGAAGGAAGCTGCGGGCATCTCCCTCCATACAGTGAATTTCAACGTAGGTGATATTACTTGTGCTGCTCCAGCTGTGATATGCTTTCCTCTCACTCCTTTTGTTGCTTTGTAGATTAGTTTGAGGTGGAAGTAGAATCTTCTTTCAAGTGTGCTCAACACAATCTGACTATCTGAAGCTGAGTGAAGCTGTTTCGGAAATCCAGTGTTACCAGTAACAGGAATTTCCTGGCGGAATGGTTTCCTTGTTGGGCGGTTTCGGCAGCCACAACTACTTCTACTGTTGACCCCTTCTTAAGTCCACTCGGTCCGAGATTCAACTACAAAACAATAAAAACATAAATAAACCTACAAGGAAATTATAGCACTTATATGGTAATCGACCACAAACACCTCTAACAAAACTATTTTACACTTTCCAATGCTCGTAGAGGTTATTACAATTACCAACAATGAATCGTGCTATGTATTTTTTCTCCGGTAAAACAGCTTACTGTCAGTTAAATACTGAAAGTTGTTTTCCATCTCAACACCAAACAACTGCAAAATAGATTACTTCCTGAGACACTATTTGGTTAGCTTATACGAATATAGTAGTTCATATAGCAAAGGTAGGCTCAAGTCGCTCTGTCTTATCGGTGCGGTGTGCGCCAGCGCAACGTACATATAGCGTCTTGGCGTTTTGATGGCAATTTCATTGTTGCTCTTGTCTCCCAATCGCAACACACCAAGTGAATAAACATTCTGACATCAATACAAGTTTTTAGTTTTCACTTGAAATAAAGTTACAAAACGTCGCTCGTCGGTGCCATAAGTGCCAGCCAGCTCACATAATTCGTTTTGTTTCTGTTTTTGGTTTTGAGTCAAACATCTCTAGAGATCCTATACCCTATGCACCAAGAGATCTAGACTGTATCGCAATTTCATTAAGTGCTTTTGTTTCTCTAGCTATCGTCGCGTCGGTCGTGTGGCTATGTCGATGCATGGTGCACCAGATAATACAAAATGTGCTTGGAAAGGTTCACATCATGCCTCGCATCAGCAACAAACTAAAATATGTTTCATGTTCCAGAAGAAGAAGAGAAGAAACAATTGACTTATGTGGTGTCTGGCTGACGCGAGTCGAGGAAGGTAGCAATGTACCAACTATACCTTTCCTGGCTTAATAATTCATGAATCGAATCCATTGGCAACAATGACCGAGCAAAATTGCAGGTGAATGCTCCTTTATAGCATTGGCGGCAATGGCAGCAGCAGCAGCAGCAGCAACACCAACGTTGTATGTAACATAAGAGTAACTTTTACTTTTATTTGACTCGATCTAACCACAATAAACATGAGGGTTCATCTATCATTAACCGCTTTGTTGTACCAACTCTTAATCGTGTTACCCATTTCGAAACACGCACAAATTGTTTTGAACCCAATTCAATTAGGTACGTACCTCGACATCGACATGTGTCAATGGACTCGTAGCCATTGATGTTAGCATTAGGAAATGAATTAGCTCTTAAGCCACTGCTTTTTGCAAGTGGTAGACTAATTGGTATAAGTTGTTGGTTGGAATGCGTGTGCTGGTTGGGATTTAAGCCACTTTGTAGAGAGCTTAAACCTTTTTGTTGGATTTATTATTTGGTAATACTTATGATTCACAATTGAGATACTATAAAGTCTACGAATTGTTTGTATGCACAAGGCCAATGTCAATAATCAAAAATATGTTTGCTGTTGAACTCATGAATTGTTGTGTGGGGTTTTCGTCAGATAAATGATAGCACGGTATTTATTAAAAATGCCTGATGAGTGGGACAACAAAATTCTACAGTTGTTTTGAAAGTTTGTGCAACGTTCCTACACAATGCGGGTGGATTGTTATTTATACCTTCTAAAAGTCATTTAACTTATTGCAAAGTGTGCGCTGTCATTATAACCAGAAAGTAGGGTATTATTCATGATTAACTTTTACTTCCTACTATAACTATTTTTATGCAAAACTGGTTGCTCAAGGCTGCACACTTTAAGACAAAGGAAATAACTCATTACAATTTGTTTAATATTTCCAGGCTCATAAGTTCTGATGTTATCGAAGTAAACAAAATCTGCAAGATATTTTTTTTTGAAATTGGGCCATTTGAAATTGCTCTTGTGGTTCAAAGATACAGGGTGGCTAGACTTTAATAAAGTGATGATATTATTCCGATAATGCAAAAACGAGGAGTACTAAAAAAGTACTAAACATTGATTTTTACCCAAATGAAATAATAAGGGTATTCATGCAACAGCGTAAAGTCGTCGTAAGCGTGGTAAAGTTGTAAACTTCGTAAATCTGTCAAATTTTCCATACAAATTGTGACAGAATTACGAAGTTTTAAACTTGCAACGTTTACGGCGACTTTACGCTGTTGCATGAATACCCATAATATTTTGATATTTACATAGAGCAGTATTATTTGAATAAGTAAGAAGTATTGAATTGTAAAATTAAGAGAAAATCGATTAAGCCATCAACATGATATTTGAACTCAATGAAAAATCAACTAAAATCAAGAAAATCAGTATCAAATCAAGCATATTCGCTGACTTAAGTCTCTTTTAGTCGGAAACTTAAAGTTCACTAATCACTATACAAAGAAGTGTAAAGTATAAAAAAAAACAAGAAAAGTAGAAATTAAACAAGTACAAAAACCTTCTTTTACCAATTTTGTTTCTTTTTTTAATTTTGCGCACATTAAAGGGATTTTTAACATGAATTAACGCAGAGCGAGCGTCAGCAAAATAGGGAGGGATTTAAAAGGAGCTATACCGATGCACATTAGTTTTGAAGCTCTGACTATCAAAATGGAAGGAAAAATAGAGCCGGGCAAAGCATTCTACATTGTTAGGAGTCAGGATTCCACAGAAGAGTTCTTTGGTACCCGGCAAGTGGCTTGGCAGGCTTGTGGTTTCAGCGGCGTATACAGTTTCCCTCCTTGTTTCATACCAACAAAAAATTATCCAAACCCGTATTAATTAAAAGAGTTTTTTTCTTTTTCGATTTTGGGCTTTTGTTGCAATTAAGTGCTGCTTGTCCCACAAATGTTACCAATTTTCTTTTAGATTTTAAAGTGTTTTACTTTTAAATTTTACTTTTGAAATTCCGCTCCTCAAAATTTTGATTTTTCAAATTCTGTTTACATAATTCTGACAATAATAAAAAGAAGGTTTGGAAAATGTAAAAAGGGCGTTCTTGTTTCTTCCTTTTTAACTACCTGTGCCTCGTCTTAAAATTAAAATATTAAATAATTTTATTTATTATTATGTTTATTTATTTATTTATGTTTATAAACATGAATTATTTAAGAAAAAACTGAATAAACAGGATTTTATTTTTTATAATTTTGAATTACAGAATACAAAAAAAATAAGAATTTTGAAAGCAGAATTTTAAGAGATAGAACTGAAAAAAGTAGATTTCTAAAAAACAAATATTCCTTTTAAAAAAAAATTCGAAAAGCTGAATTTTGAAACCAGAATTTTATCCACTCCTGATTTATGTATAGGTTTTGGAAAATGTATGTACATTTTGAAAATTGTGCAATTCTCTCACATTTTTCGACGTTCGAAGACAGTTTTTAGCGACAATTTGCATTACTTTTTTTCTTATCTGATGTTTCAAAATAATCAATAAAAAATAAAAGGAGATAATATTCTTCTTTATCGATCAAAAATTGTGGTAGTTGGAATTAGCTTTGCTCTAATGATAGACAAAAATTCAAACCTTCCACAATTTATTTTTTTTTTTTTTTTTTTTTTTTTTTTTTTTATTGAAGCACGAAACGTAAACAGCATTGACCGCATGTCATCAAAAATTAATGCAGACCAAAGAAGATCTTCGATCGTTCAAAAATATGTTAAATATGTGTTAATTTAAGATAACCTTCTCCATGGATACAAAATAAATATTTTTGAAAAGGGGCAATATTCTTCCGTAAAATTCTTAAAATTGGTCAAAAAATAAATGAATAATTGAAACTCATTGAGAATTAAATAATTAATTAAATCAATATATAATATGTTATTTAGTTCTAAAAATATTTTTTCTTTTTGAATCTATTTTAGAAAAAACTCATACAATAATTTTTGTCTGATTAGTTATGAAAAAACAAGTTTTTCTCATGATAATTTTAACATAAGAAATAATTTTGGAAAAACCGGTACCAATGAATTTATATATTTTGTTCGATAAAATTGATGCATTAATTGATAATTTTAAAAATCTACAACAAATAAAAGATTAATAAAATGTTTGGGACCCTTAAAAATGTATTCCAAGACAAGTCCAAAAACCTTTGTTTAATTCAGATTCAGTTTAAAAATTTAGTTTTTTTTTTTTTGGGTAAATGAAATACGATTTAAACTTGAATTTTGTTTTGTCACTGTGTTTGTATAGTTTCGGCCTCGTCATTCTTTTTTATCCGGTTCAAGTTGACAAATATGAGCACGTGGAATAAACCGATTCATTTTAAACTCATTCTTTTTTTTTTATTGGAGACGATTTCCTTCATATTTTGAACAAAATTCTCACGACCGAAATAAGTTAAACTGATCTACCAAATTGATATTAAATCAAAAAATAATGCAATTCTGTTTTTCAATGGAATGCAGAAATGGTCAAAACCGTCTTTTTGATAGATTTTAATCAAAAAAAAAAAATGTATTCATTTCACCAATTAAACCCCAATACTAATGAATGATTGTCAATTTTTAAGTTATCATGACACTTTAGCTGAACTTCCTAGATAATGCCATCAGTGGCGGATCCAGAAGGGGGGCTATAGGGGCTGAAGCCCCCCCCCCCACGGCTGATTCAGAAGAGAGTTAGACAAACAAAACTAAGATTGTGGCTACAAAATTTACATGTGAGCTGTGTTCTTCCAAGCCCTAGGGAAACTGAACGAATTGTTGGGCTGGAACATATTATATGCAACTGTGTTTTTTTCGAGACCCCAAGGGAATTGGATGAAAAAAGGCAATTATATAAAAATTAAATGGCTCTATTTATTTCAAGCCCTAAAGGTATTAGACGAAAAATTGAGGCTTGGGGCTTAACCTTTACGAAGCGTTTTCCTAAACCTGCAAGGGAAAAGAAATCCGACGAAAATAAGAGGCTAGAGCTTAAAAATAAGCATGAAAGCTGTTGTTGGGGAAAATGGAGGTTGGGGCTTAACAAATTGTATGTGCTTTGTTTTTTCCAAGCCCCTAGGGAATCGGACTAAAAAAAAAAACAAGTTTGGGGCTAGTAAGTATTCAAACCTAAATGCTGTGCTTTTTTCCAAGTCCTTATATTGAAACTATAGTGAGGTTGACCTTCATGCTATTATTGTTACCTAGATTTCCTTGGGTATCGATATTTCTTAAAGATCAAATGAAGTTTGACAAAATAAATCAATGTTACCTTTTTCTTGAACTCCTCTTGGTATATTTCGGACTTAGCTGAGCCCAGATAACTTTTGGGGCTTTAGTTTAAAAACTCAGCTTCCGGTGTAAAAAATCACCCTGATAACAGAATCCGACTCAATATTGACATTTGGCTCATAGTAAAAATGTCAAAATTCAGTCTGACTCGCTCCACAGCTCATTCGACGGATGCTATAGGTAATCTTTGATATGGATAGTTTGCATGATCACATCAAAATATTGTTTTAGAAACTGAAACTTATGTTTTTGTATCAGATTGTTTTCGTGTACCGAAGGATATTTTGACGATTTCAAAGACTGCTGTAAGATGAAGCGATTTTTATCTCTTGTGATTTCCTTTGTGCTCTAACGGAAGATTAGAGAGCTCTTCCCGCGAGCAATGCTCATTAAATGAAATGGAAAAGAATTTCAATTCACTTCGAACTCGTTTTCGATATGTAAAAATAATATATGTAGGTACATTTTTGTTTTAATATGAACGAAATACTCGTACAACTATAAATAAATAGAAATTGAAGGGGCAGACAAAATTTTTAAAATTTTAACTCAAATTTTTTTCAAATCTTCGTCAAACTGTAAGATTTCAATTGACAAAAAATATTAATGGAATTCACTTAAAATAGTTAATGATTGGAATGTTGACCACAAATTTTTATGTTCGAAATACCAATCCACATGGACTAAAGTCATTTTAGATGGAATAGATACAGAACATCCAAATTCATTTTTTTTTTATTGAAAAACATGATTTAGCTAATTTCTTGGAACAGCTACTTGCACACAAAATTTGAAAGTGTATTTTTTATAGGGAGCTTAGTTACCTTTCTTTTTGGACATAGCATTCTGATTCTCTTCTTTAAGAATTAAATATTAAGAATTGGATAGGTGAGATACAAGGGCGTACGCCGGATTTTGATTAGTTGGGGGCAAACTTATTCAAAAAATAGTTTTATTACAGAAATCTTGCTTTAAAATGTTTTCAAAAGAATAAAGATTGAATAATATATGAAATGTATTCTGATTAGGGGGGGGGGGGCAAGCACATCTAGCTGCCCCCTTGGCGTTACGCCCTTTTGTTTCAATTTTGTCCATATGTTTTTCGCGTGGATGTTACGTTAATGTCAAAAGCAGACAGTCCAGTTCACCAAATCTTGGACAACCAATTCCGTTGTCCAAATTGAAAAATTTAGGACAACAGTAACCTACAAAGTTTGTCAATAACTTTTCGGAGGTAGACGGCTGTCTAAAGTTAGACAAAGTACTGTAGGATGAGTATTTATAAATCCTACAAAAAATATTCCAATTAAAGAAAGGTAGTTACTTATTTAAAGTTCCTATAAACATTTCCTAACAACTTTCTTTAACGATGTGTCTTTGTGGAGAAACTGGTTAAAGCGTCTTTTTAGAATAGCAGCTGAAGCTCAATAATTCTAGATGCTCCATTTCCAATCATAAAATTTTGCAGAATTTTCCTATTAAGTACATATATTATTGCATTATACAAAATCTTTTTAATTCAGCTGCCAACTAGCCTACTTTCTGAGAAAAGAAAATTTGGGTTGGTAGGGCATTCGTTTATGATTAAGAATTTTTTCAAAAAGATGTGTCTAATGCTAAGAGTACACGGCATGTAAAATGCCGCATGCACATGTGGCACTGACGTCACCAAAAACTGCTACATATGTGCCGCATGCTTGGAACATGCGGACGTGACTTCATGCGCAAAAAAATGCTGAGTACACGACATGTAAAATCTGTCCCAAAAGCCGCATGTTTGCATGCGGCAACATTGGCTACATGTACTGTCGCCGCATGCACATGCGAAGGAAAAATATGCCGAGTACACGCCATGTGACAAATTGCTTGCATGTTACAAGCACATGAGCAAAACCTGACATGTGCATGTCACTTTCGAGTACACGAAATGCGAAAAAGCCGCATATTGACGCATACGCTTGAAATATTCTGTTTTCCTGCATTGGACTTTTGGACTTTTGTATATCATCTTCTATTGAAAGGAGGTTTCAGGGCAATTGGGTGACATTTGGATCTAAATACACATTTTTTGTCAAAATATTAAGCCTTATTATGAGTTTCACATGAACAACATTCCAACCGGATATTTGAAATTTCGATTTTCGCCTATTGTGGGTTTCACCCGAAAAATGAAAATTCCTCTTTTTTGTGAGTAGGTACTCATTTCAAGCAAAATGTATCGTAAATAAGATCTTAAACTATCACATACTTTTCGAAGACGAACACAAAATAAACAAGGGGTCTTAGGTCAAAAGAAGTTCGGGCGAAACTCATAATAAGTTTAAAAATTCCGGGGAAAAAAAAAACTTTCGGGTGGAACTTACAATACCTACGAAATCTGAAATATGTTAAGATTTTTAACTGCTGTGATTTTAGGGCAAGTGGGTAACATTTGAATTGAAATATATATCTACTTTTTCCGCAAAATATAGTTCGTGACTTTTTCAGCTATACACTGGGTCACTGGGTGGCACGAAATCAACATTATTCCCGTCATCACCATCCCCCCTCTGCTCTTTCCGAATCGTCAAACAATACTCAAAATGTTCTTTATTCATAATTCACTGCATGGTGCACACATAAATGAATTAATAGAAATTAAAAAAAAACTCGATTGAAACAGTAAATAATATATAAAAATACAAAATACAGGATCCGTCTTATTCCAGAATTCGTTCTACATGCGACAACAGAAACTCGCGCTGGCGCATGCCGCATATGCATGTGGCAACTGAAAAAATGTCGCATGTATTCACAATCTGCATGTGCCGAGCGAGTACACGACATGCGAAAATTCTACATGTTAACATGCAGCATTGTTGTCGCATGTGCATGTCCATTACATGCGGCTGTCACAAACATGCCGATTACACGGCATACGGCAATTGGGACGCATATCTGACGTAATA
The DNA here is from genome assembly GCA_963921185.1 of Dasysyrphus tricinctus. Taxonomy (NCBI): domain Eukaryota; kingdom Metazoa; phylum Arthropoda; class Insecta; order Diptera; family Syrphidae; genus Dasysyrphus; species Dasysyrphus tricinctus. The sequence goes on from OY992530.1 coordinate 246,931,666, forward strand.
ATGACGTTACTTCGCATACACATTTGGCATTTTACATGCCGTGTACTCTTAGCATAAGGGAACTCCAAGCCCCCCCCCCCCCCCCCCCCCCACAGCCAAATCCTAGATCCGCTACTAAATGCCATGATATAGGTTATGGCAGTTTGTCAATCGTTAAAATACGTCATGAATTGGTATTAAATAAACAATATTATTCGATCTATGGCTTCTAAATGTTGGTTGGAGTAAATAGATACTCTATAAAAATAACGAATAGTCTATTCCCAAGCTATAAACAGAATTTTTTTGAAATTATATATCAAAATTGCAAATTTGTCTTGCTTTTCTTATAATTCCTTGCGTAGCTCTTTGAGTTCGCGGGGGAGGGGGGGGGGTCATGAACCCGTGACCCCCCCTGTATACAACATTGTGTGGTTTCAAGGCTCAGTTCACTTCCTGCTCGACTAAACATTAATTTTGTTTGTGCCTAAGGTTAAGCTAGGAAAATGTTTTCAGTTAGCATTGTTTAGTTTATTTTTCATAGATTTTTTTTAAAGTTTATTTATTGATAAAGTCTATATTTCTTTTAGTTTTTTTTTTATTTAAACTTGTTATCTATGATATTTTATATAAGTTTAAAGAACTTAGCTTTTTACTAGGTGGAATGTTTCAAAATATCAGAGGTGAAGTAACACTCTTAGTGTTAAAAAAAAGGAGCCTGACTCCTAACAATGGCGCCCAACGTGGGGAATGACAACATCAAATAGAAAAAAGACAAAAAAGAATCCCTGTACTTGACATTACGCCTTAAATCGGGCTCTGAAGTAAGCTGATAAGCATTCCTAGAAGTGAAAGTTTTATGGTGGAATTGTTTTAGGGGAGAAGTGCAAGTGACTATTTCAATTGAATAATATCACTGGTCAACAAAAAATTTTTTTTTTTTATTTACAGAAACAAAAATATACTTTTCCGAAGGTTTTTGGTGTGCTGAACTCAAATCTGAAGTCAGAAAAATTCTATCGGGCTACGTTTTTGAGATATTCCCGTTAGAAAATCAAAAAATACGTTTTTTTGCTGTTTTCAAAGTTGTATTGTAACATGAGGTAGATTGATATAACAAAATTTAAAACGGGTTTTAAAAGAACAACTTTTCTTGTTTCAAATTCCGTTTGAATCTTTCCGATATCTCTTTTCCTCACCGAGAAATCCTCAGTTATGTGTAAGCCTTCAACCTGTATAATTAGAAACGTCGATCAACATGACTTTTGCTATTTTTTAGGGGTTTTATAAGTTGTCCTAAGCTATATTCTGTCCTTAAGAACCGTTAACAATTTTGTTCCATCACCATCAGAGTTTTGTTTTGTAACACTGAACGTTACGTCATGACGTAATAATGTATTTGACCCTTTTTAGATTGAGTTCGGATTCGGACTAGCGAGTCTGTTCGGGCTTACATTAGAAACTTTGAGATACAACATTAATACTATAGTAAAAATAAAAAATCCAGATTTAACGATTAAGATGATATTTTTTGTTTCAAAAAATTCATTTATTCTTCAAATAAAATAAAAAATATAAAAAAACAGATACATAAGTTAAATTCAGTTAAATATATAATAAAAAAATGATTTTGTATGTCGAATATATGATATTTCATGGCTTTCTTGAATAGTTGGCTTCGGGGATATCCCTCTTTAGTGTCCAGCAGTAATCTGCCAACATGTTAGAACTCCACTTGCCTTGGTATCTCTTTTCCATTGAGGAAATATCCTGATGGAAACGCTCACCATGCTCATCACTGACTGCTCCAAGGTTTTCGGGGAAAAAGTCCAAATGAGAATCTAAAAAATGAATTTTAAGTGACATATTACACCCTAGTGCCTTATATGCCGTCAAAAGTTCACTGATTAGCTGTTTATAGTTTTCTGTTTTATTATTGCCGAGGAAATTTATAACTACATTTTTGAAACACACCCACGCTTGTTTTTCAAGTAAATTTAATTTTTGTTTAAAAATAGGATCTTTAAGCAACTCCCTTATTTGGGGTCCAATAAATATACCCTCTTTGATTTTAGCATCACTAACCTTTGGGAACCTTTCTTATAAATATAAAAATCCCTCGCCAGTTTTGTCCATCGCCTTGACAAAGTTTTTGAAAAGACCTAGTTTAATGTGCAGTGGTGGAAGAAGAACATCTTCTTGTTTCACCAAGGGTAAATTTAAAACATTCTTTTGTCCAGGGGTAAGAGAGCTACGTTTCGGCCAATCTTTTTTTAAATAATGGTTTTGTCTATCCCTACTGTCCCATTCACAAAGGAAGCAGCAATGTTTCGTGAACCCAAGTTGAAGGCCTAATATAATAGCAATCACCTTTAAATCTCCACATATTTTCCAGGAGTGCAAACGATATTTAATTTTTTCCAAAACCAGCTTTATGTTATCATATGACTCTTTCATGTTAGTCGCATGGGCTACTGGGACAGAAGGGATTTTGTTTCCATTGTGCAAAAGAACCGCCTTAAGACTTATTTTTGAAGAATCTATAAATAGTCGCCAAGATGTATTGGCATAGTTAGTGTTCCCTAAAGCATACATTACAGAAACAATGTCATTACAATAAACTAGGTCACCTTCCTGAGAAAAAAATTTTCTAAATTCATCGTCACGATTACGGAAGAAGCATATTCTAGTCTCTGAATGAAGTAAATTCCATCCTTTTAGTCTGGATGATAAAAGCTCAGCTTGATTTTTAGATAAACTTAAATCTCTAACTAAATCATTCAATCCACCTTGCGTTATTAATTGTGGTTTATGTGAAGTGCTGGGTGCGTAAGCGCTATGTTCATCTATGCCCTCTGGTGTAGGTGCAAAGCTCAGACATACATTGTTGGTATCATTTGGTTGTGCATTTTCCGGAGGTTTAGGTATAGGAATCTCTCCACTATGGAGGATTGGTCTTTGTGCAGATGTTAAGTTTGGATACTTGATGCTATGTTTATTATTACTACAGAAGCCACTAATTTCGGCTAAGCAAAAATAACAGTCCGATGTGTGATCTCTTGGTTTGGCCCATAACATTGGAATTCCAAAGCCCATGTGGTAGCGTTTACCGCTAGCCCATCCAGTCAAAAGAGTTACACAAGGTGAACAGCATATATGGGGAGCCCAATACTTATCTTGGTAGCGCACTGGAAATCCAAAATATTGAAGGTAGCACTCTTTGATTAAGTTAGTGAAATTTCTCTGCTGTCTTCTAAATGTTAGATCTCCACACACGTAACAGAATCGATTAGGATTATTTTTACAATTTCTCTGCATTTTTTTTATTAAGTATTACGTAAATGAAAGTAAAATCTAATTGTAGTACTATTTCGGAAACAAAACAACGAGATAACAATCTAACCACTAACAGTGCTGCCAATACTTCCGCTTGTGTTTAAATCGAGAAACAGATAATAGAAATTCAGAGTACAGGGTGCCTAGTTAAAAAAAAATGCCACAAGAGTAGTAGAAGAAAGTAAGTACCACCCAAAAGGAAAGTGGTCCATGCTCCATCAAAAGACGCGGATAAGATTGGATCCGGTTTCACAGCAGTTTGTTGGCAAGAAAAATGCGAGGATAGAGAAGAACATCGGACTTTTGAGTCTCATTTATTGTTATTTCAATGTACAAAACATTGAACTTGTATAAGTTGTAATGTGTTCTCAGGCCTCTCAAAGTCTCTAATGTAAACCCGAACAGACTCGCTAATCCGATTCCGAACTCAATGTTTCCAATATAAAAAGGGTCAAATACATTATTATGTCATGACGTAACGTTCAGTGTTACAAAACAAAATTCTGATGGTGATGGAACAAAATTGTTAACGGTTCTTAAGGACAGAATATAGCTTAGGACCACTTATAAAACCCTTAAAAAATAGCAAAAGTCATGTTGATCGACTTTTCTAATTATACAGGTTGAAGGCTTACACATAACTGAGGATTTCTTGGTGAGGAAAAGAGATATCGGAAAGATTCAAACGGAATTTGAAACAAAAAAAGTTGTTCTTTTAAAACCCGTTTTAAATTTTGTTATATCAATCTACCTCACGTTACAATACAACTTTGAAAACAGCAAAAAAACGTATTTTTTGATTTTCTAACGGGAATATCTCAAAAACGTAGCCCGATAGAATTTTTCTGACTTCAGATTCGAGTTCAGCACACCAAAAACCTTCGGAAAAGTATATTTTTTTTTCTGTAACAAAAACCTTGTTGACCAGTGTATTTATATAAAATAACAATAGAATAACGAGAGACAACAAACATTGCTGCGCGGCGCGGCAGTTCTCGAGAGATGCATAAATGTTTCTGTTGCAGTTTTATCACCCATAATTGTTTAAAAATAAATACATAAATTGGGTGGCGCAACAGCTCGTGGGAGAACCAGGGCCTAGTGACTTACAACTCTCAACCATTCTTGTGTGTGTGTTCTTGGCAAGGATGGAGGTGACCTACAGTTTGCTGCCGAGTCCGAACGGCTAGATGAGAAGCACAGTACACATATTAAAGGTAATATCATTAGCGTTTCCATTTTTGTTCAGTTCTGGGAATATGTCAAAATCAGTGGAAAATGGTGGATATCGTGAAGTGTGACTGAAATTTGTTGTGTGTTATATGTGTGTTCATTTGTTACTTGCTAAGCAAATAAGATTTTTTCGAGCTATTTAGTGTTTATAAATACTATTTTATTATTTTGAGAGAAAACATTTTTTTTGTGTGTTATTTAAATTATTTTTTCATGTTTGTTGTTGTTGTAATACGGCGGACGGCATCACGATTACGGCCATCTTTAATTCCTTCTGACAGTTCTCATTTTTGACAACCTGCGCAAGATAATACCTTCTATTTGTGTACTGTGGATGAGAAGCACTTATTCATGACAAGTATACTCTTGGAGGATTTGCCAGCTCCTCGCAAGAGGCAGTACCTCGGATAAAACATTTCTGTTTTTAGGTGGCACGGCTGGGAATCGAACTCATACCTTCGGCATGACAGTCCAACGCACTATCCATTATGCCACGAGGTACTACTCAGTCAGTTTATATTTCACAATGAATTTTGATAATCACCTTTGCCAGAGAACAAGCTTTATAAAACAAAATGCAAACATACATACATACACTGTTAGATGAAACATGTACAAAAATCTTGACAAATAAATTTTGAGAACTCAAAAAATTCAAAATGATTGATTTGGGTTGAAAAGAATGACGCAAAAAACAGGTGTATCTATTACCAATACACGTAAAAGTAAAATATCAGTTTATTAAGACATTTTCAGTGGTGTGTATTATACATTAAATTCATCGGTATGTACCCTCAGAAACTAATGCTCATTAAAATCACCCCATGAAATATTATTATCGATTTCTCAAAAGTCAACCAACTCCTGTTGCCCATGCTTCTGTCTCCACTAAAAAATAACCAGTTGAGATTTAAAAAAATTAATTTGAAAACCTCATCAAGCAGGTCATTTAATGAGTCAATGATCGATTCTGACAAAATTGAAAGTCAATTTCTTTATATTAATTTAAATGACATTTGCCAATAATGAACAAAAATTATACAAAGAAAAAATATTTTGCTTGCGAATATGAAGCGATAACATTTAAATGAAAAAAAAAAAAAAAATAAACTCAAAATGAATAAAATTAATATAAATAAATTATTTGCTCTTTCGTTACGATATGGATTTAAATTCAAATTCAAAAGGTTATAAAACTGTTAATGTAAAGATTGTCGTATTGGGAATTATTTGAAAAAAAAAATACACAAACTGGGTCACATGCACTTGTTCTTGGGTCTTATGGTTCAAGGCTATAATGTGGCAAAACACTGAAAATATAAAGTGTAAAAGTTTATTAATACAATTATTACATTGTTAATGGAAAATAAATTTCTTTGATTTTTTTTAAGAATTAAATATTTATTCCTAAAGTTTTGGAACGCAATAAAAACTGAAATAAAATAAAAATTAAATTTGCTGAACCATAAGAGAAATATACGGGAATACCTCAGGCTCAGAAATTCTTAAGACCCTGTTTAGATTGAGAAGATTGAGTACGAACTCGTGAGCGTCATTTTGTCTACATAAAGAAACATTAAGGCACCTCAAATCATTGAAACAACAACATGTTTTGCACATTGAAACAATAACAAATGATACTCATACAAAAGTCCGGCGCGTCGCGGCGTTTATGTTTACCTCATGCCTCACGACATCCCTGACCTACCACTTCTTCTACCACAAACTGCCATGCCGTGATACCGTCATCAATCTTCTCAATCAAAACAGGGTCTAAGCAAAAACAATTTTCTCCAAAATGTGCATTTTCCCCAAAATCCTGAAACGTAGTTTTGTTGAAATAATTTCAGACATATACAGGGTGTCCCGGACCTGAGTGGAAGTATTTCAGGGGGTGGTTCTTTGGGTTATTCTAAGAAAAAAATTGTATGGGGGGAAAGTTGTATCTCCCCTCCCTGAGGCAGGGAGGGGCAGTTTCTGAAACATTAACTTCAAATGCAAAAAAAAATATTAAAAATCAACGGAAACACATTTAATAATGTGCTATTATTTTTTTGAAAGCTAATACACCACTCTTGTATTTGGTTTTTAAATCAAGTTGTTTAAGCGAATAGTTTTTGAGAAATTAAATTTCAAAGTCAAAATTGAAAAAAAAAAATTTAATTTTTTTTTCTTAAGTCGATATTTTTCAAAATTTTACGTAATTAAGGGCATTTTTTGTGTTCAATATTCAATGTCCTTATTATTTTTTAGTCCATTACCGAAAACCAAATGTAAAAATCTTTCTTAGTTTTTGAGAAATTAAGAAAAAACAAAAGGTACTTTTACCACAAAAGCCCGAAAAAGGGTTAAATTATGGATAATTCATGAATAAATTCATTTTTTCAGGCTTATTCGGGAAAAGTACCTTTTGTTTTTTCTTAATTTCTCAAAAACTAAGAAAGGTTTTTACATTTGGTTTTCGGTATTGGACTAAAAAATAATGAGGGCATTGAATATTGAACTCAAAAAATGCCCTTAATTACGAAAAATTTTGAAAAATATTGACTTAAGAAAAAAAATCACATTTTTTTTTTTTTATTTTGACTTTGGAATTTAATTTCTCAAAAGCTATTCGCTTAAACAACTTGATTTAAAAACCAAATACAAGAATGAAGTATTAGCTTTCAAAAAAATAATAGCACATTATTAAATGTGTTTCCGTTGATTTTTAATATTTTGTTTTGCATTTGAAGTCAATGCTTCAGAAACTGCCCCTCCCTGCCTCAGGGAGGGGAGATACAACTTTCCCCCCATACAATTTTTTTCTTAGAATAACCCAAAGAATCACCCCCTGAAATATTTCCACTCAGGTCCGGGACACCCTGTATAGAGACATAAGGTAACAATTTAACTTAAAAGAAAAAAATTTGTCGGTTTCTGTCAGTGAGAAACTTTTATTTCGATAATTTTTTTTTTGGTTTCGGTTAAACACTGACCAGACCAGCGTTGCCATAATGTGCCCGATCAGGCCATATGGCCCTCTACTTTGAGTGTTGGCCTCTAGGCCCGGGCCAACCAGAAATGGCCCGCAAATCTTAGTTTTCTGTTTTGATACAAAAATATTTTCTAAAAGAGAGTTATCAAAATGATATTGCTTTAACGCTTGAAAGTATGGCTAAGCTTACTTACTTACTTAAGGTGGCGCTACAGTCCGTGGTGGACCAGGGCCTCAACCAACAAGCTTCTTCCAGCCGGCTCGGTTTCTAGCTAGCTGTCTCCAGTTTCGCACGCCAAGTTGGTTGAAGTCCTCTTCCACTTGCGTGCGTCACTTTACGCTGTCCACATCTACTGCGTTGTCCTATGGGGTTCGATTCAAAGACTTTCCGGGCTTGAGCATTGGTGTCCATTCTCTCTAGGTGACCCAGCCATCTTAGTCCTTGGCTTTTCACTTTTGTGGCTAGGTCGGTGTCGCTGTACAGCCCAGGTGGCATAGGACTATTTAAGAGGGTGCGAGAGAGTATGGCTAAGCTAGCTGGCCCCCAAAAAGGCCCTCAACATTTTTTTTTTATCGTGGCAACGCTGGACCAGACCACTTGTCGCTGAGAGAAACAAAAAGTCTTATTTTTAAATTATTTATTTTGCAGAACAGTGACCGTGAATGACTTTTATTGGTCTAAGAGCCGACATCAAACTTTAGGAATCTACGATCACACCCGTCTGTGTGGGTTGGGGTCGAAATCTCACCAGTCAAAATACCATGATTAAAAATACCAGATATCAAAATTGCATCGATTTAAATCCCGCTGCACAAAATCCTCCTCTATTTCTACCTCAAGTCGACATAAATTCTAATAAATTCTCTTTCATTGAATTTCATTAGGTTGGTGAATATGCGATTGGTCGGACAGGTGACTGACGGTGTGGCCTCAACTACGATGGCCACGACGACGACACGACGACTGCAGGATTGCGATAATGTTCATAAAATTGCCAAGGATGCTTACACGTAGTGTTGTCGTTTGTTGCCATGGTAGTCGTCCCACTCGCCATGGCCGTTTACACGTGGTTTTCTCATTTGCAGCTATGCTGTTCATCTCGTCGGGGTCTCACCGCGGGCCTATGCACAAAGATTCCCGTTTATGGTTATAGTCCTATCTCGTTATAGTTTGCTAAAAGTGTTCTTTTAAGGAAAGTCAACAGCTTTCTTCAATAACAGTTCTTTGGATAGTCAGAGTTTTCTCATCTGGATTTGAACTACCTCTTAAGGTCCTCTAAAAAAAAGACTATCTATACAAAAAGAACAGCCTAGCGGAAATTTTGTGCAGACATCGAGTCTACAAATGACGCTGAAAGGCTCAGGAAATTCATAACAAAGGTCCACACTCCCCCGGGATTTCTTAAAAGACTGGACTGACTCATGCTCCGAAACCCTTGAATCACTTATGAGCACTCATTTCCCAGGAAGTATTTTTGATGCATCTCCCATTGATAGAAGCGCTATCATAAGTGAGCTTTCCAATATTGGTTATCAAATAGTAGATAGTAGGAAAGTGGCCTTAGTCATAGAATATTTTTCTGGATACAAGTCTGCAGGGCCTGATTGAATAATGCCAATTATGCTTCAAAGCTCTACGGACTTGATTGTACTGATTTTGGTGGAAATATTCAGGGGGTGCTTAAATATAACATCAATTCCATCTAATTGGAGGGAAGTTAATGTCATCTTTATTTCGAAAGCTGACAAGCCCACCTACACCGAACCAAAAGAATTTAGACCAATTAGTCTATCCTCCTATTTTCTAAAGACCTTAAAAAGGCAAATAGAAACGCATATTTGCCTAAAGCTAAATGATAGTGTTCACTCTCAGACCCAACATGCATATATGAAGGCCAAATCTGTAGAGACGGCGGCGGGCGTGGCGGCGCTCCATGAAGTGGTCAGCACGATTGAGAAATCAATCCACTTCAAACAATTCACTTTGGATGCATTCTTTGAGATAGAAGGGGCACTTGATAATATCGAAAATTACGCATTTCGACAGGTCCTAGGCTTTATTAGCATCGATCGATGCTATCAAACTGGATTGATTCGATGCTTCAAACTAGAATTGTAAATGCAGAAATGGGTGATAGCAAGCTAAAAGCCAGTACGGTTCCAAAACGGAAGCTGGGGTAGGGTCAGGCATCTTCTAAGTTTATCCTCCCTTAAACAAATCAATAAAGCTCCCAAACTGCAGTTTTTCCAAGAGAAAGTGCTTGCAGTTTGCGAGGCCTCAAAATATTTTACCATACATGTGGACTTGACATTTTAATAGACAGCCAAGTGGCAATTAAGGCCATTTCATCAACTATCACAAAGTCAAATATGGTTGATTGGTCGGTGAATCAAACTCAGTCAGCCTTCGATGGGTCCCGGCACATAGTGATTATGGAGAAATGAAATTGCAAATGAACTGGCCAAAAACGGTTCATCACTTGAACCGAACCTATCTGTACGCTGGGTTACTAAGCCACTGGAAAAGGAAAAAAGGCGAATTTACCTGAGTTTCACTAACCACTAACAGTAAATGGTCAGCAATTGACACATGTTTCAAGAAATCTATAGCCAGATACATATTTCTAAAGAAAAAAAAAAACAAAGTATTTACATAAGCTAAGCAGACTTCAACTATCTCTCTTGGTTGGAATTCTAACGGGTCACAATCACAACTCAATGGGAGCCCACGTGACCAGAATTGGCATCAGCTCATCTGACCTTTGTAGAGGGTACCAGGATGAAGAGGTCGAGGAGGGCTCACCTGACTTCCTGTGTGAATACGTTTTTAGCTTATTTTAACTTCTTTGAAAAATTTGGTTTTGAAAAAAAGGACTTTGGCGAGTCTAAAGCGAGAACAAAGTGAGATGACGATGACGGCAAAACATGCTCAATGCCAAAATACACGTGTGAATTTCAAGGTGAGACCACAACGAGAAAACCACGATACAGATCCCCGCGAAAACGGGCACGTCTTCGAGACGAAAGTGAAACTGAGCACAATAACCATGATACTGAAAACCACGGCCAGAGATTAGCAAGGTGACTCACCGGGAAAACGAGTCCCTGTTGTCATAGCCCAACCTACCCAAAATTGAAAATCAATAAATTCGGCCATTCACGTTGATCGTACAGATTTTCTATGGTTAATTGACAGGTTCTATTGAGAATGGACCTTACGACCGTCCCTACGACTCAACGTGAATGTCCTGCTTGGTTTTTATAAGTTCATGACGACTTGAGCATACTGAGTTCTGATTCTGACAAGAACTGAGATATTTTAGACAGTATCACTCTTATATACGTCTGTGAAGTTAGCAGGACAACTTTCACCCACGTAAATGGGACCTTGACAGGAATTTGCAGTTTTTTTTGCATTTCTATTCCCAATTTTGCAGTTCGCCAAATGGTGTAATTTAGTGACCTGCTTCACAGTGAAGTTCGCAGGTCACATGGTGTATCTCAGGAACCAAAAGTGCTAGGAACTTCTAGTAAGGCTCCAAATTTGCAGTTTTTTTGCACTTTAAGAATAGGCTAGATGAAAATTTTGAAGTCCTTTTTTTGAAAAAAATTTCATACTGACCTGCACACTGAAACTTCACAGTGAAGTTAGCAGGTCATTTTGAAATTTTTTCAAATTGAGGACTTTAAATTTTGAACCTAGCCTCTAGTTGAATTGCAAAAAAAAACTGCAAATTTGGAGCCTTATTGCAAGTTCCTAGCATGCTTGGTTCGTGAGATACACGATGTGACCTACTTACTTCATATTGAAGTCAAATTTGGGAAATTTTTAAATTGAGGACTTCAAATTTTGAACATTGCCTATTCTTGAAATGCAAGAAAACTGCAAATTTGGAGCCTTATTGCAAGTTCCTAGGATGCTTGGTTCCTGAGATACACCATGTGATGTGACCTGCTAACTTCACTGTGAAGTTAGAAGGTCAGTATGAAATTTTTTTCAAATTGAAGACTTCAAATTTTGAACCTAGCCTATCGTTGAAATGCAAAAAAAAACTGCAATTGGGAATAGACATTAAAAAAAAATGCAAAAATACTGCAAATTCCTGTCAAGGTCCCATTTGCGTGGGTGAAAGTTGCCCTCCTAACTTCACAGGCGTCTCTTGTATCTACTTTTTTGAAGTTTTAGGTCAACCGTTTCCCTTTTTTTTTTTTTGATTCAACAAATAAGAGTTTTTCTTGAATTTATTTCTGTCGAGACCAAACAAACAGACGATCTCGTCTCGGTTCTAGAACCAAGACCGATATCCAAATAAACGCTTTTGAATGCGATATGTATATCTCAATGAGAGATTTTTTCAAAAATAAAGTTACTCAACAAAAAATGTCTGAAGGGCTTTTACGAAAAAATTCATGAAATAATATTCTTTTTGTGAAAAAAAAAAAAATAATAATACTCATATTTCGCTAATGACTTTCCTTCTCCTTTACCCAGGTTTATATTCAATGAAAAACAATAACTCCTGGAGGGAACCTTCAAGATAAATATTGTGCTATATTAAAATTTAATTAATTGCCCCATTTTCAGAGCAAAAATCACGCATCAAATGTCACCAAACACAATCACAAATCAGCATGCAGCACTGCTACACTAATCTAATCGCAACAACTAATTTAAAAGAAACCTCAACGAAGCACTATACAATTTTTTCTTTTAACTCAAACATGTACCTCCCTACATCCTACATAAATCTGACAGAGATGAATACAATTTTTTTTTTTTTTTCAAAATAGCACTTAGATCTTAGGATGAAAATAAGTCGAGTTTATAGTAAACATCGTTCATTCTTTTTGTCTGTCAAAAAAAAAAAAATAAAAAAAAAATATATGAAGAAAAATTAAAACACAAATATTGTTAACCATTTTCAATTTAAGTCAAATGAAACTTACACTGATTGAAGATAATTCAATTAGGCTGCCAGTTACACGACACAAATACTTACTCACTCGCGCAAGATTCTATTTTATTCGTTTAGATCTTGAATATTTTTTTTAATATAATGCAAACAGGGTGTTAAGAATTTTTATTTATGTTTTTATGTTTTTTTTTTTAATCATTATCAAAAGACTTGGGAAAAAAATTAATATTTTATTTATCTTTTTTTACATAATATATCCAAAATTATAATGTACAAACTGTAATAAAATACAAAAAAACAGATAAGCAATCGCTGATATTGATAAATATTAACCAGTTTTTTTTTTTTTGGAAAAATAGCGAAATTCGAAGGGAGATTTGTATTCACTTTTTCCAAAAATAAACAAATATACATAAATGTTTCTGTGCCATGTTCCATGAACATAAACTCAATTGGAAATCCTTTTTTTATTGCAAAAACGCGACAAATGGAATGACACATCATGTTTGTCAATATAGCTTAGCTCACTCACGTCGAAAAATATTAGTATTTTTTTGTGGTTTTTTGTTGTCAAAAAGTGACAAAAAAAAACTAAATACAAACAATTTGAAAAATGCTTGCAGTAGGTAATACTTGAGCTACTAGGATTAGTATGTAGCAAAGCAATCTATGGCCAAATTCATTAACAAACACTAAAATTACTTTTATCTAAGCTCCTTCTAAATTTTATCAGATATTTAAAATTTTTCAGTTTCACCAATGTATAAAAGGGATATTTTAGGGATATTTTAATTTGACTGAGTTTGCTCACATCCCTGGATTCAAAAAAAGAGGTTGTTTCCCTCGCACACGCGAGTCTATGAGTGAAAAGGAGGTCATTTATGAAGTGCTCTCATCCAGCCAGACATCGGAAGTAAGTTCAGAGGACGACTTCAGCGATTCACCTTTACCTGGTCAGAAGAGACCACGTAAGACGGGAAAATCTGCACCAAAGGACACAACCAAGCACCCCCAATTGGACGTAGAGTCACCAAAGATCCCTCCAATCCAGACAAAGAAACAAACGCCAGCCAAACTTGAAGAAGCCACAACAGCATCAACATCATCAGCCGCCATCAAAGCAGTAGCAGCCTCTAATCCTGCTCCTGCTCAGACCCCAAAGACAACCAATGACACAGCTGCCGTCAACCCAAGCAAAGGTCCTGGAATGCCCCCGATATTTTGCTTCTCCGGAAGTGTCGCCGAGATAAGGAGACACTGCAAGGCGAGCAACATATCAGTGACATTCAAAAACAGGAGCACGAAGACCACCATAATCAACACCCAGGACAGAACATCATTCGAAGCCATCAAAAAGTACCTCAAAACCATGAAGATACAGTTCAACTCATTCACGCCAAGAGAAGACAGGAAGGGCTTCCTTCTACTGAAAGGTATACATTTTACCTGTTCAGCCATAGAAGTCGAAGATGAGCTCCGTATCGAGGGACTCCCAATAATTTCAGTGACGCACTTCAAATTCAAGAAGGCAAAGACAAAACACTACAACAACTTTGTCGTTGAAGTATCAAAGACGTGTGACATCAACGAGGTGTGCTCCAAGACCCTAATAATGAACCAGATGGTTCATTGGGAGCGAATGAAGTCCAATGACATCGTCCAGTGCCGAAACTGCCAGCACTTCGGACACGTAGCCACCAACTGTGGTCGCCAATACGTGTGCGTCAAGTGCAAAGAAGAACACGATCCCGGACAATACAAGCGAAAGGAGAACACAGGACTGGACGTATGGTGTGCCAACTGTCAGAAAGAAGGACATCCTGCAAGTTTCAAGGGCTGCCCCACTCTAAAGGCCCGCCTAACAGAGAGGAACAAGGTGATTGCAGAGAAGAAGGCGCACAAAGAGTTCGTCGCTAAATCAGCTTGTGTGGTAACCCGTCCATCAGTCAGTTACCTAGCAATGGCCAGACAGAATTCAACACCCAGACCATCAACAACGAAAGCGCAGCATCAACAGCAGCCAAGGATTCCAGCCAAAACCATCCCTGTGAAGACAGCGCCCGTCAAACCGACCAGAACTTCAGCAACTTCCCCATCCATGAACCTCAACAATGAAGTCCAGCGGCTCCTCGGGTCCAACCTCATCTCCATCATGGATAAAGCCCGGAATGCCGTCCCATCCAACTACAATCAACTAAGTGATAAAGACAAGTCCGCGGTCTTGGCCGCCTTCGTCTTCGAAATATGCCATTGAAGAAAATCCGCATCCTGACGTATAATGATCAGCGAGACGAAAGTGACCAAACAAAACAACATTAATATCAAAGGATTTAAAACGTACTGGCAGGACAAATTCTCCCCCAATACAAAAGAAGTCATTATCCCACGACTAAAGACTAGTGAAGCCACCGCCATCACGATGGCCCTAGGAATAGGTGAGACCAGCGTTGCCATAATGTGCCCGATCGGGCCATATGGCCCTCTAGTTTGAGTGTTGGCCCCTAGGCCCGGGCCAACCAGAAATGGCCCACAAATCTTAGTTTTCTGTTTTCAAACAAAAATATTTTCTATAAAACAATGATCAAAATGATATTGCTTTAACGCTCGAAAGTATGGCTAAGCTAGCTGGTTAATAATTCTTGTTTTCAATTTTTTTCTAAAGCGGGTTACAATTTTATTAAAACTACGTTTCGTTTTGTAAATCACCTTCAGATTCATTGAATTTGTTTCTATGACGGAAAGTGGCCCGGACTTTTTTCAAATGGCCCCCAAAAAGGCCCTCAATATTTTTTTCATCGTGGCAACGCTGGGTGAGACCCTTACAGTCATCAGTACATACTTAAAGTGCGCATCCTCTGCGATGAACATACATAGTGACCTGCTCATCCTCAACAGCATCCTGAAGCAAAGCACCTATGGCATCATTGGAGGTGATTTCAATGCGAGACATCACCTATGGTTGGACTCCAAAATCAGCAACGAAGGCAAAGCAATTGTAGATTGGATGGAACTGAACAGCAATGAACATTCTCTGGTGGTTATATCCCAGCCGAAGCCCACCTTCCCTAGAACGCCATCAACGCTGGACTTCTTCCTGGCCTCCTCGAACCTTGTACATATTCTTCCGGAAATCCGGAATTATATCTGTACAATTGTACAAAGTGACTCGGACCACGAAGCTGTTCAACTGTCTATCAACCTCAACCAACCTATACTCCTAACAACAGAAGCCCCGGAGAACTTCATCAACTTCAGACGGCTGGATATTGAAAGACTTCACAGGGACATCGAAGACAACATAACTCTTCCACCTTCAAACAGGAATCTGCTGGATACCGATATCGATGCAGCTATTGACAACCTCGAACATGCCGTATCTGAAGCCCTGGAGAAGCAAAAGCGGCCTAGGACGTCAAAGGACAGGTACCAACACCTTCCTGATAACGTCCAGAATTTGTATGCTCACAGACAGCGGCTAAGAAAACGACTCCAGCGGATCCATCGAAGCGAGCTAAATACGACAAACATCAACTACCAGACAGTTTGGAATGAGCTACAGCAAGTCAACATCATGTTCCGGAACTCCATTCAACACCATAACAATATCCAGTACCAGAAAAGATTGCAAGCAATTAAGCCAGGACCTGATGCCATCAAAAACATCAATAGGATCATTGGAAAACAGCCACAGATGCCAGAATCCATTATCAGCAACAACATTGAAGCAACCTTAGCCCAGGACAAGGTGGAAGCGTTCGCCAACTACTTCGAAGGAAACGAACCCACCTACTGACCCAACCTTCCTACAAGAAGAAAAAGCATCAATTCAGCAGACCCTACAGCCAAATCCGGATATAATCAGTTTCGATGACACCAACCCAGCAAGTGATCCCACCGATAGTCCACATCTATGCAATCTAGAGGAGGTAGCAGAGATAATCGGCAATTCAAAGCTAAAAAAATCAGCTGGACCAGATGGCGTTTCCAATTACATCCTGAAAAGGTTTCCACAAGCAGTAATGATCTTCCTCACAATCATCCTTAACAACTGCATCAACAACTGCTATTTCCCCCAGACGTGGAAAACAGCGAAGATTGTGGCAATCCCGAAGAAAGGTGCTTCCAACCTAATATCCAACTACAGGCCAATATCACTTCTCAAGAAGTAATCCTCCGGAGACTGAAGAAATTCTGCAATGAAAACTCAATCATCCCTGACATGCAGTTTGGCTTTCGAGAAAAGCACTCAACGCTGCATCCGCTGTTGAAGTTCCAACACGATATCACCACCTCCATCAACAGTAATCGTCTCACCGTCGGATGCTTTCTGGATGTCGAGAAAGCATTTGATAGCGTTTGGATAGAAGCCCTAATACATAAACTTCATCTATTACAGGTACCACCGCCACTAATAAAAATTCTTTTTTCTTTTCTTTCTTTCAGGAAATTTTTCGTACAACTCGACAACTGTAAGTCAAACATGAAGAGTATCAGAGCCGGAGTCGCCCAAGGTTCAAAACTTGGCCCTTTTCTATACAGCCTGATGACTTCCGACCAACCTGCCCCAATTGGATGCGAGAACCTGCTATATGCTGACGACTCGCTCTCCTATGCATCATCAATGTCACCGTTTATCGCTGTCCGGCAAGTAGAGGCCCACATCAACAGACTCTTCAATTTCTACACAAAATGGGGCATCCGAATCAACACTTCCAAGTCGGAGCTTGTCTGCTTCAGGAGGCCTTCAACTGGTAGAGGTATTCGCACCGCAGCCAACTGCAGAAATCTGGTCTTGAGACTCCCTGACGGATCCACCATAGCTGCCAAAAAGAATGTAAAGTACCTGGGAGTCCAGTTCAATGAGTTGCTAAGGTTCAACCCGCACTCAAGAAATGTACTCAAAAAAGCCAGCTGGGCCTTTCACCGTCTACATCCATTGATGAAGAAAAAAAAAGGACTAAGCCAACCAACGAAGTTACTGATCTACAAGCAGCTTTTACGACCTGTCATCAACTACTCCTTCCCAGTCTGGTTTTCAATCTCGAAGACAGCCATGAAGGAGCTTCAAGTATTGGAAATGAAGATTCTCAGAATTTGCACCGGACTGTACTTTGACCGGCAGCGGCGGAAACACTACAGGAACGAACATCTCTATTCTGAAGCCAACATAATCCCGCTGGACAAATACCTAGTCCTTTCAGCGAAGAGACTAGTACGGAACATCATCGACCACCCGAATCAGCTAATGAGAAGGATGACCACTGAACAACGACATCCGGAGCCAAGGTACCTCAGGGTAATGGAAACTCTTGATGACAACATAATCATGGACAACGAGGAAGCAGTCTCGTTCTACGCTGACACTAGGTCAGCCTTCTACCGAGGCTAAACACCAACACTTCCCCCAACCTACACCAAAAACACCATTGACAACCGGGAATGAACACCCTGAGGACGATTAAGTCAGCCGACTTTTAATTTAAATTTTTTGACATGTAATTTATATATCTATAATTTGTTAAACTTAAGACATTGTACAACGTTAGGCCCCCTATGTGCCAACAAATGTTAATTTATCATAGTATCATGTTTGTTATAAGCCAGATTGTATATATTGTGTTCAATAAAAGGAATTGAATTGAATTGCGAGTCTATGAGAAAAAGTGAAAAAGCATTATGGATGAGGGACAATTACTCTGACAGCAAAATATCAGGTGTTGTTGACTGGAATGGCTTAATAAAAAAGGCTTTTAAAATTTAATGAGACAAAAACGAGCTTTTAGTTTACAAGGGCATTTAAAATCTTCTTAAATATAAAAGCGTTAGGTGAAACCAAAAAATATCATTTAAAGGCTAAAAGGCTTTTTATATAATTAAAAGCCTTTCGTGAAATCGGCCCTAAGAATAATTGTAACAATTCGGCATATATATCACCAATTTTCATCAACGTTCCAGTTTTGGGAGGGAATTCATGGAAGTACCCTGTACCTTTCATTAAAAAAAACACCCTTTCACTATAAATATTTTTGTAGACTTTTTTCAGTCCTGTTGCTTATGACAAATGAAATATGTGGACCAAGTTTCAGGTCAATGCTAATATAATTTAGTAATATTTTACTTGTTTCACCAAAAAACCAGTCATCATTTATCAAAAAGAGTATAACTTTTTTCTAAGGTGGTTGTATCAGGTTTATTTTGATTTTATAGGATTGGACATTAAAAAATACCCTTAAATCATGTGTCATATACTTATATTATACCAAGATTAATATTTCAGTTTTTTAATCTTTCATATCCCCCTCTCCAGCACTTTGAAAGTGACTTTTTAATGTAGGTTTTCAATCAATTTTGGATGAAATGTAGCAGATTGTAAAACTCTGCTTCGACACCAATCTTTAAATATTATTAATATTAATATTTTCTAACTTTTCTTAGCTTTACAAATTTTCTTTTACAAAACTGCCTTTTTCCATCACCTTTCTGCAAGGGAAGAAAATCAAAAATGTGGTCCTATGGTTTCAAAGCCGCTAAATCCAACGGTAGTTCTCGGGTCATTGTCCAACAATTGGTTTTCGATTTATAAGCAACATTTCGGGATTAAAACTGATAAGTTGTCAACCTTTCTCTTGTCCTTCTGATAGTGTTGCCATCTTGGCAACAATTTACCTAAGTGGTGAACATCGGGTGCCTAGTACCTTTAACTGAAGATGGGGTTCCAATCCCTGTGGACGGTTTAAGGAGGCAGCAAACGAGATATGGGGGGAGGAGTGTTGCCACTAAGGTACTTCTCTTTAATCCAGGTGGCAGCAGAAGAATTCTCAAGATGGAATCAATGGTGGCGTCTACAGTTCCAGTAAGGCTGAACTACTTAGTGAACACCTTATACGGGCTACTACGACATATTCGGAGTTCAGGCCTATAAGGAGCGGTTAATCCGGCTCCCCACCCTTGAAGCTATATTGTAAGGGTCAGGTCCTCTAGGTTGGGGGTCGTGCCATCGGGGTAACTTCCCGGCCACGTTAAACTATTTAGTTACAAAGCAACAACAAGCCTCGGATACGGACGGATTTACTGTTGACGAACCTAGCAAACGAAATAAGGACAACGAACTTCGGATCTGCACGTGAAATGTTCTGTCTCTCTCTATATACCACGTGCAGCCGAACATTTAGCGGAGACCCTAGACTGCTACAAGCAGTCATCCAAGAAGTGCAATGGGATGGGCCGGGCAAAAGAAAACTGAAAGACTGCAATATCTACTACGGGGACTGTTACCGACCAGGACCCCAAGGGCAGCGTCTTTTTGGATGTGGATTTACTGTTAGCGGCAGACTTAGGCAAGAAGTCTTGAGTTTCAACTATGTGAACGAACGCCTCACGACAATTCACATCAAGGCTAAATTCACCAACATCAGCCTGATATGCACGCATGTCCCCACAGAGGAGAAAGATGACGACACCAAGGATGAGTTCTACGAGCTCCTGCAGGACAAGACTTGTCCATGGACAAGACATATGAGCAATGCCCTAGCTATGACATTAAAATTGTCTTGGGTGATTTTAATGCCAGACTAGGAATAGAAGACGTCCTTGGTGGCGCAATCGGAAGATACAGCCTGCACGAAACCACCTCCGATAACGGATTTAGGCTAATCGACTTTGCTGCGGGGCGAAACGTTGTGGTAGCTAGTAAGCAGTTCCCGCACCTCGATATACATAAGGGGACATGGCGAATTCCTGGTCAATCAACCGCCAACCAGATTGACCACATTGCGATCGACGCAAGGCACTCCTCCAGTATCAAGGATGTCCGAACGTTCCGAGGAACCAACGTCAACTCGGACCACTACCTTGTTGTAGCCTAGGGAATGCTACGGATATCCAGACCAAAGCCAAAACAGGGAAATACTATGAGGAAGTCCGACGTCGGGCGGCTACAGTCACAAGAAATCGCCAGGTCCTTTTCGGATCGAGTCTCTTGCGCCCTCTTAAATAGTCCTTTGCCGCCAACTGCAAATATCGAGAACCAATGGAAAAACTTCCAGGAAGCCATCAGAGATGTCGCCTCTGACGTGCTGGGCCTCGCACGACCACCAAAGCAAAACCCCTGGTTCGACAAAGAATGCCGGCAAGTACATGCAGCCAAACAACAGGCATACAAAGCAGCGCTGCATAGAAGGACCAGAGCTTCAGAAGAGAGAAGAACACAAGCTTCTTAGAAGGAAAAAGAAAGAGCATGAGAAGCGTGTGATCGAGGAATAAGAGGGATGCCATTGCAGGAATGAAGTTCGGAAGTTTTACCAAAAAGTAAAAAGAACCTCCCAAGGTTACAAGGCCCAATCCGAAGCCTGCAAGGATGAAGGGGAACATCGTAGTAGAATCGCAGTCGGTTCTGAGGATATGGAAAAATCATTTCTGAAAATTGAATAACGGCGATAACGAACCGAATTCCTCTACCATGCAGATTGCACCATTCAACCTGGACGACACGTAGGCCAACAATTCCGTCCACCCGATTTCGAGGAAGTGAAGATAGCTACATCTAAACTTAAGTCCAATAAAGCTGCTGGAGTTGATGGCCTTGCGACTGAGCTATTCAAAGCGGCTGGCGGTGAATTGGTTAGGAGTATGCACCAGCTCACCTGTAAAATATGGTCGAAGAAAAGCATGCCCGATGAATGGAACATCAGCATTGTTTTCCCGATCCTCAAGAAAGGCGATCCTCTGGACTGCACCAACTACAGAGGCATCAGTCTTCTTAATATCTCCTACAAGATCTTCTCTGCCGTACTTTGTGAACGCCTGAAGCCATTCGTCAAGAACCTGATAGTTCCATATCAGTGAGGTTTTAGGCCACAGAAGTCCACCAACGACCACATTTTCGCACTATGGCAGATCTTGGAAAAAATCCAGGCGTTTCAAATCGATACTCACCACTTTTTCATAGATTTTAAGGCCGCATATGACAGCATTTACAGAGACAAGCAACTCAAAAAAATCGTCCGTTTGTGCAGGATGACGATGGAGAATGCACGCTGCTCCATCAAGGTCGGCAAAGACCTCACCGACACCTTTGATGTCAAAAAAGGCTTTAGGCAAGGCGATGCACTGTGACGCGACTTCTTCAACATCGTTCTTGAAAGAATAGTGAAAAACTCTCACGTCAACACTAGAGGCACAATCTTTCAAAAAATTACTCGCTTACGCTGAGGACATTGACATAATTGGACGAACAAAGCGTGATGTCAGTGGTGCTTTTGTGAGTATTGAGAAGGAAGCCAAGAATATGGGTCTCACGGTGAGTGATAGCAAAACGAAATATATGCTGCCAACAAGAAAGGACACCTAACATCAATGTCTTAGACATAACGTCGCTATAGACAGCTATAGTTTTGAGATGGTCAGAGACTTTGTCTACCTAGGATCCGCTATAAACTTATAGCGAACGATACCAGTGCTCAGATCAAACGAAGAATTACTCCTGTCAATCCATGCTTCTGTGGGCTAAGAAGGCAATTGAGAAGCAAAGCCCTCTCTCGAGCATCTAAACTGTCCCTGTATAAGACGCTTATCATCCCGGTCCTGATGTATGGTGCAGAGGCATGGACTGTTAGCCCCGTGGATGAGAACGCGTTAAGCTGTTTTCAGAGGAAAATTCTCCGGGTGATTTTTGGTCCAGTCTGCATAGATGGGGAGTGGAGAAGAAGATACAACAACGAATTGTATGGGCTGTACAGCGACACAGACCTAGCCACTAAAGTTAAAAGCCAACGACTGAGATGGCTGAGTCACCTTGACCGAATGGGCACCATTGCTCCTGCCCGGAAAGTCTTTGAATCCAACCCCGTGGGACAGCGCAGTAAAAGGTGGCGCACGCAAGTGGAAGAGGACCTATACCAACTTGGCGTGCGAAATTGGGGACAGCTAGCTAGAAACCGAACCGGCTGGAAGATGCTTGTTGGTTGAGGCCCTGGTTGACCCCGGACTGTAGCGCCACCTTAAGTAAGTAAGTAAGTTTCAAAGATCTTGAATCAGCAATTTGTTAATAATAAAATAACATCGGAAACTAGAGTTTGGAGGAAACAAATTGGAAATTACCAGTGGGGGTCGCATCCAGCTTCTTTTTTTTTTAAATTATAATTTTACTTGAGATAAGAATTTTAGCAGAATAAACACAACAAGTATTTTAAATTCAACTCTGTATCAAATATTAAAAATCCTTGACAGTTTGAAATCCACCCTTATAATAACAAAAACACAGCAATGCACTACTAACCTATAGAAAGGTCTTCGACTAAAATAAAATACGAAGGTGATGAACTCAATATAGGCCAAAGTTTTGCATAAATAAAGCTTCCTCCGGCATATCCTTTTTCCTTTCCTATGAGAACATTGATTGGCAGACATACATTTTGGGTCAAACACACATATTTGTGGCTGATATACAGTTGGTAAGACAATGATGTTATTAACCGATCCAAATTTGGGTCTTGGAAGGGTAGTCATCTTACTGATGAGCCCAACTATCGTATCTGGACGAAGCATTATGGAGTTGGTCTCATTTGAAATTGAACAATTTCTTATATGCTATACCAATAAATTTGTGCATCATTTCACAGTGACCTTAAAGCCTTCCTTACCTACAGTTTTCTGATGGTTTCTTTGTGAATCAGTAAAAGTATCTTGTAAGAATTTGTATGTGGAAATAATAGAAAATTACTTCAATTATTTCGTAATTTATTACAAAAGTTCAACAAGAAAATAAAAAATCATTTATCTCGCTTAACAATGATTTAAGTTTATAACTAAAAACAACTAAGGTGCCATAGATATTAGATACTTCCCACACAACACAGCTGTACCTCCATACTTCGCCCACCAAATAAAAACAACAAAATACATACAATAGAAAATGGAAAATCAATCCGCTTTTTCACGATTGAACTATTTTTGTTCAATGTTTTTTTTTTTCTTGTTGTTACTGCATAAAGCTTTTTCAGAAAAGAGAATGGGCATAATAATTGTGCTGAGCTGAGACCTAAGAGTATCTGATGGTGGCGTTGGCATTTAACGTTCGTGTTGTGATTAAATCTGCTCTGAAATAAAAATTAAATTTTGTTTTCCTTTCTACCTAAATCCTGTAAATGTATCTACAAGCCGCCAAAATGGTTGTTGTTTATATTAGGTATTGTTAAAAAGGAGGGTTATTCAACTTGAATGTAAAAAAAAAATATGGAATAAAATTCCAAATTCTAAACAAACCAAGTTGGGAAATCAGAGATTGTGGTTGTACCATACACAACAGCATTCCTCAAGACATTCCTATTATTATGCTTGCACCTTGGGCTTTTTTGTTGTTCGTTTAATTTCAAATAACAACAAAAACAATTATTATTACGCATTCATGATGCAATTTACTTCAGCTTTCAGCTTACTTATGTATATCAATGGTTTCGGTTTGTAGTAAATTATAATTGCAAGCAAACGAGCATAAATTATTATTGTTTATGCTGATGGGCGCTCCGATCGAATGGTGTGTCTCTGTCGGAAAAAAAACGATAGCATTTTCTGCAACAGCAATTGTAGGTCAGTGGTTTTTTCTTAGCGCTGTATGGTGCTGTGCTGTGACTGTCAGTTACTTTACCTACTTTGTTTCATTTTTGTACCTAGCTTTGTATTCTTCGACAGCAAACGTTTAAATATGGGAGGCAATGTACTCAATTGAACGATTTATCAAATTGATCTGATATCAATTTGAGGTTGACCCCCATCAATGAACTACTTTTTAAATGAGGCATAAGGTATTATAACAAAGCACAAGGCCTAAGGCAGACAAGATCTTTTAGTGAATATATGTACCTAGTTGATTTGTGTCTTCGGAAAAACCGAGAGAATATTTAATTGAATTAAGAAAATAAATAAATCATTGTCAAAACTATTCGCACGATACAATTTTCGCAAAAAGTGTTGATTTAAATTTTTGCAATTTGTACTCGTATAATGAAGGTACTGTCTGTCTGTCTGTCTGTTAGTTTTTGAATTGTTAATCCCATATATAGGTAGTTTAGGTACGATCCTTGACCTAATGGTTAATGCAATGGACCGTTACGTTGAAGGTTTTGCTATTGGTTACCAGCTTTTTCCACCTAAAAATATATTTTTTTAAGAGTAGGTATACTGTTTTTTGCGAGGAAGTGACAAATCCTCCTAGAATATTTCCTGAGCTTCTCATTTTAGCTGTTCGGACTTGCCAGAAAAATTGTTGGTCCTCATCATTTCTGCTAACAGCACACAGAAATGCATGAGATATGTAAGTCACTATGCCCTGGATTTCAAATACCTAGCTGTTACACCACCAAATTTATATAAGCAATTGAATTATCAATTCAATAAATCAACCCAGAACAGTTTTACCTTTGCATCAAGCTCGTTGAGCCGTAGACAGAAAAATATCGGTTTCGTTTGTTATAGGTCTCAGAAACCGCGACGAGACCAAGACGAATTTCCAAAGCCTAAGGCCGCTCCCTGACTTGTCGGTGCGGTATCGATATTGTTAGTTTGCTCGGTACACAATCGGTACAGATATCTCACTGAATACATACATTTCAATGAGGACCTCCTGACTTGTGCGGTATGTGCGGAATCGGTACGGTAAGAGAACGGCATACCGAGTCTCGGTACGTAGAATCAGTAGTGTTTCGGTATTTACCGCGTGAATTTGACGTTTTCTTGATAGTAGTGTGCATTTTTGTGTGCAATAAAAAACCGATGAAATAATATTTTCATAAAAAAAATAAAAAAATGACATCGGATAGTGATTTGTTGCATATTCATGTAAATTTGGTTATGCAAATCGAAAAATATCCGCTGTACAATTATAAATTGGCGGAGTACTCAAGAAAGGACCTGACAGAAAAGGCATGGAGTGAAGTTTCAAACAAAACAAGAATTTCAGGTATGTACTGTTTTAAATATTATTTATTTACATTAAATACAATGAATAAATTAAATACAATGGTTATACTGCCACGGAAGTGCTGCTCTTGGCAAAACAAAATAGTTGGTCAAAAATTTCCTTACTGTTGCTCCAGATGATCTAGAATTCACCTCAAGAACGTCCTGCTCAAAGCGAAAGGAACAGCTTTGAGTTGCCTCAAATTCAGTCGTAGAATATGGGACTCCATCTCGGGATCTTATAAAATTGTGAAGAACGCATACGGATTTTATTATGTTGATAACTGTAGTGCAATTTAAACAACGAATCGGAGTTAAAAGCACTTGAAACTTTTGAGTCATCATTCCAAATGCACACTCGATGGTTTTGCGTGCTCTAGAGTGTCTGTAATTGTAGATTCTTTTGATGTTGTTTATTCCTGTCATTGGATATGGTCGCATTATATTGCGTTTAAGAGGAAATGCGTTGTCGGCTACAAAAAAATAAGGTACTTCTTGTTGTGAGACATCATAAGGTAATGAAGATGCCGAAGGTATATTGAGGCCAGCATTTTCTAGCCAATAGCTCAAAGCAGAAGCTTGAAAAACTCCGCCATCGCTATTTCTCCCAGCATAGCCTGTGTCAATCATGGTAAATAAACCATCAGCATCGCAAACAGCAAATAAAATTATTGAATGGTAGCCTTTATAATTAAAGTTTGTTGAGCCTGAGTTTGGCAGTTGCTGAATTCTGACGTGCTTGCCGTCCATAGCACCCAAAAAATTCGGCATATTCCACAGCTCATAGAAACGATTTGATATATCCTTCCACTTGTCTGTAGAAGGTATTGCCATGAATTCTTTTTCTAAAACTGTCCAAAGGGCCTCAGTTGTTTCAGCTACTATATCAGATATAGTGGAGTCACCTCTAGCAAAATACAAAGCCAAAGAGGTGAATGTACTTCCAGTAGCAAGATACCTGAAATATAGATTAGGTGCCTACTTTAAACTTCGAAAATATTAATTTGTTTAATTTTTGCTTTCAGTTTCAGAATGCAAAGAAAAATGGCGTAATATCAGATCTACTTTTCTAAGAAGTTTGAAAAGCAAACCAAGTGGATCTAAACCAAAAAAGCCCTACTATCTCAAGGATCATTTGACGTTTCTTTTACCGTACGTTAAACTACTCAACGAACATCATAATAAAGGAAATATTCCAGCTACTCAAGAGCATGGTATGGACATCATTGATGTGGATGTGGAAGCTTCAGAAGAGCAAATTCTGAGTGCGGTCAGTGATGATTCACAAGATGTTCATCAACACCCCACTTCATCACCGCCAGTGCATTCTACGCCAGCACCAACTGGTACATCCACACAAAGTACGTTACACGGAGTACGTCGACGCAAGAGAACCAATAATGATATTGACGCTGCAATGATTCAGTTTTTAAAAAAGAAAACTGAAAAAAGGGAAGAAGTAAAGGAAACACACGAAAGTCATCCTATGAATCATTTTTTTTTAAGTTTACTTCCCGAATTTTCTGAAATGACAGAGCATCAAATAAGAACGTTCAAAATCAAGGTGCTACAAATAATCGATGAAATTAAACCGCCTACATCACCAGCTGATTCGACAGGAGAATCATATTTTGTTTATTCTCCGATATCGTCTGATGAAACCATTGCACCTCAATATAAAAGCGGTTCTTTGAATGTCGTGAATCAAAACTTTTGTGATCAAGCAGAAAGCAGAGAAGTCAATCTTCAAGTTCATACACCCTACGATGAAGATGAATGTCCCGGTACTTTCATATGAAGATCTTAAATAAGAAATATGTTTTTCGTCCGTAATTGATATGTGATATATGTAATTAATAAAATACTATCCTTTGTAAATAAACTTTTGTGTATTTAATTAATGAAAGGTACATACCTCAAGGTAACTAGCAATCTCTCTTCAGGACTAACACATTCCCTAAATCTTGTGTTCTGTTTTGTGAGCGATGGAGCCATCAAAAGAAAAAGCTCATTATAGGTTTGTTTTGACATTTTATACATTGACTGGAATCTCGCATCATCCACAGAAAGTTCTTTGGCCGCAATAAAAAGGCGACAGTTTAAATTTTTTTCTATGTACGGATGTCGCCAGTATTTCTTTTTTTTTTGCGTAAACGCATATACAAATAGCAAGCAATTAAATCTTCTTCTGATGAGGACATTTTGCTTTGTGGAGACGTCAAAAACTAATTCTGTATAATACAGTATCGAAAATATACCGACAAGTGAGGAGATGAACACGACATCGGTATTCGTGCGGTAAGGCGGTAAATACCGATTACAGATACCGCAACGACAAATCAGGGAGCGGCCTAAGGATGGGAAAAACCGACCGGTTGAAACCGAAACCGGTTGTTTTGATTCGGTTAACCGTTTTTTTTTTTCGGAGATTTTTTGCCTCAACCCAAAAACCGGATGAAAAAGAACGGTTATTTGCTTTGAAATTTTCACAACAGCACCGAAATGAAAAATACAGAAAACTTCTTCGAAATATGAATTCGTTATCTCATATGACTTGCGTTCGCAACATTTTTCACTACTCCAACCTGCAACATTTGCATGTGCGTGAAGTTAGCACCGCCATTTTGGATTTTCAAAAAAAAAAGGTTGTGCCGTAATGTTCACAACAGCTATGTGCCGTATTTTTTTTACAAAAATCGTACTAAGAGTTTGGTTTTTAGAGGGTACCTAACCTACCCATTTTTTTAACGTGAAGTTAACACCGCAATTTTTATTTTCGAAAAAAAGTTGTGGTGTACTGTGCTCAAGTTGTGCTGGCATGTGCCGTAAATATTTTTGAAAAATTCGCAAATTTGCACATTTTACGAATGAAATTTTTAAGAAATTTCAAAATTTCTTAAATAAAAAAAGTTTTGCTGCATTGTGCTCAAAAAATGATACTAAGAACCAAAAACAAAAATTCGCACAATTGCATCTATTATGGCCAAAACTAAACTTTGTGAAGGGCTATATCGTGAAGTTAGCACCGCCAATTCCGATTTTCAAAAAAAAGTGCCATAAATATTTATAAAAAAAATGCAAATTTCCAAATTTTACGGATGAACATTTTTCAAATTTTATAAGAAGTTAAAGTTGTGGTGCTTTCTGCGCTATTTGTACTACCATATTCCGAAGAGGAAACAAAAAAAATGCGCATATTTGTAACTTTTACGGCCAAAAAACTGTTTGGCGAAGCGTGAAGTTAGGCCCACAATTTGCGATTTAAAAAAAAAAAAAAAAGAAAGTTGTGCTGTATTGTGCTCAACTTGTGCTGCCTTGTGCTGTTAATATTAAAACAAAAATCGCAAATTTGCAAATTTTTAAAAATCGAAAATGGCGTTGCAAACTACACGCTACAGCCCTTCGCAAAATTTAGTTTTTGCCACAATAAATGCAATCATGCGAATTTTTCTTTTTTCATTTTAGTTCTTAGTAGCATTTTTTTGAGCACAATGCAGCACAACTTATTTATTTTAGAAATATTGAAATTTCGCAAAAAAATCATTCGTAAAATTTGCAAATTATGCGAATTTTTCAAAAATATTTACGGCACAAGCCAGCACGAGTTGAGCACAATACAGCACAACTTTTTTTTTGAAAATCTCAAATGGCGGTGCTAATTTCACGCTTCGCCAAAACTGTTTTTTGGCCGTAAGAGTTTCAAATATGCGATTTTTTCATCTCTTCGGAATATGGCAGCACAAACTGAGCGCAAAATAACACATGTTAGTTTTTAAGAAAAATGTAAGACTTAATAAAAAATAAGTGATTAATTCATTTTTGGCATACAAATTACAAATATGCGAATTATTTTGTATCTCTTTGGAATATGGCTGCACAAATTGAGCAGAAAACAGCACAACATTCACTTTTTAGTAATTACAAAATTTCACAAAAATTTCATTCGTAAAATTCGCAAATTTGCGATTTTTTTTTAATATTTACGGCACAAGGCAGCACAAGTTGAGCACAATGCAGCACAACTTTTTTTTTTGAAAATCGGAAATGGCGGTGCTAACTTCACGCTACAGCCCTTCGCAAAGTTTAGTTTTGGCCATGCTAGATGCAATTATCAAACAAAAAAACTTTAATTTTTTTTCGAAAAATTTACTTTTTATTAACTTCCCATTGGAAGTTATTGTAATTGGTCCGATTTGTCGAATCGAAAATTTGTTCATATCTTCACGTTTCGAGCTCCTTGGAATCGGAATCCATCATTTTTAGAGAGATGTCTGTGTTTGTACGTTACGTACGTTCGCTCGCTTTTTTCGTTCACCATATCTCAAGAACGAATAAAGATATCGACTTCGAATGAATTTTATTTTATAGAAAGTAGTTTCGTAACGTGCAGAAAGGACTTTTAAAAAAATTTAATGAGGGTTTTTTTTACTATAGCAATTTTAAAAAATAGTTGTTGAATTTCTTTAGTCATGAATATTTCGAGACCAAATCATGCTATCGACTTCGGGTTAATTTTATTTTACGCGTATTGACGAAATAAGCAATTGGTAAAAATATAGAAACATATCAACCTACAGTTTTTTTAAATAAAAAAAAAAGTTACTTAAAATTTTCGAAAAAAGTTGTTTGGCTCAAATATCTTGAGAACAAACAATGGAATTGGCTTCGAGGTAATTTTAATTTACACACTAGCTTATATATAAAAAATCGATAAAATTTTTAAATTAACAGTTTTTTTTTGTAAAGCAGAAAAACTGCAAGCAATTTTACCAAAATCGAGCCGTTTAGGCTGTAGACGAACAGATAGACAGACAGAATTGTGCCACCCACTTTTTTGGTGTTCTCTATCATCGTAATATCATGTTTGATTGTTATCTCAAAATTTGATTTTGCACGAATCCAAAACTTGCCTTATAGTACCTATGTACATACAGTCCGCTTCAACTAAATAGACACACAAGTTTTCAAAGGAACTTTGTTCATTTTTTCCAAATATGGTGCAGTAATGTTTCATTTGATGATGCTTATTGTTTGTTTATAATGTTGGGAACATAAATCAGAAAGAAAAATTCAAAAAGCACCGTTATTTTTTATTCGGCTCTCTTGCAAAGTGCGTCAACAGAATCACGTATTGAAATTGGTTATAAAAGCTAATGGAAGGAAGTTAAACAAGTTTTTTTTGGAAAAGTAGTTTATTGGGCAATTCTAGTAGTGGATAGTGTCACTTTTGTTCATTAAAGTTTCATAAATTTGATCCAGCATGGCATCGTAAAGTGTCCCTATGTAATTTAGCTAAATTTCTATCTGGGCGAATTCCATGGCTGGAATTTGGGGTTTTCTGGCCTTAAACTGATAGCCAGGCTCGTTAACTACTTGTACTAAATATCCCCGAAAGTTTTCAATAAGGCTTTGATAGGGTGAGTACGGTTTTCATCGAAGCAATTTGATCCATCGTAAATGAAACATTACTGCACCATATTTGAAAAAAATTAACAAAGTTCCTTTGAAAATTTGTGTGTCTATTCAGTTGAAGCGGAGTGTATATCGCAAGTAAAAACTTATATTGGGGCTCTAGCTTCTGAGGGCACCAATGGGAAAATTACTAGTGTGGGTTGCACCCGGCCTCTATTTTCATTTCAAGTCAAAAACGTATCTAACTTATGCAAAACTGTGAAAAACATCTACTGGAATTGTGGTTTTGTTGTCATTTTGATGACGACTACGCATTGTTTAGGAACAACACAATTTTTGTTTCTTTACCTGGTTTCTAAGACTTTGAAATTTTGGTGAGCAAAAATGGCCCGATGAATCAATTTGAAAATTTACAGGAATATTGATGCTTTAAATGTCTACAAATTTGCATACCAACGCAAGCCATGCAATCGATATTTGCAAAGAAAAAAAGATTTACGAAAAGACCACAAACAAAAAAAAAACACTTTCTCAAAATTCCAAAACTGTTTTAAAATTGTTTATAACTTCATTATTTGCTGAGATGTTGGTAATCAAAGCAAAAAGTATCTTTTTTCATTCAAAGTCAGATTTGAATGGTTTCAAACAAAAATTGTACGACAGCAAACAAAAATGAATTAAAGATAAATAAAAAAAGTATCTGATCATTTGATTGACTCAAAAAAAGTTACCCATAGAAAAGAGGCCCTTCCAAAAAAAAAATATTTTCTTCTCTCGTCTCATTTTTGGCAATAACGCAATGACGGTACTTCAAAAAAAAATTTGTTTGCAAGCAAATCTCGAAACAAAAAGCATAAAGCTGTAGAATGGTTTTTGTTTCAACTCAATACTACCTTTCGTCACATAGATACAGCTCTTCAAAAAACACTAACAAAAATTGAAAAAAAAAAATTGTTCCTTTAATTTCGTTGGCTAGTGTAGGTATCGCAACTAAAAATAGGTAATATAATTAAGCCCTACAGCGACTATAGGTGGTGAAAATAAAAATCTGCAAAAAATTAGGCAATTTTTTTTTTTTATTTGGAACTGATTTAGGCCCATCCAAATATAAAAACTTAAAAAAAAGCAATGTAACGACCATCTTAATGTCCATAAAAGGTACCCAATTTTGTAGTGTCTTTATTGTTTATAAAATGGAAAAAAAACGCTGAATTTTTGTTGTTGATTTTTTCGGTAATAATGCGGAACATTTGGTATTTCCTCAAGAATTGTTAAATGGAACACGTCAAGCTTAGCTTCGATTGCCAATGTGCACGTAGTACTCATTAATGTTATTATATATTATGTTGGTCACTATAAATGTAAACCCAAGCTAAATCAGAATTAACATGTTTTAGAACAAAACCATAAATGGTATTCATCAAGTTGTTTGATTGTCGTGAAGAGTCATTTGTGAAAGCAGCCTTTTTAAAATACCCATTTTCATTTAAAAAAAAGTATGCCTACCTTTATAAATTTACAACGCTTTTTGATATACATACATACCTAAATGTACAAGTTCTAGAAGCTGTTAGAAACTATCTAAACTCAAACAAGGTTGTTTTTTTCACTTCATCAGAGGGCAGGGTTGTGGCCAGCCAAGTCCTAACCCTACACCCCTTATCTATAAAGGAACCAACTCAGGCGACTTTCGACCCCCTCTCACAATTTGAATTTGCTAAGTTATCAATAAATAGTTTCAGGCTAAATAATAAAAAAAGGTTGAGAGTAAACGAGATAGACTTACTACTTATTTCATGTACTTATTCTAAAAATATCAAACGAATGCAAAAATGTGTCATGTTCAAAGTTGTAAAAATAAAATTTTTACTAACTTTTTCTATTCATACATATGAATTTTCAGTTAAATATGAGTGAACTATTTCATCATCAAAGCCTGTAACCCCGATTGGGACATAGGGCACCAACAAATCGTTTCCATCCTCACGGTCTGCAGCTTGATATTTTAACTGAAGCCACGTCTTTCTCTTGGAGTCTGCTTCTGCTAGAACTGTTAATTTCCATGCCGTTCTTGGTATTCCAACCCGCCGTTCACCCAAAAGATTAAATTCAAAGGACTGCTTTGCAATTTCATCGTTTGGTTTCCTCACTGTGTGACCAATCCATTGTCATTTACGCTTTGTTATGTCGATGTCCAGCCACTCTTGACTTGTCCTGTGCCGCAATTCTTCAATTTATATAATTTGTGGTCAGCGCTTTTTTAGAATATAGTGTGGGCAGCTATTGACAAAAAGCTGCAATTTCCTCAAGGATGTGGTCGTGACGATCCACGTTTCGCAAGCATATAACAGCACGGATTTGACATTGGATTCCAAGAATCTTAGCTTAATGCGTAAGGAGATTTGATTGGATTTCCAAATTTGGGACAGAAAACCTAAGGCTGCGCGAGTTTTATTGATTCTACTTTGAACGTCTAGATCAGTACCACCATTTGCTGAAACATAAGGTACTTCCAAGGTAGTTAAATTGTTCAACCTCTTCAACTGGTGTCTTCTGAATAAAAATATGCTGATGTATGGAGTGGCCTGTGAGCATTATTCTTGTCTTTTTGTTATTTATTTTTAGACCACTCAACTCTCCTCGCACCTTGACACATCCCGTTCAACCCGTTGGCGCTGATGTTATTGGCCAAGAGACATATATCATCGGCATAGTCTTAGTGGCAAAGCTTTTCAAACGGTCTCCATTGAATGTCCTGTCTCTCCGCTGTTCCAATAATAGAAAAGAGGATTCTTTTCGAAAGAGTCGGATTACTGCCCACTGTGTTAAACTAGCCCTAAACGACGAACATGCTCGCCGAACTTGTTCGTGCTCGCTATATATTCGTCGTGTATGGGCTGGTTCGCGTACTGTTCGCTGTTGGCGAAAAATTTCGATTTTGTCGTGTTCGTTGGCTTCGATGTTCGCCATGTAGGGCCATGTTCGCGAGCAAACCTCATTTTTGCTATGAACGTGAACCACTTGCGCTACCTTATTGCACAAGCGTACGCTTTGAAGAATCAATACGAAATTAATGTTCGTCAAATGAGTTCGTCGTGTAGGGGAATCCCCTTAGGGGATAACGCAAACGAAAAAGTTCGGCGAGCATGTTCGTCGATTAGCGCTACCTTACATCTTGTGTTGTTATATACCTAACTCTCTTACTCTTATTATGGCAACCATTTTTGGGGGAATTCCCCTACCAAGAAGTGATATCCGTATACATTCACGGTTGACTCGGTCAAAGGCCATCTCAAAATCCACGAACATGAGGTAAGGCGGTGATTGAAACTCCGCAGACTGCTCAAGAACGATACGCAGGGTGTTGATATGGTCGACACACGATCGCTCACTGCGGAAACAAGCTTGATGCCTCTTCATTGCAAATTCGATTCGAACCTTTATCCGCTTTGGAAAAACAGCAAAATTGTAATACCTCGCCAATTATTGCAATTCTTAAGGTCACCTTTCTTTGGCAGCTTAACAATCACACCATATTTCCAGTACCTGGGGATAGATTTCGTTTTCCCGCACAGCTTGTATCAACGGATATAGAATAATATCCGTTCTGAGAGGATCAGCTTTCAGGAATTCGGCTGGTATTCCGTCAAGTCCAGCTGCTTTGTTGTTTTTGAGAAAAGTTAACCAAGATCGGACTTCCAGTAATGTAGGGGGTTCGATGTCAATACCCCTATATGATCAACGCATCTCGTTAAGCTGGGGCACTTCAGCACTCTGCTCAACAGAATCATCATTAAGCAAGGCACAAAAGTGATCCTTCCACCTGCGTAGTTGATCCTCGACTGATACCAACAGTGTACCAGTACCATCCACATCCACTAAAAGTTGATTGGTGTTGCTTCTTTTTCCCGACAACTTCTTTGGATATTATGGTACAATTTTCGAGCTCCTTGCTGCACCTTGTGATAGTCGTTGTACAGCTGCGGTTCGTAGCTTGAGACTCATGAGAACCATGTCGGCATTTCTAATACTTCGAACATCGCATATTGACTTCCTCCATTGCTGGTGAATCATGACCGTAGTTGTCTGATCCGACTTGGGCATTGAGATCTCCCATGACAATTATGATGTCGGCTCTCGGAACACCTCTGACAACTGAGTTAAGATAAGTGTAGAAAGCGATTTTGTCTTCCTCGGTCGCCTCATTTGTGGGGGCGTAGCAGTGATGTGTTGTGACGTTACGAGTCTTCGAGCGGAACCTTGCTGTAATTACTCTTGCATAAATGGGCGATTGCACTTTAATATCAAAAATATTGAAAAAGTTTTAATTTAGCTTTAAAATTATCAAAATAAGTAACACTGTTAAGGAATTTCAAACGCTTGTTATTAGAAGTTTCCTTTCTCTCCTTTAAATTTATTCAATATTAGTATTGACTGCTAATCCGATGAACGTTTTATATTTCTGATTGTTTGACAATCTCTTGTACTTATGCTCAAACACGTGTGTTATTTTATATTAAAATTCCAAGTATGTATTATAAATGCGAGAAAATCGATTTTGCATCTCAATCATGTTCGCAAAAATCCCACAATTTAAAATTTAAATATGAATGACTAATGAAAATATAAAAAAAAACAATCTCAATTACGTGCCATATAGTATATGCAAGTCCATAGGAATCAAGTTCATTTTAATTGCCTCAACGTATTATATTCGATCAATTTAAATTTCATTGAGCTTAGTGCTTATTTTTCTCTCTCTGTCTCTCTTGAATAAAAAATATAAATTTGCCTTGTTACTTTATTGATAATACGCTACTATAGTTAAATTGACAATGATTAATGCTTTGCTTTTCAAATGAAATCCAAAACAAATCATTAGAGAAAATTAATTTATTTTAGTTATTTTGCATCTTCCTATACTTAACCTTCAACTTTTAGCTTATCAGATTTGTATATTTAAATATAATTTTCTGAAAAGATCCATTATGTCGTATTAATTTATTGTACTCAACAGAGAGTCAGCTAAATACTTGGCTTTCTATTATGATTGCATACAAGTAACGCAATAAAATGCTAAATTTATAAATTGTTTGAATTTAAGCAAAATTTATACAACGCATTTTTTTTTTTAATTTGTATATACAGAAAGAAAACAATGGTATTTTTTGTGATTTTCCATCGACCACGATTTATTATTGATAATGTGAAATTGATTTGAGAAATTGGTATTGCAATTTTGACAAACGACATTGATTGCCGAACGGTAGTTGCCATGACGGTTGGTATTTTTTATTGTAATTTTTATTTATTTACAAAGAATTTCAATGGTT
This sequence comes from Dasysyrphus tricinctus, assembly GCA_963921185.1. Classification (NCBI taxonomy): domain Eukaryota; kingdom Metazoa; phylum Arthropoda; class Insecta; order Diptera; family Syrphidae; genus Dasysyrphus; species Dasysyrphus tricinctus. The sequence goes on from OY992530.1 coordinate 246,967,806, forward strand.
GTAGTTTGTTTGCGAGAAAGTGTGAAAATCTCAAAAGAACTAAAAACTTAACGAGAAAGTGTGAAAAATGATTCTTTGATTTTTTTTTTGTATACAAAAATTAAGGAATGTTTAAAGCCAATATTATTAAATCAACCAACAAGTTTCGGATTGCAATTACAAAAAATGTCAAAATTCAATTTATGTTTTGAATTTTTTTTTTCTTTGCAAAAAACTGAAGTGTGGTGTTACGGAAATTGCATTAAATAATTAAATCTTACATTTTAATCAAAATCGTCAAAGCGATTTTAGAGAAAAATTGAAAAAAAAAAAAAGTTGTGTAGCGCAATTATATAAAAATGTTCTGTGCCAAATTTGAAGCAAATCCGCCCATCCGTTTAACCTATAGCAAGCTTGACTTGACGCATAGACGCATATACAAACAAACCTACGCAACACAACGTGACGAACGGTATGACAAAAACTACTTTTTTAATGTTATCCATTTTTATATTTCATCTATCTTTGACGATGTTCATACGAGCTTCACGTGAGGCGACTCATTTTGACGTCTCTCTTTTTTATCTCATTCCTAAATATTGGAAGAAATGAGATGGCTAGGTGAGGCAGACATTTTCAAAAAACTTCAGCCTCACTTGGCCATCTCTATCTTTCTAAGAAATTAAATAGAGACGTCAAAATGAATCGCCTCACGTGAAGCTCGTATGAACACCGTCTTTTATTTGTTTAGATGAAACCAATACCAAAGTGTACTTGCTCTTTTATAGAGCAAGTAAAATGTAGCAGCGTATGGATCGATTTCAGATGAACAAATTATTCAAAAAAACTTTAAATGGCTTTTAGTTCATTCGAATTTTCGTTTCATCCAGGCGATCCTCACTTGGACTCATCAGTGGTTAGTGAGGGCATTTGCCATACGCAGTTTGTATTAAGTTCACTAGTCACCGATAAGTCCTAGTAAAATCGGTTGGATGAAACGCCAATTTGACCAATGGTCTAAGTTGTGTTGAATTTGAGGGCACCGATCGATTGCGGCTTATTGGCACAGACCTGCGACTTCAGAAAATGTCAACGGGGTGAAATCACACAGTCTTGTTGATCAAGTCAGGCCACTTCTGCGGGAGATAATCCTTCCCTTAAAGCCTCAAATCGTTCATGTAGAATGTCATTTCATTGTGTGAAACGCAGTGCTGTCCTGTTGAAACCACAATTTGGGCCAAAAGATATTGTCTATCATCGATTTGTAGAAATCTCCGTTGATTGAATTGGCGGAATTGTCTGCTTTCGGTTCTCCTGCACACTATCATATAGCGATGTGCAGGAGTCGGCAGTCCTGGCCCTGGGGAGGAGGGCGAATGGGGGAGAAGATGCAACCTCCAATTTAATGAATTGTATCAAGATGTAGATGTAGTCCAGAAAATCAAATAACGTCGACTACGTTGGCTAGGCCACATTGAGCGAATAGACAATAAAGCTCCATTCGGGAGTCGGGAGAAAAATTTCGTTATCCTATATTTCTCACGCAAGTTCTCAAATAGTGATGCAATTCTCTTTTCATTTTTTTTGTTTCTGTTTTTTGTTTTTGATTTGTTATTGTCTTTTCTATACGTTTTTGTCCACATGTGAAGATCCGCAGAACGAAAGAGAAAATCAACTCGGAATAGCATTAGGTACCATGTATTCTGTATACCCTGGGGAAGTCCGACCATGTTATCTATCAACAACCATTTTAATAATTTTGTTTGTGTTCAAAGGGTAGATACGGTGCATTCAAGAGGACACAAGCTTTTTTAAAGCGACCCTTTGTCTATCAACTCCTAATCTCAACGGTGGCGTCTACAGCTAGGAAAAGAAGACGTCTTTGGTGGCACAATCGGAAGATACAGACTGCACGACAACACCTCCGATAACGGACTCAGGCTAATCGACGATGTGGTAGCTAGTACGCAGTTCCCGCATCTCGATACACCCTAAGGGACATAGCGAATTCCTGGTCAATCAACCACCAACCAGATTGACCACATTGCGTCCGGCGCAAGGAAGTTAGACGTCAGATGGCTACAGTCGCAAGAAATCGCCAGATCCTTTTCCGATCGAGTACCTCGCGCTTTTTTAAATAGTTCTTTGCCGCCAACTGCAAGTATCAAGAACCATTGAAAGAATTGCCAAGAAGCCAAGAATTTTCTTAGTAGATTAAACGCCGGCAGATTCAAAAAATGTAGGCAATTTTATTTACCCCTACAGCGACTATAGAAGATGAAAATAAAAATCTGAAAAATTAGGGAGTTATTGTTTTTTCTTCAGTTGGAGCTCTGGATGGGCCATGAACCCAACCCATATAACGACCACCCTACCAAATGTACATATAACAGTAGACGCTCGATTTATAAAAAATAAAATAAATTGGGTGGCGCAACAGCTCATGGAGAACCAGGGCCTAGTGACTTACAACTCACAACCATTCCTGTGTGCGTGTTTGTTGGCAGGAATGGAGGGGACCTACAGTTTTTTGCCGAGTCCGAACGGCTAAATGAGAAGCACTTTTTCATGACAAGTATACTCTTGGAGGATTTGTCAGTTCCTCGCAAGAGGCAGTACCTCGAATAAAACATTTCTGTTTTTAGATGGCACGGCTGGGAATCGAACCCACACCTTCGGCATGACAGTCCTACGCACTAACCATCAAGCCACGAGGTACTACAGACGGACGCTCGATTTAGTGAGTCTCGAAATAGTGAACTATCCACAATAGTGAACGCACAAAATTTTATATTAAAACGTATTTTGTATAAAAAGTTCGTGCAAGCATTTTTCATGGCTTGAGAGCTCTGAGGAATTGCTTCTGTTTTTTGTTTAAACTTTAGTGAAAGCCTTGTAAAATGCTTAATTGAAATAAAAATTATTCACATCGAACGAAATGTCCATTTTGAATCAAATTCGCCTTTAGAAAGCCTTAGAAAACTCCCGCTCGAAAAAGTGAACAGTCCCGAAAAGGTCTGGTTTTTATTACTTCACTATATCGAGTGTCTACTGTATTTCAATTCATCCAGAGCTGAAGAAACGAGGAAGTACAAATTTTTGGACGTATCTATTGGAGCACTTTTTGTTGTTGTCAAGACAAAATAGTTTTCAGTTTTAAATATTTAATTAATTAAATGAGAAACCTAATAAACTTTTTGAACTATCGAATCAGTAATTCAATAAACTGAGAGGCTGTTGTTTATTTTTTTTTTAGCCAAGAAGCATTTCATTAGAATATATGTAGGTATTTGTAATTTACATGACAGCTTTGAAGGTCAATTAAATTAAGCCCTGCAGATGTTTTTCTAAAGTTGTTTTTGTGTCAGTTAAAAAAGATCACTCATCATAATTGAAGTACCAAAACAACAAACAATAAAAAAAAAACTTAAAAGTTCAAAAGACTGAACACATAATAATATTCAACATACAAAAAAAAACAGATTGTTAAAGGTCATCGATAAATAATAAATTAATGGAATCAGCATGATAATACGTCATCTTTGACGAATAAATCAAGTTTTTTTTGTATTCTGCGTCCCAAAACGCAGATCAATCGATTACTGCGAAATGAGCACTACAGACTTGAGCTTTAGCACCAACGATGATACATAAGCGAAAAAAAAACGCAGTTCAATAAACGCCACCAAGTGCGTATACTTCTATGCTTTAACATTATAAACATCTACCTAAAACTTTTTAGGTTGAAGGCTTTATGATTGGAGGTAGCAATTCAGATCGAATTAAATATCGCAATTGTGTTTTTGGTTTTTAATGTGGTAGACAAACAATAAAATGCTCTAATTGTTATAGTCTGGAAGGTATTGTTGTTGCAAATTGAATTGAGCATAATTTTTTCAGCCAATAGTAATTTTCATCTTTAACTAAAACAACTGTCTAAATAAATTCAGGAAGAATGTCATCTGATTTCAAAAATTAATTTTTTATGGAACTTTTAAAATTTTTGGAACTGTTGTTTTTTTTTGATTAATTTTAAAATTTAAATGCACATACAGTAGACGCTTCATTTAGTGAATCTCAAAATAGTGAACCATCCAAAATAGTGAACAGACAAAATTTTATATAAAAATGTATTTTGTAGGAAAATGTCTCGCAAGCATTTAAGATTGCTTGAGAGCACTGAGAAATTGTCTCTGTTTTTTGTATTAAACCTTAAAGAAAGCTTTGTTTAACGCTTAAATAAATGTAAGAACATTCACATCGTACAAAATGTGTATTTTGGATCAATTTCACGATTAAAAAGCCTTTAAAAATTCCCGCTCGAAAAAGTGAACAATCTCGAAAGATTTAAAAAAAAAAATAGTTTTAGGTTTTTTATTTCAAAATTTTTAGTTTGAAAGTTAATTTTTCAAAAATTATTCACCTAAGCAACTTATTCGAAATTTAAATAAAAAAAAGAGATTTTTGGCTTTATAAGGGCTAGTTTTTCAGTGTGAGATCATTCTAGTCTTGGGGTTAAACCTGAATCAACTCCAGAAACGTGTTTTTCAGTCAGTTGAAATCCTAAGTTAACTCCGAGTTAACTCATCTTATTTGGTGAGTTAACTCAGGAACCAAATTGAGGGCCTTTTCATCTCGATTTCGATATTGAAAGTTATTGCCAGTGTAATTCCATTATGGCGCCATCTCTATTCCGATGCATAAAAGACGTAGAAGGGTGATATCCATAGTATCGCACATCGTTGGCCCTAGAATTTTGACAGCCGAAAGATAAAGTTAATCCTCAACTGAAAAACTGTTCCTGAGTTAACTCTGGGTTAATTCATTTTCAGGATTAGCTAACTCTGATTTAACTCAGAGTAAACCCTGAACTGAAAAACTGGCCCTAAAAAGGTATAGCATGGCATTGTAACCGTTTTTTTTTAAATAATTTTTCTGTTTTAAGTCATTTTTTTTTAGAAAATTGCCCCTCCTAGTTAAACGGGAGAGAATAAAACCCTCCCTCTCATACATTTTTTTCTTTTCTCAACCCATTCTACACGCTAGAGTTTTTTGTCAAATCTGAATGTGAACCACCCTGTATAATCGAAATACCATGTTTCGTGACTTTCGACCTCGTATGATTAACGTAGTTAAACCATCGATTGGGAAGTTTCCCAGAACCTTTAAATAAATCCTTGTATGTATTTTATAGAACTTTTCTCTAATTTTTCTGGGGGATACCACATAAGAAAAAACTCACCTTTAACTCAACCTCAAAGATGTTGTAAAAGAGTACAATTTATATAAAAAAAACAAAATCCTTAACTCTACCGATTGAATTATCTCGAAAACGGTTGCTCTTATGAAAAAAAGTTATTTAACATTTCTTGTATGAAATTTTCTAAGCTACAACATATTACTTAACATTATTTCAATAAGAGTTACTGAGATATTCCTTAAGAACTATTTGGGGGGCCTTTGACCCCCCGAAAAATTGTTAGCGGCACTCATATCAATGGGAAATTTTTACAGTTTCCTTAGATTGCATGGTAATGAAGTGTTATACCCCCCAAACCGAGCATTCAACAATCATTCACCGATCTGTCACCGTCCATTTATAATACACCAACCACCATCAACGTCAGCACCATATATCACCATCAAATCACCATAGACCAGTCGTTAATGCACACCATCACCCTGCAAAGCCAATCCACAAATTAACTACCTACGCCCATATGATGAGACTAAGTACTGAAGACCTATGCAGAGGTTGGGGTGACGTAGAAGAAGAGGAGGACACCCTTCACTTCCTAGGTCAATGTCCGGCCCTCTGCAATATAAGGAAAAAATGTTTTGGTAGCTATTTCTTCAATGATCTAGCAGAAATCTCGAAGTCAACAGGCAATAACATCTCAAGTTTAATGAACTTCATCAACGCCTCTAAATGGTTCGATGCTCCATAGGATTTCATAGGTTATATTTTTAAAGGGATGGTCCAATCCATCAGGGTACCACAATGGATCAACATTGATCTAAGTGTGACGGGAACAAGATCCACCGTCAGCCCATCAACCTAACCTAACCCAACCCGCCACCACAACATTAACAGCGTACCGCACTACGTGAAGCTGACGTCATGTGACTTTTGCATTCACTCTCCTTATAGTTCACACTGTCTTGTGGCTGGAAAATCATCATGATGAGGTAGAAAATTCCGAAAAACTCGAAGCTTATCGACTCATGTTAATTCTGAATTTAGTTATTATTCGAATTATAAGAGACATAAGGTTCCAGAAAATATCGGTTTGTAGCAACTTTGATAAGCTCAGGTTACTTTTCATGGCACACCAGTGTACCTACCCTTTAAAGATAATCTTTTTGGCTTCCGCCATTTAAAAACAAAGTAATTCTCCCTTGGGTTAGCTTTGGGCTCAGGGCTGGAACCAGATCCCTACCGTAAGCTCCATTTTTGCTCCTTCAGAGTGAGAGATTGGGCAACAAAGTAATTTTCTCTTTGGTGAGCCTTGGGCAATGGACTGAAATCAGATTCCTACCGTTTTGTCCCTCGTTCACTTCTTCTAAGTGAATAGTGTGGGCCGAGTCTACTCCTGTAGCGCTACCGAATCAAGCTTAGCTGTATATGAAATACCGTGTATCAATAATAAGTTTAACGAACATTGTAAGATTGTAAACCCCGATTTCTATAGTTATAAATAAAGAATACAAATTATTAAACCTGATAACCACCTCGGGTTCTTTTACCTTCTAAGCCCAAGTTTTACTTGCTATCTTCGGGAATATCTAGGACTACGACGAGCTTACCTCAGCCTCGATAAAAAAGCATCACAGCATGAGGAGTCTATATACCAAAATTGCAGCTTTCCGACATTTTTTTCCGAAGCAAATAGCTTTTATGACTGGACTATGATGAAATTTAATTCAAAAATCATTTCCGCTCTAAAACTGTCGTTATTGAATATGTAGTGTTATCTTTTCAAACCAATAAATTGTTCTAAATATTGGCCAACAACAACAGTTTCTACAACGGCAATAATAATAATAATAATTTTAACTATATGCCTGTAAGACCTAAGGTCTTTTAAATGCAACCTGAATTGCACGGCACTAGTTAGAAAGAGTTATTTAGCCCGTTGCTGCTGGTTGGCTGTGTCTCAGTTTGTGTGCTAGTTTATCCAATTTTGCTATAAATTACCTGCTTTCGATTTTTTTTTGTGGTGACTGCTGTAAAGGGAGAGTGAGTACCTGCCCCATTTTATCAAAAGGTACGTCTTGCTAATCAATTTTGGCCACATTTTTAAGAATAAAAGTTGAATATTTTAACTATAAATAATTTTTTTGGCGCGAGGACCGGTGTTCCAATTTATTTTTGGTTCGTCAAAAAGAGAACTATTTTATATTTAAATATACTTAAATATATAATACAATTTAAGAAAATTACTCAAACCGAGAACACGCATCGACAGTTTAAAAACACAAATTCGATACGTCAAATAGACAGCAACCGTCAAACCACAACGAGACTCGAATCAAATCTTGATCAAAGAGTGCTGCCAAATTTCGTTAAATATGAGTTTAGAGGAAATTTTGAGGGAAATTAAAAATACGAAAGATGAATTAAAAAGTGATATCGAAATTTCGAAAAAAAGCATGGAAACAAAAATTGATCAAATATCTAGGGGAATTATAGCAATTAAACAAAAACAGGAAGAACAAGACAAAAAAATCACGCGACTAGATAGAATGTTGCGAAGGAAAAATATAATTTTCTCCAATATAGAGGAAGTAGAAGAAAATGTGGATGAGCTTGAGAAGTTTATAATTGACCTAGTGACGAATGACTTGGGAGTAGAGTTGGGTTCACGAGACATTGATTTCATCTACAGACTTGGAAAGAAAGGTAACACCAACAGGCCTATTATGGTAGGATTACTTACTTTAAAGAAAAAAGATAAAATTATGAAAAATAAAGTAAAACTACGGCAAAAAAGTGGAAATCCAATCTATCTCAGAAATGATATGTCTAAGGAAAATGCAGAGATGAATAAAGAGGAACGCGTTTCAAAAGCAAAAAGTGCAAAGGCAAAAAACTATGACTCTGAAAAACTAAAAAGAAACAGATCTGATGAAGAACCCGAGACAAGTCAAATTAAATTAAACAGACACAAGAATTCACCTTACATGTCAATAACAGCAAAAAGATCTAACTCTTCGCAAGAAAAGAAAAGCAAAGTAAGAGATAACGCTTCATTCGAAAAACCTAGTACTTTAGATAAGTTTTTTAGAGTTAGAAGTTCAGCATCAGAATCTTCTATAAACGGAACTGATCGCGAGGACCAAAACATTTGAGGTGAAAAGCACGGGCAAAGGATTCTGAAAACGAAATGCAATATAAAACAACAATTAAAAACGAATACAAAAATAAAACGTTCTAGAAAAAACAAAGAAAAAAATCATCCAATCCGGTTGGCCACCGTGAACGATTATGGCCAAAACCCCCCTTTAAATGAAACACCAAGTCACACAACACCACCACCGCCGCCGCACACAACACCAACAATCCAACCAATATCAACGTCAGCCTCACCACCATCTCAAAATCCAAATGAAAATAAGCAAAAGAGGGGACTAGAAAATGAATTGTCAATATGTACTTACAATGCCCAATCACTTTTATCAGAAGAGAGGATGAATGAATTTGAAATTGCAAGGAAAAAGATAAACTGGGATATAATTGGCCTCGCCGAAGTTCAAAGATTAGAAGAAGAAATTATGGAAACCAAGGAAGGACATTATATTCTCATATATTGGACAGACTAAAGGTTAATATGGAGTAGGGTTTTAAGTACACGAGCGCTGGAAAAAATCTATTATTGAAATAAAAGGATACAGTGAAAGAATAATTGGATTAAAGATCCGAATTGGACGAGTTAAAGCTGCCATCATACAAGTATATGCTCCAACCTCTACTGCTTCTATTGAATCACTGGAGAGGTTCTACAAAACACTTGATTTAGCTGTTAACCAACTCAGGTCAGAACTACTAGTAGTAATGGGAGACTTCAACGCACGTATTGGATTTGGGCAACCTGGAGAAGAACTACTAATGGGACCATATGGATATGGAAGTAGAAATGAACGGGGAGAAAGAATGTTGCAATGGCTGTGGCAACATAAGCTTACAGTATAACAAATTCACTCTTCAAGAAAAAGCAAAATATGATGTGGACTTGGATAACACCAGACCGACAACATAAGAACCAAATCGATTTTATACTTACTAAAAACAGATCTGTGTTAAAAGATGTCAATGTGTCAAACCAGTTTGACCACGACTCAGATCACAGGATGGTAAGAGCCAAGTTAACAATCAGTCATAAGACAAGAAAGTTCAACCACAAAATCCACAAGTTAATACAAAAAGAACCCAGCCAAGCTCAAATTGTTAGTTACAACAAAGAATTAAAACTCCGATCCGGCATTCTGAAGGAAACAAGTGTTAATAGAACATTACAAGAAAAATATGATCAATTCGAAAAAACATAAAAAATAATATCGTCGAAGCATGTATTCAAAAGTAGAGAGGGTAAAAATGGAAGCAAAATATCAATTGTTACTCAAAACATGATAAAAAGAAGATAATGTTTAAGAAAAATCGAAAATATCTCGCAAAACGAAATGATTGAACTTCGAATCTTAAGGAAGGAGATAAAGAAAAGAAGCAAACAAGAAATTAGAGAAAATAATGAGAGAAATATTAAAAATATATTAGAAAGCACAAAATCGATATAGAAAGTGAAGCAAAGAATGAAATTAGATAAAGAGTGGGTTTTAGGTGTTTCAAAAAACAACGAAAAAATTCGAAACAGAAAACAAATAAACAAAGTTGCAACCGAATTCTACAAGAATCTATACTCGAACAACCAGGAAAATCCAATCAACGGTAATTTAGAACAGAGGTTAGAAGAAGAATCCGAAGAAATTTTACCATTTCTGAAAGATGAAATACAAAAGGCTATAATGGAACTTGGGAATGAAAAAAGCAAAGGTAGTGATGGGATCGAAGCAGAAATCCTAAAGTTTGGAATTGAAACATCTTCAGACTGGTTAAGAGATATTTTTCAATGAAATAATACCATCTGCAGAAATTCCAACCCAATGGACAAAGTCATTTATAACACTGTTGCATAAAAAGGGGAAAAAGGATGACATCAACAACTATCGACCAATAAGTCTAATTTCAAACATTTACAAAAATTTTGCAAAATGTATCTTGAAAAGGCTTGAAGTGGAGCTTGGTCAACATCAACCAGTGGAGCAAGCTGGATTTCGATCTGGTTTTTCGACTTTAGATCACCTCCAGGCAGTCAATCAAATCATTGAAAAAAGTAGAGAGTACCAACTTCCAGTTCATTTTATATAATTATTGATTTTAAAAAGGCATTTGATACTGTGGATCAAAACTTCATGTGGAATTCCCTTCTTAATCAAGGTGTGAATGGTCGCTGGGTTAGAATTTTTAAAAATATTTACGATTCTTCTACGGCACAAATAAAAACAGAGATATTCGGAGAACCATTTGAACTGCGAAGCGGAACGAAGCAAGGAGACCCAATTTCACCACCTTTCTTCGCAGCCATATTAGAAGAATGTTTTAGAAATTTAAATTGGGAAAACATTGGCATAAAAATCAATGGAAAATTTCAAACTTGAGGTTCGCTGACGATATTATTCTGATGAGTGATAATCCCGAAGATCTTCAGAGGATGATCAAGGAACTCTCTGTTGAATGCTCGAAAGCAGGTCTACAGGCTAATGAAAACAAAACGAAAGTTATGACAAATGCGAATAGAACACCTATGTATCTGAATGGAGAAATGTTGGAATATGTGGAGGACTTCATATACCTTGGACAGTTGGTTTCTTTTAATGGAAGGGAAAATAAGGAGGTTTCTCGAAGAATAACAAACGGTTGGAGGCAATTTTGGGACGTTAAACCAATGCTGGATTCCAATATTTCAAAAGCTACCAACAAATACATCTTTGACACCACGGTTTTGCCAGTACTTACATATGAGCTTGCAATAACTCAAAGGTCCATGGAAAGAGCAACCCTAAGAATAAGAAGATCGCAAAGAATAAGAAACGTCGACATACGCAGATGGACAGGTTTTGAAGAAGTTGAAATGGGACTGGGCAGGACATGTCATACGAAATTCAGATAGCAGATGGACAAAAGAATGTACCGAGTGGACACCTTTGAATGGCACCAGACTGGTAGGACGTCAACCAAAAAGATGGAGAGATGAGCTATATGCTTTCGACAGGCTATGGTTCCAAAAAACGTCTAGCAGAAACGAGTGGAGAATAATGGGGGAGGCTTTTGCCCGTGCATAAAATATTTTATTTATTTTAAAAAATTTGTATACCTAAGAAATCAATATTATGAATTGTAATATAGTATGGGTATTCATGCAACAGCGTAAACTCGTCGTAATCGTTGTAAAGTTTAAAACTTCGTAATTCTGTCACAATTTGTATGGAAAATTTGACAGATTTACGAAGTTTAAAACTTTACCACGTTTACGACGACTTTACGCTGTTGCATGAATACCCTTAGTATCAAAGGCAGTATAGCTAATAAATAATAAGTTAGAAAGATTAGGATAGGAAAGATTTGGCACAGTGGATTGAGATCAAGGTGTTTATTATCTCATTAAATCTCACGGGTGGCGTCCAGTGAAGCTGGGAGAATATAGAAAAGAATGCTGCCTAGAATGGGGCTCGAACCCACACCTCTAAGTTAGCAGTCAAGCACTACAATATTTCTTAAATTTCAACAATTCGTCCCGAACTATGTATTTGTTTTGTAAGAATGTTTTTCGTAGCTTAGTTAGCCTTTAATTATTTGATTCATTGTTACAATTACGTTGATTATAAGAACTGAAATAGCTATCTACAACAATTTATATTAACTGCCATAATCGACATTAAAAATTGTTTTGCATTCAAATTTTAATTGTTTTTTGTTCAACAATAATAATTATTATTATTGTCAACTAACAATAAGTGAAGTAAACAGACTAAACAGACATGAATGACTTACTGACTGACTGGGATATGAACACGTTTATTTTGTATACCTTTGTAGGTAATATTTTTTTTTTTAATTTTAGAGAGAATGAACAAGACAAAAAAATCAATACAAAAACATAATTAAGTAAAAAAAAAAAGAAAAGAGAATAATAATTTCATTAAATTTATAATAAGCTACGGGTTGAATTGATGACAGTTTCCCAAAAAGAAATAAATCACATTAAATCCAATCGAAATAAATTGAGCGTTTTGGCGTACAAAAATGTGAAAGTGATCACGTTTTTTTTTTACGGAGACCTGAATTAGAAAAAAGAAGTTTAAATAACTGACTCACGCCACACGATCCAAAAAAAAAAGTTTTTTGGGTTGTACAACACGATTTTGTTTATAGTTGATGTTAATTATTATGATAAAATACAATTAAGCAGAGTTGCCGTTCAAGTATAACTAATTGTAGTGTACAGAGTATTTGCCGGGAAGTTAAGAACTTGTTTCTTTTTTGGCAGAAGTTACGTGTTAGAATGTGGCAAATCATAGGTTGCTGGAAAATTGGTTGGTTGGTGGGTGACAAAATCAAAACGTCACCGACATATAGAAACAAACTAAAAGTGAAAAGCTGACTGCCAGTTAGCCTGTTAGTTACAGTTAGTTTGACATCTTATAGCAAAAATTGACGTTTGCAAAAATTTTGTTTTTGGATTTGCTCCAACATTAAGTAAAAATCACAAGAATAATTGCATCGTTTAAAAGCAGTCTTGAGCGGAGAGAAAAAATGAGCTACTTTTCTGCAGCACTGAACACTGCCATCGGACATTCCAATAATCTTTCCAGTCAGTACTGGAAAATTGGTTGGTTGGTGGGTGACAAAATCAAAACGTCACCGACAAATAGAAACAAACTAAAAGTGAACAAAAAAGATAAGAATAATAACAAATAAAATAAAAGAAAAATATTAGGAAATATATCATCGTATTATAAAACGGCAAACACGAATCTTGTGGTACAATTTACGCGGTCTACAAAAGCCAAAGACACATAAATTATATATCGTTTGAAAGGTTTTTCTTGTACAGAAGTGCAGAATGCAAAAATGTATTACTTAATTGCACCACAAAAACTAAAAAACAATCAAAGAAAATTGCAAAATAAGTGCAATAAGTAATATCTTGACATCTTTACTTTAAAACTCACAACACTATGTCTGTTCGCGTACTTCCCAAAACTACGAATTTCTACGAATTTTATTTTTTTCATATGAGCTTTGAAGGAATTTAAGGCAAAATTCGTAGAAATTCGTAGTTTTGGGAGGTACGCGAACAGACATACTATTGTTTTCTATTTACAAGATTCGTCTTTGCCGTTTTATAATACGATGATATATTTCCTAAAATTTTTCTTTTGTTTTATTTGTTATTATTCTTATCTTTTTTGTTCACTTTTAGTTTGTTTCTATTTATCGGTGACGTTTATATTTTGTCACCCACCAACCAACCAATTTTCCAGCACTGACTGGAAAGATTATTGGAATGTCCGATGGCAGCGTTCAGTGCTGCAGAAAAGAAGCTCAGTTTTTCTCGACGCTCAAGACTGCTTTTAAACGATGCAATTATTCTTGTGATTTTTACTTAATGTTGGATTAAATCCAAAAAAAAAATGTATGCAAACGTCAATTTTTGCTATAAGATGTCAAACTTTTTTGTCAGGCTAACTGACAGTCAGCGGACACTCATCGACAATAGCTCTGTTTGTTTGCAAGCCCGAAGGAAATTGGATGAATGAAGCTATGTCGGTGCTCATCAATTTGTTGTTCTATACCTGTGTGAATGGCTTTGTAATCGACAAATATTCCAACCAATCCAATTTTATGCAAATGTCACTTTTGCTACGAGCTGTCAACGCGTTGACAAGTAAACTTTTAGTGTCTACTACACGCTGTTAACACATTTTTATACGCTTTTAAGTTAGATGCCGAGAATTCTATGCGTTTAGCTTATTCTGCCGGCTCCAAGTGTCACCCAATTGCCTAAAAATCAACTTTGGAGCATTAAAAATTCATTAACATTTTTTGATTTCTTAGAGTTTTTTTTAATCCCTCGACATCGTAGCCATCCATCAATGGGAATTTGACAGTTGATGGCTTGAAAGATAAGGGACAAACTATATTTTGACAGAAAAAGTATAATATACTTTTTTTGATCCTAATGTCACCCTATTGCCTTAAAATCACCTTTTTCTGGATCACTAAAAATTCATCAAAAATTTCATATTTCTTAGAGATTTTTAATCCATTGACGGTGTTTATAACAGCCTCACGGGAGGCGACTCATTTTGACTACTCAAGAACTCAGGTAACATACAGTTGCGGTCAAAATAATAGTAGTACAAGTAAAAGAATTGCGTAACTTAAGTTTTGTTAATTTTATATTGCGTTGATAGTAACAAACTGTTGCATTTTTACTTAATAACATTTTCTTAATGAGTGGGTACACATACATTTTTATTTGCAACGGTAATATGACAAATAAGCAACCGTTATTAATCAAAGCTACGAATTCTGTCGGTCAAAATAATAGTAGTGCAACGGTTTATGTGAAGAAATACTATTTTTCTCCTTAATTTCTAAAATTAAACATTTAAAAAAACGTTGGTTTTTGTTTATCCAAAACATCTTTAAAGTTTTTATTGAAAAATAGGTCATATTTTTGCCAGCAATGGGCAGAGGCAAACACCGAACACCGGAATAGCGTGTCTTAGTTAGAAGACTGATATCGAAAGGCAAAACTTATGCGCTGGTTCAATGCCAAGTTGAACGCTCACCAACAATGGTAAGAAAAGTCATTATTTAACTGCCAAAGTCAGAAAATGGCGGGCGGAAGCCGCTTTTGCCACCAAAGTTGATGAAACGAGTCATCAGGCATTTAAAAATCACTCCCATTACGCCAGCTTCTGAAATTAAAGGCATATTTTATGTTATTGCCATCAATAGAACGGTTCGTAGAAAGTCACGAGAGCATGTTCAAGCCGCCCACAGCCTGGAGGGGTACCATTGTTGACAAAAAACAAAGTAACAAAATGATTGAAATTCACAAAGGAACCACTTTGACTGGCCTGCATCAAATCGGAGTAATGTTATATGGTCAGACGAGTTCAAGATTGTTTTATATGGTGGAAATTGACCTCATCAATATGTAAGAAGGCCAACAAACACAGAATATAATCCACGTTTCAAAGCAAAAACACTTAAACACGGAGGCCTCAGCATAATGGTTCGGGCATGTTTTTCCTTCTAGATTTTAGATTTAGATTAGATAGTTTATTCATCAATTAAATTTCGGTTAACATCAATAGTTTCTTATTTGAATAATTTAGGGCATGGCGTTTCTGCCGTCAGCCCGAGTGACAATATTTTAATATTAGTTGCTTTCTTTTGAAGTATTCAATTTTATATAATATAATATGTACTTTAAGTATATTAGATTTTTCTTAACACTAATTATAATTATAATCAAACCTCGCTGATTAAGAACTTTTAGTTTAGTTAAAACAAAAACATTTTCATTTACCAAACAGATTAATTTAAAGTTAAAACATTTTTTGATAAAATTATATACAAGAACATCCCTTAAAAGTTTTCATTTATTATGTTTGTCCTGTAGGACATTGCTTCAGTGATGTATTCATAGAGCCGCAATCAGTCATCTCCATTGAGAAAGCTCCTCACTTCATCTTCCTGCAAGTTGTTCTTCCCAAAGAAAAATCTCCTGTGCTCCATCAAAATAGGGCATGTTCCAATGAAATGGTAGATATTTTCCGGGACGCGCATGTTGCATAAGGTGCAGATATCAACCAGGTCATTTCTATGTGGCATGTGATTCAGTTTAATTAGCTCTCCTCTAGCTTTGAAAATAGTGCTTATCATTTTATTTGAGAAATTTTCTTTGAAATAGTTCCTTTCATTTAAATTGTAATTGACTGAAGCGTAAATAGTTCTTTCACTCGAAGACCTAGCTCGTTCAATGAAAACGTATCTTTCATTCTCGTCGATATTTTGTATGACCTCGTAAAGCGCCTTTTTCCATTCGATAGCATTTACCTCGGAAAGGTTCAAAATAATTCCATATTCCGCTGCAAGATCAACCCAATCCTTGTAATAGAGGGCATTTCTTTGAATAGCATCCATCAATACAATCTTCGGCAGTCTACAATCCTGCATACCCCTAACTCTCACCAAAAAATCAGCACTATGCCTCAGCGTAGACACATAGAGTGTAGACAGTCCCGTCTCCAAATGGTACATATATTTTGGTGTATTAGCTGGTAGTAAAAAAATTCTTCTCAGGAAAAAACGCAGGATATTTTCCACTTTCTCAAATTTCCTCACTCCCCAAACTTGAGCACCATAGAAAAGTATTGCCTTGGCGGTTGCATTAAAAACTCCGTATTTAGCGTTCACTGAAATGTGCTTGTTGTTGAAAATTTTCTTCCAATTTGAACATATGGCGGTTCTAGCTACATCAGATTTCAATTGCAAGTGCTTATCCATATTTAAGTTGAAGGTTATTAACATTCCCAGATATGTGTACTCTTCTATGGTGTTTTTCCAATACACCAAATTGAAGGTATCATGGATTTGGAAATCTGTATTAAGATCATACAGGAAGTAATGCTACTCTATGCTGAAGACAAAAAACCCACTGAAACGTGTCTTTCAGTGAATCAATGACCCAAAGCCTACTAGCAAACTTGCGAAGCAATGATTCCAGGCAAATAGAGTTGATGTGATGGACTGGCCGCACAGTCTCCGGACTTAAATCCCATTGAGAACTTGTTGTGCGATGCAAATAAATATGTTGCTAGTTGCCATCCACCTGACAATAAAGCCCTTTGGGAAGCTATACAGCACTCATGGAGCTCGATAAGCGTAGAAAGGTGTGAAAACCTGATAAACTCGATGCAACGCGGTTGTGCTGCTGATTTTTTCCAACAAGGGACTTGCGACTAACCGTGATTTTAAGGTTCAAACCCTCAAATAAATCTTATGATACAAATTTTGCCCTAAATTTGATTTTTTGTGATATTTAAAGGTGTATTATCTGCGCGCTACTATTTTTTCGACCGCTGTTTTTCAAAAGTTCTTCAATAAATTTGAAAATAAAAAAAATTAAATAAATTGGGTGGCGCAACAGCTCGAGGAGAACCAGGGCCTAGTGACTTACAACTCACAACCATTCCTGTGTGCGTGTTTGTTGGGCAGGAATGGAGGGGACCTACAGTTTTTTGCCGAGTCCGAACGGCTAAATGAGAAGCACTTTTTCATGACAAGTATACTCTTGGAGGATTTGTCAGTTCCTCGCAAGAGGCAGTACCTCGAATAAAACATTTCTGTTTTTAGGTGGCACGGCTGGGAATCGAACCCACACCTTCGGCATGACAGTCCTACGCACTAACCATCAAGCCACGAGGTACTAATTTGAAAATATCTTATGAAATATTATATTTGGAATTTTTTGTTTTTTTCGTAAATAAAAGCTTAAAAACACATGGGTATAAATTTGTTAAAAATTAAGGGATCAACTTTTTTTCAAGTTTGATTTTTTATTAAGGAGTACTACTATTATTTTGACCGCAGCTGTATATACAAAATAATGATAATTTTACGGTTTTTTCTATCAGACTCGTTGCAACAGCCAAAAAGTCTGTCTGACCATGGACATCATGTAAAGGACTGCCTAACCTTTCATTTGGTACCCCACTTATAGAAGTTGTTTATATTATATACAATTAGCAGAATAAAGCTTTTCAGAACAGTAGTTTTGTATATTTTTGGACTAAAGCTATCTGTTGGCATCCTCTTTTTGCGTGGCCGCGATGAGATAGGTAATCTTACGGTCGGCTCCCGGACTACTATATATCTACTACTATATATCACTAGGATCGTTATAGAAGTATTCTCCAAAGTGGAGTCTACGTCTGTGGTAGCGGGCAGGGCATGAACAGAGAAGGTGAGGAATCGTTTCTTTCTCCTCCTCGTCCATACAGCTTCTGCAAAAATCACTTGAAAGTACCTAGAGATATAAAACACTTGGAGCGCTTTAAGTCAAAGTTTGGCCATACTTGTTTTGTTGCCAAACAAGAACAAACCTAATGTTTGTTTTCTCCAAAGCATCTTGCTTCAGCAAAAATTAACACGTAGCGATGGGTATACCAATATTTAGCTTTCCAGGTAAAATGGGTAGTAATGTTCCACTTCTAGCGTGTTCATCAGCTTTACAATTACCTGGAATGTCACTATGGCCCGGCCCAATATACGGGAATTGGAGAAAGGTAAGGACACGAAGATGTGGGGGGTGTCAAACAGTCTCATCGTCGTTCTGCCGAGAAGGAATTGAGGGAAGGAACACCGATTAGCTTTTTCGCGGTACTGTTGAGGGAGAAGGAGACTACAGACAGCATCATCTCCGTACTGCCTGGAAAGAAATATATGATTGGAATCGTCAGACAGCTTCATCGCCACCGTACCGACGAGGAAAGTAACCCATTGGACAGCATCATCGCCATAGCGCCGAGAAAGGAGTTTCAGACAGCGTCATCGCCGTACCTCAGAGGGAGAGGAAAACACGTTGGACAGCATCTCACCGTACCACCAAGGGGAAGAGGTGAGGAGGGAAGGAAGGAGTTTGGGGAGCGCCCTTTGATTTCAGGACTCATCTGGAGAGGTTATCCGAGACTCATTGACTCTACTCAGCTTCTACAACTCGACAAGTTCGACGCATTGGTAGAACTTCAAATGTTTCTTAAATCTAACTCTAGCTTCGATACGCGTGCAGACAGGGAAATAATCTATTTCTTGATTAGCTTGGGCTAAATTTCTTTTCTTAATTTACTTTTAAAGTAGCCTGGTTGAACGCTTACACAAACATACCACACACAAGTTGACCAATGCGATTTATTTCATTCCTCTTTCTTCGAAAATTGATAAATTTCTTAACACAGTTAAATATTGTAAAAGAATTTATTCCATCTATACAATTCAAACCACAGATAAATTATGTGTTGTGTAAAAAGAATGTCAAGAAAAGTGTTGCAACTTCTCTACAAATTGACAAGTTCCTCAGAGCTAAAACAATTTTCTGGCTTATCGCCCATTTTTGTTTCTCGCCAAAAATATTTTTCTTATTAATGCACAAACAAGAGATTTTTGATAGAATAAAACATTAATGCAACGAAACAATTTACGCAATTTATATAGATAATGATCATTTTTAAAAAGCTTCTTTAAAATTACTTTTACAAATTTTAGCTTCTGTAATATAAATTAAGATTTTCTTTTATGGTTCGTGTTAAGATTTGACATGTAACAGCGAAGAATTCGAAAAAAAACTTCTAGAAAATTGTACCAGGAACCCGTAGAAGACTGACTGACAGCAAGTGCAATAAGAAAAACCTTATACACTGAGTTACAAAAAAAAAGTGGCGCAGTCATAATTTTTGATAAGTTGTAATCATTTTGATAATAGGTCGCTATGTTTCTGCAGAGCTTTATTTTTCACGTTTTTTTTTTAATGAAGGACTTATTTTAATGTTTTTTTTTTAATGAAGTACTTATTTTAATGTTAATAAACAGAACTGTATTGAACAAAAAAAAAAAACGATTTTTTAAATCACCTAAAAATATTGCAAAATTTCAAGGTGCGCCACTTTTTTTGTTACTCAGTGTACAATCTTTATAACTTCATAGCTTTATGTTGCTTCTTTAAAATCATTCAAAGAGGTCTATCCTATCCGATATTAGATGCAAGTTTCGTTTAAGTTTCTATATCTAGCTTCCAAACTATTTTAAAGGAGCAGTTATTGAAATCATGACTTCTATGAGAAATTTGTTTTTCATGAAAGCTGTATAGAAGCCTTATACATATCCATAGACTTGCAGCATATCAATATTTCTAAGCTAACAGAAACTGAATTGTTAGTTAAGTAAGAAGCGATTGTTCATTAATAAAAAGTTAAAGTGATCATTAAAGATTGAAATGAAGTTATACAAAATTAGCACCAGTCAAAACTCCACAAAATTTGATTCTGTATACTTTCTTTTTAACACATACTGTTCAAGTTATTGGTTGGTACTTAAAATTTCTGTCCATTACTAAACAAAATGCATTTGCAATTCTTAAGAAGTACAAACTGATAATGTTGATCCATGGTTGTATCTTTATATCAACTTAAGTTCACTAGTCACTACTCAAAGAAAAGAGGATGTTGATGGCTCACACACAATGGATTGGATATGGCTAGTCATCATTCAGGATTTAGCTATATATATCGTACAGGTACCTTCTTACAAGAGAAGTATTCTGAGGTACAAACATATATACAAGACAAATATTCTGAAGTGCCATCTTTTGTTTGTTGAAAATGAATTGAAAATCATCCCAAGGAAAAGAGTTTACAGGTACACTACGAGTATAGGTACATACTTATTATTTTTTGTTGATGTTTATTATGTTTCTCTTGTTTTCATCGGCTCTTGCAAGTTCCCGAGAGTTGAATGCTAAATTGGTTGAAACTTGAAATGCATTTAAGTATATTGTTGTGCAGTGTGTAAACAACACATGATAGGAATTTGAATAAGATTGTAAAATGACAGTAGAAGTGAAGATGATGAAAAATAATAAACGTATTATAGCAATAAATTTTGCATTTACATCAAGTATATATTTTTATAAAAAAAAAAACAAATGATTATGCCTTCATTATTCAAATGAAGAAGCAGGTGAATTTATTCAGTTTGTTTAAAACAGAAGGTTTGTTTTATTATAATCGTTGGGTTGTTTAAGTTGAAAAAAATAGAAAATCCATAAGTATTTTTTTTTTTTTTTTTTTGAGATATTATTTGAATTTGTTATTCATTTTTACTGACAAGAATTTGAAATTTTTTTAACTTGGGGACTTAACAATTCAGAAATAGACCAGCAAAAGACTTGGAGACCTTCTACAGAACTAACATTATGTTTTGATATTTGATCATAATACATATGGCCCTTATCAGTTTGAAAAAGAGTAGGTAATGAGTGTCAAGTTAGTAAAGCAAATTTGACGAATCAAAAATGGTTTGTTAAATAATTTGCCATTAAAGCGTCGTTCATTAATTGTGACAGTTTCGAGTTTGTCGTTCAATGTTTTCTATGTTTTTTGGGTGCTTTGCCAACTTGATATCAAGTTAGTAAGGCACCCTGTTGAAAATCAGTAAAAACTTCTTATACCTGATGGTTTATGGCTTAATAATTTGCCGTTAATTAGTCGTTAGTTAGTTGTGACAAATTCAATTTGATCGTGCACCGTTTTCTATGTTTTTTTTTGGGTGCAAATCTCACGGATCTAAAAATGGATAGGTGCATAATTTGTCGTTTATTAGTTGTGACAATTTCGAATTTGTCGTTCGTTCTATGTTTTATATGTTTTTTGTTTTGAAAAGTGGCAAAAACATCTTAAATTTAATATTTTAGTGCTTCATAAATTGCCGTTAATGGGTCGTTAATCAATTGTGAAAAAATCAATTTTGTCGGGCGATGTTTTCTATTTAACGAAGTCACATCTTTTATATCTTATATCACCCGTACCAAACAATGAACGAGCATTGCCTACTACCGAGGTCCCAATATGAAGTACAGAAGAGAATACGCATTTGCCCCCTTCTACGACGTCAGCAACAAGGCGAAACCAAATGGTGGTTGGTTACTACGTTAGCAAATGAAGTTCTTTCATTATTTTTACAGTCCACAGTTGTTTACGCCAGCAAAGTTGACTAGTAAGGGTGGGAAATCCACAGGAAATCAGATTCTTCTTGCATTAGAACAGTCTCGTTTTTATTAGTTAAACTAATAAAGATGTACGCTGCTTGCTTCTCTTGTGTACCAGTTAGAAGCTTCAACACTTTTTGGCTTACGCCGTGAAATACTTTTAAGACAAGGGAGCACGTCCCAACCTACGCTGTCTTGAGCTCCGGTCAGACTAGGGAACCTGTCCCACCGCTTCTCCACCGAATACAAACTTCGTTCTGCCGCCGCTTTTAAGACTAGGGAGTACGTCCCAACCTACGTTGTCTTGAGCTCCGGTCAGACTAGGGAACCTGTCCCACCGCTTCTCCGCCGAATACAAACTTCGTTCTGCCGCCGCTTTTAAGACTAGGGAGTACGTCCCAACCTACGTTGTCTTGAGCTCCGGTCAGACTAGGGAACCCGTCCCACAGCTTCTTCGCTACATAATCCGGTGTCATTGCTTTGAAGACTAGGGACTACGTCCCAACCTACGCTGTCTTAAGCAACCACCCGAATTGGCTCTTTATACTTAATTTCGTATGGCTTGATAATTTACCATTAGTAAATCTTTAATTAGTTGTGAAAAATTGAATTCAATCGTGGGGTTCCTTGCTAACTTGACATCGAGGTAGCATAGCACCACCTATAAAAGGGGTTAAACTGCTTAAAACGAATGGTCTGTGGCTAAACATTCAATGGTTGATTAGTCATTAATAAGTTTTGGCTATTTCGAATTTTTCGTCAGTGTTTTCTGTTTTTTTTTTTTTTTCAAAAAATGGTAAAAACTTCTAATACTTTACATTTTATTACTTAATAATTTGCCATTAATTAATCGTTACTTAGTTGTTACAAATTAAATTTTTTCGTGCGATGTTTTCTATGTACTTTTTTTTCTACGAAATTAACTCATGAAAACGTAATAAAGCAATAAATAGTTCAATATAACCAATTGTAAACTCTTTTTGAGTGTTACTTCATTATGAATTAATTAAGGAATTAAAATAACAAAAATAGAAAACATTGCACGACAATGTTAAAATTGTCACATACAATCAAAGACAAATTATTACCTAATCAATTAAAATTTCAATTTAATTGGTTCTAAGAACACTTTGCTGATTTCATATTAATTTAGGAAAATTAAACCAGAAACATAGAAAACATCGCACAAAAAAAATTCAATTTGTAACAGCTAACTAACGATTAATTAATGGCAAATTATTAAGCAGCAAAATGATAAGTCTTAAAAGTTTTTACCATTTCTTGAAAAAAACATAGAAAACATAGAACTAAAAATTCGAAATAGCCAAAACTTGTTCATGACTAATTAACCATTGAATATTTAGCCATAAACCATTCGGTCTAAGAAGTTTTTACCCCTTTTCGAGGTGGTGCTATGCTAACTCGATGTCAAGTTAGCAAGGGACTCAAAAAACGTAGAAAAAATTGGACGACAAATTCGAAACTCTCACAACTAATTTAAGACTAGCTAACGACAAATAATTAAGCCATAAACCATTCGGTATTAGCAGTTTTTACCATTTTTTTTAGGTGGTGCTTCGCTAATTTGATATCAAGCTAGTAAAGGACCCCAAAAACATAGAAAACATTGCACGATAAAACAATTCGATTAAACTAAACTTAACTATTAGCATGCACTCACTTGCGGTTATCTATCGCATCACGATTATATAATTGCAAACAAATACAAGGTGTCGCAAATGTGTGCAGATTTTTTTTTTTTTTTATTTGATTCATTTAATTTCCCGAAAAAAAACTCCTCAAAAAATAGAATTTAAAAGTTGCATATGTTTTCATTCACATTTAAAACCATGTGTCTCAATTCTTGCAACTAAATAATGATACGATTGAAAATCACAAGTACTTGCATAACTTTTGCTAGTGGCGACTAAGATTTTTAAGTCACACTAAATAAAATCACAAATGTCAGAATAAACATTTAAGTTCGTTTGATTCATTTTAACTTTAAACTGTTGCATCGCCAGAAAAAAGGAAAAATTTTTTTGACTTTTAGTCTAGGAACCCACCTGCGATTTTCTGTCACACGATCATTCAGTCGCAAAAAATTGAAGACATTAATATTTAGATTTGAATGATATGAACGCACAAGGCACCAAAAAATCCTACGATGTCACGAATAACGATCACTTTTTTTAATCGCTGCAACAGAAAATCCTAAGTGCGTTTCTAGCCTGAATTCGTCACGATTTCTCGAAATCGTACAGCTGACGACTGAATAGTTGCACGGTTGAAGTTGCAAATTCGGTCCTAGTCTGACTCTTTTCAATAAATCATTACGCGTTGGAAATTATTGCAGTGTTTTTAGCATAGAAAATTTTAAAAGAAAGCAAGAAATGGGCCACCCTTTATTTATCCCACAAATTGATTTAAAGAAAAAAGATAGAAAATAAATCAATTTGTCATGATAGCAGCATATATAACTTACAGCCGCTTTTTTTGTTTTGATAACTAAGCGACAACAAATTTCAATCATAATAATTAATATGAAAAATAAGTTCTTACTCTGAAAGTTTAAATTTTATAAAAAACTCCAAGCCAGGTTGAATTTTTCTCAGCTTTTGCTTTCCTTACATACTGTATGTGCATGTGCATATTATTATGTTTGTTGTAGGTATGTATTTTATGCATGGGAAACTTATTGACGAAAGAATATAAATTCCCCCTGTACTGACCAACGAACACCATGTTACCAACAACATAAACAAAAAAGTTTTGCATTATTCGCGCATTGACTTCCAAACCAGCTTCAAAGACTTAACAAAAATAGCACTGACCACGCAAATAACCAACACCATGGTTAAGAAAAAAAGGGTAAGTGCGCTAGCGCGCAGTTTATGTGTGTGTATTTGCAAAAAGATAGGATGACTCATCTTGTGGTAATAATAAATCTATTCGTCTTTTCTTTTTTTATTATTTTCAGTTGCTTCACCTTCTGACTCTGAATACATTGCTGTATTTCCTGTACTATCCATTATTTCTCTTGGGGCTCCGTGGATCAAATTCAGGGCTCATATCACATGCAGTGGTGGCCAAAATAATAAGAGTGGATAATTTTGTTTTCTTATCATAATAGAATATATGCCTTTAACCTTTTTAACTGGAGCAAATTATGTATGTATCGAATTTTCTCCGACTTGACGGTAAAACATTTATAGTGCTACCAATCAATAATGATGATCGTTTGTAATGTACCGTTAATTTTACTTTCAAATGTCAGATTTATAATGGTCAAAAAATATGAGTGCTGTGTATTATTTCGGGTCTTTGTCGCTTATCGCAATTTTTTTATTAAATTTATGGTAAGACTTGTGCTTAAAGTGTATTATTTTTTAATAATGTGATGCGCAAAGCATGCTCCCAGGAAGAACGGCGTTTGATCCTCCAACCAATTGCCTGAACAGAATAGAGTGCTGCAACTGGAATAGCTGTCAAAAAATGTCACCGTGATTTTTTTTTACACGCCCACAATGTAGCTGTACAGCTTTCTGACATTTATGTTTCGAAAATAAAAATAAAAATGGATAATTATGAAAAAGAAGATAAGATTATTTTACGTCCTTATGAGATTGAAAAGAGTTTAAAAATCTCTTTAACCCACATGTAAGCACTCGGTTGCGATCGCAATATTGAATCGTCAAAAAGAAAAAGTAAGAAGTCCAGCTGCGTCGTATTGAGTTCGCATAGTTGAATTTGTGTGTATTCAGCATTTTGACAGCTATTCCAGCTGTAGCTCCAGTTGTAGCTCCGTCTCCATTCTGTTCAGCCCCATTAAGAGATAAAGGCAAATCATACAGTTTTATTGCAGATGCTCTTCACCGATCTCCATGTCTTCCTGCTAGGGTGATTTAGCAGCGAAATCTACCAAAAAACTGACCGAAAAAACTGGACGCCCAAAAAAAACAACAACTTTGCTGTACAAAAGAATAGTTAGAGAGGTGCTTAAAAATCCTTTTACACCATCTAACGGTATAAAATAAAATTTATCATTGGATATCAGCTCTCGTACAATCCGCAGACGTTTGCAGGATCAAAATTTACATGGACGAATTGCGAGGATGGTTCCGTTACTTAGTTCTAAGAACATAAAGCAGCGTATAAGATTTGCTTTTATAGCAAATTAATTGAACAAAATTGGTGTCACTATTATTATTTTGGTTACCACTGTATATGTACCTAGGGGCCATATTATCATAGTCAACCTATTAACGGATAACACAAATAAAACCTTTACTTCGAGAAGCTGGTCTTAAAGTAAGTTCGTATATTTTGTCTTGCTAAAATATGCCGACGAAATTTTTGAATTGAAGTTTATTAACGCAAACATAGGACAGAAGTGCCATGCCGAAAGTTGCTTCACACACCATAAGAATAGCAAAAAAGAAGTTAACAAAATTTAATAAAATCGGAAAAAAATATTTTCTTGGTTGCTAATGGCGAGCTCCAATGGAGAGAGCCTGTTTTTGTTTGCAAACTCTTTCAACAAAATAAACACGTTTCCCAATATTTTGAGTTCTAATATTCGGATCTTCAATGTTAAGATGTTCAAATCAAAGAATAATGATAGGCTAAATTTGTATTTGCTTGCAAATTACTGGGTGGAGTCCTTTGTCATTTTACATAGGTAATTAATTTGATTTTCCAAATCGCAATTCAAATGCTGATGAAAAATGTAACCATTTCTAAAACGTTGGTTTAATTATGTTGACGTCATTGAATTTGTGATGTTTTCATTTATACAGGATGTCCTGTAAATAATGGATAACCTTGCAACTGGTTGTAGCAGGCCTTATGACCTTTCCAGAAAAAAATAAAAAGAAAATATTTTCCCTGTGGTTACTATGTTATGATGTTTTTTCCAAAAGTTGTTAACAAGTACTCTTTTCCTCGAATACGTGAACGCTACGACCATGGATGAACAATTTTTACTATTTTTATATTCTTGTAATATTCTCGAATAACTGTTGTAATAGATGGGTGATAAAATTTAACAGTACTTATTGCATTTTTTTTATTATATTTTTTTAAAATATTTTTTTCAGTACAAAAATTTATTTCCGAAAAAGTTTGACCACCTCTAATAAATTAAAATTGTATGAGAACATGAGTGGCCGATTGCTTAAAAAAGTTGTCTATTTAATGCACTTTTCAAAATGGTATAACACATGCTTGTGTTTTAACGAAATAACCAAGAAAATTTGTCAATCATCTAATAAAGCTGCTTTTAACATTTTGGCAAAATGTCTATCAAAATGTTACAATAACCTCCAAATTTGGGTTGGACAAAAATTTTCTCTTTTGATGTGTAAGGGGGTTCAGTGCAAGTATAAAATTCGATTTTAGGTGTAGAAAGCCAAACCATTTGGCCACCATATTGGAAAACGAGTTCTAAAATGTTTTCCATGGCAACTTAAATTTTATTAATCTAAGAAAAAAAAACTTTGGTACAAATTTGTAGCAAATTCAATTCTCTTCAATTTATGTTAACATACTTTTTACCCTAAAGTTATAAATAAAAAAGTTATAATCAAAATTTAAACACTGACAAAATTCATATGTTTTTGATTAAATAGACAACTTTTTTAAGCAATTGGCCACTCATGTTCTCATACAATTTTAATTTATTACTTTTTCGAAAATACATTTTTGTACTGAAAAAAATATTTTAAAAAATTATAATAAAAAAAATGCAATAACTACTGTTAAATTTGACCACCCATCTATTACAACAGTTATTCTAAAATATTACAAAAATATAAAAATAGTAAAAATTGTTCATCCATGGTCGTAGCGTTCACGTATTTGAGGAAAGTAGTACTTGTTAACAACTTTTGGAAAAAACATCATAACATAGTAACCACAGGGAAAATATTTTTTTTTATTTTTTTCTGGAAAGGTCATAAGGCCTGCTACAACCAATTGCAAGGTTATCCATTATTTACAGGACACCCTGTATAATTCACGTTTTTAGAACTTAGCTTTCATATTATAATTAAGTTTGTTTTCTATATAGCTCAAAAATAGTTTTTCAAGTTTATCATTCTTATCAAGCCTTTTCTAATGTTCCCATCTATAAATAAAGAATTTCAGTTTGAATTAAATACGGGTCTGGGTCGAGGTTATCTTTTAAGGCGGGCGATTCACGTTGAGACTATCATACAGGCTATTGATCGGACTGTTGCAACGACTGTCGAAAGTACGCACACACGTTGCGAACCAGTTTAACGAACGGTGTGTCAAAAAATTCCCTTTTTCTTTTCCTAGAAACAAAATAAAAACGTGCATATAGCTTGAAGATTATTCGTAGACTGAGAAGTTCGGTCGCAAGGACTTTTTTTTTTACACTTCAGATTCTTTGTTGTAGTGAGCTTAGAGCAAGCTGCATTCTACAATCAGAGTCTCATCATGAGTGTATGTGTTAGTGGTTAGTAAAATTAAGTAAACTAACACAAGCACATACACAAAAATACAGATAATTAACAAAACTAAGACAATATACAAAATTAGATAAAATATAAACATATAAAATTAAATAATCAAAGTTAAAACATTAAAGCGAGAGTGGAGCACTGGTTCGAAACAATGTTTTTAATCCCATTTTACTCATGTTAAAATCAACAGATGAGGCGTTCAAGTTGAAAAGTTTGCACATGCGATTGAGAGGTTCGTGCGTACCATAGTTTGTTCTGTGAAAAGGAACATGAAAAAGTTCAAATCCTCGCAGGTGGTGCGATCCTCCGCGGAAATTAATGCCTACATGGGCTAACAAGTCAGGCGCATCAATTTTACCATTGATAAGTTGATGAAAAAATACCAAATCATTATTAACACGCCTTTGATATAAAGTTTGAAGTTGGAGAAGCTGAATTCTGTGTTCATATGGTGGCAGGTTATACGGATCAGCCCAGGGAAGACCTTTCAAGGCAAAACGAATGAATCTATGTTGTATTGCTTCAATACGGCTTTTATGAATTTCGTAGAAGGGTGTCCAAACTTGGGAGGCGTACTCAAGATGGGGTCGTACATAACAATTGTATAAGGAAAGAGTAACATACGGATCGTTAAATTCTTTTGCCCAGCGTTTTATAAATCCAAGCATGGAACTTGCCTTATTTACAATATAATTAATATTTTCTATGAAACCTAGATCAGAACTAAAGTGAACACCCAGATCTTTGAAACTAAAAACACGGCAGAGTGTGTGCTGTGAAATTGAATAATCAAAAGCACTCACTACTCGTTTTTTAGAGAAAGTTATAGTTTGACATTTGACTGGGTTAAGAGAAAGACCGTTTTTCCCACACCAAACATTAAAATTGTCAATATCAGCCTGCAGGAGAATGTGGTCATGACTAGATTGTATTGTTTTAAAAATCTTCATATCATCAGCATAAATAAGAATGTCACTAAAATGTATACACGAAGTAACATCATTTATAGCGAGAATGAAAAGTAACGGGCCCAAATGGCTTCCCTGGGGTACGCCCGAGTGAGCATTGAATGAGTTTGAAAGGAAGTCTCTAAATTTAACTTGGTAAGATCTATTCTCAAGGTATGATTTTATCCATGCTATAAAACAAATCGGAAAACCAAAAGCTTTGAGTTTGAATATAATAATGTTGTGACTAAGCTGGTCAAATGCTTTAGAAAAATCAGTGTATATGCAATCAACTTCATTTCCGTTTTCTAATGCAAGAGCACAAGTATGCAAAAACGTAAGGAGATTTGTAACCGTAGATTTTCTACTCACAAAGCCATGCTGTTGTTCACATATTATATTTTTAGTATGAAATGTTAAGCTCTCACAAACAACTTGTTCGAATAGTTTTGGAATGCAAGAGAGCTTTGCTATGGGCCTATAATTTTTGATATCAGTTTTTTCGCCCTTTTTAAAGATTGGTGTAGGAAACGATTTCTTCCATAAATACGGAAAACTGCCTGTCCTTAGAGAAAACTCGAACAAAAATTTAAGGGGCTGAACTAATATAAGTTTACATTTTTTTAATACTATAGGGGGAATTCCATCTGGACCAGATGAGTAATCATCATTTAATGATGAGAGAAGGTCTAAAACAGTACTCGGTGGTACTGGGATATTGTTGCAGCTAGTTTGGGCATAGGTATGTAAATCTCTAAAATAATTTTCGTCGACATCCAAAGGCTTGTCAATAAAAGAATTACGAAAATTTTTGGCAAAAGCGTTACAAATATCAACTGTTTTCTGCAACGAACAATTTTCGTACGTGAAATTAGCCGGATAACCATCAGAGTTTTTTTTCGAATTAACAAACCTCCAAAATGTCTTTGGGTCATCCTTAAGAGAACTACCCATTTCGTTTACATAGGTGGTGTATAGATTTTTTGAAAGAGATTTAAATTCTTCAAAAAGGATAAGGTATGAGTTGTGGTCTACTGGCGAGAGAGTTTTTAAGTACACTTTCCATGCTTTGTTTCTTTTATTTCGGAGTGTTCTTAGCTCTTTCGTAAACCATGAGGGACAAAAGTTTCCATTTTTTAAAATTTTTAAAGGGATAGTATTATTAATGCAGTTGTTAAGGATGGTATAAAAATTAAAAACTGCTTCGTCAATATCGCTAGACACTGATATATTATCAATACCAGATTTAGCTATTTCTTCGGAGAGTAACTGAAAGTTTGCCTTTCTGAAGTCAAAAGTATATGAACAATCATGAGGGTTACTGTTGTTAGTAAGGTGGTTGCTCAAGTCAAGAAAAATATCCAAAGGAGGATGATAATTATCTATGTTAGTTATTCCGGAACTAGACTCTAGAACCAAAGTACTATTAGCGTCTGAAGAAAAAACCAAATCGAGAATTCGATTTTTAGAGTTTTTAATACAGCTTATTTGCTGTAAGTCATTTGAAATTATTCTATCAAGAAGCAGTAACTCATTTTGAGAAGAAGTTAAAGAAGCTTCTTGATAGGATTCGTCATCAGAGGGAACCCACTCTATGTGAGGTAAATTAAAATCCCCAAGAAGTATGATGTTGCTGTTAGAGCAAGACAAGTCTCAAAAACCGCCATTCACTATACAACCATTCGGTCGTGTCGCAAGGTTCGTTGAAATTTTCAACGGACTTCTAACCTGTCATTAGTCGCACGGTCCGATGTACAGTAAGGACATTCACGGTAGAATCTATCAGGTTTCTATCGAGGTTAATTTAAAAATCCCAGATACAAGTTTTCACTCTGACCAGCAGAGGGCTATTTACCATTGTGAATGATGTCAGGGATTTGTACAGCCAGTAAGTCCTCAGCTACAAAGTGCTAGCTTCAAGTGGATTGCAAAACAGTGTTTTGCGGAATTCGTCAAGTAAACGGATTTTTGTAAAAGCAGCTATCAAATCAATTGTTTCAAAACTGAAGACTGGAATTCAATTTAATGTAGCCGTTGGAGATGACACAGCACTACAGCTTTATCGTGAACGATAATGACATGTCAAACAAATGATTAAAAAGGAGTTGGGCATCAAAGTCAAATTGGACCAGGATATATGTTAACCTTGCATGTATGGTAAAGCACACAAATTACCGCTCAGAACAAGAAGGAAAGCGACAACACCAGGAGAACTGATGTCAACGGACGTATGCGTACTTTTAAGCGACTTTTTTTTAAGATGAAAAAGTATCTGGTTGAGTTCAAGGATTTCAAGAGTAAATACGCACTCAAAGATGTTGGGTCATTCCATCAAAGAGATTCCCCAGTTTAATGGTATCACGCAGAGATTGACAGCCTCCTTACACACCAGATCAGAATGGCGCCATTGAACGTGAAAACCAATATCAGGTAGAGATTTTCAGTATATGGTGGAACTCCCTACGAATAGTGGATTGGAAAAAAGTTCAGAATCAAGCATTTGAGAATAATTGCAGCGGTAGATTATGTCAACTCTTTATCAAATCCTGAAACCTAAAAAAAAACAATTAGTAGCAAAGAGGAGGAAAGCTATGGAGAGAGAATTAACATCATTGAATGGAAAACAATTTTGGAAGCTGACGCCTTTACCGAGAGGAGCAAAAGCAATCCCTTGCAAGTGGGTTTCTTGTTTGAAAAACAATCCGGATGGCAGTATCGATAAGAACAAAGCAAGGCAAGGCTAGTGACTAAAGGTTTTAGTCAACGTTAAGGTATTAACTATAGTCAAGCTTTTAGTTCGTAGCAAAATAAGGGACTATAAGATCAGTTCTCTCCAATTTAATGTGTTAATAGTTTTCTTGTATGGGTCATTTACGTAGAGTAACCTGAAGGATACCAAGATGGTTCTGATAAGTGAGCAAAAGAAAAGTTTGTATAGGCTGAAACAGTTATCAAGGTGTTGGAACAAGTGTTTTTGGAAGCTTCATTTCTAAAGTAGGACTCAAAGTTAGTGATGCTGATCCTTGTTTGCTTATTAGGGAAAGAAAATTATACTTGTTCCCTATGTAGACGATGGGCTTATTGGATCAACTAATCAATACGAACAGGATATATTCATGGAAGAGCTAAAAAATGAATTCAAGACAATTTCAAAGAAAGCATCATTCTTCTTGGGACTAGAAATCGAACAAAAAGAAGACGAAATAAAAATCAGTCAAGAAACACATGCAAGAAAAATTCTGAATAGATTCCAATCTACGGAGTGCAAGCCAATTTCCCCAAAAACAGGGAAAGAAGAAACACAAAAAATAACTTCCCTTACCGACAGGCAGTTCGTGTACTAATGTATCTCATGGTGGGAAAAATACCAGACTTGGCATATGGCGTAAGATTTCTGTCGAGATCTCTAGAGAATCTAACTATGGAAGATGTCATTCGGGTCAAAAGAGTGTTCCGAATATCAGAAAAATATTAAAAGAGGTATAATAGTAGTATGTTATAGTGATGCAGATTTATGTGAGTGAATGCGCAAGGAGTGGACCATCAACTTCTGGAGTAGTTATCACTCATGCAGGGGGCGCTATTTCATGTTTAAGTCAAAGGGAAGCAACGGTTGAAACTTCTTTACAACTGAAGCCGAAATAGTAGCAGCAAATGAAGCAGGTAAAGAAATAATTTGGCTATGCAGATTGTTAAAAGGTATAATTCAACTGAACAAAACTCCAATTCTTCAAATGGAAAATTCTGCAGCTGTCAGGTTCGCTCAAAACCCAGAATTTCACAGAAGAACAAAACAACAAAGTATTTCTTCATCCGAGAGAAAATCACTAAAGGAAAAATTGAAATTGAAAAAAATTGCTACAACCTTCTTATCCTGGGACAGAATAACCGTTTCGGTTTTTGAGTAATACGTCACATAATTAATGTACCGCTCACGTACAAGCAATTTACACTAGTCAAACAAAAATAAAGGAACAAGATTTTTTCAATTTTTTTTTAGTGTTTTTTGAAGAGCTGTGTCTTTGTGATGAGTGGTCGTATTTAAAAAGCATTCTTCAGCTTTATGTTTCTTGTTTTGAGATTTGTTTGCAAATGTTTTTTCTAACGTAGGTACCCTTATTAAGTTATTGCAAGAAATGACACGAGGCAATTTTTTTTTTAAGGTCTTCATTTTTCATTTCAAGTTGATTCACAGAACCGTTTTTCCGCATCAAAATCTTAGATCCTCAGTCATTAAGCTCCGGCATCATTTTTAGCTCCGAAAAGTCTACTGATCAGGAGCTGAACATCATCAGCATAAAAATACATCAAACAATGTTTAGCAACTTGTAACTCATTTATTCAAAGTGAGAAGAGAATCTGTCCAAAGATGGATTCCTGTCGTACATCATTCAAAACATTGAGTAAGGTGGACGAATATGAATATCCAATAGCCACAACGCATTTGATTAGGCATGTTCAGAAAAATAAGATTTCAGAGCCCTCAGCTAAGTTTCCTCCATTGAAAAGTAAGAAAGCCGATCCAATATTTTTGCAGTTCTCAGTAATTTGGCAGAAAAACGGAGAAATTTTGCTGAGAAATACTGTTCACGAGACTGAGTTTGCTATGGGAGATTTTATTTTCCTGAATGTACATATTGTTCAGCTCTGCGCATCTATCAAAATTATTGTCAAATGTCGATTTTTGATGTTGTGTTTACGTGATACCGTCCTCACAGGCATAGCCAATTTTTATTTCTGACTATTCCAATTTTAATTTGTTGCTGTGTTTCACAGTACACAAATATAAGGTATTATACTGCGCAGGTTGTCAAAGCTGAAAGTGTCGGATATAAAAAATGGATATGAACGTGAGGAAGAAAACACATTTAAAAAAAAGAACAAGTTAAAATTGAGATTGTCAGAAATAAAAATGGCTGTGAAAGTGATGACTTATGTAAATACACGTAAAACCAACAACAAATATTGACATTTGACACAGATTTTGATATATGCGCAGAACTGAACAAAAATAAAAGCTCAAATGATATTAACTTTAATATGTGTACTGTGGTTGTGTTTAAGTCCTCACAGGCGTATCCTTTTTTTAAATTCTGACATTTTCAATTTAAACAACCTGCGCAGTATATTACCTTATGTCTAGAGTTGAAAGTATTCTGCGGCGGATATAACAGATGTTCTAAAGTGTTCGTCATTCATTTTAATAGTTTGAGCATAGTTTACAGTTCCCATGCGAAAAAAAATCAAAATATTCACAATAATTTTCCACCCATTCTATGCACAATATGAGGCAAAAAATGTTTGCTTCGTCCTAAGCCAACCACTCAGTCATTAATTTACCCAATTAATTAACTAAAGGCCTAAAAATCGAAAATAATAATTTTTGGATGCAAAAATTTTTTGCATGCAAATAATGATTTAATTTTTTTTTTTTGTGAATTGTAGGCCAACCATCAAAAAAAATATATTTTATTCACCACACATTTTTTCGCATGCAAAACAATTGCCGATCCATTGTTTTACATGACATTCCATGACAGCAATGGTTTTTTTGTTGCATGAAACTGTAAACCAATCATGCAAAATGTTATTTTCTACTACTTCACCTCAATAATTTTTTACGTGCAAAAATATTTGCATATTAGTTCGTTTACTTTTTGTCTCGAAGCTACTGTCAAATGGCACACACACAATAGGCGTGTTCAGGAAAATGAGATCTCAGGTGGCTCAGTGTCAAAAACTGAGCAAGTCAATAGGCATGTTCAGGAAAATGAGATCTCCGACGGCTCAGTGTCAAAAACTGAGCAAGCGAATCCAATATTTTCTGAGGAATCCTGTTCACGAGACTGAGATTGCTGAGGGCTCTGAGATCTCATTTTCCTGAGCATGCGTAATCCCAAACAAAATTTTATTTTTGTGTTTCTTGCAACCAAAAAAAAAATCGATCTGCAATGGTTGTAAAGAATTCGACATATTATGTGAACAGAGGACACGTATCATGCCTAATCC
Source organism: Dasysyrphus tricinctus (assembly GCA_963921185.1). Taxonomy (NCBI): domain Eukaryota; kingdom Metazoa; phylum Arthropoda; class Insecta; order Diptera; family Syrphidae; genus Dasysyrphus; species Dasysyrphus tricinctus. Next base: position 247,003,125 of record OY992530.1, read on the forward strand.
GACCCTGGATGAAGATGATTCCAACCGAAGAATTAAAAACAGAATACCTCTAAATAACAAAAAACAAAGAACAACAAGTTGAAAAAAAAATACTACAATCTTTCTTAACTATTTTGGACAACCCACAAAAACAACAACAGATAGGTACCTTACCTAACTACCTAAATAAGAATATAGGTTAATAAAATTTAGCAAATCTAGACTAGCCAGAGCGCGAATTCTTTTTCAAATAAATTTCTTTCTGCCGAGGTGAGTTATCTCCAAAATCCATTAAAATTGCATTTATGTAGTACCTACGTGGTAAAATTGATAGAAAATTTCTATTTACCTTATTTGACTGGACAATGTAGGAAATCCGGGTTAAACTGCTTCAGCTATAAAAATCAAAATGTTGATGTTCCTGGTTGGTGGAAGGTAACAAGATTTTTAATTTCCGAACTTAATTTGTTAAAAATGTTATTTTTTTCTTAATATTTTTGTTTTAAGTAAACACAAAACAGGTTTGCCGTTATTTGTTTAATTTAAATTCACAAATATATTAGAACAACACTTAAATTCGACGACGACAACGACGGACATTCGTTTCGTAGGAGATCCAGTGGCGCGGCGAAGACGGAACACGTTTTTTTTTCTTTCTTAAAACTATTTCCGCGATGGAAAACTTATAAAAACCGGGTTTAAAGAGTAGAAATTGAATTCGAATTCGATTTCTTTTTATTTTTATTCCAGTTGACAATTAAATTTATTGGGTTACTACAGTGACTAATTAAAAACAAAATAAAGTGATAGGTAATACAAATTAATTGAATCACTATGAACTGGACACTGTACAGTACTTTTTTGTTTTGCCAATAATTGCGGAACAACTTAAAATAACCTACGAATATTGAAAATCGACGAGACACAAAACTGACAATAAAACCGTCCGCTTCATACAAGCGATCTCACTCAAATGATGGAAAAGGAAATGCTGTGTAGCTGTTTGACGCTGCTATGCTGCTGCTGCTGCTGCTGGTTGGAATGGATTCCAAATCCACTCAATATTGCATTTGATTGAAATGATTATAAAAGTATGGTGAAGAGATGAATAGTGGTGGCTGGTGGAGGTGTTTTTTGAAGGCACAAACATCTCTTCTGGAGCAAATTGTGGAAAACGGGCGACGTGATGTATGGAAAAACCTGTTGTCTTCTAGTTGGGACGTTGGTTGGGATTGGGAGCTGCGACTAGAGACTTCGTTGTTCTCACAATAGGAAAATTATTTTTCTTGGGACTTAAGTTGGTCTCTGTTCTTTTGTTTGTTTCTGTTGGTTTGTTTTTCTATGGTTGCTACGCTGGAAAGAAACAATCAACAATAATAAAATGAGAGAGCCCATTGGAAGAGAATTTAATTAATATTTATGCTGAAAGCTGAATACTTTTGAGTGAGATTTGAAGCTGACTTCTGATTTTGGTCATCCATCGTTTGTATACAATTTAATGATAATTATTTTGTACTTTGAGTTAATGAGTTTTGAGAAGAAACGCCCCTGATATTTTAAATGTTCTTTCATTTTATCTAGTCAGATGTTGTTTTTTTTTAATTATTTTTATCAAATAAACTGTTTCAGGGAAGAAGAAGGTGCCCAAAACCCTACTCTGGCGAAATGATTTGATGCGTTCAGTTCTAGAATTCAAATTGCTCTATTAGGCGCCAGTTATAGCTATCATTGAAACTCATCATTGAAAATTTTAATGATTGATTTTGAGACGTTTAGGAGGCAAAATCATTTATTATTTTGATGGACGATCAAAGCTTAGCACTTAATTAATATTTCTAGTCAAACAAAATTTCAAAAAGGCCCAACTTTCCACAAAAATTGACTTTTAATTTTTCAATGATCATTGGTAAGGTAGTTCAATCATTGAAATAAGAAAAGTCTTTTTATGGGGAAAGTTGGGCCTATTTGAAAAATTTTTTTGGCTAAAAATATTAATTAGGTCTTTAACTTTATTTTTCCATCAAAAGAATAAATAATTTTACTTCCTAAACGTCTCAAAATCAATCATTAAAATTTTCAATGATGAGTTTCAATAGGTTTGTTCGATGTGAGCACTGGGGCGCACTGGGTCGCCCTGAACTCGCTCTAATGTGTTTTATGTGACACTTTTTTCACCCCAGTTTATTTGCCCTGTGTTCGATGTGTGTTCGGGGCGAGCACTGAACTCGCTCTTACGCGCCCCAGGTTTTTTCTCAGGGAAATAAATCAGAGCTGCGAAATTGAAATCAGCTGTTTGTAAAAGTTGAATGTCAAAGGGAAAGGATTAACTTTGCGAATTTTTATGGCGATATAAATAATAAATGTGAAAAATTTTGTATACTATTTTGTTACTTTTTATTCATTTATATATTAATAAATACAATGCTAAAGAAAATATATGTATATCTAGTGCTTGCATAAGGATTTTGAAGCTGCACAAAATAGTATCCAAGCAACTCAACATTTTTATCATACAAAAGTAACACTGAGGTGTTCGATGTGAAATCAAAACCCGGGCAGCCCCCAGTTCTTTGACATTTGAATGACATTCCCCAGTGCGCCCTGGGGCAGAACAAACCTAATAGGCGCGTCTTACCAACTGAAATCTCACTGAGCCCTCAATGTCAAGTAAACGGAGGCGGAATGATTTGGTGGGACAAGATTCTCCGTTGAATTGTATAAAAAAACATGTGTTATAATTTTCGTACTGAATTTGTGAAAACAAAATTTCAACAATGCCTAAAATATTTAAATGTTTGAGCACAAAGTTCTATAAAATGAATGAAAAATAATTGTAAGTTCAATATATTTTCATTTTTGTTAACATTTCACCTATATTTTGTATTTTTATACCGATTTACTATTTGCACATCACCGAGAAATTGCAATTTGGCTGTCAAATGAACAGCTGTTTTAGCTGAGATAGAACATTGAGAAATGAATCCAAAAAATTTTCGTCTCAGTAATCTCCGGAAAAAATCTCAGTGCTCAGGTGAGATTTTTTGTTCCACTTAAGAAATCTCTGAGCGCTCAGAGATTTTATTTGGTGAGACGCGCCTAATGATAGCTATAACTGGCACCTTAGGTGAAGTTTTCGATATTTCTATTATAAACTAGGAAATAAAAAAAAAGTTATTTTATGCATATAGGTAGGTATACATACATTTCCTATTTGATATTATTAGTCGAGTTCATTAATATAATATTTTGGTGTCCAGGCGGACAACTCTCTAGGTAAGGTTAGGTTAAGAGGAGTTATAACTGCGCTCGTAAATTAAATTCATCCAAAAACACAAGACCTGCCTACGTTTTTGAGCTTTCCAATGCGGACGAAGTTCACTCTGTTATGTCTGCAACAAGGAACCTATCAAACACACAGATTTCCATAAACAAAGATCTAACGTCGAGTGAAAGATCAGAGCAGTATCATCTCCGTCGGGTAAAAAGATGTCTCTTGAAAGCGGATAACAATCTTCGCATCAAAATCAAGCGCTGGACTCTTACTGTAGGTGGACGTCGTCGGTTCAAATGCAACAAAGATGGCGTTGTGAGAGCCTTTAATGAAAATGACAGAGAATTTATTCTTCAACTGCTAGGAACAGAATCAAATTACTCTGTTATACTGGATACTCATACAAATATGCAGCACTCTGGCGACAACCCATCCAATATAAATAATTAGCTAACCAAAGTCTGTCAGGTTTTATCATATAATATAGCTGGTCTTGTCAATAAAAAATTATGCAACCTGTTTTTAAATACATTTGTCAATTTGATATTTTCTTTTTATATGAAACCTTTGTCTTAACTGAACATACACAAAATTATGAAATTTATTTTAAGGAATTTAAATTATTTTGGATTCCAGCAACAAAAACACAAAACTTCGGCAGAGCAAGTGACGGATGCTTATTTGGATACCGTAAAAGTATTGAAAATATATATCAGCTAAAATTTATAAATATTCAAAATACAGTTTTTTTGAGAGGACGTTTTTCTGGGTCATTCTTAAATCTAATACCAATTTATCTAAATTGTAACCATTAAGCTAGAGATTTTGAAACTTTAAAACTTTCTTCGATGAATTTGATTCAAACAATTACATTCTTTTGGGTGATCTTAACGTCAGAACGGGAACGAAAGGATCGATTGATGTACAGGCAAATTCACCTTCTATTAGCGATGTGCGATACTCAAAAGATAATGTTATCGACAGTAATTGCAACAAGTTTAACGAGTTTTTGGAAGACATTGGCGCTTTTATTCTGAACGGGCGAGGTTTCAAAAGATTGTATTTATACAGCCCACGGGAATCCTGCTACTTTCAATATTAAGTTCGAGCGTAAGAAACCATGGTTTGATATGGATTGTCACCTAAGTAGGAGAAAATCACTTAAACTACTCCAAATTTTTAGGAGATACAACTTGGATGCTAGTAGGAAGAATTATTGTGAAGCAAACAAAAGCTATAAGGCCTTATGCAAAAGCATAACAACGTTTATACTATCAACGCATTTCAAGTCAACTTTCTGTCGTCAAATCTGCAAAAGACTGGTGGAAAATTGCAAAAGAAATACGTGGTAGCCCTTTAAATAGTGGAACTCAAATCGCAGCTTCTGAGTTTATGTTCCACTTTGAAAGTGCTCTCAACTCGGATATTTCACCGAATAATTTATACATTGAAAGAATTCCGTCAGTTTCCATCACGTTACTCGATAGTCCAATTGACCTGCAGGAACTAAAAGTAGCTATAAATTCGGCAAAAGAAAATAAAGCTCCAGACATAGATGGCATACCTTATGAATTTTATAAGAATGCAAGCGATTGTTTTATTGGAGAGTTACACGCCTTTTTCAACGAAATTTTCGAGACCGAAACAATACCATCTTCTTTCAAAAAATCAATCATCTTTCCGCTTTTTAAAAAGGGCGATGCCAGTGTTGTATCTAACTATCGTGGACTCTCGTTCTTGGATACCCTATACAAGTTATTTACCACTGTACTTTTGAACCGCTTTACAACCTGGATTGAGAACAATAATATACTCAATGAATACCAAGCTGCTTATTGAACCGGCTATAGCACTATTGATTAGATCTACAACCTTTCTTGTATAATACAACTCCAAATTAGCCAGAAAAAAAAGCTATATGCTTGGTTTGTAGATCTTAAAGCCGCGTTCGACAACATAAATAGGCAAGCTCTAATTCATAAGCTGGTAACTTTAGGTATATCGGCTAAGATGATAAGAATTATCAAATTACTGATATGTCATGGTCTGAGCATCTAAAACATAAAAAAATGCAATTAACGCAACATGGTCAAGATTCGTTATGAGCCAGCATGTTCCTCACTCAGCCAAGTTTAAAGTACACGACGCAGCTGCTAGGTCAATTATTGTGCACAGGTATGGGGGTACAAAGAGCATACACAAGTCGAAAAGCTTCAACGGTTTTTGTTAAAAGATGTTTCAACCCGCCCGTAAACACACCAAACTATGTAGTACACATTGAAACTGGTCTCTCAAAAGCATTTCTTACGACACTCGACGTCCATTTTACATATATGCGCAAAGTTTTCAGTCTACCCAGCGAAAGACTGCCTAGCATTCTTTCAGTAGCAGTATTGCAAACAAATATTTATTGGGCCCAGGAATGGTCAGGTCTTTTCTAAGAGGGAATTGCTTTCAGTCTCGAAATAAACCATATAGATTGGAAACAAGCTCATCATACGGTTTTGAATAAACTTAAGGAACAATTGTGGATGTCTTTTCCCGACCGTGCTCTGCAATCGCAATTTCATGATGAATATTTTAACCTATCCTTTGTCAATGTACCCAACTATTTCGATGACTCAAATTCAAGGGATATGATAAGTCTTATTTTAAAAGCAAGATGCGGACTACTCGATTTGAATGGAAGGGCTTTTCGAAATGACACCGTTGGTTTGTGCACCATTATGTAACCTGGATGCAACAGAGAATTCCTACCACTTCGTCAGCATTTGTCCAATCTTCAAAACTTACCGGCGAATATTTCTTGGAGCTGAAACGATTGATCGCACAGAGTTTCTCAAGATACTGAATGGCGAATGCTACTTAAAACTGTATACATTCTTAAAAAATGCTATCAATTACAGAAACCTAATTGTAAATGAATATAACTAACTTAAATTCAAGCTAAGCTTAAATTTAATTTGTAAAACTTTTAGCCTGACAGACAACTTTAACAAGTTATTGTCCTAATTAATTTAATAAACCAGCATAATATTGTTTTTATAACTACTGTTTCAAGAAAATAAAATTATTTTATCTATCTATCTATCTATCTTTTAATGCGGCAAGCCGCATCGTCTCACTCGAATCTCTGTAGATCTATTGGGTAAGGGGAGGGTATTATGGGAATGTTTAGTTGTGTTGGGCCTCTTTGAACCATCCGGAATTTTGGGTGAATTTCAGGATGTTTTTAGTGGACTCCATCAGACGATCTTTCGTTTTATCTTGCTTCCAATATCCAATCCCACATCTGCCAAAGAATGTCTTTTCTAAGATAGCCTTGATGATTGTGCCCTCCAAGCCTTTATGGTGTTAACACACGCAACACTGATTCAAGCCTCTGCCAAGTTAGTGGCATCTCAAATTTCATGGGTAGGCAACTGGACCTTATTTTCACAACAGACCCCATCAACTCTTCTGTATCACCTAGTCCCCTTTCTCTTTCGACCATCGACAACTTCCATCCTCCGCTTCTTCTCTCATTCTTTCACGAATCTCCATTACAGTCCACCCCCCCCCCCCATATGGATTTGTCTTCTTACAACTTCCACAAAGCAAACTTTCGTCTAATAAATGAATTATTTAACAAAATCTCATTCAATTTTGACAACTTAACCGTTAATGATGCCTTAACTTTATTCTACAGAGAAATATTTAATTCTATTTCTCTTTTGTTCCTCTTTCCCGCCACAATACCTCGTCTACTTCTTCACCTTGGTATAATCGCAAACTTCGCTCTCTGCGAAATAAAAGAAATAAGTTGTGGGAAAGTTACCTCCGCTCTCGATTGACTATTCTAACTATCTTGGTTCTTATCTCCATTTTACCGACCTATACAATTCCCTTTACCAGCGTTATCTAACAGAAATGCAATCCAACCTTATCAAAGATCCTAAGTCATTTTTTCAGTTTGTTAACTACAAAATAAATTCTTTCTCTTTCAATAACGTAACTTCGAGTGATCCTAGCACTATTGCCAACCTTTTTGCCACATTCTTCAAATAATCTTTTTCTGATGACTTCTTTGTTCCTGATTCTGCATATTTCAATTACCTGAAAAGTTTTTCTCTTGGACCGCTTCTCCCTCGAATTGTCAATCCCTATCTCATCGAATATAAATTGAATCAATTAAACGAATCAAATGCCGGTCTACAACCACTAACCTTCACCTTCTCAGCCTTAGAGAAAGGCTACGAAGTCGATGCTTTCTTAACCGATTTCAGCAAGGCCTTCGACAAAGCTTATTCTTTTCAAACTGTCCACTCTCGGATTTGAACCATCTTTGTTAAAATGGATTTGTCTTTACCTTGAAAACCGTTATTACAGCCATCGATTTAGGTCTGCCACCTCTTGCAATTTCTTAGCTACCTCCGGTTCCCCCAAGGCAGCCTACTAGGCCCACTTTTATTTATTCTCGCTATTAACGATTTAGAAAGGGTCATCAAAGATTCTTCTATCTCTCTGTGCGCCGATGATATCAAGTTCCTCAAGACCATTTCCTCCACGCATGACTCTTCCCTTATTCAACAGGATCTTGACAGTTTTTCGGTTTGGTGTCTAAAACTAGCTTGGAGCTAAACGTCGCCAAATGCCAATCAATCACTTTTTCACGCAAACGCATCAATTCTCCTCCCCGTCTCTACTTGCTCCATAATCAACCCATATCCATCGTTGATAATATTCACGACCTTGGCATTTTATGTGACCCAGAGCTTAATTTTCTCACTCACATAGACGATATAATTCTCAAAGCAAACTCAGCGCTCGGCTTCATCAAAAGATGGTCCACAGAATTCTCCAACCCCTATGTTACCCGGTCTTTACATATGTACATAATATCATTTGTTCGTCTTTTCCTAGAATACCCCTCTCAAGTTTGGTCCCCTTACCAACTTACTCACACTTCCAGAATTGAGAGCATCCAGCGTCGTTTCTTACGATTTGCTCTTCGAAGTCTATCGAGGAACAATCCTCTGATTCTGCCTCCTTATCTAGACCGCCTTAAACTAATCAACTTGAATCCGGTAGATGAACGAAGAGAAATATCAGACATTCTCTTCATTCATCGACTTCTCTCTGGTTCCGTTGACTGCATATCGCTCTACAACTCTATCTCTTTTAATATTAACCCTCTTAAAACACGTAATCCTCGTCTCTTTTATATACCCATCTACCGAACCTCTTATGGCTCTAACGAAAATTTAAATATGTGCTCCTTCGACTTTAACATAAGTACTCCTTCCTTAAAACACCGACTTCTGAACCGCTCAACGCCTCACGAACCTTAGCTTAAGATCATAGTTTTTAAGTTAGATTAAGAATTAGCTTGTATTAAGCCAAATAAATGGGGGTTTTGCCCCCACCAAAATTAGTGGCAAGACAGAGTTGCCCCCAATTATTCGACGAAGTATTTTCCTAGGGCTGCTTTCCTGGTTTTGGCTAGGCTGGGGCATTAACAAAGGAAGTGAGGAGAGCCCTCTTCCACCTCTTCATATTGACACCCTCTGCATAAAACAGATGGGCTGATACCCATTCTGCTCATGTGGATTTCCAATCAGTTGTGGCCCGTTAGGACTCCCACTAGGAGCAATAATTAAGGCGTGTTTATCTTGAGTAAATATTCAGTTTTTTTCTTCGATATGTTCGGCCATACATTTCTTGAAACCCGACAAGTGTCAAGTGATGATCATCTGACGTCTGCAGCTTCAAGGAAATTCTACTTTTTTCCTGCTCCAGTGGTATAAATACCGAAGATTCGATTTGGCTTGGATCAAGAGATGATCCGTTTCTGGCCAGTTCACCTGCCATTTCGTTCCCGAGAATATCACGATGTCCCAAGGACCCATATAAGGGTCCCATATAATGCTACATTTTCACCTAACGCTAATCTGAGATTTAATAAGATTTACCTCAAATCTTCTTTAAATCTTGAAGATTTACCATACAAATATATTTCGTAAATCTTGGAGGTTAGAAATTAATCTTGTTAAATCTTCCTAGGACAAATAGTTTTACAAATCGAACTAACTTTTTCTTACATGGTGCTGAACGATTCATTCGAGACTCGATTCAGTTCTTCATTGTTTGACACGAATCAAACATTCTGTCTCTTTCGCACTTCATAAGAAAAATTGAAACTCCATTTGCATTTTTGAAGGTGCTGTCAGATTTAATCTTTTTTAAATCTTTTTGTGCGGTGGAAACACCAAAAAAATTTATTTAATCTAAACTGAGATAAAACTTTGGTGGAAACACAGCATAAGGTGCCTTAAGATCTCATCCCCATATAAGGTGACTAAAGATCTCAGAGTTCAGTTCGACAACGATCTATCAGTTTAGACTTTATAGTGATTGAAGAAATAGCTTTAATTGCAGCCTGGCTATATTATGAAGATGTCTATATTGCTATTGACTACTTCATGAAAGGCAAGATGTTTCGCGGCTTCGCAAACTGCAAGCACCTCCGCTTGGAATACACTGCAAAAGTTTGAAAGCTTTATTGATCTGTTTATAGGTGGGTTTTCCGAGTAGATACCTGACCCTTCCCTTTCGTCTGTTTTGGAACCATCAGTAAACACCGAAATATGATTTGCATTGATGACCCTGTTTTCTTTCCAGAATTTTCTACTAGGGATATCTGTCATCGCCACTGGCTCTTTTTCCAACTATAACACTGTTTAAGTCTAAAAGCACTTTTTGCCGCCAGCTCTTTGGTAAACATATCGAGTGGAGCTAGTGAAAGGGTAGTTTCTAGGGCTGCTGTAGGTGTAGTTCTCATAGCACTGGTTGTGCCAATAAAAGTTAGTCTTTGAATTTTGGTCATGGTCTTTAGATTGGTTTCCTTATCTAGGGCCGGCCACCAGACCATGCATGCGTACGTTAGTATTGGCCTTATTATGGCTGTTTACATCCAATGAATGGTTGTAGGGCAGGACCCCCATCTTTTATAAAAAAAATTCGACTACACGTATATAATGCTATTGAAGCCTTTTTCTATTTTTCTTTAATATTCTCTTTCCAGTTCAGTTTTCGGTCAAGTACAACACCAAGGTATTTGGCGATATCCGAAACCTGAAGCGAAGTTCCGTTTATGGTTGGCGGGTTTATGTTGGGAATATTGTTTTTCCTTGTACAACACCACCAATTCTGTCTTTAGTGGGTTCACGTTAAGTCCACAACTGCTGGCCCAATTACTGAGCTTGTCGAGGGCTACCAGTAAGAGATCGCATAGAGTTGGGACAAATTTTCCTGAGGCCATTACCACAATGTCATCGGCGTTTGCGATGAACTTGATACCAATTAGATTTAGTTAAACCAATATTTGGTTGACTACAAGAAGCCAAAGCAGAAGAGATAGGACTCCACCCTGTGGAGTTCCCCAGCATGTTCTAACTTTTAAATAGGTATCACCCATTTCTAGATTTACGAGCCTTGTTTGAAGCATGGAGTCAATCCACTTTATCAGTTAATGGGTCAATGCTGATCGAGGTCAATGCTTGTCGAAACGCACTATTATCGCCATTGTTAAAGGCCCCTTCTATGTCAAAAAATGCCACCAGGGTGAATTCCTTGAACTGGAATGATTTTTCGATTGCACTTCATGAAGTGCTAACTCAACAGATTTGCCCTTCATGTATGCATGTTGGGCCTGTGAGAGCACGCCATCGTTAAGCGTTAGGCGAATATGAGTCTTTACTAGTCTTTCCAAAGTCTTGAGAAGAAAAGAGGAGAGAGCTTATAGGCCTAAAATCTTTCGGTTCGGTGTGGGTGGGGTTGCCAGCTTTCGGAATGAAGATGATATTGACTTCTCTCCAACTCTCCAAAAGTGTAAACCAGAATTGGAACAATAACGTCTTCAGAACTTTGGAGCATAATAGGAATTATTCCATCTGGCCTTGGAGACTTGTATGCTGAAGTCACCTTTCTGCTATCTACGATTTGTTAGAAATTACACTTATGTTGGGGCCTCTGGAGATGTATCAGTAGTACATCCTGGGAAGTGAGTGCTCAAAAGTGATTCTTAATAGCGTTTTCGTTTGGTCGTCCGGAAGCATTCCGAATGCTTCTGAAAACGTTCGTTTGGCACAAGATGACAGTTCTTCTTCTGAAAAGAAGAGACAAACGATTCTGGATTTGAAGAAAGAATCAAAACCAGAAGCACACATACATGCGCACAATTGAAACGTCAAAATCGTCAAAGGTAATTTGTTTGTTAGTTGATTTTGGAATTGTGATTTTGCATTATACAAAAAATTGGAGTTGAAAGGAACCAATATTATAAACAAAATGGATAGAACAAACATTTCATCCTCCCCATTATCTTTATTTTGTTTACCATGATGTGGAATTTTTCCTAAGATAAGGAGTTTGCTCAAAGTAAAAATCCAAGGTGGAGACATTCGTTGCTGTTATTGAGGAATATCAATGTTCCGAGAAACAGCTGTGTGAATGTTACATCACCCAAATGCAACAGCCAAGTGCACAAATACAATTAAACCCAAACTTCAGAATAAAGAAAAGGGTTGCAACTTGTTCGTTTGGCATTCTGGATCGGAGAGGTCCGGAGGCTTCTTCCGGAATACCAAACGAAAACGCTATAAGTCTCTGAGCAGGAATCTGTCCAGGTTTTATCAGGTCTTTTTAGAAAACCACGAGAAGTGTAAACCTAAGCCATAACTTTCCTGAGCCTAGCAGCGTCGCGTCATTTGTTGACTCAATTTCTTTGCAAAATGTTTGCCAGGCTGCCCTTTTTGCATAGGTTGTTCGCTTTTTGCTGATCTTGAAAAGATCCCAGTCAGCAGGTTCATTACTCTCTTTCGCTCTATTGAAAAGCCTCCTTGAGTTCTTCCTGAGGATAGATAACTCTTTGGACCATCATGCGGGGTTGGGTTTACCTTTTCCTTTGGTAATGGGGCAAGAACTTTCATAAGCTTTTTTAACGGCTAATGTTAGTTCATTGATATGTTTTTCAATATCGGAGCGATTTGTCAGCGGTTGATTTTCATATTGACCCAGATCTTGAAGGCATCCCAGTTTGTTTTTCTGGGGTTTCTAAAGAGTTTTGTGTTCAATATGGAATGTTATCATTCTATGGTCAGAGAATGAAACATTACTTGAGACTTTCCAGTAACTGACTTCAATAGAGTCGGAGTTAGTGGAAAGTGTAACTTTGAGAACTTCTCTTCTGTTTCTAGTATAACGAAGGTTGGTTCGTTACCTTTATTTGAAATCAACAAATTTTTCTTAAAAATATATTAAAAAAGTAACTCACCTCTTTTATTTGTGTCTGAGCTCCCCCACTATAGATGATAAGCTTTTGGGTCGCAACAAACCAGGAGGTCCCAAACGTTCTTACCTGTCAAGGTGGTAACAAGGTCATCAAGAGCAGCTGGCGGCGGAGGCTCTGGTGAATCACCTGGCTTTTAGACGGAGGCTTCTATATGGGGAGATAAGAGAAAAAGATTTATAGATTTTTTCGCCACTATGCATGTATATACCATAGTATATAGTTACCATTTGTAGGCCCTTTATTGAAGTATAGGGTATAATCTTTGGACCTTAGTCCGCAGATCCTACCACTGTTGATCCAGGGCTCCTGAATATAATCTCTTGACAACAATGAGGGTCAGGGTGGCCGAGGGAACTTACTATGCTGGAGGTTTATCTGGAGCACATTCATCGTAATTTCTTATTTGTTTTTTTTTTTTTGTAGGTTGGCTGCCGACATCGGACGCACCTTGACCTCACTGATGCCGACCATCAGCTTGAAACCTTTGGACGGAAGCATGGCCATTGTATCACGATTCAACATGACAATGGCTTCCTATCCTGTTTTTGAGGGAGCTTCTATATCCAGAACCTTCCAACTGCTGCAAGGAACGTCTGAGTTCTGACCCCGGCGCACAGTGGTGCATTTTGTATGGGAGATCGGAAAAAAATCTGAACTATAAAACGGAGAGCAGTGAAATTTTGCACACATCTTTGGGCTTACACACTGACAAAATTTGGTTTTAAAAAAATTAATAGAAGAAAAGTTATTGACATTTTTCAGAATTGTAGAGTTTATTGACTTTTATGAAAAAAAAAATAATTTGTAATTGTTTTTGTTTTGTTTTTATACCATATAATTAAATACATTCAAAATAGTTCTAGCATATATCAAACATAGGAAATAAATAGGTCAATAAATAAATAATTATATATAATAAGATGTTTGTTCTTCGGTTCAGGCCTTAATTGGGTTATAAATGGATCGAATGATACCATGATCATGTGAAAAATATCCTCATTCGTCGATAACCGTGAAAATTTTCCTGGACTGATGGGTCCTATAGTACTTGTAGTCCTTATTCCTGCTTTCTTGGGCCTCTTCTGAAAGTGATCCAACTGGCAAGGATGCACTTTCTTCTGCTCCGGGCATGTGATACCAAGGGTATACCGAAATCGCAAGTTTAGCGGTCTCTTCAGAATAAGCCTCAAATTTTTGGATATCGATTGAAAAGTTGCTGCAAATAACTTCCAATATGACTGCGAGTCTCGTTATCAATCTAATGTCTATTTTGGTGATATCTGCAGCCAAATTTGGACTTCCGAAAAATCTTGCCAATCTCTTTTACTTCTATGTTTTCTGGATAAAAAGATTTGTTTTGTCTGAAAAATATCCTTGTACTTCGGGAAAATATTATAACCAATTTCTTTTATGGCTTTTTCTATTACTTCGCATTGGTACTTGGATAGTTTGGTTTGAGTTATAAGAGCTAAAGCAGCATCTCTAACAAATGCTAAAAATAGGAAAAATACAAACAAATCAGAAATCAGTACATCTGTTGTTATTTATATTTTTAAATCTAAAATACGTACCTTCCAAAAACAAAGTAGATGATGATGCAGCATTTATAAGATCCTGTGAGACCGAACGTTTTAGTTCTTCAGCTTTATATCTTTTGGTCCGGTCAGTGCACGGTATGAAGTCCTTCCTCTAGGTCTACCACGAGCAGAAACATTTGTCTGGTCATCACTGGTCACTGCCACTTGTTAGGTGAATCACCAATTCACCAGTTAACTAATCACTATATTTTTCTTAAAATTTGGATTTGGAATAGCTAGTTCTTGTTTACTTTTGTTTAAAATGAGAAAAAAATCTCTTTTAACTGCTGATATACATAACAACGGCAACAATCCCTTCAATTGAAACTTCATACAAATCACTACATATAACTTAAAATAAATTGAGACATTTTTAGTGGATCTAAAACTGTAGCTCAAGGGAAAGAAGATTCAAATATTAATTCTAGTGCACTCGGTTCTAATCCCAGCTAAAAGACGATTTTTTTACGTTCTGTTTATTTTGGAAGCTTAATTAACATGTTATTAACCAGAGAAATTAAGTTTTAACAAGCAGTCATGAAAGTGCTACTTTTTATGTCAAAAAGTTATTGCAAGAAAATGCACGAATTTCAAAACCAAAGGAAAAGGTAACTTTCCGTTACATAAATTTCCCAAATTTTAGGAAAACAAAGAACAGTTATATATCTACACAAAAACAAATGAAACAACTCCATATTACAAATTTAATTTTTGGTATTTTTTTTTTCAGCTTTTGCACCACTGTGGCGGAGGTTTTCTAGGAGTTCCTTAGAGACGCCGGCATGTGAATGTGGACTTTGGGTTTGGTTTGGATTTCACTTTTGGAGGCAACTTTTAGAGTTACCCCTTTGAGTAAACCTCTAAGGCGGACACATTTAATTGTACGCGAATTTGCTCTATAAGTTGCATCATTTTCTATTTTGAATCTTATTTAAATTGGAAAGATATGATTCATGCACAAGGATTCATTACGCCCAAAACGGTTGAGAATAATAGTAGGGGAGCCCACTAAGGGATTTCGGGATTTACTCGAGCGCGTCAGGTTAGTATAAGGGGGGGGTACCTTGCACCCTGCTGAGTACATCTACCATATATCAGTCCTCTATGTAGGGCCGGGCGCCTAGGGCAGGCTGTCAGATTAGTAAAAAAAAATCGATAGCTCGAAACACTCGAGCGCGTCAGATTAAGATAAGGTAGGTTAATTACATGCTGAAAAGTGTGTATTTCAATAATCTGACAATTTGAGTGTGACCTAAGGTAGTGGGAGGGTTACAAACTTGCAAAAAAAAATTGTGACCTGGACATTCTCGAGCGCGGTTGAATTTTTTTTATTGTGAAGCAAATAATTCTAGGATAACGGGAAAAGTATAATCTGCCATTTTGGAGGTAAAGGTGATTTTCGAAAAAAAAAGACTTAAGTGGAAAAATAAATATTAAAAATCAACGACAATACTTAAAATGCAAAAAATAACAGTTTTAAAAGCCAAAAATCTGTTTTTTAATCCTACATTTAAATTATATTATTTGTGCTAATAGTTTTCAAAATATTTGCATTTAAACTCAAAGTTTTTATGAAAAAACGCAAAAAAAAATGTTTGGATCAATTTTTCTCAAAATTGTGAAATAAAAAACTAAATTTTCTTTTTGTGGTCAATGCTCGTATTAGTTTTGAATCGAACACAAAAAACCGGAAGCTTTTATGTCTTCTAGTTTTAAAGAAAATTGTAAATTACTGATACTCTTTTTTATGAGATTATTATATTATATCATTATGTAGCGGTTCCCATTAGTAGCTATTGACATTGGAAATAGAGAATACATTCAAAGTTATAAAATGCAAACGAAATTTGGCAAACAGCGAACTTCGCACATACCCCAAATCCTATAGAGCCCAAGCAGGGTGGTTGCATACATAAGGTTTGTTCGTTGTTCCCTGCCCCAGGGCGCACTGGGGAATGTCATTCAAATGTCAAAAAACTGGGGGCTGCTCGGGTTTTGATTTCACATCGAACACCTCAGTGCTACTTTTTTATGATAAAAATGTTAAGTTACTAAAGTACTATTTTGTGCAGCTTCAAAATCTTTATGCAGGCACTAAATTTCCAAATATTTTTCTAAGCATTCCCTTTATTAATATATAAATTAATAAATAGTAACAAAATAGTTTACAAAACATTTCACATTTACCATTTATTTCGCCATACAAATTTGCAAAGTTAATTCTTTTCTTTTGACATTCAACTCTTACCAACAGCTGATTTCAATTTCACAGCTCTGATTTCTTTCCCCGAGAAAAAACCTGGGGTGCGTGAGAGCGAATTCAGTGCTCGCCCCGAACACACATCGAACACAGTGCACATAAACTGGGGTGAAAAAAGTTTCACATAAAACACATGAGAGCGAGTTCAGGGCGACCCAGTGCGCCCCAGTGCTGTCAGCGAACAAACCTATAATCTTACTTTTAAAACGCAGCCGTAATGCTGGCAGTGCAAGCAAATTAAAAATATGAGCCGTTTTTTTTGAAAGTGGAATAAGTCCACTTTTGGAAAAAAATGAGTTAATGGTGAATTCAATAAAATAATTGTATCCTCTTTTTGTATTAATAATCTTGTACTCAATACAGCACGATTTCTACCTGAATTCAACAAATTAAAAATATTGTAAAATGTATTGAAAATAATTTTTTTTTTTTAAATGGAATAAGTCCTTCTTTTGTTATAAGCATAGTTTTGGAAAATGTATAATTACGATTATTATTGATTAGAACGATTTTCAGCGTGCACTATCCCCTCATAGGAATCAGTTTGGTCTCTAAGAACAACATCATAGACAAGAAACTTTATATTTGCTCTAGAAATTCGAATGACAAGTCATTTTACTAATTTTGATTAGTTTTAGTTAGACAAAGCTATTTTTTAAGAGTTATTAGAATAAGGTGAAACAAAAGTATTGCTTTATTCTCCATATGTATTTGAAATATTGTTCGTATGACAAGTTTTCTATTAGTGCAAAAAAAAATCAAACTTGACATTAACCCATAATACGAACACACAAAAAAGTGGATGCCGCAATTCTATACGTCTGTCTTTCTGAATGTCAAGCTACAGCTTAGATTACTGAAGCGAAATTTGAATTTTGAATTCGAATTTTTTGTTAATTCCCTATAGAAGGCAAATACATTTTTTTTTAACTCTGAAAATACCAGCACTTTCGTTAAAGAAAAACGTATACACATGTAAGCATCTCAAAAACGACTTTAATGATTTTGATAAGTCTGTGAGTTGGCATGGTGTACCTTTCTGGTAAAAGCTAATTTTACCAAGAACTCTCTTAAACGATAGGTACCCATCAAATTGCGTTTATTTTTACTTTCGATTTGCTCATTAGCTCCTCTACAGATTTCAATTATTTTTTTTTATGCGAATTAATAATATTACATATCAAAACTAAACAAAAAATGGAGTTTTAAAAAGTACTAAAATTTCTGTTTCAAAATTAAATTGATAAAAAAACGGGCTGATGAATTTTTTTGGAACCAAGGTATAACGTTTATTAGTAAATAGTACCTCAAATTAGTTTACCATTTTTTTTTAATTGTTATATCTATAATATAATATAATAGTATAATACCTACCTATGTAAATAATTTCCTCATAAATTTTATTATTCACGTAATTAAGTTTTTCTTAATTCTATATTACTTTTAACTCTAAAATAACAATTCAGTTACACAGTGCCTATATAAAAATATGGACTTAAATTTTCTTGATTTTTATTTTTTATAATTTGTTATTATTGAAAATGGAATAAGTCCATTTAGGGCTCAAGTCCCGTTTAATTTTTTGGAGAATTTTAATGAATATTTTTGCTTTTCAAAATTCAACATTTTTATAGCCTTAAATGCGTCACCTGAATTTATTAACTTTTGCCTACATTTGTAAACACATTGAAACGCAAAACCTTAAATATCTCGAAACATGAAAAAATGGACTTATACCACTTTCAAAAACAACGGCTCATATATCAAAAATGTAGGATCAGTAACTTGCAATTTTTTCAAAAACAAGAAGACACAGAACCTTCCGGTTTTTTGTGTTCGATTTTAAATTAATATGAGCATTGGCCACAAAAATAAAATTTAGTTTTCACTTCACAATTTTTAGAAAAATTGATCCAAATTGTATTGTATGCTAATATTTTGAAAACTATTGACATAAATAATTTAATTTAAATGTAAGATAAAAGTACCGATTTCTGGCTTTTAAAACCGTTATTGTTTTGAATTTTAAGTATTGTCGCCGATTTTTAATATTTTTTTTCATTTAAGTCGTTTTTCTCGAAAATTGCCTCTTCCTCCTAAACGTGGCGACATAGATGCCCCCTCCCATAGTAAGAAATGCTTGTACACCTTCTAAAAAAAAAAAAAGTTTTCAATTTCTGGCGTCCAAGTTATTATACTCTCCCCTGTGATTGAAAAAATCCTGAATAAAAATGTTTCTTCTTTTCAAATCGTCAGATTAAGAAAACCCCTCCAGATAATCGTCAGATTAAGGTTCAGCACATGTAGGACATCAAGTTGAATCACATATATCAAAATCTGACGCGCTCGAGTATTTCAAAATGGCGATTTTTTTTTTGCATTTTCAAGAAGCTGCCGCAAGCTTGCGTCACATCCGAATCTTTTCTTGCATGTGAGCATCCTTGGGGGTCACGTAACATCCCCTATTAAAATCTGACGCGCTCGAGTAAATCCATTTGTTTTCCAATTTCTACACTTCCATACAGCTACCCCCACCACGCAAACCGGCAGATTAACATACCATCTCTATAAGAAAGACCCAGGCCATATACACTATCAATATTTGACGCGCTCGAATATGTCCACGTGACTGTTTTTTTTAACATTTTTGAACACCTGTAGATGCTCCCCCCACCGATGAAACGGTATAATTTACTAACATTTTTTTCTCTCCATCATCAAATCTTCAAAATCCATTAGGTCCCAACGACGCGACGCTCGAGTAAATCCACATTTAGCATCGTGGGCTCCCCTACTATAAGACCAATTTAGTTGATCTTTGCAGTGGATTAAGTCTACAGGGGATAGCACAAGATTAAAAAAAAAAAAAACGCACCTCATACTCTACCCCTTGGGTGGTGCGGAAAAGAGTTAACGTGGGCGGAATAAGAAAAAATTAACTTAGTTATTACTTACTTTAACTTTCTGTTACTTTTTTAGGTATGTATCTGCTTAAAGAAAATAAAATACTTTTAAGATCATAATGAATATTAATTATTAAAAATAATACAGTTTCATTGCATATCATGTATGTATACACAGAGGCCGAGATATTCACAAAAAAAAAAGAAAGCATTTTTATGGGTCAGTAAACTGACGCGTCATTTTTAATTCATGAATAACTTGGCTCTTATCGTAATGAACTATTTTTTTTTATTTATGCCCGGAAAATATTTCACCCGAAAAGTTTTTGTTCCTCCGGAATTTTTAAAGCTATTATGATTTTCGCCCGAACTTCCCTTGGCTTAAAATAAACAAAAAACTTGCGCAAAGAGCACCAGCACTACCTGTTTATCTTTTGTTCACCTTCAAGAAATAAGTGATAATTTAAAGGAGGGTCCACACTTTGCCGATCAACATTGCTGGTTAACATTGTCGATCAACAGTGTGTGTATAGTGTGTACGTCAAAAACTTTCGTAGCAACAATTTGTGTGGATTGGAATTTTTTGATCGATGCGTCACGATCCAACCGAAGGGTTCGGGTTCGAATCCTGGTGGTACCTAACTTTTCTAAGTTCTAAACAATATTATTAACATTAAATACTTATTTTCAAAAAATATTGCATTATTCATCTAATACAAATTTGTTAATAACGCACAAAACTAATTATTTATGTTCATGAAATTAAAGCGCTACAAATGTTTTTAATAAAATAAACGTTTTCGATTACTCCATTTGATTGAATCGGGTTGCGTTCGGGTCAACAAATGTTGATTGGCATTGTCGATCAACAAGTCTACACTTACTCAACACTGTTGATTAACGATGTTGATTTACACAATTCAACATAATGTGGACACGGCTTAAGATCTTAATTACGATACATTTTGCCCGAAATGAGTACTAACAAAAAAGAGGACATTTAATTTTTGGGGTGAAACTCACAATAGGCGAAAAGTGAAATGTCAATTTTTCCGGGCGGAATGTTGTTCACGTGAAACTCATAATGAGGCTGATTAAATTCAAGACAAAAAAAAAAACTTTAAATGAACTATGACTTTTTTCTATTTTGTTTAAACAATTGAATTTAAGTTGATAGAATGTGTTATTATATAGAATAAAACTTTTTAATTTTAACTTTGCGACATACTGGGGCTGAGATATTATTTAAAACCTTAAAACATAAATTTGCGTGGGAGCGCTGACTTACCTATGTTCATTAATTTATTTCTTGGCTTATTTTAGTCACCAAGGGTTGAATTTTTTTAAATTGAAGGTTATTACAAAGACTTTAAAAGTTTCAGTTTAGTTTAGTTTATTTTATTTCGGGTAAAGACTAACACAGTAAGATAAATCTTATAAGGTAGTGATAGTTTATGATTTTACAAAGTTCAATTTTATGTATCATACATTAAATATTAATTCAAAAATGAAAAAAGAGAAGAACAAAAAAGGAAAAATTGACGAATAAAAGATGTAAGATATAGGTTAAAAATTGAAAAATTAAGTATTAGGTATAAAGATAGGAAGAAAATAAAAAAGAGAAAAAAAATTTTTAAAGAAGTTAGTTGCTTTGACTTAAAAAGAAAAATCTCAATCTATTTTGAAACTGTTGTGCTCCGCTTGATTCTCGCAAATATAGTGGGAGTGAATTCCAAAGACGGATTGCAGCAATTGAAAACTGCCTCTCAGAAGTGAGACATGTGAATCGAGGGAGTATTAAATGATATGATCTGTTTGATGCCGGAAACCGAAGAGTTTCGTATAAATATGCTGGCTGTCTTGTCCTTACAATAGTAAAAAGTATGTTTAAAGTTCTAAACTTAATAAAATTTTCAAACGACATATTGAGGAGGTTCATAGACAGATGTGAGACGTGATCGTATTTTCTAAGGCCAAAAATATAACGAATGGTACTATTAAACGCTACCTTCAACTTTTTCCTGCTCACAGAATCACAATTATTGTATATTTCGCACCCATACATAAGAACTGGGATGATTAAGGTTTTGGCAAGAATCATTCTGGTTTTCGGTGGGGTGAACTGCTGAACGGCCCACAAAGATCTAAGAACTCCATAAGTTTTTCCTACAATAGAACTAACGTGATCGCTCCATGTTAATGTTCTGTTGAACACCATGCCTAGGTTTCTTGAGGTGTTTGCGAATTCTAGGGGGATATCATTTAAAAGTATTGAAGGAAAACAAGATATATCTATTAACTTCTTAGATATTACAAGACATTTGCATTTTGTTGGGTTAAGCGTCAAATTCTTGTTTAGTGCCCATGCAAAAATATGTTCAAGCTCCTCGTTTATAGTACATACGCAGTTTTCTATGAGACCTAAGGGACAACTTTTATAGATTTGTATATAATCGGCGTAATACATTTGCTTAGATACATTTGGTATGATTGAAGCTATTTCGTTAGCGAGAATTAAAGGGGAGCCAAAATCGATCCCTGAGGAACACCTCGTTTGATAGGTAAAAACTCGGAAAGCTTATTTTCAATACATACGGGTTGTTCTCTGTCAATAAGGTACGAGGAAATCAATTTGATAGCATCTGGTGAAAGATTAAACTCAAGATGCAACTTTCTCAAAAGAACAGAGTGGCTAACCATATCGAAAGCTTTAGAAAAGTCTAGAAGAACCAAAAAGGTAACACAACCGTCATCAAGATTTCCTCTTATGTCTTCAATGAATTTCATTAGTGCTGTTGTACAGCTGTGCTAAGGGCGGAACCCGGATTGAATGCTTGCTAAAAAGTTGTTACGCATTATATAATCATTAAGTTGTTTTTTGCATTATTCGTAAGTAAAAATAAAAAACTGAGTTTTTCTTTTAATAATCAAGAAAAAGTGATTTCAAAACAACAAAAACTTACTTAAACTAACTATAACTTTTTTGTATTTGTTTAATCAAATTAATTTAATTTTAGGCCCCTATCGATCCATGAAGAAAATCAGATAGTGCTTCTGTGCGCAAGGTCAAATGACACAATGACTGGACTATATCTATCCTCCGCCTCCCCCTTCCTATTATCCCGTCTGCGTGTGGTAATTTTTTTAGGGTTGGTAAGATATCGTATCTTTTTCTCTCCTAATTCTCTTTTCTGATTTTTTTAACTCTTTCTGTTCTAAGGACATTCAATTTAGTTTCCGGCTACAATTTATTTTTCTTCCGTTCTCATTCCCTTTTTTGTATTCCTTTCTTTTACCGTTTTTTTCCGCGAATTATCCTCTACAGCCCTCAACAAATTTGTCCAAATTTTGTATTTGGAGTGCCCACTCCATGCTCAGGAAGTCTAATAGAATGGCTCCACTTAATTTGAATCTTACTGAAATAACTTAAGTCTGCTGACCACTGATGGGCTCTTACCTACTTTTCATGGTAACAAGAAAATCAAAGCAAGTTCGTTAAATTTGACCCTAATTTACATACCTAGGTAAGCTAATCTTGAACAAAAGAGCAAGTATGTATATGCGACACAGTCGTGCATTTGATTTTGTCTTAACATTTGTCCCTAGCTTTTTATTGCAAGAACATAATTATTATTTTTTATTTTTATTTTATTTTTGTCAAGTTCTTACATTTATCTTATGAATGTAATTATTTAGTTTTTTTTTCTATTTTTCATTTCAACAAAGTTAGGCTTGTTGTGCTCCATGACTAAGCACTTGACTCAAAATATTTAGCATTTTGTCATTTTCACTTTTCGATTAATGTTTGATTTTAGAATCGAAACCAAAGCGTTCACACTATAGAATTGTCTTTCTGGAGTACGAATAGGATTTTGAAAAGGACATTTTGGGTTCAATGAAATTGTCTAGAATAGTTTAGAACAATACTTTCTGCACCATTTTGTAAGGAAGAGCAATTAGTTAATGACAAAGCTAAATGATTTGTTTTTTTTTTTGTTCGGAGTCATAAATGCGAAATTATATTATATTCAAAGTAAAAATCATAACAAATAACTTATAATTTAAAAATTCTTGAACTTTAAATTTCACCAGCTGATAGACAACGGCTATTCCAGGAAATATGAAGCTGCTCTTTTCTGTTATTAAGTATGTGTTTTGATATTTGCACAAACTTATTTTTGTAGTTCTGCTCTGATTTTTCCTAGTTTGTCTCACAACTTGGGTGGAGGTACTTTTAGAAAATGTTGGCACCACAAATCTTGAAATTTGAGAACAAGCCTTTAATCGAAAGAAGCTTCTATATTGTAAAGAGGTCTTTCATGAGTTTCAGATTGTATGTTTACTTTGGTAAACCTTGTATAAGTAGAAATATTTAATATTTTCCTTATTAAAATAGATAATAAATTAAGAAATACGTGCATGCATCTAAATCAACGTTTTGTTATACAAAACCAAATTACTACGTGAGTAACATGTTTATTAATTTAATTATTTGTATGTATTTTTAACATTAGAAATGTTTAAACGGAGGCATACCTACTAACAATGTGAAAAAATCAACAGAACTCCAAAAATGTGAAACCCCGAGTAGACAAAGAGGGCGAAACGTCAGGGGTATAGACAAAATTATTGTGTTCAAGCTTCACTTTGTTCATGCTGCTCTGCCGAAACAAAATACGAATAAGATGATAAAACAGACACCAAAAAAAAGGAGAAGTGTTCGTAGACTACCCAGATTTGCATGTGGAGAAAAGAAAATATAAAAAAGAATACCGAATATGGAATATAGGCATAACGTACCACACAGGGAAAGTGAGGGGATAGATAATATTGGGTTCGATTTCACATTTGCTTTTGTGGCTATTTATTACTGTCTGCCTTTAGTCTGTCGGCTGGCGCATTGTTTGTTGAATGTGTTTAATAGGGGGGTTCACATGGAACAACAATGTTAGACAACATTGCTTGATGGAATCGGAACAGTTTTCAAAATATTTTGAAAGTCATACAACAAAGTAAACAAAGTTGGACAACATGGTTGGTTATGCGTTTAAATGATCAAACATCGATGGTTGTCAAGCAATGTTGGACAACATGTTGGTTCATGTGAACCCCCATAGTGAATAAATAGCTATTTAAAAATAATAAATGTAACAAGAAATAAAAGGGACGATTAAATCGCTCAAACTTGCTGTTGTGGTTATGAAGGATGAGTAATAATAAGCTAGATAAAATTATAATTTCCACTTACTGAATTTCATCAAAATGTTCTTAATGAGTAAGTCGAAAATAGTTAAGTACAGTTAATTGTAGTTTTTATTATTTTTTTTTAAATCGAAATGCAGACTAGGTATACACACAAATATTTGTATATCTACCTACTAATATTTAGGGAAAATAGCCTTTTTCGAAATGGAAATGCCAGGTGCCGTTTTATTTTGGGGCTACAAATATTAATTTCATCTCTATTGAATAAACAAAAAAACTTAGGTTCAAAATTTTAGAGAAGATGAAGATGTAGGTACATAAAGCAAAAAAAATAAAAAGAAAACAAATTGATACCGATTGGTAATATTTATATTTACTATGCATACCTACCAAAACAATAAAATTGGCTTTAGTCAAAGTTTTAAAATACATAAATGCTTTCTTTATTTCTAATGTACCTCAACTATGCTAGAATGGCAAATCGGGTAAATTTTGTGTACATTATGTGTTTATCGAATTTCTTACAACGCCTTAAATTGATACAATTATTTTTATGTTGAAATGAAGGTATAAAATATAGTTTAGCTTTCTGTTAATTTTGTTTATTCCAAATTACAGTCATTGTACTTCAAACGATAAGCAACAATTTAATAATTCAGTGATGTGCACAATAATATCCAAAATTGATTATTATAATAAGCTTTGAAAGGCGTAAACACGATTGATCAGTAAAAATTTATCATTTCTTGATAATAACAATAAATAACGCCCCTTATCTGTTATCTGTTTGGCTAATTGCTTCAATTTTCCTAGAAAACAACTGGACAAGCAACAAAAAAGAAAAAATAATTACTTTTGTGTTAATCATACGTTTCTGTATATTTGAATACATTTTTTTTTTTTTTGGTAAGTAACGCGCAACCACTTACACTTTCTTGCATGTTTCACTGACTTTTTCAGCGTGCTGCATCAGCTTGCGTGTGATATTTTCTTAATATCATCATTTAAAGTGCAATCTGCACGAATAAGATTCACTTTCCAATGTTAAGAGTGGAAAAGAAAAGTATTTCTTACCTGCAACATGCAAATATTAGAGGCATCTTCATCTTTTTCATTTTTCTTAGTTCTTACTGTCAGGCCAGTACATGTGTTGTGCATGTGCAGCTCTGAAGGTTTTTCTATTTTGTTTTAATATAAATTAAGCGATCACGTAAAGTAAAACATTATAATATATCTTGTTCTTTTGATTGAATTCCATGGTTTATTAAATTCATCAAAACTTTTTAAAAACTAGATGAATTTTATCGGAGGACTTCGTGCTGCCAATCAATTATGACGGGCTCTGGCTTAAAACGCTTCAAAGGCTCTGGAAAAAAATAAATAATTTTAATTTTTATAATTAGCACCTTATTTACATAACCGAACTCACTTATCATTGCGTAACGTTGTTCGTTCTGTAATGCAGCATAGTCTACATTCGGTCCAGTGACATACTGAACTGTTGTCATTACCTCTGGGGTCCAAATTTCATCAAATGAATCCTTAAGTAATATTAGAAGTCCTCTGTATTGACTCTGAAGTTCTCGCGCTTCGTCATCTTTGAAAACTTCTAGTAAGGCCTTGCAAGTGTCTCGGATGTGAGCTTGTTGGTCGAAAACTTTGATTATGTGGTTATGCAGCGCATCAATTAAAGCAATATCTTCGAATGGATTGCCCTCTTTCAAACTGAGCAGCTTCCTTTCGTGCTTCCTACGATTTTTACTTGATCGAAATGTTTTTCTATTTGAAAATAGAAAAAGTTAAAGGAAATAGAAAAAGGTTAATAGAGTTGATGTTGTTTATTTTTTTGTTTTATTTTTGTTTACCCTGTGCCACGGGAACTTGCTGTGTATCTGGACGAATGCATACTTGTTGTGTCGGATAGTAAATCGCTCTCGTCTATTTGGCCACTATAGTCTAAATCATCGGTTATGTTTTCTTGTAATTTTTTTTCTCTAATAGCAAGCAAACGGGATTTTTGCTTCAGAAAGAGGTCTTTGTCTGCATTTAAATTTAATGCAAGAGTTTCGGTATAGCAAAGCAGGTCTGGTTTTATGATGCTTTCTAGAATATTTATATAAACAAGAATTTATATTGTAAGTATAATGAAGGTGAGAGTAGCAGAAACTATTGCAGTTCCATTTAAAAAAAAATGCAAGTGTGATTTGTAAACACTATATGTGATTAATACATAGTTCTACACTATGTTGTATTGTCGTTGATAGCAAAGTTAATTTAATGAAATATTAGTACATTATAGTAAAATTAGAAGAAAAATTGGTGGATACATCACAATAATTTGGAACAGGCTAGAGTTTGCTTATAATTGTTCCTCAAAGTCCAAGGCATAAAATTTAACCCCTCTTTTATTTTTTGAAATCGTTTTATTTTAATTTCAAAGTGTGTGTATGCAAAAACTATTCACCAGGCAATTTTTTTTTTGTAGAAAGCAGCACAGTTTCCAAATGTAAGTTTCTACAAACATATTTATAACTGAGTGACTTCTAACCATTTCTCCATAAAGTTGTCCAAAACCTTTCCACTTCGACATTCACCAGCATTTAATCTTTATTTCATATACAGCCATTTTTGTATCTACATTTACTGTCGGCTTTCTGTCAAAACCTCGTAAGGCCAAAATAAAAAGTGTCCAGGAGACACAAAACACCGATTTAAAAAATAATACATTGATATTAAAAGGTTGATGTAAAAGGTTACAAAACTTACTGATAGAGCCAAAAGAAACTATGATTTAGTAACAAGGTATTGGTATTTGGATTCAATGATTTTTTTTGACCAACAAAACATTAAAATGTTATTTAAGGACTTACGAAGTTTTGACAGAAAGCAGACGATGTGTAGTTCCCCTTCGGACTCAAGCGTGGGCTAGTAAAAATGCTATCAATAGCATTCATAGAATCTGCATTGGAACAGAGCTGACCATGCGGGACGGCTTCAGAAATTTAGTCAGGTCTTAAGTTCAAGTCTCCGTGACAGACAAAAGGCCTAAGTAGAATTGTGTGCGAGGTGCGAGTATGCATAAGGCAATTTTATGATTAAATAAGGAAAGAATGGACAGTCCGAATATAAATGGAGATAGGAAAATATTGTAAACAACAGTTCTTGCTAATTCTTCAAAAGAAAAGAAGATAGAGGTATAAGTTCAATAGAACGAGAGTTCAGTAGCGAATATTAAAATAAGGCGCGTTGATTTATAATTGGTCAAATATGAATAAAGAAGATACATAATTCTGATAGGAAAATAATGCACTTGGTATGAACTTAAATTTAAGAACTTTAAAAAAATCCACACAAAAATGACAGGTAGCCTATAAGTGAAAATGAAATTTTCGACTATTATGGTAGAGTTTGCAAATTTTCAATAACTGTGGTGGATATATCAAAATCATAGTAGAAAGGCAACACTGGAAGGCTAAGGAGGGAAGCCCCTTGCATGTAGCAGGTTAGGTTAGGTTCGGATGAAGTGGCTGCAAGTCGTGAAGACTGGCACACTTAGACTATGAGTTGGTCCATTTTGACACCACATGAACCTTACTCGTTGAAACATTTGGAGCTTTTTATAAAGCGTAACTGCCTATGTCTGTGTTTATTAGATAACTAGGATCATTGAAGTTAAAAATCACCAAGGTGAAGTCCTCATCTATGAGAGAGAGAGCAGGGCACGTGCATAGAAGATGAGGGATAGACTCTATCTCTTCCTCATCCATACATCAGCTTCTGCAAAAATCGTTAGAGAATACGCCAAGACGCGTAGCGTGCTTGCTTATAAGACAATTTTCGGTTATAACACCAATCATGGAGCTAATGTGCAATCTACTAAGAGATATCAAACACTTAGATCGCTTTCAATCCATTACTGGCCAGACTTGTTTTGTTGTAAAAACAAGTGGTGATATTGTTTCACCCAAGGTTTTATCTCTCTAATGTGGGATTTATCACTGAGAGAAAACAATAAATCTCATCTGCAAATTGATCAATTAGAATGTTAGTATGAATGCTTTAATTTCGAAAGCCTTTTATGGAGAAGTGCATTTAATTAGGCTATTCAATCAGCGGTGAATACCTACTCGTGGATTATAAGTGATTTTGTGCAATAAATCATGAAAACAATTCTTGATTCATTTTCAGCAAAAAAGGTTAAAGGTTGACCTTTTCCATTTATTTTTTTTTTCCAAAAAAAACTCAACCATTGAGAGATATTTCTAAAAATAAAAAATAAATCTCAACCGATAACCGAAACCGAAATCTTTTTAGGGGATTAATTAGCTCTCAAAGAGAAACCAATTGAATATAAGGGTTCACGATTATTTCTGATCTCTGGTATGCCTATATCTGCCTTGATAGGTAGAAGAGATAGAGTTGTTCCACTTTTAGCGAGTTCACCGGCCTTTCAATAACCTGGGATGTCACTATGTCCCGGCACGCAACACAGGTGAATGTTAAATTGCTGCACCATCTTCATCAGAGATAAAAGGCAATTTAGGGCTGTTATGCAGTTAATAGAGACCGATTCCAGAGATTTTATAATCGTTGCATGTAGTAAATTGACAATTCTCTCTTGGATAATAGCCTTAAAGTAATCATGGCTGGTGTAACAGGAGAGATAAACTTGTCCTTGATAAATAAAATTGTGTCTAATAAAATATTTAAATAAAAATATAACTCACACCCTAAAAACGCAAGAGGAAAAAAAATGTTTTAAGTTGAAAAAAGTAAGTATACGTCCGAGTACACATATGAAAATGATATAATAAAATTAATAATTCAATTATTATTATTCGGCTTTAGATCAAAAAAGATCTAAGTTTTGTTTTGCTAGCTACTGTTTGCTGATAACACTAGTAAACAAAATAAATAAAATTGTCTGTACATTAAATGCCTCTATTTTATTTGTACAAATTTCGGTCTACTCACATTGAATTCGTTTTTATATATATACATACGTATTATTTCAACTGTATACCTGTAAGACAATATAAAGTGCACGGCACTAGTTAGAAAGAATAGGAGGATAGAAAAGAATTGCACAGTGGATTGAGATTAAGGTGTTTATTATCTCATTAAATCCCACGTGTTGCGTCCAGTTAAACTGACGGAATATAGAAGAAAAGAATGCTGCCTAGACTGAAGCTGGAACCTACGTTTCTAAGGTAGCAGTCAAGAATTTCATCCACCCTACCATTGCCACCCGACAAAGGTATTCGAGATATGATTTTTGTTAAATTTGTTGTCCC
The DNA here is from genome assembly GCA_963921185.1 of Dasysyrphus tricinctus. Taxonomy (NCBI): domain Eukaryota; kingdom Metazoa; phylum Arthropoda; class Insecta; order Diptera; family Syrphidae; genus Dasysyrphus; species Dasysyrphus tricinctus. The sequence continues at coordinate 247,032,945 of OY992530.1, forward strand.
TTTTTTTCGCAAGTATTATAGTATGTATTTGGTTCATGTCCACATATTAATTTAGAAACGACCAATTGGCTTTCAAAAAGTTTAAATGAAAACTATTTTGAATATCCAATAAAAACAATTTAAGTCAAAAAATCCACGTAAGTTGAACTGAACTTAATACAAATTGTGTATGACAAGGCCCTCACAATGTCACTGGTGAGTCCAAGTGAGTAAGCCAGACGGAACGCCAGTTTGTAGGACTAAAGGCCATAAAAGCTATTTTGGAAAAACAATTCTCAATAGGCGAAGAGCCGGGTACTTTTTGTCTGCAATTAATCACTGAACTGATTTTCTTGATGGACTATGAACAGGGATGTGCCCCGAATGTAAATCCAAGTTGGTGGGACCGGGGGACACGAGCGTCAGCCACCATCTTGGAAAAAGCTTTTTATGAGTCATTTGGGATGAAATTAATACCTTTGCTTTGTTCATAATGGTCTCTAAATACATCACCACTCCGCTATTTATATCTCCGAAATTACCAATACATACAATAAATGGCAAATGTAAAATCAAAAAGAGAGATAGAAACATTCGATAGATTCAGTAAATTTGTAGATACGAAAAAGCCTAACTCCTACCGCTATTATAGCAATTACGTCCCGATTGACAAATACATTTAGAGTCTCAGTAATAAGATGGTGAGAAAAATCCCAATCCATCCCAGCCGTTTTCTTAATTTACTTACAGGTAACCTAGCCACAGACGACCGATATCCTTAGGAGCTCCCCATGATGGATCCAGCATTTGGAATAGCTAGAGAAGGTAGCTTCGGCAACTTCTACGATGCCGCAGGAACGCAGTACAACAGATTTTGAAGCCACCAAACGACATAACCAACCAACTGACTGTACGAAATCCCTATTTCTTCTTATCCATTCAACACTTTTTCAATGTGTACTTCGAGTTCAGGTATCAAAAATAACAACAAAAAAAATATTCGCATCTAAGGTACATTTTTAAACATTCTCATGTTATGGATGAATGGCAGTAACTAGCACTTCAACTTGGAGCTTTACAAATTAAAGGTTATCACGATGAAACTGCTAAAAGCTAGTGCTTGCTATGGCTAAAGTCTACTAAATATGCCCACTATTTTATTTATATTTTCATAATTTTATTTAGTTTTATTATTTTATTTCATTATCATTTTAACAAGTATACTCGGGCGTATGCGTACTTTTTTCAACTTATGATTTTTTTAATTTTGCTTTTACATTTGTGCTTAGGACTGGAAGGATGGTGTGATTGTTAAGCTGCCAAAGAAAGGCGACCTTAAGAATTGCAATAATTGGCGTGGTATCACTGTTATGTCCGTTTTCCCAAAACTAATGGCAACCATCATTCTCGAGCGGATAAAGGAATAGAACCGAGTCTACACTCAAGAGGCATCAAGCTGGCTTCCGCAGTGGTCGATCGTGTATCGACCATATCAACACCCTGCGTATCATCCTTGAACAGTCGATGGAGTTTTAATCACCGCTTTACTTCATGTTTGTGGATTTTGAGAAGGCCTTCGATCGAGCTAACCGAGAATGTATATGGAGATCGTCGCTTGGTAGAGGAATTTCCCCAACAATTGCCACTATTAGGGAGTCCTACAACAACGCATGGTGTTTTGTTTCACACAATGGGCAGCTATTCGACTCCTTTGTAGTGCAACAGGGTGTGAGACAAGGGGATTTTCTATCGCCAATTCTCTTCCTGCTGGCGATGGACGACGTATTGACAGCCAGTGCTGGTACATCTGAGTAACTGGGCATCCAATGGAGAATGTTTGAAAGGCTCAATCATTTAGACTATGCCGATGACATTTGTCTACTGGCAAATAACATCAGTGGGCTAAACGAGGTGTGCAAAACACTGCAAGTGAAGGGAGATTCATGTGGTCTAAGAATAAACAGCAAAAAGACAAAAATAGTGCTCACAGGGCGCTCCACACAGCAGCATATTATTCTACAAGACACGCTAGTGGAAGAAGTCGAACAGTTTAAATACCTTGGCGTATTGTTTCTGCAAACGGCGGTACGGATCTGGACGTTTAAAGTAAGGCTCGTGCTGCCTTCGGTACTCTGTCTCCAATTTGGATATTCAGTCAAATCTTCTTACGCACTAAGTTGAGATTCTTCGAATCCAATGTCAAATCCGTGCTGCTATATACTTGTGAAAGTGCTGGAAAGTCACGTCTACCATATCGGGAAAATTGCTGGCTTTTGTGAATCGCTGTCTACGCCACATCCTAAAGATTCGCTCGCCACAAATCATATCAAACGAGGAATTTTGGCCCAGGGCAAGTCAAGAGCGGCTGGACGTCGACATAAGAAAGCGTAAATGGCGTTGGATTGGTCACACACTGAGGAAACCAAACGATGAAATTGCAAAGCAGTCCTTTGAATGGAATCCTCAGGGTGCAAGGCGGGTTGGAAGACCAAGAACAACGTGTAAATCAACTTTCTTAGCAGAACCAGAATACCAGAAAAAGACTTGGCCACAGTTAAAATACCTTGCTGCAGAACGTGAAGGGTGGAGACGATTTGTTGACGCCCTATGCCCCAACCGGGGATATAGGATACGATGATGATTTGTGCTTAGCACGCATCTTTCGTTTGAAGGATGTGAATAATATTTTCACTCAAAAGTACCACTAATCATCATTACTTTCAGGCTATTATCCAAGAAAGAATCGTTCAAGTCACTCCCTATAAGCAAGGAGGTTAGCCATCCAGTGATGTATTTCTACAATTTTGGGACATAGTACATATCGTTAGTTCAAAGGTAAAACTCACTCACTAACATATTATAGTTTTGAAGGAAATTTAATTGAAACATACTTTTTAAAGCTGAAAAGTCACGCTCCGAAACTTTTTAAATTAAATTCCCGGGCATACCTTTCAATGTCTCTTTAATAACCGTGCAAAATTTGACTTTTTGGCTTAAAAAAATGCATTTCATTCTCATTTTCTTGAACATTTTTGTCTGCACTAAGGGCCAGTTTTTAAGTGCGAGATCATCCAGCGTTAACTCAAGAAACTTGTTTTTCAGTCAATTGAAATCTTAAGTTAACTCCGAGTTATCTCTTTTAATTTGGCGAGTTAACTCAGGAACTAAATTGAGGGCCTTTTCAGCTGTGGTGCCATCTCGATTTCGATATTGAAAGTTATTGCCAGTGCAATTTCGTTGGGGCGTTGATATCCATAGTGGCGCACAGTGGGGGATAGCCACTATCTTGTGAATTTAAGGGGAAACCTTGGAAAATGTTTTTTTGAAGCTAACAAAAGGGTGAAAACTATGTCAACACTCTAAAACAGTAAAGAATGCACATTGCACATACGTACCTCACGGAAGAGAAAGATGACGATATCAAAGATATGTTCGACGTGCTCCTGAATAAAACACATCAGCAATGCCTTAACAATGCTATTAAAATTTTCTTAGGTGATTTAAACATCAAGCTAAAAGGAGAGGACACCTTTGATAGTACAGTCGGCAAGTACAGATTTCACGAGGCTATCTCCGAAGACGGCTTTGCGGAGCGAGATATTGTGGGCTAATAGGTAATAGGCCGCCCCCACAAATCAACATTCACAAGAGAAGATTTCCTGCCAATCAACCTTAAATCACAACTTGAGAAATGAATTTCAAGGAGTGCAACTATCTAAGCATGTAAAACCAAATTTAAGAATCCTTAGCTCAACATTGACTCCAGCTCCAAGAATTATTCTGTTGCATATGTCAATAGCCAAGCTTCACTTTATAAAAATTTAACCTAGATGTCTGATACTCGTCTACCAAAAAGATTATCTCAACTCACAATTAGAGCCAGAAAATTATTTATTAGGGAATGGAGTTCTTTAGTACTAACAACACATAACCTGTTGTTAAAGTTAAAACTACGCTCCCCTAGACAGCTATTACTTTGAAGAATTTGGAGACTTTGTCTATCTTTAGCTCTGCAACTAAGCCCAGAAATTAATATCCCGACTACGGTGAGAGGTGGCTTAGCCATTTAGAGTTAACAAACACCAATGATCAGTGCCTGGAAAATCTTTGAATCCACCCCTAAGGACGGAAAGACCGCAACTCAGGTGACACACGCAAGAAAAAGAATACTATTACATTTTGTCGTGTGAAACTGAAAAAAGCTAGATGGGAACCGCCAGCTGAAAGAACCTCTTTGCTTGAGGTCCTGGGGTTCAGAATGCGATATTTTTTTTAATTTTAAACAAATTTAACATACCCAATAAATCGGCGTTTTCTATTTTACATTCAAAAATTGCTCTCAAGTATAAATTTCCCTCCATTAGGCACGAGATTCCTTCCGAGAAGTGATCACCATACTTATTCAACAATTCATAGGCCTCTTCATGTCTGCCATGTTCTATTAATGAGGGCACCAAAGACCTTAAAATAAAGATGAATTCAACAAACATTTTATTATACTTATATGTATGTGTATTTACATTGCGATGTCTTGCGGAAAGATTCCTGCCATCTTCGTTAATGCAAGACAACGATGCCAGTCCAGTACATGGCGTGCACACGTAACTGCTTGAGTCAGTAAACCAGCTCTCTCGTACATTATACTTGCATTCTCAAACTTTCCATTTTCCCGCAAGTAATCTCCATAAGCATGAGCAATTTTCTTATAACATTCAGTATTTTCTCTATATGCTGTCAAGGCATCTTTATACAGATTGTGGGTTTTCACAAAATTCAAAGCTTCTTCGAATCTCGCCTCTCCGCATAAGCTAATATGGCAAAGAGCTTTACCATACCGCTTTAGATGGAAGTCGATTTTATATTTCCTATAGTTTTCCTCGAGTACTTTTAATTCATTAAGGAATGGTAGAAACTCCCTAGGATCCTTCTGTGACCTCTTGGCAACCATAAGAACCAATCCAAAGTCATACATTCCTAGAGCTTCATCATACAACTGATTCACGTCCACCAAATATAGAAGGTACTTCAAAGCGTCATCAGCACTTATATCACCTTTTTTCTTTGTTTCCTCCCATATTATTTCCAAAGCTTTTTCTATATTTCCAATTTTGACATGTGCCGTTATTATTGGCAGTAAGAAATGGTTGAGACCTTTTGCGTACATTACCTTGCACATTGCAGCGCAAATATGTGCTATTTTATTGTCAATGCGAAATTCCCTTGGATACCACCGTTTCGAGTTGAAATAGTTGCTCGAATACATGGTCAGGGTGAAGTCTTCATTTTGCAGATCTGTTAGAAACAAATTCAACCACTGCGGTTTGATTTGCTGAACAAACATGTCCAGGTTATTCAGAAAGTAAGTCATATTGTGATCACAGAGTATGTTGAGATTTATCCTCTGCTTACGCACCAAATCCATTGCCAGATGATATTCCCTTTTGTCTAGCAGATCGCCTACCATCTCCAAACACAGTACTCTGGGATGGATTGCTTCCAAGTTACCACGAGGCAGTTGGAGTATAGTCATCGATCCGTGTGGCAGAATTATTACAAGTTTTGCTCCACGTTCAATTTTGCGCTCGTTGACGATCTGCCAGTTGCTTAGACTCATGAACTTCATTACGGTTAATTGTGTGAATACCAAATAATTGTTAGTTATGTGGAACGATGTCACATCACTGGATAACAATTTCGAATTGAATCTAAGACATTGATGGATATCTAATGATATCACACCACTTTCATCGTTGCGTTTAAAGGATTCCATACTATCACAAAGTTGACCCGGATCACAGAACACCTCAGGTGCGATTTTAAATCGTATACAAGATATCTCTAATATTTTTCCATCAATCGAATGCGCTAGAATATAACAATGGCCTAGAGCTTCAAGGCCGCATATTATTCCATTGATCTCTTCCATATTTGTCTCAATATTTTTGAAATGATCGATTGTGTAAATCTTTGATTTAATCCCAACACTCTGTACAAAATGAATGCGAGATCCAAATGGCCAAATGAAGTTGTGATGACTCAAAGGCACGATACTAGGTTGAAGAGTAAATTTTCCATAGGGCTCTATTTCGCTTGAGTGGGACAATTTATAAAGCAGTAACTCATTTTGTGCATTGTTTATCAGAAACCATACAGCCCCATTTTTAGTTTTGGTTTGGTTCAAAAAGACACATTGATTGATGTAATCGTCAGAGAGGAACTCAAAACTGCTCATTGGAGGTGGAACGATTCCTTTGCTAAAGTCGGTGATAAGTAAACGTTTACCATCAATTACTCCAACTAATGCTGCGCGAACTTCGTTTTCAAGATCGTTCGAGAAGGATTTGTAACGATCAATTTTATAATTCCAGCTATAAAAAGAACAAAGATGTTAATACAAAAATAAATAAATGAAGCCTTAAAAAATAGCAGGAAAGATCTATCTTATTATGATGAATGTAAGGTAGACAAATGGTATGGACGTAAGCTGTTCAAATGTGGCATTTTGTTAGCGGCTTAAGGAATCTTGAATCAATGATGCAAAAGTTTTATTCGAACGCACTAAAACCTAGAGGTGAAATAATTGTTAGCTCCATATCTGAGATTCAGCCTGCACGACACCACCTCTGATAACGGATTCAGGTAAATCGACTTTGCTGCGGGGCGAAACGTTATGGTAGCTATTACCATTGAATAACTACAAATAGAAGGGACACCGGGCAAAACGTCCACTAGGTGGCCTGGTTTGGCAGTCTGTCGCTGCAATCGCTCTATCAAATACAACACCCTTTAATAAATTTGTTCCTTAAAAGTTTGTTCCTTTTGGGAAATTTCCTTAATTGCCGAAGAAGAAAGTGAAGAAATGTTTTTTTTTCACAGAGCATGAAAATGAACAACAACAACGAATTGAACAGCCGTTTTAGTTTTGCTTTTGAGGTATTTTTTTCAATGCCATTCGAGGACTCAAGGTTAATGAAAATATGGGGTAGAGATAAAAATTATATTTTCTTTTCTGGGTTGTGTGTTGTCCAGTAAATAAAATTGTTGTTAGTGTTTTCTTGCAATTTGGGATGTTAACGATGATGGCTTTGTTTTTTTTTTTATATCTTGAGATCCATAGGCAAGGAATAATAATTTTTTTTTTTTAATTTGAAAACATAAGTCTCAAGTGGTACATACACACAACACAAGTGTGCACTCTTTGATTTTTGGTGTGGTGGGTCGATCGGTGGTATATGTGTGGCGGAGTGTGTGCACACTTATGTGCTGTGAATGGGTCGTTTTATAGGTATATGCAGGAAGGTAGGTACCTGGTCCATCTTCTTTTAAATTTTTGGTTGATTTTCACGGATCCTTATCAATTAATATAGATTATCAAGTATTGAGTACCAATTTTTAATTCGTACCTATTTATTACATAGGTACCTGCCATCTGTCACATAAAAATAATTAAATAATGGTTTATAATTTGTTCTCATTTATTGTTTTTTCAACGATTTTGGTATAAATGTAGGTACATAGGTACATACATTGTTATTTTTAAGATAGGAAAAATAAAAATTATAAGTATTATTATGTACTTAATAAATCAAAAAAGAAACTAAAGCAACCAGGGATAGTAAAGATGTAGTTTTTTTTTTTTAGTTATGGTTTTGTTTTTACTGTACCCAATTGAAAAATGTCTGAAATTTAAAACTAAAAACGTGAAACAGGGTGTAGAACACATTTGAAGGTATGTAGGTATGTAACTCCCTTTTTTTAGCAACTAAGCGATAAAAATGGTTCTATCCTATGTTTTTCTTTTAAATAGAAGGATACACTTTAAGTGGACTTTTGAGAGGTAGATATTCTGATTTGAATTTGGCCATAATTTAATTTAAATTAAAATTAAAATCGCATGTATGTACACTAGTTAAGAAAAATTCTAGAAACAAGATTTTGTATTTTTTTGTCAGTGGTTTTTGTTGTATGTGTGAGATGAGACAGAAAGCTTTTTTTTAATTTTTAAAGGTTGTAATTTTCTCGGAACTTTTTTGAGTCAATCAAATCACCAAAATCACACCTAATAATAAAAAAAAACGACTTTTTGTGATCCCTTCGTAGGTACATATGGGTGATTCCGTTCCAACTGTGATTCTTTGCGTCCAGTGCTTTTTTTGTTGTTCAATGTAAAATGTTCGTATATATTTTTGGTTTGAATTGTGTAAATGGCTTTTTACTACAATCTACAGTCAATATCATGACCAAATTTGCAACTTCTTCGACATGGCTTGGAAAAGTATGGTCGAAATGTCAGTACCGTGGCATGTCCTATCCTTGTTTTTCCGATTAAGTCTACTGTTTTCGAATGAAATAGTTCATTGAATAGAAATGTTGCCCTTAGAAAAGTTTGAGTGCAATACTTGCTTGACAAAACAATGCAAAAATTAAGTCAAAATACTTATAGCTGAATAAAATAATCATGAATGAATGTTGTCCGAGGTTTTAGTTTTATTTTTGAATTCAAAAGATTTCCCGCTCAACCGCCATTTTGTTTTAGCTTTAACACGTATGTATTGTAGTTTTCTAAAAGAGACACTATTTATGTATATTTAACAACAATAATTTTGTTGTTGGTACGTTGATGTATTTTAAGAGTGATATGTTTGCATGCGATGAAAGTATGTCACAAATTTTTTTGTCAGTACCGTGGTAGTATTTTTTAAGCATGTTATAACATGTTTCTGGTTGGTTATCAAAATTTTTTATTCCTTTTAACGGCACACGTTAAAATTGTCCTGGAAATTATTTTTCTCATAAGCATAGAGAAGTGAGGTTACATAAACCGTCTAAATGTCAGTACCGTGGATGTCAGTACCGTGGCATTTTAATACTTATTGAGCTTTAAATAAATATAATTAAATAATTCTTTGCAATAATATTTTCTTCTACCAATTTTCTTTATGAGAACAGTAGCAAAACCTCAGACGAGCCAAACAAAAATCATTCCGTGCAATAAAAACTAAGTAATAACCCAGCACAAGGAAAAGGGTTGCCATTCAGAAGAACAGACTTCAAAAACGAAAAAGAGATAATTTTTTAAAGAAAAAAAGGGAAGTAGAAATGTCAAGAGGTCAAAACGTATTAGAAAATCAAGAATCTCAACAAAAATATGGTCAAAAAGAAGACGAAAAAATTAAAAAGAAAAAAAGAAAAAGAGTGTCATTATCGTCTATACTAGTTTCAGTACATTTCACTATATTTTTTGTTCTTTAAATGTTGTAGCAAAATGCTTTTACAGATATGATACTCTGACTAAATGAAGCCACAAACACAAAACAAAAATTGTTTCCAAGAAGTTTTAGTTTTTGAAATTTTTTAAAAAAAAAAATCACAGTTGGCAGAGAATCACCCATATATGTTTATTAGGGTGGTCCTTATATTGTTTTTTTTTGAAAATCCAACTTGGATAGGCATCAAATGACTCTAAATAGAGAAAATCAAATTTCCTAATTTTTTTCAGATTTTTATTTCACCCCCCTGGTCTCCCTTTTCCCACTTCAAGGTACAAATAATGGAGTTAGGGTGATTCTTATAACACGCGAAAAAAAATCAGAACTTATAGATTAGATTGAGACGAACAAAAAATTTTATTGGAGGGGGTCTTTTTCCCCCCGTTCAGGCGGGAGGGGTCATTTTCTAAAAATATGACCCAAAATAGAAAACAATTATTAAAAAACAACGGGACCACTTACAATGGCGTGCTATAGCTTTTTTTAAAGCCATGAATCCAGTCTCTAATATGTTTCTTAAATCAAGGTTTTTATTATAAATAGTTTCTGAAAAAAATAATTTTCAAACGTACAACATCATTATTTTTGTTTTTATTTTTAAGTTTGAAAATTATTTTTTCCAAAACTATTTACAATAAAAGCTTGATTTAAAAAACATATTAAAGACTCAATTCATGGCTTTAAAAAAAGCTATAGCACGCCATTGTAAGTTATTAGTTATTTTTTTTTCAATTGAAAAATTTTCAAAAATGTTAAGAATATGTTAGTCTTCAAATCTGCATACTTATATTAACCATGCAATAAATATTTGGAAGGAAGCAAAAGATATATGTACATACCTACGAAGAGATTACAAAAAGTCGTTTGAATTTTTTTCTAAAATAACGGTGAAAAGCCACAAAAACAAATAGTCTCAACAAAGTCTAAAATGATCATTATAAGTTGGAATATTGGTGATAAAAAAACATTATTCATTGAAGCTTGAAGATCACATATCTCAGGTAAAACTAAATATTACAACAAAAACAAGGTGACTTAAAGCTGAATACACAAGTCTAAACTAACAAACTAAAGTTCCGAACATAAAGTTCGGAGATTTTCTCACTTTGACAACCTTCAAAAATAAAAAAAATGCTTCGTGTTTCATCTTATACCACAACTTAGTACCATGAATACAAAATTAAAAACAAACATTTTGTTTTCCTTAAATTTGTTTGAATGGTTGAAGTTTGACGTCTGAGTCCGAGCATTAGAATTGTATTTATTTAATTAATTAAAAACAAAAAGTAGTTTTTAAATTATTTTATAGATTTAAAAGTTTAGTCTACACATAATAAAAAAAATAAAGAATACTTTTTGAAGGTGAGCGGCAGTTTGTTGTTAAGTTTAATTCAAACAACAAATATAAGAAATTATTTAAATCTTAGTATAGATAATAAACAGTGTGTCCCGGACCTGAGTGGAAGTATTTTAGGATGTGGTTCTTGGGGTTATTCTAAGAAAAAAAATGTTTGGGGGAAAGTTGTATCTCCCCTCCCTGAGGCAGGCAAAAAAAACATTAAAAGTCAACGAAAACACATCTTATAATGTGCTATAGTTTTTTTTGAAAGATAATACTCCATTCTTGCATTTGGATTTCAAATCAAGTTGTTTAAGCGAATAGGTTTCGAAAAATTAAATTTCAAAGTCAAAATAAAAAAAAAAAAAGTGATGTTTTTTCTTAAGTCGATATTTTTCAAAATTTTACGTAATAAGTGCTTTCTTGTGTTCAATTTTCAATGCCCTCATCATTTATTTAGTCCATTACCGAAAACCAAATGCAAAAATCTTCCTTAGTTTTTGAGAAATTAAGAAAATACAAAAGGTACTTTTACCAAACACACAACAATTAAACGCAGTTCTCCTCCGTATCGTAACCGGACTTCAAACGCACAATAATACAAATAAAAGAGAAACCGTTTTGTATCTTTTTGTTGCTGTATGGCGATGAGACGGACACCAAACACCAATATTTTCAAAATGCACCTATGTATACCTACATGTGCGTTCATTAACAAAAGAAAATCAAAGCACAAATTGAAGAAAAAAAATATGTATCCTTTCTTCGCTCTATCTACATATCTACTCGTATGTATCTATGTATGTATATCTCTAAGAAAAATACAAAAGGATTTATTTGAGACTCACTAAGCCGAGAAGAAAACCAATTATTGTGTGAAAAGGAAATTATAGCTTCATGAGCGGCCACTGGATCTGATTGGTGCGACTGTCGTTTGAGCAATGCTCGGTGTCCCCTTCTATTTGTAATTATTCAATGCTATTACGCATTTTGACCTTGCCGTAGCATCGTCTAGCATCGCAGCTGCTTTTACTCTGAGGCCACACGAGCAGGTACACTTGCTAGCAAGCTAAGTATATACATTAATTGTTAAATCACTTGCTTCCCAACCAGCTTCAAAGAAGGCAAGCCAGTTGACGATCGAGTAGGAAAAGTTTCTATGTAAACGATAGCGATTGCTCGTATCTCAGGGTTAGAAGGAGGAGGAACGGCACATTTAAACTTCCTCTGAATGTTTGTGCGGATGGTACAAGCGCATGTCACATTTCAAAACAAAGCATAGCGCCTAAGCTAATACAAAATTGTACCTTGGTTATTTGGGGTGAGGCTGATATTTCGCATAAAGCTCTCATTAAAACTCTGGATTGGACCATGCGTGATTTAAGGAATACAAATAAAACTATGAGTGGCTGCACGTTTTTATTCTCAGGAGACTTCCGACAAATCGCAATTAGAGCTTATGAAGTAAACGCATCACTAAAAACATCTTATCCTTTGACCCCTGAAGGTATGTACAAAACTTTATAATTGGAGAGCTTGCAATGGATTGCGGGGAAAATTTCTCTCACTAATGATATTTGCGTTTTAGTAACTAATTTGCCCCCTCTAAAAGTACTGGAGAGTGCTAGGACGCCACATGGCCCTAGGCTCAATGAAAGGAAAATCCCTATGCACACCTCCAAGTGGTAGAGGGCGGGTAACGCTAACGTGCAGGGGGACCGAATGGATGCCGCGATAAGCAGACAACCCAGCGATGCTGGTCAAGGCACAAACGTATCCTTGGGATGGTTAAAAGCCCCCTTAAGGCGGATGAACTGCAGGTGGCGGTCAACGGGATGATAGTCTGGTGGCGGAGGAGCTTTTTTTTTTAACCGCGAGGCCACATGAGCAAGTACTTGCAAGCAAGTTGGCTACATACACTGCCTGTCATATTCGTAATTTGCATTCCACTTGCCTCCCGCTTGCTTTCCACTTGCATTCTCCACTTGCTTGTCTCCCAACTTGCTTCTCAACTTGCTTCACTACTGGCTTCAAAACTTCCATGCCAGTTGATAAGCAAGTTGCTTGGGTTTGTTTGTGTTAGTAAACAAATGTGTATGTATTGCAACTTGCTTGCAGGTACTTGCTCGTGAGGCCTCGGGACTAAAGCAAGTGGGAGGCAAGTGGAATGCAAATTACGAATTTGACAGGCAGTGTATGTAGCGAACTTGCTTGCAAGTACTTGCTCGTGTTGCCTCACGGTAAAAGGCCGACGGCAGCAGCAGGTAGCGTCTGTAACCCATATTGGGCGGCTACAAAAGGCGTCTTTTTTCCCATAGTGGTCGGCCTCGAGCAGCTATGTGTTTGACCATACAAAAGGCGGGTGTGCCTGTCAAATCTGAGCTTATGTTTGTTATTAATCGTATCTCGGAGAACACCATGGTGGAAGGATATATGCTAATACAGGAAATATGACAATAAACGGAAGTGAGTCCCCAAGAGGTAACCATTTTATGGAGAATCCTTCTGTAGCTTCAGCTGCTGTAAACCGCACATCGGATTTGGGGGTGCGGCATCTTTCATGTACGAGCGTCAATCAAGACGCCATAATAATAAATGAATCGTTGACAAATAGAAGAAGTCTTTCAAGAAGAGCAAATGATAATTTTGGCTACCGCATACGTACGAAAATCGGAGCATGCAACGTTCGATCCTTGTACGGCGAAGGTAGATACGAGCAGGTTGAGCGTGAAATGCTTCACCTTAAGATCAGTATCCTGGGCATCAGCGAAACTAGGTGGAGAGGAACAGCCGAATACAGAGCTGACTCTGGGCAAACGAGAATGCTGTATTCCGGGGAGGATGAAAGAGAGGGTGGCCAAAGCTGCATGGTATTGGAATTATGTTGAACGGAGAAGCGAGGCGTAGTCTTATATCCTGTGCGCCCATTTCTGCAAGAATAATGACAGCAAGGTTCCGTTCAAAAATTCGCAACCATTTGGTTCTCATGAGCTACGAACTGCAGCTGTACAACGTCAATCACAGGGTGCAGCAAGGAATTCGAAGTTCAATACAAATACTTTAAGTGATCCCAACATATGTCGCAACTATGTCACCAACCTTAACGACAGAGCTTCGTCATCAAACGGAATGCAACATTCAACAATTGATGAGATGTGGGGTGATATAAAAAGTGTTTTTATGGAGGCTGGATCCGAAACTGTACCCAAGCGAAGAGAGTTAGAGACCCTTGGATATCATAAGACTCCTGGGATAAAATCGAGCTTCGCAAATCGTTGAAGATGCATATAAATGCCGAAGCGGATGCTCAACGAAAGGCTGAATTGCGAAGAGAGTATCGCTTAGCACATAAGATGGTGTATCGCTGTGTAAGACGTGACAAGAGGGTGAGGTTAGACGGTCTGGCAGAAAATGCGGAAAACGATGCAAGAAGAGGAGATATAAGGGAATTGTACCAAATATCCAAGGAAGTTGTCGGGAAGAAAAGCAACATCAATCATCCTGTAATGGATGTGGATGGTACACTTTTGGTATCAATCGAGGATCAGCTTGCGCAGGTGGAAGGATCACTTTTGTGCCTTGCCTAATGAGGATTCTGTTGAGCAGAGTGCTGAAACGCAGCAGCTTAACGAGATGCGTAGATCATATAGGGGTATTGACATCGAACCTCTACAGTACTGGAAATTCAATCTTCGATAAATCTTCTCAAAAACAACAAAGCAGCTGGACTTGACGGTATACCAGCCGAGTTCCTGAAAGCTGACCCTGTTAGAACGGCTAGTATTCAGCACCCGTTGATACAAGCTGTGTGGGAAAACGAAATCTACCCCAGCGACTGGAAGGATAGTGTAATTGTTAAGTTGAAAGGTGATCTTAGGAATTGCAACAATTGGCGAGGTATTACAGTTTTGTCCGTTTTTCCAAAACTAATGGCAACCATCATTCTGGAGCGGATAAAGGTTAGAATCGAGGGTACACTCAAGAGGCATCAAGCTGGTTTCCGCAGTGGGCGGTCTTGTGTCGACCATATCAACACTCTGCGTATCGTTCTTGAGCTTTGCCTCATGTTCGTGGAATTTGAGAAGGCCTTTTACCGAGTCAACCGTGAATGTATATGGAGATCACTTCTTGGTAAAGGAATTCCCCCAAAAAATGTTGCCATTATAAGAGAGTCCTATAACAACGCAAGATGTTTTGTTTTACACAATGGGCAGCTATCCGACTCTTTCGAAGTGCGGCAGGGTGTGAGACAAGGAGATGTTCTATCGCCAATTCTCTTTCTACTGGCGATTGACGATGTTTTGACGGTCAGCGTTGGAACAGCAGAGAGGCACGGCATTCAATGGAGACCGTTTGAAAGGCTTAGTTACTTAGACTATGCCGATGATATATGTTTCTTGGCAAATAACATCAGCGGGCTGAACGTGATGTGTCAAGCTCTGTAGGTAAGAGGAGAGTCGAGTGGTCTTAAAATAAATAGCAAAAAGACAAAAATAATGCTCACAGGCCGCTCCACACATCAGCGCATTTTAATACAGGAGACGCCAGTTGAAGATGTTGAACAATTTAACTACCTTGGAAGCATCGTTTCAGCAAATGGTGGTACTGATCTGGACGTTCAAAGTAGAATAATTAAAGCTCGCGCAGCCTTCGGTTCTCTGTCCCAAATTTGGAAATCCAGTTAAATCTCCTTACGCACAAAGTTGAGATTCTGCGAATCCAATGTCAAATCCGTGCTGTTATATGCTTGTGAAACCTGGAAAGTCACGACTACCATCTCGAAAAAATTGCAGGCTTTTGTGAACCGTTGTCTACGCTATATTCTAAAAATTCGCTGGCCCCAAATTAAATCAAACGAGGAATTGTGGCGCAGGACAAGTCAAGAGCGGCTGGACATTAACATAAGAAAGCGTAAATGGCAATGGATTGGTCACACACTGAGGAAACCAAACGATTAAATTGCAAAGTAGTCCTTTGAATAGAATCCTCAGGGTGCACGGCGGTTTGGAAGACCAAGAACAACATGGAAATCAACAGTTCTAGCAGGAGCAGACTCCCAGAGAAAGACGTGGCCACAGTTAAAATATCTATCTGCAGACCGTGAAGGATGGAAACGATTTGTTGGCGCCCTATGCCCCAATCGGGGTTACAGGACTTGATGATGAACTAATCATCAACAACTCATAGATAAAGCATACCCTGAATTTTCAAGGAAAGTGCGATATTATCACCTACTAATGAACAAGTTGAAGTTGAAATAATGCATTAGTGCTCGCAAAGTTCAATGCAGAAACTGAAGTCTTTTATTCACTAGATACAGTGCTCGAGGAATAAGAAACTGTGCATTATCCCAAAGATCAAATAAAAGCTGATACTATCCTCTACATTCTGCACGATATCAATGGTCGGAAAGTTTTATACATACACAAATTACCTAAAAATAAAATATGTACATACTTGATTCCAGAAAACTCTGCTATTCGGCAAAACTCATTAAGGAGAATGGACAAAAATGTATAGGAGCTGGCAAAAAACTCAACACGAATGTATATTTGATTATATGGCCATTAAGCTCTTAACCATGGCGTTCGAGAGATATTCAGCTTCAGAACAGTAAAATAATTTGCCATTTTTGATGCCAAATATCTCTCGAACCCATGCCTTAGACCTCAACAGGCATTTAACAAAATGAAATACATACAATAACCTTTTCAACGATGACACATTGATGGTGAGAAGTAAGAAAAAGTCCAAATGCTGAGTTGCATTATTGTTCTCTACGGTGCTTTGAGGACGAATATAGCTCGGATCCATGGTTAAGACTTTGGAACTTAAGGACCATATAATGAAATAATGTACTCGAAATAACCTTTCAACCATGACGAATTCTTGTTAAGTAGTTGGATCACTCTAGTTTAAAGTGAAGATATGTATGTCTCCTTGAGTAAAAAAAATCTTAATGGATTTTGAAAAGGAAAGATAGTTGTTCTAAATAAATCCAGGAAATGGTAAACAAGTGTCGCCTTTTACCTCTAAATGTGCAATGTGTGGATTTACTAAAATGAATGTGTTAAATAATTATAAGCAGATTCACCTGTATCTAACCAAAGTCCCATCGGCTAAGATCACATGCATTGTCTTTTCCTCGCCGATTCGATTGTCCCAAACGTACGTGGACAGTGCACTTTGGAAGCGAAGTGTTTGTTTCAAATACCAGTGATAGTTTCCAATTGTATACAGGTACAAAACACTCTTGCCCTCCAACACAGTTTCAATGGCCAAAATATCCGAGCCAGCATTCCATTTAAGACTGACTACCGGCTCATTGTCGAACTGAAAGGGAAGTACAATCTCACGATGTCTAAGGCCATTTTTCTCGAACAGAGCAATAGTTGACTTATTTGGGAATTTGTGTGGCACTGCTATCCAGGCGCCTGATGGTCTCCAAGCGATAGCTGGCCATAAATCATTTAATTTTTCCGAAGTGAACTTCAAGGCGCCTTCTTTGTCGAAAACTTTAAACATCCTTCCATGAGGTCCAACAAATGTGACAGCAAAAAATTGTCCATCTTCTCTCCAAGTTATATCGATCTGTTGTGGCAGCTCCTTGATATTGCTTGGAACAATAAAATCAGTCTTTTGCTTGGCTGCCGTTTTTCCCTCGGATCCATGGAACTGGGTTTCTTTTTTGCCCCATCCTACGGTTATGAATGCATTCTCACCGAAAAGGTTATCGTCTAGGTTCCCTTCAGAGATGGGTTCGAAAGTACACGTCATGACGACTACATTGCGAGCTGTTGTAACAAAAGCAACGACCTCCTGGTCGGGTGACCAAACCATTTTCTGAATACCTCCATCGCAGAATGTAACCTCAGTGGAAGTTTTAGTTTCTGGGTCAATGAGAAGTACCTCCCCGGCTTCGGTGGCAATACAAATTTGATTTTCAAGTGATAAATACTCACAAGAGACCACTCCAGTTGTATCGGTGATAAGATCAAACGCTTCGGTCTGTGGGTTGCAAGAGAAAAGTTCCGTCTCGGTGCAGATGAAAATAGTATTCTTTTTGGTACCACTGGAGTCCAAAACTATAAACTTCGGATTCTCAAGTGCTGTGTTCCAAGTTTGCACGGATCTCAATTTTAAATTTTTCATTGTGTTATGCAAATATTTAAAATATTCACAACGTAAAATAAATTTTTGACGAAATCAACAAATATTTCGTCTTCCAAAACAAAACAACGTGCTTAAAAGAAATGTCAAATGATTTCGATGTGTCAAATTTTAATTCAGCGGCTAGCACGCTGAAAACAGAAGGGCTTGTTCCACGATATAAAGAAACATCGTGGGTTTGTTCGTTTGTTGATTCCGACTTTCAATTTGAAATTTTTTTCCCGCATGTAAGGCGCGATTCACACAGCAGTGGCTTATGGTGCTGGTGTGGTTCTGGCCTGCTACGGGTGATGCGGTGTGGTTGTGGTGAGCTTTATTCACACATAAGTGAGAAGGGAATGGTTAATTGACAGCAAAACAATAAACACACACACAAACACTGGAGACAGGAACACTTTATTAGAAAATGGCTTCTACACAGAATTAAAAACAGAGAATATCAAATAAAGAAGCCAATCCTTCGTACGTTTCACCCCCCAAAACCCATTTGTTTACATTGTTGTATTTGTAATTTCATTTCGTGTCGAAGAAATAGATGTGAATTGCAACAACAACAAGACCTGTGCTGAATGATGTGCTGAATGACTAGTTGATTCTATGTGTGCGTTTTGCACTGCTTTTCACTAATACTTTGCAAATCTAATACATCAGCTGTTCGCTTCCAGCTTGTAGGCAAATCAAATTGACAGCTGAGGATTGACTTCTTTATTTCATATTCTCTGATTAAAAAGCTGTACATCAAGTGCTTACAATTGGCCAGTTTATATTTCTGAGATCTCAGAGGGCTCAGAGGACTATGAAATATAAACACGATTCCTCACAAAAATTTCTCACTTTTCTCCTTAAACTAAATTTTTTTGGATTCGCTTGCTCAGATATTTTTTGTCGCAGTAAATTACATAGGAAGAAAAGAAAAAGAGATTTTTGTTTTGACTTCTATGTGAAGAATTGTGTTTATATTTTATCCTCCTGCTCTGTCAAAAAGCGGAGAAAAATTACTGAGCGCTCAAGAAATATAAACAGGCTAAATACCTCCAAGTTTGTAGGTGCCGAATACTGGTCTTGGCTTTATGCCAAGACTTGCTAAACTTGTAAGTTCGAATGTTGATTAGAGAATATCAAATAACGGAACGAAAATGGATTATGACCTACGAGTATGCCCCTGGAATGTAAGGACACTCTATGCACCAGGTAAAAAACCAGCTAAAAAACTTGAATCTGTCCTCTCGCGGTACAAGGCAGAATATATTACCACGATCCAGGAGATACGATGGATAGGATCAAAGAAAAGATTGCGACATTTCTTACAGCTGTCATCAAAGACTGCACATGCTAGGATGCGGATTCATCGTGGGAAATCGACTCAGATCGAAAGTCATCGATTTTAAGCCGATTAGCGATTGCCTGGCTGTGATCCACATCAAAGCTACCTTCCAAAACATCAGCCTAATATGTGCACATGCCCCTACCGATGAAGCTGAGGAGTCTAACAAGGAGGAGTTTTACGACTTCCTGGAAGGAGCCTACGGGGCCTGTACTGTGCAGTACGATGTCAAAACCGTGCTCGGAGACTTCAATGCTAAAGTCGGAAAGGAAAACATCTTTGGAGGATTAGTTGGAAACCCAACTAACAAAATTGCTTCGCATTTCAGACATTATAGTGTTATTTGTTTCTATAGCGTGCCTATTACCCTCTGACGTGAAGTAAATACCTTATTGGAGTATTAATGCTTCCTTGAATATTTTCTGGTGCAAATTTTATCAGGTTGATAGAAGCGATATACCAATGTTTCTATAATCTCTCTATATTGCTTTTATGAAATGACGACGGAGCTTTTGTTCTATAGTCATCCTGTAAAATTATTATACAATCTCTATGTTAGTTTCTGATACTTGCTAAGTTCAGCCACAAACTATTTCTGCTGTACTAGTAAAAACACAAACCACTTCTGGTATACTAAATAGTATAGACACAAACCAGCAGTGTGGAGAAAGTGAATAGGCACGTTTTTTTTCATCGTAATTATATTCTTCCATGGCTGAGCGGTTAGCGTGGTGGACTTTCAGTGCGAGAGGACCATGGTTCGAATCTCACAGAAACTTTGTAATTTTTATAACTTAAATAATAAGGGTATTCATACAACAGCGTAAAGTTGTCGTAAACGTTGTAAACTTTAAAGGCTCTCCCAAACCAACGCGAAATCATAGCGAATCATTTGCAAAGGCGTTTTTTTGTTGTTGTTTAGCATTGTGTATCTCTCAAATTTTGTATTATTGTGAATGATTTCGCATCGTCGGCGAATGTTTCACGTTGGTTTGGGGATCCTTAAAACTTCGTAATTCTGTCACAATTTGTATGGAAAATTTGACTGATTTACGAAGTTTAAAACTTTACGATGTTTACGACGAGCTTACGCTGTTGCATGAATACCCTTAATATCTAATAAATTCTAAGATTGTATTTCAGATAAAAACTTTCATATAAAATATCAGAAAATTAATAAAATAAAATAAAAATATAAATCAATTGTGAAATATTTTTTTTTTTATTTTCCACCTTCTTCTATAAGACCTCTAAATTGAGTCCAGTAAGTGCTTTCCGGGGCAATTGAATTTAGTCCATAAAGGTCCAATAGGAGCTTAAAAAGTGCGCCCTTTCAATTCTATGGACTATTATATAATGCTTATATGATTGCAAGAGATGATTATGGGAAGCTTCTTTGGATGATTATGGGGGCAAAATTGTTAGTTGGGACATCAGTTCCACGAACGACACCCTTGTGGAAATCCGACGAAGAATTACCCTAGCGAACCACTGCTACCTCGGCTTGGCCAAACAAATGGGTTCAAAACTCCTTTCTCGAAAGACAAAGTCCACGCTATGCAAAACGCTATATTTTGTACCGTTGCGAATGATTTCCAATGATTTCGCGTTGGTTCGGTAGAGCTTTATGCCATATTTACAGGAGTGACAAAATACCATTAGGTTTGTTCGTGTACTTTCTCTGCTAAGTTTGGAGCTCTGTCAAATTTTGACAGTTCAGAGCAAAGCTACCACGTTTTCACAAAAAGATATTGAGGGCATTCATGCAAAATTGTAAAGTCATTAAGGCTCCCCCAAACCAACGCGAATCATTCGCCCTCCACGCGAAATCATTCACAATAACACAAAATATGAAAGATACACAATGCTAAACAACAACAAAAAATTGTCTTTGCGAATGATTCGCTACGAATTCGCGTTGGTTTGGGAGGGCCTTTAAGGGTATTTATGCAACAACATAAAGTCGTCGGAAACGTGGTAAAGTTTTAACTTCGTAAATCTGTCGAATTTTCCATACAAATTGTGACAGAATTACAAAATTTAAAACTTTGATGACTTGACGCTGTTGCATGAATACACTATCTTTTATCCAAAAATGAGTTTGAAAATTTTCAGTTTTGTACTTTTTCACTTTTTTTGCCGCAATGTAGTTAAGGCCTTATGAAATAAGAAGATCTGAGGTAAGGGACAGTTTGTTCACATTGGGTTAAATCTGCAATTATAGATTATCACTGATTTTGTAAAATCCATAGTTATGGATCTGTGATAATCCAATAGTATTTTTTCACCCAATTTTCAGTTCGATTTATAAATCATGGTGTTTCCAATAATCTTTCCATTTTCCAGTCTATCTACTGTTGATTGTCAGACGTAGTCTGTCATTAAATTAGTTTAGTGTGACTGAGCTTCCGAAAGAAACACTTTTTGTGTACAAAAACACGTCTTGTAATATAATTTTGTGTTTAATTTAAGATTATTTTCTGTTAAATTACTATACAGACAATTTTTTCACGTGAAATTAAGTTCAATATGGCTGCTTAATTTTTGTTGTGCAACCTTTCCAAAATGTATAAGTTGAAGTATGTAGGTAGTGCTAGCATTTTGGGAAGCCTAGTGATTAGTGATGTGATATTTTCCCAATTCTAGTTTTTCTATACATTTTTGATAAAGACTTGCAAAAAAAACATTTCTTTTTGGATCATAAATAAAATAACTATGTACAACTAAAAAAAGTAAAATTTTTATAATTTGTTTTTGTTTTGCGAGATGGACGATGTTTGGCTTTCTCTTAGTTCTTGTTCTTTGTTCGTAGGAATTGAATATAGATTTTGTTTATTTATACCTATGCTTTGGGAATTGGCAGTGCCTTTACCAATGATGATAAAATGAAATTCCTGGAAATCTATTATTAAATCGTGCTTCATCATCATCGTGTCCTGTAACCCCAGCTGGGGCATAGGGCGTCAACAAAACGTCTCCATCCTTCACGGTCTGCTGCAAGGTACTTTAGCTGTGGCCACGTCTTTCTCTGGGATTCTGCTTCCGCTAAGAGTTGATTTCCATGTTGTTCTTGGTCTTCCAACCCAACGTGCACCCTGAGGATTCCATTCAAAGGACTGCTTTGCAATTTCATCGTTTGGTTTCCTCAGTGTGTGACCAATCCAACGCCATTTACGCTTTCTTATGTCGACGTCCAGCCGCTCTTGACTTGTCCTGCGCCACAATTCCTCATTTTATATTATTTGTGGCCAGCGAATCTTTAGGATGTGGTGAAGACAGCGATTCACAAAAGCCTGCAATTTCTTCGAAATGATAGACGTGACTTTCCAGGTTTTACAAGCATATATATATATAACAGCACGGATTTGGCATTGGATTCGAAGAATCTCAACTAAGTGCGTAAGGAGATTTGACTTGATTTCCAGATTGGGGACAGAGTACCGAAGGCAGCACGAGCTTTATTGATTCTACTTTGAACGTCCAGATCCGTACCACCGTTTGCAGAGACAATACTGCCAAGGTAGTCAAACTGTTCCACTACTTCAACTGGCGTCTCCTGTAGAATAATACGCTACTGTGTGGAGCGGCCTGTGAGCATTATTTTTGTCTTTTTGCTGTTTATTATTACCCAGCGGCTCCATTAGCAATATTTGAGGCAATAAATTGCCTCACTCATTGCTATTGCCTTTAATAGGTGTGTTTTTCTTGCAAGCCCGGGGGAATCGTATGAAAAAAACGACATCGGGGCTAAGCGACGCCATTAAAGAAAAAAAAAATGGAGTTTCCATACAAACTATCGATAACATGTATGAAATTCATGCCGGTAACACAGTTTTTATCTGGGCTTAAGAAGGGGCTAAATTGTTGTTGCTTTTAAAATGTAAATTGCTTAGCCCCGACATCGTTTTTTTCGTCCAAGCCCATTCGGGCAAAGAAAAAAACACAGCTAATAATGCAAATGGAGACGCTTTGTCAATGGCAATGGCAATATTAGGTGTGTTTTTTTTGCAAGCCCGGGGGAATCGGATGAAAAAAACGACATCGGGGCTAAGCGACGCCATTGCAGAAAAAAAATGGAGTTTCCATACAAACTATCGATAACATGTATGAAATTCATGCCGGTAACACAGTTTTTCTCTGGGTTTAAGTTAAGCCCCGAAAATTCTCTGGGCTTAGCTAAGCCCGAAGGGGCTTAGTTGTTGTTGCTTTTAAAATGTAAATTGACATCGTTTTTTTCGTCCAAGCCCATTCGGGCAAGGAAAAAAACACAGCTATTGCCTAGAAGATGAGAGGCAATTATTGATTTCCATCTTCAAGGCAATAAATTGAGGAAAAATGGGACTCCCCATAATTGTGAATGGCTTCTTTATAGCCGTTCCACACTATCCCATTGAGTATTAATACATGTCAAAAAAGTGTGAAGAAAGTCATGTATAATAGTGTGGAAGCAAAATATGAAATTTCATCACACACAACTTGACATCGCATACTACACGATTTGACATGGTGTTTATACCTGAAAATATTTAAGATCGGTTCTAAAACCATCACACATTCTATCCCACTTGGGCGTTTGAGGTTATGGTGAAACTGATTTGTTTTGATGCAAGTGTGGAAGCAAAATATGAAAATCATTTTCATCACACAAATTTGGCAGTCGTATGAAATTCTTTCCCACTTTATTCTGACATGTGTTAATACTTTGTGGGATAGTGTAGAGGCACTTTTATTGATTTTTTCAATTAAATCGTAGATTATGAGAACGCACATGACAAAATATAGTGAATTAAAATTAAATTTTATTAAAAACAGGGGATTTGAACAGCATTTTTGCAGTCAAATATTTCTATACACACATTTTATAATTGAAATTGCCTGGCAATGAAAATGCCCACCCAAGCAATAAATTGCCGTTCCAATTGCAATTGCAATTGCCTCAGAAATTGCCAATGGAGCCACAGCGTTAGACCACTCGACTCTTCCTTCACTTGCAGTGTTTGGCACATCCTGTTCAGCCCACTGATGTTATTTGCCAGTAAACATATTATGTCATCGGCATAGTCTAAATGACTGAGCCTTTCGAACGGTCTCCATTGAATGCCATTTCGCTCAGCTGTACCAACACTGGCCGTCAATACGTCGTCCATCGCCAGCAGGAAGAGAATTGATGATAGAACATCCCCTTGTCTCACACCCTGTTGCACTACGAAGGAGTCGGATAGCTGCCCATTGTGTAAAACAAAACACCTTGCGTTGTTGTAGGACTCTTTTATAATGGCAACTATTTTTGGTGGAGTTCCTCTACCAAGCAACGATCTCCATATACATTCTCGGTTAACTCGATAAAAGGCCTTCTCAAAATCCACGAACATGAAATCGTGCTTATTAGAGAGAATTGCCGAATTAGTGATTTCTCCAATTAAGTGCTCAAATCATGGATTCTCTGTTTAAAATTTTTATGAACATACGCATTCAATGATAATCAACTGTAATAATCATGGATTAAAATTGACAAGGAGTAAACAAACTGGCCCTAATTCTTATTAAATCTCGGTTTAGCGTTCGGTGAAAACGTAGCATTAACAGTAGATTTACAATGGGAACGACCAAAGGTAATGTAGATTTTATCAGTAACACTATTTCTCTTCACGAACGTGGAGAAGAGTTTCGGATTCAAGTTTGTTTTTCTAATAATCGTGCTGAAACGAAGAAATTCCCGATAAGGTGAGTTGAGTACTATGTATGTTGTGTCTGAAGTGTTAAAAATGTATGTAACAAATGAGAGTCGAGTTCGGTGTTTTTATTATTTTTCTTTTTTAACCACGGGTGGAATCGGCTAAGGTGATTTGTTATAGTTGACAGTCGCTATCACAAATCACCTTAGCCGATTCCACCCCAGTTGATATCACTTAAAAGCTCTCCCAAACCAATGCAAAACATTCACCGACGACTGTTTTTTGTTGTTGTTTTTCGTTATTGTGTATTTGTCATTTGTGCTATTAGGAATAATTCACTATACGAACTCGTGTTGGTTAAGAAGAGCCTTAAGAATAATTTATTTAAATACTTAATTCTAAAATACAGTCTATACCTAAAAAAATCAGTTAACCTTATATATAGAGGCACAACCTCGGCTTTTTTATATCGGTTTCCAAAAACTTCCTATCTATACATAAAGATTTGTGATTGTTCTTTATACAAATATTTTCAAGAATTCTAATAGCAACGTTTGACTTGGCTTCTGAAGTCATTCACTTGTCGTGCAAGGCCATCAGGTCCTGATACCAGGGATATTTAAAAGTAAATATATCGCGAAGCCTATACCTATTACTCTCAATAAAAATGTTCTGAACAAATATGACTGTTTTTTAAAGATTTTTTTTTTATTTCCACAAGGACAAAACCACATTTTGCACCACTTATGTGTCCTTCGATAAATTTTAAATTTAGTTAAAAATTTATTCTGTCCCGGAAGTTACTACATTTCTTACTGTTTTAAGTTTATTTTTTTATTTTTATTTTTTTATTTATTTATTTTTTTTTCAGTTAACTGAAAACACACAATAATTGATAAAAATCCAATTGAACACTTCTAATGAACAATTAAAACAAAAACATTTCAAAGACTCAAAGCAGCGAAGTGAGAGAGAGTACCAGAAAGATGAATACAAAATAAAAAAGATAAAAGCAAATAGCTGATAACTATCTGGTTTGTCAGATCTCACACTTACTGCCTGGAGGCAGCGAAAGATTTGCAACTCACTAGTCGACCGGCATTTTTCGAAGCTAGGTGACATGCGAGTAGAGCGGTGAGTCATTTGACAATTATAGCGTTTTCGTTTGGTCGTCCGGAAGCATTCCGAATGCTTCTGAAAACGTTCGTTTGGCACTAGATGACAGTTCTTCTTCTGAAAAGAAGAGAAAAACAGTTCTGGATTTGAAGAAAGAATCAAAACCAGAAGCACACATACATGCGCACAATTGAAACGTCAAAATTGTCAAAGGTAATATGTTTGTTATTTGATTTTGGAATTGCGATTGTGCATTATATAACATTTGGAGTTGAAAGGAACCAATTATAAAAAAATGGATAAACCAAACATTTCATCTCTATTTGTATACCATGATGTGGAATTTTCGCTAAAGTAAGGAGTTTAGGTACTCAAAGTAAAAATCCAATGTGGAGACATTCGTTGCTGTCCTTGAGAAATATCCATATTCCGAGAAACAGCTGTGTGAATGTTTCATCACCCAAATGTAACAGCCAAGTGCACAAATACAAATAAACCCAAGCTTAACAATAAAAAAAAGGTTGCAACTTGTTCGTTTGGCATTCTGGATTGGAGAGCTCCATAGAGGCCTCTTCCAGAATACCAAACGAAAACGCTATTAATGTATGTACAACTTCCTTGCCAGTTTACTCGCCCATGTAAGCGATACCTGAACTTGACGGAGATACACTATACGGCAATAAGTTGATTGTGGGCATTTAAAGTTTCAGATGAGAAATTGGCCGCATTCGTCACTAAATCTGAAAATTCAGAAATTTATTTCATTGAATGCAAAACAATCTGAATTTTCAGTCGAAATTTAGTTGTTTTAGTTCTGTCAAAATATTGCATATACTTTTGATTTTTACATTATGGGTGTTCATGCAACAGCGTCAACTCATCGTAAACGTTGTAAAGTTTAAAACTTCGTAACTCTGTCACAATCTGTATGGAAAATTTGACAAATTTAAGAAGTTTAAAGCCTTACCACGTTTACGTCGACTTTACGCTGTTGCATGAATACCCTTATTGAAAAGAGTCAAATTAAAACTTTTATTTAATTCGAAAATTAAAAATTCAGAATGAGTGAATCAGAGAACGAAGTTATCTGTATAGCTTAAACATTCTTCTCGAATGTCAAAATATGTTTGAGATGGCTTTAAGTAACCTCTAAACACGGTGGATGGCGTTTAAGTTGAGATGCATTAAAGTAACGTTGCTTAAATGTGAAAATTGATTATAGATACCAATTTTGCCCTCAAGATCAATTTAAAGGCATCTTAAAGTTACAAAGCCTTTAAGACTAAGAGCCCACAGCAGATTTTGGGTGTGAATGTTCATTAAAGGCTATTCAAAAAATCAAAGTCTTGCAGTCCACAACTGGGGCCTTTGCGAGAAACAGTGCATCGAAAAAAGAATATGAATGCAACTTCGAGGATAATCGTGTTAGCCAAAATTGGTTTTCACTCCTCCCTAGATAAGCTCCACGGATCCCATATGATGGAATCTGAGATCATTTGAGTGTTTCATTCACCCTGCCAGACTGTTTAAAAAAAACCGTTTTTCACTTAGAATTTTGAATTTTTCAATTTTTTACTCCATGGTATCTGATCCGAGGAGCTAATCTAGGGAGGAGTGAAAACCAATTTTGGCTAACACGATTATCCTCGAAGTTGCATTCATATTTTTTTTTTCGGTGCACTGTTTCTCGCAAAGGCCCCAGTTGTGGACTGCAAGACTTTGATTTTTTGAATAGCCTTTAATGAAGCTTTCGACGCCTTAGCTTCTTTCTTTGCTATCACTCACACCCAAAATCTACTGTGGGCTCTCGGTCTATTTAAATTAACTTAATAAATACGACTGTTACAATTTAAATGTGAATAGCATTTCAGTTAATAAATTTCACTTATCTCAGCGTGTGTCCACTTTCATCACTCATCAGACAGTAAAGTTCAATCCTCATTAGTTTTTTTTGCATAGCGCATCTTCCATCCCTTTCTCATTTCCAAATGAGAATTTCTCATCTGAAAATTCAGAAAAAACGTTACCAAACGCAACCAAAAGTCATCTGAATTTTCAGACAATTTTTGACAGCTGACCAATCAGAAGCTCGAAAAAGTCAGATATCTGAAACTTTGAATGCCCTCAATCTCATTTGAAAGTTCAGATGACAAAAATTTTACTAAGCCCTCGGAAATATAAACTAACATTAACATTGTCCGATTTCTCCAGTGCGTTTTTTGTTTTATGTGGGTAGAGGAAATAGGAGGGAGTTCAACAAAAAAATCATCATTGGAAAAATCGGACAATGTTAATACCCACTTAAGCTAAGTGTACACGATTGGTAGATCTTACAATATTGTCAGTCCTGACAATGGGCACGTTCCGATGGTTAGTCTCAGTTATCCGGATAGCTTTGTGCTGTTGTAATCCCTTGTTAAAAAGCAGCTGATGACCGCTGACCCAACAACAACTCAAGTTATCTCAAAATATTTGGGGTAACTAGATAACATAGCGAATAAACATCGGAACTCGAGGATTGTGAACAACAACTAATCTTTCGCTTTTTTCGTTGTTCTGCTAGCAAAATTGTAATTGTAACAGCCATAACAAAAAAAAAACTGTAGACGTGTTTTAGTATCATCGGGATCTGGATCTGGATTAACTTTTACACGTAAAACAAAAACAAAATAATGGGAAATTTTCGAAATTGTTTTGGTAACACGTGTTAAAAGTTAATCTGGATCCAGATCCCGATGATAAAAAGCACTCCTTGTAGTCATCGAACGTTTCCCGTCGGTTTTCCCCCTGTTTCAAGCCAGAGAATATCAAATAAAGAAGCCAATCCTTCGTACGTTTCACCCCCAAAACCCATTTGTTTACATTGTTGTATTTGTAATTTCATTTCGTGTCGAAGAAATAGATGTGAATTGCAACAACAACAAGACCTGTGCTGAATGATGTGCTGAATGACTAGTTGATTCTATGTGTGCGTTTTGCACTGCTTTTCACTAATACTTTACAAATCTAATACATCAGCTGTTCGCTTCCAGCTTGTAGGCAAATCAAATTGACAGCTGAGGATTGACTTCTTTATTTCATATTCTCTGTTTCAAGCATCATCGTGTAAATTGGGGACTGAAAATTATCAGAAAATTTCAACTTAACAAACACACCTAATTTTTGTTTTTAAAAAGTTATTTGCGTTTGCGTTAAGTTTATTTGTTCCAAGAGTTCGGATCGGAAAAGAAAATTTGTTAATTTCTAATGTGCAGTGTGAAAAATTAGTTTAGAAATGTATTAAAAAAAAATGTGAATCTGATTGATTAATTGCACCGAAAATTTTGTCTGATTATAGCCATTCCACACTATCCCACTGAGTATTAATACATGTCAAAAAAGTGTGAAGAAATCATGTATAATAGTGTGGAAACAAAATATGAAATTTCATCATACACAACTTGACAGCGCATCCGACACGATTTGACATGTGTTAATACAATGGAAATATTTAGGATCGGTTCTAAAACCATCACACTTTCTATCCCACTTGGGTGTTTGAGGTTATGGTGAAACTGATTTTTTGATGCAAGTGTGGAAGAAAAATATGAAAGTCAGATACATCACACAAATTTGGCAGTCGTATGAAATTTCTTCCCACTTTATTTTGACATGTGTTAATACTTTGTGGGATAGTGTAGAGGCACTTTTAGTGATTTTTCAATCAGACGGTCGGTCCGAATGGTAAGGTCGGTACCGTTGATACGGCCAGGGCGGTTCGGTACGGTTGGTATTGTTGATTAAAGGATCTCCCAAACGCGAAACATTCGCGGACGACGCGAAATCATTTATTCAAAAGATCAACTTAAATTCTCAACATTGAATTTGGTGAGGTAAGTAAGTCCTTTTGATAGTAAAATTATAATCTTTGTTTAGGAATATTTATAAAAAATAGCTATGCAATTCATTGTGTCTTGTTGTTTTTTCTGTTTTGATAGACAAGTCTTGATGAAAATAACTATTTATTATTTAAACTATAGCGATGGTCTAAGCAAGGGAATAGATTGGCAGATCATCCCAAACTGCTAACGTTCTAGCATTTATACATTTTGTTAACTTGTAATTCTTATTAACAAATGTGTAATAGTCTGTGACGTGTTAAGGTACGGATAACTTTAACTCGCCAAATGCCACGTACAATAGCCCTGTTTTTTACTGCATTTTTATCTTCGCTTAAAATACAACAACAATTTGGTATATCTCCGTATTGTTGTTTTATTTAACATGCTACTTTTTCGCAAGCGAAGATAAAAATGCACTAAAAAAAAGGGCTAGTGAACGGTGCCGGGAAATAAGGTCAAGTGACATAAGGCCAAATTTAAAAGTTTGGCCTTAAGTCACTTTCCAAAAGCGACTTAATGCCAAGTTTTAAGAGTTGGCCTTATGTCGCTTTTACAAAGTGACATAAGGCCAAATTTGTTTGTGACTTAAGGCCAAACTTAAAATGTTTTGTAAAAAAAAACAGTAATTTTTGGAAAAGAAACTTTGCATACAGCCAACCTCGCACCCACCCCAAATCCTATAGTGAGCCCAAGCAGGGGGGGTTGCAGGGGGGCAGCATGCCCCCCATACATACCTCACTGTTTATTGCGAGTTTTAAAATTTCACAAACCTAATAAAACCTCTCCTTTATTTGGTTTGTGATATACATATAAACATTTTCAATTGAACAGAGTGAGGTATGGATGGGGGGGCATGCTGCCCCCCTGCAACCCCCCTGCTTGGACTCATGATAGGATTTGGGTGTATGCAAAGTTTCTTATGCATTTAAAGAAACTGGATTTAATGAAATTTTTCAATGAAAAAAAAACAGGTACGCTAGTATTAAAAGTGACACAAGGCCAAATTGGCCTTATGTCACTTTGTAAAAGCGACACTAGGCCAACTCTTAAAATTTGGCTTTATGTCACTTTTTTTAAGTGACATAAGGCCAAATATTCAAATTTGGCCTTATGTCACTTGGCCTTATGTCACGGCACCCTAGTGAACGGATAAATTCTTAAAACATACACACAAACGTGTAATAGAACCAGTTACTACTACCAGTATACACTTCGAAAGGCAGTGCACGCATGTGACGCATGTATTAGAAAATCACCATAATTAGATGGAGTGGTGAATGTGGTGAAGTGATAAAAACTGTAAACATCTATATTAGACTGTTTCAAAAAAAAAGTTTTCTTACAAACAGGCTCAAAAGTTTCAGTTGAGCCAAAAATGACGTCTGTGAAAATTTGAGCTTTTAAAATTCATGTTTAGACATGCCTCATCGCAGATTTCGGTTTTCCATACGATTTGTATGGGAGAAAACACCTGTTTGTATTTGAAATTTTATTATTTAATAATGACAAGTATTTAAACTAACGGCATACGTTTTTCTTGTAGAAAATTGAACGTTCTACAAAAAAGATCGTATCATAATTTATCATAAATCCAGCCGTTTTAAAGTTACAGTCAGTCAAACTCATTCCATAAGATTTCCATACTTTTACTCAACGTAAAATTAGCATTTTTTTTAGTAATTGAAGCTATTATGGTAACTAATATCATTCTTATCGAAAAATGACTTAAGACCTTTTTTGTAGAGGACTAATTTTCTTTTCCAATGGTACCTTACAATATTACTTACTTACTTACTTAAGGTGGCGCTACAGTCCGGGGTGGACCAGGGCCTCAACCAACAAGCTTCTTCCAGCTGGCTCGGTTTCTAGCTAGCTGTCTCCAGTTTCGCACGCCAAGTTGGTTGAGGTCCTCTTCCACTTGCGTGCGCCACCATTTACGCTGTCCAGCTCTACTGCGTTGTCCCACGGGGTTGGATTCAAAGACTTTCCGGGCCGGAGCATTGGTGTCCATTCGCTCTAGATGACCCAGCCATCTCAGTCGTTGGCTTTTCACTTTTGTGGCTAGGTCGGTGTCGCTGTACAGCCCATACAGTTCGTTGTTGTATCTTCTTCTCCATTCCCCATCTATGCAGACGGGACCAAAAATCACCCGGAGAATTTTCCTCTCAAAACAGCCTAACGCGTTCTCATCCACTGTTAGCAGTGTCCATGCCTCTGCACCATACATCAGGACCGGGATGATAAGCATCTTATACAGGGACAGTTTAGTTGCTCGAGAGAGGGCTTTGCTTCTCAATTGCCTTCTTAGCCCAAAGAAACAGCGATTGGCAAGAGTAATTCTTCGTTTGATCTCAGCGCTGGTGTCGTTCGCTGAGTTTATAGCGGATCCTAGGTAGACAAAGTCTCTGACTACCTCAAAATTATAGCTGTCTATAGTGACGTTCTGTCCGAGACGTCGGTGTTGGGTGTCCTTTCTTGTGGACAGCATATATTTTGTTTTGCTTTCATTCACCGTTAAACCCATCTTCTTGGCTTCCTTCTCAATGCTCACAAAAGCACCACTGACATCACGCTTTGTTCGTCCGATTATGTCAATGTCGTCAGCGTAAGCGAGTAATTGGACGGACTTTTGAAAGATTGTGCCTCTGGTGTTGACGTGAGAGTTTTGCACTATTCTTTCAAGAACGATGTTGAAGAAGTCGCATGACAGTGCGTCGCCTTGCCTAAAACCTTTTTTGACATCAAAGGTGTCGGTGAGGTCTTTGCCGACCTTGATGGAGCAGCGTGCATTCTCCATCGTCATCCTGCACAAACGGACGAGTTTGGCAGGGATGCCAAAACTAGACATTGCTCTATATAGCTCGTCTCTATAGATGCTGTCATACGCGGCCTTGAAATCGATAAAAAGGTGGTGGGTATCGATTTGGAACTCCTGGGTTTTCTCCAAGATCTGCCGTAGTGCGAATATTTGGTCGATGGTGGACTTCCCTGGCCTAAAGCCACACTGATATGGACCTATCAGGTTGTTGACGAATGGCTTCAGGCGTTCACAAAGTACGGCAGAGAAGATCTTGTAGGCGATATTAAGAAGACTGATGCCTCTGTAGTTGGTGCAGTCCAGAGGATCGCCTTTCTTGAGGATCGGGCAAACAATACTGAGGTTCCATTCATCGGGCATGCTTTCTTCCGACCATATTTTACAGATGAGCTGGTGCATACTCCTAACCAATTCATCGCCAGCCGCTTTGAATAGCTCAGCCGCAAGGCCATCAGCTCCAGCAGCTTTATTGGACTTAAGTTTAGATATGGCTATCCTCACTTCGTCAAGATCGGGTGGACGGAATTGTTGGCCTACGTCGTCCAGGTTGAATGGTGCAATTTGCATGGTAGCGGAATTCGGTTCGTCATCGCCGTTATACAATTTGCAGAAATGATTTTTCCATATCCTCAGCACCGACTGCGTTTCCACCACGATGTTCCCCTGATCGTCCTTGCAGGCTTCGGTTCGGGGTTTGTAACCTTGGGAGGTTCTTTTTACTTTTTGGTAAAACTTCCGAACTTCATTCCTGCAGTGGCATCCCTCTAATTCCTCGATCGCGCGCTTCTCATGCTCTTTCTTTTTCTTTCTGAGAAGCTTGTGTTCCTCTTTCCTCTTCTGCTCGTAGAGCTCGCGAGCAGCTCTGGTCCTTCTATGCAGCGCCGCTTTGTATGCCTGTTGTTTGGCTGCATGTACTTGCCGGCATTCCTCGTCGAACCAGGGGTTTCGCTGTGGTGGTCGTGCGAAGCCCAGCACGTCAGAGGCGGCATCTCTGATGGCTTCCTGGCAGTTTTTCCACTGGTTCTCGATGTTTGCAGTTGGCGGCAAAGGACTAGTTAAGAGGGCGCGAGAGACTCGATCAGAAAAGGACCTGGCGATTTCTTGCGACTGTAGCCGTCCGACGTTGAACTTCCTGACAGTATTTCCCTGTTTTGGCTTTGGTCTGGATATCCGTAGCATTACCTTTGCTACAACGAGGTAGTGGTCCGAGTCAACGTTGGCTCCTCGGAACGTTCGGATATCCTTGATACTGGAGGAGTGCCTTGCGTCGATCGCAATGTGGTCAATTTGGTTGGCGGTTGATTGACCAGGAATTCGCCATGTCCCCTTATGAATATCGAGATGCGGGAACTGCGTACTAGCTACCACAACGTTTCGCCCCGCAGCAAAGTCGATTAGCCTGAGTCCGTTATCGGAGGTGGTGTCGTGCAGGCTGTATCTTCCGATTGTGCCACCAAAGACGTCTTCTCTTCCTAGTTTGGCATTAAAATCACCCAAGACAATTTTAATGTCATAGCTAGGGCATTGCTCATATGTCTTGTGCAGGAGCTCGTAGAACTCGTCCTTGGTGTCGTCATCTTTCTCCTCTGTGGGGGCATGCGCGCATATCAGGCTGATGTTGGCGAATTTAGCCTTGATGCGAATTGTCGTGAGGCGCTCGTTCACATTATTGAAACTCAAGACCTCTTGCCTCAGTCTGCCTCTAACAACAAATCCACATCCAAAAAAAAAAAAAAAAAAAAAAAAAAAAAAAGACGCTGCCCTTGTGGTCGGTAACAGTCACCGTAGTATACATCGCAGTCTTTCAGTTTTCTTTTGCCCGGCCCATCCCATCGCACTTCTTGGATGGCGGTGATGTCTGCTTTGTAGCAGTCTAGGGCCTCCGCTAAATGTTCGGCTGCACGTGGTCTATAGAGAGACAGAACATTCCACGTGCAGATCCGAAGTTCGTTGTCCTTATTTCGTTTGCTAGGTTCGTCAACAGTAAATCCGTCCGTATCCGAGGCTTGTTGATGCTTCGCAACTAAAATCGCTTTACGTGGCCGGGAAGTCACCCCGACGGCACGACCCCCAACCTGGAGGACCAGACCCTATATATATAACTCCAAGGGCGGGGAGCCGGATTAACCGCTCCTTATAGGCCTGAGCTCCGAATATGTCGTAGTAGCCCGTATAAGGTGTTCACTAAGTAGTTCAGCCTAACTGGAACTGTAGACGCCACCGTTGATTCCATCTTGAGAATTCTTCCGCTGCCGCCCTGATGAAGGAGAAGTGCCTTAGTGGGAACACTCCTCCCCCCCTCTCTCGTTTGCTGCCCCCTAAAACCGTCCACAGGGATTGGAACCCCATCTTCAGTTAAAGGTACTAGGCACCCGATGTTCACCGCGGGGAGGTGAGAGTAGGAGTTGATAGACAGAGGTTCGCTTTGAAACAAAGCTTGTGGACGCTTGTGTCCTCTTGAATGCACATGTCTACCCTTTGAACATCCTTACTTTATTACTTAACTTCAATGAATACAATTATATTATAATAATTAGTCCCTTTTAAATGGATTTTTTTAGTGGTAAATTACATAGAAATTCGCTTATCAAACTCGGCAGAATTTTTTTTGAAACAGAAACTAAAATATACTTTCCTAAGGTTTTTGGGGTGCTGAACTCGAATCAGAAGTAAAAAATTTTCCATTTTGTCACGTTTATGAGATATTGCCATTTGAAAATTGAAAAAAAGAAATTTTTCGCTGCAAAATAACTTTTTTTTCAATTTTCCATACGGCAATATCTCACAAATGTGACGTAGTAGAATATTTCTGACTACTGATTCTAGTTTAGCACCCTAAAAACCTTTGGAAAAGTTTATTTTAGTTTCTGTTTCAAAAAAATGTTTGCCGAGTTTAATTAGGGAATTTCTATGTAATTTACTACTAAAAAATCCATTTAAAAGCGACTAATTATTGTAATCTAATTGTATTAATTGAAGTTAAGTAATATTGTAAGGCACCACTGGAAAGGATAATTAGTCCTCTACAAAAAAGGTCTTAAGTCATTTTTCTATAAGACTGATTTTAGTTACCACAATAGCTTCAATTACTAAAAAAAATGCTAATTTTACGTTAAATAAATGTATGGAAATTTTATGGAATGAGTTTGACTGACTGTAACTTTAAAACGGCTGGATGTATGATAAATTATGCTAAGATCTTTTTTGTAGAACGTTCAATTTTCTGCAAGAAAAACGTATGCCGTTAGTTTATATACTTGTCATTATTAAGTTATAAAATTCTAAATATAAACAAGTGTTTTCTCCCATACAAATCGTATGGAAAACCGAAATCTGCGATGAGGCATGTCTAAACATGAATTTTAAGAGCTCAAATTTTCACAGATTGCTTTTTCTGCTTAACTGAAACTTTTCAGCCTGTTTGCAAGAAAATCGGAAACAAAAAATTTTTTTTGAAACAGTCTAATCTATATTTTTTAATAGGCGTGTTTTTTTTATCATCGGGATCTGGATCTGAATTAACTTCAACACGTAATACAAAAACAAAATAATGTGAAATTTTCAATTTTTTTTGTAATACGTGGTAAAATTTAATCCAGATCCAGATCCCGATGATAATAGGCGTGTTTTATTATCATCGGGATCTGGATCTGGATTTACTTTTAACACGTGTTACAAAAACAATTTTTAAAAATTTCCCATTATTTTGTTTTTGTATTACTTGTAAAACTTAATCCAGATCCAGATCCCGATGATACTAAAACAAGCCTAATGTCAGTCTCAATTTGATGTTTGGAGTACCTACTCCTTTTCCACTCCTTTTACCCAATTTTCCATAATATTCCATTGGAGTGGAACAGAAGGCAAAACCAAACGAACAAAACATAATTCTTGACTTTTTTGCGTTAAAGCCTAGTTTACAGTTCCCGTGCGCAAAAAAAACTCTATGCAAATATTCTCGCATGTCAAAAATAATTGAGGTGAAATGTAAAATTAATTGTTTGCATGATTGGTTTACAGTTTCATGCAAAAAGAAAAACTATGCTGTCATGGAATGTCATGCAAAACAATGGACACGCAATTGATTTGCATGCGAAAAAAAGTCCGGTGAATAAAATATTTTTTTTTTGATGGTCGGCTTATACTTCCGAAAAAAAAAAATATATTCACCTCAAGGCATTATTTGCATGCAAATGGTTTTCGCATCCAAAAATAATTATTTTCTATTTTTAGGCCTATAGCTTGTCAATTAAGGGTAAATTAATGACTCAATGGGTGGTTTAGGCCAAAGCAAACGTTTTTCGCCTTGAATATTATTCAACTTGGTGCGCAGAATAGGTGGAAAATCGTTTTGAAAATTTTGACTTTTTTTTCGCATTGGAACTGTAAACTATGCTTAAGCTAAGAAAAAGAAAAAAAAAAATATTTTCCACAAAAAAAAAATGTCCGTGGTGTAAATTTTTTTTTATTCGCCGTCAGTTTATAGTTCCAAAAAAAAATCTCAATAATGAGACTGATCTATGAAAAAGCAAACACAAATGCCAAACGCAATTTTTTTTCGGAAAAAGAATGTCAGTGACATTATTTTGTACGAAAAAAAATCGTGGTGAATATAAAATTTGTTTTCTTTGGGTAGTTACAGTTCGATAAAAAAAATTTAAACGTCAACATTTTTTTTCTCGCAAAAGGCGCTCCCATAAGAAATACATGTAGTTTTTGTTCGCCAAGGATTTGAATACTTAGCTTTAAGCCTAGTTTACAGTTCCCGTGGGCAAAAAAAATCTATGCAAATATTCTCGCATGTCAAAAATGATTGAGATGAAATGCAAAATTAATTGTTTGTTTCATGCAAAAAAAACCATTGCTGTCATGGAATGTCATGCAAAACAATGGACCGGCAATTGCTTTGCATGCGAAAAAAAAGTGTGATGAATAAAATATTTTTTTTGGATGGTTGGCTCACAGTTCAAAAAAAAAAAATATATTCACCTCAAGGCATCAAGGGTTTTCGCATCCAAAAATAATTATTTTCCATTTTTAGGCCAAAAGTTTATTAATTAAGGGTAAATTATTGACTCAATGGGTGGCCTAGGCCAAGGCAAACGTTTTTCGCTTTGAATATTATTCAACTCGGTGAATAGAATAGGTGGAAAATTGTTTTTGAAAATTTTGATTTTTTTTCGGAACTGTAAACTATGCTTTAAGGAACATTTTTGCAACTGCATCTTCAACGTTTATGACGTTTTCGCATGGGTGACGTGAAATAACGCCAAACGAAATTACGTCAATTTGGTTTTATTTCTTATGTCCGATTAAAATAACACAAAAAAAAAAATAAACGAAATAAAGCCAATTTTATCTCAACTCGTTTTTCGGCCAAATATTTCTTGTGTATCATTATTTCGGCTTTATTATTCAAAGTTTCATTAAATACAGATTCCTTAAATGCAAAAGAAACTTTGCGTACACCTAACCTCGCACCCACCCCACTCACTCACTGTTCATTCGCAAATTTTTAAATCTCACAAACCAAATAGGTTTCGGTTTCTAAAATTTAAAAAATTGCGAATAAACAGTAAGGTATGTATTAGGGACATGCTGCCCCCCTGCAACCCCTTGCTTGGGCTCGCTATAGGATTTGAGGTGGGTGCGAGGTTGGGTGTATACAATGTGTCTTTTGCTCTTAAAGAATCTGGATTTGAAGAAACTGAATTTATCTTACCATTAAACTTCTTTTCATTACCCTCCTTATGCCAGGAAAATATTTCAGTTTCGGCAGAATTATTTGAAAATATAAAATAAATTGAAAACGAAATAAAGCCAATTTGGTCTTATTTCGGTTGCATAAATGAAATTTGGTCTTATTTCGGTTTTGCAAACGTAATAAGACTAAATTTTTGAATTTCCGCTTTATTTCATTTGGCATTATTTCACGTCACCTTTCGCGTGTTTACATGTCTCAACGCATGTTTACTCATCTTAACGCATCTTTACGCGATTTAACGATTTTAATGCATAATTAAAGGCAGTGCTAGCAATATGCGTATGCCCCCTCCAAGTACTTTTGTCGTCATAAGCTACATATTTTAGAAATCTTATTTTTTACAAACATCCCCATTCATATAAATTTAAAGCATATTAATATAAGTTTAAGCTAGTTTACGCATGTATGTGCAAGTCAACGTAAATTTACGCATGTTAACGTAGGTAAATTTTATTCTTGTTTACGCATGCTTCCGCAAGCAAATGCATGCTCACGGGAGTTAACGTATGTCAGCAAGTTTTCGCATCTATAAGCTTATTTACGCAAGCTTACACGGTTAACTAATGTTTACGCTTGTTAACGCAAGCTTACGGATTTTAACGCAAGTTGTCGCATGCTTAGGTACTCATGTTTCACTATGCTTGCTTATGTTAAGCAATTTACCCATGTTTACGCGAGTTACCGCATGATTACGCAAGTCTCCGCTTGTTTACGCAAATATACGAATGATTACGCATGATAACGCATGTTTTCGTAAGTTTACACAGGTCTACACAAGTATACGCTTGTTCAAAAAATTTAACGCAAGTTTAACGGACGTCTTAAGTTTACTCAAGTTTAGACAAGTTAGCACACATGATAACACATGCTAACGCGATGTTTATGAAACTTCACGTATGTTTGTGCCAACTTACGCAAATTTACGCATGTCTAAGGTTTACGCAAGTTTACGCAAAATTATAGAACGGTAAAAATTCTTTTTCCAATATTCCGCTTTTCAAAGTTCTTCTTTTCTTAGCTATGACTAAGAAAATTCTGCCAAAGCGACCGCTTTTCAAAATTTTCCAAATCTTTTTATTGTTGATAGAATATTTGTAAAGCAGTTTGTCAAACTTCTAATGGTTTTAAGATTGCTCATGGTATACCATGTTATACTTCATCCAACAAAAATAGGCAGTACACGTCTTATGGGAAAGCTTTTTCAAAATCAGTAGCGTGCCATAATTTTCCACCATACTAAAATGAAAGAACTCCTCCATAAAAAAGTGTTTGCTCGCCCGTAAATTTCTGATTGCAGCTGACGCAGATCCGACGTCTTATTGAGTGCACATCTGAGTGCGCACTGAATTGCTGTGGCCTATGCCTGCTGGTATTCAACCCCCATTAAAATATTGATGTGTATTCAGAGTTACCCGTGTCTATTTAGTAACTCGTTCAACTTTTTTTTCTTGGGTTTCTGTTGAGGTGCTTTTGATTTTAGAGCTCTAAGAAAAAAGTTTTTAATGATGAGTGTAATCGTAAAGTGTTTTTCATCTTTTACATTTGAATCGGTAATTTCAAAAACCACTTACGTCA
Source organism: Dasysyrphus tricinctus (assembly GCA_963921185.1). NCBI lineage: Eukaryota > Metazoa > Arthropoda > Insecta > Diptera > Syrphidae > Dasysyrphus > Dasysyrphus tricinctus. Next base: position 247,072,855 of record OY992530.1, read on the forward strand.
CATTTTTTTCAAATATGCTTTTTTTGGTGTAAATGCTTCCTTGAACGTAGATGCGTATTCTGAGAATAAATAACGTCAGTCCAAACATTCCTTCCTCTTAAAATAATACCTCACAATAGACGTTCCGGTTCCATGCAAAAACAACGTAAGTCAATTGACTTAGGTGCTTTTTTGCATGCACTACTAGATGGTGGGAGTAGTTATATCTAGTTTTGATGTTTTTAAATTGCGTTGTTTTGACTGATTTAAATATCAATATTCAAATATTCAATTTTACAATTAATAATTTGTAAATTCGTTACTTTTTTCAAAAATGTTTTGTTTTGAGACAGGTAGTTCCACAGACGAGAAATTGTATCTTTAAAAAATATTTTCAAGTGAAACAGAGTAATTGTGAGCCAAAAACTAAGAGAATGTGTAATCCGTCAACGTATAACAGAAATGTTATTGAAAATACTAAAGTTACAAAACAGGTTTATATACCCACTAATTGAATCGGTCATTTCAAAAACCACATGACATGAATAACATGATGGAGAATATTGTGATTTATTATTGATGTACCTTATCCGGAGGCATCACGAGCTAGTAAATACACGCTGTCGAGTAACTCATACATAGAAAATTTTGCAACTCGCTCGCCTTTTTTGAAGCCAGTTGATAAGCGAGTAGAGCGGGGAGTAATTTGACACTTAATGTATGTGCCCACATCACTTACGAGTACTCTCTCGTGTGACCTAAAGTTTAAATATATTGAAACATGATAAATTAAAATATCTGACATGTTAATAAGTTAATATTTAAGTGTAATTTTTAATAAAAAGCAATAAAAACCTTTGATTTTGTTTGAATTGTATACCACTGAACCCGTTTCTATTTTCTTGCTAAAACAACGCAAGTCTTTTTCAGTTTTTCAGACTTTTTTCATTATTAATATTGATAACCTGTGAATATTTTTTTATATTTCAATTTCTTAAAACTCTACCTACTACTATATTGAGCCCAAAAAAGTCCTTTAAAACTCGTTTATTTTTTAATAAAACAGTTTTTATTGATTCCTGAAAAATTCTAAAAGTGTGACTTAAGTGGTTTTTGAAATGACTGATTCATTTCTTTTAATGTGTGGAACTATGTACGTTAAAATGCAGTTTATTTATTTATTTATTATGAATTTGCCTGTTGAGAGCTGTTTTCTTTGAAGAAGAACATTATTTGCATATATTTTCGTATCGCGAGGTGGAGTAAAGTATTTTTATGTAAATTGTATTTTTAAAAGGTGTATTTTTTAAGTTTTGTGCAATTTGTATTTTTAAGAAGGGTTTAAGTTTTGTGCAATTTGTATTTTTAACCCGCGTATTTGTGAAGAGGTGTTTTTTAAGAGTTTTGTGCAATTTGTATTTTTAAGTCGTGTATTTTGTGCTGTAAGTAGGTAGTTTGAAATGGCAAAAATGAAATGAAATAAAACAATTAAATGAAAATTTCTATCTAAAAAAAGGGCGGTAACCCTACACACTATTTTTTCATATTTGGGTTCATGTAAAATAAACACTACGACAACCCTGTGAGAGCTTTAATGAAGGACAGATTTATGCAATCTACTGTAGGCAGAATGCGAGGCAAACGCCCTATCTTGCCTACACTGCCCATTTTTGTTGGATGAAGTATAGTGAAGAATTTGAATGGTGTTTTGCATAGTTGTAAGGCAGTTAGGTCAATACACCTTTGAACTTCGTGTTGTAGAAAAATATGTTAAGCAATCGAACAACATGAATACAAATCTCTTACAGTTTGGAACATAGTGTAGTATGCGGTTGGACTACCAATTACATAAGTTGAAAAACTACTTTTGCTTTGTTTATTTTCGTCAATAATATAAGTTATTTGAGAAAGAAAAGAACAAACAGTATTTTATTGTTTAAAATACACTAGTCAACAATATTAAAGGAACACATTTTTTTTTCAATTTTTGTTAGCGTTTTTTGAAGAGCTGTATCTTTGTGACGAGTGGTCGTATTGTTTCAAGATTTGTTTGCAAACAAATTTTTTTGAAGTACCGTTATTACGTTATTGCAAAAAATGAGACGAGACAACTAAATTATTTTTTGTTTTATTTTTTTGAAGGTCCTCATTTCTATGGATAATTTTTTTTGAGTCAATTATGTAAATGTCATGATCAGATACCTTGTTTATTCAGCTTCAATTCAGTTTTTTTGTTGTTGTCGTACGATTTTTTTTGACATGGTTTATCTGACTTTGAATGAAAAAAGATACTTTTAGCCTTGATAACCAATATCTCAGCAAGTAATGATGTTATAAAAATTTCAAAGACAGTTTTGGAAATTTGAAAAAGCGTTTTACAAGATTTTTTTATGATTTTGTAGAAATTATTTTTTTTACCGTTCACCGTTAGTTTGAAAAAAGTACTAAAAACCGACGTTTTGTGGTCTTTTCGTAAATCTTTTTTTTTCGTGGCAAATATTGATTGCATGACTTGCGTTGGTATGCAAATTTATAGACTTTTAAATCATCAATATTCTTGTAAATTTTCAAATTGATTCATCGAACCGTTTTTCCTCACCAAAACTTCAAAGTCTTACAAACCAGGTAAAGGAACAAATTGTGGTGTTCCTAAACAATGCGAAGTTGTCATCAAAATGACAAGAAACCCGCAATTCCAGTGGATTTTTTTTCACAGTTTTGCACTAGTTAGATACTTTTTTTAATTGAAATGAAATAAAAAGTACATTAAACAAAAAAATAAAAAAAATTAATTTAAGAAAATTTTCAAACAAAAAAACTTGATTTTTTTAATTTTTTTTTTTGAAAAATGTATTTTTTTTTTCATTTCCATTCAAAAAAGTATCTAACAAAACTTGTTACTTGTTGTTACTTTGTTGAATTTTTTTTTTGTATAGAATTAAGTTTTTCAGTATTGAATTAAAGAGATTTCAATAATTATGTTCCAAGAACCTATCAAAAATACAGATTCTCTGGCCAACACTGTATATCAGAAAATAAACAGACAATCAACTGTCCACCTCCTATGACATAACATGTTATTATCAATATAGTAGCAACATTGAATCAGCTATAAGGAGTTCAGTGGAGATCTGACTAAAAACTACCCCAGGCAAGTACTGCAACTTTTGTTGACAAAATAAGTTACTTTAAAACTCCTCACGTGTACGTCTAAGTGCAGATCCTAAAGAACCCTTACACCAGCAGTCCTGGGGGAATGTGATTCTGGGCTCTTTTGAATGAAAAAAAAAAACAAAAAAAATACTTCCCCTTAACTATGAGTACAATCCTGTTAAATTTCGTTCCCATTAGAATTATTAAAAACTTTGACGCAAAACTCGAGAAATAATTATGTACATATGTATGTAATGTAAATCTCTAAACTTTTTCTTGAAAGCTGGAACTTAATTTCCATGTATCTTCTCTCATTTTTGTGAAAAATTCTAAAATACTATGCTGCACCCACCTGCATTATTCTCTATATAGTGATATGATGCAATGCTTTTGTTGTTTAGTTGATATTGCTATTCAAAAGATTTTCAATATACCATTAATTTTTAATATTTGACTTGCAAGTTTTCCGCTCCTGGATATCTCTATCTACCTTCTCGTTGCGATATAAAGTAAAATCTACAAATCCATTAAGTTGAGCTAAAGAATTAACTTTGAACCTCTTTGAAAGTTCTTTTGAAGTTGGAAACTTCATTCTCATAAAAAAGTTTAAGCATCGTTAAAAACTTTACCCTATAATGAAATATCTTTGAATAAGAATGTCCTTGCATAACCAGCCATGTATTTTATGAACATCGGCATCGTTCCGTTTAAAAAGTGCAGGAAATTGTTGTTTTTTGAAACAAAAACTTCTGTAGATATTCATCTACAGAGATATACGTACATACGTATCTATTCTATACATTCATTTATTTTAACCTTAGATTTTATGTTCAATTTAAAATGCGGGCTTGTTGAAAGAGATACATTGATAGCTTTTTATTTTTTGTTTTGCATTGGAGATACGATTTACTGCTGTCCCAAATTCGAAATGACCGTTCATCAGAAATCTCTCTGATAGTGAAATGGCGAGCTACCACATACCACAATATGCACAATGATTTCTAGTTTTAGGCGGTATAGTCATTTTCAACTAACTGTTTTCATCGCATTGATGCCATTGGGCGCTAAATCACTTATTCATTGAAAGACAAACGCATAAACACAGTTCTGCCCAAACAGTGTTCGATGATATTAGAGTTAGTGGTGGCGTGCGGAAGCATAAAAACGAACATAACAGACAATCCAATAAATACATAAATTACAAAGAATCAGCAGCAACTACTGCTGGACATGGCCGCGAAATAGGCCAGCAAATTGATGGGTAGATGAATGGCTATGGGTTACCATACAAATTTGGCCTTAAAGTTACAATTTTTGTTTAAGGCATTTGATAATTGAATATGCTTTTTTAAGAACCACTAAATGTTTGAATGGGGTCAAGGATAGATAAATGGTTCTTTTCCAAAATGTGGTTCTCCAGGATAGGGGTTGTGCCGTGTGCGTGGCGGTAACTTCCTCGTAAAAATAAGCTCGATTCCATTTCGTGATTAATGTTGACAACCCCAGCAAACCAGACAAAGACAACGAATTTCGGATCTGTGCGGGGAATGTACTGTCCGTATACAGACCACGTGCAGTCAGACCGTAAGTATAAAGGGATACCTTGGATGGTCTTAAAGTTGACGTTACGGCTATCCAGGAAGTCCAATGGGATGGAGATATACGAAGCATTAAATCGTGTGCTACGGAAACTGCTTTGAGTTCCCGACCCATAGAATCCGTTGCGTCGATTGAGACGACGCATTCAACTGACTAAAACTAAATTGGGTGGCGCAAAAGCTCGAGGAGAACCAGGGCCTAGTGACTTACAACTCTCAACCATTCCTGTGTGCGTGTTGTTGGCAGCAATTGAGGGGACCTACAGTTGTTTTGCCGAGTCTGTACTTATTCATGACATGTATACTCTTGGAGGATTTGTCAGTTCCTTGCAAGCTAGAACTATAATGCTCGGAGGGCACTTAAGTGGTCGGAAGAAAACAAGCGAATACACGGAAAGCATATGGCGCGACTATAATTGCGGAGTGGAGGGTTTCGTCAAGTTTCGTTCAACTTTGCTTACAGAAGTGAGGTGCACCCCCGAGCGCATACTTAAGTAAAACTGACATTTGGTGAAATAGGAAGGCCACAAAGAGAAAGATGATAGTTAAATTATGGGTGTGTTCCCCTTTCCTCGGTACAGAAAGCTTCTTTTCGTTGGTTTTTGACATTAGCTTCAGTGCCCTTCCAACTATAATAGTTCTACCTTTAAGTGGCACGGCGGAAAATCGAGCCCACACCTTCGGTATAACAGTCCAACGCACTAACCATTATGTCACGAGGTACTACGCATTCAGCTCGATAAAATAATTGTTTTTTTTTATGGGAATTGGTCCAGAAGCAACGCATGCGTCGGATGCAACAGACAGACGGATAGAGTAGCCGAACTTTAAACTTTTCCACTCCGGCAGATGCGTTGACAGCCACTTTTGTTGTGTGGTTTGAATTTCATGTGGTTGTTATGTGTGTGTGCTCGAATTTCATTGGGTCAGTTAAATCCGTCACATCCGGAAAACGTCAATAGATCCGTCGCCAGTGGCAATTTGATTGCGGTTTGCTGGTGGGAGGAAGAATTTAGGAAAGTAGTTTTAAGTTTTCAAAATATAAGCGAGCACCTGGTTTTTAGAGGTTTTTTAATCCATGGATATTGTAGGTATCCGTCAAAAGAATTAAACAATTGATGGCTTTTTCGATCCATTTGTCACCCAATTGCCTTAATATCATCTTTTTCTGGAGCACTAAAAATTCATCAAAAATTTCAGATTTCTTAGAGGTTTTTTTTAGTCCATCGACATGGTAGTCATCCGTCAATGGAATTTGACAGTTGATATCTTGACGGATAGGATTTTCACATACAAAGTGTATTTCGATCCAAGGAATGTCAACAAATTGACTATAAAATCACCTTTATCCGGAGCATTAAAAAACTGTGAAAATTACATATTTTTTTTGGACTTTTTTAATCTATCCAAATTTTATTGTTTTGGATTCGATTAAAATCGGTACAGTATTGAATTGAATTTGTTTTTTGGAGAGTTTTAATTCCATCGAAATCGAAATGAAAATTGAATCGGATTGTTACCGAAATCAGTGAAATGAAAATTATCGAAAGATCGATTAATTGAAATGATCGAATAATTTTGGTGGTCGATTCTTGAACGATTCGATCATTTAAAATTAACTATTTAAACAGCTCTATGAAGAACACGTATGGTGTAGAACAAGAAAAATAACACAAATCGTATGGGGGACCTGGGAAAAATTAGTTCATGAAAAATTACAATTGGTAACAACGCAGAATTGCACCCAATATATCATATCCAAAGCCCTCCAAAATTCCCGCACTGGCCGAAGTACGACGTCAAGATTGTTCTGGGAGACTTTGACGACATATTTGGAAAGAAGGACATCTTTGGTTTGACAGTCGGAGGGCATAGCCTGCACGACTAAGCTTCCGATGGTGGATATGGACACTCGTTTTCAACACCTTGATATATGTACGCAAAGGGACTTGGTGGTCTGGTGACAAACTGTCAACCAGTATCTAAAATGTAAAGCAAACATTTACTCGGACCACTACTAGGTTAGGTAGTATACAAGCTATTGAATGCTTTGAAAAAAATTGATGTGGAAAAGCTCAAATTACAATAGATCACCAGAACTTTTGCTGACCACGTCCCCCTTAACCTATCAGCAAGCTCACCACTTTCCAAAACACCTCTCAAGAGTCTAATTTCCTGATGACAGGATCATGAAAGCTAGGTACCGGACTAGAGTATATTGCGTCACCATCATACAGTGTTACGCCCCAACGGAGCTCTCTTCTGTCGAGGAGAAGGAGGCCTTTTATAACTGCTGAGTGCTGCTTATGATCAAAGTGCACGGTAGTGCCCAGCCAAGTTCGCGGCACTACACCTTTTTTACAGGAACAAATCAAAGGGCACGGTAGTGCCCAGCCAAGTTCGTGGCACTACATCCTTTTTACAGGAACAAACTTAGGCGATTTTCAACCCCCCTCTAACTTCAGTACCAATAAAGTTAGAAGCTTCAAATTCGGAGTATTTGCTGAACTGATCAAACACAGGTGGCTCACCAAATTTCAACTCTTTAGCATTAGTAAGATAAAGGACTTTGAAAATCGCAAAAACCGTAACTGACTGACTCACTGACTCACTGAATCACTTACTCACTGACTCACTGACAGATCATCAAAATTATGGAGCACTTCCCGACATCGTAGAAACTTGAAATTTCGCAGGCCTTTCGTAGGCCTTGTGGTGCATACAAAGGAAAAAATCGAAAATCTGCAAATTTCTATTCAGGGGGCGTGGCATCCACCCACTTTCTTAAATATTCTATAAATTATATGGAGCCTTTCTGATTGTTGTAGAACGATAAAAATTGGTATATCGGTAGGCCTTGAAGTACTTAGAAGAAAAAAATCGAAAAATTGAAAGTTTAGTTCAGGGGGCGTGGCATCGACCCACATTCTCAAAAATTCTTATAAACTATATGAAGCACTTCCGATTGTTGTAGAACGATGAAAATTGGTAGGTCGGTAGGACTTGAAGTACTTAGAAAGAAAAAAAATCGAAACTTTGGAATTTTCCATTCAGGGGGGGCGCCATCCACCCACTTTATCAGAATTGCAATTATTTATTTGGAGTACTTTCGGTTGTCGAAGAATTATGTAACTTTGTAGAGCGGTAGGGCTTGATTTTCACCTGGCAAAATAAATCTTTGCAAAAAGGAGTGAAATCACAACAAAAAACATAAATATTAAAAAAGGAGCCAAGTTCTTATATGTACAAGAAACCTGTGCGTAAAAAGTCAGCCAAAAGAAGTAATGATATCCTAAATATATGCCAAGTTTTAAGTTCATGAAGTTTAATATCAAATATCTTAAAGCCCGTATGACACTTCATCATTTTTTTCTCATTTTTAATTCACTGAAAATGAAATCAAAGCACGACGTACAATTTCTTATTTAAACTTTGATAGGTATGAGTGGATACACACTTTATCCATAAATGTAAAAATGTCACAAAAAAACTATAAGAAATGTGATTCTAAAATTAAATTTGTCAAGTTCTGGTAGCTTTTCTTGATATTTCAGAATTAAAAATGAAAAATTATTTCAAGGTACACTCAGTTACAAAAGTAGATATAAACTGGACCCTGGAGAGCACTAGATTATTGTGTATATTATCTTTTGTGTCACATTGTAAATGTGAAATTTAATTTAGAGAAATGCTATCCCCTTCTTAAAGTTTTCTCGTAAATACTTACTTAATCACAAATCTAAAATGTATGAAAACTTGACCAATAATGAAAACACCAAATTTTAATCAGTAATCATTAAATGTCAAATTTCTGTCATGATTTGGAATTGTTTCGATATTACTCTACTTAAGATATTTGATATTAAACTTCATGAACTTAAAACTTGGCATATAATTAGGATCTCATTACTTTTTTTGGCTGACTTTTTATGCACAGGTTTCTTTTACATACAAGAACTTGGCTCCTTTTTTAACATTTATGATTTTTTTGTGATAGTACACTACATGGGGACATCATAATGGTAGTGGGAGACTTGAATGCCAAGGTTGGCAATGACAATGATGGGTTCAGGCATGTTATGGGAGAGCATGGTGTTGGTGACCGCAACAGCATAATGGCGAACGTTTTGTCGCTTTTTGTAACGCAAACCGCCTTGTGATAAGAGGGACCATGTTTGAGCACAAGACGTGCCACAAAATCAGTTGAGTGTCGACGAACAGACAAGAAACTTCCAACCTAATTGATAACTTCGCGATAAGTCAGCAATTTAAAATCAATCTCCAGTACGTTCGAAACAGAAGAGGTGCAGACATGGGATTGTCCCGGGACCACCTTCTGATAGTTGGTACTGTAAGATACCGCACAGCTGCAGTTCGGAGATCTCAAGAAAACCCCCTAATGCCCAATTTCAATACCTATAGCTTAAAGATCCTGCAGTCCGCTTTGAACTAGGGGACCATTTGTCACATGGATTGAGACTTTGAGAGCAGTCAATAGTACGGAATCAACTTCTATCGAAAATCATTGGTGTGCTGTGAAAAATGTTTTAATATCAGGTGCTGGAAGTATAGTCGGCCGGTTGTAAGGAAGAAACAGTACCTGCCTTTCTGAAGAAACTCAAATTATAGCAACTCCACTAGCAGGGAGAAACGAGCTACAGTCTGCGTATCGTATATGAAGATGAGAGAAGTTTTCCGTAGCGTGCGATGTGATAAGCGTAACTATATAAATGCATTTGGAAGAGAAGAAGAAGAGGCTGCAAGTAGGTGTCACAGAAGGACCGTCTGTAGAATGACCAAAGAGCTTACAGATGTCCGAAGCTCTAAACAACTCCTGGTAAAGCACATTGATGGATCACTGCTAGTTTCAGATGAGGACCAGCTCAAAAGGTGGATGGAGCACTTTTCTTCCCAGTAGAACTGGAGGGGAATTTGCATGCTACCTGATGTAGACAAAGTGATAGCAAAAATCTTCCTGTGGCGAATAAAAGACAACATGCTTGACACCGAACAAGCAGGTTTCCACACTGGAACTTCCTATGTGGACCACATCAACACCTTGCGGATCATAATCAAACAGTGCGTTAAATATCGATCACCACTTCACCTGCTGTTCATCGATTTCTAAAAGGTGTTTGACAGTGTCAACACAGACATCATCTGGAAGTTCATCAATTACCCGGGAGGGGCATCCCGGATAAATTGATTGCTATTATTAAGGCTAAATAATGATATATCTAAATATCACGTTTTGCAGAAAAGAAGGTTGTCAGAGGAGTTTGAAATCCAAAATGGGTATAGACAGGGTTGCATTCTGTCACCAATACTGTTCCTGTTGGTAATAAGTTATATGCTGCATGCAGCTCTGTCGACTGTAAACTGAGGAATTCAGTGGAATTTGCAATCACACCTCAATTGCATTGCTAGTCAAGCGATCCAATGGAACCCTCTCGTAGTACCTCATGGCATAATGGTCCGTTGGGCTGTCATGCCGAAGGTGTGTGTTCGATTCCCAGCCATACCACCTAAAAACAGACATGTTCTTAGCACTAGAGCTATGGCCAATTTTAGGTTACATTGCTAACATACCTTCTGTGAGCGTTTTCATGATAGGAGTTTATTTAGGATCTTCGAAACCTCGTTCCGTAGACAGCTATCCCCATGATTTCGCTGAAGAATTTAAGTGTATTCACAAAAATGGGTGCATGGTTTGATGAAAATTGATATAAGTAAATATAAAATACTTTGTCTGTGACGCTTCCGCGAGAGCTTTTATTTGTGATACAAGGCCACATACTTCGCTAAATGTCTGTTCAAAATGTGACCAAGTGGGTTATATTGTAGAAAGAGTTGTTACCTATAGTACAACTTCTCGAAACAAAAGGTCAGATTCAACATTCAAGGCAAGGACACATTCAGATCATTATCAACATTTTTTCCCAATTTCCCCTTGACCCAATGCACTAAATTGATTTAGGGATTTCGAAAAAAATGTTCAATGCAATTTTTCAAAAGAAAACCCAATGTCAAAAACTAAGTACAGAGGCTAAAGATAGTTTGTCCCATGAAATGGTTTCCCTCGGTCCTTTTGTTCCAAGAGAATTTGCTAGAAAACCAAGATCCTTTTCTGAGCTAGCTCGATGGAAAGCCACAGAGTATCGTCAATTTTCTCTATATACGGGTGTAGCTGTTTTGAAAGACATTGTTAATAGTGATGTATACTTTTTGGTTCTACAGTGTGCCTGCATGATGTTAATGTGTCCAAAAAACTTTGCAGGGAATATTGAATTGAAATAGCTGATAATATTATAAAATACTTTGTTGAAACTTTCCAAAAATGTATTTTGAAAAAAAATGTGTGAGTACCGGGACTCGCGTGGAAGATGTGTAAACATTCGTTTTCACCTGAAGGTAAGGGATCGGGTCATTACCACGTATTGCAAAAATTAGGAATCTGTAATACAAGCGCTAAAACAAAATGGTTGTACGACACAAATTATAATGAATTTACCCATTAAAAAACTCCTTCCGAGAAAACTCCTCCGCAAATAAACCATCACAAACTAAGCTACTTCAATTAACTTTATGACGTCACAAAGTTGTTCCTGGATTCAAAGTTGAAGCATAGTTTACAGTTCCGATGCGAAAAAAAAATCAAAATTTTCAAAACGATTTTCCACCTATTCTGCGCACCAAGTTGATTAATATTCAAGGCGAAAAACGTTTGCATTGGCCAAAACCACCCATTGAGTCATTAATTTACCCTTAATTGTCAAACTATAGGCCTAAAAATGGAAAATAATTATTTTTGGATGCGAAAACCATTTGCATGCTAAAAATGCCTTGAGGTGAATATATTTTTTTTTTCGGAAGTATAAACCGACCATCAAAAAAAAAATATTTTATTCACCACACTTTTTTTCGCATGCAAATCAATTGCCGGTCCATTGTTTTGCATGACATTCCATGACAGCATAGTTTTTTTTTTTGTATGAAACTGTAAACCAATCATGCAAACAATTAATTTTACATTTCACCTCAATTATTTTTGACATGCGAGAATATTTGCATAGATTTTTTTTTGCGCACGGGAACTGTAAACTAGGCTTAAAGTGTCAAAAAGTAACTTTGAGTACATTTTTCCAACTCATCTCTTTGATACTGAGTTGAAATGGTTAATCCGTCAAAAGAAGCTGAAATCACGATGTTTTCATTTTGAGTTATCTTTTTTTTTCTCGCTCGTTCGGTTTGGAATTGATCTCATTTTTGTAATATGTAATAGTTTAATTTTATTATCCTCCAGATCTGATCCGGATTAGATTATCATAATAAAACAAACAGGATCCCAGAGCGACAAGAGTGTTATATACCTATCCGATCCCCGTTTATCCTTTTGTTTCTGTATTTTCTTTCTACTCTATTCTCTATTTTCTCCCTATCTTCAACACAAAAAGCCATCTGCCTGTGAGAGAAAAAACTTATTTTTGCAAAAAAGTACCAAGGGTGTATGGTCAGAATTAATTTGCAAATCGAAATCCGAAAGCATGGTCGGATTTTGTGTTGTTTTTGTATGCATATACAATCCAGGTCAGATCTGGGGGAAAATATAAAGCTAATATATTTTTATTTTTATTGATTTTACCGTCGAAAGTGAGTTTGGAAATTTTTTCCAGGTTTTGCGACATTTTTTTATCTGCTTTGATCAATTTGTAGTAAAGAAATTTGTGCAAGTAATGAATGATGAAAAAATTGGAATAATTTTTGCTTAAATATTCAATTTTGTGCTAGAATTAAGTTAAATAAAATTTAATTTGAAAAATGTATGCATTTTCGAAGTGCTGATTTCGAAGTTCTTTTCAATAATGAAATCACAATTTCTTCTTGATTTTTAATTCCAAATCTTTCACCCAATTTGTTTGACAGATCAGCCATATTTTTAGCTTTTGTCGTTCCTAAATGAAAAGTAACTCAAAGTAACTTTTTTAAATTATGGCATTAAAATAAATAAATAAATTGGATGGTGCAACAGCTCGTGGAGAACCAGGGCCTAGTGACTTACAACTCTCAACTATTCCTGTGTGCGAGTTTTGTTGGCAGGAATGGAGGGGACCTACAGTTTTTTACCGAGTCCAAACGGCTAAATGAGAAGCACTTCTTCATGACAAGTATTCTCTTGGAGGATTTGTCAGTTCCTCGCAAGAGGCAGTACCTCGAATAAAACATTTCTGTTTTTAGGTGGCACGGCTGGGAATCGAACCCACACCTTCGGCATGACAGTCCTACACACTAATTTTTTTTTTTTCCTACAGTCCTACACACTAACCATCATGCCACGAGGTAAATATGACATAACAACACTTCTTTTTGACACATTAACCACAGCCAACTAGATAAACATAAAAGAATGCGCCACTTGGCAAATCATGTTATGACATTTCAAATCAAGAAATTGCAAATAACACTTAATATCACAAACCAAAATTGCCACCCGCGATTGCAGAGCTTAACATCAAAAGCAGCATATGGATACAAAATAATGAAATAAAAAATTAAATTTCTAGAAAAAAAAGCAACAAAATCTTCACCTGGCAAAATGTATGTCAAATATCTCTGTCAAGATATGATTGCATCTTGACATCCAATCAAGATATGAAACGGAGTGACTCCATTAGATATTTAATGTCAAGACGAACATTCTGAGAGAAATTATCTACTGTGGAGTCGGGGTGTAAGGAATTCACTCCACTTAGCAAATACCAAAACCATTTGGTATAAAATGAAAACTACCTTACCTATTCGAGTTTACAGAGTTCTACTTACCTACAACAAACAAAATGGTTCCAAACGGAACCGTGAGCCCATATCCGTTACAGCCGATTTTCAATTTTACCCATACCGAGCGCTAAGATGTTTACACATCAAAATTGTGACATACAATGTGCACAGCTTGCTGCATGTACCCGAAGATGTTGGAACACTTGACTTTCTCCCGGACTTAGCAGCCTACAAATTTGAAAATTTTATGCTTCCGTTAAAAAGAATGGTAAAACAACCAACAAAAATCTTAGAACAAATTAACAACAAATATAAAGATTATAATTTAATGACCAAGTCTGGACCTCCTTTCCTCCTACCATGAAACAAAAAAGGAACTGTTCAAAGTTATAGAACAACAAACTTATTTTTGACCTTCAAACAACTGGACAATTTTTGTTGCATGAAAAACAATATCCCTATTAAAATTTCCAGTTTCTTAGAGGAAGGAGCATTTAAATTTGTTATAGGTAAGAGAATACTTAATATTAGGGATATTAGTGAATTTTTCTCAGAACCTATAAATTCGACAGATTTAGGCATCATTTTAGCGAACAAAATTCCTTGAGAAATCGTTTAGAAGTTTAACATAAGTGATGTAGCTTATAAATACATATTTTGTTCTACCTAGAGATGAAAAGATATTTTACTGATTCCCAATCTTCATCAGTGTGTTTAAGTTTCTTTTTCAATATTTCTGTCTCACATTTTGAGTTTATTAAGCAAACAATAAATTTAAGAAAAACGCTCTCTTAACTCAAAAAAAAAAAATGCTTCTTGTTTCGTATAGTATAAAATTTTTCAGTAGAACTATTTTTAAATATCACTTGCAAATATCCGTTGCCCTAAACGTTTTTCATTTTTTCAACTTTTCAGAACCCTACCTTAACCTTAAATTTTCAATAACAAACATTTAAAAAATAAATCTAATTGTATAGAATACTTACTTACTTATCCGGCTCCCGATCCATGAAGGTTTTCTCTGCCTGAGATATTGCGGTCTTCCATCGGTTGCGGTCCCTCACACATTCCCTCCAGTTGTCGAGACCAAGTGCTCTTGCGTCTGTGACCGCCTGGTCCCTATAGCGGAGGTTCGGTCTTCCTGGTCGTCTCGAACCAGGGGCTGGGATTCGAAGATTTTCTTGGCTGGAGCGTTGTTGTCCATTCGCTCGATGTGGTCGAGCAAGTGTAGTCGACGTGTTTTTGCGCTTTGGACTACATCCACATATTGGTACAGCTCGTACTATTTACGATTGAATCTTCTCCTCCAATCGCCCTCTTTGCATATAGGACCAAATATCCGCCGAAGAATTTTTCTCTCGAAAGTGCCCAGTATCACTTCCCCTTTTTTACTCATTGTCCAGCACTCGGCGCCGTAGAGTAGAACTGGTAAATTTAGCGTTTTGTATAGCGTGCACTTTGTCTTTCGAGAAAGGAGTTTTGAAACCATTTGTTTGGCTAAACCGAAGTTGCAGCGATTCGCTGGGGTAATTCTTCGTCGGATTTCCCATAAGGTGTCGTTCGTGGAATTGATGTTTGTTGCGAGGTAGGTGAACTCCTTGACTACCTCGAACTTACTGCTACCAACAGTGACGTTTTGTCCTAGGCGATGGACCGATGAGGCTTTGTTTGTTAATAGCATATACTTTGTTTTGTCCTCGTTCACTTCAGAAGCTCTTGGCGGCTTATGCTATCATAAATGTGGCTTTGAAGTCGATGGATAGATGGTGTGTCTCGACTTGAAATTGAAATTGGTGTTTTTCAGGATTTGCCTCAATGTGAAGGTTTGGGGTTGGGGTACTGTATGGGTCATAATACTGTATTTAAAATACTGTATCTCAAAATACTATATGAAAAAATACTGTATGTACAAAATATTGTTTGATCAAAATACTGTAAGTCAAAATTCTGTATTTCAAAATTCTGGTTGGTCACAATTCTGCATTTCAAAATTCTGTATTTCAAAATTCTGTATTTGAAAATGCTGTTAATAGGCTTAAAAATAAAAAGTGCGCACTTTTTTACATTATCAAAACGATTTTTATTTTTCAGCCTATTAACAGCATTTTAAAATACAGAATTTTGAACACAAAATACTTTTTTTAAGAATATATCATAATATTTTTTTATTATCATTATATTCTGATGAACTTCCCTTGAACAATAACATGTACCTATGATAATTCATAATGCTTTGAATTTATTAAAACGAAAACAAAATAAATGCTATCTTGTTCTTATTTTCTCTCTCTCATTTTCTTCTTCTTAATTGTTTTTATCTCTCTCACATTTTTACATGAATTGTTTTGATCATAATCAACAATTACATAAACAATTATTGCAAAAGCGCAAGTGGAAAGGGTTAGAAATGGTGAACATATTCGTAAAAAGAAGAAAACTGTTCTTAGAAATAAAAAATTGCACGTGTAATGAGAAAGATTAATGATTTAAGCCATATTGGTTACTTAAAAAGAATAGCAAAAAATCTAGGTTTATATTAAAGTTTTGCTTATAATCTTAAGTTAATAATGGTTATCATTAATGTACAAGGAATTTTGTGATTTTGATTTGTTTTGTTGTAACTTGTCGTTACTTTGTTAATGCATTTCTACATACAATACATAGATAGTTACTAATAAATAATATTGCTTATTATCTATTTACTTATTTATAACTTATTAATGTATGTATTCTGGTTTTACATGTGTCTGGATTTTCAATAAATGATATACATATTCCTAAATCGAGTTCGGCTTTTTTTTTATAATGAAAGATTAAGAATGGAATTATGCAAAAATATTTTTTTTAGATACAGAATTTTGAGATACAGTGTTTTTTGCTCATACTGCATTTTGAGATGAATAATTTTGAGATACAGTATTATGAGATACAGTATTTTGATCATACAGTATTTTGAACATACAGTATTTTGAAATACAGTATTTTGAAAAACAGAATATTAACAATACAGTATCATGACCATACAGTATCATACAGTATCATACAGAATTTTGACCATACAGTATTTTAAAATACAGCATTTCGACCCGCTCCCGAAGATTTGGTCTATCGTTGATCTGCCTGGACTAAAGCCACACTGGTACGTGCCGATCATAGTGTTGCAGAAAGGTTTTAGACGCTCACATAGTACGTTGGATAGGACTTTGTAGGCAACATTAAGCAGGGATATGCGTCGTAGTTCTTGCAGGACTTAGGATCGCATTTGTTGTAGATTGGGCATATGGAGCTATTTGACCAGTTGTCAGGAATACTTTTCACCTCCCACACCCTGGTTGATGAGCCGGTGCATCCACACTGCCAGGACATCTCCTCCATACTTGAAGAGTTCCGCAGGTAGGCCTTCCAAACCAGCGGATTTGTTGTTCTTAAGCTTGTGGATGGCTATCTTAACCTCTTCAGTACTTGGTGCTGGGACTGGGTCTTCATTGACTGGTCTCATGATTCTTTGTTCCCCTGTATGTCGCCTCCTCTACATAATGCCCATTAAGCAGTTCCTGGAAATGCTGCTTAAACACGTTAACAATTCCCTGTGCTTCGGTGACTAGGTTCCCTTCGCTGTTTCGAAAAGCTTGCGTGCCAGTCCTACAACAGATGCCAGTTGCAGGGCTGTCTGGTAAAACGGGTGGGTGTTGGTGATGGTGCTAGACTCTTCGAGATACTTGAGCTGAGAGGCTGCGGAGGCTTTTTCTTTCTTCGCAGGGTTTTTTTTTCTTTCGACGGATGTTTGATGGATGTTTGACGGATGTTTGACGGATGTTTGATGGATGTTTGATGGATGTTTGACGGAATTTTGATGGATGTTTGATGGATGTTTGATAGATGTTTGATGGATGTTTGACGGATGTTTGACGGATGTTTGACGGATGTTTGACGGATGTTTGATGGATGTTTGACGGATGTTTGACCTATGTTTAATGGATGTTTGACGGATGTTTGATGGATGTTTGACGGATGTTTGACGGATGCTTGATGGATGTTTGACGGATGTTTGATGGATATTTGACAGATGTTTGACGGATGTTTGACGGATGTTTGATGGATGTTTGATGGATGTTTGACGGATGTTTGACGGATGTTTGATGGATGTTTGACGGATGTTTGATGGATGTTTGATGGATGTTTGACGGATGTTTGACGGATGTTTGATGGATGTTTGACGGATGTTTGATGGATGTTTGACGGATGTTTGACGGATGTTTGATGGATGTTTGACGGATGTTTCACGGATGTTTGATGGATGTTTGATGGATGTTTGACGGATGTTTGACGGATGTTTGACGGATGTTTGATGGATGTTTGACAGATGTTTGATGGATGTTTGATGGATGTTTGACGGATGTTTGATGGATGTTTGACGGATGTTTGATGGATGTTTGACGGATGTTTGACGGATGTTTGATGGATGTTTGACGGATGTTTGACGGATGTTTGATGGATGTTTGACGGATGTTTGATGGATGTTTGACGGATGTTTGACGGATGTTTGATGGATGTTTGATGGATGTTTGACGGATATTTGATGGATGTTTGACGGATGTTTGACGGATGTTTGACGGATGTTTGACGGATGTTTGATGGATGTTTGACAGATGTTTGATGGATGTTTGATGGATGTTTGATGGATGTTTGATGGATGTTTGATGGATGTTTGACGGATGTTTGATGGATGTTTATTGGATGTTTGACGGATGTTTGACGGATGTTTGACGGATGTTTGATGGATGTTTGACGGATGTTTGATGGATGTTTGACGGATGTTTGACGGATGTTTGATGGATGTTTGACGGATGTTTGACGGATGTTTGATGGATGTTTGACGGATGTTTGATGGATGTTTGACGGATTTTTGATGGATGTTTGACAGATGTTTGATGGATGTTTGATGGATGTTTGACGGATGTTTGATGGATGTTTGATGGATGTTTGATGGATGTTTGCCGGATGTTTGACGGATGTTTGACCGATGTTTGATGGATGTTTGATGTATGTTTGACGGATAGTTGATGGATGCTTGACGGATGTTTGATGGATGTTTGACGGATGTTTGATGGATGTTTGATGGATGTTTGATGGATGTTTGACGGATGTTTGATGGATGTTTGATGGATGTTTGGTGGGTTTTTGACGGATGTTTGACGGATATTTGATGGATGTTTGACGGATGTTTGACGGATGTTTGATGGATGTTTGACGGATGTTTGACGGAAGTTTGACGGATGTTTGATGGATGTTTGATGGATGTTTGCCGGATGTTTGACGGATGTTTGATGGATGTTTGATGGATGTTTGATGGATGTTTGACGGATGTTTGACAGATGTTTGACGGATGTTTGACGGATGTTTGATGGATGTTTAACGGATATTTGACGGATGTTTGACGGATGTTTGACGGATGTTTGACGGATGTTTGACGGTTGTTTGATGGATGTTTGACAGATGTTTGATGGATGTTTTATGTATGTTTGACGGATAGTTGATGGATGTTTGACGGATGTTTGATGGATGTTTGACGGATGTTTGATGGATGTTTGATGGATGTTTGATGGATGTTTGACGGATGTTTGATGGATGTTTGATGGATGTTTAGCGGATGTTTGACGGATGTTTGACGGATGTTTGACGGATGTTTGACGGATGTTTGACGGATGTTTGATTGATGTTTGACGGATGTTTGACGGATGTTTGACGGATGTTTGACGGATGTTTGACGGATGTTTGATGGATGTTTGACAGATGTTTGATGGATGTTTGACAGATGTTTGACGGATGTTTGATGGATGTTTGATGGATGTTTGGTAGGTGTTTGACGGATGTTTGATGTATGTTTGATGGGTGTTTGACAGATGTTTGACGAATGTTTGACGAATGTTTGACGGATGTTTGACGGATGTTTGATGGATGTTTGACGGATGTTTGACGGATGTTTGACGGATGTTTGACGGATGTTTGATGGATGTTTGACGGATGTTTGATGGATGTTTGACAGATGTTTGATGGATGTTTGACGGATGTTTGACGGATGTTTGATGGATGTTTGACGGAAGTTTGACGGATGTTTGACGGATGTTTGATGGATGTTTGACGGATGTTTGATGTATGTTTGATGGATGTTTGATGGATGTTTGACGGATGTTTGATGGATGTTTGACGGATGTTTGACGGTTGTTTGATGGATGTTTGACGGATGTTTGATGTATGTTTGATGGATGTTTGATGGATGTTTGACGGATGTTTGACAGATGTTTGATTGATGTTTGACGGATGTTTGATGGATGTTTGACGGATGTTTGACGGATGTTTGACGGATGTTTGATGGATATTTGGTGGATGTTTGACGGATGTTTGATGGATGTTTGGTGGATGTTTGACGGATGTTTGATGGATGTTTGACGGATGTTTGACGGATGTTTGACGGATGTTTGATGGATGTTTGACGGATGTTTGATGGATGTTTGATGGATGTTTGATGGATGTTTGATGGATGTTTGACGGATGTTTGACGGATGTTTGATGGATATTTGGTGGATATTTGACGGATGTTTGATGGATGTTTGACGGATGTTTGATGGATGTTTGATGGATGTTTGACGGATGTTTGATGGATGTTTGACGGAGGTTTGATTGATGTTTGATGGATGTTTGACGGATGTTCGATGCATGTTTGGTGGATGTTTGACGGATGTTTGATGGATGTTTGACGAATGTTTGATGGATGTTTGACGGATGTTTGATGGATGTTTGACGGATGTTTGATGGATGTTTGGTGGATGTTTGACGGATGTTTGATGGATGTTTGACGAATGTTTGATGGATGTTTGACGGATGTTTGATGGATGTTTGATGGATGTTTGATGGATGTTTGACGGATGTTTGACGGTTGTTTGATGGATGTTTGACGGATGTTTGATGTATGTTTGATGGATGTTTGATGGATGTTTGACGGATGTTTGACAGTAGTTTGACGGATGTTTGATGGATGTTTGACGGATGTTTGATGGATGTTTGATGGATGTTTGACGGATGTTTGACGGATGTTTGATGGATGTTTGACGGATGTTTGACGGATGTTTGATGGATGTTTGATGGATGTTTGACGGACGTTTGACGGATGTTTGAGGGATGTTTGATGGATGTTTGACGGATGTTTGATGGATGTTTGACGGATGTTTGATGGATGTTTGACGGATGTTTGACGGATGTTTGACGGATGTTTGATGGATGTTTGACAGATGTTTGACGGATGTTTGATGGATGTTTGATGGATGTTTGGTGGGTGTTTGACGGATGTTTGATGTATGTTTGATGGGTGTTTGACAGATGTTTGACGAATGTTTGATGGATGTTTGACGGATGTTTGATGGATGTTTGACGGATGTTTGACGGATGTTTGACGGATGTTTGACGGATGTTTGATGGATGTTTGACGGATGTTTGATGGATGTTTGACAGATGTTTGATGGATGTTTGACGGATGTTTGACGGATGTTTGGTGGGTGTTCGACGGATGTTTGACGGATATTTGATGGATGTTTGATGGATGTTTGATGGATGTTTGACGGATGTTTGACGGATGTTTGATGGATGTTTGACGGATGTTTGATGGATGTTTGATGGATGTTTGACGGATGTTTGATGGATGTTTGACGGAGGTTTGATGGATGTTTGACGGATGTTCGATGCATGTTTGGTGGATGTTTGACGGATGTTTGATGGATGTTTGACGAATGTTTGATGGATGTTTGACGGATGTTTGACGGATGTTTGACGGATGTTTGAAGGATGTTTGATGGATGTTTGACGGATGTTTGATGGATGTTTGACAGATGTTTGATGGATGTTTGATGGATGTTTGACGGATGTTTGGTGGGTGTTTGACGGATGTTTGACGGATATTTGATGGATGTTTGATGGATGTTTGATGGATGTTTGACGGATGTTTGACGGATGTTTGATGGATGTTTGATGGATGTTTGACGGATGTTTGACAGATGTTTGATTGATGTTTGACGGATGTTTGATGGATGTTTGACGGATGTTTGACGGATGTTTGACGGATGTTTGATGGATATTTGGTGGATGTTTGACGGATGTTTGATGGATGTTTGACGGATGTTTGATGGATGTTTGATGGATGTTTGACGGATGTTTGATGGATGTTTGACGGAGGTTTGATGGATGTTTGATGGATGTTTGACGGATGTTCGATGCATGTTTGGTGGATGTTTGACGGATGTTTGATGGATGTTTGACGAATGTTTGATGGATGTTTGACGGATGTTTGACGGATGTTTGACGGATGTTTGACGTATGTTTGACGGATGTTTGATGGATGTTTGACAGATGTTTGATGGATGTTTGACGGATGTTTGATGGATGTTTGATGGATGCTTGACGGATGTTTGACGGATGTTTGACAGATGTTTGACGGATGTTTGACGGAAGTTTGATGGATGTTTAACGGATATTTGACGGATGTTTGACGGATGTTTGACGGATGTTTGACGGATGTTTGACGGTTGTTTGATGGATGTTTGACAGATGTTTGATGGATGTTTTATGTATGTTTGACGGATAGTTGATGGATGTTTGACGGATGTTTGATGGATGTTTGATGGATGTTTGATGGATGTTTGACGGATGTTTGATGGATGTTTGATGGATGCTTAACGGATGTTTGACGGATGTTTGACGGATGTTTGACGGATGTTTGACGGATGTTTGACGGATGTTTGACGGATGTTTGATGGATGTTTGATGGATGTTTGACGGACGTTTGACGGATGTTTGAGGGATGTTTGATGGATGTTTGACGGATGTTTGACGGATGTTTGATGGATGTTTGACGGATGTTTGACGGATGTTTGACGGATGTTTGACGGATGTTTGATGGATGTTTGACGGATGTTTGATGGATGTTTGACAGATGTTTGATGGATGTTTGACGGATGTTTGACGGATGTTTGGTGGGTGTTTGACGGATGTTTGACGGATATTTGATGGATGTTTGATGGATGTTTGATGGCTGTTTGACGGATGTTTGACGGATGTTTGATGGATGTTTGACGGATGTTTGATGGATGTTTGATGGATGTTTGATGGATGTTTGACGGATGTTTGATGGATGTTTGACGGATGTTTGATGGATGTTTGATGGATGTTTGACGGATGTTTGACGGATGTTTGACGGATGTTTGACGGATGTTTGATGGATGTTTGACGGATGTTTGATGGATGTTTGACAGATGTTTGATGGATGTTTGACGGATGTTTGACGGATGTTTGATGGATGTTTGATGGATGTTTGACGGATGTTTGATTGATGTTTGATTGATGCTTGACGGATGTTTGACGGATGTTTGACAGATGTTTGACGGATGTTTGACGGATGTTTGATGGATGTTTAACGGATATTTGACGGATGTTTGACGGATGTTTGACGGATGTTTGACGGATGTTTGACGGTTGTTTGATGGATGTTTGACAGATGTTTGATGGATGTTTTATGTATGTTTGACGGATAGTTGATGGATGTTTGATGGATGTTTGATGGATGTTTGACGGATGTTTGATGGATGTTTGATGGATGTTTGATGGATGTTTGACGGATGTTTGATGGATGTTTGATGGATGCTTAACGGATGTTTGACGGATGTTTGACGGATGTTTGACGGATGTTTGACGGATGTTTGACGGATGTTTGATGGATGTTTGATGGATGTTTGACGGATGTTTGACGGATGTTTGACGGATTTTTGACGGATGTTTGACGGATGTTTGATGGATGTTTGACAGATGTTTGATGGATGTTTGACGGATGTTTGATGGATGTTTGATGGATGTTTGATGGATGTTTGATGGATGTTTGATGGATGTTTGACGGATGTTTGATGGATGTTTGATGGATGCTTGACGGATGTTTGACGGATGTTTGACAGATGTTTGACGGATGTTTGACGGATGTTTGATGGATGTTTAACGGATATTTGACGGATGTTTTATGGATGTTTGATGGATGTTTGATGGATGTTTGATGGATGTTTGACGGATGTTTGATGGATGTTTGATGGATGCTTGACGGATGTTTGACGGATGTTTGACAGATGTTTGACGGATGTTTGACGGATGTTTGATGGATGTTTAACGGATATTTGACGGATGTTTGACGGATGTTTGACGGATGTTTGACGGTTGTTTGATGGATGTTTGACAGATGTTTGATGGATGTTTTATGTATGTTTGACGGATAGTTGATGGATGTTTGACGGATGTTTGATGGATGTTTGACGGATGTTTGATGGATGTTTGATGGATGTTTGATGGATGTTTGACGGATGTTTGATTGATGTTTGATTGATGCTTAACGGATGTTTGACGGATGTTTGACGGATGTTTGACGGATGTTTGACGGATGTTTGACGGATGTTTGACTGATGTTTGACGGATGTTTGACGGATGTTTGACGGATGTTTGATGGATGTTTGACAGATGTTTGATGGATGTTTGACAGATGTTTGACGGATGTTTGATGGATGTTTGATGGATGTTTGGTGGGTGTTTGACGGATGTTTGATGTATGTTTGATGGGTGTTTGACAGATGTTTGACGAATGTTTGACGGATGTTTGACGGATGTTTGATGGATGTTTTACGGATGTTTGACGGATGTTTGACGGATGTTTGACGGATGTTTGATGGATGTTTGACGGATGTTTGATGGATGTTTGACAGATGTTTGATGGATGTTTGACGGATGTTTGACGGATGTTTGTTGGATGTTTGACGGAAGTTTGGCGGATGTTTGACGGATGTTTGATGGATGTTTGACGGATGTTTGACGGATAATTAATGGATGTTAAACGGATTTTTGACGGATGTTTGACGTATGTTTGACGGATGTTTGATGGATGTTTGATGGATGTTTAATAAATGTTTGACGGATGATTGACGGACGTTTGACGGATGTTTGATGGATGTTTGATGGGTGTTTGACAGATGTTTGACGGATGTTTGACGGATGTTTGACGGATGTTTGATGGATGTTTGACGGATGTTTGACGGATGTTTGACGGATGTTTGACGGATGTTTGATGGATGTTTGACGGATGTTTGACGGATGTTTGATGGATGTTTGATGGATGTTTGATGGATGTTTGACGGATGTTTGATGGATGTTTGACGGATGTTTGACGGATGTTTGATGGATGTTTGATGGATGTTTGACGGATGTTTGACGGATGTTTGACGGATGTTTGATGGATGTTTGACAGATGTTTGACGGATGTTTGATGGATGTTTGACGGATGTTTGATGAATGTTTGACGGATGTTTGATGGATGTTTGATGGATGTTTGATGGATGTTTGACGGATGTTTGATGGATGTTTGACGGATGTTTGACGGATGTTTGATGGATGTTTGATGGATGTTTGACGGATGTTTGACGGATGTTTGATGGATGTTTGACGGATGTTTGATAGATGTTTGACGGATGTTTGATGGATGTTTGATGGATGTTTGACGGATGTTTGACGGATGTTTGATGGATGTTTTTACGGATGTTTGATGGATGTTTGATGGATGTTTGACGGATGTTTGATGGATGTTTGATGGATGTTTGACGGATGTTTGACTGATGTTTGATGGATGTTTGACGGATGTTTGACAGATGTTTGATGGATGTTGGATGGATGTTTGGCGGATGTTTGACGGATGTTTGACGGATGTTTGACGGATGTTTGATGGATGTTTGACGGATGTTTGACGGATGTTTGACGGATGTTTGATGGATGTTTGATGGATGTTTGACGGATGTTTGACGGATGTTTGACGGATTTTTGACGGATGTTTGACGGATGTTTGACGGATGTTTGATGGATGTTTGACGGATGTTTGACGGATGTTTGATGGATGTTTGATGGATGTTTGATGGATGTTTGACGGATGTTTGATGGATGTTTGACGGATGTTTGACGGATGTTTGATGGATGTTTGATGGATGTTTGACGGATGTTTGACGGATGTTTGACGGATTTTTGACGGATGTTTGATGGATGTTTGATGGATGTTTGATGGATGTTTGACGGATGTTTGATGGATGTTTGATGGATGCTTAACGGATGTTTGACGGATGTTTGACGGATGTTTGACGGATGTTTGACGGATGTTTGACGGATGTTTGATGGATGTTTGATGGATGTTTGACGGATGTTTGACGGATGTTTGACGGATTTTTGACGGATGTTTGACGGATGTTTGATGGATGTTTGATGGATGTTTGATGGATGTTTGACGGATGTTTGATGGATGTTTGATGGATGCTTAACGGATGTTTGACGGATGTTTGACGGATGTTTGACGGATGTTTGACGGATGTTTGACGGATGTTTGATGGATGTTTGATGGATGTTTGACGGATGTTTGACGGATGTTTGACGGATTTTTGACGGATGTTTGACGGATGTTTGACGGATGTTTGATGGATGTTTGACGGATGTTTGACGGATGTTTGATGGATGTTTGATGGATGTTTGATGGATGTTTGACGGATGTTTGATGGATGTTTGACGGATGTTTGACGGATGTTTGATGGATGTTTGATGGATGTTTGACGGATGTTTGACGGATGTTTGACGGATGTTTGATGGATGTTTGACAGATGTTTGACGGATGTTTGATGGATGTTTGACGGATGTTTGATGAATGTTTGACGGATGTTTGATGGATGTTTGATGGATGTTTGATGGATGTTTGACGGATGTTTGATGGATGTTTGACGGATGTTTGACGGATGTTTGATGGATGTTTGATGGATGTTTGACGGATGTTTGACGGATGTTTGATGGATGTTTGACGGATGTTTGATAGATGTTTGACGGATGTTTGATGGATGTTTGATGGATGTTTGACGGATGTTTGACGGATGTTTGATGGATGTTTTTACGGATGTTTGATGGATGTTTGATGGATGTTTGACGGATGTTTGATGGATGTTTGATGGATGTTTGACGGATGTTTGACTGATGTTTGATGGATGTTTGACGGATGTTTGACAGATGTTTGATGGATGTTGGATGGATGTTTGGCGGATGTTTGACGGATGTTTGACGGATGTTTGACGGATGTTTGATGGATGTTTGACAGATGTTTGATGGATGTTTGACAGATGTTTGACGGATGTTTGATGGATGTTTGATGGATGTTTGATGGATGCTTGACGGATGTTTGACAGATGTTTGATGGATGTTTGATGGATGTTTGACGGATGTTTGATGGATGTTTGATGGATGTTTGACGGATGTTTGATGGATGTTTGACGGATGTTTGACGGATGTTTGATGGATGTTTGACGGATGTTTGACGGATGTTTGATGGATGTTTGATGGATGTTTGATGGATGTTTGACGGATGTTTGACGGATGTTTGATGGATGTTTGACGGATGTTTGATGGATGTTTGACGGATGTTTGACGGATGTTTGACGGATGTTTGACGGATGTTTGATGGATGTTTGACGGATGTTTGACGAATGTTTGATGGATGTTTGATGGATGTTTGACGGATGTTTGACGGATGTTTAATGGATGTTTGACGGATGTTTGACGGATGTTTGATGGATGTTTGATGGATGTTTGACGGATGTTTGACGGATGTTTGAGGGATGTTTGATGGATGTCTGACGGATGTTTGATGGATGTTTGACGGATGTTTGATGGATGTTTGACGGATGTTTGACGGATGTTTGACGGATGTTTGATGGATGTTTGACGGATGTTTGACGGATGTTTGACGGATGTTTGACGGATGTTTGATGGATGTTTGATGGATGTTTGACGGATGTTTGACGGATGTTTGATGGATGTTTGACGGATGTTTGACGGATGTTTGATGGATGTTTGATGGATGTTTGACGGATGTTTGACGGATGTTTGATGGATGTTTGACGGATGTTTGATTGATGTTTGAGGGATGTTTGATGGATGTTTGACGGATGTTTGACAGATGTTTGATGGATGTTTGACGGATGTTTGATGGATGTTTGATGGATGTTTTGGTGGATGTTTGATGGATGTTTGACGGATGTTTGATGGATGTTTGATGGATGTTTGACGGATGTTTGATGGATGTTTGACGGATGTTTGACGGATGTTTGATGGATATTTGATGGATGTTTGACGGATGTTTGACGGATGTTTGATGGATGTTTGACGGATGTTTGATGGATGTTTGACGGATGTTTTACGGATGTTTGATGGATGTTTGACGGATGTTTGACGGATGTTTGATGGATGTTTGACGGATGTTTGACGGATGTTTGATGGATGTTTGATGGATGTTTGACGGATGTTTGATGGATGTTTGACAGATGTTTGACGGATGGTTGATGGATGTTTGACGGATGTTTGATGAAAGTTTGACGGATGTTTGATGGATGTTTGAGGGATGTTTGACGGATGTTTGATGGATGTTTGACGGATGTTTGACGGATGTTTGATGGATGTTTGATGGATGTTTGACGGATGTTTGACGGATGTTTGACGGATGTTTGATAGATGTTTGACGGATGTTTGATGGATGTTTGATGGCTGTTTGACGGATGTTTGACGGATGTTTGATGGATACTTGACGGATGTTTGATGGATGTTTGATGGATGTTTGACGGATGTTTGACGGATGTTTGATGGATGTTTGATGGATGTTTGACGGATGTTTGACGGATGTTTGATGGATGTTTGATGGATGTTTGATGGATGTTTGACGGATGTTTGATGGATGTTTGACGGATGTTTGACGGATGTTTGATGGATGTTTGATGGATGTTTGACGGATGTTTGACGGATGTTTGATGGATGTTTGACAGATGTTTGACGGATGTTTGATGGATGTTTGACGGATGTTTGATGAATGTTTGACGGATGTTTGATGGATGTTTGATGGATGTTTGATGGATGTTTGATGGATGTTTGATAGATGTTTGACGGATGTTTGATGGATGTTTGATGGATGTTTGACGGATGTTTGACGGATGTTTGATGGATGTTTGACGGATGTTTGATGGATGTTTGATGGATGTTTGACGGATGTTTGACGGATGTTTGATGGATGTTTGATGGATGTTTGACGGATGTTTGACGGATGTTTGATGGATGTTTGACGGATGTTTGACAGATGTTTGATGGATGTTGGATGGATGTTTGGCGGATGTTTGACGGATGTTTGACGGATGTTTGACGGATGTTTGATGGATGTTTGACAGATGTTTGATGGATGTTTGACAGATGTTTGACGGATGTTTGATGGATGTTTGATGGATGTTTGATGGATGCTTGACGGATGTTTGACAGATGTTTGATGGATGTTTGATGGATGTTTGACGGATGTTTGATGGATGTTTGATGGATGTTTGACGGATGTTTGATGGATGTTTGACGGATGTTTGACGGATGTTTGATGGATGTTTGACGGATGTTTGACGGATGTTTGATGGATGTTTGATGGATGTTTGATGGATGTTTGACGGATGTTTGACGGATGTTTGATGGATGTTTGACGGATGTTTGATGGATGTTTGACGGATGTTTGACGGATGTTTGACGGATGTTTGACGGATGTTTGATGGATGTTTGACGGATGTTTGACGAATGTTTGATGGATGTTTGATGGATGTTTGACGGATGTTTGACGGATGTTTAATGGATGTTTGACGGATGTTTGACGTATGTTTGATGGATGTTTGATGGATGTTTGACGGATGTTTGACGGATGTTTGAGGGATGTTTGATGGATGTCTGACGGATGTTTGATGGATGTTTGACGGATGTTTGATGGATGTTTGATGGATGTTTGACGGATGTTTGACGGATGTTTGATGGATGTTTGACGGATGTTTGACGGATGTTTGACGGATGTTTGACGGATGTTTGATGGATGTTTGATGGATGTTTGACGGATGTTTGACGGATGTTTGATGGATGTTTGACGGATGTTTGACGGATGTTTGATGGATGTTTGATGGATGTTTGACGGATGTTTGACGGATGTTTGATGGATGTTTGACGGATGTTTGATGGATGTTTGAGGGATGTTTGATGGATGTTTGACGGATGTTTGACGGATGTTTGATGGATGTTTGACGGATGTTTGATGGATGTTTGATGGATGTTTTGGTGGATGTTTGATGGATGTTTGACGGATGTTTGATGGATGTTTGATGGATGTTTGACGGATGTTTGATGGATGTTTGACGGATGTTTGACGGATGTTTGATGGATGTTTGACAGATGTTTGACGGATGTTTGATGGATGTTTGACGGATGTTTGATGAAAGTTTGACGGATGTTTGATGGATGTTTGAGGGATGTTTGACGGATGTTTGATGGATGTTTGACGGATGTTTGACGGATGTTTGATGGATGTTTGATGGATGTTTGACGGATGTTTGACGGATGTTTGACGGATGTTTGATAGATGTTTGACGGATGTTTGATGGATGTTTGATGGCTGTTTGACGGATGTTTGACGGATGTTTGATGGATACTTGACGGATGTTTGATGGATGTTTGATGGATGTTTGACGGATGTTTGACGGATGTTTGATGGATGTTTGATGGATGTTTGACGGATGTTTGACGGATGTTTGATGGATGTTTGACGGATGTTTGACAGATGTTTGATGGATGTTTGATGGATGTTTGACGGATGTTTGACGGATGTTTGACGGATGTTTGATGCATGTTTGACAGATGTTTGATGGATGTTTGACAGATGTTTGACGGATGTTTGATGGATGTTTGATGGATGTTTGATGGATGCTATACGGATGTTTGACAGATGTTTAATGAATGTTTGATGGATGTTTGACGGATGTTTGACGGATGTTTGATGGATGTTTGACGGATGTTTGATGGATGTTTGACGGATGTTTGATGGATGTTTGACGGATGTTTGATGGATGTTTGACGGATGTTTGACGGATGTTTGATGGATGTTTGATGGATGTTTGACGGATGTTTGATGGATGTTTGACGGATGTTTGACGGATGTTTGATGGATGTTTGACAGATGTTTGACGGATGTTTGATGGATGTTTGACGGATGTTTGATGAAAGTTTGACGGATGTTTGATGGATGTTTGAGGGATGTTTGACGGATGTTTGATGGATGTTTGACGGATGTTTGACGGATGTTTGATGGATGTTTGATGGATGTTTGACGGATGTTTGACGGATGTTTGACGGATGTTTGATAGATGTTTGACGGATGTTTGATGGATGTTTGATGGCTGTTTGACGGATGTTTGACGGATGTTTGATGGATACTTGACGGATGTTTGATGGATGTTTGATGGATGTTTGACGGATGTTTGACGGATGTTTGATGGATGTTTGATGGATGTTTGACGGATGTTTGACGGATGTTTGATGGATGTTTGACGGATGTTTGACAGATGTTTGATGGATGTTTGATGGATGTTTGACGGATGTTTGACGGATGTTTGACGGATGTTTGATGCATGTTTGACAGATGTTTGATGGATGTTTGACAGATGTTTGACGGATGTTTGATGGATGTTTGATGGATGTTTGATGGATGCTATACGGATGTTTGACAGATGTTTAATGAATGTTTGATGGATGTTTGACGGATGTTTGACGGATGTTTGATGGATGTTTGACGGATGTTTGATGGATGTTTGACGGATGTTTGATGGATGTTTGACGGATGTTTGATGGATGTTTGACGGATGTTTGACGGATGTTTGATGGATGTTTGACAGATGTTTGACGGATGTTTGACAGATGTTTGATGGATGTTTGACAGATGTTTGACGGATGTTTGATGGATGTTTGACGGATGTTTGACAGATGTTTGATGGATGTTTGATGGGTGTTTGACGGATGTTTGACGGATGTTTGACGGATGTTTGATGCATGTTTGACAGATGTTTGATGGATGTTTGACAGATGTTTGACGGATGTTTGATGGATGTTTGATGGATGTTTGATGGATGCTATACGGATGTTTGACAGATGTTTGATGAATGTTTGATGGATGTTTGACGGATGTTTGACGGATGTTTGATGCATGTTTGACAGATGTTTGATGGATGTTTGACAGATGTTTGACGGATGTTTGACAGATGTTTAATGAATGTTTTATGGATGTTTGACGGATGTTTGACGGATGTTTGATGGATGTTTGACGGATGTTTGATGGATGTTTGACGGATGTTTGATGGATGTTTGACGGATGTTTGACGGATGTTTGATGGATGTTTGATGGATGTTTGACGGATGTTTGACGGATGTTTGATGGATGTTTGACGGATGTTTGATGGATGTTTGATGGATGTTTGACGGATGTTTGACGGATGTTTGATGGATGTTTGATGGATGTTTGACGGATGTTTGACGGATGTTTGATGGATGTTTGACGGATGTTTGACAGATGTTTGATGGATGTTTGATTGATGTTTGACGGATGTTTGACGGATGTTTGACGGATGTTTGATGCATGTTTGACGGATGTTTGATGGATGTTTGACGGATGTTTGACGGATGTTTTATGGATGTTTGATGGATGTTTGACGGATGTTTGACGGATGTTTGATAGATGTTTGACGGATGTTTGATGGATGTTTGATGGATGTTTGACGGATGTTTGACGGATGTTTGATGGATGTTTGACGGATGTTTGATGGATGTTTGATGGATGTTTGACGGATGTTTGACGGATGTTTGATGGATGTTTGATGGATGTTTGACGGATGTTTGACGGATGTTTGATGGATGTTTGACGGATGTTTGACAGATGTTTGATGGATGTTTGATGGATGTTTGACGGATGTTTGACGGATGTTTGACGGATGTTTGATGCATGTTTGACGGATGTTTGATGGATGTTTGACAGATGTTTGACGGATGTTTGATGGATGTTTGATGGATGCTATACGGATGTTTGGCAGATGTTTAATGTATGTTTGATGGATGTTTGACGGATGTTTGACGGATGTTTGATGGATGTTTGACGGATGTTTGACGGATGTTTGACGGATGTTTGATGGATGTTTGACGGATGTTTGATGGATGTTTGACGGATGTTTGACGGATGTTTGATGGATGTTTGACAGATGTTTGACGGATGTTTGACAGATGTTTGATGGATGTTTGACAGATGTTTGACGGATGTTTGATGGATGTTTGATGGATGTTTGACAGATGTTTGATGGATGTTTGATGGATGTTTGACGGATGTTTGACGGATGTTTGATGCATGTTTGACAGATGTTTGATGGATGTTTGACAGATGTTTGACGGATGTTTGACAGATGTTTGATGGATGTTTGACAGATGTTTGATGGATGTTTGATGGATGTTTGATGGAAGTTTGACGGATGTTTGATGGATGTTTGGTGGATGTTTGATGGATGTTTGATGGATGTTTGATGGATGTTTGATGGATGTTTGGTGGATGTTTGACGGATGTTTGATGGATGTTTGACGGATGTTTGATGGATGTTTGACGGATGTTTGACGGATGTTTGACGGATGTTTGATGGATGTTTGGTGGATGTTTGATGGATGTTTGATGGATGTTTGACGGATGTTTGACGGATGTTTGACGGATGTTTGACGGATATTTGACGGATGTTTGATGGATGTTTGACAGATTTTTGACGGATGTTTGACGGATGTTTGATGGATGTTTGATTGATGTTTGACGGATGTTTGACGGATGTTTGACGGATGTTTGACGGATATTTGATGGATGTTTGATGGATGTTTGACAGATTTTTGACGGATGTTTGATGGATGTTTGACGGATGTTTGATGGATGTTTGACGGATGTTTGATTGATGTTTGATGGATGTTTGACGGATGTTTGACGGATGTTTGATGGATTTTTGATGGATGTTTGACGGATGTTTGATGGATGTTTGACGGATGTTTGATGGATGTTTGATGGATGTTTGATGGATGTTTGACGGATGTTTGACGGATGTTTGATAGATGTTTGACAGATGTTTGATGGATGTTTGATGGATGTTTGACGGATGTTTGACGGATGTTTGATGGATGTTTGACGGATGTTTGACAGATGTTTGATGGATGTTTGATGGATGTTTGACGGATGTTTGACGGATGTTTGATGCATGTTTGACAGATGTTTGATGGATGTTTGACAGATGTTTGACGGATGTTTGACAGATGTTTGACGGATGTTTGATGGATGTTTGACAGATGTTTGATGGATGTTTGATGGATGTTTGATGGATGCTATACGGATGCTATACGGATGTTTGACAGATGTTTGATGAATGTTTGATGGATGTTTGACGGATGTTTGACGGATGTTTGATGGATGTTTGACGGATGTTTGACGGATGTTTGATGGATGTTTGATGGATGTTTGACGGATGTTTGACGGATGTTTGACGGATGTTTGATGGATGTTTGATGGATGTTTGACGGATGTTTGACGGATGTTTGACGGATGTTTGACGAATGTTTGACGGATGTTTGATGGATGTTTGATGAATGTTTGACGGATGTTTGACGGATGTTTGATGAATGTTTGATGGAAGTTTGATGGATGTTTGACGGATGTTTGATGGATGTTTGACAGATGTTTGACGGATGTTTGACGGATGTTTGATGGATTTTTGATGGATGTTTGACGGATGTTTGACGGATGTTTGATGGATGTTTGACGGATGTTTGATGGATGTTTGACGGATGTTTGACGGATGTTTGACGGATGTTTGATGGATGTTTGGTGGATGTTTGATGGATGTTTGATGGATGTTTGACGGATGTTTGACGGATGTTTGACGGATGTTTGACGGATATTTGACGGATGTTTGATGGATGTTTGACAGATTTTTGACGGATGTTTGATGGATGTTTGACGGATGTTTGATGGATGTTTGACGGATGTTTGATTGATGTTTGATGGATGTTTGACGGATGTTTGACGGATGTTTGATGGATTTTTGATGGATGTTTGACGGATGTTTGATGGATGTTTGACGGATGTTTGACGGATGTTTGATGGATGTTTGATGGATGTTTGACGGATGTTTGACGGATGTTTGATGGATGTCTGACGGATGTTTGACGGATGTTTGATGGATGTTTGATGAATGTTTGATGGAAGTTTGATGGAAGCTTGATGGATGTTTGACGAATGTTTGATGGATGTTTGACAGATGTTTGACGGATGTTTGACGGATTTTTGATGGATTTTTGATGGATGTTTGACGGATGTTTGATGGATGTTTGACGGATGTTTGATGGATGTTTGGTGGATGTTTGATGGATGTTTGACGGATGTTTGACGGATGTTTGATGGATGTTTGGTGGATGTTTGACGGATGTTTGATGGATGTTTGGCGGATGTTTGATGGATGTTTGACGGATGTTTGACGGATGTTTGATGGATGTTTGGTGGATGTTTGATGGATGTTTGATGGATGTTTGACGGATGTTTGACGGATGTTTGACGGATGTTTGACGGATATTTGACGGATGTTTGATGGATGTTTGACAGATGTTTGACGGATGTTTGATGGATGTTTGACGGATGTTTGATGGATGTTTGACGGATTTTTGATGGATGTTTGATGGATGTTTGATGGATGTTTGACGGATGTTTGACGGATGTTTGATGGATTTTTGACGGATTTTTGATGGATGTTTTATGGATGTTTGATGGATGTTTGACGGATGTTTGATGGATGTTTGACGGATGTTTGATGGATGTTTGACATATGTTTGACGGATGTTTAACGGATGGTTTATGGATGTTTGACGGATGTTTGACGGATGTCTGACGCATGTTTGACGGGTGGTTGATGGATGTTTGATGATGTTTCACGGATGTTTGACGGATGTTTGATGGATGTTTGATGGATGTTTGACGGATGTTTGATGGATGTTTGGTGGATATTTGACAGATATTTTATCGATGTTTGATGGATGTTTGACGGATGTTTGACGGATGTTTGATGGATGTTTGATGGATGTTTGATGGATGTTTGACGGATGTTTGATGGATGATTAATGGATATTTAATGGATGTTTGACGGATGTTTGATGGATGTTTGATGGATGTTTGACGGATGTTTGACGGATGTTTGACGGATGTTTGATGCATGTTTGACAGATGTTTGATGGATGTTTGACAGATGTTTGACGGATGTTTGATGGATGTTTGATGGATGTTTGATGGATGCTATACGGATGTTTGACAGATGTTTAATGAATGTTTGATGGATGTTTGACGGATGTTTGACGGATGTTTGATGGATGTTTGACGGATGTTTGATGGATGTTTGACGGATGTTTGATGGATGTTTGACGGATGTTTGATGGATGTTTGACGGATGTTTGACGGATGTTTGATGGATGTTTGACAGATGTTTGACGGATGTTTGACAGATGTTTGATGGATGTTTGACAGATGTTTGACGGATGTTTGATGGATGTTTGACGGATGTTTGACAGATGTTTGATGGATGTTTGATGGGTGTTTGACGGATGTTTGACGGATGTTTGACGGATGTTTGATGCATGTTTGACAGATGTTTGATGGATGTTTGACAGATGTTTGACGGATGTTTGATGGATGTTTGATGGATGTTTGATGGATGCTATACGGATGTTTGACAGATGTTTGATGAATGTTTGATGGATGTTTGACGGATGTTTGACGGATGTTTGATGCATGTTTGACAGATGTTTGATGGATGTTTGACAGATGTTTGACGGATGTTTGACAGATGTTTAATGAATGTTTGATGGATGTTTGACGGATGTTTGACGGATGTTTGATGGATGTTTGACGGATGTTTGATGGATGTTTGACGGATGTTTGATGGATGTTTGACGGATGTTTGACGGATGTTTGATGGATGTTTGATGGATGTTTGACGGATGTTTGACGGATGTTTGATGGATGTTTGACGGATGTTTGATGGATGTTTGATGGATGTTTGACGGATGTTTGACGGATGTTTGATGGATGTTTGATGGATGTTTGACGGATGTTTGACGGATGTTTGATGGATGTTTGACGGATGTTTGACAGATGTTTGATGGATGTTTGATTGATGTTTGACGGATGTTTGACGGATGTTTGACGGATGTTTGATGCATGTTTGACGGATGTTTGATGGATGTTTGACGGATGTTTGACGGATGTTTTATGGATGTTTGATGGATGTTTGACGGATGTTTGACGGATGTTTGATAGATGTTTGACGGATGTTTGATGGATGTTTGATGGATGTTTGACGGATGTTTGACGGATGTTTGATGGATGTTTGACGGATGTTTGATGGATGTTTGATGGATGTTTGACGGATGTTTGACGGATGTTTGATGGATGTTTGATGGATGTTTGACGGATGTTTGACGGATGTTTGATGGATGTTTGACGGATGTTTGACAGATGTTTGATGGATGTTTGATGGATGTTTGACGGATGTTTGACGGATGTTTGACGGATGTTTGATGCATGTTTGACGGATGTTTGATGGATGTTTGACAGATGTTTGACGGATGTTTGATGGATGTTTGATGGATGTTTGATGGATGCTATACGGATGTTTGGCAGATGTTTAATGTATGTTTGATGGATGTTTGACGGATGTTTGACGGATGTTTGATGGATGTTTGACGGATGTTTGATGGATGTTTGACGGATGTTTGATGGATGTTTGACGGATGTTTGATGGATGTTTGACGGATGTTTGACGGATGTTTGATGGATGTTTGACAGATGTTTGACGGATGTTTGACAGATGTTTGATGGATGTTTGACAGATGTTTGACGGATGTTTGATGGATGTTTGACGGATGTTTGACAGATGTTTGATGGATGTTTGATGGATGTTTGACGGATGTTTGACGGATGTTTGATGCATGTTTGACAGATGTTTGATGGATGTTTGACAGATGTTTGACGGATGTTTGACAGATGTTTGATGGATGTTTGACAGATGTTTGATGGATGTTTGATGGATGTTTGATGGAAGTTTGACGGATGTTTGATGGATGTTTGGTGGATGTTTGATGGATGTTTGATGGATGTTTGATGGATGTTTGATGGATGTTTGGTGGATGTTTGACGGATGTTTGATGGATGTTTGACGGATGTTTGATGGATGTTTGACGGATGTTTGACGGATGTTTGACGGATGTTTGATGGATGTTTGGTGGATGTTTGATGGATGTTTGATGGATGTTTGACGGATGTTTGACGGATGTTTGACGGATGTTTGACGGATATTTGACGGATGTTTGATGGATGTTTGACAGATTTTTGACGGATGTTTGACGGATGTTTGATGGATGTTTGATTGATGTTTGACGGATGTTTGACGGATGTTTGACGGATGTTTGACGGATATTTGATGGATGTTTGATGGATGTTTGACAGATTTTTGACGGATGTTTGATGGATGTTTGACGGATGTTTGATGGATGTTTGACGGATGTTTGATTGATGTTTGATGGATGTTTGACGGATGTTTGACGGATGTTTGATGGATTTTTGATGGATGTTTGACGGATGTTTGATGGATGTTTGACGGATGTTTGATGGATGTTTGATGGATGTTTGATGGATGTTTGACGGATGTTTGACGGATGTTTGATAGATGTTTGACAGATGTTTGATGGATGTTTGATGGATGTTTGACGGATGTTTGACGGATGTTTGATGGATGTTTGACGGATGTTTGACAGATGTTTGATGGATGTTTGATGGATGTTTGACGGATGTTTGACGGATGTTTGATGCATGTTTGACAGATGTTTGATGGATGTTTGACAGATGTTTGACGGATGTTTGACAGATGTTTGACGGATGTTTGATGGATGTTTGACAGATGTTTGATGGATGTTTGATGGATGTTTGATGGATGCTATACGGATGCTATACGGATGTTTGACAGATGTTTGATGAATGTTTGATGGATGTTTGACGGATGTTTGACGGATGTTTGATGGATGTTTGACGGATGTTTGACGGATGTTTGATGGATGTTTGATGGATGTTTGACGGATGTTTGACGGATGTTTGACGGATGTTTGATGGATGTTTGATGGATGTTTGACGGATGTTTGACGGATGTTTGACGGATGTTTGACGAATGTTTGACGGATGTTTGATGGATGTTTGATGAATGTTTGACGGATGTTTGACGGATGTTTGATGAATGTTTGATGGAAGTTTGATGGATGTTTGACGGATGTTTGATGGATGTTTGACAGATGTTTGACGGATGTTTGACGGATGTTTGATGGATTTTTGATGGATGTTTGACGGATGTTTGACGGATGTTTGATGGATGTTTGACGGATGTTTGATGGATGTTTGACGGATGTTTGATGGATGTTTGACGGATGTTTGATGGATGTTTGGTGGATGTTTGATGGATGTTTGATGGATGTTTGACGGATGTTTGACGGATGTTTGACGGATGTTTGACGGATATTTGACGGATGTTTGATGGATGTTTGACAGATTTTTGACGGATGTTTGATGGATGTTTGACGGATGTTTGATGGATGTTTGACGGATGTTTGATTGATGTTTGATGGATGTTTGACGGATGTTTGATGGATTTTTGATGGATGTTTGACGGATGTTTGATGGATGTTTGACGGATGTTTGACGGATGTTTGATGGATGTTTGACAGATGTTTGACGGATGTTTGACGGATGTTTGATGGATTTTTGATGGATGTTTGACGGATGTTTGACGGACGTTTGATGGATGTTTGACGGATGTTTGATGGATGTTTGACGGATGTTTGATGGATGTTTGACGGATGTTTGATGGATGTTTGGTGGATGTTTGATGGATGTTTGATGGATGTTTGACGGATGTTTGACGGATGTTTGACGGATGTTTGACGGATATTTGACGGATGTTTGATGGATGTTTGACAGATTTTTGACGGATGTTTGATGGATGTTTGACGGATGTTTGATGGATGTTTGACGGATGTTTGATTGATGTTTGATGGATGTTTGACGGATGTTTGATGGATTTTTGATGGATGTTTGACGGATGTTTGACGGATGTTTGACGGATGTTTGATGGATGTTTGACGGATGTTTGACGGATGTTTGACGGATGTTTGATGGATGTTTGACGGATGTTTGATGGATGTTTGACGGATGTTTGACGGATGTTTGATGGATGTTTGACAGATGTTTGACGGATGTTTGACAGATGTTTGATGGATGTTTGACAGATGTTTGACGGATGTTTGATGGATGTTTGACGGATGTTTGACAGATGTTTGATGGATGTTTGATGGATGTTTGACGGATGTTTGACGGATGTTTGATGCATGTTTGACAGATGTTTGATGGATGTTTGACAGATGTTTGACGGATGTTTGACAGATGTTTGATGGATGTTTGACAGATGTTTGATGGATGTTTGATGGATGTTTGATGGAAGTTTGACGGATGTTTGATGGATGTTTGGTGGATGTTTGATGGATGTTTGATGGATGTTTGATGGATGTTTGATGGATGTTTGGTGGATGTTTGACGGATGTTTGATGGATGTTTGACGGATGTTTGATGGATGTTTGACGGATGTTTGACGGATGTTTGACGGATGTTTGATGGATGTTTGGTGGATGTTTGATGGATGTTTGATGGATGTTTGACGGATGTTTGACGGATGTTTGACGGATATTTGACGGATGTTTGATGGATGTTTGACAGATTTTTGACGGATGTTTGACGGATGTTTGATGGATGTTTGATTGATGTTTGACGGATGTTTGACGGATGTTTGACGGATGTTTGACGGATATTTGATGGATGTTTGATGGATGTTTGACAGATTTTTGACGGATGTTTGATGGATGTTTGACGGATGTTTGATGGATGTTTGACGGATGTTTGATTGATGTTTGATGGATGTTTGACGGATGTTTGACGGATGTTTGATGGATTTTTGATGGATGTTTGACGGATGTTTGATGGATGTTTGACGGATGTTTGATGGATGTTTGATGGATGTTTGATGGATGTTTGACGGATGTTTGACGGATGTTTGATAGATGTTTGACAGATGTTTGATGGATGTTTGATGGATGTTTGACGGATGTTTGACGGATGTTTGATGGATGTTTGACGGATGTTTGACAGATGTTTGATGGATGTTTGATGGATGTTTGACGGATGTTTGACGGATGTTTGATGCATGTTTGACAGATGTTTGATGGATGTTTGACAGATGTTTGACGGATGTTTGACAGATGTTTGACGGATGTTTGATGGATGTTTGACAGATGTTTGATGGATGTTTGATGGATGTTTGATGGATGCTATACGGATGCTATACGGATGTTTGACAGATGTTTGATGAATGTTTGATGGATGTTTGACGGATGTTTGACGGATGTTTGATGGATGTTTGACGGATGTTTGACGGATGTTTGATGGATGTTTGATGGATGTTGTACGGATGT
Organism: Dasysyrphus tricinctus; assembly: GCA_963921185.1. Classification (NCBI taxonomy): domain Eukaryota; kingdom Metazoa; phylum Arthropoda; class Insecta; order Diptera; family Syrphidae; genus Dasysyrphus; species Dasysyrphus tricinctus. Next base: position 247,113,918 of record OY992530.1, read on the forward strand.
TTGACGGATGTTTGACGGATGTTTGATGGATGTTTGATGGATGTTTGACGGATGTTTGACGGATGTTTGACGGATGTTTGACGAATGTTTGACGGATGTTTGATGGATGTTTGATGAATGTTTGACGGATGTTTGACGGATGTTTGATGAATGTTTGATGGAAGTTTGATGGATGTTTGACGGATGTTTGATGGATGTTTGACAGATGTTTGACGGATGTTTGACGGATGTTTGATGGATTTTTGATGGATGTTTGACGGATGTTTGACGGATGTTTGATGGATGTTTGACGGATGTTTGATGGATGTTTGACGGATGTTTGACGGATGTTTGACGGATGTTTGATGGATGTTTGGTGGATGTTTGATGGATGTTTGATGGATGTTTGACGGATGTTTGACGGATGTTTGACGGATGTTTGACGGATATTTGACGGATGTTTGATGGATGTTTGACAGATTTTTGACGGATGTTTGATGGATGTTTGACGGATGTTTGATGGATGTTTGACGGATGTTTGATTGATGTTTGATGGATGTTTGACGGATGTTTGACGGATGTTTGATGGATTTTTGATGGATGTTTGACGGATGTTTGATGGATGTTTGACGGATGTTTGACGGATGTTTGATGGATGTTTGATGGATGTTTGACGGATGTTTGACGGATGTTTGATGGATGTCTGACGGATGTTTGACGGATGTTTGATGGATGTTTGATGAATGTTTGATGGAAGTTTGATGGAAGCTTGATGGATGTTTGACGAATGTTTGATGGATGTTTGACATATGTTTGACGGATGTTTGACGGATTTTTGATGGATTTTTGATGGATGTTTGACGGATGTTTGATGGATGTTTGACGGATGTTTGATGGATGTTTGGTGGATGTTTGATGGATGTTTGACGGATGTTTGACGGATGTTTGATGGATGTTTGGTGGATGTTTGACGGATGTTTGATGGATGTTTGGCGGATGTTTGATGGATGTTTGACGGATGTTTGACGGATGTTTGATGGATGTTTGGTGGATGTTTGATGGATGTTTGATGGATGTTTGACGGATGTTTGACGGATGTTTGACGGATGTTTGACGGATATTTGACGGATGTTTGATGGATGTTTGACAGATGTTTGACGGATGTTTGATGGATGTTTGACGGATGTTTGATGGATGTTTGACGGATTTTTGATGGATGTTTGATGGATGTTTGATGGATGTTTGACGGATGTTTGACGGATGTTTGATGGATTTTTGACGGATTTTTGATGGATGTTTTATGGATGTTTGATGGATGTTTGACGGATGTTTGATGGATGTTTGACGGATGTTTGATGGATGTTTGACATATGTTTGACGGATGTTTAACGGATGGTTTATGGATGTTTGACGGATGTTTGACGGATGTCTGACGCATGTTTGACGGGTGGTTGATGGATGTTTGATGATGTTTCACGGATGTTTGACGGATGTTTGATGGATGTTTGATGGATGTTTGACGGATGTTTGATGGATGTTTGGTGGATATTTGACAGATATTTTATCGATGTTTGATGGATGTTTGACGGATGTTTGACGGATGTTTGATGGATGTTTGATGGATGTTTGATGGATGTTTGACGGATGTTTGATGGATGATTAATGGATATTTAATGGATGTTTGACGGATGTTTGATGGATGTTTGATGGATGTTTGACGGATGTTTGACGGATGTTTGACGGATGTTTGATGCATGTTTGACAGATGTTTGATGGATGTTTGACAGATGTTTGACGGATGTTTGATGGATGTTTGATGGATGTTTGATGGATGCTATACGGATGTTTGACAGATGTTTAATGAATGTTTGATGGATGTTTGACGGATGTTTGACGGATGTTTGATGGATGTTTGACGGATGTTTGATGGATGTTTGACGGATGTTTGATGGATGTTTGACGGATGTTTGATGGATGTTTGACGGATGTTTGACGGATGTTTGATGGATGTTTGACAGATGTTTGACGGATGTTTGACAGATGTTTGATGGATGTTTGACAGATGTTTGACGGATGTTTGATGGATGTTTGACGGATGTTTGACAGATGTTTGATGGATGTTTGATGGGTGTTTGACGGATGTTTGACGGATGTTTGACGGATGTTTGATGCATGTTTGACAGATGTTTGATGGATGTTTGACAGATGTTTGACGGATGTTTGATGGATGTTTGATGGATGTTTGATGGATGCTATACGGATGTTTGACAGATGTTTGATGAATGTTTGATGGATGTTTGACGGATGTTTGACGGATGTTTGATGCATGTTTGACAGATGTTTGATGGATGTTTGACAGATGTTTGACGGATGTTTGACAGATGTTTAATGAATGTTTGATGGATGTTTGACGGATGTTTGACGGATGTTTGATGGATGTTTGACGGATGTTTGATGGATGTTTGACGGATGTTTGATGGATGTTTGACGGATGTTTGACGGATGTTTGATGGATGTTTGATGGATGTTTGACGGATGTTTGACGGATGTTTGATGGATGTTTGACGGATGTTTGATGGATGTTTGATGGATGTTTGACGGATGTTTGACGGATGTTTGATGGATGTTTGATGGATGTTTGACGGATGTTTGACGGATGTTTGATGGATGTTTGACGGATGTTTGACAGATGTTTGATGGATGTTTGATTGATGTTTGACGGATGTTTGACGGATGTTTGACGGATGTTTGATGCATGTTTGACGGATGTTTGATGGATGTTTGACGGATGTTTGACGGATGTTTTATGGATGTTTGATGGATGTTTGACGGATGTTTGACGGATGTTTGATAGATGTTTGACGGATGTTTGATGGATGTTTGATGGATGTTTGACGGATGTTTGACGGATGTTTGATGGATGTTTGACGGATGTTTGATGGATGTTTGATGGATGTTTGACGGATGTTTGACGGATGTTTGATGGATGTTTGATGGATGTTTGACGGATGTTTGACGGATGTTTGATGGATGTTTGACGGATGTTTGACAGATGTTTGATGGATGTTTGATGGATGTTTGACGGATGTTTGACGGATGTTTGACGGATGTTTGATGCATGTTTGACGGATGTTTGATGGATGTTTGACAGATGTTTGACGGATGTTTGATGGATGTTTGATGGATGTTTGATGGATGCTATACGGATGTTTGGCAGATGTTTAATGTATGTTTGATGGATGTTTGACGGATGTTTGACGGATGTTTGATGGATGTTTGACGGATGTTTGATGGATGTTTGACGGATGTTTGATGGATGTTTGACGGATGTTTGATGGATGTTTGACGGATGTTTGACGGATGTTTGATGGATGTTTGACAGATGTTTGACGGATGTTTGACAGATGTTTGATGGATGTTTGACAGATGTTTGACGGATGTTTGATGGATGTTTGACGGATGTTTGACAGATGTTTGATGGATGTTTGATGGATGTTTGACGGATGTTTGACGGATGTTTGATGCATGTTTGACAGATGTTTGATGGATGTTTGACAGATGTTTGACGGATGTTTGACAGATGTTTGATGGATGTTTGACAGATGTTTGATGGATGTTTGATGGATGTTTGATGGAAGTTTGACGGATGTTTGATGGATGTTTGGTGGATGTTTGATGGATGTTTGATGGATGTTTGATGGATGTTTGATGGATGTTTGGTGGATGTTTGACGGATGTTTGATGGATGTTTGACGGATGTTTGATGGATGTTTGACGGATGTTTGACGGATGTTTGACGGATGTTTGATGGATGTTTGGTGGATGTTTGATGGATGTTTGATGGATGTTTGACGGATGTTTGACGGATGTTTGACGGATGTTTGACGGATATTTGACGGATGTTTGATGGATGTTTGACAGATTTTTGACGGATGTTTGACGGATGTTTGATGGATGTTTGATTGATGTTTGACGGATGTTTGACGGATGTTTGACGGATGTTTGACGGATATTTGATGGATGTTTGATGGATGTTTGACAGATTTTTGACGGATGTTTGATGGATGTTTGACGGATGTTTGATGGATGTTTGACGGATGTTTGATTGATGTTTGATGGATGTTTGACGGATGTTTGACGGATGTTTGATGGATTTTTGATGGATGTTTGACGGATGTTTGATGGATGTTTGACGGATGTTTGATGGATGTTTGATGGATGTTTGATGGATGTTTGACGGATGTTTGACGGATGTTTGATAGATGTTTGACAGATGTTTGATGGATGTTTGATGGATGTTTGACGGATGTTTGACGGATGTTTGATGGATGTTTGACGGATGTTTGACAGATGTTTGATGGATGTTTGATGGATGTTTGACGGATGTTTGACGGATGTTTGATGCATGTTTGACAGATGTTTGATGGATGTTTGACAGATGTTTGACGGATGTTTGACAGATGTTTGACGGATGTTTGATGGATGTTTGACAGATGTTTGATGGATGTTTGATGGATGTTTGATGGATGCTATACGGATGCTATACGGATGTTTGACAGATGTTTGATGAATGTTTGATGGATGTTTGACGGATGTTTGACGGATGTTTGATGGATGTTTGACGGATGTTTGACGGATGTTTGATGGATGTTTGATGGATGTTTGACGGATGTTTGACGGATGTTTGACGGATGTTTGATGGATGTTTGATGGATGTTTGACGGATGTTTGACGGATGTTTGACGGATGTTTGACGAATGTTTGACGGATGTTTGATGGATGTTTGATGAATGTTTGACGGATGTTTGACGGATGTTTGATGAATGTTTGATGGAAGTTTGATGGATGTTTGACGGATGTTTGATGGATGTTTGACAGATGTTTGACGGATGTTTGACGGATGTTTGATGGATTTTTGATGGATGTTTGACGGATGTTTGACGGATGTTTGATGGATGTTTGACGGATGTTTGATGGATGTTTGACGGATGTTTGATGGATGTTTGACGGATGTTTGATGGATGTTTGGTGGATGTTTGATGGATGTTTGATGGATGTTTGACGGATGTTTGACGGATGTTTGACGGATGTTTGACGGATATTTGACGGATGTTTGATGGATGTTTGACAGATTTTTGACGGATGTTTGATGGATGTTTGACGGATGTTTGATGGATGTTTGACGGATGTTTGATTGATGTTTGATGGATGTTTGACGGATGTTTGATGGATTTTTGATGGATGTTTGACGGATGTTTGATGGATGTTTGACGGATGTTTGACGGATGTTTGATGGATGTTTGATGGATGTTTGACGGATGTTTGACGGATGTTTGATGGATGTCTGACGGATGTTTGACGGATGTTTGATGGATGTTTGATGAATGTTTGATGGAAGTTTGATGGAAGCTTGATGGATGTTTGACGAATGTTTGATGGATGTTTGACAGATGTTTGACGGATGTTTGACGGATTTTTGATGGATTTTTGATGGATGTTTGACGGATGTTTGATGGATGTTTGACGGATGTTTGATGGATGTTTGGTGGATGTTTGATGGATGTTTGACGGATGTTTGACGGATGTTTGATGGATGTTTGGTGGATGTTTGACGGATGTTTGATGGATGTTTGGCGGATGTTTGATGGATGTTTGACGGATGTTTGACGGATGTTTGATGGATGTTTGGTGGATGTTTGATGGATGTTTGATGGATGTTTGACGGATGTTTGACGGATGTTTGACGGATGTTTGACGGATATTTGACGGATGTTTGATGGATGTTTGACAGATGTTTGACGGATGTTTGATGGATGTTTGACGGATGTTTGATGGATGTTTGACGGATTTTTGATGGATGTTTGATGGATGTTTGATGGATGTTTGACGGATGTTTGACGGATGTTTGATGGATTTTTGACGGATTTTTGATGGATGTTTTATGGATGTTTGATGGATGTTTGACGGATGTTTGATGGATGTTTGACGGATGTTTGATGGATGTTTGACATATGTTTGACGGATGTTTAACGGATGGTTTATGGATGTTTGACGGATGTTTGACGGATGTCTGACGCATGTTTGACGGGTGGTTGATGGATGTTTGATGATGTTTAACGGATGTTTGACGGATGTTTGATGGATGTTTGATGGATGTTTGACGGATGTTTGATGGATGTTTGGTGGATATTTGACAGATATTTTATCGATGTTTGATGGATGTTTGACGGATGTTTGACGGATGTTTGATGGATGTTTGATGGATGTTTGATGGATGTTTGACGGATGTTTGATGGATGATTAATGGATATTTAATGGATGTTTGACGGATGTTTGATGGATGTTTGACGGATGTTTGATGGATGTTTGACGGATGTTTGACGGATGTTTGATGGATGTTTGACGGATGTGTGACGGATGTTTGATGGATGTTTGATGGATGTTTGATGGATGTTTGACGGATGTTTGACGGATGTTTGACGGATGTTTGATGAATGTTTGACGGATGTTTGATGGATGTTTGATGGATGTTTGACGGATGTTTGATGGATGTTTGATGGATGTTTGATGGATTTTTGACAGATGTTTGATGGATGTTTGATGGATGTTTGATGGATGTTTGATGGATATTTGACGGCTGTTTGACGGATTTTTGACAGATGTTTGACGGATGTTTGATGGATGTTTGACGGATGTTTGATGGATGTTTGACGGATTTTTGATGGATGTTTGATGGATGTTTGATGGATGTTTGACGGATGTTTGACGGATGTTTGATGGATGTTTGACGGATTTTTGATGGATGTTTTATGGATGTTTGATGGATGTTTGACGGATGTTTGATGGATGTTTGACGGATGTTTGATGGATGTTTGACATATGTTTGACGGATGTTTAACGGATGGTTGATGGATGTTTGACGGATGTTTGACGGATGTCTGACGCATGTTTGACGGGTGGTTGATGGATGTTTGATGATGTTTAACGGATGTTTGACGGATGTTTGATGGATGTTTGATGGATGTTTGACGGATGTTTGATGGATGTTTGGTGGATATTTGACAGATATTTTATCGATGTTTGATGGATGTTTGACGGATGTTTGACGGATGTTTGATGGATGTTTTATGGATGTTTGATGGATGTTTGACGGATGTTTGATGGATGATTAATGGATATTTAATGGATGTTTGACGGATGTTTGATGTATGTTTGACGGATGTTTGATGGATGTTTGACGGATGTTTGACGGATGTTTGATGGATGTTTGACGGATGTGTGACGGATGTTTGATGGATGTTTGATGGATGTTTGACGGATGTTTGACGGATGTTTGACGGATGTTTGATGAATGTTTGACGGATGTTTGATGGATGTTTGATGGATGTTTGACGGATGTTTGATGGATGTTTGATGGATGTTTGATGGATGTTTGACAGATGTTTGATGGATGTTTGATGGATGTTTGATGGATGTTTGATGGATATTTGACGGCTGTTTGACGGATGTTTGATGGATGTTTGATGGATGTTTGACGGATGTTTTATGGATGTTTGATGGAATTTTGACGAATGTTTGACGGATGTTTGATGGATGTTTGACGGATGTTTGACGGATGTTTGGTGGATGTTTGTTGGATGTTTGATGGATGTTTGATGGATGTTTGACGGATGTTTGATTGATGTTTGATGGATGTTTGACGGATGTTTGACGGATGTTTGATGGATGTTTGATGGATGTTTGACGGATGTTTGATGGATGTTTGATGGATGTTTGACGGATGTTTGATGGATGTTTGATGGATGTTTGACGGGTGTTTTACGAATGTTTAACGGATGTTTGATGGATATTTGATGGATGTTTGACGGATGTTTGATGGATGTTTGACGGATGTTTGACGGATGTTTGACGGATGCTTGATGGATGCTTGATGGATGTTTGACGGATGTTTGATGGATGTTTGACGGATGTTTGACGGATGTTTGATGGATGTTTGATGGATGTTTGATGGGTGTTTGATGGTTGTCTGACGGATGTTTGATGGATGTTTGACGGATGTTTGACGGATGTTTTATGGGTGTTTGACGGATGTTTGATGGATGTTTGACGGGTGTTTGACGGATGTTTGATGGATGTTTGACAGATGTTTGACGGATGTTTGACGGATGTTTGATGGATGTTTGACGGATTTTTGATGGATCTTTGACGGATGTTTGATGGATTTTTGACGACAGCTCTTTTTTTTTTTGATTGATTGATTGTTTATTTATTATTTCTTTTTAAATTACTATACAACATTTTAAAATTAATACAAATGAGAACAGTGTAAGAAGTAAGTAATATTGAAAAAAAGAATAATTTTACCAAGTGTTCTACATAATACGTTCAATAAACATAGCAAAAAAAGAAATAAAGGAAACATTCTTTAGCCTAGCTAAGCCAGGACTAGTAGCGAATGCTCCATTAATAAATTTAAAATAAAAATAAAAATAAATAAATAAATAAATAAAGTAAATTTAGAGTGAGTGTTGTTGTTAGAGTATTCTACCTTTGAACTTTTAAAATATTTTCGATTTCCGTGTAATCAAGGTTAAAAAGCCATGATTTTATTGCATTAGAAAAGGTCGCAAAACATCTTAAACTTCTGATGGCAGCTGGAAGCTTATTAAAAACTGTGGGAGCAACAAATGAAAAGAAATGCCTGAAATGATTTTTTTTTATAAATAGGAGTCTGTACATAATTCCTTGAATTTAATCTTAAGTTGTAATTAGCATTATCACGAATGGAAAGAAAACCACTTCTTAAGAAAAAAAGCCTTAAGACTTTATAGTAGTAAAGGTACCTTAGAGGAAGAATTTTTAACTGTCGAAATAAAACTAAACTACCTGAAAAACGATTTTGTTTGCAAATGATACGTATTAGATGTTTCTGTGCAACTAATATAGAATTAATTTTATTGAAGTATGTACCTCCCCAACATGTAATACCATACTGAATTTTAGAATGGACAATCCCATAATAAATCATAAGAAGCACTTTTTGAGAGCAAAAATTGCTCAAATTATAAAGTTGCCTAGTACAATTTAACAAATATTTTTTTAATGTTTCGGTATGTTCAAGCCAATTCATTCTACTATCCAGATGAATTCCAAGATACTTGAAAGAATGAACAATATCAATTGTGAAGCAGTTCACAGAGCATTTTTCGTTTGAATTATAAGGTCCAGAGGAAGATAATTCATCAATGAATATTTTTTGACAAAGGCAATCTGATGCATGATAGACAAAACTACAATCAGCAATTGCAGAATTACCTTGTAAGTTATAAAACATCAATTTGGTTTTATCACTTAAAATCATTTTATGAACAAAAAACCAACGTCTAAGGATATCAAGATCATAAAATATATCTGAAACTAGGTTGAGGTATGATTTTTCACCGTAAGAGCATGCTATATCATCCGCAAATGCCGTAAGTTTTCCTTTAAAGTGCTGTTTGAAGATCGAGTTGAAAAAAATTAAAAATAATAAAGGTCCAAGGACAGATCCTTGTGGAACTCCCGTGCTTATGTCATTTACGTTACTATAACTTTCATCAATTTTTACTTTTTGTTTTCGTTTATATAAATATGAAGCTAACCAATCATGAATAAAACCACGGAATCCGGCTGCACTTAATTTATCAAGAAGAATCTTATGATCAACGAGGTCAAAAGCCTTTGTCAAATCGATAAAAAGCCCGGCAGTATTGAGATTGTTGTTGATACCTTCATAAATTTCACCACAAAACTTTAAAAGTGCATCTTCGGTTGATTTACCAGCTCGAAAACCGAATTGACTGTCATCAAAAAACTTATTTTTATTCAAAAATTCTAAAATCCTTCTTTTCATAGCTTTTTCGAAAATTTTGGAACAAGCTGGAAGTAAAGATATAGGTCTGTAATTATTCATATCCTTGTGATTTGATTTTTTATGAAGAGGTATAACTTCAGCAATCTTTAAACCATCAGGAAAAACACCTTCAAACACACTTTTATTAAATATGTATGAGAGAACGTCAACAACATTATAGGCTATATTTTTTAACAAATTATTAGAACAAGAATCGTCGGTTTTTGAATTAGAGTTCTTGAGTGAATTAATGATTCGATGTAATTCATGCGAAGTAATCGGATCAAAAAATATACTTCTGTTAGAATGGTTCTGTTCAATAACTGAACTACTCACGCAACGAATCAAATCAAAATCATAGGAACTATTCACAATGTTATTGGCTATTGAAGTGAAAAAGTTATTGAAACCATTGGCGACAAGAACAGGTTTAGAAAGTAACAACCCATCTTTCTCAATAACAATTTGCTTCCTATCACATTTTTTTCGATTAAGAATGTTATTAATAACATTCCATTCCCCTCTTATATTACCTCTATTTTTATCCAACTCGGCTATGTAGAAATTCTCTTTACAAACTTTAACTTCAATAGAAATTTCTTTACACATTTTTTTACATTTGTCTCTTAATATGGAGTTATTTGGAAATTTTTTATATTTGTGACTTAATTTGTTTTTTACACATATTTTTCGTAAAAGAGAATCTGTAACCCAAGGCTTAAGACGTTTAGATTTACAATTTTGAGCCTTGAACGTACAACAACTTTCTATTAACGATTTTAGCGTAACAATAAAGTTATCATAGGCTGAAGAAGGATCAGTTTCATTATAGACAGTATCCCAATACTCAAATCGAAGTCTAGAGTTTAATAAGACGAAGTCAATTTTTTGTATATATCTATTAGATGAAGCGCACTCATTTGGCTGTTTAACTCCTATGTAGTGAAGACTAGTCATGCAATGGTCTGAGATATGAAAATCTGCAATTGAACTTGAGATACACAATTTGCCAGTACGGCTACTTCTACAAAATATGTGGTCAATACAGGTTCTGGAATTATCTGTAATGCGTGTAGGCTGATCAATGCAACAATCAAGGCCCATAATTGCCAAAAGTTGTACATAGTCTTCAACTAGTTTTGATTTGGAAAGCAAATCAATATTAATATCCCCAAGAAACACCAAGTTTTTCGCTTTTTCAGGTATTAATAAATCTTGTAATTCTCCCAAAAAGACATCTTTACCACTACCATGAAGTCGATAGGCACAAAAAAAATAAAATTTCTCATTATTAAACTCCACAACAACTTTAAGAACGTCCATTGAAGTAAAATTGAATTTAAAAACATCACATGAGTAAACTTTTTTAAAAAAGACGGCAACACCACCAGAAGAGTAAGAATCATTACATGTGGCATGAAAATCATAACCAGGTATACTAAAATTATCAATTTCATCACTAAAAATCCAAATTTCAGAAAGAAATATAAAATCAGGCTTATTAACACAGGAATCAATATGAATCAGCAAAAGATCAAAATTTTTCCGAAGACTTTGTATGTTTTGATGAATAAAATAGAAATGTTTTTGATATACGGAATTGCTATGAAAAACACTTTGCAAAATTTCACAATCAAAATTACACAGAGAATTGTTATAGTCTAGAGAATATAAATTATCAAAAATTTCGAAAGACATTCTAAGTAAGTTTAAGCAAATCTTCTTTACAATTAATAATAATAGGTTTGTCACCTTCTTTTTTCCTCATAAACAATGAAGAATTTCTAAACCACAAATATTTATAGTTTTTAGTTTTTTTAGAGTCCGCAGCAGCTTTCCACAGTTCCCTTGTATATGATGAAAAACTTTCATTTAAATAAATTCTGTTGTTAGCAAATTCATTCCCAAACAGACTACCATTAAGACGATTGGTAAAAGTCTTTCTTTTCCTCATGAGATTTTCTTTTATTTGATGTGAGACAAATTTAACACAAACGATATTACATTTGCTATCATCCGTAACACCATCATTCGTAGGAGACGGCTTATGATTTTAAATGTTAACTTTTTTGACGTAAACTTTGTCAATTTGTTCTTCCGTAATATTAGTTTCAAGCCCAGATGAAAAAAGCTTAAGAGATTGCGATAAAGCATTGGTGTTGTTTATATTCGGAAGGCCAACAATTTCAATAATGTTTTCCCTTTGAGCTTGTTCCAGGATATTAACTCTTTTTTGCATCAAATCGAGTTGGATTTTCAAATCGGTTTTGGATTTCTGAAGTTCTTGAAGAGTAGACAAAACCAGGCTATTTTCTTTTCTCAACTCTAAGAGTTCCTTATAGATAATTGCAAGTGAAACCGTTTGTGTATTATCAATATTCTCTTGTTGAATGTGGTGAGCTGACGATGACCCACGGAGACCAACAGGTGGAGAGATGTTGTTTTTTTCGCCTACTACGATATGTGTGGATACTTCTGCAGCTTGTAGAAGAGGGGATTCTTCATATAGCGATCGACGACGAAGAGTTGTGCATGAATTGCAACGAAATGCTTTACCGCTTTTTTTGTAGAATTCAATATCCGCTTTAAGAACATTGACGCACTGTGCATGGAAATACAACAAGCACTCATCACACGTTATTTTAAGTTCATTCCTTTCGACTTTTAAGCCACAAACTTTACAATTGCAAGGCATAGTTGTCATATGCCCAAACCAATGGTTCTGTTTTTTGCTAAGTTGTAAATTAATCTACAATCCACAGGAGTTCCACTCAATGTCAATTGTCAGAAAGAGTGTTGTTTGTAGTAGTGTGTATGTGAATCATGAACACTTTACAAAGCAGATGAGTGGATTCAAACAATGAACTGATGATCTTGTACATTACTTTTCCACAAATTTTTCATCACATACTTTTCCCTTTTAAATTCACCGAAATAAAGGGTCGTTTCATAAACACAAAGCAGAAAGTGGAATCAAAGCTACGAACTGAGGAAACTTTGCATTACTCTTCACCTACTAAATCATTGCATGTCGTTTCTCTTATGATTTGGCAAGTGAATTCATTGATTATTTCAGCAATAAATTTCATTGAGGACGATATTTCCCGCTGGGCTGAAGCAAATTGAGGCTACACACATCTGCATTGTTTCGTTTTACATGCTACACCTACATCAAAGCTGCAATTGAGTGTTAACGATCTGCTCTCACATCGCGGTTTGTGGATACAAACAACAATCCGACCACACACCTTGGTCTTGATAGCCTACAACCTACAAGCCGACTCAACTGACAAAAACATTTTGTGTTTCTGTCTTGCCTTTATGGGTGAGTCTTTTTTAGTAGTGTTCTGCCAAGCTGTTTATGTATACTACTGAACAAATCTCTTTCCCAGCGGGAAATATCGTCCTCAATGAAATTTATTGCTGAAATAATCAATGAATTCACTTGCCAAATCATAAGAGAAACGACATGCAATGATTTAGTAGGTGAAGAGTAATGCAAAGTTTCCTCAGTTCGTAGCTTTGATTCCACTTTCTGCTTTGTGTTTATGAAACGACCCTTTATTTCGGTGAATTTAAAAGGGAAAAGTATGTGATGAAAAATTTGTGGAAAAGTAATGTACAAGATCATCAGTTCATTGTTTGAATCCACTCATCTGCTTTGTAAAGTGTTCATGGCGAGAACAAACAAAAAAAAAAAAAATGTGAGTGAAACTCATGGTGAATTGTAATCGATGATTCCAACGATGAATAGTAATGCACAAAGTAGTTTATAATTTTTTGGCAACTATAAATTCTCATTTTGTTGGATACAGTTCACAGTGACTTTCTTTAAAAAAGTCCATGTAACACGAACTGAAGTCAATAGAAATTGCGTTTGCCGTAACGCCAAATATTTTTGATTTGAAATGGAAACAACATTTTTGTTTGTTTTCATTTTAAAATAAAGGGTGCATTACCGATGGGATTTAGTAAACAATACAAATGGGAGGATTTTATTGATGAAAAAGAAACTACCACTAACCTGGTGATTTCATAACTGAATTTTCATTCGATTTTTCATCGAAATTATTGAACTGATGAAAAAGCTAAATACCCGTATGTAGTGAATTCACAGATTAAGCAATCACCATGTTTTTCATCACCTGGGTCGGTGAATAAACAACTTCCATTGAAGTAGTGAATTCGTTAGTGAATTTTCATCGGAAAAGTGGCATGTGCTTCCCGCCAATGACACGCCCATGTTAAATTCATCAAAGGAATAAGCTGAAAAGTGGCAGGTACAGCTTCCATTCCTCAAGGAAAAAGCAGGTTTTTCCTCAATGAATTTTTTAATTTTTCCCGCTGGGAGAGGCAGAACAAATACTAAAATTTTTCACTCACCACACAGAAAAAAAGAACAAATTTAACGGGAGCAATGAGAAGAGATAGTTGGCAAGATAATCTTCACTCAATGTTGTTAAATGATTAGACTTTTTTGTTAAATTTTAAATTCAATATTTAAAGCCTGAACACACTTTGAAAACACTTTTAGGGTTGATCAATAATTAGCAGTATGTTGGACGATTCAATATAATGAACGATCAGTATTTATAAAAAATAATACAACCGATAAAAAATAAAAAAGTCAGGAGCTAATTTAAACACAGGCTGACTAGGTGGAAACAGAGTTACCAACTCTTCAAAAAACACTTACAAAAATTGAAAAAAATTTGTTCCCTTAAGACATAAATAGGTATTCTTAAATTTTTTTTTAACTTACATAATGCAACGATTGTAGTGATATTTTGGAGTTCCCACTTATTTCAACTTTATCGCTTAAGACGAGAAATACAGGAGGAACACAGGTACCTAACTATCCACAAAAAAACACGATAACAACCTTGTAAAAAAAAAAATTGACCCAAACGAAGATTTAAATTACTCTAAGCCCGGACAATTTAAAGATGAAATAAATTCTTGGTTCATGTTTTCAGCGAAAAATAACTTTCCACCCACATCAATAGCTAAAAATCATACATATTAATTGACATCACATTTCGGCACATAAATCACTTCCAATTAGGCAGGCAGATACCTAACTCCTTTAAGGATTTTAAAAAATGTTTCCATTTTTTCTGGAAATCAAATATTTCAAAAACGACATGATCGATGTTTTTGAAACTTGATATTCAAGAGTTTTTTAATACTTTCTAAAATATTTTAAGAAAACATTTTACTGTTATGAAAAAACAACGTACCTTACATACAAAACTTAAAAAACGGTTAAAGAAAATATTTTTTCTCAAAAATGACTCCTACGATTTTAATTAAAGTTTTTCCGTATGCTTAAACTATCAAAAATTATCTATAAAATTTTAATCTTATGCTACATTTCCACCTAACGCTAATCTGAGATTTAATAAGATTTAACTCAAATCTTCTTTAAATCTTGAAGATTTACCATACAAATATATTTCATAAATCTTGGAGATTAGAAATTAATCTTATTAAATCTTCCTAGGACAAATAGTTTTACAAATCGAACTAACCTATTTTAACATGGTGCTGAACGATTCATTCGAGACTCGATTCAGTTCTTCATTGTTTGACACGAATCAAACATTCTGTCTCTTTCGCACTTCATAAGAAAAATTGAAGCGCCATTTGCATTTTTGAAGGTGTTGTCAGATTTAATCTTTTTTAAATCTTTTTGGGCGGTGGAAACACCAAATAGATTTAATTAATCTAAACTAAGATAAACCTTTGGTGGAAACATAGCATAAGCAACTATTAGTAGTACCTCTCATACAATGGTTTTTATATTTTGAATTTTCTCATTATCAGCGGAACGAATTTAGATTAATTTTTGTATATACATATTTCAAATAAGTTCAAATAATATTGCATCAAAATTTTCAAAATAAAAAACCTGTTTCCACCTACATACAAGAAAAAACACGAAGACATACGCAAATAGACATTAGTTTCTAATTTTCATTCCAATCTATTTTAAAGGCTCCGTACACGTAAAGGATTTTCGGTGCTTTATCTTGGCAAAGAACAACAGTCATCGAGAACAAAAGAATTTGTTTCTGTTTAGAAAATATGCGATGTGTATTGAACCTTTATGTAACGATAAAAACTTGTTTTGATCCTATTTTTTTGTTTCCTCTTCTCCTCAATGTCTGTACCTACGTATGTATGTATGTACATACATACATACCAATTCATTCTTTAGTTTTTTTTCGGCAGTTTGTTTTGGTTTTCTTTTTTTGTTCCTTTCTCACTCTTGTATATTGGCACTGCTGTGACGTGAGGAAAAGAAAATAATTATTGCCTTATCTCATGTAGTGAGGAAAAAATATATTTTTTGATCTCTCGTCTGCTGTGAGTTGAGAGTGAAGCAATGATGAGGGAATAATTTACTTCTTGCTTCAATCGTCCGTAGCGCTAGTATCTTTTTCCACAAGTAATACTACTATTAGATTTATATACAATAATAGAACAGAGGTACGTTGATCTGGTCAAAAAGCTGAAAGTAGCGACAAAGATGGCTGGGACACGTGGAAACGTATGGACAGCAACACATCATCCCGACGAACCTTCGAGTATAACGCTGATAGTGTACGAAGCAGAGAAAAGATTTGCGAAAATTACCAAAATAAAAATTTGGCACACCACGTCTTATTTCACTGCAGTACCTAACTAAAATAAGGCCACATGGAATTATGGAAACTCGGTTCCACTCGAAACTGGAAGTAAAAACACATCTGGCCTTATTTCATGAGTGCCATTTCTCGTCACCTATTTTAGACAAGTATTTGGTCCATTTGTATGGCAAGTACTGATATGTATTCAACAGAAAAGTATTTTATTTCACCTTGTTCGTCAAGTAAATGTCACCTTCACTTATTTCAACTATGCATTTTCGCTCTCTGAACAGTAACTCGAAAATAATATACATCAACTCCTGACAGACAAAGGATAAAAGTATTATGAAATGGCAGACATCTTATTACTTTTCTGCTTGTTTCAAAGTTTAAAACTTTTGATCTGAATTCAGGAACGTGGTAGCAGCAACACAAACAACTCAGTCACTAATATCAAAAGAGTGGGTTAAACTTTTGTGTTAGAATGCATTGCCTGCGAACGAATGATGCCAATGCAGGGGATGGAAACCTGTAGCAAATGGATATTTAACTTCATCCAACACTTTATTTTCAGAAGCACATGGCTATAGAATTTTTTTAAAACTATTGTTCGTCTTACGTCCTCTACTCCTTTGAACCCCTTACTGTACTGTACAACTTATGCTGTTGGTCTTGGTTTGTATAACTATAATCTTGTGCTCTAGTTCTTGTGGATTTATCCTTTTTTCTTCTTGGACTGTGCAATATTCTTGCAGGGTGCGATGTGACAGTGGTCTACAAGGCTACAACATCGCTATGACAGTGGTTTTAAGCGTTTTGTAGTGTCTTCTCGTATATTCTTTATCCTTGAACTAATTTGATTCAAAGGAAGATTTGGTTTAATGTGTTTTGTTATGCTGTGTTGTGCGGTGTTGACATTTATTTTTTACTTTTACGGAAGCTAGGGTAAAAGGAAGTTCATTATATTATAGGAAACTCAGAACGAGTGAAACTTTATGGAATTTTTATGTTTTCTGATTTCATTGGTCAAATAAAATTGTAGTTTTTCTAATTAATATTGATTTTTACCTATTTGCTTATAAGAAATCGCTTAGAGAAACGGCTGGGAGATGAATTGGAAACGTATTGGGGAAGGATCGGAGATGTATCGGATGTGGATTGGAGACGGATCAGAGATGGATTGGAGATTGATTGGAGATGAATTGGAAACAGATTGGAGATGAATAGGAAATTGATTGAAGATGGACCAGAGATTGATTGGAGACGGATCGGATATGGATTGGACATTTATCGGAGGCGGATTGGAAAAAATTGGAGTAGGACCGCTGTATAAAGTCTTCAACTATTAGTATGACACCAAATCGACATAGCAATAAGGTTGGATCAGAAGACAACTATCTTAGCCTTTAACTTTCAAAAACTGTTTCCGATCGCTTGAATACTTCTTAAGCTGGATTTTCAGTTTACACCTTCGTTGTTATCGTCCGTGTACGTTGTTCGTTTATGCCCGTACGCGGAACAAAGAAAGGTATAAATGATAGCCGAACATGAACAACGAAGAAATTCAAAGCCGTTTTGAATTTTGGATGAATTTTACTTGTTGTTCGTTGTAGTACCTCGTGGCTTGATGGTTAGTGCGTAGGACTGTCATGCCGAAGGTGTGGGTTCGATTCCCAGCCGTGCCACCTAAAAACAAAAATGTTTTATCCGAGGTTCTGCCTCTTGCGAGGAACTGACAAATTCTCCAAGAGTATACTTGTCATGAAAAAGTGCTTCTCGTTTAGCCGTTCGGACTCGGCAAAAAACTGTAGGTCCCCTCCATTCCTGCCAACAACACAGGAATGGTTGAGAGTTGTAAGTCACTAGGCCCTGGTTCTTCACGAGCTGTTGTGCCACCCAATTTATTTATTTATTTCCTCGTTATTCGTTGTTTGTGGAACAACGTTCACCGAATGAAGAACGAAGGTGTAAATACAGCTTTAAGGCTATGTCAAATGTGGAACTCTTTGCTAAAGAAAAGGTTAGCCATAATCAACAGGTCGAAATGGAGTAGGATGTCATAATAAATAACCCTGTAACCAAAGAGTTTCACCACTAAGCTGCTCCTGAAAAGACGGTTCCGCACACTGAAAGAAAAGATTGTAGCTTTATTGCGAGCTAGTCTGACACAATTAGAGCTGAGGTTAGTTAATTATTTTCAGAGCTTGTCAGGGTTCTGAGAATGAGTTATTGGTGACTGAATCCCTTATATGGCCAATATCAGGTCTCACATTCCCCGCACATTCCCCGCAGTGGGTAACTGACATTCGGCCTACAAAAACCTGGCCGGGTTTTGGGGTTGTTTCGGTGAGTAAGCTTCCTTTAAACGTAAAATAAATTCAGCTTTGAGAAAGATCGGAGCAGCCTCGGCCAATTATTACATTCAAATGGCAACAATACCGGAACTTCGATGGATAACGACTTGAGATTATGTACCTGGAGCTGATAACGCTTAACATTCCAGGTGCTTGAGTCTGTCCCCACGGGATGTCAAACCACCACTTAAATCTACAATGCAGAGTACGTATCCAATATTATAGTTACACCATTTATAACTCAAGAAGAGCTGGACCGATTTAATTGATCTCTGATTCGTTGAATTCGTCTCGCTCCAATTAGTATAATAACTATTAAAACATCGGAAAATTTACGCACAATTTTTTTAGCAGAAAATGGATCAAATACATAAAAAATACTCTTATCTAAATGTAAACAAAAATTTATAAAACAAATGACAACAACTGTCAAATCGATTGGTCCCAATATGTTTGTTTGATGTTCCCTGTCCTGTCCCAGGGCACATTGGGAAATGTCATTCAATTGTCAAGAAACTGGTCACTCCTGGGGTTTTGATTTCACATCAAACACCTCAGTGATACATTTGTAACAAAAGTGTTAAGTTGCTTACATAGGTACTATTTTATGCAGCTTCAAAATCTTCATGCAAGAGCTAGATTTTTCAAGCCCGCTCTAACTTCAGTACCAATAAATTCAAAAACTTTAAATTCGAAGTGGCTCGTCACACTTCAACTCTTTAACGTTTGTTATTCCTGGGATGAAGGACTTCAAAATTTGCAAAAAACGTAACTGACTGACTGACTCACTGACAGATCGTCAAAATTATGGAGCACTTCCCGACATCGTATACATTTAAAACTTCACACATGTAGGCCTTGTAGTGCGAGGCTCAAAGAGTAGATACGGTGCATTCAAGAGGACACAAGCGTCCACAACCTTTATTTCCAAGCGAACCTCTGTCTATCAACTCCTACTCTCACCTCCCCGTGGTGAGCATCGGGTGCCTAGTACTGAAGATGGGGTTCCATTCCCTATGGAAGGTTTTAGGCGGCAGCAAACGAGAGAGGGGGGGAGGAATGTTCCCACTAAGGCACTTCTCCTTTATCTAGCCGGCTGCAGAAGAGTTCTCCTGATGGAATCAACGGTGGCGTCTACAGTTCCAGTTGGGTTGAAAAACTTAGTGAACACCTTATACGGGCTACTACG
Organism: Dasysyrphus tricinctus; assembly: GCA_963921185.1. NCBI lineage: Eukaryota > Metazoa > Arthropoda > Insecta > Diptera > Syrphidae > Dasysyrphus > Dasysyrphus tricinctus. The sequence goes on from OY992530.1 coordinate 247,133,964, forward strand.
ACATATTCGGAGCTCAAGCTTATAAGGGGCGGTTAATCCCGCCCTTGGAGTTATATTGAAAGGGTCTTGTCCACCAGGTTGGGGGATTTCCCGCGGGGTGACTTCCCGGCTACGTAAAGCGACTTTAGTTGCGAAGCAACATCAAGCCTCGGATACGTACGGATTAACTGTTGACGAACCTAGCAAACGAAATAAGGACAACGAACTTTGGATCTGAACGTGGAATGTTCTGTTTCCCTACAGACCATGTGCACCCGAACATTTAGCGGAAGCCCTAGACTGCTACAAGGCAGACATCACCGCCATCCAAGAAGTGCGATGCGATGGGCGGGGCAGGAGAAAACTGAAAGACTGCGACATCTACTACAGTAACTGTTACCGACCACAAGGGCAGCGTCTCTTTGGATGTGGATTTGTTGTTAGAGGAAGACTTAGGCGAGGAGTCTTGACTTTCAATTATGTGAAAGAACGCCACCCGAAAATTCGCATCAAGGATAAGTTCGCCAACATAAGCCTGATATTTGCGCATGCCCCCACAGAGGAGAAAGATGACGCCACCAAGGACGAGCTCTACAAGCAGTTTTGGGAGATTTTAATGCCAAACTAGGAAGAGAAGACGTCTTCTTTGGCACAATCAGAAGATATAGCCTGCAAGACACCACCTTCGATAACGGACTCAGGTTAATCGACATTGCTGAGGGGCGAAACGTTGTGGTAGCAAGTACGCAGTTTCCACATCTCGATACACACAGGAGGACATAGCGAGTTCCTGGTCTATCAACCGCCAACCAGATTGACCCCTCCAGTATCCAGGATGTCCAAACGTTCCAATTCCATCTGCAGTGATTGGGAATGGAGATGAAGATACAACAACTAACTGTATGGGCTGTACAGCAATACCGACCTAGCCACAAAAGTGAAAAGCCAACGACTGAGATGGCTGGGTCACCTAGAGCGAATGGACATCACTAACCTCGTGGTACAGCACTGTAGAGGTGGACACGGTAAAAGGTGGCGCATGCAATTGGGAGAGGACCTCAACCAACTAGGCGTGTAAGACTGGAGACAGCTAGCTAGAAACCGAGCCGGCTGGAATGAGCTTGTTTTTTGAGGCCCTGGTCCACACTGGGCTGTAGCGCCACCTTCAGTTAGTAAGAAATAATGAAGCCAAGAGCTTTATTTAAGGATCAAGGTATCCACGCGTTTTACTTCAAAAACGTCTCAAAATCTATAATTAAAATTCGCAATGATGAATTTAAATAGTAGCTGGTACCTTAGACAAATGCTGAAAAATGGATGTATTTTTTGAGGAATAAAAAAGAAATAAAGGTATTTTTCCGAAAAAGGGGCTAATTTATGAATGGTTATTTTTTGTGTGCCATAAAAATAACAAAACAATTTTTCATATAGGATACAGGATATAGGATAGGATGGGGTTTTCCCCTGGTACAATAATTTTCTTAGAATGATCCCAGAAATCATCCTCCAGAATATCAAGCATGAATTAGGGGAAATCTTGTATATTATTCCTACCAATTTTTTAAACAAATCTATTTTTGGATTGAAAACAATAAGTTCTTAAAAATTTAAAACTTCGACGTGAAATAGTTTTTATAGTTATCTTTAATGTACCTAAATTATAAACATGTGTCAAGAGTTAGTTGGTATGCTTCCTATACTTACATCCAACATCTTTTTTTAAGAAAATTGAATATAATAATCATCAGCATAACAAATACTATGCAGGTCTTTGGCGCCGGACATAAGTCCATATTGCAAAAAGCAATTAATTCAACAACCATAATATCTACAACGTAGGTACTTGTCATACCCAAGTATCGATGCAAAAAAAAACACCATCCTCTGTAGCTAGCTACACACAACTCTAGTCTATTTATAGAAGATGTATTGCTTCCCGGATAATTTTAACGACACTCTTTTGATAAATGGACATCTTGGCTCTGACTGAACTAAAAGGGAAAAATCATCTCAGAAGAAGTGCTATAAAAAGTAAAATCCAATGTTTATAAACAAACGCAACCGTCATTAAAAAAGAAAAAAACTATCTCAAGGCGGGCGGTTAGTGGCGTCATCACTCTTCAGTGTTCTATTCATAAATCTGATCTATTTTCGTTGAAGCGCATTTTTGCTTAAAGCTCATTTATATCGTTTGAATTATAAAGATAGATAGATAGATACTTTCATACTCAACTAATTTTTATTTTTAGGAACGAACGTGATTAACTTTTTTATTTTTAGTTTAGAGAATATTTTGTCAAACATTAGTGTTAACCGCTGCCAGGTAGAATGAACTGTATATATTCAAGACAAACAATTGAACAAATTGGTGATAGGAAAGTGGCGCTTTAAACCCTCGTTAACATCGTAAACGTCGGAAAGTTTACTTTATTGAAAACAACAAAACTGCTGAAAATAACATTTTTATGTATTTTTTTTTTCAGAGCCTCGAACAAAGTTACAACGAACCACATTTCCGTACGCAAGCAGTTTTTTTCTGTGGTGTGCATAAAACGTTTATCGTGAAATTTACGATTCTATGAAGTCGTAAACTTTACGACGCAGCATGAATAGTCTGACCGGAGTTGTTGCTTTCAGCCACTGAAATTCAGTAGAAGTATACTTTTTTTTATTGCAAAACGAGGAGCCATTGATTGAAAAGTATATTCCCTGGTCAGCACATTGGAAAAAACATTTATCATATTTTTACTCTGGAATTTTGGCACCCCATTCGCAGGTAGTTAGGTACTGTAGGAAGTAGATAGTGACTGAGTGGCGTCAACATGGCGATGTCCAGTGATGTAACGGATACTACACGCCAAGAATTGTGTTTATTTTACCTCCGAGTGATAACCATCAGATACTGGTCTCGTCCATCTTGACTTGACTTATAAAAATAATAAGAGCGAGTGTTGATAAAAAAAAAATTGCAACACTATAATGCTTTGTCGAATATGCCTGGTTGTAAAATTCAGCGCGATTCTTTGGATGGTAGGTGGAGGGATGGTGTGCAGTGTCAAAAATTCAGCTTGGAAGACAGGGGCCATACATGAGCTTCTCCGTCGTATTTAGAGATGAGGTTAGTAAGGATTTTAAGTACTTCCAGAGTACTGAAAAACAGATAGTGGTTCATAAACCCTTCACGGCCAACGGCAGCAATCATATCTCAGGGCTACTGGCATCGGATTATCCGGCCTGCTTTCCATAGGTAAAGCATGGGCCTGGGCTTCCGGGGCTAAGGGTTGTGTGGTGGGTGGGCAACAATTCACATGTAAAAAAACACTGCTTTGGACGAGGGCTGATTTAACGACGGCAATTTTTGACTATGGGACAAAAACAAAAATATGATTCAAGATTTAAATAAACCTTCTCGACAACTGCGAAGAAGGTCCCACCAACTCTTGACTCCTCCCACTTGAGAAAAAATTCCTACGATACAACATAGAATTATTGTGACAGAGCAAAGTGAGATGGTTGAGCGCTGGTCATTTGGATTTACCTTCAGAAAGAACTTTCTCATCAACGACAAGTTATGCCTCGACTGAGGATGAATGACGGACAACGAATTTTACAGTCAGTTCAACGTTGCTTTCTGAGGTTCACTGAGTTGAGACCTTACTATCGTGATGGGCGATGTAAATGCTATGGTTGGACGGAACAACACAGAACCTAAGCACGTTCTGGGTGACCACTGACCACGTCATTGAAGAATGGAATGAAAATGCAGAGTGGTTTTTTGACTTTTGCAATAGTCACTCTTTTCGAGTCACTCTACACGACCGAGCCATCCGATCCATTTGGCTCGGTTGGATTTCAGATTGGCTAAAACTCCAAATGAATCGGTGGCCAACCCACTCCACATACGATCGATTTTGGATCATTGCGGGGCCATTTGACTCTTTGGCTTTGTATGGCCAGATTTGCAACTGCGGTGGCGCTTGAGTGTGTGGGTATATGGTAGAGAAACCACAGCTCTCATGCACATAACGGGTCTTTCATTAAACGCTGCCTATCTTAAAATAAAGTTTATGTGAGATATCGAAACTTTAATGATGACATGGGTCATATGTTGGCATTGAGGATCGTTGTGGTTTTTGGCTTATTCGCATGGACCTGTGACTACAGAAAACCCCGAAAGAAAAAGTCTAACGGGGTCAAATCACCCGATCTGGATGGCCAGTTTGCATCACCTCCACGTGCGATTACCATACCCTTGAAGCACTCATGCAAAATTTTATGGTGTAGCTATGCGGCACGTAGCACCGTCCGTCGTTGGTGTACATACCATCCAATACAGGCCAAAAGAAGTTGGTAATCATCTACTTTTATTGCTCGCCATTGACGGTGATGGCCTGGTCAACTTGCTTACATACTTAAGGTGGCGCTACAGTCCGGGGTGAACCAGGGCCTCAACCAGCAAGCTTCTTCCAGCCGGCTCGGTTTCTAGTTAGTTGTCTCCGGTTTCGCACGCCAAGTTGGTCGAGATCCTCTTCCACTTGCGTGCGCCACCTTTTACGCTGTCTACCTCTACTGCGCTGTCCCACGGGCTTAAATTCAAAGAATTTCCGGGCCGTAGCATTGGTGTCCATTCGCTCTAGGTGACCCAGCCATCTCAGTCGTTGGCATTTCACTTGGCCCGTACAGTTCGTTGTTGTATCTTCTTCTCCATTCCCCATCTATGCAGATGAGACCAAAATAGCCGGAGACTTTCCCTCTCAAAACAGCATAACGTGCTCTCATCCACCGTTAACAGTGTCCATACCTCTGCACCATACATCAAGACCAGGATGATAAGCGTCTTATGCAGGGACAGTTTAGGTGATCGAGAGAGGGCTTTGCTTCTCGATTGCCTCCTTAGCCAAAATAAACAGCGATTGGCAAGAGCAATCCTTCGTTTCATCTCAGCACTATTATCATTCGCTGAGTTTATAGCGGATCCTAGGAAGACAAATTCTCTGACCTTTTTTGACATCAAAGGTGTTGGTGAGATCTTTTCCGACCTTGATGGAGCAGCGTGCATTCTCCATCGTTATCCTGCACAAACGGACGAGCCTAGCAGGGATGACAAAACTAGACATTGCTCTTGATAGCTCATCTCTATAGATGCTGTCATACGCGGCCTTGAGATCGATGAAAAGGTGGTGGGTATCGATTTGAAACTCCTGGGTTTTCTCCAATATCTACCATAGTGCGAATATTTGGTCGATGATGGACTTCCCTGGCCTAAGACCACACTGATATGGACCTATCAGTTTGTTGACGAATGTAGGTAATATTAAGAAGACTGATGCCTCTGTAGTTGGTGCAGTCCAGAGGATCGCGCCTTTCATATTTTACAGATGAGCTGGTGCATACTTCTAACCAATTCATCGCCAGCCGCATTGAATAGCTCAGCCGTAAGGCCATCAGCTTTATTGGACTTAAGTTAAGATATAGCTAGCTTTACTTCGTCGGGATCCGGTAGACGGAATTGTTGGCTTACGTCAGCCAAGTTGAATGGTGCAATTTGCATGGTAGTGGAATTCAGTTCGTCGTCGCCGTTTTACAATTTGCAGGAATGATTTTTCCATATCCTCAGCACTGCGATTCTACAACAATAATCCCTGATCGTCCTTGCAGGCTTCGGTTCGGGCCTTGTAACCTTGGGAGGTTCTTCTTACTTTTTGGTAGTACTTCCGAAATTCATTCTTGCAATGGCATCTCTCTAATTCCTCGATCGCGCGCTTCTCATGCTCTGTCTTTTTCCTTCTTGAAGCTTGTGTTCCTCTTTCCTCTTCTGCTAGTAGAGCTCGCGAGCAGCTCTGGTCCTTCTATGCAGCGCCGCTTTGTATGCCTGGTGTTTGGCTGCATGTACTTGCCGGCATTCTTTTTCGAACCAGAGGTTTCGCTGTGGTGGTCCTGCGAGGCCCAGCATGTCAGAGGCGATGCGGGAACTGCGTACTAGCTACCACAACGTTATGCCCCGCAGCAAAGTCTATTAACCTGAGTCCGTTATCAGAGGTGGTGTCGTACACTCATATTAGTGTATGTTGGAGCAGCGCTTCTAACAACCACAACCAATTTTAAACCTTCTCTGCGAAAGTGGATGTTTACACATCTTCAACGCGAGTCCCGGTACTCACAAATTTCTTCCTTACCTAATCAACGTTAGTCTTATTTTTTTTAAATAAAATCATTTTCTGATATGGAAATATAGTCACAAAATATGAGTTTTCTGGCATAGTTTCCATGTGACTTTCTGACTTTTTCAACTGTTTCTGGTTCATTCCCCAAATAAAATTCTGCTTTATTTTCCAATAATTAAGAACACACAAAAATATCCGGCTATTTTACTAAAAATATTATTAAATGCAGAAAGTTCCACTTGCATTATGCCATCAATCACAAGCCAATTGCTAATGAATTAAAATTCTTAATCCATCAGAAGAGTTTGTGAATTAAACATTTTCCAATCCAGTAAATCACACATTAAGAAAAAGCTTGTGAATTGAAATCACATACAATTTATTCTTTAATTCATATAAGAGCTTGTGAAATAAATATTTTTGAATTCATTGACTTGTGAACCTAATGAGAACGTAAGCTAAAAATTACCTTTACCATTTACAACCCCGATTAAACCTACTGCCTTTAGCAGAGATGCTAGTAGCAAATTCCACCCATCTCCCTAATATGCTAATTAGAAGCATGAGAATTCAACCAAAACATCCTGATCCAATGAACCTAAATGCCATAGTAACCCTGGATGACAACATAATCGCAATGGACAACGAGGAAGCATTTTTGTTAAACACTGGCCCAAGCTAAATATAATAACCCACTGCCAACCTACATCAAATCTATCTACCAAGGGGACGGGACTGAAAAAGTCAACTGACTTTTAACATTTTTAGCTTTCATGTACATAAATTATAATCTAATTGAATTTATGTGTATTTAACCTTGACAATGTATAAAATTCTTTGTACCATTGGGCGTAGTAGCTGTGGTGCGTTGGATTGTAACGTGTCGGAAATCTGGAATCGAGTACCAGCTTATACCATCTTAAATCTAAAACATTCAAATGTGACAACAAATTGTAGGTCCCCTTTATTCCTGCCAACTAACAACACGCGCACCAGGTTCGTTGAGATTTCACTAGGGGTTGGTTCTTTCAAATTATCATCATTAGACTGAATTTAGCATCTTTTGATTATGAAAATCGTTCATTATTTGAAAAGGTGTTTAAGGGTTGTTTTCTTAGAACCGTCCTTTTTAGCCGTTGGCGATGTCCCTTCAATTTGGACAAGCATTATGTTGAGACTTTCAACTTTTTTTTGTAACTAATTAATATCGAGTCCTTTATTGGCTAAATTCAACGCAGGATGATGGACGATATATTGGTATTGTTTTGCAGCAACAGGATAATGGTAATTATCATCTGGTTGCATATTTTTCATTGGCAGCTGCTAGGCCGGAAATCCAGATTCCATGACTCTGATATTGGAATAAAATCGTATTCATCATAAAAGTAGTAGACACATTGATGGTATATTTGAGTGCTTTAGACTAGGTCAGCACTTACCAATCCCAATATAAACAAATGAAAATGAGAAAAATAAACAGGATGATTTCCGTTACTGGTTTCAATGACGTGAATTTACAGCTGTATCTTTCACGAAAAGGTAAATAAGGATGATATCATTGTTTAGTCAAGAAATTGATTGGGAGAGTTGCTTCAAATACAAATTTCTTGAAAATGCTTAAGCTTTAAGGTCAAGTCAAGTGTAAATAAAGGCAGACCAGTTCAGTAAGAATAAATTTTATATGATCCAAGTGAAAGGAAAAATAATGTCATGCGTTCCCTACGTACATGCATAAATTAGTATATCATTTGGGATTGAGAATCAAGAAAGGAGAATGGACAATTTTGTGTATGGTGTTTGTGTGTGTGTGTTTTGTTGTTTTTGGATGTGAATTAGGTATACACTGTGCAGAAATCAGCCTAATATGTTCACACGCCCCTTTCAATGAAGCTGAGGAGTCTAACAAGGAGGAGTTGTACGACCTCCTGGAAGGAGCCTACGGAGCCTGTCCAAGTCAAAGTCGTGCTCGGAGACTTCAATGCTAAAGTCGGAAAGAAAAACATCTTTGGCGGATTAGTTGGAAAACACAGCCTCCACAAAACGACAACCGATAACGGCTTCCGACTAATCGACTTTGCTGCAGCTCATAATACGGTGATAAGTAAGCACTGGGTTCACCAGGCGAATGATACACACAGCAACCTGACAATCTCCAGATGGTCGAACCGGCAACCAAATCGACCACGTGCTAATTGGCGCAAGGTACGCATCGAAAATCTTGGACGTGCGAACTTCTGAGGTGCAAACGTGGACTCGGGTTAGAGCCCGACTGTCCAACGAAAGGAAAACGAAGACCGCCCAAAGGTAGAAATTCAACATTGCATACCTTAGCACATCTGAGAAAGCCAGAAACTACAGTGAGCAATGGAACGAGAAACTCTCTGCCGTACCCCCAGTCACAAGCGTCAACAACCAGTGGAACCAGTACCGCGTTATTATTAGGGAGACAGATAAGACCACCATAGGCTATCAACCACCCAGAAAAAAGAACCCGTGGTATAATGATGAATGCGGGGTATTGAAGCAGGAGACGGAAAATGCTCGAATGCAAATGCTGCAACGGAAAACAAGAGCAGCATAAAAGGAGTACCGTTAAAAGAGAAGGAAAGAGAAAAAACCCTGCGCAGAATGAAAAGAGCATCCGCAGCCTCTCAGCTCAAGAATCTCGAAGAGTCTAGCACCGGCACCAACACCCGCCAGTTCTACAAAACAACCAAGCAACTAACAACAGATTATAGGACTGGCCCGCAAGCTCTTCGAAACAGCGAAGGGAACCTAGTCACTGAAGCACAGGGAATTGTAGACGTGTTTGTGCAGCATTTCCATCAACTGCTAAATGGGCATTATGTAGCGGAAGCGACGGGGGGACACATAAGCATGAGACCAGTCAATGCGAAGATCCAGTCCCAGCGCCCAGTACTGAAGAGGTTAAGAAAACCATCCACAAGCTTGAGAACAACAAATCCGCCAGCTCGGATGGCCTGCCTGCGGAACTCTTCAAGTAAGGAGGAGATTTCTTGGTAGGATGCCAGCTCATCAAACAAGTGTGGGAGGAGGAAAAATGCCCGACGACTGATCAAATAGCTCCATTATACCCAATCTACAAAAAAGGCGATCCTATGTCCTGCAAGAACTACAGAGGCATATCCCTGCTTAATGTTGCCTACAAGATCCTATCCAATACGTACTATATGCGCGTCTAAAACCTTTCTGCAATACTATGATCGACACGTACCAGAGTGTCGCTTTAGGCCAGGCAGATCAGCGATAGACCAAATCTTCACATTGAGGCAAATCCTGGACAAGACCAACGAATTTCAAGTCGAGAAACACCATCTATTCATCGACTTCAAAGCCGCAGATGATAGCATAAGTCGCCAAGAGCTTCCATTGGCGATTGGCGATGTCGGAACTTAGAAACCCAAAAAAACTGATCCAGCTTTGCCGCATGACGTTACAAAACGCGGTGTAACGTGCAAATGGGTAACACCTCATCCGAGTTATTCCAGACGTGTACAGGGCTCCGACAAGGAGATGCGCTTTCATGTTATTTCTTCAACCTAGTCCTGGAGCAGATAGTGCGCAAGAGTGGTGCTAAAATGGAAGGCACTATCTTCAACAGGTCTTCTCAACTGCTTGGCTATGCGGACGACATCGACATCATCGGCCACTCCAAGAGAGCTGTACTTGAAAAGCATTCACAGCTATTAATGAATAGACGAAACACGTTGGTCTTGAAGTGAATGAGGACAACACAAAGTATATGCTATCAACAAACAAAGCCTCATCTGTCCATCACCTAGGACAAAACGTAACTATTGGTAGCAGTAATTTCGAGGTAGTCAAGTAGTTCACCTACCTCGGAACAAACATCAATTCCACAAACAATACCTTAGTGGAAATGACGAAGAATTACCCTAGCGAACCGCTGCTACTTCGGTTTGGCCTAACAAATGGGTTCAAAACTCCTTTCGATAAAGACTAAATGCACGCTACACAAAACGCTAATATTACTAGTTCTACTCCCCACGCTGAGTGCTGGACGATAAGTAAAAAAGGGGAATTGGTACTAGGCATTTTTGAGAGAAAAATTCTTCGGCGGATATTTGGTCTGATCGAATGGACAACAACGCTCCAGCCAAGAAAATCTTTGAATCCCAGCCCCCAGGTTCTACCTCCTCCTCCACTATAGGGACCAGGCGGTTAAATAGCTAGAGTGAAAATAATAATCTGTTTTTTTCAAACAGATATAATGGGTATTAATTTTTAGCGCCCAAACTTATTAAAGGCGGATAACAACGTGCTAGCATTTTTACATTTGACAACTTGTAGTTCTTATTAACAAATCTGTAAAAGTCTGTGACGTGTGTATATTAACCCTTGCGTTTCTCAGAGAAACTACGATATAAAATAGGAGCCGAAAAACAGTGAACAATCTTGTAACCTCGGCTGGTGCATAGGGCGTCAACAAAACGTATCCATCCTTCACGGTCTGCTGCAAGGTACTTTAGCTGTGGCCACGTCTTTCTCTGGGATTCTGCTTCCGCTAAGACAGTTGATTTCCATGTTGTTCTTGGTCTTCCAACCCGCCGTGCACCCTGAGGATTCCATATAAACGACTGCTTTGCAATTTCATCGTTTGGTTTCCTCAGTGTGTGACCAATCTAACGCTATATACGCTTTCTTATGTCGACGTCCAGCCGCTCTTGACTTGTCCTGCGCCACAATTCCTCATTTGATATTAGTTGTGGCCAGCGAATCTTTAGGATGTGGCGAAGACAGCGATTCACAAAAGCCTGCAATTTCTTCGAAATGATAGACGTGACTTTCCAGGTTTCATACAAGCATATAAGAGCACGGATTTTACATTGGATGCGAAGAATCTCAATTTAGTGAGTAAGGAGATTTGACTTGATTTCCAGATTAGGGACAGAGTACCGAAGGCAGCACGAGCTTTATTTATTCTATTTTTAACGTCCAGATCCGTACCACCGTTTGCAGAAACAATACTTCCAAGGTAGTTAATCTGTTCCACTACTTCAACTGGCGTCTCCTGTAGAATAATACGCTGCTGTATGGAGCGGCCTGTGAGCATTATTTTTGTCTTTTTGCTGTTTATTCTTAGACCACTCGACTCCTCCTTCACTTGCAGTGTTTGACACATCCCGTTCAGCCCACTGATGTTATTTGCCAGTAGACATATGTGATCGGCATAGTCTACATGACTGAGCCTTTCGAACGGTCTCCATTGAATGCCCTGTCGCTCAGCTGTACCAACACTGGCCGTCAATACGTCGTCGATCGCTAGCAGGAAGAGAATTGGCGATAGAACATCCCCTTGTCTCACACCCTGTTGCACTTCGAAGGAGTCGGATAGCTGCCCATTGTGTAAAACAAAACACCTTGCGTTGTTGTAGGACTCTTTAACAATGGCAACAATTTTTGGCGGAATTCCCCTACCAAGCAACGATCTCCATATACATTCATGGTTGACTCGATCAAAGGCCTTCTCAAAATCCACGAACATGAGGTAAAGCGGTGATTGAAATTCCATCGACTGCTCGAGGGCGATGCGTAGGGTGTTGATATGGTCGACACACGATCGACCACTGCGGAAGCCAGCTTGATGCCTCTTGAGTGTAGACTCGATTCTATCCTTTTTTCGCTCGAGAATGATGGTTGCCATTAGTTTTGGGAAAACGGACAAAACGGTGATACCACGCCAATTGTTGCAGTTCTAAAGGTCACCTTTCTTTGGCAACTTAACAATCACACCATCTTTCCAGTCCTTGGGATAGCTTTCGTTTTCCCAAATGCTTGGTATTAACGGATGTAAAATACTAGCCACTGTTACGGGATCGGCTTTCAGGAATTCAGCTGGTATTCCGTCCAGTCCAGTCCAGCAGCCTTGTTGTTTTTGAAGAGATTTATTGATGTATGAATTTCCGGTTCTGACGGGGGTTCGATGTCAATACCCCTATAAGACCTGCGCATCTCGTTTAGTAGGAGCACTTCAGCACTCTGCTCAACTGAATCCTTATTTAGCAGGGCACAAAGATGGTCCTTCCATTTTTGCTTGCGATATAGGTACTATAGGGCAAGTTTTGGATTCTGTCTTCCCCTCTGGAGAGCTTATTTTATGTTTGTGTCTGTGTGCAGTTTCGAGTTTTACGCTTGAAAACTTCTTCAAAGCTGCTCGCCGTCTTTTTACTCTGAAATGGATAAGCACCTTAAGAGTATGCACATGTGCTGCGAGTTCAGTGCTGTACGCAGTGATGCGTGCAGCCGTGCTGCACATCTGTTTTAGCCATAAGATACGTTTTTGATGTATGTAAGTTTTCGTGAGGAAACTTTCGTGGATGCGTTTTAGGAGCTTCCGTGTTCCATATTATTAAACTGGCGAATAGTACGAATCCAACGAAAAAGAAACCAGGAAACGACTACAGCAGCCACTGCCAAAGAGAAGTTGGATGGAACTTTAACACCTAAGGATAGTTGTTTTTGGCCGTTTTTGAAAACGTCAAGTCAACGCCAATTTGACTGTCAAATGATCGTGATTTTTCGACTCGAATATTGCTATTGTATCGATCTGCATTAGTCTGGCAGCTCTTCAAACGATGTATTGAGCTTATATAAATCATTTTTATTAAAGCTTACGAAAGTTAAATATGTTGTTAATGAAATGTATAACGAAAGTTAGTCACAATCGAAGACTCAACCAAAAAGGGCAAAAAATTTATCATTTTACACTACAATCATTGTGTTTTATTTCAATATCGGAAAGTTTGATTTTGATGGACGAAAGCATCTGAGCAAACGATACGGTTCATCTCGGTTTTGATCTGTAACTTTAATTTAGCTAAAATACAGCTTTTGTCAAATTAATGCAATAGTTTTGTTTGCACAAAATCTTTTTATCAACGTCCTTAAATTTTGTTGCAAACGCATTTGAACTATATGAACACGTTTTCCGGCTTCTCAATATTTTTGTTGCCAACTCAATGTTTGTACTGCAGAACTTCACCACACATGATGTTTTTGAACATGTGACTTTAGCAAACTGCATTATCGAACACAAGGCTTATCCAGGAAAACTTGTATTTGCCTTTTTGAACAGAAAACTTTTGCAGTTTGCGTTTGAGTACATTCCGCAAAATGTATTTTTGACGCTGATGACGTTCTCGAAAACGGCCTTTTACTGGCAAAGTTAGGTTAGGATTCCCAGCTAAAAAAGATGTTGGAAATTTAACTCGAACTCGAACGTCATGTAAATGAATAGGAACTTACCACTGTGCCATTATGTTTTCAAGCATAATTGTGGAGTTACGCAAAACCCAGAGGGAACTCAAAAACGCTCTAAGGACACTATGCTAAAGCTACAAACTGCAAAACTTCATTTCACAAAGTTGAAAGTACCCGCTGTTCGAGACACTGTGGCGGTTATGAAAGACTTAATTGCTTTCTTCAAATTTCGAACTCATCAATTCATATTGCTTTGTGTGACCAGGCGTGCATAGCGGTATAAAGTGTACTCAAATTTTCTGTAGATCTCATCAAGATTTTGGATACTCACGAAAATTGCCTCCCCCTGAACGAAATCCTGGATCCGCGCCTGTCTCAACACGAATGTGTCATACATCGTTGAAAAGGTTATTGTTTATAATATGGCCGTTGAGCTGTTTTGGAGCTTAACGGATATATAATAAAATGAAGTTCTCATAATTAGGTAGACCAGCGCCCAATGCATTGAATTGCATTATTTTCTATTCGCCTTTTTTGATTCCAAATATCCCTTGGGTGACGTGAAATAACGCCAAACGAAATATAGCCAAATTTTGAATTTGGCCTTATTTCCATCTCAAAAACGAAATAACGCCAATTTGGTTTTATTTCTTATGCCCGATGGAAATAACACAAAAAAAATAATTGAAATAAAACCAAATCTATCTCAACCAGTTTTTCGGCCTTATTGAAATGCGAAATAGAATTAAGGCCAAATATTTCTTGAGAATCCTTATTTCATTAAATACAGGTACTTTTAATGCAAAAGAAACTTTTCATTCACCCAACCTCGCACCCACTCCAGATCCTATAGCGAGCCCAAACAGGGGGGTTGCATACGTACCTCACTGTTTATTCGTGAATTTTAAATTTCAAAAACCAAATAAAGGAGGGGGTTTATTAGGTTTGTGAAACTTAAAAGTTCGCGAATAAACAGTGAGGTACCCCCCCTGCTTGGGCTCACTATATGATTTGGGGTGGGTGCGAGGTTGGTTGTATGCAAAGTTTCTTTTGCATTTAAATTATCTGGAAACTTTGAATTTATCTACATTAAACTTCTTTTCATTAGCCTCCTCATGTCAGGAAAAAAATTTCAGTTTGGGCAGAATTAGATATTTGAAAATATGAAATAAGTTGAAAACGAAATAAAGCCAAATTTCTCTTATTTCGGTTTCATAAATGAAATACAACCAAATTTAAAATTTGACGTTTTCAAAAACGAAATAAGACCAAATTTTTGAATTTCGGCTTTATTTCGTTTGGCGTTATTTCACGTCACCTATCCTTTGAACCCCATGGTCTCCAGCTTCACGGCTACATAGCAAAATGAAGCACATGTAATAACCTTTTCAACTATGTACTTCACATTGGTGTTATGTAGTACCTAAGACAATGTCCAAATACGGAGTTGCATTATTGTTCTTGTCGGTTTTTCAACCCAAATATCTCATGAACCCCATGGTTAAGAGCTTCACGGCCATATAATGAATAATGAAAATGTATGACACATTTGTGATGAGCATATGGGCCAATTTGCCCATATTCTCCTTTGCCAGACTGACAATATTACCAAAAGTCTCTGGAACAAAACTATTATTTTTATCAAGGAATATCAATTGGACAATAGTGTGCTAAATTTAAAGAATCTCGACGAAAATTTAGTTTAAGTGAAGGGCCGTTTGCAAACTAAGTTTTGAAGAAGTTCACTGCTGTTATAAATGCAAATATGGCATTTAACTGCCTGAACAGAATGCAAGACGCAGCTGGAATAGATGTCTAAAATGCTGCAGTAGATGTCAAAAATGCTGCAGTAAAAGTTAAAAATTGTTCAACTCTTGCAGCTCCGGCTGCAGCATTTTTGACATCTATTCCAGCTCCGTCTTGCATTCTGTTCAGGCAGTAAAACGGTTGTGCGAAAAAAAATCCTGTAATGAATAGCGACGTCCATTCCAAACTCCCCAAAAACATTGAAGAGGCCCTTTAGATTCTTCAAGGCGTATTTAAGAAAAAAATCGTAGAAGCTGTTAAAAAAATGCTCAGTTTATCAAAAAACTAAGAAAAATGTGATTTTTTGGTTGGTTTTTGTAATCTTTTCCTGCTTACAAATAGATAGAATAGAAAAGTAAAATTATCAAAGTTAACGAGTTATACCAAACATATTGAAAACTGTCCAGTCTGACCATTCTCTCAGCAACAAAAAGGTACATTTTTGGTTCTAAGCATGCTCAAGCCCAAACAAACATTTATTCAATAAATAAAACCCTTTGAAGAGAAATGATCCTTATTGATAGGTATGTATATAAACTATAGCCAATTTCTTAACAACTCCTATAGCCTATTGAATAGACCTTTTAAAAAGGAACAATTACGTGCAAGGGTTTTTATTATTGAATATGTTTGTTTGGCCCATAGGCATGCTTAAAACCGAAAATGCTACTGAAATCACCCATGCGTTTCTGAGAGAATGGTCACACTGGCCACTTTTCAGTATTTTTGGTATAACTCGAAAACTAAGCCGAATTTTATAATTTTACATATAATACTTTTTGTTCAAAATTTAATTTTCTATCGAAATGGATAGTTTGGAAAATTTCTTAAAAAAATTTAAGCTGGAAAAGTAAAGAAAAACCAACATAAAAAAAATCGAAAAATCAAAGATTTTTAAATTTTTTTCTAAGATGTGCATAACTTTTTTCGGAGCAAAGATACGCTCAAGACAATTATGAACAAAGTAAACTTGAGTCTTACGGCTTAAAAACGACATGTTAAAAAAGCCATATTATTTAAAAATTGACAGAGATATAGCCATTCAAACTTTACCATTTCTTATCATTTTCCACAGGTTTTGCCCGAAAGCCTATTTTTTGGTACTTTATAACAAATTTAACGTTCCTAGCACCTAATACCAAATCTTATGTTAATCGGACCAGCCGTTCGGTCTGTAGGTCTGAACGCATTTAAAAACAGCCGAAAAACGAAATTGCGAACTTACATCCTTTTTATAAATTCTCTATAGTTCTAATGTCATAATATATCAAAATTTTGTTTTCGAACATTTTTACGAAAGTGAAATTTGCCATATTGTACCGAAAAAGGGACTTTCGGGCCAAAACTGAGAAAAATTATAAGAAATGATAAGGTTTGAATGGGAATATCTCTGTCAATTTTGAACAAATATTAATTTTTGAACATGCCATATTAAGGCCTTTAGTCTCTTCTTTGTTTTGTCTGTGCATGTCTTGACCCTATCTTTGTTTCAAAAAAGTTAGGTATGCACCATTTATTAAAAAATTTAGATATCCTTGATTTTTTGATTTTTTTTTGTTGGTTTTTGTTAACTTTTTCTGCTTAAATTTTTTTTCGTAAATTTTTTTGAACTATCCATTCCAATAGAAAATTTAATTTTGAACAAAAAGTATTATGTGTAAAATTGTCAAATTCCGCTTAGTTTTCGAGTTATACCAAAAATACTGAAAAGTGGCCAGTGTGACCATTCTCTCAGAAACGCATGGGTGAATTTAGTAGCATTTTTGGTTTTAAGCATGCTTATGGGCCAAACAAACATATTCAATAATAAAAACCCTTGCACGTAATTGTTCCTTTATACCTCTCATTTTCCGGTCTATTCAATGGGCTACTAGGCGAAGCAAAGTTTTTCAAATAAAAACTTCCTCAGAAACATATGGTTTTGTCTACGGCGCACGGTGACTGTTCGACATCCACATCCTGTATAGACTACCTTACCTATTTATTTTAAAATAAAATCATTCTAAATTGACGTAAATTTACCTACTACTTACAGTTAGTTTGATAAATGTCAGTTTTAATACCACATCAATAATGTCAGTCGTAAATTTCAATTTTATTTGTTGACAACCGAATGTGAACACAAAGAGCATTTTTCTTTTTCAGTGTAAAATCAGCTGTCCTCGTATTTACACTTTCTCTGAAATTCCTAAGAGCATTCGTCAACATTTTGTCGTATACAGTGTACCAAAACGAAATGACGAAACAAATTCGACTTATTTACCCGGCGGCGGCAACAAGAGCGACAACCAACACCAAAGCAGTTCGGAAAAGTATCTCGATCAGTAAAGACGCCCGTGCTTATACCCACCTATAAGTTGTTCTAAAATTGTATACAAAGTCTCTACACGTCAATACATCACTGTGCAGTTTATTTTTTGACATTTCGTATATCGTTAATCGGAACTCTGCGAAGCATCTTTTCCAAAAGAATATTTATGACATTCTTTTCACTAAGAGATCAAAAGTTGAAGTGTTTATTTTTACGAAAATGTAAATGCGCCTTCTCTGACGAAACACGACTCTAACTAAAGGTTTTTAAAGTTTTTTTTTTTTCTGTCCTCCTGTCGTTCAAAGTTTACGTAGCTATATTTTGTCTAATGAGGTACAAAAATAAACCACCACGCGCAGTAGATATAGCTTGTACGCGATTTATTTTTAATGCAACGCGCTCGCGTTCTTGACGTACATTTTTTGAGTGCAGCTGTGCCAAAGTTGTATGCGTGTTTTTGGCCCCCCCATTCTGTATTTTCATATAATGAGAGGATGAACAATATTTTTTCATAACCTCCAACATACGTTTGCATGTACCTACCTACTATGCCGAAGCAACATATTAATGTGTAAAAAGTTCACTAACCTACACCTCAAAAGTTGAGGTATAAACCGAAGCCGAAATATAGAAATAGGATTGCACCATTCTTGCACTCGATTTGAATATTTTGTTGTTGTGAGTTGTGAACTGCATTAATGCGTGTTATAATTTTTAAACCAAAATAGAAGTGATTTTGAGAAAATATTTCAGTGATTTTTGTTTTGATATTTTCGAGTTTTTATAGAATTGATTTGAATATTTAGTGTGCGGGGGTATTGTGTGTGAGCTCATCAACTAGTTAATATTATTTATGCCACACACACGTGATTGATGCTAAGTGTCAGTGTATTTCCGTGGCATTCCTTTTGGGCACAACAAAATTTGTTGTTCTTAAATAAAAACAACTTGGCGTGCTTTTGAAAATAATTTAAACAAAAAGTGAAAGTGTGTTTTTTGAATATGGTTACGCGAATGGTGGTATTGCTTTTTTGGTGCATTTACAGCCCAAAGCAATCATCGGTCGGTCTCGTCGATTCGGTTGCATTTAATGAGAGCAAGATTTCAGCTGGCGAGAATTCCATGCATATCGACGAAAATATCTGGAATGCTGAAACCATTCAGACATTGATGTCAGAAACGGATGTAGAAGTCACCACTAAATCTTCGCCAACTCCCAAAATA
Organism: Dasysyrphus tricinctus; assembly: GCA_963921185.1. Lineage (NCBI taxonomy): Eukaryota > Metazoa > Arthropoda > Insecta > Diptera > Syrphidae > Dasysyrphus > Dasysyrphus tricinctus. The sequence goes on from OY992530.1 coordinate 247,152,690, forward strand.
TCCTTTGATCGAGAGGGAGATTTCCAGCAAATTGCAAGAAGTAATTTACCGAGGAATTTAAGAGATACACACAATGCTGATGATGTTGATGATGATGATGATGATGGACATCTTCATGTACAGAGATACACACTCAATGTAAAGGAGGAAATTCCATTAACTTCTCAGCAGCAGCAGCGTGGCAAAAAGATTGACGGTGGGGATGATGACGATGGCATTCTGAATGATTCGCCCATGACCAAGTATGGCAGTTCATATCCATACCCAGCACCACCTCGAAGACAATCACCAGAAAAGCTTATGTATACAAAGGAGATTATATTGAAACAGGGACGACTAAAGGGGATCGTAAGGAGTATGCATCCACAAACGGGATTAAGGGATGTCGACCAGTATCTTGGGCTACCTTATGCTGAAGCTCCAGTGGGCAGCAGAAGATTTATGCCACCAGGTAAGCAAAACTAAAAAAAAAAAAACACAAACGATTTATTGTAATATTCGAAAGTGGAATTCTAGAATGATGGTTAAGTGCAGTTTAGCCAGAGTATATAAAGCTTGTGTCTTGTTGCTTTCAATAAAAATAAATTTGAGGAAAAGTATGCAATATGATACCTGAACCTGCCTCTTCTTCTATAACCATTCAAAGTTATTTCGAATTTTCTTCTGAACAATGATTTCTTAAATATTGCTAGGGTCAACCCTATAGGAGTAAGGTTAAGTAAGATAAAGTTAGGTCAAAAGGAGTGATTTTATCGCTTCTCTTGGATCTGGATGGACCCATTGCGCTTCCCAAGATATAAATAAGAAAGGAAAAATTATAGAAGTAAAAGAAGGGAAATAGAACAGAATCTGGAATCTAATGGCACCTTGACCATCGTAAATTCTGAATGAATTGTAAGATACGAGGAATCACCCAGTTTTTTGGAAGAAAAAATAATTTTCTAAGGACTGCTTCGATAAACTGAGATGGTCTAGGATATTCACAGCGATAGTGGGCTCTCTAACCAACATACTCTTCAGAGTTAAGCTCCCGAAATCCACAAATCCTTTCTCAAAAGTTCTTTAAGATCCCATAGCTAAACTTAATAATTACTGTCAACCCGGGTGACTTGGGCCATTTTTCATATTCAAATGTGAATAACTTTTGCAATCATTTTTATTTTTTTTCAAATGAAGATTTCTACATTTTTACCTACTTCACTCACTCTATAGGTATGATAAATCTTGAACAATACTACGGAGTAGTTTTTTATGTAGATGCTAAAATATGGGTGGCCAAAGTCACCCTGCCATTGAGGGTGACTTTGGCCGGGCGGACGTTTTATACATTTTCATATAAACTACAAGCAGCAAGTCAATCTTACCCAACCCAAAGGAAAGAAGAGATTTTTTTTTATATACTAGGCATTATTTTTTAATGGATGCCACTGATTTGTTTGTTTTTAATATTTTTTTTTTAAATACTTATAAATATTAATTTAAATTTTCATATCCTTGGAAAAATATTGAAAAAAGCAGTCTCTCGGCGATCTACTGTTGGAACAGGGAAGTTTTTTCACCAGATCACTCTTGTTCACCAGTGCAACGCCTTTTTTTATGAAGCTGTATCCAGCACCTCTTTGGCCACCCGGCCAAAGTCACCCAAAATGCCGGCCCAAGTCACCCCACCATTTGGCATTTTTTATAAAAAAAATAAAAATTAATTGTTTATTTAATAGTTACAGATGTAGAATGAAGAGAATTAGATTTGCAAAACAATACATATATTGCAGTTAAAGCCATTTTGCAATCATATTTCTGCAACATATTAAAACTATCCAACATTTTAAGGTGATTTTTTTTACATTTTTAAGAAAAATAAATTTTAGTATATCTGATTTTCTAATTTTAATTAACTAAAGCTAGTATGATCATATTTTAATTCATTAAGGGCCAGTTTCAAATGTTCCGGTTAAAGTTTCGGATAGCCTATCTGGAACTTATCCGCAAGATAAACTTCAACTTTTGGTTTCAAATGTCTCGGATAGTGATATCCGACACATAAAGTTTCGGATAGCCTATCCGCCGGTTCAAGTAGCTGTTAAAGCTTTTATCCAGAAGATAAGAAAAATATTAATTTGAAGTGTTTGGAAAAAATATAATTTCAGACCATATTTTCGTTGAAGAGCGTAAAATATAGTCAAATGGAGTTGGTATCCTGGATTTATGGATTTATGCGAATTTTGGAAAACTAATTTGTATAAATCTGTACCTTGACCAATCAAAGGGCACGGTAGTGCCCAGCCAAGTTCGCGGCACTACACCCTTTTTACAGGAACAAACTCAGGCGATTTTCAACCCCCCTCTAACTTCAGTAGCAATTAAGTCAGAAACTTTAAATTCGGAGTATTTGCTGAACTAATCAAACACAGGTGGCTCACCAAATTTCAACTCTTTAGCATTAGTAGTTCCCAAGATATTGAACTTCAAAAATCGCAAAAACCGTAACTGACTGACTCACTGACTCACTGACTCACTGAATTACTGACTCACTGACTGACTGACTCACTGACAGATCATCAACATTATGGAGCACTTCCCGACATCGTAAAAACTTGAAATTTCGCATAACGGTAGGCCTTGTGGTACATACAAAGGAAAAAATCGAAAATCTGCAATTTTCTATTCAGGGGGCGTGGCATCCACCCACTTTCTTAAATATTCTATAAATTATATAGAGCCTTTCCGATTGTTGTAGAACAATGAAAATTGGTAAGTCGGTTTGAGGTATTTAGAAAGAAAAAAATTGAAAAATAGGAATTTTCCATACAGGGGGCGTGGCATCCACCCACATTCTTAAAAATTCTTACAAATTATATGGAGCACTTCCGATTGTTGTAGAAAGATGAAAATTGGTAGGTCAGTAGGCCTTGCAGTACTTAGAAGAAAAAAATCGAAAAATTGGAAGTTTCAGTTCAGGGGGCGTGGCATCCACCCATATTCTCAAATATTCTTATAAATTATATGAAGCACTTCCAATTGTTGTAGAACGATGAAAATTGGTAGCTCGGTAGGGCTTAAAGTCCTTAGAAAGAAAAAATTGAAAAATTGGAATTTTCCATTCAGGGGGCGTGGCATCCACCCACATTCTTTAAAATTCTTATAAATTATATGGAGTACTTCCGATTGTTGTAGAACGATGAAAATTGGTAGGTCGGTAGGACTTGAGTATACTTAGAAAGGAAAAAAAATCGAAAATTTGAAATTGTCCATTCAGGGGGTGGTGCCATCCACCCATTTCATCAGAATTGCTATTATTTGTATGGAGCAATTTCGGTTGTCGTAGAATTATGAAACTTTGTAGAGCGGTAGGGCTTGACTTTCACCTGGCAAAATAAATCTTTGCAAAAAGGAGTGAAATCACAACAAAAACATAAATGTTAAAAAAGGAGCCAAGTTCTTATGTGTACAAGAAACCTGTGCGTAAAAAGTCAGCCAAAAAAAGTAATGAGATCTAAAATATATGCCAAGTTTTAAGTTCATGAAGTTTAATATCAAATATCTTAAGAAGAGTAATATCGAAACAATTCCAAATCATGACAGAAATTTGGTAGTTAATGATTACTGATTAAAATTTGGTGGATTTACTTGGCAAGTTTTCTCTTAAATACTTACTTAATTACAAATTTAAAATGTATGAAAACTTGACCAGTGAACCCACCAAATTTTAATCAGTAATCATTAATTACCAAATTTCTGTCATGATTTGGAATTGTTTCGATATTACTCTTCTTAAGATATTTGATATTAAACTTCATGAACTTAAAACTTGGCATATATTTTAGATCTCATTACTTTTTTTGGCAGACTTTTTACGCACAGGTTTCTTGTACACATAAGAACTTGGCTCCTTTTTTAACATTTATGTTTTTGTTGTGATATTGACTTACATAAGTACACTATTTGAATCAGCGGGAGATGTTCCACGACTTTAATGAGGGCTAATTGGCTCCAATTGCTTCTTAACAAAATATTGATGGTTATAGAAAGCTTAATTATCAAAAGAAATGAGCTTTAAAAAGCAAAATTTTCGACTTCCCAAAAACTAACAAATTGGATATTTGCCTTTTTAGAACCAATGTACAAATATATCCTATGCAAAAATTGAAGCCACTCAACCAAATTAGAACACTGCTAAAATTCCATCTATCCTGTTTTTTTTTTTAACAATGCATAAACGGATGTTTGTACATTATATTTTTATTGCATATTATTATTTATTTCAGCTATTTACAATGTACCTACATACTTCATCTTTATCATATTCCAAAACTTCACACTCTAGTGCATTTTTGAAATGACATTAGAATAGTGAGAGCGGCAAGCGGTTGTCGGACATGGACTGTGAGGAGTGGCATAATTTGCTGTTGTATAATCTCATACCGCTTGTGGTGTCTCCTTCTCTTCTTTTTGTTCGAATAGGGAATCTATTTTCAACACTTGTTGTTTGCAGGCCAAAATCCTAGGTCCAACGTTGAGGATTGGATAGTAAGTGTTTGAATTTTGTCTGCAAATCGATCCACTGCCCTTACTGAATTTAAATTGTTGACATTTTAAATAAAAACGTAAAAATTTGTTTGTTTTGACAGCAAAAATGGAATTTTCAGTATGTTTTTGATGTTTTATGTTGTTCTCAAACTGTAAGTGGTTAGTAAATTTATCCACCGGTCCAGAATGCAATAAATTATTGATTAATTGCACCAAACTAAACTAAAAAACAATAAAAGAAAATTGCACAATAAGTGCGAGCAAGAGCCAGAGTGAGATCGAGTATATGTTCACAACACTTAGTTTTTTGATATCTTGACATTTTTCTTTAAAATTCACGACACTATTGTTTTCTATATACAGTATTATGTATAATGTTAGGAAATGATATAATATCATTTCCTAACATTTTTCTTTTGTTTTATTTGTTTTTATTTGTTACTATCCTTATCTTTTTTATTCACTTTTAGTTTGTTTTTATCTATCGGTGACGTTTTGATTTTGCTACCCACCAGCTAAACAATTTTCAAGCACTGACTGGAAAAGGTATGGGAATATCCGATGGCAGCGTTCAGTGCTGCAAAAAAAAATGATAAGGAGCTCAGTTCTTCTACACGATCAAGACTGCTTTTACACAACGGAACTATTCTTGCGATTTTTTACTTAATGTAAGAGTACATTCAAAAATCGTATGCAGATAACCTGGCTCATTTTGCTATAAAAAAAATTTGCAAACGTCAATTTTTGTTATAAGTGGGCTGTCATACGTGATCGATAATAGCCCTGGTTTTTTGCAAGCCCGAAGGGAATTGGATGAAAGAAATGATATCGGTGCTCATCAGCCTAAGTGTTTGGGCTTAGTTAAGCCAGGAGAATTTAAGGTGCTAAAGAAAAACTGTGTTACCGGCATGAATTCCATATATGTTATCGATAGTTTGGATGGAAACTTCATGCTTTTTCTGTGATGGTAATCCCCAGTGTCGTTTTTTTCGACGGACTTCATCCATGCTTGCAACAAAGCTAAAAGTTGTCAATGCGCTTATAACTTAAACGTTTGTTGTGTTAACACATTTAACTCATTTAAGTTAAGCGCTGATAATTCTCTTCGTTTAGCTTAGCCTGAAGGGGTTGTCCTCTACCTCCGTGAATGAATTTGTAATCGATAAATCGTATGCAAGTGCCACTTCTCTTGGTTCAACTTAGCTCCAATTTTATGTAAACGTCACTTTTGCTACTACTTGCTGTCAACGCATTGAAAAGTAAACATTAACTGGCTGAACAGAATGGAGACGGAGCTGCAACTGGAGCTGCAACTGGAATAGCTGTCAAAATGTTGAATAACCACAAATTCAATGATGCGAACAGAACACGACGCAACTGCAGACGGAGCTGCAGACGCAACTGGACAAGTTGGCCAACTTTTAACTTTTGCTTGCAGGTTTTTTGACGTTTTGAAATTGTGAGCAAAACAGAGTGTTTACATGTGGGTTAAAGTAATTTTTAAACTCTTTTCAATGTCTCATAAAGACGTTAAGCAATTTTAGCTTCTTTTTCATCATTATTAATTTTTATTTTTGTTTTCATTTTTATTTTCGATACTAAAATGTCAGAAAGCTGTACAGCTGCATTGTGGGCGCGTAAAAAAAATCACGTACGACACTTTTTGACAGCTATTCCAGTTGCAGCTGCAGCTCCAGTTGCAGCACTCTATTCTGTTCAGCCAGTAAGTGTCTTCTACACACCGATAACACAGTTTGTATCCGCTTTTAAGTTATGTGCCGAGAATTGTATGCGTTTAGCTCAACACCGCGGCTCAAATTGTTACCCAATTGCTTTAAAATCACTATTTTTCTGGAGCTCTAAAAATTCATCAAAAATTTCAGACTTCTTAGAGATTTGTTAATCAATTGACGGTGTTTATACCTGGTTCCCGTGAGGCGACTCATTTTGACGTCTCTATTTTTTATCTCATTCCTATTCATTGGAAAGAAAGAGATGGCGAATTGAGGCGGAAATTATCAAAAAAATTAAAAACTTCTGCCTCACTTGGCCATCTCTTTCCAAGAGATGAGAGTGAGATAAAAATAAGAGACGTCAAAATGAGTCACATCACGTAAGGCTGATTTTAACACTGTCATTGACATCGTAGCTATCCGTCAATGGAATTTGGAAAACGTGAATTTCGATCCAAATGTCACCCAATTGCCTTAAGACTACCTTTTTCCGGAGCAGTAAATATTCATCAAAAATTTGAGATTTTTTAATAGTTTTTTAATCCATCGACATCGTAGCCACCCGTCGATGAAATTTGACAGTTTATGACTTGAAAGATTGTGGATGAACTATATTTGGACAGAAAAGGTGTATTCTGATCCAAGTGTCACTCAATTGCCCTAAAATTGCCCTTTTCTGGAGCAGTACAATTTTTTCAAAAATTTCACATTTTTAGAGGTTTTTAATCCATCGACACCGTAGCCATCCGTCAATTGAATTTGACAGTTAATATCTTGGTGGATAAGGCCCGAACTATTTTTCACATAAAATGTGTATTACGATCCAAATCTCAACCATCAATTGACATGAAATTGCAGTAAAAAAAACTGTACATGCCATTTTTTTAACGCTTTTTTAATCAATCCTAATTTTATTATTTTTAAATTTGGATCAAATTGGATTTGGTACAGTATTGAATTGAATTGAATTCGTTAAAATCGGAGAGATTAAATTCCAGCGAAATCCAAATGAAGAAATTTGAATCGGAAATAAATTCAGTGAAATGATAAATGATCATAAGGTCGATTTTGAATCATTTTGGTGATCGACTTTTGAACGGATTTTTTAGAAGTTTGACAACTAGACGATAGTGTTATTAGCACTCAATTTTCGAAGGTTGGACGTACTTGTATGTATTATTATGGGTACTCATGCAACAGCGTAAATTTGTCGTAAACGTTGTAAAGTTTAAAACTTCGTAATTCTGTCACAATTTGTATGGAAAATTTGACAGATTTACGAAGTTTACAACCTTACCACGTTTACGACGACTTTACACTGGCGCTGTTGCATGCATATCTTTATTATAACTACGAAAATTATTTTTATTTTTTTTGTCAGTGACACTTAGTTCGTGAGAAACTTATTTCATACATATTTAATACTTACTTTGTATGGGGAAAAAATAAAATATTTCAAATCTTTACGCTTAGTCAGGCTCAGCACCAGTAGTTTTATGTGCCGTGCCCAGGTGGTGTACTAGTCGTTCGTTATCAATGAAAGTACTATAGATTCTTTGTACAATGTACATAACAACTAAATAAAAATTATACTGATTTCAGTGCTTTGAAACATTGGCTTAGATACTATTTATGTGGACTGCCAGGAGCCAACTTCAAGGTTGTTCAATCTTTAACTATACGCCTTTAGTGAAGAAAGTAGACAAGCTACCATTATCCTCGGAAATTTGCTGGACGGAGTTGAGTTCTCTTTTCACGAACAAAATTTTGGTCATTTAAAAAAAGGTATGCCATTTCAAATTCCTTTTGACGGTCATTAAACGTCAGTTAGTTTAAGTAATCCGGAAAAAAGTATGCCATCGGAAAGGTTAGCTAAATTTAATTAATAAATTAAAAAAAAAATCAAGTTCATAGCGATTTTTTGTACCTCATTTATGGGATATTCGCAAAAAAAAGTCCATACCATCTGAATGACAACTCAAACGCCATAAAATGTCAGCTTGTTTCGGTAATAAGTCACCCATAGATTTTTTTTTTAAATTAATATGTCCTAGAACCAAAATTATAATACTTTTGCGAATATCCCACAAATGAGGTGCCAACAATCGTGACCTTGGGAAACGTTATGCCTTCATTACAAGTTTTCTAGGGCCGACCAATTTCAAGGACTCTTTGACCTTTATTGACCAATTATTGATTGATTGCATACTGTTTTTTGGGAATTTCTCATTTATGAGGTGCCAAGGGTCCTGAGCCTTTAAACGGTGCATACAAAATAACGCAAAAAACCATTTTCTGTAAAATAATTAAATCTAAAAGTAAAAAAACGGTATCGTCTTAATTTTAGTTTTATTTGATTCAGCATTAAAAAAATTTCCTGAAATCATGTGCCATATACCTGGGTTTTGCGAAAACAGATTTTCCAGCTTAATGATTCCTTAGTGGGGGGGGGAGGTTAACCACTTATTGAGCACCTTACCTCACTTTATATTTCTATGCACTAGTTTGATTTTTATTCTCATTGAAAAACAAGTAAATTTTGTATTTTCCTGTATACGAAAGAGAGGGGAAGGGGGGGGGGGGGGGGGGGGTGAAATGATTGCACGGGTTAAGTTTTTGACAACATCCAGAATATTATTTTAGAGGTAGGTATATGAGGTCCTCATATTTTGCACACTCAACTCCCTCCCTTCAGCGCCTGGACTAATGTTAATTTTGTTTTAAACCTTGAATTTTTCTTTCCAAATGGTCAAAGCAATACATTTCAAAAATAAAGAGTGTAGATCATTAACAAATTTATTTTTATACCACGGGTAACCCCTGCTTAATGTTGCCTACAAGATCCTATCCAACGTACTATGTGAGCGTCTAAAACCTTTCTGCAACACTATGATCGGCACGTACCAGTGTGGCTTCAGGCCAGGCAGATCAACGATAGACCAAATCTTCACATTGAGGCAAATCCTGGAAAAGACCAACGAATTTCAAGTCGAGACCCACCACCTATTCATCGACTTCAAAGCCGCATATGATAGCATAAGTCGCCAAGAGCTTCTATTGGCGATGTCGGAACTCGGGATCCCGAAAAAACTGATCCAGCTATGCCGCATGACGTTACAAAATACGCGGTGCAACGTGCAAATGGGTAACAGCTCATCCGAGTTATTCCAGACGTGTACAGGGTTCAGACAAGGAGATGCGCTATCATGTGATTTCTTCAACCTAGTCCTGGAGCAGATAGTGCGCAAGAGTGGTGTTAACATGGAAGGCACTATCTTTAACAGGTCTTCTCAACTGCTAGGTTATGCGGACGACATCGACATCATCGGCCGTTCCAAGAGAGCTGTACTTGAAGTATTCACAGCTATTGATGAACAGGCGAAACGCGTTGGTCTTGAAGTGAATGAGGACAAAACAAAGTATATGCTATCAACAAACAAAGCCTCATCTGTCCATCGCCTAGGACAAAACGTCACTGTTGGTAGCAGTAATTTCGAGGTAGTCAAGGAGTTCACCTACCTCGGAACAAACATCAATCCCACGAACGACACCTTAGTGGAAATCCGACGAAGAATTACCCTAGCGAACCGCTGCTACTTCGGTTTGGCCAAACAAATGGGTTCAAAACTCCTTTCTCGAAAGACAAAGTGCACGCTATACAAAACTCTAATTTTACCAGTTCTACTCTACGGTGCCGAGTGCTGGACGATAAGTAAAAAAGGGGAATTGATCCTGGGCACTTTCGAGCGAAAAATTCTACGGCGGATATTTGGTCCTATATGCGAAGAGGGCGATTGGAGGAGAAGATTCAATCGTGAACTGTACGAGCTGTACCAAGATGTGGATGTAGTCCAAAGAGCCAAAACACGTCGACTACATTGGCTCGGCCACATCGAGCGAATGGACAACAACGCTCCAGCCAAGAAAATCTTCGAATCCCAGCCCCCAGGTTCGAGACGACCAGGAAGACCGAACCTCCGCTATAGGGACCAGGCGGTCACAGACGCAAGAGCGCTTGGTCTCGACGACTGGAGGGAGCGTGCGAGGGACCGCAACCGATGGAAGACCGCAATATCTCAGGCAGAGACCCTTCATGGATCGGGAGCCGGATAATCAATCAATCATAACCCCTAACATCGAAATTTCAACCTTCTGCTTACTGAAAAAACACCCTTTCACCTGATATGTATTTATTCCTATATGGACTCTGTTGATTCCTTATTCTCATGGTAAATTAAATGTTTTTTTTTCCCGAATTTCATGACGGTAAGAATTTTGTATGTGTCCTTAATTTACTACCTCTAATAAAATATCTTGATCCTTTTAAGCACTGAGACACTTGAGAAGGTATCTATAAGCATAGGGCAAAGGCCATTACATAAAATATTGTAGTTATTCATACTTGGTACTTTGGAAGGTACGCAATTAGTAGTTAAAGACTTATAATCATTATTTTGATGAAGTGTTGGAGAACCATAAATTTGAACCACTATTCGACTAGTCAGCGAGGTTTTTTTCTTGCAAAACTATAAGAATCAAAGTTTTTAGTTGGAATTGATAGATGGGTCGTTTTTGAGTATAAGAAAAAAAAATGGAGGGTTTGTAAGTGTTGTGCGTCAGCTACCATTTTTAAAAACTCGTTTTAGCCATCTCGCTTTGGTCTCTTTTTTTTCAAAATAAAACTATTCGAAGAGGTTACTATAAGCTAAGAACCTGACGGTTCAAAAATCCAATCGTGGTTTCCAGTGTCATTTGTATTGTGTTCGTCTCGTTGTGGTCTCGATTTGCCAGTTTACACGAGGATCAGTGTCGTGATGCACGTTTATTATAAAAAAAAAGTCTACGTTGCATCTGCATTGCATTTTCTAAATGCATTTTGGTGGTCAAAGCGTTGGCTGCGCCGCCGTGCCCGTGGTTGAGCTGCACCAGTTACAAGTAGTATGCTCTCAAACCTTGGAGCAGTATAAAACTGCGCTAGTTTTTGTTTGCATTTTTTTGAAAGTGCGTTATGGTGGTCAAAGGGCTAAGGTTTCACCACCAGGTGTCTACCATGGAGTTTGCTCCGATACAAATAGTTTGTCCACAATATTTGGAGCGATAGAAAGCACTTTCAGCAAAATGCTCACCAGCTTGCGTGAAAGCAATAACTTTTTAACCACGCCCACGTCGTAGAATAAAAATGTGCATACAAAATTTATTGGGAACTACATGTTCTACAACCTTGTAAGACTTTTTTTCCATAACAGCAACCGTCAAGGAGATACAAGTCATGAACTAAAAAGCATACCCTAAGGAGCTTGAACTCTGACAGCATAGACACTCAGGAAAAATTTTGTCATCATCATCGTGTCCTGTAACCCTGGCTGGGGCGTAGGGCGTCAACAAAACATCCATCTCCATCATTCACGGTCTGCTGCAAAGTATTTTAACTGTGGCCACGTCTTTCTGTGGGATTCTGCTTCAGCTAAGACAGTTGATTTCCATTTTGCTCTTGGTCTTCCAACTCACCGTGCACCCTGAGGATTCCATTCAAAGGACTACTTTGCAATTTCATCATTCGGTTTCCTCAGTGTGTGACCAATCCAACGCCATTTACGCTTTCTTATGTATGTCGACGTCCAGCCGCTCTTGACTAGTCCTGCGCCACAATTCCTCATTTGATATTATTTGTGGCCAGCGAATCCTTAGGATGTGACGAAGACAGCGATTCACAAAAGCCTGCAATGGTAGACGTGACTTTCCAGGTTTCACAAGCATATAACAGCACGGATTTGACATTGGATTCGAAGACTCTAAATTTAGTGCGTAAAGAGATTTGACTGGATTTCCAAATTGGAGACAGAGTACCGAATTCAGCACGAGCTTTATTAATTCTACTTTTAACGTCCAGATCCGTACCACCGGTTGCAGCGACAATACTGCCAAGGTAGTTAAACTGTTTATTCCTAGACCACTTAAATCTCCCTTCACTTGCAGTGCTTGGCACATCCCCTTCAGCCCACTGAGCCTTTCGATTGGTCTCCATTGAATGCCCTGTCGCTCGGCTGTACTAACACTAGCCGTCAATATGTCGTCCATTGTCAGCAGGAAGAGAATAGGCGATAGAACATTGTTGCGGTAAAATTTACCACAACAAGTTTCACCTGCCTATTCTCTTTCCTTAACCATTTTTAGCCTTCCCTTTTTCCATCAGCCAAAAACAGGTTTCGAACGATTTGTCAATTGAGTGGAACAGTTGGTTCCCAAATCCATGAACTTAAACTACCAAGAAGACGGGTGGTCTCTTGTCGAAGGAGCCAGCGGATGAGCTCAAGAAGTAAGCAAGTCAGGCGGACTCTTATTGTTATCTAAACAAAATTTTCATCAAAATATCATGAGCTAAAACTAACGTAACTTAACGTAGCTTATTATTTTGTGAGTAAATGGGTTGTTAACGTGTTTTTTAATTCTTAAAACTTAATATTTTAAATAGTAGATCTATTGGAACTGACACGCGGAAAGAAAAGCAATGAGTAGATCTCAGGATTAAAAGAAATGTGTTCCTCTCACAACTCGAGGTATTAGTTTTGGAGAGATTGCTTCGCGCTTCGAATCAATCGCGATTATTTAAGAGTAACAGGAAAATCCCTAGAAGAAACTTTCTCTTGGTTTTGGTTGTTTTAAATTTTCTCGAAAAGTTATTTGAAAGGGATATGAACTCGGCCATTTGGATTGGGCAAGTTTTGGAAAGACATCCAACAACTTGCTGAATCATTGAATATGTGTGTGAGAGTAAAGTTTCGATAAGATTTGACAACGGAGGAACGGAGGTTTTCGAGGAGAGCACGTAGCTTTCCAGGAAGCCGTGATCCCGTGACTGAAGATCTCGAAAACGATTGGCTGGTTCTATGAATGTGTGAGAGACTGGAATGGCTGAGGTTGACAATAGGTTAAGCATGAAAAGTTTGGAGAACTTTACAAGCGATAAGTTTTGATTTTGGAATTTGGAAAAGTTTGAAAGAAATTTAAAATTGAGAAAAAGTAATTTTTTTTTGTGGAAAAATAGAAGGAAAAGTTTGAGAACATCTGAAAGAAAAAATTAGTGTTTCGAGGTGCGATGCAGTTTTGAGGAATGTTAGAAGGAAAAAGGTGGATAGGAGTTTCGCAGTTATTAAAAGAAGCCAAGTAGAGTGTTATTCTTGAAAAGTGTATTTGTTCGTATCAATTTCGATAGATTTAATTTTCTTTGTTTAATTCAAATTTTATACCGGTTTTGTGGGACTCGGTTTTCTTATTCGTTAACGGCCCATTTTCATTTTCTTTTTATTTATTTCGGCTTTACGTTTTTACCGTAAGCCCCTTTAAGATTGACGTAATTATCTACCTATATATCGAACAAATTTTGGGTTTTAATCCCTGGGTTTCGGCTCAAAGGTTTTCCAAATAAATCTTTTAAAATCCCCATCTGGGCATTTCTCTCGTTTCGTTGTATGGTCGCGGCACGGGAGCGCTACGATATCCCGCAAACCAAAATCTCGAATAATGAAATCTCGCATTTTTTTAAAAATCTCGAATAACGAAATCTCGCAAGCTAAAAATCTTGTTTTTCATAATCTCGCAATCACAAAATCTCGCTTTTTACAATCTCACATTTACATCTCGAACCTAAAAATCTCGCAAATTTCAACCAAAATCTCGCAATTTAAAATCTCGCAAATTTAAATCTCAATAAATTCAAATTTCGGTTTCAAAAAAAAGCTTTTTGTTCAACAACTTCTCCTTTCCATGTGCGTTAGGAGATGGATTTTAAATACGTATAGCCATTTTTCATTAATGGTGTTTACTTGACCATCGAATGAGAAATCGATGGATTGCGCTAAACTTCTGGACTATGCGACTTCCCCCCTATTCCCTGTCTCCCAACAATGGAAAGGGGTGATTAAAATCAATCTTCTTTTTCAGTCTGGCGGGTTGAGTTTTTGAAAACGAAAAAATTGTCAAGCTTTAAAAAATAATTTAAGTTAATTGCTTGTCGCTTTAAGAGGTTCTCAAAATTAAAGGATAAATATACTTTATCAAAGCGTGCATTTTGTCCAATCAAAATCTTGTTTCCTTCACCATCAGCTTTATTTCCCTTACTTTATAAACAACATAATATATTTTTTGTTTTTCTCTTTTATTTATCTTAAGGAACACCACTTCCATGGCAGGGATTGAAAATAGCACGACATCTACCATCCGTGTGTCCACAAAAAATTCCAGATATATCAAATGGCAGTGTGAAAATGGCCAAAGGACGATATGAGCAATTAATAAGACTTTTACCATATCTCAAAGCGGAGAATGAGGATTGCCTTTATTTGAACGTTTATGTACCAAGCGGAGGTAAGTACGTATAAGTATTTGTTCTAAAATTAAGCTTAAACATTTATGCATAAGTTGGGCGAATGAAAAGAGGATGAGAGAATTGTAGCAACATGAATTTAAAAGATTAAAACCGGCATCGGGTGCTATATCATGGTATCGCACTTAATATCCGGATACTTCCTTTTAAATGCATAGGTATCAACAATGCATGTTCATATACGGTTAAGCTTAGTGTAATGGGCTATTAGTTATTCATCAATCTGTAATATTATTTTGTTTGCTCTCCTTGTATATAATGTAGATGGACTGGATCAGAACCACAAATATCCTGTAATAGTGTACTTGCATGGAGAATCCTTTGAATGGAACAGTGGTAATCCTTATGATGGATCTGTGCTGGCCAGCTATGGACAAGTGGTAATTGTGACTGTGAACTACAGACTAGGAGTATTAGGTAAGAAGCCTTACCCTTTTTGAAAATTTATTATCATCAATCAAAGTAGTTAAGAAACTCAAAAACACGATATGAAATGAACGAATGAAATGTATACAATATTTTGCATTAGACGTTCAAAGCGCTAGTGCTAACGTAATTTACTAATTAAAGGTGCCGCTAGAGTCCAGGGTCTCAACCACCTCTTTTCCAGCCAGCTCCATCCCTAGCTAGCCATCTTCAGTTTCACAAATCTATTATTTGGTCGGGATCCTCTCTAAGTTTTGTGTGCCACTTAAATCTTAGTCCTCCTCTATTGTGCCATCCCTCGGGTATCGGGTTAGATTCAAAGATTTCCTGGAACAGCGCGTTGATATTAATTCATTATTTATTATTATGGACAGCTATCCAACTCTTTCGTAGTACAACAAGGTTTGAGACAAGGGGATGTTCTATCACCAATTCTCTTCCTGATGGCGATAGACGACGTATTGATGATGGCCAATGTTGGTACAGCGAAGCGACAGGGCAATTAATTGAGACCGTTTGAAAGGCTCAGTCATTTAGACTATGTCGGTGACATTATGACTACTGGCAAATAACATCAGTGGGCTGAAGGGGATGTGCCAAGCACTGAAAGAAAAGGGATAGCCGAGTGGTCTAAGAATAAACAGCAAAAAAACAAAAATAGTGCCCACAGGCCGCTACACACAGTAGCGTATTATTCTACAGGACACGCCAGTGTCTTAGGTTAGGTTAGGTAGAAGGGCTGACAGTTGATCTCGTTACCGTCACACTTAGATCTATGGAGATTCGTTGTGATACCCTAGGAAATTGTATACCACTTAATGTAAAAACCTATGTGTTCTGTTAGCAGTCAAGCAATTTAGAGGCGTTGATGAAATTCAGAGGGCTATTAGCCGAAGTTGCAGAAATTTCCTCTAGGTCGTCATAAAAATGATTTCCTATGTGTTTCTTTCTTAAATGACAGAGTGCTGGGCAGTGGCAAACGAAGTGTAAGGTATCCTCATGTGCTTCTTCGTCACTGCATTCTCTGCAAAGGTCATCAGTACTGAGCCTCATTTTCTTTTAATGGTATCTCAGTAGGTTGTGTCCGTTGATTATGCTGACAAGGGAACGGAGATGTTTCTTGTCCATTTGCATAATTTTGTCTGTTCTCTGCTTATTTAAATTTGGCCATAACTTTCTAGTTGTGGTGCATGTTTCAAGCAGATTGCATCTTTCATTGGTTTTTTCTATAATATTTTGTTACCAAAATCCTGTTTGATGCTACAGGTTGGTACTCTGATGTGTTGTTCGGCTTGACTTGAATCAAGCGACGAACCCGTTCTCGCCTGCTCATCAGCTCTCTCGTTTGCCTGTACATCACTGTGACCGGGAGCCCAGCAGAGTCTAATGTTATGCTGCATGCCAATAACCCTAAGCTCTTCGCTACAGCAAGTCACAATCTTCGAATGTATCTCGGTGGCAGAAAATGCTTTCATTGCTGCTTGGCTATCAATAAAGAGGGTGATATCTGATATCAGCTCATAGTATCGCCATCATTGATATTTGCGTAGCTGCTTTTGTCACTGTCAAAACCTCGGCTTGGAAGACACTGCAAAAGTCCGGAAGTCTGAAGGAGCTAGCTAGTCCCAGAGCTTCCGAGAAAATTCCTGCACCAACTCCATCAGTGTCCATCTTCGAACCATCAGTGAAGACAGTTATCGTAGATGCATTACTGAAAGGTTTGTTGTTTTCCCACTCCTCTCTATTAGGAAAAGAGGTAGTGAAGGGTCTGTTGAAGTTTAAATGGGGTGTTTTGCAGTCTGTGCAAGTATTATTTCCCACATATCTCTGGAGAATCTGAGTATGGCCTGATGTGCTTTGCTTCCAGCATTTAGTCTGGCTTAGGCGCAGAGCACTGTATGCTGCAGATTCTTGCACGAATAGATTTAGGGGTCTCAAGTTGAGTATCGCTTCCAGTCCCGCTGTGGGAGTGGTTTTCAACGCCCCCGTAATACCTACGCATGCTAATCTTTGAACTTTTGTCAAGGTTTTCAGGTTTGCTGCTTTCTCAGTTGCGTTCCACCAAACTAAATTACCGTAGGTAAGTATCGGTCTAACTATTGCTGTGTACATCCACCTGATAATTTTTGGATTGGGTCCCCAGGATTTTCCAAAGATCCTGTTGCAGAAATAGAACGCAACCATAGCTTTCTTTGCTTTTTCTTTAGTGTTGATACTCCAGTGATGGTAATCTAAACATTGGTATTTTTCTTCTGTTAGTGAAGAGAACCAATTCAGTTTTCAATGGATTGACCATTAGACCATAATTCTTTGCCCATGTGTTGACCTTTGACAGGGCATATTCTATTTTTCACTAATAGTGGATGGGAATTTACCTGTCGCAAGTAGTACTAGATCATCTGCATAAGCTACTACTTTGACTCCACTATATTTTAATTTTACAAGAATTTCTTTCATAACTAGTATCCAAAGAAGCGGAGAAAGCACCCCTCCCTGGGGTGTTCCTCTGGATGTGGATACTATTAAACGTGATTCTCCAAGTTCTGTATTAATATGCCTATTTTTTAACATGCACATAGTCCAATTTATAATTAAGTTTTCTATATTCAGCTCTACAAGGGCTCTCTTAACTGCATCGTTTTCCACGCCAGTGTCTTAAGATGGCGCTACAGTTCGGGGTGGACCAGGGCCTCAACCAACAAGCTTCTTCCAGCTGGCTTGGTTTCTAGCTAGCTGTCTCCAGTTTCGCACGCCACCTTTTACGCTGTCCACCTCTGGTGCGCTGTCCCACGGGTTTGGATTCAAAGACTTTCCGGGCCGGAGCATTGGTGTCCATTTGCTTCAGGTGACCCAGCTATCTCAGTCATTGGCTTTTCACTTTTATGACTAGGTCGGTGGTGCTGTACAGCCCGTACAGTTCGTTGTTGTATCTTCTTCTCCATTCCGCATCTGTGCAGACAGGACCACAAATCACCCGGAGAATTTTCCTCTCAAAGCTGCTTAACGCGTTCTCATCCACCGTTTACAGTGTCCATGCCTCTGCACCATACATCAGGACCGGGATGATAAGCGTCTTATATAGGGACAGCTTGGTTGCTCGAGAGAGGGATTTGCTTCTCAATTGCCTTCTTAGCCCAAAATAACAGGGACTGGCCAGAGAAATTCTTCGTTTGATCTCAGCACTGGTATTGTTCACTGACAACCTCAAAAATAAATCTGTCTATAGTGGCGTTCTATCCCAGACTTCGGTGTTGGGTGTCCTTTCTTGTTGACAGCATATAACTTCGTTTTGTTTTCATTCACCGTTAAACCCATCCTCTTGGCTTCTTTCTCAATACTCACAAAAGCACCACTGACATCACGCTTTGTTCGTCCGATTATGTCAATGTCGTCAGCGTAAGCGAGTAATTGGACGGACTTTTGAAAGATTGTGCCTCTAGTGTTGACGTGAGAGTTTTACACTGTTTTTTTCAAGAACGATGTTGAAGAACTCGCATGACAGTGCGTCGCCTTGCTTAAAGCCTTTTTTGACATCTCCATCATCATCCTGCACATATGGACGAGTTTGGGTGGGATGCCAAAACTAGACATTGCTCTATATATATATAGCTCGTCTCTATAGATGCTGTCATAAGCGACTTTAAAATCGATGAAAAGGTGGCGGATATAGATTTTAAACTCCTGGGTTTTTTCCTAGATCTGCTGTAGTAGTGCGAATATTTAGTCGATGGTGGACTTCCTGACCTAAAGCCACACTGATACCTATTAGGTTGTTGACGAATAGCTTGAGGCGTTCACAAAGTACGGCAGTGAAGATCTTGTAAGCGATATTAAGAAGACTTATGCCTCTGTAGTTGATGCAGTTCACAGGATCGCTTTTCTTGAGGATCGGGCAAACAATGCTGAGGTTCCATTCATCGGACATGCTTTCCTCCGACCATATTTTGCAGATGAGCTGGTGCATACTCTTAACCAATTCATCGCCAGCCACTTTAAATAGCTCAGCCGCAAGGCCATCAGCTCCAGCGGCTTTATTGGACTTAAGTTTAGATAAAGCTATCTTTACTTCGGGTGGACGGATTTGTTGGCCTACGTCGTCGTCCAGGTTGATTGGTACAATCTGCATGGTAGCGGAATTCGGAATTCGAATACAATTTGCAGAAATGACTTTCCTCAGCACCGACTGCGATTTTACTATGATGTTCCTCTGATCATTCTTGCAGGCTACGGTTCAGGCCTTGTAACCCTGGGAGGTTCCTTTTACTTTTTGGTAAAACTTCCTAACTTCATTCCTCCAATGGCATCCCTCTATTTCCTCGATCGCACGCTTCTCATGCTCTTTCTTTTTCCTTCTTAGAAGCTTGTGTTCCTCTCTCCTTTTCTGCTCGTAAGGCTCGCGAGCACCTCTGGTCCTTCTATGCAGCGCCGCTTTGTATTCCTGTTGTTTAGCTGCATGAACTTGCCGGCATTCTTCGTTGAACCAGGGGCTTCCCTGTGGTGATCGTGTGAGGCCCAGCACGTCAGAGGTGGCATGGCTTCCTGGCTATTCTTCCACAGGTTCTCGATACTTGCAGTTGGTGGCATAGGACTATTTAACAGGGCGCGAGAGACTCGACGGGAAAAGGATCCGGCAATTTCTTGCGACTGTATCCATCCGACGATGAACTTCCTCACAGTGTTTCCCTGCTTTGGCTTTGGTGTGGATGTCCGTAGTACTATCTTGGCTACAACAAAGCCACCGTTGATTCCATCCGGAGAATTCTTCCGCTGCCGTCTGGATACAGGAGAATTGCCTTAGTGGGAACACTCTTCCCCCCCTCTCTCGTTTGCTGCCACCTAAAACCTTCCACAGGGACTGGAATGCACCGCGCCTTCCCTTTGAACATCGTGCAGATGTACCATAGCGTTTAAGCCTGCTGTTTTGAGTGTCACCAGGGGTGTTGTACCTGCTGATGTACCAGAGCGTTTTATCCTGCTGTTTTGAGTGCCACCAGGGGTGTTGTACCTGCTGATGTTCTAGAGCGTTTTAGCTTGCTGTTTTGAGTGCCACCAGGGGTGTTGTACCTGCTGATGTTCTAGAGCGTTTTAGCTTGCTGTTTTGAGTGCCACCAGGGATGTAGTCCCTGCTGATGTACCAGAGCATTTTAGCTTGCTGTTTTGAATGCCACCAAGGCCGTAGTGCCTGCTGATGTACCGGAGCGTGCTCATTTGAAGTGACGCTAAGATCATAATACCGACTGATCCTGTCCCAAACCTGACGTCAGAATAATAGAACCATTTTTAAATGCCGAATAATCAGAAACTATATAACCAGAGTACCCAGATACCCCAGACCAAGCACTGGAATTTAAATCCAAAACTCGATTCATTAGAAACTAGTATAATCGATACAAGCATGCTGCAAGACTAGAATCCAAAAGTGTTAGTCATCCGGATACTTGTGAATCATTCGATTTCTAGAATTAACCGAAGTAACGAACATATTATGTTATAAAGAGTTCTTTTCAATAAAGATTTTGTAATAAAGTTTTAAGACTTTTTCCACTGAAGTTTTGTGTCTTCAGAATGACCATGGCGAGACCGGCAAGAATAACCTCGACAGGAAAGCAAAAAACAAACAAAACATAGTATTTCGTTTCAATCAGCTTTTTAAACAATACGAAAGTACGAGTTCAACAGCAAAGTTTCTTTTCTACGCTTCTTTTTGAGAAGATTTATGTAAAACTTTCTTATATGGGCCTTAAAAATGTATGACTTGCATGAACGGTCCTTAACTACTTAATTAATTCAACAGTCTATCTGTCCTCATTCTATCTAACCATTCCTAGCCAAAAATGAAATAAGATACCCGGCCATTAATAAATTTCATTCTGCATTGAATTTTATTATTTGAAATTACGAACCCATACCATATTTATTCCAAGAAATATTGCATCAAACTATTTATAATAAGATGCATTCCCTTTCTTACGTACTATATTCAACAATCTGATAATAATGTTATTGAAAATCCAATTTACTGCATCACTTATTTTCGTTCACTTAAGGTTTCATGAAACCAGCAATTAATGACGATGTTGTCACTGTAAGTAATTTCGGCTTATTAGACCAAATTGCTGCATTACACTGGATAAAGGAGAATATAGGAGTGTTTGGTGGCGATAAAAACAGTGTCACACTGATGGGACATAGCACTGGAGCAGTATGCGTTAATTACCTGATGGTATCACCTGTTGCATCCGGTATGTATACCTTATGTCCATGGCCATCATGAGTCGAAACTTACTATCTAATTTCCATTTATATTGACTATAATCACTTTCGCAGGACTCTTCCATCGAGCAATTCTGATGTCTGGTTCGGCAATGTCCGATTGGGCTGCTTCGAACAATTCACTACAACTGACTATGCAAATGGCACACAGTTTGAACTGTCCGCTAAACAACTTTAATGAAGAATTGCTAAACTGCATGCGATCGAAACGGTAATTCAATTTGCTATTGATTAACTTAAACATAATTTTGAATGCAATGAAAGTAATCAATTCTATGGTTTGCGTTACGTTTATTAAGTTTTGTTATTTTAGGTTAACTAACACTTATGTTTAATATTTGGTTCTATGCTTTATTTAGATTGTAGAATTAAGACTATTAAGCAAGTATTGGTACCATGGCGAACTTTACCTTAGGATATTGTGGGTTGCTTGTTATCCAAGAGCGTATGCAAGGGTGGGTAGGGAGGGCTACTTGCCTTCAATAATATTGTTTGGGCCCCTTCGGGAGTCCTAAAAAGACGGGTAGATGAAAGCTCGGTACTAATACTTGCTATAAATGCAGGGTAGGTGGGGAAAAAAACGACTATGTAAAGGAACACTGAAATTAAAGCAAAGAATAAAGGAAAGGGAGTAACATAAGGTTCAGGAAGTCGGTTCCTCAGTACCATGTGTCTGACATGGGTGAGCGTCTGGGCTATGGAATGTCGTCATTCAATTTAAATTCGAAACCCCTGGAGTGGCACACTTGTCTCTCTCGAAACTAAATGCTACAAGTACACCCAGAAGCAATCCATTCCAGAGAGACCCTAGACTCAACAGAACACCACCTTCTGGAGTTGATGCCACTATTGCCATACAAAATCCACCAGCTGCTCTGAATGTTTTTCAGGTAGAAATTGGTTCCCTCTCAGAAAGACTTTTTCCCTATGGAGATGTAGAAGTGCCTTGATGTCCTTCAAATCATAAAGGGGGCGTGCTCGAGACAGAAAATATCAGTGTGGATATCAAAATTGGCATCGCATACCTTGAAGAGTCTATTGATAAGATGAAGTGGTCCAAATGAGAAAGGACAACAACTGGGCAACACAATGGCAACACATGAGCACCAATGCAGAGGGACGTAACCGGATAGGAGAACAGACCAGAAAAATAAGCACAGAATCAAGTAACTTTGACCAAAAGGCCACCATGCATCATGCCCACTTCCTAAGAAAGAACGTAGAAGGCCTCACAAATCTCGGAGGCGAAAAGTGGGCAACAAAGAGGAACACCAACTCCATTAAGGAGTCTCGAGGAAGAGCTACGCTAAGGGTGTGATAGCCACACTGCATTTTCTGTCTCGAGTACGCCGCCTTCATGATTTCAAGGACATCAAGGTATTTCTGCATAACCGTAGAGAAATAGTCTTTCTGATTATCATCGTCTGTTTTCTTGGGATGGGAACAAATAGCTTTTTGTTCAGTGATCCTGCTTGTAGATGCCTCGTCTTTCTCTTTTTCTACTACTTACTTACTTATTCGGCTCCCGATCCATGAAGGGGTTCTGCCTGAGATATTGCGGTCTTCCATTGGTCAGTCTCTCGCACACTCCCTCCAGTCATCGAGACCAAGCGCTCTTGCGTCTGTGACCGCCTGATCCCTATAGCTGAGGTTCGATCTTCCTGGTCGTCTCGAACCTGGGGGCTGGAATTCGAAGATTTTCTTGGCTGGAGCGTTGTTGTCTATTCGCTCGATGTGGCCGAGGCACTGTTGTCGACGTGTTTGGCTCTTTGGACTACATCCATATCTTGGTACAGCTCGTACAATTCACGGTTGAATCTTCTCCTCCAATCGCCCTCTTCGCATATAGAACCAAATATCCACCGAAGAATTTTTCTCTCGAAAGTGCCCAGTATCAATTCCCCTTTTTTACTTATCGTCCAGCACTCGGCGCCGTAGAGTAGAACTCTACGTTTTGTAGAGCGTGCACTTTGTCTTTCGGGAAAGGAGTTTTGAACCCATTTGTTTGGCCAAACCGAAGTATAGCAGCGGTTCGCTAGGGTAATTCTTCGTCGGATTTCCACTAAGAAATGATGTTTGTTGCGAGGTAGGTGAACTCCTTAACTACCTCGCAGTTACTGCTACCAACAGTGACGTTTTTTTCTAGCGATGGGCAGATGAGGCTTTGTTTATTGATAGCATATACTTTGTTTTGTCCTCATGCACTTCAAGACCGACGCGTTTCGCCTGTTCATCAATAGCTGTGAATGCTTCAAGTACAGCTCTCTTGGAGCAGCCGATGATGTCGATGTCGTCTGCATAGCCACGCAGTTAAGAAGACCTGTTGAAGATAGTGCCTTTCATGTTAATACCACTCTTGCGCACTATCTGCTCCGGGACTAGGTTGAAGAAATCACATGATAGCGCATCTCCTTGTCTGAACCCTGTAGGTATACGTCTGGAATAACTCGGATGGGCTGTTACCCATTTGCACGTTGCACCGCGTATTTTGTAACGTCATGCGGCATAGCTGGATCAGTTTTTTCGGGCTTCCCGAGTTCCGACATCGCCAATGGAAGCTCTTGGCGACTTTTGCTATCATATGCGGCTTTGTTGTTCTTAAGCTTGTGGATGGCTTTTTTAACATCTTCAGTACTGGGCGCTGGAACTGGATCTTCATTGACTGGTCTTATGCTTCTTTGTTCCTCTGTTGCCTCCTCTACATAATGCCCATTAAGCAGCTGCTGGAAATGCTGCTTAGATACGTCTACAATTCCCTGTGCTTCGGTGACTAGGTTCGCTTTGCTGTTTCGAAGAGCTTGCGTGCCAGTCCTATAACCAGATGCCAGTTGCTTGGCTGTTTTGTAGAACCGGCGGGTGTTGGTGGCGGTGCTAGACTCTTCAAGATACTTGAGCTGAGAGGCTACGGATGCTCTTTTCTTTCTGCGCAGGGTTTTTTCTCTTTCCTTCTCTTTTCACGGTACTCCTCTCTTGCTGCTCTTGTTTTCCGTTGCAGCATTTGCATTCGTGCATTTTCCGTCTCCTGCCTTAATACCGCGCATTCATCGTCATACCACGGGTTCTTTTTTCTGGCTGGTTGATAGCCTATGGTGGTTTCGGCTGTCTCCTTAATGATGTCGCAATATTAGTTCCACTGGTTGTTGACGCTTGTGGCTGGGTGTACGGCAGAGAGTTTCCCGGTCAATTGCTCACTGTAGTCTCTGGCTTTCTCAGATGTGCTAAGGCATGCAATATTGAATTTCTTCCTTTGGGTGGTCTTCGTTTTCTTTTCATTGGGCAGTCGGGCTCTGAACTTTTTCACAACAAGAAAGGGGTCAGAGTCCACGTTTGCACCTCGGAAAGTTCGCATGTCCAAGATGTTCGATGCATACCTTGCGCCAATTAGCACGTGGTCGATTTGGTTGGCGGTTCGACCATCTGGAGATTGCCAGGTTGCTGGGTGTATCCTTCGCCTGGGGAACCTAGTGCTACTTATCACCGTATTACGAGCTGCAGCAAAGTCGGTTAGTCGGATGCCGTTGTCTGTTGTCGTTTCGTGGAGGCTGTGCTTTCCAACTAATCCGCCAATGATTAGTTGGAAAGCGAGCACGACTTTGATATCGTACTCCGGACAGGCTCCGTAGGTTCCGTCCAGGAGGTCGTAAAACTCCTCCTTATTAGACTCCTCAGCTTCATCGGTAGGGGCATGTGCACATATTAGGCTGATGTTTTGGAAGGTAGCTTTGATGCGGATCACAGCCAGGCGATCGCCAATCGGCTTAAAATCGATGACTTTCGGTCCGAATCGATTTCCCACGATGAATCCGCATCCTAGCATGTGCAGTCTTTGATTACAGCTGTAATAAATGTCGCAATCTTTTCTTTTCGTTATTCCTGATCCTATCCATCGTATCTCCTGGATCGCGGTAATATCTGCCTTATACCGCGAGAGGACAGATTCAAGTTTTTGAGTGGCACCTGGCTTGTAGAGTGTCCTTACATTCCAGGTGCATACTCGTAGTTCATAGTCCATGTTCGTTCCGGGTATGGTTGCCATTCGCGTCTCTCTTATAACAATTGTTTTTTTCTGTACTGTGGTCGGGTCGTTAGCCCAACGCACTAACCTCAAATCTAAAGGGCCATGTGCAATTCTTTCCTTGATCAACTCAACATTTGCACTTACAAGTTAAGCAAGTCATGGCATAAAGCCATCAAGACCAGTATCCGGCGGCTACCAATTTGGAGGTATTGTAAGCACTTGATGTGTAGGAAAAGATACAGCTCGAGGCCCCCAGTTCCTACAACATCCAACCACCGCTACATTTCAAGACACTCGAAAAATTTCTTCCAAATTTCGTTATTCGGAATGTTGAATACGAATATTCAATTAATTTTTGACATGTTAAGGCAAATGGAGTAAACTAGTCAAATAGATAGTCAAACTTGATAACACAAACACTCATAGCTCGTCGATCTATACAAATATAAATACCTTTGACTTTAGCTAGACCAATAATTATTTGGTTTATTGAAAAACCAAAAAATTGCTACTCGAACCATCCCGCAGACAATTATAATCCATTTAAACATCATCATCATCGTGTCCTGTAACCCCGGCTGGGGCATAGGGCGTCAACAAAACGTCTCCATCCTTCACGGTCTGCTGCAAGGTACTTTAGCTGTGGCCACGTCCTTCTCTGGGATTCTGCTTCCGCTAAGACAGTTGATTTCCATGTTGTTCTTGGTCTTCCAACCCGCCGTGCACCCTGAGGATTCCATTCAAAGGACTGCTTTGCAATTTCATCGTTTGGTTTCCTCAGTGTGTGACCAATCCAACGCCATTTACGCTTTCTTATGTCGACGTCCAGCCGCTCTTGACTTGTCCTGCGCCACAATTCCTCATTTGATATTATTTGTGGCCAGCGAATCTTTAGGATGTGGCGAAGACAGCGATTCACAAAAGCCTGCAATTTCTTTGAAATGATAGATGTGACTTTCCAGGTTTCACAAACATATAACAGCACGGATTTGACATTGGATTCGAAGAATCTCAACTTAGTGCGTTAGGAGATTTGACTTGATTTCCAGATTGGGGACATAGTACCGAAGGCAGCACGAGCTTTATTTATTCTACTTTTAACGTCGAGATCCGTACCACCGTTTGCAGAAACAATACTGCCAAGGTAGTTAAACTGTTCCACTACTTCAACTGGCGTCTCCTGTAGAAAAATACGCTGCTGTGTGGAGCGGCCTGTGAGCATTATTTTTGTCTTTTTGCTGTTTATTCTTAGACCACTCGACTCTCCCTTCACTTGCAATGTTTGGCACATCCCGTTCAGCCCACTGATGTTATTTGCCAGTAAACATATGTCATCGGCATAGTCTAAATGACTGAGCCTTTCGAACGGTCTCCACTGAATGCCATTTCGCTCAGCTTTACCAACACTGGCCGTCAATACGTCGTCCATCGCCAGCAGGAAGAGAATTGGTGATAAAACATCCCCTTGTCTCACACCCTGTTGCACTACGAAGGAGTCGGATAGCTGCCCATTGTGCAAAACAAAACACCTTGCGTTGTTGTAGGACTCTTTTATAATGGCAACAATTTTTGGTGGAATTCCTCTACCAAGCAACGATCTCCATATACATTCTCGGTTGACTCGATCAAAGGCCTTCTCAAAATCCACGAACATGAGGTAAAGCGGTGATTGAAATTCCATCGACTGCTCGAGGACGATACGCAGGGTGTTGATATGGTCGACACACGATCGACCACTGCGGAAGCCAGCTTGATGCCTCTTGAGTGTAGACTCGATTCTATCCTTTATTCGCTCGAGAATGATGGTTGCCATTAGTTTTGGGAAAACGGACAAAACAGTGATACCACGCCAATTGTTGCAATTCTTTAAGTCACCTTTCTTTGGCAACTTAACAATCACACCATCCTTCCAGTCCCTGGGATAGGTTTCGTTTTCCCAAATGTTTTGTATCAGCGGATGTAAAATACTAGCCGCTGTTACGGGATCGGCTTTCAGGAATTCAGCTGGTATTGCGTCCAGTCCAGCTGCCTTGTTGTTTTTGAGGAGATTTATTGATGTAAGGATTTCCAATTCTGACGGGGGTTCGATGTCAATACCCCTATAGGACCTGCGCATCCCATTTAAACTTTGAACATAATACCTACTCGAATTAAGTTCACTCTCACCATATTCGAGTGTTTATAGAAATATTCAGACCTTGAAATTGAAAAAAAATTATAATATTGCAAAAAAAAAATATTCAAGTTCAATGCAAGCGCGATGGAATCACAATTATTTAAGCATACATACATATACTACATATGTACATACATATATAACTCTGAAAAATTATTAACCGATAACATAAAACCTTTAAAAATAATCTTTATTATTTTTTTTCCTATATAAATCGTAATGTCTGTTTCGCACTTTAAAAACACAACACAAATAAATAATATGTAATGATAAAGAGTAGGGACCTTTTATTTTTATTCTTCCAATTGTCCCTGATTTAGTAAAAATAATAATAAAAAAAAAACATTAAACGAATCGAAAATTAATAACCAATATTTATAGCAGAAGATATTCATTTAAAAATGACAGCATGATTTACTGTATCCATGGAGAAAGGAGGACACATTTTACAGATTGTTCCAATTCCAAAGAAAAATTATATTGCTTGCGATATAAGAGTCGATTCATGTATTTTTCACAGCGTAATGAATAATTTTTTCCTATTGACTAATTGGGTTCTTTTAATCTGATCTGATACACTCCAAAAATGTTCAAGGAGTACTCCAACATCATATGGTTTCTATGGGTTTCAAATAAGGACGTTGACATTGAATCTTCAAGAAAAATTCAATATTTTTTGAGGAATAGCTATTAGACCGAGAGCCGGCAGCAAATTTTGGGAGTGGAGGTATAACCAAAATCAATTAACATGCATGTGTAGATATACGCAATACTATACCAAATCCAACCGTCTGGCAGGTTTTTTTTTCAGCCGGGGGTGGGGGTGAGCGTTAGAAAACGCTAATTTTTCCACTTTTTGTGTTGATGGTATAACCACTTCAATTTATATATAAGCGACAGAGAATTGTGTCCTTATTCCGAATACAAAGGTCCCAGACGATTCACTTTCAGCTTTCCCCTTGCCAGACGCCCCCCAAAGTGGGTGAAAAATCATTTTTTGGAGTTTAAGGTATAACCAAATGAATGATACATCAAAAAATCAGAAAAATTCTTCTGATTGCAAATATATAGGTCCCAGACGTTTTGGTTTCAGCCTTGGCCCTGCCAGACGGCTCTCAAGTATCCAAAAAATGCAAGAAAAATAACTTTTTCTATTTGAGGTATAACCAAATGATTGGTACACCAAAAAATCAGAAAAAATCTCCTGATTATGAAAATATAGGTCTCAGACGTTTTGTTTTCAGCCTTGAGCGTGCCAGACGACATTTCAATGTACTCAAAATGCATTTTTCTAATGTAATTCTCAATGACTTTTTTCTTACCATATATAACCATAAGCTGGTCACACTTACATATTCTGCCATTTTCCCTCCTTATGAGCATATAGGTCCCAGACGTTTTGTGTTCAGCCTTGAGCCTGCCAGACGACATTTCAATATTCTCAAAATGCATTTTTCTAATGTAAGTCTCAATAACTTTTTTCTTTCCATATATAACCATAAGCTGGTCACACTTAAATATTCTGCCATTTTCCCTCCTTACGAGCATATAGGTCCCAGACGTTTTGTTTTCAGCCTTGTACCTACCAGACGACATTTCAATATACTCAAAATGCATTTTTCTAATGTAAGCCTCATTATGTCGTCTGGCAGACTCAAGGCTGAAAACAAAACGTCAGGGACCTATATGCTCGTAATGAGGGAAAATGGCAGAATGTTTTAATGTGACCAGCTTATGGTTATGTATGAAAAGTAAAAAGTTATTGAGACTTACATTAAAAAAATGCATTTTGAGGATATTAAAATGTCGTCTGGCAGGGTCATGACTGAAAACAAAACGTCTGGGACATATATGCTCGTAGTGTGGGAGCATGGCAGAATATTTTACTGTGACAAGCTAATGGTTATATATGGAAAGAAAAAAGTTATTGAGAATTACATTAGAAAAATGCATTTTGAGTACATTGAAATGTCGTCTAGCACGCTCAAGGCTGAAACTAAAACGTCTGGGACCTATATGCTCGTAATGGGGGAGAATGGCAGAATATTTTGATGTGATCAGCTTATGGTTATATATGAAAAGAAAAAAGTTTTTGAGGGTTTCATTAAAAAAATGCATTTTGAGGATACTGAAATGACGTCTGGCAGGGTCATGGCTGAAAACAAAACGTCTGAGACCTATATTTTCATAATCAGGAGATTTTTTCTGATTTTTTGGTGTACCAATCATTTGGTTATACCTCAAATAGAAAAAGTTATTTTTCTTGCATTTTTTGGATACTTGAGAGCCGTCTGGCAGGGCCAAGGCTGAAACCAAAACGTCTGGGACCTATATATTTGCAATCAGAAGAATTTTTCTGATTTTTTGATGTATCATTCATTTGGTTATACCTTAAACTCCAAAAGTTGATTTTTCGCCCACTTTGGGGGGCGTCTGGCAAGGGGAAAGCTGAAAGTGAATCGTCTGGGACCTATGCATTTGGAATAAGGACACAATTCTCTGTATTTTATATATAAATAGAAGTGGTTATACCATCAACACAAAAAGTGGAAAAATTATCGTTTTCAAACGCCCACCCCCACCCCTGGCTGAAAAAAAAAACCTGCCAGACGGTTGGATTTGGTATAGTATTGCGTATATCTACACATGCATGTTAATTAATTTTGGTTATACCTCCACTCCCAAAATTTGCTTCCGGCTCTTAGACTATATGTACATATTATGTAGGTATGTATAAATAACAAAATTAATACGAGTTCCTGGAAAGTGACAAAACTTGCACTTGTTGCAGACATCATCAATTATATTATAAATATGCATCCAAATAATTATTTTTGTCAACTTCCTACTTTAAACACAGCATGTAGATACGCTTTGTATCTTTTGAATAGGTACCTGCTGTTAACTTAATAATAATAATAATAATATAACTTGTGTAGAATAAGAACATGTGTATTAAATTTTCAATTTTATTTTGAATTTGACAGTTATGTGTGTTATTTTTTTCTTGAATTTTTCATTAATCAGATATGAAGAGATCCAGAAAATTCCAACAGCTTTTCCACAATTTTCAACATCTTGGGGTCCTGTCGTTGATGGAAATGTTATTCCAAATCAGCCATACAAAGATATGACCCAGAATGCGGAACTTTTCAGCAGGTTAGTATTATATTTTTATTGATGAATAAAGCATTGGGCTTCAATGTTTTTAATTAAAGTTGTTGTGTGTGGAGGAGTTTTCGAATATGTAGGACAGACTTGCTTCTGTGTTGAAGAAGCTAAGGGCCAGTTTTTTTTCTCAGCTAATAAAATTTAATCAATGATTACTGTGACTGTTAATTCCGTGATTGTGCTTGTTAGCCACAATTTTAGTCAATTAATCCATATCTAGTGTTATTAATTATCGATATTGCTAATCAGCCAATATTGGGTGATAAGCTCAATACATACTCCATTAAACCAGGTTCAGATCCTTTGAGAAACTTATTACAAATTTAACTTACTTACTTTACTTTAGATGGCGCTTACAGTCCAGGGTGGACTACGGCCTCAACCAGCGAGCCCCTCCAGCCGGCTCGGTCCCTAGCTAGCTGCCTCCAGTTGCGCACTCCAAGTTGGTTGAGGTCGTTCTCCACTAGTGTGCGCCATCTAAGGTGGGGTCGTCCTCTGCTGCGCAGACCATCAGGGGTAGATTCGAAGACTCGTCGGGCTGTGTTCGTACGCTCCACTTGTCCCAGCCATCTCAGCCGCTGTATTTTCAGCTTTTTGACCAAGTTGACGTCGCTGTAAAGCCCATAAAATTCATTGTTAAATCTTCACCTCCATACTCCATCGATACAGACTGGACCGAAGATCACCCGAAGAATTTTCCTTTCAAAGCACCCAAGCAGATTCTCTTCCGTTTTTGACAGGGTCCATGCTTCTGCCCCTGATGAAACTAGATAATTATTTATGGAAAACTTGTTGACTTTATTAAATAAAAGACGAAAGGATTTTTAGCTAATAATTCAGTGTGGTTTATTCAAGATATAAAAAGGAAGTAAAAGTGAATAAAAGAAATTACAAAAGAATCATAATGACATAATGGTAAAAGGTATAATAAAGTTTAGGTATGTTAGGTTTTACAAGTTCAATATAGTTCTATGCTTAGTGATGGGTAGTTATTTGTTGGTTTGTCATTTATTACCATCATCCTCTCTTAAATGCAAACCCATTTTAATTGTACAGTATTCGTGCTTTGGCCTAAAAGTAGCTTTGGTTAAGATATCCGCTGTCATCTCATATCAGTTCCTACAAATTTGACTTCTATTTTCTTGGAAGCTATTTTGTCACGTATAAAGTGAAATCTCACATCGATGTGCTTGCTTCGTGCGTGAAAAGAATCTGTTGAGGCAAGCTTGATAGCACTCTGATTGTCACAGTATAGAGTAATTGGAACTTTTTCTAACTCCGGCCATAACTCGTCTTCTAGTTGCTTCAGCCATACTGCTTCCTGCGTGGCACTAGCCAGCGACATGTATTCTGCCTCCATAGTCGAGAGAGCAACCGTCTGCTGCCTTCGTGAAGCCCATGAAATTGCTGCACCCTGGAACATGAATACATAGCCTGTACATGACCTCCTATCTTCAGTATTGGAAGCCCAATCAGCATCGCAGAATCCTGTTATGTTTCCATTTTCGGTTTTCTTAAAAACAAGTTTAAAATCTTTAGTCGCCTTAAGGTATCTCATAACTCTCTTAACAGCAGCCCAGTGTTGAGATTCAGGTCTGGAGTTGAATCTGCTCAACATGTTCACCGCAAAACTTATATCAGGTCTGGTTCCCTGTGAAAGATAAAGCAAATCCGATCGCTTCCTGGTAGGGTACACCTACAAGCAAATCTTCATCCTTTTTTGAACACACAAGTTTGTTGTTTGGATCACTCGGTGAATAGGATATATTGCAGTCAATCATTCTGAACTTCTGTAAAATACGTTCTATGTAAGCTGTTTGATCTAAATATAACTCACCGATGTTCCTATCACGGGTTATTTTAAATCCAATACACTGTTTGGCCTGTCCAATTTCTTTCATTTTAAATTTTGCGCACAAACTCTGCTTCACTGCTTGAACTGTTTCTTGGTTATTGTAAAACAGGAGGAGATCATCCACGTAAATTGCGATGAAAATCATATCAGTTTCTTTGATTTTAAAATAGACGCTTGCATCGGCTTCAAGACTCTTCAATCCAATGTCCTCTAAGACCTTACAAAAAGTTTTATTCCATTGTCGTGATGCCTGCTTGAGTCCGTATATCGCCTTATTCAATTTACAAACTTGGTTTCCCTTTTCGTAGGAAGGTGGTTGATACATATAAATATCTACATCAATGTCACCTTGCAAGAATGCACTTACTGCATCCATTTGCTCAATTAGTAAATCATATTTAACAGCCAGGCCAAAGAGATACCGCATTGAAGTCTGTCTGACCACTGGCGCAAATACTTCATCGTATTCTATACCTTTTCTTTGCTCATAACCCTTTATAACAAGTCTAGCTTTACGTTGCAAAACATTACCAGCATCATCTTCTTTAGTCTTAAAAACCCAGCGACAACCAATTGCTTTTGAATTCTCAGGTAAGTCCGTCAATGACCATGTATTGTTTTCAATAAGTGACTTATACTCTGCATTCATTGCTTCAATCCAAGAGTTGGCATCTTCGCTAGCTAAAGCTTCTTCAATACTATCTGGATCATTTCTTAAGGCATTCTGGCATAGATAAGAAACAGCATTAGTTTTATTTGGTGTCTTTTTGTGTCTTAGTTTTATAGGGCTTTGTCTTAAGCTTTTAACAGTTTCATCAGGAACATAACTCTCGTCATTCGCATGATCATTTCCATTAGAAACATAACTATCATCTGCATCATAAAATGTTTCCTCTGCTGTATGTTTTGGCTTTGATGAATCAGATACATCGTTGGAATTTTCCAATTCCGATAACGGCATGGTTACAAAATCTCTTTTTATTGTATCCTCTAAAAACACTACGTCACGGCTCTTAATTACCTGATTTTTATCTTTATCATATAATCGGTATCCCTTACTGTCCGAGAAATATCCAACAAAGATCAGTTTCTGTGATTTAGGATCCCATTTTTTCCTTTTCTCTTTAGGTACGTGCACCATCACCTCACATCCAAAAATTTTAATATGGCTCAAATTCGGCTTTTTTCCCGACCAAAACTCTTCCGGTGTCTTGTATTCCAATGATTTTGTAGGAGAACGGTTGACAATATAGGCTGCTGTAGAAAGCGCTTCTGCCCAAAAAACTTTCGGCAACCCTGCATTGAGGAGCATACATCTTGCACGTTCTACAAGAGTCCGGTTCATTCGTTCAGACAACCCATTTTGTTCAGGAGTATAGGGATTAGTAGTTTGATGCTGTATTCCTGCCTGTTTTAAGAAAAGTTCAAAATTATTATTTGTATATTCGGTACCATTATCGGTTCTAAGTATCTTTATTTTCGTTTGCAACTGTTTTTCAACTAAGCTTTTAAACTCCTTGAACATATCGAATACATTGGCCTTACTATTCAAAAAATACACAAATACCTTTCTTGAGTAATCATCTATAAATGATAAGAAATACTTTGCCCCTCCAAATGATTTGTTCTCCATCGGTCCACATAAGTCTGAGTGGATAACCTCCAATAACTGAGATGCTCTTGTACCAGTGTGCTTGAATGATTGCCTCGTTTGTTTACTTTCTAGACAGATAGTGCAAACAACATCTTCTCTTTTTGGTGACAGCTTAGCCCCTTCCGCACTTTCATTCAATCTCTGCAAGTCAGAAAAATTAAGATGCCCCATTCTCTGATGCCATAAATAATGATCATTATCTTTGACAACTGATAAGAGAGCGCAATTGTTGTTTTTTGTTGTGTTCAATAAGTACACATTATTTCGTAGTGCTGCTGTCAACATTTCTTTTTTGTTTTGATAAACTGTGCAACCATGTGATTCAAATTTTATTTCACAACCTTTTCTAGCCATTTGACTTACCGATAGTAAATTAGTTGTTAATTCGGGAATATATAAAACATTTCTGACTTGAACCTTGTGCATGGAACCATCTCTTGTTCTGATCTCTATGTCTACTTTTCCGCAGCCTTTGACTTCCAACATCTTGTTATCTGCTACCTTGATGCTACGTACTGGTGGACATCCTATATCGTAGAGCCAGCTTTGATGCTTTGTCATATGCATCGATGCTCCAGAATCTACGTACCAATTGTTGTCTTCAAGATTTGTTGCTGCTGAAAAAGCTGCATAAAACGTGTTATTGTCAAAATTGTTTGTGGAATCGTTTTTTCTTTTGCTGTAGCAATTTTTGCTAATATGTCCATATTTGTTACATTTAAAGCACCGTGGACCTTTACTGGAGGCTCTGTAATTTTGATTTTTATTATTATTAAATTTCTGATTTGTATGATTATAAGTGTTTTTATTGTGTTTAATATAAAATGCCGACGAATCTGATACTTTGACCTCCTGGAGTATTTTCGTCTTTACAGCATCCGCAGTAATTGTCACACCAGAACTTTCCATTGCCATCATCATAGGTTTGTATGAATCGGGTAGGCCAGCGAGGAGCAAAGTTCCAAGCCACTCGTCGCCTACTACAAAGTTTATGTTTCGAAGTTTGTGTGCAGTGGACATGATTTTTGTAACATACTCCTCAACATTACTGCAACTATCTAAGCTTGTTGTTATCAAATCACGCAATAAACCAACCTTTCTTGTAAGCCCGGAGTCATCGAAAGCTTGTTGAAGATTGTCCCACACTTCCTTCGCGGTGTTGGCTTCCTGAATGTGGACAAAAATAGTTGGATCTACCAGCAATATCAACTTTGACTTGGCTTTCACATCTTTTTTCGCGTCAACAGCTTTATCACCTTGTGTTTCAATCGTTTCCCATAATCCCTCATGTTCTAAGTATGCTTTAATGGCAAATTTCCAGGTTGAATAGTTTTCTCTCCCAAGAAGTTTATCGATGTTTGCAGAATGGCTTGCTATCATCTTGAAGCTGATGAAGAAAAATTATATCTAAGGTAAACGTGGCAGAGAATAGAAAAAGAAATTTGGGTTATCTTTTTAAATCGACTTTAATCAAAGTTAATCAACGATATTAAGACAAATTAAATTGATTACTGGGATCTGGGCCCATAACCTGATGAAACTAGATAATTATTTATGGAAAACTTGTTGACTTTATTAAATAAAAGACGAAAGGATTTTTAGCTAATAATTCAGTGTGGTTTATTCAAGATATAAAAAGGAAGTAAAAGTGAATAAAAGAAATTACAAAAGAATCATAATGACATAATGGTAAAAGGTATAATAAAGTTTAGGTATGTTAGGTTTTACAAGTTCAATATAGTTCTATGCTTAGTGATGGGTAGTTATTTGTTGGTTTGTCATTTATTACCATCAGCCCCATACAGTAGAACTGGGATGAAAAGGGTCTTATATAAGGTCTCCTTGATTCTTTGAGAATGGGCTTTACTACTCAAAACAGTGGTTGGCAATGATGCCATTTTGCAATGTAATAGTGGAGCCCAGGTAGACAAAGTCTTTGACGACTTCGAAGATGTTTAGATTCCTTTCTTGATGATAGTCTATACTTCATCTTGTCCTCATTAACAGCCAAGCCCATTTTCACCGCCTCTGATTCAATACTTGCACCGGTAACAGCTCGCTTCGTTCTCCCAATGATGTCAATATCATCTGCATAAGCAAGTAGTTGAACAGACTCTTGAAAAATTGTGCCTCTGTTGTTGACTTGCGAGTTCCGTAGAAATGCTTCAAGTACGATGCTAAAAAGATTGCATGATAACGCGTCGCCTGGCTCAAACCTTTCTCGACATCAAAAGGTGCGGTGGTGTTCTTACCAACTTTAACGGAGCAGCGAGATTTCTCCCTAGTCATCCTGCACAAGCGGACTAGTTTGGCAGGGATGCCGAGATGTGACATGGATCTGTATAGTTCTTCTCTATCTACGCTATCATATGCGATTTTGAAATCGATAAAGAGGTGGTGTGTATCGATTTGAAACTATTGGGTTTGTTCCAAAATCTGTCGTAGCGTCAACATTTGATCAACGCGACAGTTGACTTGCCGGGCCTAAGGCCACACTGATAGGGCTGATCAGATCGTTGACAATCGGTTTTAAGCGATCACAGAGTACAGATGACAGGATTTTGTATGCGACGTTGAGGAGACTTATACTTCTGTAAATGGCACAGGTCAGAGAATCTCCTTTCTTGTGGATGGGGCACACTATACCAAGGTTCCATTTATCGGGCATACTTACATCCGACCAAATTTTGGAGATAAGTTGGTGTGTACTCCCTACCAAGTCATCTCCCCCTGCTTTAAATAGCTCGGCTGGCAGGCTTTCCTTACCAGGAGCCTTGTACGCGTTAAACTTGGCTATTGCTAACCACACTTCGTTTAGGTCGGGTGGACGGAAATGTTGACCATCATCGTCCAGGTTTAATGGAGTCTTCTGTCTTATAGCGGAGTTTTGACCATCTTCACCGTTTAGCAGCCTAGATAAGTGCCGTTTTCAGATCCTCAGCACGGACTGTGTGCCCACCACCATGTTCCCTCTCTCGTCTCGGCAGGCTTCCGTTCTAGCCTTGAAACCCTGGGTAGATTGCCTCACCCTTCGGTAGAACTTTCGAATATCTTCCCTGCCACTGCAGTTCTCAATAGACTCGACTGTCTGCTTTGCATGATCTCTCTTTTTCCTCCTGAGAAGTGGGCGTTTCTTCCTTCGTTTTTGACCGTAGAGCTCCCGGGCTGCATTCTCAGCAGCTCTGGTTGTAGTTTACAACATTCTTTGCTGCATGCACCAGCCTGCATTCTTCATCGAACTAGGGGTTTCATTGTGGTGGCCTAGTGAAACCCAGCACATGAATTGCGGCACTCATGATGGCATTTTGGCAGGGTTTCCACTGATCATCTGCAGATGATGCTGGTAGCGGTCTAGCTGAGAGATTAAGAGAGACATGGTCTGCAAAAATCTTCGCGATCTTTTGCGATTTTAACTTCGTCACGTTAAATCTTTTCACAGCATTCGCTCGGCGTTGTGGCGTCATAAGTATCTTACTTACTTACTTACTTACTTTGGTCCCCGGAACTGTTTCGTCCGTGAGGTTCCCTTTGCGGGTCATAGGGCCTTCACTACTCCTAGGTGCCTTCGTGTACGGTTTCTGCAGATGTACCTCAGCTTTCTCCAACTCTTCCCCAGTTGTGCTGATTCCTCTTCGACCGTTATTTGCCAATTATGTACTTCTAAATCAGCCCACTTGTCTGCCTGGCTGCGTGAGAGGGTTTCATTGCATCGCTTGACCCGCAATGCACTCATGACTTTTTCTTCGAATCGTGCGTCCAGTCCACTGCCACTTACGTCTTCGTAAAAGAATCCATGGTTCCCTTACCTGTCCTAGCATGAAGTTCATCATACGGTTAGGTCAGAAAATCTTCAAGATGTTCCACAGACATCTATTCACGAAAGTTTGCAGCTTTCTTATGACAGCGGATGTTTCTTTTCAAGCGCTGCAGCCATAAAGAAACACCGGACGGAATCAACATTGTTGTTTCTCCATATTTTTTTAACACCATTCCTAACGCAGAATTTACTTTCCCAATTTAGCTGACTATATCTTTCGTTCCCACCATCAGTAGAGACAATACTCCCAACTCTCTCCCATCTCTACTGGTTGTCCAGAGATATCTACTTGGGTAGATGAGGAAGTTCCAACGGTAATCCCTTTTGTTTCTGCCGAATTAATATTAAGCCCAAGGGTTTTTGCTTCTCTCTCCACCCTTGTTGTCATCTGATAGAGATCCATGACCATATAAGAGAATAAGCAAACGTCGGTCGTCCCCGTAGTCCAGGTGTTTGAGGTATGATTGCAAATTTCACTGAATTCGTCCATTTGCAGTCGACAAAACTGCATGCAGCAGGTCGCTTATCACCAACAGAAACAGTATTGGTGTCACTATACAACCCTGTCTAAACACACTTTGGATTTCAAACTCCTCAGACAACCTTTCTTTATGCACGACAATTTGGATCCATTATATCGTCCCCTGATTGCAAGAACTAGGTCTCAATAATAGCAATTAATTTATCCGGTATGCCCCTCCTGCGCAAAGTAAGCCATAGATAAATTCTTTATTGACACTGTCGAACTCTTTTTTAATGCCGATGAACAGCAGGTGAAGTGTTGATCGATGTTCGATGATGATCCGCAAGGTGTTGATGTGGTCCACACAGGAAGATCCAGTGCGGAATACTGCTTGTTTGTCGTCAAGCGTGTCTTCGAGGTGTTTTTATATTTGCTCCAGGACAATGTTTGCTGTTACTTTGGTTTCAGCAGGCAGCACGCAAATTGCTTTCCAGTTTTTGCACTGCGAAAGATCTCCTTTCTTTAGGAGCTTGACAATCATTCCCTTTTTCCACTCTCAGTTTCCAAAACTGTCTTGAAGAATGGGCGCAGGAGCTCACTCGATATTGTTGGCACTGCTCGTAATAGCTCTGCGGGGATACCATCAAGTCCAACTGCTTTGTTTTTTTTTCGGTGCTCTGATTGCAGTTAAGGTTTTTTTTCTACTGAGGATACAGTGCGGGAATTTCTTACAGCGGATGGGTCATTGGATGTTGGGTTGACTTCACTGGAAGAAAAGAAAAGTTCTCCTTCCACCTTTTGAGCTTCGACCTCATCCGAAACTAACCAGGTGTTATTTAAAGCTTTCAGCACCTTTAAGCTCCTCGGTAGCTCTGTTGTCGGCCCTGCTGTCACACCTACTTGCGCCATCTTTTCCTTCTGTTCCCAATGCGTTCATATATTTACGTTTATCACGTTGCACGCTACGATCCTAGCCCAAATTTCTTCGAAAAGCCAGAAATTATCTCAGCCAGGTGGCGATTAAAGCCATTTTCTTAATCACCAAACTGGTCGATCGTTCACGGAATGAGCTAAGAGTAGTCAATGCAACCAACACAATTACCCTAAGATGGTTCCCTGACATAGGGATATTCACGGGAACAAAATGGCGGATGAACTGGCCAAAAGCGGGTCATCTCTTGATCCGAGCCAGATCGAAGTCTCGGTGCTCATGCCACTGGAGTAAGACAAAAGTAGAACACACTTTGAAGCTGCAAATGGCAGGTGGTAATCCATCGACACTTGCCGGGTTTCAAGGAATATATGTCCAAATATTTCAAAGAAAAAAACTGAATTCTTACTCAAGTTAAGCCAGACTCAATGAGCATTCTTAGCAGTGCGGGTATCACGCTGAAATTGTTTAAGGGGAGGAATGCAGCTAGCTACTTCAACAGAGCAACGTTTGAAAAAAATAGCGATAAAACAGTGATAAGCATGAAACATTTCGACGGTGTTCCAACGAAACAAATGTTGACGAGATTGATCCATCACCTATCAGTTTTAACGCTCTATTTTGAATTCTATCCAGTAGGTGCAGTGATGTTTTGGAAGCGCCTGACCAGATATGAGAGTTATACTCTAGCTTTGGGCGTATGTATGCTTTATATATAGTAGCCAGATCAGAAGGGGAAAAATAGTTCTTACATCGTTTAAGGAAACCTTGGCATATCGCAGCATTTTCAGCAATATCTTGTATGTGGTCGTTCCACAAGAGCTGGTCAGTAACGCACATACCAAGAATCGAAAGCTTTTCAGTTTCCTCGATGCAAGTTCCGCTTAAACGACTGGAGACAACTTTGGGTTTTGGATGCATAAAATTCCACACGATTATTAATACCCCATTTGACAATGCTGTTTAAATCTGAATTTAATGAGCTCAACATACTATGCCTTTGCTGCTCCACGTTTGAAGAACATGGAGGTGAATCTGGAAATGAATATGAAAAACCAAGGGTGCTGTCATCTGCGAAGCAGTTTAGTGGATTAGTAGTTTCAGACAAGAGATCATTGATGAAAATAAGAAATACTGTTGGAGACAATACGGAGCCTTGGGGCACACCAGCATTAATTTTGTGAACTTCAGACTTGAAACCGTCCAAAACAACTTGGATTACTAATTACTAATCCGGCGAAGAAGTGATTCGTTGATACCAAAAGTATGCATTTTCGATAAAAGAGATTGATGCCAAGCTCTGTCAAATGCTTTAGAAATATCAAGTGCAACTATTTTGCTTTCTTCAAAACGATGCAATGATTAATTCCACTTTTCGGTTAGAAAAGCCATCAAGTCACCAGTGGATCCGTTACAATGAAAGCCGTACTGACGGTCATTAAGAAGCTTTCGTTATTCAAGATATTTCATAAGCTGACGATTGATCGCGTTTCCATGACCTTGGAAAGAATGGATGTCTGAGTAATTGGTCGGTAATTGGAAGGAGAAGATGAGTCGCCTTTTTTAGGGATTGGCTGCACATATGTCTTTTCCACCCAGACGGAAAGTGGCCTAAGGAATAGGAAAGGTAAGAAAGCTTACGAAGAGGTTTTGCTAAAGTGGAAGAACACACCTTCAAGACAATTGGTGATATACCATCAGGGCCGGCGGATTTCCGAATGTCGAGATCTTTTAATACTCGGGAAACTGTACGGGTACGAAAATGTAATGGTTCCAAAGAGAATTGGACGTTCTCAAGTACAGGTGGGATCCTGTTGCTAACTGGCAGCGTAGAGTTTGCGGCAAATTGTTCTACGAACTCATTTGCCATGTCTATAGAACTAACGACAGGGTTGTCATTGAAGATGAACGTGGGAACCGATGAAGATGATAAGCTATTAATATTCTTAACGAAAGATCAAACATTTTTACTGCCCTTAGGGCATTGCAGTATTTTTAGCTTTATTTTTTGCTCATCCAGAAATTTAGTTCTTAGAATCAAGGCATTGCAGGAATTTCTGGCTTGTTTGAATTTTGTCTGGTTTTCCTCTGTAGGAAAGGTTTTATATAACCGAAAAAACGATTCTCTCACTTTGATAGCTTCCTTGCAGCTAGAGTCAAACCAAGAGTTTTCTTGAAGCTTGATTCTCTTTATTCTGTGAGGAACAAAGAATTTTGAGACCATTAAAGATAACATTGGTTATCATATCTGCACAAGCATCAACGTCTCCATCTAAAAAACACAACGACCAGTTAAAAACACGAAAAAAAGTTGTTGAGTCCTTCCCAGTTGGCTTTTTGGTATTGCCAAACTATTCTTTTCATTATTTTTTCTTTAACTGGGGAACTAGAGCACGAAAAGGTTGCGATATTAAACAATGGTCAGAAGTGCCAAGGGGAGCTAAAACACTAAAACTATATTTTTCGGGGTGAGATATGAGGAACAAGTCGAGGGTGTTAGGGGTCTTACCTGCAACATCAGGTATTCTCGTAGGCTCGTCCACTAGCTGAGTCAGATGGTTGAACTCTGAAAAAATCTCAGCATATCTTCCCTCCGCCGTTGTTAGATTTGAATGGCAAAGCCAATTCGAATTGTGCACATTAAAATCGCTCGTTAGGACGATCTCAGTATGACGATTAAGGAACACTATTGCCTGAATGCAGTCCAAAAGCGCATCAAATTGATTCAAAGTTGCCGTACTGTCTAGGTTGGGGCTGCGATAAACGAAACAATAATGAATGTTATGCTTACAAACATTAAACTTTAGCCACATACCTAATGTTAAATTCCGTGCGGGAACTCTTGTTGAAGTGTGGAAGAGTCTGGTAAGCAACATCTTTCCGGATATAAATGGCGATACCGTAGTGGAGAATGAAAAATGACACTAAACTATACCCAGGTAGGTTGAACTCTGGAGGATCAGAGCTTTCATCAGTATCAATCTTAAGACTTATATAGAGGGTGTCATGATGAAGAAGCAGAAGAGAGCTACTTTCACTTCCTTTACGAATGCACCAGCCTAGCTAGAACCAGAAAAGCGGCCCTTGGAGAATACTTTTTCGACGAAATGGGCGACATCTCTGTCTTGCCACTAAAGAACATCCTAAAATTCATTCAGAACTTAGTATGGTTCAGGGAGGCCCCCCACACCTGAAACTTTCCCTTAACCACCTCCCTATCCCTCCTCACTAACCTCCTATACGCTGGGGAGCGCAACGGATCCGAGTGAGATGGTGCGGCTTGCCGTATTATCACCCCTTCTAACCTAACTAAACCTAGCATTTTTGGAGGTAGGTTCGGTGCTACTGATTGCTATCAATCCTTTTGAAAAGTGGTCCCCTAGTTGTTTGCAAACTGAGGGATCCTTAAGTCTATCAGTAATAGACTTGGACATTCGGGTGTTTTCTTGGGATCTCCGTACTGCAGCTGTGCGTAATCTTACGGTAGCAACTTTTAGATGGTGCTCCCAAGCCATTACCATGTCTGTACCTCTTCTGCTTCGAACTTCCTGGAGACTGTATCTAGATCGTCGATTAGTCATCAATTTGGTTGGAAGTTACTAGTCTGTCTATTGACACCCAACCCAACTGACTCGGTGGCACGTCTTGTGCTCAAACATGGTCGCTCCTATTACAACGCAGTTGGCGTTACAGATATCGGATAACAGTTCGCCATTATTGCATCATCCATCATCATCATTGCCAGCCTTGGCATTCAAGTCTTCAATTACCATTATAATGTCTCCACATTGTGTACTATCATAAACAGCACTCAGCCGGTTATAAAGGGCCTCCTTCTCCTCGACAGAAGAGAACTCGTTGGGAACACTTCAGGATCCTGCTGCCATGAAATTGAGCTCTTGAGAGCTGTTTTGGAAAGCAGCAAACAAACGCCCAATTCTCGGTAACTTCCTGGTGCCTTTTCAGAGTATTGTAGTGCAGTGCTACGAGTTGGAGACTTAAACTTCCCCAAGCCAAACCTTCTTAATTCACTAATCCCTAAGATGTACATCTTATACCGTAGGAATTTTTTCGCTTTTTGGAGGAATCTGACATTTTGAGGGCCTTCACTACCGTTTTCCAGAACCGTCTTAACATTCTAGAAACCATAGAGTAGGTTAGGTTAAATGGGGTGGTGGTACGAGAAGGTCGCATCACCTCACTCGGATCTCAATGGATCCATTGTGCTCCCCTGGGTGTAGGCAAGGTAGGTATAAGGAGGGGGAAGGAAATTGATTATTGGAAGCTTAGGTATGGGGGGCCTCCTTGAACCATCCTGAGTTCTGAGTGAATTTAAGGATGTTTCTTAGTGGCAAACACGAGACGTCGCCCAATTCATCGAAAAAGTATTCTCCGAGGGCTGCCTTTCTAGTTCTGGCTAGGCTGGGGCATTCACAGAGGAAGTGAACTGAGCCCTCCTCCGCCTCTTCATCCTGACACCCTCTACATAAGTCAGATGAGCCGATGCCCATTCTACTTAAGTGGGTACCCATTGTGTTGTGACCCGTTAGGATTCCAACCAATAGGGAGAGTTGAGGCCTGCTTAGCTTGAGTAAATACTCAGTTTTTTTCTTTGAAATATCAGGCCATAAGTTCCTCGAAATACGACAGGTATCAATTGTTGACCATCTATCGCTGGCAACTTTGAGAAAACTCTGGCAGATTCTTCTTTTTTCTTGCTCTAGTGGCATAAGAACCGAGCAGTCGGTTTGGCTCGGACCAAGAGATGATCCGTTTTTGGCCAGTTCATCTGCCATTTCGTTCCCGTATATGTCACGATGTCCTGGGACCCATCGAAGGGTAACTGTATTTGATGCGCTCAGTAATTTCAACTCATCACGACAGCGATCAACCAGTTTTGACTTTGTAACAAATGAGGTAATGGCTTTGATTGCCGCCTGGCTATCAATACAAATGTCAATATTTTTGTTAACTAACTTACATGTGTAAAGGCTCTTTGCAGCTTCACAAACTGCTAGCACTTCTGCTTGAAAGACACTGCAGAAGTCTGGAAGCTTTATTGATCTGTCCAGAGGTGGGTACGCCGAATAAATGCCTGACCCTACCCCTTCGTTAGTTTTTGAGCCGTCCGTGAAGACCGAAACATGATTATCGTTTATGACCCGGTTTTCCGTCCAGGGTGTTCTTGTGGGAATATCTGTTAGGGCTACCGGATTAAAATCAATGTGCGGTAATGTGTAGTCTGTCTGAATGTTTATGTGGGTAAATCTCATAATAGTTCTATGACCGTAAAGGCCCTTTTTCCAATTATTCCATTGTTGAAG
Source organism: Dasysyrphus tricinctus (assembly GCA_963921185.1). Taxonomy (NCBI): domain Eukaryota; kingdom Metazoa; phylum Arthropoda; class Insecta; order Diptera; family Syrphidae; genus Dasysyrphus; species Dasysyrphus tricinctus. The sequence goes on from OY992530.1 coordinate 247,197,441, forward strand.
TCGCAGAGCACTTTTGGCCGCCATCTCTTTCGTAAAAAGATCGAGTGGGGCTAGTGAGAGGAATGTTTCTAGGGCTGCAGTTGGTGTAGTTCTCATGGCACTGGTAGTACCTAAACATGCTAGTCTTTGAATTTTAGTCATGGTTCTAAGATTGGTTGCCTTATCCAAGGCTGGCCACCAAACCAAACATGCGTAAGTTAGGATTGGCCTTATTATGGCTGTGTACATCCAATGAATGGTTTTAGGGCTTGGACCCCATCTTTTACCGAAGATTCTACTGCAAGTATAGAATGCTATTGATGCTTTCTTTTTTCTTTCCTTTATGTTTTCTTTCCAGTTGAGTTTACGATCAATAATCAGACCAAGATATTTTGCCGTACCAGTTATATGGAGCGGTGTCCCATTTATGGTAGGGGGGTTTATATTTGGAATGTTGCGTTTTCTTGTAAACAGAACTAGTTCCGTCTTGAGTGGGTTGACATTAAGTCCACAGCTTTTGGCCCAGTGATTGAGCTTGTTAAGGGATGTTTGTAGGAGGTCGCACAGTGTGGGGACAAATTTCCCTGAGGCCATAATTACAATGTCATCAGCGTATGCCACGACTTTTACCCCGCTGAGACTGAGATTAACATGGATCTGATTAACGACCAGAAGCCAGAGCAAGGGAGATAAGACCCCTCCCTGTGGAGTACCCCTACACGTCCTTACTTTAAGCTTACTATGACCCATTTGTGCATTTACAAGCCTCGACTGAAGCATGGAGTCAATCTAATTTGAGAGCCTTGGATCGATACCTATCGAGTCTAGGGCTTGTCGAATTGCAATGTTTTCAACACTATTGAAGGCCCCTTCTATGTCAAGGAATGCTCCCAAAGTAAATTCCTTGAATTCTATTGATTTCTCAATTGTGCTTACCACCTCATGAAGTGCTGTCTCAACAGATTTGCCCTTCATGTAAGCATGTTGGGCCTGCGAGAGAACATTTTCATTAAGCTTTAAGCGTATGTGAGTTTCTATAAGCCTTTCTAAGGTTTTAAGAAGAAAAGAGGATAGGCTTATTGGCCTGAAATCTTTTGGTTCAGTGTGGGTGGGCTTGCCAGCTTTGGGAATGAATATGACATTGACTTCTCTCCAACTAGAGGGAATATAGGTGATGTTTAGACAACCCCTAAATATTTCCACCAGAATCGGAACTACTATGTCTTTAGAGCTTTGGAGCATAACTGGAAGAATTCCATCAGGCCCTGCAGACTTGTATGCTGAGAAGGAGTCAATGGCCCATGCCACCTTCTTACTATCTACTATTTGATTACCAATGTTATTAGAGATTTCACAAATGGTAGGGCCTCTGTCCACAGGAGGAGTGTCGACGACACATCCTGGGAAGTGAGTGCTCATAAGTGATTCTAAAGTCTCAGAGCAGGAGTCTGTCCAGGTATTATCCGGTCTTTTAAGAAAGCCCGGAGCAGCATCATTTGTAGACTCTATGTCTGTACAGAATTTTTGCCAGGCTGCTCTTTTTGCATAAGTTGTTCGGTTTTTGTATTCTCTTTTACTGATCTTGAACAAGTCCCAATCAGTAGGTTCGTTACTATATTTAGCTCTATTAAAAAGCCTCCTTGAATTTTTCCGCAGGATGGATAGTTCCTTGGACCACCACACGGGGTTGAGCTTTCTCTTTCCTTTGGTTATGGGGCAAGAACTTTCGTAAGCAATGTGAATTGCTGACGTTAGTTCACTGACATTTTTTTCAATATCTGAGCTGCTTAGCATAGGTCGATTTTCATAGGGGCCCAAAGATAAGGCCATTCTTGTATTGAAGGCTTCCCAGTTGGTTTTCCTGGGGTTTCTATAGGGCTTTGGATTATCTAAGTTGTGTTCTAATTGGAATGTTATCATTCTATGGTCTGAGAATGTAACATTACTTGAGACTTTCCAGTTACTGATTGCAATGGAATCAGAGTTAGTGGAAAGTGTCACGTCGAGCATTTCTCTTCTACTTCTAGTAATGAATGTTGGTTCATTACCTCTATTTAAAATCAAAAAATTGTTCTTAATTATAAATTCAAAAAGTGACTCACCTCTTGCATTGGTATCAGAACTACCCCACTGTAGATGATGGGCATTGGCGTCGCAGCATGCTATCAGGTCCCAGCCGTTCCTACCTGTTGTTACAGCGAGGTCTTCAAAGGCATGTGATGGAGGTGGCGTCGCGTCGGTTCGTCGCCTGGCATGTAAGCGGAGGCTAAGATCAGGGGCGGTGCCCCGTCCCTTTCGCACTTCACTGCTGTAATGTCTCTACTACAATGGGGAGATAAGAGAAAGAGATTTAGATTCTTTTTCGCTACTATGCAGGTGCGATAGTTACCTCCCAACTAACAATTTAAGTTGTTTAAGTGTCAATACAAGCTATTTTCTGACTTGTCTAGAAACTTAAATTAGCCTTATGCAAATCATTTTGGCGCACATTGAAGAAGCTATTTGATTCCCTTTCGTCACAAGTCCTATGCAATTAAATAGCTTTCCAACAACATTGTAAAAAGGTCTTAAAAAGACAAAATATTGCTCAACTAAACAAGTAAGTCTTGTATAATAAGGCATTGAATAGGCCATACAAACATTTTACATTTAGGCCTTATAAAAGCCACTCAATGCAGGTGTAATAAAAGAAATTTGCTTGCTTGGAATTATTTCATTTAATTTTTATTATTTTTATTTTGTGAGTTTATTTTCTGTACGGGAGTTTGGATAACGTTTTTCTATATTCTGAAATGATAAGAATATTATTTAATTTATAAAAATGTTACCTACTTTTCCGAGGATTGAACTCGCATCCCTCTAATCACATATCCAGCACGCTACCCACTACGCCAATTCGTAATTCAGAAGGTGTATGCTAAAATTCTAATGAGTTGATACTTGTGCCTGTACAATCTTACCAGCAATATACAGGTAGTTAAGGTCACGTTTTGGACTTAAAAAAAATTCACTCCAGATTTTAATCCTAATAATACGATGACAGAGAACATCTACAAATATGTATATATTTGCAGATGAGTCATCTAGCCAAATTCATACTGATATTATAATACGATTTTCTTGATATTTGTTACTTTTTTTAAGTTTAAAAAGTGTGAATCAATTAATTCTTGAAGGGTTTGAAAGAAGAAATAAACAAAAACATACGAGTTTATATAGTTATGTATGTAGGTATAAATCTTAAACGATTGTTTCTCTATTATTATGTGAAGCTACATAACCATTTGATCACACTTTATACTTCTATTTCTATCAAATCACAATTTGAAAAATAAATTTTCTCGTTAAGGAAAAAACTTAATTATAACAGCAAGTACGTGCGACTCGTTGGTGTATGTTTTGTGTCCACAGGTAGGGTAGCTTACTGAAGAAGGTAATCATTTCAATAAGTTTGCTACTTACATTCTATAAAAACTATATATTTCATCATAGATGTGCACAGCTGTCACAACCCATACGAAATAGCTCACGAAATGAGACAATAATTTCATTAAGTTTGTCACAAACGTTTTATAAAAACTATACATTTCCTCGAGTAGGTACACAGCAACACAGCTGTCACAAGCCAAACAAAATAGCTCACCAAAGAAGACAATCATTTGATTAAGTTTGCTACTAACATTTTATAAAAACTATTAATTTCCTCACGGAGGGATACAGCTGTTATACAAACAAAACTATATAGCTCACCAAAAAAGGCAATAATTTCAATAAGTTTGCTTTAAAACTTTTATTTTATTTTTAAATGATTTAATGCCGAATTCCTTAAAATCATTTCAGAACGATTTTTGGTTTAATGGAATTTGTAAAAATTAAATTTTTTTATGTGGGAATGTGTGTGCCATTTGTCAGTAGATATGAGGCAAAAAGCAAACACACTTATGCGCATACAAATTCATATCAAACATTCAAAAGTGCATTAATTTTTTCGCATTGTTTTGTAAGATTAAAAACAAATATATTTACGAAAAAAGTTGCAAAAATAAACAAAATAGTTATGCATTCATTAAAATTAAGAAAAAATAAACACAAATTCTATCAAGAAACACATCAATCGAGGAACACATCGGCGAGCGCGCACTTCATAGTGTTAATCGACTTTGGACACTTGAAATCGAAGTTCATTGATGTTTTGATAACTTCTTATTAATTATTCACTATTTTTTGACGAATTAGGTTTTTTAATAAAATATTTGTTTTTAATCTTTTCAATTTAATGACGAACACTTTAGAATATTTGTTACACCCGCTGCAGAATATTTTCAACTCCAGAGAAATGTCAAATCTTGCTGCTGTGTGCTGTGTAGCAAGCTTTTTAGTAAAGCCGTTTACGAATTTATTTTGTTTACTTTCAGTAAAACAACTTGGGGAGGCCTTAAACAAGGCTTTTATACTTAAGTATACAAGCCTTATGTATAACTTGCTAATTTCATTTTAAAAGGCATTAAACAGGCTATAAACAAAAATAAATATTGGAAAATGGTGGAATTGTATATGAAAGCCTTATATTAGTTCTATGTGAGCTATAGCTTATCAGATTTTAAAAATCGGACCTAATACAAGTTAAATTGTTAGTTGGGCTTCTAGAGGCCCTTTTTTGAAGTACAGGATATACTCTTTGGACCTAAGTCCGCATATTTGGCCACTGTTAATCCATGGCCCCTGTACCAGGGCAATGTCAACGTTTTCTTTCAATAGATAGGAGGTTAAGGTGGCAGAGGCCAACTTACTGTGCTGTAGATTTAGTTGTAGCACTTTCATCATTTTTTTCTTTATTTTGTAAGTTGACAACCGTTACCGGTCTCACCTTTACCTCATTGATGCCGATACAAAGCTTATACCCTCTAGATGGAAGCAGAGCCATCGTTTCATGGTTGAGCATGAGAATAGCTTCCTGGCCTGTTTTGGTAGGCTCTTCCATCTCCATGACCTGCCAATCGGCGTTCGGAAGGTCAGGATTGAGTCTTCTTAGGAAGTTCAATAGCCTTTCCTTCGTCATGCGCGGGCCCGGGATATTTATTCGGACTTTGGGTCTGGTGGGGAGGTCATTTTTGAATGCTACTTTTAGGGTTGTCCCTTCAAGCAAGTCTTTCATTTCTTCAATCTTCGTTCTAAGCCAGTTAAGAGTGTATTCATCACGGCACGTGAGAATCTTAAACCCTTTGAACGTCGACAAAGGCCCGAATTTTGGCAAAGTGTTGGTAGAGGAGAGCACTTCATCGCTTACGCGATCAAGCAACTTTTCCTCCACCTGAGCCCACTGCTCATCACTAAGCTTTCTATCCGAGCTCCCTTCATTGATAACGGCCACCTGAAGGCTCTCTTTTATCAAATCAGCTAGCGTGCCTGCATTATTTGCGGTCTTAGGCTTCTTATTTGCTGTGATCGGAGGGGGAGTCGAGTCATTGTGCCTGTTTCTTTTCCTATGACTACTTGGATCAGCGTTATCGACCCTTGAGTGTTTCGGACCACTGAAAGTAAGTCTTCCAGAGATCGTTCGCACCTGTGGGTTGCTGCCTTTCGTCGTCTGGGAAGAGGAGGCACCCTGGTCTTTAATTTCTTTGTTGCTGTCATCCGCTTTAGGTCCGAATGGGGGCTTGTTATTGGCCTCTAGTTTTGCTAGAAGCTTTTGGGCCCAGCTCAATCTTTTCCAGTCTCGCAGATTTAGCTTTTTTGGGTCGCATTGGCCATACCTTCGTACGGCTCTCCTGGCATTCTCGATCCTTTTGTATTCCGGATCCTGTTTCCCTTCCTTGTTCTGCTTATTAGGATGCACCAGTTTCTCCTTGATCGGGTTTGGCCCATGCGGGCTTCGACCTTCGGAGGTGGTATGCAGCAAGGTGCTAGAACACCCTGCGCCATCCGCGCAGACTTCGGTTGGTACGCTGAATCCGGAACCTTTGGGAGTTGAGGTGACATTGGCACCCGACAATGTCAGGGTTTTGGCCAAAGATTCGCCTTGGGAGTGTTTGTTCCGCTGTCCCATAGCAGGGTTTTCAGCCCCCGTGACATCTGCGTCCGAGCTGTCTGAGCTGGCGAATGATTGATAGTCATCTTCGAGGAGTGTATTCTCCTCGTCTGACGCCATCACTCCTTCGTCAGCCCCCACAGCCCCAACGTCAGAGTCAAGGAAGTCCATGAGATCCTTAGAAAGGACATCATCAACCTCATTGGCACCACTGCTAGGGTCAGGATTGCCGTCTTTGGCATTTTTTTGTTGTTGATGGATATTTTGTGTCACTGGCGACTTATCCTCTTTCGAGGCCAAGCCATCGCCGACAGCCGTGACTACTGCCGACTCTTGAGCGTATATCCCCACTCGAGTTTTATTTTCTTTATACTGACTTTTATCCATATTGTTCATTAGATTAACATCTCTGTTTTGTTGTTGGTTTGCTTGCTTGCATGACACTGCAGCTGGGTTGCTGAAGGGTCAAACGTAAGCCCCCCCACCACGACAAGGTGAAACCTCGGGGGGGGGGGGGGGAAAAAACCATAGAGTAATGTAGATAATTGGACCACCACGAGGAGGCAAAACAAGCACTTTATCGTGGCTGATTTTTGAGCTTCTGACACAGACCAAGTTTTGAGCAATCAAGAGCTACCCAATCAGCCACAGTGCAGGTCGTCCAAAAATATGTCAAATTTTTAAAGGACTTTTACTGTTTTTATCCATAAAATGCCTCGAAAACTGGATAAGTATTTGTTTAGTTTTCATAATATAATTAAAAATTCCTCTAGTGCAACAAGCAACAGAGTAATGAATGAAGGGATTTTTAATAGTTAAATAATAGTCAATCCTCGCTTAACACCTAAATGCACATTCTGAAATTCACTCCCGTCTCCATTGTTATCATTCTCAGTAAAACTAACGTTCTTCATAGTGCTTTGGTCTTTTTGATTTTCATTTTAAAATATGACAAAGGGGATTTTTTCTTATTATAATGAGGAGTTTCCTCTTAACTTAAGAATCCACCGTAGCTATGTACATAATCTGCACTTTAACCCCTTTTGATGCTTTCTTATAGAACTTCATTAATTTTGTTCTTAAATTTTAAAACACACATTTCTCGTTTGAAACCAGAGGTTAAAATAACACTGTTATGATTTTAAGTTGCGAGAACAAAAAAAAATTAATATTAGATCCTGTGCAATTATTCTTCTTCAACTCGTTTAGTCTTCGCATTGTGCATAAATTACCCTTTTTCAAATTATCCTAGAATTAATAGCATCTTGTTGCGTAGAAAAAACTATGTTGAAAATACGTCCTTCGTTTTTCTTTTTCAAATATATTCGTAGATATTTTTTTTGTGGTAACTTTATTCGTAATAACTTATTATAAGGCACATAGGATAGGTAGGTACCTGTCTTTAATTTTATTCTAGAAGCTAGAGATGTTGAGAAATGTGGTAGAACACAAGGCTCTTGTTTTATAGTTCAAGCTGACAGATTCTTTTGCACGAACACCACATGGAAACCCCTGGTTCGATGAAGAATGCCGGCAAGTACATGCAGCCAAACAACAGGCATACAAAGCGGTGCTGTATAGAAGAACAAGAGCTGCTCGCGAGCTCTACAAGCAGAAGATGAGGGACGAACACAAGCTTCTAAGAAGGAAAAACAAAGAGCATGAGAAGCGCACGATCGAGGAAATAGAAAGATGCCATTGCAGGAATGAAGTTCGGAAGTTTAGTTCGGAAAAGTAAAAGGAAGGTTACATGGCCCGAACCGAAGCCTGCAAGGATGATCAGGGGAACATCGTAATAGAATCGCAGTTGTTGCTGAGGATATGGAAAAATTATCTCTGCAAATTGTATAACGGCGATGACGAACTGAATTCAGCTACCACCATTCAACCTGGACGACGTAGGCCAACGATTCCGTCCACCGGTCTCGACGAAGTATAAAGATAGCTATATCTAAACTTATGTCCAATAATGCTGCTGGAGTTGATGGCCTTGTGGCTGAGCTATTCATAGTGGCCCTCGATGAATTGGTTAGGAGTATGCACCAGCTCATTTGCAAAATATGGTATGTTTGCCCGATCCTCAAGAAAGGCGATCCTCTAGACTGCATCAAACAGAGGCATCAGTCTTCTTAATATCGCCTACAAGATCTTCTCTGCCGTACTTTGTGAACGCCTGAAGCCATTTGTCAACAACCTGATAGGTCCATATCAGTGTGGCCTTAGGCCAAGGAAGTCCATATTCGCACTAAGGCAAATCTTGGGGAAAACCCAGGAGTTTCATATCGATATCCATTACCTTTTCATTGATGTCAAGGCCGCGTATGACAGCATCTATAGACACGAGCTATATAGAGCAATGATTAGTTTTGGCATCCCTGCCAAACTCGTCCGTTTGTGCATGATGACGATGGAGAATGCACGCTGCTCCATAAAGGTCAGCAAAGGCCTCACGACACCTCTGATGTCAATAAAAGGCCTTAGGCAAGGCGACGCACTGTCATGTGACTGCTTCAGCATCGTTCTCGAAAGAAAAGTGCAAAACTCTCACGTCAACACTAGAGGCACAATCTATCAAAAGTCCGTCCAATTACTTGCTTACGCTGACAACATTGACATAATCGGACGAACTAAGTGAGATGTCAGTGGTGCTTTCGTGAGTATTGAGAAGGACGCCAAGAAGATGGTTTTAACGGTGAATGAAAGCAAAACGAAATATATGCTGTCAACAAGAAAGGACACCCAACACCGACGCCTTGGACAGAACGACACTATAGACAGCTATAACTTTGAGGTGGTCAGAGACTTTGTCTACCTAGGATCTGCTATAAGCTTCTCAGTGCTGTGATCAAACGAAGAATAACTCTTGCCAATCGCTGTTTCTTTGGGCTTAGAAGGTAATTGAGAAGCAAAGCCCTCTCTTAAGCAACTAAACTTTCCCTGTATAAGACGCTTATCATTCCGATAATGTTTAAGAAGATACAACAATGGACTGTGCAGGCTGTACAGCGACACCGACCTCGCAACAAAAATTAAAAGCCAACGACTCAGATGGCTGGGTCACCTTGAGCGAATGGACACCAATGCTCCGGCCCAGAAAGTCTTTGAATCCAACCCCGTGGGACAGCGCAGTAGAGGTGGACAGCGTAAAAGGTGGCGCACTCAAGTGGAAGTGGACCTTAACCAACTTGGCATGCGAAAAAGAAGACAGCTAGCTAGAAACCAAGCCAGTTTGAAGAAGCTTGTTGGTTGAGTCCCTGGGATCTGGGCCCCGGACCGTAGCGCCACCTTAAGTTATCCCATTTTCGTCGCATCCGATTCAACACTGGCACCAACCACCCACAACTCACTTAGCTCTGGAGATAATGTCATTATCATCTGCGTATTATACAAGTAGTTGAATGGAATTTTGATTAATGGTACCAGTGGGGTTGACGATAACGGTGTTTTCTTGCTTTAGACGTTTCGCAACATCAAAGGGATCGGTGATGTTCTTACCGACTTTGATGGAGTTGGATCCATCGTCATCCTGCACAAGCGGACGTGTTTGGCAGGGATGCTGAGGTAAGACATGGCTCTGCATCTGCATAATTCGTCTCTATCCACACAGAAATTCATCAGCACTAGCAGCCTTGTACGATTTATGCTTGGAAATCGCTAACCACACTTCATCGACGTCAGATGAATGAAAATGTTGGCCATGATCTTAAATAAAATAAAATGAAAAAAATAATTCCTTCCTGATCCTTAGCACTGACTCTGTATCTACTATCATGTTCCCGTTCTCATCTCGATGGGCTTCCGTTCTGGTTTTGTAGCCTTGGAAAGATCGTTTCACCCTTTATTAGAACTTACGAATATCACCCCTGCTAGTAAAGTCCTCGATAGACCTCTCGCTTCTCGTCCTCTTCTTTTTTCTTCCTGAGAAGTCGACGCTCCTCCCTTCTTTTATGCCCGTAGAGCCCTCGGGCTGCTTTCTCAGCAGCTTTAGTTCTCGTCTGCAGTATTGTTTGATACACTTCATTCTTAGCTTCATGCGCCAGGCGTCACTCTTCATCGAACCACAGGTTTGTTGTGGTCGCCTAGTGAAGCCCAGCACTTTTATTGACTTGTTGTTGACAATGTCTCCATAGGTCCTCTGTACTTGATGCTGGTGGCGGGTCTCCTGATAGATTCCCGGTTGGAAAAGTTCTGAGTATATCTTGTGTACGTCAAATTTCAGGCACACATCATATGTGCTCTTGAGGAGATCGTAGAATATATCTTTGGTTGAGTCTTATCTCTTTTCCGTGGGGGCGTGGATGCAGATCAGCATGATGTTCATAAATTTGGCTTTGATGTGGATTGTGACCAGGCACTTGCTTACACTTTATAGCTAAAGTCTTCATCTTATCACAAGCCCACAACCAAATAGCCGCTGACCCTGCACTTTATACTCTTACTCGTAACAATTTCCGTTGGAGTAGCCTATATAAATTGTTCACCAAGTAGTTCAGCTTTACTGGGACTGTAGACGCCATCGTTGATTACATCTCGAGAGCATATTCAAAACCATGCAATCGTTAGGGTGGCTTGGTGGGAACACTCTTTCGTTGCAGGGTAATTAGTAGCAACAGTCTGCCTTACTTCAACTTGTCGACCATGGGAGGCCCTTTCCGATGAGACTAGTTCCACAATCACATAGCTCTAGTTTTCATCGTAATAGTTGCCGTCAGCTCCACCGCTGCAACAAGGCTTACTCCGCTTAGGGCATTTCCTTTAATATATACTCTCAAACCGTTCAGACAGCTTGTCTAGCAAGTACTTTGGACTGCAAAAACTCGTCTGGCACCTTCAATTTTTTTGCCGAGTCCAAACGGCTAAATGAGAAGCACTTATTCATGACAAGTATATTCTTGGAATATTTGTCAGTTCCTCGCAAGAGGTAGTACTTCGGAAAAAACATTTCTGTTTTTAGGTGGCATTGGCTGGGAATCGAACCCAGACCTTCGGCTTGACAGTCCAAGGCACTTACCATTTTACCACGAAGTACTACTAAAGAATAAGCTTACATATATTCAAAAATTTTGAAAATATTATATGGCAACCCCTAAACTGCTAAAAATTTGGGATATAATTATTATTTTTGACTTAACTGGTCATGGATGTAGCTTACACTCAATTTGAACTTATCAATGAGTGTCAAGTTAGCAAAGCAACTTCAACGATTCGAAAAATAGTTTGATGGATAATTTGCCGTTAACTAGTTGTTAATTAGTTGTGAAAATTTCGAATTTGTCGTTCAATGTTTTCTATGTCGAAAATCAGTAAAAATTTCTTATACCTGATGGTTTATGGCTAAATAATTTGCCGTTAATTAGTCATTAATTAGCTGTGACAAATTCAATTTGATCGTGCAATGTTTTCTATGTTTTTTTGGGGTGCTTTGCTTACTTGATATCAAGTTAGCAAAGAAACTCTCACGAATCATAAAATGGATAGGTTCATAATTTGTCGTTAATTAGTTGGGACAGTTTTGAATTTGTCGTTCTATGTTTTCTATGTTTTTTTTTTGAAAAGTGGTAAAAACGTGCTTAATAATTTGCCGTTAATTTGTCGTTAATTAGTTGTGAAAAAATCAATTTTGTCATGCGATGTTTTCTATGTGTTCTTGGTTTATTTGTTTTCTATGAGTGTCAAGCTAGCAAAGAAACTTTGATGAATCGAAAAATGGGTAGGGGTATAATTTGCCGTTAATTAGTTGTGGCAATTTCGAATTTGTCGTTGAATGCTTTCTATGTTTTTTCGGGTGCTTTGCTAACTTGACATAACTCGAAAAGCGGTAAAAACTTTGTATACTAAATGTTTTACGGCTTGATAATTTGCCGTTAGTAATTTTTGATTAGATGTGAAAAATTGAATTCAATCGTGCAATGTTTTCTATGTTATTGTGCTCCTTTACCAGCTTGATAAGTAGGCGAAGCACCACCAAAAAAAGGGGTAAAAACTGCTAATACCGAATGGTTAATAATTTGTCATTAATTAGTCTTAAATTAGTTATGATAGTTTCGAATTTGTTGTGCAATGTTTTTTACGTTTTTTTTTGGTTCCTTGCTAACTTGACATTGAGTTAGCATAGCACCACCTCCATAAGTTTTGGCAATCTCGAACTTTTCGTTCTATGTTTTCTATGTTTTTTTTTTTTTTAATAAATTCTTTTTTTTTAATTCTTTGGAGAAATGCATTTTAAAATATAAATTTTACTATTTACAAAAAAGGATTTCAGATTTTCGAGTTATAAGCAAAAAACCAAAAAGGATGCTTTTTCCCCCCTTCAAAACTACCTCTAATCTAATAGCACTTCGCGGATATCTCATCTTCAATGACCCATTTAATGATTTGTACAATAAAAACCCATGACCGTCTTAGGGCCAGTTTTTCAGTACAGGGTTCACTCTGAGTTAAATCAGAGTTGGCTAATCCTGAAAATAAATTAACCCTGAGTTAACAAAGGAACTGTTATTCAGTTGACGATTAACTTTATCTTTCAGGTGTTAAATTTCTAGGACCAAAGATGTGCGACACTTTGGATATCACTTTTCTACGGCTTTTACGCATCGAAATAGAGGTGGTGCCACAACGGAATTGCAATTGCACTTCCAATATCAAAATCGAGATGAAGCCACAACTAAAAAGGCCCTCTTTTTGGTCCCAGAGTTAACTCACCAAATAAGGTGAGTTAACTCGGAGTAAACTTCGGATTTCAATTGACTGAAAAAACTCAGATTCAACCCAGAGACTAGGATGATCTCGCACTGAAAAACTGGCCCTTAGGGCTAGTTTTTTCTATCAGGGTATATCCCTACTCTGAGTTAGCTAATCCTGAAAATAAATTAACCCTGAGTTTACTCAGGAAGTTTTTCACTTGAGGATTAACTTAATCTTTCAGCTGTCAAAATTCTAGGGCCAACGATGTGCGACACTATGGATATCACTCTTTTACGCCTTTTAATTATGTGAATAGAAATGTCGCCACAACGGAATTTCACTGGCAATAACCTTTAATATCGAAATCGAGATGGTGCCACAGCTGAAAAGGCCCTCAATTTGGTCCCAAATTAGATGAGTTAACTTAGAGTCAACTTAGGATTTCAATTGACCTAAAAACATGTTTCTGGAGTTAACTCAGGTTTAACTCCGAGACTAGGATGATCTCGCACTGAAAAACTGGCCCTTAGTGTCCCGTTTCTTATGAAATAATCAATATACCTATCAAGTGACAAAAGAGATTTGATAATAATAATTGACAGTTTTTTCCAGGCCGACCATATGTCTGACTCAGAAATGTATATCTATTTTTTTTAAGCAGTATAGTACCATATTATGTTCAACAAAATACGAACCAATAAGTCCTTCTAAAGCAAAATATGCAACACTACCTTCCCGACCATAACCATCAATTAATTTGGCAGTCAAACTGCAAAAAAAAATAGCACTCAAAGCAAGTCTTAAAGATACTTTAAGAATCCTTTACATTAATTCAACTTTTTTACTGAGGTGTGCAAAGTTGAATGAAACACCATTATAGATACTTTTTTGCTTAAAAGTACCTACCTATGTGAGGTGAGGAATGAAGGTATAACAAATGAAAAAAAGAACGTAATGGTATAAGTTGTAATTGAAAACTCACTTCATCACAAAAATAATTCATCACCTCTAGGTGAAGAAATCCTTTCAAAGCCTTTTTGAACTATTAATTAAGTAAATGAAAAGAATCTTGACATTAAATGCACATTTCGTTTCTTTTTTTTTTATATACATTTTACCAGGTATGATTTATTATTTGGCATGACAGAGGTGGAGTCCTATCACACATTAAATGCACCACAACTCGAGGATGGAATGCAGGAGCACGAGCGAGATAATTTATTGCGTTTTTACATGCAAAGTCGTTTTGACATCCGTCCAGATCTGGCATTGGCTGCTACGATTAAAAAGTAAGTATATTGTGCTGTACCTTATGGTTTGAGCTTTTTGTTTCTTTTTTTTTTTAAAGGACATATCATTCGGGGTGTTATAAAAATTATAAATAGTTTTTAATTGAAACTTCCATTAAATTAAATTAAATTTAGAAGTCTGTTTCTGTACCTAATAGGATTGGATGAAACCATGTTAAAATGAATGCTTATAGTAGTTAGAAGGATACGCATTGGCTTAGCTCTTATAGTTTAAATGAAATTTGATTTTTTTGCGAAAAATTACAACTTTCAGCAGACAATCAAACTTAACCCTTCTAAACTTTATAGACCGCAGGACACAGCTTTTTTGTTTTTCATATTCTATTTCCTTGGAGTTAATCCTCAGTGAACTACAGAAAAGGCGATCCTGCAAGAAATATCGAGGCATATCCCTGATATCCTCACATAGAAGTAGGGACCTACTTATCCAACGTACTGTGTGAGCGTTTTGGAATCGTTGTGCAACACTATATAATCGGCAATTACCAGTGTGGCTTCTGGCCAGGCAGATCGACCATAGGTCCATCCATAGACCCACTCTCAGACAAATCCTGCAAAAGACCAAAGATTTTTAAGTTGAGACTCACCATCTATTCATTGCCAAGGTGGCAACACTGTCAGAAGGACAAGAGAAGGATTGCCACAATCCCGAAATGTTGCTTATAAATCGAAAACCAAGGGTCGGACGATGGCCCGAGAACTCCTGTTGGATTCAGCACCCTTGAAACCATAGGATCACATAATTGATTTTTTCCCACCCCTCCCCTTGCACGAAGGGGGTGAAAAAAGTAGTTTTCGGATAGAAAATTTGAAAAGCCAATAAAAGTTGGAAAATATTTTTACTAATAAAATTTAAAGATGGTGTCGACGCAGAATTTCACAATCTACTACATTACACCCAGAGTTAATTAAAAACCTGCTTTGGTTTTTTTTAAAAGCCACTTTCAAAGTGCTGGGGAGGGGGGATATGAAAGATTAACAAACTTAAATACTTATCTTGGAATAATATAAGCATATGACACATGTTTTAAGGGTATTTTTTAATGCCCAATCTTACTAAATCAGAATGAACTCGATACAAATACCTTTAAAAAAGTTATAGTCTTCTTTATAAATAATGACCGACTAATTTCAACAGCATTGACACGAAACTTGGTCCACATATTTCATTTGTCATAAGCAACAAGAATCAAAGGAGTTTACAAAAATATTTGTTGCGAAAGGGTGTTTCTTTCAATGAATTAGAAAAATTTTGAACTACTACCACCCCCTTCGTGCAAGGGGAGGGGTGGGAGGAAAACAATAATGTGGTCCTATGGTTTCAAGGATGCTGAATCCAACGAGAGTTGCCACCTTGGCAACACTTCTTAAAAGTAAAGTTAGGACATGAACTATAAGTGTACTAAGGCTCAACCTGTCAGGTCGAAATGAAAGGTATGCCCTCATATTGTGCACTGACGGCCCTACTAATAAGCCAAGTTTAACTATGGAAAACCTTCTCCAAACTTTTCCAAACATGCAGAAGGCTGAGGGAAGAAGGTACGAGATTTCTGTAAGCTGGTTCTGGGAGAATATAGTGCGCAAGGCAGAAGTTAACACTCTAAGCACTATTTGCAAAAGTTCTGTCAACTTTCTTGGTAATGTCGATGATATTGATATCACTGACCATGAAAAAAAAAGATGCCAGCCGAGTTTAGTGGACGAAAATAGCTTGCCAGACGAGTTTTTAAAGTTGGTACTAAAAAATTTCATTGATTAGCCAGAGAATAATGTATAAATATAACACGTTAACTGCGTATAGTCCCAACACATATTAAATCAAGTCACAAAATTATGATATGGTTCTTTCACTGTAGACCCAGGGTTGCCACATATTTTTTTCAAAATTTTATAGAATTGACAAAACTGAAACACCTACCTACCTATATTGTAAATATATCGTATCTTCAGTTTTGAAAAAAAAAGTTGGCTACCCAAGAATTGCGGAAATATTCCCTGATATTATTTTTTGACTAACCTGTTCACGAATAAAGCATACACTTTGTTTTAGCCTTGTACCTAACAAATTTCTCAAGTTGTCCAATATCTTTTATTATCAAAGGGCACGGTAGTGCCCAGCCAAGTTCGCGGCACTACACCCTTTTTACAGGAACAAACTCAGGCGATTTTCAACCCCCCTCTAACTTCACTACCAATAAAGTCAGAAACTTAAAATTCACAGTATTTGCTAAGCTGAGCAAACACAGATGGCTCACCAAATTTCAACTCTTTAGCATTAGTAATTCCCGAGATATAGGACTTCAAAAATCGCAAAAACCGTAACTGACTGACTGACTCACTGACTCACTGACAGATCATCAAAATTATGGAGCACTTCCCGACATCGTAGAAAATTGAAATTTCGCACAACGGTAGGCCTTGTGGTGCATACAAAGGAAAAAATCGAAAATCTGCAATTTTCTATTCAGGGGGCGTGGCATCCACCCACTTTCTTAAAAATTCTTATAAATTATATGGAGTACTTCCGATTGCTGTAGAGCGATGAAAATTGGTAGGTTGGTAGGGCTTGAAATACTTTGAAAGAAAAAAATTTAAAAATTGAAATTTTTCGTTCAGGGGGCGTGGCATCCACCCACATTCTTGAAAATTCTTATAAATTATATGAAATACTTCCGATTATTGTAGAACGATGAAAATTGGTATGTCGTTAGGGCTTGAAATATTTTGAAAGAAAAAAATCGAAAAATTGGAACTTTCAGTTCAGGGAGCGTGGCATCCACCTACTTTCTCAAAAGTTCTTGTAAACTATATGAAGCCCTTCTGATTGTTGTGGAATTATGAAACTTTGTAGAGCGGTAGGGCTTCACTATCACCTGGCAAAATAAATCTTTGCAAAAAGGAGTGAAATCACAACAAAAACATAAATGTTAAAAAAAGAGCCAAGTTCTTATATGTACGTAAAAAGTCTACCAAAAAAAGTAATGAGATCTAAAATACATGCCAAGTTTTAAGTTCATGAAGTTTAATATCAAATATCTTAAGTAGAGAAATATCGAAAACACTCCAAACTATGACAGAAATTTGGTATTTAATGATTACTGATTAAAATTTGGTGGATTTACTTGGCAAGTTTTCCCATAATTACATATGTACTTAATCACAAACTTAAATGTATGAAAACTTGACCAGTGAACCCACCAAATTTTAATCAGTAATCATTAAATACCAAATTTCTGTCATAGTTTGGAGTGTTTTCGATATTACTCTACTTAAGATATTTGATATTAAACTTCATGAACTTAAAACTTGGCATGTATTTTAGATCTCATTACTTTTTTTGGCAGACTTTTTACGCACAGGTTTCTTGTACATATAAGAACTTGGCTCTTTTTTTAACATTTATGTTTTTGTTGTGATAATCTTTAAGAGCTTAAGGCTCGTCTGGCAAGTACTTTCGACCGCCAAACCCAACTGGCCAGACCGTGGTTTTCATACTTAGCTAGTCCAAAATCCAGCCATGTGTCTAGTAGGTTAGTCAAAGTGGCTGGCAGCTCTCCGACTAGAAGACAATACCAAATACATACTATCAACAAACACTGGAAAATCTGTCAACGGCTAGGACAAATTGTCAATGTTGATAAGAACAACTTGAAAGTAGTTAAGGAGTTCATCTATGTATCTAGGAATAAGCATCAATCCTACGAAGACGAAGTACCTGCTCTATGAAACCCTGATACTGTCAGTCCTGCTTAATGGCGTTAAGTGTTAGACGATACGCAGGAAGGAAGAGCTGATACTGTCTTTCGGCAAAACAAAAATCTTTGACGGATATTTGGTCCTGTGAGTAAGGAAAGCGAACGGAGCAGAAGATACAAGATACACAAACTCTATGAGTTGTATCAAAATTTGGATACATAATATAGTCCAGAAAATCAAACACTTCGACTACATTGGCCCGGCCACATTGAGCGAATGTAGAGTTATGAATCTTTGCTTTGATTCTCAATTGCCTTCTTAGCCCAGAGAAACAGCCGTTGGCAAGAGTAATCCTTCATTTGATCTCAGCAGTGGTGTCATTCCTGAGTTTATAGCGGATCCTAGGTGACAAAGTCTTTGACCACCTCAAAATTATAGCTGTATATAGTGACGTTCTGTCCGAGACGTTGATCTTTCAAAGAAAGATCTTTCAAAAGTACATCCAATTACTCGCTTATGCTGTTGACATTGACATAATCGGACGAACAAAGCAAGATGTCAGTGGTGCTTTCGTGAAGGAAGCCAAGAAGATTGAGTTACGGTGAATGAAAGCAAAACGAAAGTACCTCTAGTGTTGACGTGAGAGTTTTGCACTTTGCTTTCAAGAACGACGACGTTGAAGAAAATGCATGACAGCGCGTCGTTTTGCTTAAAACCTTTTTTGACATCAAAGGTATGGGTGAAGTCTTTGCCGACCTTGATGGAGAAGCGTGCATTCTACATCGTCATTATGCACAAACGGACATGTTTGGGAGGGATCCCAATGCTTGCCATTGCTCTATATTGCTCGTCTCTATAGATGCTGTCATAGGCGGCCTTGAAATCGATGAAAAAGTGGTAGGTATCGATTTGAAACTCCTGGGTTTTCTCCAAGATCTGCCGTAGTGCGAATATTTGATCAATGGTGGACTTCCCTGGCCTAAAGCCACACTCATATGGACTTATCAGGTTGTTGACGAATGGCTTCAGGCGTTCACAAAGTACGGCAGAGAAGATATTGTAGACGATATTAAGAAGACTGATGCCTCTGTAGTTGTTGCAGTCCAGAGGAACGCCTTTCTTGAGGATCAGGCAAACAATTCTGAGGTTCCATTCATCGGACATCCTTTCCTCCGACCATATTTTGCAAATGAGCTGGTGCAACCAATTCATCGATAGTCGCTTTGTATAGCTCAGCCACAAGGCCATCAAGACTTCTTCCGCTGCCGCCTGGAAGAAAAGTGCCTTAGGGGGAACACTCCTCCTCCTCTCTCGTTTGCTGCCGTCTAAAACCGTCCACAGGGATTGGAACCCCATCTTTAATTAAAGGTACTAGGCACCAGATGTTCATCAAGGGGAGGTGAGAAAATGAGTTGATAGACAGAGGTTCGCTTTAAAGAAAAGCTTGTGAACGATTGTGTTCTCTTGAATGCAACATGTCTACCCTTTGAATGAATTTAGAAGAAGTCCTTACTGAACTCAATTTTTCCTTCCAATTTCAATATTCAAATACCTATTTAAGATAAAAATTCCTAGTCAATCCTTACTTTGCTGCCTAAACACTCACACTTTGTAAAACCATATGTAACATTTCAATAGTAGTTGCGTACCCATTCAATTGAAAACATGAAAAATATTTTCATTTAAATAATCCTTGCTGAAATAAGCAATTGATTGTGTATTCTCTAGAGAAAACATTTTTATATGCGTAAATGTAGATGCATGTAATTACATATATGTATTTATTTTTTTATTGTGAATTCATTTAAACTGGTTTTAGTTTATCATTCACAGTGCTTCCATAGTAAAACTAATAAAAATGCAATTATTTATATATGCATTATAGAACTTGATATTACCTATATACTTATAACTCTATTTGAAAACCAATGTTTTCAAATACAGCAGCTTCAATAATAACTGTTGAATTAATTCCCATTTGAAACCAATTACGTGAATTTTTATTACGAGTTTATGTTAGTATTATAGACACATACCTAATAGAAGTTCCAATGAAATGTGTACTCAATTGAATCTAATTTAAATTAATTGGTGGAATATCAATATACATTTATCTCTTGAGCTAAAAATATTTAATACGTTTAACCTAATATTAAAAAATATACAAAATATTTGAAATTATAACATTTTTTTTTTTTAACCTTTTAACGATATTTAAATTTAAACTTCTATTTGGGTTTTTTTTTTATTTAAACAACAAAAGCAGAAAAAATTTTGATTTTGAATCTGCAGATATTGTTCTATAGTATTTAAAATTGATAGCAGGTAAACTCCCAAATAATACATGAAAAAAATATTATTATTTGAAGGTCATTCAAGCATAAATAAAAAAAAATAAATAAAACCTACGATATGATGTTGAAACCCAAAGTCAAAACCCCCCAAAAAAAATAAAAACATTTCTGAGATGTGAAACGAAATACAATTATACTAACACGCAATTTAAATGCAACAATATGCCACTTTTGAAGAAAGTTTATCACAAAGAATCACTTTTATCATAACGGGTGATTTTTTAGCTGGTTTGGTTTTGGCAACACTGGTTTTGACAGCTGACGTGTGTTTAGTACCTTGTGTCACTGTCAAACAGCTTCAGTTTGGTTTGCAATTTAACCATGGATCGTCTTACAAATGAACAACGCTTGCAAATTATTGAATTTTACTATCAAAATTCGTGCTCGGTTCGAAATGTTCATCGCGCGCTGCTTCCATTTTATGGTCGGCATTCGCGACCTTCTGAGCAGTCTATTCGGAAGATTGTGACCAAATTTCGCACCAAATTTACTTTGTTGGACATTAAACCACCAACACGTTTACGTACTGTGCGTAGTGAAGAAAATATTGCGGCCGTATCAGCTAGTGTGACAGAAGACCGCGAAATGTCGATTCGGCGCCGTTCCCAGCAGTTAGGCCTTTGTTACAGCACTACGTGGAAAATTTTGCGGAAGGATTTGGGTGTTAAGCCTTTTAAGATACAGCTGGTGCAAGAACTAAAGCCAGCCGACCTACCACAACGCCGAATTTTTGGTGAATGGGCTCTTGGAAAGCTGGCCGAGGATCCGCTTTTTTATCGAAAAATTGTGTTCAGCGATGAGGCTCATTTTTGGTTGAATGGGTACGTAAATAAGCATAATTGCCGCATTTGGAGTGAAGATCAGCCAGAAGCATTGCAACAGCTACCAATGCATCCCGAAAAAGCCACTGTTTGGTGCGGTTTATGGGCCGGCGGCATTATTGGGCCATATTTCTTCAAAGATGATGCGAATCGCAGCGTTACTGTCAATGGTGAACGCTACCGAGCGATGATAACAAACTTTTTTTTGCCCGAAATGGAAGTTCTTGACTTGCAAGATATGTGGTTTCAACAAGACGGTGCCACATGCCACACAGCACGCGAAACAATGGCTCAATTGCGAGGCGAGTTTGGTGAACAGTTAATTTCACGTTTCGGGCCGGTCAATTGGCCGCCTAGATCGTGCAATTCGACACCATTAGATTATTTTTTGTGGGGGTATGTCAAGGCTAATGTCTATAGGGACAAGCCCGCTTCGATTGACGCACTGGAAGCCAACATCCATGCATTCATTCGTGAGATACCGGCCGATATGTGTGAAAGAGTATGCCAAAATTGGACTCAGCGGATGGGCTACCTGAGACGCAGCCGCGGTCAACATTTGCATGAAATTATCTTTAAACATTAAATTGCAAGGTTCAAACTATCGATTCAAATAAATATTTCATTCATTTTTTCGAATTTTTTGTGTTTTTTTTTTTTTTTTAAAGTTCTAAACCTCTTAAAAAATCACCCGTTATAAAAAAAAATCTCTACAAAGTTTGTAAGTTGCAAATGATAATCTTTTGTAGTTTTATTAAAAAACCGACAAATGTGCTAAATTCGATTCGTATTCCGAGCCATAAATCGGTGTTTAAATAAAATGGTAACAATTTCCTTTCTCAGCTATTTTGTATTGTGAAGGTATAGCGTACAGGGTGTTTCACATAAGAAGAAGAAAAAGCTTAGGAAGCATGAGACAAATAATTGTTTAGAAGAGGCATTCTATGGCTGTTTTTGAAAACACCAATTCAAATTTAATTTGATCGTTTAATAACCGTCAAATGATTTCAAATGAACATCAATATTTGATTCAGGTATTTCGATCGTAAAATATGCAATCGTCCTGCTTGTACAAAATCAAAATAAAAAATACTTGCAAACGCATTTGAGGTTTAGTAGCACGCTCTCTGGATTTTCAATATTTTATTCATCAACTCCATGTTTTTAACTGCACAGTGACACCATAGATGATGTTTTCCAACGTGTAACTTTAGCAAGTTGCTCTATCGAACACAATACTTAAAACAGCTCCACAACATTTCTTAAAATAAAATGCATGACTGGGTCGCACGTACTTGGTCTTATAGTTCAACTTGCTTGGAACTTGAGAATTTTTAAAAATATGCAAGTATACAGCCCTATTCTGCTATTCACGTGATTCGAAGATTATCAGCCCTGTTTTGCTATTCATCGGAAAGAATTTTCCTTGCATATTCACTAAACACCATTCTGCTATTTGAAGTGAATCTGACTCACCTGTCGGTCACGTTGGTACTCTACTGTTCATGTGAAGTGATTCCCTTTCGAACTACTTTTACATTCTGCTATCCATCGGGCGAACTGCACTATCACAAATTGAATTGACATTTATGTGAGTAGCTGCTGTTGTTGTTATCCGGCTCCCGATCCATGAAGGGTCTCTGCCTGAGATATTGCGGTCTTCCACCGGTTGCGGTCCCTCGCACGCTCCCTCCAGTCGTTGAGACCAACCGCTCTTGCGTCTGTGACCACCTGGTCCCAATAGCGGAGGTTCGGTCTTCCTGGTCGTCTCGAACCTGGGGGCTGGGATTCGAAGATTTTCTTGGCTGGAGCGTTGTTGTCCATTCGCTCGATGTGGCCGAACCAGTGTAGTCGACGTGTTTTGGCTCTTTGGACTACATCCACATCTTGGTACAGCTCGTACAGTTCACGATTGAATCTTCTCCCCCAATCGCCCTCTTCTCATAAAGGACCAAATATCCGCCGAAGAATTTTTCTCTCGAAAGTGCCCAGTATCAATTCCCCTTTTTTACTTATCGTCCAGCACTCGGCGCCGTAGAGTAGAACTGGTAAAATAAGCGTTTTGTATAGCGTGCACTTTGTCTTTCGGGAAAGTAGTTTTGAACCCATTTGTTTGGCCAAACCGAAGTAGCAGCGGTTCGCTAGGGTAATTCTTCGTCGGACTTCCACTAAGGTGTCGTTCGTGGAATTGATGTTTGTTCCGAGGTAGATGAAATCCTTGACTACCTCAAAATTACTGTTACCAACAGTGACGTTTTGTCCTAGGCGATGGACATATGAGGCTTTGTTTGTTGATAGCATATACTTGTTTTGTCCTCATTCACTTCAAGACCAACGCGTTTCGCCTACTGTTCATCAATAGCTGTGAATGCTTCAAGTACAGCTCTCTTGGAGCGGCCGATGACGTCGATGTCGTCCGCATAGCCAATCAGTTGAGAAGACCTGTTGAAGATAGTGCCTTCCATGTTAACACTACTCTTGCGCACTATCTGCTCCAGGACTAAGTTGAAGAAATCACATTATAGCGCATCTCCTTGTCTGAACCCTGTACACGTCTGGAATAACTCGGATGAGCTGTTACCCATTTGCACGTTGCACCGCGTATTTTGTAATGTCATGCGGCATAACTGGATCATTTTTTTCCGACATCGCCAATAGAAGCTCTTGGCGACTTATGATATCATATGCGGCCTTAAAGTCGATGAATAGGTGGTGGGTCTCGACTTGAAATTCGTTGGTCTTTTCCAGGATTTGCCTCAATGTGAAGATTTGGTCTATCGTTGATCTGCCTGGCCTGAAGCCACACTGGTACATGCTCACATAGTACGTTGGATAGGATCTTATAGGCAACATTAAGCAGGGATATGCCTCTGTAGTTCTTACAGGACATAGGATCGCCTTTTTGTAGGTTGGGCATATGGAGCTATTTGACCAGTCGTCGGGCATACTTTCCTCCTCCCACACTTGGTTGATGAGCTGGTGCATGCACCCTACCAGGACATCTCCTCCATACTTAAAGAGTTCCGGAAGTAGGCCATCCGAGCCGGCGGATTTGTTGTTCTTAAGCTTGTGGATGGCTTTCTTAACCTCTTCGGTACTTGGCGCTGGGACTGGATCTTCATTGACTGGTCTTATGCTTCTTTGTTCCCCTGTCGCCTCCTCTACATATTGCCCATAAAGTAGCTGCTGGAAATGCTGCTTAAACACGTCTACAATTCCCTGTGATTCGGTGACTAGGTTCCCTTCGCTGTTTCGAAGAGCTTGCGTGCCAGTCCTATAACCAGATGCCAGTTGCTTGGCTGTTTTGTAGCACCGGCGGGTGTTGGTGGCGGTGCTAGACTCTTCGAGATACTTGAGCTGAGAGGCTGTGGATGCTCTTTTCTTTCTACGCAGGGTTTTTTCTCTTTCCTTCTCTTTTCACGGTACTCTTCTCTTGCTGCTCTTGTTTTCCGTTGCAGCATTTGCATTCGTCCATTTTCCGTCTCCTGCTTCAATACCACGCATTCATCGTCATACCAGGGGTTCTTTTTTCTGGATGGTTGATAGCCTATGGTGATCTCGGCTGTCTCCTTAATTATTTCGCGATATTGGTTCCACTGGTTGTTGACGCTTGTGGCTGGGTTTATGGCAGAGAGTTTCCCGGTCAATTGCTCACTGTAGTCTCTGGCTTTCTCAGATGTGCTAAGGCATGCAATGTTGAATTTCTTCTTTTGGGTGGTCTTCGTTTTCTTTTCGTTGGACAGTCGGGCTCTGAACTTTGTCACAACAAGAAAGTGGTCAGAGTCCACTTTGCGCCTCGGAAAGTTCACACATCCAAGACCTTCGATGCATACCTTGTGCCAGTTAGCACGTGGTCGATTTGGTTTGGCGGTTCGACCATCTGGAGATCGCCAGGTTGGTGTGTGTATCCTTCACCTGGGGAACCTAGTGCTACTTATCACCGTATTACGAGCTGCAGCAAAGTCGATTAGTCGGAAGCCGTTATCTGTTGTCGTTTCGTGGAGGCTCTGCTTTCCAACTAATCCGCCAAAGATATTTTCCGACTTTAGCATTGAAGTCTCCGAGCACGACTTTGACATCGTACTCCGGACAGGCTCCGTAGGCTCCGTCCAGGAGGTCGTAAGACTCCTCCTTGTTAGACTCCCCAGCTTCATCGGTAGGGGCATCTGCACATATTAGGCTGATGTTTTGGAAGGTAGCTTTGATGCGGAGCACAGCCAGGTGATCGCTAATCGGCTTGAAATCGATGACTTTCGATCTGAGTCGAATTCCCACGACGAATCCGCATCCTAACATGTGCAGTCTTTGATGGCAGCTGTAATAAATGTCGCAATCTTTTCTTTTGTTATACCTCATCCTATTCATCGTATCTCCTGGATCGCGGTAATATCTGCCTTGTACCGCGAGAGGACAGATTCAAGTTTTTGAGTAGCACCTGGTGTATAGAGTGTCCTTATATTCCAGGTGCATACTCGTAGGTCATAGTCCATTTTCGTTCCGGGTCTGGTTGCCATTTGAGGGGGGTCGTTATCCGAGGCTTTTCGCGTCTCTCTCATAACAATTGGCTTTTTTATTGTGGTCGGGTCGTTAGCCCAACGCACTAACCTCCAATCTGTAGGGCCATGGGTTTAATGTTGCAATTCTTTCCTTGGTCAACATTCGCACTTACAAGTTTAGCAAGTCAAGGCATAAAGCCAAGACCAGTATCCGGCGGCTACCAACGTGGAGGTATTGTAAGCACTTGATGTGTAGGAAAAGATACAGCTCGAGGCCCCCAGTTCCTACAACATCCAACCTGTGGCTTGAACAACATTTTCAAAAATGTCACCCAATCTGTGGAAAATGATAAAATAGAAAATTCGTAAATTACTTAGAAAATTTCCATCGTTAACATAACAGTTGATATTTTAAAAGATAGGTTTTGAGTAGGCGCATTTTCGGTTAGAAAGTCAATGTTTCCACTTTCCGGGAATATGCTTCTTTTGATGTCAAATGTTGGGACCTCTACTTAAATACATAAAAATAAATTCTTCATAAAATAAAGTTTTCATTAACTCAACGAAACATTTTATCGCCAATATAATAATAATGGTTTCATTTAAGAATGCAAACATGCACTTTATTCCTTTCTCTTAGGTGACTTGTTTATTTTGATGAAAGCTTTCATAACTTTGCACACAAAACAAAATCACAAAAATAAATCGATACTCAACGTTAACTCGACGAAAAATTTTATTCAATCGTAATTATTTTTTTGTTTAATGCAATAAAAGCTCAATACTTTAAGCTGCTTTTTTGTTTATTCTCCCTTTAACAGAGCCTAGGTACTGAAATGGTCCATTTATTAAATGAATAAAAGTCTTTCTCAAAAAATTCATTTAGTCGATATTTAAGCCCTTTAATTCCCAGTGTCACCGTTTACTGACAGTTGATAGTCGTTTTATGTTTTTCTCTCAACAACGGTTAATAACTTCATTTCTTTTTTGTTCATTTTATAAATACCATTACGATGTCAGTTAGTTTATATTATTTTTTGGCAACCTTAAGCTTTTAAGTCTAATAGCATGACATTTAATAAACAATTGAAATTGTTTTTCTGGCAATTGACGGGTCAATCAATAAAATATAATTAAATACGTGTATAGTATACCGAAGGCCAGATGTGTTAACTATTGGAATAGTAGGTGGGTATCGTTTAGCCTTCTTCTTTTATGTTCATCTGCAGAGGTTTTTCTAGGGTAACTGTTATGATTTGGAATAAAAAAAAAGTTCAATTCCTAAGTAAAGTAACACGCCTTAGTTATTTAGGGCTTTCGAAAATATGAGGCAATGATGTTCAACACTGTCAAAATGTGAGGTGCATTATTGTTCTTTTCGGTGTTTTGATGCCAAATATCTCTCAAACCTAATGTATTAGCATGTGCTGCATGCATCTTTGTCGACTGCAAATGGAAAAATTCAGTGGAATTTGCATTCGAAGCTGCAAAATCTGGACTACGCGGATGACGTTTGCTTACTCTCTCATTGGATCATGGATCTCCATCAAATGACAACAAGGGTGGAGAGAGAAGCTGAAACCGTCGGGTTCAAGATCAATACGGTGAAAACAAAAAGGATCAGCGTTGGAACCAGAGAATATCAAATAAAGAAGCCAATCCTTCGTACGTTTCACCCCCCAAAACCCATTTGTTTACATTGTTGTATTTGTAATTTCATTTCGTGTCGAAGAAATAGATGTGAATTGCAACAACAACTAGACCTGTGCTGAATGATGTGCTGAATGACTAGTTGATTCTATGTGTGCGTTTTGCACTGCTTTTCACTAATACTTTGCAAATCTAATACATCAGCTGTTCGCTTCAGCTTGTAGGCAAATCAAATTGACAGCTGAGGATTGACTTCTTTATTTCATATTCTCTGGTTGGAACTTCCTCATCTACTCAAATAGATATTTCTGGACAACCAGTAGAGATGGTAGAGAGCTTTCAATACCTTGGCAGTACTGTCTCTACTGATGGTGGGACCTAGCTAGTTATAACCAGCTGAATCGGGAAAGCAAAGGCTGCGTTCGGAATGCTGTCCAAAATATGGAGAAACAACTCTGTAAGCCTAAAGACCAAGCTACGACTGTTTCGCTCCAATGTAGAATCCGTGCTTCTTTTTGGATGTAGCACTTGGAAAGCAACACCCATTGTCAAAAGGAAGCTGCAAACGTTCGTGAATAGATGCCTGCGAAACATCTTGCGGATTGTCTGGCCTAACCGTATCTCCAATGATGAACTTCATGCGAGGACAGGTCAGGAACCCATCGACTCTATAATACGAAAACATAAGTGGCAGTGGACTGGACATACGCTTCGAAAAGGCCACGAGTGCATTGCGAGCCAAGCGATGCAATGGAACCCTCTCACGCAGCGAGGCAGAGGAGTGGACCGACCTAGAAGTACTTGACAAAGAACGGTCGAAGAGGAATCTGCACAACTGGGGAAGAGTTGGACAGAGCTGAGGTACATTTCCAGAAACCGTACACGATGGCGCGTAGGAGTAGTGGAGGTCCTATGCCCCGCAAGGGGAAACTCACGGACGTTAAAGGTCCGAGGACCTAAGTAAGTAAATAGTAATGGTTTAAAACTTAACGGTCATTTCATTATCATCATCAAGTCCTAGTAACCCCGATTGGGGCATTGGGCACCAACAAATCTTTTCCATCCTTCACGGTCTGCAGCTAGATATTTCAACTGTGCCCACGTCTTTCTCTGGGAGTCTGTTTCTACTAGAACTGTTGATTTCCATGCTGTTCTTGGTCTTCCAACCCGCCATGCACCATGAGGATTCCATTCAAAGGACTGCTTTGCAATTTCATCGTCTGGTTTCCTCAGTGTACGACCAATCTATTGCCATTAACGCTTTTTTATGTCAACGTCCAGCCGCTATTGACTTGTCCTGCGCGGCAATTCTTCGTTTGATATAATTTGTGGCCAGCGAATTTTTAGAATATGGCGTAAACAGCGATTCACAAAAGCCTGCCATTTCGTCGTGGTGGTAATCGTGACTTTCCAGACTCTGCAAGCACGGATTTGACATTAGATTCGAAGAATCTCAACTTTGTGCGTAAGGAGATTTGACTGGATTTCCAAATTTGAGATAGAGAACCGAATGCTGCTCGAGCTTTACTTATTCTGCTTTGAACGTCCAGATCAGTATCACCATTTGCTGAAACAATACTTCCAAGGTAGTTAAATTGTTCAACCTCTTTAACTGGCATCTTCTGTATAAAAATAAACTGATGTGTGGAGCGGCCTGTGAGCATTATTTTTTGTTGCTTTTGCTGTTTATTCTTAGATCACTCTACTGTCCCTTCACTTGCAGTGTTTTTCACATGCTTCAGCCCAGTGATGTAATTTTCCAGAAGACTTATATGTCATCTGCATAGTCTAAATGACTGAGCCTTTCAAACGGTCTCCAATTAGTGCCTTGTTCCTCTGCAGCGCTGTTCCAATGCTGGCCGTCAAAACATATCGCTAGTAGAAAGAGAATTAGTCCCCCTGTCGCCGCACTTTGAAAGCGTCGGATAGCTGCCTATTGTGTTAAACTGGTAGGCCCATATCAGTGTGGCTTAAGGCAAGGAAAGTCCACCATCGGCCAAATATTCGCACTACGGCAGATCTTGGAAAAAACCCAGGAGTTTCAAATCGATATCCACCACCTTTTCACCGATTTTAAGGCTGCGTATGACTAATTTTGGCATCCTTCCCAAACTTGTCCGTTTGTGCAGAATGACGATGGAGAATGCACGCTGCTCCATCAAGGTTGGCAAGCACCTTACCGATACCTTTGATGTCAAAAAAGGTTTTAGGCAAAGCGACGCGCTGTCATGTGACTTCTTCAACATCGTTCTTGAAAGAACAGTGAAAAACTCTCATGTCAACACTAGAGGCACAATCTTTCAAAAGTCCGTCCCATCACTCGCTTACGCTGACGACATTGACAAAATCGGACGAACAAAGCGTGATGTCAGTGGTGCTTTTGTGAGCATTGAGAAGGAAGCCAAGAAGATTGGTCTAACGGTGAATGAAAGCAAAACGAATTATATGCTGTCAACAAGATAGACAGCTAATTTTGTGGTGGTCGGAGACTTTGTCCACATAGGATCCGCTATAATCTCAGCAAACAATACCAGTGCCGAGATCAAACGAAAATTTACTCTTGCCAATCGCTGTTTCTTTGGGCTAAGAAGGCAATTGAGAAGCAAAGCCCTCTCTCGAGCAACTAAATTGTCCATGTATAAGACGCTAATCATCCCGGTCCTGATGTATGGTGCAGAGGCATGGAAAATGTTAACGGTGAATGAAAGCGCGTTAGGCTGTTTTGAGAGGAAAATTCTCCGAGGCAGATTTTTGGTCCCGTCTGCATAGACGGGAAATGGAGAAGAAAAAACAACAATAAACTGTACGGGATGTACTGCAACACTGACCTAGCCACAAAAGTGAAAAGCCAACGACTGAGATGGATGGGTCACATAGAGCGAGTGGACACCAATACTCCGGCCTGGAAAGTCTTTGAATCCAACCCCGTGGAACAGGGGACAGCGCAGTAGATGTGGACAGCGTAAAAGGTGACGCACGCAAGTGGAAGAGGCCTCAAGCAATTTGGCGTGAATTATTGAATGCTTGATTCAATTTTATACAAAAAATCTTTATTACAATTTTCTATATGAACTTTTACAATTTCTTCAGGTATAAAATTGCTGGTGTTGTGGGGCCGATGGTTGATCTAAAAGCTCCTTGGCTTCTTGTTACGCGTATTCATATCCTTCTTTGGATGATGCTTTTTTGCTTGGGATCGTGGGATCAACATTTTTGTTTATGTCTGGACTTCTGGATCTGTCAGCAGTAGGTTAGGTAGTAGTGGGTAACATTATTGGATAATGTTAACTCGTGTGAAACTGGAGACAGCTAAAAACCGATCCGCCTGGAAGAAGCTTTTTGGTTGCGGCCCTTGTCCACCCCGGACTGTAGCGCCACCTTAAGTATAAGTAAGTAAGTATGCAAGTGAGTAAAATAAATAAGCCTATTGCTTCCGAAACCATATAATTACAAATACTCACACCATTTCAAATAATCGCCCCTATTATGATTGTCACTTGCCAACTTAATAAACCTTGAAAATTGTTTTTTTTTTAACTAAATTTAAAAAAAAAACTAGCTAACCATTCTTTATAATTTTGAATTTTATTGTGATTCACAATTATCTGTATCATTCTCAAGGGAACTGCTGACTACACCATTTTTGAAAACGTCAAATCAAAGTCAATGTGATCGTCAAATCATCGTCATTTTTTGACGCAGAGAGCAATCATCATATGCAATCGTGATTCGTCCTGCTTGTTGGTCATTCAATTTGATGTCTTCGAACCCGCTCTCTGGTTTTTCAATTTTTTTAACCATCAACTTGATTTTTTGACTGGACAGCTGCACCGCTCGAATATGTGACTTTTACAGTTTGCGTTTAAGAACATTCTGCAAACGCATTTTTGACACAGATGACGCTTTCGAAAACTGTCCTTGAATTTAGCTGATCCCACTCCTGAATGAAGAGTTGTTTCTTTGTTTGCATTTATTATTGCGTTTCACTTATACTTTGCAAATCTATTCGTTATAGCTTGTTGGCAAGAAGTTAAGACGATAGATGCTCCGGCGTAGGCTCATACAAAATGAAAACATTTAAGGCTTGGTTAAACAGAGCGCGGTCCGACGGTCTTTGTAAAGATTTACAAACAAAATTTGACCGTCGCGTTCTTTCTTTCCCAATAAAGTATTGACCGTCCCGTCGGCCCGCGCTCTGTTTGACCAGGCCTTTAGAACAGTTGAACGAATCAGTGATCCCACTTAAATTTGTATGCCGACACAGTTATTAAAGAATTTTTGATTTGTTTTTGATATTTTCGAGGGGAGTACAATCATGGTGAAAGGAGCAGGGGAGTAAATGCTAGGATAGTACAAATCTCTTAGTACTCATTTCAGCAGCCCTGGTTTATGGTTGGCGGCTATGAAAGCTGAGCATAACCTGATTAGGAAAAAACCAATATTTTTGATTTATGACGAAACTAAAAAATTATAATAGTTTCTAAAGTGATTGCTCTTTGGGAACTTTGGGCAGTGCACTCGATTATGAAATAATGATTTGTATCAGAGATCGAAATCAACAGTTGACCTTTATTTTCAATTGGATTATCACTGGGAGATATTTAATTCGTCAAATTTAATTTTGGTCTCGGCCTGAGATTTATTTTTAAAAACTAGTTTCTTAGGTCTTTTGGTGAGATTTATCTGTTGACTTTTTCTTCTAAAAAAATAAAGAGAAACGATCAACCTAAAACTGTTTCCATGGAAAATAAATCAAAAATAGTATTTTCTCTCTAAAAAAAAGTAGATATAAAATGTGTGTTGTTTGAAATATTTCAGATAATTCAGAACTCAGTAGACTCAAATCGTCTCAACATTTATAAAAGAAGAGGCATTACGATAACCACGCTGCAGATACCGTATAAACGTGGCTTTCACGTGGTCATTGTGTTAATCTCGCTTTTGTCTCACCGTTCCCGTTTACACGGCTATCTGTGTCGTGGTTTTCTCGCTGTGGTCTCGGTTTGGTCTCGCCATGATATTTACATATGGTTTTGGCATTAAGAATGGTTTTACATCATCTAACTTTGGTCTCGCTATAGTCTCGCTACAACTTTTTTTTTCTCAAAAATATTTTTTCAGAATGGTTAAAATAAGCCAAAAAAGTTGGTTGAAATTCCAAACATTGTCTTATGTTTCATGGTCATTGTGTTAATATTGCTTTTATCTCGCCGTGGTCATTCAAACGGCTATTTGTGTCATGATTTTCTCGCTATGGTCTCGCTTTGGTCTCGCCTTGATATTTACACGTTGTTTTTGTCATTTAGAATGTTTTTCCTTCATCTAGCTTTTGTCTCGCTATAGTCTCGCCAAAACTATTTTTTCAAAATTACTTTTCAAATATGTTAAAATCAGCTTAAGCCACGGCTTAAATTTCCAAAGGTGGTTTTATATTTTATTTACACGGCTACCTGTATCGTGGATTTCTCGGAATAATCTCTATAGTTACGCCGCGCCGTGACATTTACACGTGGGTTTTTGTCATTCTTCACGTCTTGTCATCGTCTCGCTGTGGTCTCGATTTTACGTTACCAAAGTCTGACTATTATAACAATTAGAGTTTCATTTGACAACGTTGCCTGACTAGCAAAAACAAAAACTGCTAACAATGACAATTGACACCTTACTGCCTACTGAAGAGTCAATTACGATCAGCACTTCCACTAAACTTTTATTGAAGAGCATTAAACAATGAATGACTAAGCGATTATTTTAAAATCCAAAAGCAGAGCTTTATAATCAACAAAACAAAATAAAAATCCCCAAATGAAATTTATTTTTTCTTTGTCTCAGCGGCAGTGGTTAACCGAAACCTAAAAAATCAAAATAAAAGTTTCTCACGAATAGAAACCGAAAAAAGTTCTTTTAAGTTAAATGGTCATTAAGTAACCTTTTTAAAAATCTCGGCAGGTAAGCGAAATTTTAAAGACTTTGCAAAAGATTGAGTTTTATTTTCGACCTCTGATTTGTATCTGTCCTAAGACTTTACTTTTTTTTTGTCAAATCTAACTAGACAATTAGACCTGACAGTTTACTGGTCTTACATCGCTATTTAATTAAATTTATTCGTACGTTAAAGTTAAGTTTTTTGTTATTAAATTGAACATAACCTTTTTATCAAAAAAACAAGTCTTATTAGTGTAATGGTTCGATTCTCCTTAAAATAAAAACGATAACAATCAAATTATTGAATGCAGTTTAAACAGATTTAGAATGCTGAACACCAATTATAAGGTTTACTTTTTGTATTTTTCTAACGACATAGTTCTACCATTTATTCATTTTTGTATACATTTTGTTGACATATTTTTTTATTTCTCGAATATATTCTAAATTTGTGCAAAACCTACCTAAAATGCACATAAATGTGAAATATTCAAACTTGATAGTGTGTTTTCATATTTTTTTTTTTTTTATTATTTTATTTCATATTTGTTCCTGGTTTTCAACCTATCATGATAAAAAGGTACACGGATATGTATAACAATCCCATTAAAGCATCCAACCTAGAACACCGAGATGTTGTGTTAGATATTTTATCTGATGCTCGAGTTGTTGGACCATTAATTCAGACAGGACTATTTCATGCAGATGTGAATCCGAGAAACTATATGTACGTGTTTGGGCACAATAGTGCTGCTGGACCGCATTCAATCGTAAGTATATCTAACCTATGTTTATGTGTATAGAATGCATACATCCGTTTAAGGTGGGTCACCCTCAGCACCATCATCGTATCGTGGTGATCTCTCATTGTGAATTTAAAATTTGAATTTTTGTGGTTAACCTGCAGCAAGAGAGGTAAAAGTATATAATAAAAGAATAAAAAAGTCACAATGGAGCTTAAATATTATAAGTCATTTTTACTTACTGCACTCAGAATATAAATTTTTCAGTTGAAGGATAATGGCGTGTTATCGAATACTTTTTGTGTGAAAAAATTGTACTATTTTTGTTTTTTAAATATCTTGAAAACTATCAGTATTTTTTATTAAAATAGTACGTTATGTAAAATAAATTATATAGTAGTCCCTTTGCTTAGTTTTAGAAGGCAATTCTGGACAAAAATTAATGAAATACACTTCATTATTAAGGGACTCATGATATGAATCCACGAATCCTTTTTTTGTCTGCTTCAAAACTTAGTTCAGGACATGGTAGGTACGAAATTTCAAAATTCAAAAACAGCATTGTTTATTCCAAAAAAGCAAGTGCAATATGTTTTTGGAATACTCCAAAGGAAATACTTACTTACTTAAGGAGGCACTACAGTCCGGGGTGGACCAGGGCCTCAACCAACAAGCTTCTTCCAGCCAGCAGCTCGGTTTCTAGCTAGCTGTCTCAAGTTTCTCAAGTCTGTTGAGGTCCTCTTCCACTGGCGTGCGCCTTTTTGGTTGGATTCAAAGACTTTCAAGACCGGAGCATTGATGTCCATTTGCTCTGGGTAACCCAGACATCTCAGTCGTTGGCTTTTCACTTTTGTGGCTAGGTCGGTGTCGCTGTACAACCCATACAGTTCGTGGTTATATCTTCTTCTCCATTCCCCATCTATGCAGACGGGACCAAAAATCACCCGGAGAATTTTCCTCTCAAAAAAGCCTAACGCATTCTCATCCACCTTTAACAGTGTCTATGCATTTGCACCATACATTAGGACCGGGATGATAAGCGTCTCATGCAGGGGAAACTGTCATAGTTTAATTGCTCGAGAGAGGGCTTTGCTTCTCAATTGCCTTCTTAGCCCAAGGAAACAGTGATTGGCAAGAGTAATTCTTCGTTTGATCTCAGCATTGGTATCGTTCGCTGAGCTTATAGCGGATCCTAGGTAGACAAAGTCTCTGACTACCTCAAAATTATAGCTGTCTATAGTGACGTTCTGTCCGAGACGTCGGTGTTGGGTGTCCTTTCTTGTTGACAGCATATATTTCATTTTGCTTTCATTCACCGTTAGACCCATCTTCTTGGCTTCCTTCTCAATACTTACGAAAGCACCACTGACATCTCATTTTATTCTTCCCATTATGTCAATGTCGTCAGCGTAAGCCGACTTTCAAAAGATTGTGCCTCTAGTGTTGACGTGAGAGTTTTGCGTTATTCTTTCAAAAAAGATGTTGAATTAGTCGCATGACGTGTCGCGTGACCTTGCCTAAAACCTTTTTTGACATGAAAGGTATCGGTAAGGTCTCTGCCGACCTTGATGGAGCAGCGTGCATTCTCCACCGTCATCCTGCACACGAGTTTGGCAGGGATCTCTCTATAGATGCTGTAATACGTGGCCTTAAAATCGATGGAAAGCTGGTGGGTATCGATTTGAAACTCCTGGGATTTTTTCAAGATCTGCCGTAGTGCGAAAATCCACAACACACTGATATGGACCTATCGAGTTCTTGACGAAAGGCTTCAGGCATTCACAAAGTACGGCAGAGAAGATCTTGTAGGCGATATTAAGAAGACTGATGCCTCTGTAGTTGGTGCAGTTCAGAGGATAGCCTTTCTTGAGGATCGGGCAAACAATGTTGAGGTTCCATTCATCGGGCATGCTTTCCTCCGACTATATCTTACAGATGAGCTGGTGTATACTCTTAACCATTTCATCACCAGCTGCTTTGAATAGCTCAGCCGCAAGGCCATCAGCTCCAGCTGATTTATTGGACTTATGTTTAGATATAGCTATCTCTACCTCGTTGAGATCAGGTGGACGGATTTGTTGGCCTACTTCGTCCAAGTTGAATGATGCAGTCTGTATGGTAGCGGAATGCGGTTCGTCATCGCCGTTATACAATTTGCAGAAATGATTTTTCCATATCCTCAGCACCGACTGCGATTCTATCACGATGTTCCCCTTGCAGGCTTCGGTTCGTGCCTTTTGTAACCCTGGGAGGTTCTTTTTACTTTCTGGTAAAACTTCCGAACTTCATTCCTGCAATGGCATCCCTCTAATTCTTTGATCACGCGCTTCTTATGCTCTTTCTTTTTCATTCTTAGAAGCTTGTGTTCCTCTCTCCTCTTCTGCTCGTAGAGCTCGGGAGCAGCTCTGGTCCTTCTATGCAGTGCCACTTTGTATGTATGTCGTTTGGCATGTACTTGCTGGCATTCTTCATCTAACCAGGGGTTTCACTGTGGTGGTCGTGCGAGGTCCAGCACGTCAGAGGTGGCAATTCTTCCACTGGTTCTCGATATTTGCAGTTGGTGGCATAGGACGCGCGAGACTCGATCGGAAAAGGATCTGGCGATTTCTTGCGACTGTAGTCGTCCGACGTGGAACTTCCTCACAGTATTTCCCTATTTTAGATTTTGTCCGGATATCCGTATTATTACCTTGGCTACAACGAAATAATGCTCCGAGTCAACGTTGGCTCCGTGTTATTACTTTGGCTGCAACGAGATAATCTTCCAAATCAACGTTGCCTCCTCAGAACGTTCGGACATCCTTGATACTGGAGGATAGCCTTGCGTCGATCGCAATGTGGTCAATCTGGTTGGCGGTTGATTGCCCGCAAGGGGACATGTAATTCGCCATGTCCCCTTGCGGGAACTTCATACTAGCTAGTCCACAACATTTCGCCCCGCAGCAAAGTCGATTAACCTGAGTCCGTTATCAGAGGTGGTGTCGTGCAGGCTATATCCCCCGATTATGCCACCAAAGACGTCTTCTATTCCTGGCTTGGCATTAAAATCACCCAAGACAATTTTAATGTCATAGCTAGGGCATTGCTCAAATGTCTTGTCCAGGAGCTCGTAGAACTCGTCCTTGGTGTCGGCATCCTTTTCCAATGTGGGGGCATGCGTGCATATGAGGCTATTGTTGGTGAATTTAGCCTTGATGCGATTTATCGTGAGGTGCTCGTCCATATAGTTGAAACTCAATAATTCTTGCCTAGGTTAGCCTCTAACGACGAGTCCACATCCAAAAAGACGCTGTCTTTCAGTTTTCTTTTCCCCGGCCCATCCCAATCGCACATCTTGGAAGGCGGTGATGTCTGCTTTGTAGCAGTCTAGGGCCTCCGCTAGATGTTCGGCTGCACTTGGTCGATAGAGAGACAGAAGATTCCACGTGCAGATCCGAAGTTCGTTGTCCTTATTCCGTTTGCTAGGTTTGTCAACAGTAAATCCGTCCGTATCCGAGACTTGTTGTTGCTTTGCAACTAAATAGTTTTACGTGGGCGGGAAGTCAACAAGACGGCATGACCCCAACCTGGAGGACCAGACCCTTACAATATAACTTCAAGGGGTGGGGGGGGGCGAACTGGAACTGTAAACTGTAGACGCCACGCTTGATTCCATCTTGATAATTCTTCCATTGCCACCTGGATGAAGGAGAAGTGCCTTAGTGGGAACACTCCTCCTCCCCCC
This sequence comes from Dasysyrphus tricinctus, assembly GCA_963921185.1. Lineage (NCBI taxonomy): Eukaryota > Metazoa > Arthropoda > Insecta > Diptera > Syrphidae > Dasysyrphus > Dasysyrphus tricinctus. The sequence continues at coordinate 247,234,851 of OY992530.1, forward strand.
CTCTCTCACGTTTGCTGCCACCTAAGCCCGTCCACAGGGATTGGAACCCCATCTTAAGTTTTAGGTACTAGGCACCTGATATTCACCACTTGGAGGTGAGAGCAGGAGTTGATAGACACAGGTTCGCTTTGAAAAAAGGTTGTGGACGCTTGTGTCCTTTTGAATGCACGTGTCTACCCTTTGAACTTTATAAAAGATTGGAGCTCAGCTTTAAAAAAAATTACTATTTTTTCGTACGATGTACGGTTCATGAGATATTTGATAAAACGCGTTTACCCAGATGGCGACTGATGCTCAGCCCCCCCTCCCCACCCTTCCGTCCCATCAACTTGAATTTACATTCGGGGAAAACCTGTGAGCATTTTCCATCATGAAAATGAGTTCAGTATCTAATTATTTGCAAAAAAAAAGGACACGGCTCTTGGCCTATAAAAGTTCAAAAGTAAGTATGCCATGTGATTACTTGTAAAATATGAATACATGTACATTAGAGTGGTCATTTTATGGGTTTTTTTTTTAGTTTTCCTGTTTGAATCGGCCTTAATCGGCTCTAAATGAAGAAAAGAAAATTCGCTAATTTTTCAGATGTTTATCTTAATCCCCTATAGTGTCTCTAGGAGTAAATTAAATTTCCCTTTTTTTGCATACTAGGAAATTTGCGTAAAATCTGCCAACAAAATTCAGAGCAAAGTGGAAAGTAGACAAGAAAAAAATCAAACGAGTAGGGTTAGTATTGTCTCCCTCCACTTGGAGGGGAGGGGCAGATAAAATAATCTAATTAAATAGAAAAAAATAATTAAAAAAACAATGACTGCACTTAAAAAAAAAAAAAAAAGTGCTCCAAATAATATATAAGCATTTTAAGAACGCCCTCTGAATAGAAAATTTCAGATTTTCGATTTTTTCCTTTGTATGCAACACAAGGCCTACCGTTGTGAGAAAATTCAAGCTTCTACGATGTCAGGAAGTGCTTCATAGTTTTGATGCTTTTTCAGTGAGTCAGTCAGTTACGGTTTTTGCTACTTTTGAAGTCCTATATCTCGGGAGTTACAAACGCTAAAGAGTTGAAATTTGATGAGTCACCTGTGTTGATCTGTTCAGCAAATACTGCGAATTTTAAGTTTCTGACTTTAATGGTACTGAAGTTAGAGGGAGGTTGAAAATCGCCTGCGTTTGTTCTTGTAAAAATGGAGTAGTGCATCAAACTTGGCTAGGCACTACCGTGCCCTTTGATAAGTGGATTGAACGGGATGTGCCAAACACTGCAACTAAGGGAGATTCCAGTGGTCTTAGAATAAACAGCAAAAAGGCAAAAATAATCCTCACAGGTCGCTCCACACATCAGCGTGAGACGCTTGTTGAAGAGGTTGAATAGTTTAACGACCTTGACAGTATTGTTCCTGCAAACGGCAGTACGGATCTGGACGTTAAAAGTAGAATTAATGAGGCTCTTGCTGCCTTTGATACTTTGCCCCCAATTTGGAAATCCACTCAAATTTATCTACGCACTTAGTTCAGATTCTTCGCATCCAATGTCAAATCCATGCTGTTATATGCTTGCAAAACCTGGAAAGTGACGTCTACCATTTCGACAAAATTGCAGGCTGTTATCAAACGAGGAATTATGGCGCAGATTAAGTCGAGAGCGGCTGAACGTCGACATAAGAAAGCGCAATTGGCAATGGATTGGTCACACACTGAGGAAACCAAACGATTAAATTGCTAAGCAGTCCTTTGAATGGAATCTTCAAGGCGCACGGCGGGTTTGAAAGACCAAGAACAACATGGAAATCAACTGTACCTATATCGCAAAATTAATTTTGTTGACTCACTAGCACTTATGATCCACCTCAAATGCATGTGTGAGATAAATTATCAGTATTTTACTCAGATATTGTGACCAGGCCCTGATTCGTAATCAAAGTTTGATCCACAAAAATTTAGCAGTTACGTGCCTAACATATGAGCTGCAAATTGCGAATGGTCGTGAATTTTGACATTTCTTTCGCATGGTGGTCAATCACAGGCGCGAATTGTTATGAAGAATAAAACAGTAAAATAAGTGCTATACAAATGTGAGGTTTAATTCGAGTGAATTTTTTCATTCGCAGATTTTTGGAATGCGCCCTGATTTGTGGATTGCTAGTAAGTGTTTGAGAGTTCGCAGAAAATTCTTGTTGGTCACGTAGAAATTATTAAAATGATAACTTTTACAATTTAAATTAATTTAAGGCTGTGTTTTCACTTAAAAATTTTAGACTTTGTCGAAAAGTTAAGACAAAAATTTGTTGATACCTATTTGCGCTTGAGATATAATAGGTAAACAAATTTATTCGCATTTTCAGGCCGCAGCTCATATGAAAGACACTTTAAGGACAAAGAAAAAAATGAACAACGATTCAATGGCTGGCACTGGTTGCTAAAATATTGTTACAAAAATTGTTGAATACGTTTCTGAGAAACCAAGATATAGGAAAAAAAATAGGCGTTTCTAAAATCACTTATGGCTGTTTTACAATGACGCGTTCACGATGCGTACGTTACATTTAACAAGCGCTACGGCCGCGTCGAGATAAATCGAGCAAAAAAATTCAAATTTTTTTCAACACAAGATGGCCACATACCTAAACTGAAATCGAAATGTCAAAACGCACGCAAAATTTGAATAATCTCTGCTTAAGCGTTGCAGCCGCTTACCCTACTAAATGATGCAAAATCGTAACATAATGCTCAACGCGTCATTGTAAACACTAAACAGAAATTCCTATGCCTGAACTTTTGCGTTGGCAGGCAAATCTTTCAACGCGACGCCCAACGCGGCATTGTAAAACAGCCATTACTTGGCCGTCCTCCAGCTTAAAAGAACCAACTCCGAAAATTGATTGATTTTCAATTTTCTAAATGCTGTGAATGAAAAATTTCACAATTTGAAAAATAATGTTTTAAAAAGTTATTGCTCCACCTCCAACCCACCTCTACAAACTTGTCAGTGGTTTTTTATAGTTAAATGTAACGGGAGAGGTGGCAGGAGCACTTATCAAAATTTTCAACCTTAAAGTTGATTTTAATGAAAAAAAAAATTAAATTAAAATAGTCGATTTAATTATCTTCAATAATTTATATCTTTGCTTCAAATGCTCGGATCTACAGGATAAAGATATATACAGTCACTCACAAAATTATTGGGAATAAAAAGTTTTTTTTTCTGAAGCATGAGTTTTTTTTTCTGTTATTATTCTTTGTTATGTTATTGTTGTTTTTCTGTTATATACATTCCTTTTTGTTTCATCTTATGCTCATTTTAATATGGGAAACAAGAAAATTTAATATCGCGAGATTCTACCTGCCTTTCCTTTTTTTATAATTTCATCAGAGCAAGAAAAATCATTACATAGATTTGATATATGTAGATTCATTCCGAATACTTTTGGGAGTGACCGCATATAATTAAAATTAAAATAATAAGCTACATTTGTGTATACAAATTATTGAAAAATACCAAAAAATTTCATACTAAAATGGTGATTGAGTTTCTTTTTATGATAAATATTTAAATGTGCGTATCCATTGAGGGAGTACCTACTTACACTAGAAAACTCTCGAGAGCGACTCTCGGATATCTGTCTTCCCCTCTGGTGAGCTTATTTCATTCCTGTGTCTGTGTCCACTTTCGAGTTTTATTCTCGAGAACTTCTTCAGAGCTGCTCGTCGCCTTTTTACTCTGAAAATGATAAGCACCTTAGGAGTATGCACATGTTGTGTTTCGTTTCGAGTTCTATGCTGTACATAAGTTTTAGCCATAAGATACGTTTCTGATGTATGAATTTAAGTATTCGTGAGGATTTTGTCACTTTCGTGGATGTGAAATGATTAGAAACATTCGCGTTCCATATTGTTTAACTTGCGAAGAGTACGAATCCAACGAAGAAAATTGGAGAGATACCAGGAAACGACTATACAGCAGTCACTGCCGAAGAGAAGTTGGATGGAACTCTTACACCAAAGGATAGTTGTTTTTGGCTGTTTTTGAAAACGTCAAGTCAACGTCAATTCCATTGTCAAATGATCATTGCTATTGTATCACACTGCATGAGTCTGGCAACTCTGCAGTCGATATGTCGAGCTTATATGAAACATTTATATTAAAACTTAACGAAGGATAAGTATATTGTAAATTAAATGTTTTACGAAAGTTAAGGTAGAACAAGAATAGGCGGAAGCTGTCGGAAGCTTATGTCAAAACCAACCGAAAAGTAGCTTTCCGAAACGTCAATTTCATAAGTCACCCATAATGCACTTAAGTGGTTGGAAGTGGAAAAAAAATGTAAATAATTTTTTGTTCAATGTTAATTTTTTCATGCTTATTCACATCACAGAGTGACGGGCTTTTAATTATTTCTTTTGTAAAACCACTAAAATTCGATGTGATATAAATTAATTTAAGATTTTACTTCACAGAAAAAGAGAGTTGAAAAACTATGCACCAAGCGCCAAATTCTTTTTAGTTTGCATACACCATTTTGATTTAGCACTCGCCCACTAACGAAAGAGCGGTCGATGAGCACTCTTACGTCCGACGGCAAAAGTTAACGAAAACTAAACGAAAAGTTCCACTTCGCAATTACGTGCGCGTCGGATGAATTTCTTGTTTTCGCTCGGTTTCGTACGACCACTTAAGTTGGTTTCCGACTATTCTACTTCTACCTTTAGTCACAATCGAAGGCTGAACCGAGATGGTCGGACGGAAAGGTTTAATAAAGAGTGTTTTTTTCTTTGTATTTTCCACTATAATCATTGTTTTTATTTCAATGTCAGAAAGTTTGGTTTTGTATCGATAGACGAAGGCATCTGTGCTGTGCAAACGATACGGGTCATCTCGATTTTGATCTATAATTTTAGTTTAGCTAAAATACAGCTATTGTCGAATTAGTGCAATGGTTTTGTTTGCACAAAATCTTTCTTATCAACGTCCTTCAATTTTCTTGCAAACGCATTTGACGTTTATGAACACGTTCCCCGGCTTCTCAATATTTTTGTTGCCAACTCGTTTTTTTTCCTGCAGAATCGTACCAAACATAATGTTTTCGAACATGTGACTTTAGCAAACTGCATTATCGAACACAATGCTTAATGTAGTATGACTTGTATGTTATGCTATAGCTACAAACTACAAAAATTAATTTCAAAAAGTTCAAAGTACCAGCTATTTGAGACATTGTGACAGTTATGAAAGAGTTAGTTGCTTTCTTCAAATTTCAAACTCATCAAATCACATTGCTTTGTGTGACCAGGCATGAAGAGTGGTATGAAGTGTATTAAATTTTCTGTAGACCTCATCAAGATTTTGGAAACTCACAAAAATTGCCCCCCCCCCCCTGAGCGAAATCCTGGATCCGCGCCTGTATCTTTAGGCCTAGACGACTGGGATTCCATTTATTTTATTAATTTGAACAAAAAGTTAGAGTCTTTTTTCGCAATTAACAAAATTTTTTTTCCCCGTGGTAGATGCAAAACCTGCATAAGGCTCTATGACAAAATGTGCGTTTACTTCAATAAACATCAATACAGCGGAATTTTTGCATGCATTTTTTATCTAGAATTGAAATTATGTACATTGTACTTATTGAATCAAGTGTTTCAATTTGTGTACAACTATTTTTGCTGCCATGTCAATAAACATGGAAAAGGAAAAAAAGAGCGTTTAACATCCGTTACAGGAAAATAATATATACGTCGAATATTTAAACTTTTCTATACATTTCTGCATATATTTAAAAGAGAAAGTTAAAAATTGTATTTCAACACGTATATCCTTCCAAATTCCAATAGTTGTACGTGATTGAATAACCGCACTACTTGAACAATTTCACGTGCGTGTATGCAGAAAATTTCATCCATATGTCGTTTTATGTCGTTGCAAACGTCCTTGTACTTATACCTGGTGTTCATATCCTTCGTATACCTAACCTATACAACAAAGAAACTGAAATTCATAGGTATAGGTATGTAGGTTAGGTAGGTAGGTAATGGAAAGTAACGAAAACATAACAAACAGCATTGAACAGTTATTGTAAAAGCTTGCACCCGAAGCACTGAATTCATTCTCGAATAAAAAATGTAAAAAGTTAAACACACAGGTACCTATCAATAACTGCATAGGAATGGTGATGCTATATTTATTCAAGGACGTTTACGATGGACGTCCACTCTGAATGTAATTTCATCGAGCTCTAGCAAAGTCGAAATCTACCTTCCGGCTACGATTCAATTTACATATTTTTTAGGTGATTGGACACAGATTTTATAGCATTTTGCTGCTACATAGTCTGTGTAGGTATATGTGTACCAAGAAATGTATAGAATAATTCTTTTAAAGTGTAATTTTAGAGACAGAATTTAAGTTTTTATGGGCAATAAAAGTTAAAGAAAATTTATACCTACCTTCAATATTAGTTTTTCATTATTTTGTGAGTTTATAAAACTTTTTAGAATCTTTAATTTTATGCTTGTGATAACGAAAGGAGTCCATCGTAAAATGAAACTTTAACATGCATTATGTAGGCCAAATTTAAATAAAATGCACGACTGGATCGCACATGCAATACATACCTTACCTACTTCCTCTTATGTTCAACAGGCTCTTATGGGGCTCCTAACACCATCAGGCAATATTATTGCTCAATATAACATATTGCGTAGTAATATTGAACGTCTAATGGATAAACAAAATGCAAAATTATTTTATTAAAACCCGCCTACACCTTTCCACACCCACTTTTCTAATTGCTAAATATCTCAAAAACGGATGAGTGTCAAGTAAGCAAAGCAACTTTGACGAATCGAAAAATGGTTAATTGGATAATTTGCCGTTAATTGGTCGTTAATTAGTTGTGACAATTCCGAATTTGTCATTCAATGTTTTCTATGTTTTTTTGGTGCTTTGCTAGCTTGATATCAAGTTAGCAAAGCACCCTGTCAAAAATCAGTAAAAACTTCTTATACCTGATGATTTATGGCTTAATAATTTGCCGTAAATTTGTCGTTAATTAGTTGTGACAAATTCAATTTGATCGTGCAATGTTTTCTATGTTTTTTTGGATGTCTTGCTAACTTGATATCAAGTTAGCAAAGCAACTCTCACGGATCAAAAATGGATATGTACATAATTTGTCGTTAATTAGTCGTTAATTAGTTGTGACAATTTTGAATTTGTCGTTCTATGTTTTCTATGTTTTTTGTTTTGAAAATTGATAAAAACTTCTAAAATTCAATATTTTAGTGCTTAATAATTTGCCGTTAATTAGTTGTGAAAAAATTAATTTTGTCGTGCGATGTTTTCTATGTGTTTTTGAGTTATTTGTTTTCTATGAGTGTCAAGTTAGCGAAGCAACTTTGACGAATCGAAAAATGAGTAGGTGGATAATTTGCCGTTAATTAGTTGTTAATTAGTTGTGACAATTTTGAATTAGTCGTTCAATGTTTTCTATGTTTTTTTGGGTGCTTTGCTAACTTGACACTACTCGAAAAGTGTGAAAAACTTCTTATACTTATTGTTTTATGGCTTAATAATTTGCCGTTTATTAGTCATTAATTAGTTGTGAAAAATTGAATTCAATCGTGCAATGTTTTCTATGTTTTTTTTTTAATTCTTTGTTAGCTTCATACCAAGTTAGCAAAGCACCACCCTAAAAAGGGATTTAAACTGCTAATTCCGAGCTGTTTATTGCTTAATAGTTTACCACTAACTAGTCTCCCATTAATTGTGACAATTTTGAATTTGTCGTGCAATGTTTTCTATGTTTTTTTTTGGTTCTTTGGTAGCTTGACATCCAGTTGGCAAAGTACTATCTGAAAATGGGGTAAAATCTTTTAAACTGGATGGTTTATGGCTTGATAATTTACCATTAACTAGCCGTTAATTATTTGTGAAAATTTTGAATTGGTCATTCTATATTTTCTATGTTTTTTTCGAAATGTTGTAAAAAATTTCCAAAACTTAATATGTTATTCCCTTATAATTTGTCATTTATTAGTCGTTAATTAGACAAATTCGGAACTGTCACAACTAATTAACGGCAAATTATCCAACTAATCATTTTTCGATCCGTCAAAGTTGCTTTGCTAGCTTGACACTCATCAAAAACGGATAAAGATGAAATTTTTGGATTTTTCCTACTGCCACGCCAACTTCTTTTTTTGATGGTTTCTGAAAAATGGCCTTATTCAGGTTGCATTTAAAAGACCTAAGGTCTTACAGGCATAGGTTTAGTTAAAATTATTAAAAAAAAATTACAACTTACAACTCAAATCATTTGGATGACGTTTTGAGAGTTTATTATTATTTAAATGGATATTGGACTTGTGTGGCATTTGCACAGTTTTTGTTCTTATAAAACAGAAAATAATGCAAACATGGTTTTTGTAGGATTAGGTACAATTTGGCGTGGGTTCATTTGCCTTATGTCTTGGTTTCTTGGAAATGCCTCTTCATATTTGTTCAGCTTCTCGAAAATACATAACTAAAATGATTTCAATGATATTTTCAGAGTTTATTGTCATGAAAAAGGCAAACAATTAAAGATGGTCCCAGTAGAATGCACCCACGCCCAATATTCTCATATCCTGATTTCTCTGAAATAACTTTCATGATTTAATTAAATTTAAAGAATTTTTTTCGCATATGCTATGTTCAAAGGATCAACGAATATAAATTTGCAAAAAAGTATATTTATTTTAAATTTGTTTGCGCTTAATATAAAACAGATACGTGGAAAACATATACATAAGTTTCCGAAGAGCAAATTCCAGATGAATTATTATTGGAAAAAAATTACGAAAACATATGGAATCTTTCAATGTTGAATTGGTACGTCATGGTGATTCTAAAAAAAAAAAAAATACCTCAATATCACAAAAAAGTTCTGACATTTTGTAAATCAAAATCTGGATTACAAAGGAAATATTTCATATAATTTGTATAAAAGTAATTAAAAAAAAAAACTTTTTTGATTTTATTTAACCTACATACCTTCGGCACATCAAGACAGTTTGGCGTAGGTATTTATATCTTTTTACCGATTAAGAGCAGCTGAATGCGAAAATAAATTTATTAATCGTTTTTCAATAGAATTGAAAAGAGGCAGCATTTTTTTCAAGAACGATATTGAAAAAGTTGCATGACAGTGCGTCGCCTTGTCTAAAATCTTTTTTGACATCAAAGGTGTTGGTGAGGTCTTTGCCGACCTTGATGGAGCAGCGTGCATTCTCCATCGTCATCCTGCATAAACGGACGAGCTTGGCAAGGATGCCAAAAGTAGATATTGCTCTATATTATAGCTCGTCTCTATAGATGCTGTTATACGCGGTCTTAAAATCGATGAAAAGGTGGTGGGTATCCATTTGAAATTCCTGGGCTTTCTCCAAGATCTGCCGTAGTGCGAATATTTGGGCGATAGTGGACTTCCCTGCCCTTAAGCCACACTGATATGAATCTATAAGGTTGTTGAAGAATGGCTTCAGGCGCTCACAAATTACGGCAGAGAAGATCTTGTAGGTGATATTAAGAAGACTTATGCCTCTGTAGTTGGTGCAGTCTTGAGTATCACCTTTCTTGAGGATCGGGCAAACAATGTTGAGGTTCTTTTCATCGGGTATGCTTTCTTCCAACCACATTTTGCAGATGAGCTGGTGCATATTCCTAACCAATTCATCGCCAGCCGCTTTGAATAGCTCAGCCGCAAGGCCATCAGCTCCAGCTGCTTTATTGGACTTAAGTTAAGATATAGCTATCTTCACTTCTTCGAGATTTGGTGGAGGGAATTGTTGGCCTACGTCGTACACGTTGAATGGTGCAATCTGAATGGTAGCGGAATTCGGTTCGTCATCGCCGTTATACAATTGGCAGAAATGATTTTTCGATATCCTCAGCACTGACTGCGATTCTACCACGATTTTCCCCTGATCGTCCTTGCAGGCTCCGGGTCGGGCCTTGTAACCTTGGGAGGTTTTTTTTACTTTTTGGTAAAACTTTCTTACTTCAATTCTGCAATGGCATCACTAAAATTCCGCGACCGCGTGCTTCTCATGCTCTTTCTTTTTCCTTCTTAGAAGCTTTGTGTTCCTCTCTCCTCTTCTACTCGTAGAGCTCGCGAGCAGCTCTGATCCTTGTATGCAGTTTCGCCTTGTATTCCTGTTGTTTGCCTACATTTACTTGCCGGTATTCTTCGTCAAACCAGAGGTTTCGCTGTGGTGGTGGTGCGAGGCCAAGCAGGTCAGAGGTGGCATCTCTGATGGCTTCTTGGCAGTTTTTCCATTGGTTCTCGATGTTTGCAGTTGGCGGCAAAGGACTATTTAAGAGGGCGCGAGTGGCTCGATCGGAAAAGGATCTGGCGATTTCTTGAGACTGTAGCCGTCCGACGTGGTTTCGTGCAGGCTGTTTCTTCCGATTGTGCCACCAAAGTCGTCTTCTCTTCCTAGTTTGGCATTAAAATCACCCAAGACAATTTTAATGTCATAGCTAGGGCATTGCTCATATGTCTTGTCCAGGAGCTCGTAGAACTCATCCTTGGTGTCGTCATCTTTCTCCTCTGTGGGGGCATGCGAATGCGAATTGTGGTGAGGCGTTCGTTCATATAGTTGAAACTCATGACTTCTTGCCTAAATTTGCCTCTAACAACAAATCCACATCCAAAAAGACGCTGCCCTTATGGTCGGTAACAGTCACCGTAGTAGATATCGCAGTCTTTCAGTTTTCTTTTGCCCGGCCCATCCCATCGCACTTCTTGGATGGCGGTGATGTCTGCTTTTGCTTTGTAGCAGTCTAGGGCCTCCGCGAAATGTTCGGCCGCATAGAGAGACAGAACATTCCACGTGCAGATCCGAAGTTCGTTGTCCTTATTTCGTTTGCTATGGTCGTCAACAGTAAATCCGTGCGTATCCGAGGCTTGTTGTTGCTTCGCAACTAAAATAGCTTTACGTGGCCGCGAAGGCACCCCGACGGCACGGCCCCCAACTTGGAAAGCCAGACCCTTACAATATAGCTCCAAGGGGGGAGGGGGCGAGCCGGATTAACCGCTCCTTATAGGCCTGAGCTCCAAATATGTCGTAGTAGCCCATGTATAAGGTGTTCGATAAGTAGTACAGCCTAACTGGAACTGTGGACACCACCGTTGACTCCATCTTGAGAATCCTTCCGCTGCCATCTGGATAAAGGAGAAATGCCTTAATTGGAACACTCCTCCTCCCCCCTCTCTCATTTGCTCCCGCAAAAACCGTCCACAGGGTTTGGAACCCCATCTTCAGTTAAAGGTACTAGCCACCCGATGTTCACCACTTGGAGGTGAGAGTAGGAGTTGTTAGACAGAGGTTCACTTTGAAAAAAAGGTTGTGGGCGCTTGTGTCCTCTTGAACGCACCGTTTCTACCATTTGAACATCTCAGGTGAACACATGATAATTGGAAACTTCACAGCTTTCTATCATGACAACAAATGTACAAAAATCAAGCTTAATATTTCTTGTGTGCACACTTTTCCCTCCGACGAAAAGCTATTGATACAAATCGATGCAAGAAATGTACGTCAAATTTTACACAGACAAGAGGTCCCTGATGGTTCAACGCCTCAAAGGCTTTAATTTTACAATGTTACGCAAATGACCTGACTTTTTATATCGTTGATGATGTAATCATATGCGAGAAGTTGTAAAAAAACGTTAAATAAAAATGGTAAAGAAAAAGGTGGCTTCCTTAAATAATGGTGCACTCGGGCGTATACGTGTTTTTTTCAATGTATTGAACTTTCACGCGAATGTTGCATTAACTTCATAGCAGTTGTTGGACCGATAAACTTCACAGAAAAACTTTAAGTCCAACACCGGATACCTCTGAAAAATACGCTACATTAAATCAAATATCAAAATGTAAGTTCAGTAAAGGATACCTTTGTCATTTATGCTCCCCATTCTACTGAATCATGACGAAATACACTTATGAATTCAGGTCCACTGAATCAAAAGAGTTTTTCTTAATTTTCTTTTTGATTTTCACTGAAAAATTATTCTTGGCAGGCACCATTTTTAAGGTATCAATAACAAATGTATACAAATGTATATGTACATGCTGAGAAAAAGTCGAGATAATAAAAGATTTCATGAATATTAATAACATATTTACATGATGTTATGAATGCATTATTATAGTTCACAGTTAAGTTCCAATGTACAAAATAAAGAAGCAAACTGTTTCTGAAAGAACAAACATAAATGTGATGTTTCAAAACAAAAAATATGAAAACATTGTGAGTTTTTTGTTCTTATAAGTCTAGAGCTCACGATTGTTGAAAATAGAAAATGAAAGTCACGTTTCAATTCTATTCCCAGACGATATTTTTTTTTTGTAATACGAAAATTATTTATTTAGTGTGCTTCGATGGCATAGAGTAAAGTCATAAAATAATTTCAATAACACACCAGATGCTTGACAATATAATCCTTTGTTTTTATTCTGTGTCGCTAACCTCTTCATATAATTTCTTATATTCTCCTTCAATAGCTGCCACATAGTATAACTGGCGAAGAACTTGCTTTTGTATTTGGCGCACCACTGGCCCCAGCAGGACCCTTTCACAATAAATACAATGCACAAGAGAAACTTCTGTCTGAAGCTGTGATGTCTTATTGGACTAATTTTGCTAAGACCGGGTAAGCAATATTTTTTTTATTTCATTAAATTTGAAAGAAAAATCGAAGAAGACCCTAAGACATTCAGTCTGGTCTAGCTTAAGGAGTTTCTTTTTTTTTTTTCTTAAAAATATTGCTATAAATGAATGAGCATGCATTTTGTATATGACATATTTATTGTAAAGCTTCTTTTTCTTTATTTTTAGAAATCCAAAGGCACCATGGAAGGGAACATTTATTAACTTACATGCTCTTGAGTGGGATCGATATGACTTGGATTGGCCTGAATTTAACAAAAGGAATCAATGTTATATTAATATTGGTAAGTTTCAACAGCAAATAATAATACAACTTTATTTTTATAAAAGATTTTGACATGCTTAATCCAAATCCAAAGTTGAAATTTTTTTTAGCACGTCTTGTTTTTGAGATATTCCATTACATATAAACATGTCAAAAACCTTTTTTGGGTACATTTGACGTCGAATTTCCTTACGGTAAATTTTGTTTTGCAAATCTACCATATTATCTAAGAAAATGTATTTCTTCTTTTACATAATTTTGTCTGTCACAATTATTCTGTCTGTCGGTGGCACAATTCTGTCTGTCTCACTGTCCGTCTACAGCCTAAATGGCTGAATCGATTTTCTTCAAACTTGGTACTTAGTGGTTTTAGGTGATTATTCCCACACTTTTTTTTTCATTATTTTTTAGAACCAAAAATAACGGTACCTACTATACATTTCTGCACAACTTTTTTTTTTTAATTTGTAGATACTAACTTATTTACTTGTTCATTTTGTTACTTGTTTTTTTATATTAATCTAATTTTATATACAATCTATCAAATTATAAAATTAAATTATCAATACAAAATTTATTAATTCTAAGTTAACTGTAAGAGCAAACAGTTGTACTTTTATAAATAAAAAGTTTAAAAAAATAAAATCCTAGTCTTCAACTTCAGAAGTGGGTCAGCCTTAAAAACAAAATTATGTCGCCCTCACATATCATGAAGAAAGAAGAACTGGTAGCTTGGTTTACGAGACGCAACATTGAATTTCCAGTAAATGCAAGGGTTGCTCAGTTGCGTGAACTGTATGAAGCTCATTCCGACGACAATCATTCCGAAAACTTCAATCAAGCTGAGGATCCTGAAGGATCAAACAACAATAGAAATTCTGATATTCCGCAGGCTCAACAAAATCAAGAGCCTATAATTGAAAATGAAGTTGCTGTGGACGCAGAGATTCAGATGTTACAAAAAAAATTGAAGCTGATTGAACTACGCCGTGAATTAGCACGTTTGGAAGCGGATTTTGTCAATCCTTTGTCGCCAAGGATTCAACCTTCTTTTGAGGACATCAAGCATTCAATTCCGTTTTTTTCTGGTGACGACTCATACGATGCCAAAAAGTGGATTGATGCCTTTGAACGAGCCTGCGATTCAGTTGAAGGTAATTCAGAATTTAGATTGAAGTCTGTCCGGAGATTAATGAAACTTGATTCTGCTGCTGAAATGTTTCTACATATTGATGAATCAACTACATACGAAATAATTTCTTAGCCAATTTTGGGCACAATTATTCAATTTCGGAAATTATTGACAAAATGAGAAAGACCTCATTCATTTCCACTAAAACATCGATTATGGGCTACATTTTGAAAATGCAAGAGCTCGCATCTCGTGCTGAGATCGACGAGAAGCAAACAGTTCATCATTGACGGTTTCCATGATCGTTCCGCCAACATTGCGGTGTTGTATCCAGCGCGTACAATTGACGAATTGAAACAATTGGCTCACCGTTATGCTCAACTACGAGAACTCAATTCCGCAAATTGTGATCCATATAATTCAACTTCAGCTCCAACGGGAACAAAGCCTAAGATCAAGTTCTCCGCTGGTGATTCCGAAAAAAAGATTATTTTGTGCTTTAATTGCTCTGGTACCGGACATTACTCTACCTCGTGCCCACATCCGAAACGCGCAAAAGGATCCTGCTTCAGATGTGGTTCAATAACACATATTCTCAAGGATTGCCCGAAGTTGCCCTCCAAGAATCCTCGCAGTGTGGCATTGATTGATGAATTCTGTTCCGGCTCTACTAACAAAAATAGTTCTGATTCTGATGTCGATTCCGTAGTCAAGAGTTTCAACGAAATAAATACTGTAAGTGTTGCTTTTCCTAGTTATGATTCTGTTCCGCATTGTAACACATATGTTTCTCTTTTTGATACTGGCAGTCCGATAAGTTTAATTAAGTATTCTGAGATTCCAAAAGGAGTGCAGTGTGGATCTTTGAGACCAACTGGCTATTACGGAGTAGGAAAATTACCCATTTGCACTTATGGAGTTTTTCATACGAAAGTAAAATTTAATAATATTTTTAAAAATATAGAAATTTATGTTGTTCCGGATACTTGTGTTCCTTATCCAGTACTTTTAGGTCGCAATTTTCTGCGATCGTTTCAAATACAATTATGTTATGTTCCAAATACTATTCCGAAACCAAAAATCGAAATAAATGTTAATTCAGATGCCAATAAAATCAAAATTTCTAATCAAGTGTTACATTGTGTGTACAAATCTTTTTGCAAAACCTATTCCGATAGTAGAGCGCCTTGTTCATTGTGTAGACTACTACCGCATACGATTATTGCTTCATGCGATGAGCTTAACCATATTGAAAGTCCTTCATTACCTTATGTATTTTCAATAGATGTAATTGAAGAAAAAGAAGACATATTTGATATAAATTCTAAATTAAGTTCCAAATTTAGAGAATTAATACAAAACATTATTCGTTCCGAATATTTAGATCTCGACAATATTCCGGCTATTAAGCATGATTTCTCAATGAAGATTCATCTCACCTCTAAAATTCCGATAAGTTTTCCTCCACGGAGATTGTCTTTTTCTGACAAGCAAATTGTTGATAAACAAGTGAAAGAGTTATTAGAACGAGGAATAATTAGACCAAGTGAATCACCATACGCTTTTCCATTAGTCTTAGTGCAAAAGAAAGATAATGACAAACGGTTGTGTGTTGATTATCGACCACTTAATAAAATTCTGGTGCGTGATAGTTTTCCCATTCCAGTGATAGATGATTGTTTGGGAAGATTGGATGGAAAAAAATACTTTACTATTCTTGATCTAAAGAATGGTTTTCATCATATTCCGATTGATGAAAATTCAATAAAATTCACTGCTTTTGTTACGCCTGATGGGCATTATGAATATACAAGATTACCATTTGGTATTAAAAAGGGTCCTGCTTATTTTCAGAGATTTATGAATTATGATATTTGTTTTACGTCAATTTATCACCGAAGGCTCCGTAGTGGTATATTTTGATGACATTACGATAGCCACTGTGACTATTGAAGAACATATTGTACTGCTTAAACGAGTCTTACGGCGTATGGCAGAGTTCCGACTTGAGATCAAACCATCAAAATGCAAATTTTGCTATGAAGAAATTGAATATCTGGGATTTACTGTTAGTGCAAAAGGCATTCGGCCTAGTAATAATCATTTGTCTGCTATTCAGCACCTTCCGATTCCGGAAAATGTTAAGGATTTACAAAAGTGTTTAGGCTTGTTTTCTTATTTCCGACGATTTATTCCGTCCTTTTCAGCTGTTGCAAAACCTTTAAGAGATTTAACTAAGCCAAATATTCCCTTCAATTTTGACAAGAATTGTGTTAAGACTTTTAAGTTTCCATGTAACCAATTAGTTACTTGTCCGTTATTGGCCATATTCAGTCCAGAAAAAGAGACCGAATTGCATTGTGATGCCAGTGCACTGGGCTATGGCAGGATGATAGTAAATTTCACCCGGTTGCGTATTTTTCTAAGGCAACTACTGGGTCTGAATCTAAATTCCATAGTTATGAGTTAGAAACTTTGGCAATTATTTACTCATTGGAAAAATTTCATAATTACTTGGATGGTATTCCATTCCGAATTATAACTGATTGTGATTCATTGGCATTAACTTTAGACAGGCAGAAATCAGTTCCACGTATAGCTCGATGGGCTCTGAAATTGGAACAGTACGATTATTCTATACATCATAGAAGTGGTTCAATGATGGGACATGTGGATGCATTAAGTCGGCATTATCCAATTTCCATTAAAACAAATGAAGAAAATGAACAGATAGTTTCCGTTATTGATTCCGAAAATATCGATTTACAGTTACCTACACCTTACCCAAAATAGGGATGAAACCATTGTTCAGTTAAGGAACCGATTGGGGACTACTTCGGTTCCAAATTTTGTTCTTGAAAATGGTCCAGTGTATAGGAAGATGGATACAGACAGATTACTTTTGTATGTTCCGAATGAAATGGAAAATAATGTCATTCGTTCCGCACATGAAAAATATGTCATTTAGGAATTGAAAAATGTGTTGAACAGATTAAAATGCATTATTGGTTTCCGAAAATGAGAGAAAAGGTTGAGAACTTTATTCAGAATTGTCTTAAGTGTATTATGTACTCTATTCCGGCTCAATGTAAAAATCGAACATTACATTCTATTCCGAAGAAACCAATTCCGTTTGATACAGTCCATATTGACCATTTTGGCCCCCTTCCGTGCATTCGTTCTAAACGAAAGCATATTTTAGTAGTGGTAGATGCATTTACGAAACATGTTAAATTATATGCAGTAAATTCGACGAGTACAAAAGAGGTTTGTGCATCTCTTGATAAATATTTTGAATATTATAGTCGCCCTAGACGAATTGTAAGTGATAGGGGAACATGTTTTACGTCCTTAGAATTCAGTGCCTATCTCATTAAGAATAATATTGAACATGTTAAAATTGCTACTGGTTCAGCTCAGGCAAATGGTCAAGTGGAACGAGTAAATCGAGTATTGAAATCAATGTTAGCTAAGTTATCTGAGCCCATACAACATTCCAACTGGACGAAAATGCTCACGAAAGTTGAGTTTGCATTAAATAATTCCGTACATTCAGCCACTGGAGACAATCCATTTAAATTGCTATGTGGGGTACAACAAAGAGGAATAGAAATTGATGTTCTCACTGAATACTTAGAAGAAAAATTTGAAACGGATAATCGGGATCTTGATCAAATACGAATGAATGCTTCTAAGTGTATTGAACGTTCACAGAAACGTAATTCTGACCTGATTGCAAGAAATTTCCGACCCCCGAATTTGTTTTCAGAAGGAGATTTTGTTGTTATTCGGAATATTGACACCACTATTGGTACAAATAAAAAATTTTTACCAAAATTTAAGGGACCATATAGAATACATAAGGTACTTCCGAATGACCGATATGTGGTTAGAGACATAGAAAATTGTCAAATGACACAACTGCCGTATGATGGTATTATTGAGGCCTCTCGTATGCGAAAGTGGGCTGATTGGCGTGATGGTCGTGGTTTAGAATCGGATTATGAATAGGGAAAGCAACATGCCTTCAGCATTCCATTTATTTTTTTTAATTACAAAATAAAAATGAATTTGTTATATTTAGGTATATGTTAGTAAATTTTAATGTTTTAAATTTAAATTTTATATACAATTCTGTTAAAAAGTTATAAATGATGATCGGGTCGATCAGATGTCAGGATGGACGAGTTGTAGATACTAACTTATTTACTTGTTCATTTTGTTACTTGTTTTTTATATTAATCTAATTTTATATACAATCTATCAAATTATAAAATTAAATTATCAATACAAAATTTATTAATTCTAAGTTCACTGTAAGAGCAAACAGTTGTACTTTTATAAATAAAAAGTTTAAAAAATAAAATCCTAGTCTTCAAATTCAATAAATTAATTAAAGTAAAGTCTTCCTATGGGTGGAAAACCATTTTTCAAAAAATGGTTATTAATGGAACCTCCCAAAGAACCATTTTTTTTAATTTTCCATTTTCTTCAAAACGGTACCTACCTATGACTGATTTAAAAAAAAAAACTTATACAGAAGCTTCAAAAAAGTATAAATAGTTTTGTGTACCAAAATTAAAAAAAAAAATATTTTTGGATTTTGAAAAAATGTTTGCAATTTTTTTTGAAAATCAAATATTTCGAAAACGACATGATCGATTTTGTATTACCTACTATCTAAAATATTTTTGGAAAAAATTTTACATTTATGAAAAAATTACGGTACCTTCCATACAAAAGTTAAATAACCACAAAGGAAAATATTTTTTTTTCTCAAAACGACTCCTACGATTTTGATTAAACTTTTTTCTTATACTAAAATTAGTACGATCTACTGCCAAAACTTATAAAATTTCACACTTAGAAACTATTAATAGTACCTTTCATAGAAGGTTTTTTTTTTATTTTGAATTTTCTCACTATTGGCTAAACGGGATTTAAATACATTTTTGTGTATACAAATTTCAGATAAGATCAAATAATGCATATGTAAAATTCAAACAAATATTCAAAAAAAAAGTTTTTGAATTTTTAAAAAATTTTTGAAATTTTTCTTTCGATATACATAGGTATCTCAAAAACGGATTGACAATTTTTTAATTTTTTTTTATCTGCACGTAATTACATACATATCGTAAGCCGAGAATTACAAGGCCGTATGTGATAAACATATACATACATTTGAGATACAACGAAAACGAAAAAATGAGACTTTTTTTTAGTGTATGTAGAGTTAGTTTTGTTTTGGTTTTTTTTAGCTAAATGTGCTTGAACCCATAAGCATAACTGAAATTACACAAACAAAAGTTCAAATTTTATCCACAAATTAAATAATGAGCATTTTTGAAATCCACATACGACTTTGTAACAAAATTTTTTTTAGTTCAAAGATGTATGTTAGACATATGTATGTACATACTAAGGAAAAAGAAAAATGAAAAGGTAGTTACAACTGCAATTTCTGAAATATGAATTAAAAATCAAATGGTAAAAGAAAATGCTTGAAAAGTCACATAAAGTAAACACATTTTTAGTTAATTTTTTAGCATTTTTTTTATTGATTTATTTTTGTTTTTTAACATAGCGACAATGTCGATGTCAATGTTTTTTTTGTTGATCAACTTGCGCTGGACGGTCAAATTCAATCTCGTTTTCCATTATTGTTTGCTATTACATTGATATTAAATTGAGTCCTTAGTAAATAATTTACTGGACTTAAGACTTACCTTCTCGCTTTTTAATTTAATTTGATTTTTATGCATTACTTAAAGCAAAATTTACTTGATTTTTGGGCAGCAAAAAACAAACTTTTAACACCAAAACGGGCTTCAAATGAGATAGCACAAAGGTTGGAATGCTTTCGCTAGCCTCTAACAGTTAGGGTTGCTAAAAATGAGATAGAACTATTCTTCTAATTTTGATTTCTTTTGCAGAGTTACTTACAACTTTGATTCAATTTTCGAGTAGGTATTGCGATTACAAAGTTGTATGTGCAACATACGACCTTAAACATACGACCTTGATTTTATGCCTTTTTCTGCCTCAATTTAAATGTTGGCATATTTTAAGTGATGATGCAAAACGTTTCTTACTTGATATTTAAACAGTTTTGCATCAAAACCTCGATTTTGATTTTT
Source organism: Dasysyrphus tricinctus (assembly GCA_963921185.1). Lineage (NCBI taxonomy): Eukaryota > Metazoa > Arthropoda > Insecta > Diptera > Syrphidae > Dasysyrphus > Dasysyrphus tricinctus. The sequence goes on from OY992530.1 coordinate 247,255,102, forward strand.
TTCGAGATACGATCTTGTAATTTTCGGCTGACGATATATACCTTAGATTTACATTCCAAAATGTGTCCTTAAAAATATTTTAAGAATTGAATACATAATAAAATGCATGACTGGATCGCACGTACTTGTTTATGTTCAAGTTGCTTGGAACTTAAGAACTTTTAAAATATGCAAGTCATTATATGAAGAACAAATATATATAAATAATATACAAAAATAGACAAAAATACATAAAAAGCATTTAAATCGTTCTTTAAAATATACAGGGTGTCCCGTACCTGAGTGGAAGTATTTTAGGATGTGATTCTTGGGGTTATTCTAAGAAAAAAATTGTATAGGGGGAAAGTTGTATCTCCCCTCCCTGAGGCAGGAGAGGGCAGTTTCTGAAACATTGACTTTAAATGCAAAAAAAAACATTAAAAATCAACGAAAACACATTTAATAATGTGTTGTAGTAATACTTCATTCTTGCATTTGGTTTTTAAATCAAGTTGTTTAAACAAATAGTTTTGAGAAATTAAATTTCAAAGTCAAGATTTAAAAAAAAAAAAAATTATTTTTTTTTCTTAAGTCGATATTTTTCAAAATTGTACGTAATTAAGGGCTTTTTTTTGTAAATAAATAAATTGGGTGGCGCAAAAGCTCGAGAAGAACCAGGGCTTAGTGACTTACAACTCACAACCATTCCTGTGTGCGTGTTTGTTGGGCAGGAATGGAGGGAACCAACAGTTTTTTGCCGAGTCCGAACGGCTAAATGAGAAGCACTTTTTCATGACAAGTATACTCTTGGAGGATTTGTCAGTTCCTCGCAAGAGGCAGTACCTCAGATAAAACATTTCTGTTTTTAGGTGGCACGGCTGGGAATCAAACCCACACCTTCGGCATGGCAGTCCTAGCACTAACCATCAAGCCACGAGGTACTACATTTGGTTTTTAAATCAAGTTGTTTAAATAAATAGTCTTTGAAAATTTAAATTTCAAAGTCAAAATTTAAAAAAAAAAATGATTTTTTTCTTAAGTCGATATTTTTCAAAATTTTACTTAATTAAGTGCATTTTTTGTGTTCAATATTCAATGACCTCATTATTTTTATTTTTAGTCCATTACCGAAAACCAAATGTAAAAATCTTTCTTAGTTTTTGAGAAATGAAGAAAAAACAAAGGTACTTTTCCCAAATAAGCTCGGAAAAATGAATTTATGTATGAAGTATCCATAATTTAACCCTTTTTTCGGGCTATTTTGGTACAAGTACCTTTTGTTTTTTCTTAATTTTTCCAAAACTAAGAAAGATTTTTACATTTGGTTATCGGTAATGGACTACACAATGAGGGCATTGAATATTGAACACAAAAAATGCACTTAATTAAGTAAAATTTTGAAAAATATAGACTTAAGAAAAAAATCAAATTTTTTTTTAATTTTGACTTTGAAATTTAAATTTTCAAAAACTATTTGTTTAAACAAATTGATTTAAAAACCAAATGCAAGAATGAAGTATAAGCTTTCGAAAAAATTATAGCACATTATTGGATGTGTTTTTGTTGATTTTAAATGTTGTTTTTTTGCATTTGAAAACAAAAAAACCGTTATATAGCAGGTACCGTTTATTACAGTTTTTGAAAGTTTTTTGTATACCAAAAAGTACACCACATATACAATAACACACTGATTTTTGTTATGAAAATCGTTGTAGCCGATTTTGAGATAAATAAGCTTTTCTTTAACGGTTGTATGGCCAGTAACCTAATTTTTGGAGCTAAAAAAATTTAAATTTCCCCTCTGAAGCGTTACAAAAACAAATCTTAAGTTCAAAATTTGAAGAAAATCGCATCATTACTTTAGGCTGTAGATCCAGATACAAACAGACAGGCAGATAGAGAGACAGACAGACAGAATTGTGTCACCCATTTTTTTCGTGCTCTCTATCATCGTAATGTCATGTTTTTTTTTTTTTTTGCACGAATCCAAAACTTGTCCTATAGAACCTACATTGTAAGTAAAAAGTGAATTAACTACCTCAGCTATAGCTGTGTGATGTCGAAACCCCGACTTCAAAACGTTTGTCCAACCATTAAAATCCACCCCAGGATAAAAAATTTTCAACTTTTCTTTTTTGCACTGAAAAATAAAAAGTGCTCCAACACCCCCAAATGAAATTTTAGGGGGGTGGAGTTCATTGTGTTCGTTTGTCAACCAGCTCAACATGATCCATAATTTGTTTGTCCACCCACAGGAATAAAATATTCAACTTTTCTTTTTTCCATTGAGAAACAAAAAGTGCTCCATCGCTGCCAAATGAAATCTTAGGGGAGTGGAGTCAATTGTGTTCGTTTGTCCGGTTCGATACGAAAATCTATAAACTTTTCTTTTTTGCAATGAAAAACAAAAAAGGGCTCCAAAATCCCCAGCTCAATATAAAAAAAAAATCGTTTGTCCACCCCCAGGATATAAAATATTTAACTTTTCTTTTCTTATGGCAAACCTCGAAAAACAAAAAAGTCCGGTAGCATCCCCAAATGAAATCACAGGAGGTTGGGGCTGATTTTATTTGTATTTTATTTTATTTTAATTTATTTTATTTTATTTTATTTTATTTTATTTTATTTTATTTTATTTTATTTTATTTTATTTTATTTTATTTTATTTTATTTTATTTTATTTTATTTTATTTTATTTTATTTTATTTTATTTTATTTTATTTTATTTTATTTTATTTTATTTTATTTTTTTTTATTTTATTTTATTTTATTTTATTTTATTTAATTTAATTTAATTTAATTTAATTTAATTTAATTTAATTTAATTTAATTTAATTTAATTTAATTTAATTTAATTTAATTTAATTTAATTTAATTTAATTTAATTTAATTTAATTTAATTTAATTTAATTTAATTTAATTTAATTTAATTTAATTTAATTTAATTTAATTTAATTTAATTTAATTTAATTTAATTTAATTTAATTTAATTTAATTTAATTTAATTTAATTTAATTTAATTTAATTTAATTTAATTTAATTTAATTTAATTTAATTTAATTTTATTTTATTTTATTTTATTTTATTTTATTTTATTTTATTTAATTTATGTTATTTTTATTTAATTTAATTTAATTTAATCCAATCCAATTCAATTCAATTCAATTCAATTCAATTCAATTCAATTCAATTCAATTCAATTCAATACAATTCAATTCAATTCAATTCAATTCAATTCAATTCAATTCAATGCAATTCATTTTCCACTAAGGTGTCGTTCGTGGAATTGATGTTTATTCCAAGGTAGGTGGACTCCTTGACTAACTCGAAATTACTGCTACCAACAGTGACGTTTTGTCCAATAGCTGTAAATGCTTCAAGTACAGCTCTCTTGGAGCGGCCGATGATGTCGATGTCGTCCGCCTAGCCAAGCAGTTGAGAAGACCTGTTAAAGATTGTGCCTTCCATGTTAACACCAATCTTGCGCACTATCTGCTCCAGGACTAGGTTGAAGAAATCACATGATAGCGCATCTCCTTGTCTGAACCCTGTACACCTCTGGAATAACTTGGATGAGCTGTTACCCATTTGCACGTTGCACCACGTATTTTGTAACGTCATGCGGCACAGCTGGATCAGTTTTTTCGGGATCCCGAGTTCCGAAATCGCCAATAGAAGCTCTTGGCGACTTATGCTATCATATGCGGCTTTGAAGTCGATGAATAGGTCTTGAATTGAAATTCGTTGGTCTTTTCCAGGATTTGCCTCAATGTGAAGATTTGGTCTATCGTTGATCTGCCTGGCCTAAGGCCACACTGGTACGTGCCGATCATAGTGTTGCAGAAAGGTTTTAGACACTCACAAAGTACTTTGGATAGGATCTTGTAGGCAATATTAAGCAGGGATATGCCTCTGAAGTTCTTGCAGGACATAGGATCGCCTTTTTTGTAGATTGGGCATATGGAGTTATTTAACCAATCGTTGGGCTTACTTTCCAACTCCCACACTTTGTTGATGAGCTGGTGCATGCACCCTAACAGGACACCTCCTCCGTACTTGAAGAGTTCTGCATGTAGGCCATCCGAGCCGGTGGATTTGTTGTTCTTAAGCTTGTGGATGGCTTTCTTAATCTCTTCAGTACTGGGGCTAGGAATGGATCTTCATTGACTGTTCTCATGTTTCTTCGTTCCCCTGTCGCCTTCTTTACATATTGCCCATAAACCAGTTGCTGGAAATGCTGCTTAAATTCGTCTAAAATTCCCTGTACTTCGGTGACTAGGTTCTCTTCGCTGTTTCGAAGAGCTTGCGTGCCAGTCCTATAACCAGATGCCAGTTGCTTGGCTGTTTTGTAGGACCGGCGCGGCGGGTATTGGTGGTGGTGCTAGACTCTTCAAGATACCTGAGCTGAGAGGATGCGGATGCTCTTTTCTTTTCACGGTACTCCTCTCTTGCTGCTCTTGTTTTCCGTTGCAGCATTTGCATTCGTCCATTTTCCGTCTCCTGCTTCAATACCGCGCATTCATTGTCATACAACGCGTTTTTTTTCTGGGTGGTTGATAGCCTATGGTGGTCTCGGCTGTCTCCTTAATGATGTCGCGATATTGGTTCCATTGGTTGTTGACGCTTGTGGCTGGGTGTAGGCAGAGAGTTTCCCGGTCCATTGCTCACTGTAGTATCTGGCTTTCTCATATGTGCTATGGCATGCATTGTCGAATTTCTTCCTTTGGGCGGTCTTTGTTTTGTTTTCGTTGGACAGTCGGGCTTTGAACTTTGTCACAACAAGAAAGTGGTTAGAGTCCACGTTTTCACCTCGGAAAGTTCGCACGTCCAAGGTGTTCGATGCGTACCTTGCGCCAATTAACACAAGGTCTATTAGGCTGGCAGTTGGAGCATCTGGAGATCGCCTGGTTGCTGTGTGTATCCTTCGCCTGGGGAACCTAGTGCTACTTATCACCGTATTATGAGCTGCAGCAAAGTCGATTAGTCGTAAGCCGTTATATGTTGTCGTTTCGTAAAGGCTGTGCTTTCCAACTTATCCGCCAAAGATGTTTTCCTTTCCGACTTTAGCATAGATATCTCCGAGCACGACTTTGACATCGTTCTCCGGACAGGCTCCGTCCAGGAGGTCGTACAACTTAACCAGTGAACCCACCAAATTTTAATCAGTAATCATTAATTCCCAAATTTCTGTCATGATTTGGAATTGTTTCGATATTACTCTACTTAAGATATTTGATATTGAACTTCATGAACTTAAAACTTGGCATATACATATTTAAGATCTCATTACTTTTTTTGGCTGACTTTTTACGCACAGGTTTCTTGTGCACATAAGAACTTGGCTCCTTTTTTAACATTTATGTTTTTGTTGTGATTTCACTCCTTTTTGCAAAGACTTATTTTGCCAGGTGAAAGTCAAGCCCTACCGCTCTACAAAGTTTCATAATTCTACGACAACCGAAAATGCTCTATACAAATAATAGCAGTTCTGATAAAGTTGTTGGATGGCATCCCCCCCCCCCCCTGAATGGGCAATTCCAAATTTTCGATTTTTTCCTTTCTAAGTACTTCAAATCCTACCGACCTACCAATTATCATCGTTCTACAACAATCGGAAGTGCTCCATGTAATTTATAAGAGTTTTAAGGAATGTGGGTGGATGCCACGCCCCCTGAATGCAAAATTCCAATTTTTCAATTTTTGTTCTTTCTAAGTACCTTAAGCCCTACCGACGTACCAATTTTCATCGTTCTACAACAATCGGAAGTGCTCCATATAATTTTTAAGAATTTTTAAGAATTTGGGTGGATGCCACGCCCTCTGTATGGAAAATTCCTATTTTTCAATTTTTTTCTTCCTAAGTACCTCAAACCCTACCAACTTTCAACCAATTTTCATTGTTCTAGAACAATCGGAAAAGCTCCATATAATTTATAGAATATTTAAGAAAGTGGGTGGATGCCACGCCCCCTGAATAGAAAATTGCAGATTTTCGATTTTTTCCTTTGTATGTACCACAAGGCCTACCGTTGTGCGAAATTTCAAGTTTCTACGATGTCAGGAAGTGCTCCATAATTTTGATGATCTGTCAGTGAGTCAGTGAGCCAGTGAGTCAGTGAGTCAGTGAGTCAGTGAGTCAGTGAATCAGTCAGTCAGTTACGGTTTTTGCGATTTTTGAAGTCCTATATCTTGGGAACTATTAGTGCTAAAGAGTTGAAATTTGGTGAGCCACCTGCGTTGCATCAGCCTAGCAAATACTGCGAATTTGAAATTTTTCTGACTTTATCGGTACTGAAGTTAGAGGGGGGTTGAAAATCGCCTGAGTTTGTTCCTGTAAAAAGGGTGTAGTGCCGCGAACTTGGCTGGGCACTTCCGTGCCCTTTGATCAAAATAATTTTAATTAGTTGAATGAAATGTGTTTAATGAAAAAAAAATCAATTTATATAGAATGTCTACTTAAATATCGAATAATGGCATTTTTACGAATCCTCTGAAAAAAGCAGCTTTTTTGACATGTTTTAAAAAACATGAAAAAAATCGATTTGCTCTTTGAAGAGCAAAAAAAAAACTCTCCAGCCTAGAAGATATTAAAATGAAGAAACAAAAAAAAAAACATGCCTCCAGATGGCGCTCCATATAACTTTGTACCTGCCCAAAATTGTTACACGTATACTCGCGTCGTTCTGACAGACAGATTGATGTCTAAACCAACACAAGCGCCCCCCGCACAAAGCCTTATACCACACTAGATTGAAGATTAAAACAAATGAGGAAGCTACTATGAATTAGATTGCAGCAGGATGAACCGTTATTTAAAAAAACGCTGAAAAGTGAACTCTCGGTCTGACAGACCAATGCGCGGGTATAGGAAGGTTAAAGGTACCTCATTTCCTAGGGTGCGTTATTTAATTTCCCTTTGTTTTTTTATTTTATTCAAACTGTCGATTCAATGAAGTTTTGAACTTGTTTATAAGTCAGAAACAGCTTCGCATGTTACGATTATTTTTTATCGATTTTTTTTTGAAAACATAAAAATGGGACTGTTAGTGACACCAACGTATTGCATTTCAATATAACGGGAGGAGCTTTTTATACTTATAGTACATAAGTAACCTAAATAAACTTTAAATGAGTACTTCCACCGCAGCCAAGCTGTCGAATGTAGGATGGCTGGTTGCCTATAGCAGCGCGGCGCTTGTAACACTTCAGAATAATAGTAGGTAATTTATAATGGTCTTCTGAGGACAAAGTATCTACAAACATCCCTTTTCAAAAAACTCCCTCTAGATCAAGACTCAGTAATCTTTAAATGTACAAAATCAACTCCCTACCTATTTCTGTACTTATAATAATGTTTTTTTTTTTTTTTTTTAATTTACTTCCACAGTTTATTAATTTTGTGTACTTATTAATTTCAGGTATTCCCCCCTCAATTGGCTACAAATACCGTTATGAATATATGAATTACTGGAACAAGGAACTTCCAAATGAACTGAACCAAATAGGCAATATTCAACAGCAACCTTATATCCATACTTTTTCAAATCTACCCGCTCAAGTATCAAAAACTGGGACATCTCCCTTATACCCAAATGAAGTTATAAACGGTCGATTGTCTAAATTCCCACCCAAAAACCGGGAGCACAGTACCGATGATCCACAAAGAACCTTAAGATTGCTCCTTCAAAAATCGCATCCATCAGCGATTAAAAAAGAAACCGTCGACAACATGTTAAACTCACCGCCAACCTTCGGAGTTATTAATCGTGAGAAATCTGAGGAAGATCCCATGACAACAACTATATCCACCCTCATGTCTGCTGACGATAAGGAAGTTGCAAAATCAGAAAGTACAATGCACCTCCTTATTGGACTGATTGCAGTTTTTATCGTCCTCAATGTCATCATCTATTCAACTTTTCTGATTCAAAAGAAGAAGAAAAACACCTTTATGGGACGAAAACTTGGAATTCTCTCCTATGACGGTACAACAGACGATGAACTCAAGCGTTCGAAGAACAACGATGGCGAAGACAGCTACGTATTGGATATGGTTCGCAAATCCAATACCTATGAAGCAGTCAAAACAACTCATTCCCCAATAAATGGGTTTAAAATCACCCGCCAATTAAGCTCCAGCACTATGGATCCGCACACCAAAGTTTGCGATTGGATGTCACAGGAAAATGCAGCCAAAGGTAGTCCAAAAAGTTCCAAGAGAAGTTCATCGCCCACATTTTCTTTTGGGAGCAAAAACTTTTTCAAACAACCACAAAAGGTAAGCGTGGCAATTGATGCCACTCCACAAGCCCGCAGCAACAGTGTGCTGCGCCAGGAGCCAATCGAAGTCACGAAACTCAAAACTGACAACCCCCGCAACTTAATCATATGTCAGGAAGTAGACGTAGACACAGACCTTATTACCGAGGAGTCTATTGATTCTAGTTGCTTCAACACCACCGCCAGTTTCTCAATGTTATCTCAACAAACCAATACCGACGAAATTAGTGCAGCTGAACATCAGGGGTTGCGCATGGATCACAAACACTCTCGTTCCGACCCAGTCGATATGTACTACACTGTGCATGGCCACGACGAGAAAGTCACAAGTTTCATTAACGAAGACATTAATGTTACCTGCCGAGAGCCAAGCTCTGAGAAATATCCCCTGACACCGGAACAGCAGATATACGCCATTAAACGTCGTAACTTTCCCAAAGTTCTGCCCAACTATCCGTGTGATTCATTTGGAAACCAAATTGTAGCACAAACCACAGCCACTGTGCCAGGAACTAATGACCGACAATCGAATAACTTTAAGAGAAACTCGTTGCCACCGAACAGTTTTACGCCCAATCAAATGGGTAAAATGCCACCAATGCCACCACCAAGGACTATTTCCACTCTCGGCCGAAGGCCGCCATCCTTACGACGACAAAGTCACAGCATAACCACATCGCCGGTGATGCTAGCACAGGATTGCTCCGAAGAGGAGGAACCAGAAATCACCCAAAACACCCTCATAGTCGGTCCAATTATACCAAAGAATCTGGAAAGTAATTATTCCACAGTGAATAAAAAGAAACCAAGTCATCTTGGACTGGAGCCCGGCAAAGTCAAGAACTACACCTCTGCATCAGCGCCGGCAACTCCATCATCGGTCGACCATGTTGATCCTTTGTCACAGGGTAAGCTGAATGCCCCAGGGCATTCCGGAATGGTGTCTCTGCCCGCGTCAGCAACGTCAGTGTGCAGCACCTTCCAGCCAACAACGCATGCATCACATCATACGGAAGCAACTCACACCATCCAGCCCCACGTCACCGATTTGACGCCGTTGGTAATTAAACAAAGTATGCAAGCAATGTCTGCCATGGATAAGTCAAATATTCCACGGATACACATGACTAGTGGTGGCTTCACTCCCCCGACAACTCGCAAAACAACAACTCCATCTACATCGGGTGCACTCAGTGGAAATTGTGGCTCTGCTGGGGGCCATACCTCGCGAATACCACAGATGAGAGGAAATGCAGCGCATATTCCCTCCTCGACATCGAACAGTAGTTCATCATCGTTACAGGGTAGTGCAGATGCACCTAACACCACGGAGCAAATGACACCTGCAGGAGCTGCAATCAGTGCAGCTGCGAGGCTTCAAAATTCCAAACAGGAATCATCATCATCATCAATGAATTCGTCGTCATCCTCAGATGATACGACTTCTAGTACAGGCACTGTCAAAACTAAGCTTAAGCAAAAGTAGTTTATAAGTTCGAAATATTGTTTTCTTTTATTTTTCCACTTTGCTCAAACATTCGCTTCCCTAATGGGGTCACTAATGTCTTATAAGGATATAGAGTAACTTTGCTATGGTTGGAATTTTTCAGTAAATAACGACTGCAGTTTGTTGATCCTTGAAGAAAAAAGGATACAGTCATATGGAAAAATATGAGCGTGTAAATTATTTGGCAACCCTGGAAGTATTTTCTTTGTATTATCATTTTACAAACTTTATTTTATTATAAATTTTATATAAGATAACTTTTTATTTAAAGGATTTTTCTATTGAATAAACAGATAAATTATATCTATACATTTATATACATGCACAAATACTCTTAAATAAGATTATTAATATTTTTTAAAGTAAGAATAAATTATTATTCAATTCACGCAGGATAGATAACCATTTGCATCTACTTTGACTGTAATTTTGAAAAAAAAAATTATAAAATAAAAAATAGGAACATAAGGTTATACAAAAAAAAAAGGAAAAACTATCGTTTTATTTTCAACCACCAAAAGAGTGTGTGGCATAAGGTGAATGCATAAGGGAATGATGCTTATAATGTGGTTTTGTGGGATGTAGGGATAGGCTATTGATTATAGGTAGGGAGCCGGTGACATCAAAAGTCCCGTCATCGCGGAAATGGACATAATATATATCATTGGAAAGGTAATTTTATGTACTTTCAGAAAAACTCGGTATGACAGGCCCTAGCCTGCCGAAAGTACCTGTCATACCTGTTTGAACGATGCGACCTCTGTTTTTTATAAAATTCATTACGCCTTTGTATGTATGCTAATGAGTTCGAAACCACTGAATAGATTGAGCTCAAATTTGCAGGGAATATTTTGTATATACCTTAAACTATTTCTGCAAAATTTGGTTAAAATCAGTTCACTGGTTTTTTGAGGAGGGGCAGAAATGCACGCCGGGTACCCAATAAAAATGAAGCTTTTTGAGATAAAACTTTGTTTTTAATTTTATTATTGTTTATTGAACTGTGAGTACTAAAAAAAATTTGACTATTACAGCCTACAAACTTCCAAAAATAAGATCTGAGAAAAAACCCGACCTGATAGTACAGTCAAACCCGCTTATTTTGAATTTATAAAATCATATTTTTTTATTAATTTTATAACTATTCATAAAAAAGTTTGATTATATAAACAGAAAAATTTTGTGTGTGTGTCAGTACTAATTTACATAAAGTTAGAGGTACGATTATGTGAGAAAAATATACCTAAGTACCTAAGTCGACTGTTTTTACTTAAAAACATGAAATAATCAATATTTGTGGGTTAAAACGTTTTTTTAAATAATTTTATTACTGTGTATTGAAACGTGATTGAAAATAACTGCCTAAGAAGAAAAAATCCCGACATGATGGTACAGTCAAACCCGTTTATTACGATTTTTTTTTTAAATCTGATTTTTTTAATTTTTTTTTTCAAATTGTACATATGTATTTATAAATATTCTTCGGTTACATAAGCATACATTTATTGCGTATATACATAGCTATAAATGTACATTAAAACGTTTGAAGTTCACTTGGTTGAAAACATATACATATCTACATATGTACCTACAGTGTACCTTAGTAAAATTAATTTACTTACAAACATTAGAGAATCATAATTTATTAGTTCATTTAAGGGTGATTAAGAAAAATAGTTGGTATTTAACTCTCTCAAAAATATATGATTTACCGATTATACAATCAAACCCACTTATTTGAAATCCATTCCGTGTTTTTCAGCTCCTTAATTTATACCAATCGATTTTAGGAATAAAAAAATAGTGTTACAGCCTCCCAAAAAATACATTATTTACCGATTATACAGTCAAACCCACTTATTTGAAATCCATTCCGTGTTTTTCAGCTCCTTAATTTACACCAATCGATTTTAGAGAGCTAGAGAAAAAAAATATAGTGTCATAATTTTGAAGATTATATTTTTATATGTATTCTCCCTATTAGATGATTATTTTTTTATATACTCACCTGTGTTCATATGTAAAAATATAATCTTCAAAGTTATGACACTATATTTTTTTTTCTCTAGCTCTCTAAAATCGATTGGTGTAAATTAAGGAGCTGAAAAACACGGAATGGATTTCAAATAAGTGGGTTTGATTGTATAATCGGTAAATCATATATTTTTGAGAGAGTTAAATACCAACTATTTTTCTTAATCACCCTTAAATGAACTAATAAATTATGATTCTTTAATGTTTGTAAGTAAAATAATTTTACTAAGGTACACTGTAGGTACATATGTAGATATGTATATGTTTTCAACCAAGTGAACTTCAAACGTTTTAATGTACATTTATAGCTATGTATATACGCAATAAATGTATGCTTATGTAACCGAAGTATATTTATAAATACATATGTACAATTTGAAAAAAAAAATTAAAAAAATCAGATTTAAAAAAAAAATCGTAATAAACGGGTTTGACTGTACCATCATGTCGGGATTTTTTCTTCTTAGGCAGTTATTTTCAATCACGTTTCAATACACAGTAATAAAATTATTTAAAAAAACGTTTTAACCCACAAATATTGATTATTTCATGTTTTTAAGTAAAAACAGTCGACTTAGGTACTTAGGTATATTTTTCTCACATAATCGTACCTCTAACTTTATGTAAATTAGTACTGACACACACACAAAATTTTTCTGTTTATATAATCAAACTTTTTTATGAATAGTTATAAAATTAATAAAAAAATATGATTTTATAAATTCAAAATAAGCGGGTTTGACTGTACTATCAGGTCGGGTTTTTTCTCAGATCTTATTTTTGGAAGTTTGTAGGCTGTAATAGTCAAATTTTTTTTAGTACTCACAGTTCAATAAACAATAATAAAATTAAAAACAAAGTTTTATCTCAAAAAGCTTCATTTTTATTGGGTACCCGGCGTGCATTTCTGCCCCTCCTCAAAAAACCAGTGAACTGATTTTAACCAAATTTTGCAGAAATAGTTTAAGGTATATACAAAATATTCCCTGCAAATTTGAGCTCAATCTATTCAGTGGTTTCGAACTCATTAGCATACATACAAAGGCGTAATGAATTTTATAAAAAACAGAGGTCGCATCGTTCAAACAGGTATGACAGGTACTTTCGGCAGGCTAGGGCCTGTCATACCGAGTTTTTCTGAAAGTACATAAAATTACCTTTCCAATGATATATATTATGTCCATTTCCGCGATGACGGGACTTTTGATGTCACCGGCTCCCGGGCTATTATGTCATATAATAAGGAAGTAAGACGTTCATGGGATTTTATTGTAAATATCATCAGAGGGGTCATTGAAGATGAGAAAAACGTGGAGTGCTATTAAATTGGAGGGTGCATTTTTTAGAGGGGGGTGCAAAAGCACCCTTTTTGCATATAACTCGAAAACGAAGCAAAATTTCGAGATAATTTATATAACATTTTTTGTAGAAAATCAAATTTGCCATCAAAATGGATTTTTGAAAAAAAAATTTAAAAAATCTTTAGTTAGCTAAATTAAAAAAAAAAAAATCATTGCAAAAAAATGTGAAAAATCGCATTTTTTGTTTTTTTTTTTTGCGTATTTGCTTATAAATTTCTTACCAGCAGAGATAGGTATATTCATTGTTCGATATAAAAGAAAGATAATTAAATTTTCTTTAACAACTTCACTGTCCCCATACAAATTGTTTGAAAACCCCCCATACGTCCATTATTTTTTCTTAGAAAATAAAGCTTTAACTATACGTCCCATGTATCACTTTTGATACATAAATTTTTTTTTCGTACCGAGTCTCCTACGTCCATGTATCAAATTTGATACATAAACAAAATTCGGCTTCACTGTCTCCATATAAAATGATTTAAAAACACCCCCACGTCCCGTACTTTTTTCCAGAATAAAGCATTATTATTAAGTAATATTCAACATAGAATGGGTTGGTAGCATAAATAATTGTTCATTGTTGTTAAAAAGACGGTTTAGTTTTGTGCTCATATTTGATACATGGACGTATGCTAACTTCATTTCATAGCTATACGTCCCAATGTATCAAATATGATACATAATAAAATATAACGATAACATAAAATAAACATAGAAAATATGATTTCTGGAAAACTCTCCTCTTTCCGAAGCAGAGGGTCAATTTCTGAAAAATTAACTTTAAGCTAATATTCCACTCTTCTTCTTCTGAAAAAAGTGGGAATCATTTTAAACTTGTCCAATTGTTCTTTAAATTTACTGCATTTCTTAAATAATTAAAAAAAGAAGAAAATCATACGAATTAAGTGGTAGATGAATCAGTGGTCAAATTTAATAGTCGACTTAAATTTAAGACTTCCATTACAAACAACCCTTCAAAATCAAGACCGTAAGATTACCTCTCGCATCGCGGCCACGAAAAAAGTCTGTCCGAATATTGGTATGGTGTAGAGAATAATCCTAGCTTTTATTTGATACCCCATTGAAGTAACTTCTTTAGGTACATTTAGCGAAAAATGCGACCTGAAAAGTGCATTTCCTAACCATTGCGACCAGAAAAAGCTTCCCGGTTGGCTTCCAATATTTGTGTGGCCGAGATGAAAAAGGTATAATCTTACGATCGGACTAACAATAGATAGGCTACATGTGGTGCTACAAGGAATATTGGGGAGCAACTTCGGCCATTGAAAGTCTGACCAAGCCTTGGTCATATTTTGGTGAAATTGTATGAACCACTTTTAGATGAGGGGCAAATGATTAACGCTGATAATAATTATTAATAGTATAATAGTACATATTTGCAAATTACTTAATAAACCAGAATACTGATTGATGTGGAACAAAAATCGAGTCAATCTTCCATTACACACAACAGAATCAAAATTGAGGAGATCGGAAAGCATGGTCGTGTTCGTCAGAGAAAATTTTTACCAGGATTTCTCCATCTGCAACTGCAATACGCTCATGCACACACTATTTCACAAAAATACTACGTCAGAATGGTAAACTTATCAGGAAGCGTTGCGTTTTGTCCTACAGCAATAATTTGAGAGCGACGGTCGTGAGGCCTCCAAAGAAAAGCAAGTCGATATAGAATGCAAACAATGCAACAAACCACGTGCTGTTATAAGAATCTTAAAGATTCACATCCCATTGTTTTACAATCATAGATTTATTTGAAAATATTGGTCTCATTACATTAACTACTTCTAAATAAAAAAAAAAATAAAAGCAGTCAAAAAAAGTGAAAAAAGTATTTTGTCCTTAACATTTTTCCAACTTTGTTTGCAGTTCTGTTAAGTTTCAGACGTTACCTACGCGTTTATATGAAAATGAAGCTCTTGGGCTATTTTTTTTGTATCATTTTTGATACATGGACGTAGGAAACACGGAACAAAAATTAATTTATGTATCAAATGTGATACATGGGACTTATAGCTGGTATCTTTTTTTTTTCTACGAAAAAACTAGGGACTTATAGATGTTTTCAAATCAATTCGTATGGGGACAGTAAAGCCGAATTCTAAAATTTTGTTTATGTATCAAATATGATACATGGGACGCTGGAAGCATAGGAAAAGAAATTTTTTTTTGTATCAAATATGATACATGGGACAGTGAAGTTGTTAAAATACATTTTTTAAAAAACGGTTTGGATAAAAATCGACCGAGAAATAGTCGTTCAAACTAGGCTGATTTTAAGTTTTTAAAGCTTTATGAAGGCATTTTTGGCTATTTTGATGGACTTGTTAGATTATACGCTCAAACCGGTTGTATAAGTGAGCCATGACCAGATAAGTCGAAAATAAAAATCAAATTAAAAAATTTTCTCAGTTTTAGGGTTGCCGTTTTTTTTTTTTTTTAATTTAGAATAATTGCCAAAATCAACACACTTGCTCTTATAAAGTCGGGTTTTGAACACACAAAACAGCTTATACCTTCTCGAACATGAAAAAAAAATAGTTCCAGACGAGTTTTACAGTTGAAAGTCCTTGCCAGACGATTTCAACATTTTCAAACTAGGTATTATTAAATTACTTTTTTTTTAATTTCAAATAACTGTCAAACCTTGTTTTACAAATCCGGGTTTTCAATATATGTAAGCTAATGTCTCCTTAAATAGAGACAAAATTGTGCCAGACGAGTTTGGCTGTCGAAAATGCATGCCAGACGGCCCCTAATGTTATAAAATTGGTGATTTTTTTTTTCTTTTGTTTTCTAATTAAACAAACAAATCTACTTTCACAAACCGGGGTATTTGGTAGTTTATGCCTTTCGTTATATGGGCAAAATAATGCCAGACGAGTTAGGTATTCCAAAATAAAAAAAGTTATTTCTTAAATACCTACTTAAAGGACCTTCAACCGTAAAACTAGTCTAACAAAATTTTTTTCATGTTCGAGAAGGTATACGCTAACATGTGCTCAAAACCCGGCTTTGTAAAAGCAAGTGTGTTTATTTTGACAATTATTCTAAATTTTGGAAAAAATAGATGGCAACCCTTAAACTACGAAAAATTTGAAACTTGACTTTTATTTATGACTTAGCTGGTCATGGCTCACTAATACACCCGGTTTGAGCGTATAATCTAATAAGTCCATCAAAATAGCCGAAAATGCCATTCATAAAGCTTTAAAAACTTGAAATCAGCCTAGTTTGAACCACTACTTCTCGGTCGATTTTTATCCAAACCGTTTTTCAAAAAATGTATTTTAAAGAAAATTTAATTATCTTTCTTTTATATCGAACAATGAATATACCTTTCTCTTCTGGTAAGAAATTTATAAGCAAACACGCAAAAAAAAAAACAAAAAAATGCGATTTTTCACATTTTTTTGCAATGATTTTTTTTTAAATTTAGCTAAATACAAATTTTTTAAATTTTTTTTCGAAAATCCATTTTGATGGCAAATTTTATTTTCTACAAAAAATGTTATATAAATTATCTCGAAATTTTGCTTCGTTTTCGGGTTATATGCTAAAAACCAAAAAGGGTGCTTTTGCACCCCCCTCTAAAAAATGCACACTCCAATTTAATAGCACTCCGCGGTTTTCTCATCTTCAATGACCCCTTTGATGATTTTTACAATAAAATCCCATGAACGTCTTACTTCCTTATTGCACTGTTTCTTAGGGCATAATCAATAGCCTAGGAGTTATTTACAAATTTGAATGGTAAAGAATCTCTTTTTCACTTCCATGTTCCAGTTCCATCCCACATATTCTATCAAAAGTTATTTAATTTCATCAATACATATTTTTATACAAAGTTTTTTGCCAATTTTAGATTTTCTACCAGAGTTTATTGAACAAAGAAGCGAGCGAGGCGTAGTTAAATTTCCCATTTCTGCGAGATAAATGACAGCAAGGTTTCGTTCAAAAATTCGAAACGTCACAATTATTCAGTGCTACGCCCCACAGTGCGTCGATTGTATGGAGACGGTGAACAAAAATCAATTTTCCAAAACTAATAATAAAATAGACATTTTACAAAAATCTAACGAAATTTTCATGGCAGGGGGCACTTTTGTGTATGATTTATACCTTTAAAACGGCTTGCACGATATGAATAAAATTTAAGGAATGCCGACCCTATCCACCCACTGCCACGCCCACTTTCTTACATGCTTATGGGCCAAATAAATATATACAATAATAAAACCCTTGCACGTAATTGTTCCTTTTTAAAAGGTCTATTCAATAGGCTATAAGCCGCTGGTAAAATTTGAATAATATTTTGGAAACTTGAATTAGTTAGTGACTTGAAAAGCAAATAATATTATTAACGCTATTCGCCCCCTGCTACGCCTCCTTAAATCGCTTTGCATGCGTGAAAAATACTTCACAAAATACATGGTTTTAAAATAACATTTTTTTTTTAAATATCAAAGGGCACGGTAGTGCCCAGCCAAGTTCGCGGCACTACACCCTTTTTACAGGAACAAACTCAGGTGATTTTCAACCCCCCTCTTACTTCAGTACCAATTCAAATTCGCAGTATTTGCTGAGCTGATCAAATACAGGTGGCTTACCAAATTTCAACTCTTAAGCATTAGTAATTTCCGAGATATAGGGCTTCAAAAATCGTAAAAACCATAACTGACTGACTGACTCACTGACAGATCATCAGAATTATGGAGAATTTCGCACAATGGTAGACCTTGTGGTGCATACAAAGGAAAAAATCGAAAATCTGCAATTTTTTATTCAGGGGGCGTGGCATCCACCCACATTCTTAAAAATTCTTATAAATTATATGGAGCACTTCCGATTGTTGTAAAACGATAAAATAAGTAGAACGGTATATGACTTAAAGAACATACAAAGTTAAAAATAAAAAATTGAGATTTTCCATTCAGGGGGCGTGGCATCCAAACACTTTCTTAGAATTATTAAACTTTGTAGGGAGGGCTTGATTTTCACCTGGCAAAATAAAATCTTTGCAAAAGGGAGTGAAATCACAACAAAAACATAAATGTTTAAAAAAGAGCCAAGTTCTAATATGTACAAGAAATCCGTGCGTAAAAAGTCAACCAAAAAAGTAATGAGATCTAAAATATATGCCAAGTTTTAAGTTCAGGAAGTTTAATATCAAATATCTGAATTAGGGTTTGTTTCACAATGTCTGAGTAAAGTTCTGATTTGTTATTCGACAGTTAAGAAAATTGATTTTGAAAGGCTAAATTTGCTTTTACGTTTTGAATACTGGCACGGTGTCTATAATAAGAGTGATCCTTCACTTGCTTATGATAAATTTATTGAAAAATTAGGTTACTATCTTGATAATTGTACAAAAAGAACGGTCAAAAAGAACAAGTCTAAACATCTGAAGGAATGGATGACAGGGTATATTTTAGACAAAGTAAACAAAAAAAACAAGCTTCGCAAGAAATGTAAAAAAAAATCCAAATAGTACTCATCTAAAAACAGAATACAAAAAAGTATCCAAAAAATTATTAAAAGAAATTCAAACTTGTAAAGAAAACTATTATTTAGCTGAACTCGAAAAGAATAAAGGTAATATTAAAGGTGAATTGAATGTAGTAAATAAAATTTTAAATCGTGGTTCCCAATCTGAAAAACCTATAGTTATAGAAGATGACAGTATTAGAATTAGTGATACCTACTACTGAAATAGCTAACCGTTTTAATAATTTTTTTGTTTCTATAGCTGAAAACGTCTCGACTGAGGTGTTTAGAAATAGGAGTGACTGTTTTACTGAAGGTTAATGACAATGTTTTCACTGAGTCTTTTTTACGCTCCTATACGGCCTTGTGAACTGTTTTTCATCATCAAAAAGTTAAAAAAAAATCTAGTTCTGTTACCAGTGAAAATTTTTCAAATTTAATCTTTAAAAAAATTGCATATAACATTGTGGATGTTCTTGCACATTATATTTAATAAAAGTGTGTACAGTGGTGTGTTTCCAGGTTCGCTTAAAATTGCTGAGGTCATTCCTCTTTACAAAAAGTCTAACCCTTGCATTATGAATAATTACAGGCCTATTTCTCTGTTACCTGTTTGTTCAAATTTTTTTGAAAAGGCGATGAAAAAAAGAATTTTGAAGTTTCTGAATAGAAATAATTTCTTTAGTGAAGCCCAATTCGGATTTCGAGCTCTTAGATCAACTGAAGATGCGCTACTAATATTTTGTAGTGAAATTTATGAAAACATTAACAATAATTTATTCACCGTTGGACTCTTCATTGATTGAAAAAAGGCTTTTGACTTAGTTGACCATAATATTCTTTTGAAAAAATTATACAATGCAGGAATGCGAGGATTTATCCATAATTGGTTAGATTCTTATCTATCTAATAGAAAACAATTAGTTAAAATAAATAATATCTCTAGTAGTTTATGCAATATTAGTATTGGCGTTCCCCAAGGTTCAGTTTTGGGTCCCCTGCTTTTTCTGATTTTCATTAATTCTATTTTCAATCAGAATTTCAAAGGAAAAATTACAGCATTTGCTGATGATAAGGCTTTTGCATATTAGGCCAGGAAAAATGGGTTCCGAGGTTGAAAAAATTAATTAATGAAATATTAAAATTGGAATCGACGCAGAATTGAAACCTCTATAACATATCCAAAGTCCCCCAAAATCCCCGCATTGGCTTTTTGTGTAGATGCATTTGAAGAGGTGCCGACGAGGAGAACTTGGAGGTCTATCAAACTAAAATATTTGTTTGGGTAAAATCTAGTCATATAATACATGCTTTAAGGGTAGTTTTTAACGCTGAATCTAATGAAACCAAATTCAAAATGATACAACCACCCAAAAAGAAGTTATAGTCATTTTTATGTAATGATGACTTTTTGTTCAGGTACAACAGGTAAAATATTACCGAAAACCCTTTGAAAATAACGGTATGTCAATGAAACTTGGAATGAATGTTTCATTTGTCATAGGAACTAAGAATCAAGAGAGTCCCTAAAAATATCCATGGTGAAAGGGTCTTTTTTTAAGGGGGAGGGGCAAGTGTAGAATGTTAACCATAACATCCACGAAAAAACTCTTACACTCATGAAATTCGCCAAAAATATATAATTTGTCATGGCAACCAAGAATCAAAATAGTCCTCATAAATATATTTGTTCTTGGGTTTTTTATTAAAGAGAGGGAAAATCTGGGAAGAAGTTGGAAGATTTGAGCCAAAATTCTGATTTGGTGTAATTGAGGTATATATACACAAAGTATGGTATATGATTTAAGCGTATTTTTTAACACTGAATCTAATAAAAGCAAAACCAAAATGATACAATCACCTTAAACAGAGCTATGGGCCTTTTCAAGCAAAAATTAATTTTTGAAATCGTATTTTCCATAGAACAAGTCAAAAGTTAACAGTCACCAAAAATACTATTAGAAAAAAGATATTTGTATGGACTATTTTGATTCTTGGTTACCATGAAGAGTTTAATATTTTTGGCGAGTTTCATGAGTGTAAGAGTTTTTACGTGGGTGTTATGGTTAAAATTCTTTGTTGTCCCTGGCCCTTAAAAAAACACCCTTTCACCATGGATATTTTTAGGGACTCTCTTGATTCTTAGTTCCTATGACAAATGAAACATTCATTCCAAGTTTCATTGACATATACCGTTATTTTCAAAGGGTTTTCGGTAATATTTTACCTGTTGTACCTGAACAAAAAGTCATCATTACATAAAAAGGACTATAACTTCTTTTTGGGTGGTTGAATCATTTTGAATTTGGTTTCATTACATAGATTCATCGTTAAAAACTACCCTTAAAGCATGCATCTTATGGTTAGGTTGTACCAAAACAAATATTTTAGTTTGATAGACGTCCAAGATCTCCCCATCTGCACCTCTTCAAATGCATCTACACAAAAAGCCAATGCGGGGATTTTGGGGGACTTTGGATATGTTAATTTTAATATTTTATGAATTAATTTTTTCAAGGTTCCCCATACGATTTGTGCTATTTTTCCTGGTCTATATGGTTGTAGATATCTGCTTAACTTATTTTCTGACATCAACTATGACTTGGATATCTTAAGACGCTGGTTTGCAGTTAATAAAATGGTATTAAGGGTGGGTTTCCCTTACATTTTGATGTTAGTGCGTTAACTAATAGTAACATAACTTTGTTATTTGTGAAGACAATTTGTTGAAATTTAATTTTTTACATTGGTAATGAATATACGCACACACGTATATCAATTAAAATTATATATATAGTAAATTAAATACTTTTATGAAGGAAAGAAGTGATTTATTTTATTAAAAAATCGGATTCAATTTTTCAAAGTACAGGGCAGCTATTAGAATATTTTTTTTATTATTTTTTTTTAGTTTTATGAAAATATAAAACAGGTCTTAGGGAATAGACTCTTCAAAAAAAAAAAAAAAAAACACTTGAGAAAAATCATGTGAAATTATATCTCTTTGAACGAACGTTTTGAAGTATAACTTTTATATTTTTTATTTTTTTTTCAATGAAGTAAAATAAAAATATCAGAATATGACCATGCAAACAGTGAATCCTTTTGAATTCATGTATAGCTTGTTAAACAAGGTTTTTTAACAGAAAAATAGCAATATTACCATTTTTGAACTTCAAAGTCATGGGCATCCCAGGTTTAATTTTGATATTTCTGATGTTCATTCTAATAATTGGTCTAGTGAATTATCTAGGACATTAGCCTTTCAAAAAATTTTTTTTATTAGATTTACTCATTAAAAATAGCAGTTTAACATTTTCAGATGTGCAATGTTATTTTGAAAAAAGGAGAATCTTTACAAGTTTAAATTATTTTTACTAATTTTTTTTGATATTTTTGCTATTAGATTCAATAGTAAAAAAGTCATAACATTCATTACTTTTTTTTATATAAATTTTTAAAAAGAGGTCTTTTTTGCGTTTTTTAACAAAAAAATGCTTTCCACACGCACACAAAGAAGTGTGCAGTTCAGAGGAAATCCACTGCAGTATCAGCGCCAACTCTCTTTGTTTTCTCTGCAGAACAAATATCGCACATGCGCTGTCATATATTTTGTTCTTGTTTATTCTCATATATATTTTTCTAATATGGTATAGCTACATATGTATGTAGATTTTTTTCTTCTTTTCTAATCTCGCAGCAGAAACATAATATATATATCCATATAAAAAAACCTGTTTAAAATGAATTTTTTCTTCAGTTGACAGTTCGGTGTCTGGATAGGAAAATTATTACATAGAGGTTGGGAGGTGGAGTGTAGTACAAGTGGGAAAAAGTATATGGCATATTTTTTGTTTGTGTGTTGCATGATATAGTTTTTTTCTTCTTCTTTCTTTCTCGTTTCGGACTTGTGTTTTGGATGAATATTTTTTTATAAGTTCATGTGTCGGTGGTGGTTCAGAAAAATTTGAAAGGGAGGGTGGGACGTTAGTCATCGTGATCAAGCATATCGCACTTGCGCTGTCACATTTCTTTGTTGTGATTTTTTGTAATTGAATAATGTCAGGTTCATGTTTTCATTTTTTTTTTGGGATCTCAGAATGCGTTGAACATACAATAGTTTTTTTTTTAGCTGAGTAGACATGATATGAATGTGTCGTTGGAGAAGTTATGTCTTGGTTAAATTTCAGGTAGGTATTTGTATCTGTCTTTCGTGGCGTTTTAGGAATGTTGCGAGAATAAGGGTTGGAGTGAGAGGACAGTCAACACTATGTGCAAAAAAATAAGTTGCACATGAGAACTTATATAGTGTTGCATATAGTTTTACATATAGAAGTTGTTATAAAGGGTCCGCCAAATAACTTTTTTTTTTGAAAATACTACTACTACATGGAGTGTAGCTTCGGCTGTGTTGCACGTAGCACCGTTCTGTTGAAACCAAATGTTGCCAATATCCTCCTCTTCAATTTTTGTGAACAAAAATTTGTTCAACATGGCCCGATAACGATCGCCATTGACTGTTACGGCCACTCGAAGAAAAATGGCCCAATTATGCCTCTGGACTAAAAGCCGCACCAAACAATGACTCGTTTTGGGTGTATCGGCTTTTCAATGGCGTGTGGGTTTTCTGTACCCCAAATGCGACATTTTGCTTGTTTACATACCCGCCAAGATCAAAATGAGTTTCATCTGAAAAGATGATTTTTTTGGAAAAATCGGCATCTTCTCTAGGTCGATCGCAGGCCCACTTAGCGAAGCAGCCATTTGAATGAAATTATTTTTCATTATTAACCGGAAGAATTGTAGAAAATTTGAGAAAATATTCAGTAGTTTTTTTTGTAGCATTTTCAAAAAAAAAAGTTATTTGGCGCACCCTTTAGTTTATTGGTATTAGAGAAAGTGTTGCATATTTGTTCTCCTCTTGTATTGTGATTCTTCGCAATTCAGTAATGCATCAGTTCCATTATTGTTTTTATTTTTCAATGAAAAGGATACTTTTGAGTTCTTCTAAGTGATTTTATTGGTACAGTTATTTAAAAAAACAGAGTTCTAGTGCACTTATACCTATAGTGTTTGTCCTGATCGTAAGATACAGTTATTTAATAAAAACTATAGCTAGTGCTCTTTTATAGTGTTTGTTCTGATCGTAAGATACAGTTTCTAAAAAAAAGGAAGAAGCTGTCAGCTATCTGATTAAAAAGAAAACAGAAGCCAAAAAGTAGTAGGGTGTCTCTTCTATAGGGGGGCTTAAATGGACCAACATGATGGAAAAATGACTGTACACTAGGGTGTGGTTTTTTTTAGTTTTTATATTTGGATGGGCCTAAATCGGTTCTAAATGAAGAAAACGAAATTCCCTAATTTTTTCAGATTTTTATTTTCATCCCCTATAGTCGCTTTAGGGGTAAATTAAATTTCCCCTTTTTTTTGTAAATTTGCGTAAAATCTGCCAAAAAATTCTATTCCTATTGGCGGGGGGTAATATCTCCCCCCGCTTGGACGTGAGGGGCAATCTAATAAAATAATTGTATAAAACAGACAAAATTGATTAAGAAGCAACGGCAACACTTACAGAAAAGTTTTGTAGCTTTTTGAAAAGCCAGAAGTCCATTTTAATAGTTTATTTTCAAATAAAGTTCTTTGAATAAACAATTTCAGCAAAAACTGTTTTCAAACCCAAAACTTTGAAACAAAAATATTTGTTGGTCAAAATGATGAGTTTGAAACAATTTTGCACCAAAACAACTTAATTTTAAAACAAACCGTAAGAATGGACTTCTGGCTTTTCCAAAAAGTTACAAAACATTACTGTTACAAACGGGGGGAGATATTACCCCCTCCAATAAGATTTTTTGCTTGTCTACTTCCCACCTACAAGTTCTGAATTTGTTGGCAGATTTTACATGAATTTCCTAGCATGCAAAAAAAGGGGAAATTTAATTTACCCCTGCAGCGACTTTAGGGGATGAAAATAAAAATATGAACAAATTAGATAATTTGTGTTTCTTCATTTAGAGCCGATTTAGGTCCATCCGCGATGACCTTCTTTTAAACGACCACCCTACTACACAAAAACATGTACATAAATATGGCTTGCAATTTTTTTTTATAAACTTCGCTTTTCATTTCCCAAACCTCTGGTAAGGTTATGTACAATCCAAAAACCTATCTCCAGAACTCACAATATGCTAAATAATGAAAAAAAAAAAACAAAAAAGTTGTCGAGCATCTGCTTACACAAGTTGGCTGGTTGGACGAGCCAGCAAGTTTTCAAAATATTTTGAAAACCGTCGAGCTATTGGTCCAGCCAGCAGTTGTTCTCGCGTTTAAATGATCGAGCATGGCTCGACATCCAGCCATGTTGTTCAGCCTGTTGGTCCATGTAAACCCCCCTTATATGCGAAATGTGCAAAAAAGTAAAATTTAAACCGTGAAGTAATATTAGCTTCAATGATAATTCAATTGGCAAACAACATCAGTCACCAAAAAAAAAGCCCGAAGATTGATATAACTATAATCCGAAAGTCGCTTAGAAAATTAAATATATGTTGTGTTAAATTACATTAAATATACATATGTTATGTAGTTACAATATATACAAAATTGTTTAAGTTTTAAAAAATTTCTTTTTATTTAAAATTCAATTCAAAAGCTTTTTTCACAAGCTTACGCTTTCTTACTCTACTCATAATTTGAATTTCAAAAAAGCGCGTCTTACCTACACTCACTTTCAAAAACTTTAATTCCGTACCTTCATTTTTCATAATTATAGTCCAACCTAACCTACAATACAACCGTATGAATGAGTCGGTCAGTGACCGGTTCTCATATATTTCCAAAAAAACAAAACAACGATAGCAAAAAAAACTAGGTATACAAAAATTTCATTCGCACCGTGCCGTCGTCGGTAGATTCTTTCTGCACATAAATATAATATATGCTTGCTTGTGTGCGCTTCTGCAGCTCTGTCTGCTATGAATAGCATGTTGTCATTGTATATAAATTCTATAGTATTCTCATGAAGAAAAAAAGCTCGTGGCCATCTATGCGTCCAAATGTCATACTAATTTTTGTTAAGGGATCTCGGTAAGGCGATCACAGCGAACCTATCGACCAAATGTCTACCTACAAAATCGTGTTTCATGAGAATACTATAGATTGGATATACAATGATGTTGTGCATATGTCTCTCTGTGCTGAGAAAAGAATAGCATAAGAGAGAAAGTTAAAATAATTTGCTAAGAAGAGAATCGCATATTCTTTCACTAATACATTTAAATGAATTTACATGAGTTCTGAGTTTGCTTCTGCGGTAGACCTACCCTTAAGCGATAAAACTAAATTAATGTACTATATTCTTTCAGGGTCTCCTATTTTAGTTGGTTGCGAAATTTTTTATCATTCTTGAGATTGCAAAAAATTTAAATTCAGTTCAAATGATTCTAATAGTACCAATCGCCTAGTTGATTACATTAGACGTCTTTTCTATTCTGTGCGGTATTTATCAATAAAATCAAAATTTCTAAGAGATCTCGATCTCCAAATGGTGAAGACACCATGTCTTCACTAAATAAAAATCAAAAACTGAGCTCTATAGAGCACAATCGTTGGATACCCTTGCAAACTCATCCAGATACAGACATTGATATCGAAGTGGATGAAATTGTTGATAAACCAACTGAATCAAAAAAAAAATCTAAAATTCCCTCGGTCTGCGTGTTGCAAAAAACGAGTGAAAATGTCCATGCTTTATTCCGTGAACTAAAAATGAAACTTTACAGTGTAAAGAAAATGTCGATTGGCATTAAAGTTAATTGTGAAAATCTTGAAACTCACAGCAAACTCTGTGATGCCCTTAAGTTAAAAAATTGGCAATTCTTTACCCACGATTTACCTTCTGTTAGATCGTTCAAGGTCATGCTCTATGGTTTACATGAAATAAACGTTGATGAACTTAAAGCTGAACTATTATCTCTCGGTCTCAAATGCCTTAGCATTAAAATGATTAAAAAAACCTACGATAGTTTCACAGACATTTTTTATTTAATCAATCTTGAGTGGGGTTCCATAAAGTTAATTGAACTTAAGAAACAATTTCGTTCTATTTTTAAAACTGAAGTTAAATGGGACTTTGCCCGAAGGCAGAGAAACAAAATGACTCAATGCTACAATTGCCAGATGTACGGGCACGGAGAGAAGAACTGTCATATAAAAACACATTGTGCTAACTGTTCCCTAAATCACGAAACCAAAAATTGTGACTCCATCAATATAAAATGTGCAAATTGCAATGAGACACATAAGGCCAATGACCCAATTTGCATTAGCCGCCAAAGCTTTAGCAAAATAAGAGAAAACTTATCATCAAGAAACAGAACACATCACATTCACAACACAGCATATTCAAATAGAACACTGCACCAGCAGCAGCATACGTTTATAACAAACATCGATGAATTTCCCGCTCTCTCGCAGAGAACCAAGAAGCCCAAGGTGTCAAACCCAACTGAAGCTGTTGCTGCAAATAAAATCGTTGTGGATAACAACAATAGCCATAATGCTTGGTCTAACACTCCAAAAACCGGTTTTACTGGGACAAATGAACTTTTTACTATGGAAAAGATTAATTCCCTCACTGCAGAAATGATTACTCTCCTCGGTCGATGCAATACGAAGGCCGAACAATTTAATACGATTGCACAATTAGCTGTTAAGTATCTATATTCAGGTAAATAATGATGAATGCTAGCTTTAAGATAAACTGTTGGAATGCTAGAAGCATTCGAAATAAATCAATTGAATATTTTGCTTTTTTAAGCAAACATAACATTGACGTAAGTTTATTAAGTGAAACTTGGTTAGACAATAATGTTAACATATCAAATAAAGACTACATTTGTTATCGTTTAGATAGGATTGAGAGAAGTGGGGGCGGTGTTGCCGTCGTCGTTAAGAGATCTATTAAACACAAATTGTTGACTGTTATTAAAACCAAACTAACTGAAAATATTGGAATTGAAGTGCCATTTGAAAATGGGCGTTCAATTAAAATTTTTTCAGTTTATTTTCCAGGTGGTTCTTCATCGGCAAGAAAAAAGTATGATTTTAGTAATGATTTGCGAAAACTAGTCACACCAAATGACATATTTCTAGTTGGTGGAGATTTCAATTGTAGGCATAGGAACTGGGGTTGTATCCGAGCTAATGCGTGGGGCAATATACTGTCAGATTTGAACTCAAGACATCCATTTAACGTTTTATAATCCCCCCCATCCTACCTGTATTCCCCCTAATAACCGAACAAACCCTTCCACACTGGACATATTCCTTACTAACCATCCTGAACTTTTTACCCAACCTAACGTTATAAATGATCTTAGTTCAAATCACCTACCCGTTGTAATAGATATCAGCTCTACCCCTATAGAATCATGCAATATTGTTTATGACTTTAAAAACACAAACTGGAAGAGATTCAAAAGTAACGTACGACAAAAATTAAGAGAAAGACCTGTTGTTAGTTTAAATGATTTAAACACCACTCAAATCGATGAATCTGTGACAACTTTCACAGAAACTGTACTAGAAAGCATCGATCAATCAGTCCCAAAAATAATAGAACGCCGAAGTAATGGTAACATCCTTCCAGCGCAAATAGTGGAAACAATAAAAGTTAGAAATAAATATAGAACTCTATGGATTAGGACAAGAAATCAATTCTACTACTCTGAAATGAGAATTTTGAACGAAATTATAAAATCATCGATTTCTGATTTTAGAAACAAAACATGGAACCATAAACTTCAAGGTTTAGACAAAAGAAGTAAGCCCTTTTGGAACATAATGAAAGTTATAAAAAAGAAAAAGGTTCATATTCCGGCTTTTAAGCTAGGAAGTACAGTGTTGCTTACCAACGAGGAAAAAGCAAGTGCCTTAACTCGTGAGTTTTGCACAAACCACTTAGTTGCAAGTAACGTAAATAGAAACAGATGTATTGAAAGGAATGTTTCTCAATCTATTGAAGCGCTAAACACAAGTACCATTGAATTAACGGATGATATAGTTTCCACTTATGACATAAATATTATTTTAGGAGCCCTTAGAAATACAAAATCTCCTGGATTTGATGGGATCAAAAATTTATTTTTAAAAAACCTACCTAAAATAGGCGTTAGGTACCTAAAAACCCTATTTAATGGATGTTTCAAACTTGGATATTCTCCAAATGCGTGGAAAATGGCAAAAATTATCCCAATACCAAAGCCAGGCAAAAATGCTTGCCTACCATCCAGTTACAGGCCAATAAGTTTGTTAAGTTCCCTAAGCAAATGCTTAGAAAAAATAATAAAAAATAAATTAGTTTCACACGTTGAACAGTTTAATATATTGCCACAAGAACAATTCGGTTTTAGAAGACACCATAGTACTGTGCACCAAGTTGATAGGATAACTAAAGACGTTAAAAGTAGTCTTATTTTAGGAAGGAGTACGGGAATGGTCTTCCTTGACGTTGAAAAAGCTTTTGATTCGGTTTGGCACGAAGGGCTTATTCATAAACTGTTTACCTTGAACTTTCCACTTTTCATAGTAAAAATTATATCATCTTTTCTTACAAAACGTACTTTCAAAGTTTCCGTAAATAATTGGTATTCCGATGTCATTGAAATTGTTGCAGGTGTACCCCAAGGCTCCGTCCTTGGACCATTTTTATATATTATATACACACATGATTTTCCTATACCCCAAAACTGTAAGACGGCAATCTTTGCGGACGATACGTGCATTTACTCATCAGGTTCAGTTGGTTCCTTGATTGAAACCAATCTGCAATCTGCACTGAATTTAGTGCAATCGTACTGCGATGATTGGAAAATAAAATTAAACGCTTCCAAGACACAGGCTCTCTTTTTTACTTTTTTAAATTTTTTCAGTTTATTTTCCAGGTGGTTCTTCATCGGCAAGAAAAAAGTATGATTTTAGTAATGATTTGCGAAAACTAGTCACACCAAATGACATATTTCTAGTTGGTGGAGATTTCAATTGTAGGCATAGGAACTGGGGTTATATCCGAGCTAATGCGTGGGGCAATATACTGTCAGATTTGAACTCAAGACATCCATTTAACGTTTTATAATCCCCCCCATCCTACCTGTATTCCCCCTAATAACCGAACAAACCCTTCCACACTGGACATATTCCTTACTAACCATCCTGAACTTTTTACCCAACCTAACGTTATAAATGATCTTAGTTCAAATCACCTACCCGTTGTAATAGATATCAGCTCTACCCCTATAGAATCATGCAATATTGTTTATGACTTTAAAAACACAAACTGGAAGAGATTCAAAAGTAACGTACGACAAAAATTAAGAGAAAGACCTGTTGTTAGTTTAAATGATTTAAACACCACTCAAATCGATGAATCTGTGACAACTTTCACAGAAACTGTACTAGAAAGCATCGATCAATCAGTCCCAAAAATAATAGAACGCCGAAGTAATGGTAACATCCTTCCAGCGCAAATAGTGGAAACAATAAAAGTTAGAAATAAATATAGAACTCTATGGATTAGGACAAGAAATCAATTCTACTACTCTGAAATGAGAATTTTGAACGAAATTATAAAATCATCGATTTCTGATTTTAGAAACAAAACATGGAACCATAAACTTCAAGGTTTAGACAAAAGAAGTAAGCCCTTTTGGAACATAATGAAAGTTATAAAAAAGAAAAAGGTTCATATTCCGGCTTTTAAGCTAGGAAGTACAGTGTTGCTTACCAACGAGGAAAAAGCAAGTGCCTTAGCTCGTGAGTTTTGCACAAACCACTTAGTTGCAAGTAACGTAAATAGAAACAGATGTATTGAAAGGAATGTTTCTCAATCTATTGAAGCGCTAAACACAAGTACCATTGAATTAACGGATGATATAGTTTCCACTTATGACATAAATATTATTTTAGGAGCCCTTAGAAATACAAAATCTCCTGGATTTGATGGGATCAAAAATTTATTTTTAAAAAACCTACCTAAAATAGGCGTTAGGTACCTAAAAACCCTATTTAATGGATGTTTCAAACTTGGATATTTTCCAAATGCGTGGAAAATGGCAAAAATTATCCCAATACCAAAGCCAGGCAAAAATGCTTGCCTACCATCCAGTTACAGGCCAATAAGTTTGTTAAGTTCCCTAAGCAAATGCTTAGAAAAAATAATACAAAATAAATTAGTTTCACACGTTGAACAGTTTAATATATTGCCACAAGAACAATTCGGTTTTAGAAGACACCATAGTACTGTGCACCAAGTTGATAGGATAACTAAAGACGTTAAAAGTAGTCTTATTTTAGGAAGGAGTACGGGAATGGTCTTCCTTGACGTTGAAAAAGCTTTTGATTCGGTTTGGCACGAAGGGCTTATTCATAAACTGTTTACCTTGAACTTTCCACTTTTCATAGTAAAAATTATATCATCTTTTCTTACAAAACGTACTTTCAAAGTTTCCGTAAATAATTGGTATTCCGATGTCATTGAAATTGTTGCAGGTGTACCCCAAGGCTCCGTCCTTGGACCATTTTTATATATTATATACACACATGATTTTCCTATACCCCAAAACTGTAAGACGGCAATCTTTGCGGACGATACGTGCATTTACTCATCAGGTTCAGTTGGTTCCTTGATTGAAACCAATCTGCAATCTGCACTGAATTTAGTGCAATCGTACTGCGATGATTGGAAAATAAAATTAAACGCTTCCAAGACACAGGCTCTCTTTTTTACAAGGAAAATAAAACCCTGCAACTTGCCAGGCAACAGGCTTCAGTTGAATGGGGTTCCGACGGAATGGAAATCGCGTGCTAAGTATCTTGGGGTACACCTAGATAAAACTCTGACTTTTAATTTGCATATTCAGGAAACCCTAAATAAAATGAATATTGCTATAAAAACTCTGTATCCTTTTATAAATCGCAAGTCAAAAATGAGTGTAGACAACAAATTGCTTATATTTAAAGTAATATTCCAAAGCATAATGCTATATGGTTCTCCAGTATGGGGAACATGCGCTCAAAGTCATATTCGTAGATTGCAAATAATGCAGAATAAAATATTAAAAATGATGCTAAATCTCTCTTGGCATTATTCTACGGAATACCTTCACGAAGAAGCAAACATCGAATATGTTAAAATGCGAATATCTAAATTATATGAACGTTACAACCTTTCATGCGTTTCTTCTGACAATAATCTCATTTCAAACATAGCAAATTAAGGTGTTGTAAATTTTATTTTCTTATTTACTAATTTATTTATTTTCTATTCCATATATGTTTGTTAATTTTTCAATATACTTTATCTGTTTATTTATTTATTTAATCATTTAATTATTTAAAAAATTATTTATTCTATGCATAGGTACTGTGATAAAATTGAAAAAATGTTTTATTTATTTGTGTTTGTTCATTTATTTATCTTTTCATTAATTAATTTATTTATTTATTTGTTTTTGTTGTTACTTATTTATTCATTTACTTATTTATTTATTTATTTATAAATTTATTTATTCATCTAATTATTTATTTCTTTATTTATTTATTTATTTATTTATTTATTTATTTATTTATTTATTTACTTATTTATTTATTTATTTATTTATTTATTTATTTATTCATTTATCTATTTATTTATTTATTTATTTATTTATATATTTATTTATTCATCTATTTTATTATTTATTTATTAAATTACTTCTGTGATATAAAAATTATATATATGTAAATAAATATGTACCTATTTATTTGTTATTGTTTTATTTAAATAAAAATGTAAACAACATCTTTACTTGTAAAATCTCGGCCCCACTTCTCTCTCCTAATGGAAAAATTGTTTTCTTAATTAAATGAAGGTTTTTTGTAGTAGCTTTTCCTTCAACAAAATCGTTTTAAATCTGTGATATTAATTTAAATAAAAATGTTATAAGTTTTTTCAGTAGTAAGGTAGTCAATAGCCATATCTCTGTAAATTGTGCAATCTAGTTTTTAAGAAAAAATTATACAAATTCAGCTACAATAAAGATTCTTATCTATCTAATAGTTTTGTTAATAATGAGTCCTGTACCCTTCATTGCTTTCAGGTAAATTTTGTCAAGACCTTCAAATACCTTGGTGTGTTACTTGATTGTAAAATGAACTGGTCCGATCACACTCACTCACTAAAAAATTACTTGTTACATATGTTGTACCAGACAGTTTTATTCTCTTGGTTTATATTGTTCAAAAAATTTACTAGTAATGATCTACTATGGAATTGTTCATTCTAAAATTCAGTATGGAATATCTTGTTGGGGGGGTTCTTATCAAAACAAGATTAATCCTCTTCTTATTCTCCAAAAATATATTATGAGAATTATTTGCAAAAAAAATCGTTTTCATAATAGTTTCATTTTATTTCAGGAATTAAAAGTTCTTCCTCTAAGACATTTGTACTACTCCAAAGTTTTAAAGGTATTTTTTATAAGAAGTGGATATCTTTCAATGCGAAGTAATCCTCGACATAATTTACGAGTGAATACAATGAATCTATTTAACATCCCTTCTTATAACAAAATCCATTTCCGAAGATTCTTTACTGTAGTTACTTCCTCAGTTTTAAATAAATTGCCTATCTCCATTAGAAGTGTAAGATTACTGTCCACTTTCCTACAATATGTCAAATCATGGCTTTTTGAATACGACCACATTCAAATTGAAAACTTATTGTCTTTAAATGTTAAAAAAAAAAAAAAATAAAAAAAAATTCATTCTTTCTTCTCACCTTGCACACAACTATGTTGATTTATTTTATTTTGATGAGCATTCGCCACTAGCTTTAGCTTTCAGCTATGCTATAGAGTGTCTCTTAATTTGTTTTGGTTACGGTTACATACATAATTTGAATACTATTTTTAAAGTTTTTTTGTAGTTTTTGTATAATATATTATTATATTGTAATACTATTTTATATTTTTTATTAAGTAAGTTCTAAAATCACTTAAAATTTCAATTATTTTTTTGCCTTCTTTTTAAAAAAATATATTTTTCTTTTGATAAACTCTCTGGTTTTTTATTTAACCTTAGTACCATTTGTAATAATTCCATTATGTTAAATGCTTTTTGGTCTTCTAAACTTTATTTATAAACTGAATTATTGTACCTATCAAAATGAATTAATAAATACAATACAATACAATACAAAAAAAAATTAAATTATCCGCAAATTAAATCCTCCCATTAACGAACTTTGCGTTTCACAATGATCGAAGTATTAAAATTATTTGTCAATTAGCTATTCGTAAGTTATTCCTGTTATCCAGACAAAATATGTTTGACAGAATAAAAATATTCAAAAAATAATTAATTATCATCAAATTAATGCTGAGAACTGAAGTATTAAAATTATTTGTCAATTAGCTATTCGTAAGTTATTCCTGTTATCCAGACAAAATATGTTTGACAGAATAAAAATATTCAAAAAATAATTAATTATCATCAAATTAATGCTGAGAACTGAAGTATTAAAATTATTTGTCAATTAGCTATTCGTAAGTTATTCCTGTTATCCAGACAAAATATGTTTGACAGAATAAAAATATTCAAAAAATAATTAATTATCATCAAATTAATGCTGAGAACTGAAGTATTAAAATTATTTGTCAATTAGCTATTCGTAAGTTATTCCTGTTATCCAGACAAAATATGTTTGACAGAATAAAAATATTCAAAAAATAATTAATTATCATCAAATTAATGCTGAGAACTGAAGTATTAAAATTATTTGTCAATTAGCTATTCGTAAGTTATTCCTGTTATCCAGACAAAATATGTTTGACAGAATAAAAATATTCAAAAAATAATTAATTATCATCAAATTAATGCTGAGAACTCGCAAAAGATTTTTGGCGGAAACCAGCTGAAGGTTATTTTAAAAACCAATACCTACGTCTGCCTGCCCCTGCACCCAGTGGTACCTACAGCTTCCGAGGAAAAACGCATTAAAAGAATTTTCCTGAAAATTTAATACAAAAATGAGGGTAACCGGTTCAAATGCATTGACGCTCATGATGACTCCCTGGTAATAAATATGGTTTCAACCGGAAGCTTAAGTGGTCAAGACCACTAACAAACGTCCCCGAAAATGTATGTATTTTGTTGGTGTTTTAAGATATTTGGGTAATTACTTACAATATATCCTAAACGACAGGTCTTAACTGCGAGTCAGAGTTGTGTACATATATGTATGTACATATGTAGATATGCATACGAATGACGTTAAAGTATAGCCCTCAAACCACCGCGAGTTTCTTTGGCAGTTGCATAGGTAGAACTCAAAGGGGCATATTCATAGATGTTTGCTAAACTCTTGCTAAGTTGTTACTAAGCAAGTCCAGAGTTTAGGCCATTCATAAATATATTTAAACCTTAGCTTAGAGCTAAACCTATGGTCTAACTTTAAACATAGGAAATGCTGTGTTTAAGTAGTTATTATCACAGCCAAATGTCAAATTTGATTTTTTTTGTGAATTAAAAAGCTGAAAAAGTGATTTATACCAAATAAATGCTATGTACGTAAACTTATCGTCCTGAAAAATATCGATTGATACCGCAATTGAAGAAGATATATGGATATCTTAGATCAGTTTGAGTCATTAAGTAAATAGCAAAATGTGCCACCAAGAAAAAGAAAAATAGAAAAGAAAGAAGGGAAAAGAGAAAGAATAGAAAAAGAAAAAAGTTAGTTCCTTCTGTGGTTGTGACCAGTTTTCCTGGCGTTCGCGTTTTATATTTTATTTGTTGTTCATCTATAAGAATATTAAAGAGCATTTGTTCGAGTTTCTTTTTTGGATTTTTATTTAATAGTTTTATTTGTTTTGTTTACTTTTTTCGACATTCAATATGAGGAAGGACCACACAAAATGCACACTTTGGAAATATAAGTGTATTTGTTTTTCTTTGACCTGTCATCATTTGAAGTATAATTGTAGTAGAACACAACCTTAACCTGGGGTTCTACTAAACACAGCTGGGAAATTGACTATGAATAAGAGCTGTGTTTATTTAACCAACATGTCTTAAGCTATAGGTCAAGAAATTACGACTTTAGTAATTCTCTATGAATACGCCCCAAAGTCTTTTTGTTCGTAGGTAGGTAGGTAGGTACGTTTATCAAATTCGTCCTCTTCAGCTGTATTAAGACCTTCGGTTTAATCATCCGTGTACGATGTTCATTGTTGTCCGTACGCTGAACAACGAAGGTGCAAATGATAACACCGAACACGAACAACGAAGAAATTTCAAGCCCTTTTTGAATTCTTGATGAAGTTTGTATAACGATTACCGAATAAAGAGCGAAAATGTAAATACAACTTTGTTTCAAATACATTCAGTAACAGTGCAACCATTACATTTATCTGTTTTTACGGTAGCACTTACAGCTTTGAATGTTTTAATTGCCAGTTAAATTTGCAAATCAATACTTCATCTGATCATTAAAATACTCAGAACTTTAATTACTAGTTAGACGTATTCAGATATTGTGAAACGTAAATGAGATTTTTATTTGACGAATAAGTTCAAAGTAGCTTAATTGAAGCTTTAATCAGAGAATGTTAAACAAGCCCTTAGAGTAATATCGAAACAACTCCTAACTATGACAGAAATTTTGTATTTAATGGTGACTGATTAAAATTTGGTGGATTTACTTGGCAAGTTTTCTCTTAATTACTTACTTAATCACGAATTTAAAATGTATGAAAACTTGACCAGTGAACCCACCAAATTTTAACCAGTAATCATTAAATACCAAATTTCTCTCATAATTAGCAGTTGTTTCGATATTACTCTAATTCAGATATTTGATATGAAACTTCCTGAACTTAAAACTTGGCATATATTTTAGATCTCATTACTTTTTTTGGTTGACTTTTTACGCACGGGTTTCTTGTACATATAAGAACTTGGCTCTTTTTTAACATTTATGTTTTTGTTGTGATGTATATATTCTGACAACACAAATAAACTTAAATGTTTTAAACATATTTATTTTAGCAGTCCTAAGCTGGCAAAGGCCGTGAATAGACAAGTTTTAGTATTGTGCGATCATCTGTGAATTCTCTCTTAAGAGGTTAAATTTATTTTCCACTCAGTTATTTACCGTCCGTGGTGAGTGATTCATAAATATTTTTCTTAAGAAGAACTATACTACATTTGCCTAACAAATAACTTGCGAGGATGGACGGGGGGACTGTTCCCCCCAACCAAAACCGGTTTAGTAGCCTCGAATCTGAGGTGATCCTAAACCGGGGAAAAAAACACAAAAGAAAGCATGGTGGTGAGGATTTCCCTAGCCTAATAGCTATACAAAAAGAAGATAATGTTCCTCGATACATTGTAATTAATGGATTGGAGAAAGACGAGAAAGACCCCAACAACTTCCGTAAACTATCTACCTACAATCCAATTCGAATCAATCGCGGACTAGAATACATATCCACTGACATATTAGAGGTTAAGTCAATGAGATCAGGTGACTTGCTCCTAAAGGTTCTCAATGTTGCGACAGCCGATAAATTCATTAAATCAAGACTCATAGACTCAATTCCAGTCAAGGTGACGAATCACATTAGTCTTAATTCAGTCCAAGGTAGAATTTATTCAAAACTTATCCAAAACATTAGCGAACAGGAACTTATGGACGAACTTAAGAAGTACAAAGTAATCGAAGTTCGAAAAATGATGAAAAAAGAAAATGACTCATTAGTCCCGACCGGAGCTGCTATTCTTACTTTCGATCAGATTCGTCGTCCGCACGAGGTTAAAATAGGTTGGTTGAACTGCAAAGTGGAGGAATATATCCAAAACCCAATGCGTTGCGTTAACTGCCAAAAACTCGGTCACACAAAAAATCGATGCACAAATGCCACAACCTCTAAAAATTGTTGTCTTCCACCTCATAGCGACAACTGCACTCGTATTTTATGCATTAATTGCAATGAAGAAAGCCACACTTCATACGACCCCTCCTGCCCCGCCTTTCTTAGGTACAAATCCGTCAATAAAATTAAAGCCGATCGTCGTTGCACTGTTCGAGACGCATGGCAGATTTACAATGATAATCCGAACCTTCACCAACTACCTCCACCTAAAAAGAGAAACAATGCTAACCCCACCATGGCAAAAATAATAAAAAAGAGAATAGAAAATGAGAGAATTCACTCAAAGAGTCTCCAAACAACCTTTCATGCTCCAACTCAAACAGAAACTATAACACAAATAAAACCAACCACACTCGATGCATCCCACAACAAAGACTTAACACAAAACAAGCACTCCCGTACTGAATACGAAAACAAAAACGATAATACAATCTCCCAATCTCTTATGGAAGAGTTAAGCTCAATTGACAAACCACTCATCACCCCGATCCCCGCACAATCCGAAAATCATACACTCAATACTCTTGAAGAGGAAAGCCATTGGTCATCGGTATCAGACACTGAAATGGATGACGCTTCTCCTGCCACATCATCACATGTTATCCCCTCTTCATCAAACGATAAAACAAATAACTCAATTACAATCAACAACAACTCACTCACACTCACCGAACAGTCAAACACAAATAAATTCACACACTCAACAAACAACTTTAAAAAACAATAATGACTTTGCTGGATAATGATTTCATTATCCTCCAATGGAACATCCAAGGCTTTATTAATAACAAACATGCCCTAGAACTTTTAATTTCAAAACACAACCCAGATATTATAGCGCTTCAGGAAACCCACATCATTGAATCAAATGCTCACATGTTCAAGCTTAAAAATTATAAATCATTCTACCACAACAAAGGCTATGACTACTCCAAATCAGGTATAGGGTTGCTTGTTAGAAATAATATACCTGTGACTTCCCACATCATCTCCACTTCAAATCTTCTCTACCAAACCATCGAAATTCGTGCAAAAAAACCAATAAAGCTTACTAACGTATATAGAGAGCATGAAGTTTACATTACAAGTGAAATTCTTAATGATATTCAAATAGATAACAACATACATCATTTGGTTCTTGGTGATTTAAATGCCAAAAATACAATTTGGGGCTCAAACACCACCAATAGATTAGGTACACTTTTTGAAAGCTTTGCCAATGACCAAGGCCTCGTTATTTTAAATGATGGATCGCCCACACTTTTTAACACAAGAAACACCTTCTCTGCTGTTGATGTTACACTCGCATCTGAAGATTTAGCTCCACTTCTCCATTGGGAAGTACTCCCGAATGGCGAAAGCAGAGATCATATACCTATTATGATACGCACTCATGAAAGAAAACGCCCAAATAAACCGCCTATACGTTTCAAAGAAGCCCAGGCTAACTGGAATATTTTTGTGGCATCCACCCACTCCCTGTCTAAATCTGTAACTACGTCTAACAACACCAACCAAGAAGCAGCCAAGATTAAGAAAATTTTAAGAAGTGCAGCCGCTAAATCTATGCCAGCAACTAAGCAAAAGCAAGACAATGGTAAAAAAAATCCTGTATGGTTCAATAAGGACATCGCAGCTTTGATTAAAGCTAAGAATATAGCCTGGAAGAACGTCCGAAGATGCCCAACAACACCAAATTGCTTAGCTTATCGGAAAGCCAGTGCCAAGGTTAAATACGAATCCATTAAAGCAAAAAGATCATCTTGGGAAAACTTCGTGAATACAATGGATCCAGCCTTGGACTCCAAAACCTTATGGAATCGAATAAAATCCTTAAGATCTTCAAGCTACACAAAACACTTTCCTTATATTTTCCTTAATGGCTCTTTGGAAAATGATCCCGAAAAAATTGCCAACACGTTCTCGAAAACATGGGGAATGTATAGCGAAAATAATACGTTTCCAGAAAACGTCATTACCAAAAAACTAGCTTTCAACTTAAGTGACCTTCCACCTCAAGAAAACCCTTGCCATGTTCTTTCAGATGACATCTCAAGAATTGAATTGGACACTACACTACAAATGCTTAAAGGAAACACACCAGGAGATGACAGAATCACATATAACATGGTAAGATCAGCTGCTGATAGTCTTAAGAACCGAATTTGCTCACTCTACAATAACATCCTTCGGACTGGTATCTTTCCTCATGATTGGAAGAAAGCTATACTCAAGCCGATCCCCAAAAGCACTCTTAACCATCACCAAAGATATGGGTACCGACCGATTTCGCTTTTACCAGTTCTCTCTAAAATTTTTGAAAAAATTATAGGACGTAGAATAGGCTGGTTGATGGAAAACTCAATAAGTTTCGAGCAACATGCTTTTAGACCTAACAGAGGAGTTCAGTCTCTTATCCATCTCATGGAACATAAACTTGCAGATAATCTCTCATCCTGTAAGCACAGCGTTGTTTTGTCATCAGACCTTGAGAAGGCTTTCGACCGTGTCACAACTTTTCCGATAATAGAACAGTTACATAAATGGGGAGTCCCACAGCAAATTTTAAAGGTCATTACATCCTTTTTATCCGGAAGAACCTTTAGTGTCAATGTCAATGGTTTTACCTCAAACAAATCAAAACTTGAAAACGGGATACCACAAGGCTCTCCCTTGTCAGTATACCTTTATAATGCTTATATAGATGCACTTATAACCGAGCTTGCACAACCAAAACATAATCTTGATTTCGTTGGTGTATATGCAGATAATATCTTCATGGTAGCCTCCGGAGATCCATCTAAGGTAAACACAATTTTGAAATCTGCAGACAATGAAATTCATGTTTGGACCCAAAAAACCGGTGCAATTGTTCCACCTTCAAAAATAGAGGCGCTACACCACTCGTGATTCGCAACACCAACGTCAATCTGAAAAAAGAACTAAAAGTCCTGGGTGTAACTTTCTGTGGTAATCTGAAATGGGACCTTCACATTAAAAACACCATTAACCAACTGAAGAATCGAAATAACGCCCTGAAAATGATATGTTCTCGTCGAAAAGGACCCCATCTAGAAACGGCTCTCAAAATAACCAAAGCATTGGTCGAAGGCACCCTCCAGCATGGACTAACCCAATTTATATGGACTTCAAAGAAAAACTTGGAAAGCATCGATATAGCCGTAAACGAATGCTACCGAACAGCCACAGGAGCACTAAAGACAACACCAATTGAAGCTCTTAGAATAGAAGCTGGTTTTAAACCAATCTATAGACTTGGACAAAAAAGAGCAGTAAATTTAATGAGCAAAGCGCTAACTGATTTCTCTCATCCTCTTCACATAGCTTCACAAGAAACTTTATCTAGGAAAAAACAAAACAGGAAGAATTCAATATCTTCCCTAAGCAAAATGCTGACCCTGATTTCTACACATGGATGTATTCCTTTAACAACATCGGGAAACCTTAACACCTCTTTCCCTCCTCCTTGGAAAAGACACCTACTTACCATCGACACCAGCCTCTCCAGCCACAAAAAAGAACACACCTCCAACCTACACTTCCTCATGCTTCACCGGGAATTAATTGAAACTATCAAGCCTCTGAGAACACTTTACACTGACGGATCCTATAGAGATAACAATTCCACTTTTGCAGTCATCGAATTGAATGCCAACAACGAAGAGATCCTCATTTTCCAAGGTATCCTTCCTGACGCAGCTGGTAGTTACATAGCAGAACTTACAGCCTTATTGAAAGCTCTTTCTATTGCACAAACATGGGTAGTAAAGACTTTAATTTTAACTGACAGTTTGAGTATCCTCACTGGAATTCAAAGTGCAACAAATAGCTGCTCCACACTAAACAACATCCGAACCATCCTTCATAATAACGACAACATAACTTTAGCTTGGATACCAGGCCATGTTGGTATCAAAGGAAATGAGGCTGCTGATAGTGCAGCAAAAGAAGCGACTCGTTATCCTTACTTAAAAGAACTGCCAAACATCTCTCAGCTCATCCGAAAAGTCTTTGAAGCTAATGAAAACGAAGATCTCGAAAGCTCATGGCGTGGAGAACAGAACTTTCTTCGCCAACATCACCCAACACATCTCCGAATCCCTTATAACAGAAATCTAACCAGAGAAGAATGCATAACAATGTTCCGGATCAGAGTAGGAAA
This sequence comes from Dasysyrphus tricinctus, assembly GCA_963921185.1. NCBI lineage: Eukaryota > Metazoa > Arthropoda > Insecta > Diptera > Syrphidae > Dasysyrphus > Dasysyrphus tricinctus. The sequence continues at coordinate 247,296,928 of OY992530.1, forward strand.
AACTCTTTTTTCTAGTCGACACTATTTCACTAACGACCCCCCTGAAGAGTGCGCAAATTGTAGAGAAGCCCTTTCAATTTGGCATATATTTGCTGTTTGCCCGATTTCTCGCCAAACCACTAATACCGACTCAATAGAAGATATGCAGAAACAAATAGCCGAGGTACTTAATCCATCTGATGTTCGAACGTTCCAGCGCATTAAAGTAGCCACAACACTTCATAATAAATTTAAAGATATATGAACTATTCTTTGTTATAGTAAAAATTATTTTTTAAACTTTATATATACAAATACACATATAAATTTACACATATTGTACAAAATATTATCTTAGATCACTATGTGATATCTATACGACATCTATGGTCTTGCTGCCCTGATGTCTTTTTTAAATAATTTTATAAATTTATCTTTATAAGTTATTTTTGATAAATAAATAAATATTTATTTTAGGGAAAACAGAATAGAAATTCGTGTATAAAAATTAACAATTCTTCTTTACAAAATTAGAAATCGGAGTCCGATTTTTCAAAATCTTCAAAGGAAGAAGTAGTAAATGAAGCCGAAGATGTATCAACGCATTCAGTAGTTTGTATATATTTTGCAATTTCTTCTTGATCTTCCTTCGATAATTTTAATTCTTTTGTTCTTAAATTTGAAATTAGAAGATCAGATCTGATAAGCAGGACGGTCAAAATATGTTCGTTGGTGTTTTCCCCGCCATGATTTAAAAGGGAGTCTATACGATATATGTAACAAACACTCGAAACATTTTATTCATGAATGAACGGTGGATAAACCAAATCGGTAGTTTTCTTCAATAACTGATTTTTCATAGATTTTTACCGAATTCATTTCTTTAGGAGTTGCTCCACAAAGAAAACATTTTGGTGCTGAATTGGTGTTAGATAAAATATTGCATACACTGCAATCCACCATTGTAAATATGAGCTTAAAAGAAATTTTTTAAATTAAAACCGTTTTTGATGATGGTAGCAGGAGTGAGTTTTTCTATGAATAGGAGAATATTTAGGAAATCGACATTGTTAAAAAAAATTGGTCATGAACACATTTACCGATTAGAGATTTCATTTCGGCTTCCTCATTTCTTACAAGTTCTGGACATTCTTAAATAAACATGAACTTAATCGGACGGTAGAAGGATTTTTCCAAAGCTCAACACCAGTACTTTCTTCAACCAATTTTAAAGGCGATAACGCTATCAAAAAAAGATACTCATCCGTGTTTTTGGAATCGGAAAATACTCACCCCAATTACGATTATCAAATATCAATTTGATAGTTGATAGTTGATAAATTTAAAATGCAATGTTTAAAAATCCATCTTATAAAAGTTTTGATCATTGAGAATGATGCAGACAGTTGCTAATAACAAGAAAATTAAAAAATAAAAAAGAATTGTTGACCAGTTTATTGATAAATGGAGTTTAAAAAACCAATTTTCAAGGTTTTTCAAATATCAAATTGATAATTGACAACCGTAATAGGGGTGACTTGTTTGTATTGGCTATGGCCGGAACTTCCGTCAAAGCCCCATTTGCAGGTGAGAATTGCGTTTGTCTTTGTGTCATCGCTTATTTCAGAAATGTTGGCAATGCTCTCCCCAGTTTTGTTAAGAAGTTCTTAAAGATCGACAGAGGCAGTGGTTTCTGAAACTTCTCTTTTATTGGGAAGCATCTGCTTCTTAAAATTTCTCAGTTTATATAAACTAGGAAATAAATCCTTATGCAGTGAATTAACCACAGATCTCAATATATTATATTTTTTTTTTTTTGAAAGATCTAGATTTAAATATAATGCTAACGTATCTTGTGGTGTTAAAACTGTTTTTTACACCTGATTTAACTCCAATACCAGAGGAGCGTTCGGAAACATCCGCAGCGAACCTCAGCTCTTCAGTTGAATTGGAGGCTAAAAGATTCGCTACTCTTCGTTATTTCGTCTTTTTTGACGCTTCTAAAAATGGTGTTTGGGGTCTTCTCCGACTAGTCCCTGGTTCATCAAGAGGCGATGCATTTTGCAGATAGGCTAAAATGCTACAAGGAAATGTAAAATTATTTTTAAGCCAAGCCTCATGGCGCTTCTTGAAGAGAGCATGATTCCTTGAACATTGCCTCCATATCGTCGTTCAAGGTTTGAGTCAAAAAACTTTATTTAGGACTTTTAATTTTCAAGGGACATTTATTTATATTAAATCATTCAAAATAAATTTTAAAATATCTTCAATTCGTGATTTTTTATCAAAAAAAATTCATTTATCATAAATTTGTTGATTTTTAAGGATTTGACCTTTTGTCCTACAAAAAGTTGAATATTTTGAAGGTTAGCAAGAAGTAGCATGAAAACTTTGCATTTTCGCAAATAGAAATAATAAAGCAATGTAATGACACCAACAATTCTGCAACACTTTGCTAAACTTTTTTTAAAGCTTAACCAAAGTGAAAAAAAGCCTTAAAATATGCTTTTTTTCAATAATTCACTGAAGCTACAAATTATTTCAATACTTAAATAAATCAAGTCATACCTCCTCTAAATAAATCCATTATTTATAATCACAGCCCAAAAAGAAATTGCTTCAATTAATTTTCTTTCACCAGCTAAATCACTTCGCACAAAATCGCGTTTAACTACAAGTCTAAAACAAATCAAAAAAAAAAAAACAATAAATAACAGTTATTCAACGTGTGATTGGCCCGCATCAAAGCCTAATAGAACAAAATTGGATATTTTTTTTTATTTTTGGCCACTAGTCAACGCGCGCCCCCACAAATGAAGCGACCGAGGAAGACAAAACCGCGTTCTCGGTTTACAGGAGTGTTTCGAGAGCCGAAATCATAGTCGTTATGGGAGACTTCAATGCCCAAGTCGGTTCTGACAACTACGGGCTGGAACGCGTGATGGGAGGAAATGGCTTGGAGTCATGAAGAATGAAAATGGTGACTTGCTTGTCGACTTTTGTAACGCGAATCGTCTTGTGATAGGTGGGACTGTATTTAAGCATAAGACGTAAAACAAAATTACCTAGGTGCATCCGGATGGTCAAACCGAAAACCAAATTGATTATATCATGATTCAGCAGCGATGGAGGAGCAATGTGTGATATCCGGAGTTTACAAAATGCCGAAGTGGGAAGCGACCACCATTTGGTGCTGATGAGTCTCAAACTACGAACCGCTGCCGTACAAAAACCAGCGCCGAATGCAGCAATGAGCTCAAAATTCAATACGAATGCTTTAAATGACCCCAATGTGTCACGAACCTCAACCTTAACGACAGAGCTTCGCCATTAAACGGAATTCAACAATTGATGAGATGTGGGGTGCAATAAAAAGTGCTTTCATGGAGGCTGGATCCGAAACTGTACCCAAGCGGAAGAGAGTTAGAAGCTCTTGGAACTTGGATATCCCAAGACACCTGGGATAAAATCGAGCTTCGCAAATCGTTCAAAATGGCCACGTTCAAACATCGAACTAAAGCGATCTGGATAGGTTTTTGTTGTTGTAATTCCTTGTTAAAACACGGCTGATGACGAAACAACTGTTGGAAGAAAAGAGATCCCAAGCTATCCTAAAAATTTTAGGATACAAAGCTAAACTATGAGAAATGTCAACAACAGCTGACTTGCGTTCAAACACATACATGGATACAAAGCTATCCTAGATAGGCTATCCATTGAAACTTGAACGCGGCCAATGCAAATAAATGTCGAAGCAGATGTTCAACGAAAGGCTGAATTGCGAAGCGAGTATCGCATTGCAAATAAGACGGTGTATCGCTGTGTGAGACGTGACAAGAGAGTGAGTTTAGATGGACTCGCAGATAATGCGGAAAACGCTGCCAGAAGAGGAGATATGAGGGAATTGTACCAAATAGCCAAAGATGTTATTGGAAAAAAAAGCAACACCAATCATCCTGTAATGGATGTGGATGGTACACTTTTGGTATCAATTGAGGATCAGCTACGCAGATGGAAGGACCATTTTTCTGCCCTGCTAAATGAGGATTCAGTTGAGCAGAGTGCTGAAGTGCCCCAACTAAACGAGATGCGCAGGTCCTATAGGAGCATTGACATCGAACCCCTGTCAGAATCGGAAATCCATACATCCATAAATCTCCTCAAAAGCAACAAGGCAGCTGGACTGGACGGAATACCAGCTGAATTCCTGAAAGCCGATCCCGTAACAGCGACTAGTATTTTACATCCGTTCATACAAATCATTTGGGAAACAGAAAGCTATCCCAAGGACTGGAAGGATAGTGTGATTGTTACGTTTCCAAAGAAAGGTGACCTTAAGAATTGCAACAATTGGCGTAGTATCACCGCTTTGTACGTTTTCCCAAAACCATCATTCTCGAGCGAATAAAGGATAGAATCAAGTCTACACTCAAGAGGCATCAAGCTGGCTTCCGCAGTGGTCGATCGTGTGTGGACCATATCAACACCCTGCGTATCGTCCTCGAGCAGTCGCTGGAATTTCCAATCGCCACTTTACCTCATGTTCGTGGATTTTGAGAAGGCCTTTGATCGAGTCAACCGAGAATGTAAAGGGTCCGCCATCTAACGTTTTTTTTTTCAACTAGTGCTTATTTCGTGAATGGTAACACTTAGCTCATGTCTGATTTGACAGATAAATTAGTTTTATCCTTCCGCTGAACGAATATGGTTGTGTATATCTACGCTTGAACAACGCTGGGAAATATTGCGAGATTACTTTGAAAATCATGGTAATGTTGCAGAATGTGTGCGAAAATTGCGTACGGATTTTGGAAGAAGAGAAGCACCGTCAGCTCCGTATGTTCGTTATCTTGTGAAAAAAGTGAAAGAAACTGGCATCCTCATCGATAATCCAAAGCGTGAAAAGCCAAAAACAGTGCGTACACCCGAGAATATTGGTGCTGTGGCAGAAAGTGTGCGTGAAGCGCCATCAACATCAATTCACCGTTTGCATAAAGACCTTGGTATGACGCCATACAAAGTCCAATTGGTTCAGGAGTTGAAGCCAACTGACCATCCAATGCGTTTTCGCTTCGCTAAGTGGGCTTGCGATCGACTTAGAGAAAATGCCGATTTTGCCAAAAAAAAACATCTTTTCAGTTGAAGCTCATTTTGGTCTTGGCGGGTATGTAAACAAGTAAAATTGTCGCATTTGGGGCACAGAAAACCCGCACGCATACATTGAAAAGCCGATACACCCAAAACGAGTCACTGTTTGGTGCGGATTTTGGTCCAGAGGCATAATTGGGCCATTTTTCTTCGAAAATGAGCAAGGAGTGGCCGTTACAGTCAATGGCGATCGTTATCGGGCCATGTTGAACGAATTTTTGTTCAAAAAATTGAAGAGAAGGATATTGGCAACATTTGGTTTCAACAGGACGGCGGCGCTACGTGCCACACAGCCGAAGATACACTCGATGTTTTGCGCCCTGTTTTTGAAGATCGCATTATCAGCCGCAGAGCTGATGTCGTTTGGCCACCTCGGAGCTGCGATTTGACACCGTTGGACTATTATTTGTGGGGTGCCGTAAACGTTAAGTGTTACGCGGACAAGCCAGAAACAATTGACGCTTTAAAGGACAATATTCGTGAAGCCATTGGTGAAATACAGCTGCACACAATCGATAATGTGCTTAAAAATTGGACTGATCGTGTAGGCTACTGCATGGCCAGCCGAGGCAGCCATTTGAATGAAATTATTTTCCATTATTAACCGGAAGGATTGTACTTTCAAATAAAAAAAGAAATTTGAGAAAATATTCAGTAGTTTTTTTTTATAGCATTTTCAAAAAAAAAATAGTTATTTGGCGGACCCTTTTAAATGGAGATCGTTGCTTGGTAGAGGAATTCCGCCAAAAATGGTTTACATTATTAAAGAGTCCTAAAACAACGCAAGGTGTTTTGTTATTCACAATAGGCAGCTATGCGACTCCTTCGTAGTGCAACAGGGTGTGAGAAAAGGGAATTCTCTATCGCTAAGTCTCTTCCTGCTGGCTATGGATGGCGAATTGACGGCCAGTGTTGGTACAGCTGAGCGACAGGGCATTCAATGGAAACCGTTCGAAAGGCTCAGTCATTTAGACTATGCCGATGACATGTGTCTACTTCCAAATAACATCAGCGGGCTGAACGGGATGTGCCAAACACTGCAAGTGAAGAAGGAGTCGAGTGGTCTAAGAATAACTAGCAAAAAGACAAAAATAATGCTCAAAGGTCGCTCCACACAGCAGCGTATTATTCTACAGGAGACGCCAGTTGAAGTAGTGGAACAGTTTAACTACCTTGGCAGTTTTGTTTCTGCAAACGGTGGTACGGATCTAGACGTTTAAAGTAGAATAAATAAAGCTCGTGTTGCCTTCGGTACTCTGTCCTCAATCTGGAAATCAAGTCAAATCTCCTTACGCACTAAGTTGAGATTCTTCGAATCCAATGTCAAATCCGTGCTGTTATATGCTTGTGAAACCTGGAAAGTCACGTCCTACATTTCGAAGAAATTGCAGGCTTTTGTGAATCGCTGTCTTCGCCACATCCTAAAGATTCGCTGACCACAAATAATATCAAATGAGGAATTGTGGCGCAGGACAAGTCAAGAGCGGCTGGACGTCGACATACATAAGAAAGCGTAAATGGCGTTGGATTGGTCACACACTGAGGAAACCAAACGATGAAATTGCAAATCAGTCCTTTGAATGGAATCCTCAGGGTGCACGAAGGGTTGGAAGAACAACATGGAAATCAACTGTCTTAGCGTAAGCAGAATACCAGACAAAGACGTGGCCACAGCTTAAGTACCTTGCAGCAGACCGTGAAGGATGGAGACGTTTTGTTGACGCCCTATGCCCCAGCCGGAGTTACAGAACACGATTATGAAATACTCATTTGTCGAATTCAAACCCAAAATTCATAAGAAAAAAGCATATGGACACAAAGAATCACAGTGGGCAGAGAATTACCCATATTATGACTTATGAGGTACCACAATCCCATAGAGCCTACAAAATCGATTTAAATTTCACACCAATATGTTTTTCCTAATGGATTTTTCTTAATGGAAAAATACCAAAAGCAGCTGGAGATATTGGTTACGAAAATGCTCTCAAAACAAAAGAGCTTATACCTGATTTGTATAGGTTTGACATGCATTGTCTTACTAAGTCCCACTAACAGGAGCTACCTCAAGTCTCAACACTCCATGTTAATCATGGAAATAGATTATTCATTTCTGGAAGAGAACTCTGAGGTGTCTCAGTTCTCTCCCAAGATTAAAATGAGTCCTGAACCAAGTAAAGAAGAACGTACCCAACCTTAAACAATTAAGGGCCAGTTTTCAGTTCAGGCTTTACTCTGTGTTAAATCAGGGTTAGCTAATCCTGAAACTAAATTAACCCTGAGTTAACTCAGGAACAGTTTTTCAGTTGAGGATTAACTTTATCTTTCAGCTGTCAAAATTTTGAGGCCAACGATGTGCGACACTATGGATATCACCCTTCTACGCTTTTCAATATCGACATCGAGATGGCGCCACAACTAAAAAGACCCTCAATTTGGTGCCTGAGTTAACTCACCAAATTAGACGAGTTAACTCAGAGTTAACTTTTTATTTCAATTTTACAGAAAAATACGTTTTTGGACTAAACGCTGGTTTAACCCCGAGACTAGGATGATCTCGCCCTGAAAAACTGGCCCTAAGAACCACCTGTTTGGAAAGTATGGATCTGATAATTTGACGTCAACGAAACCTCTTATCACAAGACTGTCTGTTTTATAAAAACAGAACATAGCCACACAAATCTCACTTGCTGTTGGTGCAAGAGTAAAAGCTCAAGTCAGAGTACGTGTTGTGAAGGCATCTGCTGTCTATCTTGTCATTGCTGCATGAGATTGCTGTGTGAGTATTTGTATCATAAGTTTGAATTTTATTTGTCAGATGGTTACAACGTTACAAGGAGACATAATAGCTTTTGTAAACCTAGGCCATCATCTGACCAGACAAACTCATCTTGCATGAACCTTCGTTTTTGCAATTTACGATCTCAAACCCCTTTAAGGGCCAGTTTTTCAGTTCAGGATTTACTCTGAGTTAAATCATAGTTAGCTAATCCTGAAAATAAATTAACCCTGAGTTAACTCAGGAACAGTTTTTCAGTTGAGGATTAACTTTATATTTCAGCTATCAAAACTCTGAAGCCAACGATGTGCGACACTATGGATATCACCCTTCTACGCCTTTTACGCATAGGAAAAGAGATGGCGCCACGAATTGCACTGGCAATAACTTTCAATATCGAAATCGAGATGGCGCCACAACTAAAAAGACCCTCAATTTAGTGCCTGAGTTAACTCACCAAATTAGACGAGTTAACTCAGAGTTAACTTTCCATTTCAATTGACTGAAAAACACGTTTTTGGAGTTAATTCCGGTTTAACCCCGAGACAAGGATGATCTCGCACTGAAAAACTGGCCCTAAGTGTCTCAAATTTTTTGTTTGTGTCTCCTAATCGATTTTTTAATTTGGACTTTGGACGAGGTTTTGACAGAAAGCCGACGATATGTTGGAGTGGTTGCTCTGTAGGTTTTCTTAAACCTCTTCCAGCTGCCATTAGAATTCGTGTTTTGGTGTTTCTCATTGTAAAAATATGTTTTGGGTTAGGTTAAAGCTGCGATCTTGATAAAGGAACTAGTTTTTTTTTATAAATATTCACTCTCAAGTCATTTTATAACTAAATACCCAGTTTATAGACCTTCGAGGCAGCAAACAAGTCTTTGGAGTGATATTAGATGAAGTGTGTATGGCCGTACATATGTATGTATTTGTAGTCTAAAATTTAAGTGATTGAGAAATTGGCATAATTCATTAAATCCGCTTAGCTGCCATAGAAAATTTATAAATTACTCAAAATATTTCTATTATTACACTCTTAAGCTTTTCTTAGGACCTTTTGGTGATTGATATGTGTTTGCCTGTTTGTACATAGATACATTAACCTACTTATTTTACTCATATCCATTACGGAATGGTGTGCAGTATGCAACATGCACCAGCAGCGCCAGATGCTTTCGATTAACTTTTCATAATTTATTTTCATCTCGCATCCAGCGAGCACATGAAAATTAAAAATTCACCACAAAACACAGTTTCATGCGACATTAAAGTTTAAAATGGTAGACTGGTGGCTAGACACGTTTCCAGTTTTCCATTGAAAACAATGCAATTGCACGAAAACTCGAAAACGGAAATTATTTTCTGTGTACCTCACACGTCAACACTTCGTCGAATTTCACACTTGGAACGCACACAGAAATCATATTACCACAAAATAATGTCATGAGCTTTCCTCTGGACATCAGCAGCGCCAGCGGTTAGCCCTTTGTTTTTTATTGCAGTTGGAAAGGGTGGGAGTAATTTTACTTCTTTCCACCCACAAAACCCACAGTTTGTTTGCTTCAAGAATTTTACAAAATGTTCAAAAAGATTTAATGTTAAAAATATGTAGGTTGGTTATACAAGTAAGGACGAAAATGATTGATGCATATATATTTTAGGTGAATGCTGTGGGATCCAGGACTTCATCATTCAGTATGTCACAATAAAATCCTTTCACTGTCTCGAATGATATCTTTTAAACTAAAAAACATACGCATACAAAGTAATTAAGGCATGCGTTTATTATACATTGGAGTTTTTTGAAGGCTATTGAATGCATTTCTTTGAAAACCTGAGTAGTTATTAGATCGTACTCTGGTGATTTTTTGCTAGACAACTTATGTTGCTTCTTACTTCTTTGACAAAATGTATTTCACATTGACATTTCTATCAACAAACTGTAAGGGATCTGTAGCTGTGTTTGCTGGGAATGGCTTAAAGACATTCGCGAGATGTTCAGCGAAGAGATCAGCCTTTTCTTTGTATGTAAAGACTGTATAAAGTGCAAATAAAGTAGAACTTTGAATACACCCTTGGGGAGCTTCTGCCGACGCACATAGGAGCATTTGCATGAAAAAACTGGTCAAAATTATTTGTTTGTCTTAATGACCTAAATTTCCTCTGAAACTTGAATTTATACCATTTTAAAGCATTTCCACCTTTTAAAACAGAATTAAAAATTGTGTGTTTTTTCTTAATTTTTTCTACCCATGGGCTTAGATGTGTATGTGTTTTGGATTGTACAAAACACTTACGCCCATATTATTCACTCGTTTAATCCAGATTAAAACTTAAATCCAGATTAAAAGTATTTTAAATCCAAACATTAAATCCAATCCCATATTATTCACTCGCTTAATCCAAACTTAAATCCAATCTTTTAAATCCAATATCGATTAATCCAATTGGATTTAAACTGCCCTCCGGAGGTCAGTTTAAGTACTTAAATCCAGATTAAAACACAATTTCATATAATTCACTTTTTCTTGACATTTCAAGTTTGTGATTGCGTGTGTGCTTGCAGAATCTTACCAACATCCTTTACTTTGGGTTTCTGTGATTTTTAGTCCAAACTTGTGTCAAAATATTTTTTTTTATATGAACTTTGACACAACTTTGGACTTGAAATGTCCAATAATGCACAGAAAATCACAGAAATTCAAAGTAAAAGAACAGACCTGTAGTGAAATAAATTAATTAAAGTAAACAAAAAGTTTCACGGGAGAAATTTGACATTTCTCAAATTTGACATTTGGATTAAACGATCTTAATCTGGATTTAAATACATTTTACATCTGGATTAAGGGCATTTTAAATCCATTGGATTTAAGGCATGTTCAGAGTGAATAATATGGACATGGATTTAAATTTTTGGATTAAATAAATCCGGATTTAGTTTTTTGGATTAAAAACTTCCTTAAATCCAATTTAAATCCAGAGTGAATAATATGGCGGTTAGACCGTGTAGCTTGATTTAAGAATAAATTTGCAACCCGACAGCACCCGGCAATATAACAAAAACATTTAACTGTAAAGAAAATACATAAACTTCCCGACTTTTTGATGAATCAATGTTGGCCCAAGAACATATAGAAATTAATCGATGAAATCAAATAAATCAAACGTTGAAATTGAGTATACAGGGGGCCTTACTAATAACCAAATTAAGTAATAGCTTAAATAAAAATCTCCATATTTCAGAAAAGCCGCATACCAATAATCAATTTAGCTGCCAGACTAGAGACTAGCAAAACGTCAAAATTTAATACACAGAAATCCATGTTTAAAGTCGTAACTTTAATATGTGAAATGACATTTCAGTGCGAGTGTTGCCTGTAGTACTATTTCATAATATGTATTATGTATAAAAGTACTTAATTTTACTCGAATATTTGGGCCTATTCGGCGTAATCTTTTATTCTGCTATTCTGTTATTCTGCTATGAATTTCTATACGAAAGTTTAAGCTGTCAAAAATTCTTTTATGAACTATGATTTTGGTATTCGGCATGCTACATCTGTTATTAAATCTGCTAAGAAATCTGTTATGAACTGCCAAACTTTCGAACTCATAACAGAATCTTTTACAAATCGCATTTTTGGTATTCAGCATGCCAAAATCTGTTATAAAATCTGCTATAAATCATAAAAGAATAAAAGACAAACTTCTGTGACTTTTATCATAAAAGATTACAATGAGAACACAGTTATATCAAGTAAAAATGGATATTTCGTAAACTAAATGTTCATAAAAGGAGACAAATGTAAGAAAATATATTGAAAAATAGTTTAATAAGCAAATTAAAATAAAATTATCTTTGTAAAAGAAAGCGCAGGACACAGGAAAGCTCGCTGCATTAGATCAACAAGCTCCATCGGCTAAGAAGAGTCTGTTGAATGTCCCTAAGAGCCACAGTGTGTTTAGCTATTACACGAAAACGCCGTTCAAATCACCTTACAAAAAGAATAGAGTCCTTGCGACTATTTGCAGAAAATCAGCGCGACAAAGTGGAAGCGCCAAGAAACGACGATCGTCATCACGACAGCCCTTAGCCGCACTCAAAAACAACAATTAAAAATATTTCTGTTTATTTATTAAAGCTACAACTAAACACTGAACAAAACACTCTTTACTACTCAGAATTATTCTTGTAAGAACGCTTCTGGGAGTTGTATTCCATTAACCAAATTGAATCCACTCCAACATCATTCAACTTCCTGGCCTGTTGGTCGTCTCTCCTATTCTCTATAGGATTTCTACGGTGTTAGGTAGGATAAGTCTCTTTTTAGATGCAACACAGGAAAAATATATGAAAATATGTTTGCCAATTTTCTTTTTCAACGAAATTCATAACAGAACAGCTGATTATGACAGCAGATTGTAGGTCTGTTCGTTAACTGATTTCGTTTTCGAAGTTTCATAACAGAGTTTTATAAAAGTTCGAACGCCTGAATAGGAATCATAAAAGATCTTTTATGCTGAAAATCTTTTATGATTCATAACAGAAAATTAATAGCAGAATAACAGATGTGGCAGAATAGGCCTGATTACTCTGTAATTTTATTAGTATTTTCATAACGCCTAATTTTGGGTTAATAGAAAAAAAACTAAGATATTTTTGTATATAAATAATGTTCATACACATAATAGCCCTGTTTTTTAGTGCTTTTTACTTCACTTACAAAAAAGTAGCATGTTAATACGGAGTTATACCAAATTGTTATTTATTTATCATGCTACTTTTTGATTTGGTTTGAATTTTTAACATTAATTTTACATGAATTATTTAATAAACATTTTAATAAGTTAATCAGATTAATATTGCTTTTTAAAAATTACCATTTTTTTTCAAACGTCTTGTCAAAAATATAACAGGCACACTTCGAAATTAATGTCAATTGCGTCGTTTCCTTGCATTTTCAATTAGTTTGCAATTCAAAAGTCTTCCAAGGGTTTGAATGTTTCCAATGATGTTTGCGGAGTGTTTTTATCTCATGGTTTCATTTAGAAGTGCTCTTCGAACACAATGTAAACATATGTACGCTAGGTAATTCTTCGGATTACTTGTCACAGTGATACATAAATGTTTTCGAAAATTGTTTGTCAATTCAGGAAGGTGGTCGTTTAATGTATCATTGGAATTAAAAAGGAGTGAAATGTCTCAAAAAACGTATGAAAACAACAGTATAAATTAGGCCTTTTCCTTTGGAGGTGGCGAAGTACTTGCAAGTACTTTGCCAGCTTTTTTCAATGGAACACATTAAACTGCTTTCCCATGTAAAATGTATCTACTCGCGCATGAGAGCATGTGCAGTTGGTAGTACTAGATTAGGGTTTTCATCTACTCGTAAGTACTTCGCCACCTCCAAAGGAAAACGGCTATTAATGATCCCTAAAATAAACCCTAAGCAATATTCTAGTCCAAACTAGTCTGATTCTCAAAACGAGATCGACTTAAGATATGCTCTTTCGACCATTTTGATTTTTTGATATTGTAACATTTAGACTGAAAATACCCAATGATGAAATATGCGAAACTATATATGTATCACAGTGAAAAAAATTCGACAGAAAATAACACTGGTCTGCAACGAAAATCGCCTTTAAACCAAAATATACTTTTCTAAAGGATTTTGGCATGCTGAATCCGAATCCAAAGTCAAAATTGCTCTAGCACGTCAAGTTTTTGAGATATTCCAATTCAAACATGTCAAAAACCCGTTTTTTGGGTTCTTTTGACGTCGCATTTCTTCACCGATAGAAACTGTTTTAAAAACCAGTAACAGGACCTGAAAGGACTATATTTTATCTTTCTAAATCATTTTAAATCTCTTGAAATTCGTTTTCCTCCCAAAGATATTGTAATTTCAAGGAAATCATCCCAAGAACTACTAAGCTCTTAATTGCAACATGTCACTGAAAATTCATTTTTTTGACACCCACTTAGATTTTTTCCCCCGGTTAACCTTGGTGTAGTTTCAGATGAACATGGTGAAATGTTTCATCAAGACATGATGCACATAGAACGAAGATATAACGGGAAATGGTCAGAAGCAATGCTGGCAGATATTGCTGGTCAATTTTTCGTCAGACGATGGAAAATATGAAAAGAAAAAAGCTACAAAATAATATGTTTAAAGAAAAAAAAGGTGTAGTAAATTGTTTATTTGGATTTTTGAGCTTATTTTATTTTTTAAAACTTCTTTTTTAAGGTGTAGTTTGGTAGAATCGGTGTCTTTTTTATATTTTCAAACATTTTACCAGTTTTTTATACAGAGCACTCAGTGAAATATACTAAAGGGAAAAAAGTGTTTGGAATTTTAAAACACTTAGTTGTTTCTTTTTTAAAAGTCTTTGATTAAAATTTATTTAATAAACTTGAGTTTATGAATATCAAATAAAGGGAAATCCTATTATTTTCCAAAAAAATATGTTTTTTACAGCGTAAATCATAAAAAGTACGAAATTTCAAAATTTCTGTTGCTTTTTTTATATAACGGTTTAAAATATGGGTGAACATAGATGGATGATGACAAATCTGGTTTCATGTGAAAGCTATTATTATGTGGAGTAAGTCCTCCAAATTTGAGCAGAATAGGCACAATAGTTTTTTGTTTTTACCAGGTCAACCAAGTCTAAGAGGGCTCTTTTTTTACAAAACAATCATATTTTTCAAAAATCAATTAAAAAAAAACTGGACGTGATAGAATTTTTCTGAAACCAGATTTAGATTAAAAAAAGTCAAATCTGTCATAATTTCAAAAAATTACTTGAAGGCGAAAAAAAAGTTGATTTTTGCAGAGCAGTGTAATTTGTTTCCGTAGAAATTTCGTTCCAATATGTACAAATGTCAAAAAATTATGAAGTATATTCAAAATATGCATGTTCTTGTAAAATGCTTATCAACTATATACCTAAAACAAAATTGAAACCGTCCAAACTCTTCAAACAAATAACGTACTATGGTACTGAAAAAGTTACTATCAAAAAAGAATACGGCAATACTTATCTCCACTCTTTGAAAAAAAAAAAAAAAAAACAAATTGAAATTCATCTGTCATTTTGCCGAGCTAAAGGAAAGATTTCAAATCGTAAAACAAGTGAAAAAGCTTATTAAACTAAATAAAAAAGTGTAAAAATATAAGTTTAGTGAACAATTGAAATACTTTATTGAATAAAATACAAAATAACAGGCGGTGCCACGCTAAGTATTGTAAAAACGCCTAAAACAAAAAGTGTACAAACATTTCACAAGTGTTATCCAATATTACTACATAAATTAATGTGAAGTGATGGTTTTTAGTTTATAAAATTATCGAAGAATACTTTAAAATCCATATTTTATGATATTTTGCTTAAAAAAAAGCATATCAAGTTGTAAATAAAAATATATTCCAATGAGAAATTTTCGTCCAGCCGGAACGGACTAATTTTCCTTGGTAATGGCAAGGCGCTTAAATTCGTTAAGCGCCTGTAGTACAGAGTTAATTTCAACGTTTTGAATAAAATATTCTTAAACGTCTTTCTGCTGTTGACTCTATTTATCATGTCAGTTTTGTATCTTCGTCAAGAATTTGTATGTCAGTTTAAAAATATTCTACGATATGTATTTAAAACATCACTTCAACATAACTTTATGTAGAATATGTAAAAACTTACTGTGAAATGAAAAAAATGTTCACTCCGTATTATATGTATGTGTTTTTACATTATTCACCGCAGCACCGCATGTAGTCTTATAAATTTTTGTACAATAAAGTATTGCAAGTATTCACTCTGTATATTTGAAAAAATTTGTTTACTATTTTAACGATTTAAAATCTCTTTACACTTTCTTATAGCGCGGCAAAATGACGAAAGCATTTCAATGATTTTATGGTTTTCTTCTTTTTAAATCTTTTCTTTCCTTAGGCGCCCCACCATACGGCCGTGTAACTGCACGCCGACCCTGAGTCAATGCATGCGTGTTCGTGTATTTCTTCTTCTACGTATTTACTTGTGTTATTGTAGTGTGCGGTTTTGTTTGATGGAATTTGATGCAAATTGTAGTAGATTCAAGGGAAGTCTGAGGATTTTGTTAGCAAAAGGATAAAATTGTTTATTGGTAGCATTCTGTTTAAGCACCACATTTTATTTTAACCTCTCAGTTAGTTAATAGTCGACATTAGTGTTTGATTATTAGTAAGGCCCAGGGTGTCCTGTAAATAATGGATAACTTTGCAACTGGTTGTAGCAGGCCTTATGACCTTTCCAGAAAAAAATATAAAAAAAATATTTTCCCTGTGGTTACTATATTATGTTGTGATGTTTTTTCCAAAAGTTGTTAACAATGGATGAACAATTTTTAATATTTTTATATTTTTGTAATATTCTAGAATAACTGTTGTAATAGATGGGTGGAAAAATTTAACAGTAGTTATTGCATTTTTTTTATTATATTTTTTAAATTATTTTTTTCAGTACAAAAATGTATTTTCGAAAAAGCTTGACCACCTCTAATAAATTAAAATTGTATGAGAACATGAGTGGCCAATTGCTTAAAAAAGTTGTCTATTTAATGCACTTTTCAAAATGGTATAACACATGCTTGTGTATTAACGAAATAACCAAGAAAATTTGTCAATCATCTAATAAAGCAGCTTTTAACATTTTGGCAAAATGTCTACCAAAATGTTACAATAACCTCCTGTTGGCATGTGTTATACCATTTTGTAAAGTGCATTAAATAGACAACTTTTTTAAGCAATTGGCCACTCATGTTCTCATACAATTTTAATTTATTAGAGGTGGTCAAGCTTTTTCGAAAATACATTTTTGTACTGAAAAAAATAATTTAAAAAATATAATAAAAAAAAGGCAATAACTACTGTTAAATTTTACCACCCATCTATTACAACAGTTATTCTAGAATATTACAAAAATATAAAAATAGTAAAAATTGTTCATCCATGGTCGTAGCGTTCACGTATTTGAGGAAAGTAGTACTTGTTAACAACTTTTGGAAAAAACATCATAACATAGTAACCACAGGGAAAATATTTTTTTATTTTTTTCTGGAAAGGTCATAAGGCCTGCTACAACCAGTTGCAAGGTTATCCATTATGTATTTACAGAACACCCTGTATACACTCTAACATTCATTGATAGATTTTTTGCAACTAACTTCAAAAAACATAAAACAGCTCATTGAGAATGCTACTAAATGAGTCTAGATTCTGACTATATGCCCGAAGAGGTGGCGGGGTTAGGCTCACCATTGAGACTGGTCATAGGCGTAGGAAGGGGAGGGGGGGGCAGAGGTGGCGACAGCCCATCTTAAAAAGGTAATAATAATAGCCCACCTTAGAAAAATCGACAGTAAAACTTTTCTGGTTCTAACTCACCGAAAAAGCAAGATTGAACAACTGCGAAAGGAAGTTTCAGACACCAAGATTTATACTTTGCATTCAGATACATTTGGTCCATCACACAAAAGTAATTTTTGCCCACCTTCATTTTGTTTGTATTAAGGCACTGCCCGGCCGGGAAGCTTTTTAAATTAGTGATGTGTCAACTCGGTCAAGCACAAATCGAGTTGAACTGGTTAAAATTTATAAAACCGAGTTAGCTTAACCATGGCAAGTTTGTCAGGTTAAAAAGTGGATACACCAAATGTCAAAAATAACTCGCCAAAAAATCGCAACATTTCAAAATATTCAAAAATCAATAAGTAAGTGAATTCAAAAATTATAAAAATGTAATAAAATTAATTTAGGAATAGGAAAGAAATCGATTTTTAGTTTTGGAGTGCGTCCAGATTTAGTACTTGGATTGCTCCCTTTAGCAAAGACAAATAAAAACGAAACGTAAAGCTTAAGTAAAAATAAGAAACAAGAAAAAATATAAGGATTTTGATTCAAAAAATTATAATCGCCAAAAGTTCAAAATATCCCCTTTTTGGCTTATGTCCCTAAACCGATTGTCGAGTCAATGCTTATGGAACCAAATCGCATAAATGGAATTTTATAAAAATCTACACCGAATTGTCTTCACATATCGCCAGTGTTTGATGGGGAACTATACAATTTGGATGATAATAAATAAATTGGGTGGCGCAACAGCTCATGTAACGGGTGATTTTTTAAGAGGTTTTGAACTTTTAAAAAAAAAAAACACAAAAAATTCGAAAAAATGAATGAAATATTTATTTGAATCGATAGTTTGAACCTTGCAATTTAATGTTTAAAGATAATTTCATGCAAATGATGACCGCGGCTGCGTCTCAGGTAGCCCATCCGCTGAGTCCAATTTTGGCATACTCTTTCACACATATCGGCCGGTATCTCACGAATGAATGCATGGATGTTGGCTTCCAGTGCGTCAATCGAAGCGGGCTTGTCCCTATAGACATTAGCCTTGACATACCCCCACAAAAAATTATCTAATGGTGTCAAATCGCACGATCTAGGCGGCCAATTGACCGGCCCGAAACGTGAAATTAACTGTTCACCAAACTCGCCTCGCAATTGCGCCATTGTTTCGCGTGCTGTGTGGCATGTGGCACCGTCTTGTTGAAACCACATATCATGCAAGTCAAGAACTTCCATTTCGGGCAAAAAAAAGATTGTTATCATCGCCTAACTGCTGGGAACGGCGCCGAATCGACATTTCGCGGTCTTCTGTCACACTAGCTGATACGGCCGCAATATTTTCTTCACTACGCACAGTACGTAAACGTGTTGGTGGTTTAATGTCCAACAAAGTAAATTTGGTGCGAAATTTGGTCACAATCTTCCGAATAGACTGCTCAGAAGGTCGAGAATGCCGACCATAAAATGGAAGCAGCGCGCGATGAACATTTCGAACCGAGCATGAATTTTGATAGTAAAATTCAATAATTTGCAAGCGTTGTTCATTTGTAAGACGATCCATGGTTAAATTGCAAACCAAACTGAAGCTGTTTGACAGTGACACAAGGTACTAAACACACGTCAGCTGTCAAAACCAGTGTTGCCAAAACCAAACCAGCTAAAAAATCACCCGTTAGAACCAGGGCCTAGTGACTTACAAATCTCAACCACTCCTGTGTGCGTGTTGTTGGCAGGAATGGAGGGGACCTACAGTTTTTTGCCGAGTCCGAACGGCAAGATGAGATGCACTTATTCATGACAAGTATACTCTTGGAGGATTTGTCAATTCCTCGCAAGAGGCAGTAAACATTTCTGTTTTTAGGTGGCACGCCACCGGGGAATCGAACCCACACCTTCGGCATGACAGTCCAACGCACCTACCATCATGTCACGAGGTACTACACAATTTGGATGAATTGACCTCAAAAAATCTGATAAGTTTTAAGTGTGTACATTTAGTTTTTTAATGCTCCGGAAAAAATGATTTTAGGTCAATTGGTTACCGTTTCATCGAAATAAAATTTTTAAACAGAAAGAAGCCCACTGAACAACAACAAGCTTGGGTGTGTTTATAAAAATTTTCATTTCATTTTTATTTTTCCATTCACTTATAACTAACTTAAAGCTAGACAAAAATTCATAAAACTAGCCTACTTATCAATGTCTTACAACTAACTCACTGGCCCCATGTGGGCGATCTATGTTAGGCTATAATAACTTAATACTAATTAATGCCTTTCGGCTTAAGAACTATATTAATACAGTGGACGCTCGAAATAGTGAACTATCCACAATAGTGAACACACAAAATTTTATTTTTTAAAAACCTATTTTGTATAAAAATTTCACGCAAGAATTGTACATAGCTTGAGAGCTCTGAGGAATTGTTTCAGTTTTTTGTTCAAGCCTGAGTGAAAGCCTTGTTTAATGCTTAATTAAAATTAAAAATATTCACATCGAATGAAATGTGAATTTGGATCAAATTCGCCTTTAGAAAGCCTTAGAAAACTCCCGTTCGAAAAAGTGAACAATCTCGAAACAGTGAACAGGCCTGGTTTTTATTAATTCATTATATCAAGCCTCTACTGTACCAAAATTCATATTGATTTATTTTTTACCAAGAAGAATTTAAAAAAAAAATTGGTTTTATCATCACGTTTTCTTTTATTTTTTATATAAAACTTTCAAATTACATAAAACTATACAAAAACTAATGAAAACTACTAACGACTACTTAAAGCTCCTTAAAACTAGAATAGCCACAGCAAGCATTTTCTGTTTTTATGTACTGTCTCTGCTTAAAAACTAATACACAAGAACTATGTATGTAGGTCAGCCAAGACAAGTAGTCAACTTTATTTAGAATTTTCAGAGTTCAATCACCAAAACTGGTTCTTCTGTTTTACCCTGTCTTTCCGGTCCCGATCGGACACAGCCCTACTGAACCGAAGGCGTTCTGTTCCGCCTTGTGCGAGGACGTCTCGACTATAGAGGAGCAGCCTATCCACAGTTCTTCGGCCGATGTGATAGATTAGCGGAACCGCCACTCTATCCTGTATCAACCCTCGAGTGTCTTCTAGATGGAGAAAAGTCTCGGGCGGGATAAAACCGCTAAACCGTATAGTAATAAAATGCACGACTGGATCGCACGTACTTGCTCTTATTTTCAAGTTGTGTGGGACTTAAGAATTTTAAAAAATATTCAAGTAATTATAGAAAAAGTATAAAAAGCATTTAAATCGTTCTTTTAATTGTATAAACAGTCTGATAAATAACTTAGAGCTAAAAAAAGTATGCCATTTGATCACTTGAAAAAATATGAATACATGCAAAAAAAATTAAAATCGTTGAAGCCGTTTTCTTAAAAGTTATTTTTTTATACAGGGTGTCCCGCACCTGAGTGGAAGTATCTCAGGGTGTGGTTCCTGGGTATATTCTAAGAAAAAAATTGTATGGGGGGAAAGTTGTATCTCCCCTCCCTGGGGGGGCAGTTTCTGAAAAATTGACTTAAAATGCAAAAAAAAAACATTAAAAATCAACGAAAACACATCTAATAATGTGCTTTATTTTTTTTAAAGTTAAAATTTAATGTAAAAATCTTTCTTAGTTTTTGAGAAATTAAGAAAAAACGAAAGGTACTTTTAGGTAGCCCCAAAAAAGGGTTAAATTATGGATAATTCATGAATAAATTAATTTTTTCGGGCTTTTTTGGGAAAAGTACCTTTTGTTTTTTCTTAATTTCTCAAAAACTAAGAAAGATTTTTACATTTAGTTTTCGGTAATGGATTACAAAATAATGAAGGCAATGAATATTGAACACAAAAATAGCACTTAATTACGTAGAATTTTGAAAAATATCGACTTAAGAAAAAAAAATCACAATTTTTTTTAAACAAATTTGACTTTGAAATTTAATTTCTCAAAAACTATTCGCTTAAACAACCTGATTTAAATACCAAATGCAAAAATGGAGTATTAACTTTCAAAAAAAATATAGCACATTATTAGATTTTTTTTTTTTTTTTTTTTTGACCGTGGGTAGGCGCAAAACCTGCATCAGGCTCTATGAGGACCGGAAAACGCGTGCTCATAGAAGTGTGAGATTCTTACTACACTAAAACCACCTCCACTTCCTGATTGCAACTAAGTTGAAACTTATCTAGCAATTTATTTTTAACGAAGTTAAGTAACGTGTTGCAGGTAACTTTCCGGTGAAAGTTTCTGCTTATTCCGCGATTTTAAAGCGGTTTTGTGTTCACCGCACCAAGTCGGAAGGTTTTGTTCTTTGCAGACGGCGTACTAAATTCGACTCGTCAAGAATGTCAATAATCGTTGGATTAGCGTGATCTAATAGCCGATTTCTATGTTTTCGCGCGAAACTCTTAATTTCGTCTCGAACCGTAGGAATCCCGAGATCCCTGTGAAGATCTTCGTTTCTTATATACCATGGTGCATTTACAAATGACCTAAGCAATTTATTTTCAAACGTTTGTAATTTATTTAAATTTGTATCGCAGGTACAACCCCAGAGTTGTATACCGTAAGTCCAGACAGGTTTAAGTACCTGCCTGTATAAAATCAACTTATTATCAATACTAAGCTTGGAATATTTACCGAGTAGCCAGTTCATATCTCTTAATTTACTTTTTAATTCTTCGCATTTCTTTTTTACGTGCGGCTTCCATTTTAATTTCGCGTCTAGAGTCATTCCCAGATATTTTGCTTCATTCGCAAATGGTACACGACCGGTATTAAGAAAGACGGGCAATCTATTTATTTTTTTATACGTAAAGTCCACGTGGACTGACTTTTGTTCATTTAGCGCTATTCGCCATGTTTTTGTCCACTCATTAACATTATTAAGAGCATTTTGTAATTTAATCGTAGCTTCGTTAATCGTTTTGCCTACTGCTAGTATTGCAGTATCATCAGCAAACGTTGCTATAGAAGGTATAGTGTAAATAGAAGGTACAGAACTGGACTTAAAACACTACCTTGTGGTACCCCAGCCACTATTTCTTTGAAATTAGAATATTCATTTCCGTGTCTTACACGAAAAAGTCTGTTTTCTAGATATTCGTTAAGAATTTTTTAAAGTCCTTCAGGCAGAACTTGTCGTAATTTGAATTTGAGGCCTTCGTGCCACACCTTGTCAAACGCTTGCGACACATCCAAAAAGACCGTCGAACAGATTTTCTTTTCTTCAAGAGCTCTCTCAATTACGTCAGTTATTCTATGCACTTGATCAATTGTTGAATGCTTGCTTCTAAATCCGAACTGATGTTCAGGTATTAATCGTTTCTCTTCTATTATAGGCTGCAGGCGCAGGAGTAGTATTCTTTCAAAAACTTTCGATATTATTGGAAGAAGCGAAATCGGTCTGTAAGAATTCTTTTCGTGAGATGGTTTGCCAGGTTTCAAAACCATTATGACTTCCGCAACTTTCCATTGGCTTGGAACATATTCTAGCCTTAGAGCGGCATTTATTATATAAAGGAGGTTAATTAATCCTTTATTAGGAAGCATTTTTAATATTTCCGCTGTTATTAAGTCATACCCCGGAGCTTTATTAGACTTTAGCTTCTTTATTTCTCTGTTCAATTCAGTAAGCGTAGCATTTCTGGTTCTGTAATTTTCACTTGAGCTAAAACTCATATTAATATTTTCATTGAGTGCTTGCCCATCGGAAGGTTTAAATGTTTCTTCCAGGTAATCGGCGAATACCGCCGCTTTCTCTTTGTCACTTTTAGCCCATTCGTTTTGGCTTTTCTTAATCGGGGGTACTGGAAGCTTTGGTTTTTTCGTTGTTTTTATAGCTTTCCAAAGTGAGTAGTTGGATTCTTTCCCCAGCTGACAAGCTTTCAAGGTAATTTTCAACTTCACGGTTTTTGAAATCTGATATCGCTGTTTTTAGCATATTACACAAGCGATTTAAATGAGCTTTGTGTTGAGGAGCACGGGTTCGCTGCCATTTCTTACGTGCTTTTCGTTTATCTTTTATTAAGTCTTTTATTTCCTGCGGATATTTTATATCTTTATAGCGCGGCGTAACCCTTTGATAAGGTGTGTTATTCCACGCTGCCTTTTGTATTATATCAACAAAGGTATCTACTGCGTCTTCAAGCTCACGAGGCGTTTGTAATGATACCCTCAATTCAACGTTGTCCTCGATATCTTTCTTAAATCCTTCCCAGTTGGTTTTACCGTTTGTTAACCTGGGTGGTTTCTCAATTTTGACAAGGCTTTCGCTCATAGTGAGTATGACTGCAGAATGATCAGAGAACAGATCATGGCCTTCTGAAATTTCAATACGGTTGGAGGGTATTCCTTTTACCATAAACAAATCGATTAAATCAGGTATTTTTGACGGATCAGTTGGCCAGTAAGTTGGCTTTCCAGTCGAATGAAAATCGCAATTATTTTCCATTCCTGCCTCATAGAGCATTCGACCCTTTTGAGATATGCATCTTGAAGCCCAAAAGGTGTGCTTCGCATTAAAGTCGCCACCAACAATTAAGTTTGGGCTTAGCGACTTTATCAATGTCGTAAATTCACTCTTATCGATTTTGCAACGCGGAGGGCAATATATCGAAGAGACATTGAGAAGAATGTTTTTAGTTCTAACTTGAACACTACTCAATTGCATCGATTCTACCTCTATTTTCAGGCCTATTGAGTGTTCAATGCACTCTTTTATATATAACGATGATCCACCCCTTGCTTCATTTGAAGGATGAACAGCGTGGTAGTCAAGAAACCCGTGGATTTTAAGAGTTGATTCATTTTTGACATGCGTTTCTGATATCAAGCATATGTCGATATCATTTTCCTGCATATACATCTCTAATTCTCCAAATTTTTGCCATAATCCGTTGGCATTCCACATTATTAGATGTGTTTTCGTTGATTTTTAATGTTTTTTTTTTTGGCATTTTAAGTCAATTTTTCAGAAACTGCCCCCCCTGCCTCAGGGAGGGGAGATACAACTTTCCCCCCATACAATTTTTTCTTAGAATATACCCAGGAACCACACCCTAAGATACTTCCACTCAGGTGCGGGACACCTGAATGTATATAACATTTTTGTAACATTTTTTCAAAAAAAAATTGGTATCCCTTTTTTGAGTATATATTAATATTCATTTAAAACTGAAATTTCAAAACAATTTATCAACCCGTTTTTGAAATATTGATACATAGTTCTATTGAATTTTCAAAAAAAAAAAAATTGAATCATTTGTTAAAAATCCAAAATTTATTTTTTTTTTTAAATTTTGGCATGCAGTATTATTTATATTCTAACAAAGCTTTTGTGCAAAAATTTGTATTGAAGTCGGATGAGGAAAAGCAAAAAAAACCGTTATATGGCAGGTACCGTCAATAAATGTTTTTGGTTATTTTTTCTTACCAGAATGTACATCATATTTACAATAATACACTGATTTTTTTTATCAAAATCATTGGAGTCGTTTTGAGATAAATAAACTTTTCCTTAACGGTTGTATGGCAAGTACCGTTATTTTTTGAGCTAAAAAAAATATTTCAATTTCCCCTCTGGAGAGTTACAAAAAAACCAGTGGTTAAGGCTGTAGGTTGAGGTACGGACAGATAGACAGACAGACAGAATTGTGCCACCCACTTTTTTCGTGTTCTCTATCATCGTAATGTCATGTTTGATTGTTATCTCAATTTTTTTTTTTGCACGAATCCAAAACTTGCCCTATAGTACCTACTGTCATTCCCAAAAGTATTCGGAATTAATCTATATCAAATCTTAATAATGATTATTCTTGCTTTGTTGAGATTATTATAAAATTAACGGTAGGTACGCTCTTAATTTCTTTTGTTTCTCATATTAAAATGTGCATATAACAAGACAAAACAAAGAGAAATGTAGATAACAGAAAAACAACAACAGCAGAACAAAAAATAATAACAGAAAAAAATATCTCAGGCTTAGAAAAAAAAACTTTTTATTGCGAATAATTTTGTGAGTGACTGTGTGTACGGTCACTCCCAAAAGTATTCGGAATAAATCTATATCAAATCTATATAATGATTTTTCTTGCTCTGTAGAAATTATTAAAAAAGTAACGGCAAGTAGAATCTCGCGCTATTAAATTTTCTTGTTTCCCGTATTAAAATGAGCATATAACAAGATGAAACAAAGAGGAATGTAAATAGATAGCAGAAAACAAGAAAAACAGAACAAAGAATAATAGCAGAAAAAAACTCGTGCTTGAAAAAAAAAAACTTTTTATTCCGAATAATTTTGTGAGTGACTGTATATCGCAAGTAAAAATGCAACTGTTGCAATCGATAAGCAACAAAACCGGTATTGGGTTGATTTACCCATGTGGCTTCAGTGGCGCGGTGTGTTTTTTCACAAATTTGGGAATTAAATAAATGCTGAAGCTCAAATACATACTTGTTAAAGAATTATTTGCACCGAAACTTTGATTTCGATTTTTTTAACAAAGGACAATCGGCAAAAATGTATGGAAGGTGGTCTAGGAACCAATAACAACGAGACGTATGTCGTTGGAAAGGTATTTTTATGCGCTACAATAGTCACTATGGTGGCTCATTTCAAATCACTGTGTGAAATAAGTTATTCGTTAAACAACGTTTGGTTTTGGTACCATTAAGTGTGGACAAAATATATACAAACTGGTCTTACCAGTACTAATAAGATGCATGTCGTTGAAAAGGTATTTTTATGAACAATAATAGTTACCATAACAACTTATTTAAAATCACTGTGTGGAAATAGTTATTCGCTGTTTTAGGGAATTTTAGCACAGATAAAATGTATGGAGCATGAGTAGCAATTAGCGAGTAACTTTTTTCACACAGTGATTTGAGTTAAGCTGCCGTATTGACTATTGTAGTACATAAAATTTCCTTTCCAACGACATATGTCCCGTTGTTATTGGTTGAACTTGCCATCACACTTTTTGCCCATACTAAAAAAAAAACATTTTTTTCACACTAAAATGAACCACAATATTTCATTAGTTTACGAATAACTTTTTTCACACAGTAATTTGAACTGAACTAATATAAAAGATATTGTAGGTAATGGAAATACCTTTCCAATGACATATATATTGTCGTTTTTTGTTACACCAGTTTTCATAAATTTTCCCCATACTAAATATATTTTATTCATACTAAAATGCACCAGAGCACAATCCTATTTAGCGAATAACTTTTTTCACACAGTGATTTGAAGTAAGCCCCTATAGTAACTATTGTAGTACATAAAAATACCTTTCCGACGACATATGTCTCGTCGTTATTGGTCTTGTAGACCGTTTTGTCCTATTCTCCTTTGGCTGTTGTTGCACTGACCTGACTGTTTACCCACCTTAGAACAAATTCCTTCCTACACCAATGAGACTGGTTTATGATAGTACGATTAATCAGCTACATGCAAAACCAAATAGGGGGGCATTCACAATAGTTTGATTTTTTCAATTGTGTCCGGTTTCTGAGGTTAAATGCTCCTTAGTGCGACGCATGTCTCAAATGTATCTAATAAATTGTTTCCATCCCATACTGCAGCATTAGTTGAATTGAGGAATTTGGAATAAAGAAGAAAACATTTTCGGGATAAACCAAGAAAAGACAGTTTATAAATCAGTTCTTATCGGTTCACAATATCAAAAGCAGCCTTGAAGTCTACGAAGCAGAAGTAAAGTTTCTTGTTTTTCCCCACGTATGTTCTTGCTATGCTCGTAAGGTCGAAAATGTGGTCTACAGTTGAAAAGCCGGATAGAAACCCTGCTTGAAAGATACTTAAGCATAACAATAATCTTAAATATCACGATAAAGACGGAGAAAAAGGACTAGAACCTATATTTGGCAAACTCAACTTTGCTGCTGTCAAAGAAATGTCAAACAATCGTCAAAATGAATGGTCTAAACCAGCTTCACAAGGGATGCCACTCTATGTTGAAACTCCTCACTCTAGGACTATTGTTAGAAATTGAGTATCAGACGCCGTCAGCTCAAACAAATTTATTTTTGCTAAGATTTGACCATATAATATATCTGGTTTAAATAATAAAATACTTTTTGCAGATTTTTTTTAATTACGTTAAGAACTTTGAAATTTTCTTTCGTTTTGAAACACATTTAACAAGAGATAATTTAAGTAAATTTAATAAATATTTCGTCGGATTTAAGCTTATTTGGATTGAAGCAAACAAGCATTCTGTTAAAGGCCGTGCAAGTGGTGGAAGCCTGTACGGTATAAGAAACTCACATTTAAAAACTTATGACTCACCACATAAATCTCACTCTGCTCCCTCGGCTCAAATGGAAAAATCAGGAAATAATTACATATCATCATCGATTGGATAGTATGCTTCTAACAAATGATCTGGTACCTGAATCTACAGAGTTACTCTCATCCCAAATCACATGTTCCATAAGAAGTGCAACTTCAAATACAATTTTAAACATGAAATCATCGTTTAAACAAAAATGGTTTGACAAGGAATGCTTAAATGCACGGAATAAATCATTCTCCCTTTTGCGAGCTTTCAGAAGATCTAATGACCCAGACGTAAAAAATTGGTATATTCAAACAAATAACCACTACAAAAATTTGTGTCTTGCAAAGAAAACTAACTTTGATAATCATCAAGCCTACTTATTAAGTCAGACAAAAAGATAAAAGGATTTTTGGAAGATAGCGAGGGAGATCAATGGCTCCAGCTACCAAATAGGTACAGGAGTATCTGCTGATGAACTGTCTATTCATTTTAAAAATCTTTAACTCGACAACACAAATTTAAAATTTTCATATGCCGAACCGCTAGTTTCCGATGACTTTTTGGATGGTGAAATAACGACTGCGGAAATACATGCTGTTATTTTAAAATCAAAAAATGGAAAGTACCAGGGGAAGACGGGATTCCATACGAATTCTTCAAAAATACTAATCCCACCCTAATCAATCATTTAAAAGTGCTGTATAACAATGTTTTCGCAAATGCTGATATCCCTTCATCGTTCAAGAAGTCAATAATATTCCCGATCCATAAAAAAGATGTCTTGGACAATGTAGAAAATTACAGAGGAATATCATTCATGAATGTTTTAGCCAAGATATTTTGTGGTCTCCTTGTGGAAAGACTAGAGAAGTGGGTAGAGGAAAAAAATATATTAACGGATTTTCAAGCTGGATTTAGAAAAAACTTTTCAACTACTGATCATATATTTACGCTATTCTCAATTATAAGAGCATTCCAAGCAAGAAATAAGAAAATCTATAGCTTTTTTGCAGATTTCAAAGCAGCATTTGACCGAAGTGCACTCTTTTATAAATTATAGCAGCTAGGCTTGTTTACGAAATTTATTAAAGTTATCAGAGAAATGTACACTGGATCAAAATCAGCAGTCTGGGATGGAAAAGTTTTTTTCAGAATGGTTTGCAACAGAAACTGGTGTAAGGCAGGGGTGTCTTTTAAGTGCCTTATTATTTTCATTATTTATAAATGATATAGAAAAGGAGCTCCCAGGTGGAATACGAATTGCTAATACGGTTGTCAATGTACTGTTGTATGCTGATGATCTTGTCATTTTATCTGAATCACCAGAAGATCTTCAATTAATCATTAATCGGCTAGCAAACTACTGTACAAAATGGGGACTTACTATCAACACTGACAAATCGGAAATAATGATCTTCTCACGATCACCTCGAGCACATAATGGAAGCAGTTGGTCTTACAACGGAAACCGTTTAGAAGTTGTGAAAGATATCAAATATTTGGGAGTAAAATTGAGCTCATCATTAGAATTCAGCAAACATCTAGCGGATAAGGCTAAATCCTCTCAAAGTTTATTGAATCTATCATGGAAGAATGTTTTTTTTTCAAACAAACAGATCTCATTATCAACAAAATATAAAGTATTTATAAGAAGGTTTTATAATACAAATTCTATATACTACTCAAATAAATCAGCCAAGTAGAAGACTTAGCATTAAGGATTGGACTTGTTGAATTATTGATTCAAAATAGCTTTTTATGGCCTTTAGTCCTACAAATTGGCGTTTCGTTCGGCTTACTCACTTGAACTCATCAGTGACATAGTGAGGGCTTTGTCATACGCAATTTGTTTTAAGTTCAGTTCAACTTACATGAATTTTTCAGCGAAAATCCACTGTAAACTATATCCAACAAGATTAGAATTCCTAATCATTAAGCTGGAAGTTTTTTTTTTGCCCGGGGCCAGGCATAGTTTCTATATAAGAAGGTTTTATAATACAAATTCTATATACTACTGAAATAAATCAGCCAAGTAGAAGACTTAGCATTAAGGATTGGACTTGTTGAATTATTGATTCAAAATAGCTTTTTATGGCCTTTAGTCCTACAAATTGGCGTTTCGTTCGGCTCAGGCGCGGATCCAGGATTTCGTTCAGGGGGGGGCAATTTTCGTGAGATACCAAAATCTTGATGAGGTCTACAGAAAATTTGAGTACACTTTATACCGCTCTACACGCCTGGTCACACAAAGCAATGTGAATTGATGAGTTTGAAATTTGAAGAAAGCAATTAAGTCTTTCATAACTGCCACAGTGTCTCGAACAGCGGGTACTTTCAACTTTCTGAAATGAAGTTTTGCAGTTTGCTGCTTTAGCATGATGTTTTTACAGCCTTTTTGAGTTCCCTATGGGTCTGCGTAACTCCACAATTATGCTCGGAAAATATAATGGCACAGTGGTATGTTCCTATTCAGACACATGAGACATGACGTTCGAGTTCGAATGAAATTTCCAGCCTCTTTTTTAGCTTGGACAATCTAACCTAACTTTGCCAGTAAAAGGCCGTTTTCGAGAATGTCATCAGCATCAAAAATACATTTTGCGGAATGTTCTCAAACGCAAACTGCAAAAGTTTTCTGTTCAAAATGGCAAATAAATGTTTTACGGCATAAGCATTGTGTTCGATAATACAGTTTGCTAAAGTCACATTTTCGAAAACATAATTGTGGTGCAATTCTGCAGTACCTACAAACATCGAGTTGGCAACAAAAATATTGAGAAGCCGGAGAACGTGTTCATAAACTTCAAATTCATTTGCAAGAAAACTGAAGGAAATTGATAAAAAAGACTTTGTGCAAACAAAACCATTGCATTAATTTGGCAAAAGCTGTATTTTAGCAAAACTAAATTTACAGATCAAAACCAAGATGAACCGTATCGTTTCCTCAGGTGCTTTCGTTCATCGATACAAAACCAAACTTTCCGACATTGAAATAGAACACAATGATTATAGTGGACAATAGAGAGAAAAAACAACTCTTTATTAAACTTTTCCGTCCGACCTTTTCGGTTCAGCCTTCGATTGTGACTAACTTTCGTTATACATTTTATAAACAATAACAATATATTTATTAAGCCTTCGTTAAGTTTTATTAAAAATGTTTCATATAAGCTCAAAGGTCAAAATATCGTTTGCAAAGTTGCCAGACTCATGCAGATCGATTCTATATCAATATTCGCATTGAAAAATGACAATCGAATTGGCGTTGATGTTTTCAAAAACGGCCAAAAACAACAATCCTTAGGTGTAAAAGTTCCATCCAACTTCTCTTGAGCAGTGACTGCTGTGGTCGTTTCCTGGTTTCTCTTCAATCTTCTTCGTTGGATTCGTACTCTTCGGCAGTTTAATGATATGGAACACGGAAGTACCTAAAACGCATCCACGAAAGTGACAGAATCCTCACGAAAACTTACATACTTCAAAAACGTATCTTATATGGCTAAAATAGATGTGCATCACTGTGTACAGCGCCAAACTCGAAGCACATGAGCATACTCTTAAGGTGCGTATCCATTTCAGAGTAAAAAGACGGTAAGCAGCTCTGAAGAAGTTCTAGAGCGTTAGACTCAAAAATGCACACAGACACAGTCATGAAATAAGCTCTTCAGAGGAGAGGGGAAGACAGATATCCGAGAGTCACTCTTGAGAGTTTTCTAGTGAAAGTACTCCCTCAATGGAAACGCACATTTAAATATTTATCATAAACAGAACTCTATCACCCTTTCAGTATGAAGTTTTTTGGTATTTTTCAGTAACTTTCATAAACAAATGTAGTTTATTATTTTAAATTTAATAAGATGTCTTTATCCAGTAGATCCGAGCATTTGAAGCAAAGTAAGAAAATTTTTGAAGCTATTTAAATCGACGTAATAAAAAGATTTAATTTTTATTATTAAATTAAAATCGACTTTAAGGTTGAAAATTTAAATAAGTGCCCCTAACGCCTCTCTCGTTACATTTAAATTTAAGGTGGAGCAATAACTTTTTAAATCATTTTGTCAAATTGTGAGATTTTTCATTCACAGCATTTTGAAAAGTGAAAATCAAATCGATTTGGGATTTAATCTGCTTCCTAGTATGAAATAAATTGACTTTAATCATAAAATGTTATACAGTAATGTAGCCGAACATTCTTTTAATATTTATCTTTTAATTAAAGGCCTTAGCTATGAAGATCAGACATCTAAAATCGAAGTTATAAGCTTTCCACTCAGTCGACTTGAAGGCTATTTGTGCATAGTGGAACTTTTCTTAACTGAACTTGTTCAGCCATTGGCCAACGCACAACTACTCATTGCTGAAACGCTGCGCTGCCAAGAAAAAATTTTATAAACGTGTACCTAAATGACCTTTTTTTGATAAAATTTTATTAAATTCATATTTATGCTAGAACGAATCTTGCCCAGGGGGGGGCAGTTGCACCCATTGCCCCCCCCTGTATCCGCGCCTGGTTTGGCTTACTCACTTGAACTCATCAGTGACATAGTGAGGGCTTTGTCATACGCAATTTGTTTTAAGTTCAGTTCAACTTACATGAATTTTTCAGCGAAAATCCACTGTAAACTATATCCAACAAGATTAGAATTCCTAATCATTAAGCTGGAAGTTTTTTTTTTTTTTGCCCGGGGCCAGGCATAGTTTCTATATAAGAAGGTTTTATAATACAAATTCTATATACTTTACTGAAATAAATCAGCCAAGTGGAAGACTTCGCATTAAGGATTGGACTTGTTGAATTATTGATTCAAAATAGGAATAGGATTAGGAATTCTAATCTTGTTGGATATAGTTTACAGTGGATTTTCGCTGAAAAATTCATGTAAGTTGAACTGAACTTAAAACAAATTGCGTATGACAAAGCCCTCACTATGTCACTGATGAGTTCAAGTGAGTAAGCCGAACGAAACGCCAATTTGTAGGACTAAAGGCCATAAAAATCTATTTTGAATCAATAAAGTATTTGATTCAGTTGTTAAATCAACTCTCCTTTACGCATCTCAAGTTTGGGGATCAGAACAGTTTGAAGAAATCGAGAAATTCCACAGAAACTTCTTAAACAAAAATATTCAATTTACCAATGAAAACACCTAAGTACGCAATTTACTTGGAGAACGGGTCTTCCAAAGTGTTTACAAGAACTCTTAAGTTTCAAGCAGGCTATATTATAAAAATATGCTCATATCCAGATACGCCACGTTTCAGGTATGAATCAGGAAACAAGGACTGGTGGGTGAGAAGATGGCTAACTATTGGAAGTGCGTGTGGTGAAAATCTAATATTCGATCTTACCAACCTGAAGAACTTAAAGGATCAACTTTATCTTATTCTATTCTATTCGAGACAAATTTATTGAGCAAGCTTGCTCATCCGATAGCAGAGTATTATACTCTCAGCTCAATTTCAACCTAAATGACAAAAACTACTTCCATGACTGTCTCAGCTAAACGGTAGCCCATATAATGGAAGCTTCAACAGGTATTGTACTGTATGCAACTTAAAGGCAAAAGAAGACTGCTTCCACATAGGTAATAAGTGTCTGTCCAATTTACAACCCCCAATGACTGGCATACTTTGGCAAAAAAAACCTTGACCCTGCAGGAGTCGATACAGATTCTCAACGAGTACGATTGGAAGAAGTTATATAATTATCTTCAAAGCATAATACAAATACAGAAATTTACTAGTAGCTGAATATTACGATTAAGTTTATCTATTTAAATCGAAAAAAGCAAAACTATATTATTGTAAAACTATAAACATTATGTAATTAAATAATTCGCCAACCTAGCTGACGGCTAAGCCATAGCTTTTTATTCATTAAAAATTTTGTAACTGAAGTAAATATGTTAAAGAAATGAATTCTTACTTACTCTTACTACTTACTTTTAGCCCAGGAAAATTAGACAAAAAAATGGCCAAACTTCGAAAAAATTGCGACAAAGCTAATTTTTGGTGGAGTGGCTTATTATGACGTTTTAAGCATTTCCTGAAAAGTACCCTAAATTTGGCCCGGGGCTAAATTTATTAGGGGGGGGGGGGGGGGGGGGGGGTGAAAGGGGTTGAAGTTCAATTTTTTGGGAATTGCTCCTAAGCTATCGGTTTTATTGAAAAAATGTTAAGGTAAAAATTAAAGCTGATGTTATTCTACACAAAAAATATTAACATACTTTTTTTCGTACAACCAATAATTTCAAAGAAAAACGTTCAAGAACTTCATGGTGCAGTGAGTTTAGTCCAAGAAATTTATAAAATTTTTGCTTATCGCTGGGCAAATTTTGTTTTGTGATTTATGTTTAAGTACAACTCCTTATTGTTAAATCAAATTTTTGGGGTGGTAGATAAAAGGGAATGGCCACCATCTTGAAAACAAGGTTGATTTTGTTTTTGTTTAGTTACTCGTTGAAATTGCGTTTTTCAAAAAAATGGCCAAAAGACAGATTTTAGACGGTTCAATTATCTAAAAAATGAGCCATTAAACAGCTATGTGTGTTTATTAATCTCAAAGTTACAGCGGATCAAAGGTCACCTATGCGGATGCCTCATATTTGGTGGGGATGA
The DNA here is from genome assembly GCA_963921185.1 of Dasysyrphus tricinctus. Taxonomy (NCBI): domain Eukaryota; kingdom Metazoa; phylum Arthropoda; class Insecta; order Diptera; family Syrphidae; genus Dasysyrphus; species Dasysyrphus tricinctus. The sequence continues at coordinate 247,331,161 of OY992530.1, forward strand.
AATGACGTTTTTTAAGGTTTTTCGCTTATTTTTGAATTTTTCCCTTTCCCCTACCACCCCAAAAACTTGATTTTATCACTATGAAGAGCTGCTGAGTAGACGTGTTTCTGATTCTGGTGATACTGTTGAATTCTAATTTGCCCAAAAACGCATTCCAACTTGCATAATTATAGCTAAATAAATAGTGAAGTGACTAATGTCTATAGATTTCATGATTTGTCAGTCAATAGTGCTCGTTTAAATTCATAAAAGCAAAATCAAAGTAAAATAAAGTGAAATTCTTTCTGTTCTACATCACCATTTTTTTTTTCTTTTTGTGAAAATCATTGAATTCAGTTCTCTTAAACCTGGTATTTACACCTATAGGTACAGTCATTTAATCACCCACCTCATCCGCTTCCAAATTTTGAATAATACAAACAAATAAAAAACTTTACAAATACACACATGTCATCAAACTCATCAAAACGGTCCATCTCTCGCCCTAATAACTCTGTAACTGACTCGCCCAAAAGCTCCTTGCCTTCCTCCCTTCAAAAATCATCACAAAAAGTCATGGATAGCAAAGACAAAACCTGGATGGATGAAAAATTTCGACAACAAAGTGAGTTTATTGTTTCACTTTTATCTAAAAAAATGGACGAGTCTGAAAAAAAAAATCACCGAAGAACTAGGCCGTGAAATAAAAGACTTACAAAAAAGTTTATGTGACATAAATAATAGAGTGGTTCAATTAGAATCTTCACAAACTGACATGAAATCCGAAATTTTTACACTTACCACAGAATTAAATAATGTTAAACTATCATTAGCTAATGTTACTACTGAGTGCGTAAAAACTAAATCACTGCTTGCCGATAAAACCTTTGAACTTACAAATATAAACAATCAATTCGATGACACCGCCGACGAATTAAACAAACTAAGAAAGTCAATTGACTCTTACGAAAATCGTATTGTTGCGAGGGATGCCTTTATGTTTGGGATTCCATTTTTGCCTAATGAAAATCTAAAATCGACCTTCAACTTGATTTGTAGCACAATCAATATTAAACCACCGACTCTTAGTAATATTTACCGCACTCGTCCAAAACCAAATTCACATAATTCTGCGATTACTATCAAATTCAATTCACCATATGATAAAAACTATGTTTTAACTTCAATCGCGAACTATCGAAAAAAGAACAACAAACAGCTTTGCTTAAATGATATTCACCTTGCTATGGACAGCACCCCTACCTCCGCGACGTCCTCGTACATTCATATTCGTGAGAGCTTATCGCAGCATAACAGATCAATATTCAAGCGCGCACTTGAACTGAAGAAAAGTAAACAACTTTCTTCTGTTTTTACTGCACGAGGAGTTGTTTATGTCAAATGTCAAACTGAAGACACAGCTGTGTCTGTTGAATGCATCGATGGACTCGAAAACGTTGCCAGATCAGCAGTTACAAATGAAAATTAATATTATTGTTTTTATCATAAAAATTATTATTCAGAATAAATTTTCTTTTTTCTTCGTTAAATTTTGATATTAATTTAAATTAATTTCACCTATTGAGTTTTTATTACTTTGAAATTACATATTCTTTTGGTTTCTTTTTTATTTTTTATTTTTTCTCTCTTTTAAAATCCTTTTCAATTATCATTTATTCTTTTTCTTTTTTATCGGTATTTCTTTTTGATTCTTTTGCATTGGTGATGATGAATAATAGAGCATTGCATTCTATGGTCAGAGTTCTAAGTAAGCAGAAATGCGGTCTCCGGATTTGCCATATCAATGCTCAAAGCTTGTTACCAAAAATTGATGAGTTTCGCGATCTTTTTGTTGACTCAGATGTCGATGTTATTTGTGTTACGGAAACTTGGCTTAGGGATGAATTAAGTGACCAGGTTTGTAACTTAGAGGGTTATCGTGTTTTTCGGTTAAATAGAAAGGACCGCATTGGGGGAGGTGAAGCAATATACGTAAAAGTGTCTATTAAATGTAAAGCTAAACTTTTATCGGATGCTTGCAGTAGCATTGAGTATTTGTTTGTTAATACTGTAGGTAATGAAGGTGGATTGCTCTTAGGTGCAATATATCGACCAAATAGGTACATAGACCTATCACCTTTGTTTACACTTTTAGAGGAAATTTCATTGGGCTACCCCAATATTGTCCTGTGTGGGGATTTTAACTGCAATCTTTTGAACCCAAATATTCTCACTCTTAACATGCGTACTTTTAACTTAAAACCAGTTAACACTAGTACTCCAACTCACTTTTTTAGGGATGACGCAACATTATTAGACTTATTTTTTGTTAGCAACTCAAGCGACGTAGCTTTGTATGACCAGCTTTCTGCACCTGCTTTTTCTAAGCACGACCTGATTTTTTTAACTTTGAAGTTCAGTTTTGATTACTCGTGCAAGAAAATCACTTATCGAGATTTTAAAAATGTTAATATTCAGCACTTAGAAGAGCAAACAAGGGCTACAAATTGGGATGCAATTTTTTATATGCAATCCTCAAACGAGCAAGTGCAGTATTTAACTGATAATATTAAAATTTTATTTGATACTTACGTACCCTTAAAAACAAAAATCGTACAACCAAGTAATAAACCTTGGTTTACCCATAATATCCGAACTTTAATGCAGAAACGGGATGTTGCTTATAACAGTTGGAAGCGTTACAGGTTGGTTGAACTACGACGTGCATATTGCTTACTTCGCAATAAAGTTGTTGCGGAAATACGTGTGGTCAAATCCCAAATATATTCACACCAGCTTAATACTGCTCTAAATGGGCGTCAATTGTGGAATAACCTTCGGAACATTGGGATCGGTAAGTCTAGTAGTGCGCCTGCTGAAGATGTCGATGTAAATGCTCTCAATAAAAGTTTTGTGCCTTTACCATTACTACCAATGCCTCCGGTAGACTTAGATACTTCTTTTTCATCATTGGTTCAGTCAGATAGCCCTGGTTTTGGTTTTCATTCAGTCAACAGTGTCGATGTTGTTGAAAGTCTGCTTTCTATAAAGTCAAACGCTGTTGGTCTGGATGAAATTCACCCCTCATTTTTAAAAATGATTTTGCCAATTGTCCTGCCCCATCTTACCTTTGTGTTCAACTCAATTCTGATGTCAGGGGTGTATCCAGACATGTGGAAGCTGGCTAAAATTATACCTCTTCCTAAAAATGGAAAAGGTAATGAGTTCAGGCCTATATCTATCTTACCTTTTCTGTCGAAGGTCTTTGAAAGAATTTTACAAAAACAGATCAGTGCTTATCTAACGAGGAAAATGTTGCTCACTTCTAAACAGTCTGGCTTTCGTGAAAAGCATAGTTGTATCACAGCACTGTTAAGTGTGACCGAAGACATAAGGCAAGCGTTGGATAAGGATGAGGCAACTTTTCTGGTGCTACTTGATTTCTCAAAGGCTTTCGATACAGTCAATCACGTTATTCTATGCAATAAGCTTATTCAAAACTTTAATTTTTCATCGGCTGCTACGAAGCTTATTTATTCGTACTTGACCATGAGAAAGCAAGCAGTGCAAATTGGCGACAACGTATCCAATTTTCTCCCGAATTTCACTGGTGTACCTCAGGGTTCCATACTTGGTCCACTATTGTTTTCAATTTACGTCAACGAACTACCTTCAATTGTCGGAAACTGTTTTTCTCATTTGTATGCGGATGACGTCCAATTGTACTTTAGCTGCCCTCTTGGACTCATTGAGCATGGAGCTTTTTGTGTAAATGAAGACCTAGAGAGAATTGCAAAATGGTCCCAGTTGAATGGCCTTCTTTTAAATCCAATTAAGTCCAAATGTCTTGTAATATCAAAAAAAACTCTTGATCTTTCTTATTTCCCTTCGATTGTGTTGAACAATGATCCTATTGAATACGTGGAAACAGCAAAAAATCTTGGAGTGAAATTTAATCGTTACTTGACTTGGGATAGCCATATGAATACTCTTGTGGGCAAGGTTTACGGCGTACTTCGTACTTTATGGGCGACTCAGTCTTTTACACCACTTAAAACACGTTTGCTAATTGCAAAGACTCTGATAATGCCAATTTTGATGTACGGTTGCGAAATTTACTGTAATTGCAATTTTGTCAGCAGACGGAAGATAAATGTCGCTTTTAACAGTGCAGTACGTTATGTTTTTGGCCTGCGAAGATACGACAGATTGTCTGGTTTTGCTACTCGTTTGCTGGATATGCCATTTGAGAATTATCTCAAGTTTCGAAGTTTGACCTTACTCTCCAATATATTGCACACACGCCAACCCCAATACTGTCTCGAAAAAATTAGATTTGCAAACTCAAACAGATCTCGCCAATTAATTCATCCTCGATGCTCATGCCTAACATCCGAGCGCCAATTTTTTGTCAATTCAGTTCGTCTTTGGAACTCTTTACCACGTCATATCAAAGAATTACAGAATACGTCAAGTATGAAGAGAATCTTAAAGAAATATTTTTCAAATTTGTAAATTTTAATCACATTATATTGTTATAAATTGTAAACTTTAATTATAATTGAAGAATTATTTTAGTTTCTTTATTGATTTATTTTGATGTATATTATTAGATTTATATTATTTTCTTTCCTTTTTTTGCTCTTTTGTTAAAATTCAGCTTAGAACTAGCTTATAAGATATTGTATCTTACAGTTTTAAGTAATAACGAAATAAATAAATAAAATAAAAATAAATAAAATAAATAAATTTTACAATAAGGAGTTGTACTTAAACATAAATCACAAAACAAAATTTGCCCAGCGATAAGCAAAAATTTTGTAAATTTTTTGTACTAAACTCACTGCACCACGAAGTTCTTGAACGTTTTTCTCTGAAATTATTGGTTGTACGAAAAAAAGTATGTTAACATTTTTAGTGTAGAATAACATCAGCTTTAATTTTTACCTTCACATTTTTTCTATAAAACCGATAGTTTAGGAGTAATTCCCAAAAAACTGAACTTGAACCCCCCTAAAAAATATAGCGCCGGGCAAAATTTAGGGTACTTTTCAGGAAATGCTTAAGGCGTCATAATAAGCCACTCCACCAAAAATCAGCTTTGTCGCAATTTTTTCGAAGTGAAAGTCTAATTTTCCTGGGCTATTAAGCAGTTCGTTGTAAGTCTTTCGTAAAGAATAGAGGTAAATATGTTTTTTAGGGAACTAAGAATAGATATGCCTTTAGACGCCAGTTACAGCTATCATTGAAACTCATCATTGAAAATTTTAATGATTGATTTTGAGACGTTTAGGAGGCAAAATCAGTTATTATTTTGATGGACAAATAAAGCTTAAGACTTAGTTAATATATTTAGCCAAAAAAATAATTCAAATAGGCCCAACTTCTACATAAAAAGGCTTTTCTTATTTCAATGATTGAACTACCTTATCAATGATCGTTGAAAAATCAAAAGTCAATTTTTGTGGAAAGTTGGGCCTATTTGAATTTTTTTTTTTGACTAGAAATATTAATTTAGTCTTGAGTTTTAATCGTCCATCAAAATAATGAATGATTTAGCTTTCTAAACGTCTCGAAATCAATCATTAAAGTTTTCAATGATGAGTTTCAATGATAGGTAGCTATAACTGGCACATTATAGTTTTCAGCCAGACTCTTCTCTCCTCTCTTAAATAAAGCGTAAATAATAGCAGAGTTGAAGGATATGGGTTATACAATACATGTATCATTATAAAGTTGATTGAACCATTCGCCAAGTAGTTCTTGAAATGAGTGGTAGAGTATTTTTAGAACTCTGTTGGAGTTCCATCGATACCAGGTGCTTTGTTTGTTGTTTTTCATTTTATTTAAAGTTAATTCCAGTTCATTCATAGAAATCGAGGCATCGAGTTCGGGAACCTAAGTGTTTGGTAGTACGTAGCTAAACACTAAAAGAGACTCATCTGCTGCTAATAATCCTTTGAAATGATGTGCCAAAACATCATCCGTTCTGAAAGCGTTATGGTTTATATCGTTGTAAGCGCCTTAACATTATTTCGAAAAACACTTTTGAATCTTTGCAGAGCAAGAGCACCAATTTTTGAGCTATGTTCTTAAGATGTTAAGTCTTTTTTGAGGAACATAGTTGTTTATATTTCTTGTTTAAAAGTAAGTATTGATTCCTGAAAAAATTGACGTCAGTGGCTCTGAACAGCTTTACTAATCAAAATGATTTTTCAGGCAACTTTGCGCAATCCTTGTCTAACTATTTATTCTCAGCTATAAATCCTTGGTTACTGGTGAGGGAAAACGGTGCAGAAGTCCTGATGGTTCTCATTATAATATATTCTGCTATTTGATCAGCTACCATTGTATATAAATTCTATAGTATTCTCATGAAGAAAAAAAGCTCGTGGCCATCTATGCGTCCAAATGTAATACTAATTTTTGTTAAGGGATCTCGGTAAGGCGATCACAGCGAACCTATCGACCAAATGTCTACCTACAAAATCGTGTTTCATGAGAATACTATAGATTGGATATACAATGCAGCTACTCTTGTGGATTCTAGTGATGGTAGGATACCGTAGTGTCTATTCAAAAGAGATTGATAGAGAGTCTGGGCCTTGTTATCAATCTCGCAAATTATTTGAGACTGGTCGTGAGACTTTATTATCAAACACAGCTTTTACTAAGATCTGAGCAGAGAAAGTGACCGCAAGTACTTCGAAGTCAATAGCTGATTTCAACCATTGGCCTGATACAGCACAAATACTGATTGTCCTTGGCCGCTAATAAAGGTTAGTTCACCACCAACATCACTTCTGGAAACTTCATTAAGTACAAAAAAAACCAAAGTTTTCAAAAAGCTCCATTAACCTTCTGCCATTACGGTTGACAGTACCATTTTCAGAGTTCTATTTGTGTTAAAAACTTTACTAACTTAAATAAGGTGGCGCTACAGTCCGGGGTGGACCAGGGCCTCAACCAACAAGCTTCTTCCAGCCGGCTCGGTTTCTAGCTAGCTGTCTCCAGTTTCGCACGCCAAGTTGGTTGAAGTCCTCTTCCACTTGCGTGCGCCACCTTTTACGCTGTCCACCTCTCTGCGTTGTCCCACGGGGTTGGATTCAAAGACTTTCCGGGCCGGAGCATTGGTGTCCATTCGCTCTAGATGACCCCGCCATCTCAGCCGTTGGCTTTTCACTTTTGTGGCTAGGTCGGTGTCGCTGTACAGCCCATACAGTTCGTTGTTGTATCTTCTTCTCCATTCCCCATCTATGCAGACGGGACCAAAAATCACCCGGAGAATTTTCCTCTCAAAACAGCCTAACGCGTTCTCATCCACCGTTAGCAGTGTCCATGCCTCTGCACCATACATCAGGACCGGGATGATAAGCGTCTTATACAGGGGCAGTTTAGTTGCTCGAGAAAGGGTTTTGCTTCTCAATTGCCTTCTTAGCCCAAAGAAACAGCGATTGGCAAGAGTAATTCTTCGTTTGATCTCAGCACTGGTATCGTTCGCTGAGTTTATAGCGGATCCTAGGTAGACAAAGTCTCTGACTACCTCAAAATTATAGCTGTCTATAGTGATGTTCTGTCCGAGACGTCGGTGTTGGGTGTCCTTTCTTGTTGACAGCATATATTTTGTTTTGCTTTCATTCACCGTTAGACCCATCTTCTTGGCTTCCTTCTCAATGCTCACAAAAGCACCACTGACATCACGCTTTGTTCGTCCGATTATGTCAATGTCGTCAGCGTAAGCGAGTAATTGGACGGACTTTTGAAAGATTGTGCCTCTGGTGTTGACGTGAGAGTTTTGCACTATTCTTTCAAGAACGATGTTGAAGAAGTCACATAACAGCGCGTCGCCTTGCCTAAAACCTTTTTTTGACATCAAAGGTGTCGGTGAGGTCTTTGCCGACCTTGATGGAGCAGCGTGCATTCTCCATCGTCATCCTGCACAAACGGACAAGTTTGGAAGGGATGCCAAAACTAGACATTGCTCTATATAGCTCGTCTCTATAGATGCTGTCATACGCGGCCTTGAAATTGATAAAAAGGTGGTGGGTCTCGATTTGGAACTCCTGGGTTTTCTCCAAGATCTGCCGTAGTGCGAATATTTGGGCGATGGTGGACTTCCCTGGCCTAAGGCCACACTGATATGGACCTATCAGGTTGTTGACGAATGGCTTCAGGCGTTCACAAAGTACGGCAGAGAAGATCTTGTAGGCGATATGAAGAAGACTTATGCATCTGTCGTTGGTGCAGTCCAGAGGAACGCTTTTCTTGAGGATCGGACAAACAATACTGAGGTTAAATTCATCGGGCATGCTTTCCTCCGACCATATTTTACAGATGAGCTGGTGCATACTCCTAACGAATTCATCGCCAGCCGCTTTGAATAGCTCAGCCGCAAGGCCATCAGCTCCAACAGCTTTATTGGACTTAAGTTTAGATATGGCTATCCTCACTTCATCAAGATCGGGTGGACGGAATTGTTGGCCTACGTCGTCCAAGTTGAATGGTGCAATTTGCATGTTAGCGGAATTCGGTTCGTCATCGCCGTGTGTTAAAAACCGTTTGAGCTTAAAAAAAAAAGTGAAATGGGATTCTGATATTCACCAATTCAAGAGTTTAGGTCCCCTATTAGCATTATTCAGCTACGCAGATGGAAAGACCATTTTTGTGAGTAGAGTGCTGAAGTGCCCCACCTAAACGAGATGTGAAGGTCCTAAAAGGGTATTGACAGCGAGCCCCCTTCTATATCGGAAATTCAAACATCAATAAATCTTCTCAAAAAACTACAAGGCAGTTGGACCTGACGGAATACTAGCTGAATTCCTGAAAGCCGATCCCTTAATAGCGGCTAGTATTCTACATCCGTTGATACAAATCATTTGGGAAAATGGAAGCTATTAAATTGCAATACAAAATAAAAAGTTGATTATTGTGGTCTCAGAGCTGCCAGGTTGATGGCATATAATTTGTACGAATGTTAAGTGGAAGTGAACGAAACTTGGGGTGGTATAATACATTTTTACTTGCATTTTGAAAGTGCATTATTTTGGTCTTAGGACAGCTTTGGCGCTGCCAGGTTAACAGAATATTTTTTGTATGTGTATGTGTATGTGAACGAAACTTAGAGAGGTATAAAACGATTTTATTTTTTTGTTGCACTTCGAAAGTGCATTTTGGTGGCCAAGGGGCTGCGGTATCACTGCCAGGTTGGTCGCATAAAGTTTGCACATATGTACACTAATTGTATGCTCACAAAATTTGGAGCGGTATAAAAAAACTTTGAGCAAAACGTTCACCAGCTCTCGGTCTACATATCATGTTTGTGGATTTTGAGAAGGTCGTCGATCGAGCTAACCAAAAATGTATATGGAGATCGTTGGTTGGTAGAGGAATACATACCCCCAAAAATTGTTGCGATTATTCGGGAGTCCTACAATAACGCAAGGTGTTTTGTTTTGTACAAAGGACGGTTATCCAACTCCTTTGTATTTGTAGTGCATCAGGGTGTAAGAAAAGGAGATTCTCTATCACCAATTCTCTTGCTGCTGGGTATGGATGACGTATTGACGGCCAGTGCTGGTACAGCTGAGCGACAGGGCATTGCATGGAGACCGTTCGAAAGGTTCAGTCATTTAGACTATGCCGATAACATGTGTCTACTGCCAAATACCATCAGTGGGCTGAACGGGATGTGCCAAAAACTGCAAGTGAAGGGAGAGTCGAGTGGTCTAAGAGTAAACAGAAAAACGACGAAAATAATGCTCACAGGCCACTCTACACAGCAGCGTATTATTCTACAGGAGACGCCAGTTGAAGTAGTGGAACAGTTTAACTACCTTGGCAGTATTGTTTCTGCAAACGGTGGTATGGATCTGGACGTTAAAAGTAGAATAAATAAAGCTCGTGCTGCCTTCGGTACTCTGTCCCCAATTTGGAAATCCAGTCAAATCTCCTTGCGCACTAAGTTGAGATTCTTCGAATCCAATGTCAAATCCGTGCTGTTATATGCTTGTATGAAACCTGGAAAGTCACGTCTATCATTTCGAAGAAATTGCAGGCTTTTGTGAATCGCTGTCTTTGCCACATCCTAAAGATTCGCTGGCCACAAATAATATCAAATGAGGAATTGTGGCGCAGGACAAGTCAAGAGCGGCTGGACGTCGACATAAGAAAGCGTAAATGGTGTTGGATTGGTCACACACTGAGAAAACCAAACGATAAAATTGCAAAGCAGTCCTTTGAATGGAATCCTCAGGGTGCACGGCGGGTTGGAAGACCAAGAACAACATGGAAATCAACTGTCTTAGCGGAAGCAGAATCCCAGAGAAAGACGTGGCCACAGCTATAATACATTGCAGCAGACCGTGAAGGATGGAGACGTTTTGTTGACACCCTATGCCCCAGCCGGGGTTACAGGACACGATGATGATGATGATGAATCTAGCGCCAAATTGTTATTTTTTTTTAAATGTTGATCCTATGAATTTCAAATGTGATCATATGACGGCTGACTGAATTACATTTCAGCCGATGATTGACTTCCTTGGGCCACTAAACAGTCGTTGGTGAAGTAGTTCAGTGCACCACCAAATTTTTCGTTGAGTCAATAAAGGAGAATGAGCAAAATAGTATGGGAGCTGGTCCATTTCTCAACACGAATGTGTCGTACATCGTTGGAAAGGTTTTAGCATTAGCATGTACTTGTTTTTGTATATAACCGTTTATATGTAGACCATGGGGTTCGAGAGATATTTGGCAAATAAGTATTATAGAAAAATAATGTAATTCCGCATTTGGAGCTGGTCTACCAAGTCAATAGTAATGTTTCGTACATCGTTGAAAAGGTTATTGCATGTACTTCATTTTGTTATATTGTCGCTAAGCTCTAGACCATGGGGTTCGAGATATATTTGGCATCAAAAAAATGGCAAAAAAAAAATAATACAATTCTGCATTGGGTGCTACTCAACACGAATGTGTCATACATGGTTGAAAAGGTTATTATGTGAACTTCATTTTATTATATATCTAGCCATTAAGCTCTAAACCATGGGTTTCGAAAGTTATTAATTAAGTTTTAATTAAGTTAAGTGTGTGATGATCCGGGGCGGCCTGCCTCTTAAAACTAATATCATCCATACTAAGCTAAACAACTTTCGAAATCCATGGTTTACAGCTTAATGATCACATAATAAAATTAAGTTCTCATAATAACCTTTTCAACCATGTATGACACATTCATGTTGAGTAGGTAGACCAGCGCCCAATGCACATCAGAAATGCTATAACCTTTCCATCGATGCACGACACATTGATGTTGAGCAGGAAGACAATGTCCAAATGCGGAGTTGCATTATTGTTCTTTCAGGTGCCTTGAAGGCGAATATCTCGCAAACCCCATGGTTTAGAGCTTAACGGCTATATAATGAAATGATGTCCTAACAATAAGGTTTTAAAAAATGTATGACACAATTGTGTTGAGCATATGTGGGCCAATTTGCCCATTCTCCTTTAACAAATGTCAAAAGGGCTGCAGCCGGAACTGCAACAGTGGAACAATTTTTAATTTTTATACTACAAATTTTCTTAGTATTTTCGACTTCCGCACATTTTCTCTTCAATAAAAATAAAAGCATTTTTTGGGTAAATATACCTTTTGCCTAAAGCCAGTTAAGCATTTGTGCATTTAATTTAATTATTTTATTTTTCTAATTTTCATAAAAAAGGGCAATTTTTGCCCACCCTTTAGTGTATTTAAATATATATAATACCTATTGTTTATTTTTTACAAATTTATAATAATCAAATTGTAGTACAAGTATTAAATACTCCAATGCTGTATTCGTCAAAGCAAATCCGGTCGCCCATTCTAAATTGAATAAGCCATAAATTGACAAATTCATTTTCTCCCGCACACACTGGACAGTCAATATTTGTATCTAAAAAATATCAAAACAAAACATAAATAAATAATTAAATTTTAAAATCATTAATAAATCATTAATCATTACCCTCCTTTCTAATTGTTTATTAAATACAATATTAGTTGACAGTGAACCTAAAATTTCTCCTGGCTCATTACATGCATCAATTACATCGCCAAAAACATGAACAAGAAGCCATATATTCAAGAACACCGTTGCAACCGATAAAATCGAAAAAAAGATATGAAAATTTGCATCTTCAAAGGATTCACTTAAAAGCACGCAAAAAAAATATACGTAGAAAAATTGCGAAATAATGAGTTGCAACAAAATAAAAACAATTTGAATTTGAAAACAACTTTTAAACTCCATAACCAGCTGCATTATAGACGAATGAATCCTTCCAATTCTGCAAAGTTCATAGCATAGAAAGCCTGTCTTGCGTTCGACAATATGCATGGCATCGTGCTCGATCAAAACATTAATTTCCTGGACTATTGACGACAGATGGCAATTCAGTATCTTAAACAGATACACTCCGTACAACAATCCCAAATTGATTTGATTCTCAACTGCAACCATCAAGTTCATGTAAACCCCACAAATGACCGCCCATAATAAGTCCATCATATTGCCACCTTTGCTCTGATAGAAGACTGTGAAAATTGATGACAATATTATTGAACACGAACATATTAACTTTAAGCGAAGTATCTTTTTTATTTCATCGCGAATTTCGGGAAAATTCTGAGACAGATCAGCCAAATCTACAAGCCTGATTTTGTCTAATTCATCGAATATGTGTTTCAAACGACGTCGCTTTGTCCAATTGTTTATTCGATTTATTGCCATGAGCATAAAATGGATTAAAAGACGTACAGAATTCCAATACGATGCCACTCTGCGCTTGAAAAATATTTCATGATTTTGGTACACACCCGCAAAAAGAAGAAAATGATACGATGAAAATAGTATCAAAATGTCAACAATTGCACAGTAAATAAATCCAATTATTCGGAGGACGAGTTTCTTTTTCTTATAATCATAGTCATAGGGGGTAAAGCCAACAAAGGTTAAATACCGAAAGATATAGAAGAGAATCCTGTCAACAGGATCTGCTTTGGCAGTCTGCATTTTCAAACTTCACTCGGATAACACTCACCACCTACTACCATGCGTGAGAACAGTAAGATTCGTCAAGCTACGAATATGTGAAACAATAAACAATATTGAATGCATGGATAGCACATCACATTAGGAAAATTAATACATTTTTTTTACATCAGACACTGTATATAATAATAATATGTAATTCGTTGTAAATTAATTGTTGACACATGTTAGTTTGACAATACCCAATGCCAATAATGATTTAAAACTCATAATAAAGCCATCAAATTATAAAAATGCAATTTAATTCAATAATAAATTGGAGAGGGCAGAGAGGAAGATAGTCCACAACCGAGGCATTACTGATTAAACAGTACATCGAAAAAAAAACACGAATGAATGTTAGCCGAAATTGAATTTCACCTTTCCCTTGCACAGCCCATACAGTTCGTTGTTGTATCTTCTTCTCCATTCCCCTATGCAGACGGGACCAAAAATCATCCGGAGAATTTTCCTCTCAAAACGGCCTAACGCGTTCTCATCAACCGTTAACAGTGTACATGCCTCTGCACCATACATCAGGACCGGGATGATAAGCGTCTTATACAGGGATAGTTTGGTTGCTCAAGAGAGGGCTTTGCTTCTCAATTGTATAGGAGGCCAGCCAAATAAAAGATGAACAACGTATTTGGTTCAACGATGGACAAGAACTGCCTGTTTATTTAATAATTTGCATATTAGTACATAAGATAAGATTAACAATTTACTGTTGCATGTGCATGATCATCCGATTGTTTAAATAAATAGTAAGGTATACATATTACATAGAAAGATCATACGATAAGCGATAGGTACCTACTCTTAGTTGGTATGATAAGGTAAGTACATTATGTGTTTTAGTAAATAGAATAACATTGTATGATAATAGATCTATACGATAAGTACATCATGATAAAATAATACATAGTATTGAGTTGTGTATGTCTTAGTTAAATTAAAGCCTACATTTCGGCCATTCCTGACATAAAATCGACTCGATTTTCTATAATATCTTTTCTTTGGTATTTTCAAAGCAAAATAATTTTTCTTCGAACTTTAAGCTTAGAATATGATTTGATTACAAATTATTTGCCTTAAACGATACGGCAGATAAATACGAATGTATCTAGTCTGAAAAGGAAACAGAACAAGTCGATCAAAATTGTGTTTAGTTAAATATTTTTTTTTTTTTTTTTTTTTTTTAATTTTAATTGTTCACCACATACGGCTTCATGTTTTCGGGACTAGATATTCCTTCATATCGAATCCGAGAAACCTGAAAATTTTCAAGATCTTTAATGCGATACCTATCGTTAGGCAAAACTTCGTGGACTTCGTAGGGGCCTTTGTATTTAGGCAAAAGTTTTTTGTTAACGCCCGCCGTAGTAATTATATTTTTGACTACGACATAGTCGCCTACTTTATAACGATGTGGTTTTTTATGATTTTTATCGTATTGGATTTTATTTCTCTCTTGGTTTCGTGTGATTTTTAAACTTGCATTTTCTCTCTCTTCAGTCATGTTTATATGGTCTTTTTGAAATATGAACGACTCAAGGTACTCGCAGACTTTATCGTAAGCTTCTCCTTTTTGTGGGACGCCAAACAGCAAAACACTTGGACTAGTTCCTGTGCTTCTATTGATAGTGTTATTTATAGAAAATTCTATCTTATTCAAATGTTTCGACCATTCGCCTGGCTCGATTTCTGTTCCTTTTGACAACATAGCGGTCAAAAGCCTATTGATTCTCTCCACCTGACCATTGGATTGGGGAGAATGGGTGGCGACTTTTATATGTGTAACGTCAGAGTCTCGACAAAATAGTGAAAACTCTTCAGAGGTAAAACAGGACCCCCTATCTGAAATTAATCTTTTTGGTCGACTGTAAGTTGAATAATCATTTTGCAAACATTGTATTACTTCCTTAGAGCTTGTGGTCTTAACCGAATATAACTTCGTAAACTTTGTAAATCCATCCACTATGAGGAAAATATGTTTCTTTAAATTTCTAACACCAGCTGGAAGAGGTCCGTAATGGTCGACATGAATTGTGTCAAATGGTTTATTTCCCTTTGGGATACTATGTAATTCACCTTCCTTTTTCCCAGAAGGGACCGCAAAATAGATGCATTTCAAACAAGATTTGATGTAGTCTTTGATTTTATTTTTCATTGAGGGGAACCAGTATGTCTTTCTTAGGTATTCAAATACTTTATCCGCGCCTACATGACAAAGACCATCGTGGTGACTTTGGATGATAACTTTTTCCATCTGTTTTGGAACATAAAACGCAACAGAGTCTTTACATTTCCGGTAAATAAGACCATTTATCATCTCATAAAACGGAAGTTGCTTATGTTCCAAAATTTTAGCTATATTTTGAATGGATGCGTCTTTGTTTTGGGCACTAGCAAGTGCATATTCAAAGGAATCAGGTTGAATCAAAAGAATATTATGACACCTGCTTAATGCATCGACGTGATTCATTCTATATGAATCTCTATGTTCCACTAAATAGTCGTATTCTTGGAGTTCCAAGGCCCACCTGGATATCCGAGGGTTGATCATTTTCTTACTTAAAGTGAGCGTTAAAGACTTACAGTCTGTTATAATTTTGAAGTTTATGCCCATTAAATAAGTCCGAAATCTTCTTAAAGCATATATAATTGCAAGAGTTTCAAGTTCGAAGGAATGATACCTTGACTCTGCGGGTGTACACCTTTTGGAAAAAAAGAAAATGGGATGAAACTTTTTATCCTGCTGCCTCTGCAATAAAACTGCACCAAAGCCTAGTGAACTGGCATCGCAGTGAAGTTCAGTTTCCGCCTGTGGAGAGTAAATGCTCAAAACTGGCGCCTGAAGCAGTATTTGCTTCAAATTTTCAAAAGTTTTTATCTCTTTTTCACCAAATTGGTATTGAACGTTCTGCTTTAATAGATCATAAAGTGGTTTTGATATAACTGAAAAATTTTGAATGAATTTCCTAAAATAGGAACATAATCCGAGAAATGAGTGAAGCTCTTTAACGTTTTTTGGAGTTGGAAAATTTTGTACTGCGGATAATCCACTTGCATTAGGCTTTATACCATCGGCACTCACTTCATAACCTAGATACGTGATTGTTTCCGCCATAAAAAGACATTTGTCATATCTTAGTTCTAAATTGAATTCGGAAATAATTTTAGAAACTTTTTCCAGAATATCAAAATGCTCCTCTTTAGTTTCAGTGGCCACGAGCAGATCGTCAATATAAATAAGTATTTTACCATCGTCTATTAAACCTTTAAAGATTGAATTAATGTAACGCTGAAACGTAGCTGGCGCGTTTTTAAGCCCAAATGGCATATAAAGGTACTCATACTGTCCTAAAGGCGTAACAAACGAAGTAAGTTTCACGGAATCATCTGCCATTTTTACGTGGTGAAACCCATTTTTCAGATCAAACAATGAAAAGTACTTTTTATTTCTTAACCTGTCTAAATGATCCTCAATCAAGGGAAGAGGGTAATTATCCTTTTGCGTTACACGGTTTAACTGCCTATAATCGATGCACAATCTAAATGCTCCGTTTTTTTTTCTTAGTTAGAACGATAGGCGATGCAAATGGTGAATTACTCTCCCGTACTATTTTCCGTTTCAAAATATCATCCAAAATTTTTCTCAATTCGATAGTATGCATATAAGGTAACCGCCGCGGTGCACAATTAAAATTTACATTTGCATTTGAAAGATTAATCTTCATTTCATAAGAGGCATTTGAATGCAAAATATTTTTATCTAACTTGGTCTGCTTCATAATATCGTATACTCTTTGTTCTTCTTCATAAGTTAAATTACTATTAATTTTTAAATTAAAATCGTTTTTGTCATAGCAAGTATCTATATTTAAAATATCTTTCGCGAAATTATCGTCACTTGGTTCTAAGTTATCATATTTGCTCTTGAAATTACCATCACAATTTGTTTCGTTAAAGTTTTCAAAATCATTTAAATTATTTGTAGCAACATTTTTAGCATAATTTTTAGCATAATTTTTAGAATAAGTAGCATAAGTTTTTAAAATATTTGTTCCGACATTTTTTTCATGATTTATCAATTTAATTTTAGAATTATCATAACTCAATTTAATATTGCTTGCTTGTAAAAAATCTCTGCCAAGAACAACAGAGTAAGTCACTGTTTTATTTTTAACTACATGCAACATGCAACTTAAAGAACTATCACTTACATAAATTATACAGTTAACTCTTCCAAGTATTGTTAGTTTTGCTTCGTTTATTCCAAAATATTGAACGCTGTCATCTTCTAGTGGCAGGATTACAAAAGATGGTATGAATTGTTCCTGAACGAAGCTTATTGGGCTTCCTGTATCTACCATAGTATTTGTTCGTCTTCTTCAGGTCCTGGTTGATTGTCAGGCTGCTGTACCAATAGAACCGCAGATGGCTTAGCAAATGGATTAGCAGGTAAACTGTTGTTTTTACAAGCTGTTGCCAGATGCCCTTGCTTCCCGCACTTGAAGCAACTTCCTCTCTCACGACGAGGCCTTGGACAGCTGTTGGCAATATGTCCGGACTCGTTGCAATTAAAGCACCTGTCATTAAGAAGTCGCTTCGTGTTAGCTGATGAAGATGCAGTCGGTGTTGGATAAGCAGGTGTATATTCCGTGGTATACGATTTCATTTTCTGATACTTCTTAAGCATTTGTTTGAGGTCATCCATACTTTTTGCAGTAAGAAGGAGTTGTTTGTTACTAAAAGCATCAGGAATCCCTTTTATGATGTAATGCATAAGGTCCTCGTCTTCAATATCCGCATGGTATGCAATCTCCTGCATGGCAAGCGTATATTGGTGAATACTCTCGTCCCTCCTCTTCCTTCGGCTTCTGAGGGTATCGTGAACATCAGCTGACGTCACTGCTCGGTGAAACTCTTGAAGCAGGCTAGATTTAAGCTCCATCCAACTTGAGCAACGGGAAGAGCGGAGGTACAGTTTGGCGGTTCCTTTGAGACTCCGCCTCGCATAAATAAATGATTGTTGCTCATCCCATCTATGAAATGTTCTAGCCTCTTCAAAACTCCGCACCCATTGCTTAATTGAAAAATGATCATCTCCAGAGAAATAGGGAACAGTGTCTTCAATATCTTTGTATGACATTGAACACGAGGCAGTATCACTCGGCATACACAGTGCTGCAAGTTTTTCCTTGAGCGCTAAAATCTCCTGTTGTTTTCTTATTTTTTCTTGAAGTGCGTTGATTTCAACTTGTAGATCGTCTTCTTCCTTATTATTGGATGCCACTTCGTCTTGATCATATGGAAAATGAATGATTAACTCAGGTTCGTTTAGCTCGTCCACGTGCTCTTGCAGCCTCATCTTCAACACGGCCTTATTGCCGTCAGTATTGAGACCGAAACTGGTTAGTTTTTCTTTTAAAGATGCTACTGTTGCCTCCTGCACAAATTTCTCAGCTCGTGCCTTTGCCATAATTTTCTTTTTTTTTTCCACACACGATAATTATTAGTCTTAAGAATAAAAAAAAATTTATCGACTGTAAAAAATAAGAAAAATTTTCGGGTAAACAGATCCACTTCTGATTTATAGGAGGCCAGCCAAATAAAAGATGAACAACGTATTTGGTTCAACGATGGACAAGAACTGCCTGTTTATTTAATAATTTGCATATTAGTACATAAGATAAGATTAACAATTTACTGTTGCATGTGCATGATCATCCGATTGTTTAAATAAATAGTAAGGTATACATATTACATAGAAAGATCATACGATAAGCGATAGGTACCTACTCTTAGTTGGTATGATAAGGTAAGTACATTATGTGTTTTAGTAAATAGAATAACATTGTATGATAATAGATCTATACGATAAGTACATCATGATAAAATAATACATAGTATTGAGTTGTGTATGTCTTAGTTAAATTAAAGCCTACAATTGCCTTCTTAGCTAAAGGAAACAGTGATTGGCAAGAGTAATTCTTCGTTTGATCTCAGCACATGGTATCGTTCGCTGAGTTTATAGCGGATCCTAGGTAGACAAAGTCTCTGACTCTGACCACCACAAAATTATAGCTGTCTATAGGGACGTTCTGTCCTAGACGTCAATATTGGGTGTCCTTTCTCGTTGACAGCATATACTTCATTACAGGCGCGGATACAGGGGGGGGGCAATGGGTGCAATTGCCCCCCCCTGGGCAAAATTTATTATTATTATATGAATTTAATAAAATTTTATCAAAAAAAGGTCATTTTGTTACACGTTTATAAAATTTTTTCTTGGCAGCGCAGCGTTTCAGCAATGAGTAGTTGTGCGTTGGCCGATGGCTGACCAAGTTCAGTTAAGAAAAGTTCCACTATGCACAAATAGCCTTCAAATCGACTGAGTGGAAAACTTATAACTTCGGTTTTAGATGTCCGATCTTTATAGTTAAGGCCTTTCATTAAAAGATATATGTGCGGCTACATTACTGTATAACATTTTATGAGAAAAGTCAATTTATTTCATACTAGGAAGCAGATTGAATTCCAAATCGATTTGATTTTCACTTTTCAAAATGCTGTGAATGAAAAATTTTACAATTTGACAAACTATGATTTAAAAAGTTATTGCTCCACCTTATATTTAAATGTAACGAGAGAGGTGTTAGGGGCACTTATCTAACTTTTCAACCTTAAAGTTGATTTTAATTTAAAAATAAAAATTAAATCTTTAAATTACGTCGATTTAAATAACTTCAAAAATTTCTAACTTTGCTTAAAATGCTCGGATCTACTGGATAAAGACATCTAATTAATTTTAAAATAATAAACTACATTTGTTTATAAAAGTTACTGAAAAATACCAAAAAACTTCATACTAAAAGGGTGATAGAGTTCTGTTTATGATAAATATTTAAATGTGCGTTTCCATTGGGGGAGTACTTCCACTAGAAAACTCTCGAGAGTGACTCTTGGATATCTGTCTTCCCCTCTCCTCTGGTGAGCTTATTTTATGATTGTGTCTGTGTGCACTTTCGAGTTTAACGCTCTAGAACTTCTTCAGAGATGCTCACCGTCTTTTTACTCTGAAAAGGATACGCACCTTAAGAGTATGCTCATGTGCTTCGAGTTTGGCGCTGTACACAGTGATGCGTGCAGACGTGCTGCACATCTGTTTGAGCCATATCTAAGATACGTTTTTGAAATTTGTTAGTTTTCTTCTAACGAAGAAGATTGGAGAGAAACCAGGAAACGACCACAGCGGTCACTGCCGAAGAGAAGTTGGATGGAACTTTTACACCTAAGGATTGTTGTTTTTGGCCGTTTTTGAAAACATCAACGCCAATTCGATTGTCAAATGATCGTCATTTTTCAATGCGAATATTGATATTGAATCGATCTGCATGAGTCTGGCAACTCGGCAAACGATGTTTTGACTTTTGAGCTTATATGAAACATTTTTAATAAAACTAAACGAAGGCTAAGTATATTGTTATTGTTAATGAAATGTATAACGAAAATTAGTCACAATCGAAGGCTGAACCGAGAAGGTCGGACGGAAAAGTTTAATAAAGAGTGGTTTTTTCTTTCTATTGTCCACTATAATCATTGTGTATTATTTCAATGTCGGAAAGTTTGGTTTTGTGTCGATGAACGAAGACACCTGAGGAAACGATAAGGTTCATCTCGGTTTTGATCTGTGAATTTAGTTTTGCTAAAATACAGCTTTTGCCAAATTAATGCAATGGTTTTGTTTGCACAAAGTCTTTTTTATCAATTTCCTTCAATTTTCTTGCAAACGAATTTGAAGTTTATGAACACGTTCTTCGGCTTCTCAATATTTTGGTTGCCAACTCGATGTTTGTAGGTACTGCAGAATTGCACCACACTGATGTTTTCGAAAATGTGCCTTTAGACAACTGTATTATCGAACACAATGCTTATGCAGTAAAACTTTTATTTGCCATTTTGAACAGAAAACTTTTGCAGTTTGCGTTTGATAGCATTCCGCAAAATGTATTTTTGACGCGGATGACATTCTCGAAAACGGCCTTTTACTGGCAAAGTTAGGTTAGATTGTCCCAGCTAAAAAAGAGGCTGGAATAAATTTCATTCGAACTCGAATGTCATGTCTCATGTGTCTGAATAGGAACATACAACTGTGCCATTATATTTTCCGAGCATAATTGTGGAGTTACGCAGACCCAGAGGGAACTCATAAACGCTGTAAAAACACCATGCTAAAGCAGCAAACTGCAAAACTTCATTTCAGAAAGTTGAAAGTACCCGCTGTTCGAGGCACTGTGGCAGTTATGAAAGACATAACTGCTTTCTTCAAATTTCAAACTCATCACATCACATTCACATTGCTTTGTGTGACCGCAGGCGTGTAGAGCAGTATTAAGTGTACTTAATTTTCCTTACACCTCATCAAGATTTTGGAATCTCACGAAAATTGCCCCCCCCTGAACGAAATCCTGGATCCGCGCCTGCTTCATTATGCTCTCATTCACCGTTAAACCCATCTTCTTGGCTTCCTTCTTAATACTCACGAAAGCACAACTGAAATCTCGCTTAGTTTGTCCGATTATGTCAATATCGTCTGCATAAGCGAGTTATTGGACGTCCTTTTGAAAGATTATGCCTCTAGTGTTGACGTTAGAGTTTTGCACTATTCTTTCAAGAACGATATTGAAGAAGTCGCATGACAGCGCGTCGCCTTGCCTAAAGCCTTAAATGACATCAAAGGTGTCGGTGAGGTCTTTGCCGACCTTGATGGAGCAGCGTGCATTCTCCATCGTCATCCTGCACAAATGGACAAGTTTGGAGGGATGCCAAAAAAAGACATTGCTCTGTCTATATAACTTGTCCCTATAGATGCTGTCATACGCGGCTTTAAAACCGATGAAAAGGTGGTGGGTTTCGATTTGAAAATACTGGGTTTTTTTTCCAAGATCTGCCGTAGTGCAAATATTTGGTCGATGGAGGACTTCGCTGGCCTAAAGCCACACTGATATGGACCTATCAGGTTGTTGAGAAATGGCTTCAGGCGTTCACAAAGTACGGGAGAGAAGATCCTGTAGGCGATATGAAGAAGACTTATGCCTCTGTCGTTGGTGCAGTCCAGAGGAACGCTTTTCTTGAGGATCGGGCAAACAATACTGAGGTTAAATTCATCGGGCATGCTTTCCTCCGACCATATTTTACAGATGAGCTGGTGCATACTCCTAACCAATTCATCGCCAGCCGCTTTGAATAGCTCAGCCGCAAGGCCATCAGCTCCAGCAGCTTTATCGGACTTAAGTTGAGATATAGCTATCTTTACTTCGTCGAGATCGGGTGGACGGAATTGTTGGCCTATGTGTCGTCCAGGTTGAATGCTGCAATCTGCATGGTGGCGGAATTCGGTTCGTCATTGCCGTTATACAATTTGCACAAATGGTTTTTCCATATCCTCAGCACCGACTTCGATTCTTCCAAGATGTTCTCCTGATCATCCTTGCAGGCTTCGGTTCGGGCCTTGTACCTGCCTCTAGGATGTTCTTTTAATTCTTTGATTAAACTTCCGAACTTCATTCCTACACTGGCATCCCTCTATTTCTCATGGTTTCTTTTTCTTTCTTAAAAGCTTGGTTCCTCTCTTCTCTTCTGTCGTAGAGCTCGCGAGCACATCTGGTCGTTCTATGCAGCGTTGCTTTGTATGCCTGTTGTTTGGCTGCATTTACTTGCCGGCATTCTTCGTCGAACCAGGGGTTTCGCTGTGGTGGTCATGCGAGGCCTGTTCTTCCACTGGTTCTCGATACTTCCAGTTGGTGGCATTGGATTATTTAAGAAGCACGAGAGACTCGATCGGAAAAGTATCTGGCAATTTCTTGCGACTGTAGCCGTCCGACGTCGAACTTCCTCACAGTATTTCCCTGTTTTGGCTTTGGTCTCGATATCCGTAGCATTACCTTGGCTACAACAAGAAAGTGGTCCGCGTCAACATTGGCTTCTCGGAGCGTTCGGACATCCTTGATACTGGAGGAGTGCCTTGCGTCGATCGCAATGTGGTCAATCTGGTTGGCTGTTGATTGACCAGGAATTCACCATGTCCCTTTTAGTATATCGATATTCGGGACCTGCATTGTACCTCGTGGCATGATGGTTAGTGCGTAGGACTGTCATGCCGAAGGTGTGGGTTCGATTCCCAGCCGTGCCACCTAAAAAAAACAGAAATGTTTTATTCGAGGTACTGCCTCTTGCGAGGAACTGACAAATCCTCCAAGAGTATACTTGTCATGAAAAAGTGCTTCTCACTTAGCCGTTCTGACTCGGCAAACAACTGTAGGTCCCCTCCATTTCCTGCCAACAACACGCACACAGGAATGGTTGAAAGTTGTAAGTTACTAGGCCCTGGTTCTCCATGAGCTGTTGTGCTACCCAATTTATTTAATTTTTATGCGGGAACTGCGTACTAGCTACCACAACGTTTCGCCCCGCGGCAAAGTCGATTAACCTGAGTCCGATATCGAAGGTGGTGTCGTGCAGGCTCTATCTTCCGATTGTGCCACCAAAGACGTCTTCTTTTCCTAGTCTAGAAGGGCATTAGTCATGTGTCTGTCTTGTTTCCGTCATCTTTCTCCTCTGTGGGGGCATATGAGGCTTATGTTGGCGAATTTTGCCTTGATGCAAATTGTCGTGAGGTACTCGTTCACATAGTTCAAACTCAAAAATTCTTGCATTAGTCTGCCTCTAACAATCCACATCCAAAAAGACGCTGCACCGTAGTAGATATCGCAGTCTTTCAGTTTTCTTTTGCCCGGCCCATCCCATTACACTTCTTGGATGGCGGTGATGTCTGCTTTGTAACAGTCTAGGGCCTCCACTAAATGTTCGGCTGCACGTAGTTTATGGAGAGACAGAACATTCCACGTGCAGATCCTAAGTTCGTTGTCCTTATTTCGTTTGCTAGGTTCGTCAACAGTAAATCCGTCCGTATCCAAGGCTTGTTGTTGCTTCGCAACTAAAATTGCTTTACGTGGCTGGGAAGTCACCCCGACGGCACGACTCCCAACTTGGAGGACCAGACCCTTACAATATAACTCCAATGGCGGGAAGCCGGATTAACCGCTCCTTATAGACCTAGCTCCGAATATGTCGTAGTAGCCCGTATAAGGTGTTCACTAAGTAATACAGCCTAACTTGAACTGTAGACGCCATCGTTGATTCCATCTTGAGAATTCTTCCGCTGCCACCTGGATAAAGGAGAAGTGCCTTAGTGGGAACACTCCTCCCCCCCTCTCTCGTTTGCTCCCACCAAAAACTGTCTTCAGTTACAGGTACTAGGCACCCAATGTTCACCAATGGTAGGTGAGCGAAGGAGTTGATAGACAGAGGTTTGCTATGAAAAAAAGCTTGTGGACGCTTGTGGCCTCTTGAATGCACCGTGTCTACCCTTTGAACATCGAATATTTCCTCAACCAGACTGTTGGAAGGAGCGTCTAAACACACATCAAAAGGCTCCGTGTGAATCTGACCATCATCAATGTTGCTGTCATTCTTTTTGTTGTCAATTGTAAAGTGTCAAATATTTCTGATGTCATATTCTAATTTTGCTAAGTCATGTTTCAATTTCTTTTTGTTTCATTGGTTTTATATTGTTAAATGTCAAATAAGTTAAGGTCATTTAAAAGTCAAGTACAAAGTAAATTTTCATGTCAAATAAAATCATTATTGTATCAACCACCATCAAGAAAACATCGTCTTTCATTTTTGCTATTTTATTGGAAACAACATTTGGTCCTTCGAGCCGGATAAACTCGAACTATTAATTATACTGTGATATACATACTGTGATAAACATTTAATTGAGCTGTGATATAAATAATAAGTGAGTGTTGGATTAACATCGTCTTTTTGGAGTGCCGTCATCGTTGGAGTTTTCCTGTTTTTTGTATCCTGTACACCACCTATAGTTGGCCAGCAGAACATCAATCATCTGTCCAGAGGAGCACCTTCAACAAATTGTAAAGATAAATGTGAGTAAAATTATACAAAATTAACATTGAAGTGCATAAACCGACACATACGTTTTTCTTTACGTCGATTGGAACGTTCATCACATTGGAGGATTGTGTCCAGTTATTGCCGCTATTGAGTGCCGTTGATTAGCTGTCATCCTGTGCTATTACTTCAGTGTCCAGTTATTGCCGCTATTGAGTGCCGTTGAATAGCTGTCGTCCTGTGCTGTTACTTCGAACAGTTAATGTTGCAGTCATCTGTACCTAAGTGTTTTTTGTGGAGTCGCAGTACCTGAAACCTGAAACGACAAATAAATTAATCAAGGAGATCAAAGTGAGTGCAATAATTTTATTAAACTATATTTATACACATACCTATATTGAGTGCAATTCAGAACAATGAGTGAGTCATCGACATTTAAGATTTTTAAGAAAACCTGTGGTCAGGTGGAAAAATGTAGTGCAGGCTACCGAAAGTTGAGCGCAGAAAAGAAAACCAAGAATTATTTGATAGGTCGCTTGAATCTTCTGGAGGAAAACTTTCGAAAAATCTCCGATCTTCATGATGAGATTCAAGGCTCCGAAGAAGATGACGATTGTTTAGTAGAGTGTGAGGATATTTTCGATAGCATTATGGAAACTTGCCTTTCGTACAAAACGGACATTTTAGATGAGTTAGATAGGTTAGAGGGTTTGCATTTTGGTGAAAAATCGAAGGATGACAATACTAAATTCCAAGATAAGCGCGAGTCTTATTTAAATTGTGGTGGAAAATCTAATTCCCGTGAAATAAAACTTCCTGCTATAACTCCTCCAACGTTCTATGGGGATTATAACAACTGGCGTCCATTTTATGATCTTTTTGTGTCCTTGATTCACAACAATGCATCCCTGTCGAAGATAGAGAAATTAACATATTTAAAATCGTGTCTTAAGGGTAGTGCTGCGTCGTTGTTAGATTACCTTGAGGTCAACAACGATAATTATGATGAAGCATGGTCAATTTTAACAACCCGTTACGACCATAAAAGGATTTTGGTCACAACTCATCTGAAAAGTTTTTTTGAGCAGCCAACAATCAGCACAGAATCATCAGATTCAATCAAGGGCTTGTTAGACAAGTCAAAGGAAGTGCTTCATGCTTTGAAAAACTTAGGCGTTCCGGTAAACAGTTGGGATGTTATAGTTGTCTTCACTCTGCTTCAAAAACTACCAACAAATACACAGCAATTGTGGGAAGAGAAGTTAGGTTTGAGTACAGAGCTACCTACCTTTAAAGAGTTTTCGGTTTTTTTGGAAACTAGGTTTCGTTCTTTAGAAGTTGTTAGCCAGCAAGGTTCTAAATCCAAAAATAGTACGAACAGGGAACAATCTAAGTACAAACCTAAGGTGTTACATCTGAAATCGACGAGGAAGGAGAAGTATAGCTGCGCTGTTTGCCACAAGGGTCAGCATTCGCTTCGAACGTGCCACTCTTTTTTGAAGCTGGATGTATCTGCAAGAATGAAAACCATAAAGCAACTTGGTGTTTGTGAAAATTGCTTAGCCTACAATCACAAAACATTTCAATGTCCGAGTGAAAAACGCTGTTTTCAATGCAACCAAAAACATCACACGCTTCTGCACATTCCTCAACCTAATTCAAACAATCAAACATCATTCGTTCAAAATTCTCAACCTAATCATTCACACAATAGTCAAAATTCAATAGCTCAAAATTCTCAATCCAACCACTCACACTTTTCCAACTCAAACTCAGCTCATTCCAATACAAACAATAGAAATACAAATTCACAGTCTCTTATTCCTAATACCAATCAAAATACATACCAAGTTTCAACACAGATAAATCCAAACGCACCACCATTTAATCCAGTTGGTGAGCAAGCTTTGACAAATTCTATTGCTCATAACTATCACATTTCCAATCCGATAAATACAATGGTTTTGCTGGCAACAGCAATCGTCCCAATACAATCATCAAACGGAGAGTTTATCAACATGAGAGCGCTGATAGATCCAGGTTCAGAGGCAACTTTCATCACTGAACGAGCTGCGCAACAACTTGGTTTGAAGAAATGTCGAACATTCATCGAAGTCTCTGGATTTGGAAACAACAAAAATGGATCATGTCAAAGCTTTGTCAATATGAAACTTAAATCTTTACATACCTCGTTTGAAACTGAAGCTAGGGCGTTTGTTTTCAAAACTTTAACTGGTTTGCTTCCCAATAGGGAACTTCTTCCACAATGGAATCACATTCAGGGTTTGAGTTTGGCTGATCCTTCATTTTATAAACCTTCTAGTGTTGACTTGCTCCTAGGTAGTGATGTCTTTTCTGAGGTCGTTTTGCCAGAGATAGTTAGAGGAAGTGAGCCTATAGCACCCATTGCTCAAAATACTCAACTTGGCTGGATCGTTTTTGGTAAGGCACCAATTCAAACTTGCCGTGTTCACCTGCAGCTTGTTGACATCGATACACAGCTTCGAAAATTTTGGGAAATCGAAGAATCTCCGTTTGAGGATCCCGAAACTGAAGAAAATATTGCCTGTGAAGATCACTTCCGGACACATACCAGGCGTTTAGCAGATGGACGTTTCGAAGTTTCGCTACCATTCAAGGAAGGTTTTCGCCCAGCACTAGGAGCAAGTCAGCAAGGAGCACTTCGAAGGTTTCTCCAGTTGGAAAGAAGATTCGACATCAATCCTGAATTACACAAACAATACTCTGCCTGCATTTCAGAGTATCTTCAGCTTGATCAGATGGAAGAAGTAGATGTCAGCCAAGGTGAAATTCTCAGATCACCATTCCATTATGTTGTGCCTCATCATGCTGTGTTCAAGGAGTCCAGTACAACCACGAAGCTTCGTGTAGTTTTCGATGCTGCTTTTAAAACTACAGATGGGACTTCCTTGAACGAGCATCTTTTGGTTGGACCTAAAACACAAGCAAACATTATGGATATAATTCTAAAATGGAGGAAATTTAGGATTACCTTGACAGCTGACATCGAAAAAATGTACCGGCAGATCCAGATGAGAAAACCAGATTCTTTTTATCAGCTGATTTACTGGCGAGACAACAAGACGAGTCCTTTGAAGCTTTATCGGTTGAAGACGGTGACTTTTGGAACAGCATCCGCTCCCTACCTGGCTACTCGAACGTTGAACAAGCTTGCTGATGACGAGAAGGAAAAATATCCATTAGCAGCTCAGATGATACGTCAGGAAATGTACGTCGACGATTTGGTTAGTGGAGCAGACTCAGTTCAAGAGGCTCAACAAAAGGTTTCCGAAATCAATGAACTTCTTTCATCGGCTGGCTTCCACTTGCGCAAATGGGCAAGCAATTCCGAAGAAGCTCTAATCAATATTGCGCCTCAAGAACGTGAAGTCGATTTTCTTCTGCCCTTTGATTCTTCGGAACATATCAAGACATTGGGTATAAAATGGCTTCCTTCCAGTGACTCTTTCTCTTTTCAGTGGGTGCAGACCGAAGCAGTTGAAATCACCAAGAGAACCATTCTGTCGACAATTGCTAAGCTTTTTGATCCACTAGGTTGGATTTCTCCATGCGTAATTTCGGCAAAAATAATTATGCAAAAACTCTGGTTGAAAGGCTTAGCATGGGATGTTGCTGTTCCGATGGATTTGCAGCGTGAATGGATTTCTCTACGGTCAGAACTACCACTACTTGAGCACATCCGGATACCTCGTTGGATTTTCACTGAAAAGAAAAATTTAGAGATAGAGTTGCATGGCTTTAGTGACGCTTCCATGAAGGCATACGGGGCTGTAGTTTTTCTAAGGGTTTTAGATAGAAACAATCAAATTCACACTCACCTCGTCATGTCTAAAACCAGGGTCGCTCCTCTAAACACTGTTTCACTTCCTCGACTAGAGTTATGCGGTGCTGTTATGTTAGCTCGACTTCTTTGCTATGTAAAAAGCGTTTTGCAACTAGGCCAAATCAAC
Source organism: Dasysyrphus tricinctus (assembly GCA_963921185.1). Taxonomy (NCBI): domain Eukaryota; kingdom Metazoa; phylum Arthropoda; class Insecta; order Diptera; family Syrphidae; genus Dasysyrphus; species Dasysyrphus tricinctus. Next base: position 247,360,187 of record OY992530.1, read on the forward strand.
ACTTACGCGTGGACTGATTCCACCATCACATTATGTTGGATAGCTGCACCCCCATCGAAATGGAAAACATTCATCAGCAACAGAGTCGCAGAAATACAGAGGCTAACCAATGTCAACATATGGAAGCATGTACCGACGAAACAGAATCCTGCTGATTTGGCGTCAAGAGGAATTTCACCATCTGAACTGAAGGACAACACTCTTTGGTGGCGAGGTCCAGAGTATCTTCAATCCATTTGGAAGTTTTCATATCCCAGTTCACTATCAACTTTCGAAACTGAAGAAGAAATGCGTCCAGTAAAGATCCAGTTGCATCATGCAGTAGAAGCTGAAAACGAAGTAGCAAAATTATTTCAAAAAATTTCGGACTTGAAGAAACTGGTTCGAATCATCGCTTATTGCCGGAGGATTGTACGTGTCTGTCTCAAAAAACTTCCGATGAGCCAGTTAAATGAGCCACTTACCCCTGAGGATATGCAAAACGCAACTTTTAATTGCATAAGAGCCGTCCAAAAGGAAATGTTTTCTGAAGTCATCGAAGATTTAATCAAACAGCCGTCATCATCAAAACATCTAGGATCTCTGCATCCGTTCATCGATTGCCATGGTATTCTGCGAGTTGGAGGACGACTTCAAAACTCAAGTCTTAATTATGAGCAACAGCATCCAATCGTCCTGAAACCAGATCACTGTTTTGCTAATTTGCTGATCCGTGAAGCTCACGAAAAAACGCTCCATGGTGGATTGCAGCAAATGGTCGGCTATCTACGCACCAAATATTGGATATTCAACATCAAGCGAAGCGTGAAAAAATATATCCACCGTTGTGTAATCTGCTACCGATTCAAGGCCAAACCTATGCAGCAGCTGATGGGGAATCTACCAGCCCCTCGAGTCAGAGTCTCTCGCCCATTCACGCATACCGGAGTAGACTATGCAGGACCGATAGATGTGAAGGCTTGGAAAGGACGTGGAGGAAAAATGTACAAAGGATACTTCGCCATATTTGTGTGCTTAGCAACCAAAGCAATCCACCTGGAGGCAGTCAGTGATATGACTACTCAAGCGTTTCTGGCAGCCTTTCGTAGATTCACTGCACGTCGAGGTGTCTGCGCTGAAATGTACAGCGATTGCGGAAAAAACTTTGTAGGAGCGAACACCGAGCTCCAAAGGATGCTAAAGGCTGCAAACATCGACTGGAAGCAAATCCAATCAACAACAACCAATGTCGGAACAAGGTGGAACTTCATTCCTCCCGCTTCTCCCCATTTCGGAGGACTATGGGAAGCCGGAGTGAAATCCGTAAAGTTTCACTTGAAACGGGTCGTCAAAAATGAGACCCTGACATTCGAGGAACTCAGCACGCTTCTGAGTGAAATTGAAGCATGTTTAAACTCGAGGCCTCTATGTCCACTCTCCGACAACATCGATGACTTTGCCATCCTGACGCCAGCACACTTCCTGATCGGTACATCAGCTCACCTAGTACCAGAAGCAGATTTAGCCGTCGAAAAGGTTTCTCACCTGGATAGATGGAAGAAAATCCAAATAGCCGTTCATTCATTTTGGAAGCAGTGGAGTGGAGAGTATCTGTCTCGTCTTCAGCAGCGACCGAAATGGTTGAAAACGGAGCGACAACCTCAAATAGGAGATCTTGTCCTGCTTAAAGATGAACGGCTACCACCTTCCAAATGGGCTCTTGCACGCATTACATCTCTAATTCCAGGAGCAGATAAGCTGATTCGTGTCGTCAACTTGAAAACACAGTCAGGAGAATTCAGAAGACCAATTACAAAACTCTGCCTTCTACCTTCAAATAAAAAAGCAGACGAAAATGCAACCATCTAACCATGGACGAATATCTAACATGCAGTCAACAGAAAACATTCACCCAAAACAAAATCAATCATTCGAAACACAAATCCTCAGATTTTCAAACACTCATAGAATAAAATCGAAAAATAACAGTCATACATCGTTAAAACACTCATACAATTCTGATGTTGTTCTCAGAAATCAAAATATTCAACATCAGTCACTCAATTTTTGCACTCACTCACTCACCCATTCACTCATAAAATGTCGCACACAGTAAATCAAAATATTCGACATATATTTATTTGAATCCTTTACACATTCAAATACTAAGTATCACACTTCATTCAATAACTCACACTCACAGTATTGAACTCACTCACAAATATAGCAAAATCATTCGATATCGCTCACACTAAACCATTTTAAAAATCACTCATTCGATATCACTCAATTTCATCAAGAATCATTCATTCACACTCATACGCACTCAAGCAAAAATCATACTCACACAAACGATGTAATCAACACAAATTTAAATCATATTTCAACAATTAAACACCAATGAATCAAAATCACAGAACCATAAAATCATCACATCAATCACAGTCAACACATAGCCACGAAGGAAATTCATCTTTAAATTCAACTTTAACCCATCACCAAATACAAATTTAATCACATAAATCATTTTAAAACAACATCAAAATAACATAAAAACATTTTAAATCAATTTCAAATTAATAATAAAAAATATAATTTTTAACCTAAAAAACGAAACACCCTTTAAATTTGAATCAAAATATACTTTTAATTAAATTTCAATCAATAAAATACAGTCCACTAAAAATCACATTCAAAATAATTTTATTCAAAAAAAAATATTTTTGTTTACACCTAAGACACGAGACACCCTGTACCAGAGTCAACTAAAATCAATCAATGGAAAAGTATCCAAGGTTATCAATGAAAAAAATACACACGCTCTTATGAGAAACACACGAACATGTGTATTTCTTATGGGAGACACACAAACACGTATATTTCATATGGAAAACGAATTAATGAAGCAAATAGACACCAATTGATCAACATAAACTAGGAAATTAATATAAAAATAGTAAAAGAACTCACCTGATATAATTTATAAACGACACAATCTTATTAAATTAATATTATTTGGCTCTTAAGCAATAAAATTTAACGAAATTAATCACTTCATAAAAAAAAACACAGCATTGAATTGCAATTACAACCGACCGACGTCAATACCCGAGAAGAAGCGAGACAAACATATGACAGATAGAAATTCAGCAAAGGCAAATTATTAGTTAAAGCTGTCATAGAGCTAGATCTGTTTGTTTAAAATTTTGTTTTCGTCTCTGTAATCTAATTGTTTATACATTGTACTAAATATTACTCTTTATCGTTTCATGTGAATTGAGCATTACTTAGACGAGCCAAGCTATAATTGCGAACTTCGTTCACAGCCGGGGAGGAATGTTGGAAGGAGCGTCTAAACACACATCAAAAGGCTCCGTGTGAATCTGACCATCATCAATGTTGCTGTCATTCTTTTTGTTGTCAATTGTAAAGTGTCAAATATTTCTGATGTCATATTCTAATTTTGCTAAGTCATGTTTCAATTTCTTTTTGTTTCATTGGTTTTATATTGTTAAATGTCAAATAAGTTAAGGTCATTTAAAAGTCAAGTACAAAGTAAATTTTCATGTCAAATAAAATCATTATTGTATCAACCACCATCAAGAAAACATCGTCTTTCATTTTTGCTATTTTATTGGAAACAACACAGACCATGAACAAAAAAATTGGCTTGGATGCGTTGATACGGTTTGAATGAATCTATAACACGACTACTAAGCCCGAAACTATGCGGGACTATACCAGAACTTACAATACTCGTAAGTGCGAAAACTTTAAACGGATGACTACGATTCACCAAACTATGAAAATGGAGGGCACTATATTGTAGCTTGGCTTCAAGTTGGAAACCCTAGGAGGAAAAGTGCCAAACAACATATATATAAAAATGGAGTTGGATGATTCCTATTGGTAGATACATTAATAAAGAACGCGTATGAATAAAATATTAATGATGGAGTCGTGGGGATAAATTTATACAAAAACGCGGTCGGAGTTAGGCACAATTAGGATCTAGGAAAATTAAAATGCCGGTGATGGTTGGTATTGGTTAAACAAACGTATTGATTAGGTAGATAGGTTAATATGGTGGACAAGGCCGCAAAGGGGAACATTTTACGAACACAGGGACGGAGTTAGACATAAAGAGGAATACCAGGAAATTTAAAGTGCCGGGTGATAATTGATATTGGTAAGGCAAGACATTGTTTAAGATGGAAAATAGGTAAATATGATGGACAGGGCCGCAAGGGGGTACATTTATACGAACACGGGGTCGCAGTTAGACATAAAGAGGAATATCAGGAAATTTAAAGTGCCGGGTGATGATTGTTATTGGTAAGGCAAGGGCATTGTTTAGGATGGAAAATAGGTAAATATCATTGACAGGGCCGCAAGGAGGTACATTTATACGAACACGGAGTCGGAGTTATATATTGTTTTGGATGTACATAAATAGGTAAATATGGTTGACAGAGAGGCAAAGGAGTATGAATATCTCAGGGTACGGAAATGCTCCTGGGGATCAATATATTGAAACTTCGTTGTTTCTTGAGCGATTTCGATGAAATTAACACAGGTGATAGCGAATACAGATTTTTAAAAGAAAAAAATATTTTCAAAACAGGGTGTTTCAAAAATGTGTCAATATATTGAAACTTCGTTGTTCCTTGGTTGATTTGACTGAAACTGACATAGGTGATAGCTGATACATAACTAAAAAGGAAAAAGTATTTTCAACAGGGTGTTTAAAAAAAAAGTCAACTTCGTTGTTCCTTGAGCGATTTCAATGAAATTTAAACAGGTGATAGCTGATACAGATTTTAAAAAGAAAAAAATATTTTCAAAACAGGGTGTTTCAAAAAGGTGTCAATATATTGAAACTTCGTTGTTCCTTGGTCGATTTGACTGAAACTGACATAGGTGATAGCTGATAGATAACTAAAAAGGAAAAAGTATTTTCAACAGGGTGTTTAAAAAAAAGTCAACTTCGTTGTTCCTTGAGCGATTTCAATGAAATTTAAACAGGTGATTGCTGATACAGATTTTAAGAAGAAAAAAATATTTTCAAAACAGGGTGTTTCAAAAAGGTGTCAATATATTGAAACTTCCTTGTTCCTTGGTCGATTTGACTGAAACTGACATAGGTGATAGGTGATACATAACTAAAAAGGAAACAAATATTTTCAACAGGGTGTTTAAAAAAAAAGTCAACTTCGTTGTTCCTTGAGCGATTTCAATGAAATTTAAACAGGTGATAGCTGATACAGATTTTAAAAAGAAAAAAATATTTTCAAAACAGGGTGTTTCAAAAAGATGTCAATATATTGAAACTTCATTAATCCTTGGTCGATTTGACTGAAACTGACATAGTTGATTGCTTTTGGTTAGACAAGCGCATTGTTTTGAATGCTTAATAGGTAAATATGAATAAAATAAAATTTAAAACGTATATGTTTTTTTTCTTTTTCACTTTAATCAAGTTGAAATTTTAAAAACAATAGGTTTCACCACTTAAAAGAGAATGGGCATATTTGAGCGTTAGCGGCCATCAATGAAATTAGTGTCAAACGAAAGGTATGTTACTCAGTAACAACTTTTACTATAGGCGTTGCACTTCATTTATTTATCATTTATCATTTCATCATTATCATTTTATCATTTATTAGTGTGTGTGTGATGCTTTATCCTAACTTCAAAACATATAGTAGAACTGTTGTGTTTTGGGAGATTTCAGAAGCTCCCTAAGTCACGTTGCGGTTTTAACGGACCCAGTTAGGATTTCAACAGCTTTTTTACTTTTTTTTAATAGGTATATTACTTTAGTCAGGATTTAGGCCCTATATTTGAGGACGTGAATATAGCAGGTTGACTAATTGGCGCTTTCCAAAATGCCAATACATGAAAGCGTAAATACATCTATATTAACATTTACCACTTATAACGAATGGGCGGGCTATGATTTTCGCAAAAATATGAACAGACAGAATGCAACGTCAGAAAGCACCACTAGTAATTGGCCTGTTTTTGACGAAAACCAAATTCGATTACACGCAACGGAATCAAGTGGGATTAAGAGCTTGACTAGATACATTTTTACTATATAAAATACCCATCAAACATTTTTCAATATTATGTAAATTATAATATAGGGTATTATGGCAAATGAACTTATTAATGATGTTATATGGGCATTTTTATACACAAAATATTCATGAGACTGTGTAGATTTCTTAGTTCATTTTCCTTTTCTATTTTCGCATTGTTAAGAGACCAGAATACTTAGTAAAACTTGATTGAAGTGTTAAAACAAAAATGCACTTTTTTTCGTTTTGAAGTAAATACACCACAATGAAAAAACTTCTGCACAGTGATAGTAAGCTCAACCACATCCAAAAATAATAAAATCTTTCCTGGCCGCTCACGCCCATGTTTCATACAAATTTTCCCATTCTCCTTTACTCTGACTTAAGTTGTAAAACTTATTGTTTTTAAAATTTCAACTAAATTAAAGTGAAAAAAACAAACATATATGTACGTTTAAAATTTTATTTTATTCATATTTACCTATTAAGCATTCAAAACAATGCGCTTGTCTAACCAAAAGCAATCATCATCCAGGATGATATTTTTTGCAAAACCCTGTTGAAAATATGTTTTTCTTTTTAAATTATGTATCAGCTATCACCTAGGTATGTCAGTTTCAGTCAAATTGACCAAGGAACAACGAAGTTTCAATAAACACCCTGTTATGAAAATATTTTTTTCTTTTTAAAATCTGTATCAGCTATCACCTGTTTAAATTTCATTGAAATCGCTCAAGGAACAACGAAGTTGACTTTTTTTTTAAACACCCTGTTGAAAATATTTGTTTCCTTTTTAGTTATGTATCACCTATCACCTATGTCAGTTTCAGTCAAATCGACCAAGGAACAAGGAAGTTTCAATATATTGACACCTTTTTGAAACACCCTGTTTTGAAAATATTTTTTTCTTCTTAAAATCTGTATCAGCAATCACCTGTTTAAATTTCATTGAAATCGCTCAAGGAACAACGAAGTTGACTTTTTTTTAAACACCCTGTTGAAAATACTTTTTCCTTTTTAGTTATCTATCAGCTATCACCTATGTCAGTTTCAGTCAAATCGACCAAGGAACAACGAAGTTTCAATATATTGACACCTTTTTGAAACACCCTGTTTTGAAAATATTTTTTTCTTTTTAAAATCTGTATTCGCTATCACCTGTGTTAATTTCATCGAAATCGCTCAAGAAACAACGAAGTTTCAATATATTGATCCCCAGGAGCATTTCCGTACCCTGAGATATTCATACTCCTTTGCCTCCCTGTCAACCATATTTACCTATTTATGTACATCCAAAACAATATATAACTCCGACTCCGTGTTCGTATAAATGTACCTCCTTGCGGCCCTGTCAATGATATTTACCTATTTTCCATCCTAAACAATGCCCTTGCCTTACCAATAACAATCATCACCCGGCACTTTAAATTTCCTGATATTCCTCTTTATGTCTAACTGCGACCCCGTGTTCGTATAAATGTACCCCCTTGCGGCCCTGTCCATCATATTTACCTATTTTCCATCTTAAACAATGTCTTGCCTTACCAATATCAATTATCACCCGGCACTTTAAATTTCCTGGTATTCCTCTTTATGTCTAACTCCGTCCCTGTGTTCGTAAAATGTTCCCCTTTGCGGCCTTGTCCACCATATTAACCTATCTACCTAATCAATACGTTTGTTTAACCAATACCAACCATCACCGGCATTTTAATTTTCCTAGATCCTAATTGTGCCTAACTCCGACCGCGTTTTTGTATAAATTTATCCCCACGACTCCATCATTAATATTTTATTCATACGCGTTCTTTATTAATGTATCTACCAATAGGAATCATCCAACTCCATTTTTATATATATGTTGTTTGGCACTTTTCCTCCTAGGGTTTCCAACTTGAAGCCAAGCTACAATATAGTGCCCTCCATTTTCATAGTTTGGTGAATCGTAGTCATCCGTTTAAAGTTTTCGCACTTACGAGTATTGTACGTTCTGGTATAGTCCCGCATAGTTTCGGTTTTTGTATTTGCGTCAGTCTCCCGGTTTGAATAGGACTTTCCATGGACGTGCACTGCAATTTTTTTTTGTTCAAAAAAACAAAAACTTTCCGCAAGTCTACGCATATCTTCATAGATCTACGCGTTTCAACGCAATTCTCCTACAAGGCCTTGATTCCGAAATAACGCCATCCAAAGACAATAAGGTAGGTAGTTAGGGCAGAAAATCGGCAAAAACACTTTGAGTGCGAATATTTTCTCAACCAGATCATGAACGAAAATTTGGCTTGCATGTGCTTATAGGAATTGAAGAGAACTTTCCAAAAACGTATGGCACGATTTATTTCATTAACTTTGAAAAAAATTAATTTTTGTTTGAAGAAAACGGCAAGGGGTTAGTCCATGCTTTTCTTCGAAATCTATGAAAAATTTTCGTGATGAAATGTAAACATTATTGGAAAGGTGTGTAAGTTTTTTATTCAGCACTGAAAACCGCAACAATTTTGAAAGCTCGGTTCCTTAGATATTTCGCATCTAACGGATTGCGCTGGGGGCAGAAAATCGGTAAGAACACTAACTTTGGATGCGTATATTTCGAGAACCAGATATTGTAGAAGGTTCTGGTTTTCAGTTTTGGAAAGCTCTAGAGAATCTCTCTCGATTTCTGTTTTTTCTTGCCTCCTACATGGCATGGATTCCGAAATACCGCCATCCAAAGACAATAAGGTAGGTAGATAGGGCAGAAAACACTTTGAATGCGAATATTTTCTCAACCAGATCATGAACAAAAATTTTGCTTGCGTGTTTATAGGAATTGAATAGACCTTTCCAAAAACGCATGTGAAATAAGTTGGAAAAATAAGTACTTTTATTATTTAAGCTTTATTCACTTCGAAGGTTACAGATGAACTGAAGGCTTAACATTATGCAATAAATACTAACTACTATGTACTAAAAGAAAGAGAGTAATAACTCTGTATATACAATGCCTACATTATAATGGTGTTGGTGGTGCTTGGTTTAAATTTACATTTACATAGGCACTTAACTGTTACATTATTACACGCTTTTTTTTTATTAATTATTTTTTTTTTTTTTTATTACAAGTAAATAAATTTTAAGTTATTTTAAAGGGTTTAATCAAAACTAAATCGATTAGGTGGTACAACTACACGACCACTTCTTGTGCGATATGGACTTGTAAGATTTACAGGCATATTCACCCTCGGGAGTTCTTCATTGGCAGCACTACCATCATCACCCAATTCATCAGTATCAGACGTTGTACTTGTAGATAAATTATTGTTTAAATATTGATTTCCATTCGATATTGATTTATTACTGTTTTCTAACCCTGAGTCTAATTGTGGTATTTCTACCTTTACGTTTGTGGATGGAGTGATGGTGATAGGTTCTAACTGATTACAATCATTTTGTGCAAAAGTTTTACTTATGTGATCTTCATAAAGTGTTTCACTTGGATTATACTCATTATTTTTTGTTTTTGCGATAAATCTTCTATTTCTTCTAAAATAATTTTCATAGTTATCTTTAATAATATATGATCTACTATTAACATTTCTTATTATAATTCCATAATTCCATTCTTGTTTAGTTTTTTGAAAAATAACCCTATATCCGAATTTTAATTCAGGCAAGTTTCTTGCATTCCTGTCAAAATAAAACTTTTGCTTTTCTTTTTTCTTTTCCATTTTTTTAACAATTATATCTTCATTTATATTCATTCTATATAAAAGTTGTTCTGTTATAGGTAATTTTGATTTAATTAATCGACCAAAAAACAAATGTGCTGGTGTTAGACCCATAGATGCGACCGGAGTTGTATTGTATTCAAGTAATTTGTATTGATATTCTCTAACTTTGCCTTCTTCAAAGCACCTTTTTAGTAAATTCTTAGCAATTGCCACGCCTTTTTCAGCAAGACCATTACTCTGTGGGTATCTTGGACTTGAGAAGCTAATTCTTATGTTGCATTCCTCCACGAATTTTTCAAAATTCATTGAACCGAATGGACTGTTGTCACATCTGATAACTGTTGGATATCCTAGGCGATCAAACACTTGCCTTAAACGCTCAACTATGTTCTCTGTCGTTTTAGATTTTAACAGTCATATTTATTAGATTTTCTTAGAACACACTTGGGCAGTTGTCCAGCTAGTCAATGCCTAAATAGTTTAGGCAACTTGTTATTTATAAACGCATTCCAACAATTGCCCAAATGTGGCCTCATTTATTCACTGACATGCCTGTATTTATTCATTTTTGAATGAATTAATGAATTTTAGTACGCTTTGGGGCACGTTCAACTAGCTTTTCATTCATTCCAAAGCTAGAAAATTAGAAAACCAGAAATATTTGCCCACCTTATTCATTAAACGTGTCTACTTTCAAATAAGATTTGGACAACCAATTTCAGTGGATAAGTTAGTCAATAGGTGCTAAGTATTTATAAATAACATTTTGGAGTTGGATAGGTGTCTAAAGTTAGACATCGCTTGGAATGGGTTTATAAATAGCACTGTAAGTGTTCAACAATTAAATAACCAGAATAAGAGTCCATGACAGATAGGAAATATTTTCCAGCATATTCAAATATGTCCATACACTTTTTGAAACGGATAAGTTGGCGACTCGTCCTGCTTTAAAGTTTCTTTAGTGTTATTTCTTTTAAATTTTTCACAAGTAGTGCACTTTTCGATAACATCCTTAATGTTTTCGGTCATTTGCGGCCAAAAATAGAGCATTCGTGCTCTTGCTAGAGTTTTTTCTATACCTAAGTGGGGTGCATGTACCCAACTGATAATAACTTTTTGTAAATCCGAAGGGATGACAAGCTTGTGATTCTTAAACAGGAGTCCATTTTCAAAGTGTAACTCCGATTTATATTTATGGAACTTTTTTTCCAATTCACTTAATCGCTTATGCGGGGGCCATTCTTTTTCTACATAATTGCAAATATTCTGCAAAGTGTTATCTTTTTCTAAAATATGCCTATACAAATCAAAATTTTCTTTTGACAAACAAACATTTCTAGAAACCGTGTGAATAATCGCATTAAGATTAACTATTTCTTCTTGTTCTGGAAGCTGTGCACGGGAAAGGCAATCAGCCACTAACATTTCTTTTCCGGGTTTGTAAGTAATTTTCATGTAAGGATATTTAAGTAAAAACATAAACATCCTCTGAAGCCTAGGAGTCACATCATCAATATCCCTTTTAACTAGACTTTCCAAAGGTTTATGATCACTATGCACAGTGAAATCACGACCGTATAAAAATAGATGGAAGCGGGTACAAGCAAAGACGATAGCTAAAAGTTCTTTTTCTATCTGAGCCCATTTTTGTTCATTGGAAGCCAACGTACGTGATGCAAAAGCCACCGGGTGTCCGTTTTGCAACAAAACACAGCCTAAGCCATCTTTGGACGCATCAGTTTGAATTAGTATTTCTCCTTTTGGATCATAGGGCTTCAAAATTGGCTCAGATGAAATAATTTTAAGTAATGAGGACATTTCGCTTTCGTGTTTTTCATTCCAACTAAAGATAGTTTCGTTTTTTGTTAACTCTCTAAGATTAGCCGACATTTTAGATAGGTTGGGTATAAACCTTGCAAGATATTTGACAAGACCAAGAAATCTCATAACATCTCCTTTATTTTGTGGTTTAGGCATTTTAAGAATTGCTTCACAATGCTTGTGACAAGGTTTGATTTGATTGGCAGATATAAGATGACCCATAAAACTAATAGACCGAGAGCTAGTGAACGTTTTGCTTAAAGTGTTTTATACGGCTCCAAAATTTGTAGGCGTACTATTTGCATCAGTGCGAACTACATGGTATCAACCTGGCAGCGATTTCGCGGTTCCTTAACCACCAAAATGCACTTTCAAAATGCAAAAAAATGAGCGAAGTTAAAGTGTTTTATACCGCTCCAAATTTTTTTGGCGTGATATTTGCATCAGTGCGAACTACATGGTATAAACCTGGCAGCGATTTCGCGGTTCCTTAACCACCAAATTGCACTTTCAAAATGCACTAGCAAAAAAAAAGTGTTTTATACCGCTCTAAATTTAGTTCACTAACACTAAGTACACGTGCAAACTGAATACCACCAACCTAGCAGCATTACGACGCCCCTAAGGCCACCAAAATGCACTTTCAAACTGCACCGACAAAATAAGAAAAAATAGAAAGTATTTTGTGCCCCCCGAAATTTCATAAATTTTTGCTCTGTATATGCACAAACAACATGCCATCAACCTGGCAGCGTTACTACGACCCTAAGGTTACCAAAATGCACTTTCAAAATGTACTTAAAAAATTAAAGTATTTAATACCACTCTAAACTACGTTCACTTATGCTCTGTACATGTACAAGCCACATGCCATCAACCTGGCAGCGTTACGATGGTCCTAAGGTCACCAAAATGCACTTTCAAAAATGCACTTAAGAAATTAAAAAAAAAAAAGTGTCTTATACTGCTCTAAATTTCGGTCACTTATGCTCTGTATATGTACAAGCCACATGCCACCAACCTGGCAGCGTTACGGCGGTCCTTAGGTTACCAAAATGCACTTTCAAAAATACACTTAAGAAATAAAAAAAAATAAAAGTGTCTTTTACTGCTCTAAATTTTGGTCACTTATGCTCTGTACCTGTACAAGCCACATGCCACCAACCTGGCAGCGTTACGGCGCACAGTGCGTCGACCAGTGGACAAAAATCAAAAATCAAAAAATGCTATTTTGTTTTAATATGCTTTGATTCGGGTCAAGCACATGTTGAATAACTGTTATTTAATGTTTTTTTGTTGTTTGCTTTTTTTAGATGATAAAAATAAGCGGAATTGTTTAAACCATATAAGGTAATAATAGTCAGAGTATTGTTGTGAAACGCGATTTTGTGTGAAGTGATTTAGCTGGTGAAAGAAAAGTAATTGAAGACAAATTTTTTTTGGCAGTGATTATTAATAATGGATTCATTTAGAGCTGCTATGACTAATTTTATTTGGTTTTTGAAATAATTTGTAACTTAAGTGAATTATTGAAAAAAATCATATTTTTAAGGCATTTTTTTCTATTTGGTTAAGCTTTTAAAAAAAGTTTAGCAAAGTGTAGCAGAATTTTTAGTGTCATTACATTGTCTTATAATTTTACTTTGCGAAAAATGCAAAGTTTTCATGCTACTTTTTGCTAACCTTCAAAATATTTAACTTTTTGTAGAACAAGGTCAAACCTTAAAAAATCAACAAGTTGGTGAAAAATGAATTTCTTTTGATAAAAAATCATGAATTGAAGATATTTTAACATTTATTTTGAATGAATTGAAGAAAAATAAATGTGCTTTTAAAATTAAAAATGATTTAAAGTCCAAAATTAAGTTTGTTGACTCAAACCTTGAACGACGATGGAAACAATGTTCAAGCAATCATGCTCTTTTCAAGAAGCGCCATGAGGCTTGGCTTAAAAATAGATTTACATTTCGTGATAACATTTCAACCTATCTGCAAAATGTATCGCCTTTTGATGAACCAGGAACTAGTTAGGGAAGACCCCAAACACCATTTTCAGAAGCGACAAAAAACACGAAAAAACGAAAAATTGTGAAACTTTTAGCTCTTCAGTTGAATTGGACAACTGAAGAGCTGAGGTTCGCAACCAACGAAGATATTTTGACAGTCCTGCTTCTCAGATCTGATCCTTTGATTTCAAATTTAAGAAAGATCTAAAATTATCGAAGGAAGATCAAGAAGAAATTGCACAATATACATATACAAAATACTGATTGGGTTGACAAATCTTTGGCTGCGCATACTATTTTATCATTAAAGATTTTGAAAATAGAACTCCGATTTTTGATTTTTTAAAGAAGAATTGTTCATTTTTATGCACAAATTTATATTTTTTGGTCTTTTTATTTGTGTTGTCAGAGTTTATCTAAAAAATATTATTTTAAAATCATGTATTTGTGAAGTATTGTTCATCATCATCATCATCGTGTCCTGTAACCCCGGCTGGGGCATAGGGCGTCAACAAAACGTCTCCATCCTTCACGGTCTGCTGCAAGGTACTTTAGCTGTGGCCACGTCTTTCTCTGGGATTCTGCTTCTGCTAAGACAGTTGATTTCCATGTTGTTCTTGGTCTTCCAACCCGCCGTGCACCCTGAGGATTCCATTCAAAGGACTGCTTTGCAATTTCATCGTTTGGTTTCCTCAGTGTGTGACCAATCCAACGCCATTTACGCTTTTTGTTTTTTGTTTTTAGTTTTTTGGAATATATTTTCGTAATCTCTCAAATATAATCTTTATGCGATAATCGATCAGAACACATCTTTTACATGTGTTGCTGAGTGGACGTGCGCGATTAAGTGGCAATAATCATTCAAGTTTTTCAAGCGTTTATTCAAAACGTACCAAGGATTTTTTTCTTTCTAAAAGAGTACTTCTAAAATTTCTTTCTAACGTGTAAAAACTTAAATAAATTATATAAAAGTAACACAAAGTTTTCTTGTACCAAACAAAAAAATTCATCATATTTTCCCCAAATTTGACATTTAAATAAAAATCTTGCGGGAAAAAAATAAAAAAAAAAGTGACTTGTTCTCTTAAAACTGAAAAGCTTAACCACTCCCTACCGCTGAATAAATAAATTAAATCTTACAACTACTCCCTCAAATCACATACCCCACACATCTTGAATTTTAATACATTTACATACGTTATTAAGAGTACATGTCTGCAAAACGGAACAGAAAAGTACTATCATCATCTCCAGGTAAAAAGCAGCAGTCTCCAGATCCAAAACAGGCAAAAAATTCTTCATTAGTTGATAACACTCAAATCACACCGAAACACCCGAGCGATTTCTCTTTGAAAAGCCACTTTGCCGAAATGTCACAATCTGAAGAAGCTCTTCGTAAGCAAAGTGAATACATCACATCACTTCTTTCAAAAAAAATTCATGACTTCGAAGAGAGAATAACGGCGAAAATTGAAACCGACATATCTAAACTTAAGAGTTCAATTGATGACGTTAATAACCGCATAAAAACACTCGAGAATAAGCTCACCGAAGTTGACGTCATTAAAAAAGAAAATGTGGCACTGAAAGAACAACTAAAACATCATGATGACGTACTTCAACAGATTATCGCCCGCACTGATCGAAATGAAGAACTGCAACTATATAGGGAAACTGAGAGCGATGCTTTAATTCATGGTCTTCCATTGCTGCCGAACGAGAATCTAAAACTTACTTTTAATCACTTGTGTAACAGTATAGATTTAAGACCAATAAATATTCGGGATATTTTCCGTCTAAAAACTAAAACTGAGACACCAAATCCACCTGTGATAGTTAAATTTCTCTCTCCTCGCGACAAAGGCACTGTACTACGATCCATTTCGAACTACCGCACTAAAACAAAAAAAGCACTCTGTCTTCGCGACCTTGGACATTCTTCTGATTGTCCTGTGTTTATGCACGAATGTCTTACAATTAAAAACAGATCACTTTTGCAGAGTGCAATAAAGATAAAAAATGATGGTAAACTGCATTCGGCTTTCACAATGAGAGGATTTGTTTACGTTAAAAAACATCGCAACGATAAAGCTCTTTTAGTGGAGAACATGGATGCTCTGAATGATATTGCTACCAAATCATTGTTGACAACAGGAACAGCTGATTAACGAGGCGAACTTGAATCATCAATAGTAAACATTTCTTTTTTTTTTGTTCTTTTTAATATATTATATTATAAAGCTTTCTGCTATTCTTTTTTATTTTTTTTTTTTTTTTGAAGCTTCACTTCTACAATAACTTTTTTTACATTTTTATTCTTCTTATCTTATTATTTTTTCTTTTTTTTAAATTATTTTTTATCAATTTTCTTTAACAAATAATTTTGTAAATAATGAATTATAATATTGTTAAATATAAATTTATCATCTTCATCATCTTCGTCTCTCCGTTCCTTAGGTTTCTTCTTTATCTGGTCTTGCAGCTTAGGGCTTTTCCCTTGTACTGGACTACATTTGGTCCTTGTCATTTAAGCATTTTTAATAATGATTAATCAAAATCCTGACAATGGTATTAGTGAGTTTGTTTTCGATAATTGTAATGATTCTACACGATCAATGATTCGCGTTTTGGGTGGACAGCGTATTGGGTTAAAGGTCTGCCATATTAATGCTCAGAGCTTGAGTCCTAAGTTGGACGAATTTCGATATTTGTTCGTTAATTCAAAAATTGACGTGGTCTGTGTTTGTGAAACCTGGTTTTCTAGTAATTCTTTATCTTGTATGGAGGGGTATAACGTCTTTCGTTGCGATAGAAGTGGTCGTGTAGGGGGTGGTGTTGCAATTTTTGCACACAATCAGTTAAATTGCAGGTTAATACGTAAGAGTCCCCCAGGTAGTGCTGTTGAATTTTTATTCATTGAGATAAAATGTAACAATAATAAAATACTTTTGGGATCAGTTTATCGTCCTCATCGTAATGTTGATTTAGCATCACTCTTCTCTGTCATCGATGAGTTATCTTTTGTATCACCTTTCGTCATTGTTGCGGGAGATTTTAATAATAATGTTCTCTGTAGCTCTGAGCTGACGGATAGCATGAAATCACTTAATTTATTTCCGGTAAATACAAAAACCCCAACCCACTTTAGCAGGGACAACAGTACGTTATTGGATATGTTTTTTGTGAGTCATTTATATAAAGTCCTTCTTTATGACCAACTTTCCGCTTCTTGTTTCTCTCATCACGATCTTATTTTTCTTACGTTTGAATGTTGGCCTCTGCAATCGTCCTCTACCTATAGCTATAGAGATTTCAAACATGTTGACAAACTGCAGTTAGAAGCAGATTTGAATTCCATCGAGTGGCATCATATATATGGTTTGCTGTCTGTTGATGACCAAGTACAATTTCTTCAATCTAATATAAATCATCTCTTCAATTCCCATGTCCCTCTCATTACAAAAGAATGTCGAAATAAAAATCTGTCTTGGTTTGATAACAATATTAAGTCTTTAGTAAGAGAACGTAACCTTGCATACAGACGCTGGAAGACTTTTAGACTTGATGAATTGTACAATATATACAAAGTTTTGAGAAATAAGGTTATTTTTAAAATTCGTGAATCCAAAAAAAGATTTTATGCTCCTAAAATTGACCCTTCTCTTGCCAAAGAGAAACTCTGGAAGAATCTCAAAGAAATTGGTGTAGGTAAGCAGATGAACAACAAATCTACATCTATTGATTGTAATGAACTCAACAAAACTTTCACCACACTAAATTTATCTGTTTCTGAGAACCTGATAAGTGAGTCACATTTATTTGAAGATCCGTTAAATGAACTTAATTCGACTCGTTTTAGTTTCTCCTTCGTTGACGAGGCTGACGTTTTAGAAAGCATCTTAGCCTTAAAGTCTAACTCCATTCGTTTTGATGACTTGCATCCAATTTTTTTTAAGGCTATACTACCCTATGTACTGAAATACATAACTTATATATTTAACTCTATTCTTATGACAAGTACTTTTCCTTCGGCTTGGAAACAAGCCAAAATTATACCTGTCCCCAAAAATCATGATTGCGATGATTTCCGTCCTATATCTATCTTACCGTTTCTTTCAAAAGCTTTGGAAAGATTAATGAATAAACAAATAAGAGTTTTTCTTAATACCAACGGAATGATTTGTATCAATCAATCAGGTTTTCGACCGAAGCATAGCTGTACGACAGCTTTAATTGAGGTTGTGGAAAATATAAGAGTGGCTGTAGATGATAATAAGGTTACTATTCTAACTCTCTTAGATTTTTCTAAGGCATTCGACACCGTCAATCATATCACACTTTGTCAAAAGCTTAAAAATCAATTTAATTTCACTTCACAATCTGCAAAACTTATTCTTTCTTACTTAACCAATAGATCACAGGCAGTATATGCTAATGGCTCGATGTCTTCTTTTCTCCCTGTGTGTAGAGGTGTTCCTCAGGGCTCTATTTTGGGCCCTCTGTTGTTTTCTATGTATATTAATGATCTACCTTCCTGTTCACTGAACTCTTCCTTGCACATGTATGCAGATGATGTGCAATTGTATAATAGTTTTCCCTTGGGTATGCTTGAGAATGGCGCGTTTGAAGTCAATGAGGATTTGAATAAAATAGTTGTCTGGTCCCGTAAAAACGATCTTTGTCTGAATCCTAAGAAATCGAAGTGCTTAGTCATTTCCAGGATCAATATTGACACTTCCTATTTCCCTGAAATTTATCTGAACAATACAGTTATTGGTTTCGTTGATTCTGCGAAAAATCTGGGAGTAATGTTTAATAAAACTCTAACTTGGAATGACCATATTAGACTTACGTTAGGTAAGGTCTATGGTGGTCTTCGTATGCTTTGGACATCTCATCATTTAATACCCTTGAAAACCCGATCTATGCTGGCTAAAACCCTAATCGTTCCACTTATGCTTTTTTGTTGTGAAGTTTTCAGTAACTGTGACCATGAACACAAGCGCAAGCTTAATGTTGCGTTCAATAGCATAGCACGCTATGTCTATGGACTTAGGAGATATGACCACATCTCACACTTTTCAAAATCATTATACGGCATTACCCTGGATAATCTATTTAAACACAATACATTAAGCTTGCTTCACAATGTTATACAATCCCGTCAACCGGAATACCTATTCCATAAAATTAATTTTCCGCAATCTAGTAGATCTTGTGATCTTACCCCTATACGCTGCTCATATTTAGTATCTGAACGACAGTTTTATGTGTATGCTATTCGATTGTGGAACTCACTCCCTCGTTCTATTAGGATGATTACCTGTACGGCCCGGTTTCGAAGGATGCTGAGAGAATTTTTTGAGAGATCTTGATGATGTTGATGATGGTAATTTTGTTTTCCTTTCTTTTATTTTTAAACTGTATTATATTTAGGACAATATAAATTATTTTCTTTTCTGATTTCAAATGTTACTATGTTTAAATAACAATGAATAAGCTATTCTTTTGTTTTTCTCTAATTATATTATCTACTTAATGCAATTACATAATGAATTACGCCTATAGTATTAAGGTACTGATGTTTACTCTAATTTATAAGGTATTGTATCTTACTGAGTAAATAATTCAAATAAATAAATCTAAAAAAAAATCTAAGTGGAAACACCATTATATTGAAATTACAAGTTTTAATTCAACAATGTCTTTATTTAAAACAAACACTTTTTTATTTAAAAAACAAAAATATTTTTAATTTATTTTAAAAACAATTTATTGTGAATTGAGCTTTATTGAATGCATTTCGGCTAGTCTACTAGCCATCATCAGCAACACGACTGAGGGGAAAGCTGTTACAAAATTAAATTGAACAAACATAAATGTCAAAAATAATAAAAGAAACAATACATTTAAATGATTTTTTACAAAAAGCTTTTTAAGGAAAGAGAAATTTCGAAAAAAGAGAACAAAAAAGAAGAAGAAAGAAAGTATTTTTCAATAAACTTTACAAAGTAAACAAATAAGACTCTATATTCCCCAAATCTGCATTCAACGCTGAATCATCTCTATGTATGTAGAGGCTCTCGTACGCATCAAGTCTACGGCTCTCACTCACGCATTTCAAAAGCTTAACATTATCGATTGTTGTTGTTAGATGATGTTCTTGTAATGCGTGCAGTGCAAAGGCCGATTTCCTTGGTTCACAGTGGCGATTTCTGGTCTTGAGTTCTGGGTTGGCTACGAATAATCCTTTGATCAAAGCTGAATGTAATTAAAGCAAACATTTTTAATTTTTTTCCTCTATAATGAGTTTTAATTCAACTCATTTATCTATACCGACATAAAATCCAGTCGTCACTCTTTTTTCAAAAAAATTTCGAGAGCCGGTTCCTAAAAATGTTCACTTATACTTATCTTCGACAACATTTCGTTCTCTATTGACACATTAGTCCAAATTATTACATTTGTATATTTAAACACTTTGAAAAATAAGGATGAAATTAGTAAAAAACATGCTTTTAAGCCTTTCGAAGCATCTCAGCTACTCAAATTTTATGAAAATGTAACCTGTAAACTGTAACGCTCTAAAAAATTGAGGATTAATCTCTCTATAAGACACCTTATTTTTAAAAATCAAAGCAGTATTTCTCGACTAATAGCAAATTTAATGCAGTTGGATCGACAATTTTTGATTTTATTTGGTTTCTACGGCTACCTTGGAAATTATCAAAATGTGAATTTTCTTATAATTAATTAATAAATTGAAAACCAATACTCAAGCTTTTGAGCAACGTACAGCAATGTTTCATATATCAAATTTTTTATTAGGATTAGTGAAATAGAATTTTGAAAAACTAAATCCATTTTGTGGGATTGGTTAATAAATATAAGCCATAGTTTAGATTAATTTAGTTGTTTTTAATGTGAGACTTTTTTAAAAACACATTTTTGATATTTTACTACCAATTGAGCTTTATAATTTAGATATTTCTGATTTCTTAAGACAAATACTGAATCATAAATAAGGTTTTTTTAGTTCCTTAATGTTCAAGTTATGTATTTCTCAGGTAAATGTGCTCGAAAACCATATATTTATATAGATACCCTACATAAGTTTGTTTCCCCCTAAAATTTCTTGTGAAGTTTTTTATAATTTTGTTTGGCTGAAAATAATTTAAATTATTATAATCCATTATTTGACACCTCATTTTGGAATTTAAAAAAAATTACCAATGTTGATAAGTTACATTTATATTGAATTCTTTCAATTATTTTCATATGCAAAAATTAAAGGTATTTTTTTGTGTGTACATTTTTTCTTAGCTTTTCCGTGGTTAACAATGATGTGTGGTACATTAAAATAAAAGTATTTTAAATTGTTAATCGAAAAAAATCTGATTCATTAAAATCCGTTGGTAATTAAAAAAGTTATTAACGTTTTAGTGAGGCCGGAACAATATACAACAAAGCATGTTTTAAATGTATTAAATTCAAATAATATTTATTTCCTGCTCTGGTGTTGGATATACAACTTTGTGATTACCTACATATATTAAGTCTTTATACTAAATTTAAATACTTGATTAAAAATTTTTTCTATGTTCAATATTTATATGATTTTTTTAGATATTAATGCCATTAAGTAGGTGTAAAAAAACATTGCTTCAAATTGTTTTTACATTTTTTTTCATAGTTACCATGTAAAAAATAATAATTTTTTTTTATAAATCTAACGATTATCTTACTGACAGTATTTTAAAACCTTAATTATAAAGATTTATGCAGATTTGTTTGAGTAATCATTATATTAATGAAGCTATGTCGATCAGTTTTTTAATTAAAATGCATTTTATTTGTAAGAAATCATTTAAAAAAATTTTAGCATCGCTCATGTAGGTTTGATGATAAAACATTGTATAACATAATCTTAGAAGAGTAAATAAGCAAAAAATAAGCATTTTTTGTTTTTTCAAATTGTGAAATTTTTCATCAAATTTTGAATTTAGAATGCTGCAAATCGCATTGAAGGCAGACTTAATCACCCCTTTAGTATGAAATTTTTTACCCCTTTCCAATGATTTTTTCACACAATGTAGCGTGTCATTTTTGCTTTATTTAAAGACCTTAACCTTGAAGATCGGATGAGTAGAATGGGAGTTATGATTTTTTCAAGTTAACCATATAAAGTTCGAACTAAAACATTTGCTTCAGATAACTAGGTTCTCCACTGGTGGGTACTGGTCGGCAATCAACTCACATTTTTCTACCCAGGCATTGGCTCTTTCAATAGAGCCAACCTGTGTGGGTATTTTTGTGGGTCTGTTCTTAAAGATAGAGTGACACAGCACATCGGGAATAATATGTAGTTTGTATGAGATTTGTTGGCGCAAATTTGTGTAGCCAACACGGCCATTGAAAGAAAAATAAAGAGATTCCTACTTTGTATGGGATTAATATAGCACGTAGGGGTTGCAGTGAATGGCTCGATTTAAATAGGTTTTGCTGGTTTTATAATGATTTAAACGGATTGGGGTGTTGTTTTTTTATCAACATAAAAGGATATTTTATTCTCAAGTTTTAACACAAACAAATTGTTTGTAGTACGTGTATTTAAGACGAAATTTTAGGGTTGGCGCAGCCAACCTAGCCAACTGAGAGGAATCGCCACTGTTGGTTCATTGTTCTTGATGTAATTGCTGTGCTCTTTGAACCTTGTTTTTACACTGCGTTTAGTCTGCCCGTAATATTTTTTGTCGCATTCATTGCAAGAGATTACATAGATCCCAGCTTTGTCAAGTTGTTCCTTTTTGTCTTTCGTAGAGAGTAGGATACTTCTAAGCTTAAAGGGGTTAGAATAGACAAGCTGCATACCATTCTTATTATATGACGTTTTTAAGGTGTTTGTTATTTCTGGAGAGAATGTTATAACCACTCTTTGTTTTTCTTTTTCAAGTCTTTTGTTTTGTGTAAAAAACGTTGTCAAGTTGTGTCTTTGTCTTTTCATCGAGTGTCGGTGGATTATCTTGTCGATGATTTTTTGGCTGTAGCCATTGACTCTAGCTGCGTTTTTTATGTAGTTGTATTCTTTAGTGTAGTTCGTTGCTGATAGTGGTAAGCTAACTATGCGGTGGGCCAAAGAGTTGAAGGCTGCTAGTTTGTGTTGTATGGGGGTATATGAGTCACTTGGGATGAAACGTAAGGTGTTAGTGTCTTTATGATGTATGTTGATGTCAATTTTGTTGTTCGATCGATGAAGTTTTAAGTCGAGAAATGTTATTTTGTTGTTTTCTTCGATTTCGCATGTGAAATTGATCTCATCATATTGTTGGTTCAAAACTGAAAGCAAATTGTCTATTTCAGAACGTTTTATGATGGTAAATACGTCATCAACATATCGTTTCCAGAAGATAGGCAGTAGATTTTTGTTTTTTAGGTCTGTTTCAAATTGTGACATGAAGGCTTCGGCAATTAAGGGGGAGAGGGGGTTTCCCATACTGGTTCCCGACTCAATCTTGAAAAAAGCGCTTTTTATATTCAAAGTAGTTCATGTTCATACACATTTCGGCTGCTTGCATGTAGACGTTTCTTTTTTCTGTTGGGACGTTGTGTTTGACGAGATGGGCTTTTAGTGCTGATAAAGCGTGTTTCAATGGGATCGAAGGAAACAAAGATTCGACGTCGAAAGACACCATGACTTCATCTTCAGCTAAAGTGATTGATTTTAGTAATTTTGAAAGCTCAATTGAGTTCTTTACAGAGCAACTTTCAATCATCGGTAGTGTATGCATTTCGTTCACTAGCCATTTAGCGATTAATGTGCACGGCGATTGGACACAAGCGACGATTTCGCGCATTTTTTCTCCTGGCTTATGAATTTTTGGTAGACAGTATAATTTTGGCACTTCTGGGTTCGATACTAAATTTTTCCATTTGAACCTATCGCCGAAAATTTGGCTTATCTGCTTTCTAACTGAATTTGCGGCAGTAACCATCCGGTTTAGTGGAGAGCTTTTTATTTCTTTATACCCCCGTTCATTTATCAGTTTCATTGCTCGTCTATCATATTCATTTTTGTCCATCACCACTATTTTATTACCTTTATCGGCTTTCATCACAAAGATATCCCTTTTGTTAATTGTTTTAATTGTTTTTGAATAATTAACTGTCTTTTTTGTGTTATTTATCTGTTTGTATTCTTGGATAGAAAGTTTTGTTTGTTCACGAATTTCATCACGGATTTGCTGTGGTTTGAACTTTAAACTGGTCTCAATATCAACTATCACATCATCTAGTGGCAATTTGTTTGGTTTTATTGCAAAATTTAGACCTTTGTTTAGTAAATCGAGTTCTTTATTTGAAAGTTCCGCGCTTGAGATGTTGATAACTGCATTTTTTACTATTTCAGGTTTATGGAATTTGGGTTGTGTTGCTATTTTCTTTTCATTCAACCTAACTAATTTTTCATTTTGTTTTTGACGTTTGCAGTCAGACATAGATTCGGTTACAGCAGCGACACTATGTAGAAACTTGTACCAATCCGTGATTTCATTTTCGCGAAGTTTAGATGCTAAATTTAGATGTAAGCTGTACAGTTCGAGTTCTATTTTTGATAAAGCTGCGTATTTTGACTTCAGTTCCCAGTTTAACCAGTTTGTTTGGGCCGTTTTAATCACTTTTTTGGTGACTTCGTTTGAAACGGCGCACTTTATTTTAATAAACTCCGGAACAATCTGATATTTTTTGCATTTTTTGATAAACGAAATGTCGATCTTTAAAAGAGCAACTTTCCTGCTCAATCGAGTAAATTTATTCCTCATTGACATGGTTGGTCGACGGATTTTTGTTTTTTGTTTTTAGTTTTTTGGAATATACAGTGGCTAAAAAAAGTATTGGCAATTTCACATATTTTAGATTTTATGCGACTGTAATAGGCTTAATATGGAAAATTTATTTTTATCTTAACAACTGAACAAAACGACACCTTCTGAGAGTATTTTTATTTATTTTGATTAAGAGATTAACAAGAGGATTAGAAAAAACAATAAATTGTAGGTAAAAAAAGAATTGGCAACTCTCTTATTGATGTTTAAATGGGTGCCGTTACTAAAGTACCGGAGGCTAGTAGAAGAAAAAAGTTAGTCAATTTAAGTGCTTTGACCTTTAATCAAGTCATTCTGTCGCAGAAAATAAGAAAAAATCGAAATGCCGCGGAAATCTAAAGAGCTAAGTAATTTTGTTAAAAACAAAGCTGTTATTTTGCGCCAAGAAGGTTTAACATACAGTGCAATCGGTAAGGAGTTAAATATTAGTTTATTCACAGTTCGGAGTGTTATAAAAAAATACGAAAACACCGGGTCAACAGAAAACATGAAAAGAACAGGCCGACCGCGTATTTTTTCTGATAGGGAAAAACGTGATATTTTGAGGGAAGTTAGAAAAAATCCCAAAAAAAGTGCTCCTTACCTGGCAGTAGATGTGGAAAACACTACCGGTAAACATTTTAGTGTGCAGACTCTTCGTAATGTTTTGCACGGATCAAATTATTATGGAAGAGCTGCGAGAAAAAAGCCATTTATTTCGGAAGTGAACCGAAAAAAACGTTTGGATTTTGCCAAAAAATATACAAACAAATCCAGGGAGTTTTGGGAATCGGTTATATTTTCGGATGAGTCAAAGTATAACATTTTTGGTAGCGATGGAAGACAATACGTTTGGAGGAAACCCAATACCGAACTAAAAAGCCAAAATGTTGTGTCTACTGTGAAACATGGTGGAGGGAGTGTTTTAGTTTGGGGGTGTATGGCGGCAAATGGCGTCGGAAATCTGACCTTTATTGAAGGTCATATGACAGCCATAATGTACATCGATATTTTGCGGAATAATTTAATAGACAGTGCTGAAAAACTTGGTCTTAGGGATTCGTTTGTCTTTCAACAAGACAACGATCCTAAGCACACCGCCTTAAAAACTCGCGAGTGGTTGCTCTATAATGCTCCCAGACAACTGAAAACTCCTCCGCAGTCTCCTGACGTTAATCCAATTGAGAACTTATGGAATCATTTGGGACA
The DNA here is from genome assembly GCA_963921185.1 of Dasysyrphus tricinctus. Lineage (NCBI taxonomy): Eukaryota > Metazoa > Arthropoda > Insecta > Diptera > Syrphidae > Dasysyrphus > Dasysyrphus tricinctus. The sequence goes on from OY992530.1 coordinate 247,385,854, forward strand.
AGCAGTGAGAAAACATAAAATTTCATCTAAATCGGAACTAAAAAGGGTCATAACGGAAGAGTGGAACAAAATATCTAGTGAAACCACAAAAACTCTGGTTTATTCGATGGACCGAAGATTGAAAGCAATAATTGATGCCAAAGGATTGCATACAAAGTACTAATATTTTGATTTCATTATCCTTAGTTAAAATTGAAGTCTATTGCTAATACTTTTTTGAGCAGTGATTTTTTGTTTTTTTTTTATTTTTTGTTTATATTGTAATCAAAATGAATTTAAATGCTCTCATGAAGTTTATTCCTATTTACTGGTTTCTAGGAAATTTAATATATTTTGTACAAAGTTGTTAAAATTGAATAAAATTGAAAAAACTATGATTGCCAATACTTTTTTTATCCACTGTATTTTCGTAATCTCTCAAATATAATCTTTATGCGATAAGTGGAAACACCATTATATTGAAATTACAAGTTTTAATTCAACAATGTCTTTATTTAAAACAAACACTTTTTTATTTAAAAAACAAAAATATTTTTAATTTATTTTAAAAACAATTTATTGTGAATTGAGCTTTATTGAATGCATTTCGGCTAGTCTACTAGCCATCATCAGCAACACGACTGAGGGGAAAGCTGTTACAAAATTAACATTTACGCTTTCTTATGTCGACGTCCAGCCGCTCTTGACTTGTCCTGCGCCACAATTCCTCATTTGATATTATTTGTGGCCATCGAATCTTTAGGATGTGGCGAAGATAGCGATTCACAAAAGCCTGCAATTTCTTCGAAATGATAGACGTGACTTTCCAGGTTTCACAAGCATATAACAGCACGGATTTGACATTGGATTCGAAGAATCTCAACTTAGTGCGTAAGGAGATTTGACTTGATTTCCAGATTGGGGACAGAGTACCGAAGGCAGCACGAGCTTTATTTATTCTACTTTTAACGTCCAGATCCGTACCACCGTTTGCAGAGACAATACTGCCAAGGTAGTTAAATTGTTCCACTACTTCAACTGGCGTCTCCTGTAGAATAATACGCTGCTGTGTGGAGCGGCCTGTGAGCATTATTTTTGTCTTTTTGCTGTTAATTCTTAGACCACTCGACTCTCCCTTCACTTGCAGTGTTTGGCACATCCCGTTCAGCCCACTGATGTTATTTGCCAGTAGACATATGTCATCGGCATAGTCTAAATGACTGAGCCTTTCGAACGGTCTCCATTGAATGCCCTGTCGCTCAGCTGTACCTATACTGGCCGTCAATACGTCGTCCATCGCCAGCAGGAAGAGAATTGGCGATAGAACATCCCCTTGTCTCACACCCTGTTGCACTACGAAGGAGTCGGATAGCTGCCCATTGTGCAAAACGAAACACCTTGCGTTGTTGTAGGACTCTTTATTGTATTGTTCACGATTTAAAAAAGGCGTGGCAGAGGGCGAATAACGTTTACAATATTTTGTGTTTTTCAACTCACTAACTAATTCAAATTTCCAAAATATTATCCAAATCTTACAAGCGGTTTATTAGAAATAAACAATATAAAAAAGTGGGCGTGGCAGTGGGCGGATAGGGTCCACACCATTTTTTGTTTTTGAACTCACCTAGAAAGTCAAATTCTCTAAATTTTATTGAAATCGTGCAAACAATTCTTAAGATATAAATCATATTCAAAAGTGGGCGTGGCAGGAGGCGTGAAAATTTCGTTAGATTTTATAAAATATCTTTTTTATTACATTTCCAATAATTTTTTTTTGCAGAGTCAACTTAGTTTTGGAAAATTGATTTTTGTCCACCATCTCCATACAATCGACGCACTGTGCGGCGGTCCTTAGGTTACCAAAATGCACTTTCAAAAATACACTTAAGAAAAAAAAAAAAAAAAAAAGTGTCTTATACTGCTCTAAATTTCGGTCACTTATGCTCTGTACCTGTCCAAGCCACACGCCATCAACCTGGCAGCGTTACTACGGCCCTATGGTCGCCAAAATGCGCTTTCGAAATGTAAATGGTAGGTACATAGGTTACAAGTAGGGACATGGGAATTTTATGTTTTGAACTTTGTGAAAAACAACTGTGGATTTTAGCAAACAGGATACCTGCTAAAAAACGACATAGGCGGATTTTTAAATACATTAACAAAAATAAACTATGTATATGTGAGCCTACTAATTTTCAAAGATTTTCAGTTCTTTATTGCAATTTTTAAATGATTTCGTTTATTATTTCGGAATGTCCAGAAAGTCTATACAACTATTTTAGATTTGCTATTCGTTGTGTAACGTAACGCTGCCAGGTTGGTGGCATGTGGCTTGTACAGGTACAGAGCATAAGTGACCGAAATTTAGAGCAGTATAAGACCCTTTTTTTTTTTTTTAATTTCTTAAGTGCATTTTTGAAAGTGCATTTTGGTGACCTTAGGACCATCGTAACGCTGCCAGGTTGATGGCATGTGGCTTGTACATGTACAGAGCATAAGTGAACGTAGTTTAGAGTGGTATTAAATACTTTAATTTTTTAAGTACATTTTGAAAGTGCATTTTGGTAACCTTAGGGTCGTAGTAACGCTGCCAGGTTGATGGCATGTTGTTTGTGCATATACAGAGCAAAAATTTATGAAATTTCGGGGGGCACAAAATACTTTCTATTTTTTCTTATTTTGTCGGTGCAGTTTGAAAGTGCATTTTGGTGGCCTTAGGGGCGTCGTAATGCTGCTAGGTTGGTGGTATTCAGTTTGCACGTGTACTTAGTGTTAGTGAACTAAATTTAGAGCGGTATAAAACACTTTTTTTTTTGCTAGTGCATTTTGAAAGTGCAATTTGGTGGTTAAGGAACCGCGAAATCGCTGCCAGGTTTATACCATGTAGTTCGCACTGATGCAAATATCACGCCAACAAAATTTGGAGCGGTATAAAACACTTTAACTTCGCTCATTTTTTTGCATTTTGAAAGTGCATTTTGGTGGTTAAGGAACCGCGAAATCGCTGCCAGGTTGATACCATGTAGTTCGCACTGATGCAAATAGTACGCCAACAAAATTTGGAGCGGTATAAAACACTTTAACTTCGCTCATTTTTTTGCATTTTGAAAGTGCATTTTGGTGGTTAAGGAACCGCGAAATCGCTGCCAGGTTGATACCATGTAGTTCGCACTGATGCAAATAGTACGCCAACAAAATTTGGAGCGGTATAAAACACTTTAACTTCGCTCATTTTTTTGCATTTTGAAAGTGCATTTTGGTGGTTAAGGAACCGCGAAATCGCTGCCAGGTTGATACCATGTAGTTCGCACTGATGCAAATAGTACGCCTACAAAGTTTGGAGCGGTATAAAACACTTTAAGCAAAACGTTCACTAGCTCTCGGTCTATAACTTGATTCTTTCGATATTGTATTTTTTCGGCATTAAATCTGACATTATGTGCACGCGCACGATTGATTACATTCAATAGTATTTCATCATGTTCCTTTTCATCGTTAGCTACAATACAGATATCATCAAAATAGATGATTATTCCAGGTATATCACCGAAATGTTTCACCATCTCCCTTTGAAATATTTCGGGAGCACAGTTCATTCCGAACGGGACGCGATTGAATTTGTACCTACCGAAAGGGGTCATAAAAGTCGTTAAATCAGAGCTAGCTTTATCAAGCTCCATTTGCCAAAATCCACTCTTCAAATCAAGAACCGTAAACATTTTTTTATTAGATGTTTTGGAGAATAAGTCTTCAGCGGTGGAAATTAAAAAATGTTCCCTTTTTATGCACTCATTGAGTGGCTTAGGATCTAGACAAATCCGTAATTTTTAGTATTTTCTTTTAAATGAATAGACACCGTAGTTAAATGCCCTAGCCCCTCAAAGATGTCCCTAAAAAGACTTAAAAACTCACATTCAGTGCTAGGAAGTTTTTAATATTATAAACATCCAGTCGCTTAATGAGCCCAAAATCAACACAGGTCTTCAAACCAAGCAATGGTGTAAAACAATTATCTACTACAAGAAATTCAGTTTTATTTTTAATTTTAGAAATTGAATCAATACATGTTAGTACAACAGTGCCATAAATTTTGATTTTGTTATTGCTATAATCGAAGATAGAGAAATTCATATTCGTATTGTTAATTTGTTCTTTGATTTTCTTGATAATATTGATAGGAATACAGTTTACATCGGATCCAGTGTCTATCTTAAATTTTACAAATTCTGAGCCAATCAAGTATGTTTTGGTCCACTGGTTCAATTTTTCAACAGTATTTATTCTAAAAGCATTTTCAAAACTTAATAAACCAACCAATTCACCATTATATTGACCTAAATTACCTGAGCTATCCCATCTTAAAGTATTAACTTCTTTGTTGTTTCCATTTTTCTTCAAATTGGTTGCGCTTTTTTCTGGTTGTCCGGTCTGGTTCGAGTCGTCCTTTTTGGCTCCTTGTGTTTTGCGATTTCCTCTACAGAATTTAGAGAAATGCCCAACTTTGGAGCATTTGTTACAGGTTACCCGCTTAGCACGACATTCCTCCATGTGTCCGTATTTATAAGCTGCACCACAGTTGAAACATGCTCGATAAACTGCACATGCTTGACCATCAGATTCAGTTTTGTTTGTCTTCACTTCATTGATCGCCTTAACACCTTTGTCGAGAATATTTTTGTTTGTAGTTGCCGCTTCATATGTTTTGCACTTTTCCACTACATCTTTTAACGGATCATTTTTCCCATCTAGTAGTTTGAGTTGCAAATTTTTGTCGCAAACACCGATGATGATGCGATCCCTGAGCATTCGGTCTTCATCCCAGCGGGAAATATTGTCCTCAATGAAATTTATTGCTGAAATAATCAATGAATTCACTTGCCAAATCATAAGAGAAACGACATGCAATGATTTAGTAGGTGAAGAGTAATGCAAAGTTTCCTCAGTTCGTAGCTTTGATTTCACTTTCTGATTTGTGTTTATGAAACGACCCTTTATTTCGGTGAATTTAAAAGGGAAAAGTATGTGATGAAAAATTTGTGGAAAAGTAATGTACAAGATCATCAGTTCATTGTTTGAATCCACTCATCTGCTTGGTAAAGTGGTCATGGCGAGAAAAAAAAAACAAATGTGAGTGAAACTCATGTGGAATTGTAATCGATGATTCCAACGATGAATAGTAATGCACAAAGTTGCTTATAATTTTTTGGCAACTATAAATTCTCATTTTGTTGGATACAGTTCACAGTGACTTTCTGTAAAAAAGTCCATGTAAGACGAACTGAAGTCAATAGAAATTGCGTTTGCCGAAACGCCAAAAATTTTTGATTTGAAATGGAAACAGCTTTTTGGTTTGTTTTCATTTTAAGATAAAGGGTGCATTACCGATGGGATTTAGTATACAATGCAAATGGGAGGATTTTATTGATGAAAAAGAAACTATCACTAACCTGGTGATTTCACAACTGAATTTTCATTAGATTTTTCATCGAAATTATTGAAGTGATGAATAAGCTAGATACCCGTATGTAGTGAATTCATAGATTAAGCAATCACCATGTTTTTCATCACCTGGGTTGGTGAATAAACAACTTCCATTGAAGTAGTGAATTCGTTAGTGAATTTTCATCGGAAAAGTGGCATGTGCTTCCCGCCAATGACACGCCCATGTTAAATTCATCAAAGGAATAAGCTGAAAAGTGGCAGGTACAGCTTCCATTCCTCAAGGAAAAAGCAGGTTTTTCCTCAATGAATTTTTTAATTTTTAGTTTCCTTTTTAGGATCTATGCACAAAAGCACATGCACACATGTATTATTCACTAATGGAATGTCTCCTCTTTTTTTTTTTTATTCTTTTGAACGTTTTCTTTTTTAAATTGTTTATTTATTCGTTCGAAAACTAATACACTCTTTCGTTTTAGCTTTAGTTTTTTATCTATTTTTTTGTATTACGTTTACTTCTGACACCATGAAATAAGTTTGAAAAATAAGTACTTTTATTATTTAGGCCGTGTGCCAATTGCGTTAAAATTCTGGTTAAATTTGATCCCAGTTAAATGTTATCCCTTTTTATAGGGGTGAGTAAAATTTAAGGTTTTTGCTGTGTCAATTGGATTAAATGGGATTTTTTTTTTACATTCACTTCCCATTACTTTTGTTGTTGCATTTTTCTCAGTAATGATAGTTCGCAAACATATCAGTTTGCAAAATGAATGAATCATCTGAAAAAGTATTTTCAATAAATTTTATTGATTCTTTTACATTAAGCGTAGTACGCAGATCGAGCTAAAATTTTGCTTAAAGGATTTATCTCAAGTTATTCAAACTTCTTCTTGAGTGCATACTTAAATTTATTATAAGGTCTTTGTCTATATTTCTTAATCCTTTCATTTAATTTTAGTTTTTTTTCCATTTTTCATCTTTCCCGATAGGATTCATGACTTCTTGATAGCAAAATAAAATATTTATCTACATTCATCTCCCTCAGCAGTTTTTTTTATAAGGGTTTACAACAACACAAACAAATCCGGATCGCTTAAGATACGCAGCCGAACGCGCCCATAGACATGTCAAAAATTAACCACCGACTAAAATTTTAACGAGCTCCTGAGCAGGTTAAATTTTGAAGTCTATATTCACCTCGGTAATGTCAAAATTTAGCCATGGGATCAAATTTAACCAGGATTTTAACGCAATTGGCACACGGCCTTAAGCTTTATTCACTTCGAAGGTTACAGATGAACTGAAGGCTTAACATTATGCAATAAATACTAACTACTATGTACTAAAAGAAAGCTAGTAATAACTCTGTATATACAATGCCTACATTATAATGGTTTTGGTGGTGCTTGCCCAGTAGGAAATTTGCTCCTCAATGAAAAATAAAGGTGCATTCCTCACCGAAATCATGTGGCACATTCATTGAGGATATGGTATGCATAGATTTCATTCATCGAAAGTCATGCCATAGGTAAGTAGTTGGCCGCTCTATTCGCAGCTTGTGCTTTGCTTTCGAAAGAAGTTAAAGAAAACACGAAACATAGCAATATTCTTCTTTGACATCATAAACGTTAATGAATACAATGCTGAATGCGACATAATTTATTCCTGCACCTTTTCACATAGCATTGCGTATTTTATGCCTGCGATGTGAAAGAGAAAAGAACCCTATTTTTGTTTGGCATTGAAAATTATTCAACAACCTTCCAAAAGAATAATACTATGGTGATATCGCTAGGGAAAAGGAATATATCTATTCACGGACTTCGTTTGTTGGACAAAATATTCTACCTGAGCTGAGAAGAAAAAGAGACACTTATTCAAATACTTTTTCATAACATCGAAAAGTAAAACGAATTCAATGCAAACACGGAAGCGAAGATTTCCTTCATAAAAAGTTATGCATCCTTTCGGATGGCACATGCTACTTTTTTCTGCCTGTTGAATAGATTTCGAAGTGCAACAAAAAAACCTTTTTTTTGGGTTTTTCCCTCGTCGTTTTTTGGCACGAGTCATTTCTTTTGTTCTAGAATGATTTAATTTCGATTTTGTGATCAAAGAGAGCAGTTGTGCGTGGTTTTCAGTGATTTTTTTCAATTGTTTTTAATCCATATTCCATAAGTGTTTTTAATCAATTTGTGTTTATTTACTATAATATAAAAATTTATAATTTGGTGAGTAAATAATAGATAATGAGTGGATTTAGTAAAAGAAATATGAAGCGCTTGGTAAAAAAAGAAAAGAATTCGCTTCAAAATAAAATAAAAGAAAGTATAGCTAGCTTAATATATAAGTATATGAATACCGCTTTATTTAGTAAGTTGTTATATTCATATTTGCTTCTATGTAGTTAAATATTTAAGAAACATTTAAATTATTTTTACAGATGCTGTCAAAATGGAATACCCTTCGTCAAAGTTTTTATCAATAATAAAATAATAATTACTTTATTTTAATTACCTACCTTAACTACTTGCTTCTTTAAATTATAGGAATTATAATAGTTAATAAAATACGTATACATAATGTATGTTATGTATAGGTACACACATTAAACTTCATATTTGTTTTAATTTTTTTCTCTAAACCATACATTTCAGACGCTTCTTCTATTGATGAAATCAGAAAAGAAATGCATAATGATTTCATTCATTTTTCTTCTTCTAAGAAAACATCCCCTTAAATGCATTCCTTTTTTTCAATACGGAAAAACAGGCTTCATATATGCACACATTTCAGTAATGAATAATCAATATTTTCAATACATCTCTCCTTGAGGAAATTAAATTCATTTTTCATGTACTCATTTCCATTCAAGAAATAATCACATCACTAGAACCAGTTTTTTCAGAGACGCCAAAGAACTTATGATTTCGGAGATGCCATGAGCATAGTGATTTTCTTACAAAATATTCATCGAGAAAGTGTGTAGGTGCTTCCTTCCAATGAAAAGCCTGTGTTAAATTCATGATAGGATTCCTTAGGAAATTCATGGGGACAGCTCCTTTTCCCTGAGGAAAAACCTGCTTTCTCAGTAGTGAATTTTTGGAAATTTCCTACTGGGTGGTTTAAATTTACATTTACATAGACACTTAACTATTACATTATTACAGCATGGCACGATTTATTTCATTAACTTTGAAAAAAAATTCATTTTTGTTTGAAGAAAACGGCAAGGGGTTAGTCCATGCTTTTCTTCGAAATCCATGAAAAATTTTCGTGATGAAATGTAAACATTATTGGAAAGGTGTGTTAATTTCTAATTCAGCACTGAAAACTGCAACAATTTTGAAAGCTCGGTTCCTTAGATATTCGCATCTAACGGATTGCGTTGGGGGCAGAAAATCGGTAAAAACACTAAATTTGGATGCGTATATCTCGAGAACCAGATATCATAGAAGGTTCTGAATTTCAGTTTTGGAAAGCTCTGGAGAATCTCTCTCGATTTCTGTTTTTTCTTGCCTCCTACAGGGCATGGATTCCGAAATACCGCCATCCAAAGACAATAAGGTAGGTAGATAGGGCAGAAAACACTTTGAATGCGAATATTTTCTCAACCAGATCATGAACAAACATTTTGCTTGCGTGTTTATAGGAATTGAATAGACCTTTCCAAAAACGCATGGCACGATTTATTTCATTAACTTTGAAAAAAAATTCATTTTTGTTTGAAGAAAACAGCAAGGGGTTAGTCCATGCTTTTCTTCGAAATCCATGAAAAATTTTCGTGATGAAATGTTTACATTATTGGAAAGGTGTGTTAATTTCTTATTCAGCACTGAAAACCGCAACAATTTTGAAAGCTCGGTTCCTTAGATATTCGCATCTAACGGATTGCGTTGGGGCAGAAAATCGGTAAAAACACTAACTTTGGATGCGTATATCTCGAGAACCAGATATCGTAGAAGGTTCTGGTTTTCAGTTTTGGAAAGCTCTGGAGAATCTCTCTCGATTTCTGTTTTTTCTTGCCTCCTACATGGCATGGACTCCGAAATACCGCCATCCAAAGACAATAAGGTAGTGTGGCAGTAAAAAAGAGAAAACGAACAATAAGTAACCTGGAATATGTAAGAGGGGAAGCTGGCTGCCGGATAGGTAGGAATATATGCGATCAATAAATGAAATGTAAGGAGTTGAATTCTGACTAGCAAAGTGAATGGTACGTTTTATTTAAAAGTTACGGAAGAAATGAAATTACAAAAGATAGAAAGAGTTCAGCTTAAAGTAGGTAGATAGGGCAGAAAACACTTTGAATGCGAATATTTTCTCAACCAGATCATGAACAAAAATTTTGCTTGCATGTGTTCATAGGAATTGAATAGACCTAACGATTAACGATTAACGATTTTTTTATTGAACATTTATATACAATTTGAGTTAACTTACGACTATTAAATACATTGAAGAATATAAATCTTATGGCACATAGGGGGCCTATTGTTATACATTGGCTTAGATTTAATAGGAAATATAAATATATATTATACATGTCAACTTAAAATTAAAAGTCGGTTGATTTTGATGCTCTCGGGGTGTTCCGTCCCGGTTGTCCATTGGTGGTTTGGGTGTGGTTTGGTGGAAAAGGTTGGCGTTTAGCCACGGCTGTAGGCTGACCCTGTGTCAGCGTAAAAGGAAACGGCTACTTCGTCGTTGTCGGTGAAAATATTGGCATCCAGGGTCTCCATAACACTGAGGTACCTCGGCTCGGGATGTCGTTGCTGGGTGGCCATCCTTCTCATTAGTTGATTCGGGTGATTGACGGTGTTCTGCACTAGCTTCTTCGCCGAATTTGCTAGGTATTTGTCCAGCGGTATAATCTTTGCTTCTCTGTAAAGATCCTCGTTCCTGTAATGCTTTCTTCGCTGCCGGTCAAAGTGGAGCCCGGTGCAGATTCTTAGCATCTTCCTCTCGAAGACTTGGAGATCTTTCATCGCTGATTTTGTAATTGTGAACCAGACTGGGAAACAGTAGCTGATTACTGGTCGCAGGAGTTGCTTGTAAACAAGTATCTTCGTCTGTTGGCTCAGTCCTGATCTTCTCCTCATCAAAGGGTGTAGTCGGTGGAATGCCCAGTTCGCTTTTCTGAGTACACTTTTTGAGTGTGGATTGAACTTTAGCAACTCGTTGAAGTTGATCCCCAGGTATTTGGTATTCCTTTTGGTGGCAATAGTGGAACCATCAGGAAGTTTCAGAACTAAGTTTCTGCAAGTGGCTGCTGAGCGACTTCTGCCGTCACGGGGTCTCCTGAAGCAAACAAGCTCCGATTTTGCTGAGTTGATCTTGATGCCCCATTTCTTGTAGAATTCGAACAGTCTGTGGATGTGAGCCTCTACTATCCGGACTGCGACGAGTGGTGACATTGAGTTAGCGTATGTGAGTGAGTCATCTGCAAACAGCAGGTTTTCACAGCCAGTTGGGACGGGTTGGTCTGATGTCATCAGGCTGTAGAGGAAGGGGCCAAGCTTCGAACCTTGTGCGACTCCGGCTTTGATGTTCTTCACAGTTGATGAGCAGTTTCCCAATTGCACAAAGAAGTTCCTGCAAGAGAGAAAAGAAAAAAGAATTTTTATTAGTGGCGGAGGTAAACGTAGCAGATGTAGTTTGTGTATTAGAGCATCTATCCAGACGCTATCGAATGCTTTCTCGACATCCAGAAAGCATCCGACGGTGACCCGATGACTGTTGAGGGCTATGGTAATGTCATGCTGGAACTTCTGGAGTGGGTGTAGTGTTGAGTGCTTCTCCCTAAAGCCAAACTGCATATCAGGAATAACGTTGTTGTCGTTGCAAAACTTCTTCAGTTTCCTTAGTATCAGCTCTTCTAAGAGCTTGCTTAGGTTGCTGAGGAGGGATATTGGCCTATAGTTAGATATCATGTTCCTGACACCTTTCTTCGGGATCGCCACGATCTTCGCTGTGGTCCATTTTTGGGGGAAGTAGTTGTTGTTGACACAGTTGTTCAGGATGATGGTAAGAAGGATCAAAACTGTCTCTGGTAGCCTCTTTATGATGAAGTTGGATATTCCATCTGGTCCTGTTGACTTCTTTGGCCTGCAGCTGCTGATTATTTCAACTATTTCTTCTTGGTTGCTCAGGTTTGGGCTGTCAACTGGGTCACTCGCTGGATTGGTGTCGCTGAATATTGCTCTCTCCATGTTAGGTTCCAGGGTTAGTTGGATGGAATCCTTCACTTCATCAAGAAAGACTGGATCAGTGGATGGGTTGGGGGTGAAGTTTCCTTCAAAATATTCAGCAAATGCCTCAGCTTTGTCCTGTGTCGTTGTCATTTCTCCATTGTTGGTGATAATGGTTTCAGGCATCGATGGTGTTTTCCCAATCAGTTTGTTAATGTTTTTGAAGGCGTCAGGTCCAGGTTTGATGGCTTGCAGTCTCTTGTTGAATTGGTTATTGTTATGGTGTTGGATAGAGTTCCGCAACATAATGTTGACACACTTTAGTTTGCTCCATACTGTCTGGTAGTTGCGGCTTGTTGTGTTCAGTTCGCGCTGGTGGATCCTTTGAAGACGTTTCCTTAACTGTTGCCGATGAGTGTAGAGATTCTGGATATACTCAGGAAGGTGCTGGTATCTGTCCTTTGATGTCTTGGGCTCTTTTTGGATATCCAGTGCACTAGAAACAGCCGTTTCCAGACAGTTGATGGCTGCGTCAATTTCTGTGTTCTGCAGGTTCCTGTTTTGGGGTGGCAGAGTTATGGTGGCTTCTAAGTCTCGTTGAAATCTATCCACATCAAGTCTCTTATAGTTGATGAAGTGCTCAGTTGGTTCTGTCGTCAGGAAGATGGGTTGTTGGAGTTTGATGTTTAGCTGAACAGCTTCATGGTCCGAGTCCCCGGGTATTGTAGAACAGGTGTAGTTCCTGAATTCTGGAAGTATACAAGAAAAATTAGAGGTAGAAATAAAAAAATCAAGTGTCGATGGTGTTCTGGGATAGGTTGGTTTTTGTTGTGAAACAACCACCAAGGAGTGTTGGTCGTTGTTGGCGTCCAGCCAGTCAGCAATCGCCTTGCCCTCGGGTGAGATCGTTGTATCCAGCCACAGGTGATGCCTTGCGTTAAAATCACCGCCGATGAGTCCATATGTGCTTCTTTCGAGGACACCGTTGAAAGTTCTGAGGTCATTGTGAATATTTCTCATACTGGATTTGCACTTGAAATACACACTGATGATGGTGAGGGTTTCATCTCTTCCAAGTTCAATGGTGACGGCAGTGGCTTCGCTGGTTGTGAGACCTGTGATGATGGTTTCAGTGGTGTTGGGGGAAATCTTCTTCTTAACGTAGATTGCTGTCCCTCTACGGCCCTCATCCTTGTCCCTTCGATAGGTTTTGAAGCCGGCCATGTCGATGTTGTTGCGTTTGGTGACGTTGGTCTCACTGATGAGAGCGATGTCCGGATTGTTGTTCTTCATCCACAGGCTGAATGTCGTCCTCTTCTCTAGGCTGTACAATGAATTGACATTGTACGTCAGGATGCGGAGCTTCTTTAGTTGCATATTTGGAACAGGAAGGTGGCCAGTGCCACGGACTTCTCGCCTTCGCTAAGCTGAGCATAGTTTGGTGGAACTGCACCCCGAGCTTTTCCCATGACTGTTAGTAAGTCGGATCCAAAAATCCTTTGGACTTCGGTGTTCAGGTTTGTTGATGGGGCTGATGTTGGCTTCATTGGTCCACTCCTAGGTGTTGTTGTCCGGGGTGTGATCACTTTTGCTGGAGGCACTTTCTGTTGTTGCTGTTGGTTCCTGGAGTTTGCTAGTTTCTGTGATGGTCCACCTTTCACCATTGCTGCAAAGCTGACTGCCGGGCGGGTAACCACGCATGCTGATTTAGCAGCAAATTCCTGCTGTGCCTTTTTTTCTGCAGCCAATCTGTTCCTTTCGGTGAGTCTTGCTTTCAGGGTTGGGCAACCTTTAAAGCTGGCTGGGTGACCTTCCTTTTGGCAATTGGCACACCATACATCCAATCCGGTGTTTTCCTTCCGTTGGCATTGTCCGGGCTCGTGCTCTTCTTTACACTTGACGCATACGTACTGGCGTCCGCAATTGCTGGCAACGTGTCCGAAGCGCTGACAGTTTCGGCACTGCACAATGTCGTTGGATTTCAGTTTCTCCCAGTGGACCCTCTGGTTCATTATCAGCGTCTTCGTGTAAACTTCACTGATGTCACAGGTTTTTGCCAGCTCCACGACGAAGTTGTTGTAGGTTTTCCCCATTGCCTTCTTGGCCTTGAAGTGTGTCACCTTGACGACTGGGAGTCCTTCGATTCTTAGCTCATCCTCCACTTCGATGGCAGCGTAGGTGTGGTGAATTCCTTTCAGTAATAGAAGATTCTTTCTATCTTCTCTTGGCGTAAACGAGTTATACTGTATCTTTGTTGTCTGCAGGAATTTTTTAACTGCCTCAAACGATGCCCTGTCTCCAGCAATAATGATGGTCGTCTTTGTATTTCTGTTTTTGAAGGTGATGCTTAGGTTGTTGGCTTTGCAGTGTCTTCTAATTTCAGCTACGTTCGCGGAAAAGCAGAAGATTGGTGGCATTCCTGGCCCTTTTACTGGATTTGTGGTCCTGGTGTCTTTTTTTGTTTTTGGTGGCTGCACTTGGGTTGGTTTGACGGCTGCTGATGTTGAAGCTAGTGGTTTGGCTGTCTTTTCTGCGTTGGTTTGGTCCGGCACTGGTGTTGGCTTTGAGGCGAGTGGTTTGGTCGTTTTGGCTGTATTTCCGGCTTCGGGTTGGACTGTCATTAGCGCTTTAGGCTGATTCGTTGGGCAATCCTTGTCAAGTTGGATGCGCTTTACATTGTCCTTCTTGGAAGCCTTATTCGGTCTTTTTTGCCCAGGCAGGGGAAACTCGTTGGCGTCCTCTTCAGAACTAGTGGTTTCGCTGTCAATCTCTCCGGTATCCATATCGCTTTCCATTTCGTGGTTGTCAGTGATTATTTTTTTGGGCTGCACAATGCTGTTAAAAGTCATTGCTAGCTTATCACAAAATTCGGGGCCGAGGTCCTTGACGATCCGCTTAAGCAATGTCTCGAAAGAGGCCATTGCCGAATCGGGATTTAAAGGTTCCATTGCTGGATTACCTTTGCACTTTACTTTTATTGTTTAATTGATTCGGATTTAAACACGCACAACACTTATTTTAAAAAAACTTTTGTCACACACTTAATCCGCATCAATATTTAAATTGGTTGCTGGGATAATCCCTTTTTATTTCACTTGTGGGCAATAAAGCAGGTAGCCCGCAGGTATACCTGTACTTTTAACCCTTTTGTAACACGGGGTGGATTTAATTTAAATAAAAATTTCGTCCGCTTTCTGTCCGTACTGCACGACGCACACAGATTGAATGAATTGAATAGACCTTTCCAAAAACACATGGCACGATTTATTTTCTTAACTTTGAAAAAAATTTATTTTTGTTTGAAGAAAACGGCAAGGGGTTAGTCCATGCTTTTCTTAGAAATCCATGAAAAATGTTCGTGATGAAATGTTTACATTATTGGAAAGGTGTGTTAATTTCTTATTCAGCACTGAAAACCGCAACAATTTTGAAAGCTCGGTTCCTTAGATATTCGCATCTAACGGATTGCGTTGGGGGCAGAAAATCGGTAAAAACACTAACTTTGGATGCGTATATCTCGAGAACCAGATATCGTAGAAGGTTCTGGTTTTCAGTTTTGGAAAGCTCTGGAGAATCTCTCTCGATTTCTGTTTTTTCTTGCCTCATACAAGGCATGGATTCCGAAATACCGCCATCCAAAGACAATAAGGTAGGTAGATAGGGCAGAAAACACTTTGAATGCGAATATTTTCTCAACCAGATCATGAACAAAAATTTTGCTTGCATGTGTTTATAGGAATTGAATACACCTTTCCAAAAACGCATGGCATGATTAATTTCATTAACTTTGAAAAGAATTAATTTTTGTTTGAAGAAAACGGCAAGGGGTTAGTCCATGCTTTTCTTCGAAATCCATGAAAAATTTTCGTGATGAAATGTTTACATTATTGGAAAGGTGTGTTAATTTCTTATTCAGCACTGAAAACCGCAACAATTTTGAAAGCTCGGTTCCTTAGATATTCGCATCTAACGGATTGCGTTGGGGGCAGAAAATCGGTAAAAACACTAACTTTGGATGCGTATATCTCGAGAACCAGATATCGTAGAAGGTTCTGGTTTTCAGTTTTGGAAATCTCTGGAGAATCTCTCTCGATTTCTGTTTTTTCTTGCCTCATACAAGGCATGGATTCCGAAATACCGCCATCCAAAGACAATTAGGTAGGTAGATAGGGCAGAAAACACTTTGAATGCGAATATTTTCTCAACCAGATCATGAACAAACATTTTGCTTGCGTGTTTATAGGAATTGAATAGACCTTTCCAAAAACGCATGGCACGATTTATTTCATTAACTTTGAAAAAAAAATCATTTTTGTTTGAAGAAAACGGCAAGGGGTTAGTCCATGCTTTTCTTCGAAATCCATGACAAATTTTCGTGATGAAATGTTTACATTATTGGAAAGGTGTGTTTATTTCTTATTCAGCACTGAAAACCGCAACAATTTTGAAAGCTCGGTTCCTTAGATATTCGCATCTAACGGATTGCGTTGGGGGCAGAAAATCGGTAAAAACACTAAATTTGGATGCGTATATCTCGAGAACCAGATATCGAAGAAGGTTCTGGTTTTCAGTTTTGGAAAGCTCTGGAGAATCTCTCTCGATTTCTGTTTTTTCTTGCCTCATACAAGGCATGTATTCCGAAATACCGCCATCCAAAGACAATAAGGTAGGTAGATAGGGCAGAAAACACTTTGAATGCGAATATTTTCTCAACCAGATCATGAACAAAAATTTTGCTTGCATGTGTTTATAGGAATTGAATAGACCTCTGGAGAATCTCTCTCGATTTCTGTTTTTTCTTACCTCATACATGGCATGGATTCTGAAATACCGCCATCCAAAGACAATAAGGTAGGTAGATAAGGCAGAAAACACTTTGAATGCGAATATTTTCTCAACCAGATCATGAAAAAAAATTCATTTTTGTTTGAAGAAAACGGCAAGGGGTTAGTCCATGCTTTTCTTCGAAATCCATGAAAAATTTTCGTGATGAAATGTTTACATTATTGGAAAGGTGTGTTAATTTCTTATTCAGCACTGAAAACCGCAACAATTTTGAAAGCTCGGTTCCTTAGATATTCGCATCTAACGGATTGCGTTGGGGCAGAAAATCGGTAAAAACACTAACTTTGGATGCGTATATCTCGAGAACCAGATATAGTAGAAGGTTCTGGTTTTCAGTTTAGGAAAGCTCTGGAGAATCTCTCTCGATTTCTGTTTTTTCTTGCCTCATACAAGGCATGTATTCCGAAATACCGCCATCCAAAGACAATAAGGTAGGTAGATAGGGCAGAAAACACTTTGAATGCGAATATTTTCTCAACCAGACCTGAACAAAAATTTTGCTTGCATGTGCTCATAGGAATTGAATAGACCTTTCCAAAAACGCATGGCATGATTTATTTCATTAACTTTGAAAAAAATTCATTTTTGTTTGAAGAAAACGGCAAGGGGTTAGTCCATGCTTTTCTTCGAAATCCATGAAAAATTTTCGTGATGAAATGTTTACATTATTGGAAAGGTGTGTTAATTTCTTATTCAGCACTGAAAACCGCAACAATTTTGAAAGCTCGGTTCCTTAGATATTCGCATCTAACGGATTGCGTTGGGGCAGAAAATCGGTAAAAACACTAACTTTGGATGCGTATATCTCGAGAACCAGATATCGTAGAAGGTTCTGGTTTTCAGTTTTGGAAAGCTCTGGAGAATCTCTCTCGATTTCTGTTTTTTCTTGCCTCATACAAGGCATGTATTCCGAAATACCGCCATCCAAAGACAATAAGGTAGGTAGATAAGGCAGAAAACACTTTGAATGCGAATATTTTCTCAACCAGATCATGAACAAAAATTTTGCTTGCATGTGTTTATAGGAATTGAATAGACCTCTGGAGAATCTCTCTCGATTTCTGTTTTTTCTTACCTCATACATGGCATGGATTCTGAAATACCGCCATCCAAAGACAATAAGGTAGGTAGATAAGGCAGAAAACACTTTGAATGCGAATATTTTCTCAACCAGATCATGAAAAAAAATTCATTTTTGTTTGAAGAAAACGGCAAGGGGTTAGTCCATGCTTTTCTTCGAAATCCATGAAAAATTTTCGTGATGAAATGTTTACATTATTGGAAAGGTGTGTTAATTTCTTATTCAGCACTGAAAACCGCAACAATTTTGAAAGCTCGGTTCCTTAGATATTCGCATCTAACGGATTGCGTTGGGGCAGAAAATCGGTAAAAACACTAACTTTGGATGCGTATATCTCGAGAACCAGATATCGTAGAAGGTTCTGGTTTTCAGTTTTGGAAAGCTCTGGAGAATCTCTCTCGATTTCTGTTTTTTCTTGCCTCCTACATGGCATGGACTCCGAAATACCGCCATCCAAAGACAATAAGGTAGGTAGATAGGGCAGAAAACACTTTGAATGCGAATATTTTCTCAACCAGATCATGTACAAAAATTTTGCTTGCATGTGTTTATAGGGATTGAATAGACCTTTCCAAAAACACATGGCACGATTTATTTTCTTAACTTTGAAAAAAATTTATTTTTGTTTGAAGAAAACGGCAAGGGGTTAGTCCATGCTTTTCTTAGAAATCCATGAAAAATGTTCGTGGTGAAATGTTTACATTATTGGAAAGGTGTGTTAATTTCTTATTCAGCACTGAAAACCGCAACAATTTTGAAAGCTCGGTTCCTTAGATATTCGCATCTAACGGATTGCGTTGAAGCAGAAAATCGTTAAAAACACTAACTTTGGATGCGTATATCTCGAGAACCAGATATCTTAGAAGGTTCTGGTTTTCAGTTTTGGAATGCTCTGGAGAATCTCTCTCAATTTTTTTTTTTTTTTGCCTCATACAAGGCATGGATTCCGAAATACCGCCATCCAAAGACAATAAGGTAGGTAGATAGGGCAGAAAACACTTTGAATGCGAATATTTTCTCAACCAGATCATGAACAAACATTTTGCTTGCATGTGCTCATAGGAATTGAATAGACCTTTCCAAAAACGCATGGCACGATTTATTTCATTAACTTTGAAAAAAAATTCATTTGTGTTTGAAGAAAACGGCAAGGGGTTAGTCCATGCTTTTCTTCGAAATCCATGAAAAATTTTCGTGATGAAATGTTTACATTATTGGAAAGGTGTGTTAATTTCTTATTCAGCACTGAAAACCGCAACAATTTTGAAAGCTCGGTTCCTTAGATATTCGCATCTAACGGATTGCGTTGGGGGCAGAAAATCGGTAAAAACACTAACTTTGGATGCGTATATCTCGAGAACCAGATATCGTAGAAGGTTCTGATTTTCAGTTTTGGAAAGCTCTGGAGAATTTCTCTCGATTTCGGTTTTTTCTTGCCTCATACAAGGCATGTATTCCGAAATACCGCCATCCAAAGACAATAAGGTAGGTAGATAGGGCAGAAAACACTTTGAATGCGAATATTTTCTCAACCAGATCATGAACAAACATTTTGCTTGCATGTGCTCATAGGAATTGAATAGACCTTTCCAAAAACGCATGGCACGATTTATTTCATTAACTTTGAAAAAAAATTCATTTGTGTTTGAAGAAAACGGCAAGGGGTTAGTCCATGCTTTTCTTCGAAATCCATGAAAAATTTTCGTGATGAAATGTTAACATTATTGGAAAGGTGTGTTAATTTCTTATTCAGCACTGAAAACCGCAACAATTTTGAAAGCTCGGTACCTTAGATATTCGCATCTAACGGATTGCGTTGGGGGCAGAAAATCGGTAAAAACACTAACTTTGGATGCGTATATCTCGAGAACCAGATATCTTAGAAGGTTCTGGTTTTCAGTATTGGAAAGCTCTGGAGAATCTCTTTCGATTTTTTTTCTTGCCTCATACATTGCTTGGATTCCGAAATACCGCCATCCAAAGACAATAAGGTAGGTAGATAGGGCAGAAAATACTTTGAATGCGAATATTTTCTCAACCAGATCATGAACAAAAATTTTGCTTGCATGTGTTTATAGGAATTCAATAGACCTTTCCAAAAACGCATGGCACGATTTATTTCATTAACTTTGAAAAAAAATTCATTTTTGTTTGAAGAAAACGGCAAGGGGTTAGTCCATGCTTTTCTTCGAAATCCATGAAAAATTTTCGTGATGAAATGTTTACATTATTGGAAAGGTGTGTTTATTTCTTATTCAGCACTGAAAACCGCAACAATTTTGAAAGCTCGGTTCCTTAGATATTCGCATCTAACGGATTGCGTTGGGGGCAGAAAATCGGTAAAAACACTAACTTTGGATGCGTATATCTCGAGAACCAGATATCGTAGAAGGTTCTGGTTTTCAGTTTTGGAAAGCTCTGGAGAATTTCTTTCGATTTCTGTTTTTTCATGCCTCATACAAGGCATGGATTCCGAAATACCGCCATCCAAAGACAATAAGGTAGGTAGATAGGGCAGAAAACACTTTGAATGCGAATATTTTCTCAACCAGATCATGAACAAAAATTTTGCTTGCATGTGTTTATAGGAATTGAATAGACCTTTCCAAAAACGCATGGCATGATTTATTTCATTAACTTTGAAAAAAATTCATTTTTGTTTGAAGAAAACGGCAAGGGGTTAGTCCATGCTTTTCTTCGAAATCCATGAAAAATTTTCGTGATGAAATGTTTACATTATTGGAAAGGTGTGTTAATTTCTTATTCAGCACTGAAAACCGCAACAATTTTGAAAGCTCGGTTCCTTAGATATTCGCATCTAACGGATTGCGTTGGGGGCAGAAAATCGGTAAAAACACTAACTTTGGATGCGTATATCTCGAGAACCAGATATCGTAGAAGGTTCTGGTTTTCAGTTTTGGAAAGCTCTGGAGAAACTCTTTCAATTTCTGTTTTTTTTTGCCTCATACAAGGCATGGATTCCGAAATACCGCCATCCAAAGACAATAAGGTAGGTAGATAGGGCAGAAAACACTTTGAATGCGAATATTTTCTCAACCAGATCATGAACAAAAATTTTGCTTGCATGTGTTTATAGGAATTGAATAGACCTTTCCAAAAACGCATGGCACGATTTATTTCATTAACTTTGAAAAAAAAATTAATTTTTGTTTGAAGAAAACGGCATGGGGTTAGTCCATGCTTTTCTTCGAAATCCATGAAAAATTTTCGTGATGAAATGTTTACATTATTGGAAAGGTGTGTTAATTTCTTATTCAGCACTGAAAACCGCAACAATTTTGAAAGCTCGGTTCCTTAGATATTCGCATCTAACGGATTGCGTTGGGGGCAGAAAATCGGTAAAAACACTAACTTTGGATGCCTATATCTCGAGAACCAGATATCGAAGAAGGTTCTGGTTTTCAGTTTTGGAAAGCTCTGGAGAATCTCTCTCGATTTCTGTTTTTTCTTGCCTCATACAAGGCATGGATTCCGAAATACCACCATCCAAAGACAATATGGTAGGTAGATAGGGCAGAAAACACTTTGAATGCGAATATTTTCTCAACCAGATCATGTACAAAAATTTTGCTTGCATGTGTTTGTAGGAATTGAATAGACCTTTCCAAAAACGCATGGCACGATTTATTTCATTAACTTTGAAAAAAAATTCATTTTTGTTTGAAGAAAACGGCATGGGGTTAGTCCATGCTTTTCTTCGAAATCCATGAAAAATGTTCGTGATGAAATGTTTACATTATTGGAAAGGTGTGTTAATTTCTTATTCAGCACTGAAAACCGCAACAATTTTGAAAGCTCGGTTCCTTAGATATTCGCATCTAACGGATTGCGTTGGGGGCAGAAAATCGGTAAAAATACTAACTTTGGATGCCTATATCTCGAGAACCAGATATCGAAGAAGGTTCTGGTTTTCAGTTTTGGAAAGCTCTAGAGAATCTCTTTCTTTTTCTTGCCTCCTACAGGGCATGGATTCCGAAATACCGCCAACCAAAGACAATAAGGTAGGTAGATAGGGCAGAAAACACTTTGAATGCGAATATTTTCTCAACCAGATCATGAACAAAAATTTTGCTTGCATGTGCTCATAGGAATTGAATAGACCTTTCCAAAAACACATGGCAAGATTTATTTCATTAACTTTGAAAAAAAATTAATTTTTGTTTGAAGAAAACGGCAAGGGGTTAGTCCATGCTTTTCTTCGAAATCCATGAAAAATTTTCGTGATGAAATGTTTACATTATTGCAAAGGTGTATTAGTTTTTTATTCAGCACTGAAAACCGCAACAATTTTGAAAGCTCGGTTCCTTAGATATTCGCATCTAACGGATTGCGTTGGGGGCAGAAAATCGATAAAAACACTAACTTTGGATGCGTATATCTCGAGAACCAGATATCGTAGAATGTTCTGGTTTTCAGTTTTGGAAAGCTCCGGAGAATTTCTCTCGATTTCTGTTTTTTCTTGCCTCATACAAGGCATGGATTCCAAAATACCGCCATCCAAAGACAATAAGGTAGGTAGATAGGGCAGAAAACACTTTGAATGCGAATATTTTCTCAACCAGATCATGAACAAAAATTTTGCTATGTGTTCATAGGAATTGAATAGACCTTTCCAAAAACGCATGGCACGATTTATTTCATTAACTTTGAAAAAAAATTAATTTTTGTTTGAAGAAAACGGCAAGGGGTTAGTCCATGCTTTTCTTCGAAATCCATGAAAAATTTTCGTGATGAAATGTTTACATTATTGGAAAGGTGTGTTTATTTCTTATTCAGCACTGAAAACCGCAACAATTTTGAAAGCTCGGTTCCTTAGATATTCGCATCTAACGGATTGCGTTGGGGGCAGAAAATCGGTAAAAACACTAACTTTGGATGCGTATATCTCGAGAACCAGATATCTTAGAAGGTTCTGGTTTTCAGTTTTGGAAAGCTCTGGAGAATCTCTCTCGATTTCTGTTTTTTCTTGCCTCATACATTGCTTGGATTCCGAAATACCGCCATCCAAAGACAATAAGGTAGGTAGATAGGGCAGAAAATACTTTGAATGCGAATATTTTCTCAACCAGATCATGAACAAAAATTTTGCTTGCATGTGTTTATAGGAATTGAATAGACCTTTCCAAAAACGCATGGCACGATTTATTTCATTAACTTTGAAAAAAAATTCATTTTTGTTTGAAGAAAACGGCAAGGGGTTAGGTTAGGTTAGGTTAAGGTGGCTGCCAGGAAAACTACTGACACACTTAGGCCAGAATAGGCCCATTGTGATACCATATAAAGATTGCAAGATGACCCTTCCTAATTAAACCAATTGGAGCTTTTAATAAAGCGATGGAGACTGTGAATGACGATTTTATTTAAATCACTGGGATCGTCAAAGAAAAAATTTCCTAAGTATATTTTACGTCTTTGAGAAAGAGCAGGGCATGAACAGAGAAGGTGTGGGAAAGTTTCTTCCTCCTCCTCGGCCGTGCAGCTTCTGCATAAGTCATTTGAAAGAACGCCTAGTCTATTGGCGTGTTTGCCTATGAGGCAGTGTCCAGTAATGACACCAATTGTGGAGCTAATATGCAATCTTCTTAGAGATAACAAACATTTCGAACGCTTCGGATCCAGTTTTGGCCAGATCTGTTTCGTCGCCAGACAAGTAGTGATACCTGTCCATCTGCTGTTTGTCATCAACATGGAATCTTGCTTAAGCATAATTTTACAAGTAGCGATTGGTATTCCAATATTCACCCTGTCAGGTAATATTGGTGTAATAGTTCCCTTCCTGGCGAGTTCATCGGCTTTACAGTTTCCTGGAATATCTCTGTGTCCTGGCACCCAGAAAAGGTGAATGTTGAACTGTTCTGCCATCTCCATTAGAGACGATCGACAATTTCGGGCAGTTACGGAGTTTGTAGAAAACGGCAAGGGGTTGGTCCATGCTTTTCTTCGAAATCCATGAAAAATTTTCGTGATGAAATGTTTACATTATTGGAAAGTGTATTAGTTTTTTATTCAGCACTGAAAACCGCAACAATTTTGAAAGCTCGGTTCCTTAGATATTCGCATCTAACGGATTGCGTTGGGGGCAGAAAATCGGTAAAAACACTAACTTTGGATGCGTATATCTCGAGAACCAGATATCGTAGAAGGTTCTGGTTCTCAGTTTTGGAAAGCTCTGGAGAATCTCTCTCGATTTCTGTTTTTTTTTTGCCTCATACAAGGCATGGATTCCGAAATACCGCCATCCAAAGACAGTAAGGTAGGTAGATAGGGCAGAAAACACTTTGAATGCGAATATTTTCTCAACCAGATCATGTACAAAAATTTTGCTTGCATGTGTTTATAGGAATTCAATAGACCTTTCCAAAAACGCATGGCAAGATTTATTTCATTAACTTTGAAAAAAAATTCATTTTTGTTTGAAGAAAACGGCAAGGGGTTAGTCCATGCTTTTCTTCGAAATCAATGAATTGTGATGAAATGTTTACATTATTGGAAAGGTGTGTTAATTTCTTATTCAGCACTGAAAACCGCAACAATTTTGAAAGCTCGGTTCCTTAGATATTCGCATCTAACGGATTGCGTTGGGGGCAGAAAATCGGTAAAAACACTAACTTTGGATGCGTATATCTCGAGAACCAGATATCATAGAAGGTTCTGGTTTTCAGTTTTAGAAAGCTCTTGAGAATTTCTCTCGATTTCTGTTTTTTCATGCCTCATACAAGGCATGGATTCCGAAATACCGCCATCCAAAGACAGTAAGGTAGGTAGATAGGGCAGAAAACACTTTGAATGCGAATATTTTCTCAACCAGATCATGTACAAAAATTTTGCTTGCATGTGTTTATAGGAATTGAATAGACCTTTCCATGGCACGATTTATTTCATTAACTTTGAAAAAAAATTCATTTTTGTTTGAAGAAAACGGCAAGGGGTTAGTCCATGCTTTTCTTCGAAATCCATGAAAAATGTTCGTGATGAAATGTTTACATCATTGGAAAGGTGTATTAGTTTTTTATTCAGCACTGAAAACCGCAACAATTTTGAAAGCTCGGTTCCTTAGATATTCGCATCTAACGGATTGCGTTGGGGGCAGAAAATCGGTAAAAACACTAAATTTGGATGCGTATATCTCGAGAACCAGATATCGAAGAAGCTTCTGGTTTTCAGTTTTGGAAAGCTCTGGAGAATCTCTCTCGATTTCTGTTTTTTCTTGCCTCATACAAGGCATGGATTCCGAAATACCGCCATCCAAAGACAATAAGGTAGGGAGATAGGGCAGAAAACACTTTGAATGCGAATATTTTCTCAACCAGATCATGTACAAAAATTTTGGTTACATGTGTTCATAGGAATTGAATAGACTTTTCCAAAAACGCATGGCACGATTTATTTCATTAACTTTGAAAAAAATTCATTTTTGTTTGAAGAAAACGGCAAGGGGTTAGTCCATGCTTTTCTTCGAAATCCATGAAAAATGTTCGTGATGAAATGTTTACATCATTGGAAAGGTGTATTAGTTTTTTATTCAGCACTGAAAACCGCAACAATTTTGAAAGCTCGGTTCCTTAGATATTCGCATCTAACGGATTGCGTTGGGGGCAGAAAATCGGTAAAAACACTAAATTTGGATGCGTATATCTCGAGAACCAGATATCGAAGAAGCTTCTCGTTTTCAGTTTTGGAAAGCTCTGGAGAATCTCTCTCGATTTCTGTTTTTTCTTGCCTCATACAAGGCATGGATTCCGAAATACCGCCATCCAAAGACAGTAAGGTAGGTAGATAGGGCACCCAAGTAACAATTTTAGCTCTTCAAATGCTTTAACAGCGTTTTTAGAGCAAATCTTAAAGCTCTTTGATTTCAAAAGAAGCTCCAGATGCGCTTCTAAAGCAAGTGTAAAGCATGCTTACAGCAAATTCATTGAGTTTGAGAGCTAATTTTTGCTCGAAGCCAGCTCTTTGTCAGTGGCTAGTATAGCTTTGAAGCTCTTTGGTTCATGATTCAGATATCTTTAAAGCAACATTTTTGACAGCACTTTGTTTGTATTAGTTTAGATAATACAAATGATAAATTAAAATAATATTAGGGAGATGTATTTCATGTGTGTGATAGTAGTAATCGAAAAGGTCATGTGATGTCGTGGAAATTAATTAAATATTCGCAGAGAAAATGTCATAGTGAGAAATAAAATTAATATTAATGAGTGCCATGTAAGTGATTTTTTAGTGCGCGTTTAGTTTTATCACAATTGTACTGAAGGTACCTCGAAAAATAACAACGCGCCTTCGAAATTATTTATTTTACGCTGTGAAATATTTAAAAAAGTTTACCTAAACAATGTAAAAAGTTGATAAATAAATTTAATAAATCATGAAATTAAATATTTTTGTTTTCATTGCAATATTTTATTGTGTTTTTGTTGAAAGGAAAGATTTTGCATTCGTTTAAATAAATAAAGAAAAATTATTCAATGATTTTTTTTTTTCGTCGCCATAGTTTTTATTATGAACATAGTTTGTCTTCAACCGAGCTCTTCTAGAGCTAGTTTCCACAAAATGAGAGTTTTACGTTCAGTACTTAAAAAGTAGGGTGTTCGGAAAATGAAAGTCATTCGCTAATTCTAATTTCTGGAAAAAAATTCTTGTTTATTTAAATTCTATTCAACAACGTAAGCAAGTACTTTTGCGACTCAGCCATAGATTTAATATTATTTAAAAAAAATTTTAAGTAAACTGTTTAATTGATTTTAATAAAAAAAAATGTGAATTTAGCATCTTATTTGATATTTGTGGAGCATACTCGGTATTCACCAGAAAGTGAAAGGAATACATTTATTTTCTAGTTTTGGTTTTATTTTTTCCTGTTGAAGTCATGGCTATTATATTTTATTGTGGAACACCCTAATATTGAGTAGTAGTATTTTATTTGAGAGAGGTTTAGTATTAAGCTCTATAGTCGATTTGCTGTAGCTCTATCGAGTCTTCACATTTCCCAATGCTCAGAGATAGATTTTATAATGCTCAGAGAGATTTCAAGCGCATGCGCTAGTGTTAACTTCACAAGAGTTTGTGTGAAAGTATTAGTAATTAAACTCTACAGCCGTTTCTTGTGTAGCTTTTGAAATGCTATTTTTTGACATTTCTATAAAGTCATGCGTTAGTATTTTGAACATGAAATTAAGCAGCTCTACAATGCTTCTTTATGAGCTGATATCAATAGTTAGCTCGTTTAAAAAACGTTGAACGTTATTAAAGAGCTATTTTTAAATCGTGAGTCGTTATAAAATTAAAAGAGCTAAAAGTGTTCTGAAACTTCGATTATAGAACATCATTTTTAAATGAAATGTAGGGAGCTGTGCAATAATCTATTTAAGAGCTTAAGCCTTGGATTTCACTGCTTACAAGCTGCTAAAGAACAGTTTTGCTCCTATTAGCTCCAACGATGTAACTTGGGCAGAAAACACTTTGAATGCGAATATTTTCTCAACCAGATCATGTACAAAAATTTTGCTTGCATGTGTTTATAGGAATTCAATAGACCTTTCCAAAAACGCATGGCAAGATTTATTTCATTAACTTTGAAAAAAAATTCATTTTTGTTTGAAGAAAACGGCAAGGGGTTAGTCCATGCTTTTCTTCGAAATCAATGAATTGTGATGAAATGTTTACATTTTTGGAAAGGTGTGTTAATTTCTTATTCAGCACTGAAAACCGCAACAATTTTGAAAGCTCGGTTCCTTAGATATTCGCATCTAACGGATTGCGTTGGGGGCAGAAAATCGGTAAAAACACTAACTTTGGATGCGTATATCTCGAGAACCAGATATCGTAGAAGGTTCTGGAGAATCTCTCTCGATTTCTGTTTTTTTTTTTTGCCTCATACAAGGCATGGATTCCGAAATACCGCCATCCAAAGACAGTAAGGTAGGTAGATAGGGCAGAAAACACTTTGAATGGGAATATTTTCTCAACCAGATCATGTACAAAAATTTTGCTTGCATGTGTTTATAGGAATTGAATAGACCTTTCCAAAAACACATGGCACGATTTATTTCATTAACTTTGAAAAAAAAATTCATTTTTGTTTGAAGAAAACGGCAAGGGGTTAGTCCATGCTTTTCTTCGAAATCCATGAAAAATTTTCGTGATGAAATGTTTACATTATTGGAAAGGTGTGTTAATTTCTTATTCAGCACTGAAAACCGCAACAATTTTGAAAGCTCGGTTCCTTAGATATTCGCATCTAACGGATTGCGTTGGGGGCAGAAAATCGGTAAAAACACTAACTTTGGATGCGTATATCTCGAGAACCAGATATCATAGAAGGTTGTGGTTTTCAGTTTTGGAAAGCTCTGGAGAATTTCTCTCGATTTCTGTTTTTTTCATGCCTCATACAAGGCATGGATTCCGAAATACCGCCATCCAAAGACAATAAGGTAGGTAGATAGGGCAGAAAACACTTTGAATGCGAATATTTTCTCAACCAGATCATGAACAAAAATTTTGCTTGCATGTGCTTATAGAATTGAATAGACCTTTCCAAAAACGCATGGCACGATTTATTTCATTAACTTTGAAAAAAAATTCATTTTTATTTGAAGAAAACGGCAAGGGGTTAGTCCATGCTTTTCTTCGAAATCCATGAACAATTTTCGTGATGAAATGTTTACATTATTGGAAAGTGTATTAGTTTTTTATTCAGCACTGAAAACCGCAACAATTTTGAAAGCTCGGTTCCTTAGATATTCGCATCTAACGGATTGCGTTGGGGGCAGAAAATCGGTAAAAACACTAAATTTGGATGCGTATATCTCGAGAACCAGATATCGTAGAAGGTTCTGGTTTTCATTTTTGGAAAGCTCTGGAGAATCTCTCTCGATTTCTGTTTTTTTTTTGCCTCATACAAGGCATGGATTCCGAAATACCGCCATCCAAAGACAGTAAGGTAGGTAGATAGGGCAGAAAACACTTTGAATGCGAATATTTTCTCAACCAGATCATGTACAAAAATTTTGCTTGCATGTGCTTATAGAATTGAATAGACCTTTCCAAAAACGCATGGCACGATTTATTTCATTAACTTTGAAAAAAAAAATCATTTTTGTTTGAAGAAAACGGCAAGGGGTTAGTCCATGCTTTTCTTCGAAATCCATGAAAAATTTTCGTGATGAAATGTTTACATTATTGGAAAGGTGCGTTAATTTCTTATTCAGCACTGAAAACCGCAACAATTTTGAAAGCTCGGTTCCTTAGATATTCGCATCTAACGGATTGCGTTGGGGCAGAAAATCGGTAAAAACACTAAATTTGGATGCGTATATCTCGAGAACCAGATATTGTAGAAGGTTCTGGTTTTCAGTTTTGGAAAGCTCTGGAGAATCTCTCTCAATTCCTGTTTTTTTTTTGCCTCATACAAGGCATGGATTCCGAAATACCGCCATCCAAAGACAATAAGGTAGGTAGATAGGGCAGAAAACACTTTGAATGCGAATATTTTCTCAACCAGATCATGAACAAAAATTTTGCTTGCATGTGTTTATAGGAATTGAATAGACCTTTCCAAAAACACATGCCACGATTTATTTCATTAACTTTGAAAAAAAAATTCATTTTTGTTTGAAGAAAACGGCAAGGGGTTAGTCCATGCTTTTCTTCGAAATCCATGAAAAATTTTCGTGATGAAATGTTTACATTATTGGAAAGGTGTGTTAATTTCTTATTCAGCACTGAAAACCGCAACAATTTTGAAAGCTCGGTTCCTTAGATATTCGCATCTAACGGATTGCGTTGGGGGCAGAAAATCGGTAAAAACACTAACTTTGGATGCGTATATCTCGAGAACCAGATATCATAGAAGGTTCTGGTTTTCAGTTTTGGAAAGCTCTGGAGAATTTCTCTCGATTTCTGTTTTTTCATGCCTCATACAAGGCATGGATTCCGAAATACCGCCATCCAAAGACAATAAGGTAGGTAGATAGGGCAGAAAACACTTTGAATGCGAATATTTTCTCAACCAGATCTAGAACAAAAATTTTGCTTGCATGTGCTTATAGAATTGAATAGACCTTTCCAAAAACGCATGGCACGATTTATTTCATTAACTTTGAAAAAAAATTCATTTTTATTTGAAGAAAACGGCAAGGGGTTAGTCCATGCTTTTCTTCGAAATCCATGAACAATTTTCGTGATGAAATGTTTACATTATTGGAAAGTGTATTAGTTTTTTATTCAGCACTGAAAACCGCAACAATTTTGAAAGCTCGGTTCCTTAGATATTCGCATCTAACGGATTGCGTTGGGGGCAGAAAATCGGTAAAAACACTAACTTTGGATGCGTATATCTCGAGAACCAGATATCATAGAAGGTTCTGGTTTTCAGTTTTGGAAAGCTCTGGAGAATCTCTCTCGATTTCTGTTTTTTTTTGCCTCATACAAGGCATGGATTCCGAAATACCGCCATCCAAAGTCAGTAAGGTAGGTAGATAGGGCAGAAAACACTTTGAATGCGAATATTTTCTCAACCAGATCATGTACAAAAATTTTGCTTGCATGTGTTTATAGGAATTCAATAGACCTTTTCAAAAACGCATGGCAAGATTTATTTCATTAACTTTGAAAAAAAATTAATTTTTGTTTGAAGAAAACGGCAAGGGGTTAGTCCATGCTTTTCTTCGAAATCCATGACAAATTTTCGTGATGAAATGTTTACATTATTGGAAAGGTGTGTTAATTTCTTATTCAGCACTGAAAACCGCAACAATTTTGAAAGCTCGGTTCCTTAGATATTCGCATCTAACGGATTGCGTTGGGGGCAGAAAATCGGTAAAAACACTAACTTTGGATGCGTATATCTCGAGAACCAGATATCGTAGAAGGTTCTGATTTTCAGTTTTGGAAAGCTCTGGAGAATCTCTCTCAATTTCTGTTTTTTTTGCCTCATACAAGGCATGGATTCCGAAATACCGCCATCCAAAGACAATAAGGTAGGTAGATAGGGCAGAAAACACTTTGAATGCGAATATTTTCTCAACCAGATCATGAACAAAAATTTTGCTTGCATGTGCTTATAGAATTGAATAGACCTTTCCAAAAACGCATGGCACGATTTATTTCATTAACTTTGAAAAAAAATTCATTTTTGTTTGAAGAAAACGGCACGGGGTTAGTCCATGCTTTTCTTCGAAATCCATGAACAATTTTCGTGATGAAATGTTTACATTATTGGAAAGTGTATTAGTTTTTTATTCAGCACTGAAAACCGCAACAATTTTGAAAGCTCGGTTCCTTAGATATTCGCATCTAACGGATTGCGTTGGGGGCAGAAAATCGGTAAAAACACTAACTTTGGATGCGTATATCTCGAGAACCAGATATCGTAGAAGGTTCTGGTTTTCAGTTTTGGAAAGCTCTGGAGAATCTCTCTCGATTTCTGTTTTTTTTTGCCTCATACAAGGCATGGATTCCGAAATACCGCCATCCAAAGACAGTAAGGTAGGTAGATAGGGCAGAAAACACTTTGAATGCGAATATTTTCTCAACCAGATCATGTACAAAAATTTTGCTTGCATGTGTTTAAAGGAATTCAATAGACCTTTCCAAAAACGCATGGCAAGATTTATTTCATTAACTATGAAAAAAAATTCATTTTTGTTTGAAGAAAACGGCAAGGGGTTAGTCCATGCTTTTCTTCGAAATCAATGAATTGTGATGAAATGTTTACATTATTGGAAAGGTGTGTTAATTTCTTATTCAGCACTGAAAACCGCAACAATTTTGAAAGCTCGGTTCCTTAGATATTCGCATCTAACGGATTGCGTTGGGGGCAGAAAATCGGTAAAAACACTAACTTTGGATGCGTATATCTCGAGAACCAGATATCATAGAAGGTTCTGGTTTTCAGTTTTGGAAAGCTCTGGAGAATTTCTCTCGATTTCTGTTTTTTCATGCCTCATACAAGGCATGGATTCCGAAATACCGCCATCCAAAGACAATAAGGTAGGTAGATAGGGCAGAAAACACTTTGAATGCGAATATTTTCTCAACCAGATCATGAACAAAAATTTTGCTTGCATGTGCTTATAGAATTGAATAGACCTTTCCAAAAACGCATGGCACGATTTATTTCATTAACTTTGAAAAAAAAATTCATTTTTGTTTGAAGAAAACGGCACGGGGTTAGTCCATGCTTTTCTTCGAAATCCATGAACAATTTTCGTGATGAAATGTTTACATTATTGGAAAGTGTATTAGTTTTTTATTCAGCACTGAAAACCGCAACAATTTTGAAAGCTCGGTTCCTTAGATATTCGCATCTAACGGATTGCGTTGGGGGCAGAAAATCGGTAAAAACACTAACTTTGGATGCGTATATCTCGAGAACCAGATATCGTAGAAGGTTCTGGTTTTCAGTTTTGGAAAGCTCTGGAGAATCTCTCTTTTTTTTGCCTCATACAAGGCATGGATTCCGAAATACCGCCATCCAAAGACAATAAGGTAGGTAGATAGGGCAGAAAACACTTTGAATGCGAATATTTTCTCAACCAGATCATGAACAAAAATTTTGCTTGCATGTGCTTATAGAATTGAATAGACCTTTCCAAAAACGCATGGCACGATTTATTTCATTAACTTTGAAAAAAAATTCATTTTTGTTTGAAGAAAACGGCAAGGGGTTAGTCCATGCTTTTCTTCGAAATCCATGAACAATTTTCGTGATGAAATGTTTACATTATTGGAAAGTGTATTAGTTTTTTATTCAGCACTGAAAACCGCAACAATTTTGAAAGCTCGGTTCCTTAGATATTCGCATCTAACGGATTGCGTTGGGGGCAGAAAATCGGTAAAAACACTAACTTTGGATGCGTATATCTCGAGAACCAGATATCGTAGAAGGTTCTGGTTTTCAGTTTTGGAAAGCTCTGGAGAATCTCTCTTTTTTTTGCCTCATACAAGGCATGGATTCCGAAATACCGCCATCCAAAGACAATAAGGTAGGTAGATAGGGCAGAAAACACTTTGAATGCGAATATTTTCTCAACCAGATCATGTACAAAAATTTTGGTTACATGTGTTCATAGGAATTGAATAGACTTTTCCAAAAACGCATGGCACGATTTATTTCATTAACTTTGAAAAAAAAATTCATTTTTGTTTGAAGAAAACGGCAAGGAGTTAGTCCATGCTTTTCTTCGAAATCCATGAACAATTTTCGTGATGAAATGTTTACATTATTGGAAAGTGTATTAGTTTTTTATTCAGCACTGAAAACCGCAACAATTTTGAAAGCTCGGTTCCTTAGATATTCGCATCTAACGGATTGCGTTGGGGGCAGAAAATCGGTAAAAACACTAACTTTGGATGCGTATATCTCGAGAACCAGATATCGTAGAAGGTTCTGGTTTTCAGTTTTGGAAAGCTCTGGAGAATCTCTCTCGATTTCTGTTTTTTTTTGCCCATACAAGGCATGTATTCCGAAATACCGCCATCCAAAGACAGTAAGGTAGGTAGATAGGGCAGAAAACACTTTGAATGCGAATATTTTCTCAACCAGATCATGTACAAAAATTTTGCTTGCATGTGTTTATAGGAATTCAATAGACCTTTCCAAAAACGCATGGCAAGATTTATTTCATTAACTTTGAAAAAAATTCATTTTTGTTTGAAGAAAACGGCAAGGGGTTAGTCCATGCTTTTCTTCGAAATCAATGAATTGTGATGAAATGTTTACATTATTGGAAAGGTGTGTTAATTTCTTATTCAGCACTGAAAACCGCAACAATTTTGAAAGCTCGGTTCCTTAGATATTCGCATCTAACGGATTGCGTTGGGGGCAGAAAATCGGTAAAAACACTAACTTTGGATGCGTATATCTCGAGAACCAGATATCGTAGAAGGTTCTGGTTTTCAGTTTTGGAAAGCTCTGGAGAATCTCTCTCAATTTCTGTCTTTTTTTTGCCTCATACAAGGCATGGATTCCGAAATACCGCCATCCAAAGACAATAAGGTAGGTAGATAGGGCAGAAAACACTTTGAATGCGAATATTTTCTCAACCAGATCATGAACAAAAATTTTGCTTGCATGTGCTTATAGAATTGAATAGACCTTTCCAAAAACGCATGGCACGATTTATTTCATTAACTTTGAAAAAAAATTCATTTTTGTTTGAAGAAAACGGCAAGGGGTTAGTCCATGCTTTTCTTCGAAATCCATGAACAATTTTCGTGATGAAATGTTTACATTATTGGAAAGTGTATTAGTTTTTTATTCAGCACTGAAAACCGCAACAATTTTGAAAGCTCGGTTCCTTAGATATTCGCATCTAACGGATTGCGTTGGGGGCAGAAAATCGGTAAAAACACTAACTTTGGATGCGTATATCTCGAGAACCAGATATCGTAGAAGGTTCTGGTTTTCAGTTTTGGAAAGCTCTGGAGAATCTCTCTTTTTTTTGCCTCATACAAGGCATGGATTCCGAAATACCGCCATCCAAAGACAATAAGGTAGGTAGATAGGGCAGAAAACACTTTGAATGCGAATATTTTCTCAACCAGATCATGTACAAAAATTTTGGTTACATGTGTTCATAGGAATTGAATAGACTTTTCCAAAAACGCATGGCACGATTTATTTCATTAACTTTGAAAAAAAAATTCATTTTTGTTTGAAGAAAACGGCAAGGAGTTAGTCCATGCTTTTCTTCGAAATCCATGAACAATTTTCGTGATGAAATGTTTACATTATTGGAAAGTGTATTAGTTTTTTATTCAGCACTGAAAACCGCAACAATTTTGAAAGCTCGGTTCCTTAGATATTCGCATCTAACTGATTGCGTTGGGGGCAGAAAATCGGTAAAAACACTAACTTTGGATGCGTATATCTCGAGAACCAGATATCGTAGAAGGTTCTGGTTTTCAGTTTTGGAAAGCTCTGGAGAATCTCTCTCGATTTCTGTTTTTTTTTGCCCATACAAGGCATGTATTCCGAAATACCGCCATCCAAAGACAGTAAGGTAGGTAGATAGGGCAGAAAACACTTTGAATGCGAATATTTTCTCAACCAGATCATGTACAAAAATTTTGCTTGCATGTGTTTATAGGAATTCAATAGACCTTTCCAAAAACGCATGGCAAGATTTATTTCATTAACTTTGAAAAAAATTCATTTTTGTTTGAAGAAAACGGCAAGGGGTTAGTCCATGCTTTTCTTCGAAATCAATGAATTGTGATGAAATGTTTACATTATTGGAAAGGTGTGTTAATTTCTTATTCAGCACTGAAAACCGCAACAATTTTGAAAGCTCGGTTCCTTAGATATTCGCATCTAACGGATTGCGTTGGGGGCAGAAAATCGGTAAAAACACTAACTTTGGATGCGTATATCTCGAGAACCAGATATCGTAGAAGGTTCTGGTTTTCAGTTTTGGAAAGCTCTGGAGAATCTCTCTCGATTTCTGTTTTTTTTTTTGCCTCATACAAGGCATGGATTCCGAAATACCGCCATCCAAAGACAGTAAGGTAGGTAGATAGGGCAGAAAACACTTTGAATGCGAATATTTTCTCAACCAGATCATGTACAAAAATTTTGCTTGCATGTGTTTATAGGAATTCAATAGACCTTTCCAAAAACGCATGGCAAGATTTATTTCATTAACTTTGAAAAAAAATTCATTTTTGTTTGAAGAAAACGGCAAGGGGTTAGTCCATGCTTTTCTTCGAAATCAATGAATTGTGATGAAATGTTTACATTATTGGAAAGGTGTGTTAATTTCTTATTCAGCACTGAAAACCGCAACAATTTTAAAAGCTCGGTTCCTTAGATATTCGCATCTAACGGATTGCGTTGGGGGCAGAAAATCGGTAAAAACACTAACTTTGGATGCGTATATCTCGAGAACCAGATATCATAGAAGGTTCTGGTTTTCAGTTTTGGAAAGCTCTGGAGAATTTCTCTCGATTTCTGTTTTTTCATGCCTCATACAAGGCATGGATTCCGAAATACCGCCATCCAAAGACAATAAGGTAGGTAGATAGGGCAGAAAACACTTTGAATGCGAATATTTTCTCAACCAGATCATGAACAAAAATTTTGCTTGCATGTGCTTATAGAATTGAATAGACCTTTCCAAAAACGCATGGCACGATTTATTTCATTAACTTTGAAAAAAAATTCATTTTTGTTTGAAGAAAACGGCACGGGGTTAGTCCATGCTTTTCTTCGAAATCCATGAACAATTTTCGTGATGAAATGTTTACATTATTGGAAAGTGTATTAGTTTTTTATTCAGCACTGAAAACCGCAACAATTTTGAAAGCTCGGTTCCTTAGATATTCGCATCTAACGGATTGCGTTGGGGGCAGAAAATCGGTAAAAACACTAACTTTGGATGCGTATATCTCGAGAACCAGATATCGTAGAAGGTTCTGGTTTTCAGTTTTGGAAAGCTCTGGAGAATCTCTCTTTTTTTTGCCTCATACAAGGCATGGATTCCGAAATACCGCCATCCAAAGACAATAAGGTAGGTAGATAGGGCAGAAAACACTTTGAATGCGAATATTTTCTCAACCAGATCATGTACAAAAATTTTGGTTACATGTGTTCATAGGAATTGAATAGACTTTTCCAAAAACGCATGGCACGATTTATTTCATTAACTTTGAAAAAAAAATTCATTTTTGTTTGAAGAAAACGGCAAGGAGTTAGTCCATGCTTTTCTTCGAAATCCATGAACAATTTTCGTGATGAAATGTTTACATTATTGGAAAGTGTATTAGTTTTTTATTCAGCACTGAAAACCGCAACAATTTTGAAAGCTCGGTTCCTTAGATATTCGCATCTAACGGATTGCGTTGGGGGCAGAAAATCGGTAAAAACACTAACTTTGGATGCGTATATCTCGAGAACCAGATATCGTAGAAGGTTCTGGTTTTCAGTTTTGGAAAGCTCTGGAGAATCTCTCTCGATTTCTGTTTTTTTTTGCCCATACAAGGCATGTATTCCGAAATACCGCCATCCAAAGACAGTAAGGTAGGTAGATAGGGCAGAAAACACTTTGAATGCGAATATTTTCTCAACCAGATCATGTACAAAAATTTTGCTTGCATGTGTTTATAGGAATTCAATAGACCTTTCCAAAAACGCATGGCAAGATTTATTTCATTAACTTTGAAAAAAATTCATTTTTGTTTGAAGAAAACGGCAAGGGGTTAGTCCATGCTTTTCTTCGAAATCAATGAATTGTGATGAAATGTTTACATTATTGGAAAGGTGTGTTAATTTCTTATTCAGCACTGAAAACCGCAACAATTTTGAAAGCTCGGTTCCTTAGATATTCGCATCTAACGGATTGCGTTGGGGGCAGAAAATCGGTAAAAACACTAACTTTGGATGCGTATATCTCGAGAACCAGATATCGTAGAAGGTTCTGGTTTTCAGTTTTGGAAAGCTCTGGAGAATCTCTCTCGATTTCTGTTTTTTTTTTTGCCTCATACAAGGCATGGATTCCGAAATACCGCCATCCAAAGACAGTAAGGTAGGTAGATAGGGCAGAAAACACTTTGAATGCGAATATTTTCTCAACCAGATCATGTACAAAAATTTTGCTTGCATGTGTTTATAGGAATTCAATAGACCTTTCCAAAAACGCATGGCAAGATTTATTTCATTAACTTTGAAAAAAAATTCATTTTTGTTTGAAGAAAACGGCAAGGGGTTAGTCCATGCTTTTCTTCGAAATCAATGAATTGTGATGAAATGTTTACATTATTGGAAAGGTGTGTTAATTTCTTATTCAGCACTGAAAACCGCAACAATTTTAAAAGCTCGGTTCCTTAGATATTCGCATCTAACGGATTGCGTTGGGGGCAGAAAATCGGTAAAAACACTAACTTTGGATGCGTATATCTCGAGAACCAGATATCATAGAAGGTTCTGGTTTTCAGTTTTGGAAAGCTCTGGAGAATTTCTCTCGATTTCTGTTTTTTCATGCCTCATACAAGGCATGGATTCCGAAATACCGCCATCCAAAGACAATAAGGTAGGTAGATAGGGCAGAAAACACTTTGAATGCGAATATTTTCTCAACCAGATCATGAACAAAAATTTTGCTTGCATGTGCTTATAGAATTGAATAGACCTTTCCAAAAACGCATGGCACGATTTATTTCATTAACTTTGAAAAAAAATTCATTTTTGTTTGAAGAAAACGGCACGGGGTTAGTCCATGCTTTTCTTCGAAATCCATGAACAATTTTCGTGATGAAATGTTTACATTATTGGAAAGTGTATTAGTTTTTTATTCAGCACTGAAAACCGCAACAATTTTGAAAGCTCGGTTCCTTAGATATTCGCATCTAACGGATTGCGTTGGGGGCAGAAAATCGGTAAAAACACTAACTTTGGATGCGTATATCTCGAGAACCAGATATCGTAGAAGGTTCTGGTTTTCAGTTTTGGAAAGCTCTGGAGAATTTCTCTTTTTTTTGCCTCATACAAGGCATGTATTCCGAAATACCGCCATCCAAAGACAGTAAGGTAGGTAGATAGGGCAGAAAACACTTTGAATGCGAATATTTTCTCAACCAGATCATGTACAAAAATTTTGGTTACATGTGTTCATAGGAATTGAATAGACTTTTCCAAAAACGCATGGCACGATTTATTTCATTAACTTTGAAAAAAAAATTCATTTTTGTTTGAAGAAAACGGCAAGGAGTTAGTCCATGCTTTTCTTCGAAATCCATGCAAAATTTTCGTGATGAAATGTTTACATTATTGGAAAGTGTATTAGTTTTTTATTCAGCACTGAAAACCGCAACAATTTTGAAAGCTCGGTTCCTTAGATATTCGCATCTAACGGATTGCGTTGGGGGCAGAAAATCGGTAAAAACACTAACTTTGGATGCGTATATCTCGAGAACCAGATATCGTAGAAGGTTCTGGTTTTCAGTTTTGGAAAGCTCTGGAGAATCTCTCTCGATTTCTGTTTTTTTTTGCCCATACAAGGCATGTATTCCGAAATACCGCCATCCAAAGACAGTAAGGTAGGTAGATAGGGCAGAAAACACTTTGAATGCGAATATTTTCTCAACCAGATCATGTACAAAAATTTTGCTTGCATGTGTTTATAGGAATTCAATAGACCTTTCCAAAAACGCATGGCAAGATTTATTTCATTAACTTTGAAAAAAAATTCATTTTTGTTTGAAGAAAACGGCAAGGGGTTAGTCCATGCTTTTCTTCGAAATCAATGAATTGTGATGAAATGTTTACATTATTGGAAAGGTGTGTTAATTTCTTATTCAGCACTGAAAACCGCAACAATTTTGAAAGCTCGGTTCCTTAGATATTCGCATCTAACGGATTGCGTTGGGGGCAGAAAATCGGTAAAAACACTAACTTTGGATGCGTATATCTCGAGAACCAGATATCGTAGAAGGTTCTGGTTTTCAGTTTTGGAAAGCTCTGGAGAATTTCTCTCGATTTCTGTTTTTTCATGCCTCATACAAGGCATGGATTCCGAAATACCGCCATCCAAAGACAATAAGGTAGGTAGATAGGGCAGAAAACACTTTGAATGCGAATATTTTCTCAACCAGATCATGAACAAAAATTTTGCTTGCATGTGCTTATAGAATTGAATAGACCTTTCCAAAAACGCATGGCACGATTTATTTCATTAACTTTGAAAAAAAATTCATTTTTGTTTGAAGAAAACGGCACGGGGTTAGTCCATGCTTTTCTTCGAAATCCATGAACAATTTTCGTGATGAAATGTTTACATTATTGGAAAGTGTATTAGTTTTTTATTCAGCACTGAAAACCGCAACAATTTTGAAAGCTCGGTTCCTTAGATATTCGCATCTAACGGATTGCGTTGGGGGCAGAAAATCGGTAAAAACACTAACTTTGGATGCGTATATCTCGAGAACCAGATATCGTAGAAGGTTCTGGTTTTCAGTTTTGGAAAGCTCTGGAGAATCTCTCTTTTTTTTGCCTCATACAAGGCATGGATTCCGAAATACCGCCATCCAAAGACAGTAAGGTAGGTAGATAGGGCAGAAAACACTTTGAATGCGAATATTTTCTCAACCAGATCATGTACAAAAATTTTGCTTGCATGTGTTTATAGGAATTCAATAGACCTTTCCAAAAACGCATGGCAAGATTTATTTCATTAACTTTGAAAAAAAATTCATTTTTGTTTGAAGAAAACGGCAAGGGGTTAGTCCATGCTTTTCTTCGAAATCAATGAATTGTGATGAAATGTTTACATTATTGGAAAGGTGTGTTAATTTCTTATTCAGCACTGAAAACCGCAACAATTTTGAAAGCTCGGTTCCTTAGATATTCGCATCTAACGGATTGCGTTGGGGGCAGAAAATCGGTAAAAACACTAACTTTGGATGCGTATATCTCGAGAACCAGATATTATAGAAGGTTCTGGTTTTCAGTTTTGGAAAGCTCTGGAGAATTTCTCTCGATTTCTGTTTTTTCATGCCTCATACAAGGCATGGATTCCGAAATACCGCCATCCAAAGACAATAAGGTAGGTAGATAGGGCAGAAAACACTTTGAATGCGAATATTTTCTCAACCAGATCATGAACAAAAATTTTGCTTGCATGTGCTTATAGAATTGAATAGACCTTTCCAAAAACGCATGGCACGA
Organism: Dasysyrphus tricinctus; assembly: GCA_963921185.1. Lineage (NCBI taxonomy): Eukaryota > Metazoa > Arthropoda > Insecta > Diptera > Syrphidae > Dasysyrphus > Dasysyrphus tricinctus. The sequence continues at coordinate 247,426,070 of OY992530.1, forward strand.
TTTATTTCATTAACTTTGAAAAAAAATTCATTTTTGTTTGAAGAAAACGGCACGGGGTTAGTCCATGCTTTTCTTCGAAATCCATGAACAATTTTCGTGATGAAATGTTTACATTATTGGAAAGTGTATTAGTTTTTTATTCAGCACTGAAAACCGCAACAATTTTGAAAGCTCGGTTCCTTAGATATTCGCATCTAACGGATTGCGTTGGGGGCAGAAAATCGGTAAAAACACTAACTTTGGATGCGTATATCTCGAGAACCAGATATCATAGAAGGTTCTGGTTTTCAGTTTTAGAAAGCTCTGGAGAATTTCTCTCGATTTCTGTTTTTTCATGCCTCATACAAGGCATGGATTCCGAAATACCGCCATCCAAAGACAATAAGGTAGGTAGATAGGGCAGAAAACACTTTGAATGCGAATATTTTCTCAACCAGATCATGAACAAAAATTTTGCTTGCATGTGTTTATAGGAATTGAATAGACCTTTCCAAAAACACATGGCACGATTTATTTCATTAACTTTGAAAAAAAAATTCATTTTTGTTTGAAGAAAACGGCAAGGGGTTAGTCCATGCTTTTCTTCGAAATCCATGAAAAATTTTCGTGATGAAATGTTTACATTATTGGAAAGGTGTGTTAATTTCTTATTCAGCACTGAAAACCGCAACAATTTTGAAAGCTCGGTTCCTTAGATATTCGCATCTAACGGATTGCGTTGGGGGCAGAAAATCGGTAAAAAAACTAACTTTGGATGCGTATATCTCGAGAACCAGATATCATAGAAGGTTCTGGTTTTCAGTTTTGGAAAGCTCTGGAGAATTTCTCTCGATTTCTGTTTTTTCATGCCTCATACAAGGCATGGATTCCGAAATACCGCCATCCAAAGACAATAAGGTAGGTAGATAGGGCAGAAAACACTTTGAATGCGAATATTTTCTCAACCAGATCATGAACAAAAATTTTGCTTGCATGTGCTTATAGAATTGAATAGACCTTTCCAAAAACGCATGGCACGATTTATTTCATTAACTTTGAAAAAAAATTCATTTTTGTTTGAAGAAAACGGCACGGGGTTAGTCCATGCTTTTCTTCGAAATCCATGAACAATTTTCGTGATGAAATGTTTACATTATTGGAAAGTGTATTAGTTTTTTATTCAGCACTGAAAACCGCAACAATTTTGAAAGCTCGGTTCCTTAGATATTCGCATCTAACGGATTGCGTTGGGGGCAGAAAATCGGTAAAAACACTAACTTTGGATGCGTATATCTCGAGAACCAGATATCGTAGAAGGTTCTGGTTTTCAGTTTTGGAAAGCTCTGGAGAATCTCTCTCGATTTCTGTTTTTTTTTTGCCTCATACAAGGCATGGATTCCGAAATACCGCCATCCAAAGACAGTAAGGTAGGTAGATAGGGCAGAAAACACTTTGAATGCGAATATTTTCTCAACCAGATCATGTACAAAAATTTTGCTTGCATGTGTTTATAGGAATTGAATAGACCTTTCCAAAAACATATGGCACGATTTATTTCATTAACTTTGAAAAAAAAAAATCATTTTTGTTTGAAGAAAACGGCAAGGGGTTAGTCCACGCTTTTCTTCGAAATCCATGAAAAATTTTCGTGATGAAATGTTTACATTATTGGAAAGGTGTGTTAATTTCTTATTCAGCACTGAAAACCACAACAATTTTGAAAGCTCGGTTCCTTAGATATTCGCATCTAACGGATTGCGTTGGGGGCAGAAAATCGGTAAAAACACTAAATTTGGATGCGTATATCTCGACAACAAGATATCATAGCAGATTCTGGTTTTCAGTTTTGGAAAGCTCTGGAGAATCTCTCTCGATTTCTGTTTTTTCTTGCCTCCTACAGGGCATGGATTCCGAAATACCGCCATCCAAAGACAATAAGGTAGGTAGATAGGGCAGAAAACACTTTGAATGCGAATATTTTCTCAACCAGATCATGAACAAAAATTTTGCTTGCATGTGCTTATAGAATTGAATAGACCTTTCCAAAAACGCATGGCACGATTTATTTCATTAACTTTGAAAAAAAATTCATTTTTGTTTGAAGAAAACGGCACGGGGTTAGTCCATGCTTTTCTTCGAAATCCATGAAAAATTTTCGTGATGAAATGTTTACATTATTGGAAAGTGTATTAGTTTTTTATTCAGCACTGAAAACCGCAACAATTTTGAAAGCTCGGTTCCTTAGATATTCGCATCTAACGGATTGCGTTGGGGGCAGAAAATCGGTAAAAACACTAACTTTGGATGCGTATATCTCGAGAACCAGATATCGTAGAAGGTTCTGGTTTTCAGTTTTGGAAAGCTCTGGAGAATCTCTCTCGATTTCTGTTTTTTTTTTGCCTCATACAAGGCATGGATTCCGAAATACCGCCATCCAAAGACAGTAAGGTAGGTAGATAGGGCAGAAAACACTTTGAATGCGAATATTTTCTCAACCAGATCATGTACAAAAATTTTGCTTGCATGTGTTTATAGGAATTCAATAGACCTTTCCAAAAACGCATGGCAAGATTAATTTCAATTACTTTGAAAAAAAAATTCATTTTTGTTTGAAGAAAACGGCAAGGGGTTAGTCCATGCTTTTCTTCGAAATCAATGAATTGTGATGAAATGTTTACATTATTGGAAAGGTGTGTTAATTTCTTATTCAGCACTGAAAACCGCAACAATTTTGAAAGCTCGGTTCCTTAGATATTCGCATCTAACGGATTGCGTTGGGGGCAGAAAATCGGTAAAAACACTAACTTTGGATGCGTATATCTCGAGAACCAGATATCGTAGAAGGTTCTGGTTTTCAGTTTTGGAAAGCTCTGGAGAATCTCTCTTTTTTTTGCCTCATACAAGGCATGGATTCCGAAATACCGCCATCCAAAGACAATAAGGTAGGTAGATAGGGCAGAAAACACTTTGAATGCGAATATTTTCTCAACCAGATCATGTACAAAAATTTTGCTTGCATGTGTTTATAGGAATTGAATAGACCTTTCCAAAAACATATGGCACGATTTATTTCATTAACTTTGAAAAAAAAAATCATTTTTGTTTGAAGAAAACGGCAAGGGGTTAGTCCACGCTTTTCTTCGAAATCCATGAAAAATTTTCGTGATGAAATGTTTACATTATTGGAAAGGTGTGTTAATTTCTTATTCAGCACTGAAAACCACAACAATTTTGAAAGCTCGGTTCCTTAGATATTCGCATCTAACGGATTGCGTTGGGGGCAGAAAATCGGTAAAAACACTAACTTTGGATGCGTATATCTCGAGAACCAGATATCGAAGAAGGTTCTGGTTTTCAGTTTTGGAAAGCTCTGGAGAATCTCCTTCGATTTCTGTTTTTTCTTGCCTCATACAAGGCATGGATTCCGAAATACCGCCATCCATCTTTGAATAAGGTAGGTAGATAGGGCAGAAAACACTTTGAATGCGAATATTTTCTCAACCAGATCATGTACAAAAATTTTGGTTACATGTGTTCATAGGAATTGAATAGACTTTTCCAAAAACGCATGGCACGATTTATTTCATTAACTTTGAAAAAAAATTCATTTTTGTTTGAAGAAAACGGCAAGGAGTTAGTCCATGCTTTTCTTCGAAATCCATGCAAAATTTTCGTGATGAAATGTTTACATTATTGGAAAGGTGTGTTAATTTCTTATTCAGCACTGAAAACCGCAACAATTTTGAAAGCTCGGTTCCTTAGATATTCGCATCTAACGGATTGCGTTGGGGGCAGAAAATCGGTAAAAACACTAACTTTGGATGCGTATATCTCGAGAACCAGATATCGAAGAAGGTTCTGGTTTTCAGTTTTGGAAAGCTCTGGAGAATCTCCTTCGATTTCTGTTTTTTCTTGCCTCATACAAGGCATGGATTCCGAAATACCGCCATCCATCTTTGAATAAGGTAGGTAGATAGGGCAGAAAACACTTTGAATGCGAATATTTTCTCAACCAGATCATGTACAAAAATTTTGGTTACATGTGTTCATAGGAATTGAATAGACTTTTCCAAAAACGCATGGCACGATTTATTTCATTAACTTTGAAAAAAAAATTCATTTTTGTTTGAAGAAAACGGCAAGGAGTTAGTCCATGCTTTTCTTCGAAATCCATGAACAATTTTCGTGATGAAATGTTTGCATTATTGGAAAGTGTATTAGTTTTTTATTCAGCACTGAAAACCGCAACAATTTTGAAAGCTCGGTTCCTTAGATATTCGCATCTAACGGATTGCGTTGGGGCAGAAAATCGGTAAAAACACTAACTTTGGATGCGTATATCTCGAGAACCAGATATCGTAGAAGGTTCTGGTTTTCAGTTTTGGAAAGCTCTGGAGAATCTCTCTCGATTTCTGTTTTTTTTTTGCCCCATACAAGGCATGTATTCCGAAATACCGCCATCCAAAGACAGTAAGGTAGGTAGATAGGGCAGAAAACACTTTGAATGCGAATATTTTCTCAACCAGATCATGTACAAAAATTTTGCTTGCATGTGTTTATAGGAATTCAATAGACCTTTCCAAAAACGCATGGCAAGATTTATTTCATTAACTTTGAAAAAAAATTCATTTTTGTTTGAAGAAAACGGCAAGGGGTTAGTCCATGCTTTTCTTCGAAATCAATGAATTGTGATGAAATGTTTACATTATTGGAAAGGTGTGTTAATTTCTTATTCAGCACTGAAAACCGCAACAATTTTGAAAGCTCGGTTCCTTAGATATTCGCATCTAACGGATTGCGTTGGGGGCAGAAAATCGGTAAAAACACTAACTTTGGATGCGTATATCTCGAGAACCAGATATCGTAGAAGGTTCTGGTTTTCAGTTTTGGAAAGGTCTGGAGAATCTCTCTCAATTTCTGTCTTTTTTTTGCCTCATACAAGGCATGGATTCCGAAATACCGCCATCCAAAGACAATAAGGTAGGTAGATAGGGCAGAAAACACTTTGAATGCGAATATTTTCTCAACCAGATCATGAACAAAAATTTTGCTTGCATGTGCTTATAGGAATTGAATAGACCTTTCCAAAAACACATGGCACGATTTATTTCATTAACTTTGAAAAAAAATTCATTTTTGTTTGAAGAAAACGGCAAGGGGTTAGTCCATGCTTTTCTTCGAAATCCATGAAAAATTTTCGTGATGAAATGTTTACATTATTGGAAAGGTGTGTTAATTTCTTATTCAGCACTGAAAACCGCAACAATTTTGAAAGCTCGGTTCCTTAGATATTCGCATCTAACGGATTGCGTTGGGGGCAGAAAATCGGTAAAAACACTAACTTTGGATGCGTATATCTCGAGAACCAGATATCATAGAAGGTTCTGGTTTTCAGTTTTGGAAAGCTCTGGAGAATTTCTCTCGATTTCTGTTTTTTCATGCCTCATACAAGGCCTGGATTCCGAAATACCGCCATCCAAAGACAATAAGGTAGGTAGATAGGGCAGAAAACACTTTGAATGCGAATATTTTCTCAACCAGATCATGAACAAAAATTTTGCTTGCATGTGCTTATAGGAATTGAATTGACCTTTCCAAAAACACATGGCACGATTTATTTCATTAACTTTGAAAAAAAATTCATATTTGTTTGAAGAAAACGGCAAGGGAGTCCATGCTTTTCTTCGAAATCCATGAAAAATTTTCGTGATGAAATGTTTACATTATTGGAAAGGTGTGTTAATTTCTTATTCAGCACTGAAAACCGCAACAATTTTGAAAGCTCGGTTCCTTAGATATTCGCATCTAACGGATTGCGTTGGGGGCAGAAAATCGGTAAAAACACTAACTTTGGATGCGTATATCTCGAGAACCAGATATCGAAGAAGGTTCTGGTTTTCAGTTTTGGAAAGCTCTGGAGAATCTCTCTCGATTTCTGTTTTTTCTTGCCTCATACAAGGCATGGATTCCGAAATACTGCCATCCAAAGACAATAAGGTAGGTAGGTAGGGCAGAAAACACTTTGAATGCGAATATTTTCTCAACCAGATCATGTACAAAAATTTTGCTTGCATGTGTTTATAGGAATTCAATAGACCTTTCCAAAAACGCATGGCAAGATTTATTTCATTAACTTTGAAAAAAAATTCATTTTTGTTTGAAGAAAACGGCAAGGAGTTAGTCCATGCTTTTCTTCGAAATCAATGAATTGTGATGAAATGTTTATATTATTGGAAAGGTGTATTAATTTCTTATTCAGCACTGAAAACCGCAACAATTTTGAAAGCTCGGTTCCTTAGATATTCGCATCTAACGGATTGCGTTGGGGGCAGAAAATCGGTAAAAACACTAACTTTGGATGCGTATATCTCGAGAACCAGATATCATAGAAGGTTCTGGTTTTCAGTTTTGGAAAGCTCTGGAGAATTTCTCTCGATTTCTGTTTTTTCATGCCTCATACAAGGCCTGGATTCCGAAATACCGCCATCCAAAGACAATAAGGTAGGTAGATAGGGCAGAAAACACTTTGAATGCGAATATTTTCTCAACCAGATCATGAACAAAAATTTTGCTTGCATGTGCTTATAGGAATTGAATTGACCTTTCCAAAAACACATGGCACGATTTATTTCATTAACTTTGAAAAAAAATTCATATTTGTTTGAAGAAAACGGCAAGGGAGTCCATGCTTTTCTTCGAAATCCATGAAAAATTTTCGTGATGAAATGTTTACATTATTGGAAAGGTGTGTTAATTTCTTATTCAGCACTGAAAACCGCAACAATTTTGAAAGCTCGGTTCCTTAGATATTCGCATCTAACGGATTGCGTTGGGGGCAGACAATCGGTGAAAACACTAAATTTGGATGCGTATATCTCGAGAACCAGATATCGTAGAATGTTCTGGTTTTCAGTTTTGGAAAGCTCTGGAGAATCTCTCTCAATTTCTGTTTTTTTATGCCTCATACAAGGCATGGATTCCGAAATACCGCCATCCAAAGACAATAAGGTAGGTAGATAGGGCAGAAAACACTTTGAATGCGAATATTTTCTCAACCAGATCATGAACAAAAATTTTGCTTGCGTGCTCATAGGAATTGAATAGACCTTTCCAAAAACACATGGCACGATTTATTTCATTAACTTTGAAAAAAAAATAATTTTTGTTTGAAGAAAACGGCAAAGGGTTAGTCCATGCTTTTCTTCGAAATCCATGAAAAATTTTCGTGATGAAATGTTTACATTATTGGAAAGGTGTGTTAATTTCTTATTCAGCACTGAAAACCGCAACAATTTTGAAAGCTCGGTTCCTTAGATATTCGCATCTAACGGATTGCGTTGGGGGCAGAAAATCGGTAAAAACACTAACTTTGGATGCGTATATCTCGAGAACCAGATATCGAAGAAGGTTCTGGTTTTCAGTTTTGGAAAGCTCTGGAGAATCTCTCTCGATTTCTGTTTTTTCTTGCCTCATACAAGACATGGATTCCGAAATACCGCCATCCAAAGACAATAAGGTAGGTAGATAGGGCAGAAAACACTTTGAATGCGAATATTTTCTCAACCAGATCATGAACAAAAATTTTGCTTGCGTGCTCATAGGAATTGAATAGACCTTTCCAAAAACACATGGCACGATTTATTTCATTAACTTTGAAAAAAAAATAATTTTTGTTTGAAGAAAACGGCAAAGGGTTAGTCCATGCTTTTCTTCGAAATCCATGAAAAATTTTCGTGATGAAATGTTTACATTATTGGAAAGGTGTGTTAATTTCTTATTCAGCACTGAAAACCGCAACAATTTTGAAAGCTCGGTTCCTTAGATATTCGCATCTAACGGATTGCGTTGGGGGCAGACAATCGGTGAAAACACTAAATTTGGATGCGTATATCTCGAGAACCAGATATCGTAGAATGTTCTGGTTTTCAGTTTTGGAAAGCTCTGGAGAATCTCTCTCAATTTCTGTTTTTTTATGCCTCATACAAGGCATGGATTCCGAAATACCGCCATCCAAAGACAATAAGGTAGGTAGATAGGGCAGAAAACACTTTGAATGCGAATATTTTCTCAACCAGATCATGAACAAAAATTTTGCTTGCGTGCTCATAGGAATTGGATAGACCTTTCCAAAAACACATGGCACGATTTATTTCATTAACTTTGAAAAAAAAATAATTTTTGTTTGAAGAAAACGGCAAAGGGTTAGTCCATGCTTTTCTTCGAAATCCATGAAAAATTTTCGTGATGAAATGTTAACATTATTGGAAAGGTGTGTTAATTTCTTATTCAGCACTGAAAACCGCAACAATTTTGAAAGCTCGGTACCTTAGATATTCGCATCTAACGGATTGCGTTGGGGGCAGAAAATCGGTAAAAACACTAACTTTGGATGCGTATATCTCGAGAACCAGATATCGAAGAAGGTTCTGGTTTTCAGTTTTGGAAAGCTCTGGAGAATCTCTCTCGATTTCTGTTTTTTCTTGCCTCATACAAGGCATGGATTCCGAAATACTGCCATCCAAAGACAATAAGGTAGGTAGGTAGGGCAGAAAACACTTTGAATGCGAATATTTTCTCAACCAGATCATGAACAAAAATTTTGCTCTCATGTGCTCATAGGAATTGAATAGACCTTTCCAAAAACACATGGCACGATTTATTTCATTAACTTTGAAAAAAAATTAATTTTTGTTTGAAGAAAACGGCAAGGGGTTAGTCCATGCTTTTCTTCGAAATCCATGAAAAATTTTCGTGATGCGTATATCTCGAGAACCAGATATCGTAGAAGGTTCTGGTTTTCAGTTTTGGAAAGCTCTGGAGAATCTCTCTCGATTTCTGTTTGTTCTTGCCTCATACAAGACATGGATTCCGAAATACCGCCATCCAAAGACAATAAGGTAGGTAGATAGGGCAGAAAACACTTTGAATGCGAATATTTTCTCAACCAGATCATGAACAAAAATTTTGCTTGCATGTATTTATAGGAATTGAATAGACCTTTCCAAAAACGCATGGCATGATTTATTTCATTAACTTTGAAAAGAATTCATTTTTGTTTGAAGAAAACGGCAAGGGGTTAGTCCGCATGCTTTTCTTCGAAATCCATGAAAAATGTTCGTGATGAAATGTTTACATTATTGGAAAGGTGTGTTTGTTTCTTATTCCGCACTGAAAACCGCAACAACTTTGAAAAGAATTCATTTTTGTTTGAAGAAAACGGCAAGGGGTTAGTCCATGCTTTTCTTCGAAATCCATGAAAAATGTTCGTGATGAAATGTTTACATTATTGGAAAGGTGTGTTAATTTCTTATTCAGCACTGAAAACCGCAACAATTTTGAAAGCTCGGTTCCTAAGATATTCGCATCTAACGGATTGCGTTGGGGGCAGAAAATCGGTAAAAACACTAACTTTGGATGCGTATATCTCGAGAACCAGATATCGAAGAAGGTTCTGGTTTTCAGTTTTGGAAAGCTCTGGAGAATCTCTCTCGATTTCTGTTTTTTCTTGCCTCATACAAGGCATGGATTCCGAAATACCGCCATCCAAAGACAATAAGGTAGGTAGATAGGGCAGAAAACACTTTGAATGCGAATATTTTCTCAACCAGATCATGTACAAAAATTTTGCTTGCATGTGTTTATAGGAATTGAATAGACCTTTCCAAAAACGCATGGCATGATTTATTTCATTAACTTTGAAAAGAATTCATTTATGTTTGAAGAAAACGGCAAGGGGTTAGTCCGCATGCTTTTCTTCGAAATCCATGAAAAATGTTCGTGATGAAATGTTTACATTATTGAAAAGGTGTGTTAATTTCTTATTCAGCACTGAAAACCGCAACGATTTTGAAAGCTCGGTTCCTTAGATATTCGCATCTAACGGATTGCGTTGGGGGCAGAATATCTGTAAAAACACTAACTTTGGATGCGTATATCTCGAGAACCAGATATCGAAGAAGGTTCTGGTTTTCAGTTTTGGAAAGCTCTGGAGAATCTCTCTCGATTTCTGTTTTTTCTTGCCTCATACAAGGCATGGATTCCGAAATACCGCCATCCAAAGACAATAAGGTAGGTAGATAGGGCAGAAAACACTTTGAATGCGAATATTTTCTCAACCAGATCATGTACAAAAATTTTGCTTGCATGTGTTTATAGGAATTGAATAGACCTTTCCAAAAACGCATGGCATGATTTATTTCATTAACTTTGAAAAGAATTCATTTTTGTTTGAAGAAAACGGCAAGGGGTTAGTCCGCATGCTTTTCTTCGAAATCCATGAAAAATGTTCGTGATGAAATGTAAACATTATTGGAAAGGTGTGTTAATTTCTTATTCAGCACTGAAAACCGCAACGATTTTGAAAGCTCGGTTCCTTAGATATTCGCATCTAACGGATTGCGTTGGGGGCAGAAAATCTGTAAAAACACTAAATTTGGATGCGTATATCTCGAGAACCAGATATCGTAGAATGTTCTGGTTTTCAGTTTTGGAAAGCTCTGGATTTCTGTTTTTTCTTGCCTCATACAAGGCATGGATTCCGAAATACCGCCATCCAAAGACAATAAAGTAGGTAGATAGGGCAGAAAACACTTTGAATGCGAATATTTTCTCAACCAGATCATGAACAAAAATTTTGCTTGCATGTGCTAATAGGAATTGAATAGACCTTTCCAAAAACGCATGGCACGATTTATTTCATTAACTTTGAAAAAAAAATCATTTTTGTTTGAAGAAAACGGCAAGGGGTTAGTCCATGCTTTTCTTCGAAATCCATGAAAAATGTTCGTGATGAAATGTTTACATTATTGGAAAGGTGTATTAGTATTTTATTCAGCACTGAAAACCGCAACAATTTTGAAAGCTCGGTTCCTTAGATATTCGCATCTAACGGATTGCGGTGGGGGCAGAAAATCGGTAAAAACACTAACTTTGGATGCGTATATCTCGAGAACCAGATATCGTAGAAGGTTCTGGTTTTCAGTTTTGGAAAGCTCTGGAGAATCTCTCTCGATTTCTGTTTTCTCTTGCCTCCTACAGGAAATATTCTCCGAAATACCGCCATCCAAAGGCAATAAGGTAGGTAGATAGGGCAGAAAACACTTTGAATGCGAATATTTTCTCAACCAGATCATGTACAAAAATTTTGCTTGCATGTGTTTATAGGAATTGAATAGACCTTTCCAAAAACGCATGGCACGATTTATTTCATTAACTTTGAAAAAAAATTCATTTTTGTTTGAAGAAAACGGCAAGGGGTTAGTCCATGCTTTTCTTCGAAATCCATGAAAAATGTTCGTGATGAAATGTTTACATTATTGGAAAGGTGTATTAGTATTTTATTCAGCACTGAAAACCGCAACAATTTTGAAAGCTCGGTTCCTTAGATATTCGCATCTAACGGATTGCGGTGGGGGCAGAAAATCGGTAAAAACACTAACTTTGGATGCGTATATCTCGAGAACCAGATATCGTAGAAGGTTCTGGTTTTCAGTTTTGGAAAGGCCTGGAGAATCTCTCTCGATTTCTGTTTTTTATTGCCTCATACAGGGCATGGATTCTGAAATACTGCCATCCAAAGACAATAAGGTAGGTAGATAGGGCAGAAAACACTTTGAATGCGAATATTTTCTCAACCAGATCATGAACAAAAATTTTGCTTGCGTGTTTATAGGAATTGAATAGACCTTTCCAAAAACGCATGGCACGATTTATTTCATTAACTTTGAAAAAAAATTCATTTTTGTTTGAAGAAAACGGCAAGGGGTTAGTCCATGCTTTTCTTCGAAATCCATGAAAAATGTTCGTGATGAAATGTTTACATTATTGGAAAGGTGTGTTAATTTCTTATTCAGCACTGAAAACCGCAACAATTTTGAATGCTCGGTTCCTTAGATATTCGCATCTAACGGATTGCGGTGGGGGCAGAAAATCGGTAAAAGCACTAACTTTGGATGCGTATATCTCGAGAACCAGATATCGTAGAAGGTTCTGGTTTTCAGTTTTGGAAAGCTCTGGAGAATCTCTCTCGATTTCTGTTTTCTCTTGCTTCCTACAGGGCATGGATTCCGAAATACCGCCATCCAAAGGCAATAAGGTAGGTAGATAGGGCAGAAAACACTTTGAATGCGAATATTTTCTCAACCAGATCATGTACAAAAATTTTGCTTGCATGTGTTTATAGGAATTGAATAGACCTTTCCAAAAACGCATGGCACGATTTATTTCATTAACTTTGAAAAAAAATTCATTTTTGTTTGAAGAAAACGGCAAGGGGTTAGTCCATGCTTTTCTTCGAAATCCATGAAAAATGTTCGTGATGAAATGTTTACATTATTGGAAAGGTGTATTAGTTTTGTATTCAGCACTGAAAACCGCAACAATTTTGAAAGCTCGGTTCCTTAGATATTCGCATCTAACGGATTGCGTTGGGGGCAGAAAATCGGTGAAAACACTAAATTTGGATGCGTATATCTCGAGAACCAGATATCGTAAAAGGTTCTGGTTTTCAGTTTTGGACAAATCTGGAGAATCTCTCTCGATTTCTGTTTTTTCTTGCCTCATACAAGGCATGGATTCCGAAATACTGCCATCCAAAGACAATATAAGGTAGGTAGGTAGGGCAGAAAACACTTTGAATGCGAATATTTTCTCAACCAGATCATGAACAAAAATTTTGCTTGCATGTGCTCATAGGAATTGAATAGACCTTTCCAAAATCACATGGCACGATTTATTTCATTAACTTTGAAAAAAAATTCATTTTTGTTTGAAGAAAACGGCAAGGGGTTAGTCCATGCTTTTCTTCGAAATCCATGAAAAATGTTCGTGATGAAATGCTTACATTATTGGAAAGGTGTGTTAATTTCTTATTCAGCACTGAAAACCGCAACAATTTTGAAAGCTCGGTTCCTTAGATATTCGCATCTAACGGATTGCGTTGGGGGCAGAAAATCGGTGAAAACACTAAATTTGGATGCGTATATCTCGAGAACCAGATATCGTAGAAGGTTCTGGTTTTCAGTTTTGGAAAGCTCTGGAAAATCTCTCTCGATTTCTGTTTTTTCTTGCCTCATACAGGGCATGGATTCCGAAATACCGCCATCCAAAGACAATAAGGTAGGTAGATAGGGCAGAAAACACTTTGAATGCGAATATTTTCTCAACCAGATCATGAACAAAAATTTTGCTTGCATGTGTTTATAGGAATTGAAAAGACCTTTCCAAAAACACATGGCACGATTTATTTCATTAACTTTAAAAAAAAATTCATTTTTGTTTGAAGAAAACGGCAAGGGGTTAGTCCATGCTTTTCTTCGAAATCCATGAAAAATGTTCGTGATGAAATGTTTACATTATTGGAAAGGTGTGTTAATTTCTTATTCAGCACTGAAAACCGCAACAATTTTGAAAGCTCGGTTCCTTAGATATTCGCATCTAACGGATTGCGGTGGGGGCAGAAAATCGGTAAAAGCACTAACTTTGGATGCGTATATCTCGAGAACCAGATATCGTAGAAGGTTCTGGTTTTCAGTTTTGGAAAGCTCTGGAGAATCTCTCTCGATTTCTGTTTTCTCTTGCCTCCTACAGGGCATGGATTCCGAAATACCGCCATCCAAAGGCAATAAGGTAGGTAGATAGGGCAGAAAACACTTTGAATGCGAATATTTTCTCAACCAGATCATGTACAAAAATTTTGCTTGCATGTGTTTATAGGAATTGAATAGACCTTTCCAAAAACGCATGGCACGATTTATTTCATTAACTTTGAAAAAAAATTCATTTTTGTTTGAAGAAAACGGCAAGGGGTTAGTCCATGCTTTTCTTCGAAATCCATGAAAAATGTTCGTGATGAAATGTTTACATTATTGGAAAGGTGTATTAGTTTTTTATTCAGCACTGAAAACCGCAACAATTTTGAAAGCTCGGTTCCTTAGATATTCGTATCTAACGGATTGCGTTGGGGGCAGAAAATCGGTGAAACACTAAATTTGGATGCGTATATCTCGAGAACCAGATATCGTAAAAGGTTCTGGTTTTCAGTTTTGGAAAAATCTGGAGAATCTCTCTCGATTTCTGTTTTTTCTTGCCTCATACAAGGCATGTATTCCGAAATACCGCCATCCAAAGACAATAAGGTAGGTAGATAGGGCAGAAAACACTTTGAATGCGAATATTTTCTCAACCAGATCATGTACAAAAATTTTGCTTGCATGTGTTTATAGGAATTGAATAGACCTTTCCAAAAACGCATGGCATGATTTATTTCATTAACTTTGAAAAAAATTCATTTTTGTTTGAAGAAAACGGCAAGGCGTTAGTCCATGCTTTTCTTCGAAATCCATGAAAAATTTTCGTGATGAAATGTTAACATTATTGGAATGGTGTGTTAATTTCTTATTCAGCACTGAAAACCGCAACAATTTTGAAAGCTCGGTTCCTTAGATATTCGCATCTAACGGATTGCGGTGGGGGCAGAAAATCGGTAAAAACACTAACTTTGGATGCGTATATCTCGAGAACCAGATATCGTAGAAGGTTCTGGTTTTCAGTTTTGGAAAGCTCTGGAGAATCTCTCTCGATTTCTGTTTTTTCTTGCCTCATACAAGGCATGGATTCTGAAATACTGCCATCCAAAGACAATAAGGTAGGTAGATAGGGCAGAAAACACTTTGAATGCGAATATTTTCTCAACCAGATCATGAACAAAAATTTTGCTTGCGTGTTTATAGAAATTGAATAGACCTTTCCAAAAACGCATGGCACGATTTATTTCTTTAACTTTGAAAAAAATTCATTTTTGTTTGAAGAAAACGGCAAGGGGTTAGTCCATGCTTTTCTTTGAAATCCATGAAAAATTTTCGTGATGAAATGTTTACATTATTGGAATGGTGTGTTAATTTCTTATTCAGCACTGAAAACCGCAACAATTTTGAAAGCTCGGTTCCTTAGATATTCGCATCTAACGGATTGCGGTGGGGGCAGAAAATCGGTAAAAACACTAACTTTGGATGCGTATATCTCGAGAACCAGATATCATAGAAGGTTCTGGTTTTCAGTTTTGGAAAGCTCTGGAAAATCTCTCTCGATTTCTGTTTTTTCTTGCCTCATACAGGGCATGGATTCCGAAATACCGCCATCCAAAGACAATAAGGTACATTATTGGAAAGGTGTATTAGTTTTTTATTCAGCACTGAAAACCGCAACAGTTTTGAAAGCTCGGTTCCTTAGATATTCGCATCTAACGGATTGCGTTGGGGGCAGAAAATCGGTAAAAACACTAAATTTGGATGCGTATATCTCGAGAACCAGATATCGAAGAAGCTTCTGGTTTTCAGTTTTGGAAAGCTCTGGAGAATCTCTCTCGATTTCTGTTTTTTCTTGCCTCATACAAGGCATGTATTCCGAAATACCGCCATCCAAAGACAATAAGGTAGGTAGATAGGGCAGAAAACACTTTGAATGCGAATATTTTCTCAACCAGATCATGTACAAAAATTTTGCTTGCATGTCTTTATGGGAATTGAATAGACCTTTCCAAAAACTCATGGCATGATTTATTTCATTAACTTTGAAAAAAATTCATTTTTGTTTGAAGAAAACGGCAAGGGGTTAGTCCATGCTTTTCTTCGAAATCCTTGAAAAATTTTCGTGATGAAATGTTTACGTTATTGGAAAGGTGTGTTAATTTCTTATTCAGCACTGAAAACCGCAACAATTTTGAAAGCTCGGTTCCTTAGATATTCGCATCTAACGGATTGCGGTGGGGGCAGAAAATCGGTAAAAACACTAACTTTGGATGCGTATATCTCGAGAACCAGATATCGTAGAAGGTTCTGGTTTTCAGTTTTGGAAAGGCCTGGAGAATCTCTCTCGATTTCTGTTTTTTATTGCCTCATACAGGGCATGGATTCTGAAATACTGCCATCCAAAGACAATAAGGTAGGTAGATAGGGCAGAAAACACTTTGAATGCGAATATTTTCTCAACCAGATCATGAACAAAAATTTTGCTTGCGTGTTTATAGGAATTGAATAGACCTTTCCAAAAACGCATGGCACGATTTATTTCATTAACTTTGAAAAAAAATTCATTTTTGTTTGAAGAAAACGGCAAGGGGTTAGTCCATGCTTTTCTTCGAAATCCATGAAAAATGTTCGTGATGAAATGTTTACGTTATTGGAAAGGTGTGTTAATTTCTTATTCAGCACTGAAAACCGCAACAATTTTGAAAGCTCGGTTCCTTAGATATTCGCATCTAACGGATTGCGGTGGGGGCAGAAAATCGGTAAAAACACTAACTTTGGATGCGTATATCTCGAGAACCAGATATCGTAAAAGGTTCTGGTTTTCAGTTTTGGAAAAATCTGGAGAATCTCTCTCGATTTCTGTTTTTTCTTGCCTCATACAAGGCATGTATTCCGAAATACCGCCATCCAAAGACAATAAGGTAGGTAGATAGGGCAGAAAACACTTTGAATGCGAATATTTTCTCAACCAGATCATGTACAAAAATTTTGCTTGCATGTGTTTATAGGAATTGAATAGACCTTTCCAAAAACGCATGGCATGATTTATTTCATTAACTTTGAAAAAAATTCATTTTTGTTTGAAGAAAACGGCAAGGCGTTAGTCCATGCTTTTCTTCGAAATCCATGAAAAATTTTCGTGATGAAATGTTAACATTATTGGAATGGTGTGTTAATTTCTTATTCAGCACTGAAAACCGCAACAATTTTGAAAGCTCGGTTCCTTAGATATTCGCATCTAACGGATTGCGGTGGGGGCAGAAAATCGGTAAAAACACTAACTTTGGATGCGTATATCTCGAGAACCAGATATCGTAGAAGGTTCTGGTTTTCAGTTTTGGAAAGCTCTGGAGAATCTCTCTCGATTTCTGTTTTTTCTTGCCTCATACAAGGCATGGATTCTGAAATACTGCCATCCAAAGACAATAAGGTAGGTAGATAGGGCAGAAAACACTTTGAATGCGAATATTTTCTCAACCAGATCATGAACAAAAATTTTGCTTGCGTGTTTATAGAAATTGAATAGACCTTTCCAAAAACGCATGGCACGATTTATTTCTTTAACTTTGAAAAAAAATTCATTTTTGTTTGAAGAAAACGGCAAGGGGTTAGTCCATGCTTTTCTTTGAAATCCATGAAAAATTTTCGTGATGACATTATTGGAATGGTGTGTTAATTTCTTATTCAGCACTGAAAACCGCAACAATTTTGAAAGCTCGGTTCCTTAGATATTCGCATCTAACGGATTGCGGTGGGGGCAGAAAATCGGTAAAAACACTAACTTTGGATGCGTATATCTCGAGAACCAGATATCATAGAAGGTTCTGGTTTTCAGTTTTGGAAAGCTCTGGAAAATCTCTCTCGATTTCTGTTTTTTCTTGCCTCATACAGGGCATGGATTCCGAAATACCGCCATCCAAAGACAATAAGGTAGGTAGATAGGGCAGAAAACACTTTGAATGCTAATATTTTCTCAACCAGATCATGAACAAAAATTTTGCTTGCATGTGTTTATAGGAATTGAAAAGACCTTTCCAAAAACACATGGCACGATTTATTTCATTAACTTTAAAAAAAAATTCATTTTTGTTTGAAGAAAACGGCAAGGGGTTAGTCCATGCTTTTCTTCGAAATCCATGAAAAATTTTCGTGATGAAATGTTTACATTATTGGAAAGGTGTGTTAATTTCTTATTCAGCACTGAAAACCGCAACAATTTTGAAAGCTCGGTTCCTTAGATATTCGCATCTAACGGATTGCGGTGGGGGCAGAAAATCGGTAAAAACACTAACTTTGGATGCGTATATCTCGAGAACCAGATATCGTAGAAGGTTCTGGTTTTCAGTTTTGGAAAGCTCTGGAGAATCTCTCTCGATTTCTGTTTTCTCTTGCCTCCTACAGGAAATATACTCCGAAATACCGCCATCCAAAGGCAATAAGGTAGGTAGATAGGGCAGAAAACACTTTGAATGCGAATATTTTCTCAACCAGATCATGTACAAAAATTTTGCTTGCATGTGTTTATAGGAATTGAATAGACCTTTCCAAAAACGCATGGCACGATTTATTTCATTAACTTTGAAAAAAAATTCATTTTTGTTTGAAGAAAACGGCAAGGGGTTAGTCCATGCTTTTCTTCGAAATCCATGAAAAATGTTCGTGATGAAATGTTTACATTATTGGAAAGGTGTATTAGTTTTTTATTCAGCACTGAAAACCGCAACAGTTTTGAAAGCTCGGTTCCTTAGATATTCGCATCTAACGGATTGCGTTGGGGGCAGAAAATCGGTAAAAACACTAAATTTGGTTGCGTATATCTCGAGAACCAGATATCGAAGAAGCTTCTGGTTTTCAGTTTTGGAAAGCTCTGGAGAATCTCTCTCGATTTCTGTTTTTTCTTGCCTCATACAAGGCATGTATTCCGAAATACCGCCATCCAAAGACAATAAGGTAGGTAGATAGGGCAGAAAACACTTTGAATGCGAATATTTTCTCAACCAGATCATGTACAAAAATTTTGCTTGCATGTCTTTATGGGAATTGAATAGACCTTTCCAAAAACGCATGGCATGATTTATTTCATTAACTTTGAAAAAAATTCATTTTTGTTTGAAGAAAACGGCAAGGGGTTAGTCCATGCTTTTCTTCGAAATCCTTGAAAAATTTTCGTGATGAAATGTTTACATTATTGGAATGGTGTGTTAATTTCTTATTCAGCACTGAAAACCGCAACAATTTTGAAAGCTCGGTTCCTTAGATATTCGCATCTAACGGATTGCGGTGGGGGCAGAAAATCGGTAAAAACACTAACTTTGGATGCGTATATCTCGAGAACCAGATATCGTAGAAGGTTCTGGTTTTCAGTTTTGGAAAGGCCTGGAGAATCTCTCTCGATTTCTGTTTTTTATTGCCTCATACAAGGCATGGATTCTGAAATACTGCCATCCAAAGACAATAAGGTAGGTAGATAGGGCAGAAAACACTTTGAATGCGAATATTTTCTCAACCAGATCATGAACAAAAATTTTGCTTGCGTGTTTATAGGAATTGAATAGACCTTTCCAAAAACGCATGGCACGATTTATTTCATTAACTTTGAAAAAAAATTCATTTTTGTTTGAAGAAAACGGCAAGGGGTTAGTCCATGCTTTTCTTCGAAATCCATGAAAAATGTTCGTGATGAAATGTTTACGTTATTGGAAAGGTGTGTTAATTTCTTATTCAGCACTGAAAACCGCAACAATTTTGAAAGCTCGGTTCCTTAGATATTCGCATCTAACGGATTGCGGTGGGGGCAGAAAATCGGTAAAAGCACTAACTTTGGATGCGTATATCTCGAGAACCAGATATCGTAGAAGGTTCTGGTTTTCAGTTTTGGAAAGCTCTGGAGAATCTCTCTCGATTTCTGTTTTCTCTTGCCTCCTACAGGGCATGGATTCCGAAATACCGCCATCCAAAGGCAATAAGGTAGGTAGATAGGGCAGAAAACACTTTGAATGCGAATATTTTCTCAACCAGATCATGTACAAAAATTTTGCTTGCATGTGTTTATAGGAATTGAATAGACCTTTCCAAAAACGCATGGCACGATTTATTTCATTAACTTTGAAAAAAAATTCATTTTTGTTTGAAGAAAACGGCAAGGGGTTAGTCCATGCTTTTCTTCGAAATCCATGAAAAATGTTCGTGATGAAATGTTTACATTATTGGAAAGGTTTATTAGTTTTTTATTCAGCACTGAAAACCGCAACAATTTTGAAAGCTCGGTTCCTTAGATATTCGCATCTAACGGATTGCGTTCGTTGGGGGCAGAAAATCGGTGAAAACACTAACTTTGGATGCGTATATCTCGAGATCCAGATATCGTAAAAGGTTCTGGTTTTCAGTTTTGGAAAGCTCTGGAGAATCTCTCTCGATTTCTGTTTTTTCTTGCCTCATACAAGGCATGTATTCCGAAATACCGCCATCCAAAGACAATAAGGTAGGTAGATAGGGCAGAAAACACTTTGAATGCGAATATTTTCTCAACCAGATCATGTACAAAAATTTTGCTTGCATGTGCTCATAGGAATTGAATAGACCTTTCCAAAATCACATGGCACGATTTATTTCATTAACTTTGAAAAAAAATTCATTTTTGTTTGAAGAAAACGGCAAGGGGTTAGTCCATGCTTTTCTTCGAAATCCATGAAAAATGTTCGTGATGAAATGCTTACATTATTGGAAAGGTGTGTTAATTTCTTATTCAGCACTGAAAACCGCAACAATTTTGAAAGCTCGGTTCCTTAGATATTCGCATCTAACGGATTGCGTTGGGGGCAGAAAATCGGTGAAAACACTAAATTTGGATGCGTATATCTCGAGAACCAGATATCGTAGAAGGTTCTGGTTTTCAGTTTTGGAAAGCTCTGGAAAATCTCTCTCGATTTCTGTTTTTTCTTGCCTCATACAGGGCATGGATTCCGAAATACCGCCATCCAAAGACAATAAGGTAGGTAGATAGGGCAGAAAACACTTTGAATGCGAATATTTTCTCAACCAGATCATGAACAAAAATTTTGCTTGCATGTGTTTATAGGAATTGAAAAGACCTTTCCAAAAACACATTGCACGATTTATTTCATTAACTTTAAAAAAAAAATTCATTTTTGTTTGAAGAAAACGGCAAGGGGTTAGTCCATGCTTTTCTTCGAAATCCATGAAAAATTTTCGTGATGAAATGTTTACATTATTGGAAAGGTGTGTTAATTTCTTATTCAGCACTGAAAACCGCAACAATTTTGAAAGCTCGGTTCCTTAGATATTCGCATCTAACGGATTGCGGTGGGGGCAGAAAATCGGTAAAAACACTAACTTTGGATGCGTATATCTCGAGAACCAGATATCGTAGAAGGTTCTGGTTTTCAGTTTTGGAAAGCTCTGGAGAATCTCTCTCGATTTCTGTTTTTTCTTGCCTCATACAAGGCATGGATTCCGAAATACCGCCATCCAAAGACAATAAGGTAGGTAGATAGGGCAGAAAACACTTTGAATTCGAATATTTTCTCATTCAGATCATGTACAAAAATTTTGCTTGCATGTGTTTATAGGAATTGAATAGACCTTTCCAAAAACGCATGGCATGATTTATTTCATTAACTTTGAAAAAATTCATTTTTGTTTGAAGAAAACGGCAAGGGGTTAGTCCATGCTTTTCTTCGAAATCCATGAAAAATTTTCGTGATGCGAATATCTCGAGAACCAGATATCGTAGAAGGTTCTGGTTTTCAGTTTTGGAAAGCTCTAGAGAATCTCTCTCGATTTTTGTTTTTTCTTGCCTCATACAAGGCATGGATTCCGAAATACCGCCATCCAAAGACAATAAGGTAGGTAGATAGGGCAGAAAACACTTTGAATGCGAATATTTTCTCAACCAGATCATGAACAAAAATTTTGCTTGCATGTGTTTATAGGAATTGAATAGACCTTTCCAAAAACGCATGGCATGATTTATTTCATTAACTTTGAAAAAAAAATTCATTTTTGTTTGAAGAAAACGGCAAGGGTAGTCCATGCTTTTCTTCGAAATCCATGAAAAATTTTCGTGATGAAATGCTTACATTATTGGAAAGGTGTGTTAATTTCTTATTCAGCACTGAAAACCGCAACAATTTTGAAAGCTCGGTTCCTTAGATATTCGCATCTAACGGATTGCGGTGGGGGCAGAAAATCGGTAAAAACACTAACTTTGGATGCGTATATCTCGAGAACCAGATATCGTAGAAGGTTCTGGTTTTCAGTTTTGGAAAGCTCTGGAGAATCTCTTGATTTCGTTGGGGGCAGAAAATCGGTGAAAACACTAACTTTGGATGCGTATATCTCGAGATCCAGATATCGTAAAAGGTTCTGGTTTTCAGTTTTGGAAAGCTCTGGAGAATCTCTCTCGATTTCTGTTTTTTCTTGCCTCATACAAGGCATGTATTCCGAAATACCGCCATCCAAAGACAATAAGGTAGGTAGATAGGGCAGAAAACACTTTGAATGCGAATATTTTCTCAACCAGATCATGTACAAAAATTTTGCTTGCATGTGTTTATAGGAATTGAATAGACCTTTCCAAAAACGCATGGCACGATTTATTTCATTAACTTTGAAAAAAAATTCATTTTTGTTTGAAGAAAACGGCAAGGGGTTAGTCCATGCTTTTCTTCGAAATCCATGAAAAATGTTCGTGATGAAATGCTTACATTATTGGAAAGGTGTGTTAATTTCTTATTCAGCACTGAAAACCGCAACAATTTTGAAAGCTCGGTTCCTTAGATATTCGCATCTAACGGATTGCGTTGGGGGCAGAAAATCGGTGAAAACACTAAATTTGGATGCGTATATCTCGAGAACCAGATATCGTAGAAGGTTCTGGTTTTCAGTTTTGGAAAGCTCTGGAAAATCTCTCTCGATTTCTGTTTTTTCTTGCCTCATACAGGGCATGGATTCCGAAATACCGCCATCCAAAGACAATAAGGTAGGTAGATAGGGCAGAAAACACTTTGAATGCGAATATTTTCTCAACCAGATCATGAACAAAAATTTTGCTTGCATGTGTTTATAGGAATTGAAAAGACCTTTCCAAAAACACATTGCACGATTTATTTCATTAACTTTAAAAAAAAAATTCATTTTTGTTTGAAGAAAACGGCAAGGGGTTAGTCCATGCTTTTCTTCGAAATCCATGAAAAATTTTCGTGATGAAATGTTTACATTATTGGAAAGGTGTGTTAATTTCTTATTCAGCACTGAAAACCGCAACAATTTTGAAAGCTCGGTTCCTTAGATATTCGCATCTAACGGATTGCGGTGGGGGCAGAAAATCGGTAAAAACACTAACTTTGGATGCGTATATCTCGAGAACCAGATATCGTAGAAGGTTCTGGTTTTCAGTTTTGGAAAGCTCTGGAGAATCTCTCTCGATTTCTGTTTTTTCTTGCCTCATACAAGGCATGGATTCCGAAATACCGCCATCCAAAGACAATAAGGTAGGTAGATAGGGCAGAAAACACTTTGAATTCGAATATTTTCTCATTCAGATCATGTACAAAAATTTTGCTTGCATGTGTTTATAGGAATTGAATAGACCTTTCCAAAAACGCATGGCATGATTTATTTCATTAACTTTGAAAAAATTCATTTTTGTTTGAAGAAAACGGCAAGGGGTTAGTCCATGCTTTTCTTCGAAATCCATGAAAAATGTTCGTGATGAAATGTTTACATTATTGGAATGGTGTGTTAATCTCTTATTCAGCACTGAAAACCGCAACAATTTTGAAAGCTCGGTTCCTTAGATATTCGCATCTAACGGATTGCGGTGGGGGCAGAAAATCGGTAAAAACACTAACTTTGGATGCGTATATCTCGAGAACCAGATATCGTAGAAGGTTCTGGTTTTCAGTTTTGGAAAGCTCTGGAGAATCTCTTGATTTCTAATTTTTCTTGCCTCCCACAGGGCATGGATTCCGAAATACCGCCATCCAAAGACAATAAGGTAGGTAGATAGGGCAGAAAACACTTTGAATGCGAATATTTTCTCAACCAGATCATGTACAAAAATTTTGCTTGCATGTGTTTATAGGAATTGAATAGACCTTTCCAAAAACGCATGGCATGATTTATTTCATTAACTTTGAAAAAAATTCATTTTTGTTTGAAGAAAACGGCAAGGGGTTAGTCCATGCTTTTCTTCGAAATCCATGAAAAATTTTCGTGATGCGAATATCTCGAGAACCAGATATCGTAGAAGGTTCTGGTTTTCAGTTTTGGAAAGCTCTAGAGAATCTCTCTCGATTTTTGTTTTTTCTTGCCTCATACAAGGCATGGATTCCGAAATACCGCCATCCAAAGACAATAAGGTAGGTAGATAGGGCAGAAAACACTTTGAATGCGAATATTTTCTCAACCAGATCATGAACAAAAATTTTGCTTGCATGTGTTTATAGGAATTGAATAGACCTTTCCAAAAACGCATGGCATGATTTATTTCATTAACTTTGAAAAAAAAATTCATTTTTGTTTGAAGAAAACGGCAAGGGTAGTCCATGCTTTTCTTCGAAATCCATGAAAAATTTTCGTGATGAAATGCTTACATTATTGGAAAGGTGTGTTAATTTCTTATTCAGCACTGAAAACCGCAACAATTTTGAAAGCTCGGTTCCTTAGATATTCGCATCTAACGGATTGCGGTGGGGGCAGAAAATCGGTAAAAACACTAACTTTGGATGCGTATATCTCGAGAACCAGATATCGTAGAAGGTTCTGGTTTTCAGTTTTGGAAAGCTCTGGAGAATCTCTTGATTTCGTTGGGGGCAGAAAATCGGTGAAAACACTAACTTTGGATGCGTATATCTCGAGATCCAGATATCGTAAAAGGTTCTGGTTTTCAGTTTTGGAAAGCTCTGGAGAATCTCTCTCGATTTCTGTTTTTTCTTGCCTCATACAAGGCATGTATTCCGAAATACCGCCATCCAAAGACAATAAGGTAGGTAGATAGGGCAGAAAACACTTTGAATGCGAATATTTTCTCAACCAGATCATGTACAAAAATTTTGCTTGCATGTGTTTATAGGAATTGAATAGACCTTTCCAAAAACGCATGGCACGATTTATTTCATTAACTTTGAAAAAAAATTCATTTTTGTTTGAAGAAAACGGCAAGGGGTTAGTCCATGCTTTTCTTCGAAATCCATGAAAAATGTTCGTGATGAAATGCTTACATTATTGGAAAGGTGTGTTAATTTCTTATTCAGCACTGAAAACCGCAACAATTTTGAAAGCTCGGTTCCTTAGATATTCGCATCTAACGGATTGCGTTGGGGGCAGAAAATCGGTGAAAACACTAAATTTGGATGCGTATATCTCGAGAACCAGATATCGTAGAAGGTTCTGGTTTTCAGTTTTGGAAAGCTCTGGAAAATCTCTCTCGATTTCTGTTTTTTCTTGCCTCATACAGGGCATGGATTCCGAAATACCGCCATCCAAAGACAATAAGGTAGGTAGATAGGGCAGAAAACACTTTGAATGCGAATATTTTCTCAACCAGATCATGAACAAAAATTTTGCTTGCATGTGTTTATAGGAATTGAAAAGACCTTTCCAAAAACACATTGCACGATTTATTTCATTAACTTAAAAAAAAAAATTCATTTTTGTTTGAAGAAAACGGCAAGGGGTTAGTCCATGCTTTTCTTCGAAATCCATGAAAAATTTTCGTGATGAAATGTTTACATTATTGGAAAGGTGTGTTAATTTCTTATTCAGCACTGAAAACCGCAACAATTTTGAAAGCTCGGTTCCTTAGATATTCGCATCTAACGGATTGCGGTGGGGGCAGAAAATCGGTAAAAACACTAACTTTGGATGCGTATATCTCGAGAACCAGATATCGTAGAAGGTTCTGGTTTTCAGTTTTGGAAAGCTCTGGAGAATCTCTCTCGATTTCTGTTTTTTCTTGCCTCATACAAGGCATGGATTCCGAAATACCGCCATCCAAAGACAATAAGGTAGGTAGATAGGGCAGAAAACACTTTGAATTCGAATATTTTCTCATTCAGATCATGTACAAAAATTTTGCTTGCATGTGTTTATAGGAATTGAATAGACCTTTCCAAAAACGCATGGCATGATTTATTTCATTAACTTTGAAAAAATTAATTTTTGTTTGAAGAAAACGGCAAGGGGTTAGTCCATGCTTTTCTTCGAAATCCATGAAAAATGTTCGTGATGAAATGTTTACATTATTGGAATGGTGTGTTAATCTCTTATTCAGCACTGAAAACCGCAACAATTTTGAAAGCTCGGTTCCTTAGATATTCGCATCTAACGGATTGCGGTGGGGGCAGAAAATCGGTAAAAACACTAACTTTGGATGCGTATATCTCGAGAACCAGATATCGTAGAAGGTTCTGGTTTTCAGTTTTGGAAAGCTCTGGAGAATCTCTTGATTTCTAATTTTTCTTGCCTCCCACAGGGCATGGATTCCGAAATACCGCCATCCAAAGACAATAAGGTAGGTAGATAGGGCAGAAAACACTTTGAATGCGAATATTTTCTCAACCAGATCATGTACAAAAATTTTGCTTGCATGTGTTTATAGGAATTGAATAGACCTTTCCAAAAACGCATGGCATGATTTATTTCATTAACTTTGAAAAAAATTCATTTTTGTTTGAAGAAAACGGCAAGGGGTTAGTCCATGCTTTTCTTCGAAATCCATGAAAAATTTTCGTGATGCGAATATCTCGAGAACCAGATATCGTAGAAGGTTCTGGTTTTCAGTTTTGGAAAGCTCTAGAGAATCTCTCTCGATTTTTGTTTTTTCTTGCCTCATACAAGGCATGGATTCCGAAATACCGCCATCCAAAGACAATAAGGTAGGTAGATAGGGCAGAAAACACTTTGAATGCGAATATTTTCTCAACCAGATCATGAACAAAAATTTTGCTTGCATGTGTTTATAGGAATTGAATAGACCTTTCCAAAAACGCATGGCATGATTTATTTCATTAACTTTGAAAAAAAAATTCATTTTTGTTTGAAGAAAACGGCAAGGGTAGTCCATGCTTTTCTTCGAAATCCATGAAAAATTTTCGTGATGAAATGCTTACATTATTGGAAAGGTGTGTTAATTTCTTATTCAGCACTGAAAACCGCAACAATTTTGAAAGCTCGGTTCCTTAGATATTCGCATCTAACGGATTGCGGTGGGGGCAGAAAATCGGTAAAAACACTAACTTTGGATGCGTATATCTCGAGAACCAGATATCGTAGAAGGTTCTGGTTTTCAGTTTTGGAAAGCTCTGGAGAATCTCTTGATTTCTAATTTTTCTTGCCTCCCACAGGGCATGGATTCCGAAATACCGCCATCCAAAGACAATAAGGTAGGTAGATAGGGCAGAAAACACTTTGAATGCGAATATTTTCTCAACCAGATCATGAACAAAAATTTTGCTTGCATGTGCTCATAGGAATTGAATAGACCTTTCCAAAATCACATGGCACGATTTATTTCATTAACTTTGAAAAAAATTCATTTTTGTTTGAAGAAAACGGCAAGGGGTTAGTCCATGCTTTTCTTCGAAATCCATGAAAAATTTTCGTGATGAAATGTTTACATTATTGGAAAGGTGTGTTAATTTCTTATTCAGCACTGAAAACCGCAACAATTTTGAAAGCTCGGTTCCTTAGATATTCGCATCTAACGGATTGCGGTGGGGGCAGAAAATCGGTAAAAGCACTAACTTTGGATGCGTATATCTCGAGAACCAGATATCGTAGAAGGTTCTGGTTTTCAGTTTTGGAAAACTCTGGAGAATCTCTCTCGATTTCTGTTTTTTCTTGCCTCATACAGGGCATGGATTCCGAAATACCGCCATCCAAAGACAATAAGGTAGGTAGATAGGGCAGAAAACACTTTGAATGCGCATATTTTCTCAACCAGATCATGAACAAAAATTTTGCTTGCATGTGTTTATAGGAATTGAAAAGACCTTTCCAAAAACACATGGCACGATTTATTTCATTAACTTTAAAAAAAAAATTCATTTTTGTTTGAAGAAAACGGCAAGGGGTTAGTCCATGCTTTTCTTCGAAATCCATGAAAAATTTTCGTGATGAAATGTTTACATTATTGGAAAGGTGTGTTAATTTCTTATTCAGCACTGAAAACCGCAACAATTTTGAAAGCTCGGTTCCTTAGATATTCGCATCTAACGGATTGCGGTGGGGGCAGAAAATCGGTAAAAACACTAACTTTGGATGCGTATATCTCGAGAACCAGATATCGTAGAAGGTTCTGGTTTTCAGTTTTGGAAAGCTCTGGAGAATCTCTCTCGATTTCTGTTTTCTCTTGCCTCCTACAGGAAATATACTCCGAAATACCGCCATCCAAAGGCAATAAGGTAGGTAGATAGGGCAGAAAACACTTTGAATGCGAATATTTTCTCAACCAGATCATGTACAAAAATTTTGCTTGCATGTGTTTATAGGAATTGAATAGACCTTTCCAAAAACGCATGGCATGATTTATTTCATTAACTTTGGAAAAAAAATTCATTTTTGTTTGAAGAAAACGGCAAGGGGTTAGTCCATGCTTTTCTTCGAAATCCATGAAAAATGTTCGTGATGAAATGTTTACATTATTGGAAAGGTGTATTAGTTTTTTATTCAGCACTGAAAACCGCAACAATTTTGAAAGCTCGGTTCCTTAGATATTCGCATCTAACGGATTGCGTTGGGGGCAGAAAATCGGTAAAAACACTAAATTTGGATGCGTATATCTCGAGAACCAGATATCGAAGAAGCTTCTGGTTTTCAGTTTTGGAAAGCTCTGGAGAATCTCTCTCGATTTCTGTTTTTTCTTGGCTCATACAAGGCATGTATTCCGAAATACCGCCATCCAAAGACAATAAGGTAGGTAGATAGGGCAGAAAACACTTTGAATGCGAATATTTTCTCAACCAGATCATGTACAAAAATTTTGCTTGCATGTGTTTATAGGAATTGAATAGACCTTTCCAAAAACGCATGGCATGATTTATTTCATTAACTTTGAAAAAAATTCATTTTTGTTTGAAGAAAACGGCAAGGCGTTAGTCCATGCTTTTCTTCGAAATCCATGAAAAATTTTCGTGATGAAATGTTTACATTATTGGAATGGTGTGTTAATTTCTTATTCAGCACTGAAAACCGCAACAATTTTGAAAGCTCGGTTCCTTAGATATTCGCATCTAACGGATTGCGGTGGGGGCAGAAAATCGGTAAAAACACTAACTTTGGATGCGTATATCTCGAGAACCAGATATCGTAGAAGGTTCTGGTTTTCAGTTTTGGAAAGCTCTGGAGAATCTCTCGATTTCTGGTTTTTCTTGCCTCATACAAGGCATGGATTCCGAAATACCGCCATCCAAAGACAATAAGGTAGGTAGATAGGGCAGAAAATACTTTGAATGCGAATATTTTCTCAATCAGATCATGTACAAAAATTTTGCTTGCATGTGTTTATAGGAATTGAATAGACCTTTCCAAAAACGCATGGCATGATTTATTTCATTAACTTTGAAAAAAATTCATTTTTGTTTGAAGAAAACGGCAAGGGGTTAGTCCATGCTTTTCTTCGAAATCCATGAAAAATGTTCGTGATGAAATGTTTACATTATTGGAATGGTGTGTTAATTTCTTATTCAGCACTGAAAACCGCAACAATTTTGAAAGCTCGGTTCCTTAGATATTCGCATCTAACGGATTGCGGTGGGGGCAGAAAATCGGTAAAAACACTAACTTTGGATGCGTATATCTCGAGAACCAGATATCGTAGAAGGTTCTGGTTTTCAGTTTTGGAAAGCTCTGGAGAATCTCTTGATTTCTAATTTTTCTTGCCTCCCACAGGGCATGGATTCCGAAATACCGCCATCCAAAGACAATAAGGTAGGTAGATAGGGCAGAAAACACTTTGAATGCGAATATTTTCTCAACCAGATTATGTACAAAAATTTTGCTTGCATGTGTTTATAGGAATTGAATAGACCTTTCCAAAAACGCATGGCATGATTTATTTCATTAACTTTGAAAAAAATTCATTTTTGTTTGAAGAAAACGGCAAGGGGTTAGTCCATGCTTTTCTTCGAAATCCATGAAAAATTTTCGTGATGCGAATATCTCGAGAACCAGATATCGTAGAAGGTTCTGGTTTTCAGTTTTGGAAAGCTCTGGAGAATCTCTCTCGATTTTTGTTTTTTCTTGCCTCATACAAGGCATGGATTCCGAAATACCGCCATCCAAAGACAATAAGGTAGGTAGATAGGGCAGAAAACACTTTGAATGCGAATATTTTCTCAACCAGATCATGAACAAAAATTTTGCTTGCATGTGTTTATAGGAATTGAATTAACCTTTCCAAAAACACATGGCACGATTTATTTCATTAACTTTGAAAAAAAAATTCATTTTTGTTTGAAGAAAACGGCAAGGGTAGTCCATGCTTTTCTTCGAAATCCATGAAAAATTTTCGTGATGAAATGCTTACATTATTGGAAAGGTGTGTTAATTTCTTATTCAGCACTGAAAACCGCAACAATTTTAAAAGCTCGGTTCCTTAGATAATCGCATCTAACGGATTGCGGTGGGGGCAGAAAATCGGTAAAAGCACTAACTTTGGATGCGTATATCTCGAGAACCAGATATCGTAGAAGGTTCTGGTTTTCAGTTTTGGAAAGCTCTGGAGAATCTCTTGATTTTTAATTTTTCTTGCCTCCCACAGGGCATGGATTCCGAAATACCGCCATCCAAAGACAATAAGGTAGGTAGATAGGGCAGAAAACACTTTGAATGCGAATATTTTCTCAACCAGATCATGAACAAAAATTTTGCTTGCATGTGCTCATAGGAATTGAATAGACCTTTCCAAAATCACATGGCACGATTTATTTCATTAACTTTGAAAAAAATTCATTTTTGTTTGAAGAAAACGGCAAGGGGTTAGTCCATGCTTTTCTTCGAAATCCATGAAAAATTTTCGTGATGAAATGTTTACATAATTGGAAAGGTGTGTTAATTTCTTATTCAGCACTGAAAACCGCAACAATTTTGAAAGCTCGGTTCCTTAGATATTCGCATCTAACGGATTGCGTTGGGGGCAGAAAATCGGTAAAAGCACTAACTTTGGATGCGTATATCTCGAGAACCAGATATCGTAGAAGGTTCTGGTTTTCAGTTTTGGAAAACTCTGGAGAATCTCTCTCGATTTTTGTTTTTTCTTGCCTCATACAAGGCATGGATTCCGAAATACCGCCATCCAAAGACAATAAGGTAGGTAGATAGGGCAGAAAACACTTTGAATGCGAATATTTTCTCAACCAGATCATGAACAAAAATTTTGCTTGCATGTGTTTATAGGAATTGAATTAACCTTTCCAAAAACACATGGCACGATTTATTTCATTAACTTTGAAAAAAAAATTAATTTTTGTTTGAAGAAAACGGCAAGGGTAGTCCATGCTTTTCTTCGAAATCCATGAAAAATTTTCGTGATGAAATGTTTACATTATTGGAAAGGTGTGTTAATTTCTTATTCAGCACTGAAAACCGTAACAATTTTGAAAGCTCGGTTCCTTAGATATTCGCATCTAACGGATTGCGTTGGGGGCAGAAAATCGGTAAAAGCACTAACTTTGGATGCGTATATCTCGAGAACCAGATATCATAGAAGAATCTGGTTTTCAGTTTTGGAAAGCTCTGGAGAATCTCTCTCGATTTCTGTTTTTTTTTTTGCCTCCTACAGGGCATGGATTCCGAAATACCGCCATCCAAAGACAATAAGGTAGGTAGATAGGGCAGAAAACACTTTGAATGCGAATATTTTCTCAACCAGATCATGAACAAAAATTTTGCTTGCATGTGTTTATAGGAATTGAATTAACCTTTCCAAAAACACATGGCACGATTTATTTCATTAACTTTGAAAAAAAAAATTCATTTTTGTTTGAAGAAAACGGCAAGGGTAGTCCATGCTTTTCTTCGAAATCCATGAAAAATTTTCGTGATGAAATGCTTACATTATTGGAAAGGTGTGTTAATTTCTTATTCAGCACTGAAAACCGCAACAATTTTGAAAGCTCGGTTCCTTAGATATTCGCATCTAACGGATTGCGGTGGGGGCAGAAAATCGGTAAAAGCACTAAATTTGGATGCGTATATCTCGAGAACCAGATATCGTAGAAGGTTCTGGTTTTCAGTTTTGGAAAACTCTGGAGAATCTCTCTCGATTTCTGTTTTTTCTTGCCTCCTACAGGCCATGGATTCCGAAATACCGCCATCCAAAGACAATAAGGTAGGTAGATAGGGCAGAAAACACTTTGAATGCGAATATTTTCTCAACCAGATCATGAACAAAAATTTTGCTTGCATGTGTTTATAGGAATTGAATAGACCTTTCCAAAATCACATGGCACGATTTATTTCATTAACTTTGAAAAGAATTCATTTTTGTTTGAAGAAAACGGCAAGGGGTTAGTCCATGCTTTTCTTCGAAATCCATGAAAAATTTTCGTGATGAAATGTTTACATTATTGGAAAGGTGTGTTAATTTCTTATTCAGCACTGAAAACCGCAACAATTTTGAAAGCTTGGTTCCTTATAGATATTCGCATCTAACGGATTGCGTTGGGGCAGAAAATCGGTAAAAACACTAACTTTGGATGCGTATATCTCGAGAACCAGATATCGTAGAAGGTTCTGTTTTTCAGTTTTGGAAAGCTCTGGAGAATCTCTCTCGATTTCTGTTTTTTCTTGCCTCATACAAGGCATGGATTCCGAAATACCGCCATCCAAAGACAATAAGGTAGGTAGATAGGGCAGAAAACACTTTGAATGCGAATATTTTCTCAACCAGATCATGTACAAAAATTTTGCTTGCATGTGTTTATAGGAATTGAATAGACCTTTCCAAAAACGCATGGCATGATTTCATTAACTATGAAAAGAATTCATTTTTGTTTGAAGAAAACGGCAAGGGGTTAGTCCATGCTTTTCTTCGAAATCCATGAAAAATTTTCGTGATGAAATGTTTACATTATTGGAAAGGTGTGTTAATTTCTTATTCAGCACTGAAAACCGCAACAATTTTGAAAGCTTGGTTCCTTAGATATTCGCATCTAACGGATTGCGTTGGGGCAGAAAATCGGTAAAAACACTAACTTTGGATGCGTATATCTCGAGAACCAGATATCGTAGAAGGTTCTGTTTTTCAGTTTTGGAAAGCTCTGGAGAATCTCTCTCGATTTCTGTTTTTTCTTGCCTCATACAAGGCATGGATTCCGAAATACCGCCATCCAAAGACAATAAGGTAGGTAGATAGGGCAGAAAACACTTTGAATGCGAATATTTTCTCAACCAGATCATGAACAAAAATTTTGCTTGCATGTGTTTATAGGAATTGAAAAGACCTTTCCAAAAACACATGGCACGATTTATTTCATTAACTTTAAAAAAAAATTCATTTTTGTTTGAAGAAAACGGCAAGGGGTTAGTCCATGCTTTTCTTCGAAATCCATGAAAAATGTTCTTGATGAAATGTTTACATTATTGGAAAGGTGTGTTAATTTCTTATTCAGCACTGAAAACCGCAACAATTTTGAAAGCTCGGTTCCTTAGATATTCGCATCTAACGGATTGCGTTGGGGGCAGAAAATCGGTAAAAACACTAACTTTGGATGCGTATATCTCGAGAACCAGATACCGTAGAAGGTTCTGGTTTTCAGTTTTGGAAAGCTCTGGAGACTTTCTCTCGATTTCTGTTTTTTCTTGCCTCATACAAGGCATGGATTCCGAAATACCGCCATCCAAAGACAATAAGGTAGGTAGGTAGGGCAGAAAACACTTTGAATGCGAATATTTTCTCAACCAGATCATGTACAAAAATTTTGCTTGCATGTGTTTATAGGAATTGAATAGACCTTTCCAAAAACGCATGGCATGATTTATTTCATTAACTTTGAAAAAAATTCATTTTTGTTTGAAGAAAACGGCAAGGGGTTAGTCCATGCTTTTCTTCGAAATCCATGAAAAATGTTCGTGATGAAATGTTTACATTATTGGAAAGGTGTGTTCATTTCTTATTCAGCACTGAAAACCGCAACAATTTTGAAAGCTCGGTTCCTTAGATATTCGCATCTAACGGATTGCGGTGGGGGCAGAAAATCGGTAAAAACACTAACTTTGGATGCGTATATCTCGAGAACCAGATATCGTAGAAGGTTCTGGTTTTCAGTTTTGGAAAGCTCTGAAGAATCGAATCTCTCTCAACTTTTTTTTTTTTTTTCCCTCATACAAGGCATGGATTCCGAAATACCGCCATCCAAAGACAATAAGGTAGGTAGATAGGGCAGAAAACACTTTGAATGCGAATATTTTCTCAACCAGATCATGTACAAAAATTTTGCTTGCATGTGTTTATAGGAATTGAATAGACCTTTCCAAGAACGCATGGCACGATTTATTTCATTAACTTTGAAAAAAAATTCATTTTTGTTTGAAGAAAACGGCAAGGGGTTAGTCCATGCTTTTCTTCGAAATCCATGAAAAATGTTCGTGATGAAATGTTTACATTATTGGAAAGGTGTGTTAATTTCTTATTCAGCACTGAAAACCGCAACAATTTTGAAAGCTCGGTTCCTTAGATATTCGTATCTAACGGATTGCGTTGGGGGCAGAAAATCGGTAAAAACGCTAACTTTGGATGCGTATATCTCGAGAACCAGATATCGTAGAAGGTTCTGGTTTTCAGTTTTGGAAAGCTCCGAAGAATCGAATCTCTCTCAACTTTTTTTTTTTTTCCCTCATACAAGGCATGGATTCCGAAATACCGCCATCCAAAGACAATAAGGTAGGTAGATAGGGCAGAAAACACTTTGAATGCGAATATTTTCTCAACCAGATCATGTACAAAAATTTTGCTTGCATGTGTTTATAGGAATTGAATAGACCTTTCCAAAATCACATGGCACGATTTATTTCATTAACTTTGAAAAAAATTCATTTTTGTTTGAAGAAAACGGCAAGGGGTTAGTCCATGCTTTTCTTCGAAATCCATGAAAAATTTTCGTGATGAAATGTTTACATTATTGGAAAGGTGTGTTAATTTCTTATTCAGCACTGAAAACCGCAACAATTTTGAAAGCTCGGTTCCTTAGATATTCGCATCAAACGGATTGCGTTGGGGGCAGACAATCGGTAAAAACTCTAACTTTGGATGCGTATATCTCGAGAACCAGATATCGTAGAAGGTTCTAGTTTTCAGTTTTGGAAAGCTCTGGAGAATCTCTCTTGATTTTTGTTTTTTCATGCATCATACAAGGCATGGATTCCGAAATACCGCCATCCAAAGACAATAAGGTAGGTAGATAGGGCAGAAAACACTCTGAATGCGAATATTTTCTCAACCAGATCATGAACAAAAATTTTGCTTGCATGTGTTTATAGGAATTGAATAGACCTTTCCAAAAACACATGGCACGATTTATTTCATTAACTTTGAAAAAAAAATTCATTTTTGTTTGAAGAAAACGGCAAGGGGTTAGTCCATGCTTTTCTTCGAAATCCATGAAAAATGTTCGTGATGAAATGTTTACATTATTGGAAAGGTGTGTTAATTTCTTATTCAGCACTGAAAACCGCAACAATTTTGAAAGCTCGGTTCCTTAGATATTCGCATCTAACGGATTGCGTTGGGGGCAGAAAATCGGTAAAAACACTAACTTTGGATGCGTATATCTCGAGAACCAGATATCGTAGAAGGTTCTGGTTTTCAGTTTTGGAAAGCTCTGGAGAATCTCTCTCAATTTCTGTTTTTTTTTTTTGCCTCATACAAGTTATGGATTCTGAAATACCGCCATCCAAAGACAATAAGGTAGGTAGGTAGGGCAGAAAACACTTTGAATGCGAATATTTTCTCAACCTGATCATGAACAAAAATTTTGCTTACATGTGCTCATAGGAATTGAATAGACCTTTCCAAAAACACATGGCACTATTTATTTCATTAACTTTGAAAAAAAATTCATTTTTGTTTGAAGAAAACGGCAAGGGGTTAGTCCATGCTTTTCTTCGAAATCCATGAAAAATGTTCGTGATGAAATGTTTACATTATTGGAAAGGTGTGTTAATTTCTTATTCAGCACTGAAAACCGCAACAATTTTGAAAGCTCGGTTCCTTAGATATTCGCATCAAACGGATTGCGTTGGGGGCAGACAATCGGTAAAAACTCTAACTTTGGATGCGTATATCTCGAGAACCAGATATCGTAGAAGGTTCTGGTTTTCAGTTTTGGAAAGCTCTGGAGAATCTCTCTCAATTTTTGTTTTTTTTTTTGCCTCATACAAGTTATGGATTCTGAAATACCGCCATCCAAAGACAATAAGGTAGGTAGGTAGGGCAGAAAACACTTTGAATGCGAATATTTTCTCAACCAGATCATGAACAAAAATTTTGCTTGCATGTGCTCATAGGAATTGAACAGACCTTTCCAAAAACACATGGCACGATTTATTTCATTAACTTTGAAAAAAAAATTCATTTTTGTTTGAAGAAAACGGCAAGGGGTTAGTCTATGCTTTTCTTCGAAATCCATGAAAAATTTTCGTGATGAAATGTTTACATTATTGGAAAGGTGTATTAGTTTTTTATTCAGCACTGAAAACCGCAACAATTTTGAAAGCTCGGTTCCTTAGATATTCGCATCTAACGGATTGCGTTGGGGGCAGAAAATCGGTAAAAACACTAACTTTGGATGCGTATATCTCGAGAACCAGATATCGTAGAAAAGGTTCTGGTTTTCAGTTTTGGAAAGCTCTGGAGAATCTCTCTCGATTTCTGTTTTTTCTTGCCTCATACAAGGCATGTATTCCGAAATACCGCCATCCAAAAACAATAAGGTAGGTAGATAGGGCAGAAAACACTTTGAATGCGAATATTTTCTCAACCAGATCATGAACAAAAATTTTGCTTGCATTTGTTTATAGAATTGAATAGACCTTTCCAAAAACGCATGGCACGATTTATTTCATTAACTTTGAAAAGAATTCATTTTTGTTTGAAGAAAACGGCAAGGGGTTAGGTTAGGTTGTAAGGGGTGATAATGCGGCAAGCCGCACCATCTCACTCGGATCTCAGTGGATCCATTGTGCTCCCCAGGGGATAGGTGGTTAGTTAGGAGGGATAGGGAGGGAGTTAAGGAGAAGTTTTAGGTTTGGGGGGCCTCCCTGAACCATCCTGAGTTCTGAATGAATTTCAGGATGTTCTTTAGTGGCAAGACAGAGATGTCGCCCAGTTCATCGAAGAAGTATTCTCCAAGGGCTTCTTTTCTAGTTCTAGCTAGGCTAGGGCATTCGCAAAGGAAGTGGGGGGAGCCCTCCTCTGCCTCTTCATCATGACACCCTCTACATAGATCCGATGAGCTGATGCCCATTCTGTTCATGTGGGTTCCCATTGAGTTGTGGCCCGTAAGGACACCAACCATGAGAGATAATTGAGGCCTGCTTAGCTTAAGTAAGTAATCCGTTTTTTTCTTTGAAATATTTGGCCATAGATTCCTTGAAACCCGACAAGTGTCGATGGATGACCATCTGACATTTGCAGCTTCCAAGAAACTCTGGTGTATTCTACCTTTTTCTTGTTCCAGTGGCATGAGCACAGAGGCTTCGATTTGGCTCGGATCAAGAGATGACCCGATTTTGGCCAGTTCATCTGCCATTTCGTTCCCATGAATATCCCTATGTCCTGGGACCCATCTAAGGGTAACTGTGTTCGTCGCATTGAGTACTCTTAGCTCATTCCGACAGCGATCGACCAGTTTGGACTTTGTGGTGATTGAGGAAATGGCTTTAATTGCCGCCTGGCTGTCTATGAAAATGTCAATATTGTTGTTGACTAATTCACTGATTGAGGAAAGATGTTTCGCGGCTTCGCAAACTGCCAGCACTTCCGCTTGGAAAACACTGCAAAAGTTTGGAAGCTTTAAAGATCTATTTATGGGTGGGTTATCTGAATAGATGCCTGACCCAACCCCCTCCGAGGTTTTGGAACCGTCAGTGAAGACCGAAACATGATTTGCATTTATGACCCTGTTTTCATTCCAGAGTTCCCTGGTTGGGATATCCGTTATGATTACTGGGTTGAAATCTATGTGCGGTGAAACGTAGTCTGTTTGAATGTCTATGTCTATAAAATTCATTATGGTTCTGTGACCGTAGAGGCCCTTTTTCCAATTTTTACATTGAACAAGTCTTAAAGCACTTTTGGCCGCCACCTCTTTCGTATACAGATCGAGTGGGGCAAGTGAAAGGAAAGTTTCAAGGGCGGCCGTTGGTGTGGTTCTGATTGCACTGGTTGTACCAATACATGCTAGTCTTTGAATTTTAGTCATGGTTTTTAGATTGGTTTCCTTATCTAAGGCTGGCCACCAGACCATGCATGCGTACGTTAAAATTGGCCTTATAATGGCTGTGTACATCCAATGGATGGTTCTGGGGCTGGGACCCCATCTTTTACCAAAAATTCAGCTACAAGTGTAGAAAGCTATTGAGGCTTTTCTTTCTCTTTCTTTAATATTTTCTTTCCAGTTTAGTTTACGATCGAGAACAATTCCAAGATATTTGGCAGTACCCGAAACCTGTAACGGAATTCCGTTAATGGTTGGCGGGTTTATGTTTGGAATATTACGTTTCCTTGTAAACAGCACCAGTTCTGTCTTCAGTGGGTTAATATTAAGGCCACAATTATTGGCCCAGCTTTTGAGCTTGTCAAGGGACGTTTGTAAGAGCTCGCACAGAGTGGGGGCAAATTTTCCGGAGGCCAATAACACAATGTCATCGGCGTATGCGACTACCTTGATGCCACCCAGATTTAGTTTGACCAAGATCTGGTTGACGACAAGGAGCCAAAGCAAAGGAGATAGTACTCCACCCTGTGGAGTACCCCTACTCGTCCTAACTCTTATTTTGCTGGCACCCATTTCTGCATTTATGATTCTCGTTTGAAGCATGAATACAATCCAGTTTATCAGTGATGGATCGACGCTGACGGAGTTTAGGGCTTGTCGAATAGCATTGTTATCAACATTATTAAAGGCCCCTTCTATGTCAAGGAATGCTGCTAACGTGAATTCCTTGAAGTGGATTGATTTTTCAATTGTGCCGACCACTTCATGGAGTGCTGTCTCAACAGATTTGCCCTTCAAGTACGCATGTTGGGCCTGTGAGAGCACACCATTATTCAGTTTTAGGCGAATATGAGTGTCAATTAACCTTTCCAAGGTCTTCAGGAGAAAGGAGGAAAGGCTAATAGGTCTGAAGTCCTTCGGTTCGGTATGGGTGGGCTTGCCAGCTTTTGGAATGAAGATGACATTGACTTCTCTCCATCTAGCGGGGATATAGGTGATGTTTAGACAGCCTATATAGATATCCACTAGAATCGGAACAATTATATCTTTAGAGCTTTGGAGCATCATTGGAATGATTCCATCAGGCCCTGCAGACTTGTATGCTGAGAAGGAGTCGATGGCCCAAGCCACCTTCCTACTGTCTACGATTTGTTTACCTATATCATAGATTTCACTTATGTTGGGCCCTCTGTCCACAGGAGATGTACTGCTAGTACATCCTGGGAAGTGAGTGCTTATAAGTGACTCTAAGGTTTCAGAGCAGGAGTCCGTCCAGGTGTTATCCGGTCTTTTTAGAAATCCCGGGGGAATGGGTACCTTAGACATGACTTTCCTGAGCCTAGCAGCTTCATTCGTAGACTCAAGGTCTGAACAAAATTTTTGCCAGGCTGCTCTTTTAGCATAGGTCGTTCGGTTTTTGTATAGATTTTTGCTGACCTTAAAGAGGTCCCAATCGGTGGGGTCATTACTGAATTTTGCTCTATTGTAAAGCCTCCTTGAATTTTTCCTAAGAATAGACAGCTCTTTGGACCACCATACGGGGTTGAGCTTGCCTTTACTTTTGGTAATGGGGCAGGAACTCTCGTAAGCATTATTTATGGCTAACGTTAGTTCATTTACATGTTTATCAATGACCGAGCAGGTTGTCAATGGTAAATGTTCATAGTGACCCAAAGATGAGGCCAATCTAGTGTTGAAGGCATCCCAGTTTGTTTTCCTGGGGTTTCTATAGGGTTTTGAGTTTTCAATTTTGTGCTCTATTTGGAACGTTATCATTCTATGATCAGAGAATGAAACATTACTTGAGACCTTCCAGTCACTGACCTTTATTGAGTCAGAGTTATTGGAAAGTGTCACGTCGAGCACTTCTCTCCTATTTCTAGTAACAAACGGCAAGGGGTTAGTCCATGCTTTTCTTCGAAATCCATGAAAAATGTTCGTGATGAAATGTTTACATTATTGGAAAGGTGTGTTAATTTCTTATTCAGCACTGAAAACCGCAACAATTTTGAAAGCTTGGTTCCTTAGATATTCGCATCTAACGGATTGCGTTGGGGGCAGAAAATCGGTAAAAACACTAAATTTGGATGCGTATATCT
This sequence comes from Dasysyrphus tricinctus, assembly GCA_963921185.1. Taxonomy (NCBI): domain Eukaryota; kingdom Metazoa; phylum Arthropoda; class Insecta; order Diptera; family Syrphidae; genus Dasysyrphus; species Dasysyrphus tricinctus. The sequence continues at coordinate 247,466,132 of OY992530.1, forward strand.
CGAGAACCAGATATCGTAGAAGGGTCTGGTTTTCAGTTTTGGAAAGCTCTGGAGAATCTCTCTCGATTTCTGTTTTTTCTTGCCTCATACAAGGCATGGATTCCGAAATACTGCCATCCAAAGACAATAAGGTAGGTAGGTAGGGCAGAAAACACTTTGAATGCGAATATTTTCTCAACCAGATCATGAACAAAAATTTTGCTTGCATGTGCTCATAGGAATTGAATAGACCTTTCCAAAAACACATGGCACGATATATTTCATTAACTTTGAAAAAAAAATTCATTTTTGTTTGAACAAAACGGCAAGGGGTTAGTCCATGCTTTTCTTAGAAATCCATGAAAAATGTTCGTGATGAAATGTTTACATTATTGGAAAGGTGTGTTAATTTCTTATTCAGCACTGAAAACCGCAACAATTTTGAAAGCTCGGTTCCTTAGATATTCGCATCTAACGGATTGCGTTGAGGGCAGAAAATCGGTAAAAACACTAACTTTGGATGCGTATATCTCGAGAACCAGATATCGTAGAAGGTTCTGGTTTTCAGTTTTGGAAAGCTCTGGAGAATCTCTCTCAATTTTTGTTTTTTTTTCTTGCCTCATACAAGGCATGGATTCCGAAATACTGCCATCCAAAGACAATAAGGTAGGTAGGTAGGGCAGAAAACAATTTGAATGCGAATATTTTCTCAACCAGATCATGAACAAAAATTTTGCTTGCATGTGTTTATAGGAATTGAATAGACCTTTCCAAAAACGCATGGCATGATTTATTTCATTAACTTTGAAAAAAATTCATTTTTGTTTGAAGAAAACGGCAAGGGGTTAGTCCATGCTTTTCTTCGAAATCCATGAAAAATTTTCGTGATGAAATGTTTACATTATTGGAAAGGTGTGTTCATTTCTTATTCAGCACTGAAAACCGCAACAATTTTGAAAGCTCGGTTCCTTAGATATTCGCATCTAACGGATTGCGTTGGGGGCAGAAAATCGGTAAAAACACTAACTTTGGATGCGTATATCTCGAGAACCAGATATCGTAGAAGGTTATGGTTTTCAGTTTTGGAAAGCTCTGGAGAATTATTTTCAATTTTTGTTTTTTTTTTTTGCCTCATACAAGGCATGGATTCCGAAATACCGCCATCCAAAGACAATAAGGTAGGTAGATAGGGCAGAAAACACTTTGAATGCGAATATTTTCTCAACCAGATCATGTACAAAAATTTTGCTTGCATGTGTTTATAGGAATTGAATAGACCTTTTCAAAAACGCATGGCATGATTTATTTCATAAACTTTGAAAAAAATTCATTTTTGTTTGAAGAAAACGGCAAGGGTAGTCCATGCTTTTCTTCGAAATCCATGAAAAATTTTCGTGATGAAATGTTTACATTATTGGAAAGGTGTGTTAATTTCTTATTCAGCACTGAAAACCGCAACAATTTTGAAAGCTCGGTTCCTTAGATATTCGCATCTAACGGATTGCGTTGGGGGCAGAAAATCGGTAAAAACACTAACTTTGGATGCGTATATCTCGAGAACCAGATACCGTTGAAGGTTCTGGTTTTCAGTTTTGGAAAGCTCTGGAGACTTTCTCTCGATTTCTGTTTTTTCTTGCCTCATAAAAGGCATGGATTCCGAAATACCGCCATCCAAAGACAATAAGGTAGGTAGGTAGGGCAGAAAACACTTTGAATGCGAATATTTTCTCAACCAGATCATGTACAAAAATTTTGCTTGCATGTGTTTATAGGAATTGAATAGACCTTTCCAAAAACGCATGGCATGATTTATTTCATTAACTTTGAAAAAAATTCATTTTTGTTTGAAGAAAACGGCAAGGGGTTAGTCCATGCTTTTCTTCGAAATCCATGAAAAATTTTCGTGATGAAATGTTTACATTATTGGAAAGGTGTGTTAATTTCTTATTCAGCACTGAAAACCGCAACAATTTTGAAAGCTCGGTTCCTTAGATATTCGCATCTAACGGATTGCGTTGGGGGCAGAAAATCGGTAAAAACACTAAATTTGGATGCCTATATCTCGAGAACCAGATATCGTAGAAGGTTCTGGTTTTCAGTTTTGGAAAGTTCTGGAGAATCTCTCTCGATTTCTGTTTTTTCATTCCTCATACAAGGCATGGATTCCGAAATACCGCCATCCAAAGACAATAAGGTAGGTAGATAGGGCAGAAAACACTTTGAATGCGAATATTTTCTCAACCAGATCATGTACAAAAATTTAGCTTGCATGTGTTTATAGGAATTGAATAGACCTTTTCAAAAACGCATGGCATGATTTATTTCATAAACTTTGAAAAAAATTCATTTTTGTTTGAAGAAAACGGCAAGGGGTTAGTCCATGCTTTTCTTCGAAATCCATGAAAAATTTTCGTGATGAAATGTTTACATTATTGGAAAGGTGTGTTAATTTCTTATTCAGCACTGAAAACCGCAACAATTTTGAAAGCTCGGTTCCTTAGATATTCGCATCTAACGGATTGCGTTGGGGGCAGAAAATCGGTAAAAACACTAAATTTGGATGCCTATATCTCGAGAACCAGATATCGTAGAAGGTTCTGGTTTTCAGTTTTGGAAAGTTCTGGAGAATCTCTCTCGATTTCTGTTTTTTCATATCTCATACAAGGCATGGATTCCGAAATACCGCCATCCAAAGACAATAAGGTAGGTAGATAGGGCAGAAAACACTTTGAATGCGAATATTTTCTCAACCAGATCATGTACAAAAATTTAGCTTGCATGTGTTTATAGGAATTGAATAGACCTTTCCAAAAACGCATGGCACGATTTATTTCATTAACTTTGAAAAAAAATTCATTTTTGTTTGAAGAAAACGGCAAGGGGTTAGTCCATGCTTTTCTTCGAAATTCATGAAAAATTTTCGTGATGAAATGTTTACATTATTGGAAAGGTGTGTAAGTTTTTTATTCAGCACTGAAAACCGCAACAATTTTGAAAGCTCGGTTCCTTAGATATTCGCATCTAACGGATTGCGTTGGGGGCAGAAAATCGGTGAAAACACTAAATTTGGATGCGTATATCTCGAGAACCAGATATCGTGGAAGGGTCTGGTTTTCAGTTTTGGAAAGCTCTGAAGAATCTCTCTCGATTTCTGTTTTTTCTTGCCTCATACAAGGCATGGATTCCGAAATACTGCCATCCAAAGACAATAAGGTAGGTAGGTAGGGCAGAAAACACTTTGAATGCGAATATTTTCTCAACCAGATCATGAACAAAAATTTTGCTTGCATGTGTTTATAGGAATTGAATAGACCTTTCCAAAAACGCATGGCATGATTTATTTCATTAACTTTGAAAAGAATTCATTTTTGTTTGAAGAAAACGGCAAGGGGTTAGTCCATGCTTTTCTTCGAAATCCATGAAAAATGTTCGTGATGAAATGTTTACATTATTGGAAAGGTGTGTTAATTTCTTATTCAGCACTGAAAACCGCAACAATTTTGAAAGCTCTGTTCCTTAGATATTAGCATCTAACGGATTGCGTTGGGGGCAGAAAATCGGTAAAAACACTAAATTTGGATGCGTATATCTCGAGAACCAGATATCGAAGAAGGTTCTGGTTTTCAGTTTTGGAAAGCTCTGGAGAATCTCTCTCGATTTCTGTTTTTTCTTGCCTCCTACAGGGCATGGATTCCGAAATACCGCCATCCAAAGACAATAAGGTAGGTAGGTAGGGCAGAAAACACTTTGAATGCGAATATTTTCTCAACCAGATCATGAACAAAAATTTAGCTTGCATGTGTTTATAGGAATTGAATAGACCTTTCCAAAAACGCATAGCATGATTTATTTCATTAACTTTGAAAAGAATTCATTTTTGTTTGAAGAAAACGGCAAGGGGTTAGTCCATGATGCTTTTCTTCGAAATCCATGAAAAATGTTCGTGATGAAATGTTTACATTATTGGAAAGGTGTGTTAATTTCTTATTCAGCACTGAAAACCGCAACAATTTTGAAAGCTCGGTTCCTTAGATATTCGCATCTAACGGATTGCGTTGGGGGCAGAAAATCGGTAAAAACACTAAATTTGGATGCGTATATCTCGAGAACCAGATATCGTAGAAGGTTCTGGTTTTCAGTTTTGGAAAGCTCTGGAGAATCTCTCGCGATTTCTGTTTTTTCTTGCCTCATACAAGGCATAGATTTCGAAATACCGCCATCCAAAGACAATAAGGTAGGTAGATAGGGCAGAAAACACTTTGAATGCGAATATTTTCTCAACCAGATCATGTACAAAAATTTTGCTTGCATGTGTTTATAGGAATTGAATAGACCTTTCCAAAAACGCATGGCATGACTTATTTCATTAACTTTGAAAAGAATTCATTTTTGTTTGAAGAAAACGGCAAGGGGTTAGTCCATGCTTTTCTTCGAAATCCATGAAAAATTTTCGTGATGAAATGTTTACATTATTGGAAAGGTGTGTTCCTTTCTTATTCAGCACTGAAAACCGCAACAATTTTGAAAGCTCGGTTCCTTAGATATTCGCATCTAACGGATTGCGTTGGAGGCAGAAAATCGGTAAAAACACTAACTTTGGATGCGTATATCTCGAGAACCAGATATCGTATCGTAGAAGGTTCTGGTTTTCAGTTTTGGAAAGCTCTGGAGAATCTCTCGCGATTTCTGTTTTTTCTTGCCTCATACAAGGCATGTATTCCGAAATACCGCCATCCAAAGACAATAAGTTAGGTAGATAGGGCAGAAAACACTTTGAATGCGAATATTTTCTCAACCAGATCATGTACAAAAATTTTGCTTGCATGTGTTTATAGAATTGAATAGACCTTTCCAAAAACGCATGGCACGATTTATTTCATTAACTTTGAAAAAAAATTCATTTTTGTTTGAAGAAAACGGCAAGGGGTTAGTCCATGCTTTTCTTCGAAATCCATGAAAAATTTTCGTGATGAAATGTTTACATTATTGGAAAGGTGTGTTCATTTCTTATTCAGCACTGAAAACCGCAACAATTTTGAAAGCTCGGTTCCTTAGATATTCGCATCTAACGGATTGCGTTGGGGGAAGAAAATCGGTAAAAACACTAATTTTGGATGCGTATATCTCGAGAACCAGATATCGTAGAATGTTTTGGTTTTCAGTTTTGGAAAGCTCTGGAGAATCTCTCGTGATTTGTGTTTTTTCTTGCCTCATACAAGGCATGTATTCCGAAATACCGCCATCCAAAGACAATAAGGTAGGTAGATAGGGCAGAAAACACTTTGAATGCGAATATTTTCTCAACCAGATCATGTACAAAAATTTTGCTTGCATGTGTTTATAGAATTGAATAGACCTTTCCAAAAACGCATGGCACGATTTATTTCATTAACTTTGAAAAAAAATTCATTTTTGTTTGAAGAAAACGGCAAGGGGTTAGTCCATGCTTTTCTTCGAAATCCATGAAAAATTTTCGTGATGAAATGTTTACATTATTGGAAAGGTGTGTTCATTTCTTATTCAGCACTGAAAACCGCAACAATTTTGAAAGCTCGGTTCTTTAGATATTCGCATCTAACGGATTGCGTTGGGGGCAGAAAATCGGTAAAAACACTAACTTTGGATGCGTATATCTCGAGAACCAGATATCGTAGAAGGTTCTGGTTTTCAGTTTTGGAAAGCTCTGGAGAATCTCTCGTGATTTCTGTTTTTTCTTGCCTCATACAAGGCATGTATTCCGAAATACCGCCATCCAAAGACAATAAGGTAGGTAGATAGGGCAGAAAACACTTTGAATGCGAATATTTTCTCAACCAGATCATGTACAAAAATTTTGCTTGCATGTGTTTATAGAATTGAATAGACCTTTCCAAAAACGCATGGCACGATTTATTTCATTAACTTTGAAAAAAAATTCATTTTTGTTTGAAGAAAACGGCAAGGGGTTAGTCCATGCTTTTCTTCGAAATCCATGAAAAATTTTCGTGATGAAATGTTTACATTATTGGAAAGGTGTGTTCATTTCTTATTCAGCACTGAAAACCGCAACAATTTTGAAGGCTCGGTTCCTTAGATATTCGCATCTAACGGATTGCGTTGGGGGCAGAAAATCGGTAAAAACACTAACTTTGGATGCGTATATCTCGAGAACCAGATATCGAAGAAGGTTCTGGTTTTCAGTTTTGGAAAGCTCTGGAGAATCTCTCTCGATTTCTGTTTTTTCTTGCCTCCTACAGGGCATGGATTCCGAAATACCGCCATCCAAAGACAATAAGGTAGGTAGGTAGGGCAGAAAACACTTTGAATGCGAATATTTTCTCAACCAGATCATGAACAAAAATTTTGCTTGCATGTGTTTATAGGAATTGAATAGACCTTTCCAAAAACGCATGGCATGATTTATTTCATTAACTTTGAAAAGAATTCATTTTTGTTTGAAGAAAACGGCAAGGGGTTAGTCCATGCTTTTCTTCGAAATCCATGAAAAATGTTCGTGATGAAATGTTTACATTATTGGAAAGGTGTGTTAATTTCTTGTTCAGCACTGAAAACCGCAACAATTTTGAAAGCTCGGTTCCTTAGATATTCGCATCTAACGGATTGCGTTGGGGGCAGAAAATCGGTAAAAACACTAACTTTGGATGCGTATATCTCGAGAACCAGATATCGAAGAAGGTTCTGGTTTTCAGTTTTGGAAAGCTCTGGAGAATCTCTCTCGATTTCTGTCTTTTCTTGCCTCATACAAGGCATGGATTCCGAAATACTGCCATCCAAAGACAATAAGGTAGGTAGGTAGGGCAGAAAACACTTTGAATGCGAATATTTTCTCAACCAGATCATGAACAAAAATTTTGCTTGCATGTGTTTATAGGAATTGAATAGACCTTTCCAAAAACGCATGGCATGACTTATTTCATTAACTATGAAAAGAATTCATTTTTGTTTGAAGAAAACGGCAAGGGGTTAGTCCATGCTTTTCTTCGAAATCCATGAAAAATTTTCGTGATGAAATGTTTACATTATTGGAAAGGTGTATTAGTTTTTTATTCATCACTGAAAACCGCAACAATTTTGAAAGCTCGGTTCCTTAGATATTTGCATCTAACGGATTGCGTTGGGGGCAGAAAATCGGTGAAAACACTAAATTTGGATGCGTATATCTCGAGAACCAGATATCGTAGAAGGTTCTGGTTTTCAGTTTTGGAAAGCTCTGGAGAATCTCTCTCGATTTCTGTTTTTTCTTGCCTCATACAAGGCATGGATTCCGAAATACTGCCATCCAAAGACAATAAGGTAGGTAGATAGGGCAGAAAACACTTTGAATGCGAATATTTTCTCAACCAGATCATGAACAAAAATTTTTCTTACATGTGTTTATAGGAATTGAATAGACCTTTCCAAAAACGCATGGCATGACTTATTTCATTAACTTTGAAAAGAATTCATTTTTGTTTGAAGAAAACGGCAAGGGGTTAGTCCATGCTTTTCTTCGAAATCCATGAAAAATGTTCGTGATGAAATGTTTACATTATTGGAAAGGTGTATTAGTTTTTTATTCAGCACTGAAAACCGCAACAATTTTGAAAGCTCGGTTCCTTAGATATTTGCATCTAACGGATTGCGTTGGGGGCAGAAAATCGGTAAAAACACTAACTTTGGATGCGTATATCTCGAGAACCAGATATCGAAGAAGGTTCTGGTTTTCAGTTTTGGAAAGATCTGGAGAATCTCTCTCGATTATGTTTCTTCTTGCCTCATACAAGGCATGGATTCCGAAACACCGCCATCCAAAGACAATAAGGTAGGTAGATAGGGCAGAAAACACTTTGAATGCGAATATTTTCTCAACCAGATCATGAACAAAAATTTTGCTTGCATGTGTTTATAGGAATTGAATAGACCTTTTTAAAAACGCATGGCACGATTTATTTCATTAACTTTGAAAAAAAATTCATTTTTGTTTGAAGAAAACGGCAAGGGGTTAGTCCATGCTTTTCTTCGAAATCCATGAAAAATTTTCGTGATGAAATATTTACATTATTGGAAAGGTGTATTAGTTTTTTATTCAGCACTGAAAACCGCAACAATTTTGAAAGCTCGGTTCCTTAGATATTTGCATCTAACGGATTGCGTTGGGGGCAGAAAATCGGTGAAAACACTAAATTTGGATGCGTATATCTCGAGAACCAGATATCGTAGAAGGTTCTGGTTTTCAGTTTTGGAAAGCTCTGGAGAATCTCTCTCGATTTCTGTTTTTTCTTGCCTCATACAAGGCATGGATTCCGAAATACTGCCATCCAAAGACAATAAGGTAGGTAGATAGGGCAGAAAACACTTTGAATGCGAATATTTTCTCAACCAGATCATGAACAAAAATTTTTCTTACACTAAATTTGGATGCTTATATCTCGAGAACCAGATATCGTGGAAGGGTCTGGTTTTCAGTTTTGGAAAGCTCTGGGGAATCTCTCTCGATTTCTGTTTTTTCTTTCCGTCATACAAGGCATGTACTCCGAAATACCGCCATCCAAAGACAATAAGGTAGGTAGATAAGGCAGAAAACACTTTGAATGCGAATATTTTCTCAACCAGATCATGTACAAAAATTTTGCTTGCATGTGTTTATAGGAATTGAATAGACCTTTCCAAAAACGCATGGCATGATTTATTTCATTAACTTTGAAAAAAATTCATTTTTGTTTGAAGAAAACGGCAAGGGGTTAGTCCATGCTTTTCTTCGAAATCCATGAAAAATGTTCGTGATGAAATGTTTACATTATTGGAAAGGTGTGTTAATTTCTTATTCAGCACTGAAAACCGCAACAATTTTGAAAGCTCGGTTCCTTAGATATTCGCATCTAACGGATTGCGTTGGGGGCAGAAAATCGGTAAAAACACTAAATTTGGATGCGTATATCTCGAGAACCAGATATCGAAGAAGGTTCTGGTTTTCAGTTTTGGAAAGCTCTGGAGAATCTCTCTCGATTTCTGTCTTTTCTTGCCTCATACAAGGCATGGATTCCGAAATACTGCCATCCAAAGACAATAAGGTAGGTAGGTAGGGCAGAAAACACTTTGAATGCGAATATTTTCTCAACCAGATCATGAACAAAAATTTTTCTTACATGTGTTTATAGGAATTGAATAGACCTTTCCAAAAACACATGGCACGATTTATTTCATTAACTTTGAAAAAAAATTCATTTTTGTTTGAAGAAAACGGCAAGGGGTTAGTCCATGCTTTTCTTCGAAATCCATGAAAAATTTTCGTGATGAAATGTTTACATTATTGGAAAGGTGTATTAGTTTTTTATTCAGCACTGAAAACCGCAACAATTTTGAAAGCTCGGTTCCTTAGATATTTGCATCTAACGGATTGCGTTGGGGGCAGAAAATCGGTGAAAACACTAAATTTGGATGCGTATATCTCGAGAACCAGATATCGTAGAAGGTTCTGGTTTTCAGTTTTGGAAAGCTCTGGAGAATCTCTCTCGATTTCTGTCTTTTCTTGCCTCATACAAGGCATGGATTCCGAAATACTGCCATCCAAAGACAATAAGGTAGGTAGATAGGGCAGAAAACACTTTGAATGCGAATATTTTCTCAACCAGATCATGTACAAAAATTTGCTTGCATGTGTTTATAGGAATTGAATAGACCTTTCCAAAAACGCATGGCACGATTTATTTCATTAACTTTGAAAAAAAAAATTCATTTTTGTTTGAAGAAAACGGCAAGGGGTTAGTCCATGCTTTTCTTCGAAATCCATGAAAAATGTTCTTGATGAAATGTTTACATTATTGGAAAGGTGTGTTAATTTCTTATTCAGCACTGAAAACCGCAACAATTTTGAAAGCTCGGTTCCTTAGATATTCGCATCTAACGGATTGCGTTGGGGGCAGAAAATCGGTAAAAACGCTAACTTTGGATGCGTATATCTCGAGAACCAGATATCGTAGAAGGTTCTGGTTTTCAGTTTTGGAAAGCTCTGGAGACTTTCTCTCGATTTCTGTTTTTTCTTGCCTCATACAAGGCATGGATTCCGAAATACCGCCATCCAAAGACAATAAGGTAGGTAGATAGGGCAGAAAACACTTTGAATGCGAATATTTTCTCAACCAGATCATGTACAAAAATTTTGCTTGCATGTGTTTATAGGAATTGAATAGACCTTTCCAAAAACGCATGGCATGATTTATTTCATTAACTTTGAAAAAAATTCATTTTTGTTTGAAGAAAACGGCAAGGGGTTAGTCCATGCTTTTCTTCGAAATCCATGAAAAATGTTCGTGATGAAATGTTTACATTATTGGAAAGGTGTGTTAATTTCTTATTCAGCACTGAAAACTGCAACAATTTTGAAAGCTCGGTTCCTTAGATATTCGCATCTAACGGATTGCGTTGGGGGCAGAAAATCGGTGAAAACACTAAATTTGGATGCGTATATCTCGAGAACCAGATATCGTAGAAGGTTCTGGTTTTCAGTTTTGGAAAGCTCTGGAGAATCTCTCTCGATTTCTGTTTTTTCTTGCCTCATACAAGGCATGGATTCCGAAATACTGCCATCCAAAGACAATAAGGTAGGTAGATAGGGCAGAAAACACTTTGAATGCGAATATTTTCTCAACCAGATCATGAACAAAAATTTTTCTTACACTAAATTTGGATGCTTATATCTCGAGAACCAGATATCGTGGAAGGGTCTGGTTTTCAGTTTTGGAAAGCTCTGGGGAATCGCATCAACCAGATCATGTACAAAAATTTTGCTTGCATGTGTTTATAGGAATTGAATAGACCTTTCCAAAAACGCATGGCATGATTTATTTCATTAACTTTGAAAAAAATTCATTTTTGTTTGAAGAAAACGGCAAGGGGTTAGTCCATGCTTTTCTTCGAAATCCATGAAAAATTTTCGTGATGAAATATTTACATTATTGGAAAGGTGTATTAGTTTTTTATTCAGCACTGAAAACCGCAACAATTTTGAAAGCTCGGTTCCTTAGATATTTGCATCTAACGGATTGCGTTGGGGGCAGAAAATCGGTGAAAACACTAAATTTGGATGCGTATATCTCGAGAACCAGATATCGTAGAAGGTTCTGGTTTTCAGTTTTGGAAAGCTCTGGAGAATCTCTCTCGATTTCTGTTTTTTCTTGCCTCATACAAGGCATGGATTCCGAAATACTGCCATCCAAAGACAATAAGGTAGGTAGATAGGGCAGAAAACACTTTGAATGCGAATATTTTCTCAACCAGATCATGAACAAAAATTTTTCTTACACTAAATTTGGATGCTTATATCTCGAGAACCAGATATCGTGGAAGGGTCTGGTTTTCAGTTTTGGAAAGCTCTGGGGAATCTCTCTCGATTTCTGTTTTTTCTTTCCGTCATACAAGGCATGTACTCCGAAATACCGCCATCCAAAGACAATAAGGTAGGTAGATAAGGCAGAAAACACTTTGAATGCGAATATTTTCTCAACCAGATCATGTACAAAAATTTTGCTTGCATGTGTTTATAGGAATTGAATAGACCTTTCCAAAAACGCATGGCATGATTTATTTCATTAACTTTGAAAAAAATTCATTTTTGTTTGAAGAAAACGGCAAGGGGTTAGTCCATGCTTTTCTTCGAAATCCATGAAAAATGTTCGTGATGAAATGTTTACATTATTGGAAAGGTGTGTTAATTTCTTATTCAGCACTGAAAACCGCAACAATTTTGAAAGCTCGGTTCCTTAGATATTCGCATCTAACGGATTGCGTTGGGGGCAGAAAATCGGTAAAAACACTAAATTTGGATGCGTATATCTCGAGAACCAGATATCGAAGAAGGTTCTGGTTTTCAGTTTTGGAAAGCTCTGGAGAATCTCTCTCGATTTCTGTCTTTTCTTGCCTCATACAAGGCATGGATTCCGAAATACTGCCATCCAAAGACAATAAGGTAGGTAGGTAGGGCAGAAAACACTTTGAATGCGAATATTTTCTCAACCAGATCATGAACAAAAATTTTTCTTACATGTGTTTATAGGAATTGAATAGACCTTTCCAAAAACACATGGCACGATTTATTTCATTAACTTTGAAAAAAAATTCATTTTTGTTTGAAGAAAACGGCAAGGGGTTAGTCCATGCTTTTCTTCGAAATCCATGAAAAATTTTCGTGATGAAATGTTTACATTATTGGAAAGGTGTATTAGTTTTTTATTCAGCACTGAAAACCGCAACAATTTTGAAAGCTCGGTTCCTTAGATATTTGCATCTAACGGATTGCGTTGGGGGCAGAAAATCGGTGAAAACACTAAATTTGGATGCGTATATCTCGAGAACCAGATATCGTAGAAGGTTCTGGTTTTCAGTTTTGGAAAGCTCTGGAGAATCTCTCTCGATTTCTGTCTTTTCTTGCCTCATACAAGGCATGGATTCCGAAATACTGCCATCCAAAGACAATAAGGTAGGTAGATAGGGCAGAAAACACTTTGAATGCGAATATTTTCTCAACCAGATCATGTACAAAAATTTGCTTGCATGTGTTTATAGGAATTGAATAGACCTTTCCAAAAACGCATGGCACGATTTATTTCATTAACTTTGAAAAAAAAAATTCATTTTTGTTTGAAGAAAACGGCAAGGGGTTAGTCCATGCTTTTCTTCGAAATCCATGAAAAATGTTCTTGATGAAATGTTTACATTATTGGAAAGGTGTGTTAATTTCTTATTCAGCACTGAAAACCGCAACAATTTTGAAAGCTCGGTTCCTTAGATATTCGCATCTAACGGATTGCGTTGGGGGCAGAAAATCGGTAAAAACGCTAACTTTGGATGCGTATATCTCGAGAACCAGATATCGTAGAAGGTTCTGGTTTTCAGTTTTGGAAAGCTCTGGAGACTTTCTCTCGATTTCTGTTTTTTCTTGCCTCATACAAGGCATGGATTCCGAAATACCGCCATCCAAAGACAATAAGGTAGGTAGATAGGGCAGAAAACACTTTGAATGCGAATATTTTCTCAACCAGATCATGTACAAAAATTTTGCTTGCATGTGTTTATAGGAATTGAATAGACCTTTCCAAAAACGCATGGCATGATTTATTTCATTAACTTTGAAAAAAATTCATTTTTGTTTGAAGAAAACGGCAAGGGGTTAGTCCATGCTTTTCTTCGAAATCCATGAAAAATGTTCGTGATGAAATGTTTACATTATTGGAAAGGTGTGTTAATTTCTTATTCAGCACTGAAAACTGCAACAATTTTGAAAGCTCGGTTCCTTAGATATTCGCATCTAACGGATTGCGTTGGGGGCAGAAAATCGGTAAAAACACTAAATTTGGATGCGTATATCTCGAGAACCAGATATCGAAGAAGGTTCTGGTTTTCAGTTTTGGAAAGCTCTGGAGAATCTCTCTCGATTTCTGTCTTTTCTTGCCTCATACAAGGCATGGATTCCGAAATACTGCCATCCAAAGACAATAAGGTAGGTAGGTAGGGCAGAAAACACTTTGAATGCGAATATTTTCTCAACCAGATCATGAACAAAAATTTTGCTTGCATGTGTTTATAGGAATTGAATAGACCTTTCCAAAAACGCATGGCATGATTTATTTCATTAACTTTGAAAAAAATTCATTTTTGTTTGAAGAAAACGGCAAGGGGTTAGTCCATGCTTTTCTTCGAAATCCATGAAAAATGTTCGTGATGAAATGTTTACATTATTGGAAAGGTGTGTTAATTTCTTATTCAGCACTGAAAACTGCAACAATTTTGAAAGCTCGGTTCCTTAGATATTCGCATCTAACGGATTGCGTTGGGGGCAGAAAATCGGTAAAAACACTAAATTTGGATGCGTATATCTCGAGAACCAGATATCGAAGAAGGTTCTGGTTTTCAGTTTTGGAAAGCTCTGGAGAATCTCTCTCGATTTCTGTTTTTTCTTGCCTCATACAAGGCATGTATTCCGAAATACCGCCATCCAAGGACAATAAGGTAGGTAGGTAGGGCAGAAAACACTTTGAATGCGAATATTTTCTCAACCAGATCATGAACAAAAATTTTGCTTGTATGTGCTCATAGGAATTGAATAGACCTTTCCAAAAACACATGGCACGATTTATTTCATTAACTTTGAAAAAAAATTCATTTTTGTTTGAAGAAAACGGCAAGGGGTTAGTCCATGCTTTTCTTCGAAATCCATGAAAAATTTTCGTGATGAAATGTTTACATTATTGGAAAGGTGTATTAGTTTTTTATTCAGCACTGAAAACCGCAACAATTTTGAAAGCTCGGATCCTTAGATATTCGCATCTAACGGATTGCGTTGGGGGCAGAAAATCGGTGAAAACACTAAATTTGGATGCGTATATCTCGAGAACCAGATATCGTAGATGGTTCTGGTTTTCAGTTTTGGAAAGCTCTGGAGAATCTCTCTCGATTTCTGTTTTTTTTTGCCTCATACAAGGCATGGATTCCGAAATACCGCCATCCAAAGACAATAAGGTAGGTAGATAGGGCAAAAAACACTTTGAATGCGAATATTTTCTCAACCAGATGATCAGCTGTACAGCTTTCAAAAACAAAAATAAAAATTAATAATGATGAAAAAGAAGCTAAAATTGCTTTACGTCTTTATGAGACATTGAAAAGAGTTTAAAAATTACTTTAACCCACATGTAAACACTCTGTTTTGCTCACAATTTCGAAATGTCAAAAAAGCTGCAAGCAAAAGTTAAAAGTTGGCCAACTTGTCCAGTTGCGTCTGCAGCTCCGTCTGCAGTTGCGTCGTGTTCTGTTCGCATCATTGAATTTGTGGGTATTAAACATTTTGACAGCTATTCCAGTTGCAGCTCCAGTTGCAGCTCCGTCTCCATTCTGTTCAGCCAGTGAAGTGAGATGAGTCAGCGAGCAAAGCGAGTCATCTCATCTCACTCGCTGAAATAGCTGAATCTCGGCACTGGTTTTTTAAATAATTTTTATTTGGAAACCAAATAAAACAAAAATGATTTGAAGTTATCATCTTGGCATGTACAAATTGTGTTTCACTTGGTTTGCTTTCTTTTTATCTTTAAATTAGATTTGGAATTTTGCTAATTTAGCCTAACTTAAATTCCTAGCGCCCTTTTTGTATTACAAGTACCCCACTCTACTTGCAACAAAATATATTTTGTTTATTTTTATTGATAATAGCTATTTGTATCGTCGATTAATTTTTGTTTTTCCTTCGCTGAGCCCAGTCCAGCTGAGCAGCCGTGGTGGTGGTAGCTTTTATAAACGAGCTTCTGTTTGCACTTTTTCGTCTCTCTTTTTCTTCTCTTCCTTGGCAGTCTTTTTTTGGTTGGTTTGACATCGTTTGAATCGTGGTGCGCAGCATGATAATTTTATTAAATAATTTGTTCGCGATCGTTTTTTGGTTAATCATTCCTTTAAACCAATTATTTTTATTAAAAAAGCGTCAAACCACCCCGTCAACGATAATAAAAGTGTAACAGGGTCATCGTTCTTAGTGACTAGTGAGCATTTCCATTATAAGCTTCTTATTATCCATCCCTAGAGAATCAGGCACGGATACAGAGGGAGGCAACGGGTGCAATTGACCCCCCCCCCCCTGGGCAAGAACGAAGCTAAAAATTTGAATTTAATTAACTGTAATCAAAAATGTTTTTTCTCACACCTGGGCCGTATCTTAATGGCTAAGGCACACGTTCAAGTTTAAGTCTTTAAGATAAATGTCAGACTATATTACTTTTATAACATTTTATGAGAATAGTCAAATTATTTCATACCAGATCAGATTGAGTCCCAAATCGATTTGATTGTCACTTTTCAAAATGCAAATGTGTATGAAAAATTTCACAATCTTGAAAAATAGTGTTTTAAAAAGTAATTGCCCTAACCCTCCTCTCCAATGTATTAGTGGTTTTTTTTATACATTGTTCAATGTATCGGGAGAGGTTGCAGGGGCACTCATCTTTAAAAATCTTTAAAATACGTCGATTCAATTAGCTTTTTTAACACAATATTTATGCAGTGAAACTTGTATTTGCCTTTTCGGACAGAAAACTTTTGCGTTTGAGAACATTCTGCAAATGCATTTTCGACGCAAGGCCATTGGCCATACTATTTTGTCCCAGCTAAAAAAAAAGAGGCTGAAACTTTCACTCGATTTCAAACTTCATAATAGGGAATAAGAACATACCGATGCGCCGTTATGCTTTTCAAAATTTGAAGTGGTGTTTCCTGAGGGAAATTAAAAACACTGTAAAGACACCATGCTATAGCCACAAATTGCGATAATTGTTTTATTCAAACTTCAATCACATCCTCATCCAGTCACATCACTTTGTGTGAAGAGTTGTGTAGAGTGGTATGAAGTGTCCTTCAATTTTCTATAAACCTCATCAAGATTGTGAAAACTCACGAAAATTGCCCCTTCCTGAACGAAATCCTGGATCCGCGCCTGTAGAGAATTATTCGTGACTTAGACTATTGACACGATCAATGAGTCGGTATGCTGTACAAATTTTCTGGTTGGTTGGTCGCATTGATTTTAAGTTCATTAAACGACTGCATGATACAGGCTTTCCAGCTTATACAAAATGTTTGTCTTTTTCATCACGAAACACTGTTATATCCAAGAATGCAATACTAATCGATAATTCACGTTCGACAGTAAATTGTATTTTATCGTCAATTTAGTTGAATAAAAAGAACATCTCTTCAACAAAAAATATCTGATTATTCAGCAATAGCATATCAACAAATTTTTTCAAAATTTGTATTCTCTGGAAGTGCTTTTCCATTTTGATTGGTGCGTTCATAAAAAAACGAAACGAGTCATCAAATTAAATTCGCATTATTGACAAATTCAAAGAATTCAAGTGAAGTTTTTATGTGATATGGTGACTATGATAGTTCATTAAGGATTCCTACAGCATATTCAGAAAGGTTTCTTGTTGGGCCGTTAAAATCAGCTGAAAATTGGATGAAGTGGAATGGATCGATTTTGCCTACATTAAATAACTTTTTAACGAATGCATTTATGGCTTTTTTGATTCGGATGGTTGGGCTTGGAATTTGTTGATAGGTGGTATTATCACTCAACATTTCCTCAGTCTTAATGAAGTATTCTGTTTTTTTCCATTACCACCAACCATCTTTTTCCGAACTAATGCAAAGAATATTCTCAGGAAATATTTGAATATGAAGAAAATTTGAAAAGAAATTCTTCTGATTAATAATAGTGGAATTAATTAATTAACTCGAATTATAAATTCTCAGGAAATCTAGACAAGATTTTCTTCTTTTTTATTTCAAACAAAAAAATTATCTACATAATGATACTTGCTTGTGATTGCTCTTCTCAGTAAGTTAATGGTGTATGTCGTATCTAATATCAGTGGCGGATTTAAGTTCGATGCCGCCCTAGGTCCTGTCCGATGTGCCGCACATTTGTCTATGTAACAGTTATTGTCAAAATTATATTTCTTATTATTAAATTTCATATCTTATTAGGGAAGAGGTCAAAATGCTGGTTTCAAAATTCTGCTGTTCAAAATTTAATTTTTCAAAATGATGTCATTTTGTTTTAAGAAAATTCTGTTTTTTTTTTAATACCTTCAGCCATTTATTAACAAAATTAACCAAAATGTTAAGCTGTAGCGGGTCAAAACTTTGGTTTCAGAATTCTGCTTTCAAAAATCTGTATTTCACATAAATTATATCTTCAAATTTTTATCATTTAAAATTTTAAACAATAAAATTTTTTTTTTTTTTTTAGATTTTTAGATTTAATTTTATTTCAATTGATAAAGTACAAACTTAGAAATAAATACAAAGATTAATAAGCATGGCTCATAGGCCGTCTGCCGGTTAGTTTTCTACTCTTAACATTGTGATAAGAAATACAATAAAGGTATTATACGAGTTATCCAAAACAAAAGATTAACTGTTATATAAACAAAAACCATTTCAGCAAAGAAAAATAAAATGCCAGAATGTTAGGTTAGGTTAGGTTAGGAGGGGTGTGCACAGCACAGAGGCTGTTGCGTACACGGGGGCCTGTTGGTCCATTGTGATCCCCTTACAAAAAGAAAGCAGAGATGCTCCTAAACTAATGATTCAGATAGACTGGCTCATTAACGAACCAGCCTGTGCTCTCTATGAATTTCCTCATATTTGCCATTGAGACCTGCGCTAGATCATCCAGTTCTCCAACAAACCTGTTTCCCAAGTAACGGAGGCGGCTTGTTTGGAGGTTCGGACAGTCACAGAGCAGGTGTTTAATGGTTTCTACTTCTTCAACATCCTGACAGCTCCTACAACAGTCGGGTGCGAGTACACCCAATCTGGTGGCCATTGTGCCAATGGCGCAGTGACCCGTTAGTACACCTATCAAGATTCTAATGTTCTTTTTACTCAGCGATAGAATATACTGAGTTTCCTTTTCATTAATTCTAGGCCATAGACTTCTAGAGATAACGCAATCGTTCCTGGTAATCCAGGATTTATTGATTCGCTCTTTCGTTGCTAGGTCCATTTTCATTTTAACTACGCCGATCGGGATGTCTAGTCCCATGTCTAATTGGTTACTACTGTTCCTATTTGATAATGACCCCTTCCTTGCTAGTTCATCTGCTATATCATTCCCTTCTATATTGCTGTGTCCAGGAACCCAACAGAGTTTGACTTGGTTAGTGTTACAAGTTTTGTTCAGTATGCCTCGACATTTTACCACTGTTTTGGATCTTATGGTCTCACTGGCTATTGCTTTGATCGCAGCTTGGCTGTCCACGAAAAATGTGATCTCCGACGAGATCAGTTTTTTCTTGTGTACCAATTCTGCTGCTTTTTGAATAGCGTAAATCTCAGCCTGAAAGACACTACACTCATCTGGGAGTTTATATGACTCTCTTATATTAAGGGCTTCACAGAACACCCCCGCACCTGTTCCTTCTTCCATTTTAGACCCGTCAGTGTAGAAGGGGATACCCTGTTCACTAATTAGTGATTTGGGTTCCCATCCATGTCTTTCGGGTATTGAAATAGAGAAGTGTTTGTTAAAATCCATTACAGGAGGAATATAATCAGTCTTCGCATCAAGTGCAGCCACTGTGTCATACCTTTGTAGGATAGACCCATGACCATAGGTGCTGTGCTTCCAAGAGCCCAGTTCTTTGAGTCGAAATGCGCTTTTGGCTGCTGTGCATCTAGTGTACTCGTTTAGGGGTGGAAGATTTAAAATAATTTCCAAACCTGCCTGTGGCGTAGACCTCTGTGCCCCCGTTATTCCTATACAGGCTAGTCTCTGTACCTTATTCAGGTTTTTAAGATAGCTTACTTTTTCAACAGCTTTCCACCACACTATAGATCCATAGGTAAGTATGGGGCGAACAATCGTCGTGTACATCCACTGGATAACCTGCGGTCGCATACCCCACCGTGTACCAAAGGTCTTTTTGCATGTGTAGAAAGCGCATAGTGCTTTTTTCATTCTTTCCTCTGTGTTACGTTTCCATGTTAGCTTGGAATCAAGGATAACTCCAAGATATTTAGCTTCCTTGGAGAGTTTCAGAGGAATGTCATTAAGTCTGGGAGGAGTAAAATCTCCTAATTTCTTTTTATTCGTGAACAGAACTAGTTCGGTTTTTGTAGGGTTAACCCCGAGACCGTTTAGTGTTGCCCAAGAAGATAGTTCTTTAAGTGCGGATTCCATAATATCTTTGATGGTGGTAAGATACTTACCCGATATCAAAATAACTATGTCGTCTGCATAGGCCACAATTTTAATGCCCTGATTCCTAAATCTTGTAAGAATTTTATTAACAACTAGGATCCAAAGGAGAGGTGAGATTACCCCTCCTTGTGGCGTGCCTCTTGTAACTGTTTTCTCAACAATAGTATCTCCTAGTCGCGAGTTTATGATTCTGCCATTGAGCATGGTATAAATCCAGTCTACAATGACAGGCTCAACTCCAACCTCTTCCAGAGCAGATTTAATGGACTCCGTCTTTACGTTGTTAAAAGCTCCCTCAATGTCCAAAAATGCTGCCAGGGTATGTTCTTTGTGCTCGAAACTTTTCTCAGTTTGTGAAACGACCTCATGCAACGCAGTCTCCACTGACTTACCCTTAAGGTAGGCGTGTTGGTAGTTGCACAAAATGTTTGGATTGAGAAGGTCTCTAACATGCAGATCAATAATTCTCTCCAACGTCTTGAGGAGGAACGAAGAGAGACTTATTGGTCTGTAATCTTTTTCTGTCGAGTGTGTCGGTTTCCCAGCTTTAGGGATAAAGACAACTTTAACTTTTCTCCAGCTGGTAGGGACATATCTAAGTTTAACACAACTTTTGAAGATTACCCTAAGCCATGGGGTGATTATCTGTAGAGCATGTTGAAGAAATGCCGGAATTATCTCGTCTGGTCCAGCTGATTTAAAGGGTTTGAACGAGTTTATTGCCCACATAATCTTCTGCTCTGTGATAACCTGATCCAATTCAGGGGCTGATTGTAGAGGTTCTAAGGAGTCTGGTTGTTTATAAACAGAGTCCTCAAGGCTCTTACAGTCAGGAAAATGCGTTTTCATAAAGAGTTCAAGTGTTTCTTGGCTCGACTTCGACCACGATCCATCGGGATGTTTAATATATCCTGGAATCGTGGGGTTATGGGCAAGGACCTTTCGAAGTCTCGCCGCCTCACTAGTGTTCTCAATGGATTCACAGTGTCTAGCCCATGAATCCTTTTTGGCCCGTCTTAACTCCTTGGTGTATGAGTTAAGTTCAGCTCTATAAGAATTCCAGTCTACATCTAATTTACTCAGTTTGGCCTTATTGAAAAGTTTTCTGACCCCTGTTCTTCGTTTCTTAAGTTCACTGTTCCACCAGGGTGGGCTAGTGGGTTTAATGTTACGAGATATAGGGCAGTTTCTTTCGAAGGCCGTTCTCATTTCATTAGTAAGGTTTTGAACAACAGTATCTATGGTTGAGGTTGCCGAAAGCGTTTCTTCCTCTGGTGGGTCGATACGATCGTTCAACCATTTTGTGTACTCTGTCCAATTTGTTCTAGTTGGGTTTCTAAAGGGCTTAATCTCATTATTATTCCTGTCTAGAGTAAAGAGTATCCTGAAGTGATTTGAGAAAGATTCCTCAGGTGAGACTCTCCAATTCCCTACAGAAATCTTATCGTTATTGCTCATAAGAGTGAGATCTAGAATCTCTTCCCTGTTTTTGTTCCTAAATGTTGGGTGATTACCCTTATTACATAACATAAGGTTTGAACAGAGAATGTATTCAAAAATTGACTCACCCCTTTTGTTAACATCTTTACCTCCCCATTGAGTGTGGTGGGCGTTAGCATCGCATCCCAACACCAAAGGTGTCCCTCTTGCTGTGGTGTGACCCACAAGATCGCGGACTGTTTTTGTTGGTGGGTTTTCCTCTTCGTACGGCATGTACGTTGACGCCAAGACGAAGTTACCTTCCCTGGACTCAACGCTGATTGCCACGTTGTCCTTGTTGCTGTACCTAGATAAAAAGAAAGCATTAATCGACTTTTTCGCTAGAATACAACTTCTTATTTCACCTTCTGACGTGGAGTGGAACAGATTATAGTTTTTTGACCTTAATCCTTGTACCTGATTCTTACGAATCCATGGTTCTTGGATTAAGGCCACATCCACGGCCTCCTGAGACATGTAGAGCATTAGGTCGTGCGTCGCTGCTTTAGCGTGATGCAAATTAATTTGCACCACCAGCAGCTTTTGACTCCCCTTTGCTAACATGCCTCCTTACCTTTACGGTTCCGAGACCATATCTCAACACGTCTTCGTTCCCTTTAAGAAGAAGGTCAGATTTCTTGTCAATAATAAACAAGAGGTCCTTTCCTTCCCCTCTGAGACTCTTCTTGGAATGAAGAAGTTTCCATTCTAGTATGGGCAGCTCCTTATTCTGTTTCGCCAGCAGTTTAATCATGGATGCATCCTCATGCATGGCAGGAGGAGGGATCCATATATTAACCTGCTGGCGAAGTGGCAGAGCTGTGACGGGAAGAATCCCAAGAGATGCCCCCTCCCACAGTTCGCCAATATTGGTGATTGTGTGAGTGAGGAACTCCAAGGATTTCTTGTCCCCACAGTAAACCACTTTTACTCCCTTTCGCCAACCAGCTCCATCAAAGGTGTAGTCCTCAGAACTATCATCCTCGGATGTCACCATCATGGCTTTGATGATTTCATTTTCTACAAGTAACCAATTTTTTGCCGTGATTTTCCCATCCGGGTCGTCTCGACTTATTATGGCTACCTGTAGATCGATCGGGGTGGTGTCAAAACTGTTGGGTTTAAGTTTTTTATAACCTTCAGTCTTGGTTGCCTCCTCCGATCTTGCCCTCTTAGATGAACCTGGATTCGTCCCAGAAGAGTTGCCTACCTGTGCTTTCTCGTTCCTTTTCAGGTTCGATGAAGCGTTGGCCTGCTGTTTCTTGCTGGAGGTCTCCAGTTTCGTCTTTGAGCCGGTACTAGCGGTAGAGTTATTGCCCGCCTGTTCACGGTTTATCTTTTTATGGATAGACCTAGATGTGGCAGCAATTACTTTTTCGCTTTCTGGCTTTTTGGCGTTCAATAGAGGTTGGGAGGAAACAATGGATGCAGTGGCGGTCGTTGCCGACTGACGTTCATAGTTCCTCACCAATTTCCTATGCTTTTTCAAAAGGGCCTTGTCTCTCGAACTGAGAGTATTTGGGTCCTTTTTCTCAGTAGCACTCACGAATCTTTTAGAGGATCTGTAGTTACTGCGTTGCCTCGAAGCTTTGAGGGGTGCAGTAGGCTTCAGCGTGGTCTCTTCTTGACTCGAGTCTTGCAACAGCTCGTCCTCGGTTTGACTTCCTATAGAGGGAGGTCTGTTCGAAGTCTCCCTACCTTCAATAGCTAAGCTATCTAGAGCAGGAAGAAGAGATGCTGCAAGGTTGTGCACGTTCGGTTGTCTATTTAAGACGGGTTTGGTCGGGTTTTCTAGATTTGTTGTCACTGGCGACTTAGCTTCTTGCGAAGCCAAGCCCTCGCCGACAGCCGTGACTTCTGTCGACACTTGAGCGTATATCCCCGCTCGGATTTCATTATTTTTTGGACTTTGCATGACCATTCATTATTGTTTTGGATAAACATCCCTGTTTTTTGTTTGGTTTTTCTTAGTTGTATGCCCCTGCAGCTGGATTGCTGGAGGGTCAAGGCGAAAACCACGAGGGGGATGCCAGAATGTTATTTTTCATAATAATAAAAACAAGATTCCTTAGATGATGAGAGCTGGGAGCTTTATATTTAACAGATTAAAGTTTAAAAATATTTATTGGTTATATCCAAGCTTTTAGTTTAGCTAAAACGAAATTTATAATTTAATTGGATCTAAAAAGATAGACAAATGTAATAAATATTATAATCTATACATAATAATAAATTAAATAAATTTAAAGAAGCGAAAAGAAAAAAATCGAGTATAGTATAGTAAGGATAAACATAGAATATAATACTTTTAACGAGTGTTATACAATTCTAAAGCTTTTAGTTTGGCTAAAACAAAAAAAGGGAGCACATTAAAGACTTGCAATATCGTATGGTTTGGGCTTTTAGTTTAGCTAAAACAAAATTATATTAGATTTAATTATAACGTTGATCTAAAGAAGATTGACGTATGTATTTCGATATGAGATTGCATGTGAGAAAAACCGAATGGGAAACCTCCAACCACATTCTCCATTCAGAGCACCTAGACATTCTTCCAATGATAAAAAATTTTTAATAAAATACAATCTTCGGATTTCTTGCAAGATTGGACATAGGGCCAGGAAATGAAAAATATTTTCAGTTTGATTGAGGTTGCACAATGAACAATTGGGATTAGTATCAATCCTGTGTGGCCTATAATTGAGCTCTAGCATCTCCGTCCGAGCTTTGAATATCAGACTCATCTCCCTCACGGTAAATTCATTTCGAAAGTAGTTTGTTTCCCTCAATCTGAGGTTGAGTTTGCTGTATATTGTCCTCGACACAGACTCCCCCGCCCTATCGAGACAACTCTGGAACATTTGGTCATCGATGATAGAAATGCACTCGTAAAGAGCAGGCCTCCAAAGATCTGGGCTATCTACAGAAAGGGTCAAGGGAAAGTTGTGCGCCGAGGCCAATTCATACCAATCCCTAAAAGGGGTATACTGACACCTTAATGAGACTAAGAGAATCCTCTTTTGCAGATTGTTGTTTGATCTTTGCATTACCTTGATGATATAGTCTGCATTTGCCTTTAAGCTCTTTATAAAAATTGGAGGCAGTCCCGATTCGACGTGTATTGCATACGTAGGCGTGTTTAATGGTAGCCTAAAGATACGCTTGAAAAAAATCTTTGGACAGCTTCAATTTTATCTAATTGCTTGTATCCATAAACTTCATTGCCGTAGCAAAGACAGCTCTTGATGGTTGCATCAAACACTTTAAACTTGGAAGTTGAATCTACATGTTTTTTATTAAAGAAATTTGACCACATACAGATTATTGCTGCTTTTGCCACACTTACTTTATTTTTTATGCGAACAAAAAGATTCAAATTGTGTGTTAGTGTGAAGCCTAGATATTTGAATTCACTCACAACTTCTATATTGGAGCCATCGAGGGTCCAAGTACGATCATTTCTAGTGCTACGATTTTGGGATCTAAAAACCATTATTTTAGACTTCTCAGTGTTGATTTTGAGGTCCCACATATCACAAAAAAAGTTTTAGCTTGTTTATTTGAAGCTGAAGTGTGACTGCATTATCAGATAAGATTACAAGGTCATCCGCGTAAAGCAAAACTTTGATAAATAGATCGCCAAAAGTAACGCCACCAGGGCTATGATCTTCAATATCGTTTATAAAGAGTGAGGAGATTAAGGGACTTAAAACACAACCCTGTGGCACACCCGCATCAGATCTAAACTCTTTCGATTTTTCGCTGCCATTTGAAACTACAGCGGTCATGTTTGAGAGGAGCTGTTCATAAATTCGTAAAAATTTGGTTGAAAGTCCAATAGCAGCGAGTTTAAATAGCATCGATCTTCTATTTACGGTGTCAAAGGTGGATTTAAAATCAACGAAAAATGCATTCAAATTAGTTTTTTTCTCTAAAAAAACGCCTAGCAATACTCGTGAGAGCAAAGATTTGGTGGATTGTTGAGAGATTAGCACGGAATCCAGCCTGGAAGCAGCTTATTTTGTTGTTTCTTTCAACCCAACTCACAAGTCTAAAGTATAGAATTTGAGTAAAAAGTTTTCGAAAAGAGCTAAGAACAGAAATGCCTCTATAGTTTTTACAAAGATTAGGTTCACCCTTTTTAAAAACTGCTGAAATGGACGAAGAATGAAAACAGTCTGGAAAATTCTCTTCATTAAACATTTTGTTGAACAACACTAAAATGTATTCCAAGAACTGAGAATTAGCGTTTTTGTAAAACTCAGCTGGTATACCATCTGAACCAGAAGCCTTTTTATTTTTCATATTTTTGAGAGCAGCAAGCAGTTCTAACATTGAAATTGGAGTATCCAATTCCTCAATATATATGAACGGAAGTGCATAGCTAATAGACATTTGACTTGGGTCTGCCAGAAGAAGTTTTTCAAAATGTAATGCAAGTATATCAACTCCAATGGGTGATTTAACAGACCAATTACGGTTACTTAAAATGCGCACATTAGCCCAAAAGGCTCTCGAATCACGGCTTTCAAGGAGATTAGCCGCTGATTTTCTTAAAAATAGTTCTTTTTTTGCTTGCATATATTTTTAAAAGCATAATTAGACTGCAAATAAAGCGTCTTAAAAGCAGCATCATTTGTATCCCTAAAATGTTTTAAAAACTTGAAAGATTTCTCTCTACTTTTCCTGCAATCACTGTCATACCAACTGGATTTGAAAAGTCTTCCACTATTATTTGAGTATGTGATCATTGACTGTCTTATGGTTTGGAAAACTAAATCTGTAGCTTGATTAATTGTGCTAGTAATTTGATCTGGGAGATTAGTTGAATTTCGGGAAAGATTTCTTTTGTACAAGTCACATTTTTTGTCATTCCAACGAAGTTTCTTTATGCCAACATTTTCATTGTAATGCCCAATACTACTTTCTTGGATAATAAACTCACAGGAAACAAAGATAGGTAAATGCATTGAATAGTTAGCAGGAAAAACTTCAAAGTCTTTGACAACGTCAAGCCATTCTCCTTTGACAAGACAATAGTCAATTACCGAGCAACCTTGCGCGGATATAAACGTGAAATTACCATTAATATCACCCGTGGATATACCATTCAGGATAAGAAACCCGAAATCTTCTACCAGATCCATCAATCGATTTCCGTTTGCATTTACACACTCATCTAATGAATTTCTCTCAAAAGAAAAACGCCCATTGTTCATAAAGGGAGAATTCTATAAGTTTGCTATTCGGCTATTTAAATCCCCAATTATTAAAATATTCTCGTTATTTTGGCTTAAAAGAAAATTTTGGAGTTCCTCAAAATCAGAATCCCATTGACTAAAGTTAAGGTAAATAGGTAATATTAAAAAATGTTTTGAATTAATAATCAAATCTATTACAATTTTGTTTTCGGAGGTTCTAAAGGCAATGTAATTGTTTGAGATATTTTTTTTGATGCCACATAATATGCCTCCGCTGGCTCGTCCAAGTCTATTATTTCTAAAAGCTTCAAAATACTTCAGATACTGCAATTCTTTACCATCCTCCACAAAAGTTTCTAATAGTATAAAAATATCATAACTTAAAATTAATTTAAAAAAACTCTGGCATCAATTATTTGTTTTTAAGTCCTGTAACGTTATAGCAAAAAATATTAAAATTAAAATTATTTAAATGGCAGACGGCAACTCGATCCTATGTTGATGTTGAATGATGGTGGTGGTGAAAGCTGTATGGTTAAATGAAGGACTAACCATTTATAACAATTATAATAAGTTTTATTCGACAAAATTACAATAGGTTATTAATTACTTTACTTTAGGTTTTCTGGATGGAGACACGTTGTACGGTAGACTGTCGGATAACGAATGAATGACTCAAAAGTATCTGCGTCTTTTTCTTGAATGTTGTCAATACATGTATGTATGTGTGTGTGCAATGTAGATTCTGCAAACAGTGTTGCCACAGCACCCCCTGCCTAGTGTTAGCGATATCTTGCTGGAATTACCACTCTGCGTCCTAGTCTTGATGTTTTTGGTTCAGTGTGAGGAGTGCTTGGTAAAGTTGGTGATGATTCGATGTGAGGCGGATGACTGCAGGATGATGACTGTGGATTATTTGTTTCAAAGTGTTCTTCTGAATTTTGTATATAAGCTGGCTTTAGCCTATCAATAGAAATATATTTATTAATGTTTTTAATATTGATTTTAAAAATTTTATCTTTTCTACTAATAATTTTAAATGGGCCTTCATAAGGGTTTTGTAAAGGCTTTTTGACTGAGTCTGTTCTGACAAATACATGACTGCATGTCTGAAGATCTTTAAATATGAATGATTTGTTGCTAGAGTGGTTCGAAGCTGCTACCGGCCGGATGGATGTCATTCTCGATTTAAGAGTTTGTAGAAAATCGTGAGAATCCGATATGGTTGTTTTTGGTGATTCGTGGAAAAATTCGCCTGGAATCCGTAAAGTTGTACCGTATAACATCTCAGCAACTGTTGCTTGGATATCCTCGCGGTAAGCTGTTCGCAATCCCAATAGAACTGTGGGTAGAACTTCGGTCCAATTAGAAGAGTCATGGCATTTTATAGCTGCCTTGAGAGTTCTATGAAAACGTTCGATCATTCCGTTTGCACACGGATGGTAAGGTGTAGTTTTAATATGTTCGATGCCTAGAATTCTGCTTAACTCCTTGAATAGCGATGATTCAAACTGTCTGCCTTGGTCAGTAGTTATTTTTAAGGGCACTCCAAATCGACAAATCCAATTGTTGTAAAGTGCCTGTGCCACGGTTTCTGCTGTAATGTCGACGATTGGAATGACTTCCGGCCATCTTGAGAATCTATCGATCATGGTGAGGCAATATGAGAAACCATTGGATATGGACAACGGACCAACTAAATCAATGTTTAAATGCTCGAATCGATTATCAGGCACAGCAAAGTATCCGGCAGGTGATTTGCAGTGTTTGCCAATCTTTGATTTTTGACAAGCAATGCATTGTTTCACCCAAGATTTTGTATCTTTTCGCATAGAAGGCCAAATACAGCGTGACTGCAAAAGTTTCAAAGTTGCGTTTCCTCCTGGATGTGACAAGGAATGAAGTTTCTCAAAAATTTCTTGGCGGCATGAGTTCGGGATATAGGGACGAATATTTTTCTTAGTTATATCACAATATAGCTCCACATCGAAGCCAGGAATTTTAAGACGTTGCAGCTTTAAGGCATTCGCACTGGTCAAAAGCTGATTTAAGTCTGCATCTGTTTGCTGCTCCGCTGCCACTTTCTTGAAATCTATGGCACTAGTCATCTCGAGAGTCTCAATGCGGGATAAACTGTCTGCCACCACGTTATCTTTGCCCGGAATATACTGTATATCTGTTGAGAACTGACTTCTGAAACCCAAATACCGTTCTTGTCGAGGTGAAAGTTTTTCTGGATTTTGATGAAAAGCGAAAGTTAGCGGTTTGTGATCGGTAAAGATGATGAAATCACGTCCTTCAAGCATGTATCTAAAATGCTTAATTGTGAGATAGACCGCCAGCATTTCTCTGTCATAAGCGCTGTATTTTCTTTGTGATGGTTTTAATTTCTGGCTGTAAAAACCAAGCGGCTCCCAATGATTAAAACGTTTTTGTTGCATTACCCCTCCAACCGCTGTATCTGAAGCGTCAACCATGATTGAGAATTGAGCTGATGCACAAGGATGAGTAAGCATTACGGCTTCTGACATAGCTTTCTTGCAATCCTCAAACGCTTCCGTAGTTTTAGATGTCCAAATCAATTCTTTGTTTTTCTTCGGGTTGCCTTTTAAGAAGTCGTTCAAAGGGCTTTGGAGATGAGCTGCCTTTGGTAAATACTTTCGGTAAAAATTGAGCGTCCCAAGAAAACGTCGAAGTGCTTTAATGTCTTTAGGCTTGGGGAAATTTAATATGGCATCTACTTTGTGAGGAAGGGGTTTGATGCCATCACGGGAAACCAGATGCCCTAAGAACTCTACACTTTCTTTGCCTAAAGAGCATTTATCGATATTGATGACGAAATTGTGATCATTGAGTCGCTGGAACAGTTGTTCCAAATGAGCCTTATGTTCTTCAGGAGACGACGAAGCAATCAAGAAATCGTCTATGTAGGAGAAACAAAAGTCCAAACCTTGAACTACCTCATGAACGAAACGCTGAAACGTTTGGGTAGCATTTCGGAGTCCAAACGTCATCTTGCAGAATTCAAAAAGCCCAAAAGGTGTAATAATTGCGGTTTTTTCGATGTCCTGTGGGTCCATTGGAATTTGGTGAAACGCCCTGACCAGGTCTATTTTGGAAAATATTGTTTTTCCATCCAAATACAGAGCAAAATCCTGGATGTTTGGTACCGGGTAACGATCGGGCTTTGTTACGGCATTGAGCAGACGAAAATCACCACAAGGCCGCCATTCACCATTTGGTTTCTTGGCCATGTGGAGCGGACTAGCCCACGGACTCTTAGACGGACGACATATTCTCTGTTCTACCATGAATTGGAATTCTTTTTTAGCTGCTGTAAGTTTTTCTGGCGCCAATCTACGAACTCGACAGTGAACAGGAGGTCCCGAGGTCTGAATTTGATGCTTCACTTTGAGAGGAATGTTAATTTCCTTGTGAATGGTGTTAGGTCTTGTTAAATTTGGAAACTGAGCTAGTATACTGCAATAAGCACTGTTTTCATCAACTGTTTTGATGGACGAGTAATTGTTTGCTTCAAGCAGCTTGCCTGGTGCAGTTAATTTGGTTTTATTGTCAATAAGACGTTGTCTTTTTAAGTCAACCAACAAATCATAATGGCTTAAGAAATCTGCTCCCACGATTGCGTGGTTGACATCGGCAATAATAAAATGCCAACTTAAATTTCGCCTCAACCCTAATTCTAAATTCAATAACCTCTGTCCAAATGTTGAAATTTTTGAACCGTTGGCCGCAAAAAGATATGTTTCAGTTCGAATGGTATCTTTTTTAGAACGAGG
The DNA here is from genome assembly GCA_963921185.1 of Dasysyrphus tricinctus. Classification (NCBI taxonomy): domain Eukaryota; kingdom Metazoa; phylum Arthropoda; class Insecta; order Diptera; family Syrphidae; genus Dasysyrphus; species Dasysyrphus tricinctus. Next base: position 247,496,314 of record OY992530.1, read on the forward strand.
ATACACAGAGAGATCTGCACCTGTATCGATGAGGAACTTTGTATTCGTTTTAGGGTCTATGATAAATAAGTGACAATTTTTATTATTATGGCCACTATCGTCAGTCGCCATTAACGACCGGCCGTGAAGTTTCCCTGATTTTTCTGAAAGTTGCATGGTGGCTTGCAATTTCTCGCCTGGCTCTTGAATCTGTGGTGGAACCAGCAAATGTCAGAATCGGAACTGAAGTGGTTTTTGCGAACGGAATGGGAACGATGTCTGCTTTTTGAACCAGATTGCTTTTCACGAGCACCATGATTTTTGAAACCTTGTCCAGATTCTAACCTTGAAAGTCGTGTACAGACTTCATTTAACTGAGCACAGATTTTTGAAGTGTCAATAGCTGAAGAAGACGGGTCGAAACCGAAAGTCGCGATCTCTGAAGACTGAGAAATTTCGTGAATTTTATCGGCAATAGTGCCGAGCTTCATTAAGTCGGTTTCTTGGGTCGCAGAGAGTATGGCTTGTGTCTGTGAAGGTAAACGTTGCAACCACAGAGTGCGCAGAACATCGTCACCAATCTGTTCAGTTGCCAGATTTTTCATGTCTCTTAACAGCTGCGATGGACGTTTGTCGCCCAGTTCTATGTCTTTGAGCAAAGTTCTGAGGCGCTTTTCCTCAGTGTCTGCGAACTGATCCAGTAGACGTTGTTTCAAGGTTGCATATTTATCTTTCGACGGTGGATTCGCCACTATGTCGACGACTTGAGCAATGATGCTACCGTCGATGCTGCCGACTGCAGTGTGGAATTTGGTTTCGTCAGCCGTTATGCCTGCCGTAGTAAACTGAGATTCTAATTGCAGAAACCAGACTCGTGGATTCGCTTTCCAGAATGGTGCAGGTTTGCACGCCACTCCCGAAATTTCTGCATTTGGGTTTGGGGCAAGATTGCCTTTTGTTCCCTCCTCGGTCATTATTTATTAATATTAAATGATAATACAGATAATAAATTGCTTTGTACTTACGTACGAATTTTTTTTAATTATATTTTCTGCAGTTGCTCCAGACAAAAAAAAATGACGGCGGCGACAGTAGTTGTTCTGTTTTTTTTTTTTTTACGTTTTGTGTCTGTCTAATAAGCAATACCGACACGAAAAAGGGGAAAAGATACAACAGCGAGATACAAAAAAAACTTTTGCAGGTGGCAAATAGCACCAGTGAATTCAGTTTTGTTATTTTAAAATGTTTTTGTGCGATTAAAGATTAATTCTTCAGCTCACGTCGGGGTCACCAATATGGTTAAATGAAGGACTAACCATTTATAACAATTATAATAAGTTTTATTCGACATAAAATTACAATAGGTTATTAATTACTTTACTTTAGGTTTTCTGGATGGAGACACGTTGTACGGTAGACTGTCGGATAACGAATGAATGACTCAAAAGTATCTGCGTCTTTTTCTTGAATGTTGTCAATACATGTATGTATGTGTGTGTGCAATGTAGATTCTGCAAACAGTGTTGCCACAGCTGGAATTCAAACCGTGTTGTTGGTGTGCATACTGACTCACAGAGGGCACTATATTGGCATGAGTGTTGTTCTCGTTTGCCATGATGACATTGTCAAAAAAAACGCATTGCCTCCTCTCCAAAGGTCATTTTGACAAATGACAGCTCGTCACTTGTTGTTATTTTCAGTCCTCGTAGCGTGTCGTGTGCAAATGAAAAGTCGCCAATTTTAAGTTTTGATCCTCTAATTAAAATTTTCGCATTCGAGTTCACTTCCAAAAGTTTTCTTCTAATTTGAAAAAGCGTCCTCCTCTTATTTCGGAAAAGCAAAGATTGCTCTTTATGTACTACAATTCCTGAGTTTTTCAGTTTTGGTGCGGCCTCTATGATTTTTTGTGCGGTGTTTTTGTTGTTGAATTTTAACACCATAGTGGTTTTGTTGTTGTGTCGATTTACGAACTCTTGTGTTTTATCAAAAAGAAAGCTCTGCATTTTCATTTAGATTGAGAAGGCTAAGACAAGTTTGTTTTGCAAGATTATTCATGTCTGTCTTCTCTTCTGAGGGTAAATGCAATACAACAGACTTTTCATGTGAATTTTGGTGTAGGATTTCAAGTTGTTTCTCAAGAATTTCGCAGTAGTTCTCAACGACAGCAAAGCGTTCCGTAAGGAGCTCGTTTTGAGACCGCAAAAGCTGTATTTCAGCGGAGACAGCTAAAACGTCATCCTTAGTTGTAATATTTTTTAAATGCTCATCCAGGCAACCATCTACAATGGATTTTAAATCATTAGATTGCGAAAGTGTTTGCGCCATTATGATGTTATTTTTAGGCAGCAAAGAATCTTTATGTGGTGTGGATTTTTTTCTATTTGGTGATTTGTTTGGAGATATCTCCCCCAATTTTCTCTTCGGCTTCATATATCAGTTAATAAATAAATAAAATTTTTCTCAAATAACTCATATAACTTACGCAAATAAATAAAAATTAAATGCACGACTTGGTCGCACGTACTTGCTCTTATGTTCAAAACGCTGAGGGTTCAAAAAAATTGTATATAAGGACATGGAAGTTATGAGAATTAGCTAAAACATCTCTTTCGATAATTTGAGGTGGAGTGGTTTTTTGAAAAATTTATTTTTTATATATCAAATTCTTAAAAAATGTTTAAGGACAAATTTTAGTATATGCAAATCTTAAGTATTTATTTATGTGCATATAGAAACAAAATTTTGAAAAAAAATTGTTAACTCGTTTTTGAGATATCGAATTTCCAAAAATAAAATTTGAAACTTTTTTAAAATTTCAAAAACTTGTTTTTTTTTGAAAATTTTGATATGTAACATTGTTCAATCTGATTTGAAAATTGTATACACAAAAATTAATCTATGTACAAATGTACATACATCCCTTAAGCTGATAATGAGAAAAATCATGAGAGGTACTATTAATCGTTGCTTAGTGTCATCATCATCATCATGGTGTCCTGTAACCTCGGCTGGGGCATAGGGCGTCAACTTAACGTCTCCATCCTTCACGGTCTGCTGCAAGGTATTTTAATTGTGGCCACGTCTTCCTCCGGGATTCTGCTTCCTCTTAGACAGTTGATTTCCATGTTGTTCTTGGTTTTCCAACCAGCCGCCCGCCGCGCCGTGCACCCTGAGGATTCTATTCAAATTGCAATTTCATCGTTTGGTTTTCTCAGTCCGTGACCAATCCAACGCCATAGACCACAATTCCAGCGAATCTTAAGGATGCGGCAAAGACAATGATTCTTTAAAGCCTGCAATTTCCTCGAAATGGTAGACGTGACTTTCCAGGTTTCACAAGCATATAACAGCACGGATTTGACATTGGATTCAGAGAATCTCAACTTAGTGCATATAAGGAGATTTGACTGGATTTCCAAATTGGGGACAGAGTACCGAAGCATATTTATTCTACTTCTAACGTCCAGATCCGTGCCACCGCTTGCAGAAACAATACTGCCAAAGAAGTGAAACTGTTCAACTTCTTCTACTAGCGTAGCGGCGTCTCTTGTAGAAAAATACGCTGCTGTGTGGAGCGGTGTGTGAGCATTATTTTTGTCTTTTTTCTGTTTATTCTTAGACCACTCGACTCTCCCTTCACTTGCAGTGTTTGGCACATCCCGTTGAGTCGAGTCGTTGAACATCTTTTTCGGCAATTATTTGCATTTTCAACGATTTGCGAAGTTCGATTTTATCCCAGGTGTCTTATCCAAGAGTCTCTAACTCTTATCCGCTTTGATCCAGTTTTGGATCCAAAACGCTTTATTTCACCCCACATCTCATTAATTGTTGAATGTTCGATTCCGTTCAATGACGAGGCTCTGTCGTTAAGGGTGGTGACATATGTTGGGTTTATTTAAAGCATTCGTCTTGATTTTTGGACTCCGTGCTGCATTATGCGCTGGTTTTTGTACGGCCGGATGCACCTAGGTAATTTTGTTGCACGTCTTATGCTTAAATACAGTCCCACCTATCACAAGACAATTCGCGTTACAAAAGTCGACAAGCAAGTCACCATTTTCATTCCGTGACCCCAAGCCATTTTTTCCCATCACGCGTTTCAGTCCGTAATTGTCTAAACCGACTTGGGCATTAAGGCCTCCCATAACGACTATGATGTCGGCTCTGGGAACACTACTGTAAACCGAGTTAAGATGAGTGTAGAACGTGGTTTTGTCTTCCTCTATCGCTTCATTTGTAGGGGTGCGGGCGTAGCACTGAATAATTGTGACGTTTCGAAATTTTGAACGAAGCCTTGCTGTCATTAATCTCGCAGAAATGGGCGCCCAGGAGATCAAACTACTGGCCTTTTCGATTGGCAATTCGGAAGAACTCTCCGATCCGGAACACCAATAAACAGACAGGTACTTGCAATTTGATTCTGAAGTTTTTTTTATCCCTGTATGTGTGCAACCTCACATGCAGATGCCGAAATAGTTGTTCACATTTGGATACATGGCGGACACAAATATGGACGAGTATGATAATTTTCATCCAAGAAATTGATAAAATAATATGCTAAACAGAAAATAATGGTCTAAGAAGCAGTAAAATCTATGCATTTCACTTATATTCAGCTCAAAACTAACGTCCAGCAGTATTTGACAACACTTTGACAACTATGTGTTTGAATGTGTGAGTAGTTCTGGTTTCGATTCTGAAATCAAATCCAGAATCGTTTTCTCTTCTTTTCAGGAGAAGAACTTTCATTCTGAATGCCAATAGAACGCTTTCAGAAGGGTTTACACGCATTCCGAACGCTTCTGGATTGCCAATCGAAAAGGCCATACGCCTCCCTTCTTCGTTCAACATAATTCCGACACCATGCAGTCTTTGGCCACCCTCTCTTTCATCTTCCCCGGAATACAGCATTCTCGTCTGTCCAGTGTCTGATCTGTATTCAGCTCTTCCTCTCCACTTAGTTTCGCTTATGCCCAGGATACTGATCTTTAGGCGAAGCATTTCACGCTCAACCTGCTCGTATCTACCATCGCTATACAAGGATCGAACGTTCCATGCTCCGATTTTCGTACGTATGCGGTAGCCAAAAGTAACATTTGCGCTTCTTAAAAGATTTCTTCTATTTGTCAACGATTCATTTATTATTATGGCGTCTTGATTGACGCTCGTACATGAAAGATGCCGCACCCCCAAATCCGATGTGCGGTTTACTGCAACCGAAGCTGCAGAAGGATTTTCCATAAAAAGATTACCTCTTGCGGACTCATTTCCATTTGCTGTCATAGTTCATGTATTTGCATATATCCTTCCACCATGGTGTTTTCCGAGATATGATTAATAACATACATTATACATAAGCTCAGATTCGACAGGCACGCCCGCCTTTTGTATGGTCAAACACATAACTGCTCGAGGCCGCCCACTATGGGAAAGCAGACGACTTTTGTAGCCGCCCAATATGGGTTACAGACGCTACCTGCTGCTGCCGTTGGCCTTTTAACAAAAAAAGCTCCTCCGGCACCAGGCTATCATGCCGTTGACCGCCACCTGCAGTTCATCCACCTTAAGGGGGCTTTTAACCATCCCAAGGACAAGTTTGAGCCCTGACCAGCATCGCTGGGTTGTCTGTTTATGCCGGCATCCATTCGGTCCCCCTGCACGTTAGCGTTACCCGTCCTCTACCACGCGGAGGTGTGCATAGGGATTTTCGTATCATTGAGCCTAGGGCCATATGGCGTCCTAACACTCTCAAGTACTTTTTTAAAAACATACTTTCTTATATACAAAATTCTTAAAATATTTTTAGGATAAATTTTGGAAGTAAAATCTTACGTATATATTAATGTGCAGATAAAACTAAAATTTAAAAAAAATCTGTCAACCTGTTTTTGAGATATCGAGTTTTCAAAAAAAAAATTGAAACTTTTTTAAAAAATTCAAAAACATTATTTTTGAAAATTTTGATATGCAATATTATTAAGTCTTATCTGAAATTTGTATATAAAAAAAAATATTTAAATCCGTTTAGCCGATTATGAGAAAATTCAAAATAAAAAAAAATCGTTCTATGATACATACCATTAATAGTTGCTAAGTGTAATTTTTCATAAATGTAAAATTTTTTCCAATATATATTTTTAAGAAAGTACTAAGTATCAAGTTTCAAACAAATCGATCGTATCGTTTTCGAAATATGTACATATTTGATTTTCAAACAAAAATTTTGAAAATTTTTTCTTAAAATCCAAAAAATATTTTTTTTTAAATTTGGTACTAGAAACTATTTATATTATTTGGAAGCTTCTGTATAAGAAAAATAATTGAAATCAGTAGTACCGTTTTCAAGAAAATCAAAAATCTAAAAAAAAAATGGGACTTTGGGAGGTACCATTAATAACCATTTTTTGAAAAATGGGTTTCCGCCCAAATTTTTTAAGAATAGTTGTCGAGCCTTTGTTGAGAAACATACGACTATGTAAAATTCCTAAAAAAATTGTGTGTTTCTAAGGGCCAGTTTTTCAGTTCAGGCTTTACTCTGTGTTAGATCAGAGTTAGCTTATCCTGAAAATAAATTAACCCTGAGGAACAGTTTTTCAGTTGAGGATTAACTTTATCTTTCAGTTGTCAAAATTCTGAGTCCAACGATGTGCGACACTATGGATATCACCCTTCCACGCCTTTTACGCATAGAAATAGAGATGGCGCCACAACGAATTGCACTGCCAATAACTTTCAATATCGAAATCGAGATGGCGCCACAACTAAAAAAACCCTCAATTTGGTGCCTCAGTTAACCCACCAAATTAGACGAGTTAACTCGGAGTTAACTTTCGAATTCAATTGACTGAAAAACACGTTTTTGGAGTTAACTCCGGTTTAACCCCGAGACTAGGATGAGCTCGCACTTAAAAACTGGAACTAAAAAAATTAAAAAAAACGTGTGGGCATAATCACCAAAACCAACAGCCCCGGATCTATGGAGGGGCAAACCGGGGCCTGTGCTCCAGGCGGCAGCTTCCAGGGGTGCCAAATCCATGTGCCTAAAAAATAATAAGGAGAATTGCAAACACTTAATGAAATGATATGTGGAAATGGATTTTCAAACTGTATTTCTCCGTCAGCCTTTTACAGTTTTGTCTACCATTTCACCATTTAAACTCATTTCAAACTACCTAGACTGAAACAATTTTTGTTTGCATTCTGTGCAACATCGGCTGCAGGATTTTTCATACTGAATGTGGATTGTCTTTGTCAAGTATTGTCTATTGACTAATGGGGCATTTCACGTGAAGCGGACAACGAAACAAAATGTTGGGTCTTGAAATTCGTTCATCTTTGGGTTATTTAAACTTTATGTATATGTCCAAGTTACAATACTCGATGTTTATTAATCGGGATAAATACTCTCGACCTTCGCAGGAAATTCTTTTCAATTATGTTTGTTCGTGACATTCTCACATCTCGAATCAAATGTTCATTTCTATTAGAAAAAATTGGTTTTCATATTCCCCCAAGAGATACTCGTTCCACTGTTTTATTCTTTGTACAATTCCACCGTACAAATTATGGTTATAATGAACCAATATCTCGATGCATCAAAGAGGCAAACCTCATTTGTCAAAATGTAGATATTTTCGAAAATTGCTCAAGAGAGACTTTTAAACATAAAATTTTATCTATATTATTGAATAACATATAATATGTATTTGTAAATTTGTATATCTTGATAATTCTTCCTTATTGCTTTTAGTAAATTTAAATCCATATGCATCTATATTCTTTTTGTTTTCTGCATTTATTCAAAATATTGTTATTTCTAGTCTGTAAGATATTTCTGATTGACTAAATAAATAAATAAATAAATAAATAAATAAATAAATATATACAAAAGGATTTCGTTCCAGAAACAACAGAACGGCCAATGTTATTGTTGAAATGCAGAATAGTGAAGATGTACAACGAATATTGAAGGCTGCCATCAAATTGCGTGACACCGGGATCTCCATTCACCGTGATTATATCAGAGCAGCTCATGAAAAAAGGAAACACTTGTTACAAATAAAAGCAAATATAAAGTCAAGGAACAAATCAATCAAAGTTTTTATTCGTGGTCAAACACTTATAAATTGAAAATAAAACATTTTATTTGGACCTAAATAACATTCTGAAATGCCACGAAGAAGATGGATTACTTATGTTCAACAAAATTATGACAGATTGCAGTGACAGCTCTCAGATGGCAGACAAGTCACAACCCAACAACGTCGGTACTGCAGTTGAATTGCTAAGGTCCAGTGGCGTCAGTAGGAGCATAAATTGTAGTGTTTAGTACTAAAGCCGTCTGCTAAAATAAAAGTAATGTACATAGTATTGAATATTTTAGACTATAAGAATGAATATTTTAAGATTTTATCATACAATGTGTCTGGTCTGAATAATAAATCTCTATTTAGTGATTTTTATAAATTTGTTAATGGCTTTGACCTAATTTTTCAGTATGAAACTTTTGTAACGGAGAACAATTTTGCGAGTATTGAAAAAAAAATTTTAGATTATACGTTCAAATGGATACCGGCGACACGGAATCACTCGCGAGGAAGGGCTAGCGAAGGGTGCTTCTTTGGATTCAGGAAAAAGTTAAGATGTTTGGAATGCGAGTTTTGTATGTGCAATGATTTATCGTTCGTAGAATTAAAAATCAACAACAAAATTTTTTGGGTTTAACCGTTATATTTAAATTGCAATAATTGGGAAGCAGACTTCGATAAAGTATTGGAGATATTTAACTTTACGAGATCTTCGAACGTGATGGTGATTGGTGATTTGAACGCGAGAACTGGTTAAGCTCCAGGGGCGATGAACGAAGCAATCGGAAAGTGTAGGAGATCAAAGGATAATAATCTTGGTAATGCTAGAGGAAACAAACTTCTGGATCCTTGCGATTCGTTTGGACTTCGAATTTTAAATGGAACCAGTTTAGGCGATGCATCTGGAAATTTTACATTTTTTGCTGGTGGTCAAGGTACATCTGTGATCGATTATGCTATTTTAGGAGAAGATTGGGAACCCTTTGTGACAGATTTCACGGTTAAAGAAGTACCATACTCTGATCATTTTCCGGTTGTTGTTACCTTTCAACATTTTATTCAATCACATGTTGAAACTATTAGCATGAGGTTGCCTCCAAAATTCTGCTGGAAAATCTCAAACACCCAGGCTTATAGACAGCGACTTGATTTGGAACTCCAATCACACGAAGATGTAGACCTTGTCATGCTAGAGCACATCGTAAAGACATCTTATCCTCACCAAGAATTCTGCCTTAAAACAAACAAATCGGGAAAGGAACTATGGTATGATGAGGAATGCCAAAAAACTCGTAAGATATCTTTGGCATGGCTGAGAATTTTCCGTATTTCATCCCAAGGTTTATTAAAGAATTTCTACATCGAGGCCAACAGAAAATATAAGGAGCTATGTAAAATGACAAAGGTGAATTATGCGGAACTGCAGGCAGCCAGGCTAGCGTCCTGTAAAATTGCGAAAGATTTTTGGAAACTGGCTTGGCAACTAAATGGTAAAAAAACTCAATATCCACTCCAAACTCTGCTCAAATTCAAGGATCTACTGAATGGCATTTTGCGGTTCCTGGTTTCGCCAACGAAATTCTTAGCTCTGATTTCACTATAGAGGATTTAGAAGTAACGCTTGGGGCCCTTAAAGATAAAAAAAAGCTGCTGGTGCGAATGGTATTCCAGTTGAGTTTTTTAAATACGAAACTTTTATGCTCAAAGAACGTCTTGTAATGCTTTATAATAAAGTAACGGAGGATGATTTTTCCCCCAGAAGAATTCGGGGATGCTATAATAGAGGAAACTATAGAGGAATCTCTTTTCTTAACGCATCTTATAAAATATTTACAACGATGTTGCATAAACGACTTCCGACGTGGATTGAGACGCAGATCCTGCTGAAAGAGTTTCAAGCTGGCTTCAGATCAGGATACTCAACAATTGATAACATCTTCGTGCTCAGGAGTCTAGCGGAGAGCTTTTTTAACCAGGGTAGAAAATTGTATGTATTCTTCATCGATTTTAAAGCGGCTTTCGATACAATCGATCGAGGTGCTTTAATGTACAAACTATATAGTCTGGGGTTGTCGCTGAAGTTCGGACGCGTTCTTGAAGAATTGTACAGAGGAACAAGGGCTGCAGTGTGGACTGGAGCGGAACTTTCTGATTGATTCGCAACGACATCGGGAGTGAGGCAGGGTTGCACATTAAGCCCCACTTTGTTCGCGCTCTTCATAGGTGATCTCATCGATTACCTTCCTGGTGGGGTTGATTTCGCAGGGGTACGTATTAAGGCATTGTTGTTTGCAGATGATATAGTCATGTTCGCGTATTCCCCTGAAACATTACAACTGATGATAAACAGAGTATACCAGTACTGCTGGCTATGGAACTTAATTGTTAACATCCAAAAGTCTAAGGTTATAATATTTAAACAAGGTGGTGGACGAAATGCCTCGAGTGAAAAATGGAACTTCAATAGCGAAGACTTAGAAATTGTTAGTGAATACAAGTACCTAGGCATTATTTTCTCCAAAAACCTAAGTATGGAAAAGCATTTTAATGAAAAACTACTAAAGGCAAAAACTGCAATTAATATTTCTTAGAAGAGTTGCTTTATGAATAAAAACATAATTTAAGATATTTGAAGCAGTTGTATGGTTCCAAGCGGTCAAGAAACTCTTAACACACTATGTGAAGAGAATATTTCACTTACCATCGAGCACGCCTAACTATATCATTATGTTAGAAACTGGACTTTTACCTTTATAAATACAGAAAAACCTTAAAGCTGCAAGCAGACTATCTATTGCGCGTCTTCAAAATGCCTGAATCTCGATTTGTCAGAAAAGTAGTTCTTAAAGCCATACAAAACCAAAATAGCTGGTACAGGGAGTCGTTACTTCTTGCAGAAGGATGCTATTCAAATTTTAATTTTACGAGACTGTAGCAATGGTAGATGAGAAGTGCAGAGCTGAATATGTAGCTGAAGCTTCAAGTTCCTTATTCAGAACAATTTACAGTAGGCCCAGCCATAATCTTGCAGAAAAAAACTATTTTCGTGATTAAAACAACGTTTACTTGATTGCTACGATATGGTCGGACTTCGGAGTGAATAACTCAACTTGAACTTCATACCACACAGACCCGATTTACCTTTGGAGTGTAGTAATACAAATCTTATCTAATCTAATCTAATCTACAAAAGGATTTTCTGTGCTTTGTTTGAACAAAATCAAAATTAAAAAGAGTTTTTTTTGTGTATCGGCAAAACCGGAAGCAAGCTTTTCAGACCATATGGTTTTATATTTTATACGAAATTTGATCATATGTTTTTATATTGTACTGTTATATAGGTTAACGTGTTAGTTAAGGAGAAAAACTTGTAAATTTACAACCATATCGCACAGGAGTATGATGCTTGTTTATGTCGTCTCGTGGGAAAAAACAATATATTTTATGTGTTGTTATTATTACTATTATTATTTATTTATGTCAACTAATTACTAGTTTAACAGAGATAAAATATTAAGTAACACTGCAGTAATTTTAATTTATATTTTATTTCAAAATTCTCACAGTTTTACATTGCTCCACACACTAGCAGCTTTTGTTCTTTTTAGCAGAAGGCTTCTGTTGTTGGGCTGAAAGCATGCAACTTTTTCGTTCCTGGGATGGTAGTTGCCTGATTAAATCTGGGTTGCAAAAAAACTCTTTCACGCTCGATATCATCTTTGGAGCAGTAATAAATCGATGTTTGTTTTAAAGATGATTTTGCCCATTCGTATAATCACCAAGGTGAAACAATTGCTGTAGCAGGTACTGTAGGCTGGCACGCTTCGCCAAGCGTTTGAGATTCCCCCCAAGACCATCGCCTGGCCCCTTTCCATGAGCTGTGGCGTCAAAATGTATCTCTGCATCCATATTGAAATCATTTTTATAATTAAATAGATTTACAAAGTTCAATCTATTTTTGAAATGTTGCGGGGCCCCATCGGTTATATTATATAATTTTAGATGCAACAATTGCTTTTTCTTCAAGATGCTTATGTAATATTTTTTGGTATGCGTAAAAAGTAGCTGTATCATGTTTAAAGTCATCTGATATGATAGCAATGCTACCGTGTTTTATTTCACATCCATCCCTAAAGTAAAAATACCGAAGTCAGAAGGGTTGCTTGATCGTTATTCCAATGATATGATTGCGCTGCATCTTGGACAGCAAAACTATAATTTTCAGCAAAATCACACTGTACGATGATTTCACCTTCGCCAATAGTCTCCTTGAGAATTTTGAAATATAAGGCCTGTGCCTCTGCAATATAAGCATGAGGTTTCAAAACATCTGAAGCATCGCACAAGCTATCTACAAAATCATCAGAAGACAATATTTGTGTTGATATCGTGAAGCAGTCAGTGCTATCCCATTTTTCAAACCCACTTCTGTCACTTGATTGTAGTCAAATACGCTTTTTAAATGATCACGTATAGCACTAAAGCCGGGACAAGATGCACAATATTCACGTGAAGGTGTCTTTGAGGTCATTAAATGACAGGTTGGTGTTGGATTGGAACACATCATCTTTCGAAAACACTCCTTATTTATGTTGAAAGTTCCATATCAGTTCCAGCTATTAGATTGGTAATGTCTCCACCATTCAGCATTAGCTTAACATTTTGATGGTAGATACAAACACACACCATATGGGTTCCAGACTCACCAGCGAGGATAAATTCTTTGGGTCGTTAGGTAAAAAACTTTGTCAAACCAACCTTAACGCTCGGATATTCCTCTTTGAACTTCTGGTAAAGTTCATCAATGTTGCACATTAGAAGTTGTTTTTGCACGTGCCTTCTCTTCCCATCATCTGATTTTACGGATACAAAATCTTTCTTACCTGGCATTATTCGGCTGATGTCTTCCCGCAAATAAAAATTTTTAATTAAATTTTTAGTCTCGACTGGTATTTTACGATCACCATCACGTGGGTTTGGAGATGACAATATTCCTAACTGGTCAACAAGTTGCTTTGCTTCTCTTGCTTGCTGCCTGGATGTCATAAACTCTTCTGAAAGTTTATTTACACTCCATGACTTAGGAGCTATGGTCTTGGTCAGTAGCATTGTCTTCACAGAAGCAGAAGTTGTCGGATCATTGAATTTGTCCTTAAGCTGTCTCAAAATTTCCTGGTTTTCTGTAATTGGGTCAGTTTGGGTTGAATTGTGCTTGAATTTGTCGTCGGGAATAAATGGTTCGTCTACCTCTTGTGTATTTTGTGAAGGGTCACTCGATGCTTGACTGCACTGTACAATGCCTCCATAAGCTATTTGAGGTGTTCCATATGTACTAGTTTTTTTTTCTACAGGATGTCCATACATACACATTTGTTGGACAGCCCTATTCTTCAGCTAAACACTTCGGAACTTTTCTTAAATCTTTTATCTTTCGATGATTTTCAAAGCGAGACGGATTAAAACAACGATCGCCGTACGGAGCCATTATAAATAAATAAACTGCCAAAGAAAAAGCACCAGCCATCGAGAGATTAAAACAACAACTAAAACAATAACGGATGTTCTAAATGGCTTGGTGTCATACTTCTATTTCTTTCTGAAGAAGAAGAAAATCGCATATAACAGAAAATGCATTAATATTTGTTTTTTTTTCTGTAGACTATGGCATGAAATTCAAATTAAAGTTTTTTGTGGCCTTTAGTCCAAATGCATTGCACCCAAGTACAACAGTTAGGCTCAGGGCCGTTCCTAGCCCTCAGAGCACCTGGGGCAAGTTAAGATTAGCCGCTTTTTAGCTACAAAAATTTGTATACAGAGTTAATAAAAAATCAAATAATAAATCGTGTCACTTCCACCGCATTTATACGGACTCCAAACCAATACCAACATATTTCTGTATAGGTTGCGTACGAAGGACCGACAAAAAAACAGTTGAAATATCGGTTTATATCTCACAAGTTAAAATACCTTCTTTTTTGTTTACTGATTCATTAAATTTTGACCTTTTGATAATTTGACTCGACAAAAAGTCAGCTGCCTTGAAAAAGGGATCGATTTTTCCCAATACTTAGTACATATGTACAAAAAGTCGATATGGGAATCAATATTTTAAACTGTCGATACTTTAACAATTCACCATTTTGTATTCCTACGAAGCCTAAAGAACAACTTACTTAAGGTGGCGCTACAGTCCGGGGTGGACCAGGGCCTCAACCAACAAGCTTCTTCCAGCCGGCTCGGTTTCTAGCTAGCTGTCTCCAGTTTCGCACGCCAAGTTGGTTGAGGTCCTCTTCCACTTGCGTGCGCCACCTTTTACGCTGTCCACCTCTACTGCGTTGTCCCACGGGGTTGGATTCAAAGACTTTCCGGGCTGGATTATTGGCGTCCATTTGCTCTAGGTGACCCAGCCATCTCAGTCATTGGCTTTTCACTTTTGTGGCTAGGTCGGTGTCGCTGTACAGCCCCTACAGTTTGTTGTTGTATCTTCTTCTCCATTCCTCATCTATGCAGACGGGACCAAAAATCACCCGGAGAATATTGCTCTCAAAACAGTCTAACGCGTTCTCATCCACCGTTAACAGTGTCCATGCCTCTGCACCTTACATCAGGACCGGGATGATAAGCGTCTTATACAGGGACAGTTTAGTTGCTCGAGAGAGGGCTTTGCTTCTCAATTGCCTTCTTAGCCCAAAGAAACAGCGATTGGCAAGAGTAATTCTTCGTTTGATCTCAGCGCTGGTGTCGTTCGCTGAGTTTATAACGGATCCTAGGTAGACAAAGTCTCTGACCACCTCAAAATTATAGCTGTCTATAGTGACGTTCTGTCCGAGACGTCGGTGTTGGGTGTCCTTTCTTGTTGACAGCATATATTTTGTTTTGCTTTCATTCACCGTTAGACCCATCTTCTTGGCTTCCTTCTCAATGCTCACAAAAGCACCACTGACATCACGCTTTGTTCGTCCGATTATGTCAATGTCGTCAGCGTAAGCGAGTAATTGGATGAACTTTTGAAAGATTGTGCCTCTGGTGTTGACGTGAGAGTTTTGCACTATTCTTTCAAGAACGATGTTGAAGAAGTCGCATGACAGCGCGTCGCCTTGCCTAAAACCTTTTTTGACATCAAAGGTGTCGGTGAGGTCTTTGCCGACCTTGATGGAGCAGCGTGCATTCTCCATCGTCATCCTGCACAAACGGACGAGTTTGGCAGGGATGCCAAAACTAGACATTGCTCTATATAGCTCGTCTCTATAGATGCTGTCATACGCGGCCTTGAAATCGATAAAAAGGTGGTGGGTATCGATTTGAAACTCCTGGGTTTTCTCCAAGATCTGCCTCTTCTGCTCGTAGAGCTCGCGAGCAGCTCTGGTCCTTCTATGCAGCGCCGCTTTGTATGCCTGTGGTTTGGCTGCATGTACTTGCCGGCATTCCTCGTCGAACCAGGGGTTTCACTGTGGTGGTCGTGCGAAGCCCAGCACGTCAGAGGCGGCATCTCTGATGGCTTCCTGGCAGTTTTTCCACTGGTTCTCGATGTTTGCAGTTGGCGGCAAACGACTAGTTAAGAGGGTGCGAGAGACCCGATCGGAAAAGGACCTGGCGATTTCTTGCGACTGTAGCCGTCCGACGTCGAACTTCCTGACAGTATTTCCTTGTTTTGGCTTTGGTCTGGATATCCATAGCATTACCTTGGCTACAACGAGGTAGTGGTCCGAGTCAACGTTGGCTCCTCAGTTGATTGACCAGGAATTCGCCATGTCCCCTTATGTATATCGAGATGCGGGAACTGCGTACTAGCTACCACAACGTTTCGCCCCGCAGCAAAGTCGATTAGCCTGAGTCCGTTATCGGAGGTGGTGTCGTGCAGGCTGTGTCTTCCGATTGTACCACCAAAGACGTCTTCTCTTCCTAGTTTGGTATTAAAATCACCCAAGACAATTTTAATGTCATAGCTGGGGCATTGCTCATATGTCTTGTCCAGGAGCTCGTAGAACTCGTCTTTGGTGTCGTCATCTTTCTCCTCTGTGGGGGCATGCGCGCATATGAGGCTGATGTTGGCGAATTTAGCCTTGATGCGAATTGTCGTGAGGCGTTCGTTCACATAATTGAAACTCAAGACCTCTTGCCTAAGTCTGCCTCTAACAACAAATCCATATCCAAAAAGACGCTGCCCTTGTGGTCGGTAACAGTCACCGTAGTATATATCGCAGTCTTTCAGGTTTCTTTTGCCCGGCCCATCCCATCGAACTTTTTGGATGGCGGTGATGTCTGCTTTGTATCAGTCTAGGGCCTCCGCTAAAGAACAACGTTCTGCTTGAAATGTTTGTACGAGATCAGCACAAGCTCGAATCATACATTCTTAGCTGACTTTTTAACACAAACTAAA
Source organism: Dasysyrphus tricinctus (assembly GCA_963921185.1). Classification (NCBI taxonomy): domain Eukaryota; kingdom Metazoa; phylum Arthropoda; class Insecta; order Diptera; family Syrphidae; genus Dasysyrphus; species Dasysyrphus tricinctus. The sequence goes on from OY992530.1 coordinate 247,512,760, forward strand.
ACGTTTTTTGATGCTATGGATCATTTTAGATTTTGTTTAAGACACATTTTCTTCCGGTCCCTTAATTTGATTGATAAAAATCCGAAGCAAGTTAAGCGCACTTTTAAGCATGATTCCCAAGTTATTGATTGATCAAAATATCGGCAGTTTTCAAAAACGTCAAATCAAAGTCAATTGAATCGTCAAATGATCGCTGTTCTTTGACGCAGATATTAGCTGTGTTTAATGAAAAAAAACTGGTTCAGAACAGAGTAGAACAGTACAAGTGTGTGAAAACTGTCAGAACAAGAAAGAACAGAAAAGTGCAGCTTTGTATTGACGGGATAGGCCGTTGGCTTTCAGTTGTCCAATTTCAAATTTCAAAATGTTTCAATTGTTATTTGTTTGCATTAATTTTCAAATTATAATTAAGTATCAATTCACACTTTTGTATAATCTTTTATGTTTTTTCTTCATGTTAAGTCCAAAAATATAAGAAAAGTACTTCTGTGATAAATTTTAGCTTAATATTATCCCAAACAAGCAAATTAGCAGGTACTTTGACATTTATCACTCACTTGCTCCACATCAAAAGTAGGTGCAGGAAATATTGTTCGTTCTGAAAAACGTCATTGAACACTAAGTGACAGAATGTAGAACAATTTGGGACAAGGGACAACTCATGGAACACAAATCCTGTACTTTTCTGATCTTTTCGGTAATTTTCTGTTCGGAATGTTCGGAACAAATTCATTAAACACACCTATTGCTATCGTCAAGTATGCAATCGTTCTATTTTTCAATGTCATATTCGTCAACACCGCAGATGATGCTTTCGAATATATCGAACCCAATTCATTTCAGTTTGGTCAATATAAAAGCACAATAATATTTCAATGTTTCCTACGTAAGTTTGCCTCCTTCACGACATGGTGGCGGCTTTCACAGAACGTGGCGTGCCATTTGCGGCACGGCGCCTTTCATAGTTAGGCGCCTGGGGCATTTGCCCCACTGCCCCAGTTAGGCTCATCAGTTAAATGTTATCGCATGTTTAAGTTGTTGCTGGGGGAATACTGGAGTTTATTTATTGAAATTTCAATAAGATAAGCTCTAGTTTTGCCCAATAACAACTTTAGCAATATCTTTGAATATGCCTCATCAAATAATTTGTACCGTGTTAATGCGATATCTATCTTGCAAGCCAGCCAGAATAAACAATCACCATACTAAGTCTTGGTCTGAATTTCGGTTTTACGTGTGGCGCCACCTCACTATAAATTATGTATCTTCTAAACCAGCTATACTCAACCTGCGGCCCACGGGCCGCATGTGGCCCGCCAAGCTTTCATAAGTGGCCCAACTGGCGTTCTAAAAATAATAAATATGCGATATCATAGAAAAACTCATTGACAAAGTCTCTCAAAAGAGAGATAAAATACATAATAATCGAAAGTCGTGTGGAAATGGAATTGGAACTGCAGCTACTGCAAGTGCAAAAGTCTCTTCTACTGCGGTTGATGGTGGTTGCAAAGGGAAAAATCAAGGGGAGCCCGCTTATAGCACTGTTGTTGTTGACGATTTGCAATTGTCTATAGCTGAAAAAACAAATACGGTTGTCGTCGATGCCAATGCAAATGATTCTTTTGTAGCTGATGAGGGGAGTGGTGACGGGGACTGTCAAGTAATGCGTGCGGATGATGCAGGTGCTGCCGGTGCTTTCAGTAATGCAGAAAGTATTGTTGCCGAAAATGATGTTGTTGATTTGGTTGACGCTGGGGGTGTTGCTGCTGCTGTTGAATACGAGGATGCTGATGCTGGTGCTATGTTTATTAATGCTAATAATGTTGCTACTATAGATGATGGTGTTGGAGTTGTTGCGGATGATGTAGGTGCTGCCGGTGCTTTCAGTAACGCAGAAAGTATTGTTGCCGAAAATGATGTTGTTGAATTGGTTGACACTGGGGGTATTGCTGCTACTGTTGAATACGAGGATGCTGATGCTGATGCTATGTTTATTAATGCTAATAATGTTGCTAATATAGTTGATGGTGTTGGAGTTGTTGCTGCTGATGTTGAATCTGAGGATACAGATGCATGTGTTGCTGTGGATGATGTTGAGGATAATATTCGTTTACGACAGTCAAAATCTAATATCTGCAATGGTGAATCTGCACTTAAAGGAATTTTCGTTGCGAAGAAATTTGAATGGTTCCATTTATCAAGTTTTCTGACAACAACAACATTCCAAGCTATTATTGAGTATGCTGCTTTTAAGCTTAACATAGACCAATCTAAAATTGTTTGCTTTAAGTTGATTCCAGTCAACCAAAACATTGAAAATCTCCAAACCGTAAACTTTAAAATCAGAGTCCCTCTCGAGTGTGCAACCGCAGTAACTGGTCGCAGTTTTTGGCCTGAAGGGGTACGAGTTAGATATTTTAAAGAGAACCAAAAAAACTTGAAGCTCCCATCAAATTTCATCAATATAACCTAGACGTTTTTAAAAATTGTCCTGTTATTGACGAAGCTAATACATTTCGCATTTATTATCAAAATTGTGGTGGGTTGAGGACAAAAATTGATAAATTTTATGCTGCCATTGCTGACAACAGTTATCCTGTGTTTGCCCTTACCGAAACATGGTTAACCCAAGGTATATATTCGTCTGAACTTTTTCCCAGTAACTACCATGTTTACAGAAAGGATCGTTATACGGATAGTGTAAGCAGAGGTGGAGGCGTTATTTTATCTGTGAGTTCCAAGCTCATAAGCTTTCAATTATCTTTATTTAATGAAAATATTGAACAAATATGTGTTAAACTTGAGTTACCCTTTGCTGGTGTAAATTTATATATCTTTGTTTCTTATATTCCTCCTGGAAGCGATATAATTACATATTCTTTACATTTACAAAATATAAAAAAAGTGTTTGATGTTCTTGAAAAAAATTCATATATAGTTATATTGGGAGACTTTAATCTTCCACAAATAAATTGGATTTATTCTGATGAGGACAAAAGTTTATATCCGTCTAATGTAACTTCTAAAATAGAATATGAAACTTTAGATTTGCTGTTATCTATGAATTTAAATCAGATCAATTGTATAAAAAATGATAATGACCGTTTTCTTGATTTAATTTTTTTAAGTAATGAGCTTGAAGCTGTTGTTGAAGAAATAATTGAACCTTATCTTAAAAACTCTATACACCATAAAGCTTTACATATTCAATTTAATTTTTTGTTTCTTGATAAACTTAATTTTATTAAACGGGAGTCCATATTTGAGTACGATTATGTAAAGGCTGATTATGTTGCTTTAAATTCATTCTTTCAAGAGGTGGACTGGAATAACTTTTTTGTATCTAATGATTTAAAACTATGCTTTGCGAAATTTAGAGAAAAAGTTGAAGAAGCTAAAATTGGTTTAGTTCCTAAAAAAAGGAAAAAGAGCAATGGTAGGCCTATTTGGTTTAATAAACGCCTTTGTAGTCTTAAAAATAAAATGGTTAAGGCTCATAAAAGTTATAGATCCAATGAAGCTTTCAAAGACATCTATAGACAACTTCGACAGGAATATGAAACATTGAAAAAATTTTTGTATAGTCAATACATGTGGAGTTTGGAATCTATAATCAAAACAAATGCGAAATCTTTTTGGTTGTTTCTTAACGGAAAAAGACAATCTTTCGGGTTTCCAATTAATATGAAATTAAATGATATAGTAACATGTGATGAACTTGAAATTTGTAATTTGTTTGCTGATTTTTTCCAGTCCAACTTTGTACTTGATAATACGACATTCAGAAGTGCACCAAATATTCAACCAATTACGAGTCTAGGTAGTCTTATTATAACTGACGAAGAAATTTTGGAAGAACTTTCTATTCTAGATAGCAATAAGCAGGAGGACTCTGACAGAATTTCCCCTTTGTTTTTAAAAATGTGCAAAGAAAGTTTAACAAAACCTTTGAGGAAATTATTTAACTTATCGTTAGAACAAGGATTATTTCTTGATGAATGGAAGACCTCGGTGATAACACCAATACATAAAGCAGGCTCGAAGCAAGACATCACCAACTACAGACCCATTTCAATGTTACAAACAATTCCCAAAATGTTTGAAGCGATTGTTAAAAAACGAATCTATGTAAACATTAAACGTGGAATTTCCGATAGTCAACATGGGTTCGTTAGTGGAAGATCAACTACTACTAACTTATCTCTTTTTTCGCAATTTTGTACAAAGGGAATGGAACGAGGTGGTCAAGTAGACGTGATATATACGGACTTTTCAAAGGCTTTTGACCGAGTTCAACACGTTATTCTTTTGGAAAAATTAAAAGCTTTAGGATTTCACTCAAGTATCTTAAAATGGTTTCAACAATATCTTATTAATCGAAATCAGTATGTAAAGATAGGCAGTAATTTATCTAAACTAATAAAAAACTTTTCAGGAGTTCCTCAAGGTAGCCACCTTGGACCTCTCTTTTTTGATCTCTTTATAAATGACCTTCCCTCTTGGGTGAACTTTTCTGGAAACTTGCTGTTTGCAGATGATTTTAAAGTATTTAGGCTTATAAAATCCATTAATGACTGTGAACTTCTTCAATACGATCTTAATAGAGTGTCTAAGTGGTGTGCTGATAACTGTTTGGAATTGAATATATCTAAGTGTAAGTTGATTTCTTTCTCTCGATCTCCCCGAATTATTCAGAACTCGTACATCATTAATGGCAAAGAATTGGAGAGAGTTGACAAAATAAAAGATCTTGGCGTTGTCTTTGACAATAAATTAACCTTCAATCATCATTATGATTATATTGTATCTAAAGCTAATAAATTGCTAGGTTTTCTAAAGAGAAATTCTAAGGATTTTACTGATCCACATACTTTAAAATCCTTATATATAAGCTTAGTTAGGTCAAATTTAGAATATGGTTGTTGTATTTGGAATCCAACGTATGAGGTTAGTATTAACCGTATAGAAGCAGTCCAGCGCAAATTCACGCGATATGCCTTAAGAAAGCTGAATTGGGTAGATAACGTTATGCCTTCATATAAACAAAGATGCCTTCTGTTAGGGATGCAAACTCTGGAATCAAGGCGTAAGCAATATCTTGTTATGTTGGCAAGGGATGTTTTATGTTCACATATTGATTGTTCCGACCTTCTTGCTCTTTATCCGATTTTTGCTCCTTCAAGACCTTTGAGAGAAAGAAAAATGTTTTTTTACGTGCCACGTTTCTACACAAATTATGGTAAAAGTGACCCAGTTTCCAGCTCCTGCATTTTATTTAATTCAGTTTGCGATATAATTGACCTACATTTAAGCAGATTTTTATTTAAGAAAACTTTAATTTTTGTTATATGGTAAATTAATCGGTCATGATAGTAAGTTTGTATAATAATTTTTTATGGACAAAGAATATTTATTCTATGAATGTTAAGTACCTATTGTATATATACCTATTGTTAAGTCTAATAGAGATAATAAGCTCGATAGATGATAATAAATAAATAAATAAAAAAAAAAAAAAAAAAAAAAAACTGAATACCATCAATACAAATTAAAAGGCGTTTGGAAAAAGTGCCTACAGGCGTGTTTTGTTGACCTTCTGAATGTGAACAGTAAGAAATACTTCATATTAAGGCAAATTTTCAAAAGCAACAACAATAAGTTAACTTCACATTTGAGCTTCAGTAACTCTACGGCTGAAAGTGGAATGTATCTTAATGTTCACATTAAGGAGGCAAACTAAACACGCCTAATATTGATTGGGAAATAACGCCCAAAAAAAGACTGAACATTTTTGATGATATTTCCTTATTTCACTTTTTAATGTAAAGAAACAATGCCCAAAATAATAAATAAATTAAATACCTAATCAAATGGGAAATAAAGCCCAAAATAGGAAACATTTTCAAACAAAGACTGTTTGTCAAGGAATGACATGAAAGCACGTGGAAATAGCTCAATTGACAAATGAAATGTCACTTTGTCTTTTCGTTTTCGCGAATGACAGAACAAGAAAATATTTTGCTAACATTAGCCGCATTTTATTATCCACATGATCTGATCCGGATCAATTTCTAACACGTGGTTACAAAAACAACATGGGATCCTGCTTTTTATCTGGATCTATTTCAATGATCCAAAAATTACTATGTGAATTAGTCTCAAATGTGCCAACAAACAGAACAGTATATAACAAAATTCCTGTCTGTTTTATTTATGAGGATAATAAAATACGGCTATTATTTGACAGCTGATTAAACTCAAATTAAAAGTGATTTTGAGACGTTTGACCGTGTTCACACTGGGTTGAAAACTATTTTTTTTTTACGTTTCAGTATTCACATCTCACTGCACTGAGGGAGTGGGATCGAGATATGAAAACTGAAAAGAAAAAAAAATTCATTTTTTCAGTCCAATGTGAACACCGTCTTTGAACAGTTTTTCTCTCAAAAGTGAGGTCTAAAATTAAAAAAAATAAAATGCACGACTGGGTCGCACGTACTTGCTCTTATGTTCAAGACACTGCGAGTTTAAGAACATTGTAAACACAAACATGGAAATTATGAGAGAAAAATGTAGAGAAGCATGAAATACGACACTTAAATTGGCTAAAACAACTCTTTTGACAATTTGAGGTGAAAAAAAAGTATGCCATCTTAATTCATGATGGCATATTATTGTATGGGAAAACAAATTTAAAATCGTTGGAGCGGTTTTTTTTGTGTATATAAAAACAAAATTTGAAAAAAAATTGTCAACCCGTTTTTGAGATATCGAATTTTCAAAAAAAAAATTTGAAACTTTTTTTAAAAATCCAAAAACTTTTTTTTTGAAAATGTTGATATGCAATATTATTTGATCTTATCTGAAATTTGTATATAAAAAAATTCATTTAAGTTCGTTAAGCTGAAATCGAGAAAACTCAAAATAAAAGAATACGTTCTATGACAGGTACTACTAATAGTTGCTATGTGTAAAATTTTATAATTTTTGATGGTAGATCGTACTAATTTTAGTACATGAAAAAAGTTTAATCAAAATCGTAGGAGTCGTTTTCAAGCAAAAAAATATTTTCCTTTGCGGTTTTTTCACTTTTGTATGGAAGGTACCGTTATTTTTTCATAAATGTAAAATTTTTTCTAAAAATATTTTAGAGAGTACTAAAAAAGTCTTAAATATCGAGTTTCAAAAAAATGTCTGATGCCGTTTTCGAAATATTTGATTTTCCAAAAAAAATTTTGAAACATTTTTTAAAAATCCAAAAAATATTTTTTCAAAAATCTTGGTACACAAAACTATTGACATTTTTTGGAAGCTTCTATATAAAAAAAATTATTGAAATCGGTCATCGGCAGAATCAGACAGACAGACAGACAGACAGACAGAATTTTGTCACCCACTTTTTTGGTGTTCTCTATCATCGTAATATCATGTTTGATTGTTATCTCAAAAAATTTTTTTTGCACGAATCCAAAACTTGCCATATAGTACCTATAATCGCAAGTAAAAATACAGACATTCGCTTATACTTGGGATATACATAGAATTTTGGAGCACCGCCCCCAAAAATATTAATCCGTTCAAAGAAATACCCAAACCAAATATCAAAGGGCACGGTAGTGCCCAGCCAAGTTCGCGGCACTACACCCTTTTTACAGGAACAAACTCAGGCGATTTTCAACCCCCCTCTAACTTCAGTACCAATAAAGTCAGAAACTTCAAATTAGCAGTATTTGCTGAGCTGATCAAACACAGGTGGCTCACCTAATTTCAACTCTTTAGCATTATTAATTCCCGAGATATAGGACTTTAAAAATTGCAAAAACCGTAACTGACTGACTGACTCACTGACAGATCATCAAAATTATGGAGCACTTCCAGACATCGTAGAAACTTGAAATTTCGCACAACGGTAGGTGCATACAAAGGAAAAAATCGAAAATATGCTATTTTCTATCCAGGGGGCGTGGTATCCACCCACTTTGTTAAAAAATCTTGTAAATTATATGGAGCACTTCTGATTGTTGTAGAACAATGAAAATTGGTGGGTCTGTAGGGCTTCAAGTACTTAGAAAGAAAAAAAATTCAAAAATTGAAATTTTCATTCAGGGGGCGTGGCATCCACCCACATTCTTTAAATACCTTATAAATTATATGCAGCACTTCCGATTGTTGTAGAACGATGAAAATTGATATGTCGGTTGGGCTTGAAATACTTAGAAAGAAAATAATTGAAAAATTGGAATTTTCCATTCAGGGGGCGTGGCATCCACCCACATTATTAAAAATTCTTATAAATTATATGGAGCACTTCTGATTGTTGTAGAACAATGAAAATTGGTAAGTCGGTTGGGCTTGAAGTACGTAGAAAGAAAAAAATTGAAAAATTGGAATTTTCCCTTCAGGGGGCGTGGCATCCACCCACATTATTAAAAACTCTTGTAAATTATATGGAGCACTTCTGATTGTTGTAGAACAATGAAAATTGGTAGGTCGGTAGGGCTTGAAGTACTAAGAAAGAAAAAAAATTGGAATTTTGTATTCGGGGGGCGCGCCATCGCCATCCACCCACTATATTAGAATTGCTATTATTTATATGGAGCGCTTTCAGTTGTCGTAGAATTATGAAACTTTGAAAGGCCCTAAGGCTTGATTTTCACCTGGTAAAGTTAATCTTTGCAAAAAGGAGTGAAATCACAACAAAAACATAAATGTTAAAAAAAGAGCCAAGTTCTTATATGTATAAGAAACCTGTACGTAAAAAGTCAGCCAAAAAAAGTAATGAGATCTAAAATATATGCCAAGTTTTAAGTTCATAAAGCTCAATATCAAATATCTTAATAGCCTATTGAATAGACCTTTTAAAAAGGAACAATTACGTGCAAGGGTTTTTATTATTGAATATGCTTAAAACAGAAAATGCTACTAAATTCACCCATGCGTTTCTGAGAGAATGGTCACACTGGCCACTTTTCAGTATTTTTAGTATAACTCGAAAACTAAGCTGAATTTGATAATTTTACGTATAATACTAATTGTTCAAAATTAAATTTTCTATCGAAATGGATATTTTGGAAAATTTCTTAAAAAAAATTAAGCGGGAAAAGTTGACAAAAACCAACATAAAAAAAATCGAAAAATCAAAGATTTTTAAATTTTTTTCTAAATTGCGCATAACTTTTTTCGGAGCAAAGATACGCTCTAGACTTTCATGAAAAAAGTAAACTGGAGTCTTACGGCTTTAATATGACATGTTAAAAAAGCCATATTATTTAAAAATTGACAGAGATATAGCCATTCAAACTTTACCTTTCCGCAGTTTTTGCCCGAAAGCCTATTTTTTGGTACTTTATGACAAATTTAACGTTCCTAGCACCTAATACCAAATCTTATGTTAATCGGACCAGCTGTTCGGTCTGTAGGTCTGAACGCATTTAAAAACAGCCGAAAAACGAAATTGCGAACTTACACCCTTCTTATAAATTCTCTATAGTTCTAATGTCATATTATATCAAAATTTTGATTTTGAACATTTGTACGAAAGTGAAATTTGCCATATTGTACCGAAAATGGGACTTTCGTGCCAAAACTGAGAAAAATTATAAGAAATGATAAGGTTTGAATGGGAATATCTCTGTCAATTTTGAATAAATATTAGTTTTTGAACATGCCATATTAAGGCCTTTAGTCTCTACTTTGTTTTGTCTGTGCATGTCTTGACCATATCTTTGCTTCAAAAAAAGTTATGCACAATTTATAAAAAAATTTAGATATCCTTGATTTTTTGATTTTTTTTAAATTGGTTTTTGTTAACTTTTCCTGCTTAAATTTTTTCGTAAAATTTTTTGAACTATCCATTTCAATAGAAAATTTAATTTTGAACAAAAAGTATGATATGGAAAATTGTCAAATTCCGCTTAGTTTTCGAGTTATACCAAAAATACTGAAAAGTGGCTAGTGTGACCATTCTCTCAGAAACGCATGGGTGAATTTAGTAGCATTTTTGGTTTAAAGCATGCTTATGGGCCAAACAAACATATTCAATAATAAAAACCCTTGCACGTAATTGTTCCTTTATACCTCTCATTTTCCGGTCTATTCAATAGGCTATAAGTAGAGAAATATCAAAGCAATTCCAAATCATGACAGAAATTTGGTATTTAATGATTACTGATTAAAATTTGGTGGATTTACTTGGCAAACTGTAATGCCCAACTTCATCTTGGGTGTGTGGAGGAAGATATCTAATCAAGCCATGGGCGCCCGCAGGGGGGGTCAGAGGAGCATTTGGTACAAATTTGTAGCAAATTCAATTCTCTTCAATTTATGTTAGTGCACTTTTTACCCTAAAGTTATAAATAAAAAAGTTATAATCAAAAACATACGTATGAATTTTTTCAATGTCTAAATTTTAAACTATTACTTTAGATTATTTTTAAACTTTTCGAGTTTTTAACTAGTTGACCTAAAATTTGATTGGCAACTTCCAGCCGTCAAAATTGTCAAATATTTTTCAAGTTCGATCAAATTATGCGTAAAAATAATTTCCAATCCAAAAACTTTAAAAAACAAGCACTAAAATTAGTTCTAGTCCCTTGGGAACATTTATCAACATTTGATTTTGTACAAATCATTATTAGAGTCATTTTTATAAAGCAATAGTTCCACTGATGTTCACCGAACAGTGGAACAAATCTGTACATAGTTTTGGAGAAAGTAAGATTATTGCACTTGATATATCAAAAGCATTTGATAGAGTTTTTCACCAAACTCTCTTATCGAAAATGCGTGCATTGGGCTTCAATCAATCTCTTCTTCGTTGCATTAGAAATTGTTGGGAGCCAGGTTTCCACAGAGGACATCTTTGACAGTGGCGGATCCAGGGGGGGGGGGGGGCTATAGGGGCTGAGCCCAGATAACTTTTGGGGCTTTAGTTTAAAAACTCAGCTTCCGGTGTAAAAAATTACCCTGATAACAGAATCCGACGAATGAGTCAGGCTCAATTTTGACATTTGGCTCATAGTAAAAATGTCAAAATTCAGTCTGATTCGCTCCACAGCTCATTCGACGGATGCTATAGGTAATCTTTGATATGAATAGTTTGCATGATAACATCAAAATATTGTTTTAGAAATTGAAACTACTCAAATTTGTTTTCAAATTTTCGTCAAACTGTAAGATTTCAATTGACAAAAAATATGAATGGAATTCACTTAAAATAGTCAATGATCGGAATGTTGAACACAAATTTTTATATTCGAAATACCAATCCACATGGACCAAAGTCATTTTAGATGGAATAGATACAGAACATCCAAATTAATTTTTTTTATTGAAAAACATGATTTAGCTAATTTTTTGGAACAGCTACTTGTACACAAAATTTGCAATTGTGTTTTTTGTTGGGAGCTTAATTACCTTTCTTTTTTGACATAGCATTCTGATTCTCTTCTTTAAAAATTAAATAGTAAGATTAGGATAGGTGAGATACATGATGATAAACTCGCCAGGCTAGGAACTATTAAACCAATATTACCTAACAATGTGAATACTGGAATACCAATTGCTACTTGTAAACTTATGCTTAAGCATGATTCCATGATGATAACAAACAGCAGATGGACAGGTATCACTACTTGTCTGGCGACGAAACAGATCTGGCCAAAACTGGATCCGAAGCGTTCGAAATGTTTGTTATCTCTAAGAAGATTGCATATTAGCTCCACAATTGGTGTCATTACTGGACACTGCCTCATAGGCAAACACGCCAATAGACTCGGCGTTTTCTCAAATGATTTCTGCAGAAGCTGCATGGACGAAGAGGAGGAAGAAACTATCCCTCACCTTCTTTACTCATGTCCTGCTCTTTCTCAAAGACGTAAAATACACTTAGGAAGTTTTTTCTTTGACGATCCAAGTGATTTAAATAAAATTGACATTCACAGTCTCCATCGCTTCATTAAAAGCTCCAATTGGTTTAATTAGCGAGGATCACCTCGCAGTCTTTATGTGGTATCACAATGGGCCTATTCTGGCCTAAGTGTGTCAGCAGTTTTCCTGACAGCCACCTAAACCTAACCTAACCTATAGGTGAGATACAAGGGCGTACGTCGGATTTCGATTAGGTGGGGGCAAACTTATTCAAAAAATAGTTTTATTACAGAAATCTTGCTTTAAAATGTTTTCAAACGAACAAAGATTGAATAATATATAAAATATATTCTGATTAGGGGGGGGGACAAGCGCATTTAGCTGCGCTGCAATTTTGTCCATATATATTTCGCACGGATCTTACGTTAATGTCAAAAACAGACAGTCTAGTTCATCAAATCTTGGACAATCAATTCCGTTGTCCAAGTTAAAAAATTTTAGGACAAGCGTCTTTTTAAAATAGCAGCTGAAGCTCAATAATTCTAGATGCTCCATTTCCAATCATAAAATGTTGCAGAACTTTCCTATTAAGTACATATATTTTTGCATTATACAAAATCTTTTTAATTCAGCTGCTGACTATACTACTTTCTGAGAAAAGAAAATTTGGGTTGGTAGGGCATTCGTTTATGATTAAGAATATTTTTAATAAGATGTATCAAAGGGAACTCCAAGCCCCCCCCCCCCCCCCCACAGCCAAATCCTGGATCCGCTACTGATCTTTGATACCATAGAAGTAGCGGCGGCACACTTGTCGTTGCACGGCTATACTCGACGTATGGGGTTGGTTCTTTGCTACTTCTATTGGAATCTCCTGCTCAACTAAACAAATTTGTCGTGCCGTAGTAAAAAAAAAAAGAAGGAAACTATAAAGTGACATCTGAATCTAAATGTGAATTGGTTGAATGAAAAGTATGCATAAATCCAGGAACATAGAAGACATCCGAGAAAAAGGTAAGTATGGTGGGCGTTAGGAAATAAACGCCCAAATCAATTTGGAAATAGCACCCAAATTTTTATTATTTTTATCCCCCAAAACCAAAGAAGAAATTGGAAAAAATGCCCAAAAATATTTTAGACACAAAAAAATAAATGGAAATAACGTCCAAATATTTTCTTTTAAAATTGTTTTTGTATATTTTGGGCGATATTTCCTCAATTTTGGGTGATATTTCCAAAACAAAATTCAAAGAACTTTGTTTACGCAAATCGCCCAAAACAAATGATCATAGTAAAACAGTAAACATTACGGTAAAATTTATGATAAAATATTATGAGACCGGACTCGCAAGTAAAAAAATTGAAAAGAGTTCATTGAGTGCAAGTGCTCCAAGGTGTAAAGTTAAAGTTTATTAAGAATGGAGGGTGAAAATTTCGTGAATGTTAGTCGAAAAAGGATTAATTCAAAGCTTATTTATTTAATCAATGAAAAACAATTATACAAAAAAAAAATCTTTTTATAAAGGCAAAACATATTACATTTGTTATGTCTCTAAATACAACGCACGTGTTGAAGTAGACAGTGAAAACATTTGCATTAAATCAACAAAACTTAAGCATATTAATCATGGTGATCAAGAAAATGTATATAATGAGTTAAAAGCCTTAAGTGATATTAAAATTCAGTGTTCAAGTTCAAAAGTGCTAATGAGTGATGCTAATTCTGCAAGTGGAATACGCAAAATATTTAGAAATGTTTGTGAAAGGTAATATTATTTGTTTAATATGAACTCTTTAAAAGAATTAGATGCAAAAAAGGCTTCACAAGAAGGAACGGCGGGTATCGTGCAAGCTCAAGGCGGCAGCGCGATGACCCACGCACCGCGCCGTCCCCGATTGGAACGCGGTCCGCGGGCGTACGCGTCACCGCCCGGTTCGGGGCAGGCGCAGTGCGAGTGCCGCGCCCCACCGCGCCCGCAGAACAGCCTACTTAAAAATGTTAACGTTGTCATTTTTGTCTGTTTTTCTTTTATAGCAATCAGGAAGGCACTAGAGATTTACATTATACGAAATTGAGAAGCGGGTTGCAATATGAATGAATGAATGAATGAATGATGAATTTTATTTAATTATTAAATTAAGCTTACAATAAAATTTACAAATTCTATTTAGCAATGGCAAAAGCCGTCAGCCAGATTGACAGTTATAATGATTACATAGTTACTATTTACAATTTAAATTCTATACAATAGTTTTTTTCATAAAAATTGTTATTAACTTTGGCAATTATAATGATTTGCGAACATAAAATAAAGTTATAATTTTTAAATGCTTAAAGTGATTATTTTTAAACAATTTTAAAGTGATTCGCAACACAAAAATAAAGAAAAGCAAAAGTTTGAGGTTTTTCATTCTCTGGTAATTTTATCAATTTTAATGATTTGAAACATAAAAAGGTGGGTTCTAACTACCCATGTACTGGTTCCTATACGCTAAGGCATCTGAAACATAGCTGCAGAGTAAGCTCCAATTTGATCCGTTTAGCATCTCATTTACTTCATCTCTTGATAGAGTGGATTGGTTATAGTGCAATCTTCTCAATTCTTGAAGAATTGGGCATTTTCCCAAAAAGTGGTAAGTGTCTTCCTTTTCCCTTAAGTTACACAACGTACAATTGGTTGGAAGATCCTCTCTGTATGGCCTGAAATTCAAAGGCAACAATTCTCCTCTCGTCTTGAACACCGTGCTTATTACATTAATATTGATGTTTTCGTTGAAATAGTTCCTCTCCTTTGAACTATGATTCAATGTTTTATAGATCAATCGACTTGTAGAACTTGCTGCTTTATCCATAAATCCTTTGTGGATACTCTCATCTAGTTAACGCAAAATTTCATCAAAACCTGCTGCCCAACTGAATCGGTCTTCCCATCTCAAGGACAGCTCCATTTCTAATTCCTCAATCATTTGCTGCCACTTCAGAATAAAGTTAACTCCTCTGTCAATAAGCTGCTTAAGGACTATTTTCGGGAGTCGATGATCCGGAAGCTCAATTACTCTTAAAATATATTTAAAATGAAGTCTTAGAGTGAATAACCGAAGGAGTGGTAGGCCAGTTTCGACATGAAGCATGTAATTTGGTGTATTAACTGGCAGCCTAAAAATATGCTTCAGAAAATATCTTTGGAGTTTCTCCACTTCATCGTATTCTTCGTACCCCCATACTTGGGATGCGTAGCACATTATCGATCTTGCCGTTGCTTCGAAAAGTTTATATTTTCCATTGAAAAGGACATCTTTTTTACCAAGTAAATTTTCCCAAGAGCAGCTTAAAACTTTCTTTGACTCTTTTAACTTGTTTTGGAGGTGTAAGTTGAAGGTCAGTCTAGGTGTAAGTGTTACTCCAAGGTATCTATACTCTTTGACAACTTCAATTTGGTCAGGACCCAAGTTCCACCTTTCATTCATCGAGTATCTTCCAATATTGTTTCGGAATATCAAAATTTTGGACTTCCTGGTGTTTACAACAAGATTCCATTGTTGACAGTACTCTTCAAGCCTAATAATCATTAGCTGCAGCATATTGGGTGTTTCCGCTAACAAAACAATGTCATCTGCAAACATTAGTCCTTTCATATTGGAGTTATTGAATTCTATGCCTCCAGGCAGGTTCCCAAGAAGATCATCCAAAAAAAGGCTGAAGAAGAGTGGGCTAAGTTGGCAACCCTGTTTAACTCCTGTGGAAGTGCTAAACCAATCCGAAGTAGAATCTCCATCCCACACTGCTGATTGGTTGTTCGTGTACAAACTCTCTAGAACCCGAAGAATTTTGAATGACAATCCTTTGCTACTAAGTTTCAAGAAAAGTGCTCTCCTATCCACCGAATCAAACGCTGCACGGAAATCAACAAAAAAAGCATACAGTTTTTTTCCTTTTTTCAGAAATATCCTTCCAATATTTGTTAAAACAAAAATGTTATCGACTGTTGAGTAGTTTGTCCTAAAACCTGCTTGATACTCACTAATAAGTCCATTGCGTTCAACCCAAGCTGTTAAACGAACTAACAGTATGCTGGTGAACAATTTGCACAGTGTATTTTGGAATGATATACCCTTATAGTTTCGTGGGTCATTAACATCTCCTTTTTTGAACAAGGGAAAGATTATACTCTTTAGAAAGCTTGCTGGAACTGTTCCTGTAGTAAAGATATTGTTGCAGCCTTCTGTCAACTTTATTTTAAAGCAGACGGGAGCATTTTTGAAGAACTCGAATGATATTTGGTCTTCTCCTGGCGCTTTATTGGTTTTACTTTTATCGATTGCGTTTTGCACTTCTTCTATCGTAATTTCTCTATCTAAAGATTCTTCATGAGTTGCAGGGAAGGCAAACTGGTAGGAAGACGTAGTGAATTGTATATTCAGAAGCGATTTAAAATGAGTTGCTAACACATTCGTCTCTATATTTATACCTTTAAAATTCTTGGTACTATTTAAACATCTTATAATTTTCCAATAAGTTTTTGCATCATTGGTATGTGCAAGTTCACATGTTAATCTATTTGTTTATTCTAAACGCTTTCTTCTGCAAAGTTCTTTATAAGATTTGATACTTTCCTGGTATATCCTTTTGAACAAATCGGTGTTTCTTTTCCTAGCTGCTTTTAAACATTTAAATGATTTTTGTCTGGCTTTCAAGCAGTCTAGATCGAACCAAGCCTCCTTGCCAGTGAAAGGCGATGACTTTTGCATAGGATTCGCCGCATTAGTTGCAAAGTTTTCGGGAACTAGGTCATCTGTTAGCATTCGGTTAGTTTCACTATTTAAATTTTGTTGATAAATTTCACGTTTAGCGTCATTCCATTTAAGTTTTGGAGGCAAACTCAGGGTATTGACTGAACGCGGACCTGCTGCGGTGTTTACGGACGTTATCAATGGCATGTGATCAGAATACGTTTGTAAATCTATTTTGAAATCGACCAAGTATTTTAACCAAGAACCTTTTACAAGACATAAGTCAATGGTTGAACAACTCGTGCCCCTAATAAATGTGAAATTGCTTTCTCTATCACTTACGCTTCGACCATTCAGTAAGATCAGTCCAAATTCTTCACACATTTCTATACAAATTTTGCTCCTCCTATCGATCACTTTATCTTGAGTTCTTCTTAACGCAGTAAACTTTGAGTCTAGAAGTTCGTATTCATAGTTTAGAATTTGTGATTCACCAATTCTTATGTTACAGTCACCTATGATCATTACATTTTTGGGGTTGAAGTTTAAGAGAACATTATATAACTCAACTCATCGAAATCTTCCGTCCAATGTGAGCAATTAATATAGAATGGAATAATATGTAATTTTTAGTTATTCAAGCAGCATTCAACTAAAGTTGTTCCGTTGATTTCAATAAATTTGCATAACTTCTCATTATATAACGTTTTTTTAATACCATATAAGGAACCCCTACTTGCCCTTCCTCTGGTATATGGTCGGGTTGCTGGAATCCAGTGCAGAAAGTAGTTTGTGAATTTAATAATGTATAGATGTATATGTTGTTCTTCTAAAAATATTTCGTACAAAAAAAATACATCATAACCTCTTATAAAATCATTAAATAATAACTTGTTTTTGATACCTGATACATTATATGCAACGATTTAAAAAAAATAATATTGACTTAGAGTTACGGTTTGGCTGACGGCACTATTATTAAAAATTATTTTGTAATTGACGAACAGAGCTTTGCACATCTCTACCTCCATTTGCGATTGTACTAGATTTGCTGGTACTTTGGGCATCAAGGCTCAGCTGAATGCTCCCGTTGACTGGTGACGTTGAGTTGTCATCTAACAGCTGGGTAAGGACTGACATTCCGTCCGACGTGTTACATTTCAATGTTTTTCCTTCATAATAATAGATATATTCGCCTATAGGGCTTTTTAGCAAATACCAATGTTCATTTCTAAATGTCAAACTCAAGACCTCGGCACAAATGACATTTAGGTAACACCCATTTTCTTTTTTATTTCGGAGGCAATTACACTCCAATTCAACAGAATGAGCACATGGATTTTCATAGTTGGTTTGTCAATTTTTTTTTTAAACATTTTGCATTGTCCGAGAGTAAATATAAACATAAAAACTATTTCAAAAGAATTTGTTTTACTTCCATCCATTTACTTTTATTACCAGTTTCAATATTTGAGCTTATTCAGTTGACACAAAAAGACTGCATTTTCCCTTTTGGAAAGACTTTGAAGAGAGCCGGAGGAAAAATAGCAGTGTTTTTTGAATTAATCTTTCTGTTTTCTTTTCCCAACATCATAATGCACAATGTTAGGAAAAAATGGAAAATGAACCTTTGAAAATTTGTGTCCCTATTCATTTGAAGTGGAGTGTTAATGTTTGGATTTTGTTTTTCTGGTAATAGCGTCTGTCAAACGTGCCGATTGTTAGCTGTCACTTTGACTTTGATAATTTGGTAGAGATCTCTATTAGCCGTTTTCCTTTGGAGGTGGCAAAGTACTTGTGAGTAGATGAAAACCATATTCTAGTACTACCAACTGCACATGCTCTCATGTGCGAGTAGATACATTTTACATGGGAAAGCAGTTTGATGTGTTCCATTGAAAAAAGCTGGCAAAGTACTTGCAAGTACTTCGCCACCTCCAAAGGAAAACGCCTATTATGAGCTTTTCACCAGCAATTTTCGATTTAACGGATGGTTTTTTTTTTGTATATTTCTGTTCGTAGTTTAATCATATTTCGCCTCCTTTCTCTTGCTGCCGCTGGATAGTCTCTGTGTATCGATATTCCTGTGGCTCGGAGTTTACTTGCTGATTGAAGTACTTTTATTGTCGATTCTTTTCGTTCCATTTCTACGACAATGTTAAAAATATTTTCGTTTTTTGATGGTAGAAATCGTGCGGTTGAAATAAGCGATTGATTAGTAGAATCTAGTAAATCCAAACATAAATGTCTTTAGCTCTTTGAATAGGATTAACATCACTACTAGCGGGGATGTGTACAATCAAATTTTTTTCATTTTTTTTTTTTTTTTTTTTTTTTTTACACTTCAGATTCTTAGTTGAAGTGAGCTTAGAGCAAGCTGCCACCTACAATCAGAGGCTCATCATAAGTGCATGTGTTAGTGGTTAGTAAAAAAGGCAATCTAACACATCAATCTAATTCATGCAAGATCTTTGAAAGTTGTTCAATCTGCCTTTCTAGCGCTTGATTTTTTTTCCTCCAGTACTTGGTTATGCTGTTTAAGCGTTGTTATTTGCATATTTCTTTGTTCCAAGTCGGTTTTGGTCACAAGATCTTTCATTTTCTCGTCTAAAAGACCAGACATGCAGGTTGTCATAAGCGACATCAGTTTTTTTATTTTTATTAGATGTAGGTATTATGTATGTATTTATATAATTAGGTATGTGTTTGTACAGTACTTTTGTCTACCCCTTTCATGTAGCAAAAACAAAAATTGAATAAAAGGAATTATTAAACTCACTTGGTTTGTTTTTCTTATTTTAATCCAAAGGAGTTAACTTTATTTAATGTTTTTATCTACTTTCTAAGCTTCCTTTGCACTTTTTATTTCTAATTTACGACTTTTTTTTCAGAGCACCTTTGTAACTTGACCTTCCTTTTATCGATCGATCGGGTTGCAATATCTTTCATCAAAAATTTGTCTGCAATCACCCAGAACACCTTTGGAAGTGATTGAAGCCTTTCAACATGAGGTCATATGGAAAACTTATGAGCTATCTAATATAAAGATATAAACTCTCCTCGAACGTTCTATAAAGCTTGTATTTCTGAAGAGGATTTTACATATTGTATTTTTGCATCAGAAAAAAATACTTGAAGGAATTAAAGAAAACATAAGTGAACGGAAATATTTGATTGATGGTACCTTTAAAGTCGTACCTATTGGTTTCTTCACACAACTTGTCATTATTTATATCCAGTATTTGGAAAATCAGGTGATTTTTTTTTTAATATCTGGCTATTTGTTAAGGTAACTTAAAGAATTTGTCTGTCTCAGATATTTCCAGTATTTTACATTTTCACCTCCAAAAAATCGGAAAAATGTTACAAGCATTTGTTTAATTATAAGTGAATCAATTTTCAAAATTGAGCCAAAGTCATTCTTGTTGGACTACAAGACAGCCCTGAGAAAAGCATTGAGAATTTGTTTTCCAGAAGCCGCTCTCAAAGGATGCTGGTTCCATTTCTGTCAGGCTATCCACCGGAGAATTTCAGTAAAGTTCAAACCAGTTGTGAAAGCGATACGGACTTATAAGGATTGGTATCTTAACTACCATACAATTTTGGCCCTTCCACTTCTCCTGAATTATGGTATTTATGAAGTATATAATACATTAAAAGCGATGTAGACAAAACCGATGTAAATAAAGATTTTACATGTTTTTTCCAATACTTTGAAAAACAGTTGCTACAAAAAGTAACAATACTATCATATTTTCATATGAAATATCATATTAAATTTATTTTATTTTAGATTGGACCTGAAAACATTAGCGTTTACGGGCAACAGTTTCGCACTACTTCCGTCGTTGAAGCTTACAACGGGAGGGCGACTGATTAAACCGAATGGAAACTTTTTTAAATTCATATTGGTGTTAAACAAAGAAGAGTTTGAAAAGAGTCGTTGCTTTAATTTGCTTACTGAAAGTGGTGGAACTTTTGGTGGAACCAAAAAGCGAAAGCTGAGTAGAGACAGAGATCAACAAATTTGTAACGCCATGGACGATCTTGAAAAAAGGAAAATTACCATTTATTCGTTCATTAACAGATTAGTTTTTTTCAAAAACTTATTGTGCACTGAAATGGAACCAATTGATGATATTTTTGAAGAACCTCCTGCTTATGGTTCCATTGATGATTCAAGTGAATGAGATGAAATTGTATCTAGAAGCTGAAATGCCACCACCATTACTTGCTTCCCTTTGTGTTATTTGTCAAAATGCACAACCCAACATTGTGTTTATACCTTGCAGACATTTAAAGGTTTGCAATATTTGTTTTATGACATTACAGGGTAAGGCTTTAGCAAACAATATGAGAAAAACAGCTTATGCCCCTATTGCAGAGAAAGAGTTGTTGATAATTTTCAAGTTTTTGTTTAAATAATGTTATAGTGTTTAATTACACATAATTATGTTTATACAGTTATAACAATTATTGTTTTTTGTTTATTTATTTGGAGACAACAAATTAAAGTTATTTAAACACATCTAAAACGTTTTATTTAACTAAGGACAGATTGACTCAAAATATTATGGTTTTGGCGATATTTCCTTTTATTTGGGTGTTTTTTTCCTTTTTTACTTTTGTTTTTGGCTTTTTTTCCAATTTTGGGAGTTAGTTCCAATGGGACTTTTTTATTTATTTTGTTGGGCGTTGTTTCATTCTGTAAAGGTGAACAAAATAAGGAAATATCACCCAAAAGTCAAAAATAAATTACAACAACAATTTCTTCGGTTTTTTTTTGCGCTATTCCCAAATCAATTTGGGCGTTTTTTCCTTGGGCGTTATTTCCTAACGCCAGTATGGTGCTTTCATAAAAGAAATCTTTTCTTTTCTCTGATTTCCGTAATCTAATCTAAATAATCCATTCATCACTGTGAGTTAACACCAAATTGAGGGTCTTTTTAGTTGTGGCGCCATCTCGATTTCGATATTGAAAGCTATTGCTAGTAAAATTCGTTGTGGCGCCATCTCTATTCCTATGCGTAAAAGGCGTAGAAGGGTGATATCCATAGTGTCGCACATCGTCGGCCTCAGAATTTTGACAGCTGAAAAAGAGAGTTAATCCTCAACTGAAAAACTGTTTCTGAGTTAACTCAGGGTTAATTTATTTTCAGGATTAGCTAACTCTGATTTAACTCAGAGTAAAGCCTGTACTGAAAAACTGACCCTAAGAAATCTACCTAAATCATACCATACCATATAAAAATATGGTGGGCTCACTGGTCAAGTTTTCATACATTTTAAAATTGTGATTAAGTTATTAATTAAGAGAAAACTTGCCAAGTAAATCCACCAAATATTAATCAGTAATCATTAAATACCAAATTTCTGTAATGATTTGGAATTGTTTTGATATTTCTCTACTTAAGATATTTGATATTAAGCTTCATGAACTTAAGACTTGGCATATATTTTAGATCTCATGTGATTTCACTCCCTTTTGCAAAGATCAAAGGGCACGGTAGTGCCCAGCCAAGTTCGCAGCACTACACCCTTTTTACAGGAACAAACTCAGGCGATTTTCAACCCCCCTCTTACTTCAGTACCAATAAAGTCAGAAACTTCAAATTCGGAGTATTTGCTGAACTCATCAAACACAGGTGGCTCACCAAATTTCAACTCTTTAGCATTAGTAGTTCCCAAGATATAGGACTTCAAAAATAGCAAAAACCGTAACTGACTGACTCACTGACAGATCATCAAAATTATGGAGCACTTCCCGACATCGTAGAAACTTGAAATTTCGCACAACGGTGGGCCTTGTGGTACATACAAAGGAAAAAATCGAAAATCTGCAATTTTCTATTCAGGGGGCGTGGCATCCACCCACTTTCTTAAATATTCTATAAATTATATGGAGCCTTTCCGATTGTTGTAGAACAATGAAAATTGGTAACTTGGTAGGTTTTGAGGTGCTTAGAAAGAAAAAAATTGAAAAATTGGAATTTTCCATACAGGGGGCGTGGCATCCACCCACATTCTTGAAAATTCTTATAAACCATATGAAGCACTTCCGATTGTTGTAGAACGATGAAAATTGGTTGGTCGGTAGGGCTTAAGGTACTAAGAAAGAAAAAAATTGAAAAATTGAAATTTTGCATTCAGGGGGCGTGGTATCCACCCACATTCTAAAAAATTCTTATAAATTATATGGAGCACTTCCGATTGTTGTAGAACGATGAAAATTGGTAGGTCGGTAGGACTTGAAGTACTTAGAAAGGAAAAAAATCGATAATTTGGAATGGTCCATTCAGGGGGGGTGCCATCCACCCACTTTATCAGAATTGCTATTATTTGTATGGAGCACTTTCGGTTGTCGTAGAATCTTGAAAATTTGTAGAGCGGTAGGGCTTGACTTTCACCTGGCAAAATAAATCTTTGCAAAAAGGAGTGAAATCACAACAAAAACATAAATGTTAAAAAAAGAGCCAAGTTCTTATGTGTACAAGAAACCAGTGCATAAAAAGTCAGCCAAAAAAAGTAATGAGATCTAAAATATATGCCAAGTTTTAAGTTCATGAAGTTTAATATCAAATATCTTAAGTAGAGTAATATCGAAACAATTCCAAATCATGACAGAAATTTGGTAAGTAATGATTACTGATTAAAATTTGGAGGATTTACTTGGCAAGTTTTCTCTTAAATACTTACTTAATCACAAATTTAAAATGTATGAAAACTTGACCAGTGAACCCACCAAATTTTAATCAGTAATCATAAATTAACAAAATTCTGTCATGATTTGGAATTGTTTCGATATTACTCTACTTAAGATATTTGATATTAAACTTCATGAACTTAAAACTTGGCATATATTTTAGATCTCATTACTTTTTTTGGCTGACTTTTTACGCACAGGTTTCTTGTGCACATAAGAACTTCGCTCCTTTTTTAACATTTATGTTTTTGTTGTGATAACCCTTAAATTAAAAATCACCCTATTTTTGTTTTCCTCAGATAACGCTCTGCTGAATTTCGAATGATCGTCTGGTGTCAGTGACGATGATCTGGCCTGCCCACCCTAGTATCTAAATAAACTACCAAATGCTAATTTCATGGTCTAATATTTGTGGAAGTTAACCCCAGATTTGACCAACCACCTACAACCTAGTCAGTGTAGAAAGTCTTGTCAGCCGTCAGCCACGTCCTTAAACCATGATCTACTTCCGGATGGCTTTGTCAAGCCTCCACACACCGTTAACTAAAAAAAAACTAGTAATATTCATAACGCCTTTTTCTAATTTACTCACAATTTTCTATTTTTATTCAGCAATTTCATTAATAAAAAAAAATTAAGCTCTCCCGCTCGTTTCTTTTTTTTTAGGCCAAGATTACACATGTAAGTTTTAATTTCGTAAGTTGCTCACGAAAGCAACTTTTGATAAAATTACAAGTGTAACCAGCTCTGTAAGTGACTTACAATAAATTTATCAACTTGCGTAAGTTGTAAGTTGAAAGAAAAACTTACAAGTATAAATACTTTTTTCCAACTTACGGAATGCTCACAGCTTACTCAAACGGCAGTGATAAGTTTTTAAACTTACGAAAGTATTTCTTACTGTAAGTTCATCTGTAATGTTAAGCCTTTTGTAAGTTGCTTCTGTAAGACTTACATAAGTGTTAGGCCAAGATTACACATGTAAGTTTTACTTACCACTTATGTAAGTCTTACAGAAGCAACTTACAAAAGGTTTTACATTACAGATGAACTTACAGTAAGAAATACTTTCGTAAGTTTAAAAACTTACCACTGCCGTTTGAGTAAGCTGTGAGCGTTCCGTAAGTTGGAAAAAAACGTGTTTATACTTGTAAGCTTTTCTCTCAACTTACAGCTTACGTAAATTGATAAAATTTACTGTAAGTCACTTACAGAGCTGTTTACACTAGTAATTTTTTCAAAAGTTGCTTACGTAAGTAACTTCCGTAAGTAAAACTTACATGTATAATCTTGGCCTTAAGTAAAACTTACATGTGTAATCTTGGCCTTAAGTAAAACTTACATGTGTAATCTTGGCCTTATAAAGAAAAATCTTTAACCACATAAATTCTCTACAGGTTATAAAAAAAGTATGAAAGATGCAAGTAATTTTCCAACCTTAATAAATCATTTAAAGGACCTTTTTGTGTGCGGATAATACAACACCTACTGTTTTCTTGACTGATCCCTCGATGTTCTGCCGGCAGCACTTCGAAAGACCTGGTACAACTCCTTTTCTGCACACACACTATTTGGTTTATTTAGAATAACAATTATTAAAATTAGAATTGATCACTTTCAGTCTTTCAAAATTCAAATTTTACTCTGGCTTGAAAAAAAAACCATTTGGAGAGCCAAATTTCACTAGGGTAAATGTAAAAGGTTTTCTTTTTTTCTTTTCTTTTCTTTTCTTTTCTTTTCTTTTCTTTTCTTTTCTTTTCTTTTCTTTTCTTTTCTTTTCTTTTCTTTTCTTTTCTTTTCTTTTCTTTTCTTTTCTTTTCTTTTCTTTTCTTTTCTTTTCTTTTCTTTTCTTTTCTTTTCTTTTCTTTTCTTTTCTTTTCTTTTCTTTTCTTTTCTTTCCTTATCCTTTTTTTTCTCTTTTTTATTTCTTTTTCGTTTCCTATTTATTAATTTTTCTTTAACTACTTCTTTTCAGAGTTCGACACAATCATCGTTCAACAAATTCCCTGCCCAGTGTCACCACCCACCAAGATAGTTGGGTGTTGCAATTGTTGGCCAGGTAACAAAATAACCTCTCTGGACGTTCAATACAAGTTTGTATTGGATGGTTTAAAGTCTGATATTCATAAAATAAATGCTGGTGTGCCCGTGGGCGCGCGCCGTTTTGTCTCCGACTCTCTTCCTCATTTTCATTAAATGATCTTTTGTCTGAAACTTCTAATCCATTAAATTGTTAAATTGCAGAGCACCGTCAGCCTTTCATATTCGTTTCAAGATTCACTTCCTAGTTCTTCGGATGTTTAATTTGAATGGCATTGTCTAGTGGGGAATTAAAAATCGTGTACAATTTAATGCTTCAAAAACCCAATGCTGTCGGCTGTAATCTATAAAGCCTTCATCTGACCAAAGCTTGAGTATAACTCTCACATCTGGGCAGGAGCCCCTACAACTCACTTGAATCTTTTAGATAGAATACAAAATAGAGCCCTAAAACTGATAGGTGATAGAACTATTACGCAAACAATTACATCTCTGAAACAACGCCGCCGCACAATGGTCGGAAATCAACATTTAGCGCGAACTAAATATAAAACTGAAGGAGCAAATCACCATGACAAATGTTATCTATCGTACGTAGAATACATCCGCGTACCCACTGATGACCTTGGTTTTTTCATAAAGGTCAAAGATGTTACTAAAAGACCCGTTAGTTGAACGATTCAACAAATATTCGCAGCATGGTATGCCAATATTGAATTGTTTATCGTTTGAAATGGGTGTGAAAATTCAAGTTTAAATTATTTTAATAATGTATAACCATGGATAAGGTATATAACGGTAGATATTTTTTTAATAAATTTAAGGACCTATAAAGTGAGGACCTAGTTTAGAAGGATTTTTTTGTTATTATTTTTTTAAGTTGAGCATAGAAAAATCGCAAGTGTTTGCAAGTGTTAAGACTGCTCTAATATCGTTTGGGAGTCACTTCTTTACAAGATAGTACAAAAACAAAGTGCATTTACGTGCTAATTCATCTTTTACAATTCATTTTAGAATCGTCACAAAAGGCTACAATTTTCAACATTTTTGGCATACCATGCTTCGAATATTGGTTGATTCGTTCAACTAACGGGTGTTTTAGTATCATCTTTGACCTTTAATGCAAAACCAAGGTCATCAAAGGGTACGCGGATGTATTCTCCCTACGATAGATAACATTAGTCATGGTGATTGGTATCTTCAATTTTTTATTTAGTTCGCGCTAAATGTTGATTTCCGACCACTGTGCGCCGCAGTGTTTCTTGTCTCACATTATTTTATCGCTATTTTTATAAACAGTGTTCTAGTGAAATAGTCAGTTTCATTGCTCCCCTTAAAAGATTCAACTTGTGGTTTTAGGAATGCTCATCAGTTTACCCTTGAGCCCAACTTCGGACGTACTGTCAAGTATAGAGATTCTTTCTTTAGCCACACAACACGAATGTGGAATGCTTAACAAAGC
Organism: Dasysyrphus tricinctus; assembly: GCA_963921185.1. Taxonomy (NCBI): domain Eukaryota; kingdom Metazoa; phylum Arthropoda; class Insecta; order Diptera; family Syrphidae; genus Dasysyrphus; species Dasysyrphus tricinctus. Next base: position 247,539,564 of record OY992530.1, read on the forward strand.
TCTATTTTCCCATCCCATCAAATTCAGAGCTTCAAAACCAATGTGCGTCTGCGTCGGTATCTCCTTTGTAATCCTTCCCTATTTTCCTAATCGCTCTCACTGTGCTCATCCTCAAGGGTAATCAAAACCCCTTTAGTGCGCGCTCATTACAAAAGAAATATATGCATATATATAAAAGTATACATTCAGCCACTTATTTTAGGACATTTCAAACATAAACTTGACTCAGTTCCTGACTTCAGCAATACTTTATTTAAAATTTTGAAATTTGGAACCATGTTCTGGCCTAAATTGTGTAGTACCTGTTCGAAGTAGAAAAAAATAGTTAGTACCATTGGACTGGGCATCCTTAAATCATTAAGTGTACCAAATTTCATTAATTTGTATTAAGAATTGTCGTGGGAAATGATTTTTGTCGCCGAAATTCAGCAAACGGACCACTGTGTGGCGTGTCGAATCACAAAACCTTAGTTTGAGGTTAAGTGTTATTCCAAAAGGGCCCATTTTGACCACAGTTGGAGTAAAATGGCTGTTTTGGTAACTTAGAAGACTAATTGAAACCCATATTTACAGACCCAAAACACATGTATGTATGAAGGACTGCGTGAAAGAACTATCAAATTCAGTTTATTTCAAAAATGAGGTTATGATCTTAGAAACGATTCGAAACATGGAACGATTTGGAAAAGAATAATAATGGCTGAGGTTAAAATACGGAAGGAAAGACCATAAGTCCCCGACACAACGGCCAGGGTCCATGCATTGACGGCTGAAAACAATCAAGGTCACAAATATAATAAATAAATATAAATAAATTGGGTGGCGCAAAAGCTCGTGGAGAAGTAGGGCCTAGTGACTTACAACTCTCAACAATTCTTGTGTGCGTGTTGTTGGCAGGAATGGATGGGATCTACAGTTTTTTGCCGAGTCCGAACGGCTTAATGAGAAGCACTTTTTCATGACAAGTAATACTCTTGGAGGCAGTACCTCGGATAAAACATTTCTGTTTTTACGTGGCACGGCTGGGAATCGAACCCACACCTTCGGCATGACAGTCCTACGCCCTAACCATCATGCCACGAAGTACTACATCAAGGTCACAAAACTTAACTGCAAGTGTTCATTTCGTCGTCGTTCAGTGAAAACTCCCTAAGTCCATTTTTATTTATTTTGAGACATCGGTACTTTTTATGTAGGTATTTGTACTTACCAGAATTTGGTAATGTTTGATTTTGGCAAATTTTAAATTTTTAAATTGACCAACATAAGATTTAGAGACCTTTTACAGATCTAAAATGTTTATATTTTAATAAATATATCGTATTCACGAGAGGATTATTGGTTTTGAAAGAAATGGACTCAGGGAGTTTTGATAGAACGACAACGATTTGCTCTCTCAATTGGAGCGTTGAATCATATTGTTTCGAACTGGCTGTTTAGAAGAAATAATTATTATACCTGAGTTGAGTTCATAACATTAGACTTAAAGGATTTTATTTTGAATTTTTCAAAATCGGAGAAATGTGTCTCTAATCGTTATTCCCCGTGGCCCTTCATATTTATATGATTTCTTCTTGAATGAAAATGTATTTGGTAGTATAGTTTTGAATTCGTAAGCGTCATGGAAAATATATATCTTTCTAAAGTGATAGTTTTCTATCATGATTTTTTTCTATCCTAATGAATTTCTATCATGTGTTATCTGGCAACACTGCCACGTGAACAAAATTGAGCGAAGTAACGAAGAACAGCAGTCTTGCGATGATCCTGTACCAATCGGACGTGTTTGTTAAATCTCTTTCTCTTGTCGATCAAATATTCAAGTGCATTAAATAAACATTTTTTTATTGTTGATGATAGTAAAGGAGTGTTTTTCTGGTTATTAGTTTAACCATACGTATCAAATCAGAAGCGGGATCCACAAAAAAAAAATAAAAACATATAAGTTAAAAACATAATATTCGTTAATATTCTGTGAAACTGCAACCACGGAAATTTCATTTGTGTGTGTGCCATCTGCCATCTACTACGATCGCGCAAAAGGGGTAGTTTTGTTGTTCATTTTCTTGCCGGAGATACGGGAGGTGGTTCGTGTGTGTGTGTGCTCTAACCCGAACATAATAGCCGTTTTCCTTTGGAGGTGGCGAAGTACTTACGAGTAGATGAAAACCCTAATCTAGTACTACCAACTGCACATGCTCTCATGCGCGAGTAGATACATTTTACATGGGAAAGCAGTTTGATGTGTTCCATTGAAAAAAGCTGGCAAAGTACTTGCAAGTACTTCGCCACCTCCAAAGGAAAACGCCTAATATTGGCTGTGTTACGTGTCTAGACAGGAAAAGAAACAAAAGGAGAATACTTGATAGCGTCGTCGTCGGTTGTTAGTAGTTGTTGCACAGTGGTGGGAAAAAAAATGTCTGCGTCAGACAATCTTGCAAATTGGACAATTAAAGCTCTTAAAACTGAATTGGAGGAGTTAAAATTGAGTTCCACGGAAAATAAAACGGAATGTTTAGTTCGATTGCAAGACTATTTAAGAGAAAATCCGGACAGGGAAATTGTTTATTCGGCTGCGAAAGGTAAAGACGGTAGTAATAATCATGAAAATTCTGATGCGTCGGGTGCGTATTCGGTACAGAAAGAGATAGAATTGCTGCGCCGCGAAATGGCGTTGATGAAAAGGGAGCGAGATCTCTTAAAAAAAGAATGCGATTTTGCAAAAATCCAATGTTCCAGTGCGGTGGGTGCAATTGGCGTCGGGACGGTCAATGAATCGCGAATGCGGGTGTCAGTGAGCGATGTTGTAAGTGCTCTGCCAAAGTTTCACCCTGGTGACATAAAGTCTCTAAACAGTGCACAATGGGTGTCCCAAGTGGGCAAATTAAAGCAAATATTTGACTGGAGTGACTCGTTAATAATATGTGCGCGCATGATTAAATTTGAAGGTGCGGCTAAATACTGGATAGACTCGGAAACCGAAAACATAACCACTTAGGTGGCGTTAAAAACGGAAATGTTAAAAGTATTCCCGGTGGAAGTCAATGAGGCAGATATTCATCTTCAGATGATGTCACGTGTCCGTAAACCTCAAGAAAAATTAGAGGATTATGTTTTCGAGGTGCGAATGATCGGTATGCGCGGGAATTTATCAGAAAAAGCTATCATACGCTACCTTATTACGGGACTAAATGATGAGAAGTTGATTGAACAGCTGTGTGGACAGGATTTTGTGTCTTGTTTCGCGTTTCTCGAGCGAGTTAAGTCCATCGGGGACTTGAAGCAACATAAAAAATACGTGATCAAAAGAGATTCGGTCAATCATCTGAAAGCGATTAATGGCGAAAGAATACGCCCTCTGAAGCTAAGAGTTGTTGTACGACCGGGAACAAAGAAATTACAAATCCTACGAATGATTTTTCGCGAATGATTTGTTTTGTGTGTAAACAAAAAGGACACCGTGCGTGAGATTGTCCAAAGAAAAGGAATGCACATGTTGCTTGTGCCCAAAAAGAAAAAAATAATAACGATTGTTACAAAAGTTTAAAACCTAATGATACTTTGCTGCTGGGTTATATAGACATGGGTAGTGAGTGCGTGACGGTTCGGGAAGAAGTCGTGGAAAAAAATGGCATACCATATGCTAAAAGTCAGATAAAACTCAGTGGATTCGGTGGTGGCGGTTGCGAAACGATCGGTAAATTGTACCTAGTCATAGACATAGAAAACATTAAGATGATCGGCGAAGTGTTCGTTGTACCAAACGAGGCTCAGACGGTAAGCGTTATTGTCGGGAGGTCGGTATTATGTCAGCCCCATATCCGTGTCGAATTCTCAGACAGTAAAGTTAATATCGCGTACAATACAGACCATGTTTTGAAAACCAAACAATTGAATGCCGAGATATCAGAAAACGAATTGAATGTCGATGAAAACGTTTCGGAAGGCACAATCAAAGCCTTACACGTGTTGGTGAACAAATACCGCCCTTGTTTTCCCAAAAATTTGTCTGAGTTGGGTGTTGCGCGGGATGCTGAAATATCTATAAAGCTAGCTGAAGCAGAACCTAAGGGTAAAAGGTGCAGCCGCATACCGTTCTCTCAAAGGGAGTTACTTACCGAAACCGTAGAAGAGCTGTTGGAAAATGGTATTGTACGTAAGTCTATTTCAAGTTTTACTTCTCCTATAGTTTTAGTTCCCAAGAAAGATGGGACAGTTAGGATGTGTATTGTTATAGACAGCTTAATGCCATCACAGTAAAGGAGAGATACCCAATGCCAGTTGTGGAGGAGCAGTTGAATAGACTGACCCCCGATTTCATAAAAGCCTTTAAGAATTTAACAGGCTTTTAAGTCTTAAAATGACGTTTATTCCATACAAAATACGTCATTTTAAAATTTAAAAGCCTTTTAAATGTTTATGAAATTGGCCATGAGTGGCTACAAATTGTTTACAATCTAAGACCTAAATTCAGGGTACTTCCAAATTCCAGTGGCTGAGGAATCCCGACATTTACTAGCTTTTCAAATACATAACATGCAATTAGAATTCTGCAGAATGCTCTTTGGGTTAGTTAACGCACCTGCCGTGTTCCAGGCAATGATGGACCAGCTGATTTTAGATCTGGAATTGAAGGACATATTATTTTTCCTGGATGATGTTATAATTCCTAGTAAAACTATTCAAGAGGGTCTTGAGAAGCTGGAAATATTTTTAAAAAAGCTGTTAGAAAGCGGATTAACTTTAAAACTTGTAAAATGCGAATTTTTATAAAGTCAAGTTGAGTATTTGGGACATCAGTTATCTGCGGAAGGCATAAGACCGGGGTCAAATAAAACGACTGCTATTGTTGATTTCCCTACACCTTCTACTGTAAGGCAAATCAGACAATTCTTAGGGTTGTCAGGTTATTTTCGGAAATTTTTAAGAGAGTATGCGCGTATAGCAGGTCCGCTGAATGAATTACTAAAGAAAGATGTTGTCTTCCATTGGGGTGTTGAACAAGAAAAATCGTTTCAAGAGCTAAGGAAGCGTTTGTGTACTGAGCCAATATTAGCAATGTTCGATCCATCAGGTGTTCATGAATTGCACACAGATGCAAGTGCAGTGGGAGTTGCTGGTATGCTTTGCCAAAGGGATGATGCAAATCACTTACGTGTAGTTAGTTACTTCAGCCGGCGTATAACGGATTCCGAACGTAAATGGCATAGCTATGAGCTGGAGCTGTTAGCGATAGTTGAAAGTGCTGAACGTTTCCGAATATACCTATTAGGGAAATCGTTTACAGTAGTAACTGACTGTAGAGCTATAGTCACTCTCAAAAACATGACAAATGTGACAAGCCGAATTGCTCGATGGCTGCTCCGATTGCAAGAATTCGACATTAAATTCATACATCGTGCCGGCAATTTAATGTCTCACGTGGATAGTCTTAGTAGAAATTTCCCTGAATGCGAAGAGGGTAAAGAGTTTAAGGTCTTAAGCGTAAACATCGACCGAGAAGACTGGCTGACATCGCTGCAGAGATTAGACGGCAAAGTTGCGGCTATAAGTGAAGTTCTGCATAAGATACCAGGTTCTTCAGAAGAAAAATAAATTCATAACGACTATGCCATTAGTGGAGGCCGAGTTTTCCGTAAGGTTGATGGTGTTTTAAAGTGGTACGTTCCAGATTCCCTTAAGTATCGACTAGTCAGAAGCTGTCATGATGAGGTAGGTCACTTTGGTGTGGCAAAAACGTTGGAGATACTGCAGAAACATTTTTGGTTTGCAAGGGTAAAAGATTTTGTAAAGAAATATATTGATTCCTGTATCGAATGGCAATTATAAAGGTAATTATGGCAAACACGAAGGGTCTCTACACCCGATACCTCGAGAACCTGTTCCTTTCCAAATTGTTCATCTGGATCATGTTGGACCGTTTGTCAAAAGTAAAACCGGAAACTTACACATACTCGTCATGGTGGATGGTTTTACAAAATATGTGCGGATGAAAGCTGTAAGAACGACAGAGACAAAATATGTCTTGAAATTCCTGGACGATGTGAGCAGTTACTTCGGGTTACCAGCAACAATTGTGACGGATAGAGGTTCGGCCTTTACTTCGAAGAATTTCGCGAGATTTTGTGAAGAGAACTTTGTCAAGCACATAACACCGAGGGCTAACGGCCAGGTGGAGCATTATAACCGTACGATAGTTGAAGCAGTACGAGCTATGACACAACGCGCCGATAATGATGACTGGGATCATTATTTGACCACAATACAATGGACACTTAATTCGACGAGAAACGAGACGACTAAGAGCACACCACATGAGCTCCTCTTGGGATTTTCACCCCGCTCTTCAGTTAAGAACAAGGTGGTGCAAGCTTTGCACAATTGGACTTCGATAGAAGAAAAGTTGCCACTAAGTGCGATACGGCAGATGGCTGCCCACAATATTCGAAAATCGCAGTCAAAGCTGAAGAAACGATTCGATCAAAAACGCAAAAATTCACGTCAGTATACTTGTGGAGATATGGTGTTAGTTCTAAATGATTTACAAGCCACAGGCACCTCCAAAAAGTTAGACGCACGTTGGAGAGGGCCATATTTGGTCATTCGATCACTTGGTAACGACAGATATCTTATCGAGGATATACCTGGTGCTCAACGTTCGCAGAAAAAGTTTCATTCGGTGTTTGCATCAGATCGGATGCGAAAATGGTTAAGTCTACCAGAAGATGAAAGTGATTCTCAATGTGAAGCAGAGACGACCACAGCAGTTAAAAATCATAGTGTCGAGACGACACAAAAGCAGGATAGCCGAATGTTATCTGGCAACACTGCCACGTGAACAAAATTGAGCGAAGAAACGAAGAACAGCAGTCTTGCGATGATGATGATCCTGTACCAATCGGACGTGTTAAATCTCTTGTCGATCAAATATTCAAGTGCATTAAATAAAGATTTATTTATTGTTGATGATAGTAAAGGAGTGTTTTTCTGGTTATTAGTTTAACCATACGTATCACATGATAGTTTTCTGTCATGATAGCTTTCCGTCATGATAATTTTCTATGACAGTTCTCTGTCATGATAGATTTCTACCATGGTAGTTTTCTAGGATGATAGTTTTCAATCATGATAGTCTAATATCATGATAGTTTTCTTTCATGATACAAAAATTTTCATGACAGAAAACTAGCATGACAGTTTTCTAGCATTTTCTTTCACGATAGTTTCCTATAATGATAGTTTTCTATCAACATAATTTTTTAGCATGATATTTTTCTAACATGATAGTTTTGTAGCATGATAGTTTTGTAGCATATTAGTTTTGTAGCATGATAGTTCTGTAGCACGATAGTTTTCTGGCATGACAGTTTTCTATCTAACATGTTTTCTCTCATGATAGTTTTCGTTCATGACGGTTTTCTGTCATGAAAGTTTTCTATCATGATAGTTTTCTGTCATGAAAGCTTTCTAGCATGATTGTTTCCTATCATGATAGTTTTCTGTCATGATAGTTTTTTATCAGGCTATATATAGTTTTCTATCAATTATTATTAACAACAAATTTAATTTATTATTAAAGACAAATTTTAAGTGATTTAAGTAATTTTGTGCTTGTCCTCTCATAAAAAATAATTACTCATTTCTCAATTTTACTTTGCAAACAAGCTTTAAATTAACTGTGAAACTAAAAGGAACAAACATTTAACCAGAAAAAAAACTACTTCTGGGAGTAAAAATGTTTGTTTTCTAAATATAACATAATGAGAAAGACATAGTAATTCCTGAGCCATAACTTGCATACACAAATTATGTATCCACTTATAGAGAATGTCATTCACTTCAACTTTTTATGTAGGTATCATCATTTTTTTTTATTGGAAAGAAGTTATGATGCAAAATTTAAAAAAGCTTCTTTTCGGCACATATATTCAGAAAGTATTTATGTACATAGATCATATTAAAAATGTTCAAACTAAAATAAGGATATTAGATTTTTGTTTGCGACAAGTGACTCTGGAGACATTCATTAAAAAGTGCTTTTTTGTTAATGGTGGCTAAACCTTCCTAACCCTTACATCAGCTTCTTTTTTTTTAATCAACTCAAAGCATTACAGGCATATTTTTCTATACATTCCAACTCTTTAGACATCAGCGATGCCCGGTTAAAAATCAAAAAACTCTAACTGCAGCTTGAAGAAAATTCCCTTTTCAACACGGCATATGTATGCGTTGTTCAAGCGTGAGTTAACCAGTGCCTGTGCCTGGCACCAGATCCATGTTCCAAACAATATTGATATTTGAGTGACACCTAATGGAACTTCCTTCCACCCCTATGATGATGATGAATGCGTACAGCTAAAGAAGGTAACAGGAGATGCACATGATAATACGCTGCAGCAGAAAACAAGAGCAGTGGGAGAAGAGTATCGAGCAAGGAGATGAGAGGAGAAAAGGATCCTGTGTAGAAAGAAGAGGGCAAACGGAGCCTCCAAGCACAAGGAGATCGAAGAGTCTCGCGATCGAAATTGCACCCGAAAGCTTTATTTAGAAATAGCCAAGCAACTTGCTGCTGGTCTTATAACCAGAACGCAGACTCTTCGAATAAGCGAAGGTAAGCTAGTCACCGAAGCACAGAGAATAGAAGATGTATTCTAGTAGCAATTCCAGCAGCTTCTGAATGGATATCAGGTAGAACGAGAAATAGCACGAGAAACGAACCCAAATCCAGTCAATGAAGACACACTACAACCACCAAATTTAGAAGAGGTAGACTAAGTTGTAAAAAAAGCTCAAGAACAACAAGGCCACCGGATCTGATGGTATACCAGCGGAGCTTTTCTAACACAGAGAGGATGTGTTGAAAGGTTGCATGCATCATCTCATCAACCAAGTTTTAGGTGGATGGAACCATGCCCAATCACTTGTTTACCAGCTATATATGTCCCATCTACAAAAATGTTGATCATATGTCCTGCAAGAACTATCCAAGCATATCCCTGATAAAAGTCACATACAAGATTCTATCCAACAAACTGTGTGAACGTCTTAAGTCGTTCTGCAAAACTATAACCGGCAAGTACTAATGTGGCCTCCAGCCAGGTAGATCGACCATAGACCAAGTATTCACTCCTAGGCAAATCCTGGAAAAAAACCGAATTATTTAAAATTGCGACTGATCTAGCACTACTTGCGACAGGAAAACACCCATCCAGTGAACAAATGGAGTATGCCTTGTCAAAGGTCAACACCTGGACAAGGAATTGTGGTATAATGGTCTATTCATTGAAAACAGAATTGATTCTCTTATCTAACAGAAGAAAAATACCATTGATTAGAGTACCATCAATTGAATGGACTCCACCAAATCTCGGATCCAGCCAGATACTTTGGTGTGATACTAAATAAGAAACTGAACTGGAGTCTCAACACAAAAGAAAGAGCAAAGAAAGCTGTGGTCGCATTCTATTCCTGCAACAGGATTTTCCCTGGGGACCAAACCCAAAAATTATCAGGTGGATGTACACGGCAATAGTTAGACCGATACTAACCTAGGTAATCTACTTTGGTGGAACGCGTCTGAAAAAGCAACAAACCTAAAAACTTTCACAAAATCTTTGCTAATCTTTGAATCATGCTAAGGTATTACGGGGGCTTTGAGAATCACCACCATAGGTGGATTGAAAGCGATACTCAACCTGAGACCCCTAGATCTATTCGTGCAAGAATCGACACCATACAGTGCCTTGTGGCTAAGCCAGACTATCTGCTGGAAGCAAAAAACAATGGACCATACTCAGATTCTTCAGATTATGTGGGAATTAACAACCAACCCTTCAGTAATGAATCTACGATAACTGTCTTCACTGATGGTTCTAAGATGAACACTGGAGTTGGTCCAGAAATTGTCTTGGAAGCTCTGGGACTAGTGAGCTCCTTCAGACTTCCAGACTTTTGCAGCACCTTCCAAGCTGAGGTCCTGGCAGCTTACTTAATTACTTACTTAAGGTGGCACTACAGTCTGGGGTGGACCAGGGCCTCAACCAACAAGCTTCTTTCAGCCGCTTTCTACCTAGCTGTCTCCAGTTTCGCAAGCGAAGTTGGTTGAAGTCATCTTCCACATGCGTGCGCCAACTTTTACTCTGTCCACCTTTACTACGCCGTCCAACGGGGTTGGATTCAAAGACTTTCCGGGCTGGATTATTGGCGTCCATTTGCTCTAGGTGACCCAGCCATCTCAGCCATTGGCTTTTCACTTTTGTGGCTAGGTCGGTGTCACTGTACAGCCCCTACAGTTCGTTGTTGTATCTTCTTCTCCATTCCTCATCTGTGCAGACGGGACCAAAAATCACCCGGAGAATTTTCCTCTCAAAACATCTTAACGCGTTTTCATCCACCGTTGACAGTGTCAATGCCTCTGCACCATAAAACAGGACCGAGATGATAAGCATCTTATACAAGGATAGTTTAGTTGCTCGAGAGAGGGCTTTGCTTCCCAATTGCCTTCTTAGCCCAAAGAAACAGCGATTGGCAAGAGTAATTCTTCGTTTGATCTCAGCACTGGTATCGTTCGCTGAGCTTATAGCGGATCCTAGGTAGACAAAGTCTCTGACCACCTCAAAATTATAGCCGTCTATAGTGACGTTCTGTCCAAGATGTCGATGTTGGGTGTCCTTTCTTGTTGACAGCATGTAGTTATTTCGTTTTGCTTTCATTCACCGTTAACCCCATCTTCTTGGCTTCCTTCTCAGTACTCACGAAAGCACCACTGACGTCTCGCTTTGTTCGTCCGTTTATGTCAATGTCGTCAGCGTAAGCGACTAATTGGACGGACTTTTGAAAGATTGTGCCTCTAGTGTTGACGTGAGAGTTTTGCACTGTTCTTTCAAGAACTATGTTGAAGAAGTCGCATGACAGCGCGTCACCTTGCCTGAAGCCTTTCTTGACATCAAAGGTGTCGGTGAGGTTTTTGCCGACCTTGATGGAGCAGCGTGCATTCTCCGTCGTCATCCTGCACAAACGGACGAGTTTATATAACTCGTTTCTATAGATGTTGTTATACGCGGCCTTAAAATCGATGAGAAGGTGTGGGTATCGATTTGAAACTCCTGGGTTTTCTCCAAGATCTGCCGTAGTGCGAATATTTGGTCGATCGTGTCCTAAAGCGACACTGATATGGATCTATCAGGTTGCTGACGAATGGCTTCAAGCGTTCACAAAGTACGGCAGAGAAAATCTTAGAAGACCGATACTAAGAAGACTGATGCCTCTGTAGTTGGTGCAGTCCAGAGGATCGCCTTTCTTGAGGAACGGGCAAACAATGCTGAGGTTCCATTCATCGGGCATGCTTTTCTCCGAACATATTTTGCAGATGAGCTGTTGCATACTCCTAACCAATTCATCGCCAGCCGCTTTGAATAGCTCAGCCGCAAGGCCATTAGCTCCAGCTGCTTTATTGGAATTAAGCTAAGGTATAGCTATCTTTACTTCTTGGGGGTGGGATGGACGGAATTGTTGGCCTACGTCATCCAGGTTGAATGGTGCAATCTGAATGGTAGCGGAATTCGGTTCGTCATCGTCGTTATACTATTTGAAGAAATGATTTTTCCATATTCTCAGCACAGACTGCGATTCAACTACGATGTTCCCCTGATCATCCTTGCAGGCTTTGGTTCGGGCCTTGTAACCCTGGGAGGTTCCTTTTGCGTTTTGGTAAAACTTCCGAACTTCATTCCTGCAATGGCATCCCTCTAATTCCTCGATCGCGCGCTTCTCATGCACTTTCTTTTTCCTTCTTAGAAGCTTATGTGCCTCTCTCCTCTTCTGCTCGTAGAGCTCGCGAGCAGCTCTGGTCCTTCTATGCAGCACCACTTTGTATGCCTCATGCCTGTTGTTCGGCGGCATGTACTTGTTGGCATTCTTCGTCGAACGAGGGGTTTTTATGTGATGGTCATGAGAGGCCCAGCACGTCAGAGGCGGCATCTCTGATGGCTTCTTGACAATTCTTCTACTGGTTCTCGATGCTTGCAGTTGGTAGCATAGAACTTTTTAAGAGGGCGTGAGAGACTCGATCGGAAAAGGATCTGGTGATTTTTTGCGGAGCGTTCGGACATCCTTGATACTGGAGGAGCGGCTTGCATCGATCGCAATGTGGTCAATCTGGTTGGCGGTTGATTGATCAGGAATTCGCCATGTCCCCCCTTATGTATAATCGAGATGCGGGGACTGAGTACTAGCTACCACAACGTTTCGCCCCACTGCAAAGTCGATTAGCCTCAGTCCGTTATCGGAGGTGGTGTCGTGCAGGCTATATCTTCCGATTGTGCCACCAAAGACGTCTTCTCTTCCTATTTTGGCATTAAAATCACCCAAGATAATTTTAATTTCTTAGCCTGGGCATTGCTCATATGTCTTTTCCAAGAGCTCGTAGAACTCATAATCCTTTTCCTCTGTTGGGGCATACTCGCATGTGCTGAATACCTCACATAAGCTACCAAAGTCACAATTGAGATGCAGCCTATCCCTATGGCTACTCCCAAAGTCCCAACTGACTTGATTTATAATAATATACAAATAAACTAAAGTATGTCAATAACAAGACAAATAAATATCTCCCAAATCAAAGATTAATCCAAACACGTTTCATACATAAGATGGAATGTGTCCTTATTCAAACTTTGCATATTTGATAGACACTTCTCAAAAATGCTCATATCCTTTTCATAACTCGTTTTATTAATTCCTTTGAATGCGTCATGTCTCTTTCTATCCTTCTAAATAGACAAGAAAATAAAAAAATAATGATAAAATGCAAAATGATTTGTGACAGAATTATATACATACAAAAGAAAAGTGAACCAAATTATGTATATTTCATCCAAACACAAAAAGGACCTTCCCATTTCCATTTGCGACAAACTTGAATGCTATAAACGTTTAAAAAAAAAACATAAAAAGTGTAGATTCAATCAAGAGGAAGGAAATGCAACTTAATTCAGAACATACAATGCAATATCCCAAAGGAGAAAAACGATAAAACAACAACAAGAAATATGTCTTCAATATCCTTTTGTAGATGCAGCAGCAATACATGGCACGAGCACTCCAAAAGATAGCAATTGCGTGGCGCAAAAAAACACAATTATCCTTCTGGTGATAGTTGAAACTTAAAAGACTCTGTAGAATCCTTTATGAAAATAAGAAAACAAAAATACAACACCGAAAGTGATATATCCTTTTACTATGTATTATGGAAACACAATGTTCGTTTCCTTATACATGTGTTAAGAATGTGGTAGCAGCAGCGGCGGGGGTGAGTGGGTGGAATATAACTCAAACCACTTGCAACATAATATCTCCATTTGATTCCACCGCTCACTAGATGAACAAGGGCAATCCTTAAGGACATTGTGCTTTTGAAAATAAACGTCTTCTTTCTTTGGATCTAACGAACTATCCATCGCAGGTTTCAGTTAAGTTCTGCAAAAAGTATAAAAATACACTATGGATGTGTTTGTAGATAGATAGTGGTACATAGCCTTGTACATATTCAATTATTGGGTTCAAAACAAAAGCACCAAACCTTTATAAGACCGGTCGTCTTATTAAGAGCTCCTATTAATAAACAGTCCTGGTTATCTATAACTGCCACAAGCCGACCACCAGCAAACGGAAGGAGAAAAGCTTCTTTTGAATTCACCTCACAGCTTCCCACATGCTAGTGAAGGATAGAAAACTCATGCTATCACTGCTAAAAGGTGACAACAAATTGCAACAGCTATATGTTTCTGAAAGCTCTATATTGTTACCCCCAGGGGAGAAGCTTTCTTATGACAGAAGCTTACTGCAAACCATTTACGAATTTACAGTTCAGTCTTCAACGACAGACACTTTATGAGTTTACTATGGAATTGTTGTATTCTAAAACCGGGAATACAAAAAAAAAATGAAAAACAAACTTGCGTGCTCCATTAAGGCAGGTTAAGGTTAGAGATTTATTTGTAAGTTCATCCGTTTCCGCATCTTTTGTTTTGTTTTGGCTTCTGATGGTTTTAGAGCCAAGAAATCTTCAATTTAAATGAATTGTGATTCTACCGTTATTTGGCAGACAATATTATTCTTTTATGACGATGTTAAGCCAGAGTATAGAGTACACGGAAATCGAGGAAGACAGAAAAGCATTTTACTGTGTTGTTTCTGTTTGCATTATATGATGAGTTTATGGGTATATGCTTCAACTCAACCTACATTTTATGTTGTTTTATTTACAAAGTTGACAAGGACAACCCAATGATGATTTCTTTTGTAGGCTTGAATGTAAATTGAAAACAGTCGCAAGCAAGTGGTGCGGTGGGCACTGGTGGCAGCGTTGAAGAGATTTAATTCATGTACGTATAGAGATATCTATAGATAGGTACAAAATAAATTCCTAGAGAAAATAATAAGGTTGAATAAATACAATTTGCTATTTAATTAATTTTACAGTGCATAGCATAGTAGACACAGCATCAGGTATTATACCTACTTGCGCACTACTTTTGTACGAGTATGTGTAGGTATTCAATAAATCCTTGTGAATTAATATTTAAATGAAATTAAAATACGTTGGTTGATTTATCTGGATATCATGTACCAACTGTTCGGAAGAATTTGATTTCAAAAATATAGATAGATATACTTTAAACCACAAATCATTACCTTCATTAATAATAAATTTATGTATTTATGTATTATGTACCTATTATGTAGATTTATCTTAAATTTGTGTTAAAATTGTATTTAAGTGGTAGTGTGAGGTGGGATAGGTGTGAGGATTTGCTGTTTTATATATTAGAGGCGAGTTGTTTTTTTCTCGAAGCTGAGTTTAATACTTTAATAATGGGCCCTTATTATTTAGTATGTTAATTGATGATCTCCCTCATGTAATCAAAAACTCTTCCCTGCATATGTATGCTGATGATGTGCAAATATATTTGAGTTGTAAGCTGGGTATGATTGAGGATGGTGCTCACAGACTTAACAATGACTTAGAAGAAATAGTGAAATGGTCCAACAAAAACAATCTTCATCTGAACCCAAAAAAAATCTAAGTGCCTCATCATCTACAAACATGCACTTGATCGCAGTTACTTTCCCGCTATCTATCTGAACGGCAATGTTTTAGAGTACACTGATAAAGCTAAAAACTTAGGTATTTGGTTCGATTCAACGCTTAGCTTAGAAATAAATATGAAATATGAAATATGAAAATATGGCTGCTTACGTAATCTCTCCATGTCTAAAGATTTTACTCCTCAGCAAATTAAGATAAGAATAGCCAAAGCCCTTCTAATTCCGATCCTAACCTATGGATGTGAGGTTGTCTGTGGTCATAGTGCGATTGCTAAGAGAAACCTCACAGTGGCTTTTAACAGCATAATCCGATATGTGTACAATCTAAGACGGTTTGATCATGTATCTGGTTATGCCAAGAAGTTTTTAGGTTGTAGCATACAAAATTACTTTAAATATCGCGAGCTCAAAACCTTAAATAACATTTTAATATATAAAGAACCGTCATATTTATATGAAAAAAATTACATTTGCTGTTTCCGAGCGTTCTTCGGCTCTTATTCAACCGCGTTTTACATGCTCTAACTCCGAACGCCAATTTTTTTTTTCTGTTACTAAAAAATGGAATTCCTTACCAACAGACCTAAGGACACTTCGGGGCACCAAACATTTTGATAGGACTTTGTTTCAGTATTTGATTGATAATTCTTAATGTACCTACATAATTATTGTTCCTCTTTATTTCTTTATTTTTCATTATGATTACATCACAATATTTCTTGATTTAATCCGTTTTCCTTAGGGTTTGTTTCACAATGTCTGAGTAAAGCTCTGATTAGTTATTCGACAGTTAAATTATCCGTTTGCATAAAAATGATAATCGCTGTTTCTCTTTCAACTCATCCCCCCCCCTTGTATGACCAACGAATTGTTGGCATACGAATCGGTGCATGGGGAAAAAAAGAAAGAAACCGACTGAACAATAGCAAGCTTGTGTGTGTTAATAAAAATGCTAGTCGCTGTTGCAATTGATAAACAACGAAACCTACATTGGGATTGAGCAGAACATGTGGTTTCAGTGGTGCGGTGTGTAGTGCATCGGCCTCTGAATTGCAAGGTTCATGGTTCGCTCCCAGATGACGGCAAAGAGTTTTTCAATTAACACGAGCATAACCAGACTAAGCACCACTAAAGGAGTCTGATGATCGAGGTGGCTCTTGTGAAATAGCTATGGGCCTTACCAATAATCAAATTTAGCAACGAGTTAAATATCTCAGTGAAATGAACAACAATGTTATGGATCCTAAATAATGAACCATGCATGGAATGTTAATTTTTTTGGAGCTTATACCACATACGGATTATTGTTTAGAGCCCAATTAAATTTTAAGGTCATATCATGGACGGTTTATTATTTAGAGTCCACTTCATTATGGTCTATTTCAATGAAATATTTAAGTCGTCACTAAATTTGATTATTGGTAGGTAGGGCGCTATAACTCCAGCCTATAAACTTGGTGGTAACACACACAAGTTGTTGTTGTTCATTCAAAAATTATTCAACTTAAATATCCTTATATATCAACAATGGCTTATGGCCCCATACAAATTTTATATTTAAAAAAAACTAATTTAACAGCCATGGTAAGCATTTTTAAGGTGAAATTAAGGTGAAGGTTCGGTTACTGCAGTCTTTGCAACAAAACTTTAACTCCTCCTGGAGCATATGGCAGCACCAGATTCCTTTCACCTATCCCGGTTCGTAGTATGATGCTTTAGCTATTACCACGTTTGATTTATAATGGATTGAGCTTCGTTAAGTACAGTTCGCCTCCAAGTATTTCTTGGTTTTCTTTCAAACTTGCCTTATACCCTGAGGATTCAACAAGAAGGATTGCATTGTAATATTGTCATTTGATTTCCTCAAGTTAGAGTGGGTAGGGGTAAGTGTACGCACTTTTAACTTTGAAAAAGGATTCCACACAAAATTTAGAATATTTATACACAAAAAAAGTCAATTGAATATTGAACGTATGTATATATAAAACTGAATCCCTATTTTCCTTTGTCATGCCATAACTTAAGAACGACTTAACCAATTTGGATAATCTATTCAGGCAATCTTTGGTATTGGTCAGGGAGTGTTTTTGTAAAGTTTGGCTGAATTCGGTTTTGCTCTTTGCCAAAAATTTTCAGAAACGCTATCTGGGTATACATGTTTTAAATTAAAAAAAAAATCTATTGAGCTTAAAAACTAATCAATCAATTATGAAATTTGTTTCTCACAAAATAAAATAAAAGAAAAATAATACAGTTGAATCTCCATTATCCATTACCTGGGTGGAGCTGGGGTGGGCAAAGCAGTTTGTAGGCGGTGTCAAAATAAAATGCTTGAAAATCTTGACAAATCGAGTAAATGTTTAATGACAAGTTTAACTTCAACCCAAAAATGTTCGATTGGACTGAAGAGAGGATACTTTGTGGTGGTCAATTAAGTAATTGGGTATATTTTAGCCCCAATTTTTCAACTTTATCCATAGCTACGGATCCATAGCTGGGAGGTGGGAGGAAGAGAAAATTCCACACGTTTTTGTTCGATTTTTGTTGTTGTATCCTTTGTCTCAAAATCGGGTTGGTAATTTTTTTTTTTAATCTACAGTGGGCCCCCCAACTAATCGGACACAGAAAAGACAAACTTTAACAGTGCAATTTCTCTATTAATATGTATGGAGGGTGTAGAAAATTACCACCGATTTATTAAATAGAAACCCTTAAGTTTATTTTCTATTAATAAGATCTTATATAAAATTAAAAAAACAAAAACGGTAGACAAAAAACTAAAACAACTCAAATATTACATCTCCCACACATAATCGGACACTTCCTACTGATGCACTGTAGGGTGCTGAGTTACCCCCTAGAACAGAATAAATGTAGCTGCAGCTTGAAGCAAGAGTTGAATTTTGTTTAACTTCTGCTACACCATACTTTTCTTGCTACATTTACAGCTTCTTATTGTGACACTATACTATTTTTGTATCTTTCCACTTTGACAGTGCTACACACCACAACTACAGCTACACCATTCTGTTCGGCCAGTTAATCCTCCTGGAGAATGCTATCTAAAAGTACTGGAGACCTTGGTTTGACTCCGATTGCAAGCAGGTGAGAAACTTATCATTTGCTTGGCATAATGTATTTAGGCGGAATATCGAACGCGATGCAAAAAACCTATACAGGGTGTCCTGTAAATAATGGATAACCTTGCAACTGGTTGTAGCAGGCCTAATGACCTTTCCAGAAAAAAATAAAAAAAACATATTTTCCCTGTGGTTACTATGTTATGATGTTTTTTCCAAAAGTTGTTAACAAGTAGTACAAGTACTACTTTCCTCGAATACGTGAACGCTACGACCATGGATGAACAATTTTTACTATTTTTATATTTTTGTAATATTCTAGAATAACTGTTGTAATAGATGGGTGGTGAAATTTAACAGTAGTTATTGCATTTTTTTTATTATATTTTTTTAAAATATTTTTTTCAGTACAAAAATGTATTTTCGAAAAAATTTTACCACCTCTAATAAACTAAAATTGTATGAGAACATGAGTGGCCAATTGCTTAAAAAAGTTGTCCATTTAATGCACTTTTCAAAATGGTATAACACATGCTTGTGTATTAACGAAATAACCAAGAAAATTTGTCAATCATCTAATAAAGCTGCTTTTAACCTTTTGGCTCAATTAATAATAATTTTTCTTCAAACATTCTTTCCTTTAATGTATCATGTCTTAATAATAAGCTTTTGTATCCAAATTTTTTGATTATATTAAGTCTTTTGATGTATTTTTTTTATTTGAAACTCATATAACAAATGATAATATTAGTAAATTTATAAAATATTTTAATGGATTCAAACTACACTGGCAAGATGCAGTTAAAATATCAGCTAGAGGGCGCGCGAGTGGCGGAAGTCTCTACGGAATTAAATCAACATTTCTAAAAAACTTTGAATTCGAACAGACGCAAGGATTGACTGTAGTCAAACTTCTACAAAATGACATGTTCATTGTACCTGCCTACATAAATTGCAATAAATGGACGGAGGATCTTGAAAAATTGTATGAAACCATGCATCATCTGTCCAATAAAAGTGTTCTAGTTATCGGAGATCTTAACGCCAGGACTAATAATCTACAAACAACAATAATAAATAAACCAAAGAACTGGATTTTTCGTTCAACCACAAGGATATCCAAAGATGAAGTATGCAACACCAATGGGAAACACCTGCTAGAACTATTTCAGATTTACGATTGTTTTATTCTAAACGGAGCAAGTAATGGCGATTCTGAGGGACATTATACTTTTATCGGAGGGCAGGGAGAATCCGTAAGTCCCCTTTCACACGAAGAAACAAGTTTCTGGAGATTTTTTTGACGTTTTCTTTTAATCTCCTTAAAAATCTCTTGTACCTTTCATACGAGGAAACAAATCTCCAGGCAATTTTTGAAATTTCCTTTGAAAGTCTATTGGTTGAACACACCTAAACCTAGATGTGAAAGGGAATGTCAAACAAATCTCCTCAAATCCTCGACCGGGGAGATTTTGTTCGCCCCTCTTTCCTCCTGCCCTTCTCACCCTGAAACTAAAAGTTGCTGGCAACTCAGTTTCCTCGTGTGAAAGGGCACTAATAGATTATTGTGCAGCAAATGGCGATTGGTTGAATTTAATATCATCGTTTGATGTTCAATATAAAATCTATTCTGATCATATGCCCTTAACGGTAAGGTTTGAAAGCAGTAAGAACTCAACAGATGAAGTAAAAAACCTTGAGCTTTTACCAAAACTGAAATGGAATAGTGAAGAGCTGCACTCCTATCAAATCCGGTTGGAAGAAAATGTATCTCAATTAATAGCGAACCCAACATCGACAGAAATTCTTTCAAACAAAATTATTTCATGTATAAGATGTTCTACAGATACGGGCACCCGAACTTCAAAAATATCAAAAACTTTTAAACAGAAATGGTTTGATCATGAAAATAGCTGCCGAATTAAATGGATCCAAATTTGTGATAGGTACAAACATCTCTGCATTGAATCTTTCTATACACTTCGAAAAGTTACTTGTGAACAAACCGAGTCTCCAATTTTCATACGCTGAACCACTATTAATCGACACAGCATTAGAATCTGAGTTTACAGCTCATGAAATCCAAGTTGTCATCAATAAAGCCAAAAATGGAAAAGTACCTGGTGAAGATGGCGTACCATATGAGTTCTTTAAAAATGCCCCAACAACTTTAATAAATCAGCTGAAAAAACTTTTTGATGACATACTCATAACAACCTCAGTTCCTGATTCGTTTAAAAAATCTGTGATATTCCCTATTTACAAGAAAGGTGACGCAAACAATCCCAAAAATTATCGTGGAACATCTTTTATGAACACGATAGCAAAAATTTTTTGTGGCGTTCTTGTAAGTAGGCTGAAAAATGGGTGGACGAGAATAGAATCTTAACAGATTTTCAAGCGGGCTTCCGAAAGAACTATTCAACAGTTGACCAAATATTCTGCTTAACATCAATAATCAAGGCTTATCAAGCTAGGAAGAAGAAAGTGTACTCGTTCTTTGTAGATTTCAAAGCCGCGTTTCATTTAGTCAATCGCAATGCACTAATGTATAAGCTTTCGCAAATGGGTTTATCATCCAAATTCATTAAAATTTTGAACGAAATGTACACGGACACGACAGCGGTGGTATGGGATGGATCTGGTTACTCGAAATGGTTTAACACTGACTCTGGAGTGAAACAAGGTTGCCTGCTAAGTGCACTGCTTTTTTAATTGTTCATAAATGACATAGTCTCTTGCATACCCGGTGGCATCCAAATCGCTGAAACAAATGTTAATGTCCTCTTATACGCAGATGATATAGTTCTTTTAGCCGAATCACCTGAAAGCTTACAGCTTATGATAAACCGACTTTCCAAATATTGTGAAACATGGGGACTTACCGTTAACGTATAGAAATCGAAAATTATGATTTTTAACCAAAATTCGCGAAGTACAGTGGGCGTTTGGTTCTTTAATGAAAGAAGAATTGACGTTGTTAAAGAATTCAAGTATTTAGGAGTTAAAATAAATTCTATTTGCGACTTCAAGAAACACATCGAAGAAAAAACCAGCACCTCACAGAGTTTGATCAACATGACGTTGCGCAAGGTTTTTACAAATGAAAACGTATCTAATATTTTCAACCAAATATAAAATTTTTGATAGTGTTGTGAGATCAACGTTGTGCTATGCTGCCCAAATTTGGGGGAATAGATGAATTTGAAGAGGTGGAGAAAATTTAAAGAAACTTTCTTAAAAAACTCTTTAACTTGCCACACGAAATACGCCAAACTACGCTTTATATCTGGAAACTGGTTTGCCAAAATTATTTACATACACCCTAAAGCTTCAAGCTGATTTTGTATTAAAAATTGCCTCACTCGCACATAATAGACTAACGAAAAAAATGCTGATGTATGAGATGAGAAACCGGGAATGGTGGATGATGAAATGGCAGAACATCGCCTTAACTTATGGAGTAAACCTGCAATGGAACTTTCAGAACTTGGAACAGCTTAAAAAAGACCTATATACCGTTATACGAACAAGAAGATACAGCTCGAAATAACCTAATTGATGAAGCCCGTAAATCTGAAAGCCGAATTATCTATTTGCAGCACAATCACAGCCTATCTAGCAAAAATTACTTTTGTGACGATTTAAGCTATCAGGAAATCTCACTCCTATTTAAGACTAGATGTGAGCTTCTACACTTAAACGGTATTCCATACAACGGCAGTTTCAATCAATTCTGCACTCTCTGTAATTTGAACGCGAAGGAAGACGTATTTCACTTTATAACCATTTGCCCAGTTTTAAAACATGAAAGACTTGCACATTTCGGGAAAAAAACACTTACAATGATTGAAACCATCTACATTTTAAATGAAACAAATTGGAAATCCTTCTGCTCTTATGTAAAATCTATCCAAAAATTCAGAAATCTTATTATCACTGAGTTCTCATAGTAAAATTTTGTAATTGTAAACTAATAATAAACATACATTTTTTGCCACTCGAGCTGACGGCTAAGCCAAAGCGCTTAAATTCATTTGTAACTCATACTATGTAATGAAAAATTGTATCTCAATAAATAAATGAATTACTTACTTACTTACAGTTATTCTAGAATATTACAAAAATATAAAAATAGTAAAAATTGTTCATCCATGGTCGTAGCGTTAACGTATTTGAGGAAAGTAGTACTTGTTAACAACATAGTAACCACAGGGAAAATATATTTTTTTTTTATTTTTTTCTGGAAAGGTCATTAGGCCTGCTGCAACCAGTTGCAAGGTTATCCATTATTTACAGGACACCCTGTATATCGAGTACAACCAAATTTATAAAGCGCTTTTTAAGGAAAAGTAAACAACTATGCAGCTGAGGCATGACAGATATTTGGTATTTAATGATTACTGGTTAAAATATGGTGGGTTCACTGTTCAAGTTTTCATACATTTTAAAATTGTGATTAAGTAAGTAGGTAATTAAGAGAAAACTTGCCAAGCAAATCCACCAAATTTTCAGTAGGTAATCATTAAATACCAAATATCTGTCATGATTTGGAATTGTTTCGATATTACTCTACTTAAGATATTTGATATTAAACTTCATGAACTTAAAGCTTGGCATACATTTTAGATCTCATAAGAAAATCAAGCCCTACCGCTCTATAAAGTTTCATAATTCTACGACAACCAAAAGTGCTCCATATATGTAAATAATAGCAATTTTGAAAAAATGGGTAAATGTCACGCCCCCTGAATGGAAAATTCCAAATTTTCGATTTTTTTCTTTCAAAGTACTTCAAGCCCTATCGACCTACTAATTTTCATCGTTTGGAAGTGCTCCATATAATTCATAAGAATTTTTAAGAAAGTGGGTGGATGCCACGCCCCCTGAAAGCAAAATTCCAATTTTAAATCTTTTTTTCTTTCTAAGTACCTACCTTCTTCAAGCCCTTCCAACCTACCAATTTTCATCGTTCTACAATAATCGGAAGTGCTCCATATAATTTATAACAATTTTTAAGAATGTGGGTGTATGCCAGGCCCCGTGAATGAAAAATTCCAATTTCTCAATTTTTTTCTTTCTAAGTACTTCAAGCCCTACTGACCTACCAATTTCCATCGTTTTACAACTATCGGAAGTACTCCATATAATTTATAAGAATTTTTAAGAATGTGAGTGGATGCCACGCCCCCTGAATAGAAAATTGCAGATTTTCGATTTTTTCCTTTGTATGCACCACAAGGCCTACCGTTGTGCGAAATTTCAAGTTTCTACGATGTCGGGAAGTGCTCCATAATTTTGATGATCTGTCAGTGAGTCAGTGAGTAAGTGAGTCAGTGAGTCAGTCAGTCAGTGAGTCAGTGAGTCAGTCAGTTACGGTTTTTGCGATTTTTGAAGTCCTATATCTCGGGAATTACTAATGCTAAAGAGTTGAAATTTGAGCCACCTTTGTGGGTCAGCAAATACTAAGAATTTGATGTTTCTTTATAAAATTTTTACAGCGATTCTACTAAAGCGGCTGAGCACGTGGATTGACACGAAAAATCTATTAGGTGAGCCTCAAGCTGGATTCAGGGCAGGCTACTCTACTATAGACCATATATTTGTTCTAAGGAGCATAGCGGACTCATTTTTGGCAAAAAATAATAAACTATACACATTTTTTGTAGACCTTCAAGCTGCCTTTGACTCAGTTGATCGAAACGCATTAATGTTTAGGTTGTTTGGATCCGGGATGTCACTTAAGTTTGGACGAGCTATCCAGAATTTGTACGTGGACACCCGAGCAGCGGTTTGGAATGGAAAACATTTATCTGAGTGATTTCAGACACAGTCAGGAGTAAGACAGGGTTGTGCGCTCAGTCCTAGCTTATTCGCTTTTTTTATTGATGATATCACTGAAGCATTGGTGTCAACTATGCTAGAGAGGTTATTAAAGCCTTACTCTTTGCCGACGACATTATTTTGCTGGCAAACTCACAGCAATCTCTACAGCTTATGATAAATCGATTGTCCGAGGAAAGGATGTACTGCAAGCGATGGAGTTTGGTGGTGAACCTGAACAAGTCGAAAGTGAAGGTAATTATGAAAGGTGGAGGAAGGAATAGCTCAAGTGAACAATGGTACTCCAATTACGAAACCATTGTAAATGAGTACAGATACTTAGGAGTATATTTTACCCAAAACTTAAATATGGAAAAACATCTCAAGGAAAAACTGCTTAAGGCTAAAACCGCTATTAATATGGCTTGGAAAGAATGCTTCAACAACAAAAACATTGCACACAGCAGTAAATATAAAGTTTTCGAAGCAGTATCCCAATCAATTTTTTTTAACGCAGCCCAAGTTTGGGGAGCAAGGAAATTCGAGACTGTGGAAAAACTCCAGAGATTTTATTTGGAACGTACATATATTTCGCCTTCCTACAAGCACCCCAAATTACATGTTAATGCTAGAAACAGGCTTATCCCAATTCTTCATAAAAATGCTGAAACTGCAAGTCAATTATATTTTGAGGGTACTGAATCCAACAATCGTTTACCGAAGAAATCAGCCTTGCAGGCTATACACAGCAAAACAGGATGGGTTAAAGAGTGGATTGAACTAGCAGAAGAGGCAGGTATCACTATAAATCTCAGGGAGCAGAGTACCTGGAAACCAACGCTGTACCAGATAATTATGCAATTGGATGAACATTATAGAGAGATTTACACAGAACAGGCATCAAGTTCACTTCATCGGATGATCTACAGCAGGCTGAACTATAATTTAAACGAAAGAAGCTACTTCTAAGATGACTATATTATAAAGCAAATCTCAAACATGTTTCGGTTAAGAGGCGAATTGTTAAATATAAACTTTGTTCCACATCGCGTCGATCTTCCATTATTTGATTTGAGTGATATTTGTAACATGGCCGAAAGAGAAGATGTTTTTCATTTTGTCGGAAGGTGTCCAGTGTTGAAAGAAACTAGAAGACAGGTACTAGGCAGTGACTTTTTATCTGAAAATGAAACTTAAGCCCTCCTAAATGAAGTAGATGTGCACAAAATGCTTTAATTTGGAATAAGAGATGAATATTTTAAGCTAAAACAACTGCAACTTAATTTAATTACATATCTTAAGATTTAGTTAAAACCTTGTCAATCAGGCAGAAGGGAAAACCATGCTTTATCGATTGTTTCTTGAAAATGAAATAATTGCAAGTAAATAAAAATCTTATCTATCTATCTATCTATCTACTGGAGACTAGGACGAACCTCGGATATATGCTCAGTGAAAGTAAAATCACTATGCACATGCACACCTCCCCGTGGAGAAGAATGGGTAACGCAAACATGCAGGGGATCCAAATTAATGGTGGTATAAGGGGGGAGGAGTGTTCCCACTAAGGCACTTCTCCTTTATCCAAGCGGCAGCGGAAGAATTCTCCAGATGGAATCAACGGTGATGTCTACAGTTCCATTTAGGTTGAATTACTTAGTGAACACCTTATACGGGCTACTACGACATATTTGGAGCGAAATAAGGACAACGAACTTCGGATATCCACGTGGAATGTTCTGTCTCTCTATAGATCATGTCCAGCCGAACATTAAGCGGAGGCCCTAGACTGCTACAAAGCAGACATCACCGCCATCCAAGAAGCG
Organism: Dasysyrphus tricinctus; assembly: GCA_963921185.1. Classification (NCBI taxonomy): domain Eukaryota; kingdom Metazoa; phylum Arthropoda; class Insecta; order Diptera; family Syrphidae; genus Dasysyrphus; species Dasysyrphus tricinctus. The sequence continues at coordinate 247,565,401 of OY992530.1, forward strand.
CGATGAAATGGGCCGGGCAAAAGAAAACTGAAAGACTGTGACATCTACTACGGTGACTGTTACCGACCACAAGGGCAGTGTCTTTTTGGATGTAGATTCGTCGTTAGAGGCAGACTTAGGCAAGAAGTCTTAAATTTCAACTAAAAAATTCCCAAATTTCCGAGAAGCCAACGTTGACTCGGACGTCGGACCACTACCTCGTTGAAGCCAAGGTAATGCTACGGATATTCAGACCAAAGCCAAAGCAGGGAAATACTGTGAGGAAGTTAAATGTCGGATGGCTACAGTTGCAAGAAATCGCCAGGTAGTTTTACTATTGAGTCTGTCGCGAAACAACAGGCATACAGAACGGCGCTGCATGGAGGGACCAGAGCTGCTCGCGAGCTCTACGAGCAGAAGAGGAGAGAGGAACACAAGCTTCTAAGTAGGAAAAAGAAAGAGCATGAGAAGCGCGCAATCGAAGAATTAGATTAATGGCATGTAAGGAATGAAGTTCGGAAGTTTTACCAAAAAGTAAAGAGAACCTCCAAGGGTAACAAGTCCCGAACCGAAGCCTGCACGGATGATCAGGGGAACATCGTGGTTGAATCGCAGTCGGTGTTAAGGATATGGAAAAAACATTTCTGCAAATTGTATAACGGGGATGATTAACCGAATTCCGCTACCATGCAGATTGCACCATGCAACCTGGACGAAGTAGACCAACAATTCCGTCCACCTTATCTCGACGGAGTAAAGATAGCTATATCTTTACTTGAGTCCATTATAAAGCTGCTGGAGCCTTGGCCTTGCGGCTGAGCTATTTAAAGTGTCTGGCGATGAATTGATTAGGAGTATGCACCAGCTCATCTGTAAAATATGGTCGGAGGAAAGCATGCCCGATGACTGGAACTTCAGCTTTTCCCGTTCCTCAAGAAAGGCGACCCTCTGGACTGCACCAATTACAGGCACAAGTCTTCTTAATATCGCCTACAAGATCTTCCCTGCCGTAATTTGTGAACGCCTGAAACCATTCGTCAAAAACCTGATAGGTCCATATCAGTGTGGCTTTAGGCCAAGGAAGTCCACCATCGACCAAATAATATTCGCACTACGGCAGATCTTGGAGAAAACCCAGGAGTACCAAATCGATACCCACCACCTTTCAAGGCTGCGTATGGCAGCATCTATAGAGACGAGCTATATAGAGCAATGTCTAGTTTTGGCATCCCTGCCAAACTCGTCTGTTTGTGAAGGATGACGATGGAGAATGCACGCTGCTCCATCAAGGTCGGCAAAGACCTCACCGACACCTTTGATGTCTAAATGATGTTTTGGCAAAGCGACGCGCTGTCATGCTACTTCTTCAACATCGTTCTTGAAAGAATATTGCAAAACTCTTACGTCAACACTAGATGCACAATCTTTCGAAAGTCCGTCCAATTACTTGCTTACGCTGACGACATTGACATAATCGGACGAGCAAAGCGAAATGTTAGTGGTGCTTTCGTGAGTACTGGGGTTAACGGTGAATGAAAGCAAAACGAAATATATCCTATCAACAAGAAAGGACACCCAACACCGACGTCTCGGACAGAACGTCACTATAGACAGCTATAATTTTGAAGTGGTCAGAGACTTTGTCTACCTAGAATCCGCTATAAACTCAGCTAAAGATACCAGTGCTGAGATCAAACGAAGAATTACTCTTGCCAATCTCTGTTTCTTTGGGCTAAGAAGGCAATTGAGAAGCAAAGCCCTCTCTCGAGCGACTACACTGTCCCTTTATAAGACGCTTTTTATCCCGGTCCTGATGTATGGTGCAGAGGCATGGACACTGCTAACGGTGGATGAGAACGCGTTAGGCTGTTTTGAAAGGAAAATTCTCCGGGTGATTTTTGGTCCCGTCTGCATAGATGGGTAATGGAGAAGAAGATACAACAATATGAACTGTATTGGCTGTATAGCGACAACAACCAAGCCGCAAAAGTAAAAAGCTAACGACTGAGATTGCTGGGTCACCTAGAGTGAATGGATATCGACGATCCGACCTGGACAGTATTTGAATATATCCCCGTGTGACAGCGCAGTATAGGTGAACAATGGAAAAGGTGGTGCACTCAAGTGGAAGAGGACCTCAACCAACTTGGCTTGTGAAATTGGAGACACCTATCTAGAAACCAAGCCGGCTGGAAGAGGCTCGTTGGTTGAGGCATTGGTCCACTTCGGACTGTAGCGCCACCTTAAGTAAGTAAGTAAGTAGATATAATTGCAAACTCTGTGAACCGTATCAAGCGAGGGAATGGATAATAATGCTCCTGCCAAGAGAGTGTTTGAATCTCAGCCCCAGGTTCGAAAGCACGTAGAAGACCGAACCACTGGTTTTAAGACGAACCTACCGTGGATGCCAGAAAACTTTGTCTAGATGCATGGGAGCAGCGTGCTCGGGGTCGTACAGGATTGAAGGCTGCCGTGTCAGATAATTAAATAAGTAAGTTAGTAATGGCTAAACAAATTTTACTAAAACTTTGCACAACTTTGTTAAAATAATAAACCAATACATGAACATATGAAACCAATACTTGTCCCATAGAGCAATTAAGAAATGATGCGTGTTAGATTCTAATCAACTACCAAACTAGGTATCTAATGCAACATAAATATACTTTAATTGCTTCCTGAGATGCATCTATAAGATGCGCTCAAAAGAAAATATAACCTAGCACAAGTTCCTACCTGTAATCTGTAAAAACTTGCATATCTATAGGTAATCCATGTATCTAACATGCCAAATACAAAAACATGTTAGCATTGAAAATAAAATTGAAATAAATGTCATTTATTGTAGAGACGTGATTAATAAAGAAATTCCCATTGCTGTTCTATAAATTTCTCGGAAGAGTAGGTATGTAGAAGTATGAAGTTCGCTTGACTTCATCACCACACCGGTTCAATAACTAGCTCTGATGTGATTCTCTCGAGAAATGTGTTATTGTTAATCCACTTATCAGTTTGCTCAAAACACCTTCGTCATACTAAACGGCTTAAAGTGTTATGCAGTGCGAAATAGTGAATAAATACCGGTTTTCCAGAAAAACAATCTCTTGAATCTCCGATTAATAACGTGACGACGACGACGCGACGATAGGCGCCGATGAGACAACACACGCCAAGCCAAAGCCACCATTCATCCATCCATCCATGCATAACTTGCAAAATTTTCATTAAGCTACACTTAAAATACGAAGAGAAAAAAATAAGAGATCATTTGGAATTAATAATCTCTCATCGATAGCTTCGGGCGGGCTTACTATCACTGGACTGACCATGTCAGTATTTAGTCGTTTACCGAAACCGATCGATGGTGGTCGCTGGTCGCATTGCTTAACAAATTCAATTATTTAACATTTTCGCTTACACGAATAATCACAAATCACCATCAAAGAAGGTCAGAGATAAAAAAGAACAGTTGAAAATAAACTCAACGATGTATTCAAAAAACAATAACGGCTATAAAAGAAATGGAATTTGTAAAATGTCAATGGCAGGTGCATTGATTGTATGCTCTCTTCTACACCTATCAAGTGGACAGAGTATGTTCTCAGTAATTTACCATTGTTCGAGTGAAAATCATTTGTAACTCTTTAACATTATAATGTACTTCAGATTCATGTAGAACCCCAGACAATAGAATTGGCAGTTGTATCTCACTATACGATTGTCCACCTATCTTATCACTTATCCAAAAAATTCCACTCCCAACGGAAGACAAAATATTTGCACAAAACTCCCAGTGTCGGGGTGGAACTGGTCGATCACCGCATGTTTGTTGCACAGCAAGTGATGCTGCCTCTGGCAGTACTTCGAATTCAGCAGGTTCAACTGCAGGGAACGGAGAAGGAGTTATTTTACCTTCTCTGCCAAAATGTGGACAAGCAGCTGCTGGTGAGAGAATATACAATGGAAATGACACTCTTTTGGATGAGTTCGCCTGGATGGTACTCCTGGAGTATGCAGTAGGTAAGTGAATTGTCAAGGATATTTCTGAGTGTACAATAAAATGTCAAATTCGAAGGTAGCAATAAGCCACAGATAAACTGTGGTGGCAGTCTTATCAATCAAAGGTACGTCCTAACAGCTGCCCATTGTGTAACAGGAGAAATTTTGCGGGTATCTGGGAAATTGTAAGTTAACAAAATTCTATGATGAAAAATGTTTCAAAATATTGTTAATTAATTATTTATAGAACTTCTGTACGTTTGGGTGAATATGACAAGTCCAAAAGCATCGATTGCATTGGCAAGGACTGTGCTGATCCTGTAGTTACTATGGGAGTTGAAGAAGCAATACCCCACCCATCGTATGACGACACAAGTCCCCACAGACAAAATGATATTGGACTTATTCGTCTAAATGGAGTTGTTACATACACAGACTTTATTAAACCAGTTTGTCTGCCATCAGCATTGGGGCTGCAATCAGCATTGCGAACGGGTACTAATTTAATCGTAGCTGGTTGGGGCAGAACACTCACAAGTAAGTTAATTGCGAAAGATTTTTTGTTTTCTTTTGAATGTAGGTACTTAATAATACGCTTAGTTCTGAGATGGGATTATTTTTATACATTTTAAATGTGTGAGTCATTGATTTTGTTTTCTTGGGATTAAGTTTATTTTCCACTCTGGCAGTTTTAATTGAACGAATGCGGCAATCAGATTACTGCCAAAGGTTAAGGTCAGAAATATTAAAATCTGTTCCCATCGTTTGAGATGTTATGTCTGTTCGAAGAAATAATTTTGTGATTTTTATTTCTTTGTTTTGAATTGAACAAAATTTATTTTTCAAGATTCTGTATTCCTATGAAAGTACATATGTAGGTATTTATAAGCAGCAGTTGAACTGGAACAATATCTTTATCTACTTATATGCGTATTAAGGATATTAAAGACATCGCAGACAAAAGATTTCGATTTTTTTCTATAATAATATATTTAGTGATGATACAAAAATTCTCTTTGTTTTTTTTTCTATCAATAGCTCGACAAAGTGACATCAAGCAAAAACTCTACATACCCTTAAATGATTTCGAGGAATGCTCGCAGAAATTCGCAACAAAACGTATACAACTTTCATCTTCTCAACTTTGTGTGGGTGGTAAATTTACGGAAGATAGTTGCGATGGTGACTCAGGTGGGCCGCTTATGAGTGGAGAAGATAAAACCAACTACGCAATTGTTGGTATAGTATCGTTTGGCAATAAATGTGGCCTTGAAGGATGGCCTGGTGTCTATACAAAAGTGTCTGACTATGAGGAATGGATTAAAAGCACTCTTCGACCATGAAATTTGATGATAGGTACCTACATCAAAAAGAGATGAACAAAAATGTATGTAACTCTGAAAAGCTTTTACAGTCAGTCAATTAAAATAAAAGGAAAGGAAACAATATTGAAAATTAGAAGAGACTTTGCTTACTTTTTTTCCAACAGTGAATTTACATTATGTATGTACTTTATTTATGCAGGTAATTCTGGAGTTTTCAAAAAATGTATTTAGTTGTTTTGCTTTTTTAGTTCTGGCTCAGGAATTTTTTTTTGATTCTTAAAATATGTTCATACATATCTCTATCTCTAGGCATTTCCAGCTTCCCTTCTCTGCTAGTGTTTATCAAGCATAGAACTGTTTACAATAAAATGAATATTAAAAGCAAAAGAATTTGCCATTAATTAGTCTTTAATTAGTTGTGAAAATTCCAAGTTTGACGTTGAATGTTTCTTGTTTTTTGTTCAGCTGCTCTGCTTACTAGATACATAATCAAGATAGCAAAGCATCCTCTTACAAAGGGAATGGAAATATTTTATATTTAACTTTTAATTGCTTCATAATTTACTGTTAATAAGTCATTGATTAATTATGGTTGCTTAAAATTTGTTATAAAAATTTTCTGTTTTTTTTTTGCTGATGTCAAGTTAGTAAAGCACATTATATAAATAGATAAATTGAAAAATGTCCTATTAATTTATTTATTAAAATATCAATATACAATTGAAAATTGTTATTAATATAAAGGCTTAGAGCAAACAGCAGCAAAGGCTTTCGGCTCTAATTCTAAAATTAAGTCAAAAAGAAATTTTAAAGTTATTAAGATGTATATTTTGAAATATTTCTTTGCTTCGGTTCCTTAAGAAGTTCCAAAATGTTGATGTAGTTGTTGTTGAGTTGTTGAAGCTTTTGTTTCTCTCTCCTCTTCTGCGCATTAAGCTCGCGAGCAGCTCTGGTCATTTTATGCAGTGCCGCTGTGTTTGTGTTTTGGCTGCATGTACATACTTGTTGGCATTCTTCGTTGAGCCAGGGCTTCGCTGTGGTGGTCGTGCGAGGCCCAGCACGTCAGAGGTGGCATCTCTGATGGCTTCCTGGCACTTCTTCCACTGGTTATCGATACTTCCAGTTCGTGGCATAGGGCTATTTAAAAGGATGCGAGAGACTCGATCGGAAAAGGACCTGGTGATTTCTTGCGACTGTAGCCGTCCGACGTTAAACTTCCTCATTGTATTTCCCTGCTTTGGCTTTGGTCTGGATATCCAGAGCATTACTCTGGCTACTATGAGGTAGTGGTCCGAGTCAACGTTGGCTCCTCAGAACGTTCGGACATCCTTGATACTGGAGGAGTGCCTTGCATCGATCGAAATATGGTCAATCTGGTTGGCGGTTGATTGACCAGGAATTTACCATGTCCCCTTGTGTATATCGAGATTCGGGAACTGCGCATTAGCTACCACAACGTTTTTCTCCGCAGCAAAGTTGATTAGCCTGAGTCCATTACGTAGCTGGTGTCGTGCAGGCTATATCTTCCGATTGTGCCACCAAAGAAGTCTTCCTTTCCTAGTTTGGCATTAAAATCAAGCACGACAATTTTGATGTCATAACTAGCAGGGCATTGCTCATATGTTTTGTCCAAGAGCTCGTAGAAATCTTCCGTGGTATTGTCATTTTTCTCCTCTGTGGGGGCATGCGCACATATGAGGCTAATGTTTGTGAATTTAGCCTTGATACGAATTGTCGTGAAGAGCTCGTTCACATAGTTGAAACTCAAGACTTCGTGCCTAAGTCTGCTTCTAATGACGAATCCACATTCAAAGAGACGCTGCCCTTGTGGTTGGTAACAGTACAGTCACTGTAGTAGATGTCGCAGTCTTTCAGTTTTGTTTTGCCCGGTCGATCCCATCGCACTTCTTGAATGGCGGTGATATCTGCTTTGTAGCAGTCTAGAGCTTTTGCTAAATGTTCGGCTGCCCGTAGTCTATAGAGACAGAACATTCCACGTGCAGATCCGAAGTTCGTTGTCCTTATTTCGTTTGCTTGGTTCGCCAACAGTTAATCCATCCGTATCCGAAGCTTGGTGCCAGGAAGTCACCCTGACACGGTGAAATGAAAAAATCTAATGTTGATGCTGTTCTGAAAAAGGTTGGTTTGGGTTATGAAAAAACAACCAATGAGTGCTGCTTTCTGTTGGCATCCAGCCAGTCAGCAATAGCCTTGCCTTCGTTGATGACAGCAGTGTCCAGCCAAAGGTGATGTCAGGCGTTGAAATCACCACTTCTGAAGTGCATTTAAGTAAATAAATAAATAAAATAAGTATTTCTAAGTGACAGCACTGGTTTTGTTGTAATTGGTTGTGTTTTATATCGCTCCTGTGTTAATAATATTTTTTTTAATGTATTTCGTCAAATTTATTTCAATTTAATTGTCCAATTTCACTGAATAAGTGAATATTAGTTTTTGTTTTGTGTTTATGATCATAGTTTGTGTTTGAAGTGTGTTATTTAGTTTGACAAAATTAAAATAGTACCTACGTGGTAAGATTAATTTTCTTATTAAAAGTTAAATTGTTCTCCTACGCAAAGTGTACCTTTTTTTATTTCCTTGTATCCAAGTGTTTGTGCATACTTGTGTTTTATATAACAATTCTCCTATCACTTAGTTTTAAGCTTTAAGCTTTATAAATTTGTCTCCCTTACTCCTATTAATTAGAAATTTTAATCCAATTTTTCCATGTTAACATTTTATTTTGTTTTTATTTTGATTCAATTTTTCACACGATTTTAGCATTGCTCGGTGGCGTAAGTGGTAGATGCGCGGTCATCAATTTTCGCATGGTTGCGTGGGTTCGAATCCTGCAGTCTTCTCCAATATTTTTTTTTTTTTTTTTTTATTAATTTGAAATTATTTTTTTCCTGTTTTTGTACTTTTTATTTTAGTGTCTTTTCGTTTCTTTTTTTTTCTCATTGAAAATGATTTGCTCTGCAAAGAATTGCCCCGAAGGCTTGCCTTCCACGCCGCTTTTTGCCTGTTTTGGACCCTGTGGTAATCTCTACCACGCAAAGTGCATAGGATCAACTAATGCATTTATTGAAAAGATATCCAATTCTAAATTTGCATTTTGGTACTGTCCCGATTGTCGTAAGCTTTCCTTATCTCAATTGGCTTTTAGAATGATTTCTTTTAAGGCAGACATTTTAAAACTATCAAAGGGATTTGAAGAACTGCTTATTAATTTTAACAATGCAGTATCTAATGTTAACTCATTTACTTTCAAAAACGACATGGTTAACAGCGCAACTTCTACTGATGATTTAGTCCATGAATCTCAGCCTGTTATTATTACTACAAATAATGAGGAAGAGGATCTTCTTGCCCAAGCAGGCTCATCTGGACAAGTATCAGGTGCGAAAAATAATAACAAAAGAGGTCGCGAAAACTCACTACTTGTTAAACACTCCGGCCCACCCCCTAAACGATCAAATCTTAAAAACAATCCCAGTCACCAGAATAAAAATAATTTGGAATTGCCTATTGTCGATCAAGTTTTGAATCAAGGTTCAGTGACGGTTGGTCTTAACACGGTTTCAGTAACTGTACCATATATTTGCATTGATCCTAAGCCAATTAAAGCAGTCTCTAAGCCAAAATCTATTTTTATTTCACGCTTGGAACCAGATATCGTTCCGGATGATATAATTTCCCATCTGGTATCTACTAATAGTATTCCCTCCAACACTTCCGTTAAGTGTACAAAAATTAGTAAAGAAAATAGTTTCATTTCCTCGTTTAAAATAGTTACACATCCTTCGTTTTTCAATTCAATTTGCGATATTAATAATTGGCCCTCTGAAGCTCTTATTAAAGAGTTCACTAATTCAAGAAAAAATAGACAGACGCGAAATGCACCAAAAATCTCATCTCCAAAAAACTTAATAGGATCACCCTCTTCTACCAAAATGTAAGAGGGCTTCACAGCAAAACCACTGATATATACATGAACTCCCAAGCACTCTCACATGACATCTTTGTTTTGACAGAAACCTGGTTAAATTCTAGTTTCTTGGACACGGAACTTTTTAATCAAGAGTTCTTAGTTTATAGAAAAGATCGTCATGTTGATAAACCAAAAGAAGTGGGAGGCGGTGTTTTAATTGCAGTTCGAAATAAATTTACATTTTCTTCTGTTTCGTTCCCTTTCAATCTGTCTATTGAACTGATTTGTTTAAAATTAACATTGCAGTCCAAACATTTGTTTATTTTAAATGCATATATTCCTCCAAAAAGTTCGGAGGCAGTTTATGTTGAACTCTCTAAGGCCTTAGACTTTGTTATTGACTTGTCTTGCTCCAACAGCAACATAATACTTCTTGGTGATTTTAACTTACCTCACATAGAGTGGGTTCCCTCTGATGACGAATTGTATCAAGAAGCTTCCTTAACTTCTTCTCAAAATGAGTTACTGCTTCTTGATAGAATTATTTCAACTGACTTACAGCAAATAAGCTGTATTAAAAACTCTAAAAATCGAATTCTCGATTTGGTATTTTCTTCGGACGCTATTAGTACTCTGGTTCTAGAATCTAGTTCCGGAATTACAAACATAGATAACTATCATCCTCCTTTGGATTTTTTTTTTGACTTGAGTAATCACCTTACTGAACACAGTAACCCTTATGATTGTTCATATAGTTTTGACTTCAGAAAGGCAAACTTTCAGTTGCTCTCAGATGAAATTGCTAAGTCTGGTATTGAGAATATATCAGTGTCTGGCGATATTGACGAAGCAGTTTTTGAATTTTATTCTATCCTTAACAACTGCATTAACAATACTATCCCTTTAAAAGTATCAAAAAATAGAAACTTTTGCCATTCATGGTATACGAAAGAGCTAAGAGCACTCCGAAATAAAAGAAACAAAGCATGGAAAGTATATTTAAAAACTCTCTCGCCAGTAGACCACAACTCATACATTACCCTTTTTGAAGAATTTAAAACTCTTTCAAAAAATCTATACACTCACCATGTTAACGAAATGGGTAGTTCTCTAAAAGATGACCCAAAGACATTTTGGAGGTTTGTTAATTCGAAAAAAAACTCAGATGGTTATCCGGCTAATTTCATTTATGAAAATTGTTCGCTGAAGGATACCGTTGATATTTGTAACGCTTTTGCGAATAATTTTCGAAATTCTTTTATTGACAAGCCTTTAGATGTTGACGAACATTATTTTAGAAATTTACATACATATGCCCAAACTAGCTGTAATATTATCCCAGTACCCCCGAGTACTGTTTTAGACCTTCTCTCATCATTAAATGATGATTACTCATCTGGTCCAGATGGAATTCCGCCTATAGTATTGAAAAAGTGTAAACATATACTAGTTCAACCCCTTCAATTTTTGTTTGAATTTTCTTTAAGGACAGGCAGTTTTCCCTATTTATGGAAGAAATCGTTTCTTACACCAATCTTTAAAAAGGGCGAAAAAACTGACATCAAAAATTATAGGCCAATAGCAAAGCTCTCTTGCATTCCAAAACTATTCGAACAAGTTGTTTGCGACAGCTTAGCATTTCATACTAAAAATATAATATGTGATCAACAGCATGGTTTTGTGAGAAAAAAATCAACGGTTACAAATCTTCTTACGTTTTTGCATACATGTTCGCTTGCATTAGAAAACGGGAATGAAGTTGATTGTATATACACTGATTTTTCTAAAGCATTCGACCAGCTTAGTCACAACATTATTATATTCAAACTCAAAGCTTTTGGTTTTCCGATTTTTTTTATAGCATGGATAAAATCATACCTTGAGAATAGATCTTACCAAGTAAAATTTAGAAACATCCTTTCAAACTCATTCAATGCTCACTCGGGTGTCCCCCAAGGAAGCCATCTGGGCCCGTTACTTTTCATTCTTGCTATAAATGATGTTGCTCCATGTATACACTTTAGCGATATTCTTATTTATGCTGATGATATGAAAATTTTCCTGACCACATTCTCTTGCAGGCTGATCTTGACAATTTTAATGTTTGGTGTGGGAAGAACGGTCTTTCTCTTAACCCAGTTAAATGTCAAACTATAACTTTCTCTAAAAAACGAGTAGTGAGTGCTTTTGATTATTCCATTTCACAACACACACTCTGTCGTGTTTTAAGATTCAAACATCTGGGTGTTCACTTTAGTTCTGATCTATGTTTCATAGAACATATTAATTATATTGTAAATAAGGCAAGTTGCATGCTTGGATTTATAAAACGCTGGGCAAAAGAATTTAACGATCCGTATGTTACCCTTTTCTTATACAATTGTTATGTACGACCCCATCTTGAGTACGCCTCTCAAGTATGGGCACCCTTCTACGAAATTCATAAAAGTCGTATTGAAGCAATACAACATAGATTCATTCGTTTTGCCTTGAAAGGTCTACCCTGGGCTGATCCGTATAACCTTCCACCCTATGAACACAGAATTCAGCTTCTGCAACTTCAAACTTTATCTCAAAGGCGTGTCAATAATGATTTGGTATTTTTTCATCAACTTATCAATGGTGAAACTGATGCGCCTGACTTGCTAGCCCATGTAGGAATTAATTACCGAGGAGGATCCCACCACCCGCGAAGATTTGAACTTTTTCACGTTCCTTTTCACAGAACAAACTATGGCACACACGAGCCACTCAATCGTATGTGCAAACTTTTTAACTTGAACGCCTCATCTGTTGATTTTAACATGAGTAAAATAGGATTAAAAACATTATTTCGAACCAGTGCTCCACTCTCGTTAATGTATTAAAAATGTTTCTTTTATATTATATCTAATTTTGTTTTTGTTCTAATTTTGTAGTTATACATGTGCTTGTGTTAGTTTGCTTAATTTTACTAACCACTAACACATGCACTCATGATGAGCCTCTGATTGTAGAATGCAGCTTGCTCTAAGCTCACTACAACAAAGAATCTGAAGTGTAAAAAAAAAAAAAAAAAAAATTTAAAATAATATCTTTTATTTATTTCATGAAAAAAATGCGTTCAAAATCTCCACTATCACATAAATGAAATATTATTTAAACTTTTCAAAAGCTTCTGTTTCAATTAGTCTTATTAATATGGGTTAAGCAAATAACGAGATGGTCAATTTTTTAGTTGAGGACTTACTAAACTTTATCTTAAAGCTACCAAAAATATTTTGAAATCGATGTTCGACTCAATGAATATCACACTTTCACGCCTTTCACTATCGAAATCGAAATTATGCGTCAGTGAAAATTGCCCTCAGTTTAAACCCTGATTTCACTCACCAAATTCGGGAAGTCTACTCTGAGTTCAGTTAGGATTTCAATTGACAAGTTTCTGGAGTTAGTTTAGGTTAAAAGCCGAAACTTTGATGATCTCGCACTGAAAAACTGGCCTTAAGTGTGTGAGTTTTTATCAATGTACCTAAGCAATTTCAGCCTAATTAAACCTCACCTTACTTAACTTTACCTATGTATCGCAAGTACAAAGTTGTATTTCTAACTAAGATTAAAAGATTATTATGTTCGTAGATATTTGAACTAGAGCCTTCGATTTTGGGCGGACGATTAATTACACGGGTACCCGTGACACGGGTACCCGTGTTTTAAGGAATTGATACCCGTGTACCCGTGTACTATTTAAATACACGTGTAAATAAAAATACACGTGTATTTAAAAGAACGATGATTCTTTCTGATGATTAACCAGACGTCGTGCATTATATTTAAAAAGGACGCTTCGCAGCATAAATAAAAATCATTCTTTGCCTATGCTCCGTACCAGGTCTAGCATATTATATGACACCTTTTTCGATTTTTTCGTCTCCCACTACTCTTACGTACCTACCTACTCTCATTTGAAAAAAAACAAGTGCTTAGTGGCTATTTTTCTTTTAACTGACTGTATTCTTAATTTATTTCGGATAAAGATTATAATGAAATAGTATACAAAATTATTATCCAGAATGGCAATGGAATTGGAATGATTAAAGAAAGAAAACTAGATCAAAAAGAATGGAAGCCAGTTGTTGGTAAGTTACATAGGTATAGTTGAAAATAATTGAATAACCATAGTACCTTACCATTTACATAATGTTATGCATGTGTACATATATTTTAGCTTCGGGGCCTATAACGCAGAACAACAAGTCAACTAGTCAACAATTACTTGTTCAACTATGTTTGTTCAACAAGTGAAAATCATTCCTGTAACTCAATAAAAACTGCAACAATTGTCAACTGAAAATATTTCCCTCGACTTGTTGAACCAGTTCAACAAGTAATTCTTACGCGATGAGTCGAAAAGTTTCCGATAAAAAGAAAACATTTCATCTAAAATCAGCGCTTTGCTTGTTTGCTCTTACTTACTTTCAGTTAGATAAATCAATATTTTATTCACCGTACAATGACAACACCTGTGGTTCTTTTTAAATGTTTTTGTGTACTTTCGAAAACTACGAATTGCTTCGAATTTTGCTTTTTTTTATATGAGCTTTGACAGAACTTTGGGCTAAATTCGAAGAAATTCATAGTTTTGGGAGGTACGCCAACAGTAATTTTGATTCTCATTATCACTGCTCAATTTCGAATAAAAATTAAAACATTTTGTTTTTATAAACCAAATTCTTCACCAATAAATAAATTCTAAATCAGCCGTCCCGTCATTGATTCAAATATCTGAATTTTTCGAGCTTCTGATTGGTCGCCTGTCAAAAAAATCTTGAAAATTCAGATGACTTTTAGCACGATTGCTACGTTTTTTTCAGATAAAAATTCAAACAGCTAAAAAACAAGACAAAAAAAAATCCGCACATAGAAATTTTACTTTATAGTGGAATGAAATGAATGTTTTTATTAATTGAAGCATAAAATACAAAATTTTGCAGATTTTTTTAAAATTAAATTTAAATGACAAAAAATTCTTTCAATTTCCCTTTATTTTACCTACAGGATGTTTAGTATGAGATGTGACAAAAGGAGAGAGCCTTTTAGGTTGAACGAAGACAAGAAAAAATCGAAACCGAAGACGGGGTTTATTTCCCCCCTTTGAGCGGGAGGGATAGTTTTTCTAAAACATTTGCCTAAAATAGAAAAAAACTATTAAAAACAACGCCATAATTCACAATGTCGGGCAATAGCTTTTTCAAAAGCCAAAAATCCATTCTTCAATTTTCTTTTTAAATAAAGCTGGTTTTGTAAATAGCTTTTGAAAAATAATTTTCAAACTTAAAATTTAAAAAAATCTATTTTTCGAGCTCTTGTTGTTTCCAGTTACAGAAACGGTGAATTTATGATATTTCCCACTTGTTGAAAGAAACCAAAACAATTGTTCAAGTTCTCCTAGACTTGTTGTCTCGTGTTACACACATTTTAAAAAGTTGTTGAATTTCACTTGTTCAACAAGCACTTTATGTATTGTGTTATAGGCCCCTGGTGTTATTTATTGTAGAGCCAGGTACGCATTATCACTCCTGCATGACAGTTTTGCTCCAAATGATAATCTATATTTTATTTACCTTGTGAATGACGGAATTGCTGGTCAATTTTTTTTTTTTGCAACATTATTCCGAAACTGTCATGTGTGAATGATTATGTGTACCCCGTTTGAGGTGCAAAATGGATGAAAATTCAAATTATATGCGTAACAACAAAATATGGTGGCGGTGGGTGACCTTTCTATTTGTCATATGCATTTACTATGTAAGTATGTAAGTTGTAAGTACTAAAAAGCAGGTTTCGGCTTTGTTAAGAAAAGTCGAACTCGAGAACCATGTTTGATCAATAAATCAGATGGCATTTCGGTTTTAGTTCAAAGTTGCCTCACAATTCCAGAACTTTGATTTCATGCCGTTTGACCGTTTTTATTTTTAGCATTTCATTTCTGAAAAAAAATTACGCTTGAAACGAAAATTTCTAAAAATTGTAAATTTTCTTCTGAAAGCATACTTAAAAACTTCCTTTTAAAATAGCAAAACTATCAGAAGGTAAAAAAACTTAAAAACTATGGAATTTTATTAGGGGTGAAGAAGATATATTTTTTTTAACAATTATTAGCCTAAGGCACATAGACCAATGAAACCAACCTTATTTATGTACATAATAAATTTATGAAGAATTAATATTTATTTTTTTACTAATAAGATAAGATGATTTAAACGAATTTCTATGCATTATTTTCTTTTTCTGTGAAAATAAGTCCTTAGATTCCTTAAAGTAGGTCAGTACCTTTCGAAAGAAAACAAATAGCACTTCGTACCTAACATACCTATACTTTTTACTTAAAACCTATACAACAAGTTGGTTGTAATATGCCCAAGGCGTTCATTGAAAAATAATGATAAATATAAAGAACACATCAATTTAATTTTAGACACAGTGAAACTGAAGAAAAAGTAGATTATGTTCTTTACTTATATTTAAGCTTAAAAGCCCATACAAAAATTATCCAAAAAAATGTTCTTAAAACGAAGTTTTATGAAAAAAGAAATGCCCCAGAAGAGTAATTGTCTAACCAAAAAAAAAAAGGAATTTTGTATCGCCAAAAAATTATAGAAAAAAATATTTCTCTAGAGGAAAATCTAGTTTAAACATTTTAGTTTAAATTTTGGCACCCCCTTAGCTTTGGTCCTGGGTAGTACCTCGTGGCTTGATGGTTAGTGCGTAGGACTGTCATGCCGAAGGTGTGGGTTCGATTCCCAGCCGTGCCACCTAAAAACAGAAATGTTTTATTCGAGGTACTGCCTCTTGCGAGGAACTGACAAATCCTCCAAGAGTATACTTGTCATGAAAAAGTGCTTCTCATTTAGCCGTTCGGACTCGGCAAAAAACTGTAGGTCCCCTCCATTCCTGCCAACAAACACGCACACAGGAATGGTTGTGAGTTGTAAGTCACTAGGCCCTAGTTCTCCACGAGCTGTTGCGCCACCAATATTTATTTATTTATATAGCTTTGGTCCTGGATGACTCCTGTCTAGATCAACTTTTAAGTTAAATTATATTAAATTAAATATTAAATTTCATCCAAATCATTGAAGTCGTAATAATACAAAATGTGTACTGCAAATTGCTCTTTTAAATTCTAAATAGATTAAAATGGGAGTGAAAGTAGGCAGATTGTACCTAAACTAATTTCAAAATTCTATCGAAAAATTTCATTTAAATCGGTTGAGTGGCTTCCAAGAAAAAAAAGTATTTCAGTTAAACAAAGCAAAGGTTCCGTGGCAGGAGGCGGATGTATCTAAGGCTAGGACCGCACTTGCGATTTCAATCGCGCGACTGTTTAGTCGCTAGAAATAGAACAGGTGAATTTTAATAAGAATGAACGCACATGCGACCTGGAAATCGCGACGATTAAAAGTCGAAAATGTGTTCCATTTTTCTGGCGATGCGATTGTCGAAAGTTAAAATGAAACAAACGGACTTAGATGGTTGTGCTCGCACTTGCGATTTAAAATAGTGCGACTAAAAAATCGTAGTCGCAACTAGAAAAAATTATACACGCACTTACGATTTTCAAACGTACGATTATTTAGCCGCAAGAAATGAGACACATGGTTTTAAATGTGAATGCACACATATGCGACTTTAAAATCGCAGCGATTAAAAAAATGGAACCAGATCTATTTTTTTAGCGTTTTTTCTATCGCGAAATTAAATAAACGCATGTGCGTGCATTCATATTAAAAGCTTTATGTTCTATTTCTTGCGACTAAGAAATCGCGCGATAGATAGCCGCAAGTGCGTGCATGGCAATTATTTGTTGCTACACCGATTTTTTAATCGCACCGACTGAAAATCGCAAGTGCGGTCCTAGCCTAAAGCCAATTTTTAAGATTTTTTATCTTTCATTAAAACAAACTCTTAAAATTTCTTCAGAATCGATATAGCCGTTCAGAAAAACCAAATAAATTCAAATATAATACAGAAACATTATAATCTGTATACAAGAAATAATATCTTAGGTAATTATTTCTTTTTTATATACATATTATTATTTTTAATAATAATTTTAGACCTAAAAATAATCCTCGAAATATATTAGTGTATGTAAGAAATTACCAAATTAAATAAAAAAACTTTTTTTATTTGAACTTTAAGAAGTAAAACAAAGCATAAATACACAAATAATACAGAAAAATATCTGTGTTATACGAATGTACTAGTTGAAATTCCTGTCATAAAACAATTTTTTAACTATTCAAACAATAATTAGACCGATTTTCAAGTTCCTTTGCATCCGATTCACCGATTTGTGCCGATTCCCATAATAATTACCCGTGTATTGCTAAATACACGGGTAATTATAAATATACGTGTAAATATACAGACACGGGTTCATGTACGGATAATTAATTACACGGGTAACACGTGTATTTAAATACACGGGCATTATGGGGGCTCTAATTTGAACAGGTTATCAAGATTTTCTTAGATAATCTAACTAAATATTAAGGAACGAGTTTTTACATTTATGTAACTATAAAAGTAAAAGTAACCTACACGTGTAGTTTATATAAATTACTAAGTACAAAATATCTACTCTGACGTCTAACTCCATTTAACATTTTTTACTCCGCAACACACTTTCATAATTAATGTAAAAATAGATTGTATTCAAATTCATTTAAAAAAAACATGCATGCATACTTCGTTGGCTGTTGATTTATTTCGACCAGTTTAAGGGTTATTTATAAATTTAACAAGATTAACCTGTGAGTGATACATTCTTTAAAATTATGCATCTCCACCACCAACGCAAGTATATAAAACTAATAAAATGTCTTTCCTTATAACAACTTCTATATGACTAATTAGAAATTTTCCATAATTATTAAAAATGCAACTTAAAATATAATAATGCGTGTTAGTTTTTTTTATCAACTTACTAACTATCTAAATCTAAAGCGAAACAACATTCAGAATATAATTTGAATTGCTTTATGAGATGTATCTCTAAGATGCCCTGGCGCTCACAAGTTAGTAAATCATTTATTTTAAAAATAAT
The DNA here is from genome assembly GCA_963921185.1 of Dasysyrphus tricinctus. Lineage (NCBI taxonomy): Eukaryota > Metazoa > Arthropoda > Insecta > Diptera > Syrphidae > Dasysyrphus > Dasysyrphus tricinctus. The sequence goes on from OY992530.1 coordinate 247,583,726, forward strand.
TGACACGAGAAAAATTCGTAGGTACATGCATAATACCATGACAAATATAAAAACAAGTAAACATTGGAAATTCCATAAAATTAAATAAAAATAAAACATATGGCATTATTTGTGGACGTGATTTATAAAGAAATTCCCATTGCTCTTCTTAAAATTCACAGAAGAGTAGGTACGGTGATCATACATTTAAGAGCACAACCCGTGGCGGGACAGTAACAAATTATAGCAGGGTAACAAAATGGGTGTACTGGATTTGTTCATAAATTATTTTCGTACGAACATAATGTGCACATTAGGGTGGTCGTTATAAGGGTTTTTTGAGTTTTTATATTTGGTTTGCCTAAATCAGTTCCAAATGAAGAAAAAAATTCCGATTTTTTAAGATTTTTACGTTCATCCCCTTTTTTTGAATACTAGGTGATTCACGTAAAATCCGCCAAAAATGTCAAAGAAGGGTTATATTTCCCCCTTCTGAACAGGAGGGGCAATTTTATTAAAAAATTACATAAAATAGAAAAAAAAATTGAAAAACAACGGCAACACTCACAGTATTGTTTTGTAGCTTTTTGGAAAGCCAGCAATCCATTTTTATGGTTTATTTTCGAATTAAGTTTTTTTGATGATTAGCTTTGACAAAAAATAATTTCAAACTCAAAAGTTTGAAAGAAAATTAATTTTTTTTTTTCAGAATTTTAAGTTTGAAAACATTTTTCACTGAACCTATTTATTGAAAGAACTTTTTTTGAAAATGAACCATAAGAATGAACTTTTGGGTCTCCAAAAACTTTCAAAACAATACTGTAAAGCCGCATTTCCCAACCTCTGCTCCGCCGAGCACTTAGTGCTCCGCGTAGAATATCCAAGTGCTCTGCGGAAATGTCGGAAAAATATCAAAATTCCATTAGGTTAGGTTAGGTTAGGTTAAGAGGGGCGTGCACAGCACAGAGGCTGTTGCGTACACGGGGGCCTATTGGTCCATTGTGATCCCCTTATAAAAGAAGGCAGAGATGCACCCAAACTAATGGTTCAAATAGACTGGTTCGTTTGCAAACCAGCCTGTGCTTTCTATGAATTTTCTCATGTTTGCCATTGAGACCTGCGCTAGATCTTCCAGTTCTTCAAAAAACCTGTTTCCAAAATAACGGAGTCGATTTGTTTGAAGGTTTGGACAATCACAGAGCAGGTTAATGGTTTCTATTTCCTCTAGGTCCTGACAGCTCCTGCAGAAATCGGGTTCAAATAGACCTAGTCTGATGGCCATTGTGCGAATGGCGCAATGGCCCGTTAGTACACCTATCAAGATTCTAATATTCTTTTTACTCAGTGATAAAATATACCGAGATTCTTTTTCATTAATTCTAGGTCATAAACTTCGAGAGATAACACAGTTCCTAGCTGTGTTGCCAGAAACACCGATTTATCGTAATTCTCCCGATTTTCAGACCTATTTCCGATACACCGATTTTTGATCTAAATATGACACATTTCCCCGATTTTCAATATTTCATAAACTAAAATAAGCAAATTTACCCATAATGTAATTTCTGTTTCTTGTGTGCTGATCATCTGTCATATTATTGGCTTCTTCTTTTTTTAATATTTGTTTTTATTTTGGTTTTTGGTAATTGGCTGCGTGCATGCATCATAAAATTCGTTTTTTTACTTACTTTCCAAAGAATACTTGAAGTTCAAGGAATGCAATAATTGTTTGAACTTAAAAGTTTCTGAATAACTATTTTTAAAATGATTAAAAATAGCACTTAAGTTTTTCCAAAAATTTAATCAAAATAAATATAAATATTTAAAATAGTTAAAATTACGGCACTTAAGTCGTTGAAACTTCAATACTTGGAGCATCTGTTGGCTAATGCACTATTTTTTTTTTCTAAGCTAGCTAGGTTCTATTGGCACTAACAGTCGTATTTATAAACTTTTTCCAACTTTCAACAATGGAATTAGTTGCCTAAGATTTGACTAACTTGATATTTTATAAAATTACATACATAAATAATACTTCCAACTATCAACCGCCTAAGAAATCTAATAAATAAGGCTATAAATGTTTAAGCAAATAGCCCCATAGAAGACTATGTATAAAATAAGGGAGATATTTATTTTTAATTTTGAAGTTTAAACTACTATTTACTAACATTATGTCTGTTCGCGTACCTCCCAAAACTACGAATTTAGCCCAAATTTCTGTCAAAGCTCATATAAATAAAAATTCGTAGAGATTCGTAGTTTTGGGAGGTACACAAACAGACATAATATTACTTTTTAAAATTAATTGAAATAAAATAAATGAAACATAGTTGTTTCTTTAAGAAAAAAAAAAGACTTTTTTACCTTCTATCAATTTTTTTGAAAGTAAATCTGATTTTATTTTCATTTACCTACTTTATGAAAAACATGCACAATCTGAAAAACATATTCGGAAAAAAATCAGATTTTTTTTATCTAAGAACTGAGGTTCAGGTGACCTCTGGCATGACTTGCAGGGCTAAATCTGTTTCCCCGATTTACACCGATTTCTAGTGTGGTAATCTCCCGATTTCAGAAAATATTTTCTGGCAACACTGGTTCCTAGTTCCTAGTCCTCCAGGATTTATTGATTTGCTCTTTTGTTATTAGGTCTATTTTCGTTCTAATCACGCCGATCGGGATGTTTAGTCCCATATCTAATTGGCTACTACTGTTTCTATTTGATACTGACCCTTTCCTTGCCAGTTCATCTGCTATATCGTTCCCTTCTATATCGCTATGTCCAGGAACCCAGCAGAGTTTGACTCGGTTAGTGTCACAAATATCATTCAGTTTGCCTCGGCATTTTGCTACAGTTTTGGATCTTATAGTCTCACTGGCTAAAGCTTTAATAGCAGCTTGGCTGTCCACGAAAAATGTGATCTCCGACGAGTTCAGTTTCTTCGTTTGTACCATTTCTGCCGCTTTTTCAATAGCGTAAATCTCAGCCTGAAAGACACTACACTCATCTGGGAGTTTATACGAATATCTAATATTCAGAGCTTCACAAAACACCCCAGCTCCCGTTCCTTCTTCCATTTTAGACCCATCGGTGTAGAATGAGATACCCTGTTCCCTGGTTAGTGAGTTGGGCTCCCAGCCATGCCTTTGGGGTATTAAAATAGAGAAGTGTTTATTAAAATCTATAAAAGGTGGTATGTAGTCAGTCGTCACATCAAGTGCGGCTACTGTGTCATACCTCTGGAGGATAGACCCATGACCATAGGTGCTTTGCTTCCAAGAGCCCAGTTCTTTGAGTCGAAGTGCACTCTTGGCTGCTGTGCATCTTATGTACTCGTCAAGTGCCGGAAAATATAAAATAATTTCCAACCCTGCTTGTGGCGTAGACCTCTGAGCCCCCGTTATTCCTATACAGGCTAGTCTCTGTACCTTGTTCAGGTTTTTGAGATAGCTTACTTTTTCAACAGCCTTCCACCAAACGATAGAACCATAGGTTAGTATGGGACGAACAATCGCCGTGTACATCCACTGGATGACGTGCGGTCGCATACCCCACCGTGTACCGAAGGTTTTCCTGCATGTATAGAAAGCGCATAGTGCTCTTTTCATTCTTTCCTCTGTGTTCTGTTTCCATGTTAGCTTGGAATCAAGGATTACTCCAAGATATTTAGCTTCTTTGGAAAGTTTCAAAGGAATGTCATTAAGCCTGGGAGGAGTAAAGTCCTCTAATTTCTTTTTATTCGTGAACAAAACTAGCTCAGTTTTTGAAGGGTTAACCCCAAGACCGTTTTGTACTGCCCACGAAGATAGTTCTTTGAGTGCGGATTCCATAATATCTTTGATGGTGGTAAGATACTTACCCGATATCAAAATTACTATGTCGTCTGCATAAGCCACGATTTTAATGCCCTGATTCCTAAATCTTGTAAGAATTTTGTTAACAACCAGGACCCAAAGAAGAGGCGAAATCACCCCTCCCTGTGGATTACCTCTTGTTACTGTTTTCTCAACAATCGTATCTCCAAGTTGAGAGCTTATGATTCTACCATTGAGCATGGTATAAATCCAGTCCACAATGGCAGAATCAACCCCAACCTCTTCCATAGCAGATTTAATGGACTCCGTTTTTATGTTGTTAAACGCTCCTTCAATGTCCAAAAATGCTGCAAGGGTGTGTTCTTTGTGTTCGAGACTTTTCTCAATTTGTGTAACAACTTCGTGCAACGCAGTCTCCACTGACTTACCTTTGAGGTAAGCGTGTTGGAAGCTGCACAAAATGTTTGGATTAAGAAGGTCCCTGACATGCAGATCAATAATTCTCTCTAGTGTCTTGAGGAGAAACGAAGAGAGACTTATAGGTATATAATCCTTTGCAGTCGAGTGTGTCGGTTTTCCAGCCTTTGGAATAAAGACAGCTTTAACCTTTCTCCAGCTAGTAGGGACGTATCTAAGTTTGACGCAACTTTTGAAGATTACCCTACGCCAGGGGGTGATTATCTGTAGAGCGTGTTGAAGAAATAGCAGAATAATCTCGTCTGGTCCAGCTGATTTATAGGGTTTGAACGAGTTTATAGCTCACATAATCTTCTGCTCTGTGATAACCTGTTCCAATTCTGGTGTTGATTGTAAAATTTCTAAGGAGTCTGGTTGTGAATAACCTGAGATCTCAGGACTCTTACACCCAGGGAAATGTGTTTCCATAAAGAGTTCAAGTGTTTCTTGGCTCGAATTCGACCATGATCCATCGGGATGCTTAATTTATCCTGGATTCGTGGGGTTAAAGGTAAGAACCTTTCGAAGTCTCACCGCCTCACTTGTGTTCTCAATGGATTCACAGTGCCTAGCCCATGAATCTTTCTTGGCCCTTCTTAACTCTTTGGTGTATAAGTTAAGTTCGGCTCTGTATGAAATCCAGTCTATCTCTAATTTGCTCCGCTTAGCTACATTGAAAAGTTTTCTGACCCCTGTTCTTCGTTTCTTAAGTTCACTGTTCCACCATGGTAGGTTAGTGGATTTAATGTTACGAGATATAGGGCAGTTTTTTCAAAGGCCGTTCTCATTTTACTAGTTAGGTTTTGAACAACAGTGTCAATGGTTGAGGTTATCGAAAGCGTTTCTTCCTCAGGTGGGTCGATACGTTCGTTCAACCATTTTGTGTACTCTGTCCAATTTGTTGTAGTTGGGTTTCTAAAATAAAATAAAATAATATCATTTTGATTTCTGTCTAAAGTAAAGAGTATCCTAAAGTGATCCAAAAAGGATTCCTCAGGTGAGACTCTCCAGTTTTCTACAGAAATCTTATCATTATAACTCATAAGAGTGAGATCAAGAATTTCTTCCTTGTTTTTGTTTCGAAATGTTGGGTGATTACCGTTATTCCGTTACTCCGTAATTCCGTTACTCTAGTCTAGTTAATTTTACGCTTCTGGATTTGTCATTTCAATCGAAGCAATCGAATTTGAAAAGTGTTCATTTAAAAGAAACCAATACATACAAACAAATAGCAAACTATTTTTTTGTTTCAAATAGCAACCCTTGAAAACAGTTAAATGCCGAAAAGAATCAAGAATTTGTATACTTTTGTAGTTCCTGACAAGTTGTATTTTGAAACATCGAAGCTAAATGCAGAAAAAGAGCCTATGAGTAAAAGCAGTTCAAACTTTTATTTTATTTTAATCGTATACCTACTATGTGTAAATTCACAAACATCAAATGTTTCTGCAGTGATTAGGCATCACTGCTTTTTTGCGATACTGATCGTTGCGCAGCTGATTACGTGCGATGCTGATGAACTATCTGCTTGACGTTTAAAAACATGTTTTGCTCGACGATGGAAGTAATATTATTGAAAACTCTAATCGATAATAATGAAACTAAAAATGATAAATTCTTATATAAAATGCGAACTGCGAGGATCAAACGATATAAAAGACTTCAAACACTACTAAAGAGTTTAACCAGAAGGCATGTTCCTAAAATAAACAACTTTTTCCAAGTTATTGAAAAGTACCCGAACGATGTATTCCAAAGTCATTTTCGGATGAGGCGCTCCACTTTTAATGTAAGCTCTTATAGTATTTATACACATTTAAGTTCTGTTATAAATATGTATGTGTATAATTTCTAGGATCTGTGCGAGGCATTGCATCCTTTTTGGAAGAAATCCCGAACTGGGAGAATCGGGCTTTCCTTAGAAAAATGTTTGTACATAACTTTATGGAAGTTGTGTAATAGCAGAGTTAGTTTTCGAACCCTTTCCGATAGATTCGGAATAGGAAGAGGAACTTCGTATAACATCTTCTTGAAAACTGTTAAAGTACTCTGCGAATTAAAAAGTGAAATAAGCTGGCCTTCTGCTGGCCAACAAATGATCATAATGGACGATTTTGCAAAGAGAAGAGAAAATCCTTTCCCGTTCGTAATTGGATGCGTCGATGGAACGCACTTCAACATTCCTGTTCCCAAAATCGACTCATCCAGCTATTACGACCGGAAGGGAAATTTTACAATATCTATGCAGGTATACCTACTTCAAAAATCTATATCTTAATACGATATTATAAATAAATCATTTAAGGCTATTTGCGACAATAACTCTCGGTTCATCGACGTTTTTATTGGATACCCAGGAAGTTGCCATGATGCCAATGTATGGGCAAATAGCCCTATATGCAAATCTATCATAAACAACACAGTGGAATTAGCAGAAAACGCCCATATTTTAGGAGACAGTGCCTACCCATTATCCAAATACCTAATGGTCCCATACAAGGACAATGGACATTTAACGCAAGAGAAGAAAAAGTTTAATACTTGCCTCAGTTCTACAAGAGTTTTGTATAGAACAAACATTTGGAATTTTAAAAAAGAAATTCCAGATTCTGCATTACATTGATGTCAGGACAACGAAAAATTTCTCCAATGTAGTGCTTGTCACTTGTATTTTGCACAACTTTATAATCAACAGAGAAAAAGATGTAATCAACCTAAATAGAGGCCCATCAAACACAGAACAAAATTCAATTTTGAGACATTCAAATGACCTGGCAGTAAGAAACGCTCGAGATGGAATTGAAAAACGCAATAATTTAGAAATGCTTTTCGTAGCTTAAGAAAAGACGTTTTGTTTAAATACCTTCATAGTACAGGTAAAATAGTACAGAAATGCGTTCAAATAAAAAAAAAATTGGTACCACCTTGAAACTTGGTGAAAACGTTTCATGTACAATAAGAATGAAGAATCAAAAGAGTCTATAAAAATGTTTCATATGGAAGGGTGTTTTTTTGAGGGGGAGAGGGGGGCAAGTTGTGGTATATCAAACGGAAAAATTTACCTTGGTACAACGTAAACATGTGGCACATGCTTTCAAGGAAGAGCTGTGTTCACTTGGCCCGCAAAAGTCTCCAATTTTTTTTTTTTTTTTTCGTAAAAGATGACCATTTAAATGACCACTTTTGACCACCCTTTAACTTTTTTTGACAACCCACAGTTTTCGAGAAAATCGATTTTGAAAAATAGTGGGCCAAAAGAACGCTGCGCCTCAAAAATCGATTTTTTCAAATTTGATTAATGTTTTCGATAGATAATTTTTTGAACATAAATGACCACCCCTTAACTTTTTTTGACCACCCTTAAAAATATTTTTTTTTGATTTTTGAAAATTTTTTTTTGATTTTTTTTTCTGTATATTCCCTTTCCATTTTTTTAAATTTTCGAATTATGAAAGATGACCATTGTGAAAAACTCAATTATCTAAAATGACCACCCTTCAAAATTACTCTAACTTATCATAAAGTATTTTTTTTCGAATTTTGAAAGATGACCATTGTGAAAAACTCAATTATCTAAAATGACCACCCTTCAAAATTACTCTAACTTATCAAAAAGTATTTTTTTTCGAGTTTTGAAAGATGACCATTGTGAAAAACTCAATTATCTAAAATGACCACCCTTCAAAATTACTCTAACTTATCAAAAAGTATTTTTTTTCGAATTTTGAAAGATGACCATTGTGAAAAACTCAATTATATAAAATGACCACCCTTCAAAATTACTCTTACTAATTTATCCAGGAATGCACGTATTATTAGATTTTGAATTTGCACTCGACAGCGAGTTTCATCGAGAGATATATCTTGATGCGCCTGATAAAATTAATATATCTGATGTACCAAAGAAAGTCATCATCAAAGAAAAGAGCTATATTTTAAACGGTTTGATTGGATATCTTCCTCCATACACCCAAGATGAAGTTGGGCATAGCTGACTATTGGGAGATACATGACGACCGCTGCCTGGAGATCGAAAGAATTATTAATTCTCAAAAATATGCAATTAAAGCAACCGTTGTATTGTATTCAGAAATTTAAAATTACCGAAAGTTAAAAATAAAATGTTATATGCATGTATAAATCTTTGGAAAATGGTTGTATGTATTTCAATATTTTATTAAATCTTTCACAAAGTTGCTCTTCGGCTTTCTCTTTCACAAAAAAAAAACAAAGCTTAAGCTATTTTGAATAACTCTCAAAATTCGAAAAAAAAAACTTTTTGATGAGTTAGAGTAATTTTGAAGGGTGGTCATTTTAGATAATTGAGTTTTTCACAATGGTCATCTATCAAAACTCGAAAAAAAATACTTTTTGATAAATTAGAGTAATTTTGAAAGGTGGTCATTTTATATAATTGAGTTTTTCACAATGGTCATCTTTCATAATTCGAAAATTTAAAAAAATGGAAAGGGAATATACAGAAAAAAAAATCAAAAAAAAATTTTCAAAAATCAAAAAAAAATATTTTTAAGGGTGGTCAAAAAAAGTTAAGGGGTGGTCATTTATGTTCAAAAAATTATCTATCGAAAACATTAATCAAATTTGAAAAAATCGATTTTTGAGGCGCAGCGTTCTTTTGGCCCACTATTTTTCAAAATCGATTTTCTCGAAAACTGTGGGTGGTCAAAAAAAGTTAAAGGGTGGTCAAAAGTGGTCATTTAAATGGTCATCTTTTATGAAAAAAAAAAAAAAAAATTGGAGACTTTTGCGGGCCAAGTTAACACAGCTTCAAGGAAGTTTTAAATGCTGAATCAAATGACACCAAAACCAAGTCGATATGACCTCCGTGAAAAAAGTTATTGTCATTTTTGTGTTAGGATGAGTGTTTTTTCAGTATAAAAGATAAATATTACCGAAACCCAATTGGCAATAATGGTCCATTATTAAAATTTGGCATCTGCGGTTCACTTGTCATGTAAATCAATAATTAGAAGAATCTAAAAAAATATCTATGGTGAAAGGGTGTTTTTTTGGGAGGTTGGGGATAGGGTGGGATTATTACCATAAATACTGAGACAAAAGTGGTACCATCATGAAACTTGGTAAAAATGTTTCCTTAGCTTTGAGAATATGGAATCAAAAGAGTCTATACTAATTTTAGGGTTGGAAGGGTGTTTTTTTTTAAAGGAGGGGAAAATATGGGATTTTTATCATAAACCTTTGAAAAAAATGGTACTCTCATATGAGAATGAATAATCAAAAGAGTCTATAAAAATATCGAGGGTGGAAGGGTGTTTTTTAGGGGGGTTTGGTAAAGGGTGCGTTTATTACCAAAAGACCTGAAATAAGAATGGTACCAATATGAAACTTGGTTAAAATGTAATTTTAACCATGAGAATGAAGCTTCAAAACAGTCTATACAAATGCCGACACTGAAAGGGTGTTTTTTTGACGGAGGGGGATATGTGGGATTATAGTCAAAAAACCTTTGATAAAAATGTTACCCTCATGAATCTTGGTAGAAATGTTTTATTTTCTATGAAAATGAAGAATCCAAAAAGTCTATAAAAATATCGAGGGTGGAAGGGTGTTTTTTTGGGGGGTTTGGTAAAGGGTGCGTTAATTACCAAAAGACCTGAAATAAAAATGGTACCAATATGAAACTTGGTTAAAATGTATTTTTAACCATGAGAATGAAGCCTCAAAACAGTCTATAAAAATGCCGACACTGAAAGGGTGTTTTTTTGAAGGAGGGGGAAATGTGGGATTATAGTCAAAAAACCCTTGATAAAAATGGTACCCTCATGAATCTTGGGATAAATGTTTTATTTCCTATGAGAGTGAATAATCAAAAGAATCTGTAAAAATATTCATAGTAAAGGGTGTTTTTTTAACTAAAAAAGACAAAAAACACCAGGGAGAAATGCATCAGATTCATTTAAGACCTAGAAAGCCTCTAGAACTTTAGTAAAATTTTTTGAACATTAAACAAAACTATTAAAAATCTTAAGGCACCTTCTATATACTATACAACAGTGTTATACTTGAAAATAAAATTTTTTTTAAAAATAAAAACATTGTTTTTGCTTTAAGACCATCAATTGAGATCTTAACTCATGACTTATCTATAATAATAGATCTCACTTATGTTTTTTCACTGTAGTTCTTACACATGCAAAACAATCATAATATCCTTATGCAGCCGTCAATGCTTACTGCAAAAATTAATTTTTATTTAACATTTATAACATTTGAAAGCTTCGCGTATTTATTGTCGGTTTAAAGGTAAAATACAAAGCTGAAAAAATGAAGAAAACTAAACCATTCGAGATAGATAACTTTATATTTAACCATTGTATGCCCTGAAAAATTCAGTTAAAACATGAAAATACCTTATCTATTTTATAAAATGTGTATATTAAAAAAAATTAAATTTAAAGTTAATTTTCTCGAAGACCTTCAGGAACAAATTTTGTACTTGACTTTTACCTTTGAACCAACAGTTTGCTTAATTCTTGTTAAACTATTAGGAGTTTCTCTTCATTCAACGATCTATAAGTAATTTAAAAATGTGTGACAGTGACCAGATAAACCTGTGTTTCATTTGTGGACAGCCAGTTGCGATAAAAGACATTTTAAGGCCTAGTGCTGCTGCAATTTTGACCATCAAAGAATGCAGCAAGAAGACAGAAGACGAAAAGCACAAATTTCCTATGAAAAACACCCTATCACTAAAGATATCCTTATGCATTTTTGCCAAGATTTATCAAAAAAACACCCTTCCACCCTCGATATTTTTATAGACTCTTTTGATTATTCATTCTCATAGGGAATAAAACATTTTTTCCAAGATTTATGAGGGTACCATTTTTTGTCAAAGGTTTATGATAAAAATCCCATATTTTCCCCTCCTTTAAAAAAAAACACCCTTCCAACCCTAAAATTAGTATAGACTCTTTTGATTCCATATTCTCAAAGCTAAGGAAACATTTTTACCAAGTTTCATGATGGTACCACTTTTGTCTCAGTATTTATGGTAATAATCCCACCCTATCCCCAACCTCCCAAAAAAACACCCTTTCACCATAGATATTTTTTTAGATTCTTCTAATTATTGATTTACATGACAAGTGAGCCGCAGATGGCAAATTTTAATAATGGACCATTATTGCCAATTGGGTTTCGGTAATATTTATCTTTTATACTGAAAAAACACTCATCCTAACACAAAAATGACAATAACTTTTTTCACGGAGGTCATATCGACTTGGTTTTGGTGTCATTTGATTCAGCATTTAAAACTACCTTGAAAACATGTGCCACATGTTTACGTTGTACCAAGGTAAATTTTTCCGTTTGATATACCACAACTTGCCCCCCTCTCCCCCTCAAAAAAACACTCTTCCATATGAAATATTTTTATAGACTCTTTTGATTCTTCATTCTCATAGTACATGAAACGTTTTCACCAAGTTTCATGGTGGTACCAATTTTTTTGTTTTATTTACCCTATTTTACCTGTACTATCATAGCACATTGGTATACTTTATTAATAAAAAAACTTCACAAAGAAATTAAGGAACTTGTTTTAAACTTCATACAAAAATAACAAAACTAAAAAATTCATTAACAACAACAAAAAAAATATAACAAAACATCATTAAAAAGAAGAAACAAGATAGTTCTGGTAAAACATCGTTTTGAACGAAATCTTAATTATTCGAATTTTGATTATGGAGCATTTGCTGCAAGACTTGAAGTCGTTCTCTTTCAGTTTCAAGCTTCTGTTTTTCCAGAACCATAACATCAGCATTCCTTTTATCTTCTTTCTGTGCTTCTTGACGCAAAAATTCCAATGTCTCTTTTTCCTTACTTCCTTAGTTATTCGACGGCGTTTATTAGGGATAATGTCGTCTTGAACTTGATAATTGAATCCAAGGCCCGATCTATGGGGGGGCGAGCCGGATATTTTGTCCCGGGCGGCAAAAGTTGAGGGCGGCAAAATTGAAAATTTAGGCTGGTTGGCAGTTACTAAAAAAATATTTTATGAATTTTGTAACTGACCAAGGTATAAATAATTGTGCCGATACAGCTATTAATAAAGAAGACGCCTTTAAGTAAACTATTTATTGACAAACTCTTCATACTGCTCATGAAGCTGAAAAATAAAAGACCAACATTTAAAAACTTACTTTGAACCAATGTGATAAAACGTCAATACCAATACTACAACTTTGTATTTTTATTTTTTATATTTTTTCCTACTTGAATTGCCATTAGCTTAAATTGTTTATATACTTTGTTATAATTTGGTATGAAGCATAATAATGCCAATGCCAATTTTTTTTTCTGAATTCCGAAAGAATGTAGTTTTTAATACATTAAATTTAAGCATGTTTGTATACAGCTATAAGTAATAGCGTAAGAACTGACTTATCAGATCATTGAATACTTTATACAAAAATTAAGCAAAATATTGAACAAAGTTTTTTAGAAGAACAAAATGTTTAGTTTAAAATTTTTTGTTTGTAATAAATCCACAAGTACCTCAACAGCTTCGAAATATTGAACACAAAATTTCTAAAAAAAAAAACATTTTTTTTCTTTCAAAAGTTTTTGTTTTAAAATTATTTTTTTTTTTTCAAAAAAGCATAAATAAACAACTTTATTTAAATAAGAAATTAGAGGATGGATTTTAGGATTTAAAAATGGGAAGGAATTACATTTTTTCAGTTTGTTTCTTGAATATTCTATAAAAAGTTTGATTAATTTTTTTAATATTTCTAAGGCTTATTATTTTTGTGGCTTACATAAGTACTGCGTATTTTTTACAATAAAATTAAAAAAAAATGATTTCCATTTAAACAGAAGGCAGCAATTATTTCAAGTTAGTCAATGTTAGAAAAGATCACAACAAAAACATAAATGTTAAAAAAGGAGCCAAGTTCTTATGTGTACAAGAAACCTGTGCGTAAAAAGTCAGCCAAAAAAAGTAATGAGATCTAAAATATATGCCAAATTTTAAGTTCATGAAGTTTAATATCAAATATCTTAAGAAGAGTAATATCGAAACAATTCCAAATCATGACAGAAATTTGGTAATTAATGATTACTGATTAAAATTTGGTGGGTTCACTGGTCAAGTTTTCATACATTTTAAATTTGTGATTAAGTAAGTATTTAAGAGAAAACTTGCCAAGTAAATCCACCAAATTTTAATCAGTAATCATTAACTACCAAATTTCTGTCATGATTTGGAATTGTTTCGATATTACTCTTCTTAAGATATTTGATATTAAACTTCATGAACTTAAAACTTGGCATATATTTTAGATCTCATTACTTTTTTTGGCTGACTTTTTACGCACAGGTTTCTTGTACACATAAGAACTTGGCTCCTTTTTTAACATTTATGTTTTTGTTGTGATTTCACTCCTTTTTGCAAAGATTTATTTTGCCAGTTGAAAGTAATAGCAATTCTGATAAAGTGGGTGGATGGCACCCCCCCCCCCCCTGAATGGACAATTCCAAATTTTCGATTTTTTTCCTTTCTAAATACTTCAAGTCCTACCGACCTACCAATTTTCATCGTTCTACAACAATCGATAGTGCTCCATATAATTTATAAGAATTTTTAAGAATGTGGGTGGATGCCACGCCCCCTGAATGCAGAATTCCAATTTTTCAATTTTTTCTTTCTTAGTACTTTAGCCCTACCGACCTACCAATTTTCATCGTTTTACAACAATCGGAAGTGCTTCATATAGTTTATAAGAATTTTTGAGAACGTGGGTCGATGCCACGCCCCCTGAACTGAAACTTCCAATTTTTCGATTGTTTTCTTCTAAATACTTCAAGGCATACCAACCTACCAATTTTCATCGTTCTACAACAATCGGAAGTGCTTCATATAATTTATAAGAATTTTTGAGAATGTGGGTGGATGCCACGCCCCCTGAACTGAAAATTCCAATTTTTCGATTTCTTTATTCTAAGTACTTCAAGGCGTACCGACCTACCAATTTTAATCGTTCTACAACAATCGGAAGTACTCCATATGATTTATAAGAATTTTTAAGAATGTGGGTGGATACCACGCCCCATGAATTAAAAATTCCAATTTTTCAATTTTTTTCTTTCCAAGTACCTTAAGCCCTACCGACCTACCAATTTTCATCGTTCTACAACAATCGGAAATGCTCCATATAATTTATAAGAATTTTTAAGTATGTGGGTGGATGCCACGCCCCCTGTATGGAAAATCCAATTTTTCATTTTTTTTTCTTTCTTAGTACCTCAAACCCTACCAACTTACCAATTTTGATTGTTCTACAACAATCGAAAGTGCTCCATATAATTTATAAGAGTTTTTAAAAAAGTGGGTGGATGCCACGCCCCCTGAATAGAAAATTGCAGATTTTCGATTTTTTCCTTTGTATGTACCACAAGGCCTACCGTTGTGCGAAATTTCAAGTTTCTACGATGTCGGGAAGTGCTCCATAATTTTGATGATCTGTCAGTGAGTCAGTCAGTCAGTGAGTCAGTGAGTCAGTCAGTTACGGTTTTTGCGATTTTTGAAGTCCTATATCTTGGGAACTACTAATGCTAAAGAGTTGAAATTTGGTGAGCCACCTGTGTTTGATCAGTTCAGCAAATACTCCGAATTTGAAGTTTCTGACTTTATTGGTACTGATTTTAGAGGGGGGTTGAAAATCGCCTGAGTTTGTTCCTGTAAAAAGGGTGTAGTGCCGCGAACTTGGCTGGGCACTACCGTGCCCTTTGATACTGACCTTAAAGCATTTTAATCTTTATCTTCTAAACTACTGAACCGATTTTGATAGATTTTTTAGGAAAGTAAAACAAATTTATTAAAATGCTGTATGTATGAATACACATACACTCATAAAATTTTATATACCTACCTGTTTAGAAGCCCCACACAATTCCAACCACATCGCATTCATATCGATCGAAATTATAACCCACTTTTTTAAAATTTGGTTAAAAATCGCTCCATCTCTGCAGTGACATATGGTTTATAAGGTGTCATTACCAAGGGCGGCAAATATTATTTTTGCCCAGGGCGGCGAAAAAGCTGGGTCGGGCCCTGATTATTGTCGTCGGCAACGTCTTCCGAAAACATGTTTCCGCAATTGAAGGATCATATGAATCTGGGGTCAGATCATATGAAGCTGACAAATTATTTATATTGTCCAGAGATGAGCTAAGTCGTGATTTTTCAATCACAGGTAAACCTGTGACTGTGATTTGCAATTCACGATGAGTTTAACCTGTGATTGTGATTCTTGAATTAAAAAATAGATTATATTAGAAAATCGGAATAATTTTATAGTGACTCATTTTACAGCACACTTTATTATTGAAAAAAACTTAAAAACAAGCATCTTTTTGAATAAAAAAGTTTTAACTAAATTTATTTTGTAGAGATCTATCATATTTTCGCATTAAAGATAAATGTCTCCACATTTATATGAAAACAAAAATTTCAATTTCTAGGTAGCTACTTATAAAATGTTGCTCTTAAATAAGTAGGTGTGGCATTGGGTGGATTTCTAAAAATTTCATATGTAGGTAACATAGGCCTTAAACAGCTTATTGACAAAAATTTAAACCCTCTGAAAAAACTGAGAAGGGTAAAACTCAAATCCAAGAAAAGTAGGCGTGGCAGTGGGTGGATTTCTTAAAATTTTTATGTTGCTTTTTAAGTTCAGACAACTTATGTACAAAATGTCAGCTTTCTAAAACAACGTATGAAGGAGAAAGCTCAAATATAAGAATAAGAGGTGTGGCAGTGGGTGGATTCCCAAAAAATATTATGATAGTTTTTAGGCTCTAGACAACTTATTTACAAAATATAAGCTCCCAAGGGCAATGTATTAGGGGTTAAACTCAAGTATAAGAAAAGAAGGTGTGGCAGTGGGTGGACTTCCAAAAATTTGATATGTTGTTCTCTAGGCCCCAGAGAACTTATTTACAAAATTTCAGCTCCATTGGACAACGTTTCAAGGGTAAAACTCAATTATAGGAAAAGAAGGCGTGGCAGTGGGCGGTTTTCCAAAAATGTATGTGTTGTTTTTTAAGCTCTCTTATTTACAAAATTTTGGCTCTCTAGGGCAACGTTTTTAGGGGAAAGCTCAAATAAAAGAAAAGGAGGCGTGGCAGTGGCTGGATTTCCAAAAATGCATAATGTTGTTCTTTAGGTTTTAAACAACTTGATTGCAAAAAAATGCATATGTTGTTCTTTAGGTTTTAAACAACTTATGGCCTTTTCGATTGGCAATCCAGAAGCGTTCGGAATGCGTGTAAACCCTTCTGAAAGTGTTCTATTGGCCTTCAGAATGACAGTTCTTCTCCTGAAAAGAACAGAAAACGATTCTGGATTTCATTTCAGAATTGAAACCAGAACTACGCACACATTCAAACACATAGTTGTCAAAGTGTTGTCAAATATTGCAAAAAGTAAATTTTTAGCTAAAAATAAGTAAATTTCACACATTTGGCTGTTTCTAAGAACAATTATTTTCGGTTTAGAATATTATTTTCCCATTTTCTTTATTGAAAATTATTATACTCGTTCATATTTGTGTCCGCCACGTTTCCAAAAATGTTAAGAACTATTTCGGCATCGGCATGTGAAGTTGCACAAATGCAGGGATACGGAAACTTCAGAATCAAACTGCATCTGCCTGTTTGTTTTATTGGCGTTCCCGATCGGAGAGTTCTTCCGAATTGCCAATCGAAAAGGCCATTAATTGCAAAATTTCACCTCTCTAGACCAACGGTTAAAGGAGTAAACTTAAATATAAGAAAAGTGGCAGTATCAGAATCTCCAGTTTAAAAATCTACCAAATTGGAAAGCAAAATCTATCAAAAAACCAACCCATAAAATGCAAAGAAAATCACGACATCGTTCTCATTCTTAATACTTTCGTCTTGGTCTGTGAGATTTTAATTTTTTTGTGAATTTATTCTGGTCGTGATTTTGTTCACAGGGGAAAATGAATCACGACCACAGTTCTTTTCGTGATTTGTGGATTGTTCTTGTTTGTTGTGATTTCAGCACTGTGATTGTGAATCTCTGATTTTTCATAGAATGTGAAATCACATTTAAGGCGCTCACAGAGTTTGTTCGTGAATTGTTCACAGGTCGTGATTGTGATTTTCTAATCACAGGTTCAAAATCACAGGTCGTGATTTTTTGCTCTTTTCTAATACTGTCCTGCCGTACGTTTTTTGTGACGATTGATGAAATCAAGTTCTCAGCAGGAGGTTCAATTGAATGCTTGGTTCCATAAACTTCATCCAATATATCAAAATGATCCCATGTTGTTGCGCCCCTTTCAGTTTTCGTATTCCTGTTTTTTATTCTTTTGTAGGTAATCATTACGTTAAGGAACTTTCGATGGATTTGTGTTTTGTCATAGTTAAAATCTGGAACTTCACTTTTTATCTCCGAAAGAATCTTACCCCATAAAAAAGATTTCGATTTCCTTCCTGCAGTAAATTCTGATTCATATTTAAGCCTTATTGCAATCAACAATTTAATATGTGCGTTGGTAAAGTACTCCCTAAAAGTTAAAACATTATAGAAAATATTAGGAAAACAAAAATATATGTAAAATAATTTACTACTTTTCAGCCCCGGATCTACGATTTTTCAGAACCGGGGCAAAAACTTGATTTTTGCGCCCCTGCAGTTTTTGATAGAATGAAAAAGAAAAAATATTTGGTTGGATTTTTTGTCACTGGGAGAATAAATTTTTTTAATGGATGTGCAGTCTACATCTATTCAGCAAATTTCATTAAAGATACAAAATTGACAACGGCTAAACAAAGACGATACACAGCCAAGGTTCGTAGAACGATAAAATATGATTCGTTTTCACGTAAAAATTCAAGAGGAATTTTTTTTATACTCGATCGCGAATCTTAGTTTTTGGTTCCTAATAAAATTTGTTTTCACTCGAATCAAATCTGCAAGGATCTGTAGAATATGGTTCGTTCCCGAATTTATCATGGGAGAACTATTGAAGATCTATTCACGAACCATTCAAATAAGAAAGAAAAATGTAATTTTAAGAAAGGACAAAATTTCGCTAAGCCAAAGTTAAGCTAGATAAAATATCGAAGTACAAAGTTGCAAAAAAAGTTTTGAAATCCTCGGGACTTCGTTGTTCCTTGAGCGATTTATACTAAATTGACAGAGGTGATAGCTGAGACAGAGTTAAACCAGAAAAAAAAAATATATTTTGAAAATAAGACGTTTCAAAATTATGGCAAAATTTTTCAACTTCGTTCTTCCTTGACCGATTGCAATGAAATTTCCACAGGTGATAACTGATGCAGAATTGTAACTGAAAAAAATATTATCAAAACAGGATGTTTCAAAAAATGTTGTTGTTCCTTGGACGGTTTCAATGAAATTGACACATACAATTTCAATGCTTAATAGTCGAGAGCTAAGCAACGTCAAAACACAAGTCATTTTAGTTTGGCTGGTTCTATGATACGCGTGCGGGCAGTCTGGTGGAAAATGTTGTGTTATCCGCCATTTTGAAAAAGAGTGTTGAAAAAAGGTAAATGCATTTTTCTCGGCTCCTATAGAACAAAGAGTACCTAAAAATTTTTATTTGATTTTGTAGGTTAAAATATCTTTTAAATTTTTTGTTTTCAAACAATTTCGACATCGTGAAAATTTGCTGTCGACAAACTGTAAAAATGGTTTTAAGCATTTATCTCACCTTTTGTTCATCTGAACGAAAAAAATTTTACTAAACAGTTTTTGTAGAAAACCTGATTTCCTACATTTGTTTGTATTTAGGTTTTTTGTGAACTAAAAAATATCTAAAATACAGTATAATAAAGTTGCCAGTTTCCAGCAAATAATTCTTTAGGCAAGACTACGATTTGTACGGCGGGCGGAGGCGTGGTGCGACGATTGTTGAGCGACACAGTTCAGGTGTTTTATATTATTATTCAAGAAGTATTCAAGAAGGGGGATCTATCTATAGGAGGGGAAGTTTTCTAAAAATACACTTGCATACAATGCAAAAAACAATTGTTAAGAAACCACAGAAAAACTTCCAATAATGTTTTATAGCTCGTTTCTTTTATTAATTTTTTCAATCAAGTTGTAGTAGTCAAAAGTTTTTAAGAAATTATTTTAAATGGTGAAGTAATGATAGAAAAAACTGCTAAGGGTTGACGGAGAAATACATTTTGATGTTCCATTGTCCCATCTCATTTCATTAAGCGTCGCAATTCTCAATTTTTTCAGTCACATGGATTTGGCGCCCCTGTAAGCTGCCGCCCGGGGCACAGGCCCCGGTTTGCCCCCCCATAGATCCGGGGCTGCTACTTTTCATTTTCCTTCTCAGACATTTTTTCTTTCTTGATGCTTTATTGGTACCAACAAGTAATCAAGAACGTTCTTGATGGTTTTTATTTATTTGTTTGCGCATCAGTTTATCCAACTTTGCAATAGTGAACGGTTGATGTTATTAGTGATGCCAACTATTTGCGTTTATGAACTTTTGACAGGGATGATCGCGAATCATTCATGCAGTGATGCGTTTATGAATTTACACTATGCAACGAAGACTAGTGACGATTTTAATATATGTACATATATAGTTTTTTTTCAGTCGGTATTCATGCAGGTTAAAACGAATTTTAGTAGGTATGGTGAAGCTAATGGAGGAATCAGCAACTGACAGGTATGTCCAAACAAAATCATAAAAATGTTTATGGAAAAAAATGTGGATGTTTTCTATTTTATTTCTGTTAAATTTCCTATTTTTTTTACATTTTAAATCGAATACAGAAAGCTCTTTTCCAAATAAAAAACAACAGAAATAAAAAATATTTGAGAGAAGGGCTTTCTCTCACGCATTCTCGCCGGAATGCCCGCATCTCTTTGAAATGAAGCGTTCAGATAAAGAAGGATCTAAATGACATTTGTATAGTTTTGAAATATGTATAAGAGTTCAAAGTTTTTAGACTAGAACTTTTTTGCGTTAAAAACTGAAACTTTCTGATGAGGAAGAAAAATAAAATACATTAGTCTTTTTTAATTTAACTACTTCATGTATTTCAAAAAAATAGCTTCAAGACTAATTTTTTAAACAATTGCGCAAAACAGGTGCAGTTAACCCTTTCTTCCACTAAAATAAGTATTTGTTTTGTTTTGCTCCACAAAAATGTTGTAGAGGTTATGTAACATTTTTAGTTCTATAGTAAACTTTTTCGAAAAACTTTTCCGCACTTTTTAATGTTTACAAAAAAACGAACGTAGGTGCGTGAGTACATAAACACAAGCATCTCTCTAAAAACAAAGTATTGGGCCTCTAAACTTTTGAAAACTTCCGATAGGAACTTGAAAAAGAAGGTACTTGCCAGCTATATTTAAGAAATGGTCCTCAAAAATAGAAACTTCTAGTTGCGGAACTTTTTGCCGAGTCCAAACGTCTAGATGAGAAACACTTTTTCGTGACAAGTATACTCTTGGAGGATTTTTCAGTTCCTCGCAAGAGGCAGTACCTCGGAAGATGGTAGCGGCTGGGAAACGAAGCCGGACTTTCGGCATGATAGTCTAACCTACAACGCACTTACCATTATGCCACGAAGTACTACACAGAGAACAAATGAAAAATCACTTGAAAAAGCACTTGAGAGCTGGTCGTATTTTTAGAAACGGCCATGCACAAAATTTCAGTGCAAAAATTCGTATGAAATGTGTTTTGTTGACTTTATATTCTTCGGTGTTAACCGTATGCCACATTTACACGAGTTGAAAGCTGGCAGTATTATGACCAAAACAACAACAAAAGAACGAAGAAATGCATTCGTTTTGTCATCATACTGGCAGATTTCCAATCATGTAAGTGCGAAATTGATCCATATTTGTTAATTTGTTCGTTTGTTCTATTCTAGTGCGAAGGAAAATGACGCAATAGAGACAGTGTCGTCCTCGTCAGAACTTTCTGAAGTTTTTGAATTGGACAATCTGGCTAGTACTTGTTCTATGGTGATCAGTGCTACAGAAAAAAGAAACAGTAAAAGGGAAGTACCTGCCACGATTCATACTCATCACATTGGATTTTCTGAGACAAGTGACAACAAACCGCAATGTGTAATTTGTGTCAAAGTTTTGCCGAATAGTTCTATGTTGCTAGCAAAAATGAAACGTCACTTTGAAGGCATTCATCCAGATTGCAAAAACAAACCGACTATGATTTCTTCAAAAGGAAGCAAGCTGAACTTGCAAATTCTCAGACTATTATTACTTATCACTCAAAGACAGTGAACGAAAACGCATTGACGGCGACCTACTTAGTAAGTTTTCGAGTTGCGCAAACTGGCTAAGCCCATATACAATAGATGAAAACTTAATAAAGCCATGCGTGAAGGACATCGTTGAATGTATGTTGGGCGAAAAGGCTAAAAAAATAGTTGAAACCGTTCCTTTCTCCAATAACACAATATCACGACGTATCGGAGACTTAGCAGAGAATGCGAAAGCTACTTTACTTTCACGAATAAAAGTCATAAAATTTGCCCTGCAAATAGATGAATCACCGAATGTTGCAGGATTGGCCTTTTTAATAGTATTTGTGCGCTACCAATACCTACAGTCCTTTCAAGAAGATTTGCTTTTCTGCAAGCCGTTGCCAACTACTACAACTGGTGCTGAAATTTTTAAATTAATGGACAATTTTTTACTGTCGATGAAATCCCATGGCTTAACTGCGTGGATGTGTGCACGCAAGGTGTCAAGGCCATTACTGGAAAAACGTCCGGTGTCAAGAATAAAACAAAATGCCAAAGAATGCAGCAGTACTCATTGCGTTCTGCACCGTCATGCCCTTGCAATGAAAAAAAATGAAATGATAAAATAATAAAATCATTTAAAAAAAATCCAGTTTTGGGATAAATCAATGAAAAATCGAAACCTTGACAGCTTCCCCACGGTCAACGAATTTAAAAAAAGAAATAAATTTGGACATTCCCGAAGATATTTTAAATGAGTTCCATATTCACTTGCTAGGTCTACTCGATAGCTTCCACAGTTACTTTCCAGCTGAACATCATTCAAATATTAAGGAAAACTTGTGGGTCGCAAGCCCATACTCTTCCGCATTGGAAAAGCCAGATTCCCTGACATCGTTGGAATTTGAGTGCTTGATTGATTTGACATCGGATTCTTCGATAAAGGAACATTTTTAAACGAAGAAATCTTTGTCAGAATTCTGGTGTATGCTGAAGGACGAATTCAAAATTTTATCAAACAAAGCCAAAGTAATTCTTCTGCAATTTGCAACAACTTACATTTGCGAATCAGGATTCTCTGCCTTTGTTGGAACCAAAACAAAATATAGATCCCATCTCGATGTAGAGCCAGATATTCGGTTGTAGTTGTCCCAAATTTAACCGGATATACTAGCCTTATGTAAAACAAAACAGGCACATTGTTCTTACTAAAATAAGCTTCCTGAGCTTTGTATTTAAATACCATATGTACCTATGTATAATTTATAATAAGGGTATTCATTCAACAGCGTAAACTCGTCGTAAACATCGTAAAGTTTTAAACTTCGTAAATCTGTCAAATTTTCCATACAAATTGTGACAGAATTACGAAGTTTAAAAGTTTACAACGTTTACGACGACTTTACGCTGTTGTATGAATACCCTTAATATTATTAAATTCCCTATTTTTTTTTAGTTCACTGTTATTGTTTTTCGTTGAAGTAGCTTCTTTCTTAAACAAAATAAAATGTACAAAAATTGAAAAACATTTATTGTATTTTCTACATATCGTCCCTCTTCTCACGTACTGACGAATCTGCCTTTTCAATATTTTACAGGAGAGCAGTTTTTAGTTTTGTGTCCTCCTTCTATAAGCGTTACTTCTGTGTTTTATAACGGTTTTTGTATTTTTTTTTTTTTTTTTTTTGTAAAATTACAAGAATATGTTAAAGTTTCAAATGATATGAGATTCAATGTAAATGCAATACTTAAAACAGTTACAAATAATTTATCAACCAGATACGTCAGTTCGTGAGAAATTTTAGTGACAAAGTTTAGTGTCGTGGCAGTATACACAGACACCACTGTTTTGAAAAAAGCTTATTAGTGAGGCATTTTAGTGTTGTGACAGTATGCACAGGTATTCATCATCATCATCGTGTCCTGTAACCCCGGCTGGGGCATAGGGCGTCAACAAAACGTCTCCATCCTTCACGGTCTGCTGCAAGGTACTTTAGCTGTGGCCACGTCTTTCTCTGGGATTCTGCTTCCGCTAAGACACTTGATTTCCATGTTGTTCTTGGTCTTCCAACCCGCCGTGCACCCTGAGGATTCCATTCAAAGGACTGCTTTGCAATTTCATCGTTTGGTTTCCTCAGTGTGTGACCAATCCAACGCCATTTACGCTTTCTTATGTCGACGTCCAGCCGCTCTTGAATTGTCCTGCGCCACAATTCCTCATTTGATATTATTTGTGGCCAGCGAATCCTTAGGATGTGGCGAAGACAGCGATTCACAAAAGCCTGCAATTTCTTCGAAATGATAGACGTGACTTTCCAGGTTTCACAAGCATATAACAGCACGGATTTGACATTGGATTCGAAGAATCTCAACTTAGTGCGTAAGGAGATTTGACTGGATTTCCAAATTGGGGACAGGGTACCGAAGGCAGCACGAGCTTTATTCATTCTACTTTTAACGTCCAGATCCGTACCACCGTTTGCAGAAACAATACTGCCAAGCCAAGGTAGTTGAACTGTTCCACTACTTCAACTGGCGTCTCCTGTAGAATAATACGCTGCTGTGTGGAGCGGACAGCCCACTGATGTTATTTGCCAGTAGACATATGTCATCGGCATAGTCTAAATGACTGAGCCTTTCGAACGGTCTCCACTGAATGCCATGTCGCTCAGCTGTACCAACACTGGCCGTCAATACGTCGTCCATCGCCAGCAGGAAGAGAATTGGCGATAAAACATCCCCTTGTCTCACACCCTGTTGCACTACGAAGGAGTCGGATATCTGCCCTTTGTCCAAAACAAAACACCTTGCGTTGTTGTAGGACTCTTTAATAATGGCAACAATTTTTGGTGGAATTCCTCTACCAAGCAACGATCTCCATATACATTCTCGGTTAACTCGATCAAAGGCCTTCTCAAAATCCACGAGCATGAGGTAAAGCGGTGATTGAAATTCCATCGACTGCTCGAGGACGATACGCAGGGTGTTGATATGGTCGACACACGATCGACCACTGCGGAAGCCAGCTTGATGCCTCTTGAGTGTAGACTCGATTCTTTCCTTTATTCGCTCGAGAATGATGGTTGCCATTAGTTTTGGGGAAACGGACAAAACGGTGATACCACGCCAATTGTTGCAATCCCTGGGATAGCATTCGTTTTCCCAAATGCTTTGTATCAACGGATATAAAAATACTAGCCGCTGTTACGGGATCGGCTTTCAGGAATTCAGCTGGTATTCCGTCCAGTCCAGCTGCCTTGTTGTTTTTGAGGAGATTTATTGATGTATGGATTTCCGATTCCCTTAGGACCTGCGCATCTTGTTTATTTGGGACACTAGAGCACTCTGCTCAACTGAATCCTCATTTAGCAGGGCACAAAAATGGTCCTTCCATCTACGAAGCTGATCCTCAATTGATACCAAAAGTGTGCCATCCACATCCATTACAGGATGATTGGTGTTGCTTTTTTTCCCGATTACATCTTTGGCTATTTGGTACAATTCCCGGATATCTCCTCTTTTGGCAGCGATTTCCGCATTATCTGCGAGTCCATCTAACCTCACCTTCTTGTCACGTCTCACACAACGATAGACCATCTTATGTGCAATGCGGTACTCTCTTTGCAAGTCAGCCTTTCGTTGAATATCTGCTTCGGCATTTATTTGGATTTTCAACGATTTGCGAAGTTCGATATTATCCCAGGTGTCTTGGGATATCCAAGATTCTCTACGTCTCGTTCGCTTGGGTACAGTTTCGGATCCGGCCACCATAAAAACACTTTTAATTTCCCCCCACATCTCATCAATTGTTGAATGCTGGATTCCGTTTAATGACGAGGTTCTGTCGTTAAGGGTGGTGACATAGTTTCGACATTATGTTGGGGTCATTCAAAGCATTAGTAATGAATTTTGAGCTCCTTGCTGCATCCTGCGCTGGTCTTTGTACGGCAGCGGTTCGTAGTTTGAGACTCATCAGAACCAAATGGTGGTCGCTTCCCACATCGGCATTTCTTATATTCCGGACATCACACATAGACTTCCTCCATCGCTGCTGAATCATGATATGATCAATTTGGTTTTCGGTTTGACCATCTGGATGCACCCAGGTAATTTTGTTGCACGTCTTATGCTTAAATACAGTCCCACCTATCACAAGACGATTCGCGTTACAAAAATCGACAAGCAAGTCACCATTTTCATTCCGTGACCCCAAGCCATTTTTTCAAATCACGCGTTCCAGTCCGTAATTGTCTGAACCGACTTGGGCATTAAGGTCTCCCATAACGACTATGATGTCGGCTCTCGGAACACTACTGTAAACCGAGTTAAGATGAGTGTAGAACGCGGTTTTGTCTTCCTCTGTCGCTTCATTTGTGGGGGCGTAGCACTGAATTATTGTGACGTTACGAATTTTTGAACGAAACCTTGCTGTCATTAATCTCGCAAAAATGGGCGCCCAGGAGATCAAACTACGCCTCGCTTCTTCGTTCAACATAATTCCGACAGAAGGATTTTCCATAAAAAGATTACCTCTGGGGGACTCATTTCCATTTGTTGTCATATTTCATGTATTTGCATATATCCTTCCACCATGGTGTTTTCCGAGATATGATTAATAACATACATAAGCTCAGTTTTGACAGGCACACCCGCCTTTTGTATGGTCAAACACATAACTGCTCGAGGCCGCCAACTATGGGAAAACAGACGCCTTTTGTAGCCGCCCAATATGGGTTACAGACGCTACCTGCTGCTGCCGTTGGCCTTTTAACAAAAAAAAGCTCCTCCGCCACCAGACTATCATGCCGTTGACCGCTGCCTGCAGTTCATCCGCCTTAAGGGGGCTTTTAACCATCCTGAGGACAAGTTTGTGCCCTGACCAGCATCGCTGGGTTGTCTGCTTATCCCGGCATCCATTCGGTCCCCCTGCACGTTAGCGTTACTCGCCCTCTACCACGCGGAGGTGTGCATAGGGATTTTCCTTTCATTGAGCCTAGGGCCATATGGCGTCCTAGCACTCTCAAGTGCTTTTAGAGGGCAATGCACAGGTATTACTGTTTTGAAAAAAGCTGGCCCATAAGCCTTGTATTCACAATTTTTGTTTGACAGATTATTGTAAACAGGAAGAACCGAATGCAATTTAAATTTAATTTAGTGATAGGTCAGTAGCAACATCTTAGCATAAACTTAAAGCGTTTTTATTTCTATTCACCGATAAATGCACCTAGTACCTGAAACCACTTTATTTACACAATTATTTACAATAAAACGGGAAACTGCTACCCACATAATTGCAGTTACGTCTGTTCGTGAGAAACTTTTTACCTAAAATTGCAGTTATGCCAACTATGACATAACGCATTGAACCATGTTCCAGACATTTTTCAGGGAATCTAATGATGTAGAAATATGCAATCAAGTTAACCAAGCACATATATGCCCAAATCTCTAAAACGACAATTTGCGAGTTACGTCACTTCGTGAGATGAGGGACGATATGTATGTATGTATGTACCTTTTTATATCTACTTGCGAAAAATGGAATACGCGCAACGAAGTGCGCCGCACAGTGGGCAGAAATCGTTGATTTAGTGGCCAGAAATCTATAACTTTTAAACCAGTTGATATATTTTTATGATTTTTTTTTTATTCATAACTTGGTATAAGTAGCCAATGATTTATAATGCATATTCTTAAAAATAATTGTTAGTTTATTTTAAAATTAACTACAAAAATGAATCTGTTCAAGTTTTTTCAAAAAAAAAAAATAATTCTAAGTTTAATTTCCATATTTCGAAAAATGATTTCTGAGCATATTTTAAGAAGGGGGTCTATTTCCACCCGTTTATGCGTGAGGGGTTATTTTCTAAGACATTGACTTAATATGGAAAGAACCTTATTAAAAAACAACACCACTTCCAATACTGTGATGTAACTTTGTATAAAGCCAAAAACCTATTCTTCTATTAAATAAATAAATAACGCTATTTCAATAAACAGGTTATAAAAAAATTCAAACACATCATTTGAAAAAAAATATTTTTTTTTTATTTTTTCCAAAATGATGAGTTTGAAAATATTTTTTTCAAGAGCTGTTTAGCGACATAACTTTATTTATTTTCAAAATAGAAGCATAGGTTTTTGTCCGTATACAAAGCAAAATCAAGGTATTGTACCTAAGTGTTATTTTTGTTGTTCAATAATGTTCTTCCCTTTATAAGTCAAAGTTTTAGAAAATTACCCCTCACGCATAAACGGTCGGATATAGGCTACCCTTTCTATATAATTTATGGTTGGTTTCTTGAGCCTCTTCTGACAGCTCTCCTATTGCCAAAATATGAGCACCAATTATATACTCCCCATGGCTTAGAATTTTGTGAACGGTTGGTGTTATATATTTTTTTTTAATAATGATTTTTGAGCTCAGTTAATGTGTCCTTGGCGTATTCTCCAAACTTTTGGGCATTTAACTTGAAACCGCTGCTAATCAAATTCAAAATGTTTCTAAATCTTAAAACAATTTCAATTCTTATATTAAGTATTTCCGCAGTCATTTCAAAATTCTCAAAGAACAGTCTTGCCGTATTCCCATTATTGGTGTTACCGAAGCCTTGTTTAGCCGTATCTATTACACAACTCAACAAAATAAAAAATTATTTTTGTTTCTGGGTTTATTTCATGATTTTTTTATTCGTCATGCTCCAAAATGATGGAAAAATACCTACACCCCCCCTAAAGTTTGCTTTTGTAGAGTTGGTAGTCAAAATACAGTTACCATAGTTTTCATAGAAATAATAAATGTTTGCTTAGTATTTTTGTTTAAAGAGGAGAGGGGAGGGGAATTCCTACGCCAATTTGATATCTCTAGAGTATATTTGTGTCACAAACTACACACATTTTTATTTTGACATTTAAGGACGTTAAAATGATATTAATAATGTGCTAAGGTGATGCTAATGCATTTTGCTATGGATGTGGTTATTTTTTCAAAATTCACATTATTATCATTTTTGAAAATATGTTAAGAAACTTAAGAGACATGCAGGATGTCTCTAAGATTGAATATTCTGCACGGTCATTTAGTAAAAAATTAAAAACTTCATTGGGAGCTTACTCAGAAGAAAAAGGAAAACGTTTTAGCTTGGACTTTATAGACTTCGAGAGTAATCGTCTACAAAGGTCAATAAAATGAAACAATATGGGAAATTATTCTATAGGTTTAATTTTAGAATAGCAAATTCCAGAATTAGTGTGTTTGTTGATAAAAATTACCGTTTTAATCTTGGTACCAAACATTAAACAAAAAAAATTAAGAAAATGGAGTGTTTGTTATTTTCAATTTGATCAAAAATTTAAATACATACAACCACCTGGTTTTTAAACATTCACTTAAGATTGGTGAAAGCATTGAATATTGAAAACAAAAACTAACTTTTTCACGTAAAAC
Organism: Dasysyrphus tricinctus; assembly: GCA_963921185.1. NCBI lineage: Eukaryota > Metazoa > Arthropoda > Insecta > Diptera > Syrphidae > Dasysyrphus > Dasysyrphus tricinctus. The sequence continues at coordinate 247,612,716 of OY992530.1, forward strand.
TAAGAAGATTTAAATTTAAAAAAAATTATTTTTTCTTTTCAAAATTCTGAGTTTGAAAACTGATTTAAAAAAAAAACTATTCATGGAAATGACATAGTTTAATAATTTAATTAAAGAATGGAGTCCTAACTTAAAAAAAAAAATTTACAATAATCTTTTTGGCGTTGCCGTTGTTTTTTAACATTTTTTTTTTTTAGTTAAAGTACCTTTTTAAAGAAAATTACCCCTCCTGCCTAAACAGGGGAACATAGGTACCCCTTATCATATGTTTTTTTTTTGTTTCGAACCAGCTTACACACTCTAGCGTTTTGGTGTATCTTAGTCTTATATCTTAAAATATCTATTTAAATTGATTCTAACATAGCACATTTTCATGAATTTTCAAATAATGTGCTCCTGGCTACAAAAGCAAACTTTTTCAAACATGACTATTTTTTATTTAATAAGTAATATGTAAGGAATAAGAAACTAATGTGCAGAACCCAGAAACAAAATTTGTGTTGACCAGTGTTATCAATCCCATTTTTGGCGAAATTCTCTCTGAATTCTAGTTTTTTCAATTCCTGTAATTCCGTACTTTTAGCTTTTTGAAATTCAATAGCCTTTTCATATGCTAAATTCAAAAGAAACTCCATTAGCCGAATTCTCGCATGTAAAGGTGATGAACCAAATTCAGCATTATTTTCAATGTTCACGTCCTCACTCATATTGAACTCCTTCATAGTTTTGCTACATATTACGCACCTCACGTTTGATGTAGTGCCAGAGGCATGCTGAGCCACTGTTCCGTCAACCAATGTGAAAAGAGTGTGTGTTTAATTAGGATTTCTTTACCGTATTTATTTAAAGTTGTTTCTTTTAAGTTTTTGATTTCTTCTTTTAATTTTTTATCCTCCTTTTGAATTTGTTCTCGATCTTCCTTAAGAGTGTTCCGAACTGAACAAAACCAGTCATTTGCTAACTTTTTTTTTTGCATATATAAGACCATTTTTTTCACTTTCATCAGATACTTTGTTTTATAAAACCTTGGATTTTTACTAATTGGTCACTAGTAGGCGTATTATTGTATTAAAAAAAAAAATTTCTAAAAGTAACTGATTTTAACTTCTAAATTTACATAAATTTTCTATCAAAAAGTGCATTTTAAGAATTCAAAATTTCAATATCAAATGATACAAATTTGATTACATAATTAATGAAAATCATGAAAAATATATTGAATTTATATCCACTGCAAAAAAATTTGTCAAAAAAATACCGTTAGGTATAAAAAATTGACTCTCAAAAATGGGTTTTTTCAAAATTCACAAGCATTTTTATTTTGCATTATTAAAATTTGTATAAGGTACAAAATTAAAAATGTTCTCCAATAGTGGCATAATAAAAATATGGAATTTTATGTTATTTAACATTTTTTTGCAAAAAATGCTATAGTGTAGGCTACATTTGCTTTGAAAAACAGCCATTTTAGCCAATTTCTCGATTTCTTAGAGGCTTTTACCAAAATCTAGAGCACAAAATTAAATTTGTTTTCCAATGATGGCATAGAGAATAAGTTTATCTGTCCATAGACACCTTAATCGCTTTGATCGGACAAGTACACGCTTCGCAATCTTATTCATGAAATCACCATTTCAGTCCGGAACACTCTTAATGTACTTAAATCCAACTGGTCTACAAAAATAAGTTGATAAAGGTTTAGGCTTCTTCCATATTTCTGAAATTTCACTTATACCACTTGAATTTTTAGAAAAGTTGTCGTTTTGAAGTCTTAATGGCACTAAAGAGGTAATAAATAAACTACTATCACAAAAATCTGATGTGTTTTCCAAAGAAAACGCTGTTTATACTGTGCTTGACCCGAAGAACCGTCAAATCCGTACTTTGTATACATGTATAAACCTTAAGTGGACGAGCTTTCTTCGTTAAGTATTTTCGGTCGTCCTCTTCTGGACATTTGTTCTTCTGAATCCAAATCGCTTTTAAGTTCAAAAATATTTTGGAGCCACTTTGAATATTTATTGGTACAATTGGTATTTTTTCTTTATTTGGTTCAATATTCCATCTAAACTTATATTTAAAGCACTTACATCAAGGTCAAATTTACTGGTCACTTTTTTTTAAATCTTTGGCATTCGCCTTTGGGGCTTTACAAAAATAATCAAATAGAAGTTTGTAGGTCCACATGATAATTACAATAATTTTTAAAGCACCACTTTGCTTATCAAAAGTTTAATTGCAAAAAACTTTAAATCAGTCTTGCAACAGTCTATTTATTACTAGGCAAGAATAACGGAACAAAAATAACGAGTTGAAGAGAGTAGGCACACAGCTTTGGTGGAGTCAGAGAAAATGAGTATAAGATCACTTGTTAGTTGTTAACTGGACTAAATGAAAACAATAAGGTGCACTATCAGCATTAGAACAGATAAATATGTGAATAAACTTGTTCTGACAAAACCAATAGTTTTTCAAATAGGTTTTCTTAAAAAATCGTGGTTTTAAACACATGCTAGAAAGTGTCTTCTACATCAATAGAATTTGTATCTAAGTCTAAGTAATTTTTTTTTATCTTCATTTAGAGCCGATTTAGACCCATCCAAGATGACCTTTTTTTAACAACCACCCTAATGTAGGTACATAGGGTATGCATACATACATTTAGATGTAGTTCTTATAGTCTGACAATACTACAAACACCTAGGAACTTACGATATTACGAAAAATTTTACCGTAGAAGAAAATTAACCTCTGATCTCGCTGGAAATAGCTCGACCGCTTTTGCCACAAACGCGACATCCATGGAACGAATCAGCAATAAAATATGCGATTGGTGCCCTTCTTTAAAATGAAATTGGATGCCAGATGGCCTATCTGACATTTAATGTCGACAAAACCACCCTGAGGCTGAGGGGCAGATATGTAAAAGTGCTCAACAAATCTAAAAGCCTTGACAACTGTGCAAAGAAGAGTCTTGGACATTTCAAGGCTGTTAGTAAATCAGGAAAAGAATAGTCAGAACATATTTATTTATTGAAAAGCTGCTTATTTCCATCATCGATTTTCAGCTGGCTGAAGAAAAAAATAACACAAAAAACGATTTTGAGAAGGAAACTGGAATACCTACTTACTTACTTAAGGTCTTCTGACCTTTTACGTCCGTGAGGTTCCCCTTGCCATATGCCCTGGGTCTCCACTACTCCTACGCGCCATCGTGTACGGTTTCTTGAGATGTACCTCATTTCTCTCCAACTTTTCCCCAGTTGTGCTGATTCCTCTTCGGTCGTTCTTCGCCCAGTACTCCTCGATCGGCTCACTCCTCTTCCTCGCTACGTGAGAGGGTTCAATTTCATCGCTTGACTCACAATGCAATCTTGATGAAATTCATCATTGGAGATTCGGTTAGTCCAGAAAATCCCTAAGATGTTTCGCAGACATCTATTCACGAACGTTTGCAGCTTGGTTGTGGCAGTGGGTGTTACTAGTCGTAGCTTGGTCTTTAGGCTTATAGAGTTGTTTTTCAATAATTTGGACAGCATTCCGAACAAAGCCTTTGCTTTCCCGATTTGGCTGAATATATATAGTTCGGTCCCACCATCAGTAGAGACAATACTCCCAAGCTATTACAAACTCTCTATCATCTCTACTGATTGTCCAGAGATATCTATTTGAGTAGATGAGGAAGTTCCAAGGCTGATCCTTTTCGTTGTTGCCGTATTGATCTCCAACGATTTCAGCTCCTGTCTCCACCCTTGTAATCATTTGATGGATATCCATGATCCTATGACAGAATTAACATAAATGTCATCCGCGTAGTCTAGATGTTTGAGGTGTGATTGAGATTCCGCTGAATTCCTTCATTTGTAGTCGGCAAAGATGCATGCAGCACATCACTTAGCACCAACAGGAACAGTATTGCTGACAGTATGGATTTTCAAACTCCTCTGAAAACCTTCCTTTAAGCAAAATATGACATTTGAATCCATCATTCATTATGTATAAAGCAATTTATCCGGGATGCCCCTCCTGCGCAAAGAAAGCCAAATAAATTCTCTATTGACACTATCAAACGCCTTTTTGAAGTCGATGAACAGCAGGTGAAGTGGTGATCGATATTCAACGCACTGTTCGATTATCGTCCGCAAGATATTGATGTGGTCCCCACAGGAAAATCCAGTGTGGAAACTTGAATGTTCGGCGTCATGCAGGTCTTCGAGGTGGTCTTTTATTCGCTCCAGGACAATTTTGTCTATCACTTTGGCTACAGCAGGAGCACGCAAGCTCCTCTCCAGTAAGGTGATCCCCTAGTTGTTGGCGGACTGCGGGATCCTTAAGTATATCGTTATTGTACTTGGGAATTCGGGTGTTTCTTGGTATCTCCGAACTGCAGTTGTGCGTAATCTTACGGTATCAACCATTATATCCCCGACTGATCACGAAGTGATCAATATGGTTAGAAGTTGTTGTCGAAGCCCAACCATCTAACTTCACTTATCCCTAAGATGTCCATCTTATATCGCATGAACTCTTTCTCTTATTGAAGGAATTTGGCATTTTGAGGACCTTCACTTCCATTGTCAAGAAGCGTCTTCTCATTCCAGAAACCAATCTTTGTTCGGTTACAATAGCCAAAATTCGTCATCTTGTTATCATTTCTTAAAGGTAAAACACCAACGCTTTATCGAACGAAATAAGTTCAAATAAAATATCCGCACCAAATGACAGAAATTTGACAAATACGGAAATAAACGAATATTTAAAACAAATGAACGAGACAATCGAACGAACAATGAACAGAAAAATACCGAAATACAAACAAAACAACGGGACGCAGCCGATATGTACCGGAATGCGACCATTGACGCATTATACAGACGATGAAGTGGACTACTGACAGGACTAAAGCTCTTGTACCGACACGCGATAGTTTACTGGAATAGCTGTCAAAAAATGTCTTACGTGATTTTTTTACGTGCCTATACAATGTAGCTGTACAGCTTTCAGACATTTCAGTACCGAAAATAAAAATAAAAACAAAAATTCAAATGAATATGGATTAAAAATTACTTTACGTCCTTGTGAGAGGTTAAAAAGAAGTTGAAACTCACTTCAATCTCCATGTAAATACTCGGTTGTGCTCGGAATGTTAAAACGTCAAAAAAGCTGCAAGCAAAAGTTAAAAGTGGGCGAACTTGTCCTGTGAAGCTTTAAAGTAATAAAAGAAATATTATTTGAGTTTTCACCAAAATTTTTCATTTTATCACTTCGCAAACACGCCTCAGGAGCCTATCGATTAATATCTTTCAAAACATGCACACATAATAAATCCTTTGTGCCCTTTCACACGAGGAAACTGAGTTGCCAGCAACTTTTAGTTCCTCGGTGAGAAGGGCAGGAGGAAAGAGGGGCGAACAGAATCTCCCCGGTCGAGGATTTGAGGAGATTTTTTGACATTTCCTTTCACATCTAGGTTTAGGTGTGTTCAACCAATAGACTTTCAAAGGAAATTTCAAAAATTGCCTGGAGATTTGTTTCCTCGTGTGAAAGGTCCAAGAGATTTTTAAGGAGATTAAAAGAAAACGTCAAAAAAATCTCCAGCAACTTGTTTCTTCGTGTGAAAGGGGACTTTCATTTTTCTGAGCTTTTTGTATTGTCTTTTTTAGTTTAATTTGATTATTAACTGTGTTGTTAATAATGTCATAAATAAATTCTTCACATTTTTTGATAAATAATTATTTATAATGTCAACAAGTTATGAAATTTTTGTTCAAGTCCTCACAGGATATACCGAATGAAATAATGCGTGAAGTTGAAATGAATCATTTCACAACATCACAGAACGAAAATTGACCCCAGAAAATAAGATTCGTGATTGAATCATGAATAAAATTCCCTTTTTAATTTTTTTACGAGAGAAGGAATCATATTTTATCATTCTTCGAACTACGAACCTTGAAAATTGAAACTATGCACAAAAAATTCAAGCGTGAGAACACATGAATAGACATATAACGGGTGATTTTTTAGCTGGTTTGGTTTTGGCAACACTGGCTTTGACAGCTGACGTGTGTTTAGTACCTTGTGTCACTGTCAAACAGCTTCAGTTTGGTTTGCAATTTAACCATGGATCGTCTTACAAATGAACAACGCTTGCAAATTATTGAATTTTACTATCAAAATTCTGGCCGAGGATCCGCTTTTTTATCGAAAAATTGTGTTTAGCGATGAGGCTCATTTTTGGTTGAATGGGTACGTAAATAAGCATAATTGCCGCATTTGGAGTGAAAATCAGCCAGAAGCATTGCAACAGCTACCAATGCATCCCGAAAAAGCCACTGTTTGGTGCGGTTTATGGGCCGGCGGCATTATTGGGCCATATTTCTTCAAAGATGATGCGAATCGCAGCGTTACTGTCAATGGTGAACGCTACCGAGCGATGATAATAAACTTTTTTTTGCCCGAAACGGAAGTTCTTGACTTGCATGATATGTGGTTTCAACAAGACGGTGCCACATGCCACACAGCACGCGAAACAATGGCGCAATTGCGAGGCGAGTTTGGTGAACAGTTAATTTCACGTTTCGGGCCGGTCAATTGGCCGCCTAGATCGTGCGATTTGACACCATTAGATTATTTATTATATTATATTATTGGGGGTATGTCAAGGCTAATGTCTATAGGGACAAGCCCGCTTCGATTGACGCACTGGAAGCCAACATCCATGCATTCATTCGTGAGATACCGGCCGATATGTGTGAAAGAGTATGCCAAAATTGGATTCAGCGGATGGGCTACCTGAGACGCAGCCGCGGTCAACATTTGCATGAAATTATCTTTAAACATTAAATTGTAAGGTTCAAACTATCGATTCAAATAAATATTTCATTCATTTTTTCGAATTTTTTGTGTTTTTTTTTTTTTTTAAAGTTCTAAACCTCTTAAAAAATCACCCGTTACAAAGTGGAACACGAGGAGCGCGGACTACAAAATTATAAGCGCGGGTGCCACGGGTGCCAAGGTAGCAACACTGTCAGAAGGTCAAGAGAAGGGTTGCCATTTACCAGTTTAAATCCCGAAATGTTGTTTATAAATCGAAAACCAAGGGTCGGACGATGACCCGAGAACTCCCGTTGGCTTCAGCACCCTTGAAACTATAGGACTACATTATTGATTTACTCCCACCCCTCCCCTTGCATGAAGGGGGTGGAAAAAGGTCGTTTTGGGAAAGAAAAGTTAGAAAAATATTTTTATTAATAAAATTTAAAGATGGTATCGTTGCAGAATTCCCCAATCTACTACATTACATCCAAAGTTCATTGAAAACCTACTTTGGTTTTTTTAAAAAGCCACTTTCAAAGTGCTGGGGAGGGAGTATATGTAAGATTAATAAACTTAAATATTTATCTTGATATAATATAAGCATATGACACATGTTTTGGTATTTTTGAATGCCCAATCTTATTAAATAAGAATGAACTCGATACAACCACCTAAAAAAAAGCTATAGTCTTTTTCATAATGAAATCAATTTTTAGTGAAACAAGTAAAATATTACCAAATTCCAACAGCATTGACTCGAAACTTGGTCCAAATATTTCATGTGTCATAAGCAAAAGACTCTACAAAAACATTTTTAGTCATGAGTCCCCTTCCGGAACTGGAACGTTGATGAAAACTGGTGAAAATGTGTGATCATTCATCGAAACCAAAGTAGGTTTTCATTGAATTTTGGATGTACTGTAGTAGATTGTGAAACTCTGCGTCGACACCATCTTTAAATTTTATTAATAAAAAAAAATTTCTAACTTTTCTTGGCTTTTCAAACTTTCTTTCTCAAAACGAGTTTTTTCCATCCCCTTCATGCAAGAGGAGGTTTTAAGGGTGCTGAATCCAACGGGAGTTTTTGAGTTATCGTCCGACCCTTGGTTTTCGATTTATAAGCAACATTTCGGGATTTCAACTTGTAAATGGCAACCCTTCTCTTGTCCTTCTGACAGTATTGCCACCTTGGCAACACTTCTTAAAAGCTAAGTTAGGACATGAACTATTAGTGTACTAAAGCTCAGCCCGTTAGGTCAAAATGAAAGGTTGACCTCACTAACAGCCCCGCCGAATTTCAATAAGCAGAGGACAGACAAAATTAATTATGCAAATGAACAAGAAACATCTTTGTTCTCTTGTCAGCATAATCACTGGACACAACCCACTGGGATAGTACAAAAAGAAAATAAGCCTCAGCACTGACGACCTTTGCAGAGGAGATGGTGCACCGTTGAAGAAGCACATGAGGATACCTAATACTTCCTTTGCCACTGTCCAGCACTCTGTCATTTAAGAAAGAAACACCTAGGGAATTATTTCTATGACGATTTAGATGAACTTTCTAGAACTTCTGAACTTCATCAATGCCTCTCAATGGCTTGATTGCAAACAAAACACAGGTTTTTACATTAAATCGAATACAAGTTCCTAGGGTATCACAGAGGATCTACGTAGATCTAAGTGTGACGGTAGCAAGATCAACTATCAGCCCTTCTACCTGACCTACCCTAACTGAGTGTTAAATATTTATGTATATTGACAATTGAAAATTCAGCTCTCAAACTATCATAATTTAATCTATTTATTATTATTAGGAGTGTTCAGGAAAATGAGGACTCAGTGTCAAAAACTGAGCAAACGAATCCAATATTTTGTTTCCTCAGTTATTTGACAGCAAAATATCTGAGGAGTCCCGTTCACGGCACTGAGATTGCTGAGGACTCTGAGATCTCATTTTCCTGAACTCAGCCATTAATTGAAGCGTGACAATATATGTAAAACTAAAATATAGAATACAAAATAATTAAAAAGTCCTATTCCCTCAAATTTGCTATAATCCAGTCTTCATATTCAGCTACACGTGTATAAATTCCGGGTGTATTTTTAATGCCACAACCTCGTGCATAAGAAACCATGCCCTCGATTGCCCATTTACGCTTAAAAACCATCAATGGCCCCCCAGAATCTCCGTAGCAAGTATCTTCGAGAATTGTTCCTCCAGCACAAAGTTGTGAGTCCAACAAAAATACTCTATCTGTTCGGTATGTATTTTGACATCCATCTTGGTCGTATACTGGTAGAGATATTTTAAGTTTAATATTACTTCTCCTAGCTGGAACAGAGTAAAACAAAAATATAAAAGAAATAATGTAATATTCAAAGATAGCAAACTATAACTACCAGTCAATGTTCTACCCCATCCAGCGGCTACCAAATTTTTACCCACGTCAGTGCGATTGAGTTGTAATACCCATGGCATACAAACTGGTGCAACAAATGAAGTAAATCCAATATCATTTTTCAGTCGAATCAAAGCAATGTCATTATGCCTATGAGAACTCTGAATATTGTAGTTTGGATGAACTATAGTCTCTTCCACGCCAACATCAATGACTGGATCAGCACAATCAGTTCCGATGCAGTCTGGACCATCATGGCTGGTATTGTACTCTCCCAGGCGAATATTTGAACTTGTTGTAAGTATAAACAGGTATTGTCAGTTAATTTGTAGGTATTCAAAAAACGTTAAGTCAAAAATACGATATCTATAACTTACAGATTTTTCCCGACAATACAATGAGCTACAGTGAGAACGTATCTAGAATTGATGAGATTGCCCGAGCATTTAAAGTCGGGTTTTCCATCTACTATACCTAGAATAATAAAAAGAATTATTTTTTTATGAATTTGAAAATACTAATGCAATGTGACAAATTTCGTTGAAATATGTTAATAATTTGTTCTTTATATCTTCAGTAATGAATATATTCAAAGTAATTTCGAAATAAAGTTAGTGATTTGGCCTATCGCGAATGATCTATTTTTCAGAGGAATTGCCTCTTGCAAGAAAGTGACAAATCCTCCAATAGTATCTCTTGGCATCTCTCTCTTACTTTAGGCAGAAAACTGTAATTTCCTTCCATTCTATACTTTAAGTCTTAACTCTTTTTAAATTGACAGGAATAACACAGAAGAACAAAATTTAACCAAATGTTTGAAGCAGGAACCAAATAATACTTTTTCAATGCTTTTTGAGGTTAACGAGATATTAAAGTGCAAATAGCTGATCGTGATCGATCATTTGGATGTGGATTCGTCGTTAGAGGCAGACTTAGGCAAGAAGTCTTGAGTTTCAACTATGTGAACGAGCGCCTCACGACAATTCGCATCAAGGCTTAATTCGCCAACATTAGGCTCATATGCGCGCATGCCAACTTTGACTCGGACCACTACCTCGTTGAAGCCAAGGTAATGCTACGAATATCCAGACCAAAGCCAAAGCAGGGAAATACTGTAAGGAAGTTTAACGTCGGACGGCTACAGTCGCAAGAAATCGCCAGGTCCTTTCCGGTCGAGTCTCCCATACCCTCTTTAATAATCCTATGCCACCAACTGCAAGTATCGAGAACCAGTGGAAGAATTGCCGGGAAGCCATCAGAGATGCCACCACTGACGTGCTGGGCCTTACACGACCACGACCACCACAGCGAAACCCCTGGTTCGACGAAGAATGCCGACAAGTACATGCAAAGTGAAGCTGCATAGAAGGACCAGAGCTGCTCGCGAGCTCTACGAGCAGAAGAGGAGAGAGGAACACAAGCTTCTAAGAAGGAAAAAGAAAGAGCATGAGAAGCTTGCGATCGAGGAAATAGAGGGATGCCATTGCAGGAATGAAGTTCGAAACTTTTACCAAAAGGTAAAGAGAACCTCCCAGTGTTACAAGGCCCGGACCGAAGCCTGCAAGGATGATCAGGGGAACATCGTAGTGGAATCGCAGTCGGTGCTGAGAATGTGGAAAATTATTTCTGCAAATTGTTTAACGGCGATGACGAACCGAATTCCGCTACCATGCAGATTGCACTATTCAGCCTGGATGACGTAGGCCAACAATTCCGTCCATCCGATCTCGACGAAGTAAAGATATCTAAACTTAAGTCCAATAAAGCCGCTGGAGCTGATGGTCTTGCGGCTGAGCTATTCAAAGCGGCTGGCGATGAATTGGTAAGTGCCCTTTCACACGAGAAAACTGAGTTGCCAGCAACTTTTAGTTCCATGGTGAGAAGGGCAGGAGAAAAGAGGGGCGAACAGAATCTCCCCGGTCGAGGATTTGAGGAGATTTTTTGACATTTCCTTTCACATCTAGGTTTAGGTGTGTTCAACCAATAGACTTTCAAAGGAAATTTCAAAAATTGCCTGGAGATTTGTTTCCTCGTATGAAAGGTACAAGAGATTTTTAAGGAGATTAAAAGAAAACGTCAAAAAAATCTCCAGCAACTTGTTTCTTCATGTGAAAGGGGACTAAGGAGTATGTATCAGCTCATCTGGAAAATATGGTTGGAGGAAAGCATGCCCGATAAATGGAACCTCAGCATTGTTTGCCCGATCCTCAAGAAAGGCGATCCTCTTAACTGCACCAACTACAGAGCCATCAGTCTTCTTAATATCGCCTACAAGATCTTCTCTGTCGTACTTTGTGAACGCCTGATGCCATTCGTCAACAACCTGATAGGTCCATATCAGTTTGGCCTTAGGCCAGGGAAGTCCACCATCGACCAAATATTGGCATTACGGCAGATTTTTGAGAAAACCCAGGAGTTTCAAATCGATACCCACCACCTTTTTATCGATTTCAAGGCCGCGTATGACAGCATCTATAGAGACGAGCTATATGCAATGCACGCTGCTCCATCAAGGTCGGCAAAGACCTCACCGACACCTTTGATGTCAAAAAAGGTTTAAGGCAATGCGACGCACTGTCTTGCGACTTCTTCAACATCGTTCTTGAGAGAATAGTGCAAAACTCTCACGTCAACACTAGAGGCACAATCTTTCAAAAGTCCGTCCAATTACACTCTGTTCTATTTTGACTTTGCTCTTAATCTGTTTTTGTTTTTATTCTACAATAGAGTCCTGGCTCGAGTAATCTACATACATGCCAACCTAGTACCTACGTTTTATAACTCTCGCATCGATAAAAATGGTTGAGAAACGATGAAAATTGAGACAAAATATATGGGGTTTGTTCCATTTTTCAACGTTTTTCGACAGATTTTATCGATTCGATAGTTACAGAACGTAGGCACAAATAATGTTATATCAAAATTGCTGTTTTAACAATTTCACGCCATCATTTGTACTTATTTTAAGGTAGATATAGAAGTGCTTTGGTATTAAAAATAATAACTAACCATAACTTAGTAAGGCCATCCAAGGAAACTCATCGATTTCTGTTTCCATTCCATTAAGGATCTTATTTGAACTTGGTTGGACACCACAATTTTCACGACCAGGTAGTAAATTCTTTGAAAACGTTTGATTTATCGTTGGGTAAGTAAAACAAGCATCAATACTGCAACAAACCCATGGAGGTTCTCCAAAACCGTCCTCACAAGCTGAATCAGCTAAGAATTTTATCTCCTCTGTGGTTGGTGGTGACTTAGACCCCAAAGCTTTTAGAACAGGACATTCCTCCATTGTTATGCAATAGCCCTCACGACCATTAGGATTTAAGCAATTTTCTGAAATAGAACAAAACAGAAATTATTTAAATTAAAGGTTTGAAGGAGTTTTAAGAATAATAAAGCCAAACCAGAATTGAGCGTTCAGTCCCGATGACTTTGACATATTGAATAGCAACAATGGAGAATGAACTATAGGGAGGCAATATTAAATGTAACCTCAGGCGTCTATGCACTTGCCGTCGTAGTAATTAGCATTTTATATCTACAATAAATACTGCGTCGATTTTTTTGTTTGTTTCATAAAGAGTTCTTATTGGAGACTGTAATTCCACAAAGTGTGTTGTCCGCCATTTTGAAAAGGGATTTGAAGCGTGATTTTATTGGCTCCTATCACAGTCAGCGTTATATTTTCTTTTAAATTTTATACTTTAGAATATCTTCTACAACTTTTGCTTACACAAAATTTCGATACCTCTTTCCAAAAAAAAATTATTAACGAAAAACTGTCGAAATTTTGAAGTAAAAATGGTTTCTAACGTTTAGCTGACCTCATGTTCATCTGGTCGAAAAAAAAATTAAATAGTTTTTTATAGAACACTTTATTTCCTACATTTTGGTATATTAAATATTTATAGCAGACAAAAAAGTTGGTAAGATCCAGCGAAAAATATCTTATATCAGGAAAAATATAACTTTGGAGAATGAGCAAAAATGTATGGGAGCAGGTTCATTTCTCAACACAAATGCGTCATATATCGATAAAAAGGTTATTATGAGCAGGTACATCATTTTATTATACCGCCGTTTAGCTCTTAACAATGGGATTCACGAGATATTTGGCTTCTCCGACCTTGATGGAGCAGCGTGCATTCTCCATCGTCATCCTGCACAAACAGACGACTTTGGGAGGGAAGCCAAAACTAGACATTGCTCTATATAGCTCGTCTCAATAAGCGCTGTCAAAAGTGGCCTTAAAATCGATGAAAAGGTGGTGGGTATAGAATTGAAACTCCTGTTTTTTTTTTCCAAGATCTGCCGTAGTGCGAAAATTTGGTCGATGGTGGACTTCCCTGGCCTAAGGCCACACTGATATGGATTGTTGACGAATGGCTTCAGGTGTTCACAAAGTACGGTAGAGAAGGTCTTGTAAGCGATATTAAGAAGAATCATGCCTCTGTAGTTGGTGCAGTCCATCGGGTAAACAATGCTGAGGTTCCTTGCATCGGACATGCTTTCCTCCGATCATATTATGCAGATGACCTGGTGCATACTCGTAACCATTTCATCGCTCAGCCGCAAGGCATCAGCTTCAGTAGCCTTATTGGACTTTTTAGATATAGCTATCTTTACTTCGTCGAGATCGGGTGGACGAGATTGTTGGCCTACGTCGTTTAAGGTGGAATGGTGCAATCTGCATGGTAGTGGAATTCGATTCGTCATCGCCGTTATACAATTTGCAGAAATAATTTTTCCATACCCTCAGTACCAACTGCGATTCTACTACGATGTTTCCATGATCATCGTTGCAAGCCTTGGTTCGGGCCTTCTAACCTTGGGATCTTCCTTTTACTTTTTGGTAAGACTTCCGAACTTCATTCCTGCAATGGCATTCCCCTATTTCCTCCATTGCGTTCTTCTCATGCTCTTTCTTTTTCCTTCTAAGAAGCTTGTGTTCCTCTCTCCTCTTCTGCTTGAAGAGCTCGCTTTGTATGCCTGTTGTTTGGCCGCATGTACTTGCTGGCTGGCATTCTTCGTCGAACCAGGGGTTTTGCTGTGGTGGTCGTGCAAGGCCCAGCACGTCAGAGGCGGGATCTCTGATGGTTTCTTGGCAATTTTTCCACTGGTTCTCGATACTTGCAGCTGGCGGCATAGGACTATTTAAGACAGTCCGTGAAACTCGATAGGAAAAGGTCCTGGTGATTTCTTGCGACTGTAGTCGTCCAACATCGAACTTTCTCACAGTATTTTCCTGTTTTGGATTTGATCTGGAAGTCCGTAGCATAACCTTGGCTACAACGAGGTAGTGGTCCGAGTCAACAATGGCTCCTCGGAACGTTCGGACATCCTTGATACTGGAGGAGTGCCTTGCGTCGATTGCAATGTGGTCAATCTGGTTGGCGGTTGATTGACCAGGAATTCGCCATGTCTCCTTGTGTATATCGTGCCTTCCGGGAACTGCGTAGTAGCTACCACAACGTTTCGCCACGCAGCAAAGTCAATTAACCCGAGTCCGCTATCGGAGTTGGAGGCTATATCTTCCGTTTCTGCCACCAAAGACGTCTTCTTGTCCTAGCTTGGCATTTAAATCACCCAAGACAATTTTGATGTCATAGCTAGGGCATTGCTCATATGTCTTGTCCAGGAGAGACACTGCCCTTGTGGTCGGTAACATTCACCATACTAGATGTCGCAGTCTTTCGGTTTTCTTTTGCCCGGCCCATCCCATCGCACTTCTTGGATGGCGGAGATGTCTGCTTTATAGCAGTCTAGGGCTTCCGCTAAATGTTCAGGTGCACGTGGTCTATAGAGAGACAGCACATTCCACGTGCAGATTCGAAGTTCGTTGTCTTTATTTCGTTTGCTAGGTTCGTCAACAGCAAATCCATCCGTATCCGAGGCTTGTTGTTGCTTCGCAACTAAATAGCCTTACGTGGCCGGGAAGTCACCCCGACCGCACGACCCCCAACCTGGAGGACCAGACCCTTACAATATAGCACCACGGGCTGGGAGCCGGATTAACCACTCCTTATAGGCCTGAGCTCTGAATAGGTCCTAGTAGCCTGTATAAGGTGTTCACTAAGTAGTTCAACCTAACTGGAACTGAAGACGCCACCATTGATTCCATCTGTAAAATTCTTCCGCTGCCACCTGGATTAAGGAGAACTGCCTTAGTGGGAACACTCCTCCCCCCCTCACTCAATTGCTGCCTTCTAAAACCGTCCACAGGGATTTGAACCCCATCTTCAGGTATCGGGTACAAGGCACCCGATGTTCACCGCGGGGAGGTGAGAGTAGTAGTTGATAGACAGAGGTTCGCTTTTAAAAAAAAAAAAAAGCTTGTGGACGCTTGTGTCCTCTTGAATGAAGGTGTCTACCCTTTGAACATCAAAGAGCATATTTGCCATGAATACGTATTTATCATCTAGCCGTTCGGAGTAGGCAAAAAACTGTAGCTGCCAACATTTTTTGTGTGACCTTAAAACGAACTTAAAAAATTTATAGAAACAACTTTATGGCTGGCCAATTACTGAAAATAGTAGATTTCTTATCACGATCTAGAAATCTTTCGGATGGTAGGTATACATTTTTTGTAAATTTCCCACAAATGAGGTGCCAAACATCGCGGTTGACCTTGCGTGACCTTGAGAAACTATATTACAGGTTATCTAGGGCTGACCAATTTCTAAGACTAGTTGACATTGTGTGACCAATTAGTAGGCATTTTCTCTTTTCAAACTTACCATATATGAGGTGCCAAAGGTCTAAAGCCAGCGAATTAAGCTTTGACTTAAACATTTTTTTTCAATAGAAAATGTTACTGTTAATGAAACTCATTGCTGATTAAATCAGTTTGGCTTCGAGCTGTATGGTAAACGATATTTATATTTTGCAGAATCGAAAGAATGAGTTAAATTTGAAAAGCTGGATGCCAAGGTTTTGACTTTACTGCACTTAGCCATTGAGATCTTAATTCAAACAAATTAGTTTCATCACGGTTGAGGTAAACAATTGGTTGAACGTTAAAGCTTAGTTGAACACCACTTAAACACTGGATATGATATAATTTCTAAAAGTAATGTGAAATGAAAACCACAGATAAGAAAAACAATATGGGATCCAGATTTCTATCGAGGTTAATTATAATAACCCAAATAAAGGTTTTCGCTCTGACCGGCAGAGGGCTATTTACCTACCATTGTGAATGATGTCAGCGAATTTTCAGCAGTGTTAGGAAAAGAGAGGAAAAGAGTCAGGCTTTAAATGGAAAAGGAAAACAAATAAACATAAGAGAAAAAGAGACTGATATACAGCACTGTTTTTGCACTAGCCCACATCTTTTTATTTTCACGAGGTAAACCAAATGGGTTATGACATGAGTGATAGTAAAACGCGGTTATAGTAACAAAAAAGGTAAATTTTGAAAAAAAAAATGTAAAACTTTGTTACACCGTAGTGCTTATCGACAAAGCCCGACCGACCGACCGAACGTGAGATTATAATTTAGAAATAAAATTAGTGAACTCACTATCCGCAAATACACATATTGCGATACAAAAAAATACAACAGAAACACTTGTACAATTAGCAGCTCTCATTTTAATGTTAGATTTGATACTGATGTGGCTTAGGACAAATTGAATAATAGCAATCAGCTTGATACCAGCTCAACAGCAGTGTACAGGGATTTCTTTAAGAAGAATTTATAACATTAACAGCGGCATTTTTAAGAAATTTCATGGGTAATTTTAAGACAACTTGCTTAGATTTAAATTTTTAATGAGAATTCAAAAAGCTTCATTACCTAAACTAAAACGTGTTTACCAGTTAATTAATGCATGAAATTTAATTGCAATTTATTACTTCTAGTTATTTTAGTTAGTTTCTTTGAAGATCTGAAGGTCTCTCTGTGGTTAGTGGTCTAATTGAGATGGAACAAAAAGCATTCTACAGCTTCATGATTTTTTGTTTGGGTCAATGTTTGGAAATAATGTTTTTTAGGTAGATACCATGCAACCATAAGAAATCATACGAAACAAAAATAATTTTTTTGTTTTTTGAGTGTGTCAATTATTAGGAAAATTAGAGTTTGAGTCAATCAAATGTATTGGTCAGATAACTTTATTATAAAAACGAATATTTTATTATTTTTTTTTTATGTGTCATATTCTTGAAAAATTTAAGTTTGAGTCACTCAAATACGTTTCGTTTGGTTTCCTCAGTGTGTGACAAATCCATTGTCATTTACGCTTTCTTATTTTGACGTCCAGCTGCTGTTAACTTGTCCTGCGCTTGATCGTGTAATTTTTGGCCAGCGTCCGTACCGCCGTTTGCAGAAACAATACTGCCAAGTTAGTGCCAATGTAGTTGAACTGCTCGACTTACTGGCTGAACAGAATAGAGTGCTGCAACTGGAGCTGCAGCTGCAACTGGAATAGCTGTCAGAAAGTGTCGTACGTGATTTTTTTTACGCGCCCACAATGCAGCTGTACAGCTTTCTGACATTTTAGTAACGAAAATAAAAATGAAAACAAAAATAAAAATTAATAATGATGAAAAAGAAGCTAAAATTGCTTTACGTCTTTATGAGACATTGAAAAGAGTTTAAAAATTACTTTAACCCACATGTAAACACTCTGTTTTGCTCACAATTTTGAAACGTCAAAAAAGCTGCAAGCAAAAGTTAAAAGTTGGCCAACTTGTCCAGCTGCGTCTGCAGCTCCGTCTGCAGTTGCGTCGTGTTCTGTTCGCATCATTGAATTTGTGGGTATTCAACATTTTGACAGCTATTGCAGTTGCAGCTCCAGTTGCAGCTCCGTCTCCATTCTGTTCAGCCAGTTATTCCACTAGCTTCTCCTGTAGAATAATAAGCATTTGGAGCGACCTGTGAGCATTACTTTTATCTTTTTGCTGTTTATTCTTGAACCACTCGACTCTTCCTTCACTTGCAGTGTTTGGAAAATTCCGTTCAGCCCATTGATGTTATTTGCCAGTAGACATATGCCATCGGGTTAGTCCAAATGACTGAGCCTTTCAAACGGTCCCCATTGAATGATCTGTCGCTCAGCTGAACCCACACTGGCCGTCGTCAATACGTCCTTCATCGCCAGCAGCGAGAGAATAATTGGCGATAGAACATCCCCTTGTCTCACCTCATTAACAGCGTACTACGCTTAAACAGAATCGGGTTTAAATACTTGTTGGATGATCTACCAAGGTCCTGTCAGCCAGCTAGGAAACGCTTTGCAATTCCCCCAATTGTAAAATTTAGTGCGTGTTTGCGTTTTTCTGCTGAAGGAGGTTACCAAACGCGCGTTGGAACAGACCACTACGTTGGTTTATCCCAAAATTGCTGGCTGAAGTTCTGTCTGGATGTCATGGAAGAGCAGATACATATGTCCGCAATGGATAAACGTATGTAAAACGGCCGCAGATAAAAGAAAAGTTGTACACAAATAAACACAACTTTCCTGGAATTATTGAGTGTATTGATGAAACCCACGTTTGCATCGTTGCCTTATATTACAATAGAAAAGGTACAGATAGCCTTACTGCCTGAACAGAATAAAGTGCTGCACCTGAAGCTGCAGCTGGAATAGCTCTCAAAAAATGTCGTACCTGATTTTTTTTTCACGCGCCCACAATCTAGGAATGTAGCTATTCAGCTTCCTGACATTTCAGTATCGTATCGGTATTATTAAAAATAAAAACAAAAACAAAAATGCATAAAGATGAAAAAGGAGCTAAAGTTACTTTACGTCTTTATGAGATTTAGCCAGTTTATGTTTCTTGAGCGCTCAGTAATTTTTCTCCTCTTTTTGACAGAGGAGGAGGATAAAATATAAACACAATTCTTCACATAGAAGTCAAAACAACTCTCTTTTTCTTTTCTTCCTATGTAATTTACTGCGACAAAAAATATCTGAGCAAGCGAATCTAAAAAATTTCAGTCTCAGTTTTTAAGGGGAAAAGTGAGAAATTTTTGTGAGGAATCGTGTTTATATTTCAGAGTCCTCTGAGCCCTCTGAGATCTCAGAAATATAAACTGGCCAATTGAAAAGAGTTTTAAATTCACTTCAACCCCCATGTACCTCTAAATACTCGTTTTGAAACGTCAATAAAGCCTGCAGTTGTGTTTTGTCGTCGTCGCGTGTTCTTATCATTGAATTTTTATATTCAACATTTCGATAGCTATATCTGCTGCAGCTCCGTCTCCATTCTGGCCAGCCAGTAAATGTATTGCTAGTTTGAATACATTACGTCGATGCTTCCCATCCAGGTGCGTGCCATGATTCCTTCATTTGGAATGTATGCTCATTGAGGGTAACCTTTGAGCACCAACAGAAATATTTAAATGGCATAAGTATTTGCTTCTTGGTAAATTATTACTTTATAACATATAATATAACTATCACATACGTCAATTCTTAACTTATTTTTAATCTTAACAGGAGAGGCCGGATATCCATTTTAACCGTGGCTTTTGACCCCTCATAGGACACCTGTAACGGGATCAAGTGAATCTAAATTTAATGAGGTTCACACAAGCGCCTGCAACATTAGCCGTTTTCCTTAAGAGGTGGCGAAGTACTTACGAGTAGATGAAAACCCTAATCTAGTACTACCAACTGGACATGCTCCCATGCGCGAGTAGATACATTTTACATGGGAAAGCAGTTTGTTGTGTTCCATTGAAAAAAGCTGGCAAAGTACTTGCAAGTACTTCGCCACCTCCAAAGGAAAAGGCCTATTATTAAACGCACCAATGGAGTATTCAAAAATGGATGGAGGTATCTTTTTGGTGCAAGAGATTTGCATTACATCCCGGCGAAGGTGGCAAGAGTTATTAATGTGTGCAGCCCCTTACATAATATATGCATGTTCTATAAATCAGAATTTGTCAATAATGAAACCATTTCAATCGAGCATTCCGAGAATACAGAAATTGCTAACGAACTCGCTTCCTCAGTAAGTTCCGAGTATATGACAGTAGCGCGGAGAATTCGAACAAATATAGGAATCAACCTTAAAGTTATAAAAAAATTGAAAACATGTAATGGGTGTTTTTTTCAGGGTTATAGAACTTTAAGTTGGCAGCACTATTTTAATTGGCCAGAGCTGTAAAAATCCAGTACTCTGGTAATGCAATCAGCAAAGTCCCAGTTAATTAACTTATCAATTAACTGTTAAGTTAATACTGTGACTGGGTACTGTAACTGCAAAATAAGCAGTCGCCAGTAGTACTTATATTCAGTACTGTAGAGTCGCCGAAACCAGTCAATTGACTAAAAGTTAATAAACTTCAGTACTTTGTGACTGGTTTTAGTCTTTAAAGTCAATTAAAAGTCTCAGTACTGGCCTGATTTTAGTTTTAGTCTTGAAGTCTTTTAACTGTAGTCAATTAACTGTAAGTCTTTTAAAGTCTTTCGACAAAAGTCTTCGCAATTTATTATTATATAAGTATCGAATAAAAGGAGGAAAATATTATGTTGTTCACAACGGATTCGGCTTGTAGTTATAATAGTACGAGACCTGGGAGCGTAAAAAAGTCATTTTTGTTTGACTAGTTTTGTTTATATTATGACCTTTCTAAGTCCCTAAGATTCGCCTGAGGGCAGTCTGGCTGGTGAGAAATGTTGTGTTGTCCGCCATTTTGAAAAAAGGCTTTGAAAATCGTTAATGTGACTTTCTCGGCTCCTATTGGACGTAGAGTCAAATTTTTTGTTTGATTTTGTAGGTTAAGAGATTTTATAAAACCTACGCTTCAAACATTTTTGTCATCACTTTCCAATGAAAAGTTATTGCCAAAAAACTGTTGATTTTTTTTAGAAAAAAATGGTTTTAAGCGTTTATCTCGGCTCCTGTTCATCTGACAGAAAAAATTATATTATCCTTTTTTTAGAGCACTTAATTTCCTACATTTTCGTATATTTGGATTGTATGTGGAACAAAAAATGCAAGGAATACAGTAACACAAACTTGCCAATATCTAGCAAATAATAATTCCTTAGGTCAGCGATTCCCAAACTTTTTAAGCTGAGGAACCCTAAACAATGCCCAAATATATTTCGGAACCCCATCCTGACAATGGCAAAAAATGAACAACAACACATTTCAAAATCAGTTTTTCATTAAGTGTGAAGAATGAATCTGTCTCATTGTTTTATTTATAATTTATTGTTTTTAAATTAACTTCTATGTCCGAAAGTTGTATTCGCATATCTGGGGCAGCGTCCAGCCTCGATCTGTATTTGTTTTTTGTATAAGTATACGCTGAAAAGGCTACCTCACTGCAGTACGTTGTAACAAAAGGTAAGAAATTTAATATAGCTTTCTTGGAAAGCTCAGGGAATTCATTCTTAATACTATCCAAAATTCGTTTAATGATACAGAATCAAATACAAATTTTTATGAAGAGGAGCTCTGCAGATCCATCAGGGATTCGTATTCCTGTATACTCAGGGTCATAGGCTTGATGGTTTTAATTAGAAATGGATTTTGTACGCACTCGATGGTAGTATTTGTGTCTCGAAAGTAATCCAGCATGAATCTTTTGAGACTAACCAAATGGAGAGCAATAACAATCTGCTCTGAGCTCAAGCATGTTTTCTTGCAAGAATTCATGTAAAACTGGAAAACACTCAAAATTGTTCTTTTGTACACATGAGATAGTCCAGTCATATTCAAAAGCTGATTCTGAAATGTGTTGTTTTTCATTTTTTGCCATTGTCAGGATGGAGTTCCGAAATATATTTGGGCATTGTTTAGAGTTCCACAGCTTAAAAAGTTTGGGAATCGCTGACCTAAGGAATTATTATTTGCTAGATATTGGCAAGTTTGTGTTACTGTATTCCTTGTTCCACATATAATCCAAATATACGAAAATGTAGGAAATTAAGTGCTCTAAAAAAAAGGATAATATAATTTTTCTGTCAGATGAACAGGAGCCGAGATAAACGCTTAAAACCATTTTTTTCTAAAAAAAATCAACAGTTTTTTGGCAATAACTTTTCATTGAAAAGTTATGACAAAAATGTTTGAAGCGTAAGTTTTATAAAATCTCTTAACCTACAAAATCAAACAAAAAATTTGACTCTACGTCCAATAGGAGCCGAGAAAGTCACATTAACGATTTTCAAAGCCTTTTTTTCAAAATGGCGGACAACACAACATTTCTCACCAGCCAGACTGCCCTCAGGCGAATCTAGGGACTTAGAAAGGTCATAATATAAACAAAACTAGTCAAACAAAAATGACTTTTTTACGCTCCCAGGTCTCGTACTTTTATAACTACAAGCCGAATCCGTTGTGAACAACATAATATTTTCCTCCTTTTATTCGATACTTATATAATAATAAATTGCGAAGACTTTTGTCGAAAGACTTTTCGTCGAAAGACTTTAAAGACTTACAGTTAATTGACTATAGTTAAAAGACTTCAAGACTAAAACTAAAATCAGGCCAGTACTGAGACTTTCAATTGACTTTAAAGACTAAAACCAGTCACAAAGTACTGAAGTTAATTAACTTTTAGTCAATTGACTGGTTTCGGTGACTGTACAGTACTGAATATAAGTACTACTAATAACTGCTGGGCAACAGTTAAAGTCTTTTTGTAAGTTAAAAGACTTATTGAAATTAGTCTTTTAGTCAATTAACTTCAGTACTTGAAAAGACCAGGGCTGCCAGAAATCATGATTTATCATTATTTTCATGTTTTTTTGGACTCAAATAATGTTTTAATGATTTCGAGTCCAAAATCATGATTTCCTAATTTCAAAACAAAAAAAAATATTTTTTTTTGTAATCGCTTTGAAAAAACATGTCTAAGCTACACTACAACCTGAAACGACGAACACATTACAAGCACAAACATAGTTAAAATGCCCACTTTGACTCAATTGAATAACTACATTTTTGTTTCTGTGGTTTAATATCTTGTATGGTCTTAAAGTGGGTCTGTTTTACATAGCTTTCATTGTGATTCCTGAGTTTTTTAATTGAAGCTACTAAGCAAATTTTTCTCAGATTTAATTTTAAAGAAAATATTCTTAAGGACGTGGAGATTCTGGCTTCACAGAATATTTTGGAGAATAGCACTTGTTAAACATTTTCCAAATTAAGTGAAAGAAGATCAACATCAGGAAATTGACAATGAGTAGAGAGCACTGAAAAACATAGATTTAAATTTTAGTCTAGATGCTGAAGAATTTTGGAAAGGCGTAAGCAAGTTAATGCAAGCAGATGACACTCCAGCCACAACTGTCGCAATTCGTTTATGAAATATTTTCACTGCCACATTCTTCAGCCAATACGGATCGCGTTTTTTCTGAAGTTAATATGGTTAAAACAAAATTATGAAACAGCCTTGAAATTGATTCACTAAATGGGTTGTTGTATGGTTAAAATTTGGTTAAAAACCAGACATGCTATGAATTTAACGTTCATACAGAACTTCTCAACAGATATTATAAGTTATTACTCCAAAGAATTCACATAAAAAATAAGTTTTTGCTAACGTAAAATTTAAAAAATATTTTATACGATCTATATTTTGATTTTCAATGTGTTATATAATACCTATGTACCTGAAACTGTGAAAAAATAATATAGCACTCAGGAATATGTATAAATTATAATAATTTATTTTAATGTTATATACTCGTATTCCATCCATTTTTGTATTTTTTAATAAATTTAATAAATTATTTTCTCAGTAAATATTTGAAAATATTTGTTTTACTTGTTGCGATGTAGTTTAAAACTTTTAATATCTCATTTACCGTTTTCTTACTCAGACTTGTAAATCATGATTCTTTAACTAAAATCATGATTTTAAACTATGTTTTTTTAAATTTCTGAGTGGCAGCACTGGAAAAGACTGCAATCTTTACAACTCTGTAATTGGCAGCCATTTTGTCAGCTGTCAAGGGATTTATTTTTAGTTTGATTTGGCATTTCAACACATGAATAGACTGACGCCTGGACAACGCTTCCAAATTGTGCAAATTTATTGTGACAATCATGGTTCTGTTCGAAATACCAAATAGTGAATTTTGTTTAGCGATGAAGCTCACTTTTGGTTGAATGGATACGTCAATAAACAAAACTGAGACACCGTTACATCCACAAAAACTGACTGTTTGGTGTGCTTTATATGGGTTGGTGGAATAATTGATCCGTACTTCTTTAAAAGCAATGCTGGCCTGAATGTTACAGTCAGTGGTGACCGCCATAGAGCTATGATTACTGACGGTGAACCTTCTTGTGCATACAAAGGCAAAAATCGAAAATCTAATATTTGCTACTCAGATGGGGGCGTGGCATCCCACTTTCTTAAAAATTCTTATTTAATTATATGGAGCACTTCCGATTGTTGTAAGACGATAAAAATTGGTAGATCGGTAAGGGCTTGAATTCCTTAGAAAGAAAAAAATCCATTTCTTGCTTTGAGGTTTTCAGCACCCTTTGAACTCATTTATTTGTTGTGATCACTCCGAACCTATTCGATTATGGTTTATGGATGAAAATGTAATATATGTACATTAGGGTGGTCCTTATTTTAAAAACTTTTGAGCACCCGTTTTTTTTGTTCATTGACATCTTAAAACACTACCCTATTTTTTTTTATTTTTTTAAATCACGTTAACACGTGCCGCATTGAGCTTAAAGTTGATGCCCCTGTGAGAGTTAGGGATTATTTAAATACTGTTTTAGCTCCAAAAATAACGATATTTGCTACACAACCCTTATGAAAAACCTTATCTATCTTAAAAACAGCTCAAAAGATTTCGATGATAATTTTAAAAATGTTTGTATAGTTACTCAGATATTTTTAAAAATTCTTAATTTCCAAGCAAATTGAACTTTTTGAGCAAGAACGTGCGACCCATTCAAGCCTTTTATTTTTTTATTTTGAAGCAAGTATAGGTAACAGATTTAAAAGTGCACTTTATTAATTCTGCAAATCAATTTTTTAATAGCACCCGGTTTTGGTCGATTTTATGAAAATTCAAATTTTCAAACTCATTGCGGCACGTGTTAATACAATCCGATTAGCATGAAATTTTTTTGGTACACGTTTTAAATGTAGAAGAACAGAAAAAAATGGTTCTCAGTAAAAACAAACATTTTTTTTTTCTCCATACAAATAAAGACCACCCTAATGTACATATATGGAAATAAATAAATGTAGATCTACTAATATTTGTTATAAATGTTTGCTTTTTTCTATTCTGGTAGATAAAATAAAAAGGTGGGAGGCCTACACAAGAATTGAGTGCACTCTCATCCTTTTGCCGAAACAGTGAGGTTTCTTCTTTCAGCCATTTTTTGAACCCACATGTAATGTCCCGGTGTTCTTCCATCAAATTCAACAGCATTTACAGCTGGGACTTGTTCGTTTTTTTAACCTCAAAAATAATTAAATTTTATTTATATTTTAGTTCCAAAAAGTAAACAATTACTTTGTATTTATCAATACTCCAGCAAAGGTGTTGGGAACGAAGAGAAAAGCGAAATGGAAAACATGTTTCCCTTTTATGACATTTAGAGCCATTTTATTCACTTTTGCTCAAATTTCGACTGAATAAATTGCGCCTTAGGTTAGGTTAGGTTGAAGTGGCTGCCAGTCGTGGAGACTGACACACTTAGACCATGAGTTGGTCCATTGTGATACCACATGAATCTAGGAAACCCTTTTCCTTACTCGGTGAACCATTTGGAGCTTCTTATGAAGCGTAATAGACTGCCAATGTCTAAGTTTATCAGATCACTAGGATCATTGAAGTAGAACTCACCAAGGTGAAGTCTTCGTCTATGAGATAGAGCAGGGCACGTGCATAGAAGGTGAGGGATCGATTCTATCTCTTCCTCATCCATACAGCTTCTGCAAAAATCGTTAGCGAATACGCCAAGACGCGTTGCGTGCTTGCCTATGAGGCAGTGTCCGGTTATAACACCATAATCATGGAGCTGATGTGCAATCTGCTTAGAGATATCAAACGCTTAGATCGTTTTAAATCCATTACTGGCCAGATTTGTTTTGTTGCCAAACAAGTGGTGATATCATTCCACCTAAGATTTGTTCTCTCTAAGGCATCTTGCTTCAGCAAAAGTTTACATGTAGCGATGGGTATACCTATTTCTGCCTTACTAGGTAGAAGAGGTAAAGTTGTACCATTTTTAGCGAGTTCGTCGGCCTTACAATTACCTGGGATGTCCCTATGCCCCGGCACCCAACACAGGTGAATATTAAACTGTTCTGCCATCTCCAACAGAGACGAACGGCAGTTTAGGGCTGTTATAGAGTTAGTAGAGACCGATTCCAGGGATTTGATAGCTGCTTGACTATCCGAGAAGATGCGGATATCTGTAGTTGATATCACGTTTTCCTTCAGCCAAGATAAGGCTTCCTTAATCGCCATAAGTTCCGCCTGGAACACGCTACAATGATTAGGAAGACGGAATGAGAGACTTAATTTAAGTCTTTCTGAGTACACACCGCCACCCACCCCTTCATCAGTTTTCGATCCGTCCGTGTAGATATGAACCGATTCATCTTCCAAGAAAGCCATATCCTCCCAGAGGGTTCTAGAAGGAATGGTGACTTGAAAGTTTAAACCGAATTGTGGTTTTGGGATGGTGTAGTCAATGTGACTAGGTAGAGACCTGAATGAATTCAGAATGATGGAATGGCCAATATTATTGTTGTACCATTGTGAGGAAGCTTGTAGGCATATGGCTGTATTTGCAGCCACCTGTTTGCTAAATATATCGAGGGGAGTCAGATATAGCAGAACGTCTAGAGCAGCAGAGGGTGTCGTGCGAAGCGCACCACTTATGCATAAACAAGCCGAACGTTGTACTTTGTTTAGTCTGCCACAGTTTACCGCTTTATCTAGAGCAGTCCACCATACTGCAACACCATATGTGAGAATCGGTCTAATCACCGATGTGTATAGCCAATGAGTAATACGAGGTTGAAGGCCCCATTTGTTCCCAACGGCTTTTTTGCATGAGAAGAGTGCCACTGTGACCTTCTTGACTCTTTCTTGTATATTAGGTTTCCAACTTAACTTTTTGTATAAAATAAGACCCAAATATTTTGCCTGATCAGTGAATGTTAATGGAACACCTTTAATAGAGGGAGGATCTACATGAGGGATTTTATAAAATAAATAAATAAATTGGGTGGCGCAACAGCTCGAGGAGAACCAGGGCCTAGTGACTTACAACTCACAACCATTCCTGTGTGCGTGTTTGTTGGACAGGAATGGAGGGATTTTATATTTCCTTGAGAATAGAACAAGTTCTGTTTTATGAGGGTTGACGCCCAGACCACACCGGTCTGCCCAATTGGTTAGCCTATTTAAAGCGTTTTGTAAGAGTTCTTTTAAGGTGGTAGGATGCTTTCCTGATACGGCAATAGCAACATCGTCCGCATAGGCAATCACTCTATAACCCTCCTCTTCCAGGCATATTAGCAGCTCATTTACCACCAAGCTCCAAAGAAGGGGAGAAAGGACACCGCCTTGAGGCGTACCTCTACTAACAGACCTTCTAGCAGAATAGCTACCTAGTTTTGAGTTGATAACCCTGCTCGTCAGCATTTGGTTAATCAATTCTCCAAGCGAACCATCTACCTTCAGAGATGTCAGCGCAGATGCGATTGCAGATGCGTCGACATTGTTAAAAGCGCCTTCTATATCTAAGAAAGCAACCATGGTGTACTCTTTATGATGGAGGGAATATTCAATGGTTCTTACTAAACTACGTAAGGCAGTTTCTACAGATTTCCCTTTGCAGTAAGCATGTTGACTCGTAGACAAAAGTCGCGTGTCAATGCATGATCGTATGTGGATATCAATCAATCGTTCAAATGTTTTTAGAAGGAATGATGATAGACTAATAGGTCTGAAATCCTTTGGGTTTACCTGGGAGCACTTTCCAGCTTTGGGTATGAACACAACCCTAACCTCTCTCCAAGACAGGGGGATGTATACTAGTGCTAAGCAGCTAGTAAAGATAGACTCCAGAATTGGCAGAATTAAATCTTTATTCATTTGGAGTTCGGCTGGTATTATGCCATCTGGTCCCGCAGACTTGTAAGGCTGAAAGCTGTCGAGCGCCCATTGCAGTTTTTCCCTTGTAATCAGACCTTGTGGATAGCTTGGATTCATATCAAACCTATTACGGTCGAAGCTATTAATGTTTTGAGAGCTACCAGGGAAGTGAGTATCCAATAGCAAGTTAAGCGATTCTTCGCAGGAATTTGTCCATGAGCCATCAGCATTTTTTTAGCAGCTTGGCATTACTGGATTTGTAGAGAGAATTTTTCTTAGTCTAGATGCCTCTGAAGTTTCTTCTATTTTTCCACAGAAATTTCTCCAAGAGGATCTCTTTGACTTTCTCAATGCTTTCTTATACAGTTTGATGGTTATTTTATAAGATTCCCAATCTGACACTTCACTTGCTTTTAGCTCGATTGAAACACTTGCGACAGTCTTTCCTGAGCGGTTCAAGCCCAGAATCCCACCAATGTGGTTTCTTTTTCCCCCTAACTAGAGTAAGTGGGCAGGATGTAGCCATAGATTTGTTGAGGGCTAATGTGAGATCATTGACCTTGCAGTCAAGTTCATTATTATTGGAAGGAGGATTTAAGAGATCTGGTTTTAATAGCTCCTGGACTGTAATCCTATATTTGAGCCAGTCGGTTTTTCGAGGGTTTCGAAATTCTACGCGGCAAGGAGGTTCATCGATGAGACTGAATTGAATGTATCTGTGATCGGTGAACGAGTGTTCATCCGACACTTTCCAATTCGAGATGTTATGATAAATGGTGTCTGAGACAAGAGTAATATCTAATACTTCCTGTCGGTTTTAAGTGATGAAGGTAGGTTCATTACCCACATTACTTACTATAAGGTTAGTACTTAAAATAAAATCAAAAAGAGACTCACCTCTATCATTGATATCAGTACTTCCCCATACTGTATGATGGGAGTTCGCATCACTCCCAATGATGAGGCATATCTTCTGCCGTTCTGCATGCGCAATCAGTCTCTCCAGTGTATGATCGGGGAGAGGGCCGAGGTGGTCATGGCCCAGATACGCCGACACTAGCCAGTACGTCTCATTGGCCGTTTCGAGTCTTGCGGCGGTGATATCTCTGTCGCTGAAATCAGGGAGTAAATATACATTAGTGCTACGCTTAACTAGTATACACGATCTAGGGTCACCTTTATCAGACGCATACAGTACGTAGTATCCATGAGTCCTGAGTCCACTAACAATGGATTTAACAATCCACGGTTCCTGGATCAGGACAATATCCTCTCCATTCCTGGATAAACGGAGAAGGAGGGAGGCCGAAGCCTTAATGGAGTGTTGGAGATTAATCTGGACTAACTGCAGCATTTTGACTACAATTAGGCAGATCAACCTCAACGGTTTCGTTGAGTTCCTCCGAAGATGAGCCCAAAAGCTCATCCTCACCCAAGGGAACAAGGTTGATGAAGTCTTCGGTCTCCATATCGGTTAGACTATCGACATTAGTAGAAGACTGTACCGTGATCGAGGATGACCTGGATTCCTCATCACCCATCGATGGAAAGGTGATGGATGCACCAGGGTCCTCTACCACGGACACAGCTTCAGTGTTTAACAGAGGGACGCGTTTCGCGTCAACCTCGTCTTTTTTATATACCTTCAGCGAGATCGAATCGAACCCATACCGAATCATGCCTTTGGTCTGCGCTAAGGGGGCAAGGGAATCCTTATTGATCACGATAATCGCGCTTCTATAAAGACCCCTTACCTCCTCAAGCTTTGCGACTTTCCAGTCATGAGTCGGTAATGAGGGGTTGCTCAACTTGACTATCTGGATCTGGAGTATTTCCTCCATGCAAGAAGGCTCAGCTGGTATCCAGATGCGGGCTCTAGGTCTGCACGGGATGTCTTCCCTAGCAACAACTTCGAGCTTCGCACCTGGCCAGACCTCGCCTAACCTACTGACAGCAAGCTTATACAGATCGCACGATCTCTGATCCTCACAGACGATGAGTTTGACATGCCCTTGATGCCAACCGCCATCGCCTGTGAGAGGAGGTGGTCCCGAATTATCCCTCATGAGACTCAAGAAGCCTGCCGAGAGCTTCATTCTGACCACCTGCCATTGATCAGGAGAAATCGTACCATCATTATCACTCCTGTCGATAACCGCAACCACGATCTTGTTCTTGTTTTTGAGAGCGTCGCTATAGGATCTGGATCCTCCGGAATGGAGAGTGCTGGCGTTATGCACTTTGGGACGCTTGGGCACCGGAACGGTTTCATCCAGAGACCTATTACGCTTTGACGTGGAGTCGTCGCTGGTCTGCGCATTCGCTAGAATGCTCTGGGCCCATTTGATCCTGGGGTCCTGCTTCGGCTTCCCTTCGACCACCGGTTTATTACCGAGGGTCTTGAGGAGCCTAGCAGCTGACCGCCTGACCCTATAGCCGCCCTTCGACGGTCTATTTCGACGACTCTTGCGCGATGGTCTCGGGAGAGAACCCACCCCAGTGGTAGGAGGACCGTTTTTCACAACCCTGGCACCACTAAGCCGGGCTCCCCCTCGAGACGTACTCGGGAGAGCTGCATTATCTCTGGTAGTGGTGGGATCGTTATTCACAACACCCCACCAATATCGAAACAATTCCAAATCATGACAGAAATTTGGTAGTTAATGATTACTGATTAAAATTTGGTGGGTTCACTGGTCAAGTTTTCATACATTTTAAATTTGTGTTTAAGTAAGTATTTAAGAGAAAACTTGCCAAGTAAATTCACCAAATTTTAATCAGTAATCATTAACTACCAAATTTCTGTCATGATTTGGAATTGTTTCGATATTACTCTTCTTAAGATATTTGATATTAAACTTCATGAACTTAAAACTTGGCATATATTTTAGATCTCATTACTTTTTTTGGCTGACTTTTTACGCACAGGTTTCTTGTACACATAAGAACTTGGCTCCTTTTTTAACATTTATGTTTTTGTTGTGATTTCACTCCTTTTTGCAAAGATTTATTTTACCAGGTGAAAGTAATAGCAATTCTGATAAAGTGGGTGGATGGCACCTCCCCCCCCCCCCCCGGAATGGACAATTCCAAATTTTCGATTTTTTTCCTTTCTAAATACTTCAAGTCCTACCGACCTACCAATTTTCATCGTTCTACAACAATCGATAGTGCTCCATATAATTTATAAGAATTTTTAAGAATGTGGGTGGATGCCACGCCCCCTGAATGCAAAATTCCAATTTTTCAATTTTTTCTTTCTTAGTACTTTAGCCCTACCGACCTACCAATTTTCATCGTTCTACAACAATCGGAAATGCTCCATATAATTTATAAGAGTTTTTAAAAAAGTGGGTGGATGCCACGCCCCCTGAATAGAAAATTGCAGATTTTCGATTTTTTTCTTTATTGTATGATGTAGTTATATTTACATACCTTATTAAATGTATATAAAGTAAGCAGGACACTTTTGGAAATTCATGTTAAAAACTATCCTATCATTAGTTGCTACTTAATTGCGAATTATAGGTAGGTGCACAAATAAAAATTAATTGCTTTTTTGGTTTAAGCATAGTTTACAGTTACAATCAAAATTTTCAAAACGATTTTCCACCTATTCTGCGCACCAAGTTGAATGATATTCAAGGCGAAAAACGTTTGCTTTGGCCTAAACCACCCATTGAGTCATTAATTTACCCTTAATTGACAAGCTATAGGCCTAAAAATGGAAAATAGTTATTTTTGGATGCGAAAACCATTTGCATGCAAATAATGCCTTGAGGTGAATATATTTTTTTTTTCGGAAGTATAAATCGACCATCAAAAAAAAAAAATATTTTATTCACCACACTTTTTTTCGCATGCAAATCAATTGCCGGTCCATTGTTTTGCATGACATTCCATGACAGCATAGTTTTTTTTTTTGCGTGAAACTGTAAACCAATCATGCAAACAATTAATTTTACATTTCACCTCAATTATTTTTGACATGCGAGAATATTTGCATAGATTTTTTTTTGCGCACGGGAACTGTAAACTAGGCTTTAAGAAAAAATGGGTGTCCTGATGCTAACTTCATATGAACTTGGCAGGACAACTTTCTCAAAAATAAAGATAATCGAGCTAAAAAAAAGTTTATTATTGAGAACTAATTAATTGCGAATTAGTTACGCAAAAAAAAATTTATTACATTTTTGGTTGGCGGAAAAATGGGTGTCCTGCTAGCTTCATATGAACTTGGCAGGGCACAAATTTTTCGCAAACCTAAAACGCAATACAAATTTTTTTGCGTAGGTAACTAATTCGCAATTATAATTAGTACTCAACAACCAAATTTTTTCAGCTCGATTATCTCCATTTTTGAGAAAGTTGTCCTGCAAAGTTCATATGAAGTTAGCAGGACACCCATTTTTTCGCAAACCTAAAACGCAATACAAATTTTTTTGGCGTAACTAATTCCTAATTAATTAGTTCTCAAAATCATTTTTTTTTTAATCGTTTGTACAAATTTTTGAGAAAGTTGTCCTGCTAAGTTCATATGAAGTTAGCTAGCAGGACACCCATTTTTTCACAAACCAAAAAAGCAATTCATTTTTTTTGGATAACTAATTCGCAATTAAGTAGCAACTAATGATAGGATAGTTTTAAACATGAATTTCCAAAAGTGTCCTGCTTACTTTATATACATCCTTATTAAGGCATTTATGTATCTACTATCACCTAACGGCTTTCCAGCGGGCACCACTTGGAAGTGACGATGCAATTTTGTTCTACCTAATAAAAGTGAATAAATTTGATTTTAATTATTTTTGTTTATTTGCAAATTACTTTGAATGATTTATTACTAAAATTATAAGGAAAATTTTTCCGATTGCATTGGTCTTTTCAAATTCTTAAGAAATAATTCTTTTTATTATTCTTGGTATTATAGATGGAAAACCCTATTTTGAGTGCTCTGGCAGTCTCATCAATTCTAGATACGTTCTCACTACAGCTCAATGTATTGTCGGGAAAAATCTGTAAGTTATAGACTTTGTATTTTTGACTAAACCTTTTTTTTTTATAAAAATAAATTGACAATACCCGTTTATGTACCTATGCCAAGTACAAGTATTCGCCTGGGAGAGTATGATATCAGTCATGACGGTCCAGATTGCATCGGAACTGATTGTGATGATCCAGTCATTGATGTTGGCGTGGAAGAAACTATAGTTCATCCAAACTTCAATAAGAAGAGTATCCAAAGGCATAATGACATTGCTTTGATTCGATTGAAAAATAATATTCGATTTTCCTCATTTGTTGCCCCAGTTTGTATGCCATGGGTATTACAACTCAATCGCACTGAAGTTGGAAAAAAATTGGTAGCTGCTGGATGGGGTAGAACACTGGCTGGTACTATATTTAAATACAAATCAACTACATTATTTCTTTTACGAGTCTAATTTTGTGTTTTACTTTGTTCCAGATTAGAGCAGTGATATTAAAAAAAAAATATCTCTTCCAGTTAGGCCTACCAGACGTCCTCTTTTTACCGGACAAGTCCTCTTTTTGAACAGAAAATATCCGTCCTCTTTCTTTTTTGAAAACATTGCATTTTGTCCTCTTTTCTATTTTCTTGACGCATGAAAAAGTATTTCAACAAATTTACTTTGTATTATTATTATTGGCTGCCTGAATGCAGCCATAATTGTAATAGTTTGAACCTGGAACGTATCATGATTAATATTTAACGAAAGAATGACTGAACGATTAGGTTTTTTTTTGTTTGACATTTCATGTGCATACCGTTAAAAGAGTTCCTAAAAGCAAATAAAAACAAACCACATTCAAGTGACGCGAAATAAATTTATATTAAAATGCCTAAACGAAAGTGTATATTCAATGATGAATTAAAAGAAATATATCCAATGTTTTCACAAAAGGATGAAAAAAACAATCATCTTGTGTTTTGTCCCTGCTGCAATTCTTCATTTTCTATTGCAAACAAAGGAAAATCAGACTTGGACCAACATTTACAAACCGAAAAGCATAGAAAGGCAATACGAAGTGCAAGCACTAGTTCTTCAAATAAGTTCGCAGAATTTTTCACTCCAAAGTTCACAAAACTTGATGATCAAGTTTCTGCAGCAGAGGGTACATTAGCTTACCACACTATAGCTCATCATTTCAGCTTTAGATCTACTGACTGCAGCCACAAGCTTTTGAGATTTATTTTGCCGGATTCCAAAATAGCCAAGCATATTTCTTGTGCACGCACTAAAACAGAAGCTATAATCCGAAATGTATTGGCCCCATTATCCATATCAAATATATTAGAGGACATAGAGAAGACTTGCTATTTATCTATTTCAACTGACGCCAGTAACCACGGAAATCAAAAACTTTTCCCAATTTTGTTGCAGTATTTCAATGCGGATACAGGAATCAATGTTAAAGTTATTGATTTGAAAACAACAAAAGACGAAACATCGGATACTATATCAGGATTATTGTTAAGTATTTTAGAAAAATATAAACTTACAAGTAAATGTATAGCTATGTCCGGAGATAATTGCAACACGAATTTTGGCGGATATAAACGGGCAGGAAAAAATAATGTATATTTTAAATTAAAATCAAATGGTCTTCCCAACTTAATAGGAGTTGGGTGCCCTGCTCATATACTACATAATAATATTCAATATGGATTTGACGGGCTTCCCATAGATATGGAGAGCCTTATAATGAAAATTTATAACCATTTTTCTATATATACTGTTCGCACTGAAAAATTAAAAGAATTTTGCCAATATGTCGATATTGAATATAAAAATTTGCTCACTCACTCAAAAACTCGTTGGTTATCATTGTACCCAGCCGTTGAGCGAGTTTTAAAATTGTTTGAAGGCCTTAAATCGTACTTCTTGTCAATTGACAATCCACCATTTCTGCTTAAATTTTTTTTTAAAAGTAGTATCAATGAAGCTTATCTGTGGTTCTTGCACTCCTTAATGTTTGTCTATAGTACACAAATAGCTGCCATGGAAAAGGAAACTAATTCTATCATGGAAACGTTAGAGTGTATTAAAATCATTGAAAATACTCTGAATGAAAGAATTAATGAAAACTATATTCCCATGAGTGTGAAAGAAATTTTTAAAAAGTGTACTGAAGAAGGCCAAATAAACGAAGTCACTGCCATGACCAATAACTTCCTACAAGTTTACAAAAGATCTTTAGATTATTTAGAAAAATGGTCGGCATCACTTACAGAATTTCAATGTTTCAAATGGATGTTTTTAAAAACAACTCTTAACTGGAAGGATTTGGAGGACGGATTAACATATTTACAAACAAAATTAATTAAAATAAATGAGCCTAAGCTGTTTGACCAGTTTTGTAACTTAAAAACCTTCGTTCAGAATAATTTGCAGAGTAAAGAATTTCAAGAACTTAAAGTTTATCAAAGATGGCAAGAATATTTTAAGGCTCATTCCAATTCTGAACATTACAGTGAACTTTTAGTAATATGTCAGTTTGTTTTTGCTATACCAGCTCATAATGCTAATGTCGAAAGAATTTTTTCACTCATATCTAGTCAATGGACTGATGAAAGAAATCAACTCAGTGTCGAAGTAGTTAAAGCTATAATTCAGTGTAAACATAATTTCAAAAATATATCATGCCCCCAATTTTATGAATATTTGTTAGAAAAACCTTCATTATTAAGAAACATTTCATCAAATGAAAAATATATTTTAAGTTCTGAAGATTAATAACATGTACCTACCTAGTTCCTACTGGTTCTTAAATTTTTGTTTTGTAATGTTTAAGTTGTTTTTCGAATATGGTTCATACTTTTAGATTTTTAAGACTTATTTTATAACATTTTTTTTGCAATAACACAAAAGCTTTCGAAATCAAAAAATAGTTTTTTCTTTGTTGACGGGTAATGATTTTTCTTTTGAACTGTCCTCTTTTTAGAAGTTGAAGATCTGGTCACCCTACTTCCAGTACACGACCAAGATGGATGTCAAGATATATACGGAACAACTCAATTATTTTTGTTGGACTCACAACTTTGTGCTGGCTTTTAAGGATAAATGGACGCTCGAGGGCATGGCTTCTCTTCAACGAGGATGTTTTTTTATTAATACACCCAACGTTTATACACATGTAGCTGGGTTTGAACACTGGATTGTAGCAAATTTGAAGGAATAACTCTATTGAATTTTGTTTTATTTCATATTTTTGATTCTATTTTCTAATTACGCTTCAATCAATAAGAATAAATAGATCATAATTTGATAGTTCAATGGCAAATTTCAAAGTGAAAGTTTAAATTCTACTTTTGGTTTAAACTAAAGTCCAACAATTCATTCGTTTCCACAGTGTTCGTTTAATCATTGAACTGAGTTAATTTTGTAGTTTAACTTGAACTACAGTATTGTGCGTTCTGCGTTGTGCCGTTTTAACCTCAGTTCAACATGCATTAGATAGAGCAACGAAACTCAAGTATTCTCAACTCTGAATTGGCAACTACTATTACGTAATGCTGTTCATTTCGCACGTGTGCGTGCAAGAATCTTTATTAGCAGGGCAACCAAAAATATAAAAAAAAAATAAAATTTGGTGGCGCAACAGCTCGTGGTGAACCAGGGCCTAGTGACTTACAACCAGTGTTGTCACTTACAGTTTTAAAAAAGTGGTAGATAAGTCTAAAAAATGGTGGCAGATCCAGATTTTTAGTGGTAGATTTTAATGTCCTAAAATTAAATAAGGAAAAATATTTTTGTTTTTAAGTTTTATTTTAGTCAAAGAGAACCATTTTATTCATCGAAGTTTGTGGGTGATTCTACAAAAAGTGGAAGAAAATGAAGATATTTTCGACATAACATTTTTGGAAGCAAATTGACTATCTCTAGTTGATTTAGAGCTTCCTTCCAATGAAAGCGGCCAGTCAGAAAAATACAAAACAGCATTTTTTGACAACATGTGTTTAGAGGACTAAGATTTTTTTTTTATTTTAAGTCAATTTTTAAGAAAATCGTACCCCTCGCCTAATGGGAGATATTATAAAGTCACCTGTATAAATATTCTTTTAAAAATCTAACCACTTTGATGAGAGCAAGTTTACAGTAACAATTAATATTTACAAGGAAAAGTAGCATTATCTGATCTCTTGATAGACAGTTAGCCGTTAAACTGCAAGGGGACTGTGGCCAGGAGACTGAGTATTTTCATAGTTTTTGCGCCAAAAACATAGTTACGCACTGTCCGAAAAAATAAAAAATTATATTATTTAGCCAATATAATTATGCTTAAAAATATACCTACTTATAGAGACATTTATCCTGTAAATACTCATCAAAAGACTGAGAAACTGAACGGACAGTCCATGACCTGTAGCACAAATGAAATAGCAAATGGACGTGAGACACATATACCGTTTTATTTTCACCAGACTTAATGCTTCACGCTGCCAAATCTGAAACTTCGATAGTTTTCAAAGTTAAAGATATTTTTGCCTGTACAAAGTTCAATAAAATTTTTTTTAATAAAATGATGTACTAAAAATATTTTTGGATCATAAAAAGATTTCTTATTCTATAATTGAGGGTTTATTTTGGTTTAAGAACTAAAATAAAGGAACTTCAATAATTTATCCTTTTGAAAACGGGCAGGGGGCAGGGGACTAAGAATCAGACACTTTGAAGAATTTTTTGAGTAAAGAAAATATATCAGATCTTAATAATTTTGTCTGGGATATCAATAAGAATTATAATTATAAAAATATATATGTAGCTTTTAAAAATTTTAATATAATCAATAGATTTAGGGGCAAGAGAACGATTACTTAGGCGCCAAGAAATGATAATGGATTTTTGTAGAACAGCTCAATGCAAGCATTTTTTACTATTGGAGTGGGGGTCTATCTCACCTCGTTTGGGAGGGAGGGGCAATTTTATAAGAAAAGTACCAAAAATGTAAACAAAATATTAAAAATTAACGGTAATACTTACATACAATTAAGTAGAATACCTTAAAGCCAATAATCAGTTTTTGAATGAAGTGAAATCTGTGCCTACGTTCTGTAATTCTCGCATCGAAAAAAACTGGTCGAGAAACGATGAAAACTGAAACAAAATGCATGAGTTTTGTTCCATTTTTCAATCATGTTTTTTGCATAAAATTTTTAAGCAAGTTGACAAAGAATATTTTATTTATTAGTTAATAAACATAAATGTTGACACCTATTTGATAAGATCAAAGAAAAACAATTTTTAGTAACTTTTGTTCTATTCTTTCTGAATCTATTTCTTCACTGAAGTTTTGAATGTGTTGATCAAAATTCAATCCAAAAAACATATCAGGAAAGCGTATTATGAATTGCTCTAGGGCACAGCGCACACGTTGCGTTGTCTCAGGGTAGCCTAGAAGTTTCCCCCTTTTCAGATATTTTGTAAACAAAGTTGTAGGACACAAGCTTTGAAAAAAATCTACTAGATTTCTATTTCTAAAAGAAATCAGTTCTAAATGATTCCAATGGCTGCATTTAGGTAAGTACATAGGGACAAAAACTCACAGGAATTTTTTTCTATTGAAAAATTTTGAGATTTTTTTCATGAATGATCGGATTATCTTTGAATTTCAAATTTTAATTGTTATGCATGAGCAAAAAGTGGTACAATTTTCGACTTCAGTGGTAGAAGCGGTAGATTATCAAAATCTTGGAAAAAAGTGGTAGATCTACCACAATTGTGTTAAAATGACAACACTGCTTACAACTCTAAACCATTCCTGTGACCTGTGTGATGTGTGCGAGTTGTTGGCAGGAATGGAGTGGACCTACAATTTTTCCCGAGTCCGAACGGCTAGATGAGATG
Organism: Dasysyrphus tricinctus; assembly: GCA_963921185.1. Lineage (NCBI taxonomy): Eukaryota > Metazoa > Arthropoda > Insecta > Diptera > Syrphidae > Dasysyrphus > Dasysyrphus tricinctus. Next base: position 247,651,869 of record OY992530.1, read on the forward strand.
CTGTTATTCATGACGAGTATACTCTTGGAGGATTTTTCAGTTTCTCGCAAGAGACAGTACGGTTCTGTTTTTAGGTGGCAGCGGCTGGGAATCAAACCCAGACCTTCGGCATGACAGTTCAACGCACTAACCCATATGCCACGAGGTACTGCATTTAAAATGCTTATTTTTCATAAAAAATCATAAAATTTTCAATAATAAACTTGGCCAAAAATGCAACCTGAATAGTGTACGTTGTTCATATATTTTATTTTATAATATAAAAAATATACTTAACCTGAGGGTCATGGGCATCCGCAGGATTTTTGCTAGGGAGGGGCAGAAGTAAAATGTACCTACCTTTAAGAAATTGAAATTCTAAATAAGTCATTGTTGCAAAAAAAAAATAATGGCATATAATTAACAGGCACCCGTTAGATATATAAAAATATTATTTATTTATCTAAATATTTTTTTTTTTAACCTTAGACCTATACTCAAACTCAAACTCAACCTTTAAACGAGTGTAAAAAACGCCGCGGTTACCTCAGCTTCTTAGTACCATCATATAATAAGCCGAAGTGGGTGCAGAGTGACGGACGTGTTCCGCTCGCTGCTCCCATAGGTCAGTTTCACTTTCAGCATACGCATGGGTTCGTGATATATTTGTTCCTGTTACTAATTTAGTTTTTGAGTTGCAATTCAAATTTGTGAAATGGAAAATTAAATTAGCCATTCAGGGAATCGAGACGATATGGTGGAGCAATAGCTAAGTGCTAAAAAGTCGACGATGAAAAATAGCGTATATTCAAATTTTAATGTGCAAAAAGTATGATTTGCTCTGCGCCAGTGTGTTTTATATGCTATTACTTTCACGTAATTTGACTAATGTCAGAATTTTTTACAATAAAACATTTGAAGTTTTTGTTTCAGGAATTCTAAAGAGGATGTTTTAAAGTCTAGGAAAAATGTTTCTTAAGATTTTAATTTGTTTACTATTTTACATATATTTCTTAGATGATATGTTTTCAGGACAGGCGAATTGCGACTAATTGTTTTCATTGCAAATTAAAAATAATGCAAGCTCTTATTAGCCCTGTTTTTTAGTGCATTTTTATCTTCGCTTAAAAAAAAAGTTGCATGTTAAATACAACAACAATACGGAGTTATACCAAATTGTTGTTGTATTTAACATGCTACTTATTTGTAAGCGAAGATAAAAATGCACTAAAAAACAGGGCTATTTTGTTTTTTCTTAAAACAATAATCGTGATCATTCTTAGAGTTCGGCAGAAAAAAACTAAATAATCATACTTTAATTTTTATTAACATAGCTGGGTCCAGTGGACCCACGACTATAGAAGTGAACATAATTTTCACGTCTGCAGTTAAGGGTTAATTAATAAGCAAAATGGATTGGGTACGATATGTCGACTTTTTAAATATCGACTCCGTAATATCGACTTTTAAAATCTCGACAAAAATAATTTCGACTGGTTAAAATGGTTAAAAGACCGACAGATCAAAATATAGACACAAATTTAACCGACTTTTTAAAATGTCGATTTTTCAAAATGTCGACAGTGATCGAGATTAATTGAATCGAGACTTCAACAGTGAGATTTCAAAATGTTTATATTTTAATAAGTCGGTGAAAACAAAGTCGGTGTTTCAACTTACAGAAAAGTCGATAAAAGTCGACATTTTTTTTTTCTCGGTCATTCGTACGTAACCCGACAAAAACTTATAAAATAGACTTACAAAATAAGACCTTGTATGAAATATTGGATTTACTCTTTTTCTCGCAAGAGAAGTTTTAGCCTTCTTGGTGCTTCCGTAGAAAATCTGTCCAGCACACTTTTTTCAAATGCTCTTGCGGCTTGAGTAGATAACCGATAACATAATAATTTCATGAGAGGTAGAAAAACATTTTTTTGTTGAATATTCGATTATTGAGTGCCAAAAATTGAATTGCATTAGTGGTAGGCTGGTAGGATACTTACATACTTTCTATCCATTTTTTATTCTAAAAATTGAACCAGATCGTAGTCCTGGACATTAAAATAAAATGAATGTACACAACAAAAGTAAAGGCTTGACATTCTAGGGGGGGCAAATGCCCCCTCTGACCCCCCCTGCGGGTGCCCATGCTGAGGGTATTTTGATTACAAATTTCAGTTTTTTATTGAATAAACTCCAATTAATATCTAATTCATTGAAATATTTATCTTGACTGTCGCATTCAGTAGCATGAGATTTGGCAACTTCCTCTTTTTCATTTGAGGTATTTATTTCACTTATATAAATGTAAGCTTTTTTTGAATTTAAGTAGGAAGTCCGGATTCCATTCCCATCGGACTTTCAATTCAATTCAGTTTAATTTTTATTTGTTCATCTTCAATTTGTTAACATAAATCTTAATGAAACTAACAATAAAGATCTGAGCCTAATATACACTCCTCGTCAACTGAATACGCACAAACATTTTTGAATATATTTTATCCCTTTTTTCCAAACAGTGATGGTTATTATGCCATCTGTTGATGGTAAAAATTTTCGTAACATATATATAACAGAATTTCAAAGTTTTATCCAAAAACAACCGTGAGTTTTTCCTTCAACCACTTCCAAAGTGTAACTTATGCAAAGTAGAAGTTTTTTTTTGAGTCAACTGAATAGGTACAAAAATTAAAATTGGTATTGGAATGGAATAAAACAAGTTTTTGTTTAAGTTTAGTAGTGGGTACTTCCACCTTTATTTTTAATTACTTCGTAAATTCGATCCGGCATGGAATCGTATAGCTTTTTAATGTAATTTAACGAAATTTCGCTCCACGCTAATTTGATTGCAGAAATTAAGGTTTCTTTGTCTTCGAACTGACGACCACCCTCATAAACTTTGCGTACTAACCATCCCCAGACATTTTCTATGATGTTTAGATCAGCTGAGTACGGCGGCCATTGAAGCAACTGCACTTGTTGCTCCCCTATCCATGTTTTTATTATGCGCGCTGAGTGAATAGGCGCATTATCATGTTGGTAGGTCCAGTTTATGGGTCCAAAGATGTTAGAAAATTTAGGAAAATTTCTTTCCAAAATTACTTTATACCCAGCTGCTGTCATTCTTGATGTTACAACCTCGAGCTCAACTGTTCCATAATAACTGACTGCTCCCCATATCATGACACCTCCTTCACGACTATGATGGCGCTTTAAAAATCTTTTTTCTTTTCTTAAGTCGTGAAAATAGAAGTTGAACCCATCAGGGCCATCGAAATTAAACTTTTTTTCATCTGAAAAAACCACGTGATACCATTCTTTTTTCCAACTCATGTGAAGTCTTGAAAAATCTAATCGCAACATTTTCCGTCTCTCGTCAAGTGGTGGTTTTTTCTTAAGTTTCATTCGTTTAAGATGGCTTGAGTTGTTGATTACTCTTAATACTGTTGAGCAACTTGCGTTTACGCCGACTTTTTGTTTTATTTTTGCCACAGAATCAGAAGAATTTGATGCATATCTTAAAATTCTTCGTCTCTCAGCTGCTGTTGTTGCTGTTTTCTTACCTCCCTTCATGTTTTTGCCGTATGCATCTTTATTTTTCAAGTAAGAATAAACTACATTAAAACTTCGGCCAACTTTATCAGCTATTGCACGTCCAGTTAGGCCTTGGTCTCTAAGTAAATCGATTTTAGCTTTTTCAACACTGTTAAGACACGTAGATCTACCCATTTTTCTTAAAATTTGAAATCAAGAATTAAATTTTACTGAAAACACTAAAATCGTTAATTTAAACTGTCAAGCACTCCAAAAAACTTATAAACAACGAAGAAAATGGCGTTGTACCTATTCAGTTGACTAAAAAAAAACTCCTACTTTGCATATAAAACACTTTGCAAGTGGTTGAAGAAAAACTCACGGTTGTTTTTGGATAATTCTTTCGGAATTATCTGCTTAACATCTTAAGGGAATAGTTAGCATCAACAGATGGCATAATAACCATCACTGTTTGGAAAAAATGGATAAAGTATATTAAAAAATGTTTGTGCGTATTCAGTTGACGAGGAGTGTATGTAGATTATTATAAATAATAATAATCTAGAACTATTTCATATTGGAGCTTGGACTGAACCAATCCAAAGTAAATGGTTTCAAGAAGTTTACGAGAACAGAGTTTTCTTAAGTGGTACATTTTTATATGTGGCAGATTGTAAATATTTCTTAATGGACGAAGTATGAGCTTTCCAATTCATATTACTATCAATGGTTAAGCCAACATTTTCAATAAGGAAACAGTTTGATGAACAGCCTAATTCAGTTTTAAAAGTTATATTGAAAGCCAATGATGCAGAACAAGTATATAAGAACTTAACGCGGTATTTTTGGAATCACACACAGCCAAGACCGTAGCCAGGGGGGGATCGCAGGGGTTTCTGATTCCCTTAAGTCTTGGCAAAAACGAACAAAAGTTTAAAGAAGAAAACTTAAATTTTTAAAAAATTTTGGATCGTGACAATTTAAAGTTTAAAGACTGAATGCATGATATGGTTGACAAAATGCCATGCATAACATGATTCACATACACAAGCTTATTAAAATTTTCGCGACTCTAACGGTTTTAACATGCACACCGGAAAGAACTTTTCCGACAGTGAAACGTCTTAAAATTGACCTAAGAGATTTTACCGATGAAGATAAACTTTTAGGGTTGCAGTAAATGTCAGTTCATCGACAAATTGAGTCTAACACTGAGGCAGTTATCATATGGGAGGAATCTATTTGTCATAGGAGTGAGTTTTGCGGAAACAATTAAATGTTTGACGATAAAGCATAGTTTACAGTCCCCATGCAAAAGAAAAATCAAATTATTCAAAACAATTTTGCACCTATTCTGTGCTTAATTTTATATAATATTTTAGGCACAAAATGTTTGCCTTTGCATAAGCTACCTATTGTGTCATTAATTAACCTCTATTAATAAATTATAGGCTTAAAAATGGAAAAAAATAAGTTTTGGGTGCAAAAACAATTTGCATGCAAACAATGCTGTGAGGTGAATATATTTTTTTTCGGGAGCGTAAATATTTGATATTCACCACTTTATCTCACGCGAAACAATTTCCCAATTCTTTTGCAGTTCTATGACGCCAATGGTTCCTTTGAGCATGAAACTGTTAACCAATCAAACAAAAGAGTAATTTTGTACTTCACCTCAATCATTTTTGGCATGCCAAAATATTTGCATAGATTTTCGCACAGGAACTGTAAGCTAGGCTTTGTATTTTGCTTTACTATTTAAAAAAAAAAACGTTTACAGCACAGACATTTTTTCTTTTAATACATTTTTTTTTTCACCACCAAGCGTTTTCTTTTCTTTACTCAAAAGAGCCGTTTACTTAGCTTAAATGGTGAAATATTTTTTCGAAAAAGTATTTCCCCCCCCCCTCCCCCGACATAATTATCTGGCTACGGCCTTGCACACAGCTATGTTGAATTCGTTAATGAGGATCAATTTGAAGTAAAGGTAAGTTAAAAAACATTATTTTAGTTTTTTCGCTAATGACAATTTTATAAACTTCTAGCCAATGTCTTATAGCATCTAAGTCATGATTTATGTCAGCAACCAAGTTCAAAACAGATAAGCTGGAATAGGCACAGGCTATATCATCAGCAAAACCAGTAATATTGCCTTTCAGATTCATACTTAATATAGAGCTAATATAAATCAGAAAAAATACTAGGCCCAAGACAGAGCCTTGGGGCACTCCAACATTTATATAAAGACTTTCACTTAACTTTTCACCAATTTTCGTCTTTAGTTTTCTACCCTGAAGAAATGATGAGAACCATTTCAAAATAAAACCCCTGAATCTGACTTTTCTAATTTTGTTAACATAGTATTATGGTGTATGGTATCAAAAGTTTTTTTTATATCGATAAATAATGCTGCAGTAGGTTTTTTAAAGTTCATACTTTCATAGATGTGTGTACAAAAGTTTAGCAGTGAGCATCTTCAGTCGATTTACCCGCTCTAAATCCAAATCGATTTGAACTAAAAACGACATACTTTCAAGATAGGTTATGGTACCGATTATGAATTGCGATTCGCCGAGTCGAAAGTTCGAATGTGACTATGTGGAATTACCGTTTGTGAATCGACTGAATTAAGTCCACGTTAACTGGCTAAAATTTGAATGTCACACAATACCTTAAGCGAACGTGCGTCATCGTCTATCGTTGATGTCGAATTCAAAGTATTGGTGACTTCGAACAAAATCGAAGTTTTTATTTTTGAAAAGTCGAACGTTGGAGTTGAGTCGAACGTTAGACTCGGCGAATAGCAAGTCATAATAAGGCCCTATAATAACTTTACTTTTCACAACTTTCTCAAAGATTTAAGAACAAACTGGTAGGAGAGAAATACATATGTCTATAATTCTTGATACACTTTCTATCACCTTTTTTTATATATGGGAATAACCTCAGCCATTTTAAAATTAGTTGGGAATTGACCATGAAAAATACTCTTATTAAATACATGTGTTAAAACATCAGCTTCTGGAATCAAACGTTTCTAAACTCTGCACAACATGACCATTTAGGCTAGTCGCGCACATGCAACTTTCAGTTTCGCAACTGTTTGGTTGCAAAAATGAATCCTATTGACTCATATGGGACAGCGCGCACATACAGAAACTATTCAGTCGTCGATTCGAGCAACTTTTCAGTTTGTGTTTTGCCACAAACTGGACGATTGCCTGAAATCGGTTTTTCAATTTGTGTCATAAAGAATAATATGTAACTGCGCGCACATTCAACCAAATAGTTGCAGATATTTTACCACATCGTTGAATTTTGTTCTTTCCAAAGTGACTTATGTTCTCTGTGCGAAAGAGAACAAATTTATCTTTTCTTTTATTTGCTGAGCAAAAGAATAGGACAAAGGCGATAATATTTTTCTTTGTATGTATGGGGTAGAAAATTTTAATAAACATTGTCGGTGTGTTGGTTAGGTTCGTTGCGATTGCTTGTGGAGTTGCTCATGTGCGCGCTCATCGGTCAACTTGTGAGTTGTGACTAAACTGTTTTGTTGCAGTAGCAGTTGCATGTGCGCGACTATGCTCTATCCAACAAAAATTGTCAGTAACCCCTTGAACAGAATGAACGTAGCTGCAGCTGGTAGCAAGAGTTGAATTTAGTTTAACTTCTGCTACACCATACATTCCTTGCTACATTTACAGCTTCTCATTGTGGCACTGTATACTATTTTTGTATCTTTCTATTTTGACAGTGCTACACGCGACAACTACAGCTACACCATTCTGTTCGGCCAGTAAAGGGAAGATAGGACGTTTGCCTCTCAGTCTGGTTGCATTGGCTTGCATACATCTGTCTCAACTTAAAGCTCTCACAGGGTTTCCGTACTTTGAATTATAAATTGCCACAAATCGAAGAACAATGTGCATATGGTTACCATTGATACCATTTCAAACATATTAAAAAAAAGATCCATTTATCTATTTTTACCACAGCACACCTTTTTAAATGAATTTGATCACGTAACGCTTTGTGAATGTTTTAAAACTTAGCGCAAATAACTTTTTTCTTCTTAAAGACTAAAATCATACAAATTTTAAGTGGATTTTATAGCTTTATTCAAATATACAAACAAAGAATAAGGGGACAGTCAAAACGACAACACTTTTGGCTCTCATCTTTATAAATATTGTTCTCAAAAGCTTCAAAACTGAAAGTTCTTTCATAAAAACCACTGAAAAAGCTCTTTCGTACTGTTGCAACATGGCAAATGCAACTCTGTTGGAATTTGAATTTTTTATTTTATTTCACACAGCGAAGGTAGAAGCGAAAGCGAGTATTCGATCAGAATGCTTTTGTTTGGCATTGAAAGACGACGGTCATGTTGGAGCGTACGAAATGTTGCAAGGAGTTGCAACAACAATTCCTGAATGTTTATCAGTGGTTTAGTATCTTTTTCAGTGGCAGGTTTGTTATTTGAGTGTTGTGATGGTATACACTGGCGCCACTGTTTTGAAAAAAGCTCGCCCATAAGCCCTGTACTGACAATTTTTGCTGGATAGACTATAGCCTTAGGGTCTTAAAAAATTTATCGAAAGCCAGAGAGGGATCAGAGATCAGACTCACTATAGACTTCTAACCAGTTCTCTTGAATCAAACTCGAATTAAGTACATACAAATTTTTTCTATAGTCTATCCAGCAAAAATTGTCAGTACAGGGCTTATGGGCGAGCTTGCTTATGGGCGAGCTTTTTTCAAAACAGTGGCGCCAGTGTATACCATCACAACACTCAAATAACAAACCTGCAACTGAAAAAAATACTAAACCACTGATACACATACAGGAATTGAAGTTGCAACTCCTTGAAACATTTCGTACGCTCCAACATGACCGTCGTCTTTCAATGCCAAAAGCATTCTGATCGTATACTCGCTTTCGCTTCTACCTTCGCTGTGTGAAATAAAACAAAAAATTCAAATTCCAACAGAGTTGCCTTTGCCATGTTGCAACAGTACGAAAGAGCTTTTTCAGTGGTCTTTATGAAAGAACTTTCAGTTTTGAAGCTTTTGAGAACAATATTTATAAAGGTGAGAGCCAAAAGTGTTGTCGTTTTATTGTCCCCTTATTATTTGTTTGTGTATTTGAATAAAGCTATAAAATGCACTTAAAATTTGTACGATTTTAGTCTTTAAGAAGAAAAAAGTTATTTGCGCTAAGTTTTGAAACATTCACAAAGCGTTACGTGATCAAATTCATTTAAAAAGGTGTGGTGTGGTAAAAAAAAGATAAATGGATCTTTTTTTAATATGTTTGAAATGGTATCAATGGTAACCATATGCACATTGTTCTTCGATTTGTGGCAATTTATAATTCAAAGTACGGAAACCCTGTGAGAGCTTTAAGTTGAGACAGATGTATGCAAGCCAATGCAACCAGACTGAGAGGCAAACGTCCTATCTTCCCTTTACTGACAATTTTTGTTGGATAGAGCATAGTAATAGCCGTAAAAGGAACTTGGTTTAACGTGTGGCTTTTTTTATGTGTAAAACGTCAAAAAATAGGCAGGGGGTCAATTCTCGATCTGTGAAACTGTGAAATGAAAACAAAATTTATCATTTCAGTTTTCACAGAGTTTTATCATTTTATCACTTCACAAACTCGCGCAGGGCTATAAAACTCGCGATAATAAAACGCGTCTATTACTGTTAAATAGTATTTAAGTGATGTTGCATTGTCGCGGATGGATTAACCCCCTCTTTGCGTAAGACCAAAATACTTGCAAGTTGAGCTTCAGCAACATGTTTTATTTCTGCTCATAACTCATCTGGGAAAATAGCAAGTTTTTGTCAAGTTTAATCAGGACCCTTGAAAGGCTTTGGTATAGGGAAGGAAAACTTGTCAAATACTCGTGAGGGCCTCGCTGGTAAAAACTTGTTGGATAAGGCCTTGGAAAGGCTTTGGTAGGGGAAATCTAGACAAGAAAAACTTGTCAAATACTCGGGAGGTCCTCGCTAGTAAAAACTTGTCGGGTAAGCCTTGTTACCCCATCACAAATACCCCATATATGATAAAAAAAAAAAATATTAAATACCCAACAAACAATAGTAAGAAACAATTTAAGTGTGTACATTGGCGTGCACGTAATGATAAACTATTCCAAAGCCAATTTTCTTCCTCCCGTATCTCCTGTGTTTCTGCAGTAAACCTATCCATTTTTTATTTGTCCTGACTAAGTGGTGTAACAACTAAACAAGGAAACAAAAGAAACTGACATAGTTCCGTTATTTTTAGTTAGTTAGTGACGAGATTAGACAATTAATTTAAACAATTTTACTTCAAAAACGTGAAAATTAAGGACTTATAAGGGACTTGTAGCTGGGTTAATTTTTAAAAGTTTTCATCCAATATTCTTGTTCTATACCTGAGCGCAGTTTGACAATATGAGGCCAGTGAGGACCAGTGGTTGGTATCGTTCAGAATATGCTTTATATCTTCTATGTGTATTACGTCCACTCCAAAGTGATTCCGTCTTATTTCCTTTAAAATCGGACAGGAGCCGAGAAAATGAATCACATCTTCATATTCCCTTGTGTTGCAAAGACTGCAGTGTATTGGAAGGTCATCTCGATGAGGCATCCAATTAAGTTTGATTAGTTCTACTCGTATGCGGATTACTATTGATATTTGGGCAGTACTGAGGTTAGAGGTTAGGTAGTTTATTTGCTGGTGATTGAGTTGCCTATACAATGCGCGTGCACTTGAAGTTTCAGCCTTAGCAATACTTTCCTTCCTTAGTTCCTTTTCCACATCCCATATAAATTTTTGTGTAAGTGCTTTCCACTGAGCAACATTAGTTTCATCTAGGTCTAGACTTATATTGAACCTCGTGGCGATGTTTTCCCAGTCTTTGAAAAAGAGTGTTTTTGTTCTTACAGCTTTTCGAACTAAAATTTTTGTAAGTCGTGTGTCATCTGCTTCAGTTAAGACCTTTGTGATGTAGTTCATGTTCAGCTTGAGTGTAAACACAAAAAGTGGTGGTATGCCACTTTCAATTTGCAGCAAATAGTTCGGTGTAGTTGATGGGAGATGGAATAACTTTTTTAAAAAGATGCGCAGTAGTTTTTCCACCTCGTCGTAGAATTTTCCTCCCCATACTTGTGCACCATAGCACATAACTGATCGCATGACAGCTTCAAAAACTCTGATTTTTGACGGTACTTCTACCTTCGCATTGGCCATTAAATTTTTCCACGTGGAGTTTATAGCTTTTTTTGCCTCCGATAGTTTTATTGCAAAATGTTTCTTCAGGGAAAGATTGTGGCTTAAGGTAATTCCAAGATACTTGTACTCTCTGACGACTTCCAAGTCATCCACACCATACTTCCATTTTTCGGCACTCGCAAAGCGACCGGTTCCATTCCTGAAGATAAGAACTTTTGATTTTGCTGTATTGATTTGCAAGCAGTTTAATTTGCAATAATTTTCCAACTTATTTATCATAAGCTGCAAGGAGCTTGGTGATTCAGCTAGGATCACAAGATCATCCGCAAAAAGCAAAGTAGTAATTCTAACTCCTTCAACCTCAATTCCAGCCGGTAACATTGCAGTAATGTCATCCAGAAATAGGGAAAATATCAAAGGACTCAGAAGACATCCCTGTCTTACTCCGACTTCTATTTTAAACGATTCCGATAGTTCTTTTCCATTCCATATCATCGATGCATTGTTTGTATAGAGATTCTTAAGAGTTTTTAGAAATTTCGATGAAACTCCGATACGAGAGAGCTTATAGAAAAGACAGTTTCTGTTCACTGTATCAAAAGCTGCTTTAAAGTCAATGAAAAAAGCGTACAGTTTTTTTCCCTTACTTAAGTACCTTTCAGGGATGCTGGTTAAAGTGAAAATTTGGTCCACTGTTGAAAAACCTTCTCTGAATCCTGCCTGGAATGGTCCCAACTTATTGTTATCTTTCACCCATTTCGTGAGTCTCCCATTCAACAATCCTCTGTAATTAGCAGCATTATTTGGGTCTCCTTTTTTGAAAATCGGAAATATTATTGATTTTTGAAACTCATCCGGTATGTTTCCTCCTCTATACACGGAGTTCAAAGAATTAAGAAGCAGTTCGTGAAAGTTATAGGAAGCATTTTGGAAAAACTCGTATGGGATCCGGTCTTCTCCTGGGGCTTTGTTTTGTTTCGCCTTACTCAGAACCTCCAAAAGCTCTTCCATCTCAAACGGTTTGTCCAAACTATCATCCTGTATGAGGGGCATTGCATAATGGAAAGCAATTTGGGGTTCTTGAATATTCAGCATCGAATGGAAATGGTTTCTTAAGACATCAACCCCAATAAGTGTTCCAACTTTAGTGGTTGTTCCATTTAGTTTCTTTGCCATCGCCCAAAACTCTTTGCTATTAGAGGCATCCGCTATTTGATTAGCCATTCCATTAAAGTACAGCGCTTTTTTCTGTTGACATATATTTTTGAAAAGATTGTTTTAGATAGTTCCGTTATTTTTCATTTAACCCATAAATTATTGTCCAATTGCACTAAAGTTGATCGTGCACATAATTAGAAATGGATTATTTATTATGTATGTTTGTTTTCAAAATTCAAGCGATTTAAGAAGTTGTAGAGGTTAGAGTTTTAGTTTTACGCATTCAAAATATTGATAATGGGCTGTTTCTAGAGTTTTGCATAGTGAGAAAAATTAATCAATAAAACAATTTATCAGCAAAAACAAGGTGTACCATGGGAAGTCCTATATCCCCAAACCCCAATCTTAGCAGATATAGTAATGGAAGGGTTACTTGATAACATGTTAGATAAATTAACGTTTGCACCAAAAGTTATTAAAAAATATGTAGATGATTTATTTTCAATTATCAAATCAAATGAGGTAAATTCTACTTTAATAGCTCTTAATTCCTTTCATCCTAAAATTTAATTTACGTTTGAAGTTGAAAAAGAAGGAATACTCTCTTATCTTGATGTTAAAGTTATTAGAAAAAATAGACATCTTATTTTTGATTGGCATAAAAAACCAACCTCTTCAGGTCGTTTGATTAATTTTAATTCAAAGCAACCAAAAAAAGTAATTATCAATACAGCACAAAATTTTATAAATACAGTGTTAGACCATAGTTATGTCATTTTTCGACAAAAAAAAATATAGAAATAATAATGGATACATTATACTCTAATTCTTTCCCAATAGAAATAAGTAGATCACTTATTAACAACTATTTTAATACTGTTAGACAACCCAATCAAAATGTAGATAACCAACAAATAATATATAAAAGTGCCTTATATGTTCAAAATTTCTCAAATCGTTTATTAAATGCACCAATTAGAGATAAAGACAAAACGCGTATAGCCTTTAAATCAGCAAATACACTCAGAAACTCAGTTTTCTCAAAATTAAAAGATAAAATAGAAAAAGAAGACAAATAGACCAGGAAAAATAGCACAAATCGTATGGGGAACCTTGAAAAAATTAATTCATGAAACATTAAAATTGGAATCGACGCAGATTGCAACTTCTATAACATATCCAAAGTCCCCCAAAATCCCTGCATTGGCTTCTTGTGTAGATGCATTTGAAGAAGTGCAGACGGGAAGAATTTGGAGGTCTATCAAACTAAAATATTTGTTTGGGTAAAACCTGATCATATGATACATGCTTTAAGGGTAGTTTTTATCGCTGAATCTAATGAAACCAAATGATACAGCCACCCAAAAAGAAGTTATAGTCCTTTTTATGTAATGATGACTTTTTTTGCAGGTACAACAGGTAAAATATTACCGAAACCCCTTTGAAAATAACGGTATATTAATGAAACTTGGAATGAATGTTGTTATAGGAACTAGGAATCAAGAGAGTCCCTTAAAATATCCATGGTGAAAGGGTGTTTTTTTTAAAGGGGAGGGACAACAAAGAATGTTAACCATAATACCCACGTAAAAACTCTTACACTCATGAAACTCGCCAAAAATATTAAACTCTTCATGGCAACCAAGAACCAAAATAGTCCATACAAATATCTTTGTTCTAATAGTGTTTTGGTGACTGTTAACTTTTGACTTGTTCTACGGAAAATACGATTTGAAAAATTAATTTTTGCTTGAAAAGGCCCATAACTTTGTTAAGGGTGCTGTATCATTTGAGTTTTGATTTTATTGGATTCAGCGTTAAAAATACTCTTGGTCCTTATATTGGGTTTTTTTGAAATTCCAACTTGGATAGGCATCAAATGACTCTAAATAGAGAAAACAAAATTTCCTAATTTTTTCAGATTTTTATTTCACCCCCCTGGTCTCCCTTTTTTCACTTCATGGTACAAATAATGGAGTTAGGGTGATGCTTATAACACGTGAAAAAAAATCTGAACTTATAGATTAGATTCAGACAAAAAAAAATCGTATTGGAGGGGTGGTCTATTTCCCCCCGTTCAGGCGGGAGGGGTAAATTTCTAAAAATGTTACCCAAAATAGAAAACAAAATTATTAATAACAACGGGACCACTTACAATGGCATGCTACAGCTTTTTTCAAAGCCATGAATCCAACCTCTAATATGTTTTCTAAATCAAGTTCTTATTGTTAATAGTTTCTGATTGTGATAGGTTTTTGTGATAGGTTTTCCAAGCCCTTGGAAAATTGAATGAGTTGTTTTGGGCTGAACCATATTATATGCAAGCTGTGTTTTTTTCGAAGGCCCAAGAGAATTGGATGAAAAAAGACGATTATATAAAAAATTAAATATACCTACGTAGGCTCTATTTATTCCAAGCCTTAAAGGTATAAGACAAAAAGACTTGGGGCTAAGCCTTTACGAAGCGTTTTCCTTAGCGTTCAAGGGAATCAGATGAAAACTATAACACTGTTAGGGCTAACAAATTTGCAAAATAGCTGTGTTTTTCCAGGCATTAAAGAAATCCGACGAAAGTAAGAGGCAAGAGCTAAAAAATTAGCATGGAAGCTGTTGTTTATTACTGAAGTCCAGGGAAAAAATGTAGGTTGGGGCCTTACAATTTGTGTGTAAGCTTTGTTTTTCTAAGATCCTAAGGAATCGGACTAAACAAATAACAAGTTTGGGGCTAGTAAGTATGCATACCTAAATGCTGTATTTTTTTCAAGCCCTTATATTGAAACTAGTGAGGTTGACTTTCATGCTATTATATTTACCTAGATTTCCTTGGGTATCGGTATTTCTTGAAGATCACATTAAGTTTGACAAAACGAATGATTGTTAGCTTTTTCTTAAACTCCTCTCGATATTTTTCGGACCTAGCTTAGCCCACATAACTTTTGGGGCTTAAGTTTAAAAACTCAGTTTCCGGTGTAAGAAATCACCCTGATTACAGAATCCGACGAATGAGTCACGCCTAATTTTGACATTTTTTTCATAGTAAAAATGTCAAAATTCAGTCTGATTCGCTCCGCAGTTCATTCGGGCTGTACATCAAAATATTTAGAAATTGAAACTTATGTTTTTATTTCAGATTGTTTTCATGCTCCGAAGGTTATTTGACGATTTTAAAGACTGCTTTAAGAAGATGCGATTTTTGATCATAGTTTCTCTTTTGATTTCCTTTGTGCTCTAACGAAAGATTAGAGAGCTCTTCCCGCGAGCAATATTCATTAAATGTAATAAGAAAGAATTTCAATTTACTTCGAACTCATTTTCTAAATGTAAAAATTCGCTGTTACGGTTAATTTTTGTTTTTCTTTAAAAAGTGTAATATACATTTTTGTCGTCAAACTGAAAGGTTTGAATTGACAAAAAATATGAATGGAATGCGTATTAAAATAGCTAATGATCGGAATGTGGAATAGGTACAGAACCATTGTATATAAATTCTATAGTATTCTCATGAAGAAAAAAAGCTCGTGGCCATCTATGCGTCCAAATGTCTTACTAATTTTTGTTAAGGGATCTCGGTAAGGCGATCACAGCGAACCTATCGACCAAATGTCTACCTACAAAATCGTGTTTCATGAGAATACTATAGATTGGATATACAATGACAGAACATCCAAATTCATTTTTTTCGTCAAATTTACAAAAAGGGGATTGAAAAACATGATTTAGCTAATTTTTTTGGAACAGCTACTTATACAAAAAATTTGCAATTGTCTTTTTCAAAGTGAGCTTAATTACCTTTCTTTTTTGCCATTCTCTTCTATAGGAATTAAATTTTAAGAATTAGGTAGGTGAGATACAATGACGTACGTCGGATTTCGATTAGGTGGCAGAAAACTCATTTAAAAAAATAGACTTATTACAGATATCTTGCTTTAAAATGTGTTCATCAAAAGAAGAAAAATTGAACAATGTATGAAATATATTCTGATTAAGGGGGGGGGGGGGCTAGGCAAGCACATCTAGCTACCCCCTTGCGTACGCTCTTTTTTTCAATGGTTTCCATTTAATTTTCGTACGGATCTTACGTTAGTGTCTAAAACAGAAATAAAGGTTGCACTCTGTGACTCTGTGTTTCTCAAAACTTCTCATTAGTTGGAAATTCTTGCTTTATTTAAATATGTATATAAAATGTCTAGTACATCAAGTTAAAATAAAATGCACGACTGGATCGCACGTACTTGCTCTTATGTTCAAGTTGTGTGGGGGCTTAAGAACTTTAAAAAATATTTAAGTAATTATAGAAAAAGTATAAAAAGCATTTAAATCGTTCTTTTAATTGTATAAACAGCCTGATAAATAACTTAGAGCTAAAAAATAAGTATGCCATTTGATTACTTGAAAAAATATGTATATATGCAAAAAAAAAATTAAAAATCGTTGGAGCCGTTTTCTTAAAAATTAATTTTTTATATATAAAAATTTTGTCACATTTTTAAAAAAAAATTTGGTATGCCAATTTTGAGTTTATATTAATATACATTTAAAACTGAAATTTCAAAATAATTCATCAACCCGTTTTTGAAATATTGAATTTTGAAAAAAAAAATTTGAATCTTTTTTTAAAAATCCAAAATTTATTTTTTCAAAAATTTTGGAATGCAGTATTATTTATATTTTAACAAAGCTTTTGTGAAAAAAATTTCATTGAAATCAGATGAGCGGTTAATGAGAAAATCAAAAATCAAAAAAACCGTTATATGGCAGGTACCGTTAATAAATGTTTTTGGTGATTTTTTTTCTTATTAGAAGGTACATAATATCTACAGTAATACACTGATTTTTTTTTATCAAAATCGTTGGAGCCGTTTTTGAGATAAATAAGCTTTTCCTTAACGGTTGTATGGCAAGTACCGTTAGTTTTTGAGCTAAAAAAAAAATTTCAATTTCTCCTCTGGAGAGTTACAAAAAAACCTTAAGTTCAAAATTTGAAGAAAATCGCTTCAGTGGTTTAGGCTGTAGGTTGAGGTACGGACAGACAGACAGACAGACAGACAGACAGACAGACAGACAGACAGACAGAATTGTGCCACCCACTTTTTTCGTGTTCTCTATCATCGTAATGTTATGTTTGATTGTTATCTCGAAATTTTTTTTTTGCACGAATCCAAAACTTGCCCTATAGTACCTATATCGCAAGTAAAAATTTAGGACAAAGGTAACCTACAAAGTTTATCAATAACTTTTCGGAGGTGGACGGCTGTCTACAGTTAAACCAAGTACTTTAGGATGAGGTTTTATAAATCCTACAAAAAATATTCAAATTAAAGATAGGTATAGGTACCTATCTACTTATTTAAAGTTCCTATAAATATATCCTAAGTCCTAAGAACGTTTTTATACGATGTGTCTTTGTGGAGAAACTGGTTAAAGCAGCCGTAGCTTACTAATTACCAGATGCTCCATTTCAAATCATAAAATTTGCAGAATTTTCCTATTAAGTACCTACATACATATATTTTTGCATTATACAAAATCTTTTTTGATTCAGCTGCCGACTAGCCTACTTTTTGAGAAAAGAAAATTTGGGTTGGTGGGCATTCGTATATGATTAAATTTTTTTCAAAACATGTGTCTAAGGGAACTTCAAGCCCCCCCCCCCCCCACAGCCAAATCCGGGATCCGCTACTGGGCTTAGTAATGTTTATGGTCAGTTTACTAATAAATAATATCAAACCAAATCTACTTAAATAATAATCAACCCTTAAAATATATACCTATACATACATATATAAGATATACATACAAATATCTGAGTTTGTTTTCAAAATTAAATCATTTGAATATTTCAATATTCAAAATAACAAACTTCATTTTGTTTGGAAATTTATTTTCATACATTTGAAGCAAAAACAAGGATACGCCCATTATTTTAAATCGTCTTTTTCAAGATATTTTAAAGAAACGGATACTAACACACAAACACAAATAAGAATCAATTTTGTAATTCTTATTTACTGCAGTTGTGAGTATAATTCTTTTTTTAAATTTGGAAGTTTGTTGTATGTAATATGTGTATACACTCCTCGTCAACTGAATACGCACAAACATTTTTGAATATATTTTATCCATTTTTTCCAAACAGTGATGGTTATTATGCCATCAGTTGATGGTAAAAATTTTCGTTACATATAAATAACAGAATTTCAAAGTTTTATCCAAAAACAACCGTGAGTTTTTCCTTCAACCACTTTCCAAAGTGTTACTTATGCAAAGTAGAAGTTTTTTTTTGAGTCAACTGAATAGGTACAAAAATTAAAATTGGTATTGGAATGGAATGAAACAAGATTTTGTTTAAGTTTAGTAGTGGGTACTTCCACCTTTATTTTTAATTACTTCGTAAATTCGATCCGGCATGGAATCGTATAGCTTTTTAATGTAATTTAACGAAATTTCGCTCCACGCTAATTTGATTGCAGAAATTAAGGTTTCTTTGTCTTCGAACTGACGACCACCCTCATAAACTTTGCGTACTAACCATCCCCAGACATTTTCTATGATGTTTAGATCAGCTGAGTACGGCGGCCATTGAAGCAACTGCACTTGTTGCTCCCCTATCCATGTTTTTATTATGCGCGCTGAGTGAATAGGCGCATTATCATGTTGGTAGGTCCAGTTTATGGGTCCAAAGATGTTAGAAAATTTAGGAAAATTTCTTTCCAAAATTACTGTATACCCAGCTGCTGTCATTCTTGATGTTACAACCTCGAGCTCAACTGTTCCATAATAACTGACTGCTCCCCATATCATGACACCTCCTTCACGACTATGATGGCGCTTTAAAAATCTTTTTTCTTTTCTTAAGTCGTGAAAATAGAAGTTGAACCCATCAGGGCCATCGAAATTAAACTTTTTTTCATCTGAAAAAACCACGTGATACCATTCTTTTTTCCAACTCATGTGAAGTCTTGAAAAATCTAATCGCAACATTTTCCGTCTCTCGTCAAGTGGTGTTTTTTTCTTAAGTTTCATTCGTTTAAGATGGCTTGAGTTGTTGATTACTCTTAATACTGTTGAGCAACTTGCGTTTACGCCGACTTTTTGTTTTATTTTTGCCACAGAATCAGAAGAATTTGATGCATATCTTAAAATTCTTCGTCTCTCAGCTGCTGTTGTTGCTGTTTTCTTACCTTCCTTCATGTTTTTGCCGTATGCATCTTTATTTTTCAAGTAAGAATAAACTACATTAAAACTTCGGCCAACTTTATCAGCTATTGCACGTCCAGTTAGGCCTTGGTCTCTAAGTAAATCGATTTTAGCTTTTTCAACACTGTTAAGACACGTAGATCTACCCATTTTTCTTAAAATTTGAAATCAAGAATTAAATTTTACTGAAAACACTAAAATCGTTAATTTAAACTGTCAAGCACTCCAAAAAACTTATAAACAACGAAGAAAATGGCGTTGTACCTATTCAGTTGACTAAAAAAAAAACTCCTACTTTGCAGATAAAACACTTTGCAATTGGTTGAAGAAAAACTCACGGTTGTTTTTGGATAATTCTTTCGGAATTATCTGCTTAACATCTTAAGGGAATAGTTAGCATCAACAGATGGCATAATAACCATCACTGTTTGGAAAAAATGGATAAAGTATATTAAAAAATGTTTGTGCGTATTCAGTTGACGAGGAGTGTATGTTTTAATTTAAAATTTTCTCATAAATAGGTCTGAAGAAGAGTGTAAACACATCCGAAACGTCACAACTCGAAAAATAAAATCAAACAATCAATTGGCCTTGAGCCCACATTAGGACAAATAATTTTTATTTTATTAATATTTAAAAATTATTCAAAGTTAAGGATGTAAAAAATGATCGATATAACATGAATTTCCATCATGTTGAGTATCATATAAAATAATTTTTTTCTTAAAAATAACACTAGTCAACACAATTTCATTTGAATACCTTCTATCCTGACTTTTGAGAAATCTCATACATACATATGTACATATATTATTTCAATCACCTTTAATCAAAAGTCATAGAATTCAATTAAAAATTTCTATGGGTAAAAAGCAAATATTAGAATAAATCAAAATGGATTTGAAAGGATAAAGTTAGTTCTTTCATATAGCCTTATTAGTTTTTGGGATAAATGATTTCCTTATGTAACATATTTATGACGAACAACTCGGTATTTTGGTACTTTTGTGTGAGAAAACATTAGTTTACACTATGTTGGGTCAATGAGTGGCTTAATTTCTAATTTTAGGGTGCTGAAAACAAAAAAATGTTTTTTTTTTACAAAGTGCCAAAAATAATTTGCTGGCTTTTTTCAAACACTGTCATAAATCTTTCTAACATAAAATGTGTATTTCTTACACTTATTTACAATATACTGCTTTTAATAGCCGGATTGAAATTGATCAAGCAATAGGCGATCAAAGCTTAAAAACGTGTACTTTTCAAAAATTATTTATTTGCTCGATGCGCATAAAAAAAATCATTTTTAATACTTTAAAGATCTCAAGTGAAAGATAATTTTTTCACAAACAAATTACTTAAAACTTTATTATTTTTATTTAAATCGGATAACACTTTTTGATTTCAGACATCAACTCACTCAGAAGGTTACGTCTTAAAAATAAGTTATTGAATAAAAAACTTTCTCTGAGGTCTTTAATTTGTGGAAACAGGACTTGATGATCTAAAAAACGTTTTAAAAAAGAGAATTATTTGTTTTCCAGGAGCTGCATTGCTTTTTCACAAAGCTCTTTTGTAACATCTGTTTGTTGTTTTCTTAAGCTGGAAACAAGTAGGTTGATGTAAGTAACAAACGGTGAAAGACGCCCTTGTTTGTTGCTAATGTGTCCATCTAATTTTCTTGTAATCTTTATTTCGAGCTTCTTGGGCATCCTCCGATAATTGACCTATGAGAAGTACCACAAAATGCCGAATAATGGCCTCAATGTGCATGAGTATTTTATGCACCGAAGATGGCATGTAATACCTTTTATATTTATTTACATTTAGCAGAGCAGTATTGAAACTATACTTTCCAAACTTCTGGGCATTCACAAATACTCTAGAGTCTAGATGAAAGGGTTTGCAGAATAACGTGAAACATTTTTATTAATTCTTCGTCTACTCCTGTTATATCTGCAGAACATTTGTAATTTTGGAAAAATCTGCGTGCAGTGTATGTGTTACTATCATTACTTGAGCGTGTGCCTTGCCGAGGTTTATCCACATGTAGACCTAGTTCAGTTCGAAAACGGTTTTGAACATACTTCTTCTTTTCTTCTTTTCTTCTTTGTTTTTTTTTTTTTTAGAAGTTTTCGCGGACCACTTTTCAAATGAAAGATTGTAGGATATATGAAGAATTAACTCCATGCATCGGATCCAAGCGTGTAAAGTAGAGAGGCCATGCTTATATGCACCTTCGTTTTCAGGCTTAGATATAACTTTCATTAGGTCATTCATTTCGACACTTTACACACACCACTTGAACTGGTTTCTGTTAAAACTTGGCCAACTTTCCCATCGATCATCGTTAGGAACAGTTCATGTTGAATTTGTACTAATTTATTATTTTGATTAAGCTGAGTCACTTGCAATTTATTAATCTGCCTTTCTATGGCATTAACAACTGCTTTTGTCTTCTCAGGGGTTTCCTTTTGAGAACTCTATTAAGATTGGGCGATAATAACGCACAGAAAAGAAAATTGTTTTGCCATAAAACCATGTTATTATCCGTGTTTATAAGTTTAATTGGAACAAGTGAGGCTATGTATAAGTTCGCGTCCGATATAAGCTCATTTTCTCCTAATAATATTTGTTTGTATTCACGCTGTCCAGAAGATCCATCACAACCACAACCCCATTTAGTAAAGAGTTTCAAATGTTTAACCCTCTACTGCATGAATTATGAACGAAATGTAAAAAAAAATGTTTTAACATTTATTTTGCTTTATTAGGTGTTGAAAAAAGGTAGTACATACAAATTTTTTTTTTTTACATATATACATTAGGGGTATTCATGCAACTGGGTAAAACACTAGATAAGTTTACAATTTGGTTAATTTTATATTTTGGTTAATGAACTGTCAAATTTTGTATGGGAAATGGTTTACACAATTTGGTTAATTTTATCCAAGGATTTAGCTGCGGAAAATTAACCAAATATTTGGTTAAACTTATCCAAACGTCATTGTGACTTTTAGAGATTGAATTAGGCGTGTTTGTGACCTTTAGAATTAGGCATGTTTAGAAACCATGATATAAATCTCGGAGAACTAAAAAAGCTCTGAATGTGTTCTGTAATTATGGCATTGCAATTAGTTAGTAGATAAAAGTTGTGAATTAAAACGTAGTTTACAAAAAAAAGAAAATAATTTGAAGGTCTACATTTACTCAACGATTAAAGGCTCTGCCCAACCAACGCGAAATTATAGCGAAGCATTCACAAAGACAGTTTTTTGTTGTTTTTTAGTATTGAGATCATTCACTTTAATTTCGTGTTGGTTTGGGAGAGCCTTTAGGAAAGCTACTTTTCGTAAAACCAATGCGAATCTTTCGTTGACGACGACGAACGTGTTATTTTCATTTACAACAACGTGTTGTTATTACTGTTTTTGCTGTGGTCAACGAATAATTCGCACTGGTTTGGAAGAGTAGTAGTAGTCGGAAGCTGTTGAAACATGTCATTGGCCAATGCAAAGTATCTTTCTGAACTGTCAAAATCGAAACTAAGCCATAATTCACTTTTTCTCTTTTTTTCGTTCCTACCTCAACAAATTTCAGTTTCACTTCCGTGAAGTGCACTCAGGGGCGCTCTATTTACTTCCGAAAGCAAAGGTTAACGAAAATGAAGAAAAGTACATTATAGGCGTGACATATGATTTGTTTGTATTCGCTGATTTTCATCCGACCACTGCCGTGAGCTTGCGACTAATATATTTCTACCTTACAACGCGACTATTGTCATGTATATTAATGTAGAACTATAATAATTGTTGATAGTTTACTGAAGTGCTCGGTTGAAAATGAGCGAATACATGAAAACGTCCCTGATCACACGTGAAGAAAATCAAGCATTTTCTGCGTTTTGTGATGGTGAGCGGGGTAACTTGCAGAAGAGGGAGGGGGATGAAATATTTTTAAATATTTGAAAATATTCGGTGTAGAAAATTGACGTTCTCTTTTGTGTTGCTTCTTCTATCCAATTCAACCAATCAAACCGTGTCTTTCATTATGAAACTACGAAGAACACAAAGAGGAAAACAAAATCTGCAGAATAATTTTCTTCACATATGAACACTTTCGTTCTTCACGTGTAAGCAAGCACAACCATACTCATCTCTCGGGAGTGAAACTGACATTTGGTGAAGTTGGAACGAAAAAAAGAGAGGGATGATTCATTTTACCTAAGTGGAATATTCCTCACTTCTTCTTTTGACTGTTTGGAAAGCAACTTTTCGTGGGTTTTTAACCCATTGATTTTGACAGGCAAAAGTTTCGTTGTCGTTCCAAATATTTCGCATTGGTTTAAGAAAGCCTTAATATGTTTATTTAACTCTTTTTGTGTTGAAAAAAAAGCCTTAATAGTTCTAGCTTTACATTTTGTTTTATCCTTCCGAGTTTCCGACTTCACGTTGGGTCAGGAGTGGTTCTCTATTTAAAAATTACTACGTTTACAAGCAGGATCGGGAGCTCCAGATTTTTTGTCATTTGAGTTGAGTTGAAATGGTATTGAGATTCCAGCAAAATGAATGACATTGATGTATTTATTTCAAAGCAAAACAAATATAATTGAATTAACAGGAGTAATTACTACACGTATCTATTAAAACAAATATATATTTGTACAAACACATGCAAATAAACAGGCCATCTGTAAAACCAACTCCTCAACCTAAGCCGAACGCGCCCAAATATTTGACGTTTAACGAACAGCTGATTCAATTACACAGCATTTAACCAAATTAATAAAAAGGTCGTTCATGCAAACTTTTGCGTAAACTTATCATTTTACACAATTTGTAAACTTACGACGTTGCATGAATACCCTTATTGTTTTAGATACATAACCCATATATGGGTTTGTATGCAGTAAGCCGAATTTCAGTTGAAAATATGTACAGGACATATATGGTTTATTATGCATTAAGGCTTATTTTATTGGATTTTAATTTATGCGTGGAATTTTAAAAAACAGTTCCTTGCATTATTATAACACAAGAACACGTTACATTTTCTGCACTTTGTATATGTTTTTTGTGCACAGAATTGACATATTTGGCGTTTTTCTTGCCATTCAGGCATATGGTCAACATTATCAGTTCGCACTGAATTCAACGGAATATCCTGATTCCTTGCCTTTTTTGCTCTGGGTGTTTTTGGCTGAGTTGGTGTTACCGGATTGGATGGAGCTGGACTTCCTTGACTTGCCTGACTTCTGCACCTTTGTGGGGTTCCATCTATGCTTTGATTACCTGAAAAACTAGTGGGGCGTCCTCTCTTTCGTGAAACTGCAGCTTTGCCTGATTTGTATAGGTGTTCGGAGATGGCTTGCTTGAAATCGAATAGAGGCATATATGTTTCTGGATTATTCCTTCGCCACAAAATCCAAGCGTTGACAACGCACATGTCCACCATATGAAAAAAAATTCTCTTATACCACTTCTTTTCTAAAGAACCTCTGTTTTATAGTTGGTGGTTCACTTCCGACATAAGTAGAAAGCATATGAACTGGTTTGTTATCAAACCAAGTGATAGCACTTACCCGGACTCCTTCTATGGTAGCAACTTTTTCAATAAAGAATCCACGGCCTTTTTTTTTGTACTTTTTCTGAAGGCATTTGTACGTTTGGCACTCGGTTTAGACGAACAGTACCTAATGGCAAAAGTCCAATTTTTGTAAGGTGTACCTGCAGTTTGGGACTGTTGAACCAATTATCAAAGAAAATTTTATGATTGACGTGCCTTGGTACAGTTGCCGTTAGACGAGTAACAACATTTCCACTAACACCTATGTAAGTCGGGAGCGCCTTCAGGACGAGTGTTGCTTTGGTCATCAGCGAAAATATCGAAATCATAACTAAATCCCGATACTCCACTCAGGACTTGATTTTTGTAGCCCCACTTGTGAGGTTTTGCAGGATTATATTGTTTCAAGGCATGTCGGACTTTTGTGGGTATTATTTGTTCATCAACTGCTAAAAACTCTTCTTTAGGCACGAGCAAAATTTTCTGCCTGATCCCGTCCAAAAGTGGTCGCACTTTAAAAAGCTTATCATGTCCTGGAGTACCATATGGAATGAAATTATGATTATCATTGAAGTGTAAATTTTTTTTTATGGTTTCGAATCTATTGCATGTTGTTATGATATTAACAATTTATTTAATATCAATAATATAACATTCAATGATGATAAATTATTGTAGAAGAATGAATTAAAAATTAAAAATTAAATATTTTATAAAGTGATAATAATAATAAGTAGAATCTATAACATCCCTTTTTTTTCTTTTATGAGCATTCATAGTCTTCCAGTTTTTTTGGAGGTCTGATGTTACGCTTTGGTCTTATCTCAATTTCTTCTTCTTGTATTGCTTGGTTATTTTCGTAAGTTGATAATTCTTTTCCTGATGCTTGATTTAGTACGTTTGTTGTTGTTGGTAACTGCTCTATTTCGGGCTGGTATATTTCAGGGTGCTGATCGGTTGATTCGTTAGTTTGAACTGGATAGTTATGACGGTTTTCTGTTTGCTCTGGTTGTTTTCTTATGTGGATCGTGTTGCGCTTGTATTGTTTTGTACCAACAATTACTATATATGTTCTATCGGATAAACATTCTTTTATCTCTCCTTTTGTCCAGTCGTCCTTTGGATTTATTTTTATATACACTTTGTCACCAATTTTAATGACATTTTCTTTTCTTGTTCCTCTGTCAAAATATTTCTAACTGTTCATACGTTGTTGCTGAATTCGTTCTGGTACTTTTTCTATAATCTGTTGATTTGTATTGATGTTAGGTATATCGCAACGTAACCACCGGCAAAAGAATCTTTTTGATGGACTTGATCCAATTTTGTTTGGTGTGTTTCTCCATATTAATAACGATTTATAAAAGTCCGTGTTTGATGATAACGTTTTTTTTAATAGCTGTTTTGCAATTTTTACTGCTGATTCTGCTTTCCCATTTCCTTGTTGATGATATGGACTTGAAGTTTCATGCTTGAATTCCCAATTATTTGCAAATGTTTTAAATTCTTCACTCGTAAAATTTGTGCCATTGTCAGTTATAACTTTAAGTGGTATTCCATGTCTACTGAAATTTTTTCTGCACACGTATATTGTTGCTTTTGTTGACATGTTATCTAAAATATCAAGTTCGAAAAAGTCTGAATAATGATCGACCGTTATTAGAAAATTCTTTTTTTTTGCCATTTATGATTATTTCAAAAATATCCATTGATACTATTTCGAAAGGTGTGTTTGGAATATCTGGAATTTTGAGTGGCTCTTTTTGTTGATTTCGTGCATATTGGTTGCATGCTTCGCATTCTTGTATCATATTCTTGATATCTTCTGTTATTCCCATCCAATATATTGTTTCTCTAGCTAATTTAAGGGTAGCTTCTATGCCCATATGTGGTTGGTGTAATCGTTCTAAAAGTTGTTTTCTTATTTTTAGTGGTATTACTATCCTATCTCCTTTCAAGATTAGTTCATTATTTACTATAAGTTCATCCCTTATTTTCCAATATGATTAAATGTTTTCATTTAGTTTGTTTTTGTTATCTGGCCAACCTTGTATAATTGTTGCGGCTAATATTTGTAAGGTTTTATCTTCAAAGGTAGCTTTTCTTACTTTTCTTAAAGTTTCATCACTTATTCTTTTTCCTTCAACATCATTGCAATCTTCTAGTTGTTTTAGTTCTTCTTCGATTTGATATATTTCTAAAGATTTCTCTTCGTCTTTTGTATCTATCGGTGATCTTGATAAAGTGTCTGCTATAAACATTTCACTGCCTTTTTTATATTTTAATAAGAAGTTATATCTTTGAAGTAGCAATATCATACACTGCAATTTTTTTTGTGTTTTCAGTAGTGGTTTATTGACTATGTTAATTAATGGTTGATGATCAGTTTCAATTGTAATATCACTTTTTCCGCAAATATATTGATCAAATCTTTTACATGCAAATACAATTGCTAACATTTCTTTTTCGATTTGAGCGTAATTCCGTTGAGTTGTTGTCAGTGTTTTAGATGCATAAATTACTGGATGATTTTCTTGCATTAATATACATCCAACTGCAAAAGATGATGCGTCTGTTTGAATTCGTACTGGCTTTGTTACATCATAGAATTTCAAAACTGGATTCGTAGTCATCGCTTGTTTCAAATTTTTGAATGCTTCTTCTTGTTTTTGATTCCAACTGAATTCATTTTTTACATGAGTTATTTCTCTTAGTGGTGCTGATAATTTTGATATATTTGGAATAAATTTCCCAAGATATGAAACCAATCCCAAAAATCTTAATGTTTCTTTTTTGTCTGTAGGTCTTTGCATATTTGCTATCGCGGTTATCTTCTCTGGATCTGGTTTTATTCCTTCGTTTGAAATTTCGTTATGTCCAAAAAATTGTATACTGTTCTGGCAAATCTTCATTTTTTCTTTATTAATTTTTAGGTTTTCTTGTAGTAATCTCGATAATAATTTTTTAAGATTTTTGTTGTGATCTTTAATAGCTTCTTCAGTATTTTCTCCTTTACCATAAATCAAAATGTCATCCGCGATGCATGTTACTCCTTTAAGTCCTGCTATTACCTGGTTTTGGCGCATTTGGAAAATTTCCATAGCTGGTTTGATTCCGAATGGTAGTCTGGTAAATCTATATTTTCCATTTGGGGTCCAAAATGTTGTTAGTTTACTGCTTTTTTCATCAAGTTGTAGTTGCCAAAAACCATTTTTTGCATCTAATGTGCTAAATATTTTTGCATCTGCTAATTCAGCAAAAACTTCTTCTACTGTTGGTAATTGGAACTTCACATCTCTGAGTGCTTTATTTAGTTCTCTTGGATCAATGCATATTCGCAGTTTGTTATTGTTTTTCTAAACTATAACTATGTTGCTTGTCCATTTTGTGTATTCAGGTTCATATTTAATTATACCTTCACGTTCCATTTCGTCTAATGTAGTTTTTAGTTTTTCACGTAATGCTATTGGGATTCTTCGTGGTGGCTCATTTTTTGGCGTTATTTTTTCATCAATTTCTAGTGTTATCTTGCCGGATAGTTTACCTAGTCCTTCATAAATGTCGTTAAAATTATTGATAATATCGTACGCTTCCTGTTCTTTTGATTTTTGAGTTATATTCTTGCATAGTTCGATAAGTTTCAATGACAGGCATGTTTCTGCTGACAGCAATGGACAGTGATTTCTTTTGATTATATAAAATAGTAGTTTTTGTTGATTGTTATTTCCTTCTATTTTCAAATATATAGTTCCCATTGTTGGGATATGTGTTTATTCTATTGTTTTCAATATATTTTCGGTGTTTTTTATGATTGGATTCTGTTCTATTTCTAATAAGTTGTTGAGGCCGATTAAGTTACATGTTGCACCAGTGTCTAATTGAGCATTTATTTTCTTTGGTATGTTCTTATTGTTGAATATTGTTATTTCTCTGAATAAATGTTTTGTATTTCTTTGATCAACTGTGCTACAGATGTATTCTGTTGTCGTTTCAGTGACTTCTTTAATTGTTTTTTCGTTGTTGTTATTTCTGTTGTAGTTTCTATTGACGTAATCGCTGTTATTTCTGTTGAAGTTTCTATTGTTGTTGTTATTGTTATCTTTTCCTCTATTGTTGTTATTTGACATGCAAACTCTAGCATAATGTCCTTTCTTGTTACATTTGTTGCATATTATGTTTCTTGCTGGACATTGTTCCAATGTTGAATGATATTCTAGTCCACAAAATTTACATGCCTTTTCTTTGTTATATTTGTTGTAATTTTGTTTGAAATTTATATTTGTTGTTTTTTCTATTTCATGTATTTCTGTTGAAGTTTTATTGTCCAAACCTTTTAGTTGTTTTTGTGATTCTTCTTTGGATCTACATATTTCGATGGCTTTTTCTAAAGTAATGTCTCTTTCTAGCCATAATCTTTCTCTCATATTGCTGTCTTTGATTGAACAGATTATTTTGTCCAGTAATAGCTCATCTTTAAGTTCACCGTATTGAGCATTTTTGATCATAATTCTTAAACGATTAAAATATTCTTCATATGATTCGTCATCTTCTTGTTTTGCCATATTAAATATTGCACGAACATATCTTTTATTAATCGTTGGAGATAAATGTTTTTCTATTTCATTGAGAAGTGTAGCTGCTGTTTGTACGTTTTGTTGATTTATTGGCATATTTGTATATCGTTCATAAACTGCGTTTCCAACAGCTGTAAGCAGAATAGCTTTTTTAGCATTCTCGTCTTGTGAGTGAAGTCCTGTTGCTTGTAGATATAAATCCCATTTAAGTCGAAAATTTTTAATGTTTTCTGCAATATCACCAGACCTTATGTCGATCGGTTCTGGTAATGGAATTTGTGGAATATATGATTGTGGAGTTCCTCGTTGTTGAATTGCTTGTTTTAATCTTTCGATTTCTTCTTTAAGATTTCTAATTTCGGCCATTTTATTTTGCTTTATTTGTTTTAATTTCTTGTTGTTGAATTATTTGTTGTTGATTTACGTATCCACATCTGACACCATGTTATGATATTAACAATTTATTTAATATCAATAATATAACATTCAATGATGATAAATTATTGTAGAAGAATGAATTAAAAATTAAAAATTAAATATTTTATAAAGTGATAATAATAATAAGTAGAATCTATAACACATGTCATCGCTTGGTATATACTGGGTTGTCCAACAGTTTTGTTCCAATAGTGCCGCGTTGCAGGTAATTTTACTATTGACATGAAAATTACCATTCCGATGAACTGCTCCATTTCTTGTTTAGTTATGTTGGCTGGCTTGCTTATATTGTCTTGTACAGCTTTTAGATTGGATTGCTCTACTATAGTTTCAATAAGATCATTGGAAAACAGAAATAAGAAAAAATCTGCTGGTGACTCAAGTTTTGCTATAAACTCCGGTAGTTGTGTTGTTCCCGTGAACTTGAAATTATTTTCAAGATAGGGCTCTAAATGTTCCTTTTTCCAATGAACCTTAGGAGCCTTAGTTTTGTTCGATGTATTTGTTGTCGTCTGGGGAAAATTAGTTTCATCATCTGAAAAATCGCTCTCTGTATCTGGGATAACAACGGAACTTCGACGATGTTGAAGTCGACTAGGAACATACTCCTCATCAGAATCAGAAGCCAGATTATCATCACTTTGAAAGCCATCAGCAGGTATAGGATGAACATGGTTATAATTTCCATAAAAAGCCTTTGAATTCATTATAAAAAAAAAAATTCTCACAAAACTTACTCAGATATTTTGCCAATGCATGAAAACCCATATATGGGGTTTTGACAAAAGTCAAAAAAAGGCAATAATTATTATAAAAAACAAAATATAAAGTTCACAAATGTAAAAAAGAAAAAAAAATAAATACATACGAAAATATTTTTTATTTGGAAAAAACTTACCTGTTTATAATAAAAAAACTTGTAGAAAAAACGCACTTTTAATTACTACACTGCACTTGACACTTGCTTTAGAAACAATGAGTTTATTTTGGAATCGCTCTTCTCTTACTTATAATAAAAACCGCTATATTATAAAAAATAGACAAAGTTCCATTGTAGATTGCATATTTGACCCACTCGTGTAATATAACGGGAAAAAAAGAAGTTGAATATGGTAAACCATATATGGGTTTGTATGCGGTAGAGGGTTAAGCCCAGAAGTGTAGACAGAATCGATTTGCAGGTCTAAAAATTCTTGAAGCTGAACCTTAGCTTCAATATCAGATATAGTTATACTCGACTCTGGTGGGTAGCACAATTGTTTTGCTTGTGCTAAAATTTGGAAAGATGGGAATATGCAACTTTTTTTTTCTATCAAGCAAGACCATAAATACTTGTATCGGTATTTCGATAGGTCTAAGTCTATGAATACACCCATAGCTTCGTCAGTTGAATAACAATTATTGGTTTCTTTATCATTTGAAATTTCCTTTAATAATTTTTGTGTTTGTCCTTACTTGAGTGGTGTACTATGGCCACAAGAGAAGCTTCTTCTAACTCTCCCATGAACCTAAGTCCTTGAATATAATATGCATAGTAGAGTTGCTCCAATCCACATTCTTGAAAAAGTTCCATATTTTTTTTATTTTTTTTCTGATGACTCACCATATGTTTTAAAAGGTCTTCCTCGTTCTTCAGATGAAGATGGTAGGTCCTTTAAAACGACTTTAAATTCATTCTTCAACCACTGATTATTATTTTTTTAAAAACGATCTTTTGTCCTAGATGCTTTAATCCAGCGTTCATTGAATTTTGAGAGAAAGTTTTAACTGATACTTGACACTACACATTCAAGTTTCATATCTGTTAAAATAAAGTTGGTATTTATGTAAGCATTGAGGTCTAATAAATGATTTACATTGTTTTTATAAAATAAGTAGGTACTTAGCTCATATTGAGAAAACACGAATTCAATCATTTTTAAGCTTTATTTTACACGTTCACCCGATTTCGATAAATTAACCTGCGCTTACAAATGTTTCTTAACTTAAGTAAAAAAAACTAAGAACATACGATCTTCAAAAAATATAACAAACAGGGAAGCTAATTATTGGGCATTTTTTGTTTTGTATATCTACCTTATGATAAGCTTATCGCTCTTGATCAAAGGGGGGCAGATTGGGGCAGAATTGTTTTCTTTTGTTTGATTATTTATATACTTAGGAATCATCTGCACTAAAAAAGAAAACAGCGGAAGACAGCGGAAGGGTTTTAAAAGCTCTCTCCAAAATTAAAAAGACCAACAAAAATCAAGCATTTAAAAAAAAATTTTTTTTTTTTAATTTATCAATATCTTTTAATATGTTTTTAATAATTCGTATAGCCCTAATTGCAAGCTATTCAACGATGTATAATACTTGTGTAATCTCATTAACAAATTGTTTAAAAAATGTATTTAATTAGTAACTTCAAAACGTTGTTCAGGCAGTTAGATTTCTAGCGAATACTTTGGATAGTCATACATATGTAATGGCTAGGTTCAGACATAAAATTTGTATTGTTATGAAAAATTTGACATTCCTTTCATACATTCTCATAAAAATACAAGCAAAAATACAATTTTGAAATAAATATTTATGAGACGCAAAACATCATTTGGGCCCACTGTGCGAGTTCAAATCCAGTAAGAGTCAAATGTTAAGTATTCATTTCGAATAAAATAAATGTGTTTACCTTAAAACATGAGGTTACCATGCAACATGAGGTTTATTTGTATCAAATTGCGATTTGTTGATAGCAATTTTTGATACTAAAAAGGTTTGATTCATGATTTTTGAATATCAATATCTTCATTTTGTTCAGTTTTGAAATTACAAACAAATACATAGTTTTAAATTACTATATCCCGAGGCAAGGTATACATTGGGACTCATTTTTCGTGATATGATCCAAGAATTCTTTGCGTGTACTTAAGAGCCTGTTTAGATTGGGAAAATTGAGTCCGGACCCGTGAGTCTCATCGTGTTTACATTAGACAATTTGAGGTGCCTCAAAACACATAGAAACAACAACAACTTCAATGTTTTGTGCATTGAAACAACAACAAATGAGACTCATGAGTCAGATGTTTATGTTTTCTTCATGCCTCACGACATCCCTGACCCCCCACTTCTCTTGTCCAGAAACCACCGTGAGACCGATCGCAGCATTCCCAATCTAAACAGCGTCTAATACCTTACAACTCTATGATGTGAACACAATGGTGCTAAATTTGTTGAACAAGAATTAGCTCAACACAGACTACTGGCGTCTGTTACTATACGTTTATAAGCTGAACCGAGAGAGCTTGAGTTCTACTAGGGTCGGATATTCGACTTAAATTTGTGTGTATTCAACATTTTGAGAGCTATTCCAACTGCAGCTCCGTCTGCATTTTGTTCCGCCAGTAACTCAGCTAAATTGAGTAGGATTAGAGTATACCTATGAAACTTGGAATTAAAATGTCTTAGACTATCATAATTTTTCTATGTATTTATTATTATTAATTAAAGTGTGACAGTAAAAATACTCTTGGAATAGACAATATGAAATCTAAAATAATTTATTCCTTCAAATTTGCTACAATCCAGTCTTCAAATTCAGCTACACGTGTATAAACTCCGGGTGTATTTTCTAAACCACATCCTCGCTTTGAAAAGGAAACTATGCCTTCGATTGCCCATTTACGTTTATAAACCATCAATGGCCCTCCAGAATCTCCATCGCAAGTATCTTCGATAAACTTTCCTCCAGCACAAAATTGTGAGTCCAACAAAAATACTTTTACTTTTCCGCCGTATGTATTTTGACATCCTTGCGGGTCATATACTGGTAGAGATATTTTTAGTTTAACATTATTCCTCCTTGCTGAAACAAAGTAAAAAAAAATCATAAACGAAATATTGTAGTATTTAAAGATAGTACCCATCAGTGTTCTACCCCATCCAGCAGCTACCAAATTTTTACCCACATCAGTGCGATTGAGTTGTAATACCCATGGCATACAAACTGGGGCAACAAATGAAGTAAATGGAATATCACGTGTCAATCGAATCAAAGCAATGTCATTATGCTTATGAAGACTCTTTACATTGTAATTTGGATGAACTATAATCTCTTCCACGCCAACATCAATGACTGGATCAGTACAATCAGTTCCGATGCAATCTGGACCGTCATGACTGGTATCGTACTCTCCCAATCGAATACTTTTACTTGTTGTAGGTATACATAATAAAACGGGTATTGTCAATTTATTTTTATTCAAAAAAAGTTCAGTCAAAAGTTTGGAATCAATAACTTACAGACTTTTCCCAACGATACAATGAGCTGCAGTGAGAACGTATCTAGAATTGATGAGACTGCCAGAGCACTCAAAATCGGGTTTTCCATCTTTAACACCTTAAATAATACAAAGAATGTTTATAAATGTAAAATAACCAATGCAATGTGACAAATTTTCGTTGAAATACTTAATTCTTAGCAATGAATTATTCAAAATAATTTCTTTAAATTCATAAAATCAAATTTATTCACGAATTAATTCTGCTTTTATTAATTTACAAACAAGGGGCGTAGGAAATGACTGAATAATGCTTTGGACTATCACGGATGTTTTTTTGTTCAGGGCAACTGCTTCTTGTTGAATTGATAAAAAAACACTCCAATAGTACCTTTATTATGTTTTGTTATGCTCTTACAATTTCTTGTTTTGGTTTATGAGAACTAAAATCACAACAAAAACATAAATGTTAAAAAAGGAGCCAAGTTCTTATGTGTACAAGAAACCTGTGCGTAAAAAGTCAGCCAAAAAAAGTAATGAGATCTAAAATATATGCCAAGTTTTAAGTTCATGCACAGGTTTCTTGTACACATAAGAACTTGGCTCCTTTTTTAACATTTATGTTTTTGTTGTGATTTCACTCCTTTTTGCAAAGAATGGAGTGTCCCTGAATGGACAATTCCAAATTTTCGATTTTTTTTCCTTTCTAAATACTTCAAGTCCTACCGACCTACCAATTTTCATCGTTCTACAACAATCGATAGTGCTCCATATAATTTATAAGAATTTTTAAGAATGTGGGTGGATGCCACGCTCCCTGAATGCAAAATTCCAATTTTTCAATTTTTTTTCTTTCTTAGTACTTTAGCCCTACCGACCTACCAATTTTCATCGTTTTACAACAATCGGAAGTGCTTCATATAGTTTATAAGAATTTTTAAGAACGTGGGTCGATGCCTCGCCCCCTAAACTGAAACTTCCAATTTTTCGATTGTGTTTTCTTCTAAATACTTCAAGGCATACCAACCTACCAATTTTCATCGTTCTACAACAATCGGAAGCGCTTCATATAATTTATAAGAATTTTTGAGAATGTGGGTGGATGCCACGCCCCCTGAACTGAAAATTCCAATTTTTCGATTTCTTTATTCTAAGTACTTCAAGGTGTACCGACCTACCAATTTTCATCGTTCTACAACAATCGGAAGTACTCCATATGATTTATAGGAATTTTTAAGAATGTGGGCGGATACCACGCCCCCTGAATGCAAAATTCCAATTTTTCAATTTTTTCTTTCCAAGTACCTTAAGCCCTACCGACCTACCAATTTTCATCGTTCTACAACAATCGGAAGTGCTCCATATAATTTATAAGAATTTTTAAGAATGTGGGTGGATGCCACGCCCCCTGTATGGAAAATTCCAATTTTTCATTTTTTTCTTTCTTAGTAGGTACCTCAAACCCTACCAACTTACCAATTTTCATCGTTCTACAACAATCGAAAGTGCTCCATATAATTTATAAGAGTTTTTAAAAAAGTGGGTGGATGCCACGCCCCCTGAATAGAAAATTGCTGATTTTCGATTTTTTTCTTTTGTATGTACCACAAAGCCTACCGTTTTGCGAAATTTCAAGTTTCTACGATGTCGGGAAGTGCTCCATAATGTTATAATGTTGATGATCTGTCAGTGAGTTAGTCAGTCAGTGAGTCAGTGAGTCAGTGAGTCAGTGAGTCAGTGAGTCAGTGAGTCAGTCAGTTACGGTTTTTGCGATTTTTGAAGTCCTATATCTTGGGAACTACTAATGCTAAAGAGTTTAAATTTGGTGAGCCACCTGTGTTTGATCAGTTCAGCAAATACTCCGAATTTGAAGTTCCTGACTTTATTGGTACTGAAGTTAGAGGGGGGTTGAAAATCGCCTGAGTTTGTTCCTGTAAAAAGGGTGTAGTGCCGCGAACTTGGCTGGGCACTACCGTGCCCTTTGATGTCTACATTTTGTGAAAGCAGTGCATTTCTTTTAGTTGTGATAATATTTCCAGCAATCGAGAACACCCGTTATTCGGCAATAAATGGATATCTTCTTGCACGATGTTTCCACCAATCTAAGGGATTTGCGTTATGGCTAATCTGAGGCTCACATACATAAGTAGGCTTCAAATTTATTTTTGGGATCATGTTGACCGTCCTTTTTGTAAACAGAATGTCAAACGCTGTTAGTTTCGGAGTTCCCTCCTGCTGTCTTCCAGTACTGTTCTCATTTTAACCTTGAAGACAATTTATTACTTGAAGCACCAATTATTTAGCGCTGATGCAATCCTTCTTTCGCTATATTCATGATCAAGATCTTATAACGTGGATCTAATAAGCTAGAAAGTTGTCTCGTTTGAATTGGTATCATATTTGTCATTTCAAATTTGTCACTTATTTGTTTTGAAATATCTAAGGCAAAAGATGGTGCCAGTTTGCTACAAGTGAAACTGTTTTCATTACTTTAAGATCCAGCAGCGGCATTTTCATATATCGATTCACTATTCGAAAAGTGCAACTTTAAAAGACTGCTTATGAAAGGTCGCAACAAGAACGCTGGCGCATAAGAACCAGAACAAATTGTTGTGGCTAAATGCAACGGTTCTATGATTGGTAGAAGTTCATCTATTGCCTTCCAGTCAGCATCCGTTAAGGAAAGACGTGTTTCAATACCAAATAGCGTATTTTTTCGCTCACTTATTTAAGCATCATATATACAGAGTTCCATCTAGTTCGGCAACTCTGTACCAACTTTTGTTCTTTTATGTCAAGTGATTTTTGTCTTTTGTTTAGTTCTTTTGTGGCAATAATGGAATGCTGAAAATTAGAAACTAGCCTACTAACTTTTTTGATGATTTCATTAATGACCTGTTGCTGTAGAGATTTCCTTATACATAAGTGTAAGCCATGTGACACGCTTGTGACACGCATGTCAAACCTGAAGTATATTCTATAAATCCACAGTTTCATACTTGCAGCATTGTCAGTTACAACTGCCACGATTTTTTGTTTAATGTTCCACGAATCAACAACTACTTGCAAGCACATATCTATGTTGAAAGCAGTTTCACGATCATCCAGTGCAGCCGTTTAGAGAGTAAAGTAAACGTCGTCGTATGATGCCGTAAGTAAACGATAAAACATAAGCAGCTGAACTTTGAGTGGGGGAATATACACCCGCTCCTTATGTAAAATTTACAAAAAATGCGAAAACAAAAACTGATTTCAGAAAAGATGAGCTTTGTTGTATGATACCCATCACCAATAGCTACACAAAAATAACAAGCAGCTGAATTTTCATCTAGTAGTCCAGTAAATAGAGGTAAAAAAGGGGGTTTACCCTACAAAAGGTCGGGTAGTTCTAAATTTTTGATATGTTATATGGTATGGTTGGTAGATGAAAATTCCAAATTTCCACAACCACGCCCCCTCCGCCCCCTTCAAAATCCTGGAAAAACCACAAAAAATCGGCACTGTTTTCAGTTTTTTGGCTATAGACTCTTGCCGGTATATTTTTACGGAAAGAAGTGGTATGGAGGTTTGTAGACAACAAAATTTCCTACAAATATGACTCAGAAAGTATTTTTGTACAACCACTACAAACGGCGCTACGGAGCTCCCAAAAAAAGCTAAAATTTCGTATTTTGTAAGATTTTCAGATTCTTCCCTCTTTACAGTACAATAACTCCTTAACCGTCGAGCTTAGGGTAAAATTTGTTGCAAACAATCT
Organism: Dasysyrphus tricinctus; assembly: GCA_963921185.1. Lineage (NCBI taxonomy): Eukaryota > Metazoa > Arthropoda > Insecta > Diptera > Syrphidae > Dasysyrphus > Dasysyrphus tricinctus. Next base: position 247,689,552 of record OY992530.1, read on the forward strand.
TGTAGATAATTTAATTGGCTACCAATTTCATGTAACTACAGTCGACTCTCTCTAAGTCGAACTCCCCGTAAGTCGAATTTCCCTCTAACAAGAATTTTGTTCACCATATTTATATACTGTATTTATTTCTAATTAATTTTAATATTCCGTGAGAAATCAACTTAGTGGGAGTCGACTGTACTTTCATTTTATTACCAATACAATCGGGAATCGGGTGAGGATTGAGAAAGTGTTTTTACTTACTTTCTTTTCATTCTCTTTTATACAGTCCATGTATTGGTGTCCCGTAGAAATTTTATTACCGACTTTTCTAACCACTAGAATTGATTGAACCATAAATAGGAGAGTCAGAAAAACTTAGGTAGACATCACGATATTCTGAACCCAGTGTTTTATTCGCTATTTTTCAAAATTTTGGACATACAGCAGTGCAGTTTGTTTGAGGGAGTGCACAAAGTTCAATAAAAACTAAACCACGAAACTCATTTTGTTGAAATTAAAAGGCATGATAATTGACGAGATGAAAAACCAATCCAATTAATTTCCATCCAATTATAAAAATTCGGTTGTTGTTTAGAATTTGTCCACGTTGTTTGTATACGGAGCAAGTCTTGTCATTCATCTTACTCATTGGAATAACAATTGTAGGAAGTTTTGATAAAGGACAGTAAAACGAATGCCAGTAAAAGATCGCCAAAATCTTAGCCCCGAAGAAAATTCTGGCGATAAATAATGAATTTCAAATCGAAACACAAAGCTTTTGTATTGGATTCATGGATTCAAGGCCGCTTATGGAAGCATATTCATCGTCAATAGCTCTATATGGCGAAAGCTGAACTCGAGACCTCGAGAAAAATGATCCAGATGTATCTCGTGATATTATAAAACACAAAGTGCGATATGCAAAATACAATGTGCAGAGAAGAGCTTCTCCGAATTGTTCAAAACATGTACAGTGCACTCGGCGAAGAAATGCGATAGCATACGTTTTTTTTAATCTCCTTCTAGAACAGATAGTACATAAAGCAGGTGTTAACACAGAATTTCTATCTTGCATTCCGGTTCCATTGTATTTTTATAGAGTTCTTCATGGTGTTTGAAGAACAGGTGAAATATATTGGTCTTGAAGTAAACGAGTAAAAGTCCAACTAACTGCTGTAAAGAAAAAGGCATATGTTCACAAACTTGACCAAAACGTCACTTTTATTAGCAGCAGATTCGAAGTAGTTAAGAATTTCAATTACCTTGGAGTTAATACTCGTATTTACTCCACGGATGACACCTATGTGAATATTCAGCGAAAAAATACTTTTAGCAACTGCTCCTATTTCAGTTCGTCAAAAAATTACGTTCAACACTCTTCTTACGCTCAAGACACTCCTAAACTCGGTAAGATGAAAAGCAGAAATGAAAACTGATACTAGGCTCTTTCGCAAGTAATGTTATTCGACGGAGCTTTGGGGGAGAAGGTACAAACATGAGCTCAATGATCTGTACAAAGATGTAAATGTAGTTCAAAAAGTCAAAATACGTCGACTTGGCTAAGTCACATTGTGCGAATGTGAAACAATGCTCCAGCATACAGAGTTTTTGAATCCCAAGTTGAAGGCAATAAAGAAGATCGAGTCTCTGGTTTATAGGGTAGGCCATCACCAGAGCACTTGTGGTTTCAGCCCTTCATGGGTCGAAACAGTATTAAACAAAAATTCCACAAGAACGGAAAGATACATTCATATGTGGACATGTGTCAGTGAGTGGAAATTTTCCGTGATCATTCTATTTATTGTCCGTAATAAAGTCTGAAAATTTATAACAATGGCTAAGATGTTTTTGAACTTAAACTTGCTCTATTTACAAAAAAAAAACGGAAAAAATCCCACTAAATAGGCGTGGTAAAAATCTATGCACAGTCGATTTACTAAAAATATTTGTATCACCTAAACAACACCGAATTTTTATAATTTTTTCCGAAAATATGTTTTAAAAAAGTGGGAGCGGCAGTGGGTGGAAAATAATTGTATTGGTTTTTCTTCTCTTCGATTATCATGTCTATAAATTTCATCAAAACCACTAAAGTGGTGTAGTTTTTATAGAATTTTGTGCGCTACCTCAAAAAAAAAAAAAAAAAAAAAATAGCGACTAAAACACCGGGTTCAGAATATCCTGAGGTCTATCCAAGTTTTTCTGAACTACTTCAATCGATTCTGGTGGTTAGACCAATCGGTAATAAAATTTCTAATGGGACTCCGCTATATGGACCGTATAAAACAGAATGAAAAGAAAGTTAGTAAAAACGTTTGAATAAAAAAACACTTTCTCAATCCTCACCCGATTGTATTGGTCACAAAATGAAAATACAGTCTTAGTTGAATTCTCACGGGATATCAAAATTATTTTTAGTTAGAGAGAGTTTTGCAAAAATTCGGTTTACAGAGAAATAAATACAGTATACAAATAACGTGAAAGAATTCTTGTTAGAGGGAAATTCGACTTACGGGGAGTTCGACCTAGAGAGAGTCGACTGTAGTTACATGAAATTGGTAGCCAATTAAATTATCTACAAGATTGTTTGCAACAAATTTTACCCTAAGCTCGACGGTTAAGGAGTTATTGTACTGTAAGGAGGGAATAATCTGAAAATCTTACAAAATACGAAATTTTAGCCTTTTTTGGGAGCTCCGTAGCGCCGTTTGTAGTGGTTGTACAAAAATACTTTCCGTGTCATATTTGTAGGAAATTTTGTTGTCTACAAACTTCCGTACCACTTTTTTCCATAAAAATATACCGGCAAGAATTTATAGGCAAAAAACTGAAAACAGTGCCGATTTTTTTTCCAGGATTTTGAAGGGGGCGGAGGGGGCGTGGTTGTGGAAATTTGGAATTTTCATCTACCAACTATACTATATAACATATTAAAAATTTAGAACTACTCGACCTTTTGTAGGGTAAAACCTCTCTATTTACTGGACTATAGGGCAGACCCTGCAGTTTTGGGTACGTCACATTTTTGTTTGTATACTTAACTGGTACCAGGAAAGCTGAAATTTAGTATAGTGTAGTGATGGTTTATAAAAACACTTATAAGAAAAAAAATATTATTTAAAAGTGTTTGCAGCAGAAAATGATTAGTTTTCAAATTAAGGATGCAGTGCATCAAATTCAACGTGCATGTGCGTTGCATTTTTTTTTTTTTTTTTTTGTAAAAAATTGATATCAGGAAAACTGAGTATTAGCATTATAATAGGAATAGCTTACATAACCAGCTACAAAAACAAAACAGTCGACTGAACTTAAAAAGATGCTTAAGTCAGAAACTTTTGAGTTGAAATGCACTGCATGGCATTTCGAGTGATTTATTATAAAATCGCGTTTATTTTTTTTTTGTATACAAAACTGAGCTGAGCTGACAAACACAGTTAAAAAAAAAAAAACTATCCAATGAACTTCCAGCGGTAGTAAAACCAGCAGCTTTGCAGTTGAAACGCCGCGCCACCGCCGCGCCGCCGCCGGCCGTGATGAGAGTCTTCGACACTACTACCTATCTATACTGATGGCTCAAAGATGGATTGCAGTGTTGGTTCAGGAATCTTTTCCGAGTCTCTTAACACATCTAGGTCCTTTCAGCAACCCAATGTTTCTAGTGTACATCAAGCTTGATTTGATTGATTCAGCTGAATTACTGGCAATTAGAGAGGTATGCTTATGCAAGACAATTAAACTAGACCCAAACCAAGATCATAAGAAGGGCATTGATTCAGCTATATCATACTCTAAATTTATTCAGCAATGCTGAGATGAGTTCGCAAGCCTAAATATTAACCTTAAGTTCCTGGCCACAGTAGCATTGAGGAAAGCTTAAGTGCCCTTTCACACGAGGAAACTGAGTCGCCAGCAACTTTTAGTTCCTGGGTGAGAAGGGCAGGAGGAAAGAGGGGCGAACAGAATCTCCCCGGTCGAGGATTTGAGGAGATTTTTTGACATTTCCTTTCACATCTAGGTTTAGGTGTGTTCAACCAATAGACTTTCAAAGGAAATTTCAAAAATTGCCTGGAGATTTGTTTCCTTGTGTGAAAGGTACAAGAGATTTTTAAGGAGATTAAAAGAAAACGTCAAAAAAATCTCCAGCAACTTGTTTCTTCGTGTGAAAGGGGACTAACAGCTTAACGAAATGCAAAATATCCATCAGAAGGATCTGTTCCACCTTTAGTAAATCCCGAACAATTGATCTAATGTGTAGACCAAGGCAAGACGTAGCCAGGGTCGTAGCAACCTGTACTTAACACTGGCCAGTAGGAGAACATGCGACGAGGCTGGGTATTCCTAAGTCTTAACAATAGGAAAGAAACTAATCTTTTATTTTCTCTGTTAATGGCCTGCTCTAGCCAAAATGAGAGCTCAATCGTTTGGAGTGGAATATTTTGACGACATTAACGAACTTTCCGAAATGAAGATCAAAAATTTGAACACTTTTCTTAACGCGACGAAATGGATCAAAGACGAAAGTCGGTTGCTTCTGAATTAGGGCTGTGTCAATCATCCATCCGTCATTGGAATTGAACACTTGATGGCTTGAAATATAGAGGAAACAGGAACTAGTTTGACTGAAAATGTATATTTTGATCGAAATGTCACCCAATTGCCTTAAATTCAGTTTTTTCGGGTGCAGTAAAAATTCATCAAAAATTTTAGATTTTTTAAAGGTTTCTTAATCCATCGACATCGTGGCCATCCGTTATTAGAATTTGACAGTTAATGGCTTGAAATAAAGGAAACAAACTATATTTTGACAGCAAAGGTGTATTTTGATCCAAATGTCAACCAATTACCCTAAAATCACCTTTTTCCGGAGCAGTAAGAAAACTGAAAATTTAATATTTTTTTGAGGCTTTTTTATCCATTCAAATTATGTTGCTTTTATAATTGGATCAGATTGAATTCGATAAAAATCGGAACAGTATTGAATTGAATTCGTTAAACTCGGAGATTTAATTGAAATTGAAATGGTAATAAAAACTGAATCGGAACAGAATAATAGAAAATGAATTCAGTGAAATGATAAAGATCGAAAGATCGATTGATTGAAGTGATTGATTCTTGAAATATTCGATCATTTGAATTGAACGAATCATGTAACTGGACGACTCCCTGAGGGATCATAGTTATTAGTTGATTTGGAAAAAAAACTTCCTAGTCAGACACATGTCCGTCAATTGCAAGGTGTTGAAGATGATAGTTAGAGGATATGCCCACAAACCCTCACTTTTATCCGCTTTCATCCACAGGTCAAACGAGTTATGGTATCAAAACGGTGCAATCCAGCGCCAATAATTGGGCACCGAGTTCATGCCACCATTTCTACCTACCTATTATACCCACAATTGCCTAACAATGGAATACAAAACGAATCGTGTTCCCTTTCGACTCGTTTCAAGTCTTCCATCATCCAATTATTTTAAGAAAATGTTTTTGTTATTTCGAGTAAATTGACATCACTGTGTGAAATTTCGCATCAACGCCGCCAACGTTGCTATTTTAATGGAGAAGAGTTTGTACCAAAAATCAAATGCACTACAAAACACGACTCGCTTCGGACGGATTACATAATCAGGCTCGTCTGGTTTTAACTAAACAATGCGTCAAAATCCAAAACCATAAACTTAAAGAGCTCGCGATAAAACAACAACATCGACTGCACTATTGGAGCGTTTCTTTTCGAATTGTTAATTTATTCATTGTAAGACTTGTGATCGGCATTAATTTTTGTTTGCAATCAAATAATGGTTGAACTTGAACGTATTGATGAGGAGGACGCTTAATATCAAGAAATGATAATTTAATCAACCAGTTTATATTTTTCAGAAGATTCCATTATATATACATTAATAATCCCACACTTTTTGAGAAGGTATACAAAAAATATTAAATTAAAAAAATATTATTCTACCTGTCGCATTGGATCGATTCGTCTGCCCCATATGAAATCTATAAGTAGAATAGGTACACAAGCCAACACAGACGATACTTAACCAAAATAGCTGTTTTATCTATGCAGGTAAGTATCATACTTAATTAATTTTAACACCGCACTTAACTGACTAAAATTCTACGCAGACTTGTTTCGGTATTAAAAAAAGAAAAAAAAAACTTACCATAACTTAGTAAGGCCATCCAAGGAAACTCGTCGATCTCTGTTTCTTTTCCACTGTAAATCTTACTTCCACTTGGTTGGTCACCACAATTTTCAAGACCAGGTAATAAATCATTTGAAAACCTTTGATTTATCGTTGGATCAATAAAACCATTATCAATACTGCAACACACCAATGGAGGTTCTCCAAAACCGTCCTTACAAGCTGAATCATCTAAGAATTTTTTCTCCTCACTGGTTGCTGATGACTTTGCTTCCAAAGCTTTTAAAACAGGACATTCCTGTATTGTTATGCAATAGCCCTTACGACCATTAGGGCTTAAGCAATTTTCTGAAATAAATAGAACAAAACAAGGTTTATACAATTTTCAGGTTTTAAGAATTAAGTCAGTGAACTCACTATCCGCAAATACACATATTGCAAAACAAAAAAATAGAACAGAAAGACTACTGATACAATTAGCAGCTCTCATCTTTAGGTCAGATTTGATACTAATTCGGCTTCGAGCGATAGACTTATTAATTCTCTTTCAATCGGCTTGATACCAGCAAAAACAGCAGTGAATTCTTTGATTATTTATAAATGATTTATGTATTAATTAAACAGCAGGTTTAGGAAATATTATGTCTGTATATTTTTATTTTTAAGATAACTTGCTTGGATTACCTATTAATTTTATTGAGAATAAAAATTTACAACAAAACGGGTTTATCAATTGATGCATGAACAATAACTGCATTTTATTTAAAAAAAATAAATTATACGTACACGTCAGTGTTGACAAAAACACTGATTTTTCGTAACTCTCCCGATTTTCAGACCTATTTTATTTCCGTTAACCGATTTTTGGTCCAAATATAATACTTTTCCCCGATTTTCAATTTTTCTTAAGCTCAAGTAAACAAATCTACTCATTGGAATTTCATGTGATGTTATTGGCGAGAACCAGTGGAATAATTGCCAGGAAGCCATCAGAGATGCCGCCTCTAACGAGCTGGGCTTTGCACGACCACCACAGCGAAACCCCTGGTTCGACGAAGAATGCCGACAAGTACATGCAGCCAAACAACAGGCATACAAAGCGGCGCTGCATAGAAGGACCAGAGCTGCTCACGAGCTCTACGAGCAGAAGAGGGGAGAAGAACACAAGCTTCTTAGAAGGAAAAAGAGAGAGATGCCATTGCAGGAATGAAGTTCGGAAGTTTAACCAAAAGGTAAAGAGAACCTCCCAGGGTTACAAGGCCCGGACCGAAGTCTGCAAGGATGATCAGTAGAATCGCAGGCGGTGCTGAGAATAAGGAAAAATCATTTCTGCAAATTGTATAACGCCGGTGACGAACCGAATTCCACTACCATGCAGATTGCACCATTCAACCTGGACGACTAACAATTCCGTCCACCCGATCTCGACGAAGTAAAGATAGCTATATCTAAACTTAAGTCCAATAGAGCTGCTGGAGCTGATGGCCTTGCGGCTGAGCTATTCAAAGCGGCTGGCGATAAATTGGTAAGGAGTATGCACCAGCTCATGAGTAAAATATGGTCGGAGGAAAGCATGCCCGATGAATGGAACCTCAGCATTGTTTGCCCGATTCTCAAGAAAGGCCATCCTCTGGACTGCACCAACTACAAAGGCATCAGTCTTCATAATATTGCCTACAAGATCTTCTCTGCCGTACTTTGTGAACGCCTGAAGCAATTCGTCAACAACCTGATAGGTCCATATCAGTGTGGCTTTAGGCCAGGAAGGTCTACCATCGACCAAATATTCGCACTACGGCAGATCTTGGAGAAAACCGAGGAGTTTCAAATCGATACCCACCACCTTTTTATCGATTTCAAGGCCGCGTATGACAGCATCTAAGAGACGAGCTATATAGAGCAATGTCTAGTTTTGGCATCCCTGCCAAACTCGTCCGTTTGTGCAGGATGCCGATGGAGAATGCACGCTGGTCCATCAAGGTCGGCAAAGACCTCACCGACACCTTTGATGTCAAAAAATATTTTAGGCAAGGTGACGCGCTGTCATGCGACTTCGTCAACATCGTTCTTGAAAGAATAGTGCAAAACTCTCAAGTCAACACTAGAGGCACAATCTTTCAAAAGTCGGTCCAATTACTAGCTTACGCTGACGACATTGACATAATCTGATGATCAAAGCGTGATGTCAGTGGTGCTTTTGTATAAGTATTGAGAAGGAAGCCAAGAATATGAGTTAAACGGTGAATGAAAGCAAAACGGAATATATGCTTTCAACAAGAAAAGACACCCAACACCGACGTCTAGGGCAGAACATCACTATAGACAGCTATAATTTTGAGGTGGTCAGAGACTTTGTCTACCTAGGATCAGCTATAAGCTCAGCGAACAATACCAGTGCTGAGATCAAACGAAGAATTACTCTTGCCAATCGCTGTTTCTTTGGGCTAAGAAGGCAATTGAGTAGCAAAGTCCTCTCTCGAGTAACTAAACTGTCCGCTTATCATCCCGGTCCTGGGGGTCAATTCTCGATTTGTGAAACTGATAAATATGATAACGCCTTCACGCCCAATGCGATTCTCGAAGTGTGAAAAAATTAAAACAAATGCCAAAATGCTTTCATATGATAATTCGTTTATCACAACATTTCATTCTGTGAAAACCTGTGAAAAGAAAAATGATGAAACAAATTGTGCTCATTTGATACACCCAAGTCGCCATCTTGGTATTTCTATGACGTCACAATTATCTTTTTCTATGAGCAAGTTGTAGCATGTTTCTTGTTAGTACTTTTTAGTACTCACTTTGACAGCTGTTTTTCATAACGAGTTGGGAATCGCCTTCCGCGTGTTTGTGAAGTGATAAAATGATAAAACTCTGTGAAAACTGAAATGATAACTTTGTTTTCATTTCACAGTTTCACAGATCGAGAATTGACCCTCTGATGTATGGTGCAGAGACATGGACACTGCTAACAGTGGATGAGAACGCGTTAGGCTGTTTCGAGAGGAAAATTCTCCGGGTGATTTTTGGTCCCGTCTGCATAGATGGGGAATGGAGAAGAAGATACAACAACAAACTGTATGAGCCGTACAGTGACACCAACCTAGCCACAAAAGTGAAAAGCCCATGACTAAGATGGCTGGGTCACCTAAAGCGAATGGACATCAATGCTCCAGCCCGGAAAGTCTTTGCATCCGACCCCGTGGGACAACGCAGTAGAGGTGGACAGCGTAAAAGGTTGTGCACGCGAGTGGAAGAGGACCTCAACCAACTTGGCGTGCGAACAGCTAGTTAGAAACCGAGCCGGCTGGAAGCAGGCGCGGATCTAGGATTTCGTTCAGGGGGGGGCAATTTCGCGAGTTTCCACAATCTTGATGAGGCTTACAGAAAATTAGAGCACACTTCATACCGCTCTACACACCTGGTCACACAAAGCGATTTGAGTTTGAAATTTGATAACTGCTATACAGTGTCTCGAACAGCGGTTACTTTGGAACTTTTTAAATTAAAGTTAACAGTTTGTAGCTGTAGCATGGTGTCTTTACAGCATTTTTGAATTCCCTCTGGATCTGTGCAACACCACCTCAAATTTCGGAAAGCATAATGACACATCGGTATGTTCCTATTCCTATTCGCTATTCCCACTCATGACGTTCGAGTGAAAGTTTCAGCCTCTTCATTAGCTGTGACAAGATAATTGGCTTTGCCAGTTAAAACGCATTTCCAGATTGTTCTCAAACGCAAACTGCAAAAGTCTTCTGTTCGAAAAGGCAAATACAAGTTTTAATGCATAAGCATTGTGTTCGGTTAGGAAGTTTGTAAAAGTCACATATTCGAGAACATCATCTGCGGTGCAATTCTGCAGTAAAAATCGAATTGATAAAAAAAATTTGAGAAGACAGAGAACGTGTCAAATTAGCTTCCAAGAAAACTGAATGACGTTGATAAAAAAGGCTTTGTGTTAACAAAAGCAATATTTGCTTCAGAAAATAACGATCATTTGACAAACTAATTGACGTTTGCTGTTCTCGAAAACGTCAAATCAAAGTCAATTTTATCGCCGAATGATCGTCATTTTTTGACGGAGATTACAATTGTTATATGCAATTGTCCTGCTTGTAAAAAATTGGTTTGGTTAACGTCATTCAACTTACTCGCAAACGCATTTGATGTTTACAATTTCAATTTTTTTATCATCTACTCGATTTGTTACTGCACAGCTGCACCGCAGATGGTGTTTTCGAACATGTGACTTTAGCAATTTGCTTTAAAGAACAATCTGCAAATGCATTTTTGACACAGATGACTTTTTCGAAAACTACCGTTGATTTGACGATTGTAAGAACGGCCAAAAACAACTATCCTAAGGTGTTGAAGTTACATCCTACTTCTCTTCGGCAGTGACTGCTGTCGTCGTTTCCTGGTTTCCTTCAAATCTTCTTCATCGGATTCATGCTCTTCACCAGTTTAATAACACGGAAGTTCCTACAATGCATCCACGAAAAAGACAAAATCCTCACGAATACTACCATCAGAAACGTATCTTATGGCTATGACAGTTGTGCCGCACTCGAAACACATTTGCATAAATTCTTAAGTTGCGCATCCATTTAAGAAGAAAAGACGGTGAGAAGTTCTGAAGAATCTCTCGAGAGTAAAATTCGCAAGTGGACACAGTCATGAAATAAGCTCACCCGAGGGGAAAACAGAAATCCGAGAGTCACTCTTGAGAGTTTTCTAGTGAAAGTACTTTCTAAAATGTAAATGCACATTTAAATATTTGTCATAAAAAGGACTCAATCATCCTTTTAGTATAATTTTTTTGATATTTCTCAATCATTTTTATACACAAATGTGGTTTATTATTTAAGCTTTTTCTAATCTTGTAGATCCGTGCATTTGAAGCAAAGTTTAATTTTCTTTAAAGAAATTAAATCGACGTATTTCAATGATTTTATCTTTTTCTTGAATTGAAATCAATTTAGAAAAGTGCCCCTGCAAGATAAGACAAGACAATAACTTTTCCAAACATTATTTTTCAAAATTGTGAAATTTTTCATTCACATTTGCATTTTGAAAAGTGTAAATGAAATCGATTTAGGACTCAATCTGATCTCTAGTATGAAATAATTTGACTATTCTCAAAAATGTTATACAGTAATGTAGCCGGATATTGATCTTTAAATTAGAGACCTTAACTTTGAAGATAGGACATCTCAAACAGAAGTTATAACTATAAGCTCTACAATCGGTCGATTTGAGTGCTATTCGTGCATAGCAGTACTTTTCTTCATTGAACTTGGTCAGCGGCCGACGAACAATCACTCATTACTGCAACGCTGCGCAGCGAATTTAGAAAAAAGCTCTGGGCTGCATGCAAATCTTGAAGTATGTATGTTCCCATTAGAACCAAAAAAATCTGAACGAGTGTTTAAGTCATTAAAATACGGCTCAGTTGGAAGAGGTGAGATAATTCGGTTGTTTCATCAAAAAGTATTAAATAATTTCGTGGAATGGAAAATCAGGAAAATGAAAACTTGAAGTCCTCCTTTGGCTGCCACAAATAAATTTTATAAACGTATAGCCAAAAAACATTTTATGATTACATTTTATTAAATTCATATTTTATTCTATCTTGCCCAGGGGGGGGCAATTGCACCCATTGCCCTCCCCCTGTATCCGCGCCTGGCTGGAAGAAGGTTGTTGGTTGAGGCCCTGCCCTGGTCCACCCCGGACTGTAGCGCCACCTTTGGCTTCTTCTTATTTTATTATTTGTTTTTATTTTGATATTTGGTATTATTGGCTGCGTGCATGCGTCAGAAAATTCCTTTTAAAGCTGAGTTCGCAGTTGAAGCGAAACGAAAGTTTCTATATAAAAATTGACACAACGTTATCATAAACGAAAAGCTTCGCCACAAAAAATGAAAAATCGTATTAGATTTCTGAATCCAAGTCTCCACTTGTTTTCCGCACACAATTAATTGCTCGGAATATTTTGCTGATGAAAATTTGACATTTGAAGTTTGGAAAGAAGCCGAATGATCAAAAAATATAAAAAGCAGACCCCACTATAGGGCTCTTTAACACGTAGCAATACTTCACTCTCTCGTTCATTTACAAACGTCAAAATCAGCACTATGGTGAATTATCATATCGAAGTTAACTGTGAAATTGTTTTTTTTTTTCGTTTTGCAGTTTGGAATTTGACACTTCCACCTCAATGAAAGCTGTCAATCTTGAAATTGACAGATTCGTAAAACTCCCTATTGACTGGAACCCTTAACATAGCGGTTCCCAACTGGTTGTCTAGGAACTTGTCTACCTTAAAGCCTATAGCACGCTGCTGATGCGAAATGAAAAATCCCATACAAAAATTACACAACGAAATCATAAACGAAAAATTAAGTTCTACTTTACGTTCTGCTGTTCGACGAGCGAGATTGACTATTGTAGCAGATTATTCGGAGAAGTCTACACCCTATTTTCGCACACAATCAATAGACCAAATATTAAGCGCGAAAAAGTGACATTTGGGGCATTTCACGTGAAGCAGATATTTGAAAAAGTGGTGGGCCTTGAAATTAGTTCATCTTTGGGTTATTTATACTTGATTAGATAATGAACATACATGAAGGATTTTTAATTTTGAGGCCTGGTGTTGGAGTTATGGACTTTTTAAGTTTCGGCTAGCTATGGGTCAAGGCTTAAAAAAATGTGGAATTCAAAACTTGGTTGCAAAAAATGTCTTTCTTGTTGTATATCGTCTTTGGAGCAATAATAAATGGCAGTTTGAGGCAAAGACGATTTTGCCCATTCATATAATTTTGTTGGTAAAATTATTGCTCTATTTATAGGCAATTGTAAGCTCGCCCGTGCAGCTAATCTTTTAAGGTTTCCACCAAGACCATCACATGGGCCCTTTCCATGAGAAGTAGCATGGAAATGGATTTCTGCATCGACCCCAAAATCATTTTTATAATTATTAAAAAGGTTAACAAAGTTGAACCGGTTTTTAAAATGCTGCGGCGCTCCGTCTGTTTTATAAATTACTTTTGAGACGGGTATGCTTTTATCCAGAAGGTGCTGATGAAGTAGTTTTTGGAAAGCAAAGAATGAGGCAGTGTCGTGTTTTAGGTCATCGGAAATAATGACAATGCTTCCATGTTTATTATCATTTCCATCTCTGTAGATGGACAGTTGAAGTTGGGTTAGAACACATCATCATTGCCAGGCAGTCCTTATACGTTGAAATAGGGATATTCGTACCAGCAGTGAGAGAGTCGATGTTTCATCGGTTCAACATAAGTTTAACATTCTGATGATATATGCAAACACAAACGACATGTGTCCCAGAGTCTCCAGCAAGGATACACTGTTCGGGCCTCAGGGTGAAAAACTTCGTTAGACCCAATTAAGTGTATTGATACCCGGGTATTCAGTTTTAAACGGCTGATACAGCTCAGTAATATTCATAAAAATAAGATGTTTTTGTAGCTGAATTCTTGTCCCATCATCTTGTTTAACTGACACAAAGTCCTTTTTTAAAGGCATAACTCGACTTACGTTTTGTCTTAAATAAATTTGTCTTACCACATTCTCAGTCTCAGCTGGTATTTTTTTTCCGTCTCGAGACTTAGGTGATGACAATATCCCGAACTTATCTACAAGCTATTTTGGTTTTTTCGCTTGCCGTCTCGTTGTTCCAAATTCCTCGGCAAGTCTTTTTTTCAGTCCAAGATTTAGGTGCAGCTGTTAAAATTGTTTTTAATGCGTTAAAGTTGGATGGATTGTGAAATTTCTCTTTAAGGGGCCAGTTATAGCGATCAGGAAAATCCATCAGTAAAAGTTGAAAAATTATAAAATTGAACACTTTTTCCAGATGGTCGTTTATAGCGAACAGGAAAAATATGTCAGTTGGCAAGCTGAACACATGTGAATATTGCTGACGTGTGGTGTGCAAATTGCCAGAAGGAAGGACATCCAGCTAGTTTTAAGGGTTGCCCAACTCTTAAGGTAGAACTAGAATAGGCGGAAGCTGTCGGAAGCTTATGTCAAAACCGACCGAAAAGTAGCTTTCCGAAACGTCAATTTCACAAGTGGCCCATAATGCACTTAAGTGGTTGGAAGTGAAAAAAAAATAAATAATTGTTTATTCAATGTTTATTTTCTCATACTTATTCACAGCACAGAGTGATATGTTTTTACTTATTTATTTTGCGAAACCACTAAAATTCAATGTGATATAAATTAATTAAAAGAAAATTTAAGATTTGACTTCACTCATTCATTCATCAAACAGAAAAAAAAGTTGAAAACTTTGCACCAAGCGCCTAGTTCTTGTTAGTTTGCTTCCACCATTTTGATTTTGCATTAGCCCACTTACGAAAGAGCGGTCGTTGAGCGCTCTCACTTCCAACGGCAAAAGTTAACGAAAACTAAACGAAAAGTTCCACTTCGCAATTATGTGCGCGTCATATCAATTTCTTGTTTTCGCTCGGTTTCGTACGACCACTTAAGTTGGCTTCCGACTATTCTAGTTCTACCTTTAAAGTAAAACTTACAGAGAGGAACAAGGTTCTTGCAGAGAAAAAGGCGCAAAAGGATTTTGTTGCTAAATCCGCATGCATCGTAACCCAGCCTGCAGTCAGTTTCGCTGCAATGGTGAAAGGAAACTCTACAAAAGTCCAGTAGCAGCAAAGACTCAACAAGTGAAAGCCCCTATAAACAAAGCAACGAAGATAGCACCAGCCAGGACGACTGCAGCCAGAGCAACACCAGCAAAGGTATCCCAGCCTAGTGTGAACCTCAGCAACGAAGTTCAGCGGATTGTTGGATCCAACCTGCTCACTATCATCGAAAAAGCCCGGAGTGCTGTTCCAACAAACTATACCCTATTTAGCGAAGGTGAAAAGTCCGTGGCACTGCATGTTCTTAACGGCTTTCTGAAACAAAGCACCTTCGGACTCATCAGTTGTGATTTCAACGCGAGACATCAACTCTGGCTGGATATAATTGTCAACAACGAAGGCAAGGCAATTGTGGATTGGATGGAAGTCAACAGTGATGATCATTCTCTGGTGGTTATACCCCAACCTAAGCCCATCTTTCCCAGAACACCATGAACGTTGGACTTTTTCCTGGCTTCTTCGAACCTGGTGCATATTCTTCCGGAAATCCGGAATTATATCTGCACTATAGTGCCCAGCGATTCGGACCATGAAGCTGTTCAACTATCGATCAACCTCAACCAACCTATTCTAATAAATATAGAGCCACTAGAGAACTTCATCAACTACAGACGGCTGGATGTGGAAAGACTTCACAGGGACATCGAAGACAACATAACGCTTCCAGCCTCTAACAGAAACTAGCTGGACATCGAAATCGACGCAGCTATAGATGGTTTGGAACAGGCTGTATCTAATGCACTGGACAATCAGAAGCAGCCTACGACGTCAAAGGGATAGGTACCAGCACCTTCCCGAGTACGTGCAAAATCTGTATGCGCAGATACAACGGCTGAGAAAACGTCTCCAAAGGATCCAACAAAGAGACTTCAATACGTCCAACACAAACTACAGAGTAGTTTGGAGTAAATTGCAATGTGTCAACATAATGTTCCGAAATTCCATAAAACACCACAACAATATCCAGTTCCAGAAGAGACTGCAAGCAATTAAGCCAGGACCCGATGCCTTCAAAAACATTAATAGTATTATTGGAAAGCCACCAATCCCGGAAACTATTATCAGCAACAACATTGAAGCAACACCAACACAAGAAAAAGTGGAAGCGTTTGCCAATTCCTTCAAAGAAAACTTCACACCGAACCCACCTGCTGACCCAGACGAAGTAGAGGAATCCATTCAGCAGACCATGCAGCCTAATCCAGAAAAGTCATATTCGATGACACCAATCCAGCAAGTGACCCAATTACCAGCCCACATCTATGCAATCTGGAGGAGATAGCAGAGATTATTCACAAATTGAGGCCCAAAAAGTCATCTGGACCAGATGGAGTCTCCAACTACGTCCTAAAAAGGCTTCCACATATAGTGATGATCCTTCTCACAATCATCCTAAATAACTGCATCAATAACTGCTACTTCCCTCAGAAGTGGGTGGAAAACAGCGAAGATAGTGGCGATCCCGAAGAAAGGAAGTTTCAACTTGGTGTCCAACTACAGGCCTATATCGCTCCTCAACAACATCACCAAAATGCTGGAGGAAGTAATCCTCCGGAGGCTCAATAGTTTCTGCAGTGAAAACGCGATCATCCCTGACATGCAGTTCGGCTTTCGTGAAAAACACTCGACGCTACATCAGCTGCTAAAGTTCCAACACGATATCACGTCAGCGCTCAACAGTCACCGTGTCAACGTTGGATGCTTCCTGGATGTCGAGAAAGCATTCGACAGCGTATGGATAGAATCCCTTATTCACAAACTACATATATAACACTTACCTCTGCCACTAATCAAAATTCTTTTTACCTTTCTTTCTTTCAGAAAATTTTTTGTTCAACTGGACAACTGTAAATCAAACATTAAGACCATCAGAGCCGGAGTCGCTCAAGGATCGAAACTTGACCCCTTTCCTTACAACTTGATAACATCTGACCAACCTGTCGCAACTGGAGGCGAGAACCTCCTGTATGCTGATGACTCGATCACCTACGACAATTTAACGTCACCGTTACTTGCCGTACGGAAAGAAGAGACTCACATCAACAGACTCTTTGATTTCTACAGGAAATGGGGCATCCGGATCACCACTTCTGAATCGGAACTTGTCTGCTTCAGGAGACCCTCAACAGGCAGAGGCAGTTGCACTGCAGCGAAGTGCAGAAACATCGTTCTGAGACTCCCAGATGGATCCACCATAACTGCCAAACGGAACGTCAAGTATCGGCTTACTCACTTGAACTCATCAGTGACATAGTGAGGGCTTTGTCATACGCAATTTGTGTTAAGTTCAGTTCAACTTACATGAATTTTTCAACGAAAATCCACTGTAAACTATATCCAACAAGATTAGAATTCCTAATCATTAAGCTGGAAGTTTTTTTTGCCCGGGGCCAGGCATAGTTTCTATATAAGAAGGTTTTATAATACAAATTCTATATACTACTGAAATAAATCAGCCAAGTAGAAGACTTAGCATTAAGGATTGGACTTGTTGAATTATTGATTCAAAATAGCTTTTTATGGCCTTTAGTCCTACAAATTGGCGTTTCGTTCGGCTTACTATGTCACTGATGAGTTCAAGTGAGTAAGCCGAACGAAACGCCAATTTGTAGGACTAAAGGCCATAAAAAGCTATTTTGAATCAATAATTCAACAAGTCCAATCCTTAATGCTAAGTCTTCTACTTGGCTGATTTATTTCAGTAGTATATAGAATTTGTATTATAAAACCTTCTTATATAGAACGTCAAGTATTTGGGAATCCACATCAATGAGTTGCTTAGGTTCAACCCGCACTCAAGAAGTGTGCTCAAAAGAGCCAGCTGGGTCTTCCACCGTTTACATCCCCTGATGAGAAAAAGAACCGGACTAAGTCAACAGACGAAAATACTGATGTACAAGCAACTTCTGCGGCCAGTCATAGCCTAGTGCTTCCCAGTCTGGTTCTCAATTTCCAAGACAGCCATGAAGGAACTTCAAGTGTTCGAAAGAAAAATACTTTGAATTTGCACCGGACTACACTTCGACCGCCAGCGACGGAAACACTACAGGAATAAACACCTCTACACAGAAGCGAAAATAATCCCTCTGGACAGTGCCCTCTACAAAGAAGCTAATAGAAAGCATCCACAGTCGTTCAAATCAGCTGATAAGAAGTATGTCCACCGAGCAACGACAACCCGAGCCGAGGTACCTCAGCGTGATGGAAACCCTGGACGACAACATTATCCCCATAGACAACGAGGAAACAGTTTCCTTCAACGCCGTTCCCCCTACGTTTCTACACCCCTCACCCAATGTGTCAAAAAGACGAAACACGTAACGTCCGAAAAAACGAATCGTGTAATCAGGCTCTATATACAATGCTTTTTGTTTGCTTATTTTTCGATGAAAGCAAAACGGCAGCGTTCAGCAGCAAATTATATTCTTAAGCTAAGTAAACAAGGTTTAGATTTAGTGTTTTGTGAATATTCATGAAAAATTTCCTCCATAATTTGTCATCTTTTAAAATTATGAAGAGAACAAAAATTGTAGCTTTGAATAAAAAGGGGTCATTTTGGTAATTTTTAAAAAAGTCGGGGCCAAGGGGCCTGAGCTTAAAAAAGGGGCCATTTGGCCCCTAAAAGAGTCAAGAAAATAGCCATATTTTGAAAACAATATCGAATATATGGATATTCTCAGAGCCATAGGGGGGCAATTATGGACTCCGACAAAAAAATTAGAAGTGTTTTATAAAATTTACTATACCAAACTAAAAAAAATATGTTAGTTGTGTGGTATTGCCCAGAGCCTATGGTCATAGAAAATTTCTCGAACCAAATCTGGTAAGGAGGAGAAATTTTTTGTTTCAAAATAGTACAATTTATTACTTGTGGAACGGGTTCGCACTAAAAATTACCAAATCTAGTGGTCTGAAACTGTTTGAAACTCGCTAGGAAACAGGCCTATCATGTTCTTGATTTCTTCAAAGCATTTTTCCTGAGAAAAAAACATAGCCTTTCGAATAACTCAGCAAAAATAGGTAGGACGTAGGAGTATAACAAACCTACTAAAATTTTGGATAGTGAAATTTCGAGTTAACATGTCTTAAATTTTCATAACTTATCAATGTATTCTTTTATTAATTGAAGCGTGACAATGTGATAATAGAAATAGAATATACAATATAAAATTATAAAAATTATTGAATGGTCTTATTCCTTCAAATTTGCTACGATCCAATCTTCAAATTCAGCTACACGCGTATAAACTCCGGGTGTATTTTCTAAACCACATCCTCGTCGTGAATAGGAAACTATGCCCTCGATTGCCCATTTACGTTTAAAAACCATCAATGGCCCTCCAGAATCTCCATGGCAAGTATCTTCGATAAACTTTCCGCCAGCACAAAATTGTGAGTCCAACAAAAATGCTTTTGTTCGGTATACATTTTGACATCCATCTTGTTCGTATACGGGTAGAGATATTTTTAGTTTAATATTACTTCTCTTATCTGGGACAAAATTTGAAAAAGATTATTTAAAAAAAAAATCGAACAATATAACAATACCTGTTAGTGTTCTACCCCATCCAGCGGCTACCAAATTTTTACCCGCATCAGTGCGATTGAGTTGTAATATCCATGGCATACAAACTGGGGCAACAAATGAAGTAAATTGAATATCATGTTTCAATCGAATCAAAGCAATGTCATTATGCTTATGAGCACTGTTAACATTGTAATTTGGATGAACTATAACCTCTTCCGCATCAACATCAATAACTGGATCAGTACAATCAGTTCCGATGCAATCTGGACCGTCATGGCTGGTATCGTACTCTCCTAAGCGAATACTTTTACTTGTTGTATGAACATAATAAAACGTTAAATGACAATTAACTTGAATTCAAGATAAAGTTTAGTCAAAAATACAAAATCTATAACTTACAGGCCTTTGCCAACGATACAATGAGCTGCAGTGAGAATGTATCTGGAATTGATGAGACTGCCTGCGCACTCAAAATCTGGTTTTCCGTCTATAATACCTAGAAAAATAAAAAGAATTATTTTTGTATGAATTAAAAAAAAACAATGCAGTGTGACAAATTTTCGTTTAAATATTTAATTTTTTCCCCAAAATAATGAATTATTCAAAATAATTATCGAAAAAACCAAAATAATAAAATCTTTATGCGTGAATTTTTTTTTAATAAATCACAAACAAGTATGGCGTAATGTTTAAATGGTTGGTTCTTTGGATTATAAGGAATATTTGTTTTCAGGGGAAATGCCTCTTGCAAGGAAGTGGCAAGTCCTCCACGATGAAGTCCTTGTCACGATGAAGTGCGTATTGCAGGCAGAAATCTGTAGTTACCTTCCTTTTTATTTATTTTACTCTACTGATATCAAGATATCACCAAGTGCCATCCAAAGACTCCATAGAGTCAATCAAGACTGGAATAACACCAATAATCAAAATTTAACCAACATTTTGCAGTAGAAACCAAATCAAATAGGTGATACTTTTTCATCGTTTCATGTAACCCCGGTTGAGTCCCGGATTGGGTACGATATGTCGACTTTTAAAATATCGACTCCAAAAGATCGACTTTTAAAATCTCGACAGAAAAAATCTCGACTGCTTAAAAGACCGACAGATCAAAATACAGACAAAAATTTGATCGATTTTTTAAAATGTCGATTTTTCAAAATCTCGATTCTCAAAATGTCGACAGTGATCGAGATTTTATGAATCGAGATTTCAACAGTCGACATTTTAAAAGTCGACATTTTGAAAGTCGACATTTTGATCAGATCATAGTTTAGGGAATGATGTTTACAAGCGCGCGCTTGTAAACATCATTCCCTAAACTATGATCTGATCATTATTATCTAATATTGCATTGTCATAGTTCAATATATTGGATTTTTTTGTAATTTAATTTTTGTTGCCTATATATTTCAACGTCTTAATTGCCTCTTATTCAGGGTCTGTAATGTGTTTCAATATTAATACAATAATAAAACATCCAGAAAATGAGGCAGTCAAAAGTTCGAAATATTAGGTATAATGTAGGTAGGCAACAAAAATGCGTTTCCTAAATAAGTTAGTTATTATAAGAATCAAATACACATAGGATCTTGTGTCTTAAACATAGTCTTAAATTTTCCACAACATCAAAAAACTGTTAAGTTCCTGTTAAAAAATGAGAGAAGAATTTATGATTCATGAGTTTATAGTTATTCCGTGCAAACATTTAGGGCAGAGCGTTGTGCTTTGGGTTACTTTCAAATGACCGACAGACAAAATACCGACAAGTCAAAATGTCGACTAGTAAAAATGTCGATTTATATTTTACATCGACTTTTCTGTATGGGAAAAATGCCGACTAGTCGATATTTTTCTCGACTTCTATCAGGTCAGTCGACTTTTTGTCAAATCGACATTTCAAACTGTCGACATTTTAATAAGTCGGTAAAAACAAAGTCGGTATTTTAACTTACAGAAAAGTCGATAAAAGTCGACATTTTAACCAGTCGACATTTTTTTTGTCGGTCATTCGTACGTAACCCGTTGAGTCCCCTATGGTAAACGAAATGTCTCCATCCTTCACGGTCTGCAGCAAAGTATTTTAACTGTGATCACGTCTTTCTCTGAGATTCTGCTTCTGCTAAGACAATTGATTTCCATATTGTTATTGGTCTTCCAACCCGCCGTGCACCTTGAGGATTCCATTCAAAGGACTGCTTTGCAATTTCATCGTTTGGTTTCCTCAGTCTATGACCAATCCAACGCCATTTACGCTTCCTTATGTCAACGTCCAGCCACTCTTAACCTTTCTTGCGCCACAATTCCTTGTTTGATATAATTTGTGGACAGCGAATCTTTAGGATGTGGCGTAAACAGCGATTTACAAAAGCCTTCAATTTCCTCGAAATGGCATGACATGACTTTCCAGGTATCGCAAGCATATAATGTAACAGCACGGATTTGACATTGGATTGGAAGAATCTCAACTTAGTGCCTAAGGAGGTTTGACTGAATTTCCAAATTTGGGACAGAGTAGGTACCGAAGGCAGTACGAGCTTTATTAATTCAACTTTTAACGTCCAGATCCGTATCGCCGCGTCGTTTGTAGAAACAACACTGCCAAGGTAGTAAAACTGTTCGACTTTTTCCACTGGCGGATGTGTCCTGTACAATAATACGCTGCTGTGTGGAGTGGTCTGTGAGCATTATTTTTGTCTTTTTGACACTCGACTCCCCTTTCACTTGCATATTATGTTATCGGCATAGTCTAAATGACTGAGCCTTTCAAACGCTCTATATTGGCTGCGTTCAAGTTTTAATGGATAGCTTATCTAGGATAGCCTTATATCCATATGTGTGTCTGAACGCAAGTCAGCTGTTGTCAGTGTTGCCAGTAAAATGTTTTCAGAATTCTGCAATAATGACGAAAAAAATCTGCAGTGCAGATTTTTAAAGATGGAATCTGTCTTTATAAATTAAATAAACAATTTTACTAGACAACAATGGCAAAAAAATAACATAAATTAATTCAAATAATAAAAATAACATTTTTTCTTTTGTATGTACATTAGGGTACTATAGGGGATGAAAATAAAAGCCTGAAAAAATTAGGGAATTTTGTTTCTTCATTTACAGCTGATTTAGGCCCATCCAAATATTAAAACTCAAAAAAACCCATTACCTACCCTAATGAATGTACATAATATAGTAGAGTTAAATGCTTAAGGCATTTCATTGTTTTCTTTAAAGGCCGTTCAGCTATTCACCCTTATTATAATTAAATTGATATTTTAATAAATATTGTTAAAAAACTGACCAATTTTTCTTTAAAAATTAACAATATTCTTGCACTTCACAATTCACTACATCACTTTCTACTACCAAAAATGTTATCAATCGCATTGTTTAACATCGAGATTCAATATTTATCGATCAGCATCTGATAATTGACAAGAGCAAAGGTTATGATTTGATTTTATGGAAAAGAACTTTATAGTATAAAGATGACAGCATACAGCAAAATTGTCGAAGATTTTCTAAGGAAAACCAAATAAAATCAAGAGAAAAACAAAATATTCAAGTAGGAACAAGTGCGGACATAATCTGCGGGACAGATTTTCGAATTTCAAAAGTCTGTAGATGGAATGAAAATCTGCAAAATGCATATAAATCTGCACTAATGGCAACGCTGGCTGTTGTTGACATTTCTCATAGGATAGCTTCGTATCCTAAAATTTTTAGGATAGCTTGGGATCTCTTTTCTGCCAACAGCTGTTTCGTCATCAGCTGTGTTTTAACAAGGGATAACAACAACACAAACTTATCATCGCTTTAGTTACGTGTTTGAACGCGGCCATTGAATGACATGTCGCTCAGCTGTACCAACACTGGCCGTCAATACATCGTCCATCGCCAGCAGGAAGAGAATTGGCGATAGAACATCCTCTTGTCTCACTCCCTGTTGCACTACGAAGGAGTCGGATAGCTGCTCATTGTGTAGGACTCCCTAATAATGGCAACAATTTTTGGGGCAGTTACTCTGTTAAGAAAAGACCTCCATATACATTCTCGGTTAACTCGATTGAAGGCCTTTTCAAAATCCACAAACATAATGCCGGATTTACAAGACTGGAAAACTGCCAGTATAATGACAAAAGCAACAACAAATGCCGGATTTACACGAATGGAAAGCTGTCAGTATAATGACAAAAAGAATGAATTTGTCCATTCTTTTGTTGTTGCTTTTGTCATTATACTGGCAGTTTTCCAACCGTGTAAATCCGGCAAAAAGAATGGACAATTTCATTCTGTTTGTCATTATACTGGCAGTTTTCCAGTCGTGTAAATCCGGCATAAGGTAAAGCGGTGATTGAAACTCCAACAACGACTGTTCAAGGACAACACAGAGGGTGTTAATAAGGTCGACACACGATCGACCACTGAGTGTAGGCTCGATTCTATCCCCTATCTGCTCGTGAATGATGGTTGCCATTAGTTTTGGGAAAACGAACAAAACGGTGATACCACCCAAGTTGTTGCAATTCTTAAGGTCAATTTTCTTTGGCAGCATAACTATCACACCATCCTTCCAGTCCTTGGGAATCGGTTTATTTTATTTAATTTAATTTTGTTTCTCTTTCAATTTTTAAGTTCAAATTATAATCTAACCACTTTGCAAAATATACTTTGGGTATTCATGCAACAGCGTAAAGTCGTCGTAAACGTTGTAAGGTTTAAAAGATTTCGTAATTCTGTCACAATTTGTATGGAAAATTTGACAGATTTACAAAGCTTATAACTTTACCACGTTTACGACGACTTTACGCTGTTGCATGAATACCCTTACTATATATAACTAAAGCTAGAACTATAATGCTCGGAGGGACACTTAAAGGGTCGGAAGAAAACAAGCGAATACACGGAAAGCTTATGATGTGGCTATAACTGCTCCTGAGCGCACCTCTCTTAAGTAAAATTGACATTTGTTGAAATAGCAATGCCAAAAAGAGATAGATGATAATTACATTATGGGTGTGTTCCCCTTTTTTGTTACGGAAAGTTACTTTTCGTTGGTTTTTGACATTAGCTTCAGTGCCCTTCCGACTCTTATAGTTCTTCCTTAAGTTTTAATGTAGTGTTTGACACACAACACATATATTTAAATTTATTATTTTAAACATACAAATTAAATACTAAAAAGAAACAAATTGAATGTATAACACTTTTTATTTACCTACTACTATTGTGAATTGATTATTTAAAAATAACGAGTAAATAGCCCAATGTGACACTTCATGTCAAAGTAATGATTTATGTCATCAATTATGCAAACTCATCGTTTAACCTTTATAAAATGTAAAAGGTCATATCATTCTTTCGAGAACTTTTCACCCGACACCATTTTTCAATCGCTCATTTTAAATAATTAAAGAACATTTATAAAGTAATAAAAAAAAAAAAGAAATCGAGTTTTTATTTCATCAAAGGTTAATTATAAAATTAACCAGCGCTACACCTAAACATTTGGTCCTTCGAAGCCACAAAAAAAAAAAAAAAGTGTATGAATTTGCTATTTTGCTTTGCTGTGTGTAAAGTATACCTATACTGTTCATATAAAACAAATTTTACTGTGTAAAGAATTAAAACTATTTAAAACTTTAAATAAAAATAATTTCATTGCGAAATTAAAATAAAAAAAAAAACAATTTAAGAACATTTTGTGCTGTGCAAATCGGGATTCCCGCGACGTGTAAACCAACAATAATACAACACCACCCCACTGAAGGCACACCACGTAAGTCCTCATTTTTTAAAGTATCTTTTTTGCTCTTTTTTTAATACATGAAATAAATAAAAAAGTCCAACATGTCGTTTGGGGAACTACAAAAGGAAATTCTATCACAATTAGAACGTGATTACTCCAATTTTAAAAAGACAGGCCAGGCAAGGCGCACTGTCAATTATGTTAAAACTCGCTTGGGGCTTTTAGAAGCAAATTTAGAAAATGCCAAACGATACCATGAAGAAATCGTTAGCGGGGGGAAGCTTGAGGAGACATTAAAGAAGGAAGAAATGATCGCTGTATATGATCAAATTCGTGACACTTATTTGGACTATAAGAGTGAATTGATGGATGCTCTGGACAAGGTAGCTCCACCTCCATCTGCACCACCTTCGCCCACGTTACCTCAAGGTTCAATTCCTGCGTCAGTTACGCAAACAACGACACCAGCTCCACAAACAAATGTCCTTAAGCTTCCGCCAATAAAGCCTCCAACTTTTTCTGGGTCCTACACGACATGGCGTTCATATCACGACATTTTCATTTCCCTTGTACATAATAATACAGGCTTGAATGAGATTCAAAAAATGCATTTTTTGAAGGAAAGTTTAAGTGGTGATGCCGAACGTCTCCTAAACCATTTAGACTTAAGCACAGGGAATTATGCAAAGGCATGGGATTTGCTGGTAGAAAGATACGACCATAAGAGGGTTCTAGTAAATTCTTACCTTAAGGTTCTCTTTAGCCAAACTATTCAAACTAAAGAGTCAGCAGAAAGTCTTAAGAGTTTATTAGATACAACGACTGAAGTCGTCCATGCCCTGGAAAATTTACAGTTACCAGTGGAACATTGGGACACAATATTAATTTATGTTCTCTTCCAAAAATTACCCGTCAAAACCCAACAATTATGGGAAGAAAAGCTCGGCAACGATAAACAACTCCCGACCTTTTCTGATTTCACAGATTTTCTTAAATCCCGTTTCCGGACTTTAGAAGCCCTTGTACAGCAAGGAAATGCAGTCCCACATTCCAAGCCAGTAACAAAACCGCAAGTTGCAGCCAAGGCATTTCATGCGAAAACACAACAAAAACAACAATTTAATACACAAAGATACCAATGTCAAATTTGTAGCCAAGGACAACACTCTTTAATGAAATGTCGGCGTTTTTTGAGTATGGACTCTGCTCAAAAACAACAAGCTGTACGTCAGGTTCGAGTATGTGAGAATTGCCTTGCCTATAGCCACTCAACACGAGATTGCATGAGTAACCGGAGCTGTTACTTTTGCAATCAAAAGCATCACTCACTTTTGCACAATAATTCATACACACAAAATAAATCGATTTCTAACCCAAACACTCTAACAACACAATTACAACAACAGGTTTCCCAGCCTTGGGACCAACAGGTAGCTGTTAACCCAAACGCTCCTGCATTCCAACCAATGGGTGATAATGCACCAGGTTGCAGTAATCGACTCAATTGTCATGCTTCACAACTCCATGGTACACAAATTTTATTAGCCACTGCTATAGTTAGGGTAAAATCTGGAAATGGGAGATTTTCGGATTTACGAGCCCTAATTGACCCAGGCTCGGATGCCACATTTATATCCGAAACTGCAGCTAATTTATTAAATCTTACAAGACACCGTACTCTTGTAAAGGTATCAGGGTTAGGGGAGGTCAGCAACGGCACCAGTCAAAACTACGTTGACCTAATGTTTACGTCCAAACATTCGACGTTTGAAGGCGCAACCAAGGCGTTCATCTTTAAGTCGTTGACTGGCCTCCTTCCGGCCCACAAAATGGTACCCAAAACTTGGGAACACCTAATTGATTTGCAATTAGCAGACCCTAATTTTCATAGTCCCGCCCCAATCGACATACTTTTCGGCTCAGACGTTTATCCTGACATTATTTTGCCAGATATAATCCGCAGTGAGCAAGAAATTGCACCTATTGCTCAAAACACACACCTGGGGTGGATTATATTGGGTAAAATTCCTGATGCAACTTCAAAAAACATACGAAGTTTTTTTCAACACAGCGAGCTCGACACGCAAATCCGAAAATTTTGGGAAATGGAGGAAACTCCATTCGTGACTCAACCGTCAGAAGAAGATATCGCCTGTGAGAAGTACTTTTTAAAATCAACAACACGTCTACCAGATGGACGGTATGAAGTTGGACTTCCGTTCAAAGAAGGATTTTATCCTGCACTTGGATCTAGTAAGGAAAATGCAATCAGGCGCTTTTCATCTTTGGAACGACGATTGGAAAAGGAACCGAAGCTGAAAGCAAGCTACAGTAAATGTATAATGGAGTATCTAAGCTTACAACACATGGAAGAGATAGATCTGGATGACCCGATTTTAAAATCACCTTTTCACTACTTCCTTCCCCATCACGCTGTGTTCAAAGAGTCTAGTACTACCACGAAATTAAGAGTAGTCTTTGACGCAGCTGCAAAAACGTATGATGGGACATCTTTAAATCAACACTTGATGATCGGCCCTAAACTGCAGAAAAACATTGTCGATATAATTTTAAAATGGCGAACATATCAATTCACCATTACAGCGGATATAGAGAAGATGTATCGTCAAATTCTCGTTCAAAGAGCAGATCGATATTATCAGCTGATACTTTGGAGAGATAGCCCAAATCAACCCATCAAAGTTTTCAAACTGAAGACAGTCACTTTTGGCACGGCTTGTGCCCCTTACTTGGCCATCCGTGTCCTTCACAAAGTCGCCGAGGATGAAGCTGAAAACTACCCAAAAGGAGCCCTTGCAGTCAAAGAGGAGATGTACGTAGATGATCTCATCAGTGGGGGAGATTCCATCGACGAAACTCGAATAAAACGTGAAGAAACTCGCAATCTGCTGGCTTCAGCAGGGCTTAAGCTTCGTAAGTGGACATCCAACTGTAAAGATCTTTTACAGGACTTACCCAAAGAAGATTGCGAGATAAGCTTTGAGCTGCCTTTTGGATCAACCGATCACGTTAAAACTTTAGGCATAAGATGGCATCCAGAGGAAGATATATTTTCGTTCCAAAATATTCAACACGACACTGAAGAAGATACGAAGAGGACAATGCTATCTGCAATCGCCAAACTTTTTGATCCACTTGGCTGGATAGCACCATGTGTCATCAAGGCCAAGATCATGATGCAAAAATTATGGTGCAGAGGAACTGACTGGGACCAACCGATTCCATCAGACATAAGAGAAGAATGGCAAGCTTTTCGTAAAGAATTGCCTGATATCCAACACATAAAAATCCCAAGGTGGATAAAAACACACATCACCCAAAAGTTAGTGGAATTTCATGGCTTCAGTGATGCGTCTGAAAAGGCTTATGGTGCTGTAGTCTACATGCGTGTGCTCGACAGCTCTGAAAATATCCACATGCACCTTGTTATTTCAAAAACCAAAGTAGCTCCTTTGAAAACGGTGAGTCTGCCAAGACTTGAGCTTTGTGGAGCTGCACTACTTGCATCTCTACTAAACTACACAAGAGAAGTTTTTGATTTCACCAACACCAAAATGTACGCCTGGTCAGATTCAACAATTACGTTGGCGTGGATCAGAGCACAGCCGTCGAAATGGACAACATTCGTTAGCAACAGAGTTGCGGAAATTCAACGTCTGACAAGCTGTGATATCTGGAGACACATCCCCACGGATCACAACCCAGCTGATCTGGCATCTAGAGGCGTCTCACCCTCAACACTCGGATCACAAGAGCTTTGGTGGACCGGACCTTCATTTTTGCATGAGAAGTGGCATTTCGAAGTACCCGAACAACCATCTACACTCGACACTGAAGAGGAAAAGCGAGCTGAGAAAAGGCAATGTACACTAGCCAACACTAATGCAGCAGATGATGTCGTCAACAAAAGTGTACTAAGATGCTCACGGCTCTCAAAGGTAATCAGAGCAATTGCATTTTGTTTCCGATTTAAAAGAAATGGTCTAGCAAAAAGGAAGAAAATTACACGAAATTATGGTGAACTAGACCCCGAGGAGCTGAACTGTGCAGCCTTATTGGTACATAAAGCTGTACAAAGACTCATGTTCACAGAAGAGCTGAGTGAATACGAGAATAAAGGTAATATTCCAAAATCCTTGCTCTCTCTTAACGCTTTCGTCGATGGTAATGGGATTCTACGAGTTGGCGGTCGACTGCAGAACACATTACTCCCGTACAATCAACAGCATCCGATCATCCTGAAACCAAACTACCATTTTTCTGAGCTTGTGATGCGAGATGCTCACAACAAAACACTACACGGAGGAAATCATCAGACTACCGCATACATCCGTATGTCATACTGGATTATGGGCATTAAACCATACGTCCGAAGATATATTTATAAATGCCCAATATGCTTCAGATACCAGAGGAAGAATCTGCAACAACTCATGGGAAGCTTGCCAGCACCACGAGTAAGAATCTCCAGGCCATTCACCCACACTGGAGTAGATTATGCTGGACCTATAGAAATAAAGGCATGGAAAGGAAGAGGAGCGAAAACCTTCAAAGGCTACTTTGCTATTTTTATTTGTCTGGCTACCAAGGCCATTCACTTGGAGACAGTGTCAGATTTAACGACACAATCCTTTTTGGCAAGTTTTCGTCGATTCACGGCCCGGCGAGGTCTTTGTGCTCAAATCTATAGCGACTGTGGCACAAATTTTGTTGGAGCTAACAGAGAATTAGCCCGGATGCTAGAGCAATCTAAGCACGATTGGCAAGAAATTGCTGGAACTCTAGCCAATTCAGGAACCAACTGGAATTTTATTCCTCCTGCTTCTCCTCACTTTGGTGGTCTCTGGGAAGCAGGAGTGAAATCTGTTAAACATCACCTAAAGCGAACGATACGAGATGAGAGGTTAACTTTTGAGGAGCTCTGCACACTTCTTGCACAAATTGAAGCATGCTTGAACTCTCGACCTCTATGCCCTCTATCCGAAAATATAGACGACCTAGACGTCTTAACTCCAGGACACTTCTTGATTGGAGAACCGCTGTTAGCAATCCCTCAAGGAAGCATTCCCACTCCAAAACATGTCAGCTACCTAGATAGATGGACGAGGACACAATTATTCGTCGACTCCTTCTGGCGAAAGTGGAGCGGAGAATACCTTTCACGCCTGCAACAAAGACCTAAATGGACTAGGAAAGAAGCTGAACCCAAAATCGGAGGCCTAGTTCTGGTGAAAGATGAAAGGCTTCCACCATCCCAATGGTTATTAGCCCGGATCACCAAAACACATCCCGGAACCGATGAACTTATTCGAGTTGTAACGCTAAAAACAAAATCCGGAATCATAAAACGACCCATCACAAAAATCTGCTACCTCCCGAGCAATAAAACTACGGACGAAGAAACCTTGATTTAAATAAAACACCAAAAAATAAATTACGTCCCCTACACAAATAAAAAATAAAAAAATAATAATTATTATTTACCCTACACAACACAACACTTAAAACACATTATACAGTCCACTATAAAATCGCAAAGGAATATTAAAACAAAAAATTTAATCTTATGAAAATAATTTAATAAAAATTTAATGAAATCAAATAATTTTTATTTCAATTTTATTTATAAAAATAAATTATAAAAACAACATACAAATATTAAATTGAAATCCTAAAAGAATAATGAAATATCCATTTTAATATTTAAAATAATTTTTATTCATCTTATACCTAATCCCAACAATATAAAACAATTATTGAATTCTTAAAATTATAAAACTAAATTAAAAAAAAAAATTTCAATACAATACATAATTATTATCAAAATAACTTGATTTTAATTAAATACAACACAAAAAATTATTTACATAAAATGTCAAAACCCCGTCGGCATTACAAAATTCAATTCCCGTCGGATCGAATTGCCGACGGCATTTCACATTTTACACAATGAAACACAGCACTTTTATACAACACTACACAACACTTTAATACCAAAATTATACACAACACTTTGCACAACACATTAAATTCATCCCTTTAATTAATTTAATTTCATCAAAAAATTAATTATTTGTTTTTTTTTTATTAAATAACACTCGATAAAATTACTTAACCCGATATGACGTCATGAAAATCATTTTTGATGGCGGCCATTTGCAAATACCTAATTTGCATCTTCAAAAGAAAAAGAAAAACAAACAAAAAAAAAATAACTCAAAATCAACACTCATACCTATGTACATACACACAATTCGCGGTAAACCGATTCGAAAATAAAACGCGAAACCGAACCGATATAAAAACGCAAGCACACGCACACATACACACAAGAACAAAAGGGGAAATTATTTGAATAATCTAAATTAAATTATTTAAATTATCGAACTAAAAACTAAAATCAAAATATAATCAATCAAGAAATAAATAAATAATAAAAAAACTCATCCAAAATCCCTCCGCACTTTATGCGGACAACTCCCAGCAAGCAGCAGCAGCAGCAGCAGCCCAGCGGCAGCAGTAGCCCAGCATCAGCAGCAGCAAACACCAACAACACACACTTCACAATTTCAATTTGTATTCACAAATAATCTAATTTGTTTAATAAACACTTTTCACTAAAAACACAACGAATTCAAAATTATTATTCAAATTAATAACATTGGTAACCGCACTACCAATTTAATATTAACTTATAAATAATTCGCAACACAAGACGAAAAGAAACGAAACCTACAAAACTATACTAGGTTTTACACGCCCGCACACGTCGATGACCGGCATCAATGAAAACCCGAATTCTTATGACAAAACAATCACTACACTATTGGCCTCGATCTGGAGTTGTAAAAAGAAAACAACAACGTAATGTAACCGATCATCATATGCATTGCATTTACTCAATGGGCTAACAGTTCCGAAAGCTCTAATTGGAATGTATGAGAAGTGGAACTAAGAATTCATGCAGATGTTGACAAATGTTCCTAACTGTTATTGTTGTTTTGTCCTTGAATTGTTTTTCTCTTGTATGTTCTGTTACTAAAGTTTTTTTTCTTTACATGTATCAAAGAAAGTCGACGAAAAAACTAATTTGGAGTAACCGAGGTGCAACAATTGCAATGAAGGCATTTACCAGGGGCGGCTCCGGTACTAGATTGCGAACATCGTTCACCGGGGCGGAGAATGTTTGACACACAACACATATATTTAAATTTATTATTTTAAACATACAAATTAAATACTAAAAAGAAACAAATTGAATGTATAACACTTTTTATTTACCTACTACTATTGTGAATTGATTATTTAAAAATAACGAGTAAATAGCCCAATGTGACACTTCATGTCAAAGTAATGATTTATGTCATCAATTATGCAAACTCATCGTTTAACCTTTATAAAATGTAAAAGGTCATATCATTCTTTCGAGAACTTTTCACCCGACACCATTTTTCAATCGCTCATTTTAAATAATTAAAGAACATTTATAAAGTAATAAAAAAAAAAAAGAAATCGAGTTTTTATTTCATCAAAGGTTAATTATAAAATTAACCAGCGCTACACCTAAACAGTAGTATCCAATAAAATTGAATTAATTTGAATTAAATTAAATAAAATTCAATTATATTGAATTGAATTAAAACGAGCAGAAATAGCGGCTGATATTTTGTTGCGACAATAATCAATGGGTGGGTTGGCGTTCAGATTTTGTTAGCTTTCCGAAAAATCCATTTAGTTGTTTTATTTTCAGCTATCTTCAGCTGAGTTTTCAAAAAGTATTTTAAAACAACATAAAGTTGATATTTACACTGAACACTGAAAGGATTTTTCCAATGACAGGCTTTTGTTCACAGTTAAAGGAAGTGAAAATAGGGGATGAGGTCTTAATCGGTCCGTTCCTGGCAAACTTACACGATTTTTAATTGTGTTTTTTTTTTTGCATGTCCAAATAAAACTGTGAAAAAAACGACAACAAAGCAAAACAATCTACATGTTAAAAACAACAACTATGTCCATATATTATAGTAAGTAAACTCCAGATATTTAACTGGAGTTAACTTTTGTCATGATAAAAACGGTAATGCCAATCTACGATTGTCGTTGTGTTCTCAAAATTTATATAGAAATGTGTAATGTTTGTTGGTAAGATAATTCAAAACAAAATGGCAGACCAATACAAAAGGTAAACAAATGTTGAAATGTCCCGATGTCGTTCCATAATGGACATGCAAAAAAACGCAGCTTTTGTCAAGTTTATTGTGTGAGTTCAGTATTAAGTGCCATTCTGTACCTACGTTCTGTAACTCTCGCATCGATAAAATCAGTCGAGAAACGTTGAAAAATGGAACAAAACTCATGCATTTTGTTTCAGTTTTCATCGTTTCTCGACCAGTTTTTTCGATGCGAGAGTTACAGAACGTAGGCACTGGTTGATAGTGCGAGTAAATCGGAATGAAAAATGAGGAGGGCAGCGATAAAATATGAAAAGGACAGGAACAAAAATCGGTAAGTCGGTATTTTCATTGAACGATTTTTCCAGAGACGATTTTTTGATCATAGTAGGGTTGCCATACGCCCCTTTTTCATACCAAAATTCTGTCTGTTCCCCTTATTAAGTAAAAACTCAAAAAGAGAAAACATTCAATTGTAAATTGTAAAAATATTTTCATTAAATATTAAAAAGATTTTTTTTGAATACACTAATTTGAAGTAAGAAATCCTTTCAAAGCTGAACGTATCCACTCATTGAACTACCTCACTTCAGACGCACAATTTTTCCCTTATCTCTCAGTTTGATTGGCTTTTTTGTTTGTTTTTATAATAAAAAAATCAAATGGAACTTCCTAACCCCACTTTTTTACTCTGTTGTTATATTTTTCAAAAGCATATTTTGTCCCCACTTTTTGAACACTTGTTCCCCCTAGAAAACTCCCGATGACCCCCTTTCATTTTGAATCTGGTAACCCTAGCTCACAGGTGAAGGGAGTATGAAGCTATAAAGTGAGGGGTAGGGACCAAAACATTGGTCGCATTCGGCTGGTAAAGCGATATGGTATCTGAGATACGTTAGAATCCGATACGTTGCCGGACGACCAAAACCAGATACGTAACATTTGCTGTCAAAAGAGTGAGGGCTGCTAACAAAATTAAAACAAATTGAAATTTTCAGCAACGATTTCGTGTCCTTACATAAATTATTTTGTACCAAATCTGGTCTGTATCAAAAATTTATTATTATTATGCATTTCAAATGAGTTTAATATGCATTTAAATATAATTTGGAAATGTTTTTGCTCAAACAAAAAGAAATCCGATGTGGAATACAAATAATTAGTCAGCTGTTAAGCAGTCAGCTGTTCTTCAAATTTCCCATCGGATAGTTGAGTATACCGAAATTTTTTGGATAGCTTGAGATTTCTTTCTCACATCAGCTGCTTCACTCATCAGCTGTTTTTTCCTATGGGATTACAACAACACAAACAAATCCAGATCGCTTAAGATACGCCGCCGAACGCGCCCATTCATTCCTGGTAAACTCACGCGATTTCCCCAGTATGTTTTCGTTCACTTTCACACTTTGCAGTTTTTTGTGTGTTTAGTATCAATCAGCGTTGCCACTAATCGAAAAATTGACCGAAGTAAAGGGTGTTTTTTTAGACGTGTGGTTTTCAGTCTGGCAATACTTTTTTTGGAGTTGGTCTTTTTGACAGCTGTCACTTAATTTATGCTCAGTTTGGGTTGCCATTTCATAATGAATAGACTTACTCCTAAACAACGTTTGCAAATCGTGCAAATTTATTACCAAAATAATGGTTCAGTTCGCGCACTGCGATGAAAAATGAAGCTGGCCATAATGTTACAGTCAACGAGGAACGCTAAAGAGCCATGATTAGTGACTTTTTCGTGCCTGAATTGGAGGAAGTTTATGTTGACGACCTTTGGTTCCAACAAAACGGCGCGGCGCTACATGCCATAGAGCCAACGAAACAATCAACAACGCGTTATTGCTGACATATGGCCCCAATCGCTGCAAAAAGTGGTCGAAAATTAGGCCTCTCGGCTGGAATTTATTCGAACCAGCCGCGGTGGCCACTTACCCGAAGTCATTGTAAGCCACTCGTCTTAAAAAAACACCCTTTAGTTTTTCAAAAAAATATGCTAAGTAGCTAGATTTAATTTTTTACATAAATATCCTAGCAACGCCACTAGTAGTTGCAGGATTTAGATCTACGATGTAGTTCGTGTAGTTGAAGTACATATAGGTATAGGTCTGTTGTAGTAGCCTTGAAATAGGCCCCCGAACTGATTTAAGGTAGAACTAAAATAGTCGGAAGCCAACTTAAGTGGTCGTACGAAACCGAGCAATAATTGCGAAGTTGAACTTTTCGTTTAGTTGTCGTTAACTTTTGTCGTCGTCGGATGTAAGAGCGTTCACCGACCGCTCATTCGTAAGTATGCGAATGCAAAATCAAAATGGTGGAAGCAAACTAATGTGGTTTTCCATTCAACCATTTCAGATTTGGTGGTCAGATCATAATTTTTTAGTGGTAAATAGAACACAAAATGAGATTTGATTTGCTTTTGCAATTGTGTTAGTGACTATTTTTCTATTGATGAATTTGTCCAACAAACACCACCATCTTATCGAAAGTAAACAACACTGCGAAATGCCGAATGCAAACTAATACGTTCAGATTTATGTCAGTTTATTTTGGTGTGTGTGCAAATGCGTGTAAATCTTGCTAAAAATTGAGATTTGAAGAATCGACCTGAGATCGAAAAAAAAATCGATTTTTTTGGTTGAATGGAAAGCAAAAGTTGATCTCAGGTCGAAAAAATCAGAAAAAAGTCGACTTTTTTGGTCGAAAGGAAAACCACAGAATTTGGCACTTGGTGCAAAGTTCTCAACTCTTTTTTTCTCTTTAAGGTATGAGTGAAGTAAAATCATTATTTTATTTTATTAACGTGTGCATAACTTTGTGCAGTCATTTCATTTATTGAGTGAGGTCTTCATTAAAAATTTGGAAATGAGTGTCAAGTTAGAAAAGCAACTTTGACGAATCGAAAAATGGTTATTTGGATAATTTGCCGTTAATTAATCGTTAATTAATTAATTAAAGTAATTACATATTTAAAATTACTCGTTAATTAATTTCTAATTTGTCGTTTGATATCAAGTTAGCAAAGCAACTCTCACGGATCGAAAAATGGATAGGTGCATAATTTGTCGTTAATTAGTTGTGACAATTTCGAATTTGTCGTTCTATGTTTTCTATGTTTTTTTGTTTTGAAAAGTGATAAAAACTTCTTAAATTTAATATTTTAGTGCTTAATAATTTGCAGTTAATTAGTCGTTAATTAGTTGTGAAAAAAATTAAAATAATAATTACATAGAAAACATAGCATGACAAAATTTAATTTTTCACAACTAATTAACGACTCATTAACGGCAAATTATCAAGCAATAAAATATTGAGTTTTGGAAGTTTTTACTACTTTTCGAAAAAAACATAGAACGACAAATTCAAAATTAGCCCAAATAATTAACGGGGTCTGATATAAACAGTTGTTACCCCATTTTCAGGTAGTAATTTGCTTACTTGATGTCAAGCTACCAAGACTAATTAGTGAAAACTATTTAGCCATAAACAGTTCGGTGTTAGCAGTTTAAATCCCTTTCTAAGGTGATGCTTTGCTAACTTGATATAAAGTTAATGAAGAATCAACAAAAAACATAGAAAACACTGCACGATTGAATTTAATTTTTCACAACTAATTAATGACTAATAAACGGCAAATTATTGAGCTATAAAACATTAAGTATAAGAAGTTTTTCGAGCTTATCAAGTAGTGTCAAGTAAGCAAAGCACCCAAAAAAACATAGAAAACATTGAACGACTAATTCGAAATTTTCACAACTAATTAACGACTAATTAACGGCAAATTATCCAACTAACCATTTTTCGACTATGCCTGGCCCCGGGCAAAAAAACTTCCAGCTTAATGATTAGGAATTCTAATCTTGTTGGATATAGTTTACAGTGGATTTTCGTTGAAAAATTCATGTAAGTTGAACTGAACTTAACACAAATTGCGTATGACAAAGCCCTCACTATGTCACTGATGAGTTCAAGTGAGTAAGCCGAACGAAACGCCAATTTGTAGGACTTAAGGCCATAAAAAGCTATTTTGAATTTTTTGATTCGTCAAAGTTGCTTTGCTAACTTGACACTCATAATATAGAAAGGGGGGAAATAATTTATAATATTTTTAAAGGTAATGAAGAAATTAAAAAGAAAACTTCTGCAGTTATAGTGGGTTAGATTTTGTGTGAGTGATGGTGACGAATACATTTCTGATGATTTTCGGATAGCGGCAAAGAAGGTGACACACCAAAACAGAAAAAAGGCCACATTAATCAAAAGTTAGATACAACATCACCACCAGCAGAAGGATCAATGCTATTTTAAGTCGCCAAAAAAAGCCAAAAAACGACCAAGCAATCCACAAAAGTTGAAACGACGGGCTAACGCTTTGATGAGAGAACAGGGCAAGGAGTACGCGACAGCAAAAGGAGTCGTTTCTGGACCGAAAAATCCAGTATTGGGAATTTTATGCGGAAGTGAAAGTTGTCGTTATTCTGTAACGGTATTAGACAACAACAAGTGTTGTCAACCCTTCCATCCTACAGTTACAGGACCTGCAAATGGGTGAAAGGGCGTCCAGTAGGCGAGTACCAGGTCAGGCATGCTTGCATGTATGCTTAGCTCGTCGGTTTGTGGGGTGGGTTCTTTTGGCCTGCCTTACTGGACTACCGTACTTATATCATGCCTGGTTCAATAATTACTTTAAAAGAAAAGAAAATGCTAAATTAAAATATACTAGGACAGCTAACTATGAAAGAAACAAACGGACAAAACAGACAAGTTAAAATAAGCTACGTTAAATGGAAATGAATTTAAAAATGCTTGGAAGCGAAATAACAACCTTTCGACTGATTAACCTACTAGTCCTACCAATGCACGGGCACCTTTGGTGTTAACGGTACCCTTGAGCATCCCTCCCCATCGCCAAACTCATCACTGAGATGACGCCTTGGCTGTCGCGTGCTCAGATATGTACGACAGCCCCTAAGCAAAGGCCCTAAGCCTCACCTGCGGAATCTCACCCGTCAAGGACTCTCATGTCCGGTCCGTCATTAGCCACCCCACTGAAAAATCTAACCTTCCATATCTCAAGAAGTTATACCAATAATGAATCTAAAACATATTCTTGAATGAATGTTGAAAACTCAGATAACGTTATAAAAGAAGTTATTTTTATTATAGACTATCATTTGATCATAGGAAATACTAGGAATGTGTACTCATAAAAAAAAAATGTTTAATAATATTTAAGAAATCGTTAACTTTTCTAATAATTTAAAAGTTAGGTACAAAGAATAAAAATTTCATTCTAATTATTTACATTGTTTAAATAATATAAATTTTTGTTAATAAAATACATGATAATATAGTTAGTAAAAAAAAAGTAGTAATAATATAATTATTGTAGTAACAAAATTAATTTAATATGTGATTGAGAAACAAACAAAAATAAACTCAAAGTGGCATCACTAACTGGAACTAGAAAATCTATTTCAAGTTCAATGTCAGAGTTGAATGCCCTCAGTTTAAAAAATAATATAGAGGAATTTTATGAAATTAGAACAACAAAAAAAATAAAAACAACACAACATACCTGAATCCGCTTACTTGTGCGCACAGTATTTGGATCAGCGTAGCTTTTGACCTGCAGGAAGTAAAAAATCGACACACACCAACAAAACTGAGGGAATTTCCTTCTAGACAATGACCGAATTACAAATACACTTTATACAAACACAAATAACAATTAAAAAAAAATAAACATATTTTAAAGGAAAGAAAAATCGAAGAAGAGAGAAAAGAAAAACTATGATAAAAGCATACTGCACACATATGTATATACATACTAATTATTATATATATTGAAGGGTTAAAAAAAAAAAGAATATACAATTATGTAGGTCAGGAACACATTTAGATAATAATAGGTAAATTAAATATTTAAACAGAACGTCAGGGTAACAGCACAGGAACGAAGAAATACGGGAACACAGGATTATAAAAAAAATTACAACAAGTTATGTAGGCAGGTAGGTAGGTAGGTTTATTAGATAGGTTTATATTCAGATGGACATCAACGACACTCTTCTCGAATATGGAAATTCATTTTTTTCGTACAATTGATCAATTATGATTCGGAACAAAACAGTTTGATTTCTGATAAATGCACTTTTAATATTGGGAGGTAGG
This sequence comes from Dasysyrphus tricinctus, assembly GCA_963921185.1. Classification (NCBI taxonomy): domain Eukaryota; kingdom Metazoa; phylum Arthropoda; class Insecta; order Diptera; family Syrphidae; genus Dasysyrphus; species Dasysyrphus tricinctus. The sequence goes on from OY992530.1 coordinate 247,729,001, forward strand.
TAGGTAGACATAGATTTATTCAATTGATAACTTTATTCCTTTCGTTTTCAGCACAGGCAGGAATTTATATTTTAATTTCAGCACCAGATTTTAAACGATAAATTAAGATTTCAAAATTAATAGGTAGTTACACCACACAAAGCTTCCAGAAACTTCTTTTCATAAACGAACTGACCGGAAACATTTAATTACACCATTCCCGGTTTCGAACAGAATGGAACTTATAATTTGAAAATTCCTTTTTTTTTATAAGTAAACTTTTTTATTCTTGAAAAAAGTATTGGATTATTCGACACACACACAAATTATCTCAGTTTTTTTTTTAAATTACAGCCAAAAAAAATTCATAAGTACTCGAATAATTTTCTACACGATGAGCAAAATTATGTATAGGTATCTTTTTTTTTATTTTAATTTTCCAAGCAACAAACAAACTTCGCAATGAACTTTCCGAGAATAAACTTTTTTTTTCTAATTTTCTTTCGAACAAAAGAAAATCAATAGACTCAGCTACTTGATTTTATTTGTAATTCTCGCTTCGGGTGATTTTGAGCTGAGTGCGTTGGGGAAGAAAATAATTTGAAGAAAATCATTTTTTGATTATGGCGACCCTACAAAACATTTCCTTCTGAAGAACGCCTGCGTTCTAAGAAGAAAATGGACGAGGAGCCGTAAATTCCGAAAAGCCGTCAAGTGCGAATGTCTTTCGCATGGAAAATACCTAAGATGTTACCACTCATGTCCTCCAATTCATAAAGGCTATTTCCCTTAATAGACTTCACTTTTGCCTTGAGAAATTTTGGACAAAGTTTAGCATTTAGGCGTTTAAATGCGTCACTCTGCACAAAGTTTCGCTTAAATACCACATCACCTACCTTAAATTGAACATCTTTGCTTCGGGTGTTGTACGCATGTTCATAAGCTTTGTGCGCCTGCTCAAGCGAGTCTTTGAGGTGATTGTGGATCATATTCATCCTTGACGATTTTGGCAACAACTGAAATTCAGGATTATTCAAGGCTTTGAGATTCCTCAGTAATTTGTAGTCAGAGCCGTGTTCAGTCTTAGAATGTCCAAATAATGCTTCATAAGGAGACATGTCTATTGCGGAGTGGATCGTCGTTCTTAGTGCACTACCAATAGAGGACAAATGTTTGTCCCAGTGTCTTTGGTCCTTCTCTAGGTAGGAACGAATCGCACTTAAGATCGATCGATTCACTCTTTCACTGGCGTTTGCTTGTGGTGAATAAACTGCCGTTTTGACATGTGTCACTCCATATGAAAGCAAAAATTTGGAAAACTCTTTGCTGACAAATTGTTTCCCGTTGTCTGACAACAACGACTCTGGAACTCCAAAAACTGAGAAGATCTGCTCCTCCAAAAATTTTACTGTATTTTCAGTAGTTGCCTTCCGAAGAGGATGAATATGGACGAATTTCGTCAATTGATCCAAGCAGACAATAATGTGAGTATTACCTTTCATTGATCTTGGATACGGTCCTAAGAAGTCAATAAAGATGTGTTGGTACGGCCTCTCTACTACAAACGCCTTTCCCATTTTCGGCCTTAAGATGGTATTTGGAGCTTTCGAAAATTTGCACACGTCACAACTCGCAATCATAGATTTTACTTCTGCCGCCATATTAGGCCAGTAAAATCTATCACGAAGACGATACAAAGTCTTAGCTATACCGCCATGCGAAGCCTTAGTTGGCTGATGAGCAAGTAGAATTAGTGATTTAGTTAACGCCGATGGAACCCACAGCTTCCACACCATGTCATCTTCGACTGGGTTGCCTGTACAGTGTTTGACCTTTTTGTACACAAACCCATCAGAGACTTGAAGATCAGGAAGCTGGTCTTCATTATCCCTGACTGTCTCTATTAACTTCACATATTCCTCCGATTTGAAACTCAAATCATTAAGGTCAATGTGAAGGACATCGTGGGGATTCTTTAACAAAAGAACATCATCAAGTGCATCAACAGCGTATACTCGCGATAACGCGTCAGGAACAACGTGTTGAGAACCTTTGCGATGTTCAATGTCAAAATCAAACCCTTGAAGCTTAAGACTCCATCGAGCTAACCTACCATGTAGATCCTTCTGGTTCATCAACCACTTCAAACTTGCATGGTCGGTAATGATCTTGAAAGCGTGCCCTTCCACATAAGGTCGAAACTTCTTAACTCCCAAAACTGCAGCCAAACATTCCTGTTCGGTAACAGAAAAATTTTGCTGGGATTTTGTAAGTTTATGGGAATAGTAGTAAATAGGTCGTTCCACACCCTCATCATCTTCTTGACACAGTACACAGCCAACGCCGGTGTTCGATGCGTCACACAGGATCTTGAACGGCCTTGAATAATCAGGGTTTACAAGGATTGGGGCGGTGGTAAGTGCCTCCTTAAGTTGATTGAATGCATTTACTGCATCCGGACCAAACTCGAATTTTACACCCTTCTTAAGCGTGTTGGTAATCGGTGCAGCTAGTCCTGAATAGTTTTGGACAAACCTACGGTACCAACCAGAAAGTCCAAGAAACCTCCTTACCTGTCGAACATTTTTGGGAACTGGAAACTCTTTGATGGAAGAAACCTTTTCCGGATTGGTCTTCAGGCATCCCTCACCCACAACATAGCCAAGATAATCCAACTCCTTGAAGCAGAATTTGGACTTGTCTAAATTAATAGTAAGTCCAGCCTCCCTCAAGCGAGCAGCAACTATCCTTAGCATCCGCATATGCTCTTCAAATGTTGGCGTTACAATAAGTAGATCATCAACGTAAGGAAAAACATTCTCTCTGTACTGATGCGGTATAACCTTGTCAATTAGTTTACACATACGCTGTGAAGCGTTGCATAAACCAAATGGCATGACAGTAAATTGAAGCAATGGTAATCCTGGAATACTAAACGCAGTCTTTTCCTTTGACGTTTCATCCAACGGTATCTGCCAAAAGGCGTCTTTCAAATCCACACTCGTGAAGAAATGTGAATTTGAAATACGACTTAGCAAACCCTCTATATTTGGAACCGGACCAGCATATTTCTTTGTAACGGAATTGACCTTCCTGAAGTCTAGACAGAGTCGGTGTTTGCCATTTGACTTCTTAACCAGAACAACAGGAGAGCTCCAAGCACTACTGCTTTCTTCAATTACGCCCAACTGAAACATGCGATCCACTTCTTCATAAAGAAGCTTTTGAACCGCCGGAGAAACAGGATAGTGTCTTTGTTTAATAGGGACAGCATCACCGGTGTCTATGTGATGCATTTCAATATTTGTCCGTCCTAGGCCATGTACCGCATAAGAGGGAAATAATGCTTTCGCTTCCTCTAGAGCCACTAATTGTTGCGATGTCAATTGATGAGCATTCGGGTCTGTTTTATGGACTTGGGTAGTCTGAGGGCTTAACTCGGAAATGATTTGTGGAGCAATACTAAACAGTTTCCAAAAATCAACTCCGAGGTAGAGTTTCTGTTCTAATGTTGGAACTATGAACAAGCACATTTCTTTTTCCAAGCCATTGTACCCAACGTTTACATATGCAGTGCCGATAATTGCCTGTTTCTGCCCACTAGCAGTACTGACCAGTGACGAAAACTTTTTCCATGGAATCTCGTTTTCCCGAAGAAATTCCAATGCGCCTAGACCTAAGCAACTAATGGATGCTCCTGAGTCCAAAAGACCAAAAATATTCGTGTTGCAAATCCTGACATTTGCATAAGGTCTAGAGTCGTCACTCTTCAGTAGTGCTGTGGAAGATATTGCTTTATGCAAAGTTTTCTTGTTTGCAAAGCGTTGGCGCAGTTTCAATATTTTATCACTAGGATAACTTGGCTGACTATTAAAAATGCGAGCTCGTACCTGCTCATAGTTCAACATTCGTTCATGTAAAGTCGGTCTGTCTGGCAGTTTGTGATAAGACAAAGGAGAGTTGTCATTCTTGGTCTGCCTTTGCAGTATTTGTACGGAATTGTCAGGTTGTATGTCTTGTGATTGTATGCTTTGTTTGTCTATTGTGCTTTCCTGAATGGGTTGCCCGGTTTCTGTATTGGAGGGCAAAGTTCCCGGGGATTCAAATTGCTCCTCTTTTGGTTTTCCGAACAGGAACAATGAGGAGATGTGGTATCTGGACGGCCACACCTAAAACAAAAGAGTGAGCGCTTAGAACTAACACATTCACGAAATGTATGTCCTGGGCTTCTACAATTCCAGCATTGTAAGGACCTTCGTTCATCACAGGACTTCGACAATTTGACGGCTTCTATAGGTTGGTTGTAGGCTTCTTCATTAATTTCAAAATCTATTTCATTGAGTTTTTTGTTACAACTATGTGGATGATGTTGCTGAGGAAACTGCCTAGATCTGGAATGCTGAAGGTTATATTTTTCAATATTGCGACACGTGTAAACCATTTCTGGCAAACTCGCAGTCTTGAACGTCAAAAGTTTGCTTCCTATATCTGGCCGAAGATTTTGTTGCAGAAGAAATATAAGGCGGTCTGAACCTCTTGGTGTTCGCAATTTAGAATTTAACTTAAGAATATCAGAATAAAAATTATCAAAGGATTCATTATAACCCTGCTTTCTATCGTCTAATTTTCTTCCTAGGTCATCTTCAGTTTCTAAACTACCAAAATGTTCCGTAAGAGCTATTTTAAGATCGCACCATGATTGTTTTGGGTGAGTTTTAAGGTGAACCCAGAACCAAGTAGCAACATCACCGTCTATAAAGTGGTAAAAATTTCTATTAATATCGTCCCATTGAACGCCGTACGATTCCTTGAGATGTTCTAATCGGAATAAAAAGTCGTCAACTGTCATGTTTCTGTTATTGTATTTTAATCCCCACTTGTGGAAATTACAAGCTTTAAAATTTCTTTCGAAATGGTTTTGATTTTGTGTGTTTATATCGTGGTTGTTATGTCTGGTTGATAAATTGGCATCGTTAAGATGCATGTCTTCAAGCTGATGAAAATGTCCATAAGTAGCATTCGCATGAGCAAAATGGTCTGGTTGATTAAATTCTTGAGTTTGGATATTACTCAAGTTGTTTGCAATATTATTCGGGGACGCTCTACTAAATGAGGGCATTAACGTTTCTCGAATGACATCTGCAACTTCTTTTCTTAACATCGTTCTTTCAACTTCTAATTTCTTCTCCAAATTTTCCATAATATGCTCATTTTGAGTAGCTACCGCTGAAGCTACTATTTTCTCAACATGATTATTTAAATCCAACATATCATTTGCCCGGTTAAAATTAGCAGAAATGAGCGGTGTTGAAGTGCGTCCTAGGGTTGGAAGGATTTGTTGCCTAGTATTAGTTTTATTTGGATTGAGATTTGGGAACGGCAACACTTCTCGAAACAAAGAAAAGGGGTTGGTTCGAGAAGTGTGGCTAGAAGATGATAATTTCTCATCGACTTTCCCTGGAGCTGACCTTCTACAAGAAAAAGGCGATCCCTTACTCGTACTTGGCAAATGAGACATTCTCAAGAAACAAAACAAAAATAGTTTGAATAAAAAAGAAAAGATAAGAAAGCAAGTCAATTACCAAACAAAATCAAACCGACGTAAATAACAATAATTCAAATAAATTAGGATCAATTAAGTGTGCTTTTACAAGTGAAAAACGACTTAATTAAGAAAGTTAAAAACGCAATGGCAATAAAACAAAAAGAACTCTAAGTAAAAATGGATTTTATCCTTGGAAGTAATTTAAATTCTAAGTGTTACTTGATAAACAAAATTAAAATCGGAGTGACCAATGACATTAAGGACGAAAGCCCCAGACAAAATGAGTTCCACTTGTGCATTGCAAGAAGTTTCAGATCATCAGCATAATCAGTTCTTAACCCGATACATCTTATGGTGTTTGCAAAATCAAATACTGCAACAGACGGATAGGTACTGCATTTCCCTATCCCGGACAGCAAATATCAAGCTTTCACCATAAGGATATCAAGACAGAACTGAATTGGTTTAAAAAGTTGCAAGGATGTACCACAGCAGCAGACGAAGAGGTACCAAAACTATCCCCTTCCGGACAGTGACACATGAACTTGCAAAGTTTTAAACCGAAGTCGAGAAAGTCAAGAGCAATTTGATAGGAATACATTCCGACCAAAGACACTTGAGATTATCTTTCTAACAAACAATGCTCAGAAATCCAGAAACTCAGCAACAATCAACAGTACAATGGAATACCCATTGATGGACAGAAAGTCTGAATTCAAAAGGATTGTAAGAAGAATAAAAATTGTTGGTTCGCCTTCAAGCATGAATACAAAAAGTTGAAAATTTTATAAATGAAGATACATCCCGAAATAATAATAAAAAAAAAAATCTTGTGAAACGATAAAAATTAAAATGAATTAAACAAAGATTGAGCAACAAGTTTAAAAGCTTTGCTCCATTCAGAGCTCCACTTTCATAAAAATTGCCCCACGTTGGGCGCCACCTGTAACGGTATTAGACAACAACAAGTGTTGTCAACCCTTCCATCCTACAGTTACAGGACCTGCAAATGGGTGAAAGGGCGTCCAGTAGGCGAGTACCAGGTCAGGCATGCTTGCATGTATGCTTAGCTCGTCGGTTTGTGGGGTGGGTTCTTTTGGCCTGCCTTACTGGACTACCGTACTTATATCATGCCTGGTTCAATAATTACTTTAAAAGAAAAGAAAATGCTAAATTAAAATATACTAGGACAGCTAACTATGAAAGAAACAAACGGACAAAACAGACAAGTTAAAATAAGCTACGTTAAATGGAAATGAATTTAAAAATGCTTGGAAGCGAAATAACAACCTTTCGACTGATTAACCTACACGGTTAAAAATTTTGGGGTACTTTTTAATATTTTCTGGGTTACATATATGACAACACCAAAAATATATTGAAATTTAATACTTGACAAATATTAAAATTTGGAAGTTAATACAAAATATATTAAAACTTAATAATATCAGATATTACAAAGGAATACGAAATCTGTATTATATTTTAATAATACAAAGGTATTATAATATAATACTTTATTTCTTGAAATTTAATTTTTAGATCCTTTTCATGAAAATTAATACAAAATATACTACAAAAATAATAGTAATGAAAGACTTTTTTTCTTAGCATATTTATCTTCTAAGTCAATTAATGGTGGCATTATTATATTTATTTTTTTTCACATATGTGAGAACTAAAATCTTAATGCGATTAAAATTTTATCTACTAATTTGTATATTTTACCTCGAAATATTTCCACGCGCCTTCAAAATAATGCATATTTAAATTGTTTATTTATTGTTTTATTGCTGTTTTAATACAATTTGTATTGAATTTTAATACTTTGGTATTAAAAACATATGCTTCATATTCATATTTCAATATGGCTGATGCTTGCTAGTAATGGCTTCCTGTTGTAATACAAATTGTATTAGATTTTAATACTGTTGTATTGAAAGTATACGCATCTTGCTATTTTAATACAATTTGTATTAATTTTTAATACTTTTTGTATTTAAAATACACAAATCCCGAATCCTGAATATTTTAATACATTTTGTATTAAAAATACGCGAGTCTCGATATTTTTTAATACAATTTGTATTAAATTTTAATACTTTTTGTATTAAAAATACACAAATCCCGAATCCCGAATATTTTAATAAAATTTTTATTAAATTTTAATACATTTTGTATTAAAAATTCACGAGTCCCGATATTTTTAATACAATTTGTATTAAATTTCAATACTTTTTGTATTAAAAATGTACGCATATACTTAAGTTATTAAATTTTAATGCCAAAAGATTATATTTTATTTCATTCGATTACTTTTTAATCTTTTTGGTTTTAAAAATAACAATTTTAATACTAATCTATTAGAATGTAATACAAAGTTATTAGAAACTTTATTTAATATTTACGGAATATTAAAAAGTAATATTTTCTGTATTGAATACGGCTGTAATACAAAGGCTGTATTAAAAAATACCCCAGAATTTTTAACCGTGTACTAGTCCTACCAATGCACGGGCACCTTTGGTGTTAACGGTACCCTTGAGCATCCCTCCCCATCGCCAAACTCATCACTGAGATGACGCCTTGGCTGTCGCGTGCTCAGATATGTACGACAGCCCCTAAGCAAAGGCCCTAAGCCTCACCTGCGGAATCTCACCCGTCAAGGACTCTCATGTCCGGTCCGTCATTAGCCACCCCACTGAAAAATCTAACCTTCCATATCTCAAGAAGTTATACCAATAATGAATCTAAAACATATTCTTGAATGAATGTTGAAAACTCAGATAACGTTATAAAAGAAGTTATTTTTATTATAGACTATCATTTGATCATAGGAAATACTAGGAATGTGTACTCATAAAAAAAAAATGTTTAATAATATTTAAGAAATCGTTAACTTTTCTAATAATTTAAAAGTTAGGTACAAAGAATAAAAATTTCATTCTAATTATTTACATTGTTTAAATAATATAAATTTTTGTTAATAAAATACATGATAATATAGTTAGTAAAAAAAAAGTAGTAATAATATAATTATTGTAGTAACAAAATTAATTTAATATGTGATTGAGAAACAAACAAAAATAAACTCAAAGTGGCATCACTAACTGGAACTAGAAAATCTATTTCAAGTTCAATGTCAGAGTTGAATGCCCTCAGTTTAAAAAATAATATAGAGGAATTTTATGAAATTAGAACAACAAAAAAAATAAAAACAACACAACATACCTGAATCCGCTTACTTGTGCGCACAGTATTTGGATCAGCGTAGCTTTTGACCTGCAGGAAGTAAAAAATCGACACACACCAACAAAACTGAGGGAATTTCCTTCTAGACAATGACCGAATTACAAATACACTTTATACAAACACAAATAACAATTAAAAAAAAATAAACATATTTTAAAGGAAAGAAAAATCGAAGAAGAGAGAAAAGAAAAACTATGATAAAAGCATACTGCACACATATGTATATACATACTAATTATTATATATATTGAAGGGTTAAAAAAAAAAAGAATATACAATTATGTAGGTCAGGAACACATTTAGATAATAATAGGTAAATTAAATATTTAAACAGAACGTCAGGGTAACAGCACAGGAACGAAGAAATACGGGAACACAGGATTATAAAAAAAATTACAACAAGTTATGTAGGCAGGTAGGTAGGTAGGTTTATTAGATAGGTTTATATTCAGATGGACATCAACGACACTCTTCTCGAATATGGAAATTCATTTTTTTCGTACAATTGATCAATTATGATTCGGAACAAAACAGTTTGATTTCTGATAAATGCACTTTTAATATTGGGAGGTAGGTAGGTAGACATAGATTTATTCAATTGATAACTTTATTCCTTTCGTTTTCAGCACAGGCAGGAATTTATATTTTAATTTCAGCACCAGATTTTAAACGATAAATTAAGATTTCAAAATTAATAGGTAGTTACACCACACAAAGCTTCCAGAAACTTCTTTTCATAAACGAACTGACCGGAAACATTTAATTACACCATTCCCGGTTTCGAACAGAATGGAACTTATAATTTGAAAATTCCTTTTTTTTTATAAGTAAACTTTTTTATTCTTGAAAAAAGTATTGGATTATTCGACACACACACAAATTATCTCAGTTTTTTTTTTAAATTACAGCCAAAAAAAATTCATAAGTACTCGAATAATTTTCTACACGATGAGCAAAATTATGTATAGGTATCTTTTTTTTTATTTTAATTTTCCAAGCAACAAACAAACTTCGCAATGAACTTTCCGAGAATAAACTTTTTTTTTCTAATTTTCTTTCGAACAAAAGAAAATCAATAGACTCAGCTACTTGATTTTATTTGTAATTCTCGCTTCGGGTGATTTTGAGCTGAGTGCGTTGGGGAAGAAAATAATTTGAAGAAAATCATTTTTTGATTATGGCGACCCTACAATTCCTGCTCACAAAACATAAGCATTCATCAAAGAAAAGAGCTCTTAACAAGCTTCAACATGCTTGACGTAAATAGTAAAAATTCTTTGCTATTCAAAAGCATAAAACGCAAGATAGCAATCCGCTAAAAAGTAAATGCATAATGTTATCCCTCGTTGGTGGAAAATTAGTAAGAGTATGTTATGCTGCAACGTGTTCACTATACCAGATTAGAAAGAAAAAACTTCACTTTTTTCAAGATAAGATGAAAAGCTGTGAGTTTGCGCCATCTTTGAAGAAAAGAGGCAAGCACTTAAATCGCCCAAATAAAACTCCAAGTGATGTGGAAGCCTTTGCATTTTAGCACATAAATCAATTTCCAGCTGAACAATCTTATTGCTCACGAACTAAAACCCAAATAAGCTTTATCTTTTACCATTGCTAAGTATTCCAAAAATTTATAAGCTCTACCTTGAAAAACCTGCGGGATTTTTGATCAGCGAGACATCGGATAAGCTGTAAATCAGTCAAAAATTTGATCGCGAATTGGCGAAGAATAGGAGAATATAGGAGAGCTCTGACAGCGTGGAAAGATTCTTGCTCTGGACAGAACAAAAACTTTCTTTTAATCTGTTTATATCAAGTTCTCATCTTACTTGACTCTTTCGATGTCATCTACCATAAGTTTCCGGAAGTTGGGCACACTTACCTAGATGGTGATCGTGATTTTAGAAGAAGGAGTTGAGAAAAAATTTGACCATAGGTAGATATATAACTCCGAACAGTATAAGGAAATCATTAGAAGATCTATAGTAAGAAGAATACTATTGTTGTTTAAATGGAATCCCATTTTTCATCGCTAGTTGATTTGCAGGATAAGCTTAATGTCCGTAATGTGATAAAAAACATTTTTAAAGGAAAAAATAAACGTTAGGGCAGCGTTACCTTCGGGACTCTTTAGAGTCCTTTTTGACTCCTTTTAAACGCTGGGACTTCAGGACTCCTCTTTTTAAAAATGATTGAAATTTGACTCCTTTTACAATTTTAGGACTCTTTTTCATAAACGCACAAATATTTATTGAATTCTACGATATGAACGAGTTCAATATCGCTTGAAGCTCATTTCTAACCTTTGTTTACATTAGACACTTTCAAAAAAAATTGTTTCATTCAAACAGGTTTAAAAGTTTCAGTTGAGCGAAAATAGACGTGTGTGAAAACTTGAGCTCTTAATATTCATATTAAGACATCCCTCATCGCAGGTTTAGACGTCTGTGAAGTTAGCAGGGCAAATTTCACCCACGCAAATGGGACCTTGACTGGAATTTGCAGTTTTTTTTTTTGCATTTTTTGTTTGCATTTCTATTGCCGATTTTGCAGTTCGCCAAATAAGGGTGTAATTTAGTGACCTGCTAACTTCACAGTGAAGTTGGCAGGTCACATGGTGTATCTCAGGAACCAAGCGTGCTAGGAAATTGTAGTAAGGCTTCAAATTTGCAGTTTTTTTTAATTTCACCGATAGGCTATATTCAAAATTTGAAGTCCTCAATTTGAAAAAAAATTCATACTGACCTGCTAACTTCACAGTGAAGTTAGCAGGTGACATGGTGTATCTCAGGAACCAAGCATGCTAGGAACTTGCAATAAGGCTCCAAATTTGCAGTTTTTTTTTGCATTTCAACGATAGGCTATGTTCAAAATTTGAAGTTCTAAATTTAAAAATTTCCCAAATTTGACTTCAATATGAAGCAAGTAGGTCACATCATGTATCTCACGAGCCAAGTATGCTAGGAACTTGCAGTAAGGCTGCAAATTTGCAGTTTTTTTGCAATTCAAGAATAGGCTAGGTCAGAATTTGAAGTTCCTGAGATACACCACTAAATTACGACCTTATTTGGCGAACTGCAAAATCGGCAATAGAAATGCAAAAAAAACTACAAATTCCTGTCAAGGTCCCATTTGCGTGGGTGAAAGTTGCCCTGCTTACTTCACAGACGTCAGGCTTAAGGTATCCATACGATTGGAAAAAACACCTGTAGCCTATTACACCATCTTACAATATTGTAATTACAATTACAAATTTGTAGTCCACAAAATTCTTAAAATTCCAGATTCTTCAAAACAAAATTTATATTTGTTAATTACCAGCGAAAAATTGTAAAAATGGTTCAGAACTTTATTCAGTTTGTGAAAAATTTCCAGTGGTTACAAAAAGAATAATTTAGCAATGGGTTCCTTTCTGACATTTAAGTGCTCAATTCGAAGCCAGTTCTGCCCAAAATTTCAAAAAAAAATTCATTACACCAGAATCAATTTCGTTTACATTAGCTTCTTTTCATATGTCTTAAATGTTTTGAATAAACAAAATAAAAATTTTCAGAGCGATTCATCTCAAATTATGCATCTTCTTTCATCAATAAAAGATGTTCTCTCATTACATACGGCATTCGGCTCACAGCGCTATTCAAAGCGGATGAAGAAAAACAATCACAGATACTTTATATACATATAGATATTGTACGCAAAGGGAACAAAAATGACTGTTTTTTGTATTGTGGGACGTAGAGCTAAGTCCCAGTAATATCAATCTTGTGTGAATCTTAGACTATGTGATGTTAAAAAGATAGATTTACATGCACAGGCCTAAATACAAAACGCCAACCACAAGCATTGTATATAAACTCATGAAGCAAGTCAAAAAGCTCGTGGCCATCTAGTGTCCAAATGTAATCCTAATTTTTGTTAAGAGATCTCGGTAAGGCGATCACAGCGAACCTGTCGACCAAATGTCAACCTACAAAATCGTGTTGCATGATAATACTATAGAGTGTATAGTATATACAATGCTACAAGTCATCAGTAGTTCGATCAACAGACTCGATTTTTGAGGAAGAAGGAAAAGAGTTTGAAAACACAAAATATTTAAAAAATGGTAATTTTTATTTGTACTGGATGCGATATCTATGTAACTCTAGTTTCTGTGATAGTATTGAAAGAAATAATCTTAGTACATATTACAAAATTATTTGTAATAAAATAATCTCGCGTTTTGATTCCCAATGATAACAAGCTTTCAATTTCAAAATATTAGATTCAAAGGCAAATAATTAAGATGCAAAAAGATTTTAACTATTTTTCCTTAATATCCGTGTTTACCCTTTATCCAGTAAAAGTTATTGAAGAATAGAAATTACCAGAAATAAAAGCCCAAGATAGTAGTTTTAAAATATATTTTAAATTGAATGACATTGAAAGGTTAGGTTTTAAGTGGGCAATTTATATAACCAATTGGAAAAATTAAAAAAATTATATAGATATTTTAAAAAAGATTTTTTTATAAATTGACTCAAATAAAAAAAAAACTTACAAACCGCCTAAAAGTTTAAGTGTGAATTTCTGCACTTACTCTATTAGATTATAACCAACTAGAAGACTGGATTCCTGATTCAATTTTAATTCAAAAATATAAAAACGATGTTCCTTATAACTAGTATTATGAATACATAGATAATTTGTGATATTCGAATCGTAATATATTAATATTAAGAGTCTTGTTTTGTTTTGTTAAGAAGAGCAATAACTATTTATTTATTTAAGAAAACTTAGGTAATTGTTGATTTTTGTCTTGAGATTAACTAACGTCTACTAAAAAATTGAACATATGGAAGTTTTTATTTATTGTTTTGTTTAAAAAAGAAGCTAATTGTTATTTTTTTCTTAAATGAACCATGTTGAATAATAAATTTTGATGTTTTTCTTGAAGTTTTGATGGGACTCCTTTTTTCAGTCAGGACTCCTTTTTTTGACTCCTTCCGAAAATTTTCAGAGGTAACCCTGCTTTAGGGACAGTGTCAACTAGATACGAGTTACTAAATACGGGAATACGGCTCATATTCCTACAAAGAATGTTATTACGAAGATGCTTCGTTCACTAAATTTTTGATAGCAAAATCAAAAAAAGTTCCTGATAAAAACCAAGACTTTTTCCTCGGGAAAAAAAAAAACAAAACACTCAGTTGAAAAAATTAAAAGATCAAAAAGCAGTTTATACCCCTTGAAAATAAGTGGTTTTATGCTAAAAACTCTACCAGAACCTTCAGTTTTAGTAGCTGAAAAAAAAAACAAAAAATACCAAAAATGTTACTTAACCCCTTTGATATTTCTATGAAATTAAAAAAATTATTGGTGGAAGAAACTTAAGTTAAGTTAAGTTAACTGAACTTTTTGAGCAAAATTGTCAAAAAAATGTAGCTTTAAGCTACTATTGTTAAATGAAGTACATAAATACGACGTGTTTTAAGATTGTTTTGTGTTTTATTTTTTCTTCCCCATCAGAAAGTTTCAGTTGTCAGCCCAAAAAAGTTCTAATCAAAAAGTTCTGAACCCTTATATCTGAAAACTATAAAAATGTCAGTTAACCCCTTCTTCATTTCAACGCACATAGGAGCATTTGCATGAAAAAACTGGTCAAAATTATTTTTTTGTCTTAGTGACCTAATTTTCATCTGAAACTTAAATTTATACCGTTTTAAAGTATTTCCATTCTTTAAAACAGAAATAAATAATTGTGGGTTTTTTTTTAATTTTGTCTACCCATGGGCTTATGGATATGTGTGAAACTTCTATTACATTTTTGACCAAAAAAGGTAATAAAACAAATCAATTTTTTTTAAATCGAAGGTTGAAGGTTTGGTTTGCCATATTGCATACGAAAAACTTTCGAATAATTTCGAATAATAAAAACAAAAAATTGTTCAAAAATAATACCTTTGGAAAAAACGGCAATTTTAAATAATTTTTTTTCTCAAAAAGGAGGAAATATGAGGAAAATGTTTTGGATTGTACAAAACACTGAGACCTAATAGTTTGCTTTAAAAAAAAATTTACAACCCGACAGCACCCGGCAGTATAACAAAAACACTTAACTGTAAAAAAAAAATACATAAACTTCTTGACTTTTTGATGAATCAATGTTTGCCCAAGAACATAGATATTAGTCGATGAAATCAAATAAATCAAACGTTGAAATTAAGTATATACCATTGTCTCTAACATTCATTAATAAAAATTTTTTCAACTCACTTCAAAAAACATAAAACACCAAGTTCAAATTGGTGAAAATAGAGCGCATTGCAAATGCAGGCGTGCCTACTTAATTGGTCTAGATTCTGACTAGCTGTCTGAAGAGGTGGTGTGGTGGGGGTCAACTTTGAGACTGGTTTATGATAATACGGTTAATCAGCTACGAGCAAAACCAATTTGGGGGGCTTTCAAAATAGTTTTATTTTTTCAATTTTGTCCGGTTTTTGAGGTAAAATGCTCCTTAGTGCAACGCTTCAATTGTAAAATTGTACACTTTTATCATTTTTACGTGGCTAACGATATATTTTCTGAAAACTATCAAACGCAATAAACAAAGCAGCGAATGATAAACTCGCTCCAATGCAACCTTTTTTATCACCCATTTTACTCATTACTTCTTATGACAATAATTCACATCTATCGGTGACCTTGTCTTTTTTTTAACATTCCTTGCTCTCATACTATTAGCCTAGCAATTACATATAAAGACATGCTTTGGTATTAAACAAAAAAAAAAACTCACCATAACTAAGTAAGGCCATCCAAGGAAACTCGTCGATTTCTGTTTCTTTTCCACTGTAGATCTTACTTCCACTTGGTTGGTCACCACAATTTTCAATACCAGGTAATAAATTATTTGAAAGCCTTTGATTTATCGTTGGGTTAACAAAACCATTATCAATACTACAACACACCAATGGAGGTTCTCCAAAACCATCCTCACAAGCCGAATCATCTAAGAATTTTCTCACCTCAGCGGTTGCTGATGACTTTGGCCCCAAAGCTTTTAAAACAGGGCATTCCTCTAATGTTATGCAATAGCCCTTACGACCATTAGGGCTTAAGCAGTTATCTGAAATTTTCTCTTAAGTTAATTTCTTTCCTATTTTTATATTCGTGCTTTTTTGGTGAATTTTAAATTTGATTTTATCCTAACGGACGATTCGCTGGATTTTCTCAGAATCTTTAGGAGCATTTTAGTGCGTTATTTGTATTGCATTTTTAGTTTAAGAAATTGCATCGTCCCAACATTTGATATTTAAACAAAGAAAATGACACTTTTATTAAATAAATAAATAACAATGAAAATAAGTTTGACAAAATAATTAAACACTTTAACATAAAACATAAATATCACAGAATGATGTTAAATATTTTGACAATGCAATTTTTGAAACTAATAATGCAATAAAAATAACATAACTAAAACGCTCCCAAAGATGCTGAGAAGATCCAACGAAACGTTAGGATACATTTTATATATTTGTTTTTATTTACATACAAATTAAAATTGACCAAAATAGGCCGAATATAAAATAGGAACAGTTTTAAAATTAAAATCAGTAAACTCACTATCCGCAAATACACATATTACAATGCAAAAAAATAGAACAGAAAGACTTATACAATTTACAGCTCTCATCTTAAGGTCAGATTTGATACTGATTCGGCTTACGACAATCGATTAATAAATTCTGTTGCAATCGGCTTGATACCAACTGCACAGAAGGGAATTTTTTAATTATTACATTATAATGTATAAATGATTTATGTATAAATTATACATAAACAGCTGGTTCAAAAAAGTATTATAGGTATTTTTAAGAGAACTGACTTGGGTTGTAATATTTAGACAGATTCCAAAGCTTCATTACACCTTCATCAAACTAGTTTATCAGTTGATTAATGAACTATAACTGCATTTTATGAAAACAAAATAACAATAATTATACATTAGACATTTATCTAGAACGATTGAATTATTTATTTTCATTTTTAACACTTTAGGTTCCTTGTTGTAGTGAGCTTAGAGCAAGCTGCAACCTACAATCAAAGGCTTATCACAAGTTCAAGTATTAATGTGAGCTAACACATGCTAAGTTAGTTACAAGAAAACTACCTATACTATACAAAATTAACCAGAATTACAATAATCAATAATTATAAACAAAATTAAATAATAAAATAATAGATAAGGCAATCACAAATGTGGAGCACTGATTCTTAACAATGTTTTTAATCCCATGTACCTACATATGTACCTATTTTTAAATCAACAGAGGAAGCGTTTAAATTAAAAAAATACACATAATGGCTTTTTAGAAGCTCATTTTAGCCGTAGTTATGAGGAAATATTTAAATTATAATTGATACGCCTTTGATATAAAGTTGGAAGGTTGTAGGGATTAGTGCTAGGAAAGAAGACCCTTTAATAGCTGCGTTTTATTATCTCCCGGTCTGGGTCGAGGTTATCTTTTCACGTGTATTACAAAAAACAAGGGATCCAGGTTTCTATCGAGGTTAATTTCAATAACCCAGATACAGGTTTTCACTCTGACCGGTAGATGGCTATTTACCAGTGTGAATGATGTCAACGATTTGTCAGCAGTGTTAGAGAGGAAAAGAAAAAGAGATAGGCTTTACATGAAAAGCAAATAAACGTAAGAGAAAACGAGACGGATATACAGCCTGTTTTTGCACTTAACCCGCATTGTTTTATTTTCAAGAGGTGAACCATGTGTGGGTTATGATATGAGCAATAATAAAACGTGGCTAATATGACTTTAATAAATGAAGTCGCTCATAACAGCCTTATGGGGAATTATGGAGCGTTAAATTCCTTTTCGTTTCATAACAAAATGATTAAACACAGTGTGAACGCTAGGATGGACAAACAACTAACAAAACAACACACTATAAGTAGGTGAAGTTGTTTCTTACCTGAGCGCTACCTGTTGGGGGCTCTTCCTCTGCTTCGAACACCATCAGGGTTGGATTCGAAGATTGATGTTCAAAGGGTAGACACGGTGCACTCAAGATGACACAAGCGTCCACAGGCTTTTTTTAAAATGAACCTCTGTCGATCAACTCTTACTCTCACCTCCCCGTGGTGAACATCGGGTGCCTAGTACCTTTAATTGAAGATGGGGTTCCAATCCCTGTGGACGGTTTTAGATGGCAGCGAAGGAGAGAGGGGGAGGAGTATTCCAACTAAGGCACTTCTCCTTTATCCAGGCGGAAGCGGAAGAATTCTCCAGATGGAATCAACGGTGGCGTCTACAGTTCCAGCAAGGTTGAACTACTTAGTGAACACCTTGCACGGGCTACTATAAGGGCCTATATGGAGCGGTTAATCCGACTCCCCGCCCTTGGAGTTTTATTGTAAGGATATGGTCCTTCAAGTTGGGGGTCGTTCCGTCGCGTCGGGGTGACTTCCCGGCCACGTAAAGCTATTTAATTGCAAAGCAAGCAACAACAAGCCTCGGATACGGACGGATTTACTGTTGACGAACCTAGCAAACATAATAAGAACAACGAACCTCGGATCTGGAGCTGCACGGGGAATGTTCTGTCCCTCTATAGACCACGTGCAGCCGAACATTTATCGGAAGCCCTAGACTGCTACAAAGCAGACATCACCGCCATCCAAGAAGTGCGATGGGATGGACTGGGTAAAAGAAAACTGAAAGACTGCGATATCTACTACGGTGACTGTTACCGACCACAAGGGTAGCGTCTCTTTGGATGTGGATTCGTCCTTAGAGGCAGACTTGGTCAAGAAGTGTTGAGTTTCAACTATGTGAACGAGTACCTCACGACAATTCGCATCAAGGCTAAGTTCGTCAACATTAGCCTCATATAAGCGCATGCCCCCACAGAGGAGAAAGATGACGACAAGGTTGAGTTCTATGAGCTCCTGGACAAGACATGTGAGCAATGCCCTAGCTATGACATTACAATTATCTTGGATGATTTAAAAGCCAAAACAGGAAGAGAAGCAGTGGTGCCATATAAGATTTATAGAATCCCACCAGATTCCAAAAAAAAATACACCATTTTTAAGCTGGAAGTAAACAACACCATAATGTTCTGCTATACCTTTTTCCTAAACACAAGAAGAAAATTGGCTCTGCACTCTTGGCACTTTATATTTGCAAAAAAGTTTGTCATCTAATTGGTTAGTAATTGGTCAAATAAGTCAACTTGTCCTAGAAATTGTTCAGCGCTAGAATTTTTAATGATTTTTTATTTTGTTCAAGGTCAGCGATATTTGGTACCTCATTCGTGTGATATTCACAAACAAAAAAATTACAGTTTATGTTTTTTCAAGGTCAATTATGAATTTCGTGCCAAATGGTTATAGTAAAATTCGAAGATAGGCATCAGGTATAATAAATTGCGGTTATGGTAATAATAATTTTCCCCCCAAAAAAGAGACTATTGAAATATTTTCCCACCATAAATCCCACTATGAATATTTTCCCACCATTTGTTCCACCAAAGGGATTTTTTCCAACCATTTAGGTTGGAAAAACCACCAATCTGGGAACACTGAAGAGAAGACATCTTTGGTGGCACAATCGGAAGATATAGCCTGCACGACACCACCTCCGATAACGGACTCAGTCTAATTGACTTTGCTGCGGGGCAAATCGTTGTGGTAGCTAGTACGCAGTTCCCGCATCTTAATATACACAAGGGTACATGGCGAAATCCTGGTCAATCAACCGCCAACCAGATTGACCACATTGCGATCGACACAAGGCACTCCTCCAGTATCAAGGATATCCGAACGTTCCAAGGGGCCAACGTTTGCTCGGACCACTAGCACGTTGTAGCCAAGGTAGTGCTACAGATATCCAGACCAAAGCCAAAACAGGGAAATACTGTGAGGAAGTACGACATCGGACGGCTACAGTCGCAAGAAATCTCCAGGTCCTTTTTCCGATCAAGTCTCTCGCACCCTCTTAAATAGTCCTTTGCCACCAACTGCGAATATCGAGAACCAGTGGAAAAACTGCCAGGAATCCATCAGAGATGCCACCTCTGACGTGCTGGGCCTCGCACGACCACCACAGCGAAACCTCTGGTTCGACGAAGAATGCCGGCAAGTACATGCAGCCAAACAATAGGCATACAAAGTGGTGGCTCTGCATAGAAGGACCAGAGCTGCTCGCGAGCTCTACGAACAGAAGAGGAGAGAGGAACACAAGCTTCTAAGAAGAAAAAGAAAGAGCATGGGAAGCGCGCGATCGAGGAAATAGAGGGATGCCATTGCAGGAATGAAGTTCGGAAGTTTTACCAAAAAGTAAAAGGAACCTCCCAGGGTTACAAAGCCCGAACCGAAGCCTGCAAGGATGATCAGGGGAACATCGTAGTAGAATCGTAGTTGGTGCTGAGGATATGGAAAAATCATTTCTGCAAATTGTATAACGGCGATGACGAATGGAATTCCGCTACCATGCAGATTGCACCATTCAACCTGGTCGACGTAGGCCAATAATTCCGTCCACCCGATCTCAACGAAGTAAAGATAGCTATATCTAAACTTAAGTCCAATAAAGCTGCTGGAGCTGATGCCTTGTGGCTGAGCTATTCAAAGCGGCTAGCGATGAATTGGTTAGGAGTATGCACCAGCTCATCTGTAAAATATGGATGGAGGAAAGCATGTCCGATGAATGGAACGTCACCACTGCTTGCCCAATCCTCAATAAAAGCGATCCTCTGGACTGCACCAACTACAGAGACATCAGTCTTTTTAATATCACCTACAAGATCTTCTCTGCCATACTTTGTGAACGCCTGAAGCCATTCGTCAACAACCTGATAGGTCCATAACAGTGTGGCTTTAGGCCAGGGAAGTCCACCATCGACCAAATATTCGCACTACGGCAGATCTTGGAGAAAACCCAGGAGTTTCAAATCGATACCCACCACCTTTTTATCGATTTCAAGGCCGCGTATGACAGCATCTATAGAGACGAGCTATATAGAGCAATGTCTTGTTTTGGCATCCCTGCCAAACTCGTCCGTTTGTGCAGGATGACGATGGAGAATGCACGCTGCTCCATCAAGGTCGGCAAAAACCTCACCGACACCTTTGATGTCAAAAAAGGTTTAAGGCAAGGCGACGCGCTGTCATGCGACTTCTTCAACATCGTTCTTGAAAGAATAGTGCAAAACTCTCACGTCAACACCAGAGGCACAATCTTTCAAAAGTCCGTCCAATTACTCGCTTTCGCTGACGACATTGACATAATCGGACGAACAAAGCGTAATATCAGTGGTGCTTTTGTGAGCATTGAGAAGGAAGCCAAGAAGATGGGTCTAACGGTGAATGAAGCAAAACAAAATATATGCGGTCAACAAGAAAGGACACCCAACACCGACGTCTAGGACAGAACGTCACTATAGACAGCTATAATTTTGAGGTGGTCAGAGACTTTGTCTAGCTAGGATCCGCTATAAACTCAGCGAACGACACCAGCGCTGAGATCAAACGAAGAATTACTCTTGCCAATCGCTGTTTTTTTGGGCTAAGAAGGCAATTGAGAAGCAAAGCCCTCTCTCGAGCAACTAAACTGTCTCTGTATAAGACGCTTATCATCCCGGTCCTGATGTATGGTGCAGAGGCATGGACACTGTTAACGGTGGATGAGAACGCGTAAGGATGTTTTGAAAGGAAAATTCTCCGGGTGATTTTTGGTCCCATCTGCATAGATGGGGAATGGAGAAGAAGATACAACAACGAACTGTATGGGCTGTACAGCGACACCGACCTAGCCACAAAAGTGAAAAGCCAACGACTGAGATGGCTGGGTCATCTAGAGCGAATGGACACCAATGCTCCGGGCCGGAAAGTCTTTGAATCCAACCCCGTGGGACAACGCAGTAGAGGTGGACAACGTAAAAGGTGGCGCACGCAAGTGGATGAGGACCTCAACTAACTTGGCGTGTGAAACTGGAGACAGCTAGCTAGAAACCGAGCCGGCTGGAAGAAGCTTGTTGGTTGAGGCCCTGGTCCACCCTGGACTGTAGCGCCACCTTAACCGCCATATTATTCACACTGGATTTTAATTGGATTTAAGGAAGTTTTTAATCCAACAACTAAATCCGGATTTATTAAATCCAAACATTTTAATCCATGTCCATATTATTCACTCTGAACATGCCTTTAATCCAATGGATTTAAAATGCCCTTAATCCAGATGTAAAATGTATTTAAATCCAGATTAAGATCGTTTAATCCAAATGTCAAATTTGCGAAATGTCAAATTTCTTCCGTGAAACTTTTTGTTTACTTTAATTAATTTATATTTTAATTATTGTTTTGCTGAACTTTTAAGCAAGCAAAACAAAGAATAAATACAATTTAATTAATTTATTTCACTATGTTGGAGCCTGATTACACGATTCGATTTTTCATTCGTTTCGTCTTTCGTCTTTTTGACAGATATGTTCCTTCATGATTACACACAACGAAAAAAAATCCATTCGTGATTTTGACGTTCAAAAAATTTGAGGTTCATTTATTGGAAAATAGGTAATAATAATACTTAAAAATATTTTTACATCACTTCTTGTTCAAATTTATAACTATTTATTAATTATAAAAAATAATTTTTAATTTCACTGTATGTCAAGAAAAAGTGAATTATATGAAATTGTGTTTTAATCTGGATTTAAGTACTTAAACTGACCTCCGGAGGGCAGTTTAAATCCAATTGGATTAATCGATACTGGATTTAAAAATTGGATTTAAGTTTGGATTAAAAGAGTGAATAATATGGGATTGGATTTAATGTTTGGATTTAAAATACTTTTAATCTGGATTTAAGTTTTAATCTGGATTAAACGAGTGAATAATATGGGCGTAAGTAAATAAGTAAGGACAGCCAGAAAATCCAATTGAAAACGACATAAATGCACAATCTTTCAAAAGTCCGTCGCATTTCTCGCCAAATGCTGACGACATTGACATAATAGGACGAACTAAGCGGTGCTTCCGTGAGTTCACTACCTTTGGTTCTTTGAGTATGGCCGTTACAGGTATTTCTAGCTTGATCCAGTTTTTGTCAGTGTGGTTGGCTTTAATACATCGGAAACTTTCTTGTCTGACCTTGATAACATCTTTACGGCTCGAATAAAACCATGAATTTTTTTGTAGGTTTGATAGATTTTATCCTACTCGGAATAAAAATTTTCATTCTGTAAGGAATTAAATTTGTTATCATACATATCTCCACTGGAGTCTAATTGACTATGTAGGAAGCATAGTGGCCAGTTTAATACTCCTGAAAAAATCATTGAAACCGTCACTCGCTTGTATTGCTGAACGTTTTTTACAGAAATTATGAATATAAAAGGTCCCAGGTGACTTCTCTGAGGTACACCCAAGTGTGCATTGAATGAGTTTGAAAGAGAGTATCGGCATTTTACCAGCTCGGATCTATTTTCAAAGTATGTACGATTTTATCTATTCTATAAAAAATATGTACCGCCAAAAGCTTTTAGTTTGAATTTAAAAATGTTGTGACTAAGTTGATCAAAAGTGGAAAAAGAGAGTTAAATCACTTTATGCATTTACGAATTATAAAATAAAATTGTACAAGATTTTTGTTCGCATAAGAATATTAAATACGTGTTTACTCCATTTATGCAACTCAAGGAAATTAAAAGAAAGATATTGCTCTACTTAATCACCCCGATTACAGAACATGCGGAGGGAATCGGACTCAATTTTGACATTTTTACTATGAGCCAAATGTCAATTACTATACAAATGTCATACTAACCCCCTTCTTCATCTGATCATCTGAAGGCTTCAATTTTGAGTCAATAGGCGTGTTTTATTATCATCGGGATCTGGATTAAGTTTTACAAGTAATACAAAAACAAAATAATGGGAAATTTTCTAAAATTGTTTTTGTAACACGTGTTAAAAGAAGATCCAGATCCAGATCCCGATGATAAAAAAATACGCCTAATATCAAGAATCGACGTAAGTATACGAAAATTTATGAATTCATAAAAAAATAATAACAACGAAATAACTGGGTCCTTATATTCAGTTTGCTCTGTTATAACCTGAACCTGAACAGCTGTGTAATTGTTGTTTTTAACTATAGGTAGTTAGTAATAGGGAGTACAAGAGGTCATATTGGGGAGTTTTGTTCATTTCACCGCGAGTATGTGTCAATTTCTTGTTTTTTATTTATTTTGCACGAAGTTCATTAATAAAAAAAAGATTAAAATGCTACACTTTCTTAAAAGATAATTAATTGATAATTACCATGCAAAGTATCAAATAAATTCCGAAATTTTATTTATTCTGTACAAAAAAATCCAAAGTTAATCCTCTTCGGAAATTCAAATGAAATGACAATAACAAACTTATTATATTTTTGATAAATTTATTTAAGATGAATCCATATTTTCAAAGTTATATTTTTTATTAAAATTAATACACTCACACTGAGTCGCATGTGCTTGCTTTCATATACATAGTAGTTCAAGTAGCTTTTAAAATCTTAAAGTTCTGAATACATGTGTACATTTGTCTTTGGAGATACGTCGCGTTATTTTAATAAATTGGTTTTTGTCGAAGTAAAGAAAGGTTAATTCATTTTTAAAGTACGCACCTTCTATTACTTCTAAAAGTTACTATATTTTCATTTTATGATTAAACTCTTTGCAAATTATGAACAAAATGAACCCATAAAATAAATCAGACAGATCGGCCATAGAGAAAAGTTAAAAATTTAGTTACTTTTTGCATTGCGTCCAGCGCTTGCGATGCATATGGTCCGCTCCTCTTAAGAACATATGTATTTAATCGAGCTGTTAGTTGTATACGGCACCGCAACGCATGCGACGGATTATGGCCTTGGCCCTTCATTAAAAACTAGTTTAGGCATAGATATTTAGCTTTGAGTTGCATTCAAAGTACAAATTGTATGAAATTTATGAAATATAGATTGATTAGGGAGGGGGGCAAAGCTCAACCACTGCCCCCCCCCCCCCCCCCCCCTCGCGTTCGCCTTTTTGACTAAAAGCGCTTAGAGCGATTGATGTATACCTACCCAAATGTATCGTAACCATAAATATTTTTCAAATAGATTATTTGTTTTTTCCTTTTTGGCCAAAGTTGGGCGCCATTTTCAAAATGGTGATTAAAGGACAGGATCACAAAAATGACTCCCAAGTTAAATTTCATCTTAAGTATGTCAAAAATGAGTTCATTTGATGATCCAAGAATGTCGGCACTACTATATTGTTCAAAATACTTCTATACTACTTTCGCTGCACCCACGCATCTACCGTTAAAGATGAAGGACCTATATATAGACGAAAAGTTTACTGACCTCATATGACGGAGCTTACGGACATCTTCAGCCAATTAATTGTAAGAAACGGCCAATCTACGCTGTATACAAATATTCTAGAGTCATAACAGTTACCAAAACTGTAAAGTTTTAAGGATCGAAAACAATATTTACATTAGTTTGATACGCAAGTGTCTTAAAACACAAATATTATTAGTCTCTGACTCCCGAATCCCGAGAATAAATTGTTTCATATTTCATAACCGGCATGAATACCCTTTTAGCTGCATAAATCCTAATTTTAAGCAAAAATAATGACCAAAAATATATTAATGAACTAAATTCTGTTCCAAATCAATTAAATTTCAATCGCTTGAATACCTAAAGTTGAAGGTATTGAATTAACACTTTATTAACAATGAAGCTGGTATTGGCGCGAGTCAAGTAAGCTTTAATTGAATTACACAAAACATAAAAGAGCAAACAAGAAAAGCAGGAAAAACCCTGAAACTAAAAGATAAGGTTATCAAACCTAAAACTACAAGATCATATTCCGAAAAGATTGCCCCAGAAACTATACATTTGCGAGGGAGAATTTTCCAAGGTGCCCTAATTAGTGTTCAATAACTACACGACATATTTAACAGTGGTGTGTGGTTGATATGTATATGAATTTAAATTAAATTAAAACTTTATGTTTCTGATCTTAATATTTAAAATAAAAAAAATTAACGGCTGCAACTCCCATATTTAAAGCGGCCCAATATCTTAAGACCTTGTTTACATAAAGTCGTATTTTTTTTAATTTTCTTAGACGATCAGTCGCTTTATACATAGTTCTTAATAGTTATAATAGGGGTATTCATGCAACTGCGTAAAACACTAGATAAGTTTACGATTTGGTTAATTTTATCTTTTGGTTAATGAACTGTCAAATTTTTTATGGGAAATGGTTTACACAATTTGGTTAATTTTATCCAAGGATTTAGTTGCGGAAAATTAACCAAATATTTGGTTAAACTTATCCAAACGTCATTGTGACTTTTAGAGATTGAATTAGGCGTGTTTGTGGCTTTTAGAATAAGGCATGTTTAGAAACATGATATAAATGATATCTCGGAGAACTAAAAAAGCTCTGAATGTATTCTGTTATTATTGCATTGCAATTAGTTGGTGATAAAAGTTGTGAATTAAAACGCAGTTTACGCAAAAAAAAAAAAAGAATTAGAAGGTCTACATTTACTCAACGATTAAAGGCTCTGCCCAACCAACGCGAAATTATAGTGAAGCACTCACAAAGACATTTTTTTGTTGTTTTTTAGTATTGAGGTCATTCACTTTAATTTCGTTTTGGTTTGGGAGAGCCTTCAGGAAAGCTAATTTCGTAAATTATTAAGGGAGAACTAAAAACTCTCACCCAAACCAATGCGAATCTTTCGTTGACGACGACGAACGTGTTGTTTTCATTTACAACAACATGTTGTTATTAATGTTTTTGCTGTGGTCAACGAATGATTCGCACTGGTTTGGAAGATTCTTAATTTCTAAATAGTTGGAAGCTGTTAGAAACAGATGTCATTAGCCAATGCAAAGTATCTTTCTGAACTGTCAAAATCAGAACTAAGCCATAATTCTCTTTTTTTCCCTCCTATCTCAACAAATTTCAGTTTCATTTCCGTGAAGTTAACTCGGGGGCGCTCTATTCACTTCCGAAAGCAAAAGTTAACAAAAATGAAGAAAAGTACATTATGGTGACATATGATTTGTTTGTATTCGCTGACTTTCATCCGACCACTGCCGTGAGCTTGCGACTAACATGTTTCTACCTTACAACGCGACTATTGTCATGTATATTAAGGTAGAACTATAATAATTGTTGATAGTTTACTGAAGTGGTCGGTTGACAATGAGCGAATACATGAAAACCATACTCATCTGACGGGAGTGAAACTGACATTTGGTGAAGTTGGAATGAAAAAAAAGAGAGGGATGATTCATTTTACTTAAGTGGAATATTCCATCATCTTCTTTTGACTGTTTGGAAAGCAACTTTTCGTGGGTTTTTAACCCATTGATTTTGACAGGCAAAAGTTTCGTTGTCGTTCCAAATATTTCGCATTGGTTTGAGAAAGCCTTAATAGTTCTAGCTTTACATTTTGTTTTATCCTTCCGAGTTTCCGACTTCACGTTGGTTCGGGAGAGGTTCTCTATTTAAAAATTACTACGTTTACAAGCAGGATCGGGAACTCGAGGTTTTTGTCGCTTGAGTTGGGTTGAAATGGTATTGAGATTCCAGCAAAATGAATGGCATTCATGTATTTATTTCAATGCAAAACAAATATAATTGAATTAACAGGAGTGCTTACTACACGTATCTATTAAAACTAATATATTTGTACACACACATGCAAATAAACAGACCATAATGCATTATCTGTAAAACCAACTCCTCGACTTAAGCCGAACGCGCCCAAATATTTGACGTTTAACGAACAGCTGATTCAATTACACAGCAAGGTCGTTCATGCAAACTTTTGCGTAAACTTATCGTTTAATGCTACATTTCCACCTAGCGCTAATCTGAGATTTAATGAGATTAACCTTAAATCTCCCTTAAATCTCGTAGATTTACCATACAAATTTATTTCGTAAATCTTGAAGATTAGAAATTAATCTTGTTAAATCTTCCTAGGACAAATAGTTTTACAAATCGAACTAACCCATTTTTACATGGTGCTGAACGATTCATTCGAGACTCGCATTCAGTTATTCATTGTTTCACACGAATCAAACATTCTGTCTCATTCGCACTTCATAAGAAAAATTGGAACGCCATTTGCATTCTTGAAAGTGCTGTCAAATTTAATCTTTTTTAAATCTTTTTGTGCGGTAGAAACACCAAAAAGATTTATTAAATCTAATCTGATGCTATGTTTCCACCAAAGGTTTATCTCAGATTAGATTTAATAAATCTTTTTGGTGTTTCCACCGCACAAAAAGATTTAAAAAAGATTAAATTTGACAGCACCTTCAAAAATGCAAATGGCGTTCCAATTTCTCTTATGAAGTGCGAATGAGACAGAATGTTTGATTCGTGTGAAACAATGAAGAACTGAATGCGAGTCTCGAATGAATCGTTCAGCAACATTTAAGAAAAGGTTAGTTCGATTTGTAAAAGTATTTGTCCTGGGAAGATTTAACAAGATTAATTTCTAATCTTCAAGATTTACGAAATAAATTTGTATGGTAAATCTCCGAGATTTGAGGTAAATCTTATTAAATCTCAGATTAGCGTCAGGTGGAAATGTAGCATGAGATAAACCTTTGGTGGAAACATAGCATTACACAATTTGTAAGCTTACGACGTTGCATGAATACCCTTAATATGTTTTATTAAATCATATGTCACTTTTGTCAAGGTATAGACACCCTATTCCGTTGTCTAACTTCAGACAACTCTCTCTTATGCTACATTTCCACCTAGCGCTAATCTGAGATTTAATGAGATTAACCTTAAATCTCCTTCAAATCTCGTAGATTTACCATACAAATTTATTTCGTAAATCTTGAAGATTAGAAATTAATCTTGTTAAATCTTCCCAGGACAAATAGTTTTACAAATCGAACTAACCTATTTTTACATGGTGCTGAACGATTCATTCGAGACTCGCATTCAGTTCTTCATTGTTTCACACGAATCAAACATTCTGTCTCATTCGCACTTCATAAGAAAAATTGGAACGCCATTTGCATTTTTGAAGGTGCTGTCAAATTTAATCTTTTTTAAATCTTTTTGTGCGGTGGAAACACCAAAAAGATTTATTTAATCTAATCTGAGATAAACCTTTGGTGGAAACATAGCATTAGACAATATTGAAAAATGGTTACTTATAACTTTTTGGAGATGGACCGCTGGTAAGGTTAGACAAAGTTTATTAATGCGACTGATAATGTACCACAAGTGATAACGAGGGTAGGTATATTTTTATTTTATCATAAAGGGCATAGTTTTGCTGGTAGTTCACTCACTAATCGTAGTTTTTTTTGGATCGAAATTTTGACAGTGATCGGAAATTCTCTTAACTATAAGTAAGAATCTGCATCATATTAAGCCTACCTTATGAGTGTCAAGTTAACAAAGCAACTTTGACGTATCGAAAAATGGTTAGGTGGATAATTTGCCGTTAATTTGTTGTGACAGTGTAGAATTTGTCGTTCAATGTTTTCTATGTTTTTTTTGGGTGCTTTGCTAACTTGATATCAAGCTAGTAAAGGACCCAAAAAGACAAAGAAAACATTGCACGATTGAATTCAATTTTTCACAACTAATTAGAGACTTACTAATGGCAAAAAATCAAGCTATAAGACCTTTAGTGTAAGAAGTTTTTACTGCTTTTCGAGTTATGCACCCAAAAAAGTATAGAAAACATTGAACGACAAATTCGAAATTGTCACAACTAATTAACGACTAAAGCCTCGTACGCAGATCGAGCTAAAATTTCGCTCCCATACAAAATTCTCTCCAAAATTTAGCCAAGCTAAAATTTAGCCAAACGTTTTAGCCGAGAGGTACGCAGCTCTAGCTAAAAAATCAAATTTTGGTTTCTTACTGAACGCACTCATCCTGTCAACATTAAGCGCGTGAAATAATTGTCCGGCACATTAATTCTCGAGCTAAATTGTGGCAGGTTCATTTATTTGTGAGATTATGTGAGCTTTACATTGCGAAAATGAAAATTGAAACCGAGAAATCTTAAACAGAAGTAGAGTAAAGTTAGTTGACAGTTGCTATAAACTTACAGCAGTATTAATAAAAAACTGGTATCCGCTCCCTAACACACGTGTTAACTGGCACACGGATAGACAACTTGTCCGCTTGATAACTTTTCTTATTAAAAAAGATATGATATCTTTCCAGTATTTATCACTTCACCAAATTCACCACTTCATCAAATTATGGTGATTTTCTAATACATGTGTCACATGCATGCACTGCCTTACGAAGTGTATACTGGTAGTAGTAAACGGTGCTATCATACGCGTGCGTGTATGTGTTAAGAAGTTATCCGTTCATTATACGTGGAATCTGGCTAGTTAAAGTTATCCGTACGTTAACACACGTCACAGACTATTACGCATTTGTTAATAAGAATTACTAGTTAACAGATGTATAAACGCTAGCACGCTGTTATCCGCCGTTTATTAATATGGGGGTTAATTCACACATACAATTTTGGCATCACTGTTAGTTTCATTAAGTTGTGATACGAACCAATATTTATATATTTCCACCTACAAATGGACAAAATACCATCCAAAATTTATTTTGGAAAAAACTTTCTTGACATCAGATGGCGCAAGTAGTGCCAAGTTTCACATTGTTCCCATAAAAACACTGGGATATGCCATAGTTAATTTATGACTGACTGCAATTTGAAAGTTGGCAGCACTTTATTTAAACAAAAATACTGGGAAATACTGATAAGGTTTGTGTATATGCCACTGCATTCAAATTCAACAACGTTAAAGAGCTTCGAGACGGTAAGACCATGTAAAACCATTGAATAATTACAAATAGAGGGGGCACCATTGAATAATTACAAATAGAAGGGGAGACCGAACATTGCTCAAACGACAGTCACACCAATCAAATCAATCAAATCCAGTGGCCGCTTTGTATTTTTGATATAATTATATCATATTCAAAGCTCATTTCGGAATCTTTATAACCAGTATTTTGTATCGAATTCGATGTTATTGTTTGATAAATCGATGTTTTTATGGGGACTCTCTTCACGTATAGTGCGTTGTTGTAAATTTCATAACTGTCAAACTGTTACCTACCTACCTACCTGTACTCCTAAAATGACTGTAGGTACCCATGTAATAGTTGAAAATATGTACATTCGCGAGCACAGTCAGTGATGGTACACGTTGGAAAAAGTCTCTACACGTAGGGAATTTTGAATTTAAAATTACATTAAAGGGAAAAAAGGACGGATTTTTGAAATATTAGAATATTCTATGAAAGCATAGGTACTTTCAGGGTTTAATAACAGGTAATTAATTTTTCTAACTCCACACCATGCAGTAGTATATGTACAGCTCCATGCGAAAAAAGGAGACCTTAAACTGTACGAAACCGAGATAAATTTGCGTGCTGCCTGCTGTAGCCTGGAGCGAGTAAAAGACAACATCAAAGACACGCTTGATGCCGAACAAGCAGTATTCCGCATTGGATCTTCCTGTGTGAACCACATCAATACCTTGTGTTTGTGTATAATCAGCGAACAGTGCGTCTAATATCGTTCAGCACTTCACCTACTGTTCATCGACTTCGAAAAGGATTTTGACAGTGTCCATAGACAGATTGCTATAATTAAGGCTTCATAATGAATAATGATGGATCTAAATGTCACGTTCTTCATAAAGGATGATCCAAAGTGGGGAGAGACAGGTTTGTTTAGTGTCACTCATAATGTTCCTGTTGTTGATAAGTAATGTGCTGCATGCAGCTCCAAATGGAAGAATTCAGTGGAATTTGCAATCATGCCTCAAATATCTGGACTACGCGGACGAAGTCTGTTTACTCTCTCATAGGATCTTGGATCTCCTCAAATAACAACAAGGGTGGAGAGAGAAGTTGAAACCGTTGGCCTTAAGATCAATGCGGCAAAAACGAAAAGGATCAGCCTTTGGAACTTCCTCATCTACCCAAGTAGATATTTCTGGACAGCCAGTAGAGATGGTAGAGAGTTTTCAATATATTGGGTGTATTATCTCTACTGATGGCGGGATCGAACTATAGACATAATCAGCCGAATACGGAAAGCAAGAGCTGTGTTCGAAATGCTGTCCGAAATATGGAGGAAAGGACTAAGCTTAAAGACCATCCAAGGACTGTTGCGCTTCAATGTTGAATCCGTGTTTCTTTTTCAATCAAAGGGCACGGTAGTGCCCAGCCAAGTTCGCGGCACTACACCCTTTTTACAGGAACAAACTCAGGCGATTTTCAACCCCCCTCTAACTTCAGTACCAATAAAGTCAGAAACTTCAAATTCGCAGTATTTGGTAGGCTGATCAAACACAGGTGGCTCACCAAATTTCAACTCTATATCACTAGTAGTTCCCAAGATATAGGACTTCACAAATCGCAAAAACCGTAACTGACTGACTGATTCACTGACAGATCATCAAAATTATGGAGCACTTCCCGACATCGTAGAAACTTGAAATTTCGCACAACGGTAGGCCTTGTGGTACATACAAAGGAAAAAATCGAAATGTGCAATTTTCTATTCAGGGGGCGTGGCATGCACCCACATTCTTAAAAATCCTTATAAATTATATGGAGCACTTCCGATTGTTGTAGAACGATGGAAATTGGTAGGTCGGTAGGACTTGAAGTACTTAGAAAGGAAAAAATCGAAAATTTGGAATTGTCCATTCAGGGGGGGTGCCATCCACCCACTTTATCAGAATTGCTATAATTTGTATAGAGCCTTTTCGGTTGTCGTAGAATTATGATACTTTGTAGAGCGGTAGGGCTTGACTTTCACCTGGCAAAATAAGTCTTTGCAAAAAGGAGTGAAATCACAACAAAAACATAAATGTTAAAAAAGGAGCCAAGTTCTTATGTGCATAAGAAACCTGTGCGTAAAAAGTCAGCCAAAAAAAGTAATGAGATCTAAAATATATGCCAAGTTTTAAGTTCATGAAGTTTAATATCAAATATCTTAAGTAGAGTAATATCGAAACAATTCCAAATCATGACAGAAATTTGGTAATTAATAATTACTGATTAAAATTTGGTGGATTTACTTGGCAAGTTTTCTCTTAAATACTTACTTAATCAAAAATTTAAAATGTATGAAAACTTGACCAGTGATCCCACCAAATTTTAATCAGTAATCATTAATTACCAAATTTCTGTCATGATTTGGAATTGTTTCGATATTACTCTACTTAAGTAGATATTTGATATTGAAGTTCATGAACTTAAAACTTGGCATATATTTTAGATCTCATTACTTTTTTTGGCTGACTTTTTACGCACAGGTTTCTTATGCACATAAGAACTTGGCTCCTTTTTTAACATTTATGTTTTTGTTGTGATTATATTTAAGGGCATGATTCGTGGTAGTGATGGGTAGCACACGAATTTCAAATGAGTTTGTATGAAGTACTCATTTCGTGATAGGACGTAGATTCACATTAACACGATTTTTGACAAGTGTTAAAATGTCAACATCAAAAATTTGAAAAACCGAGTATGCCAATCGATTAAGAAGGGGGGTATTACCTAGTGTTTCCGCCAACGCTGTGGGACCACTAGAACACCTTTTTTTGACAGGTGTTAAAATATCAAGATCAAAACTTTGAAAAACCGAGTATGCCAATCGATTAAGAAGGGGGGTATTACCTAGTGTTTCCGCCAACGCTGTGGGACCACTAGAACACCTTTTGTTGACAGGTGTTAAAATATCAACAAAATTTTGATGATATTTTAACACCTATAAAAAACAACTTGGTTTTTCAAAATTTTGATGTTGACATTTTAACACTTGTCAAAAATCGTGTTACTGTGAATCTACGTCCTATCACGAAATGAGTACTTCATACAAACTCATTTGAAATTCGTGTGCTACCCATCACTACCACGAATCATGCACTTAAACATTATTGACGTAGTTTAACGATTTTAACAAAAAAATTTCTTACGTGTTTTTTTTTAATGCAACATATTTTCATAAATTTTTTTTTTTAATGCAAGAAATTTTCAAATTTTATTGACATTTTTTTTTAATGCAAGAAATTTTCAAAATCAAAATATGCAAAAAATGTTCAAATTTTATTGACATTTTTTTTTTAATGCAAGAAATTTTTCATATTGCATTCTAATTTTTTTTAATGCAGAACATTTTTGATCCGCACTAACATTTTTTTTTAATGCTAGCTTTCAAAGGACAATCGGCAAAAATGTATGGAAGGTGGTCTAGGAACCAATAGCAACGAGACGTATGTCGTTGGAAAGGTATTTTTATGCGCTACAATAGTCACTATGGCGGCTCATTTCAAATCATGTATATAAAGTTAGCAGGACACTTTTGGAAATTCATGTTAAAAACTATCCTATCATTAGTTGCTACTTAATTGCGAATTAGTTACGCAAAAAAAAAATTAATTGCTTTTTTGGTTTGCGAGAAAATGGGTGTCCTGCCAACTTCATATGAACTTAGCAGGACAACTTTCTCAAAAATGTGTATAAACGATTAAAAAAAAAATGATTTTGAGAACTAATTAATTGCGAATTAGTTACGCAAAAAAAAAAATTATAGCATTTTTGGTTTGCGAAAAAATGGGTGTCCTGCTAACTTCATATGAACTTAGCAGGACAACTTTCTCAAAAATAAAGATAATTGAGCTGAGAAAATTTGATTATTGAGAGCTAATTAATTGCGAATTAGTTACGTAAAAAAAATTTATTTTTTGTTCGTTTGTGAAAAATAGGCGTATTGCGAGCTTCACGTGAACTTAGCAGGACAACTTTCCCAAAAATGAAGATTAATGATTTGAAGAAAGTTGGTTTTTGAGAACTAATTAATTGCGAATTAGTTACGCAAAAAAAAAAATTATAGCATTTTTGGTTTGCGAAAAAATGGGTGTCCTGCTAACTTCATATGAACTTAGCAGGACAACTTTCTCAAAAATAAAGATAATCGAGCCAAAAAAAAGTTTATCATTGAGAACTAATTAATTGCGAATTAGTTACGCAAAAAAAAAAATTTTATTGCATTTTTGGTTTGCGAAAAAATGGATGTCCTGCTAACTTCATATGAACTTAGCAGGACAACTTTCTCAAAAATAAAGATAATCGAGCTAAAAAAAATTAGATTATTGAGAGCTAATTAATTGCGAATTAGTTACGCAAAAAAAAAATTTATTGCATTTTTGGTTTGCGAAAAAATGGGTGTCCTGTTAACTTCACATGAACTTAGCAGGACACCCATTTTTTCGCAAACCAAAAATGCAATAAAATTTTTGTTTGCGTAACTAATTCGCAATTAATAAGTTCTCAATAATAAACTTTTTTTCAGCTCGATTATCCTTATTTTTGAGAAAGTTGTCCTGCTAAGTTCATATGAAGTTAGCAGGACACCCATTTTTTCGCAAACCAAAAATGCTATAAAATTTGTTTTTGCGTAACTAATTCGCAATTAATTAGTTCTCAATGATAAACTTTTTTTTGGCTCGATTATCTTTATTTTTGAGAAAGTTTTCCTGCTAAGTTCATATGAAGTTAGCAGGACACCCATTTTTTCGCAAACCAAAAATGCAATAAAATTTTTTTTTGCGTAACTAATTCGCAATTAATTAGTTCTCAATAATAAACCTTTTTTCAGCTCGATTATCTTTATTTTTGAGAAAGTTGTCCTGCTAAGTTCATATGAAGTTAGCAGGACACCCATTTTTTCGCAAACCCAAAATGCAATTAAATTTTTTTTTGCGTAACTAATTCGCAATTAATTAGTCCTCAATAATAAACTTTTTTCACCTCGATTATCTCTATTTTTGAGAAAGTTGTCCTGCTAAGTTCATATGAAGTTAGCAGGACACCCATTTTTTCCTAAACCAAAAAAGCAATAAATTTTTTTTTTGCGTAACTAATTCGCAATTAATTAGCAACTAATGATAGGATAGTTCTGTTCTTAACATGAATTTCCAAAAGTGTCCTGCTAACTTTATATACATTTTCAAATCACTGTGTGAAAAAAGTTATTCGTTAACCAACGTTTTGTTTTGGTACCATTAAGTGTGGGAAAAATGTATACAAACTGGTTTTACCAGTACTAATAAGATGCATGTCGTTAAAAAGGTATTTTTATGAACAATAATAGTTACCATAACAACTTATTTAAAATCACTGTGTGGAAATAGTTATTCGCTGTTTTAGGGAATTTCAGCACAGATAAAGTGTATGGAGCATGGGTAACAATTAGCGAATAACTTTTTTCACACAGTGATTTGAGTTAAGCTGCCGTATTGACTATTGTAGTACATAAAATTTCCTTTCCAACGACATACGTCCCGTTCTTATTGGTTGAACTTGCCATCACACTTTTTGCCCATACTAAAAAAAAAACATTTTTTTCACACTTAAATGAACCACAATATTTCATTAGATTACGAATAACTATTTTCACACAGTGATTTGAACTGAACTAATATATAGATATTGTAGGTACTGAAAATACCTTTCCAATGACATATATATTGTTGTTATTGGTTAGATCAGTTTTCATAAATTTTCCCCATACTAAATATACTTTATTCATACTAGAATGCACCCGAGCACAATCCTATTTAACGAATAACTTTTTTCACACACAGATTTGAAGTAAGCCCCCATAGTAACTATTGTAGTACAAAAAATACCTTTCCGACGACATATGTCTCGTCGTTATTGGTCTTGTAGACCGTTTTGTCCTATTCTCCTTTTATTGAAACTTTTTTTAATGCAACAAATATTGGTGTTTGCACTAACCTTTTTTTTTTTTTAATGCAAACAGTTTTTGATTCGCATTAAAATTTTTTATTTAATGCAACAAATTTTCCATTTAGCATTAATATTTTTTTAATGCAAACAATTTTTGACCTGCATTAAAATTTTTTTTAATGCAAAATATTTTCACATTGCATTAAAATTTTATTTTTAATAATTAATGCAAACAAAAATGCATTTAAAAAAAATGCATTTTTACAACTCTGGTTGCTAGTCTCTGATTGGCCAGCTGCCAAAATATTGCTTTCCAATTAAGTTCACTTTATTGGAAAGTTGACTGGAAAGTAAGTCAAGAAAAATCTCCCTTGATGTCAAGTCAAGTGCACTTGTGTCAGAATATCAGCTGATTATGTTTTTTTCACTAAACAGAAAGCTGAACTTTATTGCTTTGTGATTTATTTATTTTTTGCACGTTCGTTTTTACCACTTTTTTGGGAAGATTCTTTACCAAATACCAAACAGAAAGTTGAAAACTGTAGGATAAGTAAAAAATATAATTTTTTCTATGAGATTTGTTAATTTTATGTTTGGTTTCCCAATGCCAACGTCAAATAGTCTTGAAAACCTTTTTTACAAAAATCTAATTTATTAGAACTCGTTAAGGTTTTATTTCAGGTGTGAGGTATTTCTTATATAAAAATAATATAGGTACTTTCTTCACGATCAACTGAAGGTAAATGTCTGAAGTAAAGTTCCAAGATTGACATTTCAAAAAAAACCTAGTTACCTTGGTCAAATTTGCGTTCAATGAATGCAATTGACTCTTGGGTCGTCTGAACGTACCCATTATTTTAATTGGTTTCCGGTAATATTTTTCTTTTAAGCTGAAAATATAGTCATCTTTACATAAAAATGACAATTACTTTTTTCACGAAGGCCTTATCGACTTGGCTTTGGTGTCATTTGATTCAGCATTCAAAACTACCTTAAAAACATGTGTCATATGCTTAGGTTGCACCAAAGTTAATTTTTCTGTTTGATACTCCACAATTTCCCGTTTCCCCCCTCTCCCTCTCAAAAAAAAACACCCTTCCACGTGAAATATTTTTATACTCTTTTGATTTTTCATTCTCATAATACATGAAACGTTTTCCCAAGTTTCATGATGGTACTAATTTGTTTTGTTTTATTTATCCTATTTTACATGTACTATAAGAAAAAAACTGATTTTCAAAATGTTGTTTTTTTTTAATTGTCTGACAAAATTCTGCTTTTCAAAATTCTGCCTATTTCCCAACTTAACAAAACTATGAGAATACAATTCTGTATGGCTAAACTGCTAAATAGAACAATCTATAAGATTTAAGAAACGCAAAACCCGAGCTCCCAGAAATTTCGACTTGCATTTTATTTGACTTGCTACGAAAGTTTCTACTTATGTGATTACTATATAGGTATAGACTTTCGAAAATTGAGGACAGTATTTTTCAAAAACCTATTTTTTGAGTTTATATTTTTCTGAGCCTCGATCTGGTTTAAGTTTTTGAATAGATTCTCTTCAAACTTAGGATTCTACTTTTTAAGGTGATTGGCTAGAAGGAACATTTGCTTTTTTTTTACTTCCAAAAA
This sequence comes from Dasysyrphus tricinctus, assembly GCA_963921185.1. Taxonomy (NCBI): domain Eukaryota; kingdom Metazoa; phylum Arthropoda; class Insecta; order Diptera; family Syrphidae; genus Dasysyrphus; species Dasysyrphus tricinctus. The sequence continues at coordinate 247,767,267 of OY992530.1, forward strand.
TAACGGTACCGGTTTTTACTAAAATGGAGTTAAAATTTATCGGACTGATAAATTTATTTGGGTTGCACCAATCTCTTTCACGCACTTTTTAACTAAAATGCAGTTCGTGAACCACCCCTGGATTTTATCATCTGTTTATTAAACTGAACGAAAGAAATAAACAAGTGTAAAGGTAGAACTATAATAGTCGGAAGGGCACTGAAGCTAATGTCAAAAACCAACGAAAAGTAGCTTTCCGTACCGAAAAAAGGGGAACACACCCATAATGTTACTATCATCTTTCTCTTTTTGGCATTCCTATTTCACCAAATGTCAGTTTTACTTAAGTGAGGTGCGCTCGGGAGCGCGCCTCACTTCCGTAACCAAAGTTGAACGAAACTTGACGAAACGCTCCACTTCGCAATTATAGTCGCGTCAAATGCTTTCCGTGTATTCGCTTGTTTTCTTCCGACCACTTAAGTGCCCCTCCGAGCATTATAGTTCTAGCTTAAGTGAGATAGCAATAAAGAAAATGTGAATACATAATAAACAGAAACAAGGTATTCTCATAGATACAGCCAATGCGCCATCTTGGTGTTTTTTATTATTATTTATTATTTTCTTTTCGACGTCTCGCCATTTTTTGTTTTAGTTCCTGATCAGATGAATACATGATGACCAGTCTATAACTATTCTGGAATAATTTATTTATTTAAGTAGTGAATTATAAATAGGAAACGTAATGCCTTCACCTCTTGTTTTCATTATTTTAATTTGGAATAGACAATACTCCGTCAAATAAAATTGAATATTTTTTTTTTTTTTGTAGGTATAGTGAGATATGTTCGTTTAAACTTGCTTTTAGAATATTTATCTGGAGGAAAATGGAACTTTAGTTTATTGGTTCGTTTATTGGCCTGTTAGATTAAGAAGTGGTTCGTGCAACCGATAAATTTTAAAATTAAACGAAGCAATAAAATTTAAAAGAGGTCGGTCCAACTGGCCATAAGTTCCATTTTCCTCCAGATAAATTTTAAAAGCAAGTTTAAATGAACATATCTAACTACCTACAGACAAAATAATTCAATTTTATTTGACGGAATATTGTTTATTCCAAATTAAAATAACGAAAACAACAGTTGAAGGCATTATAATTCCTATTTATAATTCACTACTTAAATAAATAAATAAGCCCAGAGTAATTATAGACTGATCATCATGTGTTCATCTGATAACGAGCTAAAACTAAAAAAGACGAGACGTTGAAGATTGTTCAGGTTCACAGAGAAATCCATTTTCCATTTCCAAGCAGTGTGTCGAAAAAATATTTGTGTTAATAGGTATCCATTTTTTCTCTAAAAAAAAAAGAAAATAGTAAATAATAATAAAAAAACACCAAGATGGCGCATTGACTGTATCTAATGAGAATACCTTGTTTCTGTTTATTGTGTATTCACATTTTTCTTATTGCTATCTCACTTGCACTGGTTAGATTTTTTCGTTCAGTTTAATAAACAGATGATAAAATCCAGGGGTGGTTCCCGAACTACATTTTAGCTAAAAAATGCTTGAAAGAGATTGGTGCAACCCAAATATGTAAATTTATCATGGCCAGTTGCACCGACCTCTTTTAAATTTTTATTGCTTCGTTTAATTTTAAAATGACATTTATCGGTTGCACCAACCACTTCTAAATCTAACAGGCCAATAAACGAACCAATAAACTAAAACTCCATTTTCCTCCAGATAAATTTTAAAAGCAAGTTTAAACGAACATATCTGACTACCTACAAACAAAAATAATTCAATTTTATTTGATGGAATATTGTTCATTCCAAATTAAAATAACGATAACAACAGGTGAAGGTATTACGTTTCCTATTTATAGATCACTACTTAAATAAATAAATTATTCTAGAATTATTATATACTGGTCATCATGTATTCATCTGATAACGAACTAAAACAAAAAAAGACGTCGAAGAGTTGTTCAGGTTCACAGAGATATTCATTTTATGAATTCGATGACGTCACTCTAAAATATGGGTTCATAATTTCCAAACAGTGTGTCGAAAAAATATTAGTGTGCAATAGTTTCATAGTTTATCTAAAAAAAAGAAAATAATAAATAATAATAAAAAACACCAAGATGGCGCATTGGCTGTATCTAATGAGAATACCTTGTTTCTGTTTATAGTGTATTCATATTTTCTTTATTGCTTTCTCACTTGCACTTGCTAATTTTTTTCGTTCAGTTTAATAAACAGATGTTAAAATCCAGGGGTGGTTCACGAACTGCATTTTAGCTAAAAAATGTGTGAAAGAGATTGGTGCAACCCAAATAAATTTATCAGTCCGATAAATTTTAACTCCATTTTAGCAAAAACCGCTTTTAGTGAATTTTGGTGCAACTGGACATCAGTCCGATAACGTTAAAGCAAAAACCGCTTTTAGTGAATTTTGGTGCAACTGGGCATAAGTTTTATTAACGAACCTGAGAAAATATTACAATATGCATGTTGAAGTCTTTTTTCTGGAGATGTATTTTAATAAGGGTACCGTCAATACACCCTATTACTGATAGTATAAGTATAAAAATGTATTCGCGCCCGACGCTTTTTTGCTTCCGAGAAATTAGATTTTATCCAATTGGGGCAAATGTGTGTTTCAAGCACAGAGAGGACTTCTTTTAGGACTAACGACACAGTGGATTGTGCAATACCAAGAGAAAATTCATTGCCAACAATAACTTGGTAAGGTCCATGGGCACAGAATCTTAAAGTTGTAGCAAATTTGATTAGGTATGTTGGGAATCACAGAGCTTCTAATTGCTGGTCTAAGTTTTGGATCAATTTCCACTAGAAGGTATATGAAACATTTCTTAGACAAGCGAAAGTATTTATAAAAGCTATACAAAAACGAAATGTTAAAAGTTTAAAAGATATATTCCATATATCTCACATTGTTTCTTCAAGTTCCAAGGGATTAGAAGCATCTCTAATACGTCTCCTTTTCCGGGCCATTTGCATTTCAATGGTTCCTTGGACACTTTCGGCATCTGAGTCACTATCACTGAACCAAATCTCGACTCATTTAAAATGTAAATAAATAAGCTAATTTCTCTTAATACAATTTGAGAAAATTCACTTCAATAATTTCAAAAGCTTAAACATCCAGGAACTGTCAAATTTGCAATATTCATAATTTTTTAGTGGTTTATTCACAATAGAGCATTGTTGAATCGATTAGGTTACACAATACCGAAAATGAAAACCAATCGAAGCAATCGATAAATCTCGCTTCGATTGGTTATCGACAACGGCAATCGGGCCCTTAATTTTCAAAGTGTCTGTTGTAAGGATTACATATAGCAAAAACAAATTATTACGTCCAAGTTTAACAGGATCAAGAAGAATTATGATAGCACATTTTCATCGAGGATGCATGGAAGTTTTTTTTTATTGATTCATCATCTATATAAACTCCAGAAATTTCATATCAACAGACACTTAAATTTTCTCAACCAAAAAAAAATGAAGACTTAATTTATATTCTTGTTTTTTTTTATGTTTAACGTTACATTTAAAATATTTTCAAGTTCAAGTTTTTAAAAAGAAGTCAATAATAATAATAATTAATAATTTCTTTTTCCCCCGAAATTGCCTTCTTTATATATTTCAATAACATTTTAACTTGAATTTTGCTTTGTTTTATAATCTTACTTAAATCTTAAAGCCCGTATGACACTACATTTTTCTCTCATTTTTAATGAACTGCAAATGAAATAAAAGCAGAATACACAATTTCTTATTCGAACTTCGATAGGTATGAGTGGGTACGCACTATATCCATAAATGTAAAAATGTCGCAAAAAATGTATGAAAAACGTGACTTTCAAATAATATTTGTCAGGTTCTGGCAGATTTTTTTTGACATTTCAGAATTAAAAATCAAAAATAATTTCAAGGTACACTCAGTCACAAAAGAAAATATACATTGAACACTACAGAACACTAGTTTATGATGTATATTCACTTTTGGGACACATTGTAATTGTGAAAACTAATTTAGAGAAATGCTATCTCTTTATCAAAAACACTTTTTATCCCTTTTTTGCTCTGCTGACACTTTGATTGTTTTAATGAGAAATAAAATTAATAAAAAATGTAGTATCATACGAGCTTAAGGATGTCTTGGATAATAATGATGAATAATGTTTTAATAGTCCGCCCGCGCAAACATATCTGAAATATCAGAAAGATCATAGTATATCTATTTTGATTGTTGAGTCTCGGTATGAATTTATTTGTTATTTTTGAGGGGGATTCCGTTTTATATGAACCTTCCCAACCGACGAGCTAAGTCTTAGGCTTGATTCACACTTTTGTGCCGATAAAGTCTCAAAACATTCTCGCTCCGATACACAACCCTAATGTTCACATTGCTGTTTTAATACCGAGACAGCCCCAAAATTTTGTTTGTATTTGTATTTTTTTTACAAATTTCGAATTTTGGTATTTGACTTTCGGAAAGAAGTCTAGCAATTATCTCTTGGATAAAGAATTATGTAAGAAGAATTTGCGTTCATCAAGGCTGCGATACTCTGAAGGCAAATATTATACATCGCACTGCCTTTTTTTTGACAGATAGTTGTATGCATGTATGTAAGCTAGCAATACACGAATCAAGAATAAAGGAATCAACACACTAACGCAAACGTCCGACCGATACCGACGCAAAGCAGACAAACGCGAAAGTTTAAAAAGGAGTAAAAACACATTAAACGTACTTTTTTTAAAATTCAAAACATGTCACTAATTACTTAATATCTGAAATAAATATAAATATAATTGAGAGATATGACATCGAGAATATGAAATATATTCACACTTTCGATATCGATACCCTCTCGATACGAGCTCGCTCCGTTAAAGTATTCTTTCAAATGAATCGGAAGCCGAACGAGAGCGTATCGGTTTCGGAGCGGTAACGATTGTGTGAATATATTCATTGTTTCTCGTTTGAGAATACTTTATTGTAGTGAGAACGTACTGTGACTATATCGATATTAGAACTATAGTGTGAATCAAGCTTTAACAAGCATGCCACCATAAATCGGAATTCTCCATTAGCATAGCATTCTTATTATGTTTGCCCACAGGAAAAGTATCATTGGAATAACAAAGCATTTATTAAAAAAATAACCCAGTCGTTTTGAAGACAAATAAGCTTTTCTTATATTTGTTTTATGAAAGGTACCGTTATTTTTGGAAGTAAAAACAAAAGCAAATGTTCCTTCTAGCCAATCACCTTAAAAAGTAGAATCCTAAGTTTGAAGAGAATCTATTCAAAAACTTAAACCAGATCGAGGCTCAGAAAAATAGAAACTCAAAAAATAGGTTTTTGAAAAATACTGTCCTCAATTTTCGAAAGTCTATACCTATAGTAATCACATAAGTAGAAACTTTCGTAGCAAGTCAAATAAAATGCAAGTCGAAATTTCTGGGAGCTCGGGTTTTGCGTTTCTTAAATCTTATAGATTGTTCTATTTAGCAGTTTAGCCATACAGAATTGTATTCTCATAGTTTTGTTAAGTTGGGAAATAGGCAGAATTTTGAAAAGCAGAATTTTGTCAGACAATTAAAAAAAAAACTGATTTTCAAAATGTTGTTTTTTTTTAATTGTCTGACAAAATTTTTTGGTTGAGAAAATTTAAGTGTCTGTTGATATGAAATTTCTGGAGTTTATATACATAGATGATGAATCAATAAAAAAAAAACTTCCATGCATCCTCGATGAAAATGTGCTATCATAATTCTTCTTGATCCTGTTAAACTTGGACGTAATAATTTGTTTTTGCTATATGTAATCCTTAAAACAGACACTTTGAAAATTAAGGGCCCGATTGCCGTTGTCGATAACCAATCGAAGCGAGATTTATCGATTGCTTCGATTGGTTTTCATTTTCGGTATTGTGTAACCTAATCGATTCAACAATGCTCTATTGTGAATAAACCACTAAAAAATTATGAATATTGCAAATTTGACAGTTCCTGGATGTTTAAGCTTTTGAAATTATTGAAGTGAATTTTCTCAAATTGTATTAAGAGAAATTAGCTTATTTTATTTACATTTTAAATGAGTCGAGATTTGGTTCAGTGATAGTGACTCAGATGCCGAAAGTGTCCAAGGAACCATTGAAATGCAAATGGCCCGGAAAAGGAGACGTATTAGAGATGCTTCTAATCCCTTGGAACTTGAAGAAACAATGTGAGATATATGGAATATATCTTTTAAACTTTTAACATTTCGTTTTTGTATAGCTTTTATAAATACTTTCGCTTGTCTAAGAATGTTTCATATACCTTCTAGTGGAAATTGATCCAAAACTTAGACCAGCAATTAGAAGCTCTGTGATTCCCAACATACCTAATCAAATTTGCTACAACTTTAAGATTCTGTGCCCATGGACCTTACCAAGTTATTGTTGGCAATGAATTTTCTCTTGGTATTGCACAATCCACTGTGTCGTTAGTCCTAAAAGAAGTCCTCTCTGTGCTTGAAACACACATTTGCCCCAATTGGATAAAATCTAATTTCTCGGAAGCAAAAAAGCGTCGGGCGCGAATACATTTTTATACTTATACTATCAGTAATAGGGTGTATTGACGGTACCCTTATTAAAATACATCTCCAGAAAAAAGACTTCAACATGCATATTGTAATATTTTCTCAGGTTCGTTAATAAAACTTATGCCCAGTTGCACCAAAATTCACTAAAAGCGGTTTTTGCTTTAACGTTATCGGACTGATAAATTTACATATTTGGGTTGCACCAATCTCTTTCAAGCATTTTTTAGCTAAAATGTAGTTCGGGAACCACCCCTGGATTTTATCATCTGTTTATTAAACTGAACGAAAAAATCTAACCAGTGCAAGTGAGATAGCAATAAGAAAAATGTGAATACACAATAAACAGAAACAAGGTATTCTCATTAGATACAGTCAATGCGCCATCTTGGTGTTTTTTTATTATTATTTATTATTTTCTTTTTTTTTTAGAGAAAAAATGGATACCTATTAACACAAATATTTTTTCGACACACTGCTTGGAAATGGAAAATGGATTTCTCTGTGAACCTGAACAATCTTCAACGTCTCGTCTTTTTTAGTTTTAGCTCGTTATCAGATGAACACATGATGATCAGTCTATAATTACTATGGACTTATTTATTTATTTAAGTAGTGAATTATAAATAGGAATTATAATGCCTTCAACTGTTGTTTTCGTTATTTTAATTTGGAATAAACAATATTCCGTCAAATAAAATTGAATTATTTTGTCTGTAGGTAGTTAGATATGTTCATTTAAACTTGCTTTTAAAATTTATCTGGAGGAAAATGAAACTTATGGCCAGTTGCACCGACCTCTTTTAAATTTTATTGCTTCGTTTAATTTTAAAATTTATCGGTTGCACGAACCACTTCTTAATCTAACAGGCCAATAAACGAACCAATAAACTAAAGTTCCATTTTCCTCCAGATAAATTCTAAAAGCAAGTTTAAACGAACATATCTCACTATACCTACAAAAAAAATTATTCAATTTTATTTGACGGAGTATTGTCTATTCCAAATTAAAATAATGAAAACAAGAGGTGAAGGCATTACGTTTCATATTTATAATTCACTACTTAAATAAATAAATTGTTCCAGAATAGTTATAGACTGGTCATCATGTATTCATCTGATCAGGAACTAAAACAAAAAATGGCGAGACGTCGAAAAGAAAATAATAAATAATAATAAAAAAAACACCAAGATGGCGCATTGGCTGTATCTATGAGAATACCTTGTTTCTGTTTATTGTGTATTCACATTTTCTTTATTGCTATCTCACTTACACTTGTTTATTTCTTTCGTTCAGTTTAATAAACAGATGATAAAATCCAGGGGTGGTTCACGAACTGCATTTTAGTTTAAAAGTGCGTGAAAGAGATTGGTGCAACCCAATTAACTCCATTTTAGCAAAAAACCGCTTTTAGTTAATTTTGGTGCAACTAGGCATTAGTTTATTGGTTCGTTTATTGGCCTGTTAGATTTAGAAGTGATTGGTGCAACCGATAAAAGTCATTTTAAAATTAAGCGAAGCAATAAATATTTAAAAGAGGTCGGTGCAACTGGCCATTATTTACTTTATTTAAAACGTCCACTTATTTATTTCACAAAACAAAACACTTTACTTTTCTTACTACAAACAAAACGATTTATTATTCACCACTGAAATTAATTCACCAGCTTTACTTTTCACTTTTACTACGACACACTTTATTCATTCACGATTAAAAACAAACTGTGTCGCTGCCGTTCAAACATGTACCTTTTATACTTGTTTGACAAACTCTGGAAAGTAGTGGAAGGTTCTGGTCCCTGCTTCCAGAGCTTTCCGTAGGGGAAATTTTCCAATAATTTCGCTTCCAAAAGCTTTTATTTGACAGCTGGTGTATCTGCTATAATCCGGCAGATGGCCCTTCTTTCGTTTGAGAGTCGCTATAATTATAGCTAATAAGGGTATGTTTGCACTGCGATCGAAAGCTTCTATGAGCTCAACTTTCCTTTACGACATCCCGAATTTTGACACGCGGATAGTCTCATTCGATAGATATTCACTAAAAAACACCAAATATCACAATTTTAGGGTGAGGAAACATTTATAAGTATTTTTAATTAATTATAAAGTTCCACTTTTTCCATACAAAATGCATGGAAAATAAATAAAGAAGACCAAGATGGCATGCTAAGTGTTGCCAGATGTACACTTTGGTTTTGGGATATTTTTTTCCAATTTCTGGGATTTTACGCCCATGTTCTTTAAATGCAAAAGAAACTTTCCATACACCAAACCTTGCCCCATCTCAAATCCTATAATGAGCCCAAGCAGGGGGGTTGCAGGGGGGCAGCATGCCCCCCCCCCCATACATACCTCACTGTTTATACGCAGAATACTGGGCGTTAGTACTTTTTTAAATGAGGTTAAATAAATAGCTTGAAATTTCGCGCGATATTTTCTATTAATCCATGTTCTTTCAATGCAAAAGAAACTTTGCATACACCAGACTTTGCCCCACCCCAAATCCTATATTAAGCCCAAGCAGGGGGGTTGCAGGGGGGCAGCATACCCCCCATACATACCTCACTGTTTATGCGTGGTAATGATGGGTGCAAGCATTGTATTTATACAAGCAAGTATTAAATTTCCCGCAAAATTTCCCAAAATAAAAACACAAGGGAAAAAATACGTACCTGGCAGTACTAAACAGACCATATGACATTTCTTTGATTTGTAATTGAAATGGAGTATTATTTTCAAATCCATGACAAATCGCTGACATCCATTCACAATGGTAAATATCCCCCTTCCGGTCAGAGTGAAAACCTCTATCTGGGTTATTGAAATTAACCTCGATAGAAACCTAGATCCCATGTTGTTTTTGTAATGCATGTTAAAAGATAACCTCGACCCAGACCCAGAGATAATAAAACGCAGCTATTATTAGAGATAAGTTACGATTTTAAATTAATTTCCTTTTTTTGTCGTTCCCATTGATTAACGCCCATATTATTCACCTGTTTAATCCAGACTTAAACTTAAATCCAGATTAAAGTATTCTAAATCCAAACATTAAATCCAATCCTATATTATTCACTAATTTAATCCAAACTTAAATCCAATTTTTTAAATCCAATATCGATTAATCCAATTAGATTTAAACTGCCCTCCGGAGGTCAGTTTAAGTACTTAAATCCAGATTAAAACACAATTTCATATAATTCACTTTTTCTTGACATTTCAGGTTTCTGATTGCGTGGGCGCTTGCAGAATCTTACCAACATCCTTTACTTTGGGTTTCTGTGATTTTTAGTCCAAACTTGTGTCAAAATATTTTTTTTATATGAACTTTGACACAACTTTGGACTTGAAATGCGCAATAATGCACAGAAAATCACAGAAAATCAAAGTAAAAGAACAGACCTGTAGTGAAATAAATTAATTAAAGTAAACAAAAAGTTTCACGGGAGAAATTTGACATTTCTCAAATTTGACATTTGGATTAAACAATCTGAATCTGGATTTAAAAACATTTTACATCTGGATTAAGGGCATTTTAAATCCATTGGATTTAAGGCATGTTCAGAGTGAATAATATGGACATGGATTAAAATTTTTGGATTTAATAAATCTGGATTTAGTTGTTGGATTAAAAACTTCCTTAAATCCAATTTAAATCCAGAGTGAATAATATGGCGGTAAGAAATGTTGAAATATTTGAATTAAAATGAGGATTAAGTAATGGACTCTAGATAATTTGAGATCGACACTGAATTAGATTTTATTAGATTAGGCCAGGGGCCTATTTCATAAAACTATTATGGCCAATTTCATGAAAGGCTTTTAATTATTTATAAAGCCATTTAGCTTGTGAATGTCTGATAAAATTGTGTATGTCTGATAAAATTTAAAAGGAGTTTAGATAAAAGTAATTTTAGTGTTTGTTTATGAAATTGGCCATTAGTCTTGAAGTTGTAGACTTGTAGCTAAAAGCATACAAAATTAAAGATTTTCCTACACTTGTAGCTAGGCGAATTCAAGCTATTGTAATATTTTCTCAGGTTCGTTAATAAAACTTATTTACTTTATTCAAAACGTCCACTTATTTATTTCGCAAAATAAAACACTTTACTTTTCTTACTACAAACAAAACGATTTATTATTCACCACTGAATTAATTCACAAACTTTACTTTTCACTTTTATTACAACCAACTTTATTCATTCAAGATTAAAAACAAACTGTCTCGCTGCCGTTCAAACATGTGCCTTTTATACTTGTTTTCCAAACTCTGGAAATAAGGAGAACGTTCTGGTCTCTGCTTCCAGAGCTTTCCGTAGGGGAAATTTCCCAATAATTTCCCTTCCAAAAGCTTTTATTTGACAGCTGGTAAATCTGCTATAATCCGGCAGATGGCGCTTCCTTCGTTTGAGAGTTGCTATAATTATAGCTAATAAAGGTATGTTTGCACTGCGACCGTAAGCTTTATTGTGTCCGTTTGTTTGCATTTCGGAGTCGTTATAGTTCAAATATGGAAAGTTATTACAATATTATTTAAGAGAAGAAAAAGAATAAATGCACATTAATAGTTTTTTTTGTATTATTCATTGTAAAAAATAAGATTAAATGCACAATAATAGTTTTTTTTTGTGTTATCAATTATAAAAAATGAGGTAACTGTCAGAATTTAATTTAATATGTATAATGCAAAAGGAGGCTCGATTATCCACCAAAATTCGACATCATTACCTACTTAAACCTACAGCAAAAATATTAATTTTGCTGGGCGCTTCCGTAGCATTTTCCACCCATACAACTAACAATATTCGAAAAATGCAATTCCAGCGTTTCGGATGAAGATGAGGGTAGGTGACATTGTAGGTATAGTTTTGAGATGTAAGAGCTCAAAGTGTTTTGATTGCATCATTACCTTTTTTATTTCCTTCATAAATTGGAGTAAATACGTTAACGCATTTATGTAAAAAAATTTTGTTTAACTTGTATTTTGTAAGTGTTAAGAGATCTTAACTCCTTATTCCACTATAATCTTAAAGCTTTGTGATACATTAGCCTCCCTTATAGCAACCATTTTTTAAGAGCTAAGTTGGAAACTAAAGATCATAGAAAGACAGAAATTTTAGTTTTCATATACTATTGTAGTGTAAAACCGAAAACATGTCACTTACGACTTACCCTGATCTGAACGCTTCAATCGTATGCATACTTCAAAGAATACCATAAAAGGAATGCAAAAGAATGTCAAGATTGCATTTTCTTTTCTGCAATCATAATTTAATTCATTTAATATTACATTCTCAGAAACCTACACACCTTGAAGGGCTCCGTGCGTCCTAAGTGCATTGTTTCAAAAAGCTGCTGTTTGGCTGAGGAAGCATGACTCAGTGGTGCCAGATCGAGGGATTTATCCCTTTTTGTGGGACTTTCTCACATAAAATAAGCTAAAAGGGTTAAAGGGATCTTTCAAACATCATAGTGCAAAAAAATGGGATTTTACTATTTGTTCACTTTTTGTTCTAAATTTTTTAGTTTCATTAAGAATAAAAAAATTTGTCAACCTACGATCAAACAAAATTTGTTCATGTTTAGAAAAAAAATCATTCTAAATTATCTGAATGCGTTCACTTTCTTTTTTTATTACCCTAAACTGTTTCATAAACTGACAAATCGGTGGTGAAAATCTCAACTCACCATACTGATGAGATGAAATTTCGAATACGATAGCATTTAATAGCTGCGTTTTTTTGTATGTCCATATGGAGTTTGGCGAAAAAAACGACATCGGGACATTTCAACATTTGCCTTGGTGTGCCATTTTGTTCTGAACTATCTTACCAACAAACATTTGACATTTCTATACAAATTATCGATAACACAACGACAATGGTAGTCTGGCAATACCGTTTTATCGGGACAAAAGTTAACTCCAGTTAATTATCTGGACTTAGCTAACTCTATATGGACATAGTTGTTGTTGTATTTAACATGCAAATTGTTTTGCTTTGTTGTCGTTTTTTTTCACACAATTTTATCTGGACATGCAAAAAAACACAGCTAATGTTGCAAGAAGTAGAAAATTTTCTATTTCAGAAATTTTAAAGAAAGTTGACCGCAAAAAGTCAAACGAAGCAAGCGAAGAATTTAAGAACGTTGCTATACTTCTCAGCGAAGATAAGAAGACGTCGCTCCAAAAATTGCATCTTGATGAAATGTGGTTCGAGATTTATCAGATGAGAAATTTTGATGACATAATTATTGTTTCCTAGTTTAGGTAAGTTAGTTAAAATAGCTGTGATTTTTCCCCACTCGAACGCGCAGGCTGAAAGAATATTTTCGATTATAACCGATGTTAAATCGAAAAAAAGGAATCGGTTGGGAAAAGAAATGATAAATTCAATTTGTTTGTTGAGGTCCTCTTTTCAATCAAAAGGTATTACTTGCTTCAATTTAGTTGTGAAGCAAGAGCATTTCTCCCTACACAATTCGAAAAATTTATATAATAAATTAGATGAATTCACGAGTATGTGGAATATTTTAAAAATAAAAAAAATATATATTTTGAAAACATTGGAAGGCATGCAAAAAGCTTTACTTCAGTCTTAAATCTCTTTGCTGTTTCATTTTTGTGTGAAATATCGAGAATAATGAGACTTGAGACCGAGATAAAGTTTTTCGCAGTAGTTTTCAAAAAATTTTATGTTGAATATTATTTTCATTTAAATGCCAAATGCAATTTTATGTTCCTTTTTTTAACCTTTTAAAAATGTATAGGATGTACATACAAACATTTCTTTTTTTGTATTATATGCAAACCTATCGTAATATTAATTTCTATTTATTTGTATATCTAGTTGAATAATCAATTTAATTTGTATTTGTTCGTAATAAAAAGAATGAATTTAATGAAATAAATGATTTTTTAATTTTTATTTCGTGGGATACATGTGGGTTTTTTAAATTTTGGCAAGGGATAAAAGGGATTTGTTAGGTATTACCATGGGATAACCTGCCTCTAAAGTCTGGCATCACTGGCATGACTACATAATTTATCTATTACTTCTACTTTTTTATTTATATTTCATTCGCTGTTAAGGAACTCGAAATATAGGTACCTATACATTCATATTCTGGACACAAAATTGATTTTATTAGTCTTCCTAGACTTATAAGAATTTCAATTGTAGCTACAAGTCCGTCACAACTCACAATTACATTTTTGCGCAAATAGTTTTATGAAACAGAAAAACTCGCCGCAGTTGTAAATTTACTTGTAGCTAGGGATACTTGTAGTTATTAGTCCGTTTGATTTCTTTATGAAACAGAAATTTTCTAATAATTTACAAACTACACGTGAATTCACAAATAATTATTAGTCTTGTAGTTTTATGAAATAGGGCCCAGATGTTCAATAAGGAAGATGTTCAGTAAGGAAACTTCTATTCATTTGAAGTCTTATCTTCCTTTTCCCTTATAATCTCAGCGAATCGGGGATATATAGGTTTTAAGATTCTATGAATAGAAATAATATTTCCATTAAGGATTTTCTTTCCTACCAATATTTGTAAAAAAAAGGAACAAAATGCAATACTTACAATGCAATTTTTAACAAAATTCACCAAATTGTTTCCAAATTCTTTTCTAAAACATTTTAGAATAAATTTTCCTTTCAAGATATTAATCAAGCAATTCGCCTACTTGATTGAGAAACAAAAATAAAACTTTTTTTTTTATTTTTATCAAAGTGCTGACAAGTATTTTTGCACATATGTACCTACCCAGGGTTCCCAGATCGAGGGGAAAAGCACAACTTTTGCTGATTTTATAATGAAAAAGGGGAAATCGAGGGACAAGCTTAAAAAAGGGGAAAAATTCATAAAGGACAAACTTATTAAATGAAGCATTTTAAACACATTTTTTATAAAAATTAAATATTCAAACGTATTCTCATTATAAAATATTTTCAAACTTCATTCAAAAAGAAAAAGTTCAATCTAAACGTTCTCTTCTAAATTTTAATCTTGCAAGTTAATAACCCATGTAATGTCCCATTTGCAAGTTTTGAGTTTCTGAAGGTTTTCCTTTGTTTCGAAAGTAAAATCCAGAAATAGACATTTGAAGCAATGGGAACTATTGCCTGAATTCAAAGACTTGCTATGTCAGGAGGAAAAAGAAATTGCAGCATCAACTCCAGCTGTTCGAGCATTTTGTAAATGATGTAACTTGGTTTTTAACTAATTCTTATAATAAAGGAAATTATTTCTAGTAGTAACCTACATATACATACAATTATAAGAGAACAGGTAAATAAAAAAAAAATATACTGTATACAAAAAAAATTGAAAAATAATAAAGTAGGAGGAAATATTTTTATCAGTCAGTTGTGAAAATTCAGGACGTATAATAAAGAAAATAGTGTTGTGTTGTGAAAGTGTAAATTAAACTTAAAATTAACAGGAACTTAAACAACATTGGTATATTATCTACCATTTAATAAGGTGAGTTTAACTTACTGGATTGTTGTTCATTTATTTTTTTATATAACGATACGTCTTGCATTTTGAATATTAACTTCCATTGTTTCTTTTAAAAAAAAAAATATACAAAAATTATTCAAGGATATGTAAGTCCTACTTTTTATTGAGATTAGGTGTCATTTTAAGTAGATATCCATCTTTTCAAATCAGAGTGCGAGTTTTTAATATTAATTTAGATACTTAGTGTTATTTGTGTTAAGTATTAAAATACATAAATGGTGTAAGTCTATTATTAGCGACAAATGGTGTAAGTCCGTTGTAGACGGCCGCCTGAAGGTGTAAGACTGTTGTTTAACAGCGACAAATGGTGTAAGTCCGTTGAAGCACGGCCGCCTGAGTGGTGTAAGACTGTTGTTTAACAGCGACAAATGGTGTAAGTCCGTTTTAGCACGGCCGCCTGTTAAAATGGTGTTAATCCGTTGTAGACGGCCACCTGTTAGAATGGTGTAAGACTGTAATTGAACAGCGACAAATGGTGTAAGTCCGTTGTAGTGCGGCCGCCTGTAAAAATGGCGTAAGACTGTTTTAAAAGAACAGCCACCTGTTAAAAATGGTGTAAGACCGTTGATGACGGCCACCTGATTAATTGTGAATGCAGAATAGGAAAGGCATTTCTATATTATTTTAAATTTAAATGAAAATGTGACAACAATTCACAGCTCCGTATCTTAATATCATTTCAGATAAATCAATCAATACAGCAAAATTGGAGAGTTGCCAGGCGTTCCCTTAATTTATAAAAATAAATAGTAATTATTAATTAATTATATTAGTTCGATCCTTGTACAGCGATGGTAGATACGAGCAGGTTGAGCGTGAAATGCTTCGCCTAAAGATCAGTATCCTGGGCATAAGCGAAATTAAGTGGAGAGGAAGAGCTGAATACAGATCAGACACTGGACAGACGAGAATGCTGTATTCCGGCGAAGATGAAAGAGAGGGTGGCCAAAGACTGCATGGTGTCGGAATTATGTTGAACGAAGAAGCGAGGCGTTGTTTGATCTCATGGGCGCCCATTTCTGCGAGATTAATGACAGCAAGGTTTCGTTCAAAAATTCGTAACGTCACAATTATTCAGTGCTACGCCCCCACAAATGAAGCGACCGAGGAAGACAAAACCGCGTTCTACACTCATCTTAACTCGGTTTACAGTAGTGTTCCGAGAGCCGACATCATAGTCGTTATGGGAGACCTTAATGCCCAAGTCGGTTCAGACAATTACGGACTGGAACGCGTGATGGGAAGAAATGGCGTGGGGTCACGGAATGAAAATGGTGACTTGCTTGTCGACTTTTGTAACGCGAATCGTCTTGTCATAGGTGGGACTGTATTTAAGCATAAGACGTGCAACAAAATTACCTGGGTGCATCCGGATGGTCAAACCGAAAACCAAATTGATCATATCATGATTCAGCAGCGATGGAGGAAGTCTATGTGTGATGTCCGGAGTTTAAGAAATGCCGATGTGGGAAGCGACCACCATTTGGTTCTGATGAGTCTCAAACTACGAACCGCTGCCGTACAAAAACCAGCGCAGGATGCAGCAAGGAGCACAAAATTCATTACTAATGCTTTAAATGACCCCAACATATGTCGAAACTATGTCACCACCCTTAACGACAGAGCCTCGTCATTAAATGGAATCCAGAATTCAACAATTGATGAGATGTGGGGTGAAATTAAAAGTGTTTTTATGGAGGCTGGATCCGAAACTGTACCCAAGCGAACGAGACGTAGAGACTCTTGGATATCCCAAGACACCTGGGATAAGATCGAACTTCGCAAATCGTTGAAAATCCAAATAAATGCCGAAGCTGATGTTCAACGAAAGGCTGACTTGCGAAGAGAGTACCGCATTGCACATAAGATGGTCTACCGCTGTGTTAGACGTGACAAGAGGGTGAAGTTGGATGGACTCGCAGATAATGCGGAAAGCGCTGCCAGAAGAGGAGATATCCGGGAATTGTACCAAATAGCCAAAGATGTTATCGGGAAAAAAAGCAACACCAATCATCCTGTAATGGATGTGGATGGCACACTTTTGGTATCAATTGAGGATCAGCTTCGTAGATGGAAGGACCATTTTTGTGCCCTGCTAAATGAGGATTCAGTTGAGCAGAGTGCTGAAGTGCCCCAACTAAACGAGATGCGCAGGTCCTATAGGGGTATTGACATCGAACCCCCGTCAGAATCGGAAATTCGTACATCAATAAATCTCCTCAAAAACAACAAGGCAGCTGGACTGGACGGAATACCAGCTGAATTCCTGAAAGCCGATCCCGTAGCAGCGGCTAGTATTTTACATCCGCTGATACAAAACATTTGGGAAAACGAAAGCTATCCCAGGGACTGGAAGGATGGTGTGATTGTTAAGTTGCCAAAGAAAGGTGACTTAAAGAATTGCAACAACTGGCGTGGTATCACCGTTTTGTCCGTTTTCCCAAAACTAATGGCAACAATCATACTCGAGCGAATAAAGGATAGAATCGAGTCTACACTCAAGAGGCATCAAGCCGGCTTCCGCAGTGGTCGATCGTGTGTCGACCATATCAACACCCTGCGTATCGTCCTCGAGCAGTCGATGGAATATCAATCACCGCTTTACCTCATGTTCGTGGATTTTGAAAAGGCCTTTGATCGAGTTAACCGAGAATGTATATGGAGATCGTTGCTTGGTAGAGGAATTCCACCAAAAATTGTTGCCATTATTAAAGAGTCCTACAACAACGCGAGGTGTTTTGTTTTGCACAATGGGCAGCTATCCGACTCCTTCGTAGTGCAACAGGGTGTGAGACAAGGGGATGTTCTATCGCCAATTCTCTTCCTGCTGGCGATGGACGACGTATTGACGGCCAGTGTTGGTACAGCTGAGCGACAGGGCATTCAGTGGAGACCGTTCGAAAGGCTCAGTCATTTAGACTATGCCGATGACATATGTCTACTGGCAAATAACATCAGTGGGCTGAACGGGATGTGCCAAACACTGCAAGTGAAGGGAGAGTCGAGTGGTCTAAGAATTAACAGCAAAAAGACAAAAATAATGCTCACAGGCCGCTCCACACAGCAGCGTATTATTTTACAGGAGACGCCAGTCGAAGTAGTGGAAAAATTTAACTACCTTGGCAGTATTGTTTCTGCTAACGGTGGTACGGATCTGGACGTTAAAAGTAGAATAAATAAAGCTCGTGCCGCCTTCGGTACTCTGTCCCCAATTTGGAAATCCAGTCAAATCTCCTTACGCACTAAGTTGAGATTCTTCGAATCCAATGTCAAATCCGTGCTGTTATATGCTTGTGAAACCTGGAAAGTCACGTCTACCATTTCGAAGAAATTGCAGGCTTTTGTGAATCGCTGTCTTCGCCACATCCTAAAGATTCGCTGGCCACAAATAATATCAAATGAGGAATTGTGGCGCAGGACAAGTCAAGAGCGGCTGGACGTCGACATAAGAAAGCGTAAATGGCGTTGGATTGGTCACACACTGAGGAAACCAAACGATGAAATTGCAAAGCAGTCCTTTGAATGGAATCCTCAGGGTGCACGGCGGGTTGGAAGACCAAGAACAACATGGAAATCAACTGTCTTAGCGGAAGCAGAATCCCAGAGAAAGACGTGGCCACAGCTTAAGTACCTTGCAGCAGACCGTGAAGGATGGAGACGTTTTGTTGACGCCCTATGCCCCAGCCGGGGTTACAGGACACGATGATGAATTATAATTATTAAATTAAAAAAAAAAAAATACAATTTATTCTTTCTTTTATACAATGTACAAATATTACCAATGTTTCTACGTTACTTTAAGGTTTTATTACTAAAATTAAAACTGTTAAGAAATATATAATTTTTATTTTTGTTTTTATGCATATTAATGAAAATTTTTTTTAGGGGGAAAAAAGGGGATTTTTTTGGAGATAAGGGGAACAAAGTTGGGTTTGCTGATAAATACAGGGGAAAAAGGTCATGAAAGTCTGGGGACACTGTACCTACCATGAATTAAATTCCATTCACAACAGACTATACAAAAAAACAGAATTGGCAGAATTTTCAATAGAAATCAAGTTAAAATAGAATCTATCACATTATTTCCATTAATTTAACAGGAATATTTAATATAAAAAAAAAGTCAAATTATCAAGGAATCCAGGTGCTAACAAACAACCACCGACACTGTTAGATAGACTTTTAAGTCAAGTTCTTGAAGGTATCAATCATCGATAAACAATAAATAAATCAATATTGTTCATCTATGGTGTCAATGTTCTTATATCGATATAACTGAGTTTAATTTATTAGATATTTTCTCGGCGGCGGCTTCGGAAATTCAGAAATTGTTCCACATTCCACTAAATTTTAACTAATGCCTTGTGCATAGTTTTTATTTAAAAATTTACATATGAGGGACGAATGGTCAAAACTGCATGCTCCTTGGAGGCGCTGCTTTGAGTTTTCTTATTTTATTTTATTTCTATGACGATATTATTTGGTTCTTTTATACGGGGTGTCCTGTAAATTATGGATAACCTTGCAACTGGTTGTAGCAGGCCTTATGACCTTTCCAGAAAAAAATTTAAAAAAAAATATTTTCCCTGTGGTTACTATGTTATGACGTTTTTTCCAAAAGTTGTTAACAAGTACTACTTTCCTCGAATACGTGAACGCTACGACCATGGATGAACAATTTTTACTATTTTTATATTTTTGTAATATTCTAGAATAACTGTTGTAAGATGGGTGGTACAATTTAACAGTAGTTATTGCATTTTTTTATTATAATTTTTTTAAATATTTTTTTTCAGTACAAAAATGTATTTTCGAAAAAGTTTGACCACCTCTAATAAATTAAAATTGTACTTTTTTTATAAATTGTAAACTTTTGAGTTTAATTAATATTTAATTGATTTATTATTGTACAAAACCAGTTACTTTTCTTTTTATTCTTTATATATTTTTTATTAAACACTTAAATGAAATGTTATATCAGGCAGACGGCAGATAGCCAGGTCCTTATTCTTAATTAATTTATTGTGAAACATTTTTAATGAAATAAAGAATTTATAATAATAATAATAATAATAATAATAATAATAATAATAATAATAAATTAAAATTGTATGAGAACATGAGTGGCCAATTGCTTAAAAAAGTGGTCTATTTAATGCACTTTTCAAAATGGTATAACACATGCTTGTGTATTAACGAAATAACCAAGAAAATTTGTCAATCATCTAATAAAGCTGCTTTTAACATTTTGGCAAAATTTCTATCAAAATGTTACAACAACCTCCAAATTTGGGTTGGACAAAAATTTTCTCTTTTGATGTGTAAAGGGGTTCAGTGCAAGTATAAAACTCTATTTTAGGTGTTGAAAGACCCACCATTTGGCCACCATATTGAAAAACGAGTTTTGCAAAGTTTTCCATGGCAACTTA
Source organism: Dasysyrphus tricinctus (assembly GCA_963921185.1). Taxonomy (NCBI): domain Eukaryota; kingdom Metazoa; phylum Arthropoda; class Insecta; order Diptera; family Syrphidae; genus Dasysyrphus; species Dasysyrphus tricinctus. The sequence goes on from OY992530.1 coordinate 247,787,837, forward strand.
AATTTTATTAGTCTTAGAAAAAAAACTTTGGTACAATTTTGTAGCAAATTCAATTCTCTTCAATTTATGTTAACACACTTTTTACCCTAAAGTTATAAATAAAAAACTTATAATCAAAAACATATGAATTTTTTCAATGTTTAAATTTTGATTATAACATTTTTATTTATAACTTTAGGGTAAAAAGTATGTTAACATAAATTGAAGAGAATTGAATTTGCTACAAATTTGTACCAAAGTTTTTTTCTTAGATTAATAAAATTTAAGTTGCCATGGAAAACATTTTAGAACTCGTTTTCCAATATGGTGGCCAAATGGTTTGGCTTTCAACACCTAAAATCGAGTTTTATACTTGCACTGAACCCCCTTACACATCAAAAGAGAAAATCTTTGTCCAACCCAAATTTGGAGGTTATTGTAACATTTTAATAGACATTTTCCCAAAATGTTAAAAGCAGCTTTATTAGATGATTAACAAATTTTCTTGGTTATTTCGTTAAAACACAAGCATGTGTTATACCATTTTGAAAAGTGCATTGAATAGACAACTTTTTTAAGCAATTGGCCACTCATGTTCTCATACAATTTTAATTTTTTAGAGGTGGTCAAACTTTTTCGAAAATACATTTTTGTACTGAAAAAAATATTTTAAAAAATTATAATAAAAAAAATGCAATAACTACTGTTAAATTTTTCCACCCATCTATTACAACAGTTATTCTAGAATATTACAAAAATATAAAAATAGTAAAAATTGTTCATCCATGGTCGTAGCGTTCACGTATTCGAGGAAAGTAGTACTTGTTAACAACTTTTGAAAAAAACATCATAACATAGTAACCACCAGCGTTACCACTTCCGAAAAAAAAGCCGAAGTAGTTTTGAAGAAAAATGTGAAGTTGATTGAGAAAAATCGAAGTAGATTTCAAAATGTACTTTCTTGTACAAACATTTATTAGGCCAAAAGCCGGGTACTTTTTTCCTGCAATTTATTCCTGAACTGATTTTCTTGATGGATTATATTCAGGGGTCCCCCCGGAATATAAATCCAAGTTGGCGGGACTGGGAGGCACGAGCGTCAGCCGCCATCTTGGAAAACGCGTTGAACCGTGCATCGTACGAATATTATAGTAATTTTTTTAAAGCTAATATTCCATTCTTTTATTTGTTTTTCTAGGTCATGTTGTTGTTGCGAAAAGTTTTTGAGAAGTTTAATTTTCAAGTCAATGAATTTTTGAAAACAATCAACTTGAAAAAAAATTTGCAATTTTTTTCAAAAATATAGACTAAATTTGTATTTCTTAAAAACTTTTCACGAAAACAACTTGATGTAAGAAAAATCAAACAAAAGAATGAAGTATTTACTCTAAAAAAATAACTGTTATATTCGTACGACGCACGGTTCACGAGGTAGGTATTTGATAAAACGCGTTTTCCAAGATGGCGGCTGACGCTTGCGCTCCCCAGTCCCGCCAACTTGGATTTATATTCTGGGTCTGTGGACAGTGGCGGATCCAGGGGGGAGGTCATGGGGGTCATGACCCCCCCCAAAGCTCCAGAGAAAAGAAGAAATTCGAGAAATAATTGTTTACAAAAATTACTGGTAGCCCTGAACGCGCACCCTCTTAGATAATATGTATAGGGTGTCCACCAGTCATGGTTTTCATATGCGGTGATTATAGTCTTAGAGCCAGTGGTCGGCAGGTTTACAGTATTTCTGTACGATAAGTGGAGCCATTCTATTAGACTTCCTGAGCATGGAATGGGCATTCCATCGGGGTAACAAAAGTCAAAAAAATCGACCTCAAAACGTGATAGCAGTATGTCCACCCCTTTGATATGTTAGACTTTAAAGTTGTTCCTATTCAAAAATAGTAAAGGCAGGCGTAGGGTGTAGTACATCTTGGAGTTATACCTTCAGGTCTTTTATATTTTAATAAAAAATTGTAAATATAACCAAAAAAAAATATTTTTCAGACACCAGTTGCAGTACCTGGATTTTTAACGGACGTACTTGATCGTACTAATTTTAGTATATAGAAGAAGTTTAATCAAAATCGTAGGAGTCGTTTTTGCGAAAAAAAAAATATTTTCGGTGCGGTTTTTTAACTTTTTGTATGGAAGGTGCCGTTATTTTTTCTTAAATGTAAATTTTTTTCTAAAAATATTTTTTAGAGTACTAAGAAACTCTTATGTATCGAGCTTCAAAAAAATCGATCATGTCGTTTTCGAAATATTTGATTTTCCAAAAAAAAATTTTTAAAAATCCAAAAAATATTTTTTCAAAAATTTTGGTACACAAAACTATTTAAATATATTTTTTGAAAGCTTCCGTATAAAAAAATAATTGAAATCGGTCGTACCGTTTTGAAGAAAATCAAAAATTAAAAAAAGGTTCTTCGGGAGGTTCCATTAATAACCATTTTGGAAAAATGGTTTTCCACCCAAAGGATGCCTTTACTAAAATAAATTTATTGAATTATTTTTAAGAAAAGTTGTCGAGCCATTTTTGAGAAAAATACGATTATGTATATTTACCAAAAAAAAATTGTATGGCAGGTACCGTTATTTTTGGTACTTAAAAAAAAAAAAAAAACGTGTGGGCAGAATCACCAAAAACCACTTTGTACCAAGTTTGAAGATAATCGATTAGGCTGTAGACGAACAGACAGACAGACAGAATTGTGCCACCCACTTTTTTGGTGTTCTCATCACCATCGAAATATCATGTTTAATTGTTAGCTCAACATTTTTTTTGCACGAATCCAAAACTTGCTTTATAGTACATATATCGCAAGTAAAAAACCACAATTTTTACTGAGGGAATATGTCTGTCTCTTTGTCTCTTTAATACTTAATTTTAATTTATTAAAAAAAGTCATGTGCTGATACTTGGTGCAGTATACCCAGATTTGTAACGGAGTTTTAAAAAAAATGTCTATACAAAACCACTGTATTTTAAAGCAGACAGCTTTTTTTGTACTTAAGAAATATGTCTGCCTCTCTGATATATAAATTTGCATGCTCTTTTTCATTAGAAAACAATTCTGACAGAAGCCTGGTGCAGTACCTGGATTTATAATGGAATATTGAAAAAAAAGGCTTTGAAAACTCCATACAAGCTCCGATATATTTCAAAAACAAACACAAAAGTTTTAACAAAAGAAAATACCCTCCTCTTTGCATTGACAACAGTTTTTTTCTTTTCGGCATGGATTTCACCACATATTTGCAATTATTTCTAGGTTTTTGTTTCAAATTGACACTTGAATTATTCCTTTTTTTAGTTACTGTCAACTTTTTTTTTTAGATTGCAAAGTTTGCTTCCAATCTTATATGTTCATCATACTTCATAATCTTGTTGATAAATAAGTTTTCCAGCAGCAAGAAATCTGTGCACTATTACTCTAAGCAGGAGTCCGATACAGTCTTAGGGCCTAGTTCCGTAGTGAGCGGCAGAGCGGCAAAGATCTCTGATTATGCCTTCAACTGTTTTGAAATTTAAAATTGGACTTTTTCTAATCACCAGATATGTAGAAAATTCAAGGCTATATATTTCAAGAGGTTTCAGTTCAAATAAGGTATGAGGTTTCAATCTCATGACCCCCCCCAAGCTGAATTCCTGGATCCGCGCCTGTCTGTGGACACCCCTGAACATATTCCATCAAGAAAATCAGTTCAGTAATAAATTGCATTAAGAACCTCCTTTTTGGTTCTGGCTCTTGGAGTATATATGTTAATTAAATTTAATTAAATTAAACTAAAAACAAAAATGTTATTCTCTCAGACTTCATATCAACATACTTATATGTATATTTCAATATATATAGCTGAAATTATAAAACAAATTGTTTTTTCTTCAACTGTAATTTTTATTTGTTTCACTTCAAAGCCTGACAACACCTAGTCCAAGTGCAAATTTTTTTACGAATCTATTGTTTGCTCCTAACAGTAAACGCCACTTATTCCAGTCAATTTGTGCTCAAAACGGTGCTTACCAAGCAAATTTAGATAAAGGAGGGAAAAAATCAAAACTACGCCACAATTTGCATGGTAAAAACACAATATGACTGAATTAACTGCGAATTCAATGAAATAAGGGAAAAGGAAGTAGATTTGGCTTTTTTTTTGTAAAATTGAAGTAGGTTAAAACAGAGAATTTTAAAATGAAGTAGATACCCATATTTCAGTGATGGTGCGAAGTAGGAAGTAGATTTTTAAAAAATAAGAAAAAAAGAAGTAGATCTACTTCAATTGAAGTAAAGTGGTATCACTGGTAACCACAGGGAAAATATTTTTTTTATATTTTTTTCTGGAAAGGTCTTAAGGCCTGCTACAACCAGTTGCAAGGTTATCCATTATTTACAGGACACCCTGTATATATTTTCTTTTTCCTTTTTTTTTAATATGAATTACTTATCAGTTTTCGAGAATAAAAAGTTTCTATACAATTTTCATGTATCAACCTACGCCTTCTTGATTTTTATTTCGCATAGTTTAAAGATTCTTTTTTTTTCAAGTAGCAACAAGTGTTTTGAGATCATTTCTTTTGGGTGAAATCCCATTCACAATAGTTTTCCCACCTCTCTGTCAAGCAAGTCAGCAACAAGCACTCGCTTTGTCATCACAAAATAAAACACAATTCATATTCTAATTTACAATTTATCTTGAATTATATTTTCTTTTCCAGTATTTCACATTGACAAATAATGAAAATTTGATTTGTCTAAGGTACAAGTTTAAAACGTGCAACAATTATTTATTTATTCATATTTGCCTTGTAGTTTGCTATTGGCTTGTATTCCCATTTACATTAAACTCTCGCAATCAAATAAGAACTTCAATAAAATGTTTATGTATTTTTATTTTTTTTTACTATAAAATTATATCTATAATTTATATGTATAATATATCTATATATATTATTATCTTTTAATTTGTGCGTAAATGCAAATTCTTTTTAAGTTCTCATTTCAGACTACAACAACTGTATACACGAAATATATAAGGTAAACACTTGGGGAGAAGAATAAGAAATATTTTTTTTATTATTTTTTTTTTTTCTATTATCATTTTTAAGTACAAAGAAAAATATTTAGAAGAAAAAAACACTACAAAGCTTAGAAACTATTTTCTTTAATTTAGTACAATTTAAAGGTATTCAAAAACAGTCTCTAGATAAATGTATACAAATTCTGACAAAATTGTGATAAAAAAAAATATAGAAAAAAGTCATAAAAAGTCTCAGTCACTGTGTAAAATTTCAAATGCACTTTAAATTATTATTATTCGAGTTTAAGTCTATTTTTTTAAGTTCATTTTAAATTGCTTATTATTTTTGAAAGTCCATTTTTTTTTGCATTAATATAATTTTTTTTGTGAGAGTGACTTATAAACTAAGTTTTAATTATTCTTAAATTCTAACAATTAACTACATGTTAAGTGGTATATTTATTATGTAAATATTTACATTCTAATGCGTTTTTCAGCTGTGTATGTGTGCTTGCTGAGTGCTTTCACATGCACTACTCTATTTTTTGTATTATTATTTAATTTTAAAAATATATATATAAATTTAAATAAGGTATAAATTACAGAGAAATAGTCAGTTTTTATGTCTCGTTTTGTAATAAAATGAAATCAGCACTAAACGGTTGTCTTTCATTTTTGCAGTAAAATAGCAAAAATGCGTAGCATGCTTATTTATGTTGTTTTTTTGTTTTCTTCTTATTTCAATTAATAATAATATTTGTCAAAAGGCATAAATTGAAGTTTTAAACGAAAAAATAAATAAATACTCGGCAAATGATTGCGATCTTCAGTTCTTTATAAGTGTGATTATGACAGATTGCACTACTTTTATTTGGAAGCCTTGAAAGGGAATTTAGTTTCCCTTTTCATTATGAAGTTCTTGGTTGTAGTTCGCACTTGCAGCTCTCTACATTTGGAAGGTCTGCCAATTTAGATGAATAGTTTTAAAGTTGAGTTGCTTAATCTATGCAGTTGATTTTTATCAGCATGCCTGTAATCAAAGAAAAAATAGATTTTGTTATTGTTTTTCAAATATTAGAGACAAAAAATCTGTTTTATCGATTGACTAAAAATTGATCAGACTAGTAATAAAAGCCAAGGATATTGTTGAAGAGGTGATGATGCGGAAAGCTCCAAACGGTCCCGTGAAATAACTTCCCAAAAAAATACCCTCAGCGGAAAAATGAAATAACTCCCCAATAATTACATGGAGATGAGAAGTTTTTACATATGAAAAAACTCCCTAAAGTTGGTTATTTATTTCATGGGTTTTTGGGGACTTATTTCATTTTTGAATGTTTAGTATTTCTCATGATAAAATAAGTACCCAAATTAAACTCAGAAAGAAATCCCCAAATTTGAGGGTGATGAAACTCATGGAAGCTTTGGAGACTAATTTCAGTTTTAGTTTGAGGACTTTTTTTAATGACTTTTTGAGGATTAATTTCTCCATTGAACTTTTGGATTTATTTCACAATGCAAACAAAAAAGCAATTTGGGAAATTATTTACTTTTTGTTTTGTCCTAAGAAATAAACGGCCATAGATTCGTCCAAACCAGACAATAGTGTCAATGGTTGACTTTCTGTCGTATGTGGCTTTGATGAAATGAAATGAGAATTCTTATCTTTTTTCGCTTCAGTTGTTTAAACACCCAGAGTACGGTTTGGCTCGGTTTAAATGATGACACGTAAATCACACGGTGTCCAGGGACCCATCGAAGGGTAAAAACTAACTCGAAGAGTCGCTGTGGCAACCATCAACAGGATTGGACTTTGTGGCGATTGAAGAAATGGCTTTGATAGTCTCTGAATTTTGCTTGCATGCTGTTAAGATTGATTGTTGTCTTATTATACAAGGCTGTATACAAAGATACCTCAGGATTGGCCTTATAATGACTGTATTCATCCAATGAATGGTTTAAGGACACCTACTAAAAGCTAAACTAGTACAAACATTTACATTTAGCCACAAAAGTAAGTAAACACCAGGTGTCAGTTATAGCTATCACTGAAACTCATCATTAAAATGATTGATTTTGAGACGTTTAGGAAGTAAAATCAAATATTATTTTGATGAACAAATAAAAGTTAAGACTAAATTAATATTTCTAGCCAAAAAAAATTCAGAAAGGCCTAACTTTCAACATAAAAACACTTATTTCAATTATTGAACTAGATACCTTACCAATGATCATTAAATTAAAAGTCGTTTTTTGAAGAAAGTTGGGCATATTTGAAATTTTTTTGACTAGAAATATTTATTAGTCTTGGGCTTTATTTGTCCATCAAAATATTAATTGATTTTATTTTCTAAAAATCGCAAAATCTATCATTAATATTTTCAATGATGAGTTTCATTGATAGCTATAAATGGCGCCTAATTAAATAAGCATATTTTATTGACAAATGTGGTATATATTTTTAGGACTTTTTATTCTCCTTTTATATTGAATAATTTGGAATGAACAACAAATTGTATGTGTTACCATCAAGTATATAGGCTGGAGTTATAGCTATTTCATGAGTGCCACCTCCGATCATAAGACTCTTTTAGTGGTGCTTAGTCTGGTTATGCTCGTATTAATTGAAAAACTATTTGCCGTCAGCTGGGAGCGAACCAGAAACCTTGCGATTCAGAGGCCGATGCACTACACACAGCGCCACTGAAGCCACACGTTCTGCTCAATCCCAATGCAGGTTTCGTTGCACTGATTCGTATGCCAACAATTCGTTGAGATTGAGCAGAACATGTGGCTTCAGTGACGCGGTGTTAAGTGCATCGGACTCTGGAGACTTTATTTGTTGATTTTTTTTTTTGCTGAAAGTATCCAAAAAAGAGATGATAAAGTTCACGTAAAATGGTTATATCTTAGTTCTATAAATCGGACCGTCAAGATTGTAGTGTTTTAACTTAGAAAAAATGACAGAGCATTATATCCGATTTTTTTTTAAATGAATTAAAGAGGTTACTACCCTGAAAATCAAAAAGAGGAACTAGCACTTTTTAACCTCCCCAAACCTCCCAAGGGCTTAAAACAACACCTGCCACTCTAATGGAGATGTTGTGGTAACCAAAACGATCCATCTTGTTCTCAATAAAACCATATTGCCTATTCCAGAAACTACCATGCACCCCAAACAAACCATTACCGAACCACCTTCATGTTTCACAGTTCCAGCAAGGATCGAACACGTTTTCTTTTGTACTTCATCAGAGCCGTGGATGACTTCGCCAAATTCAACATCCACGGCTCTGATGGACGTGCAACAGTGTGCAGAGAACCAAATACCGCGTTACATCTTAAGCAGCAGGATGAAACTGTAAGACATAGTGGTGGTTCGGTAATGGTTTGAAGATACATGGCAGCATCTCGAGTGGACAATCTGGTTGGTATTGGGAACACGATAGATCGTTTTGGTAACCTCAACATCCTCAAATATAATTTATATCAGGTTGGGCAGAAACTTGATTGTGAGAGGTCATTCATCCTAAGTAAGTATGTAGCATTTTTGTGTTAGGTCACCTACTGAAAAAATATCATAGCCATTAGCCGTCTTCACTGTCACTTGTCATGAGTAACGTGCGTTTATAAAAACCCATAATCTGATACTACATACAATCAAAACTTGCTGTTATGTGTGATTAGATGAGATTTACTCAAATGTGTGCGTTCTAGGGGAAATGGCTTGTAAAGCACTCGTGCGTCATTCTCACCTCAAAGGAATCGAGAATTGTCTCACCATGTTGACCTTTTTTATGAAGGCGAGAATCTGTGGCCTGTGAGTTGTACATTTAAAACAATTTCCCCATTATCAAAAATACTTAACCGAAAATTTTAAAAACTTTTGCAAATATTCTCCGCTACAAAAAAAAATTGAGACAGCTCGTGAGAACCAGGACCTAGTGACTTATACTCTCATCCATTTATGTTTGCCTGTTATTAGTTATTATAAGCATGTAAGGACTTAAAATTCGAAGCACTTTACCATGACCAGAGATATTCGAGTATTTGTTACTGCCTGACAAAAAGGAGTACCCCTGAAGGAAAAAAATATTTTAGTTATAATAAACTGAGATTCTATCCCAGATCTCCGGAGCACAATGGGGCTAAGTCGGTGAGTTTAGAAGAAAAAAAAACTTCTGAGTTGTATTGGTATAATTATTTTTTGTATTTTAGCCAGAGTTGGGTAGTAATTATTACATTTTGTAATTGATTACAGGGTCAATTACAATTACATGTAATCGGTAATTGACTTTTTCCAATTACAATTACATGTAATTGTAATTGGAATTTTTCAATTACAATTACCGACATGTAATTTGTAATTGAAAATTTTCAATTAATTACATGTAATTGGGAAAAAGTAATTGAAGACGAAAAAGTAATTGAAAAAACCTGTAATGATTACTTTTTTTGTAATCATTACACACAAATGCAATTGATTACACAAAATATCAATTACATTTAACACAATGTGAAGGAAAAATCTTTGCGTACCATATATTATGTTCATTTTAGGAGAATAGGCATACATGAAAGATCGTTAGGATAATAGGCATAAATTAAAGATTGTTAGAAAGGTTTATACCCAAGATATGAACAAATTAAAAATCGTGCTTGTATAATAGCCATTGAAGTACGTCAAAATTTAACCATCACAAAAACACTATTAGAACAAAGAAATTTGTATGGACTATTTTGATTCCTGGTTGTCATGACAAATTTAATATTTTTGGCGAATTTCATGAGTGTAAGAGTTTTATCGTGGGTGCTATGGTAAAGATCCTGCACTTGCCCCTTTCCCCTTAAAAAAAAAAACACCCTTTCACCATGGATATTTTTAGGGAGTCTCTTGATTCTTAGTTCGTATGATAAGTGAAACATTTATTCCAAATTTCATTAACATACCTTTATTTTGAAAGGGTTTTCGGTGAAATTTGACCTGTTGTACCTGAAAAAAGTCATCTATGCAATGGACTATAACTTTTGTTTGGGTGGTTGTATCATTTTGAATTTGGTTTCATTAGATTCAGCGTTAAGAGCTACCCTTATAGTATGTATCATACGATTAAGTTGTACCGACACAAATATTCTCTCCGTCCGCACCTCTTCAAACGCATCTACACAAAATGCCAATGCGATTTTGGGGGAGTTTGGATATGTTATAGAGGTTGCAAATTCTGCGTCGATTCCAATTTTAATATTCCATGAATTCATTTTTTCAAGGTTCCCCATACGATTTGAGCTATTTTCCCTGGTCTAAAAGGTTTTACTCACATATTATTAAATGTAATTGATATTTTTTGTAATCAATTACATTTGTGTGTAATGATTACAAAAAAAGTAATCATTACAGGTTTTTTCAATTACTTTTTTTTGTTCAATTACTTTTTTCCAATTACATGTAATTAAATCAAGTAATTGTTTTTTTTTCAATTACATGTAATTTGTAATTGAAATTTTCAATTACAATTACGTGTAATCAGTAATTGAACTTTTTCAATTACAAATTACATGTAATCGTAATTGATTTCTTTTGTAATGATTACTACCCAACTCTGATTTTAGCCCACTGCGCTGGATCGATTGGTTTGGTACTGTCCGTTTTATGGCTAGTGACAATGGAAAGTTATAAGCATTTTATAACATTTGGGAATGAACAGTTAAGGAATGAAGTACCTCCAGTAAAAGTCTCACAATCAACTTAAAATATCTCAAAGGAGAATAAAAGAATTGGAAAGATCCAAAATTATCAGCTTAACACATGATGTTTGGAAACTTCCCTGCTCTATATCTTCTAAGGGACGAACTACAGAGAGTTGGACAATGGTTCAAAATTTGCAAGCTAAATATTTCCTGTATGGACACTTTTTTCCTCCGACCAATTACATCAAATTTAACACCTGAATCTGAGAGCATAAACGGAAAATCGGTCATTTCGACATATCGGGTTTTGCTATAGCACCACAGATGTGTAATCTTAAAAAAATACCATGATTTATTTTTGTCAAGTCATTGCCATCAACTCAAATCTTATCAACACAAAAACACTCTGCTTTTAATTGGTTTCATTCAACTAAAAAAAAAGAAAACAAATACACGATGATTAAAGTATTTTATTTAAATATATTTACCTGCACTCGAATAGAACTCATTTCATAGCCCCCTTTGCTTTGCATCTGGGTTTGTATGGCATTCAGGTGATTCGTTGTTAGCTCCACATCAGCAGAGCCAATATGACCGGTATGTTGAAAATTTGTCGGATTGCCGATCATTGATCTATCAATGCGTAATCGCTGATGTCGCCTTCGCGAAGGTGATTGTGGTTGATGAAAACAGCATGAGAACCATTGCAGCCAAATGTCACCTGTACTTGCCATTTTATTCGAAAATCTATTTTTTGTTTGTTGATGCGCCACGGTTTCGGCTGTTCCTTTTCTTACTGTCAAATGACAACAAGAATAACAATAGACAATGGTAAATTTTGAGTAATTGGTGAATTCCACGCAAGAAATAAGTGTTTTTCTTGTTGGTTTCTTTTTATTCTCTTGTCAGTTTAGCTGGACTTGTGCAGATGGCGATAGTAGTCTGTCAACTTCCAAATGATTACTTTCTAATAAGCAGTTAACAGCCACAAGATTATTTTCTGTGGGGAAGAAATAAAAAAAAATGGAGAGAATCATTAAGAAATTTAATAAAATCACCAAAATGGGTAAACAATCTGTTGTTGATGACAAAACATTATGTGAGAAAAACAAAATAATAAAAAGCTACAAGTACATATGAGACATTGAGAAGATCCTTCGCGACCAGATGACTCTTGCCACAATGGCGTATAACATATGAGTTGTCACTGTGTCACTCATTCAGATGATTGCACAGAATAAAAAGTGAGAAATTCAATATGACTCAGTGAGGATACAATAATAAAAAAAAAGTGAAACATACATATATACATAACTCCACTTGCTGCTGTTGCAGGTTCTTTTTTGTTTGTATTTTCTGTGTGAGTCGGCACTTTTCCTCTACTGAACTTAATAAAGTGGCGTGCGGTTATTAACCGCAGAATGGCATTAGCGATATTTATAGCGAAAACAGAATACTTGCGTATTCATAGCCAAGGTACTTAACAATTTACGCAAAATCGCGGCTGCTTTGCTCATGTCTGAGAGGCAAGTAGCACCAAACGAGCTCTGTTTTGCTTAGCTGATGTCTGAAAGCCAAGTAGCACCAAACGATCGCCTTTTTAACCAATAATACAAATAAAGACAAAAAAAGAAGAACAAAAGTTACAGAAACAAGATTGAAGAGCAACAAAACTGAGTCATCTCTTCCCTTCGCGTTTTCTTATCAAATAAAATTTGAATTCGGATTTTCTTTGTTGTGCACATACATAATGTAATTGCGGTGTCGCGTCGTGGTGCATCCACCAACAAGTCAGACTGACAGAACATTAAGGTCTTTTTAGAATTCAAAGCAAGTGCCATATGTTAAAGACAGATATTGAATTTGATGTATTTTATAGTTCAGAACCGGAAGCAGCAGCTGGACGCAGAAGTGCAGCAGCTTTCCCATCTCATGACAGATATTACAATAAGCATTACCGCGCGGTTTCATCAATTTTACGAATCGGAAATGATTTTTGTTTGTGTTATTTAAATAATTTTATCAGATAATGACCTTTTTTTCTGTAGCCACAGTAATTAAATGAATCATCGCAGATTACTGATATATTATTTGCTGTGATGACTTTTTGCTTTGCAAGAGATATTATCATAACAAAAACGTGAACAAATTTACATGCTCGTGAATAGAGTTCAGGTCGTAAACTGAAGAAATGTGTTGTGTTGCGTGTAGTGAGTGATTGGCAAACTTTGCAAGACGTGTTAATGCTTATTGTTGGATTGTAATAATAACTTTTTATGGATTTGTAAAATGTTGTAGATTGTTTTTTTTTTTTTTTGCTTTTTTCAGTAAGTAGGTTAAATTATTTAAATAGATCTTTGATATGTGAGATTCCTGAAATTTAAATATGACTTTTTTTAGACGTTCTTGTTTTACATGAGGAACTAGATCTAGACATTATGTACGATTTAATTTGAATAATTAAGAAAATTAGCTAAATCTAGTACTCGAATCGCGAATACTTCTATATTAATGATGTGCCTATTTAAAAAAAACTTTTACTGTTAGGGTAATTTCGAGAACAGTCTACAGTATTAAAGGAAACAAGTTAAGAATGCAGTGGCTATTTAAAAAAAAGTGTTGTTATGATAGCATTCTGGATTATTATAAACTCAAGGAACTCAAGCAACTGAATCAGAGTTGGACTTTTGTTGAGCCTTGGGAAATGAACCAATGTATCATACACCCCTATTACGATTGTCAATTTTCAATTTGATAGTTGATAAATTTTAAATTCGATGTTTAAAAAGCCAACTGATTAAAGTTTTGACCATTGAGAATGATGCAAAACACAAAAAAATTACAAATTTTAAAAGCATAAAGTCTTAGGTGACTTAGAACTTTGAAGTCACAACCATTCCTGTTTGCATGTTGTTAAGTTGGTAGGAATGGAGTCTGCCGAGTCTAAACGGCTAAGATGATAGGCGATTTTTAGGACAAGAGATATTCTTGGAGAATTTATCACTACCTCCCAAGAAGCAATACCCCCGAACAAAAAGATTTTTGATTTGTAGGTGGCATAGGCTGGGATTCAATCGCAGAACTCTAGCAAAAGCCATAAAGTTCGAAATATTTTTTTAGATTATCTTTCCAAAATCTTTATAAAAATTTTTCATAGAGCATTATTCTGATTTTTGGTGAACTATTTCTGAAACCTGTGTTTTGCAATTCTCGACTTTCAAATGTTCATATCTCGATTCGCAAATTTTTTAATTTTTTTTTTATTTATGATGATCTTCTTGTATTTCAATCATCTACCGATCTCAAAAGAAAAAGACTTTCCATCATTTTTCGTTTGGGAAATAGATTCTAGACTTTTCTCTTTGTTTACCCTCATTTACCCAATTGAAATTTTGAATTTCAAAAAATCACGTAGTTTATAATTTTAAATAGAATTTTCTTTATATGGTATTTTTTTATATCCAAAACCCTAAAGGCTTACCGTCTAAGCTGAGGCAGATAATTGAAAAACCCCAAAAATTGAGAGTAATTTCTTGGCAACCTTGACCACTTTTCGACAAGCAACCCATGTGCCAATTGTTTTTTAGGACACTGCCTACAAAATTGTAACCGCTCACCTGGGACCTTTATGAGGGTAGGTCGTCCTATGGTGGGATCTTCTACTATACGCAACGAACTCTTATGAAGCTGAGAAAAAGATTCCTAGGTTCCAGAGTGGCCATCATCAGACTCTGTGATGGTTAACCATGAAATTGCCACTAACCTCCATTTTTGCCAACCCAAGGGCTAACCAGTATTAAGATTTAAGAAACATTCTGGAAAAAGAAGTTGAACTACTAAATGACTGCCTATTCTCAAAAATGCGTTGGGTATTTCAAACGGACTCGGCTCCAGCTCACGAAGCGAAGTTTGATCAAGTGTGGTTTGAGAATCATGCTCCTGAGTTCTTCAGATCTGACAAATGGCAATCCGGTAGTCCTGATTTGAATCTGCCGTATTAAGTCAAATGGTCCAGACTGGCCTCTGGTAAACTGCACAAGAATCAAAAGACGTTTAAAATTCAGTGTGGAGAGAGCGGTTCCCTTTAATTTGTTATTAATATAAAATATTTTAAAAATAAATACTAGTTATGCTTTTATTGGGTTCTTTGTATGTAACAGAACGTATGGACTAGAGCCTACAATTCATTACGTGTATTCGTGAAGCACGGATACACGGAATCCGTGTTTTTATTATTCGCAAATAAAAATCCGTGTATCCGGATACCCGGATTCTTCATACACGGATTTAGAAGCCGGATACACGGATTCTTAATACACGGACTAAGAATCCACACGGATTCGGACTACAGTTTGGTTCTATTAGAACTAATGCCAAGCAAAAATTCGGTTTCGCAGTTTGTATTGCGGGATTTACAATCTAATGTCCAGCGTAGAGAGTTGATTTTATTCACATAATTTGTATCAAAATGTCATTTCAATGGAGTTTTCAATTTTGTATTTGCGATATTTCAGGTTAAGTTGTGCTTAAACAAAAAAAAATACTCGAGATTTTAAACAAACTCATCAATACAAATACAGGGTACACGAAAACAGTGGCTCTCATAATTATCTCTCTATTTGGCTGCAGAATAAATCGATTTCAGATCAATTTTCTTCAAACTTGGCACATAGTATGTATTTTTGTGTCCCCCAGACCGATTTCTTTTTTCAATTTTTTTGATTTTCCATTTTCTTGAAAACAGAATCACGGGAAAATTTATTATATCTTAAAATTACATTTATTTTTTTTTATGTGGATTGATTAATTAATTTATTAATAAAAATTTATTTTAATTGATGTAGTACCTCGTGGCATTATGCGTTGGACTGTCATGCCGAAGGTCTGGGTTCGATTCCCAGCCGTGCCACCTAAAAACAGAAATGCTTTCTCCGAGGTACTGCCTCTTGCGAGGAACTGATAAATCCTCCAAGATTATACTTGTCATGAATAAGTGATTTTCATTTAGCCGTTCGGTCTCGGCAAAAAACTGTAGGTCCCCTCCATTTCTGCCCAACAAGCACACAGAAATGGTTGAGAGTTGTAAGTCACTAGGCCCTGGTTCTCCACGAGCTGCTGCACCATCTAATTTATTTATTTATTTTTATTTTTATTGAATTAAATATAGTTTTCATTCGGTAGTAGTAAAAAGAGAGGTTTGACAAAAAAAAATCTCTAATAGTAGGGGAGGCGACCGTCAGACTACCTATCTCATCGCGGCTCTCAAAATTATCGTTCCCAATCGATAGTTTTTTTGAAAAAATTCACAAAACTGCTGGTCGGACAAACCTTTGTAGGGAACTTTGGCCAGAATATGGCCACTTCCGGAACCGATTTTTGGTTACATGCTAAACTTTAGTGGCTGTGAATGATTTAAAAACCTATATGAAGGGAATTGCTTGCAGATTTTAAAACAATTGGTCGCACCGGGAATCCGGGAATAAATGCTTGTCCGACCAGTTCAAAAAACGATTTTTGTATGAAAAAAAAGCTCATCGCGGATCTTGGTAAAATTGGTATCTAATGAAAGGTAAGACAAATGAAAGGTCGGACAAAGTTTTCTATGGAATAACTACGTGTCCGACCACTTCCAAAGAAAAAAACCTTATTTTTTTCGTTTTTTGCTTTACACTCAATAAGTAAAAACTCTACTTAAGTGATGTCAGATTAACATATAATTAGTATCAAATGACAGCCCTACTTGTCCTCTATGAAAAATTAAAAAAACTGTCAACATTTTATTTAAAATGTAAGTTTTGCCTCTATTATGATTTTTATTTTGTATGACTGTGCTACGTTAGAATAAATTAAAATAGATATTTTAAAATATAAGACTTAGATACACCAAAACGCTAGAGCGTGTAGGCTGATTTGAAACAAACAAAAACGTATGAGAGGGGGTGTCTATGCTCCCCTGTTTAGGCAGGAGGGGTTATTTTCTTTAAAAAGTTACTTAAACTAGAAAAAAAAATATTAAAAAACAACGGCAACACCAAAAAGATCAAGGTATATTTTATTAAAAGTTAAGACTCCATTCTTTAATTTAGTTTTTAAATTAAGTCATTCCCTGAATAGTTTTTTTTCTTATTAATTTTCAAATACAGAATTTTGAAGAAAAAAAAAATCATAATTATTAAAATCATATTTATTATTTTCATTAGGCTCTCACAAGCTGTCACCACACTTATTTATTTAAAATAAAATGGATTGTCTTTCAATCCAATATATGCAAACTCAAATTAATTAGTTTGGTTGTAAAAATGATAAAACTATCAATAAACCATTTTGAGTCAAAAAAAAAATGTTAAGGAATCACAATTTATTATTTGCTTCATTTTTCTTTTCAATTTCTAATGATTTGACGTAAGACATCTAATTTCGAAATTGAGAGTGAGTGCATTCACTCAATAGAGAGCGGCAATGCTTTTTTTGATTGCATTCGGATTCTGTGACGACATTTTTTTGTAGTTTAGTTCGTAGCGTAATTATCCATTCGGAGATTCGTTACGATGCACAGTGGACCGTTTCATACATGCTAGACGTCAAAAATTATAATTTTGTTCCAAATGAATGTTTTTATCAATTTAAGCATAAAATACTCAAGGCATATATTTTTTGCTGAAAAAATAACTAAATTTAGCAGATTTTTAGAAAATTAAAGTTAAATGACTGTTTTTTTTAATTTCCCTATTAATTTATATACAGGATGTTAAATATGAGATGTGACAAAAGGATAGAGCCTTTTAGATTGGACGAAGACAAGACAAAATTGTACCGGAGAGGGAGTCTATTTCCCCCCTTTAAGCGGGAGGGGTAATTTTCTAAAACATTTACCTAAGATTTAAAAAAAATATTAAAAAACAACGGCATAATTCACAATGTCGTCCAATAGCTTTTCTAGAAGCCAAAAATCTATTCTTCAATTTTCTTTTTAAATAAAGCTGTTTTTGAAATTAATTTTCAAACTTAAAATTAAAAAAAAAATCAAAAAATGTTCTCTTACTAACCCACCAACATTTCAGTTTCTCAAAACTATTCATTTTTGTGCATATTACACTAGCTTACATAATTTGAGGCCATCGTATCGGGTCGCTGAATACGAAAATACAGATTTTTTTCCAAAGACGCGTTTTCGAGATAAGCGCAAAAATAATTTTCTCAGCTATTTTTTTAGATACTGTTATAAATCTCGCTAACGGCTTAGCAATTAAACGTAAACTGTATATTTTCAAATGTCAATGTGTCTCTTTCCGACATTATTGTCCTAGGAGCACATTTCAAATCACTGATATTCGCTAGTCAAATTTTATGTTTCAGTACATTTTGGTATGAAAAAAAAGCCTTGACTAGCGAATAACTTTTTTCACATTGTAATTTGAAATGAGCTCTTATAATTACTAATTGTAGTTCATAAAAAAACCTTTCCAACGATATGTTTCGTCATTATTTATCACCCCGTAAGGAGCAACCAAAATCTAGAAATTTTTCAAAAATTCTAGTTTTTGTAGCTTTGACCTCCGGTAACTTAATAAATATCAATCCTATTAACACAAATGGAACATTGTCGGAAGGAGACAGATCACACCATTCTAAAAATATACAGTTTATGTTAATTATCTTAACAGTTACCGATTTATGCCAGTATACGTAAAAATAGTTAAGAAAATGATTTTAGTGCAAAAAATATGCCATGCAAATTCGTGCGAAATGAAAGGAAGGTATTTTCTTTAAAAAGACATGACAAGCTTTACAAAAACACATATTTCATCATGACATAATGATATACTCCTATTTAGATTTTCCAAAATAACTTTAAACAACACTTTGCGTACACTAAAAAACGTCATGTATTTTTTTCATTTCTATAGAATATGCTATGGGTTTTCAAATAATTTATTAATAAACTACATACGTTCTTAAAGATTTCCCTATTTTTTTTTTTTTAATTCGACGAATAATTTTAAATTATATGTACAGTGTAATAAAGCTAAAAATTCACTTCTAAGTAGTTACCTATTACAGAAGATTGGAGGTTTGTCTTTGTTGTATGATAACTTCCAACTTATTCTAGTTAAATCTTATTTAATTGTACTTTTGTGGTCAGTGGGTTATCGTTACATTTTAGAATTGCACCAACAACGAAAACTCGGAGTTGACTTTTTGACGTCTAGCATTTATGAAACGGTCCACTGTGCGATGTATTCTGTGATAGGGCTGATTATTGATCACTTTGGAATTTTTCAGACAACATTTTCATTGTATACCTATAAATAATAAATTAAATAAATTTGGCTACCCGACCCAACCTGGCTCGTGGAGAACCAGTACCTAGTGACTTACAACTCGCAACCATTCCTGTGTGCGTGGGTGTTAACTGGTAGGAATGGATACATTTTAATCTTTTATTAACTGCTTATTATTTGATAGTTGGACAGTTGTGATAAGGGTGTAAGTGACAACACTATTGACAGATAAACTGGGAAAAAGAATATTTTGTTGCAAATCTATGGTTTGATAACTTGGTGATAGATTTACCACTCAATGATTGGGCCAGCCTGCTACACAAGTCATGTTATCAATAGAAATTATATATTTTTTTTTAATGAAACAATATTTTTCTTTCACTTAATTTTTTAATATTTTGGAATATTTCATATTTAAGTACATAATATTAATATTCGAAGAAAATTCGAAAGATATTTCACTGATCACTGTTATAAATAAAATCTACTATTAATACAACAAAAAAACAATAGACATTTAATTATATCACAAACTCACAGTTATTCGATTTTTGAATGTCTCTTAAACACAACAATTCTATTGTTTATCACGCTTAATCCGACTAACGACTAAAAACAAATTGGAACCACCAAGTCACCTTAGGCCCTCAGATCTAGTACATAAACTTGAGAGAGACAATAGATTGCAAATTTGAAGTTTGCATAATTTAAAAATCGCATTTTTTACAAATTTATTCACAGAATAATATTATTAAGTTGTTTGACAAAAACATAGAAAATGTAAAAAGTATCTTAATATAACGGTCTTCGAAAGGGGACTGAAAATTAACTGACTTTTTTGACTTAAATTTATTAAAATAATTGAAAAAGCAAAGAACACCGTTACAATGTGTGCTAATAATCTAATCCCTTCTCTATGATTTGAATTCGGTCGCGTCTGTTAATTATGAATCCATTTTATTGATTGAAATACATGCATAATAATTGTGTTATCTAATTTATTAAAAACAATGCTTGGAATTGGAATAGTAGGATTCTCTTTGATTAATGCGATTAACAAGATTGGCCTGGTTTTGTTATTATTTTGGCTGTTTACGTTTTTATTAAAATCACTAGTAGCTGGTGGTAAATTAGTGTCGATGACATCTTAATTAATTTATATATACATGTGTACCTAATTATTTTTTACCGTTGTGCCTATACATTGTGGTATTTTATAAAAACAAAAGAGATGCGCAAAATTTGTTTATAAATGAGTTGTATAAATTAAAATCATCACTTGGAATAAAAAAATTACTAATTTAATTATATTTTTGAACATACATACATATTTACATTATATGTGGTGTTTGGTAGAAACAAGATAACTCTATTTTAGAATTTGCGTCTTTACGAACGGGAGAACCGATTTTCTTCAAATTTGGAATATAGTACAGTGCGGTTCATATTGATAACCCACCTTAAAAATCGTTAATTTTTTGGTCGTCTATACATGATCAAAAATAAAAACTATAGGGAATAATAGTAATGGTCATAGCAGTTAATTAAAACAACAAGTTAATTTCAAAAACGTAACAGGTGTATTTTTATTTCTTAGTAATACAAAAATAACAAAATTCAAGTGTTTCAAATTTATAACCCATTGTTTCAATAATTAATAAAAGTAAATGAAGAATCGAAACTAATAATTGATTTGGGAACTTTTGGCAAGAATCAAGTCAAAAACTTTGTTTTTCATGGATTTCGTCAATTTATCCAAAAGTTCTGGCTTGATTTTAAGCCATTCATAAAGAAGAGCGTGTTTAAGCTCTGATATCGTCTCATACGTCCTTTTTTCTGCGTATATTCTTCTGACAAAAACTCTCCCAAGATTCTCAATAGGGTTAACATCGGGAGAGCATGCGGGCCAGTTCATTAAATCAATAGAATTTATTCCCAACCAATAAATTGTTTCTCTACTGATATGGATTCTTACATTGTCCTGCCGAAAAATCCAAGTTATCTCATGGTGATCTACCAAAAACGGTACCAAACTGAGTCGGAAAACTTGAACATAATCTCTGCAGTTCATTGTCGAAGAAATTTATTGCATTTCCACGCACCCCTTCGTTGAAAAAGCGCCCCATATCATCACCGAACCGCAACCAAAATTTCGCCTATAAAAATATCACGGTTCCTTCCGTAAGTCACGCCAATAAGAGTGCACACCATCAGGACCATCTAAATTCCATTTTTTCTGGAGAAATGCAATTCACTTCATCAAAAATGAACAGCAGAGATTATGTTTAAGTTCTCCGACGCAGTTTGGTACCTTTTTTTTTTTGAGAGATCTTCAGGAGAGAAATTGGATTTTTCAGCAGGACAATGCCAGAATCCATATCAGTAGCGAAATAATTTATTGGTTGGGAATAAATTCTATTGATTTAATGCTTTGACCCGCATGCTCTCCCGATGTCAAACCTTTTGGAAATCTTTGGAGAGTTCTTGTCAGGAGAATTTACGCGGAAGGAAGGACGTATGAGACGATATCAGAGCTTGAACCCTATCTTCGTGAGGAATGGCTTAAAATCAAGCCAGAACTTTTGGATAACTGATAAAATCACTAAAAAAAGAGTTTTTGACTTGATTCTTGCCATAGCTTCCCAAATTAATCATTAGTTTCGGTTTTTCATTTACTTTTATTAACTGTTGAAGCAATGGGTTATAAATTTGAAACACTTATTTTGTAATTTTTGTATTACTAAGAAATAAAAATACACTTGTTACGTTTCTGAAATTAACTTGTTGTTGTAATTAACTGCCATGATCATTACTATTATTCCCTATCATTTTTATTTTTGATCATGTATAGACGACCAAAAAATTAACAATTTTTAAGGTGGGTTATAAATATTGACCGCACTGTATATGAACATGTTCTTTGAAAAATTATGTTCCAAATTTGGAGAACATCGGCTCACCGAGCTGGACGTAAAGACGCAAATTCTAAAATGGAGTTATCTTGTTTCTACCAAACACCACAGATATGTACAGTGTGCACATGTATGTATGTTCAAAAATATAATTTATTAGTATTTTTTTATTTCAAATTATGATTTTAATTTATACAACTTATAAACAAAACTTTGCGGATGTAGGCCAGGGAAGTCTACCATCGAGCAAATATTCGCACTACGGCAGGTCTTGGAAAAAAACCCACACTGAGGGAAAAATCAATGCACTCCGTACAGAACCATAAATGTAAATTGTATGTACCGATGCTTGCAAAGGATTGCCATCGAAGGTCTATTCACTAAGTAAAGTTAATGTGTACTAGTTATAATTCAAGTTATGTATCGAATAAAACTAACAATCTAGACCTAGAGTACCGATTTGTGTATTGGATACAGACGTAATACACTCATTACAAAACTATGGACCAGCTAAAGTCAAATATGTTTCGATTTAATAAAATTTAAATTTAAAAATTAAGCTTATGTGCTGAGTATAAGCAATGTGTACTAAGTCTATCTCGATATCTATTCAATAGAGACGTTTAATACCCAACACATATCAAGTGTCAGCCATCTAAATAAAAAATTATTAACTACATTAAGTTATGTGCTGTGTAAATACGACGTGTACTGAGTCTATGTCTACATCTATAGAATGCAGACGGTATATAATCAGCGCATATCAAGCGCCAGCCATCCAACAGTAAAAAACATTTCATACATAAAGTTATATACTGAGTATATGCAACGTGCACTGAGTCTATAGTGACATTTATTCAGTGCAAACAGTTTATACTCAAGGGCCAGCCATCCACCAATAAAAACCATTTATTACATGAAGTTATGTACTGAGTAAATATGACGTGTACTGAGTCTATGTCGAGATTTATTCAATGCAGATGGTATTTACTCAGTTCATATCAAGCACCAGCCATCAAAGTATAGAAAACATTTATTACATAGAGTTATGTACTGAGTATATGCAACCTGCACAGAGTCTATGGTGACATTTGTTCAATACAGACGGTATATACTCAACACATATCAAGCGCAACCCATGCAACTGAAACTGTTATACGTTACATTAAGTTATGTGTTGAGTAAATACGACGTGTGCCATTTCGACATTTATTCAATACAGACGGTATATACTCAATACCAACACATGTATCTATTGACTAGCTACAGTGCTGAGTCCATGCAACTTGTACTGACTCTATGTGTATATTGAGCACTTCAGCCATCCAAGCAATGAGTTTCAACTTATTCAGTTTTGACACCAGTTTTTCGTGCCCCCAAGTGGCTTAGTGGATGCGTGCTATCTTCGTGTGTGAAAGGTTCCCAGTTCAAATCCGAGTAAGTATCACAAAGTATTTTTAAAATAAAATAAATATCTAGAAAATAAACTTTCAGAATAAGGTGAAACGTTACAGAGGATTCTCTTAAATGTATGGACTCATAACATAAATGTGTAGTGACATATGGACTCATTACACAAATATGTGGAGTACATAGACATATGGACTCATTACATAAATATGTACATAGACTCGTTACAAACATATGTAGTGAGGACATACACACATGGAGTACATAAACATATGGAAATTATATAAATATGTACTCATTACATACAAATTTGATCTGTCCTCACTACAAAGAATCTGTACTTATCACAGATAACCGGTTTGTTTTTAGTAAATGCATACATAAAATATTTATATTTATTTATTGAGAGCATAGGCACTGTACTAATCGCAGAAAACTAACAGTTTTTTTCAAAAAATGCCTAAATAGATTTATTAACATTTATTTAATAAGTGCATATGAGCTATACTCAGTACATCATCATGCGACAACCTACACATAATTATTTACTGAGTCCATGGAAAGTTTATATTTACGCAATGATACCAAAAAATAGTGCATAAAATCTATTCTCACTACATACTCGTAAGCTGGCGTGGTACATATTCGTGTAATGAGTCTACAGAACTATTTAGTAGCTGCTTCACTGCTAATAGGTTTATGTTGTCAGTATAGATTTCATTAGGTAATGAGTACAGAAAAGTATGTGTGCAGAAAAATATGGGATGAGTAAATAAAATGATGTGCTGAGTGCATACATTTTTCCCTCAGTGCAGGAGTTTCAAATCGATACCCACCACCTTTTCATTGATTTTAAGGCCGCGTATGACAGCATCTATAGAGACGAGCTATCTATAGAAACACGTCCGTTTGTGCAAGATGACGATGGAGAATGCACGCTGCTCCATCAAGGTCGGCAAAGACCTCACCGACAACTTTGATGTCAAAAAGGTTTTAGGCAAGGCGAAGCGCTGTCATGCGACTTCTTCAACATCGTTCTTGAAAGAATAGTGCAAAACTCTTTTGTTCAAAACAAAATTTTCAATCGTGGTTTATTATTATAGATTCAAAATAGCTTTTTATGGCCTTTATTCCGACAAATTGGCGTTTCGTCCGGCTTACTCACTTGGACTCATCAGAGATACATGGATTTTTCCCTATGTCATTCATGAGTCCAAGTGAGTAAGCCGAAAGAAACGCCAATTTGTAAGACTAAAGGCCCAGAGTTGTTAAAATTTCAGTGCAAAAAAAAGTGCATTTTAATGCAATGAGAAAATAGCTTGCATTAAAAAAAAAATGTTAATGCAAACTCAAAAGTTTGTTGCATTAAAAAAAAATTTTAATGAGAATCAAAAATTGTCTGCATTAAAAAAAATGTCACTGCAATATGAACATTTTTTGCGTTAAAACAAAAATGTTAATGCAAACATCAATATTTGTTGCATTAAAAAAAAAAATTCAATAATATTTGAAAACTTCTTGCATTAAAACAAATGTTAGTGCGGATCAAAAATGTTCTGCATTAAAAAAAAGTTAGAATGCAATATGAAAAATGTCTTGCTTTGAAAAAAAAGTCAATAAAATTTGAAAATTTGTTGCATTAAAAAAAAAAATTTAAGAAATTTTTTTGTTAAAATCGTTTAACTATGTATGTACAGTGTTGGGCAGAGAATTAGCACACATTAGTGAATCGGATTTTAATGGGGAAAATCTGTATTTTTGCTATGTTCTTGGAACATAATTTATTGAAAACTCTTTAATTCAACGTTGAAAAACTCAAATATATACAAAAAAAAAGAATTTAGCAAAGTAACAACAACAAAAAATCATTACCTAAATAAAATGTGTTGGTGTAATATGTAGTGGACACAGAATTAGCACAAGTACGAAATAAAATAATTTATCACTAAAACAAGTAGTTTTTTTATAATATTTTGTTGGGTACCCTTTCTTCTTTAAAACAGCCTTTAACCGCCGAGTAATACTCGCCTCTAGGTGCTGGCATTGATGAACAGGAATGCTGTTCCAGCTATCCCTAATTTCCTCCCAAAGTTCTGCTAGATTCC
This sequence comes from Dasysyrphus tricinctus, assembly GCA_963921185.1. Taxonomy (NCBI): domain Eukaryota; kingdom Metazoa; phylum Arthropoda; class Insecta; order Diptera; family Syrphidae; genus Dasysyrphus; species Dasysyrphus tricinctus. The sequence goes on from OY992530.1 coordinate 247,813,226, forward strand.
TTGGCTTCCTTAGTCCAACCTGATATTTAACATCGTTCCATACATTTTCTATGGGATTCAGGTCAGGACTCTGCGCAGGCCAAGGCAAAAAATTGATTTTCTGATCTCTAATCCACTGCTTCACCAGCCGGGAAGTGTATAAAGGATCATTATCATGCATGAATGTTCATGATAATGGTAAATTATCGTCTGCAAAGGGCTCAAAATGGTTTTACAAAATGCTGTTGTACTGATGTTGGCCCATTTGCGGCTCTATTTTCGAAATAGCACCATAAAAACGCAGCCCACACCATATACACACACCACCGTGTTTCATAGTTTTAACTGTGTAACGTGGATTTAGATATTGCTTTGGTGGAAGCCAAACATAACGCTTTCCATCAGAGCCAAATCGATAAAATTGCGACTCATCACTCCAAAAAACATTTTTCCAAAATGATAAGGATTTGGATCCGTACTCCGGTGAACTTAAGCCTGGCTGTAATATTTTTTTTTTTTGACACCAGTGTTTTGTAGTGCGTTTTCATGGTACGGTGTAGGGCCTATTGTAAAAATTGCAACAAATTTTCATACATTTTTTTTTGAATGCAAGAAATTTTCAAATTTTATTTACGATGATAGAGAACACCAAAAAGTCTGTTCGTCTACAGCCTTAACGCCTTGATCGATTTTCTTTAAACTTGGTACATAGTGGTTTTTGGTGATTATGCCCACACGTTTTTTTCATTTTTTTTTTTAGAACCAAAAATAACGGTACCTGCCATACAATTTTTCTTAGCAATTTTACATAGTCGTATTTTCCTCAAAAACGGCTCGACAACTTTTTTAAAAAAAAAATCAACAAATTTATTTTAGTAAAGGCTTTCTTTGGGTGGAAAACCATTTTTCAAAAATGGTTATTAATGGTTCCCAAAGAACCATTTTTTTAATTTTTGATTTTCTTCAAAACGGTATGACCGATTTCAATTATTTTTTTATACAGAATTTTCCAAAAAATATAAATAGTTTTGTGTACCAAAATTTTTGAAAAAATATTTTTTGGATTTTTAAAAAATGTTTCAAATTTTTTTTTTGGAAAATCAAATATTCCGAAAACGACATGATCGATTTTTTTGAAACTCAATATTTAAGAGATTTTTAGTACTTTCTAAAATATTTGTATACAAAAATTTACATTTATGAAAAAATAACGGTACCTTACATACAACAAAAGTTAAAAAACCGCAATGGAAAATATTTATTTGCTCAAAAACGACTCCTACGATTTTGATTAAACTTTTTTCATGTAATAAAATTAGTACGATCTACTATTAAAAATTATAAAGTTTTACACTTATCAACTATTAATAGTACCTGTCATAGAACGTATTTTTTTATTTTGAATTTTTTGGTTATCGGCTAAACGGATTTAGATGAATTTTTTTTATATACAAATTTCAGATAAGATTAAATAATATTGCATATCAAAATTTTCAAGAAAAAAGTAAAATTTTTTTTTTTTTTTTTTTTGAAAATTCGATATCTCAAAAACGGGTTCACATTTTTTTTCAAATTTTGTGTTTACATACACATAAATATATACTTGAGATTTGCATACCAAAATTTGTGTTTAAAAGTGTTTAAAGAATTTTATATATAAAAAATTATTTTTTTAAAAAACCGCTCCAACGATTTTAAATTTTTTTCCCCATACAATCATATTCAATCAAGAATTTAGATGGCATTCTATTTTTTCACCTCAAACTGTCAAAAGAGTTGTTTTAGCTAGTTTAAATGTCGTATTTCATGCTTCTCTACATTTTTCTCTCATAATTTCCATGTTTGTATATACAATTTTCTTAAACTCGCAGTGTCTTGAACATAAGAGCAAGTACGTGCAACCCTGTCGTGCATTTTATTTTTTAATGCAAAACATTTTTATTCTGCATTAACATTTTTTTTTAATGCAACAATATTTTGAGTTTGCATTAACATTTTTTTTAATGCAAGCTATTTTCACATTGCATTAAAATTTTATTTTTAATAATTAATGCAAACAAAAATGCATTAAAAAAATGAAAATCGAGGCCATTTTGAATCAATAATTCAACAAGTCCAATCCTTAATGCTATGTCTTCTACTTTCAGTATTATAGAATTTGTACTATAGAAACCTTTTTAAATATTAATATAACTTTTTGAGAGCTTCAGCATACAAAAATTTTTAAATCAGTGGTAATGTTTTCAAGAAAACCGAAAAAATGGTTCTTTTGCAGGTGCCATTAATAATTGTTTTTTTTTTTTGAAAATGTCATGGCAGGTACCAAAAAAAAAGTGTGGGGGGAATAACCCAAAAACCACTACATGGGCGATTCTCAGAAAACTGAATGCTAAATTTACGAAAAAAATGTTAGATTTCTCAAACTTTTTTGATGCCATAATGATTGTTATGATAACTAAAGTTAATGCTGAAAGTGGTCGCACTACAAGTGTGCATTTTTTTTAAACCAGATTTTACATATAAAAATGATGAAATGCCACGGTTTTGTTTGCCACGGAAGTGACATTTTCATACTTAAATCGAGTTTCCAAAATATTTTCCGAACATATTTAAGATAAGTTTAGCAAAGTCTATTCGAAAATGGTTCGATCCACGAATAAAAGTAAATAGTGTTCGAAATAACGATAGTGACCATTTTTTCGCGCGAAACTGATGTCAAATTTTTGACTCTCGATAAAATACAAACCAATTTGCAGAGAGTCGTATGTTTATCGTGTAAATATAGGGTGACGCATGCTAATCAGAATCGATGCATGAATATTACAATCCCCCTTATAACACAGTTGTACGAACACGAAAAAACAAATTTTTAGATTTTATTTTTCTCCAAAACCCAAGGACAGATTTTGAACTCAAACTGCTTATTCTGTAAATAAGTTACAACTTATACAAATATAGAATTTTAAAGCTGCAGTTATACATATATTTACGTAAATATAACTCAAATTAGTTTTCGTTTTTTAAGTCGAGTTTTAACGAAATAGTTGGTAACCTCAGGGTTGGGCCATGCCACGGTAGTGACATTTGAGTTATAAAATAGTTTTTTTTTTTTAATATATACATTCGTGATTTTTTTGGAATTGCACTTGCCATGTATCGAACACATGATGTACTAGCTAATACAGTTCTTAAAAGTGGAAAAAATACTTAGTAAATACTTAAAATCGCCGTGGGACATTAAAGTATCAGTTTGCTGAGAATCACCCATATACCAGGTTTGAAGAAAATCGATCCAGTCGTTTAGGCTGTAGCCGAACACACAGACACACAGATAGATGGCTTTGAAATGCCAACTTTTTTTATATTTCTTGGTACCCATAAAGAAGTTTCGCACAAGGTCTGGTAGAGCAACAATTTTTTTAATTAAGACGTTTTCATATAAAATGACTCATACGGGGATGTATGTATGAAAAAATCAGCCGTCCTATATTTCGTTCAACAAAAAGATCCCGTAGTATATATGTGATTTGTTTTACCAGTTCAATAAATAGGCTAAAATAAAATGGTTATCTTAGCTCATTGTTTAATTCACCTGACCACAAAAACGTTAAATCAATCCTCTGCTGCATTGTTTGTATAAATGTGTCCATTCTTGTAGGGGACTATTTTTTGTGTTTATATTATTTCGAAAGCCAATTAACATTTTAAGCACACCTACACAAAGTGGCAGAGTTTGAGCTATCATTAAAAAGCATCATTGAAACTTTCAATTTATAATTTTAATTTAAGACTTTAAAAAATAAAACTTATCCATTCAGGCTTAGTCATATTTAACATTTCAATGAGCAGTTAAATCTTCACTAATCATTTAAATAATAAAAACTGATTTTATGTAGAAGGTTGGGCCAAAATGAAATTTTGATTAAAAACTAAATTTAATAATTTGAGTCATCAAAATTATTTTTGTATCAAAAAAACATTCAGTGAATTTGCTTTTCAAATGTATCACAAAAAAACTTTCCATGCTGGTTCTAACTGATCGCTAGGCTAACCTTTCTTCCAACAATTTTAGCTGTTTCATTATACCAGTTGATGTGAGGTTTAATTATACTATTTTTAATAGAAGATCGTATGAAAAACGTAATAAAAATGTCGGTTTACGACTGCGATAATTTCGACTGTTCTGATAAACTTAAACTAACAAGTAACCCGCATATTAATCGGTAGATCTGTGGCTTTAATCTGAATTAGAATTAAGACAAAATAATGAAATTTAATTATGTAGGTGTTACGGTTTTCGTGACTTTCAACATTTCAAGCTTGATACAAAAACAAAATAACTACCAATGCAGATATCACAGAGAGCCGATAATTGTCGATGTTCAGAATACACGAGTACAATGTATTTGTAAAGGCTATTTTCATAAGGTGCGTCAAAAAAGGATAGAGTGGGTAGATTGGGCTAAGATGCTAAGACCCGAGGTACAATTTTTTTTTTAAATGCCTTTGAATAGAAAAAGTGCATTGTTTTTATATGGTACCAAAAACTCGTCTAAAAGCAAAGCAAGGTTGTAAAAGAACGCAACCTTTTGTGAATGTACCTAATCATTTAAAATTTGTTGTTGAAATAAATTAAAAGATTGTATTGTGTTGATGTTCAAATGGACACAAGCATCCACAAGCTTTTTTCAAAGCGAACCTCTGTCTATCAACTACTCCCCGTGGTGAACATCGGGTGCCTATAGTACCTTTAACTGAAGATGGGGTTCCAAGGCGGCAGCAAACGAGAGAGAGGGGGAGTAGTGTTCCCACTAAGGCACATCCCTTTTATCCATGCGGCAGCGGAAGAATTCCCCAAATGGAATCAACGATGGTGTCTCCAGTTCCAGTTTGGTTGAACTACTAAGTGAACACCTTATATGGGCTACTTCGACAAATTCGTAGCTCAGGCCTATAAGAAACGGTTTATCCGGCTCCCCACCCTTGGAGTTATACTAAAGGCCCAGTCCTCGAGGTCGGGGGTTGTGCTTCGGGGTAACTTCCCCTCCACATAAAAACTAACCAGTTCCGAAACAACTACAAGCCTCGGATATGGATGATTTCAATGTTGACGACCCCAGCAAAAGAAACAAGGACAATGAATTTCGGATCTGCACGTGGAATTTCCGGCCCTTAAACAGGCCACTTGCAGCCAAACAACTAGTGGAGAGCCTAGATAGGCTAAAGGCTGACATTTAAGCCATCCAGGGAGTGCGATGGGATTTAGAGGGCATACGAAGTATGAAATCGTGTGACACCTACTTCGGCAAGAGCTGCCAGGAGCTGGGGGAGCGGCTTTTTAGTTTTTTTTTTTTTTGTGGCAAGGGGAAAACTTAGGCAAGAAGTCTTGGGCTTCAGAAATGTAAGCGAGCACCTGGTCACAGTCCGCATCGAAACTAAATTAAAAAATATCACGTTGATCTGTGCCCATGCCCCAACGGTAGAAAAAGATGACTCAACCAAGGAATAATTCTATGATCTCGTTGAGAATACGTATGATAAGTGCCCCAATAAGTACGACATCAAGATTATTCTTGACGACTTGGTGGTATACTGATCAACGAACCGTCAACCAAATTGATCATGGCCAACATAGACTTGCATCACTACTTGGTGGTAGCTCAAGTACGAATGCGGATATCCATGACGCCATAGCGAAGATTGGATGGTGTGAAAAGATTTAACGTCACGAAGTTAAAATCGCAAGAGATCGCCAGGACTTTTGCAGACTACGTCTCTCTTAATCTCTCAGCAAGCCCACTACCAGCATCATTTGCAGAGAACCAGTGGAGAAACACTGCCAAAATGACATCCAGAGTGCCACCAGTGATGTGCTGGGTTTCACTGGCCTACCACAATGAAACCCCTGGTTCGACGAAGAATGCAGGCTGGCGCATGCAGCAAAGAATGAGGCCTACCAATCAATGTTGCAGACTAGAACCATGCCTGCTGAGAGAGCAGCCTGGGAGCTCTACGGGCAAAAATGAAGGGAGGAACGCCGACTTCTCAGGAGGAAAAAGAGAGACCATGCGAAGCGGGCGGTCGAGTATATTGAGGACTGTAGTGGCAGGGGGATGCTGAAAATTTTTACCGAAGGGTGAAGCAATCTAGCCAGGGTTACAAGGCCAGAACGGAAGCATACCGAGATGAGAGTGGGAATATGGTAATAGACACACAGTCCGTGTTATGGATCTGGCAACAACACTTTTCTAGACTGCCAAACGACGAAGATGGCCAAAATTCCGCTGTTAGACAGAAAAATCCATTCAACCTGGACAATGATGGTCAAAATTTCCGTCCACCCGAGGTAAATGAAGTGCGGTAAGCGGTAGCTAATTTTAAAGCTTTAAAGGCTGCTGGTGCGGACGGCCTGCCAGTCTAGCTATTCAAAGCAGGGGGAGATGACTTGGCAGGGAGTATACACCAACTTAACAATTTGGTCGGATGAAACTATGCACGATGAATGGAATCTCGGAGTAGTGTGCCCATCCACAAGGAAGGAGATGCTCTGACCTGTGCCAACTACAGAGGTATAAGTCTCCTCAACGTCCCATACAAAATCTTGTCATCTGTACTGTGTGATTGCTTAAAACCGTTTGTCAACGATCTGATCGACCCCTATAAGTAAGATTTTAGAAACGGAAAACCAACGGTCCATCAAATGTTCACACTCCGACAGATTTTGGAAAGAAGCCAGGAGTTTCAAATCGATACACACCTCCTTTTCGATTCGATTTCAAAGTCGCATATGATAGCGTAGATAGAGAAGAACTATACAAAGCCATATCAAATCTCGGCATCCCTGCCAAACTAGTTCGCCTGTGCAGGATGACGATGGAGAAATCTCCCTCCTCCGTCAAATTTGGTAAGAATACCATCGAACCCTTTGATGTCGAGAAAGGTTTGAGGCAAGGCGACGCGTTATCATGCAACCTGTTTAACATCGTAATTGAAGCAATTGTACGCAACTCGCAAGTCAACAACAAAGGCACAATTTTTCAAAAGTCTGTTCAACTACTTGCTTATGCAGACGATATTGACTTCATTGGGAGAACGAAGCTAGCTATTACCGGCCCATTTGCAAGTATTGAATCGGATGCGGCGAAAATGGGTTTGACTGTTAATGAGGGCAAGCAGAAGTATATGCTATCATCGAGAAAGGAATCTCAACATCGTCGACTCGGGCAAAACTTCTCTATGGATAAGTACAACTTTGAGGTCGTCAAGGACTTTGTCTTCCTGGGGTCCACTATTACATCGCAAAATGACATCAGCGCAGAGATCAAACGAAGAATTGCACTATTCAACCGCTGTTTCTTTGGGCTAAGAAGGCATCTGAGTAGTAACGCCCTATCTCAAAAAACCAAGGAGACCTTGTATAAGAACCTAATCATCCCGGTCTTGCTGTATGGGGCAGAGAACCATGGACGCTGTCAAAAACGGATGAGAATCTTCTTATGTGCTTTGAAAGAAAAATTCTTCGGGTGATCTTTGATCCAGTCTGTATCGATCGAGTATGCAGGAGAAAATTTAACAGTGAGCTTTACGGGCATAACAGCAACGTTGACCTTGTCAAAAAGCTGAATGAAAATACAGCGGCTAAGATGGCTGGGACACGTCTAGCGTATGGATACCGACGCACCAGCCCGACGAGTCTTCGAATCTACCCCTGATGGTCTGCGCAGCAGAAGAAGACCCCACTTTAGGTGGCGCAACGGCCTAAACCAACTTAGAGTGCGCAACTGGAGGCAGCTAGCTAGGGACCGGTCTGGCTGTAGGGGCTTGTTGATTGAGGTCGTAGTCCACTCTGGACTGTGAGCGCCATCTAAAGTAAAGTGAAGTAAGTAAAATTGTTTTCATTGACTTCACTTTGAGACTTCGACTTCAAATTCTGCAATCACCATTAATTTGACATTGAAATGATGCAATTATTTTTCCGCCATTCATTTTTACTTTTCCATTTTTTGCATTCATTTGCATAGATTCTTGTGAATTAATTCTCAAAATGTTGCATTCAATTGATTGCTGTAAAATTAATGCAGGAAAAAATTATTACAATCATTTTAATCTCAACTTTAATCACTATTCAGTGATTGTAGAATTAGAAATTTTGTATGTGCCCTCCATTCCTGCCAACTGCCAACAACACGCACACAGGAATGGTTGAGAGTTGTAAGTAACTAGGCCCTGGTTCTCCTCGAGCTGTTGCGCGACCAAAGTTATTTATTTTTTGTTTTGCATACCAGAAAACCTATATAAATATCGATATACTAATAGCTTTGGTCTATCATCTCCTTTTTCTACCTCACCCTAACCATGATTTGGTAGCACCACCAAGCAATGCAGTTAAAAAGTACCTTTAACTAGCTCGAATCTTCATCTGTATTTTCCCAAAATCTTCGAATACCGAAACATCCTGTTACATACGTTACGTGTTTCCGAAGCCACTTCGAGATACGAAATTTGGTTTACAGTACAGAGAGGCTAGATTGATACTATTGTGCCGATACAAGCCACAACTATTGAGGCTCTCACAAGTCACAACTCACAACACGAGTTTAAATGAGAATGAACCCACATGCAACCGAGAAATCACGACTAGGAACATACTTGCGATTATTCAGTCACAACAAATAGAACGGATGAGTTTAAATGCGAGTGAACGCACATGACAATAAAAAATCCTACTGTCACTTTTTTTAATCGCTAAAAAATCGCAAGATCTTTCCAAGCTTAAAAGTAAAAAAAAAGTAATTTTTTTGGTTATGCCATTGTTGAAAGTTAAAGAGAATCAAATGATTTAAAGTAGTGCGACTAAAAATTCGTAGTCGCAATTAGAAAAGTCATGCACGTACTTCTAATTTTCAATCGCGAAGAATAAGAAACATGGTTTTAAATGTGAATGCACACAATATACAACATACAAATCGCAGCGACTTAAAAAAATTAAAGCAGTTCTATTTTTAAGCGTTATTTTTAAATCGCAAAATTAAATAGATCAAATGAAATTAAATAAATTCGAACGCACTTGCGAAATGTTGTATTTGTTTGCGATTATTTAATCGCGTGACAGATAACTGCATTAACATAGCTATTTTTTAATCGCAATGACAGAAAATCATTATGTCATTCCATACATTAATTAATTTAATTTAATAGTTCCACACAAAAACGTTTTTTTTTTCTTAAGTTCTTAAAACTGCGTACTTAATTAGTACGTCAATAACAGAAAAAAAAATGTGACAACCACGGTGGAGAAGTTGTTCATGCGTGAATAAATTAAATAGCTTTCAAAAAAATTGAAATGTCAAAAAAAACGTTTGCTGTTGGTAAGAACGTTTTACGAGTAAACTTTTTGCAAAAACCCCGGTTTATGTTTTGGTTTAAAAATCCTATAAAAATGTTTTGTTGCTGTTGCAAATTCAACTTAGTTGAATTGAATGTTTTCAATTTCATTTCGATCTTCTCTGTTTGCTATTGCTGTCAAATGTACAGCCAGGAAAAATTTATTGCTTCCGACTTCCGAGTGAAAACAGCTAGGTACATACATCTTGATTTGTTAATAGGTTAGTAGGATTCTTGTTTATCTTGTTTTATTTTTAGAACAACTTTTCTTCCCGCTTTGATTGTTTTAGTAATAAGAAGAAATTGTTTAATTAAGTTTGCTTACAATGAAAGTAAACTACTTGTGCCGACCTTGTTATTTTGTTTTATGTTTTAATGAACGTAACAGTCTTAACAACATATTTGATTGATTTGTCATTATTGTTTTAACACAGGATTATTGTGAGTCTTGTCATACATTCATAATGTATGTATATGATCGCTTAATTCTATTAAAAAAAAAAAGTCGCATTAAAAAAAACTTTAACCTACTTTTACACGCAAAATTATTATTATTATTTAGTTTGGTTGTATAAAAATATAGAACCCATTTAATTAGGTCATAAAATTCTTGTTTTTTTTGTTAAGAAAATCTTCCATTGATTTAATTTAACATTTTAGAACGGAATCGATATTATGTAAATGTGTCGTTCTCAGATCTTTTATTTCGATATCGTCAATTTTGTTTTGGTCTCAATATCAATATTTTGTGTTTATTTCGCATTTTTTCTTTTTCTCCTTGTCGATCGTTTCGTTGATTGAAATGACAATATTTTCATTTGCAAAGATTTATACGTCCAAAAAGTTAGCTCGCCAACATAGGCATAAATAATTAAAAAATTTATTAGAATTTTATGCTCTTTTTGTGCTATTTTTGTGTTGTTTTCGCGATTTTTGTGCTGTAATATATTTTTTTGTATGCAATGTTGTGCTACCTTAAATTTAAGCTAGCACAACTTTTACAATTATTTACCGATTTTAATAAGAGCGGTGTCATAATTTTGTGCTCTTTGTGTGTTATTTATCTGCATTTAAAAAAATTTGATTCTAAGATTTTTTTGTTTTTGTATGCAGCTCTGTGTCACCTTAAATTAAAGGTAGCACAACTTTGTCAATTACTAACAGATTTCAATGAAACCGGTTTCATAATATTGTGCTTTTTGTGTTTTATATATCTACATTAAAAAAAATAGTTTAAATATTTTTTTTGTATGCAATGTTGTTTCCCCTTAAGTTGAAACTAGCACCACTTTGTCAATTACTAACCGATTGCGCGCTCTGTTTTACCAGGCCTTTTAAAAGTGTTACAAAAACAATTTTGAAAATTTCCCATTACATATTTTGTGTAACATTCCTTATAAGCTCAGCATCGAGTTGAAATGAATTTGGTTCGACCGATCTCGCTCGGCGCGGCGAAGAGTTGGTTTTATAACTTTGATTTTGATTTAGGAGGCACAGATATATGCAAAGATAGGTATTTTCGCATGTCAAAAATTATAAATTATATTTTAATTAGTTTGGAAAGTATGTATGTTCACGTAGAGTACCTACCTATACCTATTTTGTGTTTTTAATTTTTATTCGAATAGCTAGGGTAGATTGGTGCCGTGAAATAAGAATAAGCGAAATAACGCCAAATTCAGAAATTTGGCCCTATTTCCACTTTGCAATAGTGAAATAAGACCAAATTCAACAGTTGGCCTTATTTCACTTTGCCAAACAGAAGTAAGACCAATTTGGCCTTATTGCGCTTAAAATTTGTGCTTGAGCGAACTTTTTTTTTATATTGGACAGGAATTCTGCTCTATGGTCGGTACTACTAAATATTTTGCCTTTCGTTATTTATCATGAAAACGTAGCTTCAACAATAATTTCAATTTCGGAGCGGTGTTTTTGAACAAAACTATTTATTTTCGATTTTAATATCAACTTCTTTGCCTTTTCAGTCATAAGCGTGACAATGAACTTTGAAAAATTGTCATGAATTTAAAAATTAGGTCCTAAAGTTATGTCCTTAAAGTCGCACGATTTTTTAATTTTCACCCCCAAATTGATCTTCCCTTGGGCAAAATTTTTTTCCAGTATGCTTCGCGTGATTTTTTTTAAATTTTAGCCCAACAAATTTATCTTTCGTATCCTTACGCAAATTTAAGGAAGAATTTAATTTATAACTTTCGCTTACCTATACAAAACTAGAGATTAATAAATTGTTTTTGATACGTAAGCTAAGCAATTCTATTTATACAGGGTGTCCTGTAAATAATGGATAACCTTGCAACTGGTTGTAGCAGGCCTTATGACCTTTCCAGAAAAAAATATAAAAATATTTTCCCAGTGGTTACTATGTTATGATGTTTTTTCCAAAAGTTGTTAACAAGTACTACTTTCCTCAAATACGTGAACGCTACGACCATGGATGAACAATTTTACTATTTTTTTGTATTTTTGTAATATTCTAGAATAACTGTTGTAATAGATGTGTGGTAAAATTTAATAGTAGTTATTGCATTTTTTTTATTAAATTTTTTAAAATATTTTTTTCAGTACAAACACTTATTTTCAAAAAAGTTTGACTACCTCTAATAAATTAAAATTGTATAAGAACATGGATGGCCAATTGCTTAAAAAAGTTGTCTATTTAATGCACTTTCCAAAATGGTACAACACATGCTTGTGTGTTAGCAAAATAATCAAGAATCATGTCAATCATCAAATAAAGCAGCTTTTAACGTTTTCGCAAAATGTCTATCAAAATGTTACAATAACCTCCAAATATGATTTGGACAAAGATTTTCTCTTTTGATGTTTAAGGGGATTCAGTGCAAGTATAAGACTCTATTTTAGGTATTGAAAGCCCCACCATTTTGCCACCATAAAAAAAAAAAACGATTTCTAAAAAGTTTTCCGTGGCAACTTAAATTTTATTAGTCTTAGAAAAAAAATTTGGTACATATCTGTAGCAAATTCAACACTCTTCAATTTATGTTGATATACTTTTTACCCTAAAGTTATAAATAAAAAAGTTAAAATCAAAATTTAAACATTGAAAAAATTCATATGTTTTTGATTATAACTTTTTTAATTTTAACTTTAGGGTAAAAAGTGTGTTAACATAAATTGAAGAGAATTGCATTTGCTACAAATTCAACATCTAAAATCGAATTTTATACTTGCACTGAACCCATTTACACATCAAAAGAGAAAACTTTTGTCCAGCCCAAATAGGGAGGTTATTGTAACATTTTAATAGACATTTTGGAAAAATGTTAAAAGCTGCTCTATTAGATGATTGACAAATTTTCTTGGTTATTTTGTTGATACACAAGCATGTGTTATACCATTTTGGAAAGTTCATTAAATAGACAACTTTTTTAAGTAACTGGCCATTCATATTTTATACAACTTTAATTTATTAGAAGTAGTCAAACTTTTTTGAAAATAAATGTTTGTACTGAAAAAAAATATTTTAAAAAATTTAATAAAAAAAATGCAATAACTACTTTTAAATTTTACCATTTATCTATTACAACAGTCATTCTAGAATATTACAAAAATAAAAAAATAGCAAACATTTTTCATTCATGGTCGTAGCGTTCACGTATTTGAGGAAAGTAGTACTTGTTAACAACTTTTGGAAAAAACATCATAACATAGTAACCACTGGGAAAATATTTTTTTTTATATTTTTTTCTGGAAAGGTCATAAGGCCTGCTATAACCAATTGCAAGGTTATCCATTATTTACAAGACACCCTGTATAAAGGCATTTATAGCGGAGAATCTTAAAGTTTTGCACTCACAATTTCCTTAAGGTAACTTCAAAAACTTCCATTTTGAACCAACAAATAGCACTGAACACTGGGGCAAGGGTGAGGGGACTTGCCCCCCTGACAAATCAAAATATCTTTCACTTAGTTTTGTCTGATGAATAACAAACCCTTAACTCTAGAAAATTATTCGAGATGTTGAAGTTTTATTTTATCAGTGTTCTTTTTCTCAACAAAATATCTACATAAAAATACATATTAGAAACTGAATTCTCAGCAATTTTTTTTTAAGAAAGTAAAATGCTTAATTTAGCACCTTAAAACTGGATTTCTGATCTAATACCGCAGTGCTCAGAAGTAATAATGTATCTACATTTTTGGCTGCTTTGAGTCAGGCCAGTTTTGATAATCTATGTACCTATTATTTTATTTATACAAAATAATAAGTTGAAAATGCTTGAGAAAAATGTCGTTTGTAAAAAGAACCTTGCTGTTTTTAAGAAAAATGCACGTATCTGCTTTTTTAAAGAAAAAGAGGTGTTACCACCATACTAGCACTTGAAGATCTGGCAAATTACCTTAGAAAGTAAATTACTTGCTAGTACAACATACATAGATATATGTCTCCAAATGCCAGAAATCTATGTAAATTAGGGAAGTCGTTAAAAAACGTTATCTCAGATGGACCTAAATTGGCTCTAAATGAAGAAAAAAATCCCTTTTTTTTCAGATTTGTGTATCCCTTATAGTCGCTGTAGGAGTAAATAAAATAGCCGTTCGCTATTTTTGCATACTAGAAAGTTAGCGTGAAAAAATTCAGAGTATGTAGGTGGGGCAATTTAATAAAATAATTACATAAAATAGAAAAAAAATACTTACTTAAATTATAATAAAACCAACGGCAACACTTACAGTAATGTTTTGTAGCATTTTGGAAAGCTGATTTAGGCCCATCCAAATATAAAAACTAAAAAAAAAACATATAACGACCATCCTCATGTAGATACGTTACCTTCTTAGCACGGCAATATCAGAATAAAAATCAAGTTTTTTTTATTTTTAATGAGTCTGCCCCCCTGATCGAAATCCTCCGTACGCCCTTGCTCTTTTACATTACTCTACACGGTTAAGCCAGTTTCTCTATTATATAATACTTTCGTAAAGTGAAAAAACGTCACATTTGGTCTTATTTCACAAATCGGTTTGGCGTTATTTACTTTAACCTGAGGCCACACGAGCCAGTACTGGCTAGCCAGTCGCAATACACTCACATTTTTTTACTAACACAAACAAACCTGATCAACTGGCTCGTCAACTGGCTTGCCTTTTTCGTAGCCTGTTGGGAAGCCAGTAGAGCAGCCAGTAACAGGGTTCGGTAGTACTATTTAGTAGCATATTTGGAAAAATATTACTAAAACTTAAGTTTACTCACATTTTCTTTCACAAAATATTAATAAAATAAAAATTGGGAGTCCATGCGCCCATTCCCTAAGAATTCAAAGTTTTATAAATCTGATAAGCGGTCTACAAAATCGCCGACGACAGTTTTTTGTTGTAGTTTACCATTGTGTATGTGTCGTATTTTGTATCGCTGCACAAGAAAAATAAAACAAGAGTTTTTACGATAAGTATCATTTTGTGATAAAAATAGGCTAAGGCCATTGTATATCCACTCTATAGTATTCTCATGAAACACGATTTTGTAGGTTGACATTTGGTCGATAGGTTCGCTGTGATCGCCTTACCGAGATCCCTTAACTAAAATTAGTATTACATTTGGACGTATAGATGGCCACGAGCTTTTTTTATTCATGAGAATACTATAGAATTCATATACAATGCTAAGGCGCTCCAAAACCAACGCGAAGCATTAGTAATGACCACGAAACTTTGGCTTTTGTTGTTTTATGCTATGTTGCATGGCTACAGTGCGAGTGTTCTTGGTGCATTTTTATCTCCACACAAAAAGAAGTAAAATGTTAAATACAACAACAATCCGGTATAGTTCTGTATTGTTGTTGTATTTAACATACTTCTTTTGTTGTAAACAAAGATAAGAATGTACTAAAAGACAAGGTTTTATACGGAATTTTACCAAATTGTTGTTGCTTTTAACATGCAACTTTCTGAAGTGAAGATAAAAATGCACTTACAAAGTACTACGTCTAATGACAGTTTGCAACATGGCAGGCTTGTTAAGTGAGCACAGAGTATTTAAAATGCCACTCCACACCTCACAGAAGACAGCATGAAGTGGTTCCATCTTCAGTCTTGAAAAAGTGGTAAATCATAGTAGTTAAATTTCTTTCCTTAAAATCGGAGTAGATTTACTCCATTTGGAGTAAGATCCGAACGCTGGCCAGTTGAGAAGCCAGTGTGGCATGCCGCCTACGTCACAGCATATACACGAATAGGAATTTGACAGTTAGTCTGTGTAGCCAACTGGCTAGCCAGTACTGGCTCGTGTGGCCTCAGGGTTATCAAAGTGAAATAGGGCCAAATGTTGAAATTTGGCCCTATTTCACTATTGCATAGTACAACTAGGCCAAATTTTCGAATTTGGCCTTATTTCACGGCACAGGGTAGATTCGATACTTTCTAAAACGTCTAAAAGACGTACTGTCATCTATTTCGTTATTCAATAACATAAAAGTCTAGCATTGAATAATAACACAAAAAGAGCACACATTTTTGACACGACTTTTATTAGAATAAGTTTATAATTGACAAAGTTGTGCTAACTTAAATATAAGGTGGCACAATTTTGCATTTAAAAAACAACTAAACATTAAAATTATTAAAATTAATTTTCTTAAACATACATAAATAACATAAAAAGAATACAGAGTTATGAAACCAGTTTTCATTGCAATCGGCTTAATTGACAAAGTAGTGCTAGTTTCAACTTAACGTGTTACAAAATTGCATACAAAAAAAACATTAACATTTTTTTAATGCAAATATTTTATAACACACAAAGAGCACAAAATTATGAAACCAGTTTCATTTAAATTGGTTAGTAATTGACAAAGTTGTGCCACCTTTAATTTAAGGTGACACAGAACTGCATACAAAAACAAAAAAAACTTAGAATCAATTTTTTTTAAATGCAGATAAATAACACACAAAGAGCACAAAATTATGACACCGCTCTTATTAAAATCGGTAAATAATTGTAAAAGTTGTGCTAGCTTAAATTTAAGGTAGCACAACATTGCATACAAAAAAATATATTACAGCACAAAAATCGCGAAAACAACACAAAAATAGCACAAAAAGAGCATAAAATTCTAATAAATTTTTTAATTATTTATGCCTATGTTGGCGAGCTAACTTTTTGGACGCAAGATTTATATCAAACAGGCGAGGAAGTAGGGGTTTTTAGGATGAGAAAACAAAAAGTGGCGAATAATAGTTTTGCGGAGCAGACAACAATGACGAAACTATCGAGAGCGGATAGACGAAGAAAGTAGGTACAAAACTAAAACCAAAAAATGGCAACCTGGAGAATCTAGTTTTTAGCGAGGACCTAGAAAGTTTTACATTTATGTCAACATGGGATAATCAAGAGCAGCTATCGAGATTCTCAAGAGCCTTTGCATCGAGAAGCAAAATAAAAATTTAAAGTAGTGTCTTAGCTGATATTTGACTCTGGGATTTTCTGATTAACAGTCCAATATATGTACGCTACTGGGCGAATTCGCAATACAACTTTGCAATGCTTGAAATAACCCACCTGGAAAAATGGCAAGTTTTTGTCAAGTTTAATCAAGGCCCAGGAAAGGCTATAATAGGGGAAATCTAGACAAAGAAAACTTGTCAAATACTTGTGGCATAAGGCCATGGAAAGGCTTTGGTAGGGGAAATCTAGACAAGGAAAACTTGTTGAATACTCGTGAGGCCCTCGCTAATAAAAACTTGTCGGATAAGTGTTGTTATCCCATCACGATTTGCAACGCGATTTATATCAAACAGCCAGGGAAATAGGGTTTTTTTTTAGGATGAGAAACAAAAAACAATTCCAAATAATAGTTTTCCCCAAGAGAGGAACAATTTGTGTCTCGGAGTAGACAGACAACAATGACAAAACGATCGAGAGTGGATAGACGAAGGCGGAGAAGACCAAGAAAGTAGGTACAAAACTAAAACAACTTCAGCGAAACAAATAAAAAAAATTAATTTAATGCCCATATACATATCGTCGGTTCAAAGGTAAAACTCACTTACATATTACACTTTTGAAGGAAATTTATTTGAAACATACTTTTTAAAGCTGAAAAGCCACGCTCCGAAAATTTTTAAATAAAATTCCCGGACATACCTTTCAATGTCCCTATAGTAACCGTGCAAAATGAGACTTTTTTGATTAAAATAAAATGCACGACTGTGTCGCACGTACTTGCTCTTATGGCCCTGGTTCTCCACGAGCTGTTGCGCCACAAAATTTATTTATTTATTTAGTTATGTGTTTCAAAAAAACAAAATTTGAAAAAAAATTGTCAACCCGTTTTTGAGATATCGAATTTTCAAAAAAAAAGTTTGAAACTTTTTTTAAAAATTCAAAAACTTTTTTTTTGAAAATTTTGATATGCAATATTATTTAATCTTATCTGAAATTTGTATATAAAAAAAATCATTTAAATCCGTTAAGCTGATAACGAGAAAGAGAAAACTCAAAATAAAAAAATACGTTCTATGACAGGTACTACAAATAGTTGCTATGTGTAAAATTTTATAATTTTTGATGGTAGATCGTACTAATTTTAGTATATGAAAAAAGTTTAATAAAAATCGTTGGAGTCGTTTTCAAGCAAAAAAATATTTTCCTTTGCGGTTTTTTCACTTTTGTATGGAAGGTACCGTTATTTTTTCATAAATGTAAAATTTTTTCTAATAATATTTTAGTACTAAAAAAGTCTTAAATATCGAGTTTCAAAAAAATCTATGATGCCGTTTTCGAAATACATACATATTTGATTTTCCAAAAAAAAAATTGAAATATTTTTAAAAAATCCAAAAAATATTTTTTCAAAAATATTGGTACACAAAACTATTAACATTTTTTGGAAGCTTCTGTATAAAAAAAAATAATTGAAATCGGTCATACCATTTTGAACAAAATCAAAAAATTAAAAAAATGGTTCCTTGGGAGGTACCATTAATAACCATTTTTGAAAAATGGTTTTCCATCCAAAGAAAGCCTTTACTAAAATAAATTTATTGAATTTTTTTTAAAAAAAGCTGTCGAGTCGTTTTTGAGAAAAATACGATTATGTAAATTTGCCAAAAAAAAATGTATGGCAGGTACCGTTATTTTTGGTTCTAAAAAACAAAATGAAAAAAACATGTCGGCAGAATCACCAAAAACCACTATGTACCAAGTTTGAAGAAAATCTATCGAGCCGTTTAGGCTGTAGACGAACAGACAGACAGACAGACAGAATTGTGCCACCCACTTTTTTGGTGTTCTCTATCATCGTAATATCATGTTTGATTGTTATGTCAAATTTTTTTTTCTGCACGAATACAAAACTTGCCTTATAGTACCTATAATCGCAAGGAAAAAATTAATTTAATGCCGATATACATATCGTCGGTTCAAAGGTAAAACTCACTAACATATTACACTTTTGAAGGAAAGTTATTTGAAACATACTTTTTAAAGCTGAAAAGTCACGCTCCGAAAATTTTTAAATAAAATTCCCGGACATACCTTTCAATGTCCCTATAGTAACCGTGCGAAATGAGACTTTTTGGGTTAAAAAAATGCATTTTATTCTCACTTTTTTGAACATTTTTTTCTGCACTTAGTGAGTTTTATATTTTTTAATGATGCCATCTTGTATAGTTGTTTCTTCTCTGTTGAAAGACTTAACTTCGATGATTGCTTAGGGCTAAATAGTTTCCAAAATTAAGCGATTCACTTTTGACAATTTTCCTGATCTTGATGACATTAACGCTTTTACGTTAAATAATTTGCAGACATTGAATTTTTCACCCATCAACAGATCCCTCTATGAAGTTTCTGCAGAATTTGACTTTGAAGTCGTTTCTGAATATGATTTGGTTTTGAACATATGTTCTATTAAATCGAACTCTGTTGGGGAAGATGGTATATCAATTTTTGGTATTTAAATGATATTACCACAAACCCTATCCATAGTTACCCGCATCATTAATTTTTGAATGACCACATCATCATTTCCTCAATGTTAGAAGCTAGCCGCAAAAAACCCCAACCTTCATCCTGTGCTGATTTCCGGCCTATAAGTATCTTGCCTTGCCTGTCAAAGATTTTTGAAAAAGTTTTATCAAACCAACACATCAGTTTTCATAATTTACTTTCATCGGTACACGTACAATCAATACTTTTCTTGATTGAATTCACAAAAGCCTTTGAAAGACTAAAAACTAAATCATGATATTCTTTACAAAAAGTTAAATGGTTTCAACAGTAGGTCGGTATATTTTATTCGAGATTATTTGTTTTTTTGCATTTCAAGAATAGGCTAATTCATAATTTTGAAGTCCTTTTTTTAAAAAAAATTCAGGAACCAAGCCTGCTAGCAACTTGTAGTAAGGCTCCAAATTTGCAGTTTTTTTGCATTTCAAGAATAGGCTAGGTCAGAATTTTGAAGTCCTTTTTTTGAAAAAAATTTCATACTGACCTGCTAACTTCACCGTGAAGTTAGCAGGTCAGTATGAAATTTTTTTTTTGGTTCGTGAGATACACGTATGACCTACTTGCTTCATATTGAAGTCAAACTTGGGAAATTTTTAAATTGAGGACTTCAAATTTTGAACATAGCCTATCGTTGAAATGCAAAAAAACTGCAAATTTGGAGCCTTATTGCAAGTTCCTAGCATGCTTGGTTCCTGAAATACACCACTAAATTACACCGTTATTTGGCGAACTGCAAAATCGGGAATAGAAATGCAAAAAAACTGCAAATTCCTGTCAAGGTCCCAATTGCGTGGGTGAAAATTGCCCTGCTAACTTCACAGACGTGTCAACTTGGCTCTCACTCAAAGCACAAACTTTGTGTTGCTTTCAATGATATGGTTAGGTACATATTTCATTTGTGAAGGTTTGTCTCTTCATATAATCAACTTGTCATGGGATGTATATTTGTACAGTTTCTTGATGCTAGATGCTGCACTTTTTTGCATAAAATTATCCAAATAAGCACCAAGCAAGAAGTATTAAAAAAAGTTGAATAAGTTGGGCTATTGGGATTTTCGGCAAATTTAACCAAAATATCATCTATTCTAATATATTAATATAAAATAAGTTGCCTTATGTTCGGACTCGAATTTTTCAATTTATTTTTATAAAGCTAGCTATCCTATTGAGAATGGTCTTTTTGTGAATTTTGGTCAAAATTTGGGGCAAACCGCAAAATGCATTTTGTAAAATTTCTAACAAATATTTTGGTAGGATCTTCTGAGGATGCCTACGAAGGTTTCTGTGATGTTTTGTCAAAATTCGGTAAAGCAGTAGCGTGGTTCTTTTTGATCCACTATTTATCAACATAACAAGTGCTTATCTGTAGTTTTATTAAATTATTTTCCGTTTATCAATTTAAACTGATTTAATTAAATTGTTATAAGTTTGTAATCTGCGGACATTAAACTTAGGTCGATTCATTAGTAGTTGTAAGACTGAAGTGGTCGGAAGCAAACAAGCAAATAAATACACAGAAAATAAGGGCCCTAAACAGGATCAATTTTCATTGACAATATTATTGAAGACATTTTCTGCCAAAAAAAAGTTGATGGACAGTTTCTACCACATCACAATGAATATCGACAATAGTTTAACGTAAAATTTTATGAATTGGCTACAAGGGTGCTGCATTGGGTGTATCAGCTAGGTTTCTATAAAGGTTGCTATCTCCAAAATTTATAAAATTGAGTTACCTAGTTCTTGCAATCAGGTGACGATATGACAAAAACACAAATATTTTATACCCATCATACAGTAGTAAGAAAAATTTTAAGTATGTATATATACATACAGTGGCGTGCACGTAATTAGAAACGATTCCAAAACTACTTTTCTTCCTTCCGTACCTTCTTTGTTTCTGCAGTAAACCTCTTCATTTTTATTTTGTGCTGAAGTGTTGTTCCAACTAAACGGTAAATCAAAATGAATTTACGTAGTGTTTTTAATTAAATACATAAATTGTTTAAATGGACAAATGTCGATCGTGCACATAACTAGAAACGGGTCATAAATTATTAGTCCAGTAAATAGAGGTAAAAATAGGGGGGTTACCCTACAAAAGGTCGGGTAGTTCTGAATTTTTGATATGTTATATGGTATGGTTAGTAGATGAAAATTCCAAAATTCCCTCCGCCCCCTTCAAAATCCTGGAAAAACTACAAAAAAACGGCATTTTTCTCAGTTTTTTGCTTATAACTTCTTTTCGGTATATTTGTACGGAAAAAAGTATAAAGAACATTTGTAGACAATAAAATTTCCTACAAATATGACCTAGAAAATATTTTTATACAACCACTACAATCAGCGCTATGGAGCTCCCAAAAAAGGCTAAAATTTCGTATTTTGTAAGATTTTCAGTTTATTCCCTCTTTACAGCACAATAACTCCTTAACCGTCAAGTTTAGGACAAAATTTGTCATAATCAATCTTGTAGATAATTTATTTGGCTACCAATTTTATGTAACTGCAGTCGCCTCTAAGTCGAACTCCCCCTTAGTCGAATTTCCCTCTAACAAGAATTTTTTCACCATATTTGTCGTATACTCCTGTCGAATTTCCAAACTTATGTATTTTTCTCTGAATCGAATGTTTGCAAAACTCTCTCTAACTCGAAGATTTCGACTAAGAGAGAGTCGACTGTATTTTCATTTTGTGACTAATACAATGTGGAATACTGTGAGTTTTGAGAAAGTGTTTTTTATTCAAACGTTTTTAAGAACTCACTTTCTTTTCTGTCTGTTTTATACTGTACTCTAGTGTACTGGAATCCCGTAGAAATTTTATTACCGATTTGTCTAACCACCTTAATCGATTGAAGTATACATAGGAGAATCAGAAAACTTGGATAGACATCACGATATTCTGAGCCCGGTGTTTTAGTCGCTATTTTTTGGAGGTAGTGCCCAAAATTCCATTAAAAACTAAGCCACATAGGTACTGGTTTTGATGAAATTTATAGACATGATAATTGACGAGATGAAAAACCAATACAATTAACTTCCACCCACTGCCGCTCCCACTTTTTTAAAACATAATATTTTCGGAAAAAATTATAAAAATTCGGGTGTTGTTCAGATGACCCATGAAGGGCCGAAACCACAAAGTGCTCTGGTGATGGCTTACCCTCTGATCCAGAGTTTTGATCGTCCTTATTGCCTTCAACTTGGGATTCAGAAACTCAAATGGCTGGAGCATTGTTTCCCATTCGCACAATCTAGTTTAGCCAAGTCGACGTATTTTCATTTTTTGGACTACATTGTCTTTGAACAGCTCATTGAGCTCACGTTTGTGCCTTCTCCTCCAAAAATCCGTCAAATAATACGAGTATTACTTGCGAAAGAGCCCAGTATCAGTTTTCATTACTGATTTTCATCTTACCGAGAGTAGGAGTGTCTTGAGCGTAAGAAGAGTGTTGAACCTTTTCTGACAAACATAGATTAGAAGCAGTGGTTTCCAAAAGCATTTTTTCGTCTCGACTTGAAGTTCATTGGTCATTTTCAGAATTTTTGATCTTTTACTGGCATTCATTTTAATGTCCTTCATCATAACTACCTACAATTTGTATTCCAATGAGTAGGATGGAAGACAAGACTTGCTCCGTATACAAACAACGTGGACAAAATTTGCATAAATTTACCAAATGTATTAGGTTAGGTTAGGTTAGATAGAGCTGGATGTCAGTGATCAATACTGACACTTAGACCAAAGTTGTCCCGTTGTGATACCACATGTATCTTGAAAAATCTTCCTCACTCGTGAAACCATTTAGAGCTCCTGACGAAGCGTGCAAGACTGTAAATGTCTTTGCTTGCCAGAACACTAGACTCGTTATAGTAGTAACCTCCTAAGTGGAGCCTACGTCTGTGTAAAAGAGCAGGGCAATTACAGAGAAGGTGAGGAATCGATTCTTCCTTCTCCTCGTCCATACAGCTTCTGTAAAAATCATTTAAAAGTACGCCAAGCCGCGTTGCGTGCCTACCTTTTAAACAGTGCCCCGTTATGACACCTACAATAGAGCTTATGTGCACTCTGCTTAGTAATTTTAAACACTTGGAGCGCTTTAAGTCAAGGCTTGGCTAAATTTGTTTTGTCGCCAAACAAGTAGTAATGTTGGCCCACCCAATGTTTGTTCTCTCCAAGGCTTCTTGCTTCAGCAAAAGTTTACACGTAGCGATGGGCATACCAATTATTTAGCTTTTCATGTAAAATGGGTAGTAAAAGTAGTGTTCCACTTCTAGCGAGCTCATCAGCTTTACATTTACCTGGAATGTCACTATGACCCGGCACCCAACAGAGGTTAATATTAAACTGTTGCGCCATCTCCAACAGAAATGATCGACAGTTAAGGGCTGTTAGAGTTTGAAGAGACAGAGTCCAGGGATTTAATAGCAGCTTGGCTATCAGAGAAGGTTGATATCACGTTTTCTTTGTGCCAAGATAGTTCTTTTATCGCTAGAAGTTCGGCCTGGAATACTCTACAGTGATTAGAAGACGGAATGAGAGACTTAAATCAGAGTACACATCTCCACCAACCCCATTGTCGGTCTTCGATCCGTCGGTGTAGAAATGAATTATTTGATCTAAGAATTCCACATCCTCCCAGGTGGATCTGGAAAGGTATGGTTACTTCAAAGTTTTTATCGAAATCCAGCAGTGGGATTGTGTAGTCAGTGTAAACCAATTGTATTGGTCACAAAATGAAAATATAGTCGACTCCCTCTAAACTGAATTCTCACGGGATATCAAAATTATTTCAAGTTAAAGTGTTTTGCAAAAGGTTAATTTAGAGAGAAATAAATAAGTTTGGAAATTTGAGAGGAGTATACAACCAACATGGTGAAAAAATTCTTGTTAGAGGGAAATTCGACTTAGGGGGAGTTCGACTTAGAGGACGTAGACTGTAGGTACATAAAATTGGTAGCCAATTAAATTATCTACAAGATTGATTATGACAAATTTTGTCCTAAGCTTGACGGTTAAGGAGTTGTTGTGCTGTAAAGAGAGAATAAACTGAAAATCTTACAAAATACGAAATTTTAGCCGTTTTTGAGAGCTCCATAGAGCTGATTGTAGTGGTTGTACAAAAATACTATCATATTTGTGGGAAATTTTACTGTCTACAAATGTTCTATATACTTTTTTCCGTAAAAATATACCGGAAAGAAGTTATAAGCAAAAATCTGAAAAAAGTGCCAATTTTTGTAGTTTTTCCAGGATTTTGAAGGGGGCGGAGGGGGCGTGGTTGTGGAATTTTGGAATTTTCATCTACTAACCATACCATATAACATATCAAAAATTTAGAACTACCCGACCTTTTGTAGGGTAAAACCTCTCTATTTACTGGACTATATGCTTGTTTTCAAAATTCATGCGACTTAAAAGGTTGAAGGGAAAAGTTTTTAGATCTACGTATTCAAAATATTGACAATAGGATGTTGCCGGAGTTTTTCATACTGAGAAAAATTAATCCTACGATGCTTAAGTTCGGTGCCTGATTGTCAATCGTCATGCAGATGGGAAATCATACGGCGAAATATCTGAAATATAAAAATGCTCTTAAACGATGGTATTTAATGCTTTTCAATGTTTTAAGAGTGCTCCGGACTGAAATGGTGATTTCATGAAAAAGATTGTGAAGCGTGAACTTGTCCGATCGAAACGATTAAGGTGTCTATGGATAGATAAACTTGTTTTCTATGACATCATTGGAAAAAGTTTTTAATTTTGTGTTCTTGCTTTTGGTAAAAGCCTCTAAGAAAACGAGAAAATGGCTGTTTTTCAAAGCTTACACTATAGCATTTTTTGCAAAACAATGCTTAATAACATAAAATTCCATATTTTTATTATGCCACTATTGGAGAAAATTTTTAATTTTGCACCTAATAAAAATTTTAATAATACAAAATAAAATGCTTGTAAATTTTGAAAAAAACACATTTTTGACAGTCAATTTTGTATACCTAAAGGTATTTTTTTGACAATTTTGTTTGCAGTGGATATAAATTCAATTTATTTTTCACAATTTTCATTAATTCATCATAATTGTATTCATGTAATTGTATCATCTGATATTGAAATTTTTAATTCTTAAAAGGCACTTTTTGACAGAAAATTTATGTAAATTTGGAAGTTAAAATCCGTTACTTTTACAAAATGTTTTTTTTAGTACAATGATACGCCTACTAGTGACCAATTAGTTAAAATAAAAAGTTTTATAAAACAAAGTATCTGATGAAAGTGAAAAAAAAACGGTCTTATATTCGCAAAAAAAAAAGTTAGCACTCTTAAGAACAATTTAATTTTAGAAAATGTGCCACACAGGCCAAAAGCCAGGTCAAGTTCTCAACGATAATATTGGCGATTTGTTCGGCAAAGCGAACAAAAATTTGCGAGAGAAATTAGAGCAGCATTTTTTGGCAAAATAGATAGTTGACCATCTCCTGATTATGTTAAAAAAAGATTGCGTGAGGCAAGCATCTTTGGACGCAAACTAAAGAAGAAGCCATTTACTGACTGCATGACGATTGACAATAAGGCGCCGAGTTTTAGCATCGCAGGATTAATTTGTCTCAGTATGGAAAACTCCGGAAACAAACCATTTTCAATATTTTGAATGCGTAGATCTTAAAACTTTTACCTACAATCTTTTAAGCCGCTTGAATTTTGAAAACAAGCATAGCTTATGACCCGTTTCTAATTATGCGCACGATCGACTTTTGTCCATTTAGACAATTTATGGGTTTAATTAAACATGACGGGACCCTACGTAAATTTATTTTGATTCATCGTTTATGCTACATTTCCACCTAACGCTAATCAGAGATTTAGTAAGATTAACCGCAAATATCCTTTAAATCTCGAAGATTTACCATACAAATTTATTTCGTAAATCTTGAAGATTAGAAATTAATCTTGTTAAATCTTCCTAGGACAAATACTTTTACAAATCGAACTAACCTATTCCTGTATGGCGCTGAAGAATTCATTTATGGCTGAATTCAGTTCTTCACAGAGAAAATATTCCATCTCACTTCCTCTTTATGAGAAAAAATGAAACACCATTTGCATTTTAAAAGGGGTTGTGAAAGTAAATCTTTTTTAAATCTTTTTGTGCGGTGGAAACACCAAATAGATTTATTAAATCTAAACTTAGATAATCCTTTGGTGGAAACATAGCATTAGTTGGAACAACACCTAGTCACGACAAATAAAAATGGAGAGGTTTACTGCTGAAACACAGAAGATTCGGAAGGAAGAAAAGTAGCTTTGGAATCGTTTCTAATTACGTACACGCCACTGTATGTACATACTAGAGAAATCGATAGTTACCCTTGCTACCGAAATCTGGCTGTTTCCAGGATTTTTAAAACGATCAAGACAGGTAGCGGCTTTGTAATAATGTAATACATTCAATAGTATTGACTGGACCACCCATTCCTTTTCAACGAAATCCTGTGATTCCAACTGATTTATCATTTCTTTCAAAAAAATTCGGTATCTAAAAATATATTTTTTTTTTTCAAATCAAATACGTTTGGCAAGACAAATGTTGCTTCGCTTTCTCTTTTTTTTAACTAATAACTGAAACAAGTTTAAGAATGATAAGCTTTGAAGCACTTCAACTGAAAGAAAAGCATTGATTTAAAATGTGGTGGGACTATGAAAGGTTTATGTGGTATGCTGATAAACGGAATTCTATTCAAGGCTCTCATGTCTCATCGCGTAAAAAGACACCGACGACGTGGATGTTTAGAAGATTCAATCAAAGCTAGCTAGCAAGCTATTCCCCACGATAAATATATTCATTATATTTTCGTAGAAATTTATTGGCATATTTATTTCAAAAAAAAAACAGTCACTTTAAATTTTTATTTAAAAATAAACTTTAATAATGCAGAATTTTTATTTCCCTATTTGTTTCATATTAGCATTTTTTGTTTTCAATACAAAAGGTCAGTAGGTATTTATTTATTATAAACAAAAATCACGTTTTGCCTGAACCTTGTAATGTCTGATATCGCTTAATTTCTAACTAGTTATTATTATCATATTGCATACATACCTCAATTGAAAAAATGTACATATATGTAGCTATTTCGAATAGCAATGACAAATTCTTGATTTGGAAATCTATTTTTTTTTTTTTTTTTGCAACATGACTCAGAAACATAGAAACTTAAATTTCAAAGCAGTTTTGTTTTTAGCATTGAACTTATAACTTATGATTAGGCAATGCAAATAAGCCTTTACTTTTTTTAAGAAGTTTTTTTTTTATAATACAAACTATTCTATATACTCATATACCACTGAAAAAAATCAGCCAAGTAAAAGACTTAGGGCCAATTTGTTCACTGTGGGTTAAATTTATAATATGACAGGTTCTCATAACATGGCGATTGCAAACCAAAATTGACTGATTGGCGATTTTGATGATGATTAATAACTCAAACTATAGATCCACTATTTAAAATTAAAGTCCATGTACACATTCGATGATTTAACAGTCGCAATAATCATTGTTCACATTCATTACACATTCGATGATTTGACAGAGGCAATAATCATTGATTAAAGATGATTGACTGTGAAAAAATTAGCCCTTGGCCTTATTTATTTGGACTTGTTGAATTATTGATTCAAAATTGCTTTTAGTGACTTTTTGTTCACAAAAATTGGCATTTCGTCCTGGCGATCTCCGATGAAGCGCTGCTTTCAATTTCTGCGCATTTTTGTTTTGATGCTTCAGCATCTAAAATTAAACACACAATTGTAAATGTGTTCGATTCAATTCCCCCTTTAGTTACGCACACCAAGTTGGTTTAGGTTGTTTTCCAGTTGGCGTAGTACATCATGGGTGGATTTAAAGATTCCCATGCTGGTGCGTAGCAGTCCATACGCTCTACATATCCCAGCCAACTCAGCCGCTGTATTTGAGCTTTTTTAACAATGCACGAGTATTGCCTTTAGAGTTCGTCGTATATCCGATCAGATTTCTAACAGACACGGTTGTAAGCGATCACGACCCATATTCGTCAAAATTATTAATGTGACGTTTAGGAGACTTTTCTCACTGTAGATGGCACAGCTCAGAGTATCTCCATTTCTGTTGACGGACATTGATGCACTTGATGCTGGTTTTTTGCGATAGGAGCTTCGAGATGTCTTTTTGTTTGTTCGCAGGCGTCATGGATATTCGCATCTATACCTAAGGTACTACCAAGTAGTGATCTGAGACTGTATTGACTCCTAGAACGTTCAGACTTGCAGGATACTAGAAATGCTTGGCTTCAATCACAATATGATCAATTTGTTTAGAGGTTCGTTGATCTAGAAGGCAAAAAGTTCTCTTGAGTATATTGAGGGGAGTCGAGTGCTTATTATGACGACAACTCATTCCACCACAGTCCATCAACCTGAGTCTACTACCAGAAGTGTTGTCGTGCAGTCTTTGCCCACCGACCAAAGATACTCTCCTTTCCTTTTCGATTGGATTGGAATTCGCCAAGAAAAATCTCGACTTCGTATTTCAGGCACTTATAATAATATTTTCTCAAGAAAACCGTAGAATGCTTCCGTTGTTGAGTCTGACTTTGATGCTGATTGTGACCAAGATCTCTTGCGTTAGTCTTCTTCTTATAACAAAATCTAAACCAAAAAATCGGTGACTCTTGCAGCACTCGCCAAAGTAAATGTCACAGGACTGAATTTTTCGTAAAAATTCAAATCATTCATACCTGTGCTAGTTGTTCTTTAGGAGCCGAAAATACGTGTTCAAAGATCACATTGATCTAGCAGTTGACGCTCTGGTGCATCAGCAGGTGCTTGAACTTTGGCGAAAAAAAAACGGTTTATTTAACACTCTAGTAC
This sequence comes from Dasysyrphus tricinctus, assembly GCA_963921185.1. Lineage (NCBI taxonomy): Eukaryota > Metazoa > Arthropoda > Insecta > Diptera > Syrphidae > Dasysyrphus > Dasysyrphus tricinctus. Next base: position 247,842,487 of record OY992530.1, read on the forward strand.
ATCAGCAGGTACTTAACTCATAAACACTAGTATTTCAGTAGGTACTACGTCCCTGATGGCACTCAAAACAGCAGGATACCTCTATGGCTTAACGACCATACATAAATGAAGAACATGCAATAAACTTTTTAACGATTTATGACACATTGATGTTCATAAGGAAGACAAGCACCAAATGCAGAATTACATCATTACTTTATTTTGAAGCCAAAACATCTCACTGACCCCAGATTTAGAGCTTAAAACGGCCATAAAATGAAATAATATACTCGCAATAACCTTTTCATATTCAACAATTACTACGTTTTCATGCAGTGGTTGAACCTAGGTTCAACCTCTTGAAAACGCGGACAGACAAAAATCCAACTTTTAAACTCGACTCCACTCGACCAGTCCAGTTGAGTCGAAATCTTGCATGAAAACCTGGGTTGAAATGACATTACATACTACTCGCTCTTATTTTTGTGCATGTATGTGAATTCATATATTCATAATGTTGTAATAGCTTAACGCAGCACTTTAAATAATTTTTTTTTCGACACTCGCCATTTCTTTTTCACAAATATTTTTCTTCTACTTATACCTTCTTCACTACTACCAACAAAGATTTTGTCATTTCAACTAAACTTCAACAACTGGACGATCCAACCACAGTGCATGTATACCTAGGTCGAAAATTCAACTCGACCAAAACTCGACCATCCAACCATACATGAAAACGTAGTAAATGTATGTATGACACATTCATGTTGAGTAGTTGCACCAATTTGCGCATTACCCTTTCTAGAATGAATCATTTATTCACTTCATCGAAAAGTTAAAATTAAATAATTTTTGTATTTACTCTTGAAAGTATTCACAGGTTGCACATTACTAAACTGTGAGTTTTCAAATATCACCAAATTATAAATGAAGTTCAAAAATTTATTAAAAAATACTCCCCCCTCTTATGCAATTTTTAAATCTTAACCTTCTCTCAGCACACTTTTTGTCAAAACCGTAAAGAAAACTTTCCTTCAAATACAGTTTCTATTCAACACTTCAAAATTAATTATTCATCAATATTTTTCAAAACAACAAAGCCTTATTCAATCAAATGATTCAATTGAAATTAAACCTGCCTATTCGAACCTGAAATTAAATTGAAATCGAGTACAATATACCTTCAGGGTCAAACGAGTAACTTAATTAAAACTTTCTTAAATCATTTGATACATACATATACGTAGGTACATACGTCATTCTCTCTAAATTACTCCCCAGAAGGATAGATACCAAAAATAAAAAAAACACCGCTAAACGAAAAGCAAGTAATCTCAAAATGCGGTCAATTTCGTGGAATCACCGACGACAGCATAAGCGTTGAGATCAAATCAAAACAAAACATAGAAATCCGGTTTTGCACATCTCGATCTGAAGTCTAAGTTCAGCATCGGTGATAAATAAACATATGGACACTGGAAATGAACCGCACGTTCCAGCTTAAAAAAAATAAAAGAACACAAAATCTGTTTTTGATGGGGGCAGGGCCGTACTTTGTTTACCTTATACCCTAGAAGCAATACAAATAAAATTCGTGGCAAGTCAATACACGACTTTTAGTTATTGTTAGTTTATTAGAAACTATCCCAACTTTAGTTGCAAAATAAAATTGAAAACAGGCTTATAGAAGAAAATGCTGTTAAGCTGGGCATTCCTCACAATACTCCCTGTCGTAGTTGTGAGAGAGTTCATTCGAACTGAAGATCAAAGACTTGATCTCTTTTCTCAACGATACGAAATGGATCTTATGACGAGCTTCAGCATCTTCTGTATCACATTTCCGTCAAATTTTTAGGATCAAGAGCAGGCGGACTACGAGTTTTTGAAGGAAACTCATGGTGAGAATATTAACAGCCTTTTTGGACATAAATCACCAACTCAAGAAAAAAAATGTCACCAACAATTTTCACTCTACAACAGAACAGGACAAAGTAGATGCATTCGCTGTCCACTTTAAAAGACAATCATACATATCTGCTGATCCAGCCGCATCCACCTAAGCACAACAGAAGAGATAGTTAATATGAATCAGAAACTACAAACCAAAGAAATCAGCTGTACCAGATCGGATATACAACTTCGTCCTAAATAGACTTCCAACTACATTAATGACCTTCTAAACCATGACCTTCAACAACTGTGTCAATAACTATGTTAACAACTGTGTCAACAACTGTGTCAACAACTTTGTCAACAACTGTGTCAAAAGCTGTGTGAACAACAGTGTCAATAACTTTGTCAACAACAACTGTTTCAACAACTAATATCCTCAACCACTTGAATAAGCTCTTGGAAGTGCTGATAATAAAAGGAAGCTCGAGAAACAACAACTTGAAGAAGCTCTTGGAAGAGCTGATAATAAAAGGAAGCTCCAGAAGTTCTGCAGCGAAAACAACATCATCCCAGGCATCCAGTTTGGGGTAACCACTCTACACTGTATCAGCTCCTGAAGTCTTATCACGACATCACCATAGCTTTTAACAGCCATCGAGTTAGCGTCAAATGCTTCACGAATGTCGAGAAAGTATTCCACATAAATTGAAGCCCTTATCCACAAACTTCATTTATTATGTTTTCCCCAGCACTAATTCGGAATCATTTGCAACGAGCCGTGAGTCTTTAAAAAAAATCCAATTTACCTTCTATCACTTACATTTATACATCCGCTGATGAAGTGAACTGAGTTAGCCAGCAGAAAAAAACTTTAATATCCAAGCATTTCCTAAGATCCGACATTAGCTACAACACAAAATTTTGGTTAAACATTAAGCCAAGGACACTGGACAAGTACATTTTGTTATCTGCAAAGAAGCAGGTTAGAAACATAGCCAACCACCCTAATCAACACTTCATTGCTTTATCTAAAAGTGCTCACTTTGAACCAAAGCTTTGCATGCAGCTTGCGTCTTTTTTGCTTAACAGTAAGTGCGACCATGTCAGCGAATATTGTCTACATCCGGATACGCTTTTTTATCTGGATTGAGACAAGACACAACGACTGTCCGGAAGACAAAAAGTACATCAGTAATGGACTTCACAAAGGTCGTTCGATAAAGCATGCGACTACATACAGCTTCCTTCAATCAGTATCATCGGTTCGATGATGCGGTTGCAACAAAACAAAACAAACAAATGCTGCAGTTTAATCCATTCTCCTTTGCTACTCCATCTGGCATCAAGGATTTATTTACATTCTATCTGGCTAAACTTTTAAATAGCTGACATTTGTATATATTTTTCTCTATCTGCTCTGATAACAGTATCCAATGGAAATAGTAATAAAAAAAAGGAGAAGTGTGCCGGTTTGATGCAAACAAAACTGGATACCATATAGAATGTTCCATACAACAAACATAGAAAAAGAGTTCTGCTTTATTTTTTATTACCTTGTTAACTGGGTTAAAGTTGGAACATATTATTTTTTTTTCCAAAATGTAGGTCTACCAAAGAATTACCTTTTGTTTAAAAGACGATAGCAGCAACGACGACGACGACAACGACGAGGAAAACAATTGACTTTTATTATTTATTTAAGACAAAATAAGTAAAATGGAAGAATTACACGATCTAAAGAGAAGTGCTATTCATGAGCGTTGCAGTGTTGGTTTGACAATGTAAAGTAAACGTTTTGAATTACAAATGAATTTCCAGGCGAAACTTGTATTACGAAAAAAATAATTGAATGTCTCTCTCTCTCTCTCTCTGGCTGTGTGATGTCAATTTGAAATACAAAAACACTTTTGCTTTCTATGAAACGAAAACACACACCTTTTTATGCAATTTAAATCAATAGAAACGATTTATGCAGGTGTAATGATGTCTGGTGTAGTTTTATAATGCAATGAAGAGTCGCACATGTTTATCCAAATCGGCCGTTTCTTCCATTGCTATTATTGGATACACAGAGCAATAATTGAATAAAATTATTTTTTTTTGGCAACGTTAATATATTTAAATATTTTTGTTTGTTTCAAAAATTGTCTTTCGTAAATTTAATTAGGCACTTTGTATTCAGTTTATTAAAATTTTTGATGAGAACAAATATATTCAATCTCTAATGATACCTGCATGATTTTCTGAAGACAAAACACAGACATCCCTTGTATGGTAAGATTAGTTTGTTAACTTTTGAGAAGATCTTTAATTCTTTGATTGTTATTGAAACTCAGTTGCATGAATGACTTCCGGAGATATTGAATTATTTAAATTAACAATTGAACCCACACAAACTGCACTTAATGGCTAGTATAGCTTACTAATTTTTAACCTACTTTGTATACAGTTCGAAATGAAGGCAGAAAATCTCTATACTTTTGTCATATAGGGTCATTCAACAAGAGGTTTCATTTTAAATTCCGCGGCGGCAATCTTCTAACATTCAACTGTTATTGCGATGAGATTATTAATTATGTATTGATAAGGTGCAGGGAAGGAATGGAAAAGATTATGATTTTTACAACTGTCGCATCTAGGGCTCCGAAAACCTAACAGAAACAGTGAAGCTCTTCATCCACAACGAGTTAGGTACAGTATGGTTTAATTTAGCGCAATAACAATTATTTGCATGCGCTTGTTAATTCGCTAGCGTAGCTCCCGTCAAAGTTAAGGTAGCGTAGACGATGCCCACGGTCCAAGAGCGCCAACGAGAAAAGTCAAATAAATCAAATATATACCTACTATCCAAACTATTAGACCGAGAGCATACAGCAAATTTTGGGTGTGGAAGGATAGGAACAAAATATAAAAAGTCTTGCAGTCCATAACTGGGGCTTTGGTGATTAAATTTATGTATGTGCTTGTATTCGCTTGCTTATTTCTACTAACCACTAACACATGCACTCATGATGAGCCTCTGATTGAAGTAGTGCTTAAGACGTCAAAGCACAGTTCCCGATAAAAATTCAGCTTTGTCGGAATTTTTCCATTTTTTCGTCTAATTTCTTGGGCTGTGATTGGACTTCAATTCATTAATTTGTTTGCTATGTAATTATATTTTAAATAAATTGTTCTAAGTTGTGAAACAAAAGTTTGTGTTTCTTTTTTACCTCAGAGCACAGATAATCGACTAAGGACAAATAAGGTACATATAAATACTCAATTTTATTAGTTCATAATTTTCTGAACATATTTGAAGAGACAAAACAAAAATAGCGGATGAGTCTGACAGTGACAGCTAAGTGCTCAAGTGTATATCAAAAATATCGAAACCAAAATCAGAAGGCTCAGAACACACTCGGTTTAGAGGATGTTCAGAGCATGCTCGACATGCTCAAGCTCTGTTCAACTTTACTGAAGGAAAAATTCCGAGTCTTCTTGTGTTCAATGTTGAGCTCTCTTTTCTCAACCCACTTGTTATTGTACTTTCAAACTAACCAAACAATGGAGGATTAATCACAATTAATAATTTGTAACGAACTAAACTTTTTTTTATTGTTCCGCATTTCACCCTCTCAGTTCTTAAATCGAGTTATTTTCTTTCACATGGGTTGGGGAGAAAAGGCGTGAATGCAGTTTACATTTCAGAATTTAAAAAACAACGTTAGTATGAACTACAGTACCTTAAACGTTTTGGTAGGCCTTTTAGAAAACTGATTTGTGGACATTTTGAGGTTTTTTTAACTGTAGATGGATAGGCAGCATGACAACACTATTTTCATTTTAAATTTATCTTACAGTTGTACAATTGGTATTTTCTTCTTTTATTTTAGTTTCATTTAAGTATCCGGTTGCGCCATCTTTTATGTCGGTATGTGACTGGTTGGCCGTATTCCAAGTGACGACGCCGACGCGTAGACAGACCGGCAATATTCGTTGTGTATCGTAGCTCAGTTAAATTTATAACCAATAACTCTTTCGATCTTTAATAAATAGAAGCTCCGTATTTAAATAAAACAACAGATTTTTTAAGATTAAGTTCAATACATCGAACGCGGAGTCTCAAATACTCATGCAGTTCGATACGCTTAGAGTCAATTGCACTTTACACGGAAACAACGCTCAAAATGCGCACCAAGGTGGTTCCACTGGTTCTCGTTTCTCGGCGCTTGTTGGTCACGATATTTTCGACGGTATGTAACGCCTTTTTCCGAAGCAGAGCGTCAATATTTGCGGGCGTTCTTGCGTTGTGAAGCAATTCATGGATCAAATTGTAATGAATTAACGTTTTAAAAACATGTCTAGGTATTGTTATTGAATAGGTGTGTCTCACCAAACTAAATCTCTAAGGGCTAAGGGATTATGTAAGTTAAGACAGTAAATCTCACTTGAGCAGAACCGAATGTTGATAAAAATGAAAATAAATTGATACATCAGAACTCATGTTATGAGCTTCTTACTGCAAAACCTATCGACTTTTTTAAAAGATTTTCAACTTGGATTCTTTGCAATCGATCAAACTTTATGATTTTCATTCAAGTTTTTAATTTGTCTGTTAGTTGCAAGTTACGTATAACATACATAGATATCGTTAAAGGTCATCATTGAAAATTTTATGTTAATTTTGAGCAAAATCATTGATTATTTTGATGCCAAAATTAAAGCTAATGACCCAATTATAATTTCTAGTCAAACAAAAATTCACTTGGACTCAACCTTTCACTTAAAATGACTATTAATATTTGAATAATCATTGGTAAAGTAGTTCAATCATTGAAATGATAAAAGTCATTTAATGTGGAAGGTTAGGCCTAAATAAAATTTGTTCTCCTATAGATAATAATTAAATCATTTTAGCTTTATTTTGGTATTAATTAATTTTGCTTGTAAAATGTCTCAAAAATAAAAGTTAAGTTTATCAATGATATCTATAACTAGCGCTTTAAATAGTAAATATTAGTTTATTGAGTTTCTATAGCACATATAATTATGTACATTAAATATATATAAAAATAAATAGTCTACCTACATCCGAATCAAAGAAAATTAAATTAAATGTATGAGCGCACTGAAGAATTGTTAGCATTTACAATGTTTAACGGCAGTAAACAATTTCGAACACATTTATCATCTTCACATATAAACTTAAACTTAAATCAAATTGAGGCGTAATTTTTAAATAGACCGAGAGCCCACAGCAGATTTTGGGTGTGAACGATAGCAAAAAAAGAAGTATAGGCGTCGAAAGCTTCATTAAAGACTATTAAAAAGATCAAAGTCTTGCAGTCCACAACTGGGACCTTTGAGAGAAACAGTGCATCGAAAAAAAAATATGAATGCAACTTCGAGGAAAATCGTGTTAGCCGAAATTGGTTTTCACCCCTCCCTAGATAAGCTCCGCGGATCCCATATCACGGAATTTGAGATCATATGAGTGTTTAAAAAAACCGTTTTTCACTTAGAATTTTGAATTTTTTAAACGGTCCGGTAGAGCGAACTATACACTCAAATGGTCTCAGATTCCATGATATGTAATCCGAGGAGCTTCTAAAGGAAGGAGTGAAAACCAATTTCGGCTAACACGATTATCCTCGAAGTTGCATTCATATTTTTTTTTTCGATGCACTGTTTCTCGCAAAGGCCCCAATTGTGGACTGCAAGACTTTGATTTTTTTAATAGTATTCAATGAAGCTTTCGACGCCTATACTTCTTTTTTTGCTATCGTTCACACCCAAAATCTGCTGTGGGCTCTTAGTCTAAAACTGTTGCCCAGTTATCAGACAGGTTAAAATATTTGTTTGCGTTTAATTTCAATTTTTACGGTTTGTCATGTTAATGTTTGAAGCTTTTTATATGGTAAAATAATTTCAAAAAATTACATTTTATCACACTATAAGTTATTTGGTTATGAAATAGAAATGTACTCATTAAACCATTTAATTTTAAATTAACAAATTGACATAAGGCTAAGTTTGAAGTGCTTTGGTTGAAAGGTCAAGTATGGCCGACCTTTCTCACTTGTCTAAACCTAACTTTGTAGATGCTCTAAACAAGCTAACACTTAGGCAGATCGGTGTGGAGTAGACGTTAATTCTTATAAAACAGATCTTGCCCTCTTCTCTATTAAATACCATATTCCAATTATTGACCAGCTTCTATCAAAGGTGTACCACTATAATTCTAAACTGAAGATAATTATTTGGGTCTTATTTTAGATAAGAAGTTAGGCTGGAACCCTAACGTACAAGAAAGAGTCAAAAAGACACTAGTGGCACTTTTATCGTGTAAAAAAACCACTAGGTTTCCAACCAAGCATTACTCATTGGCTATACATTTTGGTACTTAGACTAATTCTGTGGTGTTTGGTAGAAACCTGATAACTCCATTTTAAAATTAGTGTCTTTACGCCCACTTTAAATCAAGCTAGAGTGTAAACGAGGCCACAGATTTTCTTCAAATTTGGAATACTTATGAACATAACCTTTGAAAAATTATGTTTCAAATTTGAAGAAAATCGGTTCACCCGTTTTGGTTGTAGGTCGATGTAAAGTGGACGCAAAGACGCAAATTTTAAAATGGAGTTATCATGTTTCTACCAAACACCACAGAATTTTATTATACGCTGGAGCAGTATGGTAGACGGCCTTGTATTAAGCGATAAATTGCAATACAAACAATATTAAAGTTCAAGGATCAGTTTGTATGTTTAGTTTTATCTGACTTCCTCCACTGCACTAGATATTTTACTCTGTTCAATCTGACATCTTACTTATTTATTCATTCACTTTCAATTATCATTAACTACACCATTCCATTATTACAGTTCAATGAAAACTTCCAAATAACCATACTTTCTAAATATATCTGGGAGAATATGGAAGAGGTCCTACCTTGGCATAAGGAAAACCTGATATCAACGTCAAATATCGGCATATTCTCTGACTGCCAAGTCACTTTAGAATCTCTTGACTCTTTCTCTATAAGTTCTAGAACAGCCCTAAACTGTGGAGGATCTCTATTAAGCTGGCTATATACGACATAGCCAAAGTCCAAAATCCAAAATCTGTCGTGTGTAGAGAGCATCGGCCGCCGATCTATTCGGATTTTCAGTCAATCCAACCGAGCCAAATCGATCGGATGGCTTGGTCGTGCATGGCCAGCTTTATAGGTTATTGTACATACATACATAGGGGTATAAAGGAACAATAATTACGCTCAGGGTTTTTTATTATTGAATATGTTTGTTCAAAATGGTACTAAATTCACCCTTCTGTTTTCGAGAGAATGGTCACACTAGTCACTTTTCAATATGTTTGGTATAACCAAAGACCGTATAATACCAAGATATTGCATCTAGTGTAAAAATTCGCAGTCAAAGCGCTAGTACTGTGACGACCCCAGTGGTGACCCCATAGATGTGTGAGTGAGAACCCCGTCTATGTATAAGTTTTACAATCGTCGGTGGCGCGGACGCTGAGTCGTGGGTCTGCGGCGAATAAAGGCTTGCATGTCTGTATGTGTTATGTGAGTTCGAATGTGAATGAGGATGTGATACAATACGTGGGAATGTTTCCCTTCCCCCGACCGACCGCATCTAGAGCTGATTTTTGGTGGTTGGTTGAGATGCGGTATCTTGGTATTATACGGTCTTTGGTATAACTCTACTATAACAAAAAGCCATTTTAATTTAAAGCTGATAGAGATCTAGGAGTTCAAGCTTTGCCATTTCTTACCATTTTCGCACTTTATGACAAATTTAACATTTCTTGCACCCAGCACCAAGTCTTATATAAATCGACCCAACCGTTTAGTCTGTAGGTCTGGAAGCATTTAAAAACAACTGGAAAGTCTTGAGTTCGAATATTTTTTCTAACGTGAAAATTTGATATGTAGTACCAAAGAAAGGCCTTTGGACCAAAACAGCAAAAATTATAAGAAATAGTAAGGATTCGAAGTGTTATCTCTGTTAGTTTTGAATAAAAATGACGTTTGAACATGTCATATTGAAGTGTTGAGTCTTTCCTTTTTTTCGTTTAAGTATGTCTTGAGCAAAATTCAAAGTCAAGTCTGTTGATAAATTGTTTGTGGTCTTAAATTATAATTTGACAGAAGGAGAATGGTAGTTTTTGGAATACTATTTCATCTGCAAATAGTGATGCGGAGGAAAACTTTTATATATATACCAACCAAACTATACTTTTCTAAAGGATTTTGACATGCTGAATCCGAAGTCAAAATTGCGTTTTGGAAATATTTCAACATGAACATGTCAAAAACCAGTTTTTTGGGTTCATTTGACGTCGAATTTCTTCAACACTAAATATGTTTTTGGAAAATTACCAATCTCAAAAAACTGTATTTTATCTTCCTAAATAATTTTTAATTTTTTTTCGAAATTAATTTTCTTCTCAGAACAGCAAAGTTTACAAAAACCACTCGGGTAAACAAATATAAAAATTGATGTTTTGTTACTTTGCCGCTTTACATCTTTTAAGGGACTAACTAACAGAGGGTCAGACCTATGACAACAATTGTTCAGAATTGTCAGCTTAATATTTCTTGAATACACACTAGGGCTGTTTCTTTACTTTGAGTTTCTGTGATTTTCTGTTTATTTCTGCGCATTTCGGTCCAAAGTTCTGTCAAAGTTCATATAAAAAAAAATTTGACATAAGTTTGGACTAAAAATCACAGAAACTCAAAGTAAAGGATCAGACCTACTAATTTCTCTCAGACCAAGGGGTATTGAAATTAATCAATTTTAAAAATAGAGGGGGCTATAGGGGAGGGGGATTTGTCTCTTATGATTTAGACTTTAAGAAACAATAATACGAACATTCCACCCTGTAACGAGTTTTTTGATGTCAATACCTGGTTTGACTGTATCAGTGAAATAAAGTAATGCAAAAAATCTTTTTGGAGTGTACAGATTAAATGTTTCTTTTTAAATCCTCTGTTCAAAATTTTCTTTTCATTCTTAACTTCATGAGTATCTAAGAGAAACTCTATACTATATCCTAAATTAAGTCTATTTTTAACAGAGTAAATCATAAAAAAAACTACACGAGTAAGGCTTGTTTCACACATATACGGTTTCATTCGGTTCGGTCTGTATTCGGTTCGTTTTCGGTCGGACCTGATAAGTGTGAACCGATGAAAACGGCAGGAATAAAAACCTAATAGAAACCGAATAGCACCGAACGTCCCCTCGACACGAATCGGTTTCATTCGGTTTCAAGGGCACACAAACTTATCGTAGCGTTCACACATATTCGGTTCTATAAGGTTTTTTTTTATTGATATTTGAATACAAACCTTATAGGAACCGTATATGTGTGAAAATAAAAAACTGAAACCGAAAACGAACCGAATACAGACCGAACCGAATGAAACCGTATATGTGTGAAACAAGCCTAAACATTGATGAAAAAAGACTAAACTGATTTCACTAGAAAGCTTATATTAGTGGAATGAGTCCTCTAAATTTGAGCTGAATAAGCACAATAGTTTTATTTGTTTACCAGATCAACAAATCTGTACGTGCTAGAATTTTTCTGAAACCAGATATAGATTCAAAAAAGTCTAATCTGTCATGATTTAAAAAAAAAAAATTTAAGGCAAAAAAAAGTTAATTTTTCGAGACCAGTGTAATATAATAAAAAAAATAATAATCCCATAATAAGGCATCGTATAATTCTAAAAGCAATAAATTTGCTAAGTTATTTAGTTCCTTATAAAAAAAATTATATCATCAAAAGCGCCTAAATTTCTGAAAATTAAAAGGTTCTAAGACCTTTTCCGCTTCATTTACTAATCTTATGAACAAGTTCAGAAAGTTCTTGATAGAGATTTTAATAGATTTTTTGTTGACGCGTAAATATATCAAGCACTCGACACCCATGTCAAAATCCGGAATCAATCATCAAAGCCACTTAACACAAAAATAAATCATTTCCAACGAAAAAAAAAATCAATATTCTTAAAATCACCGAGAACAGCACCATTTATGACACTAACATAACTGGATCGATGATGATTATTACTCTAAACAACCAAATCAAAAAATCTACAGCATGAATTAAGGTTGAACGAAAATGTGTTCACTTTACAAAAATTAAAATCCACCCACCGCAAACCAAACAAACAAAGAATGATTTTTTTATAACTCAAAATCAAGTTTCGTTTTATTAGTGGCAACAACACGAACACACTGACCTATTTTTCCTGCCCATTTTTATCTACCCATCCATCATCTCCTTAAAACTATAACTAATGAGCACTCAGTGCATTCGATAAGCAGTTCATCAGCGTCATTAGCTGTGGATATTTCAGCCTCATCCTCAAAAATGTACTGCCCGCCACATCGACACCGGCAGGTTCTTATTGTCCTCTCTATTCCATCGTCATCAATGTAGGTTTCAGTGTCTAGATCTTCTATTCGCAGCCGATCAAAAACATTGTTGTGCAATTGAAATCGATTCTGGCACAATTCGGCATCGTAAAGCTTGCGTTTGGTGGGATCTTTCAAAGTATTCCATGCGGTGTTAATCCGATGGAAGAAGCATGTATCATCGTCGTTATTTTCGTTTAAAGATGATGACGATGGCAAGGAGTCGGAGAGGTCATTCATCTTATCCGGGTGGTATTGCAGAATGAGTTGCTTGTACTTGTGCTTGAGCTCTTCCAAGGTGGCGCTCTCACTGCATTGAAGAATTTCATAAAAATTTGCAGTGTTCGACATAATTCTGGTGATTGTTTGAAATAATTGGCCTCCCCTGGCCTGGCCTTCCTCTTATCAGAAAAAAACAGAACACAAAATACGAACTGAGAATAGCCGAACTGTTTGCTTTTGCCTCTTTCGCTTTAACACCACGAACCACAATACAGAAGCAGCCAAAGCCCTGAAAGGAGATAATTGAGGAAGAAAATGATACGAGTGTAAGGAAATGGGCTTGGCTATAGAATTTGCTTCTTAATTTTAAGGGTGCTGATGATACATTATGTTGAATGAAAATTAATGCCCAAGGAGCAGGAACACAATGGGGAGAGACGGGAAGAGATGCAATAAGAAAATGAATGTCAAGCGAACTACCACTTCCCATCGAACAAGAGAAGATAAAAAAGATAAAACCCCCAGCCAACTGGTGGAGTGGAGACGAAGACTTTACCCCTTTACTTATTGTTTATTTAGACAAAGGGATACGAATTAGAATCGATAAATTAAAACAACAAAAATGAATAACTTCAGGAAATAAAAATCATATTTATTCGAGACGTGAATTACAATTAATATTGTCATTGAATGGCTAACTTACCGTAAAAGGAGTTTCGTTCGACGTTCCCAATAAAAATGCTAAAAGGAATACGAGGTGGAGGAAGGGGTTTTTCCTATCCAAAGATGGTTCCTTTATATTTTAATTAACAAGTTAAAATGCGCACCGCACATCACGAATAATCAATGGGCAAGCGATTTCTTCGATTTGACACTTTAGAAATTTTCACAATGTGCGTTTGGTTTTTGATAAAAGTTTTTAAAGTGCAGACATTTTTTGTATTAATTTCTAAACGAAAAAAGTTAAATTTTTATTTTTCGTGGGCGAAGAGCACCGATACGGATACCGACGAAACAGCACACCAAAAGTTTGCAGAATGAAGTTTGGAAAACAACTCGAACTGGAATGATGGCAGCACTTTGCTGAATTGGAACGATAAGGAAAATGGTACCAGCTGAATAGGGCCTAGCTTTGTTCAGTGACAGTGATCAGAAAGTCAGTGCCCACGTTCAATGCCACATATGAACGGCTGGAAAACTGAATATCAAAATTAATTTGTTGGCATTTTATAGCCCTATGCCGGGTTTATGCCAGATTTACAAAAGCTGCGTTTTTTTGTATGTCCATATGGAGTTTGGCGAAAAACACGACATCGGGACATTTCAACATTTGCCTTGGTCTGCCATTTTGTTCTGAACTATCTTACCAACAAACATTTGACATTTCTATACAAATTATCGATAACACAACGACAATGGTAGTCTGGCAATACCGTTTTATTAGGACAAAAGTTAACTCCAGTTAATTATCTGGACTTAGCTAACTCTATATGGACATAGTTGTTGTTGTATTTAACATGTAAATTGTTTTGCATTGTTGTCGTTTTTTTCACACAATTTTATCTGGACATGCAAAAAAACACAGCTAAAGATTGGAAAACTAGCAGTATAATAACAAAACCAACCACAAAGGGATGGACTGTTTCATTTCTCTTTGTCATTATACTGGCAGCTTTCCAGTCGTGTAAATCCGGCATTAAAAACTGTGTTACCCCGAGGCCACACGAGCAAGTACTAGCAAACAAGTTGCAATACATACACATTTGTTTACCCTGAGGCCACACGAGCCAGTACTGGCTAGCCAGTCGCAATACATTCACATTTTTTTACTAACACATACAAACCTGAGCAACTGGCTCGTCAACTGGCTTGCCTTTTTCGAAGCCAGTTGGGAAGCCAGTAGAGCAGCCAGTAACAGGGTTCGGCAGTACTATTTCGTAGCATATTTGGAAAAATAGGATTAAAACTTAAGTTTACTCACATTTTCTTTCACAAAATATTAATGAACTAAAAATCGCGAGTCCATGCCCATTCCCTTAGAACTCAATATTTTATAAATTTGATTAGCGATCTAAAAAATGTTTGAAGATGAATAAAGCCGGAACCACACTTGTCTCGTCTGTTGTGTTTTGTATTTGCGTTTGACAAGAAAGCCAAAAAAATGGCGAGTGAATTGATAGATCGTGTTCACATTGGACTGACTCCTCCGACTTTTTTTGACGTCTCTGTACTTTATCTCACTCCCACTTCATGGTGAAAAAGAGATGGCAAGAACAGGCAGAATATTTTAAATTTTTTGAAAATCTATGGATTTTTTTTTTGACGTTTTCTTTTGTGACAACTGCTTTCTCTCTCTGTACTTCAACGAGCTCAGATTTGTGTTTTCTTTTAACGAGTTCTCAACTTCAAAGTGAGTCTGCTGGTGTTCACAGTACACATATTGTTCACAGGCATTTTTTATTTTCGACTGACAACCTGCGCAGTATCTTAGATTTGTGTACTGTGGCTGGTGTTCACATTAGTTTGTGTGTGAACAAAAGAAGTAGGATGAATGTCAAATTAAGTCGGAGGAGTCCAGTCCAATGTGAACACCGTCATAGGGAATTTTACGAATCTGTCAATTTTAAGAGTGACAGCTTCCATTGAGGTGGAAGTGTCAAATTTCAAAGTGCAAAGCAAAAAAAAAAACAATTCCACAGCTAATTTCGATATGATAAATTCCCCATAGTGCTGATTTTGACGTTTGTAAAGGAACGAGAGAGTGATAAATTGCTATTTGTTAAAGTGCTCTATTAAAGGCTTTCCCAAACCGACGCGAAACGTTCTTCGCCGACGACAGTTTTTTGTTGTTGTTTACCATTGTGTTTCTGTCGTATTTTGTATCGCTGCACACGAAAAATAAAACAAGAGTTTTTACGATAAATATTATTTTGCGATAAAAATAAGTTAAGGCTCTCCAAAACCAACGCTAAACATTAGTAATGACAATGACAATGGCTTTTGTTGTTTTATGCTAGCGATGTTGCATGTTGCGTCAGTGCGTGTGTTTTTAGTGCATTTTCATCTCCTTATAAAAAGAAGTAGCATGTTAAATACAACAACAATTCGGTATAGTTCCGTATTGTTGTTGGATATAACATGCTACTCTTTTAAGCGAAGATAAAAATACACTAAGTACTACGTCTAATGACAGTTTGCAACATAACAGACTTGTTAAGTGAGCACAGAGTATGTAAAATGCCACTCCACACCACACAGAAGATAGAATGAAGTGGTAACATCTTCAGTCTTGAAAAGGTGGTAAATCGTAGTAGCTAAATTTCTTTCCTTAAAATCGGAGTAGATTTACTCCATTTGGAGTAAGATCCGAACGCTGGCCAGTAGAGAAGCCAGTGTGGCATGCCGCCTACGTCACAGCATATACACGAATAGGAACTTGACAGGTAGTATGTGTAGCCAACTGGCTAGCCAGTACTGGCTCGTGTGGCCTCAGGGTTACTTAAGCGTGGTACACATTATCAAACCTGAGTGTCAGCCATGTTGGATATCAAACCTGCGTGAAATGTTTCGCGTACACACTTATCAGTTATGTTGGGCGTCAGACAAAGAAATTCCACTACTCCCAGAAAATAGTCTCTTTTTATTTTGAGGCTATTTCCGCCACGAATCGTGTTGATTCCTATTTTAAATGACACACACGAGCTTTTTCTTATTTTGTTTGCACTTTTTCCACTGATTCCCTATAAAAATTCTTGTTTTGTTCCGTGAATGACGGCTCATGAATGAAATTGTGTACACATCATCGAGCAACCACCCAACAAACCGAGGGTTGTCACGCAGTATCAAAAAATGTTGTGAGCAGGCAGTTCTGAGTGTCAAACCATCATTCAGCGTGTACACATTGCCAGTTCGGTTTGATATCCAACATGGCTGACACTCAGGTTTGATAATGTGTACCACACTTAACACAAACAAGCCCAAGCAACTTGCTTATCAACTGGCATGCAAGTTTTGAAGCCAGTAGTGAAGCAAGTTCAGAAGCAAGTTGGGAGACAAGCAAGTGGAAAGCAAAGTGGGAGGCAAGTGGAATGCAAATTACGAATTTGACAGGCAGTGTATGTAGCCAACTTGCTTGCAAGTACTTGCTCGTGTAGCCGGTGTAGCCTCAGGGTAAAGCCTTAACTATGGCCACTTTTTGTGAAATTACAAAAGTAAAAATATTTTTTTCCCGCTAGCGCAGTTGTTTTGTGAAAAAAAAAATATGCAAATTGTTTTTTAAACCAAAATATTTAAGCTTTCTGCATCTTTTGAAAAGTTTTCCAGTGAGAAACATTATCCAAAAATGAATTTCACTTTTATATGTTTTCATTTTTTGGCCGATGTAGTTAAGGCCTTAGGTTAGGTTAGGTAGAAGTGGCTGTCAATACTAAGTACTGACACACTTAGACCAAAATTGGTCCGTTGTGATACCACATGAATCTTAAAAACTCCTTCCTTACTCGCTAAAACCACTTTGAGCTCCTGACGAAGCGTGCGAGACTATAAATGTCTGTGTTTGCCAGATCACTAGGATCGTTAAAGAAGTTAGCTCCTAAATGGAGCCTACGTCTGAGGGAAAGAGCAGGTCATGTGCAGAGAAGGTGAGGAATCGTTTCCTCTTCCTCCTCGTCCATGCAGCTTCTGCAGAAATCGTTTGAAGGTACGCCAAGCCGCGCTGCGTGCCTGCCTATTAAACAGTGTCCTGTTATGACACCTGCAATAGAGCTAATGTGCATTCTATTTAGAGATATTAAACACTTGGAGCGTTTCAGGTCAAGGTTTGGCCATACTTGTTTTGTCGCCAAACAAGTAGTGATGTTTTCCCACCTTGTGTTTGTTCTCTTCAACGCATCTTGCTTCAGTAAAAGTTTACACGTAGCGATGGGTATACCAATGTTTACCTTTTCAGATAAAATGGGTAGTAATGTTCCACTTCTAGCGAGTTCATCAGCTTACCCATTGGGCCAGCGCACACGAGATGATTTATTTCGGGTGGAAAACTGGTTTTATACTTTACTGCAAGCGCACACGGGATGAATTATTCTGGTAGAAAAAATGTATACATGTTTGTACCTACTTTTACTGTGGTAGTATTTTCTTACAGTACTCTAAATGTAAGACTTGTGTGTGTATTCGTTTTCTGCTTCGTTCTTCCACTTCAAAGATGGTAGAGTTTTTATTCCGTTTCGTTCTGCACACTTCGCTTCCCCAGCCTAAAGGCTCTCCCAAACCAACGCGAATTCGTAGCGAATCATTCGCAAACACGATTTTTTGTTGTTGTGTAGCATTGTGTATCTTTCATATTTTGTATTATTGTGAATGATTTCGCGTCATCGGCGGATGTTTCGCGTTGGTTTGGGGGAGCCTTAAAAGCTCAGTGTTCTGGCGGAAGAATTCATCTCGTGTGCGCTGGCCCATTGTATATATATTATTATAGTACTATCATGAAGAGGAACGATTTGGTTTCCCTCTATAGCGGCGAACCAGAACTACAGCGGCGGCGAATTGAAGCGGGGAGAATGAGCAGATAATTTAGGAAATAGGAATGAATATTAAGGTTAAAAGAATTTAAGAAGATAGAGAACAACGCATACAAAATTTATGGGAGTCCAAGGGAGACAAGAAAAACATCAATTTTGTGGGTTTTTCTTTATCAATTTTCCGTAATATGGTTGTATTGTTTGAAAATTATATTATATTGGACTTTTTTGGTTTGGTTGTATGAGTGTAGTAAATTGGGAAAATAGAAATTTATGAAGAATATATCCATAACCACAGTGCCACTAAAAAAAATGTTTTAATGAAATTAATAGTGAGGAATGTTATTATATTTGTAGGTAGTTTTTTTTCTAAAATTGAAGTAGGTTAGTTCTGAATAAAAATGAATCATTAATATATATAGTGGGTGACAACAATACTTAAAGAGTTACAAAAATGTATTATTTATCAAAATTATGTATTTAACTGAAAATATTTTTGAAAAAGTATGACAAAAAGCTATAGCGTGTAGGTTAGGTCTAGGCAAGAAAAAAGTTACTTAGGGTGGATGGTCCATTTCATCCCGTTCAGGCGGGAGGGTTAATTAAAAAAAAATTACTTGCAACAGAAAATAAATTATTAAAAAATAACGGAAACACCTACAATGCCATGCAATTTTTTTTATTTAAGCCAGAAATTCGTCCTTTAACTACCTTTTAAAATAAAATTGTTTTTGTAAATATTAGAAAAAAAAATAGTTTTCAAACTTAAAATTAAAAAAAAAAAAAATTGTTTTTTAAACCAACTTTTTTCAAAATGTTACCTTATTAAGTATATTTTTTTTTTAATCTTTAGTAGCCGTTTTTGAGAAATAAAAAGATTTAGTTGAACAGATATACAAATTGTAAGGCAAGTACTTCAAAATTGTTCCCTACTGTTGGTAATTTTTTGCTACAAGTTCGTTGGCTATCTCAAAGCGTGCATTTAAAGACCTCAATCTTGAAGATCCGTTGAGAACTTTTGAAGTTGAAGATTTATTAGTGAAACCATTTTATTCATTTTGTAATTAAAAATGATTTTGTGAGAGTCATTTAAACCCACATAATGTCATTCTGGTTGAACTAATCCTTAAACATTGTTCAACATTATTTTAGAAGATGATTGGAGGTAAAAATGTGTAGTAGATTATTTTCCATAATTTTGACATTTTTCATCAACTTTTGAGTTTTGAAAAGTGAAAATCGAAATGTATGGAGCTTGAAACTAGCGTAAATTGTCAAATATCTCCATTTAGCGGTATTCTAGAAAATCGAAATTTTTACCAGATACTGGAATAAACAATAATTATCACTCAGTAAAATTCCAAGTTTTTTTCTTCACCCCTCAAAAAGTTAAAAATTAAAAACCTCTAAAAACTCACCCAAAAAAAACATTGTTTTTAAAAAAAATACTAAGCACGAAAATGTATCTTTATCAAAAATTCCTTAAACACGGATATTTTTTTTTTTTTGTCTACTTTCCGTGGGTATACATTTTATTTTCATCCTACCTTCCACTAATCAACAGCAAGACATTTGTCAAACAGCTTTTTTAACATTTACATTTTCCAAAAATTAATATCTTCTAAACGGGATTTTTTAGAATTAAATGTTGGTCTAACAACCTTCTTAGAATTTTATTTTCTATCAAAGGTGAAAAAATCAACTTTTTATCTCTTCCCATTTAGAAAATAGATTTCGACCTTCACTTAGTTTGACCGCCTTTTCCCCCTTTAAATATTTTAATTTACTAAACTAACCCTTTATTGTACACCTACATAAATGCATGCACTATAAAATATATTAAGAAAGCACATATCTTATAAAAGAAGTGAGTTAATCAATATCTATATTGATACACACTTGAAAATTGATTTTGAAACAAAAATTGAAAATTTTAATTCGAATTTCAATTTTTGCAAGAAAATAATAGTACCTATATCTATAGATATACCTATGTGTTCATTAATTCATAAAAGAAACCAACACCATTGTATAATTTCATATACGTGTACGAACATTTTACTTATTTTCTTTACCACCTTCTGTCGTTGCCATGACACTAACAGCTGACGCACCCATCTCCCTTATCCCGCTTATTGTTGTCAGAATAAAAAAACATAATCCTCTCTGTCTTATCCCCCTGACAGAAGCAATTCGCTGTGGTTAGCAGCGCCACACTCGAGCCCAAAAACGAGCCGAACCAGAAGCTCAAAATGCTGTTCCATGAGAGTACTATAATAATATATATACAATGTTTATTTGACGGAATATTGTTAATTCCAAATTAAAATAACGAAAACAACAGGTGAAGGCATTTTGTTTTATATTTATAGTTCACTACTTAACCCTGAGGTAGGGTTTCCAGAACATCTCTTTTAAAGAGAACATGTTCTCTTTTTTGACTCTGATCTATCTTATTCTTTCTTTTTTCATCAAATTCTTTTTTTTTACTCTTTATTATATATGTAATCTTTTTTATCTCTTTTTCTTTTTCCTAAATGACCAAAATATTTACTTAACGCACTTTTCATTAATGTCGTTTGTATTGGTCCCTAAAATATAAAATAAAGCATTATTACACTGAATTTAAAACCTCTTCCTATTCAAGATCGATGGATGAATTTAGAAGGAAATAAGTAATGGCAGACTTAGAAAAAAGTATCGATTACCGAATTTCTAAGGAAATTTTACTGGATGCAAAGTTGTTTGACCAATTTTACTATTTAAACAAGTTTCTTTCGAAAGAAAATGACAATTTTTAAGAC
This sequence comes from Dasysyrphus tricinctus, assembly GCA_963921185.1. Classification (NCBI taxonomy): domain Eukaryota; kingdom Metazoa; phylum Arthropoda; class Insecta; order Diptera; family Syrphidae; genus Dasysyrphus; species Dasysyrphus tricinctus. The sequence goes on from OY992530.1 coordinate 247,863,340, forward strand.
AAAATATCTGCTCAAAAGTGGACCAGCTTTTTAGTTCGTCTACAATTCTTGAGTTTTATTCAGAGCTCTTTAAAATGTGCCAGTTTTTTTTTGTTTTGTTTTTTGTTACGTGGAACGTATTTTCTCGTTGATGGGTTCGCCATGGATAAAAGAACGAAATCGTTTAAAAGTAGGATATTTGCCTATAACCTAAAAGATTTTAGCTGTCAAAAGTTTTATGAAATCTTTTTATATGAAAATAAGTATCTTAATCAAATTCGAAGCTCCCTAAAATATGACACTTCAGATGAGGAAGAAAATTAATGTATATTTGGCCTACATTTAACTAAAATTCTAAGATATTTTGAATTCAATTAGATGTTTATGTATTTTAATTTTTTTAATTTGAAGCGCAAATAAGTGTTTATAAAATATACTGATTTATATCACAGATATGTTTTCTTAAAATAGATGTTAAAATAAACTACGTATTAATATCAAAACTGCTGTTTCTTATGTACCTATATACATTACTTGTATGAATATATCTGTGGTGTTTGGGAGAAATAATGATAACTCCATTTTAAGAATTGCGTCCTAACGTCCACTTTACATTGACCTAAAACCTAAACGGGTGAACTGATTTTCTTCAAATTTGAAACACAGTTTTTTAAAGGTTATGTTCATGAACATTCCAAATTTGAAAAAAAAATCGGTCTACCCGTTTAGATTCTAGGTCAATGTAAAGTGGACGTAAAGACGCAATTTTTATATGGAGTAATCATGTTTCTCCCAAACACCACAACCACAGATATTATTTTTATAAAATGAACTGAAAGTAAACTCTTGGTCATATTTATCTATTATTTTGATGATGGTGTGGTGAGCGAGGAGGGTTAACAGTAGAAGTTTGGATTTTCGAAAATGTCCTCTTTTTTTTCAAACACGTTATGGACACCCTACCCTGAGGCCACACGAGCAAGTACTTGCAAGCAAGTTGGCTACATACACTGAATGTCAAATTCGTAATTTGCATTCCACTTGCCTCCCACTTGCTTTCCACTTGCATTCCACTTGCTTGTCTCCCAACTTGCTTCTCAACTTGCTTCACTACTGGCTTCAAAACTTGCATGCCAGTTGATAAGCAAGTTGCTTGGGTTTGTTTGTGTTAGTAAACAAATGTGTATGTATTGCAACTTGCTTGCAAGTACTTGCTCGTGTGGCCTCGGGGTAAATAAATAAATTATTCCAGAAAAATTATAGACTGGTCATCATGTGTCAGTGTTGCCGCTGAGAAATTTGAAAAGGTCGCATAAAAAAGGGTCACAAGGAAAAAATTCGCACTAAAAAATTTTTTGATGAATAACAAAAACAATCAGAATATGTACATATAAATAAATCGCAAACAAAGTAAAAATTTTTTTTGTAGTTTTCTTTCTTTGAAAATTAATCATAACATAAAATCAGTGCTTCCAATTTTCAGATTTTATTCAACTTCACAAACACATTTAAATCTGAAGTTTTCGAATAAATATTAAGTCCAAAGATTAATTTGCTTCTTCACATCCACGGTTCACTTTACATCGAGTTAGAGCCGAGAACCGTTTACCAATTTTCTTCAAAATGTATGCATATTTTTCTTAAGAACATGTTCATAAATATTTTAATTTTGAAGTAAATCACTTAACTCGTTTAGCCTCTAGCTTGATGTATTTTACATCGAACGTGAGTTATCCTTATCATTCTGGTACCAAGCACCACAGAAGAAATATATTGAAAATTCCAAAAAAATAATAATTTTTAACAAATCCAAAATGTCTTTTTTTCAAAATTTTTATATGCAATATTATTAACATCTTAAAGGTTCTTCAAAAACTTTTTCATTAAAATCGTTGGAGCCGTTAATGAGAAAGTCAAAGACATTTCCCCCTTCCACATTTTCAGTTTTGGGGGACGAAATCGTTCTTGAGATACAAAATTTGGACAATCGCTCTTTTTGAGATGTACAAGTTTTTCCTTTACAGTTGTATTGCAAGTACTGTTATTGTGAACCAAAACCTCTAAGAAATTACCAAAAATGGTTTTGGGCTCAGGTCAAGGTAGAAATAGACAGACAGAATTGTGCCTTACACTTTTTTGGGGTTCTCTATCATCGTACTGACATTTATGTTTTCTGCATATACATAAATGGAAATTGGAAAAAAAATCTAGAAAAAAAAACAGAGAACTTAACGTTTTCCATGCAATTTTTAGAGATGAGGTCAGAAAAGTAGCAAGATTTCTAAAAAAGGGTAAAAAGAGCTAGTTTTTTAAAAAGTCGTCTCATGGTCGCATGAGGCAATAAAAGGGGTCAAAATGCGACAAAAGTCGAACCGTGTCATGTGTTCATCTGATAACGAACTAAACCAAAAAATGGCGAGACGTCTAGAGAAATCCATTTTCTGTATTCGATGACGTCACTTTAAAATATTGGTTTATAATTTCCAAGAGTGTGTAAAAAAAATATTAGTGTGAGTTGGTATCTATTTCAATAGTTTCATAATTTCTCTAAAAAAAAGGAAATAATAAATAATAATAAAAAAACACCAAGATGGCGACTTGGCTGTATTAAATGCTTAGAAAAGGAAATAATAAGGAAATAAAATTTGTCACATGTACAGTGTACGTGAACGCGGCAGATAGTTGTATATACGAATTGTCAAATCGGTGACTGAATTGAAAAAAAAAGGAAACAAAAAGTGATGCGAGCGTAAAAACATTAATAAAATATTAATTATTAGAAAAAAATATAATAAGGGTATTCATGCAAAAGCGTAAACTCGTCGTAATCGTTGTAAAGTTTTAAACTTCGTAAATCTGTCAAATTTTCCATACAAATTGTGACAGAATTCATTCATTCATCATCATCAAGTCCTGTAACCCCGGTTGGGGCATAGGGCGCCAACAAATCGTTTCCATCCTTCTCGGTCTGCAGATAGATATTTTAACTGTGGCCACGTCTTTCTCTGGGAGTCTGCTTCTGCTAGAACTGTTGATTTCCATGTTGTTCTTGGTCTTCCAACCCGCCGTGCACCCTGAGGATTCCATTCAAAAGACTGCTTTGCAATTTCATCGTTTGGTTTCCTCAGTGTGTGACCAATCCATTGCCATTTACGCTTTCTTATGTCAACGTCCAGCCGCTCCTGGCTTGTCCTGCGCCACAATTCCTCGTTTGATATAATTTGTGGCCAGCGGATTTTTAGAATATGGCGTAGACAACGGTTCACAAACGCCTGCAATTTCTTTGAGATGGTAGTCGTGACTTTCCAGGTTTCGCAAGCATATAACAGCACGGATTTGACATTGGATTCGAAGAATCTCAACTTTGTGCGCAAGGAGATTTGACATGAGTTCCAAATTTGGGAGAGAGAACCGAAGGCTGCGCGAGCTTTATTTATTCTACTTTGAACGTCCAGATCAGTACCACCATTTGCTGAAACAATACTTCCAAGGTAGTTAAATTGTTCAACCTCTTCAACTGGCGTCTCCTGTATTAAAATACGCTGATGTGTGGAGCGGCCTGTGAGCATTATTTTTGTCTTTTTGCTATTTATTTTAAGACCACTCGCCTCTCCTTTTAACTTCAGAGCTTGACACATCCCGTTCAGCCCGCTGATGTTATTTGCCAAGAGACATATATCATCGGCATAGTCTAAGTGGCTAAGCCTTTCAAACGGTCTCCATTGGATGCCCTGCCTCTCTGATGTTCCAACGCTGGCCGTCAAGACATCGTCAATCGCCAGTAGAAAGAGAATTGGCGATAGAACATCTCCCTGTCTCACACCCTGCCGCACTTCGAAAGAGTCGGATAGCTGCCCATTGTGTAAAACAAAGCATCTTGCGTTGTTATAGGACTCTCTTATAATGGCAACAATTTTTGGGGGAATTCCTCTACCAAGAAGTGATCTCCATATACATTCACGGTTGACTCGGTCAAAGGCCTTCTCAAAATCCACGAACATGAGGTAAAGCGGTGATTGAAACTCCGCAGACTGCTCAAGAACGATACGCAGAGTGTTGATATGGTCGACACAAGACCGCCCACTGCGGAAACCAGCTTGATGCCTCTTGAGTGTAGACTCGATTCTAACCTTTATCCGCTCCAGAATGATGGTTGCCATTAATTTTGGAAAAACGGACAAAACTGTAATACCTCGCCAATTGTTGCAATTCTTAAGATCACCTTTCTTTGGCAACTTAACAATTACACCATCCTTCCAGTCGCTGGGATAGATTTCATTTTCCCACACAGCTTGTATCAACGGGTGTAGAATACTAGCCGTTCTGACAGGGTCAGCTTTCAGGAACTCGGCTGGTATACCATCAAGTCCAGCTGCTTTGTTGTTTTTGAGAAGATTTATCGAAGATTGAATTTCCAGTACTGAAGGGGGCTCGATGTCAATACCCCTATATGATCTACGCATCTCGTTAAGCTGGGGCACTTCAGCACTCTGCTCGACAGAATCCTCATTAAGCAAGGCACAAAAGTGCTCCTTCCACCTGCGCAGCTGATCTTCGATTGATACCAAAAGTGTACCATCCACATCCATTACAGGATGATTGGTGTTGGTTTTCTTCCCGACAACTTCCTTGGATATTTGGTACAATTCCCTCATGTCTCCTCTTCTTGCAGCGTTTTCCGCATTTTCTGCGAGACCGTCTAACCTCACCCTCTTGTCTCGTCTCACACAGCGATAGACCATCTTATGTGCTAAGCGATACTCTCTTCGCAATTCAGCCTTTCGTTGAGCATCTGCTTCGGCATTTATTTGCATCTTCAACGATTTGCGAAGCTCGATTTTATCCCAGGTGTCTTGGGATATCCAAGAGTCTCTAACTCTCGACTGCTTGGGTACAGTTTCGGATCCAGCATCCATAAAAACACTTTTTATATCACCCCACATCTCATCAATTGTTGAATGTTGTATTCCATTTAATGACGAAGCTCTGTCGTTAAGGTTGGTGACATAGTTACGACATATGTTGGGATCACTTAAAGCATTTGTATTGAACTTCGAATTCCTTGCTGCACCCTGTGATTAACGTTGTACAGCTGCCGTTCGTAGCTTGAGACTCATGAGAACCAAATGATGGTCGCTTCCAATGTCGGCATTTCTTATGCTCCGAACATCGCACATTGACTTCCTCCATCGCTGCTGAATCATGATGTGGTCAATTTGGTTTTCAGTTTGACCATCCGGATGTACCCAGGTGATTTTGTTGCAAGTCTTATGTTTAAACACAGTTCCACCCAGTACAAGACGATTAGCGTTACAAAAATCGACCAGCAAATCGCCATTTTCATTTCGTGACCCCAAGCCATTTTTCCCCATGACGCGTTCCAGACCGTAGTTGTCTGATCCGACTTGGGCATTGAGATCTCCCATGACAATTATGATGTCGGCTCTTGGAACACCACTGTAAACTGAGTTAAGATGAGTGTAGAAAGCGGTTTTGTCTTCCTCGGTCGCTTCATTTGTGGGGGCGTAGCACTGAATTATTGTGACGTTGCGAATTTTTGAACGGAACCTTGCTGTCATTATTCTTGCAGAAATGGGCGCCCAGGATATAAGACTACGCCTTGCTTCTTCGTTCAACATAATTCCGACACCATGCAGCCTTTGGCCACCCTCTCTTTCATCCTCCCCGGAATACAGCATTCTCGTTTGCCCAGAGTCAGCTCTGTATTCGGCTCTTCCTCTCCACCTAGTTTCACTGATGCCCAGGATACTGATCTTAAGGTGAAGCATTTCACGCTCAACCTGCTCGTATCTACCTTCGCCGTACAAGGATCGAACGTTCCATGCTCCGATTTTCGTACGTATGCGGTAGCCAAAAGTATCATTTGCTCTTCTTAAAAGACTTCTTCTATTTGTTAACGATTCATTTATTGTTATGGCGTCTTGATTGACGCTGGTACACGAAAGATGCCGCACCCCCAAATCCGATGTGCGGTTTACAGCAGCCGAAGCTGCAGAAGGATTCTCCATAAAATGGTTACCTCTTGGGGACTCATTTCCAATTGTTGTCATATTTCATGTAATAGCATATATCCTTCCACCATGGTGTTTTCCGAGATACGATTAATAACATACATAAGCTCAGATTTGACAGGCACACCCGCCTTTTGTATGGTCAAACACATAACTGCTCGAGGCCGCCCACTATGGGAAAACAGACGCCTTTTGTAGCCGCCCAATATGGGTTACAGACGCTACCTGCTGCTGCCGTTGGCCTTTTAACAAAAACGCTCCTCCGCCACCAGACTATCATGCCGTTGACCGCCACCTGCAGTTCATCCGTCTTAAGGGGGCTTTTAACCATCCCAAGGACAAGTTTGTGCCCTGACCAGCAAAGCTGGGTTGTCTGCTTATCCCGGCATCCATTCGGTCCCCCTGCACGTTAGCGTTACCCACCCTCCACCACGCGGAGGTGTGCATAGGGATTTTCCTATCATTGAGCCTAGGGCCATATGGCGTCCTAGCACTCTCAAGTACTTTTGTTGCATGAATACCCATAATATTTGGAATGATTTATTTGGAAAATGTGTATATTTACTTATAAAAATAAAAAAAACTACGAAGTGCATCATGAAATTGTGTACAAAAACCCATAGAACGGCGGACAAGAGCATTTCTTTTTATAGTTAAATTTTATTAGATTTTGATATTGAAATTGATATGAATTGTTCGTATTTTATTTAATCACCAATTAAGGAACACATATTAAATGACTTATACTTTAAATAAAGCTAAGAAATATATTAAGGGTATTCATGCAACAGCGTAAACTCGTCGTAAACATCGTTAAGTTTTAAACTTCGTAAATCTGTCAAATTTTCCATACAAATTGTGACAGAATTACGAAGTTTTAAAGTTTACAACGTTTACGACGACTTTACGCTGTTGTATGAATACCCTTATTAATTAATTGCAACTTCCACAAGGTTTTCCGGAAATAATTCTGCAACAAGAAATGTCAAACTGCGAATCTGTGAAACAGGGACGTGTTTTTTTTTGTTGGTGGTTGTAAGGCGCAACTATTTGTTTTGCACCCCTTATATCAGAAAATTATTTTTTTATTTAATGGATCTTGTACGTATGGAGTTTGTATATTTATGTTAAAATTTGTGCGTATATCTTCGGAAATTTACTCAATTTGTTTTGTATTCAAGTTATTAAATTAGGTATAGTTTTGGGAGATCCTTTATTCATGACAATGCTTAAGTTGAATTTATAATGTTCATATGCAACAACCAAATTTCGAAAATAGGTTTTACAACATTTTATCGGCGCCCTAGAAACTTACCATACAAAAGTAAGTATTTTTTTAAACATACCGCTGAGATGAAAATTAAATTTAGAAAATAACAAATGATTGTTATGACGCCCCAGTAAGTTGCCATTAAAAATCACTCCGTCCCTGTTGGAATGCATTTGTGTTTGTGAGAGCAAACACTATTATGAAAAATGCCGCAGTTTTTTCCAACAAAGGCACTTCCTTATATTTTTTATTCTAAGATTAAATGAGACTACCTTATTTCTGTTTATTGTGTATTCACATCTTCCTTATTGCTATCTCACTTGCACTGGTTAAATTTTTTCGTTCAGTTTAATAAACATATGGTAAAATCCAGGGGTGGTTCATGAACTCCATTTTTGCTAAAAAATGCGTGAAATAAATTTATCATGCCCAGTTGCACCAAAATTCACTAAAAGCGGTTTTTGCTAAAATGGAGTTAAAATTTATCGGACTGATAAATTTATTTGAGTTGCACCAATCTCTTTCGCGCATTTTTTAGCTAAAATGCAGTTCATGAACCACCCCTGGATTTTATCATATGTTTATTAAACTGAACGAAAAAATTTAACCAGTGCAAGTGAGATAGCAATAAGGATAATGTGAATACACAATAAACAGAAACAAGGTATTCTCATTAGATACAGCCAATGCGCCATCTTGGTGTTTTTTATTATTATTTATTATTTTCTTTTTTTTTGAGAAATTATGAAACTATTGAAATAGATACCAACTAACACTAATATTTTTTGACACACTCTTTTAAATTATGAACAAATATTTTAAAACGACGTCATCGAATTCAGAAAATGGATTTCTCGGTGAACCTGAACAACTCTTCGACGTCTCGCCATTTTTTGGTTTAGTTCGTTATCATATCAGATGAACACATGATGACCTATAATTTTTCTAGAATAATTTATTTATTTAAGTAGTGAATTATAAATAGGAAACAAAATGCCTTCACCTGTTGTTTTCATTATTTTAATTTGGAATTAACAATATTCCGTCAAATAAAATTGAATTATTTTGTTTGTAGGTAGTTAGATATGTTCGTTTAAACTTGCTTTTAAAATTTATCTGGAGGAAAATGGAACTTTAGTTTATTGGTTCGTTTATTGGCCTGTTAGATTAAGAAGTGGTTGGTGCAACCGATAAATGTCATTTTAAAACTAAACGAAGCAATAAATATTTAAAAGAGGTCGGTGCAACTGGCCATCAGTCCGTTAATTTTTAACTCCATTTTAACAAAAATCGCTTTTAATGAATTTTGGTGCAACTGGGCATTATTGGATTATTTCTAAGTCAACAAAATAAGTAAGAAAATGCTTAAGTATTTAAATACTTAATTATGAAAAATACTTTAAACTAACTTTGGCCCTAAAAATTTTCCTGAAAAATACGTCTTTTTTTAATTGGGGATACTTTATAAAAATTCGTCAACATTACATTGTATTAAATTTTATTTGTTTTTTTAAGTTTTTTTTTCAAATTCAATTTTTTACCTTTTTTGATTTTATCCACTTTAGTAAAAAAAAAACAAATGCTTAAATTAAATCGTTAAAAAACCTACAAGGCTGCATTAAATGCAGTTTTGAAGTTTGGGAACATTAGGGTACGTAAAATGAACTTATCTAAATAAAGTATTATCCATGTTTTATTTTTACTCATAACTGCATTGCGGACTAATATGAAAACAGTACTTTGCATCCATCCCTATTTACCTCATGGTTGGTTATTTTTCAACATTTATTTGTCTTTTTTCTTTACCATCATCAAAGTGAAAACTTACTTTTGCGTTATTGAAATAACCTCCGATAGAAACCTGGATCCCATATGTTGTTCTTGCATGCTACAAGATAACCCCAGCCCAGACCCAGATATAATAAAACGCTCTTTATTCATGGCCCTTTGGTATGGGGCACTTAAGCATTAAATGAATGTTTTAAGAGCTCTTCTACAAAAGTTGTGTTTTTTTGCATGTCCAAATAAAATTGTGTGAAAAAAACGACAACAGAGCAAAATAATTTACATGTTAAATACAACAACAACGATGTCCATATAGAGTTAGATAAGTCCAGATAATTATCTGGAAGTAACTTTTGTCCCGATAAAAAAGGTAATGCCAAACTACGATTATCGTTGTGTTATCGATGATTTATATAGAAATGACAAATATTTGTTGGTAAGACAATGGGGCATTCTACCAAGCTATCTCTTTTTATTTTTAATGGCACTTTGAGGGAAAATATTTGTGATATTTATTGTTTTATTTCACTTTTATTCAACTTTTATGCACTTTTTTGTGGATAATAGTTCATAAAATTGATCAATAATTGTTTATTAAGCATTTGCAAGAAATATTTTCCTTTCAATTAGATTTTCTGCCGCCAATGTTTTCCCTCAAAGTGATTTAGCTGCAGGACACTGACGTATTCGTGGAGAGCCCTATTCAAAACAAAATGGCAGACCAATGCGAAAGGTTATACAAAAATGTTGAAATGTCCCGATGTCGTTTTTTTCACCAAACTCCATATGGACCTGCAAAAAAACCAGCTAAAGACTGCCCCACATAGTACAAATTTTGAACGTGCGGCAAATAAGCACTAAGAGGACCCACAAATTAGTGATCTATGGAGCAAACTAAGTTTCTGTAACATCCTTAATAATAGAGATAGAGCAACGTGGATAGCAGAAAACGATAGAGAAAATTCGAATAAGTATAAGGCCTGGACCTGGAAATTGTCGATAAACGTTGTGAATTGAAACGAAACTCATTTTTAGTCTGTTCGCGTACTTCCCAAAACTACGAACTTCTACGAATTTAATTTTTTTCATATGAGCTTTGACATAACTTTGGGCTAAATTCGTAGAAATTCGTAGTTTTGGGAGGTACGCGAACAGACATTTTATCTCATCATCAGGTTTCTGTAACTTTGACAGTCGTTAATTTTATCGACAGGAAAAATCGGAATAGAAATCCTGGAAAAATTCGATAAAATGAGTTTCTGTACCACAGAAAGTGGATAAGTTTTTCATTTAAAATGTCAAAACTTATCGCTGGCCTAAGAGCTGGTGAGTAAGTGAAAAAAATGGAAATTACACAAAGCAAATTAAAAACGGATACAAAATTAAACTTAATTGAGCCAAAAAGATAAATAAATAAATGTAAAAATATTGTTGCTTTATGGTTGAAGTTTTATTTTCAGAGATATTCCTTGTGTTTTGAGAATGAAGTTCTTGTATCAGCATAAGGAGTTCTTTTGCAAGCCCATTATCAAAAAGACTGGTGAAACTCTGGAGGACTCTTTCTTGGATAAGGAACAAGGAATCAACCGGTGTGCATGAACCCCAAAAGCCAAGATTTGTATTGCCAACACTGAAATTATCACAGACTTGCAGTTTAAAAAATTCATTTGATGGATGACAAAAATTAATGGTCTCTATTTATATTTACAGAACCTTACCAAAAATCATCCGCTGTTCAACCAACACACGCCAACCTCAGAAACTACTGGAAATGATTTTGATTTTGAAGTCCAAGGGATTCTTACCTTGGCCAGTGATGAGAAAGATTGAGCAAAGACTTGCTACTACTAAGCGTACATTGGCTGATAATGGCAGCTGCAGCTTTGCCCTTAACTACTAATTAGACAGTCAGTAGCATAGTCTGAGCTGCTCCTGGTCAACACCAACAGAAAACACCAACAGAAAGAAAAACATTTTTTTTACATTGTAATATTTCTTACATTCTAAATATAATAAAAGGAATGATAATTTTTAATATACAAACCAGACTAAACTTTTCTCTGAATTGGAGATGGACCTCAAAATTACCTTCTTATTTTTCTATTCTTATCTTAAATTAAAAAAAAAAGAATGTTTTTGCTATACATTTTTCGTTTAAACTCATTTTTATTTTTCCATTCACTTATAACTTATGCCTTTCGGCCTACATGTTTTGCTATATTTTACTGAACTTTATCACCACCGCCTATGTTGGCATCACCACCAGCCTGCTTTTTCTTTATAAATAGAATGGCATCCTTGTACTTATTCACGGAATTGTCGGTAATACTCGATCGGGCTACATCACATCGTGTGTATGTAGCACTCCCTTCGGAACAAGTCTGTAGAACAGCTCGTTTGGTGTGCTTGGACATGATTTCTCTGCAGCAACGCAGTAGGGATGTTTGCAAATGTCGTTCACGCAAATCACCTTTCTGCAGCAACAGGAAGACGCCACAAATCGATTATTTTTTGTCACCAACATCGTCATCAATGTTCGCTACCTCGAAGCTACTGCATCAGCCATGACTGCTCCACTGTACCCCTCACAGAAATCATGACTGCATACCAAGTCATGGACCAATGGTGTATTCGGCAGATGTGCTTCCCCAACTTTGTTATGAAGAGTCCAACCGATGTGTTTTGGATATGAGTCGTCAAAGAAATTCTGCGAATAATTGTCCATCCGAACACCTATTTCTGACAAACAAATGGCTCTAATGTCTGGCAAAGTATCCCTGCAATGGAAGGTTAATTGTGAAAGTATCGTTCAAGCTATGGACTTTTAATTATCTGTATTGATGTACAAACATCGATTTAAACATATAAATATGTACTATTTACCTTTCGTCTTCATAATCTGGAGGAATCATCCATCCTTAATTCTTTTGCCGCCTCTGCTGGCTTTTTTTTTTAATTTTGGGGTCTTGTATACTTTTTTGACAAAAACAACACTAGGATTGAAATTTTTTATAGTTAGAACTAAGAACAGTAATTTAACACTTAAAACATGTTTCAATGAACAAAAATAATGAGAAAATTAACAAATAAGATAGAATTGTTTTCAAAACAGCGTCTGCTTACAATTTTCTTGCAAGAAACGCCATTTTTTTTTTCTTTTTATTTGACAGTTCAACTTATCGCCTTACAATGAAAATTCCAGCCGGAAGAATTCGGAAACTGAACTTATCACGTTCAGTTACAGAAACTCGAATTTTTCCATAGGCGATAACTGATGAATATGAGTTGTTTCATTTTTTAACAATTCGAAAAGTTATCGCTTCAGTTACAGAACATGGGTCCGGTGCCCACTAGACAACTAAGTTGCCGGCAACTTTTAGTTGCTCGGAGTTGCCGGGCAATACTGAGCAACTAAAGTTGGCATTTGTGTTTTTTTTTCTATGTTGACTTTTGCCACCATTTTCCTTTTTTTTAATGTCTGATCCCCAATTCGACATCAATAATAATAGCAAAATAAGTTAATTGAAATGTATTTACTTATAAATTTAAGATATTTATAAAAACATTCATTTATTATTTATATAAAGAGATCCTCGGATCATAAAACTTGTATTGCTTAATGGAATGAGAACAGGATAGAGTCAATATCTAAAATACTAAAACAAAAAAATACAAAACTATAATTGATTTAGAAAATATGAAAATCAATATAAGAGATTTAATTTTTGAACACGGCCATTATTGACAAATAAAGTTGCCGGCAACAAAGTTGCTCAGTGGGCGGGGGCAAGCAACTTAAAGTTGCCGGCAAAAAGTTCCACGCGAGCAACTTCGAGCAACTTAAAGTTGCCGGCAACTTAGTTGCCTATCCATATAACCCAATGTAAATGGATCGGGAGCAACAAAAATTTGCTGGGGCGAGCAACTTAAAGTTGCCTAGTGGGCGCCAGGCCTAACTGCATCATTCACCCCTATTAGTGAATTCGGCGAATGAACTTTTGCCAAGATTCAACTTGTTTTCGAGATTTAGCTATTAGTGAATTCGAGATAGAAAATTGAACGACTGTCGGTAACATTACCTGCATCACCGACATTTTGTTCAACAATTTTGGTATTAGTGAAACCGCAAGCCATTATTCGCTCTTCATACAAACTCTCCCATTTTATATCCGCGCCAATATTGTCGCGAATCTGCTATTCATTTTCTTTATTTGCCAGAAAATCACAATGAATAACACAGAAAACTGAAATTTAGACTCATAATTCTAAATTTGAAAGTAAAGTTTAGTTAAATTGAAGTATTTAACATTCACCCCTATTAGTGAATTCGGCGAATGAGCTTTTGCAACGATTCAACTCATTTTCGAAATTTTAGCCATTAGTGAATTCGATGTAGAAAGTTGAACGACTGTCGGTAACACTACCTGCACCACCGACATTTTGTTCAACATTTTGTTTGTAAGTGAAACCGCAAACCATTCGCTGTCCATACAAACTTTCCCATTTTATATCCGCGCCAATTTTGTCGCGAATCTGCTGTTAATGTTCTTTATTTTCCAGAAATCATAATGAATAACATAGAAATGTAATTTTAGACTTATAATTCTGAATTTAAAAGTATAGTTTAATTAAAGTAAAGTATTTAACACTCTTTTTAAAGAAATAAATTGTCTAAAATTTTAGAATGATGTTTAGACAGGCTTCATGTGAGGCGACTCATTTTGACGTGAGGACTGTCTGAACACCCCTTGAAATTGCGTGTTTGAAATGTCAGTAAATGGGCACGTTCCGATGGTTATTCTCAGTTATCCGGATAGCTTTGTGTTGTTAGCTGTGTTTTTTTGCATGTCCAAATAAAAATGGGTGAAAAAAACGACAACAAAGCAAAACAATTTACATGTTAAATACAACAAAAACTATGTCCATATAGAGTTAGCTAAGTCCAGATAATTAACTGGAGTTAACTTTTGTCCCGATAAAATGGTATTGCCAGACTACCATTGTCGTTGTGTTATCGATAATTTGTATAGAAATGTCAAATGTTTGTTGGTAAGATAGTTCAGAACAAAATGGCAGACCAAGGCAAATGTTGAAATGTCCCGATGTCGTTTTTTTCGCCAAACTCCATATGGACATACAAAAAAACGCAGCTGTTGTAATCCCTTGTTAGAAAACAGCTGATGACCGCTGACGCAACAACAACTCAAGTTATCTCAAAATTTTTGGGATAACTAGATAGCCTAGCGAATAAACATCGGAACGCGAGGAATGACAAAAGCGATAATATAGTTCGGAAAATGGTAGGGAAGTTCAGGAATCGATAATATAGTTCATTCGGCGAGTTCATTAATTGAGAAAAAACGCGAATGCGAATCCAGTGCGAATCTGGTCAACTCCAGAGGAGTAGAATATTGCGAATTGACTAATCGGCATGATTGTTTTTGAAGAAATAAATTGTTTACAATTTTAGGATTGTTTACACAGGCTTCATGTGAGGCAACTCATTTTGACTTGAGGATTGTCTGAACACCTCTTTAGATTGCGTGTCAGGTTTGAAATGTCAATAAATGACAAAAGCGATAATATAGTTCGGAAAATGGTAGGGAAGTTCAGGAATCGATAATATAGTTAATTCGGCGAGTACACTAATTGAGAAAAACCGCGAACGCGAATCCAGTGCGAATCTGGTCAACTCCGAGGGAGTACAATATTGCGAATTGACTAATCGGTATGATTATGTGTGTTTTTTTCCTTGCCCGAATGGGTTTCGACGAAAAAAACGACCTCGGGGCTAAGCAATTTACATGCTAAAAGTAACAACAATTTAGCCCCTTCGTGTTTAGTTAAGCACAGAGAATTATCGGGGCTTAACTTAAGCCCACACAAAAACTGTGTTACCAGCACGAATTTCATACGTGTTATCGATAGTTTGTATGGAAACTCCATTTTTTTTTCTATAATGGCGTCGCTAGGCCCCGAAGTCATTTTTTTCGTCCTATTCCCCCGGGATTGCAAACAAAACACACCTATTAACTCAGTTTCCCGAAAAAGTGATCTATGGGGCATTTGTACTACTCAGGCGGCGACTTGTTTCCTTGTGTGAAAGGGAACTTGCTCTACCCTACACTACCGACGCATGCAATCCACGAAAATATCAACGTGCCCTTATTTTTCCAATAAAAATATTCCAAAAAAAAGTCAAAACGTCAACAAAACTCAGCTGACAGCCACTTTTGACAAAGCTGAAAAAGATTTACAAAATTTTATCTTCGACTTGCAAAGTGTTTTTTGTCTACTTCAATAATTCGAATGAATTCCCTACATCTTTAATCGTAAATCAATTAAAATGTTTGCTTAAAAAGTAATATTTTATCCGATTAGTTCAAATGTACATAACCATTCCATAATAAAACAAAAAGAAAACCCCAATAATGGCTGGCGAGTTAACACAAATCGAATTCTCTAATTTGGTCAAGGACGGCAACTGCACCTTCACCGACTGGCCAGACGACAACGATGTGGATGAAGATAGTCAAATCGAGGGCGTTCTCATGACCGAGGACATGATCAAGCAAGAGCCAGAGTTATTAGTTGACTTAAATAACCCAGATGAGGAGCATAAAATACGTTCGTTTCTCAAAAAAACCAACGTTGGTGACGAGGAGAGACAAAAACTCAATTGGCTTACGTGTTTGCTCTGCGATGAGCGTTTTCTAACTACCAAAGAATTATCTCTTCATGTGCTAGAGCACACGAAATCTGAATTGAAAGAAGATCTCCCAAAAGAACTTACCAATCGTCAAGCACCGAAGACTCAATACACTGGGTTCTCGAGGCAGGAGCTACTGCAGGACTATGTCAACATCGCCGTCGAGCTCGATGGAAAGGCTACATATACTTGCAAACTTTGTCCTAATAAAGTATTTGCGCGACAGGTGTCCATACGGAACCACATGAGAATCCACGAAAATCCCACTTATAAAGAACGCTCGTGTCATGTCTGCCACAAGACGTTCCTTCGTCGAGATACTCTGTTGGTCCACTTAAGGGTTCACAGCGACGAACGAAAGTACAAATGTGACATTTGCGAGGCCTCCTTCACACATTCCAGTTCCCTGGTCTCGCACAAACGTATCCACACTGGCGAAAAGCCCTATGTGTGTTCTATTTGCAGTAAAGCGTTTCGCGAGTCTGGCCAGCTAACGGCTCACAAGAAGATCCATTTTGAAAAGCTTTTGCAATGCCCCAAATGCGACAAGAAGTTCACCTCCAACAAAACCCTTCGCGGTCACTGCCGTACGCACACGGATGAGCGTCCGTATGCGTGTAAGTTCTGTGCAAAGATGTTTCGTTCGAGTACGAGTCTGACGACACATTTGCGTGTGCATACAGGTGAGAAGCCGTACAAATGCGAGATATGCTCCTACGCGACCAAACAGTCTGGCTACTTGCGGACGCACATGAGAACCCATACCGGCGAGAGACCCTACAAATGCTCCTACTGCGACAAGGGATTCTCGGAAAGGAAGCGTCTAGTGACGCACACCCGAAGTCATACGGGTGAACGCCCGTACAAGTGCATATATTGCGATTCAGCATTCGCTCGAAATGATAACCTCAAGTACCACCTGCGAACGCATACCGGTGAGAAGCCATTCGAATGTGCTGATTGTGGAAAACGATTTACCCAGCGTACAGCACTCATCGTTCACCAAAAGATTCATACCGGTGATAAGCCCTATTCTTGCCCCCACTGCGACATGAATTTCCGCCAGAGCGGGACCTTGGTCACTCATTTGTTGATGCACACAAACGAGCGACCATTTAAGTGTGATCTCTGCGAAAGAGGATTTAGGCAGAGGGCTTTGTTGAAACGACATGTCGCCAGTGCGCATGGGGGTGTTATTAATAAGTAGAAAAAGAAAATACCAAATTAATTTAAGCAAAAAACGGGATGCTGCAACATAGGGGAGCGTTTACGTATTTATTAGTACATATAATATGCATAATTTAATAATTAATATAAAACGTGTGTCATTTCTAGTCTTGATTTAGACCTTATACATATATAAGGTTTGTTTTTTTTTTTTTTGAGTGGGAAAAATAAAAAAAGCTATTTAACATTGATAAATGAAACATTTTTACTTATTTTTATTTATTCAATTGGTTCATATTTATGTATACGGGACGTCTTAAGTTATGAAATGATTGATATTTGTATCATGAATCCAAGTGGAACGTTATTCAATCAAGAAGTCAGACGATTTTTGTTTATAATTTTAACTATATGCCTGTAAGACCTAAGGTCTTTTAATTGCAACCTGAATTGCACGGCACTAGTTAGAAAGAGTAGAAAGAAAGGAAAGATTTGGCATAGTGGATTGAGATCAAGGTGTTTATTATCTCATTAAATCCCACAGGTGGCGTCCAGGAGAATATAGAAAAGAGTCGGGCTCAAACCCACACCTCAAAGTCGGCAGTCAAGCACTACATCTACTGCACCATTGCCACCCGCAATTAAGAATTAAAAATCCAAAATGGTACTAGAAAGTCCTGCACCTTTTCACCGGTACTGGCCTCTATGCCTTACAACAACATAAAGATATCTAGAAGCCTTAAGATCGACTTGAATCGCATTTAACACACATTTAAGATTTGAACAGCAGAAATTCCATCGACTCAACAACAACTTAATTTTGACCTGGGACTATAGCTTTCAATAGCTGTGTTTAATGAAGAAAAACTGGATCAGAACAAAGCAGAACAGCACAAGTGTGTGAAAACTGTCAGAACAAGAAAGAACAGAAAAGTGCAGCTTTGTATTGACGAGATTGACCGTTGGCTTCCAGCTGTCCAATTTCAAATTTAAAAATGTTTCAATTGTTATTTGTTTGCATTCATTTTCAATTCAAATTTAGTATCAATTCAGACTTTTTAATAGTCTTTTTCTTCATTTTTAGTCTAAAAATATAAAAAAGTACTTCTGTGATAAATTTTAGCTTATTATTATCCCAAACAAACAAATCAACTGGTGCTTTGACATTCCTCACTCACTTGCTCCACCTCAAAAGTAGGTGCAGGAAATATTGTTCTAAACTGTTCTGCAAAACGTCATGGAACACAAAGTGACAGAATGTAGAACCGTTAGGGGCAAGGTTTTTACTCATGGAACACAGAATCCTGTACTTTTCTGATCTTTTCTGTTCGGAACAGATTCATTAAACACACCTAATGCCTACCTCCTACATTATGTACATTTACATTTTTTCTTATCTATTTCCAACCTACATGCTCTGAATCTTTTTGCAGATTTTACGCGAAACACCTAATATATATACAAAAAAAAAGAATTTAATTTATCCCTATAGCGACTATTAGGGGATAAAAATAAAAATCTTTAAAAATTAGGGATTTTTTTTTCTTCATTTAGAATTGATATAGGCCCATCCTAATATAAAAACTAAAAGAAACCGATAGAACGACCAGGGTGGTCGTGTGTACATAGTAGATTAGTTGTACGAAATTAGCTTTTTACTTGCGATTATAGGTACTATAAGGCAAGTTTTGGATTCGTGCAAAAAAAAATGTTAAGATAACAATCAAACATGATATTACGATGATAGAGAACACCTTAAAAGTGGGTGGCACAATTCTGTCTATCTGTCTGTTCGTCTACACCCTAAACGGCCCGATCGATTTTCTTCAAACTTGGTACATAGTGGTTTTTGGTGATTCTGCCGACACGTTTTTTCATTTTTTTTTAGAACCAAAAATAACGGTATCTGCCATACATTTTTTTTTGGCAAATTTAAATAATCGTATTTTTCTCAAAAACGGCTCGACAACTTTTCTTAAAAAAAAATTCAATACATTTTTTTTAGTAAAGGCTTTCTTTGGGTGGAAAACCATTTTTCAAAAATGGTTATTAATGGTACCTCCCAAGGAACCATTTTTTATTTTTCTTCAAAATGGTATGACCGATTTCAATTACAGTCGACTCCCTCTAAGTCGAATTTTCACGGGATATCAAAATCAGTTCGAGTTAGAGAGAGTTTTGCATAAATTCGAGTTAGAGAGAAATATTATACGGTTTAAAATTTGAGGGGAATACAAATTATGGCGAAAAAGTTCGAGTTAGAGAGAAATTCGACTTAGAGGGAGTTCGACTTAGAGGGAGCCGACTGTATTTTTTTTATACAGAAGCTTTCAAAAAATGTTAATAGTTTTGTGTACCAACATTTGTGAAACATTTTTTTTGGATTTTTAAAAAATATTTCAAATTTTTTTTTGGAAAATCAAATATTTCGAAAACGGCATCATAGATTTTTTTGAAATTCGATATTTAAGACTTTTTTAGTACTCTATAAAATATTTTTAGAAAAAATTTTACATTTATGAAAAAATAACGGTACCTTCCATACAAAAGTGAAAAAAACCGCAAAGGAAAATATTTTTTTGCTTGAAAACGACTCCTACGATTTTGATTAAACTTTTTTCATATACTAAAATTAGTACGATCTACCATCAAAAATTATAAAATTTTACACATAGCAACTATTAGTAGTACCTGTCATAGAACGTATTTTTTTATTTGAGTTTTCTCGTTATCAGCGTAACGGATTTAAATGAATTTTTTATATACAAATTTCAGATAAGATTAAATAATATTGCATATCAAAATTTTCAAAAAAAAAGTTTTTGGATTTTTAAAAAAAGTTTCAAATTTTTTTTTGAAAATTCGATATCTCAAAAACGGGTTGACATTTTTTTTTCAAATTTTGTTTTTATATACACATAAATATATAGTTTAAATCTGCATACCAAAATTTGTTCTTAAAAATGTTTTAAGAATTTTATATATAAAAAATTAATTTAAAAAAAAAATCGCTCCAACGATTTTAAATTTTTTTTTCCCATACAATCATATTCCATCATGAATTAAGATGGCATACTTTTTTCACCTCAAACTGTCAAAAGAGTTGTTTTAGCTAGTTTAAATGTCGTATTTCATGCTTCTCTACATTTTTCTCTCATAATTTCCATGTTTGTATATACAATTTTCTTAAACTCGCAGTGTCTTGAACATAAGAGCAAGTATTTTTTAATATATTTTGTTATAATTGCCCAAGGAGGATATACAATATAAATTACTTATATTACCATTAGGTAAAACACGATAATTTTGACAACTGTTAGGTGTGTGGCTGATGTAACACCCCGCTGTAGGTGCCTGGCAATATTTTTTAATAATTGCCCAAAGATTAAATAAAATTATGCTTTGATACTTTAACATGAATCGCACGACTTTTTTAACACCTACATCAGTGGGTCCCACTGTAGGTGCCTGGTTAGTAATGTCAAAAAAAGTTTATCATACCTTATCTTAAATCATACCAAAAAGATCATAAAATAACGTTATTTTGCCCATTTGTCACAAGACTTTTATAACTCAAAATTTGTTGTTTCGAGATAAAAGCGATTGTAAAATCCGTTTTTTTTGTGAACGACTGTAGTGCAACATAAATGCGCTCTTATTTGAAACTGAAAAGAGATATCAATGCCTGATGTACTATCAAAATAAAGAAAAATACATCATATTTACAATCTTATCTCGTTCAAAATCATCAATTTTTCAGTTATATTATGCCGGTCTTTTAGTAAATGAGCGGTATGTATCAAGAGGATTGCCATCCTTTGAGTATAACCTTTCAAATACCTAAACAATATTTTAACAATCTCAAAAGTTGTTTCTATATGTGTTTTTCAGTTCTTTTCCCCTATTGCACTTAAGCGGGTGAGCTATAAGCGAGCAATTTGTAGAAGTAACTCACAACATTGCAAAATTTTGTACTGATCCGATGACCAAACAACATTCTTCGGCAGACTATCTTCATTTGTAACTAATTAACGAATATAAGCAATTTCTGAACCTTGTTCGATATATCAGGGTGTATCGTCTTATACAATTATTCTTATTTTTTCAATCTACTTGCTATATAGTCATTCACGTAGCAACATATGTATACATACATATAAATTCTGTACCTACTTGTTGATTTTATCCAATGGTGTAGGCGATTTGTAAAATGATATAATCGTTAAAAAATAAAATCAAATAGAATTAGGTGGGTGAGAATGTATTAAATTAAGAGCGCAAAACTAGTAAAAATAAACCAAGATCATATACATTCAATAGGTGCTTCATCATTTTTGCAAAAAAAAATCTAACAAACAAATCAGTGAGAAACACACAACTTTGTGTCACCTTGCTGACTAATTTCTTGGTTTGTGATCTTATGTCTAGGTCTAGTCTTATGTAGACTTATAGGAAACTCCTCTATATAAATAATTCTTTAAAATTGGAGGCTAATAGGTAAATACGGTGGGTATTTCTCAATATGTTCATATGCATTACATACTATGTACCTGTTATTCTCATTCATGAAAAAAAAAAAAAAAAAAAATAATTAAAAAACTTTTCTGAATTATTTTTGTTTTTTTTTTTAATAGTTTTACTTTATCACAGCTTTTAAGTTCGATCTTGTTGAAAATGAATAATTTATGATAAATAAAAATGAGTCGAACTCTAACAAAAGCTTTGACTTATAAGGAAATACAAAAAAAAAAACAGTGGGTAAGCAGAAATTTACTATTTAACTTTCCATTAAATTTAAGGGCGTGGGGAGTAGTATAACTTAGGCGCCACAAAATAATAACGGATTTTTATAGTGGGACAAAAGCTTCCACCATTTAAGTAGGAGACAAGTTTTTAAAAATGACATGTACATACATACCTATTGTACTCGCACCCACTTCGGAAAAGTATAGTCTGTTTTCTGCACCAGAAAGTAATTTAAATTTTATCAGCGTATCATCCATACTGTCACTCTCAGATTACAAAAAAATAGCGATGTTTTGTAATGTTGAAAAGATTTTCACTTATTAATGTTTTATTCAAATTCAAGAAATTTTTCCTGAAAGTAAAGTTTACTCCCATGAACCCAAGGGCATTCGCAAGTGGGGCAATTTGTCTTCTTTTGAATGCATCTCAAAACGAGATTTCTGTACCAAAACAATTTTTTGAATGAATTTGCCCCCTTGATCAAGATCCTTGTTTACGCACCTGTCGTTAACCTATCAATAAATAAAACTCATTTCCAGAACAAATTTCTCTCCAAATGCTCAGAAGCATGTTCCAACCTAGCTTTGTTATTGGCTTTTCGTATAGTTGGCTATTTCGAGAAATTCATTTTTCAATTTACCATGTTTCGCTTCGTCTGAGGAAATGCGTTAATTCAATCAGTGGTTTTCAAACTACATACTACCATAACGGTTTTTTAAGTGCAAACAAAAATCAATTGAATTCCATACACAGGTGAGGGGAATATGAATTTATTTTATGCGTACTTAAGCTTTTTTTCTAACCTCACAATGTAAAACCCCGAAATATTGAAATTTTCGTGACGAATGGAATCATCATCATCAAGTCCTGTAACCCCGGTTGGGGCATAGGGCGCCAACAAATCGTTTCCATCCTTCTCGGTCTGCAGATAGATATTTTAACTGTGGCCACGTCTTTCTCTGGGAGTCTGCTTCTGCTAGAACTGTTGATTTCCATGTTGTTCTTGGTCTTCCAACCCGCCGTGCACCCTGAGGATTCCATTCAAATGACTGCTTTGCAATTTCATCGTTTGGTTTCCTCAGTGTGTGACCAATCCATTGCCATTTACGCTTTCTTATGTCAACGTCCAGCCGCTCCTGGCTTGTCCTGCGCCACAATTCCTCGTTTGATATAATTTGTGGCCAGCGAATTTTTAAAATATGGCGTAGACAACGGTTCACAAAAGCCTGCAATTTCTTTGAGATGGTAGTCGTGACTTTCCAGGTTTCGCAAGCATATAACAGCACGGATTTGACATTGGATTCGAAGAATCTCAACTTTGTGCGCAAGGAGATTTGACATGAGTTCCAAATTTGGGGAGAGAACCGAAGGCTGCGCAAGCTTTATTTATTCTACTTTGAACGTCCAGATCAGTACCACCATTTGCTGAAACAATACTTCCAAGGTAGTTAAATTGTTCAACCTCTTCAACTGGCGTCTCCTGTATTAAAATACGCTGATGTGTGGAGCGGCCTGTGAGCATTATTTTTGTCTTTTTGCTATTTATTTTAAGACCACTCGCCTCTCCTTTTAACTTCAGAGCTTGACACATCCCGTTCAGCCCGCTGATGTTATTTGCCAAGAGACATATATCATCGGCATAGTCTAAGTGGCTAAGCCTTTCAAACGGTCTCCATTGAATGCCCTGCCTCTCTGATGTTCCAACGCTGGCCGTCAAGACATCGTCAATCGCCAGTAGAAAGAGAATTGGCGATAGAACATCTCCCTGTCTCACACCCTGCCGCACTTCGAAAGAGTCGGATAGCTGCCCATTGTGTAAAACAAAGCATCTTGCGTTGTTATAGGACTCTCTTATAATGGCAACAATTTTTGGGGGAATTCCTCTACCAAGAAGTGATCTCCATATACATTCACGGTTGACTCGGTCAAAGGCCTTCTCAAAATCCACGAACATGAGGTAAAGCGGTGATTGAAACTCCGCAGACTGCTCAAGAATGATACGCAGAGTGTTGATATGGTCGACACAAGACCGCCCACTGCGGAAACCAGCTTGATGCCTCTTGAGTGTAGACTCGATTCTAACCTTGATCCGCTCCAGAATGATGGTTGCCATTAATTTTGGAAAAACGGACAAAACTGTAATACCTCGCCAATTGTTGCAATTCTTAAGATCACCTTTCTTTGGCAACTTAACAATTACACCATCCTTCCAGTCGCTGGGATAGATTTCATTTTCCCACACAGCTTGTATCAGCGGGTGTAAAATACTAGCCGTTCTGACAGGGTCAGCTTTCAGGAACTCGGCTGGTATACCATCAAGTCCAGCTGCTTTGTTGTTTTTGAGAAGATTTATCGAAGATTGAATTTCCAGTACTGTAGGGGGCTCGATGTCAATACCCCTATATGATCTACGCATCTCGTTAAGCTGGGGCACTTCAGCACTCTGCTCGACAGAATCCTCATTAAGCAAGGCACAAAAGTGCTCCTTCCACCTGCGCAGCTGATCCTCGATTGATACCAAAAGTGTACCATCCACATCCATTACAGGATGATTGGTGTTGGTTTTCTTCCCGACAACTTCCTTGGATATTTGGTACAATTCCCTCATGTCTCCTCTTCTTGCAGCATTTTCCGCATTTTCTGCGAGACCGTCTAACCTCACCCTCTTGTCTCGTCTCACACAGCGATAGACCATCTTATGTGCTAAGCGATACTCTCTTCGCAATTCAGCCTTTCGTTGAGCATCTGCTTCGGCATTTATTTGCATCTTCAACGATTTGCGAAGCTCGATTTTATCCCAGGTGTCTTGGGATATCCAAGAGTCTCTAACTCTCGACTGCTTGGGTACAGTTTCGGATCCAGCATCCATAAAAACACTTTTTATATCACCCCACATCTCATCAATTGTTGAATGTTGTATTCCATTTAATGACGAAGCTCTGTCGTTAAGGTTGGTGACATAGTTACGACATATGTTGGGATCACTTAAAGCATTTGTATTGAACTTCGAATTCCTTGCTGCACCCTGTGATTGACGTTGTACAGCTGCCGTTCGTAGCTTGAGACTCATGAGAACCAAATGATGGTCGCTTCCAATGTCGGCATTTCTTATGCTCCGAACATCGCACATTGACTTCCTCCATCGCTGCTGAATCATGATGTGGTCAATTTGGTTTTCAGTTTGACCATCCGGATGTACCCAGGTGATTTTGTTGCAAGTCTTATGTTTAAACACAGTTCCACCCAGTACAAGACGATTAGCGTTACAAAAATCGACCAGCAAATCGCCATTTTCATTTCGTGACCCCAAGCCATTTTTCCCCATGACGCGTTCCAGACCGTAGTTGTCTGATCCGACTTGGCCGTTGAGATCTCCCATGACAATTATGATGTCGGCTCTTGGAACACCACTGTAAACTGAGTTAAGATGAGTGTAGAAAGCGGTTTTGTCTTCCTCGGTCGCTTCATTTGTGGGGGCGTAGCACTGAATTATTGTAACGTTGCGAATTTTTGAACGGAACCTTGCTGTCATTATTCTTGCAGAAATGGGCGCCCAGGATATAAGACTACGCCTTGCTTCTTCGTTCAACATAATTCCGACACCATGCAGCCTTTGGCCACCCTCTCTTTCATCCTCCCCGGAATACAGCATTCTCGTTTGCCCAGAGTCAGCTCTGTATTCGGCTCTTCCTCTCCACCTAGTTTCACTGATGCCCAGGATACTGATCTTAAGGTGAAGCATTTCACGCTCAACCTGCTCGTATCTACCTTCGCCGTACAAGGATCGAACGTTCCATGCTCCGATTTTCGTACGTATGCGGTAGCCAAAAGTATCATTTGCTCTTCTTAAAAGACTTCTTCTATTTGTTAACGATTCATTTATTGTTATGGCGTCTTGATTGACGCTGGTACACGAAAGATGCCGCACCCCCAAATCCGATGTGCGGTTTACAGCAGCCGAAGCTGCAGAAGGATTCTCCATAAAATGGTTACCTCTTGGGGACTCATTTCCAATTGTTGTCATATTTCATGTAATAGCATATATCCTTCCGCCATGGTGTTTTCCGAGATATGATTAATAACATACATAAGCTCAGATTTGACAGGCACACCCGCCTTTTGTATGGTCAAACACATAACTGCTCGAGGCCGCCCACTATGGGAAAACAGACGCCTTTTGTAGCCGCCCAATATGGGTTACAGACGCTACCTGCTGCTGCCGTTGGCCTTTTAACAAAAACGCTCCTCCGCCACCAGACTATCATGCCGTTGACCGCCACCTGCAGTTCATCCGTCTTAAGGGGGCTTTTAACCATCCCAAGGACAAGTTTGTGCCCTGACCAGCAAAGCTGGGTTGTCTGCTTATCCCGGCATCCATTCGGTCCCCCTGCACGTTAGCGTTACCCACCCTCCACCACGCGGAGGTGTGCATAGGGATTTTCCTATCATTGAGCCTAGGGCCATATGGCGTCCTAGCACTCTCAAGTACTTTTGGAGGGCCAAAGGACGAATGGAATAGGATTTCAATTTGATTTTAGTTTTCGTGTAATTTCGTGTCTCATTATTACTAAAAAAGATTCTCCCTTTAAAAAAGGTATTTAAGGTAAATAACTCGAAAAAAAGGGTTTGAATTATGAATGGTAATTTTTTTTGCGTTATAAATAGGTATAACAAAACAAACAGGAAAAAGTACATACATTTAGTTTTGTTCATTTAATTTCTTAAAAATAAGGTATGCCAATTTTGAAATTTAAAAACCTATTTGCAAAAATTCATCAACCCGATTTTGAAATATATTGAATTTTCGAAAAAAAAATGTAATTAATGTTTTTTTTTTAAATCAAAAATAAGTTTTTTTTTTTAATGTTGTAAGTATGTAGAATATTATTATTTATGTATATTTTTAAGGAGCACCTGTATAATTTTTTTATTAAAATCGGTATAGCCGTTAAAAGTAGGGGAGCCCACGATGCTAAATGTGGATTTACTCCGTTCCATCGGTGGGGGGAGCATCTACAGGTGTTCAAAAATGTTAAAAAAAAAACAGTCACGTGGACATATTTGAAGGCGTCAGATATTGATAGTGTATATGGCCTGGGTCTTTCTGATAACGGTGGTATGTTAATGTGCCGGTGAACGTTGTGGGGGTGGCTGTATGGGAGTGTAGAAATTGGAAAAAAAATGGATTTACTCGAGCGCGTCAGATTTTAATAGAGGATGTTAAGTGACCCCCAAGGATCCTCACATTCAAAAGACTGACGATTCGGATGTGACGCAAGCTTGCGGCAGCTTCTTGAAAATGCAAAAAAAATCGCCATTTTGAAATACTCGAGCGCGTCAGATTTTAATATATATGGTTCAACTCGATGTCCTACATGTGCTGAACCTTAATCTGACGATTATCTGGAGGGGTTTTCTTAATTTGACGATTTGAAAAGAAGAAATATTTTTATTCAGGATTTTTGCAATCACTGAATGAAAAATTAAAAACAGTTTTTTTTTTAGAAAAGTCAAATATGTACAAGCATTTCTTACTATGGGAGGGGGGATCTATATCGCCCCGTTTAGGAGGTAGAGGCAATTTTCGAGAAAAACGCGACTTAAATGGAAAAAAAATATTAAAAATCTGCGACAATACTGAAAATTCAAAACAATAACGGTTTTAAAAGCCAGAAATGCGTTCTATTATCTTACATTTAAATTAAATTATATATGTCAATAGTTTTCAAAATATTCGCATACAAACTCAAAATTTTGATAAAAAACGCAAACAAAATATTGGGATCAATTTTTCTCAAAATTGTGGAATAAAAAACTAAATTTTCTTTTTGTGGTCAATTCTCATATTAATTTAAAATCGAACACAAAAAACCGGAAGCTTCTGTATCTTCTAGTTTTTGAGAAGCTTGCAAGTTACTGATACTATTTTTTAGAGATATTTTTAGTTTGCTTGCACTGCCAGCATTACGGCTGCGTTTTAAAAGTAAGATATTTATGCAGCCGCCCTGCTTGGGCTCACTATAAGATTTGGGTATGTGAGAGGTTCGGTGTTTGGCAAATTTCGTTTGCATTTAATAACTTTGAATGTATTCTCTGTTTCCAATGTCAATAGTTACTAATGGGAACAGCTACATAATGATAAACATAATAATCTCATAAAAAAGTAGTATCAGTAATTTACAATTTTCTTAAAAACTAGAAAGCATAAAAGCTTCCGGTTTTTTTGTTCGATTCAAAATTAATACGAGCATTGACCACAAAAAGAATATTTAGTTTTTTATTCCATAATTTGAGAAAAATTGATCCAAACAATTTTTGTTTGCGTTTTTTTTTCTTAAAAATTTGAGTTTAAATGCAAATAGTTTGAAAACTATTTACACAAATAATTCAATTTAAATGTAGGATTAAAGAACAGATTTCTGGCTTTTAATAAAGCTCTTGTTTTGCATTTTAAGTATTGTCGTTGATTTTTAATATTTATTTTTCCATTTGTCGTTTTTTTTCGAAAATCACCTCTACATCCTAAACGGGACGAGAAAAACGGCAGATTATACCTTTCCCGTTATGCTAGAATTATTTGCTTCACAATAAAAAATAATTCAACCGCGCTCGAGAATGTCCAGGTGACAATTTTTTTTTGCAAGTTTGTAACCCTCCCACTACCTTAGGTCACACTCAAATCGTCAGATTATTGAAATGCACACTTTTCATCATGTAATTAACCTACCCTATCTTAATCTGACGCGCTCGAGTATTTCGAGCTATCGATTTTTTTTACTAATCTACATGGAGGACTGATATATGTTGGAGGTACTCAGCAGGGTGCAAGGTACCCCCCTTTATACTAATCTGACGCGCTCGAGTAAATCCCAAAATCCCTTAGTGGGCTCCCCTACTATAATGAGAAAGTCCAAAATAAAAACAAAAACCGTTATATGGCAGGTACCGTAAACAACACAGTTATTAATTTGTAAAAAAAAGCCAAAAAGAACACCAGGCCTGCAGTAATTCGTTTTTTTTTATCAAAATCGTTAGAGCCCTTTTCTGAGATAAATAAGCTTTTCCTTTACGGTTGTATGGCAAGTGTCGTAATTTTTTGAGCTAAAAAATCAATTTGCCCTCCCGGGAATCACCAAAAAAAAACATTTTGTTCAAAATTTGAAGAAAATAACTTTAGAGGTTTAGGCTGTAGGTGAAAGTTCAGATAGATCAACAGACAGATAGAATTGCTGGACCCACATTTTTCGTTTCTCTACCATCGTAATGTCATGTTTGATTAAAATTACGATTTTTTTTAATGCATACAGTTGGTTGACGCTTACATAATAACTTATGTACCTATGTAGTAAGTTAGAAATGTTTGAATTGGTTCGTGATCTGAACCGAGTAAAATCAGGGTATTTCCAAGTGAGTGGTCATTACATTTAAAACTACTTCTGAGAATAAATATACACGACTGTGTCGCTTGTTCTTATGTTCAAGAGGCTAGAGGTTTAAAAAATTGTAAAATTGAAGAATAAGTTTTACCAATTTTGTATGTGATATTTTTCATGTTTTGTTTATTTAAAAAGCTATAACCAATTATAAGCAAAAACTGGAGCTCACATATTTTTATTCAATGCTACGTAAAAATTTTCTTCTAAAAGTTCTTTACAAATCGTTATCTTACAGTTTGTATCTTAATATTTTGTTTAGTCTAAAGTCTAAGCAGTTGTTTACTTGTAGCACCTGAAAGGCTTCAAAACGCAGCACCACACTTAAAATACTGCAAGCAAAATTGTACCTTCCTAATTTTCTTGTTTTGAATCAATAGCAAAGCTCAGTTGTTAGTTGCAAAACAGAATTTACTCTTTCACTCAAGATGGTGGAAGCTTGCACAACACGTATAATCACGTATCTGATGTGGGAAAAAACATTTATGTATATACTTGAAGCCCCAAATTAATACATGCTCGCACTTTACTCTTATAAGTTGCGCCCTAAAAAAAAAATAAATGTGACTTCTCTGCGATCAATATTTTATGATAAATCGATTGTAAATTCGTAAATATTTTGTTAAATATTTATTGATGGAACTAATGTACGAGTTCAAATTATAAATCGATTGTTTTATTAATGATTTCCGATTTTTAAACCCATCCTTAAAAATATAAAAATTAAATGGTCTCGAAAAATTGCGATTTTCAAACAAATTTTGCCCCAAAATCTAACACATAAATCAAAAATTCCTCAAACATGGGTAAAATATTTTTCTTACCTTTCCAAATATATAAAATTTTCTAACAACAAGTATCTTCCCGATTTATTGGAAATTATTGCTTATCTACTACCGTTTTCGACTTTTAAACGTTCATATCTCTATTCCTTTATTTTTCCAAATTTTTTATTACATCTGCGACTTTCTTGTAATTGCATAATCTATCGAATACAGAAGAAAGTATCTTTCTACCTTCCCCCGTTTAGAAAATAGCCAAGCCCGAGTTCACTCTTTGCACCAAGATGGCGGAAGCCATGCAAAGGGTTGATGGTTGAAAACTTGGATTACGATGAAAAAATGTCTTCCCCAACGTTTTATTAAATTCCCATAAGAGGACTAAATATATTGGACAAATATAAAAATATGGAAATTATGAAAAAAATGTTTTAAAGCATGAAATTCAATACTCGTTAAAATAAAATGCACGACTGGGTCGCACGTACTTGCTCTTATGTTCAAGACACTGCGAGTTTAAGAAAATTGTATATACAAACATGGAAATTATGAGAGAAAAATGTAGAGAAGCATGAAATACGACACTTAAATTAGCTAAAACAACTCTTTTGACAGTTTGAGGTGAAAAAAAAGTATGCTATCTTAATTCATGATGGAATATGATTGTATGGGAAAAAAAATTTAAATCGTTGGAGCGGTTTTTTTTTAAATTAATATTTTATATATAAAATTCTTAAAACATTTTTAAGAACAAATTTTGGTATGCAGATTTAAACTATATATTTATGTGTATATAAATACAAAATTTGAAAAAAAATTGTCAACCCATTTTTGAGATATCGAATTTTCAAAAAAAAATTTTGAAACTTTTTTTAAAAATCCAAAAACTTTTTTTTTTTAAATTTTGATATGCAATATTATTTAATCTTATTTGAAATTTTTATATAAAAAAATTCATTTAAATCCGTTTAGCTGATAACGAGAAAACTCAAAATAAAAAAATACGTTCTATGACAGGTACTACTAATAGTTGCTATGTGTAAAATTTTATAATTTTTAATGGTAGATCGTACTAATTTTAGTATATGAAAAAAGTTTAATCAAAATCGTAGGAGTCGTTTTCAAGCAAACAAATATTTTCCTTTGCGGTTTTTTCACTTTTGTATGGAAGGTACCGTTATTTTTTCATAAATGTAAAATTTTTTCTAAAAATATTTTAGAGAGTACGTAAAAAAGTCTTAAATATCGAGTTTCAAAAAAATCTATGGTGCCGTTTTCGAAATATTTGATTTTCCAAAAAAAAATTTGAAATATTTTTTTAAAAATCCAAAAAAATATTTTTTTCAAAAATGTTGGTACACAAAACTATTAACATTTTTTGGAAGCTTCTGTATAAAAAAAATAATTGAAATCGGTCATACCATTTTGAAGAAAATCAAAAATTTAAAAAATTGTTCCTTGGGAGGTACCATTAATAACCATTTTTGAAAAATGGTTTTCCACCCAAAGAAAGCCTTTACTAAAATAAATTTATTGAATTTTTTTTAAGAAAAGTTGTCGAGCCGTTTTTGAGAAAAATACGATTATGTAAATTTGCCAAAAAAAATGTATGACAGGTACCGTTATTTTCGGTTCTAAAAAAAATGAAAAAAACGTGTCGGCAGAATCACCAAAAACCACTAAGTACCAAGTTTGAAGAAAATCGATCGAGCCGTTTAGGCTGTAGACGAACAGACAGACAGACAGACAGAATTTTGCCATCCACTTTTTTGGTGTTCTCTATCATCGTAATATCATGTTTGATTGTTATCTCAAATTTTTTTTTTTGCACGAATCCAAAACCTGCCTTATAGTACCTATAATCGCAAGTAAAAATCGTATAATAGTTTGATGTGAAAAAAAGGATGCCATCATGATGAAAATAAAATTTAAAATCATTGGAGCCAGGGTTGTCAGGTTTAAAAAAGCGGAATCGCCAAAGGTAAAATATAAATCGCCAAAAAATCGCCAAATTTAAAATTTTCCACTTTATAAATGACCAAATTCAAAAATCACAAAAATGTTATAAAATTATTTGAGTGATGGGAAAGAATCGATGTTCAGTTTTGAGTGCGATGATATTTAGTATTTTGATGTCTAAATTTTAGCAGACCATTAAAAAATTTGCGAGGTTTACCCAGCGGCTCCATTGGCAATATTTAATTAATTAAATCGTAGAGTATGACAACGCACATGACAAAATATAGTGAATTAAAATTAAATTTTATTAAAACAGGGGATTTAAACAGTATTTGACTGCATTTGCAATCAAATTTTTCTATACACACATTTTTCAATTGAAATTGCCTGGCAATGAAAATGCCCAGCCAAGCAAATATTTGCCATTCCTATTCCAATTGCAAATGTCTCAAAAATTGCCAATGGAGCCACAGCGTTAAGTGAAGATCAGAAAAAAAGAAACAATGTCGTCTTCGTTTAAAAGGTAAACCTACTCACAATTTATTTAAATATACTTTTAAAATTAGGTTGAAAAGAATTTTTTGAAGCTGAAGTCACGTTCCGCAAATTTTGAAATAAAGTTCCTGGGCATATACTTCAATGTGTTAGTAAATACCTTGCAAAATGAGACCTCTGGGATTAAAAAATTAATTGCATTCTCATTTACTTTAATATATTTTCTGTACTCCGTGAGTTTTACCTTTTGACCGAAGATATTACGACTTTGATTAAAAAAATTAAAATCGCCAAAATCTAAAAATATCGCCTTTTAAGATACATCGCCAAACCGATTTTCGTGTCGCCAAATAACATTTCATATCGGCTGTTTGGCGACAAATCGCCACATCTGACAACCCTGATTGGAGCAGTTTTTTTAAATAGGTATATAAAATATTGATATTTTATATCTTAACTATTTATTAATGTGCAAATAAAAATTAAATTAAAAAAAAATGTCAACTCGTTGAAACTTTGTTAAAAATTAAAAAAAAATATCGTTTTTGAAAATTTGGATACGTAATATTATCCCAACTTTAACTTAGGCCTTCTGCATACGAAATGTCGCGTAATAGACGTGTACAAGATTTGCATGTTGCGACGACTTCTCTTCGCCCAATTAAATTGACCTGACCATGCATTTGTTTTGCAATTGTTGCTCATGGTTTTTTTGTCACGTCTTTTCTGTAGTATTCTTGCAAAGTATTATTATAATATAAACACTCGTCATAGTTCTCCATCAAAACACAATTTTTTGCGATGAATCTGATATTTTAAACAAAGTGTCCATACACAAAATTAAACATTTACGACCGGAGTCATCGAAGGTACAGACACTGCTGTACGACAGGCGATTTGCTGCTTGTGTGCTGTGACGATTGTGTTGCTTACGCCTCGTGTGCAGTTATGTGCGCTGCACACAAGCGTAGTACGCGTCAAAGCAGAATTTTGAAGGCAGAATGCTCCAAAAAGAGTTTTGACCCCAACCCGTTTTTAATTCGTGCAAAAAAAATTCGAAATAACAATAAAACACGAAAAAAGTGGGTGGAAAAGTTCTGTCTGTGTGTTTGTACATATATCGATCTACAGCCTAAACCAATGTTGCGATCTTCTTCAAATTTTGAACTTAAGGCTTTTTGCTGATTCCTCAGAGGGGAAATTGAATTTTTGTTAAGCTCCAAAAATAACGGTATCTTGCCAAAAACAACCCTTAAGGAAAATCGTATGTATCTCAAAAACGGCTCCAACGATTTTGATAAAAAAGATCTGTGCATTATTGTAGGCATGGTGTACATTTGGTAAAAAAAAATTTACCAAAAACTATTATTAACGGTACTTGCCATATAACGTTTTTTTATTTTCGATTTACTCATTAAATCAAATTTTTAATAAATTATGAAAAAAATTAAATTTTGGATTTAAAAAAAACTAGGTACCTTTTATTTTTTTTTTTTGAAAATTCAATATTTAAAAAATATGTTGTTGAATTTTTTTGAAACTAGGTTTGTAAATGTATATTAATAAATCCTCAAAATTGGCATACCAAACATTTTTTTTAAATGTCGCCGTTTTTTATATAAAAAATTAGTTTTTAAGAAAACCGCTCCAACGATTAAAATTTTTTGTTTTCATATATGTATGTATTCATAATTTTCCAAGTTATCAAATGGGACACTTGTTTTTATGCTCTAAGTTATTTAACGGGCTGTTTATTCACTTAAAAGAACGATTTAAATGCTTTTTTTTATAATTTTTCTATATTTACATACTTGAATATTTTAAAAGTTCATAAGTTCCAAGCAACTTGAACATAAAAGCAAGTACGTGCGATCTAGTCGTGCATTTTATTTTATTTGGAAAAGAAAGGTAGGAATTAAATTAGTTTTCCCCTTCCAACTTACCTTTCCCCCTCGCCGATTAACCTTGTTAATTGTTCTTAATCTTTTTTCATTCCAGTTTAATACCATAAGAACCATAGTTAACTTCACCCTTAAAATTCAAGATAGTACCCACCCCTAGCGAAATCCTAAGGACAGACTTAGATGGAGTGTTCCGTTGGCAACCACCAGATACAAAAAAAAAATATTTTATTGAAATTCAATAAAAGTATTTTTGATTACAAAAAAAAATGACTGCAAATTAGTATTTTACCGTTAAAAAGACTTAAGAAAACTTCAGCGTTCTCTCCTCTCACCAATAAATATTGTCGTTGTAATGAAACCTTGACTGTGTATTATTTTTGTTTAAAGTAGTTATGTAACTATGTACATATATAAACTAGACGGTACTTTGTCTCATTATTTTTGACCCTCCTGGCTTCAATCCAAACTATGTTTTAGTCGTAAAGCTTTTCTATTAAACTGTGCGTCACCCCAATTTAATTCGTAATTTTACTTAAATTATCCAATTTCGTTAAATAAATCCTTCTTAACGTCATTTGCCATATAAACTACATAGAAAAAGTCGATACAATGATCATAAATCTAGATATATGCACTTACACCGCATTGCACCCAATATAAATAGACAAATGAAGAATTTTATTCAAAATAGAATGAAATAATTTGATCGATAAGTGTAGCAGAAAATAGCAGTTAATATAAAGGCATTTCAAAGCAGAACACATGCATGTTAATTCATGGTATAATATTTATTTGCTTAAAAGCCAATATGAAGCCTACTTTACTGAAATCAAATAAATTTGCATATTTTTTCAATAAATTAACTTCCCCCAACAAAAGTCTAAATCGATCAAACAGTCAAACATTCGATTCCAAAGGATATTTAATCCGCTTAAGAACATATTGAGTTTCAACAAAAAAAAATTATTCAAAATGGAATTTTGTCATGTTCTTTATTTTTGTTGAATGATTCAAAATCCATGTCCAGAAGTTGACCCTATTTATATTATGGGTATCTTAGATTCTTAATAGTTTCCATCAATAGTTCAAGCTCGTTTTTTCAAGTAATTTTCTTTTGTCACGTCAAGTCGCGAAAAGCACATTGACCTTCAAGTTGAATGAACACGCATTAAGAAAATTTAAAAGGCTGCTAATCACTTCTAAGGACTTGACCCTTTGGATACTGGTCGTTAACACAACATAGGGATTCTTATTAAGTTATGTCATTCCTATGAAAAAAAGACAGCAATTTTTATTTCCTCCACAAAGAAAAACAAACTGTTGATTTAATAGTCATGGCATTTTGTCTACACGCACATTCCCGAACATACATCAGCGTCAAAACAAACACTTGTTTCCAATTCATATCTTTTAAATTAGGCCCCAGAGTAATGTAACTAGACAATATGCGAGTGTGAGTTTCTTTACATTATTAACAATAACTTTTACCCTCTCATATTATCATTTTTAAAACCGCAATACAAAATGGAAAACTTTTACGTTAATATAACATTTATTATTTTATTGTTTTTATTTGTTTGCTTTTCTAACAATAATAGAAGTTTTGTCTTTTTGTTTAATGGCTTTTCTCATTCTTCTTTGTTTTGCAAGCAAAATGATAAAAGATAGAAAACAATATTGGCAGGCGTAGTGCGTTTTGTTGTTGTTCTTATTCATAGTTTCTCATGATTTTGTTTGTCTTCCTCTTTTTAATTCCAATCGTTGTAATTTGTTGTAGCATGTTTGGATTAAAGATTTTAATCGATATTGCATGTATAACACCATTTAATAATTATTCTAAGAAAATAAAAAATAAAGACATTACAAAAGAGTGAAAGAACTTATAACTACCCAAAGGAAAACAGGTCATTTCGTAGGTGAATATAATAGTAATGAGAGAAAAAAGTGCGGAACAAAAAAAAAAAAAAACAATTTATGAAACAAAACTCTCTTGTGTAGGTGCTTGGGTTTAAAAGTTTTTTTTTTCTTTTTTTATACTGATTTTTGTGTTTAATAAATATTTATTATTATTTTGTTTAAATATGTATATAAATATTTTTTTTTCGATTTTTATGAATTCCAAATTTCCCCTTAAAATTCATAAAAAAACGAAACTTAGTGATTAAGTAAAAGTGTTTATTTTTTTTTTTCAGTTTTATTTTGTTATGTATTTATGTATATCGCAGTTTGTTTCCTCTGCAAAAGGAATTTAGAATTGTTTGTAACAAAAATAAATTTAAAAGTTTACTTAAATAATACAAAATGTACGTTTCTTCATTTTTAAATAATAGATTACAAAAAAAATATTAATAAGAGGAAATATAATTTATCGTTCAGATTCACGCGCCAATCATAAGTTTTTTTTATTATTGTTCACTCGTATCACACAATTCGTCAGAGTTATTTCAATCAATATGCCCCTCGCTTCTATTCAAAATCAATTTTGGTCAGCTAAAACCAGATCTTAGATTTTTCTAAAGTTAATTTTTGTTGGAAGAATATTGATTATTAAGGGATTATTGTTTAATTGAGTTGTTTTTCTAGTTGGGTTCTAGAGGAATACTTTTCTCCTTAGTTAAATTTCTGGTCATATTAAATATGACTTTTCCATTTATTGTTTAAGTGAATGTGTACCAAACGGTAAGCGTAAATAACAAACATTTTGAATCACCTACTAAAAAAAAAATGCTTTTTGAAACGATAAGATGAGGGGCTCAATTCCTCAAGCGCAAGAAATTTTACTGTTCATATTCTATTCAGCCTCAAAATACATAAGTGTATTTGAGTTAATTTGCCTGATTACGAACACGTCATCTGTTTAAAACATCTTTACGGAGTAAAATTTGTGAATCTCTTTTTCTCCTGAACACACCCAATAGATATTAGGTCTGATCCTTTATTTTGGGCTTCTGTGATTTTTAGTCCAAACTTGTGTCAAATAAATTTTTTTATATGAACGTTGACACAACTTTGGACTAAAATTCCCAGAAATGCACAGAAAATCACAGAAATTCAAAGTAAAGGAACAGACCTATTAGCAAACAATAATTGACAAATTATTTTTGGGATTTCAGTTTCAAAAGTATTTTCAATATTTTAGGGTTTTTAAATTTCGGTATAATCGACATTCATAAATATTATTTCTGAAAAGTACATACATTTTCAGAATATGGATTTTTAAGATTTTATTTGCAGTATGCACAAGTTTCGGCAAAAAAGAGACTAAGACTGACATTGATTTTTTTAGTGTATTGATTTGAAAGTCATTTATTGATGATTTTTGGATATTTTGATACTTTTGATAATAACAACGAATTAATGTGATAAGAGGTGATCATTAATTTGTTTTTGTTTTGTTATCTAATTGCCTATGCTATTAATGTAATTTTGTTATGAAAAATTAGATTATTTCTTAGTAAATATTTATATTAAAAAATGTTTCTCTCCACATAAGAATGGCAATTTGAATTTAGTTTATTCATCAATGAAAAGACATAATAAATTTAGTAAATGTTTTTTTTTTTCTTCTGTGTTTATATGGAAATGTGTTCAATCCCTTCATTTGCTGGCTTGCACATTTATCTTTCTTTCATTGAGAGTGTATGGTTTGCATTTTATAAAACGAAAGAAAAGCTAACTGTCCCACCCCAATCACACAGACTTTATAGTTTTGCTTAAAATCTTATAAATTTAAAATTATACAATATAGTTCTGTTACTTAGGTTTAATAATTATTAATAATAATAAGACGCTAAATGAATAGCGCACGCGATTACAATTATTTGCTATTTTGTGTGTGTGTGATATATATAATTTTGTTTTTATTTATTAATGATTATTTTTTTATCCGTTTATAGCTACATTTATATTCTTAGTTTTTTTTTAAATCTTTTTTTAGTTGACTTGTGGGTTGTTTTAATATTTTTTTTTTAATATAAATGACTCATCACTCTCTCTCTCTGTCTACCGCAATCTCGTAACATCACAAATTATTGTACATTTCAGTTTGCTATCGACGAGAGATTCTGTGCAACACCATTCACAGTCTTTGATTTAAGGACATCGTTTTCGTAGCTTAATACGGTTTCTCTGCCATTTTCGAACACCCTCTTGGTCATCATTTTCTTACCGTTAATAAAAGTGGTCGATGTTGAGGTCCTCTTTATGGCACCGCTCGGTGTGACGCTGCCGCCTATGGCTCCGTTCATTGAGGAGAAGGAGGTAAAGCTGTTCGATGGCATCAGGAAGTCCATCATCGAATAGCCGACCATGGGACTCATGAACGAAGTCATCATATTATTTTGGGCCGGGTGCGAGTGACGATGACCGGGGCCGCCTGCTGAACGATGATGGTGTCCCCCATTGCTACCGTGTCGCCGACTTGGATGATGTGTGCTATGTACCTCGCGGAACAAATCCGCAAAAGGTGAATTCACACCGAAGAACTCGCGGAAGACTTCGTCCGGAGGCCGGAATACGAATGGGAACCCGCCCATGATGTCGTACTCATCGAACTCGTGCATACCGCCACCATTACCGCCGTGGTATCTGCGCGAGGGTCTGCTTCTTTGACCGTCGCCAATGAGACCTTCTTTGCCATATTGATCGTAGATGCGGCGCTTTTTCTCATCGGATAGCACTTCGTAAGCCTCAGAGATTTCCTTAAAGCGAATGTTTGCCTCTTCTAGATTGTCTGGATTCTTGTCGGGGTGCCACTTGAGTGCTAGTTTTCTGTAGGCCTTCTTGATTTCACCATCATTGGCTGTGCGTACAACTTCTAGTGTTTTATAGTAGTCAACCATTTTTCTGGTTTATTTGTCGTTGGGTTCCCTCTTCTGTGATTTTTTGTGGCTTCTGTAATTACATGATTAAGTTGTGAATGACGGAAAGACGAGAAATAGAGGGGAGGGAAAAAATTAAATAGAAAAATCTCGTAGGTACGTACACGAATATCGAGCTGACAGCAGACTCAAAACTTTTTTCTCATACACGACGACCTTGTACCGTTGTTTGGATTCAAGATTCGCAAACTTCCGTGGGAAATAATTTGAATACTTTTCAGCTCAGTTTTGGGACCACGAGATCCTGGTGATTTTCCACAAAAAAAAAGAATTGTTTGCTTGGACAAAAATCTACTGGGAAAATAATTTTAATTGTAACACTCACTCTTCTCACAGCAGCATACAAGGGATTTCACTAGATTTTTTTTGATTATTATTCGATTCGTTTAGAGATCTTTTTCTTTCTTTCGCGCACGCAAATGTCAGACAAACTAACGACAGCCTATAGTTTTTCTGTTTCTTCGCGTTTGCTTGCGGGTGACGAAGACCCAGAGACAACAAGATTATTTTTGACAAGTTGTTGTAGGATTTATTTTCATATAAAAAAATGGGATGGTGCACGACACTTTTCTTTTCATATATAATATAGCGTTACTACTCTAGCAGGTGCAATACAAAAACGAAAATAAGTTGGGTTGGTTTTTTGTTTGAATTTTGTTTTGCTAGAATTTTTTACAACACTATTTCTAGGTGAAAAATCTATTCAGAAACTTTTAATTCAATGAAAACTATAGTTTTTGTTAAATGGGAAAATACTTTTATAAAAGAATATTTATTGTTTTTTAGTAAAATAGTTAATTTTTGAGAAAATTATTTCACCGAGAACAAAGTGGTTCCGCTAATCCACTGATATGAAAAATTGACAAAAGTGCTGGTGGTTTGGCTGTGTTTGATTTGTTCGATGGACGATGGATACGAGTGGATCGTGGAAGGTAAGCAGATAGCCCTGTTTGTGTGAAAGATCATCTTTTACCCCTTTATATTACGTTTTCATTAGAGTTGAAATGAGGTAATTTGGCAAATTACAGAAAAAGTGTTTTCATTTGTAATTTGGTAATTTCGTTTGACAGCTCATTTCATTTTTGAATTTCAACTGGCTGTTAATAGCTTTTTGTTGTTGTTTTCTTTTGTCTCCTTCCATTGCGCTTTGACATTTTCATACAAAACCAATTCAGAGCTCTTCAAACTGTGGCTAATTGGGTGTGTTCGTTAGGTTTTGACTTAATTTCCAACCTAATTTCGTGCAAATTTGGTTGAAATCATCTCATTTCTAAATCTGAATTTGTATGGGAAATGAGATGATTTCGTATCGCATTTGGAAATATTCAACGAAATTACCTCATTTGGCCTAATGAAAACGCAGTATTACAATTCGTGCCTTTGAAAGAGTCTAGACTGTGACTGCACTATGATGACGGGCTCACGGGTGAGATCGGTGGGGTGCTCTTTTCTCTGCACAGATTTCACTTTCAAAATCATCGTCATGGCATGGTGAAAAAGTAAAGGTTCAAAGATTTTTTTATCTATTAGCCCTGTTCATAAACAGAGCTGTGAGTTGTTTTATTCTTCTTTGTTTGTTTGATTCTGGAAAGTCTCGTGGAAAATTCAAATTTTCAGTCGCGCAATAGTAGCTGCGTTTTTTGCATGTCCATATGGAGTTTGGCGAAAAAACGACATCGGGACATTTCAACATTTGTTTACCTTTTTGTTTACCATTGTTCTGCCATTTTGTTTTGATTTATTTAACCAACAAACACTTGACGTTTCTATATAAACTATTGATAACACAACAACAATCGTAGTTTGGCATTACCGTTTTTATCGGGACAAAAGTTAACTCCAGTTAATTATCTGAACTTAGCTAACTCTATATGGACATAGTGTTGTTGTTGTATTTAACATGTAAATTGGTTTGCTTTGTTGTCATTTTTATTAAACAATTTTATTTGGACATGCAAGAAACACCTAGCTGTGTTTTTAGCCTAGTTTACAGTTCCCGTGCGCAAAAAAAAATCTATGCAAATATTCTCGCATGTCAAAAATAATTGAGGTGAAATGTAAAATTAATTGTTTGCATGATTGGTTTACAGTTTCATGCAAAAAAAAAGCTACGCTGTCATGGAATGTCATGCAAAACAATGGACCGGCAATTGATTTGCATGCGAAAAAAAGTGTGGTGAATAAAATATTTTTTTTTTTATGGTCGGTTTATACTTCCGAAAAAAAAAATATATTCACCTCAAGACATTATTTGCATGCAAATGGTTTTCGCATCCAAAAATAATTATTTTCCATTTTTAAGCCTATAGCTTGTCAATTAAGGGTAAATTAATGACTCAATGGGTGGTTTAGGCCAAAGCAAACGTTTTTCGCCTTGAATATTAGTCAACTAGGTGCGTAGAAAAGTGGAAAATCGTTTTGAAAATTTTGATTTTTTTTTCGCATCGGAACTGTAAACTATGCTTTAGGTAACAATTTTTTTTGTTACAGATGATACTACATTTCCACTTAATAATATTTCCACCAAAATGAAATTCGAGATTTCAGCTAAAATATTTCGAGATTTCAAATTGGTGGAGCAAAATTTCATTGAGATTTCATTGAAATTCAGAGTTTTTATTGAGATTTCATTGAAATTTCTATGAAACCTTATTCCAGTGGTTTAAAATATCAAAAGTTTTCAACCAAAGTCTCGGATTCAGTGCGCGAGGACCATGGTTCGGTTTTTCAGAGCAACTGAATTTAGTCCATAAAGCGCGGTCCAGTAGGAGCTTAAAAAGGGCGCCCTTTTAATTCTACGGATGATTATATAATGCTTATATGATAGCAAGAAATGATTATGCGAGAAGCTTCTTTGGATGATTATAGGGGCAAAATTGTTCGTTGGGTATGGTGTCACCTGCCATCGCCACACCATACATATGAAAATTAATATAATTACAGGAGGGCATATTAGAGCCTGTTTGGATTAAGAAAATTGAGCCCGGACTCGTGAGTCTCATCGTGTCTACATTAGAAAATTTGAGACGCAGAAAATGGCAGAAAATACTCAAAAAATGCAAGGCAATTTTTTTTTTTATATTTCATTGAGTTTATTTTTTTCGTAGA
Organism: Dasysyrphus tricinctus; assembly: GCA_963921185.1. Classification (NCBI taxonomy): domain Eukaryota; kingdom Metazoa; phylum Arthropoda; class Insecta; order Diptera; family Syrphidae; genus Dasysyrphus; species Dasysyrphus tricinctus. The sequence continues at coordinate 247,905,586 of OY992530.1, forward strand.
AGCCATTTTCTAGTGAAATGTTCTGTGTTGGTGTATGTGTTTATTGCTTTTTAGATCAAATAACCATTCCCTGTCACTTCTGTGTGAACCATCAGAGCTCATCACAGCCACTCGATGCCCGTAGCAGGCCCAGAACTACACCAGCACCATGACCCAGCAGATTCATTGGCAATATTTGAGGCAATAAATTACCTCATTCATTGCTATTGCCTTTAATAAAGCAAATGGAGACACTTTTTCAATGGCAATGGCAATATTGTCTAGAAGATGATTTGCAGTCAAATATTTTCTATACACATATGAATATTATAATTGAAATTGCATGGCAATGCGAAAATGCCCACCCAAGCAATAAATTGCCACTCCTATTCCAATTGCCTCAAAAATTGCCAATGGAGCCCACATCAGCCTAGCCACTTCTGTGTGAATTGGCCCTGGTGTGTTTGGTAACGTAAAATTTCTTTCAAATTTTCTCACACATATGCATGTTTGGTAACATGAAATTTTCAACAAGTTTCTCAAACTTGGGATTTTTCTGCTATGGTTTCGGACATTATGCCTGTTTGGTAACGTGAAATTTTCACCAAGTTTCCTAAGCTTGGGTTATGGTTTCTGACAGCAAAATGTGAAAATTTGTTAAAATTTGCAGGAATTTTACGTTAACAAACACACCTAATAATTTGTGACAATTTGCAGGAAATTTCACGTTAACAAACGCACCTTTTCTGCCCTACGTTCCACAATTTATCAAATCATCCTAGTCCCAGCTGACTAGCGAATAAACAGAAAATTTAAATGTCGTTTTGTTTTGCGAAATAAAGTACATTTATTCATATCGAAATATATAATACTCAACTTTAAAACTAATTGCTCTTTAAATGTTTAATAAATCAGCATTCGATTGCTGGTCAGAAGAAGCAAAAGAACGATCTATTATTACACTCTGCAAAAAGCTTGATTCGTGTCTGGGAGGCGGTGTTCCTCCAAAAGTGATTACCGAATTTTGTGGTGCACCTGGGACTGGAAAAACTCAAATGTGGTAAAATAAAACTTACTATTTTTGGCAAAAACATTTCACTTTTGTATGTTAAAATTCTTAATAAAGCTTGCAATTATGTGTTAATGTACAATTTCCACAAGAAGTTGGCGGAATTGGTGGCCAAGCTTTGTATATTGATACAAATCAGGGATTCAGTCCACACCGGCAGCAAGGTGAGTAATTTATTTGATGTTGTTAAATTGATATTGACAGAGGGTATATTATATGCCCGGGTAGCTCAGTCGGTAGAGCGTTGGACTTTTAATCCAACGGTCCAGGGTTCAAGTCCCTGCTCGGGCGGCTATTCTTTTTTTAATAAATTTATTTATTTTGTAGGTATTGCATACCATTGCGCTGAAAGGTACAAGCAAACATACCAGAAATTCCATAAGCAAGAAGCTGTTCCTTTAGAATTTAACACCACTAGCATTTTAAACAACGTGTCCTATATATACTGCAAAGACTACATCGAATTACTGACCACGTTGGAGACCGTTAAATGCATCTTGGAATCAAAAAAGAATGTAAGAAAATCGTATTCGTTTATTTAATTAATTAAAAAAAAATATTGTGAACTTACAGATAAGACTTCTTGTCATCGATTCATTTTCGTTTTTGTTCAGAAGTTTTGAGGATAATACCAACAGAACAAGGATAATTTATGAGGTTCTTACCGACCTTCAACAGATGGCCGATCAGTTTGAGCTGGCGGTAAGAAAAAAATCACATTATTTTTGTTGCTTATTTGCCTATAACTTTTGCGAGCAGAGATATGTATAGGCATCTTCCATCTAAAAGAAAGATAATCAAAATCAAAGGAGTGGACAAAAATGCATGGGAGCTGGCCCATTTCTCAACAAGAATGTGTCGTACATTGTTGAAAAGCTTATTGTGAGTACATCATTTCATTATACAGGGTGTCCCGCACCTGAATGTATTTAGTAGTATTTTAGGGTTGGGCTCCTGGGTATATTCTAAGAAAAAAATTGTATGGGGGAAAGTGGTATCTCCCCTCCCTGAGGCAGGGGGGGCAGTTTCTGAAAAATTGACTTAAAATGCCAAAAAAAGCTAATACTCCATTCTTGCATTTGGTTTTCAAATCAAGTTGTTTAAGCGAATAGTTTTTGAGAAATTAAATTTCAAAGTCAAATTTGTTTTAAAAAATTGTAATTTTTTTTCTTAAGCCCGTATGACACTACATTTTTTCTTCATTGTATTTCTCATTTAATCTATTTAAGTGTCAGCAGAGCAAAAACAGGATAAAAAGTATTTTTGAGAAAGGGATAGCATTTCTCTAAATTAAATTTCACATTTACAATAGCCCTGTTTTTTAGTGCACTTTTATCTTCGCTTAGAAAAAAGTAGCATGTTAAATACAACAACAATACGGAATTATACCAGTTAGTTGTTGTAATTAACATGGAAGTTTTTTCTAAACGAATATAAAAATGCACTAAAAAACAGGGCTAATGTGTCCCAAAAAAAAAATTTACATCAAAACCTAGTGTTCTCTAGGGTCTCGTGTATATCTACTTTTGTAACTGAGTGTACCTTGAAATAATTTTTCATTTTTAATTCTGAAATATCAAGAAAAGCTGCCAGAACCTGACAAATTTAATTTGAAAATCACATTTTTTATAGATTTTTTGTGACATTTTTACATTTATGGATATAGTGCGTACCCACTCACACCTATCAAAGTTTGAATAAAAAATTGAACGTTCCGCTTCAATTTCATTTTCAGTTTATTTAAAATGAGAGAGAAATGTAGTTTCATACGGGCTTTAAGTCGATATTTTTGAAAAATTTACGTAATTAAGTGCTATTTTTGTGTTCAATATTCGTTGCCCTCATTATTTTGTAATCCATTACCGAAAACTAAATGAAAAAATCTTTCTTAGTTTTTGAAAAATTAAGAAAAAACAAAAGGTACTTTTCCCAAAAAAGCCCGAGAATATTAATTTATTCATGAATTATCCATAATTTAACCCTTTCTCCGGGCTTTTTTGGTAAAAGTACCTTTCGTTTTTTCTTAATTTCTCAAAAACTAAGATAGATTTTTACATTTGGTTTTCGGAAATAGACTAAAAATAAATGAGGGCAATGAATATTGAACACAAAAATAGCACTTAATTACGTAAAATTTTGAAAAATATCGACTTAAGAAAAAAAAATCACAATTTTTTTAAACAAATTTGACTTTGAAATTTAATTTCTCAAAAACTATTCGCTGAAACAACTTGATTTAAAAATTAAATGCAAAAATGGAGTATTAGCTTTCAAAAAAACTATAGCACGTTATTAGATGAGTCTTCGTTGATTTTAAATGTTTTTTTTTGGCATTTTAAGTCAATTTTTCAGAAACTGCCCCCCCTGCCTCAGGGAGGGGAGATACAACTCTCCCCCCATACAATTTTTTTCCACCACACCCTTAGATACTTCCACTAAGGTGCGGGACACCCTGTATAATATCTCTATATTGGGTGCGCGAGATATTTGGCTTCAAAACACTGAAAAGAACAATAGCCCTGTTTTTCAGTGCATTTTTATCTTCGCTTAGAAAATAGTAGCATGTTAATCACAACAACAAACTGGTATAATTCCGTACTGTTGTTGTATTTAACATGCTACTTTTTTCTAAGCGAAGATAAAAATGCACTAAAAAACAGGGCTAATAATTCAATAACGCCTTTGGACATTCCAACTCAACATCAATGTATCGAGCATCTTTGAAAAGGTTATTACATGCATTGTTATGTAACCTTTAAGCTATAGACCATAAAGTTAGATAGAGATATATGGCAAAAACGCATAATGGAAGAATAATGCTGTTCCACATCAGGAGTTGGTCTACCAACTTTTCGTGAAAACTTAATTTTATTTTTTGGACGTTAAGGTCTAAACTCGAGGGTTTGGCCTGTTAGTTCAACATAGTTGCTGTTGAGTAAGTAGACCAGCGCCCAATGCAGAGTTGCATTATTTTTCTATTCGCCATTTTTGATGCCAAATATCTCTGGAACTCCATAATAGAAGAATAATGCAATTCCGCATCAGGAGCTGGTCTACCAACTTTTTTTGAAAACTTAATTTTATTTTATGGCCGTTAAGGTCTAAACCATGGGGTTTCTAAAAAATTAAATACATGAAATAAGCTCTCCAACGATGTACGACGCATTGATGTTGAGCACCTAGGAAGACAATGTCCTAGTGCGGAGTTGCATTATTGTTCTTTTTGGTGATTTGAAGTCGAATATTTCGCGAACCCCATGGTTTCGAGCTTAACCGTTATACAATGAAATGATGTACTCACAATAATTTTTTCAACGATGTATTCGTACATTCGTGTTGAGTAGGTAGACCAGTATCCAATGCAGAATTGCATTATTTTTCTATAATGTGGTTTTGGCAAATATCCTTCACCTCTTAACATTTTTTAAATATTAAGGGTATTCATACAACAGCGTACAACCGTCGTAAACGTTGTAAAATTTAAATTTCGTAATTCTGTCACAAATGGAAAATTAGACAGATTTAGCAAGTTTAAATCTTTACTATGTTTACGACGACTTTACGCTGTTGCATGAATACCCGTAATATTTCTTCTTAAATTTTACTAACTAAAATTTAAAAAAATTTCCATCCATCCATCTCGATGGTATTTTTTTTTTATTTCAACAAACAAACGTTGCTTTTCCCCCCTCCCTTCAAAATTCACAATCTCATTTAATAGCACTCCACGGTTTTTAGGACATAATCAATAGCCTAATATCTTAGAAGGCAAATTAATGATTTTGTAAAATTTCATCTTGGTGAAAAATAGTTGGGTTAGGTTTAGATTTTTTCGTCAGTTTGAGTTGAGTTGAAATGACTCAGAAATTGGGATTGAGCTAAACGAAGCTTATACTGATTGAAACGATACATAAGGAGATCTCCGTTGGGGTCTCTTAGGCCGGGGGCGCTGGGGTATCAACTATCAACCCGGTTGCTATGGACGCTATGGATCTGGCCACTGCAATTATTTACAGAATTAATAGTTGCCTAATTGCTTTAACTTACTATCGAAGATTAATAATTGTTAAACTTTATATGGGCTAAGATTAAGTATTTAAGTTAATATTTTTTAGTAACAATGATTTTTTATTGGCAGATAGTGATTACAAATGAGTTAACTACCAGGATATTAAATGAAGAAGCAGTTGTTTGTCCAGCCCTAGGAGATAGTTTGGCACACAAAGTCGGACAGCGAATAATTTTAAGCAAGCCAAATAATGAGCATAACGTAGCCTTCTTGGCCAAATGTTATTTCGTTGCTAAAACTGGAATTCCCTTTAAAGTAAGAATAATATTTATTTTTGTTTTATATTTTATATTTTTATAGGCTAGTTGGCTGAGAAAAATACTGATTAAATTTTATGATTAGAATTGGTTCACCGAAGAAAAAATGTCGCGGCTGTAAGTAATGTGCTTCAGTCATCGTTTTTGAAAATGCGTTTAAATGATTATTGTTATTTTGTGTGTTATTTATTCTTTCAGGATCAAAGAGCAAGCGTCAGCCGCCATTTAATGGCCTTTTCGATTGGCAATCCAGAAGCGTTCGGAATTCGTGTAAACCCTTCTGAAAGTGTTCTATTGGCATTCAGAATGACATTTCTTCTCCTGAAAAGAACAGAAAACGATTCTGGATTTCATTTCAGAATCGAAACTAGAACTACTCACACATTCAAATATATAGTTGTCAAAGTGTTGTTAAAAATTTCTAAGAATAATTATTTTCCGTTTAGAATATTATTTTCCCATTTTCTTTATTGAAAATTATCATACTCGTTCATATTTGTGTCCGCCAAGTTTCCAAATGTGAAGAACTATTTCGGCATCCGCATGTGAAGTTGCACCAATACAGAGATACGAAAACTTCTTCAGAATCAAACTGCATGTGTCTGTTTGTTTTATTGGCGTTCCGGATCAGAGAGTTCTTCCAAATTGCCAATCGAAAAGGCCATTAGAAAACACGTTCTATCAAATATTGTCAACCGTGCATCGTACGACAAAAATAGAACATTTTTTGAAAACTTATATTCCATTCTTTTATTCGTTTTTCAAATAAAGTTATTCCCTTGAAAAAGTTTTTCAGAAATTTAATTTTAAAGTTAATAGGTCTGTTCCTTTACTTTGAATTTCTGTGATTTTCTGTGCATTTCTGCGCATTTCAGTCCAAAGTTGTGTCAAAGTTCATATAAAAAAAATATTTTGACACAAGTTTGGACTAAAAATCACAGAAACCCAAAGTAAAGGATCAGACCTAATATATCTTTGAAAACAATTAACTTGGACAAATATTCACAAATTTTTTTTTTAAATATTCGCTTTAAGATCTAATTTCTCAAAAACTTTTCATGAAAACAACGTAATTTAAGAATAAATAAAATAATGGAATACTAGTTTTCAAAAAAATTTAATATTTTTGTTGTACGATGCCCGGTTTACGAGATAATTGATAAAACGCGTTTTCGCGCTGACGCTCGCACCCCCTTGTCCCGCCAACTGAGATTTACATTAAGCTGGATTAACACCTTCGTTCTTCATTCGGTGAAGGTTGTTCCACGAACAACGAACAAAGAGTAAAGTTTATCCAAAATTCAAAACGGCGTTGTTCGTGTCATACAACCTTAAAGGAAAATCTTATGCTGTTTTCCATTGGACGTCCGGAAGCGTCCAGAATCGTCCGGAACGCTTCTGAAACTGTTTCATTGGCACAAAAAATACTCTTCTGACGATTCTGAGGAGAGAAAATTGATTCTTGATTTGAATTCAGAAGACACTCAGAAGCACTAATACATGCAACACGAAACTTCAACAAAAATTCACTCAAACGTCAAAACAAACTGCAGTGCAACTTCATATTTTTTGTTCATCCCATTCGAATTAATTGTGCACTCGAAAACACTGAATTTAATAAAAAAAAATTAAGAAAAACAAAAAGAAACATTATTATTTGTAAGTAATGAGTGGATACACTTGTTTTTAATTTCACTTTTTGTGTGCCAGCAAAAAGTTTCTATTTAATGATTCACTAATACAGAGACGAAACTTCAAAATTGAGTAGAAGTAACAAGCACTGTTCCATTGGATTCAGAATGAGTGTCTTCTTGAGTGAAACCAATGGAAAACGACATTATTTATCTCAAAAACGGCCCTAACGTTTTTGATAAAAAATCTTGGAATTATTGTTTGGAAAAGAAAAATAAGAGATTTGCTAGACTACCGTGAAGGAGCTTTAGATGCGATTGATGGGATTCTGAAGAAGCCAGAGCGTTTAGAAGGGGTTCCCAAGCCAGGCGAAATCAACCAACACAAGGAAAAGAGCAATTTAAATCGAAAAGCAAACAGCTATGCAAAATCGATGATAACAAGCTCAGTAACGGACGCAGTATATCAAAAAATTATGGATAAGGAAACTGCACACGATACATGGAATGCTCTAAGGCAACAATTGTAAGCAACTTCCAAAGATCAACTGTTTAAGATATGCACTGATCTTTTTGCATTCAGCTGGAATTCAAGTCAAGATGTTTCCACACATATTGCGAAATTGCGAAGCTTGTGGAACGAATTAAATGGAGGGCTGAAAGCAAAAACAAGAAGGCATTACCCGACCTAATGCTAGTATGTAAAGTTTCGCATATTTTGCCAAGTTCGTTTGAAACTTTCAGATCAAGCTGTATGTTACATAATTGACGATGCAATTATGTATGTATGAAAGAAACTTCAGAAATAGAGAAGATGGCCATAACTTGGCTCAAGGATCGCTGAAGGAAGACCAAATGAAGGCAAACTACCAAGCAGCAACCAAGGTAACTTAGTCGACACCAACGCTTCTCTTGTATCGGTCTGCAATAAAGCACATACAACAGAACAAAATTGGGATGTTACCAACTGTCAATACTGGTTTGTTGATTTTAAGGAGTTTGAAAGTCCTTGCAGAATTCAAGCGGCTCGAAAAGAAACTCTTAGCGCTATTGCAACAGGAACAATAAATGTGGAATCAACTCACAACAATAAACTAGTGACATTGAACGACGTTTGGTATGTTCCAGCAATATCAAGAAACTTTTTTTCGGTTTTGGCCGCTCAGGATAGAAACCAAAATAGTATATTTAAGTCCTCAGCTACAAAGTGCTGGCTTGAAGTGTATTGGAAAGCTGTGCTATGCGGAAGTCGTTAAGTGAACGGATCGTTATACAAGGCAGCTACCAAACCAATTGTTTCAAAACTGAAGACTGGAATTAATTTAATGTAGCCGTTAGAGATGACACAGCACTTTTTAAAGTTTTTGTGACCTTTAGTCCATATGCGTTTCGCCCAGGTACAACAATTGGGCTCATCAGTTAGATGATGTTGTACCCTTCTAAGACGCCCAAGGTATACAGAATAGTATTCTATAGCCTTGTAAGACGCATAATTTTTTAGTCGATGTATACCGAAGTGTATTAAATAAACAGCACAAAAGCACTGTAAATTAAAATAAGTTCTAGTGGAATTTGGTTAAATTCAGACGACTATAATTAATTTTCAATTATTTACGTTGTTATTCTTATTCGATTACACAACACTTCAACTTTATCATGAACGATGGGAGCATCAAGATAAGAGCCATGTCAAACAGATGCTTGAAAAGGAGTTGGGCATCAAAGTCAAATTGGACCAGAACATATGTGAACCTTGCATCTATGGTAAAGCACACAAATTACCGTTCGGAACAAGAAGAAAAGCTACAACACCAGGAAAGCTGATGTCAACGGACGTATGCGAACCTTTTAGCGACTCTTTTAAGAAAGTATCTGGTTGTGTTCAAAGATAGCTACTCCAAATTCCGATATGGCTTTGCCATAGAACACAAATCTGATGTTAAGCACGTTCTGAAAGAAGTTATTGCGCACGCAAAGATGTTGGGTCATTCCATCAAAGAGCTACTGAATGATAATGGTGGTCAATTTGAAAACACAGAAGTCAAACAGATTCTTCGCTCTAATGGTATCACGCAGAGACTGACAGCGCTTTACACGCCAGAACAGAATGGCGGCAGCGAACTTGAAAACCGAACTGTGGTAGAGATGCCAAGAACTTTCAAGTAATCAAGCGAAGTTAATTATCCAGAAGCAATTCGGGCGGAACTTACAAATTCTGCAGTGTATATACTTAACAGAACTGGAAAGTCTTCAGTAGATGGTGTAACTCCGTACGAATCGGATCCATATGTTTCACTCATATTCTAGTCCAGAAGAAATAGAAAATGGACAGAAAAGCGCTATAGAATATACATCAAGGAAGAGAATAAAGTTATCCTATCAAAGAGATGTAAAGTTTCGAGAAAATCAAATCTAACTGTATGTGAAAAGTAAAGAAAGTGCAGTAAAGAACAACTATAAGAACCAGAAAGTGCAGGAAGTAGCATATATTCAGTCGAGTACGAAACTGGGAGAGATAGCAGTTTTGAAAATGAACAAAATGATACCGCGCTGCAGTTAAAAAACGTACGACTAAGAGATCGATCTAGAATGAGAAAACCTCAAAATTTAAACGATTATGTTATGGCAGCGGAAGATTATGTCAACTCTTCGTCAAAACCTGAAAACTACAAAGAAGCAGTTAATAGCAAAGAAAAAACTGACTGGATAAAAGCTATGAAAAGAGAAATGGCAGCATTAAAGGAAATCAAACTTGGAGACTGACGCATTTACCGAGAGGAGCAAAAGCAATCCCTTGCAAGTGGGTTTATTGTTTGAAAAATAATCCAAAAGGCAGCATCGATAAATACAAAGCAAGACTAATGGCTTAAGGTTTTAGTTAACGCAGTAAGGGGCTATTAGATCAGTGCCGAGATTCAGCTATTTCAGCGAGTGAGATGAGATGGCTCGCCTTACTCGCCGACTCATCTCACTTCACTCGCAAAAGTGATTCAGCTATTTAAGTGAAATGAGTTTGTTCGAATTTAGTTTCGAACATGAGACAAAGAATAAATATAAAAGAGCCAAAGTTAACCTCCTTGTCACACTCGTTACGTTTGATATTCTGTTTCACATCACCACTAATGGACGCGAAATGAAATAACAAATACAACAATGTAAACATTGGAATCTTAATAATGGAGTATCTTTTGTTTCAATTATTTTTTTTTCGTATAATTAAATTTTAATGTGAGTTTTCACCCTTGAGAAATAAAAAGTTTAATAGTGTCGAAAGTGAATAGAATATAATTTTATTTAATATACATACATATGTATGTGCATATGATAAAAAATAAGATTTAAGAATCAAAAAAGGGGAGTTGTTTTAATCTGCGTTGTTGTTTTTTTATTTCATTTCCTATCCATGAATAGAAATTCTTGAGAAAAGCACACATACCTATCCAAAACTGGAAATTTACCAACACATACACCAAGTCACTGCGGATATATCTGGCGAGTAATCTGACATTTTATTTCACTCACTTTTGCTAGCTGAATCGATTTTCGACGAAAAGTGACTCATCTCACTCGCTCCCTGCGGCTTCGAATTAGCTGAATCTCGGCACAGTTCTCAGTATTGATGCAAGTGAGAAGATGCATCTGATCCAGTTTGATGTGTCAACAGCTTTCTTGTATGGAAATTTAGAAGAAGTCATTTACATGAAGCAACCTGAAGGATATGAAAATGGCACTGATAAGGTATGTGAGCTAAAGAAAAGTTTGTATGGGCTCAAACAGTAATCAAGGTGTTGGAACAAGCGTTTTGGGAGCTTCATTTAGGATTCAATGTTAGTGATGCTGATCCTTGTTGTATATAAGGGAGAGAAATGGAAAGAAAATTCTACTTGTTCTCTACGTAGACGATGGGCTAGTACTAGTTGGATCAACTGATCAATACGAACTTGATGTATTCATTGAAGAGCTGAAAAATGAATTCAAGATAGTTTCAAAGAAAGTATCGTTCTTTTTGGGATTAGAAATTGAACAAAAAGAAGACCTAATAAAAATCAGCCAAGAAGCACATGCAAGGAAAATCCTGAATAGATTCCAATTTACGGAGTGCAAGCCAATTTCGACACCAATGGTGAAATCATCTGAAACCACGAAAACAGGGAAAGAAGAAACAGAAAATCATAACTTCCCTTACCGACAGGCAGTTGGTGCACTAATGTATCTCATGGTGGGAACGAGACCAGACTTGGCATATAGCATAGGATTCCTGTCGAGATCTCTAGAGAATCCAACTATAAAAGATGTCACTCGAGTAAAAAGAGTATTCCGATACATAGCTGGGACTCCGACCTTGGGAATTGAATATCGGCACAATATTCAAAGGTAATAGTATGTTATAGTGATGCAGATTTCGGTTGATGCTCAAAGACTAGACGATCAACTTCTGGTGTAGTTATTACTCACGCAGGGGGTGCTATTTCTTGGTTGAGTCAAAGGCAAGCAATGGTTGCAACGTCTACAACTGAAGCCGAAATAGTAGCAGCAAATGAAGCAGCTAAAGAAATAATTTGGCTATGCCGGTTGTTTAAAGGCATTATTCAACTGAAACAAATTCCTTTTCTTCAAGTGAACAATTCTGCAGCTGTCAGACTCGCTCAAAACCCAGAATTTCATAGACGAACAAAACATTTCTTCATCCGAGAGAAAGTCACTGAAGGAAAAATTGAAATACAACAAGTATCAACGGAAAAACAAGTAGCTGATATTATGACGAAACCACTTCCTTGTCCAAGACCCTCATGCCGTTGACCGACTCTCCAGTACTTTTAGAGACAGAGCCCTGTGGAGATAGTTGCTATTATTAAGGTGTCGGACAACAACGCAAGGTGCTGCGTGCTGCACAATGGACAGCTTTCTGATTCATTCGAGGTGCGTCAAGCAGTAAGACAAACAAGGAGATGTGTTGTCATGAGCATAGATCATAGTGCATTTGGAATGCTTCCTCTCGTGTGAAACTCTAGCATAATAACGCTACGCACCAAACTCAAATTTCGTTCGTAAAATCCGTCCTTCTTTACGCCTGTGAAACCTGGAAATGCACCGCTAACATCTCGAGCAGACTACAGGCTTTTATCAACCGTTATCTTTGATTAATTCTAAAGATTTGCTGGCCACAAACCATAAGTAAGGTTGAGCTGTGGAATAGAACTCATTGGAGAAGAGTGGATATTGATATCAGGCAGTGAATTGGCGATGGATTGGTCATACTTTTAGGAAAAGAGCGGCACGTCAAACAAAACCTTTGGCCACATCGACCCTAAATTCCCCTCTTTTTCTGATCAAAGTGTTTCCAGATCCCATCTGTGCTTGAAATTTAAAATAAAATATAGTGAACTACCCTATCTCAAATATTTTAAACTTTGGTAACAAAACCGTTTTACCCATTTTTGCCAGTTCATTCATATAACTTGAAAAATTCGGTTGAATTTTCTTAGTAACCCCTTCAATGTTATCCTCCAATTAAAAATTGGAAATTATGTATGCCTGTTCACAAGTATCAAACATTTCCAAGACCATTTCCTTGTTGGGGCAAGGTTAAGAGCTCGACTGTCAAATGAGAAGAAACTACCAAGCGCTCTAAAGGAGAAGTTCGACGTTGTTCGCTTTAGCATACCTGGAGATGCCAGAGCCTACAGTAAGCATCTGAGCGAGAAGCTCCCCACTGTGTATTCACCTGCCACAGACGCCTGCAACCAGTGGCCCCAGTAACACGATATCATCAAACAGGCAGCCGAAACCCGAAACCCTAATAGGCTACCAACCAATCCCGAAAAAGAACGTGTGGTATGATGATGAATGCGTATAGCTGAAAAAGGTGACAAAATATACCCATGCGAATATGCTGCAGCGAAAACAAGAGCAGAATGTGAGGAGTAAGGGACCCTGCGAAAGAAGATCGAAAAGTCTCGCGATCGAAACAACACCTGGAAGTTTTATAAAAAAAGCCAAGCAACTGGCTGTTGACTTTAAAACTGGAACGCAGGTTCTTTGAATTTGTGAAGATAAACTAGTCATCGAGCACAGGGAATAGGAGACGTATTCAAGCCGCATTTCCAGCAGCTGCTGAATAGACATGAGGTAGAGCGAGAAATAGGACAAGAAGCGAACCCAACTGCAGTCAATGAACCCCTAGTACGACCACCCAGCATAGAAGAGGTAGACTTAGCTATAAAGAAGCTCAAGAACAACACGGCTGCCGGATCTGATGGTTTACCAGTGGAGCTCTTCAAGCAGGATGGGGATGTGTTGAATGGTTGCATGCATCAACTTATTAAACAAGTTTTGGTGAACGGAAGCATGTCCAATGACTGGTCTACCAGCTCCATATGTCCCATCTTCAAAAAAGGCGATCATATGTCCTGCAAGAACTATCGAAGAATATCCCTGATAGATGTAGCATACAAGATCCTATCCAAGGTGCTGTGTGAGCGTATTAAGCCGTTCTGCAACACTATAATTGGCAAGTACTAGTATGGCTTCCGGCCAGGCAGATCGACCATAGACCAAATATTCATTGTCAGGAAAATCCTGGAAGAGACCAACAAATTTCTAGTCGAGACTCACCATCTATTCATCGACTTCAAAGCCGCATATGATAGCATTCATCATCAGGAGCTCTGTATGGCGATGGATGAACTTGAGTTCCCGAAAAAACTAATCAAGTTGTGTCGCGTGACGTTGGACAATACGCGATGTAGTGTGCAACTAGGGAAAAGCTCTTCCAAACTATTCAAAACATGCACAGGGTTTCGGTAAGGAGATGCGCTATCATGTAATTTCTCCAATCTCGTTCTAGAGTAAATAGTACGCAGAGCATCAGGCGTTAACACTGAAGGCGCTATTTTCATCAAATCTGTCCAACTTCTAGGGTAAGGCTATAATATCGACATCATGGGCCGCTCCCAACAGGCCGTTATAAAAGCTTTCACGGCAATTGGAGAACAGGCGATACTTGTTGGTCTTGAAGTTAACGGAGACAATACCAAATACATGCATACATGCTATCAGCAAACAATGAAAGATTTACCAATCGGCTATGCCAAACGTCACTGTTAATATCAGCAACTTCGAAGTAGTTAAGAAGTTCATCGATCTCGGAGTAAACAATTATCCCACGAACGACATTTAAGTATAGGTCTGACGAGGAATTACCCTAGCAAAACCGTTGCTACTTCGGTTTGACGTCACAGATGGGTTCAAAACTACTCACACGAAAGACGAAGTGCAGGCTCTATAAAATACTTATACTGCCAGTCCTGTTGGGCGATAAGCAAAAAAGGAGAGCTGATACTGGCCTGCTTCGAAAGAAAAATTCTTCGAAAAATTGTTGGTCCTGTGTGCGAGGAGGGCGAATGGAGGAGAACATACATCCGCGAACTCTATCAGCTGTATCAGGGTATGGATGTTGTTCAGAAAATCAAAACACGTCAACGTCGACTACATTGGCTCGGCCACATGGAGCAAATGAACAATAATGCTCCAGCCAAGAGATTCTTTAAATACCATTGCCCAGGTTCGAGAGAACGAAGAAGACTGAACCTCCGGTTTAAAGCTTAGTCTAGGTGACTGGAGGCAGCGTGCCCGGGATCGTAGAGGATGAAAAGCTGCCGTGTCACAGGCCCTGAAAGAAAATGAAAAGAAAAGAATATTAGCTTTTGAAAAAATCTACCATTTTTGTCGAACAATGAACGGTTCTCGAGATATTTGATTAAATGCGTTTCCAAGATGATGGCTCACACTCGCGCCCCCGTCCCTCCAACTTGGATTAACATTCGGGGGACACTCCTGAACATACTTAATCAAGAAAATCAGTTCAGTAATCATTAGTTTTTAAAATTATACAAAATTGAAAGATAATTAAATTTCATACATAAAATATTCTTTTAAACTTTTCGTGCAATAAGCCGTTCTCGAGAAATATTGAATATAACGAGTTAAAGAACAACACTGATAACCGCAACTTTTTATTTAACATTCAGCGACAGCCTACCTACCAATTGCATTCATAAAATTTGATCGGTAAAAATATTGCAAGAATAGAACCTCTGCCGAATACTATTTAAGTGTATTTGTTTTTCTTTTTATTTCAGATAAAGGAGAGCGGCATAAGAGGATTAGAATAAATAAATCTTATTGAAAGAGAATTTATTTTTTTGTATAAAAACTAGAAATACACTACTTGTAAGTGTTTATTATTTCAAAGTAGTTTCTAAAGTACATAGTTAAAGAGGAAACATGATATACATTCTACATGGAATTATGAATTCAAAAACTTATTTCTCCTTGGTTACCTTGGAATTTTAAAGTACAATTACACCTAATGTAATTCTTATTTAAATTTAAAAAATAGTGCCGCCCGAGCAGGGACTTGAACCCTGGACCGTTGGATTAAAAGTCCAACGCTCTACCGACTGAGCTACCCGGGCATATGAATTCCATCGGCCAAATAACCATCACGTTTTGTGACATGGGTAAAGTTCTAAAAATAATAAATTACGAACGAGTAGCTCGAGCTATGCATGAGTAAAAGTCCATTTTCCAAGAACAAAAATCATCTCGTCAGAGATCACAAGTGAGTGATTCTCTGGCGTCATAAATACAAAAAGCTGCATGATTCATTTATTGGGTAATTTATTTTGTTTAACTTATTAACTTGATTACTAATATTATCTCTTATCAATGTGTATTTGATTTGTGTTGCTGTTTAAATTAATTTAATGACTTCCTAATGATATTTAACTTAACATGGTTGTTCTTTTTTTGTTTGTTCAAGAACTTGAAATATTTTCCAAGGTGATGCATTTTTCAGACATTGAAGAGAAAGTTATTTGTGAATCTATTTGTTGTTTGTTTACCTTAAGGTAAGTATGTAAGGTAAAGTTAGATTAAATAACTAGGTAGGTACCTACCTAAGTAAGAGCCTGTCTACATTGTCTTTTTACTGAAAGGCATGACAATGTAGATAGGCTCTCTAAGAATATATTTTTTTTTGATAATTGTTGATGGATGCGATCTTAATTCATCCTTCGGCTTTTTTGCCGTAGGATGAATTAAGATCGCATCCATCAACAATTATTAATAAAATTCAATTTGATCAAAACAATCATCAAATATAAATTGTTTGTGTATGTAGATACCTACCTACATTCTTTCGATAGGTACCTATCCTGTATTTTTGTAGATGTAGTCTAATGAATAGTTTTATTTTTGTTCATTCAAGTATTTGCACTTTATAGCCCCCCTGTCTCCAGGTAAATCAAATGAAGCTCGTAAATTTGGGTTTTGATCTACCTAATAGAATTTTCTTTTTTTTTAATTTCTTGTTTGTGATAATACAAAATGTTAAAATTAGGACATTGGGTATCGATGTTTATACCTTAAGCAAGCTGTATTGTTATATTGCAAGAACTAAGTAATTGGCGTTGCTATCTCCAAAAATTATAAAATCAAGTTGCCTATGCCTAGTTCTTGCAATCAGGTGACGATATTAGAATGCAGACGATATGTCTCATTTTATTTGCAATTTTGTTTGTCATTGGTTTCACTCAGGGAGTCACTCATTCTGAAATCAGTGCTTCTACTCAAGTCTCAAGTTTTGTTTCTATTTATATTTGTGAATCATCGAATTGAAACTTGCCAGCACACAAAATGTGAAATTCAAAACAATAGTGTAGGAACTGTGGGTACTCGTATATATCCCTAACTTACAAATAATAATGCTCTTTAAGTTTTGTTTTGTATTTGTTTATTAAATAAAACTAAATACTTTGTTTTTCAATGCAAAGTTAATAAAAATATTCAATGTATTACCTATGACTTCTTGAGTGTATAGCTATTTCAAATCGAAAAGAAAAATTTACTTTTCAGAACCGTAAGTTCAGTGTTGTCATTTTACCACAATTGTGGTAGGTCTACCACTTTTACCCAAGATTTGATAATATACCACTTCTACCATTGAAATAAAAAATTCTACCACTTCTTGCCCATCCATAACAAAAAAATGGAATTCAACTATTATCCGCTCATTCGTAAAAAAACCGCAGCATTTTTCAGTAGAAAATATTTTAACAAATAGTACCTATATAAACTTTTCTAAATTACAGATAATGTTTTTTGGTTTAAAATTTGATCACCATATTCAAAGTTTCAGTGAAGAAATAGATTCAAAAATTATAAAACAAAAGTTATTAATAAAATATTGCATTAAAATGTGCTCATTCCATTTTTATAATGTGCAACTCAGATGCGTATAATGAATTGCTCCTGTGAAGCAACGCACACGTTGCGCTGTCATCGAAAATATCCAACCCTACTCGATTTTTGAGCTGTGTTCGAGGAGGGTTTTTTGTGATAGACCATAAAATCAGTTATCTTATTATTTTATTTCATCCGGAAACCCTACTATGCTTCAACACAAAACGAAGCAGATGGGTTTGTTTTTTACTTTTATTTAATTGGCATTTTGTTGTTTCGCTTTTTACTTGCGATATACATAGGTACTATAGGGCAAGTTTTGGATTCGTGCAAACAAAAAATTTCGAGATAACAATCAAACATGACATTACGATGATAGAGAACACGAAAAAAGTGGGTGGCAAAATTCTGTCTGTCTGTCTGTCTATCTGTCCGTACCTCAACCTACAGCCTAAACCACTGAAGCGATTTTCTTCAAATTTTGAACTTAAGGTTTTTTTGTAACTCTGAGAGGGGAAATTGAAATTTTTTTTTTAGCTCAAAAAATAACGGTACTTGCCATACAACCGTTAAGGAAAAGCTTATTTATCTCAAGAACGGCTCCAACGATTTTGATTAAAAAAAATCAGTGTATTATTGTAGGTATGATTAACCTTTTAGTAAGAAAAAAAATCACCAAAAACATATATTAACGGTACCTGCCATATAACGGTTTTTTTGATTTATAATTTTCTCATTAACCCTTATGTGCGTAACGAAAAAAACACCTTAAACCGTGTGATAAGGTACCCGGGTACCTTCATATAAATTCAAATGAACACTTGCTGTTTGTTCTATATTTTTATGTTCATTACATGATAATTCATTCATACTACCCTCGATTCATATTTTACTTCATTCGTCTTGTTCTTCTCACTTCTTTACTATATTTACGGTCAGTTTGACGTAAATAGAAGCATTGCTTAAGATGTTGACTTTAAAAAAAAAAAAATTCACTTACAATTTCTTGAAATTTCGAAAATAAAAATATACATTAAAAAAAAAACATAGTATAAAAAAAAAAATGTTGGTGGCACAACAGCTCGTGGGTAACCAAACCAGGGCCTATTGACTTGCAACTCTCAACCACTCCTGTGTGCCAGGAATGGAGGGCACCTACAATTTTTTGCCGATTCCGAGCGGCTATGAGAAGCACTTATTCATGACAAGTAGTATACTCTTGGAGAATTTGTCAGCTCCTCGCAAGAGGTAAAACCTCGTAAAAAAATTTATGTTTTAGGTCGCATTGGCTGGGAATCGAACCCAGACCTTCGACATGCCAGTTCAACGCACTAACCATTATGCCACGAGGTACTTCCATACAACCAAAGTATATTTTAGTTAATTTTTGCAGTCTTTTTGAGTTCTAGTTGTTTCTAGAGGTTTCTATCGGGTCTATGCAACTGGATTGAATGACTGGAATATGACGTTGTTTTGACAATAAGAAAGAATGTTTTCTTCCAAAAGCATACAGGCACCCAGTGTTTTCTACCAACTCCATATTGTTTTTAGGTCCCTTAGAACACTAAAGTAGTTGGAATGCTTTCGTCAATCCAAGCATTCAAAACACCGAAACTGTCAAACTATTAACTTGCTATGAAATGCCATGCTTGGTTCCAAAATTGTGAAAAATCTTCGTGTTTCAAAAAATAAAATAAAGCAATTGCTATTACTTTTTGTTTTCCGTCAAAAGTATATGCTATTTTAGCAAATGGTTATATTGCTGCTAGGATTTTTTGATTTTGCTCATTGCTCGAAAAACTACCACGCAAAGCTAGGTATTTGTTATATGCGTATGATCGGATACCGCTTTTAGTCTTGCATTCTGTACAAAAAAAGTTTGTTGATATCTTGTATAGTTTTTGACATACGGGCTTTCGAAGTACGTAAGTTATCAGCCACTTTCAAGGGCCATATTGCGAAAACTATAGTAAATATAAAAAAAAAAAATTGCTGAAAATGGGAGCCTCACAGGGACCCCTATCATACACAAATGAAAAATGTCTTCCATCGCATGGTAGTTCTTCGAGCTATAGTAAAAAACGTGAGAAAATGTAACGTTATCACACTTTGTTCGTGTACAAATACGTTCCCTATACATAAAGGTACCGAGGTACCTCGTCACACGGTTTAAGGTGTTTATAATTTTTTGGTGGATAGGGATCTTCCCATTCGACTTACTAACTTGCAAATTATTTAAATATGCGAAAAATATAATGTTAGGTGTCTTGCACATAGCCAGCCATTAAACTAGTTTAATTGGACATTGAAAATTGAAAAGGTACCCGGGTACCTCATCACGCACATAAGGGTTAACCGCTCATCCGATTTCAATGAAATTTTTTGCACAAAAGTTTTGTTGGAATATAAATTTTTGAAAAAATAATTTTTGGATTTTTAAAAAAAGATTCAAATTTTATTTTTGAAAATTCAATATTTCAAAAACGGGTTAATGAATTGTTTTGAAATTTCAGTATATATGTATATTAATATATACTCAAAATTGGCATACCAAATTTTTTTTTTGAAAAATGTGACAAAAATTTTATATATAAAAAATTTATTTTTAAGAAAACCGCTCCAACGATTTTTAATTTTTTTTGCATATATTCATATTTTTTCAAGTAATCAAATGGCATACTTTTTTTTGAGCTCTATGTTATTTATCAGGCTGTTTATAACGGGTGATTTTTTAAGAGGTTTAGAACTTTAAAAAAAAAAAAACACAAAAAATTCGAAAAAATGAATGAAATATTTATTTGAATCGATAGTTTGAACCTTGCAATTTAATGTTTAAAGATAATTTCATGCAAATGTTGACCGCGGCTGCGTCTCAGGTAGCCCATCCGCTGAGTCCAATTTTGGCATACTCTTTCACACATATCGGCCGGTATCTCACGAATGAATGCATGGATGTTGGCTTCCAGTGCGTCAATCGAAGCGGGCTTGTCCCTATAGACATTAGCCTTGACATACCCCCACAAAAAATAATCTGATGGTGTCAAATCGCACGATCTAGGCGGCCAATTGACCGGCCCGAAACGTGAAATTAACTGTTCACCAAACTCGCCTCGCAATTGCGGATCCTCGGCCAGCTTTCCAAGAGCCCATTCACCAAAAATTCGGCGTTGTGGTAGGTCGGCTGGCTTTAGTTCTTGCACCAGCTGTATCTTAAAAGGCTTTACGCCCAAATCCTTCCGCAAAATTTTCCACGTAGTGCTGTAACAAAGGCCTAACTGCTGGGAACGGCGCCGAATCGACATTTCGCGGTCTTCTGTCACACTAGCTGATACGGCCGCAATATTTTCTTCACTACGCACAGTACGTAAACGTGTTGGTGGTTTAATGTCCAACAAAGTAAATTTGGTGCGAAATTTGGTCACAATCTTCCGAATAGACTGCTCAGAAGGTCGAGAATGCCGACCATAAAATGGAAGCAGCGCGCGATGAACATTTCGAACCGAGCACGAATTTTGATAGTAAAATTCAATAATTTGCAAGCGTTGTTCATTTGTAAGACGATCCATGGTTAAATTGCAAACCAAACTGAAGCTGTTTGACAGTGACACAAGGTACTAAACACACGTCAGCTGTCAAAACCAGTGTTGCCAAAACCAAACCAGCTAAAAAATCACCCTTTACAATTAAAAGAACGATTTAAATGCTTTTTATACTTTTCTATAATTACTTGAATATTTTTAAAAGTTCTTAAGCCCCACACAACTTGAACATAAGAGCAAGTACGTGCGATCCAGTCGTGTATTTTATTTTATTTAGCATTCAATTACATGCTTTAAAATTTCGCGCGAAAGGGAATTGCTCATTTTTGTATGGGGCTCCGCCCAGAGTGAACACTAATGAATTTGGTATCATATGAAAGCTTATGTTGAGCTTGTTATATGAGTGAAATATTTTCAAAATCTGTCATGGGAGATCTGAGATATTTGAGCTTGAAGTTGGCAACTGTAAATAGAGCTTTTTCAGCTTTTTGTCGATATCTTCCGATCTAGGATATGTAAGAAAATGATATTGGTGTCAAATGAAAGCTACATTTCTAGGCTTTTCAATATACCTAAAATTATTTTGCTACTTTAAACACATTTTGAGATATTTTTAAAAAACTAAATTTTTTGCACTGCCTTTTGCACAACGATATCTCTAAAAATTCAGTCATGACATACACTTTTTTTGGCACCATTGAAAAGCTTAATTTCAAACCTTTAATTTAATATATAATTTAATGGCCTTGCTCAAATAAATACTTACATAAAAACAAAACTTAATTTATAAGGCACTTAACAAAGCAAAGTTCTTAAAATGTGTGAAAATAAACAGATTTCGAGGTAAATTTTTTTTTAATCAGGCATGATAAGTGACGTTTCTTTATGATAAATGTTATTTTTCTTTGGTTTTTCTATTTTGTATTTGCATTTCTTCTTTTACTTACAGTGTTACATAAAACTTATTTATTTCTTATAAAACTTCTTTTTAATTATTTTGTAAATCCATTTTCTTAATTCATAATGCTGTCTGATTTACTAGCAAGAAAATAAAATGGAAACTAATCCAAATCATAGACAATTAAAATATTATCTTAAAACTAGACAGGGGACGTTACATTATTTTTGTGCCCTACTCAGCTTAGAAACCAAATTATTATGGTGCAAAACTTTTCCTTAATATTAGGAATGGCTTCCCTATAGGTTCGTTTGTATACTTGTGAAAGTAGTATGTAAGTAGTAATTGATAACGATAGTTTTGAACACTGTTAAGTTAAAAATGGTGGTGAATATTTGTACATATTTACCATCAACAGAGCGATAAGCCATTAATGAGCACATAAAGAGACCCACAGAATTTTTTTCAAAATTAAATGTTGGTAGCGTGTATTTTCCAGCAGGATGGAAAATGCCCCTTCTTGGCCATCACTACCCACCTACGGATGCCTACAGTTAAGTACCTAGTTTTGCGATTGCCTTGTAGGTCGAAGAACAGTGATTTTCTTTGCTCAAATCACTCCCATTAAGACCATAATTTGGTATCTAAGCTGGGTTGGACACGAAAACAATGTAATGTAATGACAGCATTATGAATTAAGAAAATGGATTTACAAAATAATTAAAAAGAAGTTTTATAAGAAATAAATAAGTTTTATGTAACACTGTAAGTAAAAGAAGAAATGCAAATACAAAATAGAAAAACCAAAGAAAAATAACATTTATCATAAAGAAACGTCACTTATCATGCCTGATTAAAAAAAAATTTACCTCGAAATCTGTTTATTTTCACACATTTTAAGCACTTTGCTTTGTTAAGTGCCTTATAAATTAAGTTTTGTTTTTATGTAAGTATTAATTTGAGCAAGGCCATTAAATTATATATTAAATTAAAGGTTTGAAATTAAGCTTTTCAATGGTGCCAAAAAAAGTGTATGTCATGACTGAATTTTTAGAGATATCGTTGTGCAAAAGGCAGTGCAAAAAATTTAGTTTTTTAAAAATATCTCAAAATGTGTTTAAAGTAGCAAAATAATTTTAGGTATATTGAAAAGCCTAGAAATGTAGCTTTCATTTGACACCAATATCATTTTCTTACATATCCTAGATCGGAAGATATCGACAAAAAGCTGAAAAAGCTCTATTTGCAGTTGCCAACTTCAAGCACAAATATGTCAGATCTCCCATGACAGATTTTGAAAATATTTCACTCATATAACAAGCTCAACATAAGCTTTCATATGATACCAAATTCATTAGTGTTCACTCTTGGCCGAAAATGAGCAATTCCCTTTTAAGGCATGTAATTTAATGGAAGTCAAAAGCTCGCAAAACAATTGAATGCCAAATAAAAAAAGCTTTGCAATAAAATGCCAACTAAAAAATCGAAACAACAAAATGTAAACAAATTACAAGGTACCTTTCAACGAGTCTTTGGAGGATATTTTGAATAGCAAATGAAGATCTCTTAGTTTTCGAAAATTAAAATAAAAAACATTCTTAATGATGACATTGTCCCCACCTACTTGAGGAGGAAAGGAATTTAGTGCTAAGGTGGGATTGTGGCACTACATTAGTATCAAATATTTGCAAAATTACATTTTTGAAATTCCGCTAAAAATGTATCAACAATAAGGGCTTTGTTAAAGTTTTCATTGTGGGTTTGTTTGTTGAAGTTTACCCAGGGTTGACCCAGGTTTCCTTGACAACCACAAGAATTGTCAAAAAAACCTGGGTTTTTCGGTTCTCAAAAAAACACCAAAGGGTCTTCTTTTGTGTTGTTGAGATAAGAAAGAGATAAAATTTCTTTTAAAAATGGATAGAAACAAACCACAGCTTTCATTTTCTATTTCTTTTTGTTATTTTTAAAGTAAAATTGTGTATTCCGTGAATTTATATTTCAAAAACAATAGAATTATCTGCAGCATGTGAATCCACAACAAAAAAAATGCTTCAGAGCTCATGTCACTTTGGCAGTTTATTCTTTACCTCAACTCGCCCCAGCGAAAAACCTAGTTCTACTTCAGGGCGACCGTAGGTCTCAAAAAACAGAATTTGCTGACCAGGGCGAGTTAAGGGTTTTCAAAAAACACTTTGGGGCGATCCCATGGTGACTTCAGGGCTCAACGAACAAACCTTGTATTACGAGAAAACGGGTGAATATATACGAGAAATGTCTATTGGTCAGAGTGAGAAAGTGAGCATTAAAGAAATATTTAAATTGCAATTTTAAAAATTGTTGTCATTGGTCAAACTCTGTAGTTATTCCCTAAGAAAATATTATAAAGTGTCAAATTTCCCAAAACCCACTTATGTAGGTAAACACAGCGCTTAGAAACTTCGTTGCTCTCTATCTTCTTAGGGGCTAACTTCAGAGAGTTTGACCTATGACAACAATTTTCAATTGCAAAATAAATATTTCTTGTGTGCTCACTTTTAATCTCCAACCAATAGTCAATGCCTAGTAATCAATAAATCGATGAACAACATTTACGTCAAGTTTAAGACCTGTTTTATACGTGCTTAGGCAGGCAGACAAACGGTTATTTGTTCAACAGCTCAAAGGCTATTATTGATATGACTTACAATGTTAGGCAAATGCCTTGACTTTTTATATCGTTGGCTTTTGGTCTTGTCTCACTTTTAGTTGGATTTCCTCTAAAAAAATAAATTAAGTCTTGCATGAATATAATATTGATTTTCCCTTCTAGGGGCCAAGTTCTTTCACTGTGAGTTAAGTTTTTGATATAACTTTCCGGAATTTTGGTTAAATAGCACTTATCGACTGTAATTAGTTGAATACTAAATCCATTATTAACAACTCAAACTATTATATTCAATAATGCTTTCTAATGAAAACTATAACTGGGCCCTAACATTGAGCTAAATAAGTAATGAAACTAGGTATCATTACTGAAATGTGAATTGCCTTATCAAACTGATTATCTAAATTCTAATCTGCGAAATTGTTATTCCATTTTCAAAATTTCTTTTGTGTATTAAAGGTTATTCTTAGGGAAAGGTTTTATAATTTGGGTCACCGAATCCCTTCAGCTTTTTGGGAGGGGGGGCCTTCCAGTGAAATTTAGCTTGTGAGTCTTTTTTGTATTCCTGTCGCTTGGACGAAATTTTGAAAAATATTAATATATAATATTTCGAACATGAAATAAGTTGCAGAAGCACCTCCAGATGCCAAACGCGTGTTGGGAAAATAAGTTGCAAGTTTGTTCATGTTATATAAAGTTTACTCATGATTAAAGCATACAAAGCTTCCGAATTGCATTTAGGTAAATAATAAACAAATAAAATAAGTGTTTTAAAGTTGTTTAAAATAATATGTTTTATTTATGTTTATGAAAAAACACGTTGAAAATATCGACAATCATCTGCAGGCGTTTCCGCAATTTTGTTCATGTTTAATATAGGGGCATTTCACGTGAAGCGGACAACGAAAAAAAAAGTCGGGTCTTGAAATTCGTTCAACTTTGGGTCACTTGTACTTCTTTTTGATACTTAACATACATTTAGAAAGATTTTGAATTTTGAGGCCTGGTGCTGGAGTTATGGACTTGTAAAGTTTCGGCAAGCCATGGGGTAAAGTTCGAAAGGAAAATGTTTATATAAATTAAATGAAGGGATAGGAAAATTATTTTAATACTGGAGTAAATGGTAAATTCGATGTTCTTTTCATTAATGAAATCTAAACCGGAAATCGATTTTTTTAAGGTAAAAACAGGAAGCTAACATTTCAAATCAGATTTTAAGAAACTTCGACCATTTTTTTTTTTTTTTTGATTAGGTCTCAAAATTTAGCTAATACAATATAGAAACTACATGGCAAGTTTCAGGGTGGGATCTCAATTCGTTTAGAAGATTTTAGTGCGTGGCTCTCATTCAAAAAACTGATTTTTTGTATAGAAAACCGGAAATATAGGCCAGGAGCCCAGTATTTTCTGTCTTCAATTTTCTACTGGACTGATATTCTTGTTGCAATCTTTTTAAGGGTGTCTTCCACATGTAAGTCTAAGTTGGCGGAACAGGGTGGTGCAAGCGTCAGCCGCCATCTTGGAAAACACTTTTTATCAAATATGTCGTGAACCGCGCATCGTACGAATGTAATAGTAAATTTTTTTGAAAGCTATTCTCTTATTTACTTTTTAAATCAAGTTGTCTTAGTGAAAACATTTTGAGAAATTCAATTTTAAAGTCAATATTTTTGTTTTTTTTTTAGTAGATTTTTTTTTTTATCAAAATTTTGCCTTGTTTAGTACCACTTTTCTATTTAGTATTCCATGCTCTCATTATATGCTCTAATTATAAGTCAAATACTGAAAATCAAATGTAAAAATATTTCTTAGTTTTTGAAAAATTAAAAAAAAAAACAAAAGTTCAATTTATCAATTGTACTTTTTTTGCCTCATAAACTTATTTTATTTATTTATTCGGTAAATAACTAACGATAGAAAAAACTTATGTATTTACATTACATTACAATTTATATAAATATAGTCAACTACAATAATGTATTGAAAAAGGTTTCTTTGAATTAACAACTTTTAACATTGTCGTTTATAGAAGAAAATACACAATTATTTTTATTGAAGACTGAAATCAATTGATGATGTATTGGACTATTCACACCGTAATTTGTCCTACTGAAGATCGGACATAAAGGCAACTGCTTTCTTAAGCTTGCCTGACTGTAACTGAAATTTAAACGACACAGAGCTGATGGAGATACTATTGACCACTGATCTCTATAATACACTGGATAGTGTATTTCTTATAATGTATAACAGTTTCTTTGCTTCCATTTGAAGATGACAATTAGGTGGTCGGCTTCATAATTTGACGTCTGAATTACACAAAAAAAAAGTATTTTCCAGATAGGGATGTGCGATATTGAAACAACATCGATTTCAACATCGAACCGAAAATATCGATGCTACTTAACATCGATGTTTTTTTCAGGTGTTTTGGTTTAAGTTTTTTCTTTGACCAAAGCGAAAAATGCGTCATATTATGCTCTAATGTATTTTAGCTTTCAAAATTTCTGGTGCCGGCTATATTTCTTAAGTTTCTTAAAATCGATTTAAGTTTTTATTCAAATAAAAAATATGAAGTCATAAGCAAGGTATTTCAACTTTAAACATCGATATTGCAAAATAATGATGCACAGAAGCTTGTGTGCTAAAACCGCGTGTAAGTGGTATCTTTCTAGGCATCAATGATTTTAATGGGTGAAACTCGATGTTAAAATATGTATTTTGCACAATTAATATCAAAAAATTTAATAAAATCAATATTGCAAGGCAATTCATGGTGTTAAGCTGTTATGTGTGCCCTTTTTGAAATCCGATATTCAAAATCTTGTTTCACACGAAGGTGTGCGCAAGAACTTGCATGGTGTAAACTGCGTGTTTCTGTCCATCGATAATTTAAATTCGTGAAAATCGATATTAAATATGTATTTTGCAGTAATATTTCAAGGAATTTTGTGTAAACTGTTTTCTGTGGCTTTTTGGAATATATCGATATTGCAAAACACGAAGTTGTGTGCAAAAACTTGCATTGGTGTAAATTGGGTCTTTCTGAGCATCTATTATTTCTATGCGTGGAAATCGATGCTAAAATTTGAATTTTGTAAAATATATCGTCCACAGATTTTATAGAAGCAATATTGCAAGTACTTCATGTGTACACTGTTATCTAACGATATTGCAAGATATTTTTGCTTGCAAAAGTGTGTACAAAAACTTGTATGGTTAAAAATGCGTCTTGCTGAGCATCGATGATATTAATGCTTGAATATCGATGTAAAAATATTTCTTTTGCACAAATAAACACAAAACAAATTTGAGGGAAGCAAAATAGGCACTTCATGTGTAAACTTATATCTGTGCCTTTTTGAACATCGAAAGTTTCGTTGTGGTTCTGAATTTTTAAGTTTGGTTTGGGAGATCTTTTGATGATTTCCTTTTTTAAAAAATTCCAAATGTTACAGATGACTTAAAAACTATGAAAGTCACTCCATTTCGATTTTACCAGCAGAATCAATCATTTTCGTACTAACTTTTTGTTTGTTCTTTAGTCCGATGTTTTGGATGTTAATATCGATGTTGCAAAACATCGAAATATTTACTATCGATATTTTGCAAATATCGATTAAAATCGCTCATCCCTATTTCCAGATGTCTATCTGAAGAAAGGGAAATAGACCATGATATGAAAATATAAACTTTTGTGGAAGTTTGTTTTTGTTTTATTATTTATTATCTTTAAGTTATTCACTGTGTGCATTTGGTATATTTATTTAGTATACATAGTACATAGTGGAATGAGATAAATCATTGCAGTTTGCGAGCAAGTTGAGCAAAATAGCTAATGAATAATTATGATGAGGAGGATACTGCCGGATTTACACGAATGGAAAGCTGCCAGTATAATGACAAAAAGAATGAAATTGTCCATTCTTTTGTTGTTGCTTTTGTCATAATACTGGCAGTTTTCCAATCGTGTAAATCCGGCATACGATTGCATATTCTGCCTTCTTTTTAATGATTGTACCTCCTTGTCACACTCTTTACGTTTGTTATTCCGTTTCATTTACTATTTAGTGAATGAGTTTAAATTACGAACACAACAATGTTAGCAAACAGATCTCGGGGGGTGAAACCACTGATCTCTATAATACACTGGATAGTGTATTCCTTATAATGTATAACAGTTTTTTTGCTTCCATTTGAAGATGACAATTAGGTGGTCGGCTTCATAATTTGACGTCTGAATTACACAAAAAAAAAGTATTTTCCAGATAGGGATGTGCGATATTGAAACAACATCGAAGACCAAACATCGATGTCAGTTAATATCGAACCGAAAACATCGTTGCTACTTAACATCGATGTTTTTTTCAGGTGTTTTTGTTAAGGTTTTTTGTTTGCCCAAAGCAAAAAATGCATCATGCTATGCTCTAATTTATTTTTGCTTTCAAAATTTCTGGTGCCGGCTATTTTTATTAAGTTTTTTAAAATCGATTTAAGTTTTTATACAAATGAAAAATATGAAGTCATAAGCAAGGTATTTCAACTTTAAACTCGATATTGCAAAATAATGATGCCCAGAAGCTTGTGTGCTAAAACCGCGTGTAAGCGGTATCTTTCTAGGCATCAATGATTTTAATGGATGAAATGTGAAAATCGATGTTAAAATATGTATTTTGCACTAATGAATATCAACAAATTTAATAAAATCAATATTGCAAGGCAATTCATGTTGTTAAGCTGTTTTGTGTGCCCTTTTTGAAATCCGATATTTCCAAATCTTGTTTCACAACGTGTGCGCAAGAACTTGCATGGTGTAAACTGCGTGTTGCTGACCATCGATAATTTAAATTCGTGAAAATCGATATTAAATATGTATTTTGCAGTAATATTTCAAGGAATTTTGTGTAAACTGTTTTCTGTGGCTTTTTGGAAAATATCGATATTGCAAGACACGAAGTTGTGTGCAAAAACTTGCATTGGTGTAAATTGGGTCTTTCTGAACATCTTTTATTTCAATGCGTGGAAATCGATGCTAAAATTTGTATTTTGCAAAATATATCGTCCACAGATTTTATAGAAGCAATATTGCAAGTATTTCATGTGTACACTGTTATCTAACGATATATATTGCAAGATATTTTTACTTACAAAAGTGTGTACAAATACTTGTATGGTTTAAAATGCGTCTTGCTGAGCATCGATGATATTAATGCTTGAAGATCGATGTAAAAATATTTCTTTTGCACAAATAAACACAAAACAAATTTTATGGATACAAAATTGATAGGCACTTCATGTGTAAACTTATATATCTGTGCCTTTTTGCACATCGGAAGTTTCGTTGTGGTTCTGAATTTTTAAATTTGGTTTGAAATATCCTTTGATAATTTCGTTTTTCAAAAAATTCCAAATGTTACAGATTACTTAAAAACTATGAAAGTCACTCCATCTAGATTTTACTAGCAGAATCAATCATTTTCGTACTAACTTTTTGTTTGTTTTTTAAGCCGATGTTTTGGATGTTAATATCGATATTGCTAAACATCGAAATCTTTATTATCGATTTTCTAATATCGATTGAAATCGCTCATCCCTATTTCCAGATGTGTATCTGAAGAAAGGGAAACAGACCATGATATGAAAACATAAGCTTTTGTGGAAGTTTGTTTTATTATTTATTATCTTTAAGTTATTCACTGTCTGCATTTGGTATATTTTTTTTTAGTAAAATTGCATAGTGGAATGAGATAAATCATTGAATAATTATGATGAGGAGGATGAGATTGCATATTCTGCGTTTTTTTTTTTAATGATTTTACCTCCTTGTCACACTCTTTACGTTTGTTACTCCGTTTCATTTACTAATTAGGAATGAATTTAAATTATGAACACAACAAATATTAGCAAACAGATCTCGGGGGGTGAAACGAACGGAGATTTGATGTCTGTTTAATGGATTATCTTTGTATTACATGTTATACAGTTATACTGGTATACAAAAAAGTGGTCAGCTTCATAATATAACAATTCTTCAAATGGAAGCAATATTTTTGTATCGATACACTATCCAGTGTATTATAGAGATCAGTGGGTGAAACGAACGGAGAATTGATGTCTGTTTAATGGATTATCTTTGTATTACATATTATACAGTTATACTGGTATACAAAAAAGTGGTCAGCTTCATAATATAACAATTCTTCAAATGGAAGCAATATTTTTGTGTCGATACACTATCCAGTGTTTTATAGAGATCACTGCTATTGACCCATTGATTAATTTTATTTTAAAGCATAGCTGTATATATTGTATATATTTCCAAACCAAAGGAAGATTAATTAACATGTGTCTTTGAGCATAAGAAGGTAAAGCATGTCTATGGGACCACGGCAGAAAACGAAGACAGAAGCGCATAAACCTTCTGTGGATACATTCAAGTCTGTTTATGTGAACTGTGTAGTAAGAGGCCCATACCACGCATCCATATTCAAGTACTGCCCTTACAAAAGATACATATAAAAGCTTTAGAACGTATGGGCCCTTGAAATCACGAGAGAATCGTTATATGAATCCCAGAATTTGATTGGCTTTTTAATGACATAGTTATAGTGGTCGACAAAAGTTAATTTTGTGTCGAGAACAATACCCAGATCAGAAAAAACAGATATTCTACATAAAGTAGAACAGATAATCTACATAAAGGAGAACAATCTAACATATAATTAAAAGTAATCACATTTTTTTGCGTGTAAAACACATTTGTTTTACATTTTTCAATATTCAATAGAAGACAATTTGAATTGCACCATTCCCTAAACCTATTAAGATCTTCTTGAAGTTTTAAACAGTAATTTACGGAAGTTACACTTTTGAAAGTTTCAATGTCATTGGCATATACATATAAGAAAAGAGGAATTTTGAATAATTGAATTCAAGTCATTTATATATAAAATAAATAATAATGGACCTAAGTGGCTGCCTTGAGGAACACCAGAGTTGACTATAAAATGATCAGAGTCCTCATTACGAAATCTCACACTATAACATCTATTCATGAAGTAGGACGAGATCTACTTTTAGAAACATTCATTGAACCCCAAAGCCATCAGTTTATTAATCAAAGTTTTATGGCACAATTTATCAAAAGCTTTACTAAAATCGGTAAAGACACAATCAACTTCTTTTCGATCTTCAAAGAAATTAAAACAAAAATTATCAAAAACGAAGCGAGTCGTAAATTATACTTTCAAGATTTCCAGATAATTTACAGCTAATTTCCATAGAATTTGTTTTTTTAATTAAAATCATTGTGCGAGGTCCAAATACAATATTCGTTGTCATTAACTTTAAATTAAAATTAAAATAATATTTTAATTAAAAATGGACTCAATATGTTGTTTACATGTATGCCGAGCGTGTGGAATAGGCCAAGATCCCAGGGCCGCCAGACATACGTCATTTTATCATAGCTGAATTTTTTCCTTTGAATGAACCCTATGGTAGGTATTAACGAATGGATACTACGAACCTTGAACCCGGGTGCGTTTCGGAGGTATTGAGTGCTAAAAGTGCATAAAATGATGGAAAATTACGTTATTTTATCAGAGCTGATTTTTTTATATGTTTCAAAGAAAGTTATGATAAGCTTATTTTGACACTTGCCAGACACCTGCATGGGGACCCAATGCAAGCCAGACACGTTTAAAGGTGTCAAAAAAGTCGTCAAATTTACGTTATAGTATCAGAGCTGAATTTTATATATGTTCTTTGGGCAACTGTTTCAAGATATTTCCCAAGCTGCCAGACACCTACATGGGGACCCAATGCCTGCCAGACACCTTTTAAGGTGTCAAAAAATCATTTAATGGCGTTATAGTATCAAAGCTTATTTTTAAATTTGTTTCTATAGACAACTGTTTTAAGATATTTCCCTGCCAAACGCCTGCAACAGTGGAACCTAATATCAGCTAGACAGATACAGATTTAAAAGTATCCAAGATATTCCCCAAGCAACCAGACACCTACACCTAAAAGTTTTCAAATAATCGTGTTTCATACGGTTCAGTATCAAAGCTATTTTGATCTACGAACAAAAATATGTTCTTTGGATAACATTATTTAACAATATTTTTAGCCAAGAGTGCGAATGTTATCCTTAGGTTCCAAAGCTTCACTGGTGTTTAAATATACCTACCCAGTACCCATCAACATTTTGTAAGCATTTATTAAAAATATATTTTCTTCTGCTACGACTAACTTGTTACCTAGCAACAAATAAAGAAATTACTTTGAAAATGCCCAAATTAGTAAATTAAAATAGCCAAATGAGAAATTAAACCCAAAATAGGAAAAATTGCCAAAAACCACTGCAATATAAGGAAATATCGCCCAAATGTGATCGGGGCGATTGCAAACATTTTTTAAAAGCACCCACGGGGCTTGGGCTCACTTTAGGATTTGGGGTGGTCTCGAGGTTGGGTATATGCAAAGTTTCTTTTGCATTTAAGGAATATGAACCCGTGGGTGTTCTTAAAAAATGTTTGCAATCGCCCCGATCACATTTGGGCAATATTTCCTTATATTGCAGTGGTTTTTGGCAATTTTTCCTATTTTGGGTTTAATTTCTCATTTGGCTATTTTAATTTACTAATTTGGGCATTTTCAAAGTAATTTCTTTATTTGTTGCTAGGTAACAAGTTAGTCGTAGCAGAAGAAAATATATTTTTAATAAATGCTTCCAAAATGTTGATGGGTACTGGGTAGGTATGTTTAAACACCAGTGAAGCTTTGGAACCTAAGGATAACATTCGCACTCTTGGCTAAAAATATTGTTAAATAATGTTATCCAAAGAACATATTTTTGTTCGTTAGATCAAAATAGCTTTGATACTGAACCGTATGAAACACGATTATTTGAAAACTTTTAGGTGTAGGTGTCTGGTTGCTTGGGGAATATCTTGGATACTTTTAAATCTGTATCTGTCTAGCTGATATTAGGTTCCACTGTTGCAGGCGTTTGGCAGGGAAATATCTTAAAACAGTTGTCTATAGAAACAAATTTAAAAATAAGCTTTGATACTATAACGCCATTGAATGATTTTTTGACACCTTAAAAGGTGTCTGGCAGGCATTGGGTCCCCATGTAGGTGTCTGGCAGCTTGGGAAATATCTTGAAACAGTTGCCCAAAGAACATATATAAAATTCAGCTCTGATACTATAACGTAAATTTGACGACTTTTTTGACACCTTTAAACGTGTCTGGCTGGCATTGGGCAAGTGTCAAAATAAGCTTATCATAACTTTCTTTGAAACATATAAAAAAATCAGCTCTGATAAAATAACGTAATTTTCCATCATTTTATGCACTTTTAGCACTCAATACCTCCGAAACGCACCCGGGTTCAAGGTTCGTAGTATCCATTCGTTAATACCTACCATAGGGTTCATTCACAGGAAAAAATTCAGCTATGATAAAATGACGTATGTCTGGCGGCCCTGGGATCTTACTCTAGAAGTACAAACTTGCCAATTTCAAGAAAATTTGAAGTGTTTCTTCCCACTTGATCTTCCTTGCTTTGAGATTTGAGTGAGTGTTTTTGTGCGAGGTGTTTATAATGTGTTAAATTTGCTTTATTTTACAAGAAACATTAGTTCAAAACATTAGCTGTTTCGGCTTTCAAAAGAAGCATTTGTGTTTGTCTTGGTTGTTGGATGAATATCAATGAACGCTGAAAATTGTTACTGGTCGTGTGTTGATGCTTTGAGCTGCTCTCCTACGACATGAAGTGTATTAAAAAAAGTAGTTTATTCTTTTGGTTTGTTTTATAAAAGAAAATAACAATTTAACTCACATTTTTGTTTATTTAAATTAAAACAATGAAAAGGCTATCTTTCGCCTCTTCATACACCAATCCGCAAAAAAAATCTATCGGAAATTTAATTTCGCATTCGCTTTCGAAAATAGGACGAATGAAAAACGACAGAGGCGAAAGCGAAAGCAGTAATATCAAACCTTATTTTCGCCACCTAAAACGATTCGCTTCGTATTCCCTAATCAGGCCACAGGTGTTATAAATGCACTTTTCCACATAATAGGAAAGATTGAGCTTTTAAGAGATTCATTGAAAAGAATATGAAGAGGATAGGACAACTGAGAAACACATTTCTTTAATACACATGATGGTACACCATCAGGACCAGGACTAAAAC
Organism: Dasysyrphus tricinctus; assembly: GCA_963921185.1. NCBI lineage: Eukaryota > Metazoa > Arthropoda > Insecta > Diptera > Syrphidae > Dasysyrphus > Dasysyrphus tricinctus. The sequence continues at coordinate 247,940,127 of OY992530.1, forward strand.
AATCATCTAGCTCAAGTACACTTTGGATCATTGAATTCTCACAAACACTAAAGTTAATTGAATTAAGTTGTGAAAAACTATTGTTAGAAAATAGTGGATCCAAGGGTTCTTGGGAACCAGACACTACAAATGCATCTTTGAAAAACTTATAAACATGTTTGCAATCACTTCTGAGTCGTGACTAGTAGCATTTTCAAAAGACAAAGAATTAGGGTAATCGTCAAATTTTCTTTTGGTAGACACAAAATTCCAAAAGTTCTTTGGGATACGTTTAAGATCATTTTCTATTTTTGCGATGTAGTCTGAATATAAGAAATAAGAATAGTCTGTAAACATAAATTTTAATTCGGAGCATGTCCTATAGTCTTCATCAGCTCCTGATTAACTATATTTTAACCATGCTTTGTTTCTTTTATTTTTAAGTTTTTCAGTTGATTATTAAACCATGGTGGTGTTTACGTACTAATAAGGTTTGGTGTTATCACGTTTTGAAATGTCGTGCTGCTCCAGGCTAGTGTTCTGAAATCAACACGTCTTTTTCCTATAAATTTGTTCTCCTTAAATTTCTAGGAAAATACTTTTAACTTCGCAATGAGAGACAATCAGCAAAGAACAAATTCGGAATTATAGAGTACCAATTTTGGTAATTGTTCGAATTACAAGATAAAGAAAAAAAAATATTTTTCGAATCAGTGGAATGTTATGTCGTTTTCCATTGGACGTCCAGAAGCATTCCGAAGCGTCCGGAAGACTTCTGAAACCATTCCATTGACACAAAAATCCTCTTCTGACGATTCTGAGAAGAGAATTTTGCTTCTTGATTTGAAGTCAGAATCCACTCCAGAAGCACTAATACATTCAAACTCAAACGTCAAAACAAACTGCAGTGCAACTTCATATTTTTTGTTCAACCCATTCTAATTAATTGTGCACTCAAAAACACTGAATTTATTAAAATATAATAAACAAATTAAGAAAAACAAAAAGAAAAATTATTATTTGTAAGTAAGGAGTGGATACACTATTGTTTTTAATTTCACTTTTTTGTGCCAGCAAAAAGTTTCTATTTAATGATTCACTAATACAGAGACAAAACTTCAGAATTGAGCAGAAGTAACAAGCACTGTTCCATTGGATTCAGAATGAGTGTCTTCTTGAGTGAAACCAATGGAAAACGACATTATTAAAAACTGAATGTTCCACCTTTTGTCATCAAAAAAAGTATTTTTCCCAAGAGTGGCAGCACTGAAATTTCACCCGAAGGTGCGTCAACGCAACACCTTTCTCTTAAGACATCAACCGTCAACCGAAATTTTCCAAGTAAACTACAAGTTTTTTCACATTACGTCTGAATAAAAAGTATATCAAGGTAAGCAGCATTAATTTTCAATTCAGTTTTGAAATATGGCAAAATTACTAATTTCTTTTATTATTTTATTTTTAGACTCGTATCAACGCAGGCGAAGAACTAAAGAGGGAGGCCTTGTTTTGTAACCGGTGTTTGTTTCGTTTTAAAACAGAAACCAAACTAACTGAACATAAGAACAACTGCTGCAGAATGGTAACCAGAATGCCGAACGATGAAAAAAAATGGATTATTTTTTCAACACTTTGAGAGGAAGATGGATGTACTTGAACATATATGCAGATTTTGAGTGCATCCCCGAGGAAGCAGAAAGCGGAATATCGGGTAACAGTAGTAGAAGTAATAGTTTTAATATTCAAAAACATAGGTCAAGCCCTTGAAATTAATTGTTCCTTAGCGAAAATATAACAGGCATTTAAAAAAAAATATGAAAAAAAAAAAACATATTTCAACCGATAACGGAAAGCAACATTTGCATCTTCACATTTTTTCAAAAGAACTGATAGTTTTAGAGAGATTTAAAGAAAAACTGAACCTTGAACCTCCCTAAACTCATTTCCCCCTCCATAAATATAGGGTTCTTTTAAGAAAATGCTTAAGGCGCCAGAAAATGCTCCACGCCAAAATTCAGCTTCGTCAGAATTTTTTCTTGGTTTTGCCATTTTTTATCTAATTTTCCTGAGCTAAAGTCTGTCTGGCGACAGTTGGATACACAGCATCGCCTTCCACCAATTAGTTCTGCAAAGTAGTTTGACATTCAAAAATTGCAAAGATAAGCGCCACTCTAGTATGTATGTAGATAGTCAGGAAGATAGTCATTTAAACGGTCCGACGTTTGATATAAATATCGAATTTTAAATAAAACAAATTTTCCAAAATTATAGCCTAATACTAAGCCTTTAACAATTCAATAATGTTAATGCAAAAACATAAACAAAATTTTCAATACAAAACCAATTTTTTCGCTATTCTCTGTTTAATGACTTATACAACCACATAATATTTGAAAATCCATCCATAATTACAAAAAAAAATTATAATAATTATGATCAACGCCAAAGCACATAGAAATGTTGTCTGGTCGCTTTGTCATTTCAATTTGCAATTGAAACGGTTAGTGGAAGAAGAGTGCAAACGCAATATCAAAGGGCACGGTAGTGTCCAGCCAAGTTCGCGGCACTACACCCTTTTTACAGGAACAAACTCAGGCGATTTTCACCCCCCCTCTAACTTTAGTACCAATCAAGTCAGAAACTTGAAATTCGTAGTATTTGCTGAGCTGATCAAACACAGGTGGCTCACCAAATTTCAACTCATTAGCATTAGTAATTCCCGAGATATAGGACTTCAAAAATCGCAAAAACCGTAACTGACTGCGACTGACTCACTGACTCACTGACAGATCATCAAAATTATGGAGCACTTCCCGACATCGTTGAAACTTGAAATTTCGCACAACGGTAGGCCTTGTGATGCATACAAAGGAAAAAATCGAAAATCTGCAATTTTCTATTCAGGGGGCGTGGCATCCACCCACATTCTTAAAAATTCTTATATATTATATGGAGCACTTCCGAGTGTTGTAGAACGATGAAAATTGGTAGGTTGGTAGGGCTTGGAGTACTTAGAAAGAAAAATAATTGAAAAATTGAAATTTTGCATTCAGGGGGCGTGGTATCCACCCACATTCTTAAAAATTCTTTTAAATTATATCACAACAAAAACATAAATGTTTAAAAAGGAGCCAAGTTCTTATGTGTACAAGAAACCTGTGCGTAAAAAGTCAACCAAAAAAAGTAATGAGATCTAAAATATATGCCAAGTTTTAAGTTCATGAAGTTTAATATCAAATATCTTAAGTAGAGTAATATCGAAACAATTCCAAATCATGACAGAAATTTGGTAATTAATGATTACTGATTAGAATTTGGTGGGTTCACTGGTCAAGTTTTCATACATTTTAAATTTGTGATTAAGTAAGTATTTAAGAGAAAACTTGCCAAGTAAATCCACCAACTTTAAATCAGTAATCATTAATTACCAAATTTCTGTCATGATTTGGAATTGTTTCGATATTACTCTACTTAAGATATTTGATATTAAACTTCATGAACTATAAACTTGGCATATATTTTAGATCTCATTACTTTTTTTGGCTGACTTTTTACGCACAGGTTTCTTGTACACATAAGAACTTGGCTCTTTTTTTAACATTTATGTTTTTGTTGTGATTTCACTCCTTTTTGCAAAGACTTATTTTGCCAGGTGAAAGTCAAGCCCTACCCCCTACTGCTCTACAAAGTTTCAGAATTCTACGACAACCGAAAGTGCTCCATACAAATAATAGCAATTCTGATAAAGTGGGTGGATGGCACTACCTCCTGAATGGACAATTCCAAATTTTCGATTTTTTTACTTTCTAAGTATGTACTTCAAGTCCTACCGACCTACCAATTTTCATCGTTCTACAACAATCCGAAGTGCTCCATATAATTTATAAGAATTTTTAAGAATGTGGGTGGATACCAAGCCCCCTGAATGCGAAAATCCAATTTTTCAATTTTTTTCTTTCTGAGTACCTTAAGCCCTACCAACCTACCAATTTTCATCGTTCTACAACAATCGAAAGTGCTCCATATTATTTATAAGAATTTTTAAGAATGTGGGTGGATGCCACGCCCCCTGTATGGAAAATTCCTATTTTTCAATTTTTTTCCTTCTAGGTACCTCAAACCCTACCAACTTACCAATTTACATTGTTCTACAACAATCGGAAAAGCTCCATGTAACTTATAAAATATTTAAGAAAGTGGGTGGATGCCACGCCCCCTGAATAGAAAATTGCAGATTTTCGAATTTTTCCTTTGTATGTACCACAAGGCCTACCGTTGTGCGAAATTTCAAGTTTCTACAATATCGGGAAGTGCTCCATAATTTGGATGATCTGTCAGTGAGTCAGTGAATCAGTGAGTCAGTGAATCAGTGAGTCAGTGAGTCAGTCAGTTACGGTTTTTGCGATTTTTGAAGTCCTATATCTTGGGAACTACTAATGCTAAAGAGTTGAAATTTGGTGAGCCACCTGTGTTCGATCAGTTCAGCAAATACTCCGAATTTGAAGTTTCTGACTTTATTGGTACTGAAGTTAGAGGGGGGTTGAAAATCGCGTGAGTTTGTTCCTGTAAAAAGGGTGTAGTGCCGCGAACTTGGCTCGGCACTACCGTGCCCTTTGATAGAGCACTTCCGATTGTTGTAGAACGATGAAAATTGGTAGCTCGGTAGGGCGTGAAGTACTTAACAAGAAAAAAATTGAAAAATTAAAATTTTCCGTTCAGGGGCGTGGCATCCACCCACATTCTTAAAAATCTTATAAATTATATAGAGCACGTCCGATTGTTGTAGAACGATGAAAATTGGTAGAACGCTATGACTTAAAGAACAAACAAAGTTAAAAAAAATTGAGATTTTTCATTCAAGGGGCGAGGCATCATTAAATTTGGTATTTAATGATGTCTGATTAAAATTTGGTGGATTTACTTGGCAAGTTTTTTCTTACTAACTTACCTAATCTTAATTTAAAATGTATGAAAACTTGACCAGTGAACCCACCAAATTTTAACCAGACATCATTAAATACCAAATTTCTGTCATAATTAGGAGTTGTTCGATATTACTCTAATTCAGATATTTGATATTAAGCTTCATTAACTTAAGACTTGGCATATATTTTAGATCTCATTACTTTTTTTGGTTGACTTTTTACGCACAGGTTTCTTGTACATATAAGAACTTGGCTCCTTTTTTAACATTTATGTTTTTGTTGTGATTAAACTTTTCAGGAAAATAGATATAACTTCTTTTTGAGCAGACAGCAAACAAATATACCATACCTACAGCTATGGCCAAACAAATAGGAACACTCACTACTTTCAAACTATATTGTACCAAGCGACTAGCGAAGCCTCTTTCTTTTTCTAAACTTCACCATATGCCGAAAGATTCCCCTCAGGCAACAAAGCAGTTGAGAAATGTATTATGGAGCCATGAAACTAAAATAAATCTCTTTGGGATGGTCGTTAGATAGTTTCGTCGCTTCATGATACATTTCTCCACTGCTTTGTTGCCTGCAGGGAATTTTTTGGCATATGGTGAAGTTTGCCAAAAAAAAGGCTCTAGATATGAACTTTTTTGTTTTAACAAAGGCACTTTTCTTGAAGAGCAATTTACATAACATTGATTTGTATTGACTCCTCTAAGGGTTACAAGGCTCCCGCTTCCTTACACTGCTTCCTCTCCTTCCTCTCTATCACCTTTTCCCTGCTCATATCATTATCTTATCTCGTTTTGTTTCCTCTCTTACCATGTACTCTGGAGTTTGCCATTCTACCCCTAGCGCCCACTTGATGTACCTCTCTTGCCTCCTTTCCATTTCTTGTCTCTCCTCCCATCCCCATACTTCCGCCCCATATCCCATCATCGTTCACACCAGAGTGTCGAAAAGCCACATCTTTCTCTCCCAATCCTTCTAGAATTTTCTCCTTCCAATCCCCCATGCTTCTTTCATGGCTGCTGCTGCCTTTTTTATTCTGTCCTTTATATGTGCTTCCTGCCCTCCGTTTCTTTTTGAACACAAACCCCAGGTATTTAAATTCTTTTACTTCTTCGATCTTCTTTCCCCTCCATCTCCAGTCTACTGTTGTGTTTCTCACTCCTCTTTCCTGCAACGCCTCCATCATAATTTTCCTGTCTACTGAGTCAATCATCATCATCGTGTCCTGTAACCCCGGCTGGGGCATAGGGCGTCAACAAAACGTCTCCATCCTTCACGGTCTGCTGCAAGGTACTTTAGCTGTGGCCACGTCTTTCTCTGGGATTCTGCTTCCGCTAAGACATTTGATTTCCATGTTGTTCTTGGTCTTCCAACCCGCCGTGCACCCTGAGGATTCCATTCAAAGGACAATTTCATCGTTTGGTTTCCTCAGTGTGTGACCAATCCAACGTCATTTACGCTTTCTTATGTCAACGTCCAGCCGCTCTTGACTTGTCCTGCGCCACAATTCCTCATTTGATATTATTTGTGGCCAGCGAATCTTTAGGATGTGGCGAAGACAGCGATTCACAAAAGCCTGCAATTTCTTCGAAATGATAGACGTGACTTTCCAGGTTTCACAAGCATACAACAGCACGGATTTCACATTGGATTCGAAGAATCTCAACTTAGTGCGTAAGGAGATTTGACTTGATTTCCAGATTGGGGACAGAGTACCGAAGGCAGCACGAGCTTTATTTATTCTACTTTTAACGTCCAGATCCGTACCACCGTTTGCAGAGACAATACTGCCAAGGTAGTTGAACTGTTCCACTACTTCAACTGGCGTCTCCTGAGTCAAACGCAGCTTTTAAATCTATAAACAGTGCCACTAGCTTGCCCCTCTCCTCTGCAACCTCTCGGTTCACCAAATAGTTCAGCACATATAATATTATCTATCGTTCCTACTCCTCTTATGAAACCCGTTCGATTTGGTTTTATCATCCCTTTCTCCTCTTCTAACCTCTTCGCTAAAACCGCCGTATATATTTTATATAGCGATGGCATGAGCGTTACTCCTCTGTATTCCTCTACCTTTGTTCCTGCGCCTTTCTTTATCATGGGGGCAATCACCCCTTCTTTCCACCCCTCCGCACATCCTTCTCCTCTCCACACCTTCCTGCAGATCCCTCATGCTACATCTATCGCTTGCTCTCCTCCATATCTCCACGCCTCATTAGGTGTACCGTCTATTCCCATTGCTTTTCCTTCTTTCAGTTTTCTAACCACCTTTCTGATCTCCTCCTTACTAATTTCGGTCTCGTCTTCCACTCTTATTGTTACCTGTTCTCCCATTCGCACTATTTCTTCCACCCTTCCAATTAGACTCATAAAACATCTTTTCCATTCCTCTTCTTCAATCTCTTCCCCCATCGTCTTTCTCTTCCTTCTGTCTCTTTTTATTATTTCCAACACTTTGTTTTCGATATTGGCCTCTGCTATTTTTCTTATCATCTGACCCTGCTCCTCTCTTTTCTTTCTCTCAATCATCGCTTGATATTCTATTTTTCGCTCCCAGTATTTTTCCTTCATCCCGATACTCTTCCTCCACCTCTTCCACCTCCTTAACTCCTTTCTTACTTCATTTTTCTCCCTACATTCTTCATCCCACCATCCTCTCATTTTTTGTTTTCCTTTTATTTCCCCCTACCTCATCGCCTCTTTCAATCTCTCTCTTAATCCTCTCCCATATCTGCTTTTCTGAATCCTCTGCACCCTCCTCCAAGCTCGCTCCTCGCATTCTCCTCTCGAATTCCCGTTTCATCTCCTCCGACCACCTTCCCGTTTTCGTTCTTTTTACCTCCTTTGCTTTATCCCCTTTTCTCATTCTTCCTCTTTTCATCGTGATCACCAATTGGTGATGATCCGACTCTACCCTATCTGCTGCTTCCATCCTTTCTTCCCCGTTTCTCGTCCTTTCATCACCTAATACATAATCTATTACTGTCTCCTTCTTCAAGAGCAAGTCAGCAGTTTTGTTTCAATAAGGCTCGGTGAATCGTCCTTGCGGGCGCTCATTTCAACTGGTGTTTAAAGTTTCGAACGCTTGAAGGACATAAAGCAAGTTTGTTTAGCTTTCCTTACCAAGGTTCTTTTTTCTTTAGGCGTCATTTTAAACGAGTATCCTCTGCTTTCAGGAACTTTTTAAGCTTGGAATCAATTGAATATAATATTGTTGAATAGCATTTAAGTGTTTTTGCATTGCTTCTAGTAAGACCAAAATGCTTTCACGTTGAGTTTCAGCGACATGTTTTTCTGTCTGCCCATAATATTCGTTAATACAAATTTTAATATTAAGATTATCAGTATATCAGGGTATTATTATTTACCAAAATTTTATGTGTCACAAGATAAAAAACTCGTTTTTAAAAAATTAACTTTGAGTGTTCCTATTTTTTTGGCCAAGCAAATCAATCACTTTTGGCATAACAATGGCAACTGATCGTATTCTTCTTTATTTTTGTGGAAAAAACATACAACTATTGTTTTTATAAAGATCAGATAGTTTGTATCCATTGCTTCCACTTCACCTCAACGAAATAGTCGCTTGGTACCTACAATATCGTTTGAAAGTAGTGTGTTCCTATTTTGTTGGCCATAGCTGTATGTAATATTATTTTTCTATATGATAATGTAAAAGGGAATGCTCATGTTTGAATAATTCACAAAATTCTTTATTTAAAAATGTATCTAAACAGCAATTTTTTTTTAATTAATCTGCAACTATGCTTGTATTGTTTTTCCACTCAACGATTCACTTATTTATTTGTTGACTCATTTATTGAAACACAACTATGCATAGAACGAGAGACGGGAAGAGAGAAAGGGATTAATACGTACAAAAATAGGTATATTTGATTAATAAAATTGTGCCATTGTTTTGCAATAGCAAAATTATTTCAAAATCCTGTGAACAGGTAGGTACATACCTAGTTAGTAAAATAAAAATTGTTTATTTAAAAAATTCCGTCTTTTTTTTATCAAAATATGGTCAAGTTCGTAAATGTAAAACTTCGGCAACACTGCAAAATTCATGTTTCATTTCTTTTGGCAAATAGGTACTAGCTGCGTTTTATTATCTCTGGGTCTGGGTCGAGGTTATCTTTTAACATGTATTACAAAAACAACATGGGATCTAGGTTTCTATCGAGGTTAATTTCAATAACCCAGATAGAGGTTTTCACTCTGACCGGCAGAGGGCTATTTACCATTGTGAATGGATGTCAGCGATTTGTCAGCAGTATAAGGAATAGAGAGGAAAAGAGACAAATGCTTACATGAAAAACAAATAAACATAAGAAAAAAAGAGACTGATATACAGCACTGCTTTTGCACACATCGTTTTATTTTCACGAGGTGAACCATATGGGTTATGAGCGATAATAAAACGCGGCTATTTATGAACTCGGTAGGTATTGCAAAACAAAAATCGTTTTGAAAGTGCAAAAAGTGCACACATTTTTTTCTTTTACGACGTTATACAGGGTGTCCCGCACCTGAGTGGAAGTATCTTAGGGTGTGGTTCCTGGGGTTATTCTAAGAAAAAAATTGTATGGGGGAAAGTTGTATCTCCCCTCCCTGAGGCAGGGGGGCAGTTTATGAAAAATTGACTTAACATGCCAAAAAAAACATTAAAAATCAACGAAAACACATCTAATAATGTGCTATAGTTTTTTTTGAAAGCTAATACTCCATTCTTGCATTTGGTTTTTAAATCAAGTTGTTTAAGTGAATAGTTTTTGAGAAATTAAATTTCAAAGTCAAAGGACAATCGGCAAAACTGTATGGAAGGTGGTCTAGGAACCAATAAAAACGAGTCGTATGTCGTTGGAAAGGTATTTTTATGCGCTACAATAGTCACTATGGCAGTTCATTTCAAATAGCTGTGTGAAAAAAGTTATTTACTAACCAAGATTTTGTTTTGGTACATTTCAGTGTGGAACAAAATTATACAAACTGGTCTTACCAATACCAATAATATGTATGTCGTTGAAAAGGTATTTTTATGAACAATAATAGTTTGAATAACAACTTATTTAAAATCACTGTGTGGAAAAAGTTATTCGCTGCTTTAGGGAATTTTGGCACAGATAAAATTTATGGAGCATGGGTAACAAGTAGCGAATAACTTTTTTCACACAGCGATTTGAAATAAGCTGTCTTATTAACTATTGTAGTACATAAAATTTCCTTTCCAACGACATGTTTCCCGTTGTTATTGGTTGAACTTGCATTCACACTTTTTGCCCATACTAAAAATAAATCATTTTTTTCACACTAAAATAAACCACAATAATTCATTAATTTTTGAATAACTTTTTTCACACAGTGATTTGAATTAAACTGCTATTAAGGGTACTGTAGGTAATGGAAATACCTTTCTAATGACATATATGTTGTTGTTATTTGTTTGACCAGTTTTCATAAATTTTGCCCATACTAAATATATTTTATTCATACTAGAATGCACCAGAACACAATTCTATTTAGCGAATAACTTTTTTCACACAGCAATTCGAAGTAAGCCTTCATAGTAACTATTGTAGTTCATAAAAATACCTTTCCAACGACATATGTCTCGTCGTTATTGGTCCTGTAGACCGTTTTGTCCTATTCTCCTTTGTTTAAAAAAATTGTGATTTTTTTTCTCAAGTCGATATTTTTCAAAATTTTACGTAATTAAGTGCTATTTTTGTGTTCAATATTCATTGCCCTTATTATTTTGTAGTCCATTACCGAAAACTAAATGTAAAAATCTTTCTTAGTTTTTTAGTAATTAAGAAAAACAAAAAGGTACTTTTCCCAAAAAAGCCCGAAAAAATGAATTTATTCATGAATTATCCATGATTTAACCCTTATTTCGGGCTTTTTTGGTAAAAGTACCTTTCGTTTTTTCTTAATTTCTCAAAAACTAAGATAGATTTTAACATTTGGTTTTCGGTAATGGACTTAAAAATAATGAGGGCAATGAATATTGAACACAAAAATAGCACTTAATTACGTAAAATTTTGAAAAATATCGACTTGAGAAAAAAAAATCACAATTTTTTTAAACAAATTTGACTTTGAAATTTAATTTCTCAAAAACTACCTATTCGCTTAAACAACTTGATTTACAAACCAAATGCAAGAATGGAGTATTAGCTTTCAAAAAAAACTATAGCACATTATTAGATGTTTTCGTTGATTTTTAATGTTTTTTTTGACATGTTAAGTCAATTTTTCAGAAACTGCCCCCCCCCCCCCTGCCTCAGGGAGGGGAGATACAACTTTCCCCCATACAATTTTTTTCTTAGAATAACTCCAGGAACCACACCCTAAGATACTTCCGCTCAGGTGCGGGACACCCTGTATATAAAAATATTTAAAAAGTCAGAGTTATGAAAACAAATTCCTGGATACGTATCTACCTAGGTACCAACCTAGGTACCTATACAGAATTAAGAAATAGGGAGGTACATTCCTACCTACAGATCTTTTTTCCGCTTTAGAAAAGTTATAAAAAAACTAGAAAAGATGTGCAATTTTGAATTTTTGAAAACAAAGGCTATTTTCGTCATATCTCCAATGTTGGATTTTCATTTTACTTTCGATACCTATTTTAGTTTCCACGTAAACTTCATGGTTCAGGATAGTCGGGACAGGTGGTTGTTTTTGTAGGTTCCTAATGTCTATGAACATTGAAATTGAAAAATAATACAAATTATGACGAACTTAATTAATCTAATTTGGGTACCTACCAACCTTATCTCTTAATTTTGTCCGAAGATGAAGATCCACTTCAATTAATAGGCAGTAAAGTACCTACCTAAGAACATACTTGAAAGATTAACGTAATGGGATATGAGACATCAGTAATAAGGTAGATATTAATGTTTAAAGCAAACTGAAAACATCCTTATCCTCACGTCAACTCAACCTCAACGTTCATCATCATCACTATCATATCAGTTCCTCTAAAATATGAAATTAATTAAACAACTCAAAATAAAAACATATCTTGTTGTTGCAATTTTATTTTTTAAACAAAAAGACAAAAGCTCTCCATTATTGCTCGAAAATTTTTCCACTCAAGAGAGACTAATGACGTCACACACTAAAGAAATGAGTACTATGCCGTTTACTTTTATAAAAGCCGCTTTCAGTGGCCAAACAATTACCAGTTTTCGTAAAGTGTTCATCTAAAGAGGAAGTAAGTAGACCGGCAAGTTTAAAATAATGTTCAGAATACAAGTGTAAAAGAAAATTTATATAAATTGTGTTGTGTTTTGTTTGAAACAATATTTTAGTGGATTGGTTTTTAACAGTTGAATATTTAATTTTTTTTTCTTATCGTGAATCCCCCAAAGTATAAGTGGATATAACTTCTCTCAGTGCTTTCTTTTTTTATTCTATGAGGAATTTTATTTTCTTATAACATTTTGGGTGCGGTTGAAGGAATTTATTTCTAGTTGGAGTACGGGATTCCAACTGCCGTAACTGTATTCAACTCCACGTCCCAGTTGGAATAATTTCGTACCTTTTTTGTAATTCAAAATGTTGAAAAAATAATTTGCATTCCCTTGCTAAATACCCGCAGTTCCCTAAAAAGAGAAAAAGATGACATCATCTTATTTTCGTAATTCTGGTGGTGTGGAATTTTATATGTTGGTTTATTCTGTTTGTGCTACTTCGTTCATTTGGTTCTATAGCTGTAGCTACGTCTAATTTAAGTGGATTCTGTTTGTGTTGAGTTTTATATTATTTCGAAAAGATCTTTGCTTCACTGCCTCCCTATATTGTACTTTTAAATCTATCAAATACAGTGAAACGAAACTTGAATTAGCCCATACGGCTATACTATAATTTGTTGAACTTTTAAAATGTTTGTTTTCTCTCAGTGGAGACGCAGACGATTCATTCATTTCTGCTTGTTGCTTCTAGTCTGGAGGAGTACAGTCGTGCATCATCTAACGACACGGAGTCGGTTGCCGTTGCCGCTGAAAAAAGCTTGACTAAGCTACACTGAAAGATATATCTTATGATCTCCTTTAGAATAGATGATTCAGTATCACGAGTTTTTATTTCATTAATTTTTCATGGAACTTCTGTCTCTAGACCTTTCGGTCGAAGGAAAATCTGTTCTCATTAGTCTATACCGGTTTCCAGCCACGTCAATGATCGAATTTTTTATTCCATGGCCTAACGTTCGTATTGGTCTACATTTTTACTCTCTCCCTTTAATTAAATGCTTTTTCTTTGAGTTAAGCTATGTATTCTTTCGTCTGGTTTTTGTGTTTTATTTTCATTTCTCTCATATTTTCTTCATTTGAATGTAATACATATGTAGATAAATACATAGTAGGTTGCGGTCAATAAGTGATTTTGTTTTTAATGTTACCTTTTAAAACATTCTTTTGGAACTGTTGAAGGCTAAGAACCATGGAAAATAAAGGTTTTTGACTTTGTTCACTTAGACGGTGGTACGTCCAGCAATAGATGTGATGACTTTCTTAACTTAACTACCTAGGCCTTTCAAAAAGATAGGTACCTACCCAAACTATTTATATTGTTAATAGGTAGGGTATCTAGGTTGTTGTATTACCTAAATTAAAATATATAAATGCGCATACCGTCCTTTTGTTACCAGACCGTCATAACTGAAAATTTGTAGTTTCGATATATAAATGCGACTGAAAATTTCGTTTTCGTCAGAAATAGGTATGAAAAAACGACTGAGTTATGACGATCTTGTCATAATAGCAAATGGGCGATATGTAGGTAAGTAATGCATATTTAGGCGGTCTTGAACAAAATATAACAAGTCCAGAAAAAATTAAAAAACTACAATGAGTAGGTAATATAAATGAGTCGATTGTAAATTTAATGTAAATTTACATCTTTTGGCGACTTGTATCCTATCTTTTAGATTTCTTATGAAATCTTTTTTTTTTTATTAATATTTTTTCCGTCTATTTTCTTTATCTTTAAATTTAATACTTACAAGTGTAGGTATATGTACATAACTAGCAAATTAATAGATCTTAACTTTAGGCGTGTTTTTTTATCATCGAGATCTGGATCTGGATCTTCTTTTAACACGTGTTACAAAAACAATTTTATAAAATTTCCCATTATTTTGTTTTTGTATTACGTGTAAAACTTAATCCAGATCCAGATCCCGATGATAATAAAACACGCCTTTTATTTAGAGACCATTGAAATGCATTTTAACTATATTTCATGCTTTTATTCCTTATACCTATGTATGTTAATGTCATATCACAAATTACGCAATACCTAGGTACCTACCTATACAAAAATACAAATGCAACAAATAAGATCAATAGATCAAATGTAATTAAAATTAATTTCAATCAATTTTAAAACTTCAAATGATAGTCGAAAGTCGAAACTTTTAATTTTTATAAGATCAAGTGTTAAAAATTGCGTTTTTATGACTGAAAAAATATTTAGAGGTACATACCTATTTAGTTTTATGTATGATATTATCAGCTATTGTACCTATGTCCTTTGCTTATTTTGTAATCCCCTAAATGTGTAGAAAATATATGTACATACATATTAATTTTGTATTTGTTGAAATAAGCAACATTATTAGCTTTATTTGGTTTCACATGGGACTAGAATGTCCTACACATAGTTCCAATCAGAAGTTTGGATACGTTGTGTTTAACTCTATTCTTTTTTCGAAGCACGGACGGCTTGTGTGATTTCTTTTATTCCTGGGCGCACACTTCATTGGAAATTTTGTTTGTTATTTTTTTCCAATTGTTATCCAAAATCTCCTAACTAATTCAGATTAATCTAAAGCACTTGGTCTAATTGCAGTTGAGTATCATCACAGATTTATTTTCACAACGGGAAGTTGCTCTGTCTCATAGTTTATGTTGCATCGTTAACAAAACTAATTGAATCGATCATTTCAATAACAACATACCTAAGTAACATTACAAACAAAAATTAGACCACACTAAATTAAAAATGGAAACGAATCACGAAGCTATAGGTACCTACCATAATTTACATTGCTGTAAATTGCAATGTTATTAAAATGTATTTTAATTTCATAGGTACAAGCTGACAAAACTCGGTTGTTAAGTCATAAAATTAAAACCATTGCACAAATCCTAATAGTGTACTTGCACTGGTGAATATATGTACCTACCTATTTTCAAAGTAATAGACATTTATTATTTATAAATTCACACCCACCACTTCATCTTAGACGTCGCTTAAGAAGAAAAGAATACCAACCACCTATTCATGTCTTGTAAAGTAGGTCATTCAATAGTTTTCATTCATTGCAGTTATAGAACATGCCGCATACACACATACCTACCTACTATTAAAAAAAACTTGACATTTTTAGTCATTGATATGGCATTCTTTACAATAATACAGTATTGCGAATAAAAAGTTGAATCACACAATTCCGGTCGGTGATACAATGATTAAATGCAATTTAATATTTAAGTTTTAGTTTGGTGACTAGGAACGACTCGTCATATTTTCAAATTTTGAATGTGACTTTAAGAAGTAATTAAATAATATTATTCGATAAAATTAGGTTTGTTCGTTGTTCCCTGCCCCAGGGCGCACTGGGGAATGTCATTCAAATGTCAAAAAACTGGGGGCTGCTCGGGTTTTGATTTCACATCGAACACCTCAGTGCTACTTTTTTATGATACAAATGTTAAGTTACTAAAGTACTATTTTGTGCAGCTTCAAAATCTTTATGCAGGCACTAAATTTCCAAATATTTTTCTAAGCATTCCCTTTATTAATACCTATATAAATTAATAAATAGTAACAAAATAGTATACAAAACATTTCACATTTACCATTTATTTCGCCATACAAATTTGCAAAGTTAATTCTTTTCTTTTGACATTCAACTCTTACCAACAGCTGATTTCAATTTCACAGCTCTGATTTCTTTCCCCGAGAAAAAACCTGGGGTGCGTGAGAGCGAATTCAGTGCTCGCCCCGAACACACATCGAACACAGTGCACATAAACTGGGGTGAAAAAAGTTTCACATAAAACACATCAGAGCGAGTTCAGGGCGACCCAGTGCGCCCCAGTGCTGACAGCGAACAAACCTATTAATTCTTCCATAAGATATGAAACAAAAATTAAATTGTGAAAGAAATATGTATTACTTTTCCCCTCAAACATAACTTGGCTTACATTTACATAAGAGTCCTGAAGAACTTACAATCAATAAGTAGATAGGTATGTTCTCTACAAGAAAACACAAAAATGCCTTTTGACACAGAAACGGATATACCTACATATCCCGGTCGATTCTGACCTCTCAAGTTAAAATAAAATTATAGGGCAAGACCGTTTCTTCTCGCAAGCTCTTTTGTTAATTATAAGAGAGAAAAAGGAAGCAAAAGTATAAAATATCTATCGTGATACTGAAGGTCAACTGACACGCAAAAGTCTTAATCCAAATAGGTATTTTGTTTGTTTTTATTCTCCAGAAATAAAAATACTAGGCACTTAAAATAATTGATAAACCGCATTAAAATTTCTATGCTATGTGTGTACATACTCGTGTTAAGAAATCATATACCTACTATCCTACTATGTGCATGTACATAATGTACATATTGGAAACATCCCAACTCGCAATCGTACATTCTTTATGTAGGTTTTCCTGCCTTAGTTTTATAAATGGCGCAGTAGATATCGATTCCTAAAAGAACAAAATTTTTGTTGTGGTCAATTATTATCTACCAAAGGCTAAAACGAATTTAGCCTAAAAAGAGAAACATTGAATATCTATTCCCATGTGGGAATATTTTATTCACAATCTTAATCACATTATGATGTCATAGATTAAATGTACTATGTACTATGACTCCCATGCTATTGAAAAATAAAATGCCGATGATGTAATACATTTATAAAACAGATAGTGTGTTTCTGTGATTTGTTTAGAAAGGGTGAGCCAAAGGAAGGGCAAATCATAGTATGAACGTAATTATGTTTGTACCTAGTCTTTAATTTTTAAATTGGCATCCATCAAGGTGATAAAGTACTTACCTATTTTCAAAATTAATCATCTTGTTGAAATACATATTTATAAGCAGCAAACAATTTGATTTATATTATGATATGAATAATGTTAATGTTATGTGTATTTTTTTTTTCTCTCTTTCAGATATAAAATTTGAATAAAAGCATCACAATGAGTTCAGCCGAATACTATCCTTTCAAGGTGAGTTCAAAAATGCTTTTGGTTTAAAAAAAAATAAAGTAAATAATAGATACTTAATGATTTCCACAGTTAAAAATTAGAGCAGTTCATTTAAAATGGGTGAAAAGAGTTCATATTTTGTATAACATTTTAAAATTTTAAGTGTACGAGTAAAATGATTTTAATAGAAATTTTGTTTGTATATGACTTCATAGGCTAAAAGGCAAAAAGTTTACATGCACCGATGCATGTAACCTTCGAAAACTAGCTGAGTTTATTTGTATTCTGTCAAGCGCGTTTTTCACTTACGAAAGCAAGATTGAACTGGATAAAAAGCTTTAGTTAGCACATCATACGATTTTTGTTGTTTTATTTTCACTTAGTTTAAACTTTAAAGTAAAGTCTTTTAAAGTTTCAAGTGAAATTCAGATTGTACACAAAAGATATTAACTGAATTTTAAATGTGCATGTTTTTGTTGATTATAGGAAAAGAATCAATATCAAAACATTCAGTTACTTTTATATTAAAAAAGAACAGGTTCAATTTATTAAGTTCACTACTTGTTCCTATGACCATATCTACTTATGGGTAAGCATGTACGTGGGCTATCGGTTCGGTGTCCGCAAACAAATCTTTAAACCTGTTGTGAAATTTAACAGTTTAAATAATTTATTCAAAAGAATTTTTTTGAATCACAAAAAAGAACGTAACAAAGAAATTATTTATTAATTTACTTAAATTTAAAAACCAGTATTTTTTAATAAACATTATTATATCCTAAAAATCAAATTATAAAATTAACGTAAGACTTTTTATATGTTTGTACCTACCTACATACATACGCAAACG
The DNA here is from genome assembly GCA_963921185.1 of Dasysyrphus tricinctus. Classification (NCBI taxonomy): domain Eukaryota; kingdom Metazoa; phylum Arthropoda; class Insecta; order Diptera; family Syrphidae; genus Dasysyrphus; species Dasysyrphus tricinctus. Next base: position 247,958,139 of record OY992530.1, read on the forward strand.
CACACTTTCCGCTTATATTTTGCCTACATTAACCCAAAATCAATGTGTATGTTATTGTTTTTGGTTTTATATAAATAATTGACAAAAATAGCAAAATCGCAAATCACTTCCATGAAGATGGAAACCCTCCTGAATTTTGTTTTGCATTTTTTGTCACCCCGAAGGACTCTACCCGCTATGTTTTGGGTAGGTAAGTACCCGATTTATTTCTTATGTTTCTCGCAAACATTAAAACGATTAAACAATAATTTGGTACATGGTCCAATACGAGTACATAAATAATGTTCAGCAAGACTGTTCTGGACTGTCTGAAACTGAAAATTACACAATTTTTGCTGTTGAATGAGGCATTTTCTATTTAAGTCTTTTCTGAAAACTTTTCAATGAGTGTGTCTGGAACAGTTTAGAACAGATTTTTTGAACTTGCTAAAAGTCAGAATAGATTAAAACGCTTTCTTAAAAAATCTGTGAAACGCAATTTTAAAACATTGCGTAAAACAAATGAAATGATACAAATTGTATTTGTGTAAAGCTTTTACGGCTAGAAGTTAATTAATTGATTTGTAATTTTTTATCACGTTATTCTCAATTGCTATTGTGAGAACAGTAAATGTTATCTTTTGTTGACGAAAGTATTTTTAACATTTTTTGCTGATATGACGACGACGGTCGAAAATGCATGTGTTGTAACTTCTAAGCCGAACACAGTCGTAAAGATAAGAAATTTAAAGCTTACAGTTAAACATTAAGGTGAAAGCATCGTGGTTTGGAGAGTTATGGACGCAAATGGAGTCTGCAATCTTGATTCTATTGAAACAACCATGGAAAAATACAAAGATCTGCAGATTTTGGTATAAAATTTAAAGGCCAGTGCTGGACAAAATTTAGGTATAGAATGATTTCATACTAGTAGAGGACAATGACCGGAAACATTTGTCAATATTAATAGAGAGTAGCTGCTTCACAGTGTAAAATCTTTGATGTCTCATCCACCACAATCCTCAGACCTCAACCTCATTGAGCATCTGTGAGACTTTTTAGTAAAGAAAATTCAAATAACTCATGTAACCAACCAAAATCCCCTCGAAACTGGGCCCTCATCACGTAACGATATCGTTTTCGATATCGACATCGATAGCTATGCTTCACGTAGGCATACAAAACTTCTATCGTCTAAACGATATCGACTTGACGATTTGGGTTTAACTTCACGTAAGTAAAAAAGCTGTCATTAACAATCGTCTTGTCGATAGCGAATGCACGATACCAATTTAGCTATCGTCGTTGTTGTGTTTTGGTAGTTTTTAGTGTCTACAACAGAAAATTGTTTCTGCAAAAAATGTTTCGAAGCATCGTTTGATACTGCAGGACAACAACAGATTCAATGAACTATAGTATTCTTTTTTTTTATATTTTTGTCAAAACATTTTACCTAAATATTTTTCTCACTAAGATACTCAATTTATTAATGGGGCATTTCACGTGAAGCGGACAACGAAAAAAAGGTCGGGTCTTGAAATTCGTTCAATTTTGGGTCACTTGTACTTCTTTTGATACTTAACATAAATGCAGAAGGATTTTGAATTTTGAGGCCTGGTGCTGGAGTTATGGGCTTGTAAGGTTTCGGCAAGCCATTGGGTAAAGTTTGAAAGAAAAATGTTTATAAATTAAATGAAGGGATAGGAAAATTATTTGATTACTGGAGTAAATGGTAAATTAGATGTTCTTTTCATTACTGAAATCTAAACCAGAAATCGATTTTTTCTTAGGTAGAAAACCGGAAGTTAACATTTCAAATCAGATTTTAAGAAACTTCGACCATTTAAATTTTTTTTGTTAAGGTCTCAAAATTTAGCTTATACAATATAAAAACTACATGCCAAGTTTCAGATTGGGATCTCAATTCGTTTAGAAGTTACATAATTTTTAGTGCGTGAATCTCATTCAAAAAACTGATTTTTTGCATAGAAAACCGGAAATATTGGCCAGGAGCCGAGTATTTTGTCTTCAATTTTATACTGAACTGATTTTCTTGTTGCAATACGTTCAAGGGTGTCCTCCATACGTAAATTCAAGTTGGCGGACCGGGGTGGTGCAAGCGTCAGCCGCCATCTTGGAAAACACGTTTAATCAAATATGTCGTGAACCGTATATCGGACGAATGTAGTAGTGAAATTTTTCGAAAGCTTATGTTCCATTCGCTTATTTACTTTTTAAATCAAGTTGTTTTAGTGAAAACTTTTTGAGCAATTAAATTTTAAAGTCAATATTTGTGAAATTTTTTGTTTTAATTTGATTTTTTTCAAAATTTTGCCTTGTTTAGCATCACTTTTCTATTTAGTATTCAATGCTCTCATTAATTAATTCTAAGTCAAATACTGAAAACCAAATGTAAAAATGTTTCTTAGTTTTTGAGAAATTAAAAAAAAAAAAACAAAAGTTCAATTTATCAATGGTACTTTTTTTTGCCTCATAGACAAACAAGAAATAAGAAAGAGTACCTTTTGTGGCTCTCAAACTTGAGAAAACTAAAACGATAGACGATACGATAGCAGTGGTGTTACGTGAAGCAAACTAATGACGATATCATTCACAGCTATCGCATAGACGATAGTCGTCAGCAAAGTTACGTGATGAGGGCCCTGTGTAATTTTAGGGAAACAGAACACAATACATATCTACCAACATAAGATACCTCAAAGCTTGTGTTTTCAATGAATAACCGTCTCAGAAACATAAAAAGAGCCACTTTCATTATTAATCTGTAAAACATTTGACTTTAAACCCACTGTATGTGCAATTATTTGATGTATTTTTTCGTTTCTCTTAATTTTTTTTAAGTTTGTTTCTTTAAAAAAGCTCAAATACTTATGTCGTTTTTCATTGTTGAAAAGATTTGATCTTTTTGCGAAAAGATTTGCATTTATTCTACTTTTTCATGTTTTATTAAAAAAAAGATGAGATCTGAAGAAGAAAGATGCGATCTTTCTAGTTTGGGAGATTTGATCTGCATTCACTTATACATGCAAACACTTTCCTGTCAAACAGCAACTCGCAGTTGGACATTTTTTTGTTTTGCATTATTTTTGTACGACGACGTACGTGATGTTTATTTGTATGCGTGTATGTGTGCTATGTGTGTAATTGAATCCACTCAAAAGTACGCCCAGATGTTTCATTCAAGACAGCAATTCTTGATTTTAAAATCAAATCTTTCAGATTTCAATGAAAAACGACATTAGTTTCGTCTTGTTTCTCTTCTGTTTTGTTTTCTTTCAATTAACAACACAATTATGTCAAATTTGCTTACAAAAACTTTTTTTTTATTCAAGAAAATAAATTGTATGTACGAGACATTTCTTTGATGCACAGTATGTAATGTACATCATGTGGTGTATGCCTGCGAAACAGGGCTCAGATATGTGTAGTATAGCCATTCAAGTTTCTGAAATTGCACTAATTTCGTATTCACAGATCTGTTTCTATTTCAAAAATCCTCACAAAATTTTTCTTTTTTAAATGCTGAACAAGTGTTTTTGTCGAGTTTACAGATCTGAAAATTCAGAAATCTCTGAAATATGAACAAATACAAACGGACCAGTTTTCTCCATAAAAGTAGATTCAATTGCTCAATTTTTTCTTACCTCTCTCGAATTCACAAAGAAAATTTTGTCTTAAGCCTAGTACGCAGCTAAAGTGAAACGAAATTTTTCTGGGGTCTCCAACTCGAGAACGAAATCAGAAACGAAGTGATTGCGAAAAAAATATGGAGAGTTTCATCAGAAAGATGTCAAAATAAATACAAAAATAAAACAGTTTAAAATCTTAAGTCAATTTTTTTTCTCGTCTGATGTGAATTCTTGTTTTTTTTTTTTTTGTTGTCGTGTCGTCCGTTGTGGTGCTAAGGGCTCCAAATAATTGTGTTCTGCAGTTTGTTTCGACGGTATTTTCTTCTATTTTCATTTTTAAATAAAATTCAACAGCAAAATATAACAAACTGTCAAATTTTCGTCTGAAATAATGTTCCGAACAATTAATTGTCAAAAAAGTAATCTGCTAAGGCAAAATATCAGCTGATAAAAAAGAACATTAAATTCCACTTTGAAAACAAGCTATTTTTAGTGTGCAATCAATATGATTCATTTTACCGCCGAAAAATTATCAAATTAATCTAGGTATTTTCACACTAATACTTAAATTGTTGAACAAGTGGTACAATTACAAGTGTATACCACATGTCCAATTTCGCCAAAAATATACACATAGTAAATACATGCTTACTTCTTTATTAAAATGGAATGTTTTATATAATATAAATATTATTTTATGGTACTGTTAAACTCAGAAATAATAAAACTCAACGACAAATAGGCAACGGTTTTTTGACCAAGATTACCTTGGGTTGACTGCTTACCAAATGAATGGTGGTGACTCGAATGAATCATGAAAACCAACAAATTTCAGACTTTCACTAATGTGGCGGAAAAATTATAATTTTTGCCGGTAGATTCTAGATTTCAATATTTTTTGGGATTTACAGTAACATACATATGCAAGTATGTACATACAAATACACACTTTTATAGCTACCAGTTGTTATCTCAGCAAGAAGTATTTATCTTATCGTGTTTTATTGATAACAAAGTATTAAAAAAAAAAACACCGGTTTGTTGACTTTATCATGGTCCATATTAAATCAAAAATGTGGTTTACTCATTTATATGCAGACAAAGAGAACAATATAATATTTTGTATTTCAATTAACTAAAGGTTATTTTTGTTTAAAAAAATGTATATTTGAGCTAAAAAAAATATTTTTTTATAGTACTATGGCGTTGGCGTTCAATTGAAACTCCCTAAGTTATTTTTTTTTTCCAAAACAGATATAGAACATATCCAATCAAAAATCAAAATTTGAATTCTGTTAATGGCCTTATGTTTGTCTATTTCTAGATAAAAAAAAATCTTCACAATTCAAACATTTTCAATTCTTCAGTTGAGTACTGATTCAATTCTATAATCGTTACCTTCTAAACGTCTACAGTTTCACTCAAGACACATAGAGACCAATAAATCAATCCGACTCTTTCAATCAATGTAATGATTAATATGTCAACTGGTCATGTCTTTTATGGATTTTGAAAATTATTGCGATAACTTTTAAAATATTCGTAATGTTTATTCATACGTGTAATGACACTATAAAAAAAGGCATTTAATTTTTGCATTCAAATGTCAATAACCCCCTCTTGTTAATCAGCATTGGTCGAGGGTCGCAGAAAACCGATTGGTTTGAAATTGATGGCATTAATACCTATCAAAATATAATTTAATCATGTGAATGTTCTTAGGGCCATTTTTTCAGTGCGTGGGGTTAAGCCTGAGTTTACTCCAAAACCGTATTTTCAGTCAATTTAAATCCTTAATTCATTCCAAGCTAACTCGCCTAATTTGGTAAGTTAACTCAGTAACTAATCTGACGGCAAATTCTGTTGTGGCGCTATCTCGATTTCGATAGTTAAAGTCGTAAAAATGTGATGCCAATAGAGTCGCACATTGATTTCAATATTATGTATTTTTGACAACTGAAAAGTTAAGCTAATCCGCAACTGAAAAACTGCTTCTTCTGAGTTAGCTAATAGTTAATTTATTTTCAGGATTAACTAACTCTGATTTAACTCAGATTAACATAACTCTGCACTGAAAAACTGGTCCTTATAGCAATTTAACAGAAATAAAAAAGACAGTACCTATTTTATAATTATTTTGTTACGCCTATCTTTGCTGCAATTAAATTTTCAAAGTGTCATTCCGGGCATGTTATCAATTCAATTCAGACTATTCTTGGTCGTCAAGAGGACTATAACTTGTGATGCCACGTTTTTACGAGTACAATTTCTTTTATTTTCTGCGTGGTGGTAATAATTTCTTTTGAGCTCCCAAAGGTTTTCTTTTTCTGTTCATGTCTTTTGGCTTTTGGCTTTATACCACCACAGTGATGAGACTCGATATAAACATTTATTTAGGTTTTGTCACCAGGGAACCATTTCTTGACCTGGGACAGACGCTAATTTTGCAGTATTCGTCATTTCATTCCTTCGATTTAGAAGAGCTAATACTATCACGGTTGTCACCATTATCCACAAGGCAGTAAGAGTGGTGCTGTTCCTGGTGGCGTTGAAAAAAGAAGCTTTTTTCATTAATATTTAAATACTTGATTCGTCCGAGAAGTAAACTTGTACATACTTTTATACCAAATTGGAAAAAAATCATTGATCACATTAAAAAAAAAAATAAGGACGCCAGTATCCTTTCAATCATTAATTGAACTGATGCCTAAGGATTTTACTTATTAATTCATTGGCAAAATCACTACAAACAATATCTGGCTCATTTCTGTGATCAAAAGCACTCACTATTTTAAAGCCACTGCAATGTAATTAGGTAATTAATAAAAAAAAACATATTTTAAAGGAAAAATTTGACATATTATTTATTAACAAAAAGATTGTGATTTACGCTTATCTACAAAAAAAAAAAAAAAATCATTAAAAAAATGAATAACACAAAAATCATAAAAAATTTATAATGCTTATACCAAATTTTAAAAATGGCAACTTCCATACAAAGACATATTTTATGAATTATTGCTTTTTTCCTATTCAACTTTGAATCATGCACCAGTATATAATTAAATGATGCTGAATTTTTTCAGCCACCTACCCATTACAAGAATTTGAAATAATTGTTTAGCATTGTCAGGCTTGATTAAAAGTGTCGTCACGTATGTAATTTCTTATTCATAGCCGAACAATCACAATCATGTACATAGGTTTGCAGTATGTATTTGTTATAAGTTTTCTTTTGAGTAACATCACTGACTAGTTTTTATTTTTTTATAAAAATAAATTCGCAAAAGATGATGTCATAGCTTCGCGAACTCAAGCTAATTTTTTGTATATCATTTGAATTGGGTTTAAACAAATGACTAATTGCTTACACTGAGCAAATTTTTGTAGTTTTTATCATAAGCCTATACAACAAAGTCAACAAGATAATGTGTAGAGTTTAAACGAAATTTGGAAACTTGATTCACTTCAAAAATGTAAACATGTCCTTATGTATGTACATACAGTCCGTAACATTTGAATAGCTTCACTTATATTTTGTATTAAAACTGTATATATATTTTAGAAAACTCCTCCAGCTTGTAGAAATCTGTTAAAACTTAACGTTATCTCAGGAAGGCTATCTCATCTTATGACCCAATATACAATTCCGTATGCTTCCATTAAAAAAAAGTGCCAAAAACTGTTGATTTTAATAAAAAATATAAGTAAGGATATCCGAATGTTACGGACTGTATGTATGTGCATATAAATATGTACATATGTATGTATATATCTTTAATTCCTATTACTTGTCTACTTCGTATAATTAATTATAATGTTGTTTTTGTTGTTAGGTGTATCGATGCTCCACCTCTGCAATTTTTTTTGAAAGAAATTCACTTTGGTTTAGTTCAAAGGTAGTTAGGTATAACATTCATAAAATACATACAAAGAACCTGAATGCTTAGAAAATTATATGTTTAAAATTTACTTAGGCGTCGTTCTGTGGGAGCTTAAAAGTTTTAATGATCTATTATAACCACAAGTATGTACATATGTATGTATGTCTATACAAATTTATAAAATGCCTTAGTTTGAAATTATACAAAATATCAAAACGATGGAACATGTTTAATTTAAGGCAGTGCAGTTTACACCAAGATACCTGGCGCCATGAACAAAAATTAATCATTATACCTATTATTTTGTTTGTTTTGTTTATAGTGCACCCCAACTGTATACCCAGCTGATCCCTTCGATCCAATTGAAGATGCCGCCACCCTCCGTAAGGCAATGAAGGGTTTCGGTACCGATGAGAAGGCTGTCATTGAAGTTTTGGCACGCCGTGGTATTGTCCAGCGTTTAGAAATTGCCGAATCCTTCAAAACTTCCTACGGTAAGGATTTGGTCTCCGACCTAAAATCTGAACTCGGTGGCAAATTCGAAGATGTTATTGTTGCCCTTATGACACCCCTGCCACAATTCTACGCCCAAGAATTACACGATGCTGTCTCTGGTATTGGTACCGATGAAGAAGCAATCATTGAAATTCTCTGCACCTTGTCCAACTATGGAATCAAAACCATCGCTCAATTCTATGAACAGAGTTTTGGTAAATCTCTAGAATCAGACCTTAAGGGCGACACTAGTGGACACTTTAAGCGTTTGTGTGTCTCCTTGGTGCAGGGTAATCGTGATGAAAATCAGGTAAGATTGTCATAGCATTTTCATGATAAAGATTTAATTTGTTAAAAATTTAGGGAGTTGATGAGGCAGCAGCCGTAGCTGATGCTACCGCCTTGTTTGAGGCTGGTGAAGGCCAATGGGGTACTGATGAATCAGTTTTCAATTCCATCCTCATCACAAGATCATATCAACAACTTAGACAGATTTTCCTCGAATACGAAAACATTGCTGGTCATGAAATCGACAAGGCTATCAAGCGTGAATTCAGCGGACCACTCCAAAAGGGATTTTTGGCAATCGGTATGATCAAAATAATTTTGCATAATAAAATAATTTTTGAATAATAAACCTTTCTTCTTCTAGTCAAATGCTGCAAATCAAAAGTAGACTATTTCGCTGAGCGACTTTATGATTCAATGCACGGCATTGGAACCAAAGACAAGACTCTCATTCGTATTATTGTTAGCCGATCTGAAATCGATTTGGGTGACATCAAAGAAGCATTCCAAAATAAATACGGAAAGAGCCTGGAGTCATGGATTAAGGTACATTTTTTTTGTATTATTATTATTTGTATTGTTTGTATAGTAGCTTTTATGGTGCTTCGGTTTGTTTTGTTTTTAAAATTTTATTTTACGCATGATGGCTGAACATAATGCCAGAAAATTATGATTTATTCTAAATTATTATTTATTTGAAAATAAAACAAGCAACGGGTGTGCATGATGATTCAAAATTAAACTGGTTTAGAATTTGAGTTGAGAATCTGTCCAATGGAAAAGAAAACTAAAATTACTAAAGTTTAGTGTTAGTACAAACATAAAAATCATGCTTTGAAAAGAAATTAATAATTCTTGGGAATTTATAATTGGTGTTCATTTTAAATATTCTCAGAATTTCATACTAATACATTTCAAATGGATTCAAAAACAATAAAAATTAATAATTTGTTCATAGTAAAAATAATAATATACAATGCTACTATAAGAACTGGGAAATTTCTAATCCTCAATTAACTCAACACTATTAGTTTTACAAAGGAGTTTTGTGCATTCTCTTTGTATTTTGTATGTGGTCTTTTTTTTTGAAAATAAGTAACGTGTTTGGGCTTGGTGTCTTATTTGAACGCAAACTTGAGTTTGTTCAACAAAATGAACTAAGGGAATTTTAGTAGTAGGTATCTGGATTTAAGAAGATTCGAGAAAATTTTCGATTCTTGAATAAGCCTATTAAGAACTTCCCCTTAACCCAATAGACTTAAATTTTTGCTGGCCGTACCTTGTGTGTTGTCATGCTTATATCAAATTTTTATCTAAATAGAAGAGAAACAATTATTTTGACCTTATGTTTCGCATCAACTCCAAATGAAGAATTTGAATTTAATGTGTAATGCAACTTTTAAAAGGTATTAGATATAATAATTCCTGAGTTGAAATATATGACACATTAATTAAATTCTCAGTCTACCCTTCATTTTAATATTCCATAAATCATGGTTGAAAGATTAGTTAACAATATAGTGATAGAAGCCTTAACGTCAAATATTTCTACACACATGGAACACTAATACACTGTCCAATTTAGAACAAAAAAATACAAAATTAGAACATTTCAAAGGAGAATATAAAAAAACCCGATTATTGTGTTACCAAGATTAAATTTATGAACTCGACCATAAAGGCGAGAGTGTCGCTGTATTAAAGTATTATATGTGCAAGTACATATGTATAATTATGATTTTGAAGGAAAATTAAAAATAATTTTCTTCGGAGCGAATGAATTAAGTTCAAATAAGTAAGTTTAAGTGAGCTTTACTCCATAAATTGCGTTTCGCCCAGATACAACAGTTTGGCTCATCAGTTAGATGCTGTTGTACCCTTCTATGTATATACATATGGAATGTACATTATGTAATTAGATTTTTTTTTGTAAATATGTAGGTATAAACAAAAACATTTATATTCAAAAAATTGGATTGTTTGGTATCAAGTTTTCAATTAGCTTAGATTTCCTTTTGTAAACCGCAATAATTTTGTTCTTTCTACATATAGCCTAATATCTATCCCCCAGTTAATTTAATTATTTTTAAACTCATGAACTTCTTTTTCATACAAAAAACACCCATTTCTGGTGCGCGTTTAAAAGAAAAAAAAAAAAGATTAAAACAAGAAATATAATCAACATGAATTTTTTGTATTATTTCTGTATTATTCTATTTCAATTAGAACAGAAGTTTTTTTTGCCCATATTTAAAATGCACATGCACAAATGAATATTAAAATTTTCATTGTGTTCTTTGATTTGCGGAGTAGTTAAATATGGTACATATTCGAAACAAGTGCAAAAAAATAAAAAGTGAAGAGATACAAATTTCTTCAGTTGATTTCATAAAATTTCCTTCTTCATTTTTTTCAAATATTTTTAAAGAAGTTTAACAGCAAATTTCTTCGCAAAGTGCTAACGTTAATACCCGTATTAGATTTTAAGTTAGTACTCAAATCGGAATCTCAATAATTCACACTCGTGTGTATGAAGAATTCCGGTGAAGGAATTAGTTGTAAGATTACTTACCTACTTAACGGTTGTTAAAAGTCTAAGCCTTCTACCTTTTTACATCCTGAACACGCTTCCTTTAGTCGTCAAGACCAAGTGCTCTGACATCTTCGATGGCTTGGTTTCTAAATGGAGACTTGCTCTTCCTTGTCCTCTCGAACCTCTGGCGGCTGAGATTCGAAGGCACACTTGGCTAAACCATTGTTTTACATTCGATCGATGTAAACTACCCAATGTAGTGGACGTGTTTTGACATTTTGGACTAATTCTTTTTCAAGCTCATAGAGTTTGCGGTGGTTTTCTTTCTTCTTTCGAAAGATTCCAGTATCAGCACTTCCTTTTTGCTTATCATTCACCACTTGGCGCCGTAAAAAGTCCTGGTTTTGTAGAGCTTACACGAAACGAGTCTTAAACCTATTTGTTTCGTCCAACCGACACTAAACTCTTCCCCGTATCTCCACTTTTGTGTCATTCGTGAAGTTAAAAGTTGAACTCCTTTACCACCTCGAAGTTGCTGCTAACGTGACAAATGCTTGTTTGTTTGTAAGTGTAATGTATTTGGTGTCCTTTTTTACTTCAAGGCAAACAATTTTGCCTGTTTTTCAATCGCCGTGAAGAAATATAATGGCACCGTTAATGTTGATATAGTCCGCATACCCTAGTAATAAGACGGATCTGTTGAAGATAGTGCCTTCTGTTTTAACACCTGCTTTACGCTGTTCTAAATCTGCTCCAGAAGGATATTGAAGAAACAACATGATAGCGTATCTCTTTGTCGAAACCAGGTTCATGTTTAGAATAGTTCGGAAGAACTGCTCCCCAATTGCACCGTTTGTTTTCTAATGTCACTTGACTCAACTGCATAATTTTTCCTGATTCCCGAATTAGGTAATCGGCATTTAAAGCTCCTGACGATGAATGCTATCATATTTGGTTATGATGTCGATAAAGTTTTTAAATATCAACTTAAGAACTATACCACAACTAAAAGGTTTTAAAAACTTCTATAGTACCTTCACTCAAAATATCATAGTTTTCAATTAAATTCAAAAACCAATAATGAAATTCATGATGTTAATAAATAAACTAAATATAATATCTATATCTTATGTCTTCTTAGTAATACCAATAACATTTTCAATCGCCAGTAAATTCCCACAGTAAAAACCTCCTTCAAATAAATGTTTTAATATCCCTATGATCACGCAATCTTATATCTCAATCTTATATATCCGTCCTTAAAATCGAATAGAAAAATGCTTTTAAAAAAGAAATTGGTGTCTTTGCCATAATAAATAATTAAAAATTTGTAATGGAATATTGCGGTATTAAAAAAAAAAAAATTAAATAAAAACAAAACATCCAAACAAAATACCTAATAAGCAAATAAAAAAAATAATTATATTCGATTTTTCAGGGCGATACCTCTGGAGATTACAAACGATCCCTTTTGGCAATTGTTGGATACTAAAATAAAAAAAATAGAAACAACACCAACGCCATTTCAACATGAATCTTCTTATTTCGCCTCAAATAAACTACAAAAAAGTTAATTAACAATCAATATTTGATCCTAGACATACATAATAATAATAATAATACATTATTAAGGACTGCAATTTTTTTTGTTCGTAGAAAATAGATTTTTTAATGCGCGCTCATTCTAAGCTTAGCTTCGATAGCACAAAATGGGATTTTTTAATAATTAAAACAAAAAAAAAAAACAAATTGTATACAATTTTACCTATCCAATCCCATTCTTACTATTTTGTCTGTATTCAGATTTGTAATATCTTTTGTAACAATGTACAATTAAAAGTTTAAATATATATACAAAAATAAATACAAACAAATAATGCCTTATTTTTTTCCTTATAACTTCTTCACAACTTTCACTTAATTTTACTAATTGTAAATAATCTGGCTTCATTTTCACATAATTATACATTATAATTATTCACCATTATTATAAATTAAGTAATTCAACATAACTTATCGAAATTTCACTGAAAAAACATAATTAATGTTGGAACCATTACCAAATGTTAATCACTTAAACAAATCGAATTTGTTTTCATTCGTTAAGAAATCTGTCGTGATCGGTTTTCTGCTACAAATTCCAGAGGAATATTTTCAAACAAAATTTATGTTCAAAGGACATCTGTTATTTTTTTTTAGATATGTAGTAGAATTCCGATTGAAATTGTTGAATCTATAAAATCAGATAATAACTATCAGAAATAAAAAAATAGCTTTACATACATATCGTACATATATAAATGTTGTTGTGCTAAATTTATTGGTTGCTAAAACACTACGTTATGCTATTTTATACACATTACTAAAAAATATTTCGGCAAAAGCACAAAATTAAAGAAAAATTATCATACACTTAATTGAAATATTTTGAAATATGATAAATCAATCAAACAAAAAAAAACAATAAATAATCTTTTCAGGAGGATTCAGAAAGTGCAAATGGATATGCTCTTGCCACTGTTGTGGCCTGGTAGAAGGGAAAAATATTGAATTCCACAACATTTCCAATTAACTCATTCAGCTTTAATGCTGTAAAATATATTACATGTCGTATTATCACCAAAAAAAAGCTTTTATATACTTGGTAATCTATCCAAGAAGATAACAAAATTTGTATTTATCCGTTTTTTTTTAATATTTTGATTTATAAATATGTATGTATAAAATGCATATATTATTTATTCAAACCGAAAAATGTTTGTTCCATTATGCAACGGTTTGACAAACGTTAAAAAAATAATAAATGTGTTATAATAATAAAGTATACTTATATAATTTAAATTTTGAACATACCTACGTGTTTTATGCAACCAAAACTTTTTATTTTACAACTTCACACGCTTTCACACGTTTAACTTTTATTGTCATATCCTAAAAAGAATAGGATTGAAAATTGTGATCTATTTTCGAAAGGAAACCATTCATTGTGTTTTGTTTTCATTTTTTTAATAAAATCATTGTACAAATCCATATTTTATAAGTACTAAATAAACGCATATTAGTCTTCCAACATAATCAACGAACACACGCATATTGAGGTCGGTACATTTCTTAAAAAAGAAAACAACATAACGGTATTTCCGATTAATTCGTATACATAAGTGAATACAAACTCTTGAAGTCTCTTTCAATTATTCAGATCAATTGAGGTCTCAGAAATGTTTGCAGAAAATGAATAAAATACTTATAGACCGTGATATGGGATCCGCGGAGCTTAATTAGGGAGGGGTGAAAACCAATTTCGGCTAACACGATTTTCCTCGAAGTTGCATTCATATCTTTTTTTTGATGCACTGTTAGGCGCAAATGCCCCACTTGTGAACTGCAAGACTTTGATTATTTTTAATAGCCTTTAATGAAGCTTTCGACGCCTATACTTCTTTTTTTTTGCTATCATTCACACCCAAAATCTGCTGTGGGCTCTTGGTCTATTACTTATCTGTTCTCATTCATTTGATCGTGTGCGAATGAACGAAACTTTTGCGTTTTCAATCGGTCTTCAGAAGCCTTCTGAAGCTTTCTGAACAGCATATTTTTCAAGGCTTTTTGTGATAGCGATCATTTTCTAGACGATTAAGTTGGACGACGCAAGCTTTACGAAAATTTAAAGAAAAAGAATTCTCAGAACCAGCTATAATCTTTTGCTGATATTATGTTAAGTTAAGAGCTAGAAGGAGATGGTATGGATTAAAAGTGGGAAAAGAAGATGGTTGTTCTCGGTAACAAAGGTATTAAAGGGGTCGGATGAGAAAATAAGGTCAAGCTGCCCGTCTAAGTAATTGGTGACTCCACTGCTTTGAAGACGTCCAGTAGTAGATCTATTCCAGAAAGCGCGGCGGATCGCTTTTAATGGTGAATTTGTATTTTCCTATTATCAAAAGCTAGTCTTGAAGTCACAATAAGAATACCTTGGTAGTTTGCTTGAGATTTAAATTGACAAACAAAGGTGATCGTTTTTTTATTTCGGAAATCTAAATTCGCAATTTAAATTTCGAAAACTCGAGCAACTATCAGTTTTTTGTTTGATATTTGAATGACTCCTCAGTTCGCCCTGAGTCAGGGAACATCGAACAAGCCATTTGTTGCTCATCAATCGTGTAAATACATACAAAAGAAATATATTCTCTTTATTTTAAAACTAAAATCATGTAACTAATTACTAAATCGCACTATTTAAAATATTTTCCAAATTCTTCATGCACAACTAATCCATTGTTAATTAAAATACATTTTTCCTAAAGCAAAAACTCTTCAATTTATTATTCACTCATATGAATGTAAAAAAAAAATACTTTACCTACAATCTTCTTGCAGGATGATTGTGAAACAGACATTGGATACTTACTTGCCACTGTAGTGGCCTGGTAGATTGTAAAAAAAAAAACAACATCTCTATTCTAAAAATACTTACCGAATAATATACTTTTGAAGCTGAATACTTCTGCTTATATTTATTTATATTTAATACATTTTGTATCTCCAAAATTATGATTTATATTAAAATATTATAATATGAACTTACAAAATTTCTCTATTTTGCTGTTTTTGTTGAATACCAAAATTGTTTCTTTTATTTTCGAATAACCCGACATGAGCGGTTAATTGAGAGTGAGTGAGAGATTATTCTAAGTTTCGAGGCTAAATCACTTTAATCAAAACGAAAAATCCATTGGAAAGTTATGTAATGAGGATATTGATCTACGTACGTATGAACGTACGTACATATGTAACTATATTTATTATTATTATTATTACAAATTCTTTATTTGACCAAAACTCGAAATACATTTGTAAAATTATATAATAACATTAGCATGGCAAAAAATATATTTGCCGTCTGCCTGATATTGATCTATTTAGGCGTCTTTCAATATTTAAGAGTACAGTCCAAGTATTTCAACCATGTTCTGAGTTCCACTTAATTCACATCATGAATGTGAAGTCCTGTGTTTTACAACTCGATTGAAATGGAAATTGTAAATGTGATTTTCGAAAATGAAAATTGGTGCGTTCTGGGGTAGAATGTAATTTGATACAATCGAGTAGGTCGATTCAATCGAGCATAGGTGGTTCTTTATTTGTCTCAGTCGATGGTTTTCTATTCAAGTAAAGGAACGGACTACTCTCGATTGTATCAAATTAACTCGAATGTTTGAAGTTGCGTATACGAGGCGAAGTCAAAAACGAAAACGTAATAAACCCGTTAGTTGTCGTAGTCAGATACTTGGGATTAGATTTTCTAAAGTCCTTACCATCAGGATGTATCTTCATTATTAAAGATTTTGAGTATTGATGGGAATAGTGGCTACCAGTATACACATTTGATTCAGTTATTTTTGTTTAATTATGTGAAAACCTATTACATACTTGCTTTATTTACAAGCTTAAAAAATATTTGTTTAAAATAGTTTTTATAGCTGAATTTGGACTTGAAAACTCTCGCAAACAAAAATCTCATCAACAGCTTTAAAGAAAAGCTTTATAAATATCAAATTTCTGTTGAACGCACGCAGTCACCTCATTCATTCATTGACATTACCAATATATTCACGCCACTACACTCACTTTAAACCAATGTTAAATATTTGTGCTAACAAAAAACTATGCAATTTCAATTTCAAAGAACCAAACAAAAAAACCATCAAATTGATCTTTTTCAGGATGATTCTGAAAGTGACATTGGATACCTACTTGCCACTGTCGTAGCTTGGTAGACAACTACAACTACACTATTTCATCTTCCATCTTATTCAGCTTTACTGCCTCAGAACAAAAATAGATAAATAAATAAAAACTGTTTATTATTTATCGAATATTAAATATTACGTGGAAAATTTTTGTTGAAAATTCTTCATTTTGCAAATTCAAATGTGTTTAATAATTTTTAATAAAAATGTTATCATTATTAAATGCTGAATATAAAAATTGCTTTTGATTTACTAATAGTTTTTTCCTACACCACCGACTTGTACTATACGACTTCACTTATTCAGCCATAAACCAAACATACCATTTTGTAAATAAACAAAGTAGTAAATCGTTTTCCAAACATATTTAAATCATTCTACTAACAATTTTCATCAAATTCATCAACAAATCTATTTACAAAAAAAAAAAAACATCAACAAAATGTCTTTTTCAGGATGATTGCGATTCTGATGTAGGATATTGTCTTGCAACACTTGCCTCCTGGTAAACAAAGGTGGTCAAATATCGTCCATCCTTTGGTGTCATTGGCCAAATCAAATACTATATCTAACTTAAAGCAATAAGAGAACAAATAAATATTTATGGAAACAATCTGAGTGTATTTTTTAACGAACTTTAATTTAAAAAATAATTTAAGAATTTAGAATAAAAAACAAAACAAACTCAACATTATTTGGAGCATACATAGACATCCTTGTACATTGCCGAAACTTGTACCTAAAACTAAAACCCAAGTGTTACGTTTTGTGTGGTGAAAGAAAAAAATAACAAACCTTTTTGAATGGGGTTTTAAATCTTTAATAGTAAAATGTTGGTTGTGCTTGCTTAGTTTTTTTTTTTTAATAATTATAGTACATAGTTAGTATATTGATAATATTTTTAATAAAGATATTGTTGATAAATCAAGTATTTGTTTTATTTA
Organism: Dasysyrphus tricinctus; assembly: GCA_963921185.1. NCBI lineage: Eukaryota > Metazoa > Arthropoda > Insecta > Diptera > Syrphidae > Dasysyrphus > Dasysyrphus tricinctus. The sequence goes on from OY992530.1 coordinate 247,975,659, forward strand.
TTTGTAAACAAAAATTTTCGTTTCTATTTTCTTTATAGGATGATGTATCCGGTGACTATCAAAGGGTTTTAGTACAACTTGCCTCATATTAAAACAAAACTTGAATTAAATTATTAAGCAAAAATTGTTGGTGTATAACGTGTCCTCTTTATAAAAAACAAATATAAATATATATGTTTTGTTACCATAAATAAAAATAAAACAACATATTTTAATGTAGTCAAACGGAACCGCAAATTATATCGAAATGTTTACGATTTTCTGTGTACCTTCACAGAGAAACTACACAATGTTTAGGAACAACAAAATTTGTTTCTAATTGGTTTTTTAAAATAAAATTTTCTCTTTGGTCTGGAACAAAAGGTTTGATAAAAATAAGTTTGAAGATTTACCGGAATATTGAGGGTATATACATCTGCATACCAACACATTAGTCGAGCAATTATTAATATTTGCAAAGAAGTTATTAAAAATTGTACGAAAAAACAATCTTTTTGTCTTTTTTTAAATTGAAGCGTTCAAATGAAGAAGGGTGTAAGTGACATTTATATACTTTTGAGATATAAGAGCTCAAAGTTTTTTGGTTAGAACTTTTTTAGAACGTTAATAACTGAAACTTTCTGATGGAAGAAAAATTAAATATGTACATTACAGTCTTTTTAAATTTAAAAACTTTCTTTCAAAAATAAAATAATTAAGCAAAAAAGGGGCACTTAAATCTTTCTTCCACAAAAATATTTTTTTGTTTTGCTCCGCTAATATATTGTAGGATTAAGTGACATTTTTAGTTCCTTAGTAAACTTTTTCGAAAAACTTTTCTATATTTAAGAAAAGAGTCTTCAAAAATAGAAACTACTAGTTGCGGTACTTAGTACTTAATTTATTCTCTAATTTTATATCAGAGAATGTAAGAGTAGATAAAATCGGACAATATAAAATTTATTTTTTTTAAAGGTGTTAAGTGATTTCAACTCCTTTTTCCATTAATATCCTAAAGTTTTTGGTTGCATTTACCTTCTTTGCACCATTTTTCGAAGAGCTAAATTGGAAACTAGAGATCGTAGAAAGACGCCAATCACACAGAAATTTAAATTTTCACCTAGCCTTTTCATTGGTGAAAAAAGCGAAAAATTCCAAAAATGTCAATTACCCCCTTCTTTATTACAACGCTTCAATTAATGGTTGAGAGACAAAAAAATATAATTTCCACAGTCTTTTAAACAGTCTTGTAGAATACTAATATTGAAAATTTTAAAACTGTCATTGAATTTTGTATGTCTTCATTATTATGGTGATCAAAGTCAAAAGAAAGTATATTTTTTATTAAAAGTCATAGTTCGGGAGCCAGCGAACGATCGAATTACTGATTCCAGTAAAGTTGGCATTTTCCCATGTGCTTCATTTGATATCATAGGTAAGTGAATCGCAAAGGTTGCCGACTAGCGTAGGTGTGGCAACGGCAGCCACCCTCATCATATGTACGAAAATAAAAAAAAAATGGCTGATTTCAGAAAACATGAGCTTTGGTGTATAGTGGTAACTATCCATAGGCACCCGCAGGATTTTGTCCAGGGGGGGGCAAACACCAAACCAATTTTGAGATATGTACATATCGAATTTTCGAAAAAAAAAATGGGTATTCAAATTTTTTTTTTTTTATTTTAATATGCATTATAACTTGAGCTTTTTGTAAGTTTTTATAAATAATTTAAATTAAATCCTTCAGTCAATAATGAAAAATCCAAAATAACGTTCTATCTTCTATGGGAGCTACTGTTATTAGTTATCCAGCGTAAAACTATTTTATATTTAATAGTAGACTAGAGTAGAATATCGTTCGTTCACTCGTGAAAAAATCAAAAGGGAATGTTATTTTTGATTCGATTAAAACAAAATTCATATTCACGAGCGAACCAAAAATGCTAGGATGTGGATCTATGAAATATGGTTCGTTCCGAATATATTATGCGAGAGTTATTGAAGATCCATTCACGAGTCTTTGAAATAAGAAATAAAAATGTAATTTTACAAAAGGACAGTTTCAAAAATAATGTTTCGAAATCCTTTGACCTTGATAGATTTCAATTAAATCGAATTGAGTGATTTCAATTAAATTGCCACATGTCATTGTGATGATGGTGCCATTTTTCGAAACACCGTTTTGAAAATATTCGTTTCTGTTATAATTCTGTCTCAGCTATCCTGTCAATTTTATTGAAATCACTCAAGGAACAACGAAGCTTTTTAAAGCACAATGTTTTGAAAATATTTGTTCTTTTTTACTACGTTTATGAAGAACCTTAATATCGTACTCATACTCATCCATATTTGCGTTTGCCTAGAACATTTTCAAAAATTTCCTACTTATTATTTACATTTGCTATCAAAAACCATAGGGACAAAAAAACCCAAGTTCGAAACTTGGTGAAAATTTCACATTACCAAACAGGCATAATATACTATATATCTCTGTCTTGTTCATTTCTTAAAGAAACGGGGTTTTATTTTTACTTGCGATATAGGTACTATAAGGCAAGTTTTGGATTCGTGCAAAAAAAAAATTGAGATAACAATCAAACATGATTTTACGATGATAGAGAACACCAAAAAAGTGGTGTTTTTATCAAAAATGGCTATTAATGGTACCTCTCAAAGAATCATTTTTTTAATTTTTGATTTTCTCAACATTCATACATACATTCAACACAGTACGACCGATTTCAATTATTTTTCTAATACAAAAGCATCCAAAATATAAAAACAGTTTTGTGCACCAACATTTTTGAAAAAATATGTTTTGGATTTTTAAAAAAATGTTTCAATTTTTTTTTTTTTGGAAAATCAAATACATATTTCGAAAACAATATAATCGATTTTTTTGAAAGTCGATATTTGAGAGTTTTTTTGTACTTTCTAAAATATTTTTGTAAAAAATTTACATTTATAAAAAAATAACGGTAGCTTCCATACCAAAGTTAAAAAACCGCAATGGAAAATATTTTTTTTTCTCAAAAACGACTCCTACGATTTTGATTAAACTTTTTTTATATACTGAAATTAGTACCATCCACTATCAAAAATTACAAAATTTTGCACTTAGCAACTATTAATACTACTACTACTAATAATTTTGAATTTTTCCTTTATCGACTAAACGGATTTAGATGAATTTTTGTATATACATACATATCAAAATTTTCATTTTTAAATTTTTTGATTTTTAAAATAAGTTTCATTTTTTTTTTTTTTGAAAATTCGATATTTCAAAAACGGGTTGACAATTTTTTTTTCAAATTTTGGTTTTACATACACATAAATACATACTTTAGATTTGCATACCAACATTTGCTCTTAAAAATGTTTTAAGAATTCTATATACATAAATATCGATACCTTCCCGTAAGAATGTATTACGCGACATTTCAAAAATTTTAAGGGCATCGAAAAGAACCTCTGGTCCAGTTATTTATTTATGAATTTTAAAAATTAAAAAGATTTGGAACGGGATTTTCAACTCAAAATGCCTCTAAAAATCGGTTTATTACAACAAAATACCCAAATAAATAACTGAATAAGAGGTATTTTAAAAATTAAATTTAAAAATTTGAAAATGTCGCTTAATACATTCTTACGGGAAGGTATCGATATGTATAAAAAATATTTTTTTTTAAAAACCGCTTCAACGATTTTAGATTTTTTTTCCCATACAATCATATTCAATCAAGAATGAAGATGACATTCTTTTTTTTCACCTCAAACTATCAAAAGAGTTGTTTTAGCCAATTTAAATGTCGTATTTCATGCTTCTCTACATTTTTCTCTCATAATTTCCATGTTTTCATATACAATATTCTTAAACCCGCAGTGTCTTGAACATAAGAGCGAGTACGTGTGACCCAGTCGTGCATTTTATTTCAGGCATTGAGATAGAATGTTAAATTTGTGTCAAAGAATGAAGAACTGTTTCATTCAGTTCAATATAAGAATAGGTTAGTTTGATTTGTAAAACTATTTGTCCTAGGAAGATTTAACAAGATTAATTTCTAATCTTCAAGATTTAAGACATACATTTGTATGGTAAAGAAGATTTGAGTTAAATCTTATTTAATCCCGGTTTTCGGTGTAAAACTAAGCGTAGTATAAACGTCAAACTCATGAGTTATGCTCTTATGACATTAAAGTAACTCACAATTGTTTTTATTTTGGAGGCAAATACACTCCACTCCAACCTCAAGCTGTGAAGAAAATATCCATATTTCCAACAATATCGAAACTAAGGATAGTTTCAGATACATTTGGCATGATCCAGAGCCAGGAGGGGGCAAATCATGAACCCTGACGAAAAAAAGACAAGTAGGTAGTTGTTAAAATTCATGTAGTAAAAAAATGCATGCAAAAATGTGGTAATGCCAGGGGGGAGCAAACCATGAACTCAATAAAGAAGCTTTAAAGAAAGGACAGGTACATTTGGTATGATCCAGAGCCAGGGGGGGGGGGGGCAAATCATGGAGAGAAGGCAAAGTATTAGTTAAAATTCAAAGAAAAAATGAAAAATTTCTTAGTTGTGTTGTATTGTCCAGAGCCAGGGGGGGCAACTGCCCCCCCTTGTCCTCCTCCGGGCGCCTATGTAACTATCACGAATAGTTAAAACTTTTAGCTGGGGGAAACCCTGCAGCTTTTGGTATAGAGGAGTGACAAAAGAAATATCCAATAAAAGTAACCAAAAAAAGTAACCAGTAAAAGTCAACAATAATTGTAAGTTACCAATGAAAGTAAGCAATAAAAGCACAGCAGCTTTTAAGCAAAAGATTTAATACGTAGCGTTGGATTACGAGCGATCCTTATTTACCATCGCATTTACTTTTTTTTTTATAAAAGACTGATTTCAGCACAGTTTATCATTGGCATAGAAATCACTTACATAAATTGTCAATAGAAGCAAATATTTCCATGAACTTCTAACGGTGTTTATTTATGTATCAAACAAAAGTAACAAAAATCAAGTTCATTAGCTTTGTTATTATTTAATGTGCCAAGCTCCTCAAGGAAAACATTTGTCTTCTCATAAGACTCTTTAAGAGTCTTACTAGATAAATTTGTGAGAGCTTCATGAGTAAAAATGTTTTCTGTTAGTATGCTACTAAATTCTTATAAGAAAGTCCACAGCGTTAAACGGCCTACTTTCACGATTCAATTTTGTATCTTGTAGTTAAGTTGTCTTATGGGAATACAGATGTGCAACCAAGAGACTCCTGTAAGACTTGTTTTCTTTTTCGATACTCTTGCGTTTCAAAACGTTTTTTGATTGTGACAATCTTAATAACAACATTGAAGCATTAAAGATTGAATAAGAATATAATTGTGATTTGTTTTATTGTATTGGTACTCCTATTTACTTCTTGTTACTAAAAGTTTGATACTGTAGATCTTAAAAAAGCGTAGAGCATAATAGCTTGAACTCTGATAAGTTTATTGTTATCGAATTAATAATATTATAAAACTGTGAAAAGAGTCTTGTTATAATATTCGTCTAAGACTTAAGGACTCCTACTAAAGGAGTAAAAACTGAGCTAAAGACCATCTTTGAAATTTGAAAACAGCTTAGGTCTTATAATAAAAATGCTATGAGAGTAATTTTACTTTCATATAAAAATAATGATCTTGAAGCGTCTTATGAGAGTGGATTTGAAGATTTTGGGACCTTAGCACTGGAGAGTATGTAAGTAGGGGCTGTTCGTATTCCTCACTCAAAACCGTGTCCATTTGCCTAGACAACTCAACCATGACTCCGGTGTTATAAAGTTGAACTTGGAATTTTATACTCCTTGACTTGCCCTACTTTTTTGGAGCTTCTGAATATTTATGGAAAAAACGATTCGAAATTCGCTAGAAACATCAATTTTTTAAATGCAAGTTACATGCTGGCTCCACTAGACATGAGCGATGCCCAACATCCAAACCACAATCCAATCAGTAGTCTGATTTGTATGGATATGTCACTGCTCACTAGTGCTCAGACATGGATTTTTGAGGCTCATTGGGTTTTTTCAAGACATGTTCATAGTCTAAGCATGCCTAGTGGAGCCAGCATGTTAATAAGAGTTTCTACGCACCTAAATGCTTTTTACCTTTACCCTTATCTTTTCATCAAAAATAAAATGCACGTCTGACGTACGTACTTGCTCTTGTGTTCAAGTTGCTTAGAACTTCAGTCACTATAGAAAAAATATATAAACAAATATGACAAAAGCATTTTAATCGTTCTTTATATTGTATAAACAACAAGTAAAATAGCTTAGCACTCAAAACCTATTTTATAGCTTGAAAAAATAGGAAGATATGAAAAAAAAATAAAAATCGTTGAAGCGGTTTTCTTAAAAACTAATTTTTATGTTTAAAAAAAAAATTGGGATGCCAATTTTGAGTATTTATTAATATATATTCACAAAATTATTTTTGAAAAAATTCATCAACCCGTTTTCAAAATGAATTTTCAAAAAAAATTTAATATTTTAAAAAAACCAAAATTTACTTTTTTTCAATAATTTGATATGCAATATTATTGATATTTTAAAGGAGTTTTTGTATAGAAAATTTGATTGAAATACGTTGAGCCATTAAAGAGAAAATAGAAAATAAAAAAAACCGTTATATGCCAGGTACCGTAACAGTTTTTGGAAATTTTGTTCATACCAATAAGAGTACACCATATATACAGTAACATACTGATATTTTTTATCAAAATCTTTGCAGCCTTTTTTCAGATAAATTAGCTTTTTCTTAACGGTTTTATGGCAAGTAGTGCCGTTATTAGAGCTAAAAAAAAATTCAATTTCCCCTCTGGAGAGTTACAAAAAAGCCTTAAGTTTAAAATTTGAAGAAAATCGCTTGAGTGGCTTAGGCTGTAGCTTGAGGTACAGACAGAATTGTACCACCCACTTTTTTTGTATTCTCTATCATCGTAATGTCATGTTTTATTGTTCGAAAATTTTGTTTGCACGAATCCAAAACTTGCCCTATAGTACCTACATATACCGCAAGTAAAAAGTAATCATTGGAGGTTTTTTCAATTACTTGGTTTTGTGCAATTACTTTTTTTCAATTACATGTAATTAAGTCAATTAATTGTTTTTACATGTAATTTGTAATTGAAATTTTCAATTACAATTACGTGTAATCAGTAATTGAACTTTTTCAATTACAAATTACATGTAATCGTAATTGACTTTTTTTGTAATGATTACTACCCAACTCTGTTTGCGGACTAGGACACAAACATGTGAACACATTTTTTTGGAAGTTGTTGGCCATCAGGTCTGTCAAAAATGTTTTCGTTTCACGCTATGTGAAACAGAACATTTTATCAAAACAGTGGTGAAGAAGAAACTAAGGTCTCCGGCTACAATCATTTCCCAAGACAAACGAGGTCGAAAGACTCTTCCAAATAAGCTTAATGATGCTAAAGAAAAGGACACGCAGCCATAGGTATATAAAGTATTCCACCATATTGGTCACATTACACTAGAAAGCAATCAGCGCAAAAGTACCTACTTTCTTGCCAATTTAAGTCTTTCTGAAATGTACCTAACTGATAAGATGTTCAAAGGGTAGACACGGTGCATTCAAGAGGACACAAGCGTCCACAAGCTTTTTTTCAAAGCGAACCTCTGTCTATCAACTCCTACTCTCACCTCCAAGTGGTGAACATCGGGTGCACAACGTATCCCTTACTATATGTAGTTTTGCTCCAAATTTTTTAAAACTATGAACATAAAATTTAAAGCAAGAAGTGTGAAATCCTGCACATGAAATTAAAAATGAGCAGCGGAAATGAAAAAGAACAACTCAAAAAGGAATTGAAAAGAGCAGCAAGAGAAGATGCTGATCTGGCAGACGAATCTAAAAAACAGGACAAAATTCATTGGCAAAATGATAAGAGTAAAAAAGTATTCAGCCTTATTATGAGTTTCGCCCGGAAAATATTTCACCCGAAAAATTTTTCTTCCCCCGGAGTTTTTAAAGCTATTATGAGTTTCACCTGAACTTCTCTTGGCCAAAAAACTTGAACAAAGGGCACCAATACCACCTGTTTATCTTCGTTCGCCTTCAAAAAAGAAGTGATAATTTAAGATCTCAATTACGATACATTTCACCCGAAATGAGTACTCACAAAAAAGGCGAATTTTCATTTTTCGGGTGAAACTCACAATAGGCGAAAAGTGAAATTTAAATTTTTCCGGGCGGATTGTTGTTCACGTGAAACTCATAATAAGGCTGATTTACTTTTAACATGGCAGCAGTGCCTTCAACGATGTTTCTAATGTTTGTGCAAACGGGAATCAAGCATTTACATTATACTCATACTCATAATAGGCCTTTTCCTTTGGAGGTGGCGAAGTACTTGCAAGTACTTTGCCAGCTTTTTTCAATGGAACACAACAAACTGCTTTCCCATGTAAAATGTATCTACTCGCGCATGAGAGCATGTGCAGTTGGTAGTACTAGATTAGGGTTTTCATCTACTCGTAAGTACTTCGCCACCTCCAAAGGAAAACGGCTAATGTCACACCGACCATGCGGCGATAGAAAGGAAGAAGATAAACTTCATCATAAACATCATCCGCGTGACTGGACTGGTACCAATTCGTTCGCACAGTAGGAACCAAAAAGCCTTTCATAGTAAATGAAATGACAGAATCAAGTTACTGACCTGAACTTCGAAGAAAAATTTCTCTGGTGAAAAGTTGATGAAAGCGGAGATAAATTCTTATGGCAAGAGATCAAATGGGTCGGATAAGAAAAACATAACAAACAGAAAATAACATAAACACTTGAAAAATGTACTACTACTACTACTTGAAAAATGTACTACTAATCATCGCCAATTATTTAATTAATTGCAAGATTGCAACACTAATTTTTTTTCTTGGAAAATCCGCATATCAAATCTTGCAAAAATTTCGTCACCTGGGTTCTATCTTGTTCAATGTCCATTTTTCAAATTGTTTGGAAATCGATTTTTAAAGTTTAAGTTCAAAACTTTTATTCATTTCACGAATTTTTGTTTGGAAAGTAAATTTTTTTTGAAAGCTTTAAGCATAGTACGCAGCTGAAGTGAAACGAAAATTCTCATACAAAAATTGACCCAACGAAATTGTAAACGAAAAATTTCGTAGTAATTTTTGTTATGTAGTACGCAGTTCGACAGTGATATGTCAGTATCCTAGCAGATACTCGAACCAAGTCTCCACTTATTTTTCGTACACAATTAATTGATCGGAACATTATTTCAGACGAAAATTTGACAGCTTGTTATATTTTGCTGTTGAATTTCATTTGAAAATGAAAATGGAAGATATTATCGTCGAAACGAACTGCAGAACACAATTATTTGGAACCTTAGCACCACAGCGGACGACACGACAAAAAAAAAAAAAAAGAATTCACATCAGACGAGAAAAAAATTGACTTAAGATTTTGAACTGCTTTTTTTTTAAATTTATTTTGACATCTTTCTATTAAAACTCTCCATATTTTTTTCGCAATCACTTCAGCTGAAGTGAAACGAAAATTTTCTGGTGTCTCCAACTCGAGAACGAAATCAGAAACGAAGTGATTGCGAAAAAAATATGGAGAGTTTTATCAGAAAGATGTCAAAATAAATACAAAAATAAAACAGTTTAAAATCTTAAGTCATTTTTTTTTCTCGTCTGATGTGAATTCTTGTTTGTTTTTGTTTTCGTATCGTCTGTTGTGGTGCTAAGGGTTCCATATAATTGTGTTCTGCAGTTCGTTTCGACGGTATTTTCTTCCATTTTCATTTTTAAATAAAATTCAACAGCAAAATATAACAAACTGTCAAATTTTCGTCTGAAATAATGTTCCGAACAATTAATTGTATACGAAAAATAAGTGGAGACTTGGTTCGAGTATCTGCTAGGATTTTCAGTTTTAAAGCCTAGTACGCAGCTGAAGTGAAACGAACATTATCTGGTGTCTCCAACTCGAGAACGAAATCAGAAACGAAGTGATTGCGAAAAAAAATATGGAGAGTTTTATCAGAAAGATGTCAAAATAAATAAAAAAATAAAACATTTTAAAATCTTAAGTCAATTTATTTTCTCGTCTGATGTGAATTCCTGTTTTTTTATGTTTTCGTGTCGTCCGTTGTGGTGCTAAGGGTGCCAAATAATTGTGTTCTGCAGTTCGTTTCGACGGTATTTTCTTCCTTTTTCATTTTTAAATAAAATTCAACAGCAAAATATAACAAACTGTCAAATTTTCGTCTGAAATAATGTTCCGAACAATTAATTGTATACGAAAAATAAGTGGAGACTTGGTTCGAGTATCTGCTAGGATTTTCTGTTTTATTGACATTTCACTGTCGAACTGCGTACTACATAACAAAAATCACTACGAAATGTTTCGTTTACGATTTCGTTGCGTCAATTTCTGTATGAAAATTTTCGTTTCACTTAAGCTGCGTACTATGCTTAAGCCTAGTACGCTGCTGATGCGAAACGAAATTTTTAGTTGGTCTCCAACAAGACAACGAAATGCTTACGAAAACGAAGCGGAAAAATATTCATTGACAGTTGCACAAATTCAAAAAATTAAAACAAATGCAAATGCAAAAAAATCACAAGCAGCCATGCTGTAATGAAAGAAACAACAAAAATAAACACGAAAAAACACAAATGTCATTTTTTCGTACACAATACCTAAATGGTCTGGGTAATTAATTGTGTGCGAAAAAAGAGTGTAGACTTCTCCAAATAATCTGCTACAATTTTCAATTTCGCTCATCGAACACCGTACTGCAGAACGAAAAGTAGAACTAAATTTTTAGTTTATGATTTCGTTGTGTCATTTTTGTATGGGATTTTTCGTTTCGCATCAGCAGCGTACTAGGCTTTATTGACATTTCACTGTCGAACTGCGTACTACATAACAAAAATCACTACGAAATGTTTCGTTTACGATTTCGTTGTGTCAATTTCTGTATGAGAATTTTCGTTTCACTTCAGCTGCGTACTATGCTCGTCGTACCCATACCAGGGGCGGTTGAAACAGTGATTGGGGCCAATTGAAACACATGGAAATAATACAAAATCTTATATTATATTCCATATTTAATTCTTTTTCATGCTTGAACTTAGCTTCATGCTCTTTTTGTATTTTGTTTTTCTCCGAGGTGTCGGTGTAGATCGTAGATTTTCTTGATTTTCGACCTCTTTTTTTAGTAGTCAAACAGAAAACACAATATCACCACTAGACAATATTGCTTGGGCATTTCTAGATGATCTTGGGGAGCTTGGCTGTTCAACTATGGCTGCATTACGTCTATCTGGAGAAGTTGCATCTTCATTTCTAATCGGAATTTCTCTCTACTGGAGGTGGTATATTGGTAACGTTTCCTCATAGGTACACGGATCATCTAAAAAGCACGAACATTAACTAAACACATTGTTTCAATCGTCCCCCGAAAAATTGTTTCAACTGTCCTCACCCTCTTTTTCAACATAAGAAAACTATAAGTGCAACATAAACAAAACTGACACACCCCTATAGGTCACTTTGTTGTAGGTATTTCACACTCTTTACTGCATACAGGAAAAAAAACACTCAACAATCTCACATATATACTTATAAGTAGTTATCTCACTACAAATAAACTGAACAAAAAAACTTGCTTTTGCTTGCCTTAAAATAATAAAGCTTCCTGTTCAAAACCTAACCACGCAACCGTACCCAGTCTTCCCTATAAGTTTAAATAAGTTTTTCTTTAATTGTCCTTCCTTAAATTGTCTTTAAATAAGTTATGTAAGGAAGCAAAATTACTTAGTTTAATAAGGAAATGCTTTTCGTAAAAGTTTTTTCTGATCTTCTCTCATTGCCAAAAAAATACAAAAAGCAAATATTTTTTTTAAGAATAAAACATTTTATTGAAAAAATCTGAAAAAATCCTGCCAGACTGTTTAAAAAAAAAAACCGTTTTTCACTTAGAACTTTGAATTTTTTAAACGGTCCGGTAGAGCGAACTATACACTCAAATGGTCTCAGATTTCATGATATGTGATCCGACGAGCTTATCCAGGGAGGAGTGAAAACCGATTTCGGGTAAAACGATTATCCTCGAAGTTGCATTCATTTTTTTTTTCGATGCACTGTTTCTCGCAAAGGCCCCAGTTGTGTACTGCAAGACTTTAATGAAGCTTTCGACGCCTATACATCGTTTTTGCTATCACTCACACGTCACACCCAAAATCTGCTGTGGGCTCTCGGTCTATTTAGTCTCATTTCATTAATATAAAAGGTAGGTACATTTTTTAAACACATTAAATTATTACTTAAGGCAACTAAAGTCATAAAAAAATTAATACAAAATTTCAATGGTTTTTATAATGTTTTGGTAAGAAAGTTGATCTTGAACATTACACATAAAAGGCAGCACTACTTCAACATCTTTTTTCTTTTCTTTTGACAGTTTTATGTTAAAAAACTTTTATATAGGTACCTACCTACCTACTTTTGGAAGCCTTGTTAAGCAAGTCTTATCGCTTTTATTTTCAGTTATTTTAATTTGTTGGAAATTGCCACTGTGTGTGGTTTTATTAAAACATTGACAGAATATCAGATTTTCTATACTGAATCTGTCTGCAGTCTTTTAAAAGGACCACTTTGAGATCAATACTGGCCTTGTTAAAATTCATTAGCTGCGGTTTTTTGTATGTCCATATGGAGTTAGGCGAAAAAAACGACATCGGGACATTTCAACATTTGTCTTGGTCTGCCATTTTGTTCTGAACTATCTTACCAACAAACATTTGACATTTCTATACAAATTATCGATAACACAACGACAATGGTAGTCTGGCAATACCGTTTTATCGGGACAAAAGTTAACTCCAGTTAATAATCTGGACATAGCTAACTCTATATGGACATAATTGTTGTTGTATTTAACATGTAAATAGTTTTGCTTTGTTGTCGTTTTTTTCACACAGCTATTATTATTTCTTTTTTCATCTGGCTTAAATTTTAAATTTCACATTGTCATAGTTGATGCCCTTGAGGAGGAGCGAAACGGGACTGTAAATTTTCAAATATTTTTCAATCGCGCTATAGACTGCATCTACCTACCTACTTCCTGAATTTGTGAATGACCTGGTTCCGAATACCTATTTGTGGGTTATTTTTTTCAATTCTTTTATTTTCTTCCATAAATTCGAGTTCCGGAGATGACAAATATTCAATTCCTTCCATTAAACTGCGAGTAAAATTATAGAAATTTCTAACAGGGCTTAATATTTCCTTAAAGGCATAAAGGAAGAACTGGAACACTTACATACCTATGTATCTTGTTGGTTAATTTTTTTTATCACAGTAAACATTAAACATTAAACAACACACGCCTTCTTTCTTAACGAGATACTGGATGCAGCAATGTATATGTAGGTAGGTAGGTAGGTACCTATCTGCATTTGATATTGAACAAAAGGAACTACATAATAGGTATGTATGTTGGATATTGAACAAAAAGAACAAGAAATAATGGATATTGAACAAAAAGGAACACTTGTGTTTTTCTTTGAAGTGCATGAAATTTTGTTCAATTACAACATTTTTTTCCATGGTTTATTGAACAAAATATACACTAAAAATGCTTAAAAAAGTGGTGTATTTAACAAAGTAGTTCCATTGTATATATACTTTATAGTAGTCTCATCAGCTTCGCCGATTGCAGCGCCAATTGGTGTTCTTATACCATCACCTACTCTCAACATTGTTTATCATCTCAACATTGAATCATTTGGATATAAACTTTTAAATGTTGAGCAACTTTTCTGACAGTGGAGATATTTCCCCGTTGTGTAGAGCTTAGAGTATTGATAGAATATATGAGATAGTAGCAAAATGGTAAGAATGAAAAGACTATATAGTTTATATACGAAATATATGGGAGTTCGAGTAGAGAAAAAATAGAACCAGAATAGTAGAAGCAAGACTGATTACGGTAATTTTTAGTGAAATTTGGCAATCTGTATGTTCTGTGTTTTGTGATTTTATATACATACAAAGGTATATGTGAAAAAACTTTTCGCGGTTTTTTTTCTAAGCTCAGCTTTGTTTCTAATTTTGAACCAGATCGAAATTTTTGCTTTGCGCTAATAGTCGGTCTTTGAAAATTTTTTCAAATTTCTCGATTTTTGGCGTTTTTTTAGTGAAAAATTATAAAACAGCAATAGTGCTTACTAGTGATAAATGTGATAGTGATAAATTTGCAACGCAAATACAAAATTGAAATATACCTAGCTTAAAAAAAATTAAAGCTAAAAAATTTATTTGTGCCCTGTTGATTTTTTCTTTTTCCACCCAAATATCCCACCTTTTTTCTCACTTCTTTTTCTGTGTTAACTTTTTGTGATTTTGTTTCTTTATTTTTTTTTTCATTTATATGTGTTTTTGTGAAACAAAATTGTAGTTAAATAGTTCATTTGTGTCCTAAAGATTTTTATACTTTCCACCCAAATACCCCACATTAATTTTCTGTCTTCCTTTTTTGTGTGTTAACTTTGTGATTTGATTTGTGTTTTGTTGTTCTTTGAAGTGTGTTTGTTCCTGTTTTTGGTAAAATTTAAAAAATTTTATTAAATTTTTATATTTCACAAAAAACCTTTTTAGCATTAAGCGGACTGCTTTATTTAATACTCTTATAAAATTTTTATTTGTAGGTAATACCTAGGTATTCTATCTTTCATTTTCGGAAAGTGTTTTTTTTTTATTTTAGGAGGTGGATTATTTGCGCGGGATAATAGGGTGTTCCAGTTTCCAACTCTATTATTTATTTATTTCGTTATTCGGTGTTAAAAATAATTTAATTCGTTTATTAATAAATCGCGCCTTAAGTAATTTTTGAAGTTTTCGGTGGAAAAAAATAAAAAAGTGTTTAACTGTTTTAAAAGTGAAAATAGTAATAAATTTTTGATTAAATATGCCTCTGAAGTGTTGCTATCATAAATGTCAGGAGAGGCAAATTGGGCTAGGTTCAGTTTCTTTTTTTTCAGTGCCCAAAGACCACAGAATGCCAGTTTGGGTTAAACATGGGGGCTTTTCCCACATCGACGATTTGAAACCCAAGTCGATGATGTGTGAAAAGCATTTCTATACCAAAGACATAAAAGTAAGTGGCACCAAGAAAAATCTGTTTAAAAATGCATTGCCTATTTCTCTTGCGTCTATATGTAAGTGCAGTGAAATAGCCAATGATATTACGTGTATTAGTTTAATGGATGCTGAGAGGGCACGGATGCAAACTAACTCTACGGTTAAGTCTGCTATCCTTATGCCACCTACCTCTACGGTAACGTCAGGTATTATGACCTCTGCGACTCCACCTTCACCTGTGTTTTCAGCTCCGGCTGTTGTTCTTCCCACCGCTTCCAGCCCAGCTTTATCTTTCAAAAACTTGGCTGCAAGCAGTGCAAATACGTATGTTAGAAATTTTTCTCTAAAAGATACTCCTTCATCGCACGTATCCCCTTCACAATTTCCATCCCCAAGGCGGTTTTCTTACAAATCAGCGCGAAAAGTTAGTAAGGCTAATTATATCCCGAGATATATTTTTAATACACCTACTAGGCTTAGGAAAAACCGGGAATACCAGTTAAAAAAGAGTTAAGATAAGCAAATGGAAGGTTTTAAGGAAGAGTTGCGCACTTTTGTTTTGGTGCAACTCTTCCACAAGGAAAACGCACCTTGGGGATGTAAGGCTAGGGATTTATTTTTGAAATTTTTTTATAAATCACCAGCATGCTACAAGTACATGCTGAGTGTAGGATTTAAGCTGCCATCGGTAAGCACCATTTACCGATGGCATTCGGAGATCCGGCTGGCTGCAGGATTCAGCAAACCGATGAGGGACATGATGACGGCCAGAGCTCTAGGAATGACTCCCATGGAAAAGAAGTGTGTACTCCTTTTTGATGAAATGGCCATCCAAAAAGAATTGGAGTACAACATAAAAGATGACATTATTTATGGATTGACGGACTTCGGGGAGTACGGAAGGAACGACTTGGCAGCCTCTAAAGCGATGGTATTCACGCTTAGGGGCTTGAACCAAAATTGGAAGCAAAGCGTTGCTTATTACATCGGTAGCCCAACTGGAGAATTATTGTCAGAGATGATACTCACAATTATTAATGAAGTAATAAATTGTGGTCTGACAGTGGTTGCAACAAGCTGTGACCAGGGAGCGATCAACGTGTCAGCTTACAGAAGACTTGGGCCACCCAACTTCTTAGAGACGGAACCATTTGTGGATATTCGGGAACAAAGAGTTTTCTTGCTCTATGATTACCCGCATCTTTTTAAGAGCGTGCGTAATATTTTGCTAAAATACTATATCATGATAGGAAAGGACACCGTGGATTGGAACGTCATTCGAAAAATCTTTGATCAAGATAAGAATGGGACGTTCCAAGTTTTTCACAAGCTAACGAACTCCCATGTTCGGCCGAACAATTTTGAGAAATTGTCGGTAAAATTAGCAACACAAGTTTTTAGTGAAAATGTGTACACTGGCATAGAATATGTTTTGAAGACAACGGATCTCTTCAAAACAGAAGATGAGAAAAGAAGGGCTGAATCAACGTCCAGGTTTGTCAAACAGCTCAATGATCTGTTTGACAATCTGAATACGGGCCGACTGTATTCTAGGAATCCAAATAAGCAAGCTCTATCGGATACCACAGAGACTCTTCAAAGACTTAAGAATGCTATGGATTGGATATCGGAATGGAAATCGACGAGCAGTCATATAATACCACCTTGTTTTAAAGGATTAAAACAAACTTTGATGGCGATTGTGCAGATGTGGGAGCATATTAAAAGCCAAGAGCAAAGCTATGTTCTCCTTGCCCATTTAAACACGGATGTTGCCGAAAACTTATTTTCAATGCTGAGATGCAACCGAGGGTCATACGAAAGGAACCCTTCGGCTTGGAGATTGATTCGCAATCTCAAACTCATAATTTTCCAGAATCTCTCTTCAGCAGAACATTCTGGATATGAGGATGCTGAAGCGGCACCACTTTTGGATTTAGGTGACATAGAGCCGAGAGTGGAGATGGAGATGGAGATTGAGAAGGAGATGGAGATGGAGATAGAGCCGAGCAGGGAGCCTATTAAGGATATTTACGATGAGATATTTGAAGCAGTTTTAGGATACGACAACGAAGAGGACCAAGAGGAAGAGAACACCGAAAAGACTGCTGAGGCTCAAAAGCTACAGGATGGAGGGAACAAACTTTGTTAATAAGTTTACGCGCGTACAAAACCACCGCCACGACTTCTCAATTCGGCAAATTGACAGTTCCATCGATTCTTTTCGAAGAAACTGTTCATATTGCCGAAAGGATTTTTCATGCCAATTTTCCGGACCGGAAAGCCAAAAAGAACATCGTAAAGACATGGTTGCCAGAAGTTATGAAGGAAATCGAGACAAATTTGTCGGCTTGCTGTTCACAACAACACAGAGAAGAAATCGGGAGATTCATATTGATCGGGCTGATCATATTTGAAACGAAGAGACTCAACAAGGAACTCAAGGAACCAAACAAAATTCTTCGTCCAGCGAATAACTGATGGCCAAATCTCGAAAATTAAGTCTTGTTTCGCCTCGTCTCGAATAAAAAGTCTCGTCCAGTTTCGTATAACAAAGACGCGTTTCGTCTTTTTTTTTTGTTTTTTTTTTCTCCATCTTGTCTTGGTTTCGTCGTCTCTTTATCTTTTTTTTTTTCGTCGCAGTTTTTGGATTTTTTCTCGGTTTCTTCGCAACTTTTCGTGTTTTTTTTTTTTTGGTTTCGTCGCAGTTTTTTTTTTGCAGTCTCCATTTTGCCACAGGTTTTCGCTTTGACCAAAACTTTTATCATCTCAAATAAAAAAACATTGAGGCCAAGGTCCATCTAGGTTTAATGTAGTTTTAATTTTTCATTTTGTATTATACATATGTTCAAAGGGTAGACATGTGCATTCAAGAGGACACAAGCGTCCACAAGCTTTTTTTCAAAGCGAACCTCTGTCTATCAACTCCTACTCTCACCTCCCCGCGGTGAACATCGGGTGCCTAGTACCTTTAACTGAAGATGGGGTTCCAATCCCTGTGGACGGTTTTAGGGGGTAGCAAACGAGAGAGGGGGGGGAGGAGTGTTCCCACTAAGGCACTTCTCCTTTATTCAGGCGGCAGCGGAAGAATTCTCCAGATGGAATCAACGGTGGCGTCTACAGTTCCAGTTAGGTTGAACTACTTAGTGAACACCTTATATGGGCTACTACGACATATTCGTAGCTCAGGCGTATAAGGAGCGGTTTATCCGGCTCCCCACCCTTGGAGTTATACTAAGGGTCCGGTCCTCCAGGTTGGGGGTTGTGCGTCGGGGTAACTTCTCTACCACGGAAAACAACAATAGTTCCGAAACAACAACAAGCCTCGGATATGGATGATTTTAATGTTGACGACCCCAGCAAACGAAACAAGGACAATGAATTTCGGATCTGCACGTGGAATGTCCGGACCTTAAACAGACCACGTGCAGCCGAACAATTAGTGGAGAACCTGGATAGGTTAAAGGCTGATATAACAGCCATCCAGGAAGTGCGATGGGATGGAGAGGGCATACGAAGGATGAAGTCGTGTGACATATACTTCGGTGAGTGCTGCAAGGAGCAGGGTCAGCGACTCTTTGGTTGTGGTTTTGTGGTAAGGGGAAGACTTAGGCAAGAAGTCTTGGGCTTCAGAAATGTAAGCGAGCGCCTGGTCACAATCCGCATCAAAGCAAAATTCAAAAATGTTACGTTGATCTGTGCCCACGCCCCAACGGAAGACAAAGATGACTCAACCAAGGAAGATTTCTACGATCTCCTCGAGAGCACGTATGATAGGTGCCCCAAGTACGACGTCAAGATCATTCTTGGCGACTTTAACGCCAAAATCGGAAAGGAGGGCATCTTTGGTTCTATAGTCGGAGGACACAGCCTGCACGACAACACTTCCGGTAACGGACTCAGGCTGATTGACTTAGCGGCAGGGCGTAACATCATCATAGCCAGCACTCGATTCCCACACCTCAATATACACAAAGGGACCTGGCGGTCTCCGGATCAACGAACCGTCAACCAAATTGACCATGTTGCGATAGACGCCAGACATGCTTCCAGTATCCTGGATGTCCGAACGTTCCGAGGGGCCAACATTGACTCGGACCATTACTTGGTTGTAGCTCAAGTACGTATGCGGATATCTATGACGCCACAACACCGAGCGGATGCTGTTAGAAGATATGATGTCGCGAAGCTTAAATCGCAAGAGATTGCCAGGACCTTTGCTGATCAAGTCTCTCTGAACCTTTCAGCAACTCCGCCACCAGCACCAACTGCAGAGGACCAGTGGAAGCACTGCCAACAAGCCATCAGAAGTGCCGCCACTGATGTGCTGGGTTTCACTAGGCGACCACAACGAAACCCCTGGTTCGATGAAGAATGCCGGTTGGCGCATGCAGCCAAGAACGAGGCCTACCAATCAATGCTGCAAACTAGAACCAGAGCTGCTGAGAGAACAGCCCGGGAGCTCTACGGGCAAAAACGAAGGGAGGAGCGCCGACTTCTCAGGAGGAAAAAGAGAGAGCATGCGAAGCGGGCGGTCGAGTCTATTGAGGACTGTTGCGGTAGGGGGGATGTTCGAAAGTTCTACCGAAGGGTGAGGCAAACTACCCAGGGCTATAAGGCCAGAACAGAAGCCTGCCGAGACGAGAGTGGGAATATGGTTGTAAACACACAGTCAGTGCTGAGGATCTGGAAACAACACTTTTCAAGACTGCTAAACGGCGAAGATGACCAAAATTCCGCTGTTAGACAGAATAATCCATTCAACCTGGACGATGATGGTCAAAATTTCCGTCCACCCGACCTAAATGAAGTGCGGTTAGCGATAACCAAGCTTAAAGCGTACAAGGCTGCTGGCGCAGATGGCCTTCCAGCCGAGCTATTCAAAGCAGGAGGAGATGATTTGGTAGGGAGTATACACCAACTTATCTCCAAAATTTGGTCGGATGAAAGTATGCCCGATGAATGGAGCCTCGGTATAGTGTGCCCCATCCACAAGAAAGGAGATGCTCTGACTTGCGCCAACTACAGAGGTATAAGTCTCCTCAACGTCGCTTACAAAATCCTGTCATCTGTGCTGTGTGATCGCTTAAAACCGTTTGTCAACGATCTGATCGGCCCTTATCAGTGTGGTTTTAGGCCCGGCAAATCAACCGTCGATCAAATGTTCACACTTCGACAGATTCTGGAAAAAACCCAGGAGTTCCAAATCGATACACACCATCTCTTTATCGATTTCAAAGTCGCGTATGATAGCGTAGACAGAGACGAGCTATAGGTACAGAGCCATGTCGCATCTTGGCATCCCTGCCAAACTCGTCCGCTTGTGCAGGATGACGATGGAGAAATCTCGCTGCTCCGTCAAAGTCGGCAAGAACACCACCGAACCATTTGATGTTAAGAAAGGTTTGAGGCAAGGCGATGCGTTATCATGCAACCTGTTTAACATCGTACTTGAAGCAATTGTACGCAACTCGCAAGTCAACAACAGAGGTACAATTTATCAAAAGTCAGTTCAACTACTTGCTTATGCAGATGATATTGACATCATTGGGAGAACGAAGCGAGCTGTTACCGGCGCATTTGCAAGTATTGAATCGGAAGCGGCGAAAATGGGTTTGGCTGTTAATGAGGACAAGACGAAGTATATGCTATCATCGAGAAAAGAATCTCAACATCGTCGACTTGGCCAAAACGTAACGATGGATAGGTACAACTTCGAAGTCGTCAAGGACTTTGTCTACCTGGGCTCCACTATTACATCGCAAAATGACATCAGTGCAGAGATCAAACGAAGAATTACTCTTGCCAACCGCTGTTTCTTCGGGCTAAAAAGGCATTTGAGTAGTAAAGCCCTCTCTCAAAGAACCAAGGAGACCTTATATAAGACCCTCATCATCCCGGTTCTGCTATATGGGGCAGAAGCATGGACCCTGTCAAAAACGGATGAGAATCTGCTTGGGTGCTTTGAAAGGAAAATTCTTCGGGTGATCTTCGGTCCAGTATGTATCGATGGAGTATGGAGGAGAAGATTTAACAACGAGCTTTATAGGCTTTTCAGCGACGTCGACCTAGTCAAAAAGCTGAAAATACAGCGGCTGAGATGGCTGGGACACGTGGAGCGTATGGACACCGACGCACCAGCCCGACGAGTCTTCGAATCTACCCCTGATGGTCTACGCAGCAGAGGAAGACCCCACCTTAGGTGGCGCACACAAGTGGAGAACGACCTCAACCAACTTGGAGTGCGTAACTGGAGGCAGCTAGCTAGGGACCGAGCTGGCTGGAGAGGCTTGTTGGTTGAGGCCGTAGTCCACCCTGGACTGTAAGCGCCATTTAAAGTAAAGTAAGTAAGTATTATACATATATATTTAGTATTTTATAATTATGAATAAACATGTATATTACCAACATTAAATACTTTGTTTTATATTTTCTTAATACATAATATTCTGCATCTTATTTTTTTGAAGGTAATAGGACAAGGGAGGCCATCCGGGGACACATCAGCAAAAAACATCAAACGCTTTTAAAAATATATATATATACATATATATGTATATAAATGTATATAAATTTATCATATAGTCATATAGTAGTGAGTAGAATTAGAATGAGGACTAGGCCACCCGGGGACACCTCACTAAAAAAAACGACGACTTACAAACGCTTTAAACGCTTTTTAAGTATGCAATATATTATATAGTAGTAGTGAGTAGACTTAGAATGAGGACTAGGCCTCCCGGGGAAACCTCAAAAAAAAAAACGCATCTTGTATTCTACCCCACTGGGTGATGTGGAAAAGAATATATGTTATGGTATCAATCAGGTAAGCTACTTTTTGGAATTTGCGTTTCCAGCTATTTAAAATTAAAAGACACTGACGAGATATCAGGTAAGCTACTACAAATACATACAAATCAAACATCCAAAATTGTCAAGCCATTTTTGAGATATCGTATTTTCAAAAAAATAATTTGAAACTTTTTTTAAAATTTCAAAAATGTCTTTTTTGAAAATTTTTATATGCGAAATTATTTGAACTTTTTTGAAATTTGTATGTAAAAAAAATAATCAAAATCCGTTGCCCTGCTAATGAGAAAATAAAAAAAAACATTCTATGAGAGGTGCTACTAATAGTTGCTAAGTTTAAATTTTTAATTTTTTGTAGTAGATTGAACTATTTTAAGCATATAAAAAAGTTTTATGAAAATCGTAGGAGTCGTTTGGAGAAAAAAGTACTGTCCTCAACGGTTTTTTTATTTTTGTGTGGAAGGTACCGTTAATTTTGCATAAAAGTAATTTTTTCTAAAAATATTTTATAGAGTATTAATAACCTCTTAAATATCGAGTTTCAAAAAAATCCATCATGTCGAAATATTTGATTTCAAAAAAAAAATTTAAACTTTTTTTAAAAATTCAAAAAACATTTTTTCAAAAATTTTGGTACACAATACTATTTATTTATTTTGAAATCTTCTGTACAAAAAAAATATTGAAATCAGTCTTACCGTTTTGAAGAAAATCGAAAATTAAAAAAAAAATAGTTCTTTGGGGTACCATTAATAACAAATTTTTGAAAAAAAGTAATTTATTGATTTTTTTAAAGAAAAGTTGTGGAGCCGTTTTTGAGAAAGATACGATTATGTAAAATTGCTAAAAAAAACTGTACGGCAGCTACCGTTTTTTTTGGTTCTAAGAAAAAAATGAAAAAAAACGTATGTGCAGAAAAAACCACTATGTACCAAGTTTGAAGAAAATCGATGCAGTCGTTTAGGCTGCAGACGAACAGACAGACAGAATTGTGCCATCCACTTTTTTGGTCTTCTCTATCATCGTAATGTCATGTTTGATTGTTATCTCAAAAATTTTTTTTTGCACGAATCCAAAACTTGCCTTATAGTACCTATATCGCAAGTAAAAACCCTTATTCTACCTTTAGTCCACGATCTTATTAAACCATTCAGATAATCATAAGAAAATACAAAATAAAAAAAATTCTATGAGAAGTAGGTACTGCTAATAGTTGCTAAGTGCAAAATTTCATAATTTTTGATAGTAGTTTTTCATAAAATATTTTAGAGAGTATTAAAAACTCTTAAATATCGAGTTTCAAAAAAATTGATCATGCCGTTTCCGAAATGTTTGATTTTCAAATAAGATTTGGTACACAATACTAATTATAGTTTTTGCAAGCTTCTGTGTAAAAAAAACTATTGAAATACCTAAGTCATTCCGTTTTGAATAAAATCGAAAATAAAAAAAATAGTTCTTTGGGAATTTCCATTTATAAACTTTTTCTGAAATATTGTTTCCCACCCAAGGGTAGCTCTCACTCTAAGTTATTTACTGATTTTTCATTTGGTCACTTGCAGACGTGTTATTGTACTAAAAAAAACATTTTGTAAAAGTAACTGATTTTAACTTCCAAAGGAGAATGGGCAAAATTGTATGAAACATGGGCGTGAGAGGCCAAAGAATGGCTGTGTAATTTTTGGTTGTGGTTTAGTCCTATAATCACCTTCCAGAAGTTTTTTCACTGTGGTGTACTTCAAAATCGAAAAAAAATGCATATTTGTGTTAACACTTTCATAAAGTCCTACTAAGTAATCTGGGTTCTGACCACTGCAAAAATAGAGAAGAAAAGTGGAATAAGAAATCTAGACAGTCTCAAAACTATTTTGTATATAAAACTGCTCATATAACATCATTAATAAGTACATTTACCATAATACCATATTGCACTTTTATTGATTCTGTTCTGAATCGAATATCCGTCTTTTGGTTTTCGTTAAAAATAGCCCAATTACCAGTGGTACTTTGGAACATTGCTTACGATCTATTCATTTTATGACAAAAATCATAACCCGCCAAGTGATTTAGTCCTTTTAAGTGGTCATTTGTAATATCTACAAAATGTGAATATATTTATGCTATTATTTATTTGCTGTTGGAAAGCGACACTTAGTCAACGTGCTACTTTAAAGTCTTCAAACATGTGGTTTAAATCAGATTAAAACAATATGTTTTAAAAAATTAAAAGCTGTTGTAATCCTTACTGGGTATGTTTAAAACCGTAGTGCAACCTGTAGAGGAAGGGAAATCCCCAAAAACAGACTTCTACAACTTCGAGAGATGTTTTGAAATTAGGATAAAGTAACACACATATTAATAACATACATAATTCATATGCGATATTGCTCCATGAGTTACTTCAACAAGATTAAGACCATGTGACCTTGAGCTTAGTCATGAGAAAATAAAAAAAAAAATATTCTATGAGAGGTAGGTACTACTAATAGTTGCTAAGTGCAACATTTAATAATTTTTGCTGGTAGTTTTTCTTAAAATATTTTGGAGAGTATTAAAAACTCTTAAATATCGAGTTTCAAAAAAACCGATCATGCCATTTCCGAAATATTTGATTTTCAAAAAAAGGTTTGGTATACAATACTAATTATATTTTTTGCAAGCTTCTGTATAAAAAAAAACATTTGAAATAAGTCATACCATTTTGAATAAAATCGAAAAAAAAATTGTTCTTTGGGAAGTTCCATTTACCTATAACCTTTTTTTGAAAAATTGTTTACCACCTAAAGGTAGGCCTCACTCAAAGTTATAATTTACTCATTAATTAAAAAATAATTTTCTTATATCAATCGTTCACACTTTTAACAACAGTTGACTGCATTGTTGTTATCAAACTTTTTCTGAAAAATTGTTTCCCACCCAAAGGTAGCCCTCACTCTAAGTTATTTATTGATTTTTCATTTGGTCACTTGCAGGCTGCTTATATTCATAAAAAACATTTTGTAAAAGTAATTGATTTTAACTTCCAAATATAAAACTGCTCATATAACTTCATTAATAAGTATATTTACCATAATACCATATTTACATTCTAGATAATATTAAAAAAAATGTTTGATATGTCTATAACCAAAGTGCATATAGTGAAGCTCCAAATCACTTTTATTGATTCTGTTCTGAATCGAATATCCGTCTTTTGATTTTCGTTAAAAATAGCCCAATTACCAGTGGTGCTTTGGAACATTGCTTACGGTCTATTCATTTTATGACGAAAATCATAACCCGCCAAGTGATTTAGTCGCTTTAAGTGGTCATTTGTAATTCATTAATTTATTCATGATATGCCTTAACGGTGTACTCAGTTTCAATACAGAGTTTGACAAACTTCTGCAGAGAAATTGTAAAATATCATAAGCACCAGTTCTTAGATCCTGGCAAAATCAAAAATATTTGAATGAAAAAAAACTATTCGAATGGGCTTCCACTAAGTTGATGCGGCTACAAGCGGCTAACCCAACTATCAGACGCGTTTTAGTGGTACTTAGAGTCATGATGTTCATTTTATTTGAAAAACTCTTTGTCATCACCTGAAACATGCTTACCTTGTATTCTGTCTTCATCAAAGCAATGACCTCAAGTTTTAAATCACAATCTTTGTCAAACTGCTTTAGCATGATATTTCCTCTAACAGCGGAATAAATAGCTAAAATAAATAATTTACTCATTAATTAAAAATTATTTTTTTCTCTTATCAATCGTTCACACTTTAAACAACAGTTTCCTGCATCGTTGGATTCCATGTTCTCTCGGCAATACTTGTTTTCTCTTCAATGGTCTTATCAAATATCAAACAGTCATAAGTTTTTAATAGTTTTCCAGCCTCACACAAAATATGGCAAGGTATACAAAATTGACTCTCAGAAATGTGTTTTTTTTTTTTCAAAAACTACAAGCATTTTTATTATGTATTATTAAAATTTTTATTAGGCTGTAGTTTAAGCTACATTCCCTTTGCAAAATAGCCATTTTCGCCAGTGGCGATTCCTCTCAGTTGGCTAGGTTGGCTGCGCCAACCCTAAAATTTCGTCTTAAATACACGTACTACGAACAATTTGTTTGTATTAAAACTTGAGAATAAAATATCCTTTTATGTTGATAAAAAACAACACCCCAATCCGTTTAAAACATTATAAAACCAGCAAAACCTATTTAAATCGAGCCATTCACTGCAACCCCTACGTGCTATATTAATCCCATACAAAGTAGGAATCTCTTTTAATATTATTTTTCTTTCAATATTGGCCGTGTTGGCTACAAAAATTTGCGCCAACAAATCTCATACAATCTACATATTATTCCCGATGTGCTGTGTCACTCTATCTTTAAGAACAGACCCACGAAAATACCCACACAGGTTGGCTCTATTGAAAGAGCCAACGTCTGGGTAGAAAAATGTGAGTTGATTGCCGACCAGTACCCACCAGTGGAGAACCTAGTTATCTGAAGCAAATGTTTTATTTTGAATTTTATATGGTTAACTTGAAAAAATCATAACTCCCATTCTACTCATCCGATCTTCAAGGTTAAGGTCTTTAAATAAAGCCAAAATGACACCCTACATTTTGTGAAAAAATCATTGAAAAGGGGTAAAAAATTTCATACTAAAGGGGTGATTAAGTCTGCCTTCAATTCGATTTGCAGCATTCTTAATTCAAAAGTTGATGAAAAATTTCACAATTTGAAAAAACAAAAAATGTTTAGTTTTTGCTTATTTTCTCTTCCAAAATTATGTTAAACAATGTTTTACCATCAAACCTACATGAGCGGTGCTAAAAAAATTTTAAATGATTTCTTACAAATAAAATGCATTTTAATTAAAAAACTGATCGACATAGCTTCATTAATATAATGATTACTCAAACAAATCTGCATGAATCTTTATAATTAAAATACTGTCAGTAAGATAATCGTTAGATTTATAAAAAAAAAATATTATTTTTTACATGGTAACTATGAAAAAAATGTAAAAACAATTTGAAGTAATGTTTTTTTACACCTACTTAATGGCATTAATATCTAAAAATTTCATATAAATATTAAACATAGAAAAAAAAATTTAATCAAGTATTTAAATTTAGTATAAAGACTAAATATATGTAGGTAATCACAAAGTTGTATATCTAACACCAGAGCCGGAATTAAATATTATTTGAATTTAAAACATTTAAAACATGCTTTTTTGTACATTGTTCCGGCCTCACTAAAACGTTAATAACTTTTTTAATTACCAACGGATTTTAATGAATCAGATTTTTTTCGATTAACAATTAAAAATACTTTTATTTTAATTTATCATACATCATTGTAAACCACGAAAAAGCTAAGAAAAAATGTACACAATACCTTTAATTTTTGCATATGAAAGTAAATGAAAGAATTCAGTATAAATGTAACTTATCAACATTGGTAATTTTTTAATATTCCAAAATGAGGTGTCAAATAATGGATTATAATAATTTAAATTATTTTCAGCCAAACAAAATTATAAGAAACTTCACAAGAAATTTTAGGGGGAAACAAACTTAGGGCATCTATATAAATATATGCTTTTCGAGCACATTTACCTGAAAAATACATAACTTGAATATTAAGGAACTAAAATACACCTTATTTATGATTTAGTATTTGTCTTAAGAAATTAGAAATATCTAAATTATAAAGCTCAATTGGAAGTAAAATATCAAAAATGTGTTTTTAAAAAAGTCTCACATTAAAACTACTAAATTAATCCCCCTTTTGGCAAACTATATGGCTTATATTTATCAACCAAGTCCACAAAATGGATTTAATTTTTCAAAATTCTATTTCACCAATCCTAATAAAAAATTTGATATATGAAACATTGCTGTACGTTGCTCAAAAGCTTGAGTATTGATTTTCAATTTATTAATTAATTATAAGAAAATTCACATTTTGATAATTTCCAAGGTAGCCGTAGAAACCAAATAAAATAAAAAATTGTCGACCCAACTGCATTAAATTTGCTATAAGTCGAGAAATACTGCTTTGATTTTTAAGAATAAGGTGTTTTATAGAGAGATTAATCCTCAATTTTTTAGAGCGTTACAGTTTACAGGTTACATTTTCATCAAATTTGAGTAGCTGAGAGGCTTCGAAAGGCTTAAAAGCATGTTTTTTACTATATTTACAATAATTTCATCCTTATTTTTCAAAGTGTTTAAATATATATGTATAATAATTTGGTCTAATGTGTCAATAGAGAAAGAAATGTTATCGAAGATAAGAAAAAGTGAAAATTTTTAGGAACCGGTTCTCGAAATTTTTTTGAAAAAAGAGTGAAGACTGGATTTTATGTAGGTATAGATAAATGAGTTGAATTAAAACTCATTATAGAGGAAAAAAATTAAAAATTTTTGCTTTTATTACATTCAGATTTGATCAAAGGATTATTCGTAGCCAACCCAGAAATCAAGACCAGAAATCGCCACTGATTTTCGCCAGTCTCGTTTTCTTAAAAGCATTTTACCAAATAGTAGAGCACAAAATTAAATTTTTTCCAATAATGTTAGAGAACAAGATTTTCTGCCCAAAGACACCTTAATCGTTTTGATAGGACAAGTACACGCTTCACAATCTTATTTATAAAATCACCATTTCACTCCGGAACAGTCTTAATAACTTCGACTATTAAATTGTCGAATTCTATGTACTTCGATCACTGAAAACCAAAATGTTTTTATACTTACTATTTGATTTCATTGTATCAAATTTGATGAGCCTACATGTTACCACCTTAATCAATATAAACAATCTTTTGAAAAAATTAGATGGAATTGCAAGTAACTTGAAGCACTTTTAACAGCGACATTTGAAAAGTTCGAAAGTAAGTACATATGTATGTATATAATAGCTGAAGATCTCTTGATTGATATTAATATATTCAATCAAACGTCTACTTTTATTGACTTCAAACCTTTGTCGATCCATAACTATTTAGCTACATATGTACTTCTTTAGTCATAGGTACAACACGACACGAAAAACTAAATGCACTTTTGAACATTTCTTATGAAATTGTTTATTTTTTGTTTCAAAACCGCACACGCAATCACAATCAATAAATTCGATTTTGGAATATATTCCTGTCAACCAAAAATATAATCGATGTAAAATGGTTCAAAGAAATTCCACATTAGAACAATATATAAACAATTCAAGAACAACGATGCAAGACACGACAGCCCGAAGCATTAAATCCTATATAGGGAAAGAATGGAGTACCAAAAACCAAAACACTACACACTTCGAATTTATTTAATTTTTTTTTTTCTTCTTTATTTTATCTTATGCACTTTAAATAACATTAAATTAACAAACATATTTTAGAAATAATGTTTTTCACATAAATAAGAGCATTCTCACATTAAACAGGAACTGTTGAAGGTTTTTGTTTTTCACATCGTTGTTTTTTTTTCTTTGCGGCTACCCGGCTTAGCTGCGAAATTATGATGATGAACCCTTAATGCCATCCAATTGTGATTGATTGAATTGTAGGTATAAATCTGAAATTGAAGTTAAGCAAATTGTTAGACAAACTAGTAGATAAATAAAGCGTGGTGTATAAAAACCCCACCGATACAAAATAATTTTTGTCTTTACTTTTGGTATATTATGTGAGGTGATGAGAACCAAAACTCGGTAGGTATGTAGCTATATCCATGCCACATAAACTCAGCATAACCAAATGTATTTATTGAAAATCTTTCAAAAATAATTTTCCTTCAAACCATAACAAATAGTTATACAAATGTAGGTATGATTAGATGAGAAATACTATTTTTTAAGAAGTTGCCTACTGACCTACTGACCTACTCTCATTTAAAAGATATTTAATTATTTTATTTGGATATGGCATGATGGATATTATATGCCGAGTTTTGGTTCTCATAACAAATAAAAAAACATACTTTGTACTTACCTACGATTTTTATCCAAGAATTGTTATGAATTGCCAAGGACCACAATCATTGTAGGTAAATAAACAATGCCATAACTATTTTGAAAGTCCTTGGCGAAAATAATTTGTAGCAAAAAAAAAACAATAGGCACCACGAAATGAATGAAAAACCGAATACCGAATACACACAACAAACAATTTATTTTATTTTGTTGTTATTTATTTATTTCGACGATATTTTATTTGGATTTTTGAGGCACGATTAAATATATTTCCGCGTTTATTATTTTCTTTTTTTTTATTCACAAACAATAGTTTTCAATGCAAATTGCAGACATATTTTGAAGGGTTGCGGAAAAAAATTTCTGAAGAACTGCGAAATTTGTTTACTCTCTTACTCCCTTTATCACTTATTAGAATAATAAAATATAGACCTCTCTTTCTTGCACTTCTAGGTCTCCACTGTCAGACAAGAAAATGTTGCCCATTCTCCTGTCAAAATCTGACAATGTTGCAAACTTTACTTCTCAACATCAGCGATTCGAGCGCCGCCACAGTCCAAATACCACGTAAAAAAAAATGACTCCATGAGATTACTATAAAGTTTATATACAATGGTAGTTCTCTATATATCTTGAAAAGTAAAAGAGATAAAACAAAACGGATTTCACACCAAGAAAGAGAGTCCAAAAATTAGTAAGACTGCATACTTAACTCAATCTCACCAAAAATGGTCTATTGAACAAGATAGAAATAGAACCCAGGTCATTGTATATCCAATCCAATCTAACCGAGATCCCTTAACAAAAATTAGTATTACATTTGGACGCATAGATGGCCACGAGCTTTTTTTCTTCTTGAGAATACTATAGAATTTATATACAATGCCCAGGTGACAAATGACGATTTGTATTTGAGCCCTAATAAGAATTTATATAACAAAGAAACAAATTTACTGCATTGAACTTAAAGAAAACAATACACAGCCCACAATCCATAACTCAATTCCAACTCCATATATACCACCAGTTACCAAAATCGAAAAGCAAAACTTATTCACTATGACACCGCCGCTTCTAAGTTCATATAAAGCATTTTTTTTAATTAATTATTTATGTATAGCTATGTGAAAATTTATTAAAAAAGAACACCACTCAGAAGTCGTTTTATCCATTATACCGAGCGATCATCGACGACATGCTATTCAATGCAAACAAGTTGCCGAACAACAGTCTAACCTCACGCTAAGAATAAAACGATATACCTCTTCATCGCAGGTGGGTTTATTACGAACTTTCTTCAAAAGTAAGAGAAGACTGACTACAGAAATGATCCTGTGAAGTATAGTCTTAACTTTATGGTGGTAAATCACTTCTACAAGTTAGCATTTGTGCAATTAGTAACTGTAAACTATATAAAAAAGAAATTAAACAATAATGATACTCATTCATTTTGTATACGTATAGCGGTAGCGGGTATAAAACAAAAGCTAAACAAATTCGATTTATATTTAGAAAAAAACACGTCATACCTACATAATGTACATATTTCATAAATTCACAGAAGTCGTTATCGTGGGTATTTCGTTTTGTATCAGATAGGTAGGTTATGTGGTGGTAGGTACTTATATTTTTGTTTGGTGCCTCATTTGTATTGTGTTAAATGTGCATGATAGTGATGTAAGGTGAACATAGATTTGTTAAATTTCAGTGTCAATTTTTTGTATGTACCTACATATATTATATTTACATAGGCACCTATTATAGACCAAAAAAAAAATAGCACAACTTGTATGGGCAAACCTTGAAGGAATTAATTCATGAAATAATATTCAAATTTGTAGGTAGGTAGGTATCATAATATTGAAGATTGTAGAATACAATCTGAAATATTTGTTTTGGTAGGTACCTACCTTAAATCTAATCGCCTGAGAGCCAGTGGTCAGCAGACTTACCTACCGTATTTCAGTACGATTCATACCTATTAAGTGGGGCCATTTTTATTAAAAATTAGATAGACCTCTTGTAGTAAATACGGGGTAGTTAGATTTTTGCTGGGAAATAATTCAAACATGCAGTTTGACTTTGATATTCGATAGGGTATTAGTACACACGTCGAAAACCACATTTTTCACAATTTCACCTAGAGGCATTTGGCCGCCATTTTGTTTTTAACGGTTTTTTTTTATTATTAGACGTAACTGACGCATTTTTGACGCTACGAAAAAAAATTGTGAGACAAACTTGTAGAAAATTTAATGGTCTACAAAATACACTAGTCAACGAAATTAAAGGAACATATTTTTTTAAATGTTTGTTTAGTGTTTTTTGAAGAGCTGTATCTTTGTGACGAGTGGTCGTATTGAGTTGAAACAAAAAGCATTTTATAGCTTTATATTTTTTGTTTCGAGATTTATTTGCAAACAAATTTTTTTGAAGTACCGTTATTGCGTTATTGCAAAAAATGAGACGAGACAAAAAAATTATTTTTTTTAATTTTTTTTGAAGGTCCTCATTTCTATGGATGAATTTTTTTGAGTCAATCAAATTTAATGATCAGACCTACTTGTTCATTCAGCTTCAATTCAGTTTTTTTTTGCTGTCGTGCAACTTTTTTTTGCATGGTTATTTGACTTTGAATGAAAAAAGATACTTTAAGCCTTGATTAACAATATCACAGCAAATAATGACGTTATAAAAATTCAAAGACAGTTTTGGAAATTTAAGAAAGCGTTTTACAAGATTTTTTTTAGATTCTGCAAAAATAATTGTTTTTGTACCGTTCAACCGTTAGTTTAAAAAAAGTACTAAAAATTGACGTTTTGTGGTCTTTTCGTAAATCTTTTTTTTCTTTGCAAATATTGATTGCATGGCTTGCGTTGGTATGCAAATTTGTAGACTTTTAAAAGCATCAATATTTTTGTAAATTTTCAAGTTGATTCATCGAACCGTTTTTCCTCATCAAAACTTCAAAGTCTCACAAACCAGGTAAAGGAACAAATTGTGTTGTTCCTAAACAATGCGTAGAAAAATGACAAGAAAACCGTAATTCCAGTAGATTTTTTTTCACAGTTTTGCATTAGTTAGATACTTTTTTGACTTGATTATAAGACTTGATTATAAGAACGATGGTACGTAGGTATAGTATAACTGTATAACGAAATTCTTTTTTTCACTTAATTTCTTACCAAAGCACATAAAATTAAACATTTGTTTTATTAATAGGCGTGTTTTTTTGGGATTTTATACATATAGTACAGTGAGAAGTTTCCATAAAAACGCATCCGCAGCGGCCTATATTTTTGTATTTGCAATATGGTACGCCTGAACAGCTGTCACGACACAAAAGTGAATTTAGTGAAAGTTAAAAGTAGAAATAAACCAAAATTATTAACAAAAACTAACATATTTGCAAGTTAAATGGGAAATATAACTATATATTTATATAATTAATGTTTTCAATCAAATGTTTGTGTCCCTTTTTTATTTATTTGCCATTTTCAGATACGAAAATTGATTGCAGCTATAAACGAAAAGAAAAGGGGTAGGGGTGTGTTGGTAGATTATGGTCACAGTAAAAAGTCATGATTTAGTCTGCTATTACACGAAGACTTTTTAGTTGTGATTTTTCGAAATTTAAT
This sequence comes from Dasysyrphus tricinctus, assembly GCA_963921185.1. Lineage (NCBI taxonomy): Eukaryota > Metazoa > Arthropoda > Insecta > Diptera > Syrphidae > Dasysyrphus > Dasysyrphus tricinctus. Next base: position 248,009,252 of record OY992530.1, read on the forward strand.
ATTGTGAAAGTAAAATCAAATTTTGTTTTCTCAATTGCACTCAGTTAATTTTGAAAAAAGTCATGACTCAAATCTCGTCGTATAATAACAGACTCAAAACACATGGAGTAGATGACTTTATTAGCCATAATTGGACATGATTGCATGGCTAATTTTAATGCATTTACCTAGTTTTCCATTGGAAATTTCTTAACTCACCAAATTTACCGGATTAACTGAGTTCATTACTAGCCAAATAAGCCTGAACCTTCCTTGAAATTCAGTTAGTTTCAGCTGTACTAGCTGGTTCAAAATTTGATCCATGGTTCAACATTTGTGACTCATCGATTTTATCGGATCTACTGAAGTGCAACGATGATTCCAAGGTTCAAGTATGTTCTAATAACAATTTCAAGCTTGACCCTTGTTGAACCTCAGTTAAACTGCTGAAATCAGTGAGCTAAAATAATTGAACCACGCATCGAAGCTTGAACCACGTTTATACAAGTAGCCTTTCCACCAAAGGCAGTGACTTAAAATTGCTGAGCATCGGATCAAAATTTGAACCATGTCTATACAAACTGGTCCCTATAGACCAAAGGTTTACAAAAAGAGCTTTTCATATGAGCTGCGAATAGTGAATTTTGAAATGGGAATGATCGTGAATTTTGACCTTCCATTCCCTTGAGTAATTTGTTTGGTTGCCTATAGAAGAAAATGTGAAGAAAAATGCTTTGTGAAATGCGTCTTGATGTTGTGGTTTGCGAATTATCGTTTGACAGTCGGCAGAATATACCTTGTTTGTCACTTATAAATAAAAATGCTAAATTTTGCACTTTAAACTAATTTAAGGCAGGGTTTTTTGTTTAGCATAGCATAGGATAGGATCATTTTTTCATTTTGTCGAAAAGGTAAAACAAAACAACTATGCACTTACAAACGACCCTGTTTAGACTGTAATTGCTCACTACGCCACCATGACGTAAATTTATGGGTGAAAATTTCTCTTCACCGATTTCTTCTACAAAAACATGGTCTTGACGAAGTGAAAAGTTACAGTCTAAACAGGGCCATTTATTCAACATAATTCTACTCTACGAACATAGCCATCGAGAATTCGAGACACATAAAAGTACCAGTCGTACCAAAGACGACACACAAAAATCTTATTCAATTGAGTTCGATACTCGAACAAACGTCAAAAGTTTATCGGCAGCGGGATTCTACTTTAGCTTTTATCGGCAGCGATTTTGCTGCCGATGCTGTTTTTGTAATTCATATAAAGTTTCACTGTGCTGCGGATGGCTTTTCCAATAAAACACACCTAGATGGAGATCCGATACTTAAGTTGAATCTTGAATGCTCATATTTGATTTTTTCTTACTTCAAAAAGCTGATTTTTTGACTACCTATATTCTTTTTTTTTCATTTATTTTATTCTATACAATATCCTTAAACGTTATAATATAAGTATATAGTATTACAAATAATAATAGCTATTATAAATCAAATTACTATATTATGTACGCATAAAGTTATTTGAAAGAAATAGCTGGAGTACAATCTTTAATCTTTGCAAGATAGAGTTGCGAAAGTACTTAACAAGTTGTACAATTAAATCAAAATAGTTCTATAGAGCTTTTTAGCAAAAATTTCTAAATGTCAAACTCAGGACCTCGGCACAAATGACATGTAGGTACCACCCATTTTCTTTTTTTATTTCGGAGGCCAATACACTCCAATTCAACAGAATGAGCACATGGATTTTCGTAGTTGGTTTATTAATTTTTTTTTTTTCAAACATTGTGCATTGTCCGAGAATAAATGTAAACAATAAAAACTATTTCAAACACATTTTTTTACTTCCATCCATTAACTTTTATTACCAGTTTCAATATTTGAGCTTATTCAGTTGACACAAAAAGACTGCATTTTCCTTATGGAAAGACTTTGATGAGAGTCGGAGGATAAATAGCAGTACTTTTTGAATTAATCTTTCTGTTTTCTTTTCCCAACATCATAAACAAACAATAAGGATAATCAAATGATTCATTAATGCACAATGTTAAGAAAAAATGGAAAAAGTACCTTTGAAAATGTGTGTACTTATTCATTTGAAGTGGAGTGTAAATGTTTGGATTTTTTTTTATTGGTAATTGCGTCTGTCAAAGGTGCCGAGTTCTTAGCTATCACTTTGACTTTGACAATTTGGTAGAGATCTCTATTGATGGGGAAACAATATAGAGATTACAAATGGAAACAAAAAGATTCAATTAAAAAATTATTTTAAAATTATTTCAAAGTATAAGTTACATTATTGGATTTAATAAAGCATCAATTACAGAATGGTTAAATGAGAAAAGCCACTTTTTTACTTCATTCAAGGATACGGTTTTCACTCTCTCACAACTTAGTTTTTCTGGTAATCTATTGAATAAACGAGGAGCAGTTACACAATAACAATGTGAAAAATGCGTTTTTTTGATGGTTGGTACAGTTACGAAGTTTCTGGTGTTGATTCGCAAGCTATAGTTATCTTGCACTCTAGCTACATAAAAGCCGGAGTTCATGAAAAATATCTTTAAAACTTTGTAGCAGTAAAGGTGCCTTAGAGGAAGAAATTCGAGACATTTGAACAACTCAAAACTAGGTGTCCTACGATTAGTTTTGGAAATGATTCTTATTGCATGCTTCTGCTTTATTAATAAAGGTTCTAATTTATTGAAATAAGTACCACCCCAACAAGAAATTCCATAATCCAGTTTTGATTTCAGTAAACCATTGTAAGCTAATTTTAAGACAGTAATATTACAGTACATACTAAGGTGGAACAATTGTCTTACCACTCCGTTCAGATACTTTTTCAAATAGGTTGTATGGTCTTCTTCGGGAACTTTACCTTTGATATTAAATATCATGAAATTCGTTTCATAACTAATAGGCCAGGATAAATGGGTTCCGAGGTTGAAAAAATTAATTCATGAAATATTAAAATTGGAATCGACGCAGAATTGCAACCTCTACAACATATCCAAAGTCCCCCAAAATCCCCACATTGGCTTTTTGTGTAGATGCATTTGAAGAGGTGCAGACGGGGAGAACTTGGAGGTCTTTCAAACTAAAATATTTGTTTTGAAACAACCTTACCATATGATACATGCCTTAAGGGTAGTTTTTCACGTTGAATCTAATGAAACCAAATTCAAAATGATACAACCACCAAAACGCAAGTTATAGTCCTTTTTATGTAATGATGACTTTTTTTTCAGGTACAACAGGTAAAATATTACCGAAAACTCTTTGAAAATAAAAGTGTGTTAATGAAACTTGGAATAAATGTTCCATTTATCATACGAATTTAGAACCAAGACAGTCCCTAAAAATATCCATTGTGAAAGGGTGTTTTTTTAAGGGGGAGGGCAAGTGTAAAATGTTTACCATAACACCCACGAAAAAACTCTTACACTCATGAAACTCGCCAAAAATATTAAATTTGTCATGGCAATTCAGAATCAAAAAAAGTCCATACAAATATCTTTGGTCTAATAGTGTTTTTGTGACGGTTACATTTTGACCTGTTCTACGGAAAATACGATTTCAAAAAATAGATTTTTGCTTGAAAAGGACCATAACTTTGTTAAGGGTGCTTGTATCATTTTAGTTTTGCTTTTATTAGATTCACCGTTAAAAAATAACCCTAAATCATATAACATACTTTGTGTATATACCTCAATTACGCCAAATCGGAGTTTTGGATCAAATCTTCCAACTTCTTATCAGATTTTCCCTCTTTAATAAAAAACCCCCAGAACAAATATATTTATGTGGACTATATTGATTCTTGGTTGCCATGACAAATTTAATATTTTTGGCGAGTTTCATGAGTGTAAGAATTTTTTCGTGGTTGTTATGGTAAACATTCTACACTTGTCCCTTCCCCTTAAAAATACACCCTTTCACCATGGATATTTTTATGGACTCTATTCATTCTCAGTTCGTATAACACATGGATCTTTTATACCAAGTTTCATTAACATACCGTTATTTTCAAAGGGTTTTCGGTAATATTTTACCTGTTGTACCTGAAAAAAGTCATTATTACATAAAAAGGACTATAACTTTTGTTTTGGTGGTTGTATCATTTTCAATTTGGTTTCATTAGATTCAGCGTTAAAAACTAGCATTAAAGCATGTATCATATGGTTAGGATGTACCAAAACAAATATTTTAGTTTGATAGACCTCCAAATTCCCCCCGTCTGCACTTCTTCAAATGCATCTACACAAAAAGCCAATGCGGGGATTTTGGGGGACTTTGGATATGTTATAGAGGTTTCCATTCTGCGTTGATTCCGATTTTAATATTTCAAGAATTAATTTTTGTCAAGGTTCCCTATACGATTTGTGCTATTTTTCCTGATCTATAATTATTAGCTTATGAAAATTAAACCATCTTCTAATTATATCCAGGTCGCTATTCACATCTGCAAACATATCGACTAGATTACTGTTTGAATAGAAAAGAGATGTATCATCAGCAAATGCCGTGGTTTTACCCTTAAAAGGTTGTAAGAATAACGAGTTGGCATAAATTAGAAAAATGATTGGAGCCAAAACTGATCCTTTGAGGAACACCCATATTTAAGAAGCACTGTGAACTGAAAACATTTTTAATTTTTACAACTTGACTACTAGCCTATTGAATAGACCGGAAAATTAGGGGTATAAAGGAACAATTACGTGCAAGGATTTTTATTATTGAATATGTTTGCTTGGCCCATAAGCATGCTTAAGACCGAAAATGCTACTAAATTCACCCATGCGTTTCTGAGAGAATGGTCACACTGGCCACTTTTCAGTATTTTTGGTATAACTCGAAAACTAAGCCGAGTTTGACAATTTTAGACATAATACATTTTGTTCAAAATTAAATTTTCTATTAGAATGGATAGTTCAAAAAATTTTACGAACAAATTTGAGCAGGAAAAGTTAACAAAAACCAACCTAAATAAAATCAAAAAATCAAGGATATCTAATTTTTTTAATAAATTGTGCATAACTTTTTTTGAAGTTAAATAGGGTCAATACATGCACAGACAAAATAAAGTAGAAACTTAAGGCCTTAATATGGCATGTTCAAAAAATAATATTTGTTCAAAATTGACAGAGATATTCCCGTTCAAACCTTATCATTTCTTATAATTTTTCGCAGTTTTGGCCCGAAAGTCCCTTTTTCAGTACAATATGGCAAATTTCACTTTCGTAAAAATGTTCGAAATCAAAATTTTGACATAATATGACATTTGAACTATTAGAAAATTTATAAAAAGGATGTAAGTTCGCAATTTCGTTTTTCAGCTGTTTTTAAATGCTTTCAGGCCTACAGACCGAACGGCTGGTCCGATTAACATAAGATTTGGTACTAGGTGATAGGAACGTTAAATTTGTCATAAAGTACAAAAAAATAGGCTTTCGGGCAAAAACTGCGAAAAATGATAAGAAATGGTAAAGTTTGAATGGCTATATCTCTGTCAATTTTCAAATAATATGATTTTTTTATCATGTCATATTTAGGCCTTAAGACTCCAATTTACTTTGCTTATACATGTCTTGAGAGTATCTTCGCTCCAAAAAAAGTTATGCACAATTTAGAAAAAAATTTAAAAATCTTTGACTTTTCGATTTTTTTATGTTGGTTTTTGTTTACTTTTCCTGCTTAAATTTGTTTAAGAAATTTTCAAAACTATCCATTTAAAATTTAATTTTGAACAAAAAGTATTATATGTAAAATTGTCAAATTCGGCTTAGTTTTCGAGTTATACCAAAAATACTGAAAAGTGGCCAGTGTGACCATTCTCTCAGAAACGCATGGGTGAATTTAGTAGCATTTTCGGTTTTAAGCATGCTTATGGGCCAAACAAACATATTCAATAATAAAAACCCTTGCACGTAATTGTTCCTTTTTAAAAGGTCTATTCAATAGGTAGGCTATACGATTTGATAAATAGGAGGAAAACCATATATAAATGGAGCCTCTAAATCCCGCTTTATAAAGTTTATCAAGTAGCAATGTATGGTTCACCATATCGAAGGCCTTGCTTATCAATACATATTGTTGAAGGAATTTGAGAATTGTTTAAGCTGTTATACCTATATTTCACCAGATAGTTTCAAAAAAGCACTTTCTGTCGATTTGTTGCTTCTAAACCCAAATTGACAATCACTTAAAAACCGAGTTTTATCTAAAAAAAGAAAGTATTCTAGTTTAAATGCCCTTTTCAATAACTTTAGAAAAAACAGATAGGTAGTATAGATATATAGGACGATAATTATTTAATGCCTTTGTATCACCCTTTTTATGCAATGGTAAAACCACTGCAGTTTTCAAGCTATCAGGATAACTCTTTCTTGCACACAATTGTTAAAAATATAACAAAGAACATCAGAAATATGAAAAGCAATTTGTTTTAATATTAAACTTGAAACACTATCACTAGATGGTGAATTAGATGTTTTCAGTGACATAATAATTTTAGAAATCTCAAGCGCCGAAAATTTTTGAAAGTAAAAACTATCAGATTGATTATTGTCATGTACTCAACAGGTGTCACAGAGAAGCGAAGGATTAGTTACATTCGAAAAACCATTATTAGATCCAATGTCAACAAAAAAATTATTAAACAAATTGGCAACTTCTAAGGATTCAGTAACAATAATATTATTATTTTGAATACAAATATACTGAGTAAGATTTATTTTTATTAAGTACATATTTCATTAACAACACGCCATTCTTCTTTAGAGTTGCCAATATTCCTTGCTAATTTATTACTGAAATATGAATTTTTACAGAGCGGAATTTCAGTTCTAACCTCTTTACATAACTTCTCATAATATTTCTTGAATCTCTGATTACTAGGATGTTTCTTGATAATAAAGGAAAGATAATTTTTCTTTTTGATTTTTTGAAGTAAAATAGAATAGATTGCAATTAAATAGCTACCGTCTTTGTTCAACCCAAATACAGGGCCAAACAAAAATAAAAGAACATGCATGTTGTTTTGCTGAAGGTACCAACGATTATTTATTAAAATGCAAATCCATATCCGGTCAGAAATGTTAATATTTTTCTAATCTCATGATTATAAGAATAAAACAGCCATTAAGCTACCACATTTCAAGGTGCCCGGGTAGCTCAGTCGGTAGAGCGTTGGACTTTTAATCCAACGGTCCAGGGTTCAAGTCCCTGCTCGGGCGATATTTTTTTTTGTATTTATTATTTTCGAGTATGCAGCTAAATAGAGGGATACATAAAATGCCACACGTCTGTAATTACTTGATATTCATCGTAAAAAAATATAAAAAATCTTTGAGAGTCAAAATGAAATGAGCTGTCAGTTGCTTGACATAACTGTTTTATGTACATATATGGCAAGAACTGTCACAAAAAAAAAACATATGGCACATAGCCAAACAGAGAAAGTTGTGTCACATCATTTTTCGTTGGCATTCGACCAAACAGTAGACACAAGTGCCAGTAGGTTGTCATTTCATAGTTGGTATTGTACTGTAGAGGACGGAGATTTGTTTGGGTTTGGCTTTTGCAACTTAATTATTATGTCATACGTTTTATGATTTTGTTTCCATAGAGAAAATATTTAATAAAATATGGACAACAGAGTTAAGTGGAGAAAAAAGAAGCAACGTACAAGAAGAGAACTGACTGGCGATTGGCCAGATGATAAAATAAGAGAACTTATCTATAATGTACAAATACGACCAGAACTATGGGACATCGGCACCACCAACTATCGCACTCCAAAGCCACAAGCATGGCAAGAAGTGGCATTGCAACTAGGCGAAGACTATGACTGGCGTGATTGCCGACTTAAGTGGCAAAATTTGCGAGTCACTTACAAATGCAACATAAACAAAATAGCAAAAAAACAATCTGAAGGCTCGGACGAAGCACCAAGAATATTGTGGCGATTTTTCCATTCGATGCGATTTATCAGCAGCAAGCATAGGCAACAGAATTCATCTGAGTACACATCAAATTTCAATGAGGTAAGTTCAACAATTAATAAATAATTTATTGCTTTTGATTGATATGATAGGTATAGGTATTTTTTCTTTTATAAAAATGTGCTATTAGGAAGTTAGCGACCAAATGATGGTCATCACTATAATGACTAATTTTTTTTTGTATTTCTCCAAAGTATGTATGTAGGTATTAATATTTTTCTAAAAACTAGAAAACAACTGAGTTTGGCGTAGGCGGTAGTCATCATACATGTACAATACCTACATAGGTGGTGACGTTTTTCGTAAATTAATTATGAGTGATGGCATATTTTTTTAATGATTTCCATACTCTAGTTTTATAGTCTCTAACCTGTTAGTTTAACGTATTAAATGGTGCCAAACCTGATTTAGCTTTGTATTTGGACCACGCCGCGGGATAGGACTATAGTTTAGTTAATCAGCAGATTAAGGAAGCAAGAATATAATCCTTCGTATTAAAAGAGATAAATTCAGATTCACCAAGTAGAAAATGTTCAATCTACCTACACAGGAAAGTTCTAGCTATCTGACTGCAGGGCAGCGCATTCGAACAAACATCGCCAGTACACTTCAACATCATCTTAAACGATTAACTACGGAACAAGATTTGTTAATTTGAAACCAATAACAAATTTAATTTCATTTGAAAATGGCATTTTATTTTATCTGTACTTCAAGCTTCATTTGATTAAACTTAGGTTCAAAATTTACATAATATAGTTTCTTTAATTCAGAGGTTTCCAATGTAAAACAAAATAAATACCTATTAGGTAATAAAAGTTAAACAAAAGTAATGCAATAGGGGTAAAAAAAATTATTTTTCATATTTCCTCTCTTCTCCTCGCATGATTTCAGTTTTGAGCTCTTCAAGCTCAGTGATTTTACGGTTCTTTTCTATCATGTTTTCTATTTCTATTTTTCTATATTTTTCCATCTCGGAATTGTGCCGCTTTTCTTCTTTTATTTGAACTTTTTTTTGATTATAAATACCATCCAAAGATTGGTATAGCTTCTTTATACTTTTTTTTTTTATTTCCTTGTGTTTTTTATTATCTTGGTAATCCTCCTTTTTCTGGTGGTATCCTGACTGTTTGATGTGGAAGTGGTTGGTTGGTTGCTGTTGTTAGGTGCGGCTTCGATCTGAAGAGGGACAAAATGTGAAAACGTCGCAAGATCATCGAATTGCTGGTTTTCGCTATCGTCGAATTCAGTTTCGTTTAACAAATTTTCCAACTCGGTTTCTTTTTCCATATCCTCTATTTTTTTCTCCTGAGGTGGGTGTAAACCAAAGGTCTGAGATGCAGTGACACCCCCAACCGCCTCCTTCATTCCAACGATTTGGAAAATAGCCTCTTCAGACGGTGAAAATTTCTGCGTTTTGTTTGGTCCACCTCCTGTTCCTCTTTCTTCAATTTTGTTTTGTGCTGTCTTTTTACGCACGTAGCGTTTTTGGTCTGTCCATGCCTGATTAAAGACTATTTGTACTTAATATTTAGCACAAATTGTTGTGAAAGTTCAATTCTTACCTTCTTCAACTCGAACTCACTTTTGATTGGCGGACCCGCACTATTTAATTCTAGAGTCACTTGCTTCCAAAATACACTTTTCTTCTCCTTCCCTGTTTTCACGAAGACCCTGGTGATTTCAGGGTTTTCTTGCATTCTACTAAGAAGAATATCCTTTGCCTTATATTAATTGAAAAAAAAAAACAATTGTAAAACACTCAATTTCGTTTTTTTCAACCCTAACATAAACAAACAACTTACATATTATTATTAGTGTTCCGCTCTTGTTCGCCTCCAAAAAACAAGTGAAATTTGTAGCTGTCAGCTGTGTTGCATTCCACCCAAATTGAATGCTGCTAATAAGGGGAGTTTTCGAAAATTAAATTTTTTCGACCGAAACTCATAATAGGGGAAAAGAAAAAGGGGAATTTTTTCATGTGGAATGACGTTCGGGTGAAACTCATAGTATAAGATTAAACTCAAAAAGTTCAGCAAAACAATGATTAAAATAAATAATTGTTGTTTTTTTATGAAGTTACAAATTTCTTATAGAATCATGTACCAAATCAAATATGTATAGAATTATTGTTATTGGGTGTATTTGGTTACGTGAAATTACTTGCAAATTTTCACAGTTTGCTGTCAGAAACCATAGAGGAAAAAACCCAAGTTTGGATAACTTGGTGAAAATTGCACGTTACCATACACAAACAGGCATATTATGTGAAGATTGTTTAACCATATCTCTTTAACTGACTTTTGTTTTTATTGAAAGAGCAATTCCACATTAAACTTGGATACAGAATTGACGACGGCATCGTGTTCGACACTGGCCTCACACCAAAATTTTGAATTCTCACAATGCTCTTCTAGTGTGATAAAACAAGAAAGCCCCGAAAGAATGGAATCACCCACACCCACACCCACACCCACACCAACTCCGACACCAACGCCACCACCAGTATTTGCTGCTAGTACTTCTATAAAAACATATAAACATTCACAAAAAAATATGCCGTTGAAACATACAAAGAATAAAAATGACGAACATGCTTGTTTTGGCAACTTTATAGCATCTGAGCTTCGAAGTTTGCCACCAGAGTATTCATTTGCTTTGAAACGTCGGTTAAATCGCACGCTATTGGAGTATTGGGATGAAATGGAGGTAGTTATATTATAAAATCTATCAAACCATAACATAGATTTAATTTAATTGATTCTATTTTTCATTTTGTAACAGCCACTCTTCCAGACACGAACACCGACCGTGGCGGTTCCTAAAACAGAATCTTTTGAAAACATCTTGTAGTCATAAATATTAAGTAAGATCTTTTGATTTATGTATAAAAAAAACTTTATTTTTATTATTTAATTTAATTTAATTCAATTTTAAGAAATGATTTTTTGTTTGAAGGTACTATGTACATACTCAACTTGTAATTTTTGTACAATATAAGAGGTGGATTCCAGGTACCAGTTGTTGATTATATTTAAATTAATTAAAATTCAAATACCGGCAACATAGAAACGAGGTCAAAGACCCAACAGGCACTGGATGACAGAGATAGCAATGGTGGAAACGATATCGTGCGATCGTTTTTATTTTACATGATGAGTCCCCTGATAATGAAATCCTGCGTTTAATTTTTTGGTTAGTACACATGAAATAGGTAATCCCAGGTCAAATTTAAAACACACTGCGCTCTTGTGAGTATTACATATAAGCTCCCAACAATAATAGCATCACGACGCAAAACCCCATCCATACGCACCGCGTAAACGCTCAATGCAATTAGACGCAAAACGTCGGGATGACTACTGATATGCACTCTATAGATTCTTTAGGCGGCCAATCCGAAATAATTCGTCTTTTAACAACCGCGAAAGCCTTAAAAGCCGTAAATATCCTGACCATGGACAAAATGGAATAAAATGTTTTAAGAGTGATGGTACCGCCTTTGTTTTAGGTTTAGTTGATCCAGTATTAAAAAATACCTAAATCATGTGCGATATGTTAAGACTGTACCGAATTAAATTTTTTAGTTGTATTAACCTTCACCTCCCCCCATCTGTCAAAAAAATATCCCTCCTTTTATGAACTCTTTTTTATACTCAATTCTCATGGCAAACGAAACGTTATATCGCATGAGATGAAGAATTTTCTTTCCAAAAATTTTGTGTACTATTTTACCTGTAGTATTAGATGAAGAAATGGAAACCCTTTAATCAGGAAATACCAACAAAAATAATGGACAGACGACTATAGGCAGAAACACAATCCTCAGTGATGAAGCTCATTTCTGGCTTATTGACTTTGCTAATATGTAATTAGGAGTGTCGAATTTGAAGATTAGAATTGTTATACAGAAAACACTGTAAGGTACAGTGCATACCAGCGGTATGATCGAAGCTTTTAGACCGGATAACTATGATGTACAAAAAGTAACCAACGGCATTGATTCAACAGATTCATTTTTAAAATTTCTATTTGAAACATAATATACATTTTTTTACTTATGTAAATAACATTTAAATTGGAAAGAAATAAAATTGATTTGTATAAAAAATATATGCATTGGATTAGGAAACAATTGAATTGTTCCCATATAAGCTTTATCGCACGTTACTTAGCAACACGATCACAATAAGCTGCCCACAATCTGTCTCTGTATAATACTGCCGCTTTCTCAATGCATTTAGCTTCGAGTATACCTCTACCAACAACTGCAATATCAGCACCTTTTTCTTGTACAATAAATTCTGGGGTTTGGTATTGTTGACCTAATTTATCTTCAGTTTCATCTATTTTCACACCCGGCGTCAGTTGTATTAATCCGGGAAAAGCAAAACAATCGGCACTTTGGCAAACAATTCCTGCAACAAAATCAACATCTGCATTGTTTGTTGCCAATTTTGTGGTAGCTTCTTTGTATTGTTCGTTTATTAAATTGCCTGTCGATGACATCTCACCCAAGAGGAAGACACCACGTTTCTTGGGTGCATCTACTAGACCGGCTTTCAAGCCTTGCAATATACCTTGGCCAGAGATTGAATGAGCAGTTACCAGATCCGCCCATTGTGCAATTTTGTAAAGTCCCTTAGAATACTGCATTGATACAGTGTTGCCGATGTCGGCAAATTTCCTATCTTCCATAATTAGAAAATTGTGCTTCTTGGATAATGTAACGAGGTTCTTGATAAAATCTTCATTGAAATTTTCTACAATGTCAATGTGTGTTTTAAGAACACAAATATATGGTCCACATACATCGGCTACATTCAGGATCTTTTCACAATCTGTCAAATCAGCAGCAAGGCATAAGTTTGTTTTCTTCGATGCCATTAGATTGAAGATATCCTTAGCAATTTCGGATTTTGCCAAATTTGAACGATTTTCGAAGGTCATCTTTGTGCGGGCAAATTCGTTTACTGTAAAGATAAAAAAAATTAAATAAAAATAGATTTCAAACCAAATAAGAAAGTAAGGCCCAGCTTACAATTATTGAATTATTGTTATTTGGGCTTTAATGATTGTTTAGGTAGATGCAATTAATTAAAAGAACTAATTAGCTCCATTCAACCAGAACGTGTGAAAAATTTATAACAGATATAACCCAATGTGAACAAACTGGCCTTAACTGTTAAATCGAATTAAACCAAAAATGTTTAAATAAAACATTTGGTTGCTTTAAAAAATATGAAAAAGAAGCTGCTCATTCAAGGAAACCTTCAGCTAAAAAAAACAACATTTTTGAGAATGATAAATTCTAATGAGTACTGATATTAGATCTGTTCGTGTACTGTCCAGAACTGCGAATTCTACTATTTTATAATTTATTTTAATTAGTCTATATGAATTTCTTGAGCACGCGAATTACTAAGGACGAATTGGTAGAAATTAGCATTTGGGAAGTACAAACAGACCTTATATCTTGCGATAGCCCGATAACCACATAAGCAATGAACTAGAATCAGGAAATAATTGCTATTCGTTTGTTTTAACGGCAGTTTTGTGAAGTTACATAGCTGTGTGAAATCCTGATAATTACTCCCATTACATGCCGCGAAACACTTATCCTTATTCTGGTAGTCGTTTTACTAAAACGCCAGTAAAATTAAACGGCTCCAGAAGCGATAGTAACGGACTACCGTTAAAATTAGTATTGACTATGACGACGTGGTTTATGAAAAGAGACGGAATGGTTACCGATGCGGTTTGATTTTTTTTTGTAGTTTGCCTCTTGTTTAATTTTTTTTTTGGAAGTGAGTTATTTATTTAAGTGATATCGTGGGATAATGCATTATCCCAGATACCGATAAATGTATGTGGCATAATTCCGAAGTGAGTGTTTTATTGAAAATTATAAAAGACGAAATTGTCGTCCAAATGAAATTTTTGAGAACTGACTTTTGACATTCCCACACCGCGACACAATGATTTTTAAATGTAAATACAGAATCGATTTGCTTTGTCGTTAAGGTGGTTCCATACAGGCGTAGGGAAATAATTTTACGGGCAACTGCTCCACATGGGAATTTATTTCATCTAACGTGGGTTTGATTGATTCCTAAATAGTAATACTTTAGTTGATATTTTATTTATAGATGTAGGCTATACTGATATTAAGTAAGTCATCTTATGCTTTACAAAATAAAAACATAACTATACTTACATCTTCTGCATAATGAGAAGTGAACAATAATTAACTGTTGATATCCACGATATTAAAAATTTTCGTCAATTAAGATTCTTCTTTCCTCAGATTCTAAGCAATGAGCATTACTTAGATCAGTTATTTTTGATGCAATGAAAATGGTATAGGTAAATTCTGATCTGAACGTTCAAAGTAGAATAAATAATGCTCGCACATCCTTCGGTTCTCTGTCTCAAATTTGGAAATCCAGTCAAATTTCCTTACGCACTTAGTTGAGATTCTTCGAATCCAATGTCAAATCCGTGTTGTTATATGCTTACGAAGCCTGGAAAGTCACGCGTACCCCGAGGAAATTGCAGGGTTTTGTGAATCGCTGTCTACGCCATATTCTAAAAATTCGCTGGCTGAAAATTATATCAAACCAAGAATTTGGCGCAGGACAAGTCAAAAGCGGCTGGACGTTGACATAAGAAAGCGTAAATTACAATGGATTGGTCACACACTGAGAAAACCAAACAATGAAATTGCAAAGCAGTCCTTTGAATGGAATCCACAGGGTGCATGGCGGGTTGGGAGACCAAGAAGAACACGGAAATCAACAGTTCTTCTAGCAGAAGCAGACTGCCAGAGAAAGACGTGGCCACAGTTAAAATATCTAGCTCTATGCCCCAATCGGGGTTACAGGAATTGATGATGATGACACGTGACAAGAGCATATCGTTAAACAAATAGTTAAAATAAAGAAACGGAAAACTTTCTCGTAAAACTTTTACATTTATCGATGTTGAGAAACAAACAATTACAAGCACACCAGTAAAAAAAAATTTAGGTCTTACTGCAACTGCTCACAATCTTGATTATTCGAAATATCTTTAAAGATTGTAACATAGTCCGCATAAATAAGACAGTTTGAGTATTTTAACACAGAACGGTAGGTCGTTAATAAATAAAAAAAAAGGACTGGGCCCAAATCGCTACCTTGAGGTATTCCGGAATTAACTTTAAAGTTATTTGACTCACAACCATTGAAAAGTACCGAGTATAATCTATCAAATAAATAAGATTGAAGCCACAATACAAAATGCTCACTAGATCCTAGTTTTCTTAATTTAAATAGTAAGACTCTATGAGAGACTTTGTCAAAGACGCAAACTAATTGTCTTTTGTTCCTGGATGAGTCAATACAATTTTAAGACAATTCCAGTAAAAAAGTTACAGTCGAGCGCCCTTTTGTAAAACTATGCTGATTTGGAACGATAAATGATTTCACATAAAAATATAAAGATTCACAGATAATAGCCTCGAAAAGTTTTGGAATAACCGATAATCTAGCAATAGGTCTATAATTTTTGATTTCATCTCTTTTTCTGTATGTAGAGGGATTATGAAAGAGTTTTTTCAAATAGATGGAAATATACAAGAGGACACTTATAAGTTAAAAATAACGGACAAAGGTAACGACAAGTGACTCACACAGTTTTTCAAAATAGTAGAAGGTATACCATCTGGGCCAGGTATACAACTATCAAATAAGGTATAATCTTGGCAATATTGTCAGTATTTATATTAAAATTAATATCAGGCAAGTAAGAGATAGATGCGCAGTATTGAGAAATATCGTCAAAATTATCACAGTTTAAGGTATCACAGAAGTTAGTATCACAGTTGATGGCACTTTAAAGAAGTCAGAAAATAGTTGTGTTATAACACGAGGGTCATGACTAGAAATGTCATTTGACTTGAGGACAGACGGGTAAGGACAAGACTTTCTTTTACTATTATAAATTTCTAAAAATTTTTTGGATTTAATTTAAGATCTCTTTGCACCTCCTGCAACTAACTTGGATAGTTTAAACTTGAAATACTATTAAAAATGTTTCCTGCTTCACAATAATTTTCAAAATTAGCTTCGCTCTGAGATAGCTTGTATAAAGAACACATAATTCATTGTTTTCTCTATCCAGTTCCAGGAAATTCAATGATTTACTATTAACCCTTTGATAAATCAAAAATTTAAAATATGAACAACTATTTTAGATTTTAAACTTTTAAAATCGAATAAAAAACTATAACGTAAATAAAATAAAATTAAAATGAATGAACAACTATGTTTTAATATTGTTGCTTCTCTTATTAATTTCATCACATTAGCTTCTGAGTAATTAAATTATTGTTGCATTTAAATCAGACTAATTCGCCGATTTCTAAATCAGAGTTCCTATTCAAAAATAAATTGTTGAAGGAGGTAGAGGTAGGTCGATTTGCTCCACATCTATGTTTCTGTCTGTACCAGTGTTGCCGATCCAAAAATAATACTATCATGATTTTATCATGATGTTACCAAACAAAAACCTTGAGATTATTTTAGACCAAAGCCCAAAAGCTAATTTTGCGGTTTGTTTTAATAAGCCAAAATAATTAGTATGAGCTATGAGGGCTTATAGGCCGTGGCATCAAAAACAAAAAGTCTAACAGTTTTTTGTCTTTGGTGAGGGACTTTATTTGTTAATTCTTTGCTTTAGTCTCCAAGATAAGGTATTATGTCGCTTAAAGGAAATAACAGCATAGTTTTCAAAATAAAGTGGATACAGAAATTAGGAATTTCGCTACTTTTTAACCCCCATCCCGTCAAAGACTGAGAAAAAATCTGATGGATTTTTGTATTCGATGTCATGATGCAGATTTATTTGACATTCAAAATACAATTTTTCGTACGTTTATTCGCACATAGGCATCAATAGTGATAACTATTTATACTTTTCCCCGAATTTTCCCGCTTTAAAAAAAGTCTTGGGTGTCGTAAAGCCTTTAGTGCGACTTACTGACTTCTGTTATCTTAATTTTTTGATTTAATCTAATCTACATTTCGAGTTAAACTATTTATGGTGAAAACCCTCACAGTAAGGAATAAATTTGAAAGTTGAGTGAGCTTCAAAAAATTTTTGATTTCTCGATAATGAAATTAAAAAAAAAAATCATGATTCACAATGGATTCAGACTTCATGAATTGAAGGTTAAAAATCATGGGAATCATGAGATTCGGCAACACTGGTCTTTACTTCTATCTAATCTTGCTATATCCCAACAATTTCAATGTTATAATTCGACTAGTTAACTGTTTCCAACAATCTAAATAAATAAGCCTATCTATACTTAAGCAATACAATCCTCTCATTTCAATATTTATCTTATCCAACAATCCACACCTAGTATGATAAATTAATGAAATAATCTTCATAAACAATCATTTGATTTAAGGTATAAAGACCTTCATATGTACATAAGTATGTATGTAAGTTGTTCCAATGTTACAACAATAATTCATTGATATGTCTTTTTCAAATCACATTTTTGTATCTAAAAGTCTGTGAGTTGTGAAACACCACAAACATCAAAGACTTAACAAAGTGTGTCTATAAAAAGCAAAAATAAATTATCTTTCATAGTTGTTGTTCTTTTTAGTGTTGACAATCATTTATCGCTCTTTCTCTCGCCAATTTATTTTAACTAATAATTTCCAAGGTTAATTGAATTTGAATTTGTGTCGACATCAATAGAATGTAAGACACAATTAAGTTCAACGCTCTTTGTCGAGATTTGATATGATTAATAAATCCTCAACTCTTTTCTTGAAAAACCGGTAAACTCACCAACTTTCTTGGGTCCATCGACGAAGGAACCATCGCTATTGATTTGACATCCACTTATGTACTTGGCTACTGAATCAACAGTTTCCTGTTGAATTTTTCCAGCTTCTTTGAGCACATTCAACAGATAGGATAAAGTGAATAGGGAATGCATACGAACAGAATGTTTGCCGATGTTGGCATTTCCTCCTTGCTCACGGTCGACCACAACCACAGCGTCGCTGACAACGATTCCCTCCATTTGCAGGTCTTTCACCGTGTCCAATACACTGGAACCAGAGGTGACGACATCTTCAACAATTAAACACGTGTCTCCGGCATTGTATTTTCCCTCAATGAGTTTCTTGGTTCCGTAGCTTTTGGCTTCTTTACGCCTTACTAACATGGGGATGTTTTCTCGCACTGAGACGATTGTGGCGATTGGAAGTGCTGTGTAGGGAACACCACAAACGTGTTTGCATTGAAGTTTGTTCTCACGGACATAGTCAGAGATCAGGTTGGAAACTTGTTCCTACGAAAGAGATTTACATTTGAAGTGTATATTTGATCCCCACTTAAATATTAGACATTTTGTTCTTTCTTACCATGACCTCAGGGAAGCTAACAATAACACGTAGATCGAAGTATACTGGTGAATTGATTCCAACTTTCATTTTAAAGTCACCAAACTTGAAGGCATTAATTTCGTATAGTTTTAGTGCCAAAGCACGCATTTCATTTTCTTTTTTGTCAAGCATTTCTTCTTGTTATTGTTGTTTATTTTTGTTGATGTTGAAGATTTATTAGCTGTTGTTAGAAGCAGAGAGCAAACACGATAATAGCACCACTACGATTCACGACCACACCAAACTGTTTGAAATTCGATGGAAAATCTAGAAATGTGCTCCCGCCGCCTACACAACCAGATAACGCAAAGGTGCACTCGCACGTGATGGAATGGGAACTGTCATTGAACTTGTCAGTGAAATGTCATTTTCTTGTGTGTTATCGATTTAACACAGAGTTTATATGGGTCTCTTTTCAGCTCTGTTGGAATTATTGCTTTAAGGCCTGTACAAACAGAGAGTGGTCCGGCGGTGCGGGCAAAAATTCTGTCCATAGCGTTATCTGCTTTTTAAGCGGGCCAGAAAAAAAAAATATACAGCTGTGAAAAGACTAATAGCCATTCCACACCATCCCACTGAGTATTGACACATGTCAAAAAATTGTGAAGAAAATCATGTATAAAGGCTTAACTACATTCAACTACTTTCAAGTGAAAAATTGCAAATTTAAAATTATATACGCTGGCTGAATACAAAGGTTGTATGTAAAAACATATGAGCCCTGTTTTTTAGTGCATTTTTATCTTCGCTTAGAAAAAAGTAGCATGTTAATTACAAGAGAATATGAAATAAAGAAGCCAATCCTTCGTACGTTTCACCCCCCAAAACCCATTTGTTTACATTGTTATATTTGTAATTTCATTTCGTGTCGAAGAAATAGATGTGAATTGCAACAACAACAAGACCTGTGCTGAATGATGTGCTGAATGACTAGTTGATTCTATGTGGGCGTTTTGCACTGCTTTTCACTAATACTTTGCAAATCTAATACATCAGCTGTTCGCTTCAAGCTTGTAGGCAAATCAAATTGACAGCTGAGGATTGACTTCTTTATTTCATATTCTCTGTTAATAACAACAACAAACTGGTACAATTCCGTATTGTTGTTGTATTTAACATGCTACTTTTTTCTAAGCGAAGATAAAAGTGCACTAAAAAACAGGGCTATTATTGCGAGAAAATCGTTCTCAAAGTTTCGAAAAAATGTTTTTGTATTTAACAGTTATACTACGTTTTCACCAAAAGATAATCTGGGATTTAAGTATAGTTTACAGTTCCGATGCAAAAAAATCAAAATTTTCAAAACGATTTTTTCTTATGAAGTGGAAGTGAGACAGAATGTTTTTTTTTTGTGTCAAAAATTAGAGAACTGAATCTTGCCACTGATGAATCCTTCAGCGCCATATAAAAATAGGTTAGTTTGATTTGTTCAACTATTTGTTCGAGGGAGATTTAACAAGATTAATTTTTAATCTTGTAGATTAACGAAAACAATTCGTATGGTAAATCTTGGAGATTTAAAGAAGATTTGAGGTAAATCTTATTAAATCTGGGGTTTAGTGTTCGGTGAAAACGTAGTATTACGTATCAGTTAAGTTTTGATGTTATCTGATAAAGAACCACCTATAAGTTATAAGCCATGAACCTATTAAGAAAATTGTTAGTTTAATGACTTTAAAGTGTTTAACAAGCATTTTAATATCATGAAATTGAATATTATTCGTAAAAAGGTTCTATGTTTAACATAGAACCTTATAGTACTGAAGAAATTATACGAAGTAAATAGTTTTTGTATGGACGTAGGACTTTTTGCTACTCAAAAGAGTATTCAATGCAAAAAGGTTCCATGCAGAGCAATTTGGTACAATTTAGTTCTATGTCACTTAAATTGCGTTGAATGTTTGTATTATGTCCAGCGGCTCCATTGGCAATATTTGAGGCAGTAAATTGCCTCACTCATTGCTATTGCCTTTATACTAACCCAGCGGCTCCATTAGCAATATTTGAGGCAGTAAATTGCCTCACTCATTGCTATTGCCTTTAATAATGCAAATGGAGACGCTTTGTCAATGACAATGGCAATATTGCCTAGAAGATGAGAGGCAATTATTGATTTCCATCTTCAAGGCAATAAATTGAGGAAAAATGGGGTTCCCCGTAATTGTGAATGGCTTCTTTATTGATTTTTTCAATTAAATCGTAGAATATGAGAACGCACATGACAAAATAAAGTGAATTAAAATTAAATTTTATTAAAAACAGGGGATTTGAACGGCATTTGCAGTCAAATATTTCTATACACACATTTTATAATTGAAATTGCCTGGCAATGAAAATGCCCACCCAAGCAATATATTGCCATTCCTATTCCAATTGCAATTGCCTAAAAAATTATGTATGTTGAACATAGAACCTAATAGCATTTAAAATTTCTGGAATTTCGATCTCTTTTTTAATTTTTCTTTTTGATCCTATCTGAAAGCCGCTAAAATTACGAAAATTTTGATATATAAAACTCATTTTTGGTAGTTTCTTTGACTACAACCTTTAAGTATTCAGCCAGCGATATGCTAGCGACGGCTCCCGGAAATTACGCCAGAGGAAATTACGCAAATTTTTTTTTTTTGAAGAAACGCCTGAAAAATTGTTTGCCTCAAAATTGATTTTTTTTTTGGAAAATAGGCCAGAAATGTGGGAAATTAGGCCAGACAGGTTTGGAAAAAGAGCAAAGCTAAATGGAAATTGAGTCTGAAAATGTATATATTCTGACCTAATTTCTAGAAAGCTAAATGGAAGTTGAGTCAGAAAATATATATATTCTGGCCTAATTTCCAAATTACGTTTTGGAAAAAAGACCAGAAAATGTTTTAAGGTGTACAAGATGCAGGTTTGCGCTTATCTGCCCCGCACGCGACAACCCCGCGCCAGCTCCAGGCACCGCGCTCCCTAGCCCACCCCATTCAAAGGCCCCCGCATCCACCACGCACGCATGCCCCCACACCCGCCACCCGCACATGCCCCAACGCACGCCCCGCGCCCGTCACGCGAGCTCACCACCTCATCACCACACCCGTCACGCGAGCTTGCCCCCGCGACAATTTCCCACTAGCGGCGGGCGCAGCGGCGATCGCGTCACCGCCCCCCCCCATATTTTCGCACCATAATAAATTGAAAGAACTCCTCCATAAAAAAGTGTTTGTCCACCCGTAAATTTCTGACTGCAGCTGACGCAGACCCGACGTCCTATTGAGCGCATATCTGAGTGTGCACTGAATTGCTTTGGGCTATGGGATGGCTGCTGCTTTTAAAATATTGATGTGTATTTAGAGTTACCCGTGTCTATTTGGTAACTTTGTTCAGCTTTTTTTTCTTGGGTTTCTGTTGAGGTGCTTTTGATTTTGGAGCTAAAACAAATTTTTAATGATGAGTGTTATCGTGGAGTGTTTTTCATCTTTTGCATTTCTTCTAATGTGTGGAAAAAACGTTAAAATGCAATTACAATATTTTAAGCTGTTTTCTTTGAAGGAGAACATTATTTGCATAGATTTTCGTATCGCGAGGTGAAATAAAGTATTTTTATGTAAATTGGTTTAAAAAGTGTATTTTTTAAGTTTTGTGCAATCTGTGTTTCTTACTTGTGTATTTGTGAAGAGGTGTGTTTTTTTTAGAGTTTTGTGCAATTTGTATATTTAAGTCGTGTATTTTGTGCTTTATGTAAGCAAAATTCATAAACATTTGCAAAATAAAACAGAAGCTGTGAAGCAAGTAGGTGATATTTTTTCTGTGGGTGAACGAACAGTTTACAAACTTCTTAAAAA
This sequence comes from Dasysyrphus tricinctus, assembly GCA_963921185.1. Classification (NCBI taxonomy): domain Eukaryota; kingdom Metazoa; phylum Arthropoda; class Insecta; order Diptera; family Syrphidae; genus Dasysyrphus; species Dasysyrphus tricinctus. The sequence continues at coordinate 248,031,524 of OY992530.1, forward strand.
AAAAACAGTACCAAACGCCAAAACTCACCACCAAAAAAAAAACAATTCCGGCCTCAAAAGTAAAGTAGATGATTTTGACAAGTTGCCATTTTTTTTTCAAATACCTGACGAACTTCCTACGCTAGATAAAGTACTACATGAGGTAGAACGCAATGAAAACATCACAAAAAAAAACGTCTATCTAAAAAATGGGTGGTAACCCTACATACTATTCTTTCATATTTGGGTTCATATAAAATAAACACTACGACAACCCTGTGAGAGCTTTAATGAAGCACAGATTTATGCAGACTACTGTAGGCAGAATGCGAGGCACACGCCCTATCTTGCCTACACTGCCTATTTTTGTTGGATGAAGTATAAATATAAACTTGCAGCGTGTCTGCTACGATTTATCGGCAGCACGGGCACGGGCATTTATAATTTTCCTGTGCATCTGCCACTGCTTGAAAGCAACTAAATGACAGTGCTTTAAATATTATCCAACAAAAAGAAGTTCTTGCATAACTGTTAATTTATTACAGCAACTCATACAAAATACAGTTTTCAGGCTCTTTTTCCAAATCAAAGAAGGAAAAAACGCCAGAGTTTTACAGTTTTCTGGCTCTTTTTCCAAATCAAAAAAGGAAATAACGCCAGAATTTTTTCTGGCATTTTTTCCAAGCTATTTTTCTGGCATTTTTTCCATTTCTGAAAATGGAAAAAAAGCCAGAAATTTTTTTGGAAGATAGACCTGAAATTTCTGAAAGGTTGTCGGAAAACTTTGGCTATTTTTCCTAGGAAAAAAGCCAGAAATTTGTGTGAAGATTTTTTTGGCGTTTTTTTTTTCAAAAAAAAAAAATTCTGGCGTAATTTCCTCTGGCGTAATTTCCGGGAGCCGCTAGAGACACCTTTCTGCGAAAAATGGTATGAAATTCGTGTTGAGTTGAATGCTTTCAAACACGAAAAAAGCTAGTTCAGCAACAATTATCGGTGCAAGATGTAGTTGTGTTTCACTTTTCTTCAAAAGTCAAAGTTAACGAACGCTCTAACTTTTACAAACATTTTTTTTCACTTTTGTACAAAAGTGAATTGAATTTAGTTAGGCCTTTGTATATAAAATCTATAGTACTATCATCAGCCAATTTTTTTTATTTTCATAAGCCTTCACCAGGCGGCGCTAATATGGAAATGTATTTGATATTTGAGAGTTGAAATAGAAGAAAGATGTAAAAGCAAAATGAAAAAGTCGTAAGAGAGGGTTATATTACATTGATTCTCGCAACAATAAGGGGAACAAGGGAGACAAATGAATCAGTTGCTTGTGCCATACTAACGACAAGAATAAATGAAAGCTTTCTATTACTCGATTGTGTTTGTATGTGAGCTTGAGGTATAAGTTATATGTTTATTTATAGATTTATACGTACATACATAATGTAGGTAGGCATGAAGATTATATTTTCGTTTATTATTTTAATTTTGTTTTTCAAATCTTGGGTATTTGACTTGAAATTTTTAATTGAATTGAAGGAATTATTTAAGGACATGTTGCGATATTTTAATTTTTTGTATTAACCTTATGTAGGTAGTAGAAGTTTTATCAGTTTTTCCAAATTTTATTATAACATTATGATAACAGTCTTACGATAACGATTCATGGAATTTAAACCATCATCGCGTAAAATAAAGAGTAGGTATATTAAGTTTTTGTTAGGAAAAAATGCATTAGGTAGTTTTAGTATGAATAGTTTTGTTTTGATCTATTGCTATTGAATAAAACTTTTTTTTTAACTATTGGGATGCAATTTTTATTTATGTATTTGTTAGTTTAAATTTCATGTAACTCCAGAAATAATTTGTGTTTAATCACTTATGACACTCACTATTAGTTAAAAGTAGACAAGAAAAAAAATCCTACGGGAGGGAGTTTTATTTCCCCCCGCTTGGACAGAAGGGGCAGTCTTATAAAAAAAAAAAATAGTTAGGTACCGAGGTACTTAGAATGGAAAAAGTATACATTACCTATTAACAAACAACCACTTACAGTATTGGTTTGTAGCTTTTTGGAAATCCAGAAGTCCATTCTCATGGTTTATTTTTAAATAAAGTTCTTTTCGTAAACAGCTTCGACAAAAATTGTTTTCAAACTTAAAATTGTGAAAAAAATTGTTTTTTAATATACATTATGTATGTTTTTCCATTTTAAGTATTTTTTTTATAAAATTGCCTCCTGTCCAAGCCGGTTAAATATACTTTTTTTCTTGTTTACTTTTAACCAAAGTACATGCCCTTGGCAGATTTTACGCGAATCACCTAGTATGCTGTATGTACAAAAAATATGCCATTATATTAACCCCTACAGCGACTAAAGGGATGATAATAAAAATCTGAAAAAATTAGGGAATATTTTTTTTTTTTCTTTTAGAATCGGTTTAGGCCCATACAACTTGATCTTTTTCTTACGACCACCCTATTGCACCTACATACCTGCATATCTTCCTAGCTACTAACATTTCAAGAGGCTTAGAATTTTTGAAATTGTGTGCATAAAAACTAGATGAAATACATAAGAGAACAATGTTCGAAAGCATGAAATTGATTTAAGAAAAACGAATGTCATCTATGTACATAAATACGAAAATATTAATTTTATACCAACAAAAAACTTGAAATCATTGGAGCTATTTATTAGAAAAATTTAAATACAAATTTGGTTTTCTGGTTTTGAAATTCAACACTTTTGTGAGACAAATATTCTAGAAAGATATAGGTACTATTACCATTTTATTATTTTTTTTGACCCTTCACCGTTAGTTCAAAAAAGTACTAAACAACGACTTTTTATGGTCTTTTCGTAAATCTTTTGTTTCCTTGCAAATATTGATTGCATGGCTTGCGTTGGTATGCATAAATTTAGACTTTTAAATCATCAATATTCCTGTAAATATTCAAATAGATTCATGGAACCGTTTTTCCACACCAAATTTTCAAAGTCTTACAAACCAGTTAAAGGAACAAATTGTGTTGCAGTGGCGGATCCAGGGGGGAGGTCATGGGGGTCATGACCCCCCCCAAAGCTCCAGATAAAAGAAGAAATACGAGCAATCTTTACTTGTTATTCAACACATTAAAAGACAGAGATAATTTTTTTGGGTAGTTCCATATATTTTAGTAAACTATAAACCATGACCTATTAATGATATGGTTAGCTTCTATTTTCTTTAGCAAATTCTAACTTCGTAATGACATGGTAAGGAAATAAATTTGTACAAAAATTACTGGTAGCCCTGGACGCGCACCTTCTTAGATAATATATATAGGGTGTCCACCAGTCATGGCTTTCATATGCGGTGATTATAGTCTAATGCTATGTTTCCACCTAAGGTTTATCTCAGATTAGATTTAATAAATCTTTTTGGTGTTTCCACCGCACAAAAAGATTTAAAAAAGATTAAATTTGACAGCACCTTCAAAAGTGCAAATGGCGTTCCAATTTTTCTTATGAAGTGCGAATGAGACAGAATGTTTGATTCGTGTGAAACAATGAAGAACTGAATGCGAGTCTCGAATGAATCGTTCAGCACCATTTAAGAAAAGGTTAATTCGATTTGTAAAACTATTTGTCCTAGGAAGATTTAACAAGATTAATTTCTAATCTTCAAGATTAACAAAATAAATTTGTATGGTAAATCTCCGAGATTTGAAGGAGATTTGAGGTAAATCTTATTAAATCTCAGATTAGCGTCAGGTGGAAATGTAGCATAAGAGCCAGTGGTCGGCAGGTTTACGGTATTTCTGTTTTCTTTACGATAAGTGGAGCCATTCCATTAGACTTCCTGAGTATGGAATGGGCATTCCACCGGGGTAACAAAAGTCAAAAAAATCGACCTCAAAACGTGATAGCAGTATGTCCACCCCTTTGATATGTTAGACTTTAAAGTTGTTTCTATTTAAAAATAGTAAAGGCAGCATTAGGGTATAGTCGTATAGTACATCTTGGAGTTATACCTTCAGGTCTTTTATATTTTAATAAAAAATAGTAAATAAAGCAGTACCTGGATTTTTAACGGAATTTTGAGATCGGCCATTCCAAAAATTTCGAAACCAAGCAACTCAATTTCAAATTAAGGAAAAAAATATATTTAAATATGCCAATATTTACAGTATATATTAGATTCAACGAAAAAATTGTAAATATAAAATTTTACTTGTTGTTATGAAATAGGCAAGTGATCAAAAAAGCTCATACTTTATCTTTCGTATCTGAACATTTTTCGGCATTTTTGCCGCTATCAGTTCTCTATAAATTGTGATGCAAATGGTGATGTGCAGTTAGGTTTTTATAAGTGTTTTCAATACACTACTAAAATTTGGAACTATTTTTCTGATAGGAGTGCTGTAAAAATAGTATTACGCCTCAAAATGACTGAACATTTCATGTCTTCTCCGTTACCGAAAAATGACAAAAGTTGGTATAAATGGTGAACTATATTAGGTAGTGTTTGTAAAATTATTCCGCATACAAAGCAAGACTTGAAAAAGGCTTATGGTTTATTTTTTATAGATTTTTAAATCATGTCTTACTGTCTATATCAGGGTAACGGAGAAGACAAAATTGCACTTTCTCATCCAAATTTCAACGACTCACAGGCACTTTTTTTTTAAAGTCTGAATTTCTTTGATCCCCTTGCTTAAAATGGATCAAGGTAACCAAAAGAAAAATATGTGTTTAATTTCATTGAAATCGGTTGACGTTTACACGTGCTAGCGAGCACTTGAAGTTTTTCATATAAAAAACATGGTGTTTTGACAGTCTTTTACTCAAAGGGCCCGTAAAAGTGTAAACGTTGATGGAAAAACTTTAAACTTGGCGCATATACTAAACACCATAAGGAGTATACAAGTATATTTTTTTTATTTTTGTAAACAACAGTTACTCCATTTAAAATAGCAACAAATGCACAAAAACAACGATTTTTTATTAAATTTTTTGATGGGGTTAATATTATGCAAAACTATTGAAAATATTTTTCTTTGATACTCCTAGCAGTAGTTAATTTATGTGCCAAGTTTAAAGATTTTTCATCAACGTTTACAATTTTGCTGATATTTTGAGTAAAAACTGTGAAAACCCCATGTGTTTTGAATGAAAAATTTCAAGTGCTCGCTAGCACGTGTTAACGTTAACCGATTTCAATGAAATTTTACACACATTTTTCAATTGCTTGAATAACTTTTATCATTGATGAGAACAATTTAAAAATACGAATTTCAATATAACTGAATAAAAAAGAAATCTTTAATCGTACGTGTCTTCTCCGTTACCATTAGCTGTCTTCTCCGTTACCATCTTTCATATTTTTTTCTGTTAGTAAAATTAAATTTGGCATAAAACGAAGGATGGTTTTTGATAAATGTTGGTTTTATGAAAGTGTGCAAAAAAAATCAACTTCATATCTTAATGGACGGCGCAGAATTTTAAGCTTCAAGGCAATGGTCGGAAATCTCTAAATCGTACGTGTCTTCTCCGTTACCGTCTATTTTTTTTTAATAAACTTACTAAATTTCATAATTTTTTGGTGAAACTTCTGTGTCGTGTACTTTGTGATGAATTCTTAAAAACCCCTGAGTTTCATAAAAAAATATTAATTTCTTAACAAGAAAAACCTTACTACAAGCGTCCGATTGTCTTCTCCGTTACTTTGGAATGGCCGAGATACAAAAAATTAAGGAAAAATCTCCATTCACGTTTCACTGTTTCTTTTTAAATAAAATAAATTGTATGACCATCGAATTGTTGGCATACGAATCAGTGCATGGGGAAAAAAGAAAGAAACCGACTGAAAAATAGCAAGCTTGTGTGTGTTAATAAAATTGCTAGTCGCTGTTGCTATTGATAAACAACGAAACCTGCGTTGGGATTGAGCAGAACATGTGGCTTCAGTGGCGTGGTGTGTTGTGTGTAGTGCATAGGCCTCTGAATTGCAAGGTTCATGGTTCGCTCCCAGATGACGGCAAAGAGTTATTTATAATTAATACGAGCATAAACAGACTAAGCACCACTATAAAGGAGTCCGATGATCGAGGTGGCTCTCGTGAAATAGCTATAACTCCAGCCTATATACTTGGTGGTAACACACGCAAGTTGTCATCCAAAATTATTCAAAACAAAATGTGTTTCCTGTTAATTTTATATTTGAAAAAAGATACTGGCAGACAAATGGTGAAGTTCCTAGGCTTTAAAAATCTCCATATAAGTTCTACTGTTTTTCAAAGTTTAAAAAAACACAATTTTCACTGAAGGAACATGTCTGTCTCCTTGTCTCTTTAATACTTAATTTAAGTTATGTGCTGATACTTCGTGCAGTACCCAGATTTGTAACGGAGTTTTAAAAAAATTTCCATACAAAAACCACTGTATTTCAAAGGAAAGACAGGAGACAGCTTATTGTGTACCTAAGCAATATGTCTGCCTCTCTTATATATAAATTTGTATACTCTTTTTCATTAGAAAACAAATCCGGCAGAAGCCTGGTGCAGTACCTGGATCTATAATGAAATATTGAAAAAAAAGGCTTTGAAAACTCCATAAAAGCTCCGATATATTTCAAAAACAAGCAAAAGTTTTAACAAAAGCCATGTGTATGTCTACCTCTCCGTTATGTGAATCCTTATACTCTATTTTGTTAAAACAAAACTATAGCAGACATCTGTTGCAGTACTTGGATTTATAACGGAATTTTGAAAAAGGGCTTTAAAAAACTCGATACAAACTCTCCTGTATTTCAAAAGCAAACATAAAAACACTTTTAACTAAATCAGTATGTCTGTCTCTTTTATATGTAAATCATTATACTCTGTTTTACTAGAAAAATTATAACAGACTCCTTGTACAGTACCTGGATAGTTAAATGGAATTTTGAAAAAAAAGGCTTTGAAAAAATTCCATAATTAATAAAATTAATAAAATTCCAATAATTATAGCACATACCTGGATTTATAACAGAATGTTGGAAAAACGCATTGAAAAACTCCATACAAATTTTGTTGTATTTAATAAAAAATTATGTGCAGATACTTGGTGCAGTACTCAAATTTGTTACGAAATTTAAAAAAAAAATCCATGTAAGAAAATCCCCAACTCTTTGTATTGACAACAGCTTTTTTCTGTTCGGCATGGATTTCACCACATATTTGCAATTAATTCTAGCTTTTTGTTTCAAATTGACACTTGTATTATTCCTTTTTTTAGTTACTGTCAACTTTTTTTTTAGATTGCCAATTTTGCTTCCAATCTTATATGTTCATCATACTCTCATAATTGTCTGAAAAGTATGAAATGGAGCTGAATCTTGTTGATAAATAAGTTTTCCAGCAGCAAGAAATTTGTGCACTATTACTCTTAGCACGAGTCCGATACAGTCTTAGGGCCTGGTCACGTAGTGAGCGGTAGAGCGGCAAAGATCTCTGATCATGCCCTCAAATGTTATGAAGTCATGATAAAATTTGACTTTTTCTAATCTACAGATATGTAGAAAATCTAGGGCTATAGGATTTCAAGAGATTTCAGTTCAATTAAGGTATGATGTTTCAGTCTCATGACCCCCCCCAAGCTGAATTCGTGGATCCGCGCCTGTTGTGTTGTTCCTAAACAATGCGTAGTCGTTATCAAAATGACAAGAAATTCATCTACCCGTTTTTGAAATATTGTTTTTTCAAAAAATAAATTTCCAAAAATGATTTTTTTTTTATTCAAAAAGTTTTTCCTCAAAGGTTGTATCGCAATTACCTACCTTTATTTTTAGAGCCAACAAAAATTTTAATTTCCCCTCTGGAGAGTTACAAGAAAAACTTAAGTTCAAAATTTGAAGCAAATCGCATCATTTGTTTAGGCTGTTGATCCAGATACAAACAGACAGACAGACAGACAGACAGACAGACAGACAGACAGACAGACAGACAGACAGACAGACAGGCAGACAGAATTGTGCCCCCCTTTTTTCGTGTTCTCTATCATCGTAATGTCATGTTTGATTGTTGTCTCAAAATTTTCGTTTGCACGAATCCAAAACTTACCCTATAGTATCTATATCGCAAGTTAAAAAGAGGCTGGGTTCGACCCACATTGGTAGTTTCCCAATGGTGCCCTCAAAAGCTAGAGGCCCATCAATGTAATTTTTTGTATTAGTTTTTATTTTTCTGGTGTTCAATATGCAATCAAGTGAATACCAAAGATTGGTTTGCTTTCGAGATATAAGAGACAAGAACATTGTTGAATAATATGTTTTTAGCTTTTTCTTTAAAAAAAAACTGTTTGTTGACCAGAAAAAAAGAACTCAAATCGTATGGGGAGCCTTGAAATAATTAATTCATGAAATATTAAAATTGGTATCGACGCAGAATTGCACCCCTTATGGCATATCCAAAGTCCCTCAAAATCCGAAATATTACCGAAAACCCTTTTAAAATAATGGGATGTCTGTGGAACTTTGAATAAATGTTTCATTAGTCAATAGAAGCAAGAGTCCAGAGTCCCTAAAAATATCTATAACCATCTAGTCTTCAGTATTCGATTAAAAACTAATAAAAGCAAAAAAATAGTTTAAAAAAAACTAGTATGTAGTCTCAAAATTTGGAATAAAGACACTATAAGCTTGTTTTTTGTCATTTTTTGTTCTGAAATTTTTAGTTTCAAATTAGTTTTCATGGAAATCACTTGATTTAAAATCAAGATGATAGAACAGACTTTTAGATTTAAACAAATGTATAATTCTTAATTGTAAGTATTACCATTATTTCTAAATATTTTTTTTTTCATCTTAAGTGTTTTTTTTTAGAAAATTGCACCTCCCGTCCAAATGGGGTGAGATAGACCCCCCTCTTTCATAGTAAAAAATGCTTGTAAATAACTGTTCTATACAAATCTGTCAATAAACTTTGTCGCCCGAGTTATCGTAATCTCCCCTTATAGGTATTGTTGAATTATCGATAGATGTTTCAAATTTCACTGATTGTTCAGGGCTGTTATTTTGCACTCCTTTTTCATTCCAACTGTGTCAAACTGGAAAAGTGCTGCAAAAGCAATGCTAAGAACATCCAAACGAAAACAGACCTAAAGCAACCAACCAGGGTTGCCAGCTCAAGAAGCACTTGTGTAGCCCAATTTCAGAATTGTTTTAGCCCAAATCGCTACCCAAAATCTATCCCAAAAACTAGCCCAATCTCATCTTAAAAATATTGGATTACTTATACATTCCACGTTTTTTTTTGTTTTTTGGAATAATTTCCAGGGACAAATCCTTAAAATCTGGACGAACTATAATATATCGTTGAACTTATGTAACGAACTTTCTTAAAAGTTATAGAAATAATATGAAATTGGGCTACTTTTTTCATATTCTTGTCGCAAATTAAGGAAAAAGATAGCCCAATTTATGATAAATAGCCCAATCTGACAACCCTGCAACCAACCACCCCAAACAAAAATTCGTTTTTTTACCCACCCCAGCACAAAAATATTCCGATCGTATGCTGAGCGGCAGCAGCAGCAGCCGAGCATGAGCAACAGCAGCCGTCAATGACAACCACCTACGTGCTTACCATATTCCAACAACAACCAACAAAAATAACAAAAAACGAAAGTAAACAAAACAACCCAAAAATATACACACTAAATGACAACGAAAATTACACCTAACAGCAGCAACCTTCCCCCACCAAAGCATTTTTACGACTGAAATCTGAAAAAAAAAAACAAAACACGAAAGAAAACACAAAAGTAAAATAAACAAATAAAAAGATTTAAAGTAACCATGGTTACAAATACAATCTTACAATATAACTTGTAAGCATATATTTTGTTGTTTGTTTCCAAATACAAATTTTTTCTTTCCCAACGATACAAAGAAAAACAATCATACTTTCATTTCAGCTCACATCAGAGCCAAATACGCATACGCACCCAACTCTCAACCTATTATTCATTGACAAAACCAATACCTTTGAAAAAAACAAAATTGTTTGATTTCTTGCCTCCCTCCAACTCTTATAAAAAAGTATACAGCTCTCTCATTATTTAATTATTACACTTTATTCTTCATTTGCCATATTCTTAAGTTTACAATTCAGCTCTACACACTTAGTTAGGCTCAGCACCAGTAATTTCATAAGCCGTCACTTGGTTCGTGCCAGTCGTTCGTCACCCATGATAGTACTATAGATTTTATATACAAAGGTTAGGCGGCCTTAAGTCTATGTGGTGCATTCTGATTAACACCAAATGACTTACTGTACTTTACTTACTGTTTCTAGAAAGATATCGTTTATTCACTAACGTCAAAGAAAAAAAGTCCATAAATATAAATTTAATAAAGAGTAAGTTTGGTAATTTTTAATTAACTCGAAAACTAAAGGGTGTTTTTCTTAGACGTGTTTTCAAGAAGAAATAAAACGCATATTATTTAATGTTATGGCCAAGAATTTAGCTTTATTATAAAGATAAGGGTTTGCATTATGTTTAAGAAATGATTTCGGGCAAGTGACCACCGTGGCTGGCTCGAATAAATTCCAGCCAAGAGGCCCAATTATCGACCACTTTTTGTTGATTGTTTCGTTGGCTGTATGGCAAGTAGCACCGTCTTGTTGGAACCAAAGGTCGTCAACATCAACATCCTCGAATTCAGACACGAAAGTCATAAATCATGGCTCTATAGCGTTCCCCATTGACTGTAACATTATGGCTAGCTTCATTTATCATCATTTTTCATCGCAGCGCGCGAACCGAACCATTATCTTTGGTAATAAATTTTCACGATTTGCAAACGTTGTTTAGGAGTAAGTCTATTCATTATGAAATGACAAACCAAACTGAGCATAAATCAAGTGACAGCTGTCAAAAAGACCAATTCCGAAAAAAGTATTGCCAGATTAAAAACTACACGTCTAAAAAAAACACTCTTTAGTAGACTAAAATACCATGTAGTTTTCAATATTTGATTAAAAATTAATAAGAGCAAAAAAATTAAAAAAAATTTGTACATAATAATGTATTCTCACAATTTAGAATAAAGACAATAGGCGTGTTTTATTATCATCGGGATCTGGATCTGGATTTACTTTTAACACGTGTTACAAAAACAATTTTCGAAAATTTCCAATTATTTTGCTTTTGTATTACGTGTAAAACTTAATCCAGACCCAGATCCCGATGATAATAAAATACGCCTAATATAAACTCGTTGTTATCATTTCATTTTTTCAATATTTTGTGATTGCAAGCTCTTTTGTTTCGTCCTCAAAAATCGAATCGGTTGATCAAACTACTGATGTCTTGTTGTTGACGTTTTGTATTTATGTCTATGTATGTAAATCTATCTTTTTTAACATCATATGTGGTCCATAACTCACACAATATTGATGTAACTGGGATGTAGCTCTACGTCCCAAGATAAAAAAGGAGTCATTTTTATTTGCTCTGCGTGCGATATCTATGTAACTATAGTATATGTGGTACTACCGTTATTTCTTAATATTTGTTTTCCATTTAAAGTGTTTTTGTTTAGAAACTCGTCCCTCCCGCCCAAATGGGACGAGATAGACCCTCCCTCCCATTGTAGAGAGTACTTTGTTAATAACTTTTCTACACAAATCTGTCATTAAATTTTGTCGCCTGAGTTATTGTACTCTCCCCACTTTCTTTGTTAAATATTACGACCAAAATAAAAAAATTAATTTTATTTAATTTATGAGGTATTTATTAAGGGAATAAGAGGGCTACACAATCAGGTTTTTACATCGTCACATAGGCATTCAGGTGGATATAGTAACGGCCCTGATAATTTTATAAGTAGTCAACCACTTTATAAAGAGACAGCGAGAATGATAGAACGAGTATCAGCTACGACGCGACGTATAATGAAGCAGAATTATGAAGAAGCAATTAATATAAATACCTAGTGTACTACTATTTATACATATGTACATTGTACATTGTACTTATGTATGTTTAATTATAATATTAAGCTCTAACAGTCAATGGCTGCACAATTATTAATAATTAAACCTGTTTATATATTTTCAAGCACGTATGTAGGTAGTTCACAAATCCTCTTAAAATTAAAAAAAAAATCCTGAATATTTTAAGAGTTATAAAGTCTGCTTAGTATAAAACTTTTATTTCTGGTGATAGGAAAGTGGTCTTTGAGAAATCTCAGAATTTTAAAATTGTCACTTACATTTAATTAAACCTCCATCTGGACTATTTTTATGACCCCAGCAGTTCGTTTTATTATCATCAAAAATTTCACACCGCCTTATAAATAATGCGTGATTTATAATCAAACCACTATTGGAATGCACGATATTACAAATAGCTTAAAACATGATTCTGGAACTGCAATCAGAAACTTGTTTGATTTTCATATAGGAGATCATCATAATATCAAAGAAAAAAGTTGACTTTGTGATTGACTATGCTCGTAGTAGCCTCGTTTTTGATTTAACATACATACATACCTATGTAATTAACATATACATTTCATTTTGATAAGCAAATTATACCTACACCTTTGATGTGCAAATAATTAAAAACATTTATGTACATATATTTATATTTGCAATCACTCTTGAATTTTAAAATACATTTCATAAGATTTGGATGTTTCTTTGACTTGATATTAGAAAAAAAAATTATTGATAAGTTAGGTTTGACGAAAATATTTATTTCTTTTGTTTAGCAAATTCAAGTCGATTAGAATTAATGCTATGCCTATGACTGTTCGTTTTTCATTTCTTTAATTGAAGAGCTTCAAAAGACAATTAACATACATATATGTACATTAGGGTGGTCGTTATAATGGTTATTTTTTAGTTTTAATATTTGGATGGGCCTAAATCAGCTCTAACTGAAGAAAAAAAAATTTAGAGCCGATTTGGGCCCATCCGGGATGACCTTTTTTTTAACGACCACCCTAATGTACATATACAAATAGTACAGTAAAATTAGAATTGTAAATGAAAAAAATTGCGGCAGGCTGAAGTTTTGCAGGTCGTTTCGGGGGTAGCGGGTAGGTATACAACTTAAATTTAAGTTTGCGACCTCCTAGCCCTTGCAGGGGCGATGCTACGCCCACTTTTCTTAAATCCTGGTTTCTGAAGAAACGGCTGCACCGATAAGGATAAAATTTTCAGAATTTGGTTATAGAAAAAATTAAAAAAGTAAACTCCGCCCAATGCCCGCCCACTTTTCTTCTTTCTTTGTTTCTCGGAAATGGCTCCAATGATTTGCATGAAATTTTAAGAGTTTATTCTTATGAACGAGAAAAAAATTAAAACAAAATTTCATTTAAGTTCGCCTACTACCACGTCCACTTTTTATTATCTTGATTTCTCAGAAACTGACTTGGATAAAATTTTGAGTTTGTTCATAAAAGCGATATAAAGATTTACGAAGCACTTTTGGTTTTGTAAAACCCACAGGTAGTCATGCTCCTCTTGCATGTATATTTATTAATTTCTTAAAACTGTTCTAGGGAGTAACGATTAAGTTTTCAAAAAAAAAAAACAAATCAGGCTTCAAAGTATTATGCATATCAGATTGATGAAAATCATTTATTTGAGTTCTTTCATAGCGTAAGGATTTGTTTTTAATTTCGCTGCTAAGTGGACAATCATTGTACATATTATATATTAAAAAAGCATTTATAGCATTGTATATAAATTCTATAGTATTCTCATGAAGAAAAAAAGCTCATGGCCATCTATGCGTCCAAATGTAATACTAATTTTTGTTAAGGGATCTCGGTAAGGCGATCACAGCGAACCTATCGACCAAATGTCTACCTACAAAATCGTGTTTCATGAGAATACTATAGATTGGATATACAATGCTTATAGTAAGATCCGCCCACTGGCACTCCGACTTTTCCTCAATATTGTCTCTATAAGACGGCTATTTTGGAGTGTATAAAATTTTTAAATCTTGTTTTTGCGAGTGAGACTTATGCTATGTTTCCACCAAAGGTTTATCTCAGATTAGATTTAATAAATCTTTTTGGTGTTTCCACCGCACAAAAAGATTTAAAAAAGAAAAGATTAAATTTGACAGCACCTTCAAAAATGCAAATGGCGTTCCAATTTTTCTTATGAAGTGCGAATGAGACAGAATGTTTGATTCGTGTGAAACAATGAAGAACTGAATGCGAGTCTTGAATGAATCGTTCAGCACCATGTAAAAATAGGTTAGCTCGATTTGTAAAACTATTTGTCCTTGGAAGATTTAACAAGATCAATTTCTAATCTTCAAGATTTACGAAATAAATTTGTATGGTAAATCTACGAGATTTAAAGGAGATATGTAGCATTAGTTCATCAGTGTTCATAGGGGCGGGGGGTGGGAAATCCAATTGTGTTGATTAAGCACATCACTCGTTCCCAAACCACCCTGGAGGTAGAGTTCACGGCGCAGTGGTGTCCTGTCCACTGTAGACCTAATCCACATAATATCTTATTAATATTTTTATTTTTTTTTTCGTTTTTGAGAAGGAATTGGTAGTTTATTCTCTTCTCAATCAGAGGCCCAGCGTCACGTTTTTAAATTGAAATTTCACCGCCAAAACAATCGTCGTTTTTGTTTAGTAGAGAAATCTGACGACAATTGTTGCAGGTTTCCATATTGCAATTCTTGCAAATTGGTTTACATTTGAGGCCAGCTTTTCGGTAGCCACAAGGTTGTCCACAATTTTTTGTACATTTACATATACAAAATAAAATAAATTGAATTGTAGAACGGCTGGGAATCGAACCCATTCCTTCAGCATGACAGTCCAACGCACTAACCATTATGCCACGAGGTACTACACTACATGTTATAAGTCTAACTGGCTGAACAGAATAGAGTGCTGCAACTGGAGCTGCAGCTGCAACTAGAATAGCTGTCAAAAAGTGTCGTACGTGATTTTTTTTACGCGCCCACAATGCAGCTGTGCAGCTTTCTGACATTTTAGTATCGAACATAAAAATGAAAACAAAAATAAAAATGAATAGTGATGAAAAAGAAGCCAAAATTGCCTTACGTCTTTATGAGTGATCGAAAAGAGTTTAAAAATCACTTTAACCCACATGTAAACACTTCGTTTTGCTCGCAATTTTGAAACGTCAAAAAAGCTGCAAGCAAAAGTTAAAAGTTGGCCAACTTGTCCAGCTGCGTCTGCAGCTCCGTCTGCAGCTGCGTCGTGTTCTGTTCGCATCATTGAATTTGTGTGTATTCAAAATTTTGACAGCTATTTCAGTTGCAGCTCCAGTTGCTGCTCCGTCTCCATTCTGTTCAGCCAGTAAGACGGGGATTTAAATGAAACAATTTTTTTCTTGTTCATAAGAATAAACTCTCAGAATTTCATACAAATCGTAGGAGGCGTTTCCGAGAAATAAGGAAATAAGAAAAGTGGCCGTGACAGTGGGCGGATTTTACTAAAACCAATTTGCCATTTTTGTTCTCATCCATAGGCAAACAATTCTTTAAATTTCATGGAAATCCTTGGAGCAACTTCTGAGAAATAAAGATATAAGGAAAGTGGGCCTGGCAGTGGCCGGATTTTACTTTAACAATTTTCTTAATTTTTTCTTTGATCACACATATGTATTAACAAATTATGAAAATTCCATTCGCATCGGTCCAGTCTTTTTTTTAATAAAAGTGGGCTTGGTACCACCCCTGTAAGGGATAGGAGGTCGCCAACTTAGATTTAAGTTGTATACCTACCCCCAAAATGACCTGCAAAATTTCAGCCTGCCGCTATTTTTTTTCCATTTGGTCAGTAGTTAAAATTCTCTATTTGCTAGACTAATAGGTTTAAGACAAGAGTACGCTCTGTTGATTTTAATATACAAGGTGTCCCTTAATTCGTGTATAAAATTTTAAGGCATGATTCTTGGGCATATTCTAAGAAACAAATTGTATAAGGGGAAAGTTGTATCTCTCCCCTTGAGGCAGGGGGCAATTTCTAAAACATATTTAAATGCAAACAAATATTAAAAATCAACGAAAGCACATACAATAACGTGCTATAGTTTTGAAAGCTAATATTCCATTCTTGTATTTGATTTTTAAATCAAGTTGAATAGCTTTTGAGAAATTAAATTTTAAATTCAAAAGTTTCGAAAAAATTGTGTTTTTTTTAAGTTGATATTTTTCGAAATTTTTCGTAATTAGGTGCTATTTTTGTATTCAATATTTTATGCTCTAATTTATTTTTAGTCAACTACCGAAAACCAAATGTAAAATTCTTTCCTAGTTTTTGAGAAATAAAAAAAGATTAGAGGTACTTTTGGTGCAGTGGATGTAGTGCTTGACTGCTAACTTAGAGGTGATTACTGAAAATAATAATAATTGACCTTTTATCACGATCTAGTGATCTTTCGGATAGTATACGCACTTTTTTGCAAAAATCCCACAAATGAAGTGCGTGACCTTGCATGGCCTTGAGAAACTTTAAGCCTTGATGATAATCAATTTTTAGGATTAGTTGACCTTTTTTGAACAATAACTGTCCAACTATATGGTATACTTTTTATGCGAATTACCCATTTCCTTGATCTAAGAAATTCTTTAACGTCCCTTGCGTGACTTCGATCCCTCAACAAAACATTTCTGTTTTCATTTATCTTGTGATATCCATTGCTTTTTCCCACATAGAGAAACGGAATTGTCTGTAATTGCCTCACAAAAAATTCAAGATTGATTAAAGCTTCAATTTTCAATACTTTAATGACATCAAAAATTGGCCTGCAAGGGAATATCAACTTTTTTTTTCCCAAATTTGAGTGCAGTTTGTAAAATTCCCATCAAACGACCCCCACGATTAAAATACACATGTTATTGACGGACCTGATATTCAAGTAAATTGATAGTTTAATATTGAAGCTCTAATTTGTTCCCCCTCATAAAAAAAAATAAATAAACAATTTATTGCAGAAGTTTCACTATGAGATATAAAATCAACTTTACTTCTAAAAGACAGACTTAGCTGACAAAGTTGAAAAGAAAGTTCATATCACCGCACAACATCAATAAAGTAACTTACCATCCTCATGACAAACAAAAAATAATGCACCCTTGCTAATTTGGTCTATTCGTGTATATACAACATAGATAAGTGGCTCAGCTTAATGCAATGGGGCATATCAAAAGCTAATACAGAAAACCTTACAATATGGACAAGACAAGTTTTGAGCTTTAACGACATTCTCCCAGCTCCCACCCAGTTATGGCAAAATAAATAAAATAAAAAAAAAAAAAAATAACATCAATTTACCACTCAAGTCTGACGGGCTGTCTTTTAGTTCAAAGATCTCGGTTAGATATCTTTACCATTTCATTTAAATCGGTATCTTGTCGGGTAAAGTAACAAAAACAAAAACCGTTTGATAGATTTTATTCAGTATTAAACTTGCAGTGGTGATATTAATTTTGTTCGATATGACAGTTGGTACATATCTTTTGATCTTTGGATTTTTGATTTGGTTGTATTTTATATGGACGCGTCGCCGATTTTATTTGTTTGCTCTGAAATATCCCGGACCTTTGGGCCTACCGTTTATCGGTATTCTACATAAATTGCTTCCACAAAAAGGTGCGCATTAGTGTAGATATCTAATAATTTGTTTTACCCTTTTTAAAATATACTTCTTATATGAACTTTTCCATTACGTTTGAGTAATAGAAAAGAAGAAGGAAAAAAAAACCTTGAAAGTGTGGGTTAAGTCACCAGAAATTACAATTAATAATAATTAAACCAATAGTGATAAATGAATTTGTTAAGTGTTATCAATTCTATTTTGAAATTTAACGCTTTAAAATGGTTATGGTAAATGGTGAATTTGTGTGTAAGTATTTTTGTAAATTTCATTTATGAAGTTGTTCCTGCGAGATGTTAGTTAACTACATACAAAATACATGAAGGTATACATCGTACACTGTTACTTAAGGATCCAACATTCATACTACTAGCCCAGTTGGAATGCACATTTTAAATTAAAAAAATTAAAAAGGGTTTTTCATATCCAATCGACAAGGGGGCCATAAGCAGTCGAAAATTTACTTTTCTGGGTTCTAGCTCAATTGAACCCATTTTCAATAAATGTATTGAAGTGCATGTGCCCCTAAAGCTGGATTTACACCTTCGTTCTTCATTCGGTGAACGTTGTTCCACAAACAGCGAACAATGAGCAAAGTTCATCCAACATTCAAAACGGCTTTGAATTTCTTCGTTGTTCGTGTTCGTTTTTATCATTTACACCTTCGTTGTTCCGTGTACGGGCAAAAACAAACAACGTACACACAACGTACAACTAAGGTGTAAATCCAGCTTAACACAATTATAGTCTGAAAGCCGCTGTTTTCAACCCCTAGTCCCTACCACAGGCGCCAAAATCTTTTAAATCCAAAATTAATACCTATTTTGTCAAAATTTTGATTTGTAATATTATTAAAGGAGTTATTTTTGGAGCTAAAAAACATACAATTTAAAGAACCTTAAGTTCAAAATTTGAAGAAAATCGCTTCAGTGGTCTTAGCTGTAGGTTGGGATACGGACAGGCAGACAGATAGACGGAACTGTGGGATCAACTTTTTTTCGTGTTCTCTATCATCGTCATGTCATGTTTGATTGTTATTTCGATTTTTTTTCACGATTACAAAACTTGCCCTATAGCTATAGTACCTAATCGCAAGTAAAAACAAAATTTCTCTTATAGACCAGGAAAAATAGCATAAATCGTATGGGGAACCTTGAAAAAATTAATTCATGAAATATTAAAATTGGAATCGACGCAGAATTGCAACTCCTATAACATATCCAAAGTCCCCAAAATCCCCGCATTTTTTGTGTAGATGCATTTGAATAGGTGCAGACGGGGAGAATTTGGAGTTCTATCAAACTAAAATATTTGTTTGGGTAAATCATAATCATATGATACATGTTTTAAGGGTATTTTTTAACGTTGAATCTAATGAAACCAAATTCAAAATGATACAGACACCCAAAAAAAAGTTATAGTCATTTTTATGTAATGAAAACGAATTTAATGAGTGCATGAGTTTTTCCGTGGGTATTATGGTAAACATTCTACATTTGCCCCTTCCCCTTAAAAAAACACCCTCTCACCATGGATATTTTAAGGGATTCTTTTGATTCTTAGTTCGTATGACACATGGAACATTTATTCCAAGTTTTAGTTTACGTTTATTTTCAAAGGGTTTTCGGTTATATTTTAGCTGTTGTACCTGAAAAAAGTCATCATTATATATAAAAGGACTATAACTTTTTTTTTGGATGGCTGTATCATTTTGAATTTGGTTTCATTAGATTCAACGTTAAAAATTACTCTTAAAACATGTATCATATGATTATGATTTACCCAAACAAATATTTTAGTTTGATAGAACTCAAAATTCTCCCCGTCTGCAACTATTCAAATGCATCTACACAAAAAGCCAATGCGGAGATTTTGGATATGTTATGGAGGTTGCAATTCTACGTCGATTCCAATTTTAATATTTCATGAATTATTTTTTTCTACCTCGGAACTCAATTTTTCTGGTCTATTAGTAATGGCTAATTTTGGTTGGAAAATCATTTTTAAATGACACACTTGCTCCCAAAGAACTATTTTTTTGTTTTTCAATTTTGAAAACGTGATTTTGATTATATTTCTTATATAAAAGCCGATTAAAATAAATACTTATTTCAAAACTTTTTTCTGGAAACCAAATATTTAAAAAAATACTCTGTAGGAAGATATTTTTGATGCGTGGTACTTAACAGTTTTTTGAAGTTCTTTAGAATATTATAGAAAAATATTTTATGTTTATGCAAAAAATAACATAATATATACAAATGCTAAAAAGCCCTTTTATGACAATCTCATTTTTCTCGGAATCGGCTCCTTGATTTTGATAAAAATCTCTGTGTGTATACTAGAGGGTGATCATAATAAAGGTCATTGTTTAATTTAAATTGGTGCAAGCCCCTAATTTCTTCCAAATAAATAAAAAAAAAAATACCTGTTAAATTTTGTAAATTTTAAATTTTACTATAAATGTAGTCGCTTAAAAGATTTAAAAAGTGGCACTAGGGCAGTTTATTTCCTAGCTTATAGACAAAGGACAAAGGTAACTTTTTTCAACTTTCAAATATGGGTCTAAAATTGAGAAAATATTCGGTTTCAATTTAAATGAGTTTTGTTCCGAATCTTAGATGCAGTTATAAGCGACTACATTTGTATCAAAATTTAAATTTTTCCATAAATTATTACCAAAGATATAAAAATTCAAAGGGGGAGGGTAAAATAATGAACTAAAATTTTACAGAAATTGTTTTTTTTTTTTATTTATTTGGAAGAAATTAGGGGGATCACCAACTTAAATTAAACAAGGACCTTTTAAAGGACCACCCTCATGTACTTACATGCATACATCTTTTTTTTATATTTAAAATCAAGAATTTCATTGTTATTAAGGTGCCGTCACACCAGGCAAGTTTTACTTGCCGCAAGTACTTGCAGCAAGTAAAATGATTGCTGCAAGTAAAACTTGCCTGGTGTGACGACCCGAAAAGTACTTGCAGCAAGTAATTGCTGCAAGTGATTTACTTGCAAGCAAGTACTTGCGCAAGCAATGCTTGCACGGTGTGACTAGTTCCTGCAAGCGCTTGCAAGTAAGTAAAACACTTAAAATAACTTGCCGCAAGTACTTGCCACTTGCAGGATTTGCGCAAGCAAGTTTTTACTTGCTTGCAAGCGAACGTATGTTTTTCGATCAAAATTACAGAAAAAATCTCCTCCCTCTGCCCAGAAGTCTCTCATCAGTGTTGTAAAGTACTGATTTTCAGCACGGCTTTCAAAAGAGGGTCATACCAAAATGATTAATCATCGATCAACATAGAACAGGGTACCGCATTGTTTTTGAATACATGTTTTTTGATAATAATAATATGAACGACTGGATCGTATGTAATTGCTCTTATAGTTCAACTTGCTTGGAACTTCAGATCTTTTAAGAATATTTGAGTAATTAAAGAAAAATGCAAGGAAGCATGAAGCTCTTTCTATAAATTGTAAAAACAACTCGCCAGATTTTGATAAAAATGGGTAGAGCAATTAATGAGAAAGTCGAAATAAAAAAAAACGTATGAGGAAGGTAACGCCAATAACAGCTTTTAGTAAATTTTTTATCAGAAAGTTTAACTCACTTACAATCAAATCACTTGCTGCAATCAATCGCATGTTATTTTTACTAATAATAATCTACAAGAATTAATTGCCTCGAATTCAACAAATCTTCATGTTCAACAACCATTTCCTCGTAAAAATTCTTCTTCAAAATCAAGATTATCGATTTGGATCTATTTCTGAAGAAACAGTAAACCAAACTGAACTGAAAATGGCAAAATCACACCCGTTAACACGTGCAAGTACTTTCAGAAACTAATTTCGGCAAGTAATTTCAGCAATTAATTTCAGCAAGTACTTGCTTGCTCGGTGTGACGACCTGAAAAGTACTTGCAGCAAGTTTGTTTTGCAAGCAAGTAAAAAGTCGTTTCAGCAAGCAATTTACTTGCCTGGTGTGACTGCTCTCTGCAAGTACTTGCACGAATATTTCAAAATCGAAATTTTTGAAACAATTGCTGCAAGTACTTTACTTGCACGGTGTGACGGCACCTTTAGTTTTCTTTCAAAATGTTGTTTCTATTAACATTCTTATCAAAGTTTTAAAATAATCTTCTGGTGCATGGAATACAAAATACCAGACCAGCCCGACAGTCGAAAGTTTCTGCCAGACGGGCCTAAAATTTTAAAAGTTGGTAGAAAAAATCAAAAAATGATGTTTCCTACAGTACCAACTTATAAAACTTTATGCCGGTCTGGCAGAAACTTTCGACCGTCCGTCTGGTCTGGTATTTTTTATTCATGCACAAGAAGATGTCGGCATATATGTAAAAATCAGCTTTGTGCGGGTAGGTTTGCAATTTTGACAGTTTTTTGAAAAAAAAATCAAGAGAGGATATTTCTTATATACCAATTTTTAAAAACTTAGGTTCGTCTGGCAGGAGCTTTCGAGATGGCATTAGCGAAAAAAATTTGAAAAAAATATGTAGAAGCCCTGGGTCTACAGTAAAGAACCATATCATAATTTGCTGACTTGATTTAATACATATGTGTTAGGATTATACGCAGTTAACGTGTTATATTTAACACATTATTCTCTGGCTAATCAATGACATTTCTTAATACCAAATTTAAAAACTCGTCTGGCAAGCTATTTTCGTCCACCAAACTCGTCTGGCATCTTTTTTTCATGTACAAAATGATATAAGTTATTATAAATTCAAAAATCAACATTCTAAATGTAGATATGTTACATTTGGAAGTTACTTTAATTTTTGAAAAAAAAAATTGGTGGCAACCCTAGAATTGCGGAAATATTACCTGATCTTGATTTTTTGACTAATATGTTTACGAATAAAGCATACACTAAGTTATAGCGTTGCAACTAACAAATTTCTCAAGTTATCCAATATCTTTTATTAATCTATAAGAGCCTTAGGCTCGTCTGGCAAGCACTTTCAACCGCCAAACCCGTCTGGCATAATTTTGTTCATGCATTAGAATGTATAAACTAAATTATAAATAAGTTTCAGCCTTGTGCGAGTAGGTTAATTTTGACCCTTTTTTTGCATTCAGATGGCAACCTTTCGACCGCGGCAACCCTACCAGACCGTGGTTTTCATACTTAACTAGTCCGAAATCAAGCATACACAAAGCTGCAGCCTTGTGTCTAGTAGGTTAGTCAAAGTGGCTTTAAGCTCTCCTGCTATAAGCGAGCATCCAAGAGTTGATGATATTGAGGAACATGGTCAAACCTTCGCAAACCATAAACATAATTTCCTGTAGTAACTCGTGGCATAATGGTTAGTGCGTTGGACTGTCATGTCGAAGGTGTGGGTTCGATTCCCCGCCGTGCCATCTAAAAACAGAAATGTTTTGTCCGAGGTACTGCCTCTTGCGAGGAACTGAAGGAGTACTTCTCATCTAGCCATTCGGACTCGGCAAAATCTGTAGGTCCCCTTCATTCCCTGGTTCTCCATGAGCTGTTGCACCACCCAATTTATTTATTTTATAAACATAATTTCCTAACCATGTCATTTAACTGAAAGCTTAAATAACTGCTCAACTGAAACTGAAATAATAGTCTAAATTGGGCTTTACCTCCCCAGACATGAGATTTGTTTCTAATATTCACTGCGAAAAATTCGTTAAATTAATACATCATACTTTTGACGTAAAACTTATTCAAGTTAGTAATTAAATATTTCATAGCTATTTAACGAACTTTTGTTTTTTTGTGCATACCTTTTCATAAAGATGAAACTTTAGTTTGGGATTTTCGGGTATTGCTTTCCCTACCAGGTCAAATATCGATTCTTGAATACCCTAACACCCCAATCTGCCTTTTACCGGCCTGATTGCGAACAACTTTTAGCTAAAGGCTTTTTTATTTAAAAACAAAATCGTTTAATATTTTTTCATTCTGGAGAGCTTAAAATTAAACTTAATTGCACAAAATTAAAAGTAAATAAGTACATATATTATGTATGTATGTAGATATAAATAAATGCAAAACAAAACATTAAATTTATCTGAATACCTTAACATAAATAAATAATTGTTTTTTTTTGTGCTTCTTTCTACAGATTTAAATATTTTTTTTTTATTAACAATGCAAATACAAACATTTCTCCAGAGTATTTTATTGTTCATTACATATTTAATTAGCTTTTGCGTTCGAATACTTGTTTGGGACTTGCATTTGTTTGTGTTTTTTGTTTCAGCAGGTTCATCTGGTCAAGGTTAATATTATTTTGACTTGACTACTTATAAATACATTTTTAGTTCCATTTCAAATAAAAATTACTTCATTAACAGTAGGATCAAGGCCGTAGCTAGCATAAGGCGTCCAGAGAGGGGTGGTCAAAAAATGATTTGTGTGCTGAAGTTTTAAGAATAGAAAAACAAATTATTTATTATATGAGTACCTAATACCTAAAGATATTTATTTTGTGTTTTTAAGCCTCTTAGGCCCATTTGCTGATATGAAACTTAAATATATAAGTTAAAATATAAACGCTTGTTTGACAGTTTACGCAGAGGAAAAAGGAGAACTTAAGCGTTTAAGTAGAACATAAATATTTGTTTCGTATCAGTCGAAACTTTAATGTTTACATACGAGCACATTATAGCAGGGGCATTACTGCACGATATGAAGGCATACCTTTTATTTTGACTTGACGGGTTTTATTATTATTTTAACAGTATGAAAAAGTAGTGGAGAGTGCTAGGAAGCCACTTTGGCCCTAGGCTCAATGAAAGGAAAATCCCCATGCACACCTCCAAGTGGTAGAAAGTGGGTAACGCTAACGTGCAGGAGGACCGTATAGATGCCGGGATAAGCAGACAACCCAGCTATTCTGGTCAGGGCACAAACTTTTCCTCGGGATTGTTAAAAGCCCCCTAACGGTGGATGAACTGCAGATGGCGGTCAACGGCATGATAGTCTGGTGGCGGAGGAGCCTTTTTTTTTAAAGGCCAATCGCAGCAGCAAGTAGTAGTCGGAGAGCTACCAGCCACTTTGACTAACCTACTAGACACAAGGCTACAACCAGAGAATATGAAATTTGTTTATCTATGCTACAACTTTGTGTATGCTTGATTTGGGACTAGTTAAGTATGAAAACCACGGTCTGGCAGGGTTGCCGTGGTCGAAAGGTTGCCATCCGATTTTTTCAAAATGCAAAAAAAGGGTCAAAATTAACCTATACTTGCACAAGGCTGAAACTTATTTATAATTTAGTTTATACATTCTTATGCATAAAAATAATTATGCCAGACGGGTTTGGCGATCGAAAGTGCTTGCCAGACGAGCCTAAAGCTCTTAAAAATGAATAAAAGATATTGGATAACTTGAGAAATTTGTTAGGTACAAGGCTAAAACTTAGTGTGTTCTTTGTTCGTGAACAGATTAGTCAAAAAATAAAGATATGAGAATTTTCCGCAACTCTAGGGTTGCCACCTATATTTTCAAAATGTAAAATAACTTCCAAATGCAACATATCTACTTTTAGAATGCTGATTTTGGAAATAATAATAATTTATGTCTTTTTGTACATGAAAAAAAAAGATGCCAGACCAGTTTTGGTGGACGAAAATAGCTTGCCAGACGTGTTTTTAAAGTTGGTATTAAAAAATGTCATTGATTAGTCAGATGTAGGTATTAAATATAACACGTTAACTGCGTATAGTCCTAATACATATTAAATCAAGTCAAAAATTATGATATGGTTATTTTAATGTAGACGCAGTACTGAAACACCAACCTACCTAAAGTTTTCGCACATGTGTAAGCTTATGCCATCTTGTATATAAAAACAAATAAAATGCACGACTGGGTCGCACGTACTTGCTCTTATGTTCAAGACACTGAGAGTTTAAGAAAATTGTATATAGAAACATGGAAATTATGAGAGAAAAATGTAGAGAAGCATGAAATACGACATTTAAATTAGCTAAAACAACTCTTTTGACAGTTTGAGGTGAAAAAAAAGTATGCCATCTTAATTCATGATGGAATATGATTGTATGGGAAAAAAAATTTTAAAATCGTTGGAGCGGTTTTTTTTTTTAATTAATTGTTTATATGTATATAAAATTCTTAAAACATTTTTAAGAACAAATTTTGGTATGCAGATTTAAACTATATATTTATGTGTATATAAAAACAAAATTTGAAAAAAAATTGTCAACCCGTTTTTGAGATATCGAATTTTCAAAAAGAAAGTTTGAAACTTTTTTTAAAAATCCAAAAACTTTTTTTTTGAAAATTTTGATATGCAATATTATTTAATCTTATCTGAAATTTGTATATAAAAAAATGATTTAAATCCGTTCAGCTGATAACGAGAAAACTCAAAATAAAAAAATACGTTCTATGACAGGTGCTACTAATAGTTGCTAAGTGTAAAATTTTATAATTTTTAATGGTAGATCGTACTAATTTTAGTATATGAAAAAAGTTTAATCAAAATCGTAGGAGTCGTTTTCAAGCAAACAAATATTTTCCTTTGCGGTTTTTTCACTTTTGTATGGAAGGTACCGTTATTTTTTCATAAATGTAAAAATTTTTCCAAAAATATTTTAGAGAGTACTAAAAAAGTCTTAAATATCGAGTTTCAAAAAAATCTATGATGCCGTTTTCGAAATATTTGATTTTCCAAAAAAAATTTTGAAATATTTTTTAAAAATCCAAAAAATATTTTTTCAAAAATATTGGTACACAAAACTATTAACATTTTTTGGAAGCTTCTGTATAAAAAAAATAATTGAAATCGGTTGTACTGTTTTGAAGAAAATCAAAAATTAAAAAAATGGTTCCTTGGTAGGTACCATTAATAACCATTTTTGAAAAATGGTTTTCCACCCAAAGAAAGCCTTTACTAAAATAAATGTATTGGATTTTTTTTAAGAAAAGTTGTCGAGCCGTTTTTGAGAAAAATACGATAATGTAAATTTGCCAAAAAAAAATGTATGGCAGGTACCGTTATTTTTGGTTCTAAAAAAAAATTAAAAAAACGTGTCGGCAGAATCACCAAAAACCAAAAACAGACATACAGACAGAATTGTGCCACCCATTTTTTTGGTGTTCTCTATCATCGTAATATCATGTTTGATTGTTATCTCAAAATTTTTTTTTTGCACGAATCCAAAACTTGCCTTATAGTACCTATAATCGCAAGTAAAAATTGAGAGACGGTCGAAAACTTCTGTCAGACAAGCCAAAGATTTAAAAAATTGGTATTATAAGAAATATCTTTTCTTGAATTTTTCTTAAATTTAAAAAAACTGTCAAAATTGCAAACCTACCCGCACAAAGCTGATTTTTACATATATATTTCAAAGGCATTTGATAGAGTTTGGCATCAAGCTCTCTTATCGAAAATGCGTGCATTTGGTATCGATGAATCTCTTCTTCTTTGGATTAGAAATTATCTTTCGGACCGTTCAATACAAGTCGTCTTGGATGGTTACAAGTCTAATATTCATAAAATAAATGCTGGTGTGCCCCAGGGCTCCGTTTTGTCTCCGACTCTCTTTCTCATTTTCATTAATGACCTCTTGTCTGAAACTTCTAATCCATTAAATTGTTTTGCTGACGATAGCACCCTCAGCTTTTCATATTCGTTTTTAGATTCACATCCCTGTCCCTCGGATGTGGAACTTCAACGGCACCGTATGATAAGCTCGTTAAATTCTGATCTTGACAGCATTGTGCAGTGGGGAATCAAAAACCGTGTAGAATTTAATGCTTCAAAAACCCAATGCTGTCTGCTGTCGCTGAAGCAGAACCCTCCCCCAATGCCGCTATCAATGAGCGGTACTTGCATCGAGGAAACTGAACAGCTCTCAGTTCTGGGTATGTGCATCACAGATCACTTTCTGTGGAACGATCACATATTCAACGTCGCCAAAAATGCTGCAAAGTGCTTAGGTTTTCTTCGAAGATGTAAGAAATTCTTTTCCCCTTCTGATCTGGCTGTAATCTATAGAGCCTTCATCCGACCCAAACTTGAGTATAACTCCCGCATTTGGGCAGGTGCTCCTACAACTCACTTGAATCTCTTGGATAGAATACAAAGTAGAGCCTTGAAAACGATAGGTGATACATCTATTACTCAAACAATTACAACTCTGAAACATCGCCGCGATGCTTCATGTCTCTCATTATTTTATCGCTATTTTTACAAGCAATGTTCTAGTGAAATAGCCAGTTGCATTCCTCCCCTTAAACAATTCAACCGTAATACTCGCGCTTTTAGGAATGCTCATCAGTTTACCCTTGAGCCCAACTTCGGACGTACTGTCAAGTACAGAGATTCTTTTTTTAGCCGTACAACACGAATGTGGAATGCTTTACCAGGCTCTGTTTTTCCCTTCCATTTTGATATTCAGAACTTCAAAACTAATGTGCATCGGTATCTGCTCATGAATCCTTCCCTATTTTCCTGATCGCTCGCACTGTGTCTCATCATCTTAAGGGTAGTCAAAATCCCTTTAGTGCGCGCATAGTATAAAAAAAAATATATGTTAGCTGATATCTTCTTTAATATGAAAAAAAAAATATCAGACCGGACGGACGGTCGAAAGTTCCTGCCAGACGTGCCTCAAGTTTCAAAAGTTGGTATTGTAAGAAATAGTAAAAATGAAATTTCTTATAATACCAACTTTTGAAATTTGAAGCCCGTCTGGCAGGAACTTTCGACCGTCCGTCCGGTCTGATATATTTTTTGTAATGTATAAACTAAATTATAAATAAGTTTCAGCCTTGTGCGAGTAGGTTAATTTTTACCCTTTTTTTGCATTTTGAAAAAATCAGATGGCAACCATTCGACCGCGGCAACCCTGCCAGACCGTGGTTTTCATACTTAACTAGTCCCAAATCAAGCATACACAAAGTTGTAGCCTTGTGTCTAGTAGGTAAGTCAAAGTGGCTGGTAGCTCTTAGACTATAGCGTCTGTAACCCATATTGGACGGCTACAAAAGGCGTCTGTTTTCCCATGGTAGGCAGCCTCGAGAAGTTATGTGCTTGACCATACAAAAGGTGGGTGTGCCTGTCAAATCTGAGCTTATGTTATGTATGTTTGTATCGTATCTCGGAAAACACCATGGTGGAAGGATACATGCGTATACATGAAATATGACAACAACTGGAAATGAGTGCTAACCATTTTATGGAGAATCCTTCTGCAGCTTTGGCTGCTGTAAACCACACATCGGCCAGCGTCATTCAAGACGCCATACTAATAAATGAACCGTCGACAAATAGAAGAAGTCTTTGAAGAAACGCAAATATTACTTTTGGCTACCGCATACGTAGGAAAATCGGAGCGTTCAATCCTTGTACAGCGATGGTAGATACGAGCAGGTTGAGATCAGTATTCTGGGCATAAGCGAAACTAAGTGGAGAGGAGGAGCTGAATACAGATCTGACACTGGATAAACGAGAATGCTGTATTCCGGGGAAGATGTAAGAGAGGATGGCCAAAGACTGCATGGTTTCGGGATTATGTTGAACGAAGAAGCGAGTACCGCATTGCACATAAGATGGTCTATCGCTGTGTGAGACGTGACAAAGAGGGTGAGGTTAGATGGACTCGCAGATAATGCAGAAAACGCTGCAAGAAGAGGAGATATCCGGGAATTGTACCAAATAGCCAAAGATGTTATTGGGAGAAAAGGAACACCAATCATCTTGTAATGGATATGGATGGCACTCTTTTGGTATCAATTTAGGATCAGCTACGCAGATGGAAGACCAGTTTTGTACTCTGCTAAATGAGGATTTAGTTGAGCAGAGTGCCGAAGTGCCCCAGCTTAACGAGATGCGTAGGTTCTATAGGGGTATTGACATTGAGGAGGCAGCTGGACTAGACGGAATACCAACTGAATTCCTGAAAGCCGATCCCGCGTAACAGCGGCTAGTATTTTACATCTGTTGATGCAAAGCATTTGGGAAAACGAAAGCTATCCCAGGGACTGGAAGGATGGTGTGATTTTTAAGTTGCCAAAGAAAGGTGACATAAAGAATTGCAACAATTGGCGTGGAATCACCGTTTTGTCCGTTTTCCCAAAACTAATGGCAACCATCATTCTCGAGTGAATAAAGGATAGAATCGAGTCTTCAACACTCAAGAGGCATCAAGCTGGCTTCCACAGTGGTCGATCGTGTGTCGACCATATCACCACACTGCGTATCGTCCTCGAAAATTTCAATCACAGCTTTACCTCATGTTCGTGGATTTTGAGAAGGCCTTTGATCGAGTTAATCGAGAATGTATATGGAGATCGTTGCTTGGTAGAGGAATTCCACCAAAAATAGTTGCCATTATTAAAGAGTCCTACAACAACGCAAGGTCTTTTGTTTTGCACAATGGGCAGCTATCCGACTCCTTCGTAGTGCAACAGGGTATGAGACAAGGGGATGTTCTATCGCCAATTCTCTTCCTGCTGGCGATGGACGACGTATTGACGGCCAGTGTTGGTACAGCTGAGCGACAGGGCATTAAATAGACACCATTCGAAAGGCTCAGTCATTTAGACTATGCCGTTGACATTGTCCACAGTACACATATTAACGGTAATATATTGCGCATGTTGTCAAAAATCGGTTGTCAGATACTGAACAAAAAAAAATTAATTCATAGAGACCTTGTCAAATTGACAATGGGTACATTCAATGCCTCAATTTCAGCACTGAATCTTCAGATTTCTGAATTGTGGCCATTTCATTTCATTTGAGAATCGTCATAAAAGGCCACAATTTTTCACATTTTTGACATACCATGCTGCGAATATTGGTTGAATCGTTCAACTAACGGGTTTTTTTAGTAACATCTTCGACCTTTAATAAAAAAAACAAGGTCATCAGTGGGTACACGGATGTATTCTACGCACGATAGATAATATTTGTCATGGTGATTTGCACCTTCAGTTTTTTATTTAGTTCGCGCTAAATGTTGATTTCCGACCACTGTGCGACGCTCTAAAGACAAGACCATAAATGCAAAAGGAAGAGAGTTCGTTGAAATCGCAATGATAATGGCCTTCTCATTTTAAACGGAAGAACAACAGGTGGTGAAGAAGGAAATCTTACATTTATTGACAGCATGGGAGCAACGGTTAATGATCTATGTATGTGCAGTATCTCAGGAATTGCTAAGCTATGTCCAAAGTTTTGAGGTAGAGGAAGTTATTTGGTTAGATCATATGCCAATAAAACTAACAATTACACTGGTCAACACAAATTTTGTGCCTGGGTTCTGCATATGATTTTCTTATTCCTTACATATTACCATAGACTAACTAATAATAAAGACAGGCCGCTTCATATAAAGAAAAAGGACCCGATTTGAGATTGCCTCCACTTAGATTGCCTCCACCTCTCATACATGTTTTGTACTTGGCGAGAAAAGCTTTTGCTGTATATGAAGCTTTCAAGTTGCATCGAACTGAAACTCATTTCACCACTATCGCAAGTGTACCTGTTTTTGTTGTTGGTTTTGGGTATTTTGTCTGTTTTTTTTTTTTTTGCAATTAATGAAGGTTGTGTGGTGGTAGTTTTTTGTCTTCATAGTTTGCTCTAACTTAAATTTTGCTTGTGTGTGTGTACACTTCTTCAGGTATATTTATTTCATTCTTGTCGATCTTGGCAAGAATTTTCGTTTTTGAAGGAAAAATTTGTTCTTTAGAGGATTTATCTGTTTTCACGTTTGGGGGTGGATGTGGAGACTATATGAGTGTTCTGAAGCAATGGTAGACTTGGTGGCGGTTGTTTGTGTTTGCAATTTTTTGCTCTCATTTATCCTTTTTTGCGCGCTTGCTTGTGTACTCTTGCATACATTCATATAATCTCGATCATTTAATAATAACATTAGAATTTTCGTTTTTGGTGGTTTCGAGGACTTCTATACAGCATAAAAATAATATGTAGGTAGGTGGTATGAAGGAATATTTTGTTTATTTTATATCTTATTTATTTATTTATTCAGTACCGAAATAAAAAAATGTTAAGAAATACAGGTGAATAACATACCTTATTTGTTTAATTGCAAAAATAAACCTACCTAGTCGAGGAGTATGTTCGCAGATTATGTGTATAACATTCCTTTAAATCGAGTAAGCTAATTGCAAAGTTAAAATGCTATTTTTTGCATATTTAAAGCATAGATAAAGATTCATTATTTCTATACATTCATGTTTTTTCTATTAATTTTCTAGGCAAATGCGCCTGAAAATAGCGATATTTTCACTCTTAACGAATTTGCACCTCATAGTAATTAATCATGTTCACTTGAATCATTATAATTTTCTAAAAATATAATCCTTGTTATATCATCATTCATTTCATACCTCAAAAAGAATTAGGTACTGAAGTTATGAACCATTTCCGGAGAGCTTATCCGTGATATTTCAAATCCTGTATTTGTACCTAGTTTGCGAAATTTTGGGTTCATTAATGTTCAAAAATCGATATAAAATCTTGTGGGTAACCTAGGAATATGTCTGATACACCAAAATAACTTGTTATTAATCAAAACTACATATTATAAAATACAATTTTTTAAAATCATATTTAAAATGAGAACATTATTGTAAATAGAGTGAAAGCTTGCTTTTAAACCTTTCGAAACCTCTTAAGTCTCAACTATTCAAACTAAATGCAAATGTAATTTTAGCACACTTTGGAAAATTAAGATTTTTTAACATTTCTTCAGATACTTAATTTCTGAAAAATGAAGCAGTATTTCTCCACTTATATGTATCCAATTTAATGCAGCTGGATCGACATTTCTTTGAATTTTTTGGCTTACCCTCGAAAAAGATCAAAATACGGAATTAAAAATATAAAAAAATTAAAACCACTTAGCAATCTTGAAATTAATGAGAAAAATACTGCCGACAAAAAATTAAAACTACAAACAAAAATGTAAATCCAGAAAAAGACAACAATTATTTATCTTTAATAGTTAAATTGTAATCAACAAAAACATTGAAAAACATAAAAATGAACTTGGATAGCAAATTGAGAACAAAACTTCGAATCATTTTTCAATTTTTTTACTGAATTTCTATCTACATGCCAACTTTTATCAGCAAAGATCTGTTAGAGAAGTGCACTAACAATTTGCCTGAATTATTTAAATAAATAATTTTCATGAAATAAAAAAAAAGGTTCTCTGCTTTCAAAATTTTAATGGAAAAAGTAAATCATTCAGCTTAGAATTAAATCACACTGCTCTTTTGATATACCTATCATAAGAAATAATTTCACTATAACCATAAGCTAAAATACAAAAATTAGTCTAAATCAGTTTAGCCGATAATGGGAAAATTCAAAATAAAAAAACATAAAATATAAAATATAAAATATTAACAAACAGCTTAATTGATCCTCCTTAAGGCAAACTATGTGTATGGGTTATATAGTTCAACCACGCCCCCCCACCAGATGGTTTCATAGTTTTATTCATGAAGAATAAAAAACTTTTTGTTGCTGTCCATTGCTCACAAGCTTAACTATTAAAATTAAATTTAATATTACCATTTGTTTTGCTTCATAAAAGTTCAATAAAACGCTTTGTGTATTTTTATTTTTCTTGCCTTTATCGAGGTCTAATAGCCTCATCTTCAGGGTCAAACGGATATATTAATAGATTTATGTATAATGTATATCCGTGGCGGTAAGTCGAGATACCTGTTGTTAAATTAATAATTTGGAAAAAAAAATACTAATATTTTCCTAATACATCTGAAAATACATTATGAACACTTTTTTTCCACATTAGTAACGTTTTGTGCATGATATTCAACATAAACCTTGAACTTATAAACTTTCTAAGAGTTTGAGTTACCTGGTTCTTCACGACCGCCACGAATATATTGAACTTTTTCAGGAAGTTCTAAGAAAAGTTTTCATATTTATATAAAACATTGCTGTACATTATTGCTCACAAGTATCGATAAAATTCGGGATTTGGAAAATCATACACAAGCTCTCCAAAAATGGCTTATAACTTCAGTAATTCTATTTTTTCTAACAAATGAGGTATCAACTAAAAGATAATATAAAAAGTTTATATTTTTATAAAAAAAAGTAATATTTGGAATGAATATGAAATTATTGTAAAAGGTGCAACTTGGTAAAGAGAGAAGATACCACTTCTTCGAGTACATGCATAGATAATGGATTCTTAAATATATTTACATGCATTCAAAAACTGCCATTATTAATCCTACCTGTGAATTATATATAGATGACGGATATAAGAAAGTCAAAAAATGCAAATTATTCCTTTCTTATATCCGTGTTTTCTTATATGAAAGATTGTTTATAAGAAAGAAACCTTCTCTTATCAGATAAATGCATTATAAGAAAGAAAATTTCCTTTAAATATAACTATATAATTTGAAATAAATTTCCAAAGCATTGACTGCAAAATTTTATGTATCTTGTACTGGCATTAATTCACAATTATCGCTCAAACATACCAAAAACAAACATTAAACTATGAATTTCTTTCAAAACCATATTATCACGGGGTGGTTCCTTAAAGACGTTTAATTTTCTATGCAGTAAGAGAAATTTTGTACCAGAATAAGTTTCTTATATCAGTGTTTTTCTTATAAACAGTTTTCTTATATTAGGTTAATTTTACACGTAACTTTATGGGAATGTGCAAGGTGTTTTAAAATGTCTGTCTTATAAGCGAATTTTTCTTATATGAGATTTTCTTATATCCGTCATCAACTGTAGTTCATATTATGACGACACCCACCAAATGATTTTGGTTCTCCAAAATTCTATTTTGCAAAACCAAACTAAAATTTTAACATACATTTACGAGTATGTTTATGTGCATTGCTCACAAGCTCCCAAATAAATTTCAATTAATTAATCACTTACAAGCAAATTTGTATTTTGATCATTTTCAAGATTAAGCAAAAAAAAAATCAAAAAAATGTCGATCCCGCTGCATTAAATTCTATATAAGTCGAGAAATGCTGCTTCGATTTTCAAAAACTAGGTATCTGTAGAAAGTTGAAAAAATCTTAAATTTTCAAAGCATGCTAAAATTATATTTGCATTTAATTTGAGTAGTTGAGAGGTTTCGAAAGGCTTAAAAGCAAATTTTCACTCCATTTACAATAATTTTCTCATTTTAAATATGATTTTAAAAATTTGTATTTTATAATATGTAGTTTTGATTAATAACAGGTTATTTTGGTTTATCAGACATATTCCTAGGTTACCCACAAGATTTTATATCGATTTTTGAACATTAATGAACCCAAAATTTCGCAAACTAGGTACAAATACAGGATTTGAAATATCACGGATAAGCTCTCCGGAAATGGTTCATAACTTCAGTACCTAATTCTTTTTGAGGTATGAAATGAATGATGATATAACAAGGATTATATTTTTAGAAAATTATAATGATTCAAGTGAACATGATTAATTACTATGAGGTGCAAATTCGTTAAGAGTGAAAATATCGCTATTTTCGGGCGCATTTGCCTAGAAAATTAATAGAAAAAACATGAATGTATAGAAATAATGAATCTTTATCTATGCTTTAAATATGCAAAAAATAGCATTTTAACTTTGCAATTAGCTTACTCGATTTAAAGGAATGTTATACACATAATCTGCGAACATACTCCTCGACTAGGTAGGTTTATTTTTGCAATTAAACAAATAAGGTATGTTATTCACCTGTATTTCTTAACATTTTTTTATTTCGGTACTGAATAAATAAATAAATAAGATATAAAATAAACAAAATATTCCTTCATACCACCTACCTACATATTATTTTTATGCTGTATAGAAGTCCTCGAAACCACCAAAAACGAAAATTCTAATGTTATTATTAAAAGATCGAGATTATATGAATGTATGCAAGAGTACACAAGCAAGCGCGCAAAAAAGGATAAATGAGAGCAAAAAATTGCAAACACAAACAACCGCCACCAAGTCTACCATTGCTTCAGAACACTCATATAGTCTCCACATCCACCCCCAAACGTGAAAACAGATAAATCCTCTAAAGAACAAATTTTTCCTTCAAAAACGAAAATTCTTGCCAAGATCGACAAGAATGAAATAAATATACCTGAAGAAGTGTACACACACACAAGCAAAATTTAAGTTAGAGCAAACTATGAAGACAAAAAACTACCACCACACAACCTTCATTAATTGCAAAAAAAAAAAAAACAGACAAAATACCCAAAACCAACAACAAAAACAGGTACACTTGCGATAGTGGTGAAATGAGTTTCAGTTCGATGCAACTTGAAAGCTTCATATACAGCAAAAGCTTTTCTCGCCAAGTACAAAACATGTATGAGAGGTGGAGGCAATCTAAGTGGAGGCAATCTCAAATCGGGTCCTTTTTCTTTATATGAAGCGGCCTGTCTTTATTATTAGTTAGTCTATGATATTACTTATTAAATAAAAAATTGTCTTGTTTGAAAAAGTTTGCTTTTGTAGTCAGGAGCACATTATTTGAAAATTCATGAAAATGTGCTATGTTAGAATCAATTAATATAGATATTCTAACATAAAAGACTAGGATACACCAAAACGCTACAGCGTGTAGGCTGGTTCTAAACAAAAAAAAGAAACATGAGAAGGGGTGTCTATGTTCCTCTGTTTAGGCAGGAGGGGTAATTTTCTTTAAAAAATATTGAAAAACAACGGCAGCACTAAAAATATCACGGTATATATTTTTTTAAAGCTAATACACCATTCATTAATTTAATTTTTAAATTAAGTCATTTCCATGAATAGTTTTTTTTAAATTAATTTTCAAACTCAGAATTTTGAACACAAAAAATCAATAATATTATTTTTTGTTTAAATTAAAATTTTCTTAATTTTACGTGAAAAGTTATTCTTCTGTTTTCAATATTCAATGCATTCACCAATCTTAAGTGAAAGTTTAAAAACTATATGGTTTTATGTATTTTAATTTTTGACAAAATTGAAAGAAACAAAAACTCCTTTTTTCTTCATTTTTTTGTTTAGTGTTTGGTACCAAACATTAAAACGGTAATTTTTATAAACCTATAGAATAATTTCCCATCATTGTTTCATTTTATTGACCTTGGTAATGACGATTACTCTCGAAGTCCATAAAGTCCTAGTTAAAATGTTTTCCTTTTTCTTCTGAGTATGCTCGCAATGAAGTTTTTAAATTTTTTTCTAAATGACCGTGCAGAATATTCAATCTTAGAGACATCCTGCATGTATTTTGAGTTTCTTAACATATTTTCAAAAATGATAATAGTGTGAATTTTGATAAAATACCCACATATATAGCAAAATGCAATAGCATCACTTCGACACATTCTTAATAACATTTTAACGTCCTTAAATATTGAAATAAAAATGTGTGTAGTTTGTGACACAAATATACCTTAGACATACCAAATGGGCGTAACAATTCCCCTCCTCTCTCCTCTTTTAAAGAATATATTAAAGCAAACATTTATTATATCTATGAAAACTATGGTAACGGTATTTTGACTACCAACTCTACAAAAGCAAACTTTGGGGGGGTTGTGGGTATTTTTCCATTATTTTGGAGCATGACGAATAAAAAAATCATGAAATGAACCCAGGCACAAAAATAATTTTGTATTTTGTTGAGCTGTGTTATCAATTTAAGTACGGTCGACAGTGAGTCACACAAAAGTAGGATTCTGCCAAAGCTTAAATGGAAAGAGACAAAAAAGATGGAATATCAAGCAAATATGAATAACAATCTTTTCAATTTACAAGCAGTAAAAGTTTCAATCGAACTGGATGATCTTACAGATATCATCAAGCAATTAGCAGTTGGATAAAATTACAACTCCAAACCTTTTTAAGCAAAAAATAAATGGTACAACTATGTATGATTGTGAATCGGCGAGAAAAAAAACCTTTAAACTTTTAAACATTTACCGAAAAACTCAAAGAGAGTAAGCTAAACTGATCTATTTAAAAGCGCAACGCAATTTCAAGGCAGTTTGTAAAAGAAGCAAAACCGTTTACTACCAACAAATTGATATCCAGCTGAATATGGTTAAAGACAGCAAAGATTGGTGGAATATAGCTAAAGAGATTAGAAATAAAGAACATCACATCTATTTCCAGATATCTGCTTCAGAATTCCATATATATTTCCACAATCTGCTTAATCCTAGCCAAAATTTAAATCATATCTTTTACGCACCTAACCTAATTGAAAATCGAGATTTGGACAAACCAATATCTGCAAACGAAATAAAAACTATGCTTTCAAATGTTAAATTGAATAAAGCCCCCTGGCGAAGATAGGATTCCTTATGAATTCCTAATAAATGCCACAGATGAATTTTTAAACCAATTAGCACGTACCTACATACATTCAATCACATGAACAACGAATGTACGATAGAAGAATCTTTTAACAAATCAATAATATTCCCAATTTTTAGGAAAGGAGACATAACCCAGCCAAACAATTACCGTGGTATCTCATTCATGAATTTATATTATCGCGAAAACAATGATGGGAACTCTCAACGAGAGACTTTATACTTGGGTGGAGAACAACAACATCTTAACAGCCTTCCAAGCTGGAATTAGGAAGAAATATTCTACTGTGGACAATATTTACAACTTGGCGTCTATAGTGCATACTAAGCTTGAGGAGAAAAAGAAAGTTTATGCATTTTTTGTGGATCTGAAGGCTGCATTCGATAAAATATATCGAAGCTTGTTGATCTGTAAACTACACTCAATTGGAATATCAACTAAATTTATTCGGTTAATTCGACCATTTATGCCAACACAGTTTCTGCGGTATGGCCAGGTAAAGAGATGTCTGAATATTTTGAGACCCTTTACGGTGTCAAACAAGGATGCCTTCTATCACCACTTCTTTTTGCACTCTATGTAAACGATTCGCATGATTTTCTGAAAGGAGGTCTCTAAATAGACAACTTAAACATAAGGTTGCTACTATATGCTGATGATATGGTTATCCTGGCAGAGGACATCGGTGTTATGCAAAATGCAACAAATGATAAGTCAGCTCGAAGAATACTGTGAAAAAAGAAGTTTGGAGGTGAATAGAGATGATGGTGTTTCAAAATGGAGGTAGGTTATCTAACCAGGAAAATTGGAAATTCAAAGGAGCACAGATACGAATAACTGCAAGCTATAAATATCTGGGAGTCCTTTTAACGCTTAAGATGACCTTCAGGCAACATCTGGAAATTAGGATCAATGCTGCGAAAAATAGCATAAACGCCACTTGGCAATGTTTCTTAGCAAGAAAACATATAAAGCTGAAATCGAAGTGGAAACTATTTCAGGCAGTCTGTAGATCTATACAAACATATGGTGCACAAGTTTGGGCTTCGGATTTTTTGATGAGGTAGATAAGCTTCAGCGCTATTTCATAAAGAAAATTTTAAAACTGCCAGCAGGTACGCCAAACTAGGCTTTAAATCTAGAAACCGGTGCTGATGATGGTCATTTCTACACGCTAGAGCTACACCTGAGATATGTCCAAAAAACTATCTTTGACTATAGTGAAGAAAGGTTAGCATATCAACTATCTAAAATTCTTCTACAAAGAAAACAATTCTGGGTGAAAGAGCTTAATGAGATTGGCTCCAGGCATGGTTATCATTGGGATGAAAGAGCTTGTTCAAAAGAAGAATGAACCTTTAAACGCCTAAACCACTTGAACTGTCTTAGATATGAAGGTCATCAAAGCTGCATAAATAGAGCAAATGAGAGCAGCACACGCATCTATAGATTCCTGGACTATTCAAAAATATTTCAATTGCGATTTTGATGTTTGTAAAGTGACGTTGATTTTCAAGGCAACATGTGATCTTATTGACCTAAATGGAAGCAGATTCACCCGCTGAGTCATCGATGTGCAATCTTTGCAATTTGAGGGAAGACGAAGATATCCAACACTTTTTAGATAGATGCCCCGTACTAAGAGAGTTCAGAGCTACTTATTTCGGAAAAACTAGTTTAACTGAAGACGAAATTATAGGAAGTTTGAATGGTGAAAACATGGCCGATTGGAAAAACTAATAAAATTCATAACAGTAGCTATTTCGTACAGAAAGCATATCATCGAGGAATTCAATTAGTACTTTTATTTATATACATCTATGTGCAAAATATTGGTCACTTTGTATCTTCTATTTTGATTTTTAAAAATATATCTTTGTATTAAAAAACTATTAAGCTTACATTGGAATATAAAATTGCTTTAAGATACAAAATACATATATAAATTTCTAACGTTACTAATTAAAACTACCCGACAGACGACCCTTAAGGTCATTGTCGTCTCGTAGGTTTGAATTTTTGACATAAAATTAAAACAAGCTGAAAGAAAATGTATCAAATGTATCTAAGTTGAAAATAAAAACAAATTACAATACAATACAATATGCTTGTGAAACCTGAAAAGTCACGTCTACCATTCCGAGGAAATTGCAGGCAGGAGAAAAATAAAAATTCAGATTTTCCATTCAGGGAGCGTGGCACCCACCCACTTTCTCAGAATTGCTATTATTATGGAGCATTTTTAGTTGTGGTAGAATTGTTAAACTTTGTAGAGTGATAGGGCCTGGTTTTCACCTGGCAAAATACAATCTTTGCAAAAAAAAGAGCCAAGCAATGCACAAGAAACCTTTGCTTTAAAAGTCAGCCAAAAAAGTAATGAGATCTCAAATAAATGCCAAGTTTTAAGTTCACGAAGTTTAATATCAAAAAATATCTTTAGTAGAGTAATATCGAAAAAATTTCAAATTATGACAAACATTTGGTATTAAATGATTACTGATTAAAATTTGGTGAATTTAGCTGGCAAGTTTTCTCTTAATAACTTACTTAGTCACAAATTTAAAATGTATGAAAACTTGAACAGTGAACCCACCAAACTTTAATCAGCAATCATTAAATTCCAAATTTCTATCATGATTTGGAATTGTTTCGATATTGCTCTACTTAAGATATTTGATATTAAACTTCATGAACTTAAAACGTGGCATTTATTTGAGATCTCATTACTTTTTTGGCTGACTTTTAAAGCAAAGGTTTCTTGTACATATGTATAAGAACTTGGCTCTTTTTTAACATTTATGTTTTTGTTGTGATGATAGTTACAGAATTGATGCTTAATTTTCTTATAAACAAATGAGTATTTTTCTTATAGGAAATTAAATTATAATTATTAAAATATTTTATTCATAACCAAATAACTTCAAACACCTGCTTATATTTTTATTTTTCTTAGATGTCCTCTATAGATTGCCAAAAATTGCAACTAACTACAAATCAAAATCCGCTTTCACATGGATTGGATCGGTTCCGTACTTCTACACTTTCGATCCAAATATTATCGAAAAAATCCTTTCATCTCGAAATTGTACTGACAAGACAAGTGCTTTTGAAGTTTTAGATAAAGAAATCGGCCAAGGACTTCTTTCTAGTAAAAGTATGTATAAGACTAACTTCTTTATAAAGGATTTTAGATTAGAGGTATATAGAACTTTGAAATGGAATAAAACAAAGATGATTTTATTAAATTGTCATGAAATTTACTTTATTCGAAAGATAATCTTCTGATATTATAATTTAAATATGATTTCTGGCATATGCATACGTCTGGCGTGGTAGTCTAATTTGGAGGTCTAATTTTCGATGACTTTTTCCAACATTTGTGGCCGTATATCGGCAATAACGCGGCGAATGTTGTCCTCCAAGTTGTCAATCGTTTCGGGCTTATCGGCGTAGACTAGCGACTTCACATATCCTCACAGAAAATAGTCAAGTGGCGTTAAATCGATCTTAGAGGCCAATTCAAGGGTCCGTAACGTGAAACTATGCTGTTACCAAGCGTTTTTTCAATAAATCAATTGAGGCACGAGCTGTGTGACATATTGCGCCATCTTGTTGAAACCAAAGCTCCTGCACATCATGGTTGTTCAATTGATGAACAAAAAAGTCACGTGTGTGAAGTTGGCATAACATTTTTGAGCTAGACCAATGGGACCATGGCAGGAATTTGCAGTTTTTTTGCATTTTGTATGCATTTCTATTCCTGATTTTGCAGTTCACCAAATAGTGGGTGTAATCGACTGTACTGCTAACTTCACTGTGAAGTTAGCAGTGCCTATGCTTTTCTCAGCAACCGTGCTAGCTAGGAATCTGAAATAAGGCTTTGAATTTGCAGTTTAATTTGCAGTTCCAGAAAAGGAAAAAACCAAATTTCTAAATCCTTACATACAAAAAAATTCATACTGTACTGCTAACTTCACTGTGAAGTTAGCATAAAAGCCCTTTTCTCAGCAACGGTGATACTTAGAAATTTGCAGTTAGGCTCCAAATTTGCAGTTTAATTTGCAGTTCAAGAAAAATTAATGTCCAAATTTTTAAGTCCAAATTTGAAAAAAAAATCGAATAAATTAATTTTTCACTGTTAACATCATTGTGAAGTTAGCAGTACATACCCTTTTCTCAGCAACTGAGCCACCTAGAAAATTGCAGTTTAGGTCCAAATTTGCAGTTTTTCATGCACTTAAAGAAAAAACTAAGTTCAAATTTGTACGTCCAAATTTGACAAAAAAATCGAAAATTTTACTTTGCACTGTTAACAACAGTGTGAAGTTAGCAGTACATACCCTTTTCTCAGCAACTGTGTTAGGTAGAAAAGTGCAGTTAGGGTCCAAATTTGCAGTTTTTCATTTTTTTCACGAAAAAATGCAGTTCAAATTTTGAAGTCAAAATTTGGCATTAAAATCGAAAAATTCACTTTGCACTTTTAACGTCAGTGTGAAGTTAGCAGTACATACCCTTTTCTCAAGAACTGAGCCAGCTACAAAATTGCAGTTAAGGTCCAAATTTGCAGTTTTTTATGCACTTCAAGAAAAAACTAAGTTCAAATTTTTAAGTCCAAATTTGACAAAAAATCGATTAAATTCATTTTTCACTATTAACATCACTGTGAAGTTACCAGTACATATCCTTTTCTAAGGAACTGAGCCAGCTAGAAAATTGCAGTTTAAGTCCAAATTTGCAGTTTTTCATGCACTTCAAGAAAAAACTAAGTTCAAATTTAAAAGTCCAAATTTGACAAAAAATGGATTAAATTCATTTTTCACTGTTAACATCACTGTGAAGTTAGCAGTACATATCCTTTTCTAAGGAACTGAGCCAGCTATAAAATTGCAGTTGGTGTTCAAATTTGCAGTTTTCCATTTACTTCAAGAAAAAACTAAGTTCAAATTTAAGTCCAAATTCGACAAAAAATTCGAAAACTTCACTTTGCAGTGTTAACGTCAGTGTGAAGTTAGCAGTACATACCCTTTTCTC
Source organism: Dasysyrphus tricinctus (assembly GCA_963921185.1). NCBI lineage: Eukaryota > Metazoa > Arthropoda > Insecta > Diptera > Syrphidae > Dasysyrphus > Dasysyrphus tricinctus. The sequence continues at coordinate 248,074,552 of OY992530.1, forward strand.
AGGAACTGAGCCAGCTAGAAAATTGCAGTTAAGGTCCAAATTTGCAGTTTCTTATGCACTTCAAGAAAAGTTTAAGTTCAAATTTTTAAGTTCAAATTTTTTAGTCCAAATTTGACAAAAAATCGATTAAATTCATTCATCACTGTTAACATCACTGTGAAGTTAGCAGTACATATCCTTTTCTCAAGAACTGAGCCAGCTAGAAAATTGCAGTTTAGGTCCAAATTTGCAGTTTTTCATGCACTTTAAGAAAAAACTAATTTCAAATTTTTACGTCCAAATTTGACAAAAAAATCGAAAAATTCACTTTGCATTGTTAACGTCAGTGTGAAGTTAGCAGTACATATCCTTTTCTCAGGAACTGAGCCAGCAAGAAAATTGCAGTAAAGGTCCAAATTTGCAGTTTTTCATGAACCTCAAGAAAAAACTAAGTTCAAATTTTTAAGTCCAAATTTGACAAAAAATCGATTAAATAAATTTTTCACTGTTAACATCACTGTGAAGTTAGCAGTACATAACTAACTTCACACTGATGTTAACAGTGAAAAGTGAATTTAATCGATTTTTTGTCAAATTTGGACTTTAAAATTTGAACTTAGTTTTTTCTTGAAGTGCATGAAAAACTGCAAATTTGGACCTTAACAGCAAATTTCTAGCTGGCTCAGTTCCTGAGAAAACGGTATGTACTGCTAACTTCACAGTGATGTTAACAGTGAAAAATTAATTTAATCCATTTTTTGTCAAATTTGGACTTAAAAATTTGAACTTAGTTTTTTCTTGAAGTTCATGAAAAACTGCAAATTTGGACCTTTACTGCAATTTTCTAGCTGGCTCAGTTCCTGAGAAAAGGATATGTACTGCTAACTTCACACTGACGTTAACAATGCAAAGTGAATTTTTCGATTTTTTTTGTCAAATTTGGACGTAAGAATTTGAAATCAGTTTTTTCCTGAAGTGCATGAAAAACTGCAATTTTGAACCTTAACTGCAATTTTCTAGCTGGCTCAGTTCCTTAGAAAAGGATATGTACTGCTAACTTCACAGTGATGTTAACAGTGAAAAATGAATTTAATCGATTTTTTTGTCAAATTTGCACTTCCAAATTTGAACTTAGTTTTTTCTTGAAGTGCATGAAAAACTGCAAATTTGGACTTTAACTGCAATTTCGTAGCTGGCTCAGTTCTTGAGAAAATTGAATTTTTCGATTTTAATGCCAAATTTTGACTTCAAAATTTGAACTGCATTTTTTCGTGAAGAAAATGAAAAACTGCAAATTTGGACCTAAACTGCACTTTTCTACCTAGCACAGTTGCTGAGAAAAGGGTATGTACTGCTAACTTCTCACTGTTGTTAACAGTGCAAAGTAAAATTTTCGATTTTTTTGTCAAATTTGGACGCACAAATTTAAACTTAGTTTTTTCTTGAAGTGCATGAAAAACTGCAAATTTGGACCCTAACTGCAATTTTCTAGGTGGCTCAGTTGCTGAGAAAAGGGTATGTACTGCTAACTTCACAGTGATGTTAACAGTGAAAAATGAATTTATTCGATTTTTTTTTTCAAATTTGGACTTAAAAATTTGGACATTAATTTTTCTTGAACTGCAAATTAAACTGCAAAGGAGAATGGGCATTTTTGGGCGTTAGCGGCCATTAATGAAATTAGTGTCAAATGAAAGGTATGTTACTCAGGAACAACTTTCACTATGGACGTTACATTGCATTTCATTTAGAAAAGAAGATATTTCAATGTTAATATAATGCAATTGCATTGATGCTTTATTCTAACTTCATAACGTCTACTGACACTGTAGTAGTGTGTTTAACGGGGTTTCAGAATATCCCAAGGACGCATTACGGGTCTAAACAGACCCAGTACGTATTTCAACAACTTTGTAATTTTTTTAAACATATTATTTTACTCTGGATTTTTTAATATTGTGAGAATTGTAATATTATAGTTTTATGGTAAATGTTCTTATCAATGATGTTATATGGCCATTTTTATATACAAATTATTCTTGAGACTGTCTAGATTTCTTGTTTCACTTTCTTTTTCTATTTTTGAATTGGTCAGAAGCCAGAAACTTAGCAAAACTTTATTAAAAATGCATTTTTTTCGGTTTTGAAGTACACCACAATGAAAAAATTTCTGCACGGTGATTGTAGGACTAAAACACATCCAAAAATAACAAAACCATTCTTGGCCGCTCACGCCCATGTTTCATACAAATTTGCCCATTCTCCTTTGGAGCCTAACTGCAAATTTCTAAGTATCACCGTTGCTGAGAAAAGGACTTTTATGCTAACTTCACAGTAAAGTTAGCAGTACAGTATGAATTTTTTTTTGTAAGGATTTAGAAATTTGGTTTTTTCCTTTTCTGGAACTGCAAATTAAACTGCAAATTCAGAGCCTTATTTCAGATTCCTAGCTAGCCCGGTTGCTGAGAAAAGCATAGGCACTGCTAACTTCACAGTGAAGTTAGCAGTACAGTCGATTACACCCACTATTTGGTGAACTGCAAAATCAGGAATAGAAATGCATAAAAAATGCAAAAAAAACTGCAAATTCCTGCCATGGTCCCATTGGCCTAGCTCAAAAATGTTATGCTAACTTCACACACGTGAAAAAGTCAGTGATCATGGCTCTATAGCGGTCAACATTGACTGTAACGTTCTGACCAGCATCGTTTTTTAAAAACGTACGGACCAGTTATTCCATCAACACAGCTGACAGCTGACAAAATGGCCGCTAGTTAAAATAGTGTTGCCAACTTAAAGTTCTATACCTCTAAAAAAAACAATCGTTATAAACAAAATTAATTACCTACAAATTGCTCACAAAATTTATATCTTCCAGCCCAACGATGGACTAAACATCGGAAGCTTTTAGGCCCATCATTTCATCATAAAGTTTTGTTAAAATTTTTTCCAATATTTAATAATAAATCCAAGGAATTATTGGAAAAACTCGATAGTTTAGTTGGTGGTGGAGAATTTGATTTAAATGATTTGTTTCAGAGATTCACAATACAAACGGCAATTGGTAATTGGAATTTTAAAAAATTATTTTTTTTGTTAGCTGTATAATGTTTTTTTTCCATTTTAGCAACTACATTGGATGTCGATATAAGCGAGAAGAATAAGAGAGATGCAGAATACATCACACATGTGCAAAAGTAAGAAATTTTCATTATTTTATTAAGTACAGATTTTGACGGTGTAATTTGTAATGAGCCGGACTTTGCATTTTATTGTTTTTCAAAGTCAAAATGAAACACACAAAATTTTTCATATTCGCCGTACCAGCGAAGCAATTCTTTACACTCTCTTTCCTCTATCTTTAAAATCGATTTATTTTTAGTTCTTATTACTACAGTTTAATAAGGAAAAGAACACATCACATTTTTCCAAGGCTTGCAATTCTCCTTGTTCTTTCTGTCTTCCATCCCGCTTTCAAATATTGTGGAATCCCTTCTGTCATTACTTCTTTATACCACCTGTAACTGTAACTGGATTCTCTTATTCGTTCCCTTCTTTCCTTCTCCTGCTCTCTCCTGTCTTCTCTTTCTACTCCCTCGTATCCATTCATATAGTCTTCTCTTCCGTCTCTTCCCTTTATTTCTTAACTCCTTTGTTCCCATCGTGACCCTCTTCCCCGTCCATCTCTGTCTCTCTTTCATGTCCTCTAAACATTCCCTTGCTTCCTTTTCCATCTGTTAATTTTTGTTCATAATTCCATGCTTTTTTCCCTGCTCTTATCATTAACTTATCTCGTTTTTTTGTTTCTCTTACCATGTACCCTGGAGTTTGCCATTCTACTCCTAGCGTCCACTTGAGGTACCTCTCATGCATCCTTTCCATTTCTTGTCTCTCCTCCCATCCCCATACTTCTGCCACATATCCCATCACCGTTCACACCAGAGTGTCGAAAAGCCACATCTTCCTCCAATCCTTCTCGAATTTCCTTCTTGCAAACCCCCATGCTTCCTTCATGGCCGCTGCTGCCTTTTTTATTCCTGCCCTCCATTCTTTTTCATTGCTTTTATTAATTTTTGAGTTAAAAACATGGATATAACTCATTTTGTGAACTTTTTTGCGGCTATGAGTGACCTAGCTATCCTTGAAACTTTGACCCAATTAGCTCTGCAGTGCTCCCGCCGATATTATAACTCATTTTACCTTTGGATGGAAACGGATTTGAGATGAAGTATTAGAAGTAGGTATAAGTTATTTTGAATAGACTCCCACACCTTCAAATGCGCATAAGATCTGAACTCTCGAAGGGTTCATCCAGTTATATATTGGGTTGGGACTAGGAATTCAGATACGATATTCCAGTAGGTTTCCTCAGGCCCAATTCCTGGTGTACACATTCTATTCATGTAATACATAAATAATGCCAATCAAGTGTGAATAAACTTGACTGATTGTGCACACATTATTATCTGTGCAAAATTTGAACCTCACTCTTTCGGAATCTCCAATATCAATGTGAACACAATTTGCTGTGCACAGAAAAAACTCACGCATGCGGCGGAACTGGGCCCCTGCGCTCTATCCGCATAATCTTAGGACTCCAATGGAGGTCACCATCACCATATTATATGGTGCTAACCAACCTAAATCAGCTGATAAGTTGTTTCTCAAATTAACTGCTCAAATAATGTATTCTCTGATTAAAATGTAAAAAAAAAATTTATAAACGTTAACAAACGCATTCAAAATGATAAAACTGGAATAATAATAATTGATAAAAGATGATAATATGTGAACAAACTGGCCCTTAAAGTTAGATTCAATTAACATTTTGAAATTTTTTATGCAACATCGATTATTTAAAAACATCAGAAAAAAAAGAAGAAAAAAAAACAAATAAATATTCATAAGAAACTCATCAGAAAAATACATTTTCATGCGTGACGTTATTATTATTGAAGTTCATTTGACTCCAAATCAACGACCTTTCCACTTGTATGGTTATGTCAGTCAATTGAATAAATTACATTTCCTCAAAACATAACTTAAGTATTGGGGAATCATCTTGCATGACGCCTATAAGGGAAAGTTACATAATTTTGTATGTTCTTACTCTTTAATTTATTTACATTAATATGAATATCTAAATAAGTTCATAAACATACATATCGTAACTATTGTAATAATTACGAAAAATTGACGATGACTGCCGGACATTTTTGGTCAATATTATGGCCGGTTATTTTTGGTCAAATATATTAACATAGAAAAAAATTAATTTTTGCTTACAGCCATTTGAGAATAAGCATCGATCGTTCATTGGCACCTTGGCGGAAGGTTAATGCAATATTTTACTTCAACAAGTTCTATAAATCCTATGTAGCATCAAGAAAGTATATTTATAGCTTTATAACTGATGTAAGTTTTTAATAAAATTTTAATATTTTTTTTGTTTAGTATTAATAATAATCTACAAACATTCTTACTATAGCTTATTGATGAAAAGTTTAAAAAAATGGAAAGTCTCTATTTGAATGAATCAACAAGAACAACTGAGGACGACAAAGTGGACATAACAAAATCTAGAAGAATATTCATCGATCAAGCTGTAGAACTTTATCGAACAAATTTATTTTCATGGAAAGATGTTTTTATTGAATCAAATGTTTTAGTTTTAGCTGTAAGTCACAAAGTGAAATACCTTACTTTGAATTCCTATTCTTCATCGTTTCTATTTTTTTTTTTTTTGAAGGCCTTTGAGACATCAGCATCTTCATTGTACACGGTATTGATGTTGCTTGCAATGCATCCACATTATCAGGAGAAACTTTTCGAAGAACTCAAATTAGTTTTTCCCGATGGAACAGATGATATAAGCTTTGAGGATCTTCAACACCTTGTCTATATTGATATGGTAATCAATGAAACTTTAAGAGTTGCAGCAACTATTCCACTATTAGGACGTGATGCCAATGGAGGTGATGTCAAAATATCCGAAGAACTATCAATACCCCAAGGAACATCGATTTTAATTGATATATTCAATTTACATCGAGATGAAGATATATGGGGACCACATGCGAAGCAATTCAATCCTGATAATTTTTTGCCACCGAATCTGGATGGAAAGCATCCATATGCGTTTATACCTTTTTCCAAGGGGCCAAGGAATTGTATTGGTAAGTAGTTATTTAAGAATTAAAAAAATCACTGTGGGGACTAAATTATAAGCTCCCGATCCATGGAAGGTCTCTGCCAGATATATTGCGGTCTTAGATCAGCTGCGGTCCTTCCCACGCTCCCTCCAGTCGTCAGGACCATGCGCTCTCGCGCCTGTAACCACCTGGTCCCTGTAGCGGAGGTTCGATCTTCCTGGTCGTCTCGAAACTGGGAGCTGGGATTCGAAGATTTTCTTCGCTGGAGTGTTGTTGTCCATTTGCTCGATGGGGCTGAGCCTGTTTAGTCGACGTGAATTGGCTCTTTGAACTACATCCACATCTTGGTACAGCTCGTACAATTCACGGTTGAATCTTCTCCTCCAAATGCCCTCTTCGCATATAAGACCAAATATACGCCGAAGAATTTTCCTCTCGAAAGTGCCCCGTACCAATTTCTCTTTTTTACTTATCGTCCAGCAATCGGCGCCGAAGAATAGAATTGGTAAAATTAGCGTTTTGTATAACATGCACTTTGTCTTTCGATAAAGGAGTTTGAACCCATATAATTGGCCAAATCGAAAAAGCAGCGGTTCGCTAGGATAATTCTTCGTCGGATTTCCACTAAGGTGTCGTTCGAGGAATAGATGTTTGTTCCGAGGTAGGTGAGCTCATTGACTACCTCGAAATTACTGCTACCAGCAGCGTCGTTTTGTCCTAGACGATTGACAGATGAGGATTTGTTTATTGATAGCATATACTTTGTTATGTCCTCACTTACCTCAAGTCCAACGCACTTCGCCTGTTCATCAATATCTCTCTTGGAGCGGCCGATGATATCAATGTCGTTTGCATAGCCAAGCCACTGAGAAGACCTGTTGAAGGTAGTGCCTTTCATGTTAACAGCACTCTTGCGCACTATCTGCTCCAGGACTAGGTTGAAGAAATCTCCTTGTCTGAACGCTGTGCACGTCTGGAATAGTTCGGATGAGCTGTTACCCTTTTGCACGTTGCCCCGCATATTTTGTATCGTTATGCGGCATAGCTGGATCAGTGTTTTGGGGTTCCGAGTTCCAACATCGCCAATAGAAGCTCTAGGCAACTTATGCTCATATGCGGCTTTGAAGCCAATGAATAGATGGTGGGTCTCGACTTGAAATTCGTTGGTCTTTTACAGGATTTGCCTCAATGTGAAGATTTGGTTTATCGTTGATCTGCCTGGCCTGAAGCCACACTGGTTCGTGCCGATCATAGTGTTGCAGAAAGGTTTAAGAAACTCACATAGTACCTACGTTGGATAGAATTTTGTAGGCAACATTAAGCAGGGATATGCCTCTGTAGTTCTTGTAGGACATAGGATCGCCTTTTTTGTAGATTGAGCATATGGAGCTATCTGACAAGTCTGAAGAGTTCCGCAGGTAGACCATCCGAGCCAATCGGTTTGTTGTTCTTAAGCTTGTGGAGGGTTTTCTTAACCTCTTCAGTACTGGGCGCTGGGACTGAATCTTCATTGACTGGTCTCATGCTTCTTTGTTCCCCTGCCACTTCCTCTACACAATGTCCATTAAGCAGTTGATGGAAATGCTGCTTAAACACGTCTACAATTCCCTGTGGCTAGGTTCCGCAGGTAGACCATCCGAGCCATGGATTTGTTGTTCTTAAGCTTGTGGAGGGTTTTCTTAACCTCTTCAGTACTGGGCGCTGGGACTGAATCTTCATTGACTGGTCTCCTGCTTCTTTGTTCCCCTGTTGCTTCCTCTACATAATGTCCATTAAGCAGTTGTTGGATATGCTGCTTAAACACGTCTACAAATTCCCTGTGCTTCGGTGGCTGGGTTCCCATCGCTGTTTCGAAGAGCTTGCGTGCCAGTCCATTATCGAGATGTCATCAGTTGCTTGCCTGTTTTGTAGAACCGGCGGGTGTTGGTGACGGTGCCAGACTTCTGGAGATACCTGAGCTGAGAGACTGCGGATGCTCTTTTCTTTCTGCGCAGGGTTTTTTTCTCTTTCATTCTCTTTTCACGGTACTCCTCTCTTGCTGCTCTTGTTTTCAGTTGCAGCATTTGCATTCGTGCATTCTCCTTCTCCTGCTTCAATACTGCGCATTCATCATCATACCTCGTGTTGCTTTTTTTGGTCTCGGGTGACTGCTTAATGAGGTCGCGATGAGTTCTTTCAAACCGTTAGTAATAGTTCGATGACTTACAGTTACAATACATATGAAGGGCTGCGGGGAATAACGGTCAGTGTCACATTTTTCCAATTTTGCAGAAATCAAATTTACAACTTTCAAGTCTAATATTATGCACTCAGGCTAAATAACTATCATTCTTAGCAACCAGCTCAAAATAAAATGATCACAACAGAAACATAAATGTTAAAAAAAGAGCCAAGTTCTTATATGTACAAGAAACCTGTGCGTAAAAAGTCTGTCAAAAAAGTAATGAGATCTAAAATACATGCCAAGTATTAAGTTCATGAAATTTAATATCAAATATCTTAAGTAGAGTAGTATCGAAAACACTCCAAACTATGACAGAAATTTGGTATTTAATGATTACTGATTAAAATTTGGTGGGTTCACTGGTCAAGTTTTCATACAGTTAAGTTTGTGATTAAGTACATATGTAATTAAGGGAAAACTTGCCAAGTAAACCCACCAAATTTTAATCAGTAATCATTAAATACCAAATTTCTGTCATAGTTTGGAGTGTTTTCGATATTACTCTACTTAAGATATTTGATATTAAATTTCATGAACTTAATACTTGGCATGTATTTTAGATCTCATTACTTTTTTGACAGACTTTTTACGCACAGGTTTCTTGTACATATAAGAACTTGGCTCTTTTTTTTAACATTTATGTTTTTGTTGTGATTTCACTCCTTTTTGCAAAGATTTATTTTGCCAGGTGAAAATCAAGCCCTACCGCTCTACAAAGTTTCATAATTCTACAACAATCAGAAGGGCTTCATATAGTTTAGAAGAACTTTTGAGAAAGTGGGTGGATGCCACGCCCCCTGAACTGAAAGTTCCAATTTTCCGATTTTTTTCTTTCAAAATATTTGAAGCTCTAACGACCTACCAATTTTTATCGTTCTACAACAACCGAAAGTGCTCCATATTATTTATTAGAATTTTTAAGAATGTGGGTGGATGCCACGCCCCCTGAATGGAAAATTTCAATTTTTCAATTTTTCTCTTTCGAAGTACTTCAAGCCCTACCAATCTACCAATTTTCACCGTTCTACAACAATCGAAAGTGCTCCATATAATTTATATGAATTTTAATGAATGTGGGTGGATGCTACGCCCCCTGAATGAAAAATTCCAATTTTTCAATTTTTCTCTTTCTAAGTACTTCAAGCCCTACCGATCTACCAATTTTCATTGTTCTACAACAATCAGAAGTGCTCCATATAATTCATAAGAATTTTTAAGAAAGTGGGTGGATTCCACGCCGCCTGAATGGAAAATTCCAATTTTTCAATTTTTTTCTTTTTAGGTACTTCAAGCCCTACCGACCTAGAAATTTTCATCGTTCTACAACAGCTTCATATAATTTATAAGAATTTTTAAGAATATGTGGGTGGGTGCCACGCCCCCTGAATGGAAAATTCCAATTTTCAATTTTTCTCTTTCTAAGTACTTCAAGCCCTACCGATCTACCAATTTTCATCGTTCTACAACAATCAGAAGTGCTCCATATAATTCATAAGAATTTTAATGAAAGTGGGTGGATGCCACGCCCCCTGAATAGAAAATTGCAGATTTTCGATTTTTTCCTTTGTATGCACCACAAGGCCTACCGTTGTGCGAAATTTCAAGTTTCTACGATGTCGGGAAGTGCTCCATAATTTTGATGATCTGTCAGTGAGTCAGTGAGTCAGTGAATCAGTGAGTCAGTGAGTCAGTCAGTCAGTTACGGTTTTTGCGATTTTTGAAGTCCTATATCTCGGGAATTACTAATGCTAAAGAGTTGTAATTTGGTGAGCCATCTGTGCTTGCTCAGCTTAGCAAGTACTGCGAATTTGAAGTTTCTGACTTTATTGGTACTGAAGTTAGAGGGGGGTTGAAAATCGCCTGAGTTTGTTCCTGTAAAAAGGGTGTAGTGCCGCGAACTTGGCTGGGCACTACCGTGCCCTTTGATTCCAATGCTCCCATTGAGAGACAAATGAACACTGAATTCAGGTGGAGTTAAGTTTTGTAACCTTGATTGTTCTTAGCCGTCAACGCATCGACCCTTATTTTTGTCTTGCGGTATTTATATGATCTTTTCCGCTGTTTGTTTTTGATTCGTTTCTTGAAGATGGCAGCATAATGTCATTTTCGACAGATATTGACTTTGATTGTCCTTTCGTACAGCCCTTCATATGTATATTTCGACTCCCCGTCTTATTACCAATGAAAGAGAAACCAAAAAACGTCTATTTAATAGTTGACAAATATATGTACGTTTTGGTTTAAGTTTTATTTGAAGAAAAATCTATGTATAAAGATAGTTAATTGAATTTCCTTCTTTATTTTTTATTTCAGGTTGGCGTTATGCGGAGATGTTTTTGAAGATTATTCTTAGTAAAATAATAAGGAACTTCAAGGTTACAACTTCAGCTCGTTTTGAGGACTTAAGATTTACGATGAACATGTCTTTGAGGTGCGATATTATGCCTCAACTAGAAATCCATCGGCGGCAATAAGCTCAAAAATAAATGTTTTTATTTCTTCCGATTAATTCTCAGCAAAACACCAAATATCTTATTTTTAATGTATTTTGTTCATTTTGTAATATACAAACTACTTAGATTTAAGTTAACGATTAAAACACATTTACAATGAAAATGAATACACAAGTTTAAATTATGCATCTAAAATTTTGATTTCTGGTGAAATGTAAGCGAACGTTTAATTATGTAGATATGTATATGTATGTATAGACAAAATGTTGAGCTCGGTAAAGTTAAGGAGTTCAGTAAGAAGATCAAAGCGATGCCAACGGTCCTTTTTAAAATCGAAACTTGAAAAGTGATGCAGATATTTATGTTCGTGTCTTGTTTTTGATTAAGCAGTAATAGCGAATTTCAGAAAGAAAAAAAAAATGTATATAATTTTACAGTTCTGAATTTTAAACTTTTTTCTAATCTTGTTGGATATAGTTTACAGTGGATTTTCGTTGAAAATTCATGCAAGTTGAACTGAACTTAAAACCAATTGCGTATGACAAAGCCCTCACCATGTCACTGATGAGTTTAAGTGAGTAAGCCGAACGAAACGCCAATTTGTAGGACTAAAGGCCATAAAAAGCTATTTTGAATCAATAATTAAACAAGTCCAATCATTAATGCTAAGTCTTCTACTTGGCTGATTTATTTTCAGTAGTATATAGAATTTGTATTATAAAACCTTCTCATATGAAAATAATTTTTGTTTGAAGAATACTTGAAAAAAATTGAAAACCCGTTTGTAATGTTCGATGAAAATTTAAGTTTTAATTAAACAACTCAACAAAATAAAAAATTATTTTTGTGCCTGGGTTTATTTCATGATTTTTTTATTCGTCATGCTCCAAAATGATGGAAAAATACCCACCAAATACCCAATACCCAGTCAAAATATAGTTACCATAGTTGTCATAGAAATAATAAATGTTTGCTTAAATATTTTCTTTAAAAGATGAGAGGGAAAGGGAATTGTTACCCTCATTTGGTACCTTTAGAGTATATTTGTGTCACAAACTACACACATTTTTATTTTGAAATTTTATTTCTGGATTCGAAAATCAAATCTTCTCATTTTTAAAAGAGCTCTCTGTCATTCTCAGACACAAAAAGCTATTTCTATGCCTTCTTCTCCTACATGAATGAATAGACAAATAAAAAGATTAATATGCAAATAAAAATTAAGTTAAGAAGATTGAAAGAGGTACATTTTCTAAAAACGACTCAAGTAAATTCATGATAGCCCTGTTTTTTAGTGCATTTTTATCTTCGCTTGAAAAATTAAATGCACGACTGGATCGCACGTACTTATGTTCAAGTTGTGTGGGACTTAAGAACTTTAAGAAAATATTTAAGTTATTATAGAAAAAGTATAAAAAGCATTTAAATTGTTCTTTTAATTGTATAAACAGTCTGATAAATAACTCTGAGCTCAACAAAAAAAAGTATGCCATTTGATTGATTGAAAAAATATGAATATATGCAAAAAAAAAAATTTTATCGTTGGAGCCGTTTCCTTAAAAATTAATTTTTTTATATATAAAATTTTTGTAACATTTTTCAAAAAAAAATTTGGTATGCCAATTTTGAGTATATATTAATATACATTTAAAACTGAAATTTCAAAACAATTCATCAACCCGTTTTTGAAATATTGAATTTTCAAAAAAAAAAAATTTGAATCTTTTTTTAAAAATCCAAAATTTATTTTTTCAAAAATTTTGGTATGGAGTATTATTTATATTCTAACAAAGCTTTTGTGGAAAAAGTTTTATTGAAATCGGATGAGTGGTTAATGAGAAAACCGACAATCAAAAAAACCGTTATATGGCAGGTACCGTTAATAAATGATTTTGGTGATTTTTTTTTCTTACCAGAAGGTACATAACATTTAAAATAATACACTGATTTTTTTTCAAAATCGTTGGAGCCGTTTTTGAGATAAATAAACTTTTCCTTAACGGTTGTATGGCAAGTGAAATGTGAAATCCGTGCTGTTATATGCTTGTGAAACCTGGAAAGTCACGTCTATCATTTCGAAGAAATTGCAGGCTTTTGTGAATCGCTGTCTTCGCCACATCCTAAAGATTCGCTGGCCACAAATAAAATCAAATGAGGAATTTTGGCGCAGGACAAGTCAAGAGCGGCTGGACGTCGACATAAGAAAGCGTGAATGGCGTTGGATTGGTCACACACTGAGGAAACCAAACGATGAAATTGCAAAGCAGTCCTTTGAATGGAATCCTCAGGGTGCACGGCGGGTTGGAAGACCAAGAACAACATGGAAATCAACTGTCTTAGCGGAAGCAGAATCCCAGAGAAAGACGTGGCCACAGCTAAAGTACCTTGCAGCAGACCGTGAAGGATGGAGACGTTTTGTTAACGCCCTATGCCCCAGCCGGGGTTACAGGACACGATGATGATGATGATGTATGGCAAGTACCGTTATTTTTTGAGCTAAACAAAATTTCAATTTCCTCTCTGAAGAGTTACAAAAAAACCTTAAGTTCAAAATTTGAAGAAAATCGCTTCAGTGGTTTAGGTTGATGTACGGACAGACAGACAGAATTATGCTACTCACTTTTATCGTGTTCTCTATCATCGTAATGTCATGTTTGATTGTTATCTCGAAATTTCTTTTTTTGCACGAATCCAAGACTTGCCCTATAGTACCTATATCGCAAATAAAAAGTAGCATGTAAAATACAACAATTCGGAATAACTCCGTACTGTTGTTGTATTCAACATGCTACTTTTTTTTAAGCGAAGATAAAAATGCCCTAAAAACAGGGCTGATGCTTGGAAGCTTTGCTGCCCTCTATCATGGAGTTTGGCTTAAAGCATAGTTTACAGTTCCGATGCGAAAAAAAAATCAAAATTTTCAAAACGATTTTCCACCTATTCTGCGCAACAAGTTGAATAATATTCAAGGCGAAAAACGTTTGTTTTGGCCTAAACCACCCATTGAGTCATTATTTTACCCTTAATTGACCAGCTATAGGCCTAAAAATGGAAAATAATTATTTTTGGATGCGAAAACCATTTGCATGCAAATAATGCCTTGAGGTGAATATATTTTTTTTTCGGAAGTATAAACCGACCATCAAAAAAAAAAATATTTTATTCACCACACTTTTTTTCGCATGCAAATCAATTGCCGGTCCATTGTTTTGCATGACATTCCATGACAGCATAGTTTTTTTTTTTTGCATGAAACTGTAAACCAATCATGCAAACAATTAATTTTACATTTCACCTCAATTATTTTTGACATGCGAGAATATTTGCATAGGTTTTTTTTTGCGCACGGGAACTGTAAACTAGGCTTAAGACAACAATTGTTCAAAATTGCAAGCTTCATCTACAATATATCCGGTTTGGATTTTATCCCGAATTTTATCTATTTGTTTGACACCGAAAACCAGTGGCGAAATCATCAGGCGTGCTTAGGAAAATATTATCTCAGAGGACTCAGTGTCAAAAACTGAGCAAGCGAATTCAATATTTTGTTTCCTCAGTAATTTGACAGCAAAATTTCTGAAGAAACCTGTTCATGAGACTGAGATTGCTGAGGGCTCTGAGATCTCATTTTCCTGAACTCACCTATGAAGACAACTTCTTGTCGACTTTATGCTTCAAACACTCGTCATTACAAAGAGGGAATTATGCAATCCTTTAGGTACCATGTAAGACAGAGGGATAAAGCTCCGCTATAATGCTGAGTTTTCAGTTTTCACCACTGAAACTGACTGAAAAAACGCCAGTATTCCTGGCGTATTTTAATGCAATTTATGCAATAGTGTTTTATGACAAAATTGGATGGGTTGAATTTGTATGCGGGACATGCCTTCCTTTGGTTGCCTTGGCGATTTCTAGTGCCGTAGCTCTTTTGTTCAAAATGACTCCTATCTTTCTCACTGTGAGGCGTTCAGATGTTCTTGTCTCATCCCACTTACACGCTGTCTCTTGGTCCAGCTTTTCATAGAGGATGTAGATCAGAGAATATCAAATAAAAAAGCCAATCCTCAGCTGTCAATTTGATTTGCCTACAAGCTGAAACAAACAGCTGTGATCATTAGATTTGCAAAGTATTAGTGAAAAGCTGTAAAAACGCACACATAGAATCAACTAGTCATTCAGCACATCATTCAGCACAGGTGTTGTTGTTGTTGCAACCCACATTTATTCTTTAGCACAAAATGAAATTACAAATACAACAATGTTAACAAATGGACTTTGGAGGGTGAAAAGTACGAAGGATTGGCTTCTGTATTTGATATTCTCTGGTGTAGACTCATGTCCCAGCGCGGTTAGAATTGGAATTGCAGCTTTAGGCTGCAAGCTGCCGCAAAGTTTCTTGGGTTGTATTCGACACTTTCTGGAGTTTGCTTGCTTTCAGAGGTCCCACTAGGATTGGTAACCTGAAGAAATGTTGAAGCAGTTTTTGGCACGTATCGTATTCTTTGTGTTAGATATCATCCACTCATCACAATATATATGGTCTGTCAGCTTCCATTCATTGCATAGCCTTTCAATGATGAGGCCTTTAAGTATGCGAACTTGTAGACTGGCGCTTTTCTGTCGCTTTCTTGTGTAAACGTTGCTAATTATTATTATTAAACCCTTGTTATCCTATTTTATAGGTGTTAAAATACTGCCCTTTTTGAGAACATTTTTTTTCGTTCTGTCCTTTGTTGACATTAAAGACTTTTTTGAAAATAAAATCCCTTAGGCCGTGTGCCAATTGCGTTAAAATCCTGGTTAAATTTGATCCCATGGCTAAATTTTGACATTACTGAGGTGAATATAGACGTCAAAATTTAACCTGCTCAGGAGCTCGTTAAAATTTTAGCCGGTGGTTAATTTTTGACATGTCTATGGGTGCGTTCGACTGCGTATCTTACGCTGTGGCTCCATTGGCAATTTTTGAGGCAATTGCAATTGGAATAGGAATGGCAATTTATTGCTTGGGTGGGCATCAGAGAACTGCAGCAAGTAGCTCGTTTAACGAGACACTCACAAAATTCATTGCCTTACACAGTGTTCAGACACATTCATATTCATTTCCAATCTACACTAACATTGTATTGCTTTTCATAAACGAATCTGAATGGAGCTCACATTCGTTTGAGAAAATGATTCACTTCAACATGATTCATTGTATGAATGCATTGTGAATACTGAACAAGACAATGAATATATGGAGCTTCATCAAAAATTATTTCTATCTCATTCTGTCTCCACTGGCGAGACCAAAACGGGTGCGACAGATGGTTTGTGATAAGCGCATGCGCCCTCTTTTTTCATTCTTTGCTCTTTTTTCTGTTTAATGCTATGAGTTTATTGTAAGTGTAGAGATCATGTTATGTTTTGTGAGCCACTTACAATTTATGAGCCACTCATAAATTTCAATGCTGTTATGAATCACCTGATTCATTGCATGGTTTGAGTGTGAGCCCCTCAAACATTCAGAGATTCATGAATGCAAGCAAGATAACGATTCGAATTCGGTTGTGTAACGTACAATGAGCCTTAGAAAGAAAATGAATATGATTCACATTCGTTTCATTTCCATGAACGTGAGACTGTCAAAAGGCTCGTATTTTTGCGAATGATTAAGAATTGCGAATGAATGGATTCATGCAGCTCTCTGGTGGGCATTTTCATTGCCAGGCAATTTCAATTATAAAATGTGTGTATAGAAATATTTGACTGCAAATGCTGTTCAAATCCCCTGTTTTTAATAAAATTTAATTTTAATTCACTATATTTTGTCATGTGCGTTCTCATATTCTACGATTTAATTGAAAAAATCAATAAAGAAGCCATTCACAATTACGGGGAATCCCATTTTTCCTCAATTTATTGCCTTGAAGATGGAAATCAATAATTGCCTCTCATCTTCTAGGCAATATTGCCATTGCCATTGACAAAGCGTCTCCATTTGCATTATTAAAGGCAATAGCAATGAGTGAGGCAATTTATTGCCTCAAATATTGCTAATGGAGCCGCTGGGTTAAGCGATCCGGATTTGTTTGCGTTGTTGCAGTGGCGTAGCGTAGGGGGGGGCGGAGGGGGCGGTCCGCCCCGGGCGGCACTTTATGGGGGGCGGCAAATTTTGCGGCACTTTATACGGGGCGGAGAAATTTAATAACTAATAGGTAAATTCTGCCGATTTTTGCAAATGTAATCATGTGAATTACTGAATTTGCAATCCAGGCGGGAGTTTACGTGATCAGAAAGGCTACGCCTTGAATTTCAATGACCGCATTCACGACTATATGAACTGAAATACCGATTCGCGAAACTATATTGCTGATTACCGAAGGTGCCCTGCAGTTCGCATAGTTATTAAATTTTAGCTCCCTAGAAAATTCTGTCGGGGGCGATACTGCAACCAAAAGTTTTGTCGTAAACAGTAAATTATTCCCAAAATTCTTTTGAACAATAGATAGGTACAAAGGTAGAAAGTAAGAAAATAATGATTGAATATTCAAAATATTATGATGTTCTTAAGAACTTTGCAGCTATTACGGCGGGTATTTACAAAACAACCATTCAATAAAAAGAAAATACTTATTCCCTTTAAAATGTTTTCAAGGAAAATGTACTTATTGAACTTTTTCTTTTAAATTTTTAATTAAAATCAGTCACAAAGTTTTCAAGAAAACCAAAAATCATTGTTTTTGAGAAAAATAAGATTTGGTAAAATGGATACAAAAATTGGGTTGGGGTCAAAATTCTGTCTGAGGAAAAATTCTGTTTTCAAAATTCTATTTTCATAAGTCTGCTTTTCAAATTCGTGCTTTTCAAAATTCTGTTTTTGATAATTTCTTTAACAAAATTTTGCAAATAATGAAAAATTTTCAAGACCATTTTTTTTTTTCATTATTTGCAGAATTTCATAAAACAGAATTAGGAACTGCGAGTTGCAACATAACATTAATGTATCTAAGCATACTGGAATGAATAAAAATAAAAACATTTTTGCAGCTCGAAGAGGCTTGCATATTTCGTCAGCTTAGAAGTTTAGAATGAAAAGCCACTAAATTCACATTTGTTTTGATAGTTATAGATGGTTATTAAACTCAAAAATCTTTAAAATATTTTCAATTTGATTGAATTTTAGAAACAACGAGAATTCATTCAAAATTCTGAACACTTTTGGGTGAGAATTTTTTATAATGAAAAAAGGAGTTAACAGTTTTTCTCTGTAAGGCGACAATTTGTTTAATGTCAACTGCACACGCTGATAGTTAGCGTCACTTAAGCAAAATATAATGACCTTTCCCTAAAAAATCATTAAAAAGCCCACAATCAATAGCTTTGTATGGCCTTATCTGGAACCTTATCTATAAAAATTGCGTAACACAAAACTGTTCTGTATTTCGATCTAGGTTAAGCCCTTGAATAGATTCTCTTCAAATTTGGGATTCAGCTTTTTAAGGTTTGGCTAGAAGGAACATTGTGTTTTTAGCTCCAAAAATAACGGTATTTGGCTTAAAAACGACAGGGTTAATTTTGTTCATGAATGCTGTGTCCAAAATAAAAAAAAAACAAAATTTACAGAATTTTCTTTTTCTTAAAATTTTGTGAGGCAAAATAAAAAGCATAATTTTGAAAAGCAGTTCTTTTTCTAAAAACAACAGAGTTTTGAAAAGCAGAATTTTGAAACCAAAGTTTTGACCTATTTTCAAGGAAATTGTGTGGCACGTGACAGGTACCGTTACTTTTGGTTAAAGAAAAGTGAAAAAATATGTGACCAAAAACCAATATATACCAAGTGTAGAGAAAATCCTTCCAGCCGTTTAGGTTGTAGTGGAAGGGACGCTTGTCCCTTATTGTCAGACAGAATTATGAGACCCACTTTTTCGTCTTCCCTATCAATCAAAATCTCAAGTTCGATGATGAGAAATCACTTGTTTAATTTTTTCATAAGCAAAATTTTCTTTGGACCAAAACTTTAAACAAAGCATTAATTAATAGTTATAACTATACAAAATTCATTCGGAAAATGAGACAGTTTTAGAAAAAAGTGTCTTCTTAAGCTTTTTTGTAGAGAATCTTTAGATCTTGAAACTCTTTTATGCCCGCTATTACACGTTGACGCAAGCGTGGTACCTAACTGAGTTTGAAAGAAGGGGAACTGAATAAATAATAAATTTAGCTTTACGGAAATTTTTTTTTAAATTTATTTTGTTTATATTAGTCGCTTTTTTTTATTTGAATATTTACAAATTTGGGAGGGGGCGGCAAAATTTTCCACCGCCCCGGGCGGCAGAAGCTCACGCTACGCCACTGCGTTGTTGTAATCCCTTGTAAAAAAAACAGCTGATGTCAGCTAATGCAAAAACAACTCAAGGTATCAGAAAATTTTTTGGATTCTGGATAGCCTATCGTTTAGCCTGCCGAACGCGAGGTATGCTCATGAAGAAGTGAGTGAGATGAATGTAGATGAATGTAGATAAATATTTTATTTTGCTATCATGAAGTCATAAATCCTATCGGGAAAGATGAAAAATGAAAAAAAAAAACAAAAATTAAATGAAAGCATTAAGAAATATAGACAAAGACCTTATAATGAATGTAAGTATGCACTCAAGAAGAAGTTTGAATAAATCCTTGATAATGCAAAAGAATCAATAATATTTATTGAAAATACTTTTTCAGATGATTCATTAATTTTGCAAACTGAATTGTTTGCGAACTATCATTACTGAAAGAAAAGCGACAACAAAACTAATGGGAAGTGAATGTTAAAAAAAAATCCCATTTAATCCAATTGACACAGCAAAAACCTCAAATTTTACTCACCCCAATAAAAAGGGATAACATTTAACTGGGATCAAATTTAACCAGAATTTTAACGCAATTGGCACACGGCCTTAGACTTTGGAATGCTAATACTTTTTGGTTGCTCTTGCTCTTGTTTTTGTGGATGAAATCTCTTACTTTGCTATTATTTTTGTCAGCAATATTTCGTTATTGCAATATTTTCTCAGGTTCGTTAATAAAACTTATTTACTTTATTTAAAACTTCCACTCATTAATTTCACAAAATAAAACACTTTACTTTTTCTTACTATCTACAAGCAAACAATTTATTATTCACCACTGAAATTAATTCACCAACTTTACTTTTTACCTTTATTACAACCAACTTTATTCATTCACGATTAAAAACAAACTGTCTCGCTGCCGTTCAAACATGTGCCTTTTATACTTGTTTGACAAACTCTGGAAATAAGTAGAAGGTTCTGGTCTTTGCTTCCAGAGCTTTCCGTAGGGGAAATTACCCAATAATTTCCCTTCCAAAAGCTTTTATTTGACAGCTGGTATATATGCTATAAACCGACAGATGGCGCTTCTTTCGTTTGAGAGTCGCTGTAATTATAGCTAAGGGGTATGTTTGCACTGCGACCGTAAGCTCTATTGTATCCGTTTGTTGGCTGTTGTGAGATGTTATAGTTCAAATGTGAAAGTCATTACAGTATAGACTGCTCATTAATGGAATCATTTTAAAATCCCAATAAAATAACGTTTCGTTTTCGAGATCAGTTTCAAGAGGACGGGGAGAATGGGTCCAGAATTAACGGATGTTTTCTTTGGGGGTGATTTATATGCTTTAAATTCGAAGACACTACCATTGTATATACACTCTATAGTATTCTCATGCAACACTATTTTGTAGGTTGACATTTGGTCGATAGGTTCGCTGTGATCGCCTTACCGAGATCTCTTAATAAAAATTATGATTACATTTGGACACTAGATGGCCACGAGCTTTTTGGCTTTTGGCTGAGAATACTATAGAGTTTATATACAATGACACTACCGTGGTCCTAGTGGTGCTGTGGAAGCGTTTTTCTCAGAGCAAGGAATGGCAGCTCCATATTTGTATGTAAATTAAATTATTTATTTAGAAAAATTTACTGTACTTGTTGATGTCCTGCCGCACGACCAGGCTTAGGTGCAATAAGCAGCACGCGGGGTGGCATAACTATGTAAACCAGGCCTAATACGTTGCCTTCAACGCCAACCGGCTCTCTATTAAGATCCAAAGGCATTGGTGGTTCTGATGGCGCATAAGGCTGAGTCAACCAAACCAAGTTTTCCTTCAATTCAAAGAACTCAGTATCATAAATAACAACTTTCGCCATATTAATAATAGTGCGAGTAGTCAATTGCCGCACTGCTTTGTAAACAAGCATCAAAGGCATGTTTCGGATCACTTATTACGATCTGAAAATGCTCTTTGTTCATTTGTTGGTCTAGCCTCTAGCAGATAACATGATGATAGCATCGTGTCGATATTATCACCAATCAGGGTCGTGTTCAACATAACGTAAAACCCGGGAGGAAAACATCGACATTGACCAAAAAGATTGGTTATCCTGGGAACACGAGTGAAGTCCGACCTAATGCTGTCGCGCGAATGCTTTATGTTTAATCTGGAAGATTTGCAACGGAACAACCAGTCGCGAAGCTCATGAAACGATACCCACTAAAAATCGATGAACAAATCTTTCAAGGAGTCCCACGGGTTGTAGCGGTGTGTAAAACCTTGACCAGGGGCAGCCATGACTATTTGAGGAATTGGCGGATACTGTGGAGGCAGTGGCATCGGCTCGCGTTGCGGTGTAGGTTCGAGCTGAGGCAGTGGAGTAGGCTCACGCGGCGGTGGTGACGGTTGAAGCAGTACTGGAACCGCGAGGGGCTGCGGTGCCGAAATTGGTTGCGGTGGTGATGTTAAATCTCGCGTAGGCGTACGAGTGCATCGTTTACTGGGTCTGCTGGTCGATGGTGAGGTTGGTCTGGCGAAGCCGACCGCGGCGTGATTTGACTGGGTACTTAAACTGGGGTTGTTTAGCTGGTCTTTGACGGAACTATTTTGGAAAGCTAAAGGAGACGTACCTGAGTCACTCGGTTGTTTAGACATCTGTTTTAAAAAAGTACCTGAGTCCATAAGGGAAACTTTTTTGCAAGTCTCTCTAAATTGTCTACAAATTGCGGCAAAAAGTTGGCATTTACATCTCCTTTAAAATTCTCTTTTTTAGGGTTGACCTGAGCAATGTTTTCTTTGACAAATCAGTGCGTTAAGGTAAAACTGTCATTATCGTCACATATACTTTCTACTTTTGCATATATTATCTACTTTAGACCGATCTTCAAACGTTGCTAAAGATTCCTCAATTTTGAACATGGTTCTTTCCCTTCATTTGGTTAGAAGGGACTGTTTTGTGGTCAACATTAATTGTGGCAGTATATATAAAAATGTGACCAGTTTTCTTACACTCAAAAAGCTCAAATTTCTTTATAAATTTTCCGGTGGCTTCGTCAACAAATATTTTCTGTATATGTATATATATTTGATTGTTAGTAAAATAAATAACAAACAAATTTATGTATCCTAGTTCTCGAACAGTGCTCTCATATTGATGGTTGGATTTGTGAATTTTTCATCATTTTTATATGCCTATAAATGTTGTTAGGACGTTTGTTAGTTAGAATATCTTGTACAAATTCCATGTTGTCTTTTATTAGTTTATAGAAAAGGCTTTTACCTTGTTTTAAGTTGTTCTTATGTTACTTCCATCATCATATTTTTCTGCTAGATCTGGATTTGTTTCGATCAATTCGCTTAAGGAATCATCATCAATCTATCAAAAAATACACAATAATTTGCTGATTTTGAAGAAAAATATAATTATTATCTAACGTTAATGAAAAAGGACTTACCAAAGAATTTTGAATGTAAAATTCCCCTCTAATCTGATCGGTGACATCGTTAAAATATCGCAATTGATCAAAACACCAAAGCTTTGGCATAAGTAGGTTATATGTACCAGCACCCCTTTTTTTAAATTTAAGTAATTCATTTTTTCCCTGCCATATTGCTTGCGGATTGTTTTTAATTTAACTTGTATTTCTTTCACAGAAATATTTGGCTTGAATGCCTCTAATCTTGTTTTGATTACACATAATGTGTCCGCTTTTTTTTTTTTATTTAAATAGTCGGGATGTTTCGGATTATATAAGAGAGGATAGTTCTCATAAATATTAATTAATGCATTCGTTTGACCTCTTGTCCAACTAGTCATTTTTTTAAATGCAAAAAGTAATTATCATCAGAGAGATGCAGACAAAATTAACAAAGACGCTATTTGGTATTAATGGATTGCCAATCAACTTTGAAACTAACAAAATGGAATGAAACGAAACATTTCGGGTATGAAACGGGGCTCATGAGTCCGATTTTTATATTTTTTTCATGCCTCACGACATCCCTGACCCCCCTTCTCCTGCCCACAAACTGCCATGAGACCGGTCTCAATCTTCCCAATCTAAACAGCGTCATGGGTCGTACTCATGGTATAAAAATACAAGGTATGTTGTATATGAGATGAAGGGTCGCCATATTTTGTTTTGTGTGACGTCATAGCGAGTGTTCCCCAACACACATCTCTAAAAAATAAATTATTTATTATTTTACTTGAAATTAAAAAAAAAAGTTATTTAAAAACGTAAATAATTTATTGTTTTACTTTGAGTTTTAAGCCTAGTAGGTACGCTGCTGATGCGAAACGAAAAATTCCATACAAAAATAATGACACAACGAAATCATAAACGAAAAATTTAGTTTTACTTTTTTTCTGCAGTAGGTACACTGTTCGATGAACGAAATTGAAAATTTTTGCATATTTTTTGGGGAAGTCTACATTCTTTTTTCTTTTTTTTATTGTGTGCGGAAAAATGAAAATGACGTTTATATTTTTTCGTGTGTATTTTTGTTGTTTCTTTCATTACAGCGTGGCTGTCTATGTTCTTTTTTTTCAGTTGCATTCGTTTTGATATTTTCAATTGGTGTAACTGTCCATGAATATTTGTTCGATGCGTTTTCGTAAGCGTTTCGTTGTCTTGTTGGAGACCAACTAAAAATTTCGTTTCGCAGTAGCAGCGACAGCGTACTAGGCTTTAATAACGAATAGCTTCAACACATAAATTATTTATAGTTTACTTTTTCTTCCATAATGGCAAACAATTAAGATCATCCACTCGTAATGACGTCACGAATCAGTTGCCTGAACTGTCAAGCATACATTGTTATTCTTATATCATTGGTCGTACTCAACATTTGTGGAACATCTGCCGCATATTTGATGAATTTATGGGCCATCTATCACTGAATGATGAAAACTTTTAGGGTTGGCGTGGACTATACCTGTCATGTGAACAAAAACAACACACAGACATGTCATTTTGTAAATGTGGACTGCCCGTCACACAGTAGATTAGAAGTAGTAAGTGTCTACCACAGTACACAAATCTAAGGTATTATACTACGCAGGTTGTCAGACGGAAATAAAAAATGGCTGTTAACGTGAGGAAGAAAACACGTAAAAACAACAACAAATTAAAATTGAAATTGTCAGAAATAAAAATGGCTGGGAACGTGCTAGTTCACGTTTTTGAAAAAAATGATTTATGAAGTTTTTTTTACAAAAATAAAATAAAGTTAAAAAAATAATTTTTGCTATTTTTTTGTTATAAGCTTAAAAATTAACCCTCCCACATAATCGAGGGCAGATACACTCCACTTCCGATACAATTTTTTAGGTTATGACACAACATACATGCCCGATTATTTTGATGCATATTATGGAAGCTCTGCAAATCAAAGTGTGAGCCATAGGAGCATGTGACTAATCTAACGGTTGAAGCTCGAAAAAACTGAACTAAGATATAGGTCTAACGCATGGATCTGTATTCAGGATTACTAGACGAGTAAAAATTAGTTGAAATTGTTCATGATACTTTTAACTGTTGCCCAGTGTAATTGTTGCTTTCAGGCCCGGAAGATAATGTGGGTATGGTGGGTAGCACTACCCACTCGAGATTTTTCGAGAGGGTAAAATACCCACCTCATTGAATCGCAAATTTCTTCAGATATCATTATTTCGTTTTTCACTTTGCGAATCAAATAATTTTAGTATCTGAATTTGTAGCTAATTGGATACTTTTTTGTTGAACAAATTCCAAATTTGAAGCTCTAATAATTCCTTTGTTACAAAAATGTCCGCTTAAATAAGTTCAAGGTAAGCGGATTTCTACCGTTATAGTTGCCATCTGAATTTGTAGGTATTTTGTTATGCAAATCCTCAAGGGATATTCCAGTGGATATCAACGCTATCATGACCACCTTTGCTGATGATACTGCAATATTGCAAAATGCAGTCGATAAAGTTAGTGATTGCACGCAGAAAGGCGTATCAAACTCAACGAAACAAAATCGACGCATATAAACTTTACAAACAAAAACATAAACAATGTTCCAATTTATATAAACAGTACAGCAGTACCTTACTCCAATACCGCCAAATACCTTGGAATGACTTTGGATGCAAAACTTAAATGAAAAGAGCACATCAAAAAGAAAAGAGAAGAACTAAACTTGAAGTACAGAAAAATGTACTGGTTACTAGGAAAGAACTCTGACCTATCTATCCAGAACAAACTAATGTTATATAAGCAAATATTGAAACCCGTTTGGACAATGGTATCCAACTATAGGACTTTACATAGAAAACAAATGCTGAACCCACCCAAAAATTCCAAAGCAAGGTCCTTCGTGAAATAATTAATGCCCCTTGGTATATAAGAAATAGTTATCTATGTGCATCGTGACCTTCAAATTGGAATGGTTACAGAAGTAGTTAAAAAATACGCTGTATCACACAATCAGCGACTGCAAAGTCAAACCAACTCTGAAATGGAGACCGTCCTTAATGTACGAAACAATGTTCGGAAGTTAAGAAGAACCAAGCCTCATGAACTGATGGTCTAAAAGCTATGGGAAAGTGTTATAACTTTAAACTTCCCCCAATGCGATTTAAAAATTAAGAAATAAAAATCATTTATCGATCTTTCATAGATTGGTCATGATTCATCGGTGGTTTTAGTGTTATATTCCTATTATTTCAGATTTTCAACAATACTATAAACTAATTTTAGCGAAAACTTTAATTACTCTAATAACTAAGTATTCAAGCAACAAACTGGAGGTCTTCGCAACACATAAGCATTTAATTAGCTACAAATTAATACATCAAATTAATTATTTTAGTCAGCCAAATTATGGGACGTGAAGTTCACGCTCAAGTTCGGCAACAAATAGCTATTTTGAATCTATAATTCAACAAGCCCAAATCTGAATGCTGAGGTTTCTTCTTGGCTGATCTATTTCCTATATAAACTATGCCAGGCCCAGGGCAAAAAACTTCCTACTTAATGATTAGGAATTCTAGTCTTTTTGGATATAGTTAACAGTGGTTTTTTGTTAAAAAATACATGTAAGTTGAACTGAACTTAATACAAATTGCATATGACATGGCCCTCACTATGTCAATGATGAGTCCAAATGAGTAAGACGGACGAAACGCCAATTTGTAGGACTAAAGGCCATAAAAAGCTTGTGTGTTATCAGCACAACTGTATTTTAAAGTTTATGCTGTGGGGTTTGCTAAAATAATCTAGTTTTTGTGTAAGCACTATTGCTGCGTTGCATTACATACAAAACTGTGCTGCATAGAAGGACCAGAGCTGCTCGGGAGCTCTACGAGGAGAAGAGGAGAGAGGAGCACAAGCTTCTAAGAAAGAAAAAGAAAGAACATGAGAAGCACACGATCGAGGAAATGGAGGGATGCCCTTGCAGGAATGAAGTTCGGAAGTTTCACCAAAAAGTTAAAGGAACTTCCTATAGGGTTAGAATGCCCAAATCGAAGCCGGCAAATGATCAGGGGAACATCGTAGAAGAATCGCAGTTGGTGCTGAAGATATGGAAAAATCATTTCTGCACATTGTATAGCGGTGATGACGAACCGAATTCCGCTACCATGCAGATTGCACCATTCAACCTGGACGACATAGGCCAACAATTCCATCCACCTGATCTCGACGAAGTAAAGATAGCTTAATCTAAACTTAAGTCCAATAAAGCTGCTAGGGCTGATGGCCTTGCGGCTGAGCTATACAAAGCAGCTGGCGATGAATTGGTTAGGAGTATGCACCAGCTTTTACGAGACGTAGAGACTCTTGGATATCCCAAGACACCTGGGATAAGATCGAACTTCGCAAATCGTTGAAAATCCAAATAAATGCCGAAGCTGATGTTCAACGAAAGGCTGACTTGCGAAGAGAGTACCGCATTGCACATAAGATGGTCTACCGCTGTGTGAGACGTGACAAGAGGGTGAAGTTGGATGGACTCGCAGATAATGCGGAAAGCGCTGCCATAAGAGGAGATATCCGGGAATTGTACCAAATAGCCAAAGATGTTATCGGGAAAAAAAGCAACACCAATCATCCTGTAATGGATGTGGATGGCACACTTTTGGTATCAATTGAGGATCAGCTTCGTAGATGGAAGGACCATTTTTGTGCCCTGCTAAATGAGGATTCAGTTGAGCAGAGTGCTGAAGTGCCCCAACTAAACGAGATGCGCAGGTCCTATAGGGGTATTGACATCGAACCCCCGTCAGAATCGGAAATTCGTACATCAATAAATCTCCTCAAAAACAACAAGGCAGCTGGACTGGACGGAATACCAGCTGAATTCCTGAAAGCCGATCCCGTAGCAGCGGCTAGTATTTTACATCCGCTGATACAAAACATTTGGGAAAACGAAAGCTATCCCAGGGACTGGAAGGATGGTGTGATTGTTAAGTTGCCAAAGAAAGGTGACTTAAAGAATTGCAACAATTGGCGTGGTATCACCGTTTTGTCCGTTTTCCCAAAACTAATGGCAACAATCATACTCGAGCGAATAAAGGATAGAATCGAGTCTACACTCAAGAGGCATCAAGCTGGCTTCCGCAGTGGTCGATCGTGTGTCGACCATATCAACACCCTGCGTATCGTCCTCGAGCAGTCGATGGAATATCAATCACCGCTTTACCTCATGTTCGTGGATTTTGAAAAGGCCTTTGATCGAGTTAACCGAGAATGTATATGGAGATCGTTGCTTGGTAGAGGAATTCCACCAAAAATTGTTGCCATTATTAAAGAGTCCTACAACAACGCGAGGTGTTTTGTTTTGCACAATGGGCAGCTATCCGACTCCTTCGTAGTGCAACAGGGTGTGAGACAAGGGGATGTTCTATCGCCAATTCTCTTCCTGCTGGCGATGGACGACGTATTGACGGCCAGTGTTGGTACAGCTGAGCGACAGGGCATTCAATGGAGACCGTTCGAAAGGCTCAGTCATTTAGACTATGCCGATGACATATGTCTACTGGCAAATAACATCAGTGGGCTGAACGGGATGTGCCAAGCACTGCAAGTGAAGGGAGAGTCGAGTGGTCTAAGAATTAACAGCAAAAAGACAAAAATAATGCTCACAGGCCGCTCCACACAGCAGCGTATTATTTTACAGGAGACGCCAGTTGAAGTAGTGGAACAATTTAACTACCTTGGCAGTATTGTTTCTGCAAACGGTGGTACGGATCTGGACGTTAAAAGTAGAATAAATAAAGCTCGTGCTGCCTTCGGTACTCTGTCCCCAATTTGGAAATCCAGTCAAATCTCCTTACGCACTATGTTGAGATTCTTCGAATCCAATGTCAAATCCGTGCTGTTATATGCTTGTGAAACCTGGAAAGTCACGTCTACCATTTCGAAGAAATTGCAGGCTTTTGTGAATCGCTGTTTTCGCCACATCCTAAAGATTCGCTGGCCACAAATAATATCAAATGAGGAATTGTGGCGCAGGACAAGTCAAGAGCGGCTGGACGTCGACATAAGAAAGCGTAAATGGCGTTGGATTGGTCACACACTGAGGAAACCAAACGATGAAATTGCAAAGCAGTCCTTTGAATGGAATCCTCAGGGTGCACGGCGGGTTGGAAGACCAAGAACAACATGGAAATCAACTGTCTTAGCGGAAGCAGAATCCCAGAGAAAGACGTGGCCACAGCTTAAGTACCTTGCAGCAGACCGTGAAGGATGGAGACGTTTTGTTGACGCCCTATGCCCCAGCCGGGGATACAGGACACGATGATGATGATGCACCAGCTGCAAAATATGGTCGGAGGAAAGCATGCCCGATTAATGGAACCTCAGCATTGTTTTCCCGATCCTCAATAAAGGCGATCCTCTAGACTGCACCAACTACAGAGGCAAAAGTCTTCTTAATATCGCCTACAAGATCTTATCTGCCTGAAGCCATTCGTCAACAATCAGATGGGTCCATATCAGTGCGGCTTTAGGCCAGAGAAGTCCACCATCGACCAAATAATATTCGCAGTACGGCAGATCTGGGAAAAAACCCAGGAGTTTCTAATCGATTCCCACCACCTTTTGATCGACTTTAAGGCCGCGTATGACAGCGTCTATAGAGACGAGCTTTGTATATAGAGCTATGTCTAGTCTTGGTATCCGTCCCAAACTCGTTCGTTTGTGCAGGATGACGATGGAGAATGCACGTTGCTCCATCAAGATCGGTAAAGACCTCACAGACACCTTTAATGTTAAAACAGGCTTGGAGCAAGGCGACTTCTTCAACATCGTTCTTGAAAGAATAGTGCAAAACTCTCACGTCAACACTAGATAGAGGCACAATCTTTCAGAAGTACTTGCTTACGCTGACGACATTGAAATAATCGGACGAACAAAGCGAGATGTCAGTGGTCCGTTCCTTTTCTCTAAAATGTTAACAATTGTTAATGTGTCAAAAAAAATGTTGAAATGTCATTGTTAAGAATGTTACACTTTGTAACATATCATTTAGGAACGACCAATGTTGAAAATATTGTTGATCTGTCAAACGGCAAGGTTGGACAAAAAAATCGAAATGCATTTAGATTAAAAAATCAAGAAAAAACTATTTATTGCATAAAATTCATTGAAAATAAATACAAATAATTTGAAAATTAAATTTCTATTAACTTGAAATAACTGTGAGCACAAATTTCTTTGACAAAAAATCACGGAATTGATAGCATGCAATGTCAAAAAAAGTAAATTTATCATAAAACAATTCAAATCTCAAAAACAACAATAAAATAAATTAAATTGGAAACACATATTTGCAAAAATGCAAACAATTCCAAATCCAAACAACGAAAAGTAAACAAAAGATTATCACAAAACGAAAACATTGCAGTTTCAGCTGCTTTTGACAGATCAACACTTTGAATTCATGTCGAGGAGATGAGTTGAAAATAGTTACAAAGTGTAACATTTTGACACTTCAACATTGAGTTTAGGAACGATTTTATGACGTCATAATGTTACACGATGTTACAATTTGAGAATTTAGGAACGATCAATGTTAACAATTGTTAATATTTTAGAGAAAAGGAACGGACCACAGTGGTGCTTTCGTGAGTATTGAAAAGGAAGCCAAGAAGATGGGGTTAACGGTGAATGAAAGCAAAACGAAACGAACACCCAACATCGACGTCTCAGACAGAACGTCACTATAGACAGCTATAATTTTTAGGTGGTCAGAGATTTTGTCTACTTAGGATCCGCTATAAACTGAGCGAACGATACCAGTGCTGAGATCAAACGAAGGATTACTCTTGCCAATCGCTATTTCTTAAGGCTAAGAAAGTAATTGAGAAGCAAATCCCACTCTCGAGCAACTAAACTGTCCCTGTATAAGACGCTTATCATCCCGGTCCTGATGTATGGTGCAGAGGCATGATGAAAACGCGTTAGTCTGTTTTGAGAGGAAAATTCTCCGGGTGATTTTTGGTCCTGTCTGCATAGATGGGGAATGGAGAAGAAGATACAACAACGAACTGTACGGGCTGTACAGCGACACCAACCTAGCCACAAAAGTGAAAAGCCAACGACTGAGATAGCTGGGTCACCTAGAGCGAATGGACACCAATGCTCCGTCCCGAAAAGTCTTTGAATCCAACCCAGTGGGACAGCGTAAAAGGTGGCGCAAAACTGGAGATAGCTAACCAGAAACCAAGCCAGCTGGAAGAAGCTTGTTGGTTGAGGGCCTTGTCCACCCCGGACTGTAGCGGAGTAAGTAATATTGCTGCGTTGCAGGCCAAATTGCTTGCCTAACTGTTCATGTTATATTGTATACTGGAGATACTGTTTATTAAAATTGTGAATAAATGCTATGTTATACGTTAGTTTGTCTATACTCACTTTAAAAATACATTAAAATGATACCGAAAATGATAGAACAATTTTTTGTTTTTTATTTCTAAACATATGCAGGTACATATGCATTTAATATGTAGAAATTGTTTGTGTCCATCTCACCACAGGGTTCCACAGCTCAAAAAGTTTAGGAACTGCTGTTCTAGACTGTGGTATCTTTGTATGTGCGACCCTTAAAAAGAAAAAAAGAATACGGTGTTGCAACTCGTTGTGGTAAATCTTACCGCAAAACCCCATTTTTACGTAAGCCAAAAGAGAAATATTTAATTTGTGCAGCTAATTCGCAATTTACAAGTAGCTTAGTATGTGATTTTTTTTTCAAAACCTCCAAAAGTGTCCTACTAACTTAATACACATAGTAAATTGGTTTTTCTCACGTAGAAAGAACGGGGAGGGACTGTCCATAATTTCGTGACGTTTCATACATATATTTACTAGAAGAGATATCATCTTCCCTTTGTGATATATAACTTAAGCTATACGACAGCAAAAAATAATAAATATCCCTCAAAATCTTAATTGTAATCTATAAAATGAAATTACTAGTTTGCTGTTGTATATATCTACCGTTGCAGTAATTGAAATCGTGATGCATTTTTGTGACATACTTATAAAATTAAATTAAACTCCATACGTGGTTAGTTATCACTAAACTTTCAGCTTGAAAAGTTTTCAACTCATATTGAAAAAAAAAAAATATTGTTTGCCTTAAAATATGATTTTCAAAATCTTTCTGATTGTAATTAGTCTACTCCTCACAATTATATACTTTCATTTTTCAAAAATAAGAAAATACAGAGCACTCAGTGAAAAATTTGGCAGCTCTAAAGGGATACCGTTTTTCGGTGTGTTTTTTACGCTCTTTGAAATGCAAGGTAAGTACATACAATTTTGGTTAAACACCTTACATTTTGCCCGTGTTTAGTTCCCAAAACTGCTCATTTTGACCAAAATAGGAGTTAAATTGGTAGAAATTGGCAGTTTTGTTAAGCTAACGAGTTTTCTTCTCAAGACCCTAGAAAAAAAGAAAGACTAATTGAGGGCCTTATTACGGTTCGCGAATCGAACGTTCGCTTGAAGTCGAACCGTTTGGCGAATGTTGTGAAAGTTCATATTAGGGTTGGCGAATGAATTCATTCGCTAAAAATTCATCGCTGTCACAGGAAAAATTCATTACAATCAGCTTTTTTTGCCACAAATGTCAAATAAACAAAATACAATTAAAAAATACAACTTAAAGCGCAGAATTTTTGCAATTTTCTTAATTTGTATTCTCAATTAAATTATTTAAATGGTCACCACGCAATTTTATAGTGATTAATATCCGTCTGGACTACACTACAACGGCTTTCTAAATTTGTTCAATTTGGTGTAGGTTTTGGCTGGCGTGTTAATTTTAAAACTTAATCATTTAATGGTTTTGTGTGGTAAATATCATTTTTATAAATTTGTTTCGATTGCAAATATCCAATAAACTGATTTTTATGACAAAATAATAAGAAATTCGTATTTTATTTGCTGTTCGCCGGCCAGTCACTAACATTTTCCATTCGCTTAATTTTGATGTTTGGGGCGAGTCATGTGGCGAATGTTCGCCGATCGTAATACCAAATTGATTCATTCGCCAGCTTTTTGGTTCGATTCGCGAACGGTAATAGGGTCCTGAAACCTATGTTCGCATAAAGCGAATATATTATATGTTTTTGTTACTTTTTACTTAATAACACAACCTAAATTGTTTGTATTATAGCCTTCGTTTACTGCCTGAAGAGAATGCAAGACGCAGCTGGATTAGATGTCAAAAATGCTGCAGTAAAGGTCGAAAATTGTTCAACTCTTGCAGCTCCGGCTGCAGCTTTTTTGACATCTATTCCAGCTCCGTCTTGCATTATGTTCAGGCAGTTAACTTCCAAATAAATATTTATAACGTTTTATGAAATTGGCCTTTTCCCGACAATAAATTCCAATAGGTTATGGACCCAGTCGCTCGCAATTTAGAGAATTAAATTTTAATTTGAACAAAAAAAAATTTTAAGATATTTTATTTTAATTTTTCTTGCTGTAATTGAAGATTCATTCGTTGAGCAAGAAATAAATAAAATAAGGAAATCTACGTTGGAACTTGGAAATTATCGAAAAACAATAC
This sequence comes from Dasysyrphus tricinctus, assembly GCA_963921185.1. Taxonomy (NCBI): domain Eukaryota; kingdom Metazoa; phylum Arthropoda; class Insecta; order Diptera; family Syrphidae; genus Dasysyrphus; species Dasysyrphus tricinctus. The sequence goes on from OY992530.1 coordinate 248,107,726, forward strand.
CCAACAAAGAATCGATTGAAAAACTGTGTGATGGAGGAGAACTTTCACACTTGGAAATTCGCCATACAGAACATTCTCGATTATAAGGATTTGGAAGGAAGGATCTCAGATCCTGTAACGGAAGAGGATGCTACTTAACTACGTAAGGCTAAATCAAAGATAGTTTTATCTGTTGATGAATCGCTCTAAGTCCACATTCAAAACGAAACCACCGCATCTGAAATTTGAGGAAGCTTTAGAGTTTATATGAGGACAATGGACTGACCAGACAAAATTGCACTTTAACAGTACGTTTGGAGAGCTTTAAATGCATGCTTGATTATGTGAATCAGATTTTTGGCACAGCCAATAAATTGGCATTCATTTTCCAAATTCCTCTAGAATGACGAGGTGCCATTTTACTAGCCGGCCTTAGTTAAGATTTTAAACTATTTATCATGAGAATTGAAAGCAGTGGCACGAATATAACTGGAGAGGCGTTTAAAGAAAAACTCTTAGACTGTGATTACAACAAAATAAAGAGTGAACATGCAGTCTCCCAGAGTTACAAGGCCCGAACCCAAGCCTGCCAGGATGATCAGGGGAACATAGTAGTAGAATCGCAGTCGGTGCTGAGGATATGGAAAAATCATTTCTGCAAATTGTATAACCAAATTCCGCTAGCATGCAGATTGCACCATTCAACCTGGACGACGCATAGGCCAACAATTCCGTCCACCTGATCTCGAAGAAGTCAGGAAAGCTATTTCTAAACTAAAGTCCAATAAAGCTGCTGGAGCTGATGGCCTTGCAGCTGAGCTATTCAAAGCGGCTGGCGATGAATTGGTTAGGAGTATGCACCAGCTCATCTGCAAAATATGGTCGGAGGAAAGCATGCCCCTTGAATGAAACCTCAGCATTGTTTGCCCGATCCTCTGGACTGCACCAACTACAGAAGCATAAGTCTTCTTAGTATCGCCTATAAGATCTTCTCTGCCGTACTTTGTGAACGCCTGAAGCCATTCGTCAACAATCTGAAAGGTCCATATTGGTGTGGCTTTAGGCTAGGGAAGTCCACCATCGACCAAATATTCGCACTACGGCAGATCTTTGAGAAAACCCAGGAGTTTCAAATTGATACCCACCACCTTTTCATCGATTTTAAGGTATGACAGCGTCTATAGGGACGAACTTTATAAAGCAATGTCCAGTTTGGGCATCCCTGCCAAACTCGTCCATGCAGGATGACGATGGAGAATGCACGCTGCGCCATCAAGGTCGGCAAAGACCTCACTGACACCTTTGATGTCAAAAAAGGCTTTAGGCAAGGCAACGCGCTGTCATGCGACTTCTTCAACGTCGTTCTTGAAAGAATAGTGCAAAATTCTCACGTCAACACTAGATAGAGGCACAATCTTTCAGAAGTACTCGCTTACGCTGACGACATTGAAATAATCGGACGAACAAAGCGAGATGTCAGTGGTGCTTTTATGAGTATTGAGAAGGAATCCAAGAAGATGGGTTGTGAATAAAAGCAAAACGAAATATAATGCTGTCAACAAGAAAGAACACCCAACACCGACGACTTGGACATGACGTCACTATAGGCAGCTATAATTTTGAGGTGGTCAGAGACTTTGTCTACCTAGGATCCGGTATAAGCTCAGGGAACGATACCAGTGCTGAGATCAAACGAAGAATCACTCTTGCCAATCGCTTCAACGTCGTTCTTGAAAGAATAGTGCAAAATTCTCACGTCAACACTAGATAGAGGCACAATCTTTCAGAAGTACTCGCTTACGCTGACGACATTGAAATAATCGGACGAAAAAAGCGAGATGTCAGTGGTGCTTTTATGAGTATTGAGAAGGAAGCCAAGAAGATGGGTTTAACGGTGAATAAAAGCAAAACGAAATATAATGCTGTCAACAAGAAAGAACACCCAACACCGACGACTTGGACATGACGTCACTATAGGCAGCTATAATTTTGAGGTGGTCAGAGACTTTGTCTACCTAGGATCCGGTATAAGCTCAGGGAACGATACCAGTGCTGAGATCAAACGAAGAATCACTCTTGCCAATCGCTATTTCTTAAGGCTAAGAAGGCAATTGAGAAGCAAAGCGCTCTCTTGAGCAACTAAACTGTCACTGTATAAGACGCTTATCATCTCCTTCTGATGTATGATAGACATTGGACACTGTTAGCGGTGAATGAGAACGCGTTAGGCTGTTTTGAGAGGAAAATTCTCCGGTTGATTTTTGGTCCCGTCTGCATAGGGAATGGAGAAGAAGATACAACAATGAACTAAACGAGCTGTACAGTGACACTGACCTTACCACAAAAGTAAAAGCCAATGACTGAGATGGCTTGGTCATCTATATGAATGGACACCAATGCTCCGGCCCGGAAAGTCCTTGAATCCAACCCCGTGGGGGCTGAACGATTTAATCGAAACATTGTGAAATGTGGTAGATGTATGATCTTTGATACTGAGCTGGACAGGTTATATTGGGCGGAGGCTGTCAACACTGCACCGTATTGTATGAACAGGCCAGTAAATTCTTCTTCCACTAACAAAGCTCCACAGAAATTTGGACCGGCACAAAAGTTGACTTAAGTGGTATGATGATCCCCTCTCATGGTTCATGTTACAAAGCAAAGACGGCAGAAGTGGGACTCTAAATCGGTTAAAATGTTGTTAGTTGGATACTGCAAAACAACAAAAGAATACAGGTGTATCGATTGGGGAAACAGAAGCAAAAGTAATTGATTTTGTTCCATTAGTCAACAATAAGGAACTGGATAAAGTGGGAGAATTCAAGAAAAATTCCACTAATGAAGGTGAATTTCCTTGCAAGGAAAAAGATGAAGAAATAACCGCTGCGGTGTTGGGTGTCCTTTCTTGTCGACAGCATATATTTTGTCTTGCTTTCATTCGCTGTTAAACCCATGTCCTTGGCTTTCTTCTTAATACTCACAAAAGCACCACTGACATCACATCTTTTTCGCCTGATGGTGTCAATGTCGTCATCATAAGCGAGTAATAAGACGCACTTTTGAAAGATTGTGCCTTTTGACGTGAGAGTTTTGCACTATTTTTTTCAAGAAGGCTGTAGAATAAGTCGCATGACAGCGCGTCACCTTGCCTAAAACCTTTTTTGACATCAAAGGTATCGGTGAGGTCTTTGCCGATCTTGATGGAGCAGCGTGCATTCTCCATCATCATCCTGCACAAACGGACAAGTTTGGGCGTCCCTAAAGATGCTGCTGATACGTGGCCTTGAAATCAATGCAAAGGTGGTGGGTATCGATTTTTTGTCATGGGCGGCGGGTTGAAAGACCAAGAACAACAGAAATCAACTGATTTAGCAGAAGCAGAATCCAAGAAAAAGACGTGGCCACAATTAAAATACCTTGCTGCAGACCGTGAAGGATGGAGGCGTTCTGAAGCACTATCTCCCAACCGGAGTTACATCAGGACACAATGATGATGATCGATTTGAAGCTCCTGGGTTTCCTCCAAGATCTGCCGTAGTGTGAATATTTGGTCGATAGTGAACTTCCCTGGCCTAAGGCCATACTGATATGGACCTATCAGGTTGTTGACAAATGGCTTCAGGCGTTAATAAAGCACGGAAGAGAAAATCTTGTTCGCGATACTAAGAAGACTGATGACTCTGTAGTCGGTGCAGTCCATAGGATCACCTTTCCTGAGGATAGGGCAAACAATGCTGAGGTTCCTTTCATGGGGCATGTCTTCCTGCGACCATATTTTGCAGATGAGCTTGTGCACACTCCTAACCAATTCATCGCTAAACCCTTTGAAAAGCTCCGCCGCAAGGCCATCAGCTCCAGCAGCTTTATTGGACTTATGTTTAGATACAGCTATCTTTACTTCTTCGAGATCGGGTGGAGCAATTGTTGGCCTACGTCATCTAGGTTAAATGGTGCAATCTGCATGGTAGCGGATTTCCGTTTGTCATCGCCGTTATACAACTTGCAGAAATATATCTTCAGCATCGACCGCGATTTTACCACAATGTTCACCCTGATCATCCTTCTAGGCTTTGGTTTTGGCCTTGTAACCCTGGGAGGCTCTTTTTACTTTTTGGCAAAACTTCCTAACTTCATTTCTGCAATGGCATCCCTCTATTTCCTCAATCGCGCGCTTCTCATGCTCTTTCTTTTTTACCTAGCTTCACCTAACCTACCCCGTGGCGTAATGATACGTACCTTGAGCTGTCATGACGAACGTCCAGTGATCAATTCTCAGCTTCTAAGAACAAAAATGCTTTCTTCCGGGGAACCATCTCCTCCAAGAGTATGCCTTGTCTTGAAAAAGTGTTTCTTATCTTAAGCCATTCGTATTTAACAGAACATTGCAGGCCCTCTCTATTTCTGTCAAAAACACTCACGCAGGAATCATTGAGATTTTTCAGTCACTAGGCCATAGTTCTACACGAGTTTTCGGGTGACCAAATTCACTTATTTTTACCACCAAACATACATTATTATTTTAGAATACAGAATTTGAGAAATCAAAACTTTGCACATACATATGTACATAATACAGAATGCGACCTCAATGCAAGAATTTTTCTTCTATAGAGTTACTATATAAATGGCCAAAACTAATAAGAAACTTTAATTCGAAGTCTGCATTTGTATGGTTTGGACCATTACCAGTTTTCTACACGTCCAACCAAAACTATGTTCAAAAAGTTTTATTTTCTTTGGATTGCAACAAAAAGTCAAATAACTATAGAATAATTCATAGAGAGCTCGGACCAGGATTATTGCCACTGGAAGGTATTATTTGATTTGAAATTTAAATATTTATGTAAATATTTTTTTAGATATTTTTGTTTGGTTTTAGGATCTATTTGGAAACGACATCGAAAACTTTTGAATCCATTATTTAATCAACGTGTTTTGGTGAATTTTTTTCCGGGTTTTAATAGAAACTCTCCTTTTTTGATCAAGGAATTAGATAATTGTGTGGGAAAGAGTGAAGTAAATCTCACCCTGTTGCTGAAAAAGTTCATACTCAAGACATCATTTGGTAATTTTGACAAAATTTAATCTTTATTTTGTTTTAATAATAAAAATACCGAGTTATGTATTTCTTTTTTAACCTTAAATTTAAACATAGATTTCTTTTTGGGCACTGAGCTGGAAGAAGATAATATACAGCATGTTTTCATAATGGATCACTCTATCAAGTAAGCATCTATAATATTGTGTGTGCCTTCATTATGTAAGTTTCAACCTCACTCAATAAGTAAAATGTGCCCTCTTATAAGAAGCTTACCCTGAGCCTCCACTTGAAATAAATGATTGCAAGAAATGTGTCATGTAGTCAATATTTCTTGTGGAGTCCCCTTATGTCTGGATTTTCTTTATTTTCAGACATAGATTTCTCTATTTATTTCTTGTCTTCGTAGAAGAAATCAATGGAGAAATAAATTTTGACGTTTTGTGACACTCCAACTTCACCGGACGCAAATTTCTCACAAGACGTCGAGTGTTGATACTGATTTGCACATTTTCATGTTACCTTCCTTCATTTCAGTGGAAATTTCATGTTATAATTTGACTTCGTCTAGAAATTATGTCTTGTGAAGTCAAAATGTCATTTGAAACTCATTTTTTACCACTTACTTGATGGTCTTTTTTATTGTTTGATTTTTCGTGAAGAATGGAATGTCACGACATAATTTGCCCACATAGTAAAGAAATATAAACTTCAGAAATAACGTCTGATATAATATCCGAAATAAATATTTCTAATGGAGGTGCGGCCTTAAAAGCCTTTTTAAATGTTTTCCAAATATCAAAACGTCAAAAATGATCGATCAGTGATTGAAGAAGCCATTTTGTTAAATGACGACTTTCTATAGGGTGAGTGTGGTTGGGAAGACAAGACGATATTCGCATATTCAATTGGAATCAAAAAGAAAGTTTCTATCTTGGACCTCCTAGCAGAGAAGATAAAAAAGTATATTAATCTTTTTTTGTGTAGAATAACTAATTTATATCTTCACTTTTTTGCAAAAGTTTTCCTATCTCACGCATTTCTCTGTTCTCTTTAAAAACACAAGAAAATTGAGAGAATCATGCTGTTTTCAAGAGAAATGGTAAGGTGGTTTGATTATCGATAATAGCCGTTTTCCTTTGGAGGTGGCGAAGTACTTACGAGTAGATGAAAACCCTAATCTAGTACTACCAACTGCACATGCTCTCATGCGCGAGTAGATACATTTTACATGGGAAAGCAGTTTGATGTGTTCCATTGAAAAAAGCTGGCAAAGTACTTGCAAGTGCTTCGCCACCTCCAAAGGAAAACGCCTAATATAGTTTTCATTCACAGAACCAGAAATGCTTATTTGTGGCAAATGAATCGAAAAAGTGAAAGCAATGCTCTGCAGCGAATGTGAAAACGATTTATTCGATTCACTTTTTCACAGAACCAGAATTGGCCCCCTGGTCTGTGTTTTCTTCTGCTATATTTCCAGCAAAAGTTTATGTCAGTTCAGAGGCCTATTTCAGCGCTATTACAACAGAGGAACAGAGCTATATCAACTACATCTTACATTAAAATCCTTTAACTACTTCATTTATATTTGTCTGATTCTAACATACAACTGGAGTTATGAAATAAAAGATAAAATAGTTAAAGAAATTATAAATTTTACTGGCGTAGTTGTAGGATGAAGCTGTAAGATGTAGTTGATGTAGTAGCGCAGAAATAGGCCCCAGATTCAATAAGTCTGTTTTATGCTATGTTTCCACCAAAGGTTTATCCCAATTCAGATCTAATAAATTTATTTGGTGTTTCCATCGCACAAAGTTTAAAAAAGATTTACTTTGACAGCGCCTTTTAAAATGCAAATGGCGTTTCATTTTTTCTTATAAGGAAGTGAGATAGAATGTTTCATTTGTGAAGAACTGAATTCAGCCATGAATGAATCCTTCAGCGCCTTATATGAATAGGTTAGTTTGATTTGTAAAAGTATTTGTCCTAGGAAGATTTAACAAGATTAATTCGTAATCTTCAAGATTAACGAAATAAATATGTGTTGTTAACCTTCGAGATTTGAAGGAGATTTGAGGAAAATCTTATTATTTTCATTTCAAAAACAAAATTTGCAGAGTTTGTTCATTTCCAATCATGAAGCTGTCATTTTGTATTCCAAAAATTTCGCTTTTCTGGACACTACATTCCCAGGATTCCCACCTAACACTTATCTGAGATTTAATAAGATTTACCTCAAATCTCGAAGATTTACCATAAAAATTTATTTCGTTGAGGATTAGGAATTAATTTTGTTAAATATTCTTAGGACAAATACATTTATAAATCAAACTATAGAGCTACTATACCTATTGCCCAATCTTATATGGCGCTGAAGAATTAATTCATGGCTGAATTCAGTTCTTCATTGCTTGACACAAATGAAACAGCCTATCTCCTTTCCACTTCATAAAATAAAAGAAACACCATTTGCATTTTGAGAGGTGCTGTCAAAGTTAGGCCTGGTTCACACGAGATTGTACCGCACGATTTTTTGCAGTATAAATCCGTGCGAATGAGCAGTGGCGTATATATTTTGCATAGAGCCTTTCACACGACGTTTGTACGGCAAGAAAACGTACTCAGCTAAGTACGTTTATCGAATACTCAACGGACTTATCAAAAAAACGAATGAATTGCGACGTATCGTCTTCCAGTGGCGTATTGTTTTATATATTCTCGTTCACACGGTTTAAATCCACGTTGGGTATTTGTTCGTTGGCATAGAATGAGCTTCAGTGGAGAGAAAAGCCGATGTATACAAAAAATATTAATCGACCGATATGGTTGGTTTAAAAAAAATATAACTCCGGTGATACTCATTGGATCTTGTAGGTCAAGGTTTTAAAATAAAGAAGAGGAATGAGGCAATAAATATGGGTTTTTAGTTTTTTTCAAAATTATAAAAATTTTCATCAACATTTGAATTTAGAATAAAATAAATGGAATTGAATTGGGCTTTATTCACCCCTTTAGTATAAACATTTTTGCTCCTTCTCAATGATTTTTTTACACAATATAGCCCGTTATGTCAGCTTTCTTTAAGGACCTTAACCTTGAAGATCCAATCAGTAGAACGGTAGCTATAATTTTTTAAAGCCATCCATATCAAATTTTAATCAAAAAAACTCCATGTAGATAACGGGATCTTCTGGCTGGTGGATGGTCGTGGACAATGGTCCAAGCAGGTAATTTCAATGCAATTATTTTGATTTTTCGATCAATTTAAAATCAAGATTGTGTCGCTTATATACCACGTACGATAATGAATGGGGTATCAAAATAACCGTAATTTTATTTATATGTTATATTTAAAATAACAAGAAAATTCATCAATGCACTAAACAGATATGAGTTCATATGTGAAAGCGCTCAAATAATGCCGTTATCTCCGTCCAACGGTATTCTAGGACTCTTATTTTTTTAATTCATATTTAAATCAATATTTTCTATCATCCGTCCAAATTTCAGCTTTCTAGCCCTTTCCCTTAAAAAGATAAAAATAAAATACTTCACAAATTCAAACTTTTCCATTCGTTTTCATTATACTGCAGCTATTTGAGTTTTAAACGAATAAATATAAATATCGTGTGAACACCCGATTTTTGTTCGGTAAAAATCGAATGCGATAAAAAACGAGCGGTATAATCTCGTGTGAACCAGGCCTTAATCTTCTTTAAATCTTTTTGTGCGGTGAAAACACCAAATAGATCTATTTAATCTAAACTGAGATGAACCTCTGGTGGAAAGTGGAAACAAAGCGCTATTCTCCGATCAACAAATCAACTTGGATGACTTATCACTTGGGGAAACCATACATAAATCAAATTCTCATAAGGGGAAAGACGGAAATAGAGGGATGTCATAGCAGGAATGAAACACGGAAGTTTTAGCAAAAGGTAAAAAAGAACCTTTCAAGGTTACAAGGCCCTAACCGAAGCCAGGAAGAACGATCAGGAGATCATCATAGTAGTGCTATAGCAGTTGGTACTGAGAATATGGAAGAATCGTCTCAGCAAATATCTAATCTTAGGCCTGAAAAAGCTGATGAATTGGTTAGGAGTATGCACTATTAGCTCATCTGTAAAGTATGATTTGAGGAAGCATGTCTGATGAATTAAACCTCTCAGCATTGTTTGCCGAATCTTCAAGAATGGTGACCCTTTCATTAATTAATTATAGGGGTATCAGTTTCCTGAGCATTGTTCACTAGATCTTCTTTGCCGTATTATCTGAACTCCTGATGCCATTCGACAACAATTTGGTCCATATTAGTGTGGCCAGGAAAGTCCACCATCGACCAAATAGCCTTAATAAACCAGATCTTGGAAACCACTCCGGAATTTCAAATTGATACCTTCAACCTTCCTCATCGATTTTAAGGCCAAAGGAGAATGGGCAAATTGGTCTACCTACTCAACAGAGATGTGTCATACATCAATGAAAAGGTCATTGCAAATACTTCATTTTATTATATGGCCGTTAAGTTGTAAACCATGGGGTTCAAAAGATATTCGGCTTTAAAGCACCAAAAACAATAATAATGCATTTCTTAATTGGTACTTGGATGACCTGCTCAACATTTATGTGTTATATATCGTTGGAAAGGTTATTGCATGTACTACGTTTTTGTATATGGCCGTTAAGCCGTAGACCACGGAGTTCAAGAGCTACATGGACATGATAAAACCCCAAATATAACAATAATGCAGTTCTTTATTAGCACTGGGTCTACCAACTCAACAGAAATGTGTCATACGTCATTGGAAAGGTCAATGAGAGTACTTCATTTTCTTATATGGCAGCCAAGCTCCAAACCATGGGGTTCAAAAGATATTCGGCTTTGAAGCAGCAAAAACAACTAAAATGCATTCTTAATATGGTAACTGGTTGCACAACTCAACAGTAATGTGTCAGGTATCGTTGAAAAGGTTAACTTATGTGCTTTATTTTTTTATATGGGTGCTATACGCTCAACCATGGGATTCAAAAGATATTTGGGAAAAATGTCAAACCTATAAAGCGACTACAAGGCCGACAGTTCGGATTACTTACTGATGGTTTACCAACGGATCTCTTTAAGCACGGAGGGGATATGTTTGAAAGGGTGTATGCATCAGCTAATCAGCCAATTTTACTCGAAGCATTCCCAATGACTGATCTATCGAGTTGCATATATATCCCTGGATAAACGTCGCATACAAGATCCTATCCAACGTACTGTGTGAGCCTCTTAAACCATTCTGCAATACTTTAATCGGCTGGTACAACTGTGGCTCCTGGCCAGGCAGATCGACCATAGACCAAATATTCACTCTTAGGCAAATCCTGGAAAAGACCAACGAATTTCAAGTTAAGACTCACCATTAATTCATCAACTTCAAATCCACTTATTATAGCATTCATTTTCAGGTGCTCTATATGGCGATGGCGGCTGAAGTTGGGATCTCGGGAAAACTGATCCTGTTGTGTCGCGTGACATTGGAAAATACGTGATTCAATGTGCAACTAGCTAAAAGCTCCTCCGAACTATTCAGAATGTGCCCAAGGTTTTGGCAAGGAGATGCGTTATATGTGATTTTTTCAATCTCGCTCAGGGACAAAAAGTGCGAGGGGCAGGTGTTTGCACGCATTATTTTCAGCAGATTTGTCCAACTTTTAGGGTATGCCGATTATATCGGCGCTCCCAACAGGCCGTAATAGATTTTTTCACGGCAGTTGAAGAGCAGGCGATACATCTTGATCTTCAAGTAAACGAGGACAATGACCTAACACATGCTATTAACTAAGAAGAATTACAAAACCAAATTGGTGCTACTTCGGTTTGGGGCAACAATTGGCTTCAAACTCCTTACACGTAAGACGAAGTGCACATTCTATTGAACCCTTATACTATCCAGTCCTACTTAATGATGCCGAGTGTTGAGCGATAAGCAGAAACGGAGAGCTGCTACTGGGAAAAATTCCTTGACGGATATTTGGCCCTGGGTGCTAGGAGGGTGAATGGTGAAGAAAATGCAACCATGATCTCGATGAGCTGCATCAATATGTGAGTATAGTCCAGAAAATACAAACACGTCTACTGGTTGGACGCCAGGTTCGAGAGAACGAAAAAGACCGAACCTTCAGTTTAAAGACCAAATCATCACAGATGCTAGAAGACTTAGTCCATATAACTGGAAACAGCGTGCAGCAAGCTGCGACCTTTCATGCGTTGAGAGCCGGATAAGTAAGTAAGACGTCAAACCCAAATTTTCCACCAAAATTCAGCTTTGTCTGAATATTACCATTTTTTTCGTTTTATATCCCCAACATACTTACTTACTTATCTGGCTCCCGATCGATGGAGGGTCTCTGCCTGAGATATTGCGGTCTTCCATCGGTTGCGGTCTCTTGCATGCTCCCTCCAGTCGTCGAGACCAAGCGCTCTTGCGTCTGTAATCACCTGGTCCCTGCAGCGGAGGTTCGATCTTCCTGGTCGTCTCGAACCTTGGGGCTGGAAGATTTCTTGGCTGGAGCGTTGTTTTCCAATCGCTCGATATGGCCGAGCCAGTGAAGTCAACGGACTTTGGATTTTTGGACTACATCAACATCTTGGTACAGCTTGTACAATTCATGATTAAATCTTCTCCTCCACGAAGAATTTTTCTCTCGGAATTGCCCAATATCGGTGGGGCGTGTCGTCGTAGAGTAGAACTGGTAAAATATGTGTATTGTATATCGTGCACTTTGTCCTTGGGGAAAAATGTTTTGAACCCATTTGTTTGGCAAAACTGAAGTAGCAGCGGCTCACTAGGGTAATTTTTCGTCGTATTTCCACTAAGGTGTTGTTCGTGGATTTGATGTTTGTTCGGAGGTAGGTGAACTCCTTGACTACCTCGAAATTACTGCTTCCAACAGTGACATTTTTTCTAGGCGATTGTTTGTTCATAGCATATACTTACTTTGTTTTGTCCTCATTCACTTCAAGACCAACGCGTTTCGCCTGTCCATGAATAGCTGTGAATGCTTCAAGTACAGTTCGCTTCGATCGGTCGATGTCATTCGCATACCCAAGCAGTTGAGAAGACCTGTTGAAGATGATGCCTTCCATTTTAACACCACTCTTGGACACTATCTGCTCCAGGACTAAGTTGAAGAAATCACATGATAGCGCATCTCCTTGTCTGAACCCTGTACACATCTGGAATAACTCGGATGAGCTGTAACCCATTTGCACGTTGCATCGCGTATTTTGTAACGTCATGTGTCATAGCTGGATCAGTTTTTTCGGGATCCCGAGTTCCGACATCGTCAATAGAAGCTCTTGGTGACTTATGCTATCATATGGGGCTTTGAAGTTGATGAATAGATGGTGGGTCTCGACTTGAAATTCTTTGGACTTTTCCAGGATTTGCCTCAATATTAAAATTTGGTCTATCGTTGATGTGCCTGCCCTCAAGGTGCTGATCATAGTGTTGTAGAAAGGTTTTAGACGTTGGATAGGATCTCGTAGTTCTTCTAGGGCATAGGATCGGCTTATTTGTAGATTGGGTTAAGCTAATTGACTAGTCGTCAGGCATATTTTCCTCCTCCCACACTTGGTTGATGAGCTGGTGCATGCACCCTACCAGGACATCTCCCGCATACATGAAGAGTTGCACATCGCACACTGAAAACAAAAGTGGCACTAAACAAAAAACCTAGTTTTCGAATACGGCCGTTTAAAATTTTGGACTTACTTCAATGGTCGGTAGCACTTTGAAAAAAGGTTTAAATATTATGTTACTTTGCCAAAACATAGTTTCACTACCTTTTAATAAATTGGCATTTTAAGATGACAACAAAAATAAAGGGTACTTAAGAAATAAAGGGTCTTTTGAAAAAGTTTGGTATAGTGCTGGTTTTTTATTTTACTACCTTAAAGTGTTTTCTAATTTTATTATTATAATAATGACACTAATAAAAAAAACACTGTTATGGATTTATTTATTTTTTCGATTAAGAAAAAGAAAGTATTATTCAATTCAATTTTCAATTCAAAGATTCATTTATTGCAAGTTTTCATTATATTTACAAAAGGGTTTTATGAATTTTTAAGCATTGGCTTAGCCGTCAGCTCGACTGGTAACTTTAAAATATAAGTTATCTTATTATTGAACAAATAAAAGTTAAATTATTAGTTTGTATACATTTGAACTATCTAAGTTATGAAAATTCTGACATTAGAAGCATTCTATATTGGTAGCTAACTCTGACAAAATTGACAAGCTTCATCCAGTCTGTTCCATTTAAAATTTTGATTGTTTCCTGTATTGTAAGGGTTGGTTTACCAAAGTATGTTCTTCTTTGCTGGTTAAAAATAGGACACACACTTAGAAAATGAAAGCAATCTTCTTTAGCTCTCAAGTTACACAAATTTCAAAATTGGTCGAAACTTCCGTTATATGGGTTCCCATTCAAATGGAGAAGCTCGGTTCTTGATTTAAAAATCAATGATATATCCTTGTAGCTGAGGAAATCCTGGAAGTAGTTCTTTTCACACAAGTTAAAATCAAGCTGGCTGTATAGTACTCTGCTTTCCGATTGGCAGGCCTTTTCCATCATTTGGTTTCGATCACAGTCTTCAAGTTTTTGGATGATTTCGTAGAACTTAACTTTCATCAGATTAATGTTACTTGGGTTCATCTGAAAATCTTCTCCACAGGAAGCGGCAATGTTTTCCCATGCTCTTAACCACCAGTCCTTATTTCGAATTTCATACAGCATCATTATTTTACACAAACGAGTTTCCTGGAGACCGCAGACTTTAAGTAAATAGTCAGCTTGTAACTTTAGTGTTGCAGTAAAAAGTTTTGGTAGACCAGTTTCCAAATAAATCGAATAATTTGGTGCGGCTAAAGGAATATTGAATATTTTCTTGATGAAGTTCCTCTGAAACTTTTCAACTTCTTCGTATTCTTGCATTCCCCATATTTGTGCGGCATAAAAAAGCGAAGATTAGTTGAAAGATTTATGTGATCGTTTGAGAAAATCTTCTTCCAAGTAAGGTTAATTAAACTTTGTGATGCTTTTGCTTTTTCTGTAAGGTGCTTGATATAATCCAGGGTTGGATTGAGCAACACTCCCAAATACCTATAATCTTTTGCTACCTCCAAACGGTTTCCATTCAGCATCCAGTTATCCCTAATTTCACTCCGATTGGAACGTGAGAAGACCATGACTTTTGATTTTTCAATGTTGATGACTAAATCCCAATTATTACAGTAGTCCGTAAGACGATTTATCATTAATTGCAGGGTTTCTGCTGATTCGGATAGTAACACCAGATCGTCGGCATAAAGTAACACATTAATTGTAATACCTGCAAATCGGACTCCTCCTGGAATATGTGCCGCTATATCATTTATAAAGAGAGCAAATAGAAGGGCACTTAGAAGGCAACCCTGTTTTACTCCAGTAAGCGATTTAAATGGTTTAGAATAAGTTTTGCCATCCCAAACTGCTGCTTCAGTATCTGTGTACAAACATCGAATAATTTGAATGAATTTCGTTGATACTCCAAGTTGTGAGAGTTTATAAATAAAGCATTTCGATTCACCAAATAAAATGCAGCTTTAAAATCGACGAACAAAGCGAATACTTTTTTATTTCTGGCTTGAAATGCTCTTACAATTGATGTTAAGGTAAATATATGGCCACAAGTCGAGTAGTTCTTTCTAAATCCTGCTTGAAGCTCAGTAAGAGTGTTGTTTATATCCACCCACTTTTCAAGTCTGTTAATGAGAACACCACAAAATATCTTCGCAATGACATTCATGAAGGATATGCCTCGGTAGTTTTCAACTGCATTTAAGTCACCTTTCTTATGAATTGGAAAAATAACAGACTTTTTAAATGAGGAGGGTACTTCAGCATTTTCAAAAATCTTGTTACAAAGTGTAAGTAGATGGTTGTAGAAAGTAGGGGAGGCATTTTTAAAAAACTCGTAAGGTATCCCATCTTCGCCTGGGGCTTTTCCGTCTTTGGCTCTTTGGAGAACGAGTTGTATTTCACTAGCTGATATTACAGAATCTAATATTTCATCACAAACGAGTGGCTGTGCGTATGAGAAACTTGATATTAGGTTGTTTTGAAGAAGAGTTTTGAAATATTCAGAGAGATCATCTGCAGAAACACTCAGGCCAATAGAGTTGTGTGAACAGTTTATTTCTTTTGCCATCTTCCAGAAGTGTTTTGTGTTTTTTATTTGACTAAGTGATTGTGCTTGCATGAATTCAAAAAGAGAAAGAAAAAGAAAGTATTGAAAGAGTGACTTAATACAAAAATTGCCTATGTTAATTAATTTCACTGAACATAAAATCACTGTTATTTTGAGGAGAAAACCGACATTATAAAAAAAGTGCCATTTTATCGATTCCCCATTGAGTGATTTACGTCAAACTTAAAAGTGACACTAGCGATATCTTGTGGAAACTAGAAGAGGTATCAGAACGGGGATCTTCGCAAAAGATGCGTGGTATATATCGGAACCTAGATGTAGCTCTAACTCAAAAGTGAACATTTTTGTATAGTGCCACTTTTGTTTTCAGTGTGCGACATATAGGCATATAAACAGTTGCTGGAAATGCTGCTTAACTGCCTGAACAGAATGCAAGATGGAGCTGGAATAGATGTCAAAAATGCTGCAGCCGGAGCTGCAAGAATTGAACAATTTTTAACTTTTACTAAAGCATTTTTGACATCTACTGCAGCATTTTTGACATCTATTCCAGCTGCGTCTTGCATTCTGTTCAGGCAGTAAACACGCTTACAATTCCCTGTGCTTCGGTGACTAGGTTCCCATCGCTGTTTCGAAAAGCCTGCATGCTAGTTGCTTGGCTGTTTTGTCAACCCGGTGGGTATTGGTGGCGGTGTTAGACTCCTCGAGATATCTGAGCTGAGAGGCTGCGGATGCTTTTTTCATCCTGCGCAGGTTTTTTTCTCTTTTCTTCTTTTTTCTAAGTACTCCTCTCTTGCTTCTCTTGTTTTCCATTGCAGTTTGCAGCATTTGCATTCGTGCATCGCTTAGCTATTTTATATATTTTAAGTTCATATGCATCGCAAAAGCAAAACTCATTTTTTGTATCGAAGCAAATATACTATGTATGAGTTGACTATTCTAGAGCTATTCTATTTTTCACAAAGCGGTGCCTTTAATTTATTATTATTTTTTTCTCTAAAACAAAATTATTGCAGTTTTCTGAAAATTCTCGTAGACCGCATAGGAATACTAACCCTTACCCTAGATCCTATTTTTCGATGGACCAAATTCTACCAGCCTTATGAAGAGTCAAAAAAGGTTTTTTTCGACTTTCTTCAAAAAGTGAGTACCTATTTGAATATTTATAAAATTTCCAAAACAATTTGTCTATTTAATTAACAGATTGTACAGAGTAAAATCGAAATCGCAAGCTCAAGTGAAGGTATTATGAAGGAGAATGATAAAAGTTACGTCCAGCAAGCTATCAATATTTATCTCAATGGAGACTTTTCTTATGATGAACTCTTATCGGAATTTAAAATGATTATGTTCACAGTAAGGTTTTTCATTATTCTTATAGTACAGGTAAAATAGAACAAACATATATAATGAATACAAAGATATCTACCTAAAATGTGTGCACTCATGATAAAAAGTTTCCTTTTTACATGAAGATACAAATTTAAAAGAGTTCATACGAAATATCTACTTGAAGAGATATATTTTAATTTTGCCTTACTTACTTTACTTTAGATGGCGCCTACATAGTCTAGGCTGGACTATGGCCTCAACCAATAAACCCCTCCGCAGCCAGGTCGGTCACTAGCTAGCTGCCTCCAGTTACGCACTCCGAGTTGGTTGAGTTTGTTTTCCACTTGTGTGCTCCACCTAAGGTGGGGTCTTCCTCTGCTGTGTAGACCATCTCGTTGGGCTGGTGTGACCTAGTGGTGTGTGCGACCTCAACCAACTTGGTGTCTATACGATCCACGTGTCCCAGCCATCTCTCTCATCCCCTGTATTTTCCGCTTTTTGACCAGGTGGACGTCGCTGAAAAACTCGTAAAGCTCGTTGTTAAATCTTCTCCTCTATACACCATCAATACATACTGGACTGAAGATCACCCGAAGAATTTTCCTTTCAAACTACCCAAGCAAATTCTCATCCGTTTTTGACAGGGTCCATGCTTCTGACCCATGCAGCAGGACTGGGATGATGAGGGTCTTGTATAAGGTCTCCTTGGTGCTTTACTACTCAAATGCCTTCTAAGCCCGAAGAAACAGCGGTTCAGCGGTTGGCAAGAGTAATGCTTCATTTGATCTCTGCACTGATGTCAGTTTGCAATGTTATAGAGGAGCCCAGGTAGACAAAGTCCTTGATGACTTCGAAGTTGTACCTATCCATCGTAACGTTTTGCCCGAGTCGACGATGTTCAGATTCCTTTCTCGATGATAGCATATACTTCGTCTTGTCCTCATTAACAGCCCAACCCATTTCCGCCCCTTCCGATTCAATACTTGCAAGCGCGCCGGTAACAGCTCGCTTGGTTCTCCCAATAATGTCAATATCATCTGCATAAGCAAGTAGTTGGACTGAATTTTGATAAATTGTACCTCTGTTGCTCACTTGCGAGTTGCGTACAATTGCTTCAAGTATGATGTTAAACAGGTTGCATGATAACGCATCACCTTGCCTCAAATCTTTGTCGACATCAAATGGTTCGGTGGTGTTTGCCGACTTTGACGGAGCAGCGAGATTTCTCCATCGAAATCCTGCACAAGTGTTCGAGTTTGGCAGGGATGCCGAGATGCGACATGGCTCTGTATAGCTCGTCTATGTCTACGCTTTCATACGCGACTTTGTTGAAATCAATAAAGAGATGGTGTGTATCGATTTGAAACTCCTGGGTTTTTTCCAGAATCTGTTGGAGTGTGAACATTTTACGGTTGATTTGCCGGGCCTAGAACCATAATGATAGGGTCCGATCAGATCGTTGGAAATTTTGACTATCAGCGTCCAGGTTGAATGGATTGTTCTGTAACAGCGTAATTTTCGCCATCTTCACCGTTTAGCAGTCCAGAAAAGTGTTGTTTCCAGATCCTCAGCACCGACTGTGTGTCTACTACCATATTCCCACTTTCGTCTCAGCAGGCTTCCATTCTGGCCTTGAAGCCCTGGGAAGATTGCCTCACCCTTCGGTACAACGTTTGAACATCCTCCCCTACCGCTACAGTCCTCAATAGACTCGACCGCCCGCTTCGCATGCTCTCTCTTTTTCCTCCTGAGAAGTCGGTGCTCCTCCCTTCATTTTTGCCCGTAGAGCTCCCGGGCTGTTCTCTTAGCAGCTCTGGTTCTAGCTTGCAGCATTGTTTGGTAAGCCTCATTCTTGGCTACATGCGCCAACTGGCATGTCAAGCAATTTTGCCTGTTTTGATTAAAAAAAAAATTAATTTTCATCTTTAAAAGTATCTTGCTCCACAGCTCAACCAAATGAAGTATGGAGCACAAGCTAGAATTGTCGTCAATTTTATCAAGTTGAAGTCATATGCAATTTCAAGTTTTGTTCTTGCAAAAGTCTACTCATGGTGAAATAACAAAATATACCTAACGCAATAATTATCTGTCAGCTGTCAAATTGATTGGACTGAATAGATTTATAGAAATAAATACAGTTAAAAATCTCTAAGGATCTGTATATGGCAATTTTCATCAACGAATCATTATTTTGAAAGAGATTTCGGTAACTTTTACCGATTAACTTTCTGGATGATTGTATAGTCTTGATGTTGGCATTATTCAATCCAGCATCAAAAATACTTTAAGACCCTTCATTTGCATAATAATTGAAACCTTTTCACAAAGTTTCACGAGTTAGAGTTTGAATTCTTTTTCATTAGGTTTGTTCGTTGAAGTTTACCCAGGGTTGACCCAGGTTTCCTTGACAACCCCAAGAATTGTCAAAAAAACCTGGGTTTTTCGGTTCTCAAAAAACACCAAAGGGTCTTCTTTTGTGTTGTTGAGATAAGAAAGAGATAAGAGATTTCTTTTAAAAATAGATAGAAACAAACCACAGTTTTCGTTTTCTATTTCTTTTTGTTGTTTTTAAAGTAAAATTGTGTATTCCGTGAATTTATATTTCAAAAACAATAGAATTATCTGCAGCATGTGAATCCACAACAAAAAAATGTTTCAGAGCTCATGTCACTTTGGCAGTTTATTCTTTACCTCAACTCGCCAAAGCAAAAAACCTAGTTTTACTTCAGGGCGACCCTAGGTCTCAAAAAACACAGAATTTGCTGGCCAGGGCGAGTTCAGGGTTTTCGACCCCATGGTGACTTCAGGGCTCGACAAACAAACCTATTAACAATTTTGCCTTTGCTATATGTTTGATATTTTCCAAATTAAAATTCAATAAGGGTATTCATGCAGCAGTAGTCTAAAGTCGTCGTAAGCGTAGTAAAGTTGTAAACTGCGTAAATCTGTCAAATTGTCCATACAATTTGTGACAGAACTACGAAGTTTAAAACTTTACAACGTTTACGTCGGCTTTACGCCGTTTTATGAATATCCTTAATAGAAAGATTTTTCCAGAGTTACGATACATCATTTGGAACTTTAGAGAATTTAATTTTGATGTTAGCTATGCATCCCGAATATCAGGAGAAACTTTTTGAAGAAATACTGCACTTCTTCCCGAACAAGGAATTCGATGTACAATATGAAGATATGCAACAACTTGTCTTCATGGATCAATTTATAAATGAAACATTGCGTGTCATTCCATCTGCTCCCATCATTGGACGTATTGCAACACAAAATGTTAAAATAGCAGAAGATACAGTTCTACCAGTGGGAACTACTATTATAATTGATTTGCTTAAAATGCAAAGAGACAAAGACATTTGGGGCTCAAAGGCTGAACTTTTTAATCCTGATAACTTTTTGCCTGATAATTTGATAGGCAAGGATTTGTGTAGCTTTCTACCATTTGCAAAAGGACCTAGAAACTGTATTGGTAAGTTTTCTTTTATTTTATTTTGTTTATAAAATTTTTGATGCGATAAAGCCCGTATGATGCTACATTTTGTATTCATTTTATTTCTCATTAAAACAATCAAAGTGTCAGCAGAGCAAAAAAGGGATAAGAAGTGTTTTTAAGAAAGAGATAGCATTTTTCTAAATTCCATTTCATAATTACAATGTGTCCCAAAAGTGGATATACATCATAAAATAGTGTTCTGTAGGGTTCAATTTTCTTTCGTGACTGGGTGTACCTTGAAATTATTTTTGATTTTTAATTCTGAAATGTCAAGAAAGGGTATGGTATGTTTTGCCAGAATTGTTTGGCGAATTGACGTTTCGCGGGGGTTCATTTCACGGATTTTTGTTTCGCATTTTATTTATTTAGCATTAAGAAATTTCGCATTTCACGTTCGGCAATTTATGTTTTGTTTTTTAAACGATTTGCTAAATCCTTATTTCGCATTTTTCATTTCGCAATTTTCATTTAGTTTAACATTATATAGGCTTTTTGAAAATAGGCAATTTTTTATGTGGCATTTTGTTCTTTTGCTTTTTTTCATTTGGCATTTTGCTGTTTTGCTTCTTTTTATTTGGCATTTTGTTGTTTCGTTTTTTTTTAATTCGGCACTCAATTGTTTTGCGATTTTTTGGCTTCCATTAAGTTACATGCCTTAAAATTTCGCGCGAAATTTTAAGGCATGTAACTTAATGGAAGCCAAAAAATCGCAAAACAATTGAGTGCCGAATTAAAAAAAAGCTAAACAACAAAAAACTATTTCTAGTTCTATTTTTATCGTCAGAGGTTTTCGCAGAATTCTTGAGATCAGACATTGCATCTGCCACGCGCTTTCTTACCGCATTTGGTTTGTGGTCATGTTCCCCTTTTAAAAATACTATTGAATGAGTTTCATCACTATTTTTAACTGTATTTACTCTTGCTATTTTTTCGAAGCTCACAACACCAAACAAGATAATTATTTTGATTTTGTGTTTCAAAATCGAAAGAATATCCGTCAATACTCAGTTTATCTTTCCCTCTATTGGACTTAAATGTCTCAAATGTTTTGCCAAAATTTTCCATTTTCAAAACTAAGCAAAAAACAAATTGAACTTGACAACCCGACATAGTGATTACATCAAAAATAGACAAAGAACTAAAGTAATACATCTTAACTAGCAGAATGAATTAAACAACTGTACAGAGAAAAAAACGGTAAATCTAAAAAAAATACGATGCTAATGAATTGTCAAACGATCAAAACAACTAAACGGCGAAACGATCTATCAGCGAAATAATAGGACGGCAAAGCGATATTTTGCGAAATAATAAAACGGCGAAACGTTAATTGACGAAAAAAACACTTGGCCAAATAGCAAACAATCTATCAAACAAAAGTGAAACGACAAATTGCCAAATGAATTTTGCGAAATGGTTGAAAATAATTTCAAATAGAAGCGAAAGGTAAAAACGCCAAATATGGATTGCAAAATGATTTAAAAACATTATGAATAAAAAAGAAAACGTAAATTGCCAATTAAAAATTGCGAATTAAAAGAAATATTTAACGACTAAGGCGAAAAAATAAAATGCCAAATGAATTTTGCCAAACAATGGTGACCCGTCAAGAAAAATCTGCCAGAACCTGACAAATATTATTTTAAAGTCTCATTTTTCATACATTTTTTTGCGACATTTTTACATTTATGAATATAGTGCGTACCCACTTACACCTATCGAAGTTCGAATAAGAAATTGTAGGTATGTTCTGCTTTTATTTCATTTGCAGTTCATTGAAAATGAGAGAAAAATGTAGTGTCATACGGGCTTTAGTTATTTTTTTTATTTTTTTTTACATTTTTCTTAATAGGTTGGCGATATGCAATGAACTTATTAAAATCAAGCTTAGCAAAGATTGTTCGAAACTATCGTTTTAAAACTAATTCTCGATATGAGGATCTTCATATTATATTCAAACTAACTGCACAACATAAAGTACCACAAACAGTGGAAGTTCATAGAAGATAAGAATCTATTTAAATATTATGATACAAATTAATAAATACTTGAATTTTATTATTAAAACTATAAGACTTGTGAGATTTTTGAATTTGATTTTTTACTTGCGATATACGTACTATAATAGTCCAGTCAATTTGTGCTCAAAAAAGCTCTTTGCGAGCAAATTGTGGGATTTTTCGAATACGGTAGTCCAAAATTTTTCTTTTAAAATGTTTTAAGAATTTTATATATATCGTATATATAACATATATATTTTTTTAGTTGTCTTATTATTTTATTACATCTAGAAACCCAACTACCTATACGTCAAAACAAAAAGAAGCAGATGGGGTTGTGTTTTTGCTTTATTTTAATTAATTAAAGGCATTTAATTTAATGGAAGTAAAAAACTCGAAAAACAATTGAATGCACAGTAAAAAAAAAGATTAAAATGTCTAATAAAAAGTGAAACAACAAAATGCAAAAAATTAAATACATTAAGAAAGCAAAATGCAAAATAAAAAAATTGGAAAATCTTCATAAGACCAAATTTTCTTTCTCCCTTTTAAAATTAAATGCGTAATAGCAGAGTGGTTACCAGTAGCAATACACAAAATATGGCGCTGAAGGATTCATTCGTGGTTGGATTCAGTTCTCCATTGTTTGACAAAATAGAAACATTCCATCTCTCTTCCACTTCATAAGAAAAAAGGAAACCCCTTTTGCTTTTGAAGTGTGCTGTCAGAGTTTATCTTCTTTTTAATCTTTTCATCAGGTGGGAACACAATATATGTAAATCTTTTTCCTTAAATCCCAGGAAACCCCTTTTGCTTTTGAAGTGTGCTGTCAGAGTTAATCTTCTTTTTAATCTTTTCATCAGGTGGGAACACAATATAAATCTTTTTCCTTCAATCCCAGATTAACCCTAATCTGAGATTAAATAAGATTTACCGCAAATCTGCTTTAAATCTTGAAGATTTACCATACAAATTTATTTCGTAAATCTTGAAAATTAGAAATTAATCTTGTTAAATCCTCCTAGGACAAATACTTTTACAAATCGAACTAACCTATTCCTGTATGGCGCTGAAGGATTAATTTTAAGGCTGAATTCAGTTCTTCACAGAGGAAACATTCTATCTCACTTCCTCTTTATGAGCAAAAATGTAACACCAATTGCATTTTAAAAGGGGCTGTCAAAGTAAATCTTTTTTAAATCTTTTTGTGCGGTGGAAACACCAAATACATTTATTAAACCTGAACTGAGATAATCCTCTGGTTGAAACATAGCATAACTTTATGACTGGTTGGTACCGCCCTAATAACTTTTATGAGTGCTCGTAAATATTCACTATTATTGCTTGGTAAATAGGTATGCGAGGCCCTTGAGTTATGAGCGTTCGGTAAATACCGCCTAAGTACTTTTCTTCACTCGTTATTGTTAAATTAAGTGAAACAGAAAAGACTTGATAGATTTGTGTATTTTTTAACAATTTACTCCCTGAACAGAATGGAGTGCTGCAACTAGAGCTGTAGCTGCAGCTGGAATAGCTATCAAAAAATGTCGTACGTAATTTTTTCTTACGCTCCCACAATGTAGCTGTATAGCTTTCTGACATTTCAGTATCGAAAATAAAAATGAATAAAGATGAAAAAGAAGCTTAAATTACTTTACGTCTTTATGAGAGATTGAAAAGAGTTTTAAGCTCACTTACACCCCCATGTACCTACATAAATACTCGGTTGCGTTTGAAATGTTGAAACGTCAAAAAAGCTGCAAGCAAAAGTTTAAATTTGGGCAACTTGTCCAGCTGCATCTGCAGCTCCATCTGCAGCTGCGTCGTGTTGTGTTCGTATCATTGAATTTGTGTGTATTCAACATTTTGACAGCTATTCCAGCTGCAGCTCCAGCTGCTCCGTCTCCATTCTTTTCAGCCAGTTAAGGTAAGATTGCACTCGACCTCGACGGAACTGCATTTCAGCGGAACTGCACCGCAACTGAACTTCAAAATATTTTTTGCAGCAACGGAACTTCAGGCCGCGGAATAGTTGGTCAGATTTTCAACTTTGCTGCATGGTGCTGCGCCGTGAAGTTCAGTTGTCGCTTAGTGCATGCGTTGTAGTTCATACAATTCATACAAAAAATACTTGTAAGTTCTTTCCGCTGAAGTGCAGCTCCCTCAAATGCGGTCTTACCTTAAGCCGACGACATGATACTGCAGCTTAAACTATCGCCGAATGTATCGATAATAAAAAAAACTATCGATAATCAATAATCGATTAGTTCTGTGATAAGTGTGAGCAATGCCCATCACCGTCAGTCATTCGATAGAGGACAGAAAAGAAACAAGGCGACGCAACGCAGAGTTGTTTTTTCCATTGCCGTATTTGCATGTGTCATTTTATAGAAAAGTGATTTGTTGTTGAAGGCATCCAAATAAAATTTATATTGCAGTAATATATTAAATAAACAGAAAAAAAACAAATATTTACAATGAGGAAGCCCAATATTTTATTTATTGGAGCCTTATGCGCCATGATATCTTTTATCAACGCGGATATATCTGAAACGGTAAGTTGCATCTTTTTGTTAGTTTTCTTGAACTTTTTATCAACCACTAAATTATAGATTCTTGTAAACTTAATTAAATAAAACTCAAACGAATGCAAGTTAATATATTTATTTATTATTAGTTACAAAACTCACGATATCTTGCATTAAAGTCTTGATTAAAATCGGGAAATAACTGCTTTGAAGTTCATCCTACGTCGCTAAAATTAAACTGTGTATAAATTATTTAGATTTTGTTTGTTTTCTGTAAATAAGTTTCACAAGCTTTATAAAACAAAAGCAATTATACAAAGTTTGTATATACCTATAAAGTAGCTTTGCTTAATTTAAAACAAAAACCATTGTACATATTATTATTATCTACATAAAGTAACAAAACAAAAATAAATACAAACAAAAGTCATCATCATCAGTATGTACTGACCCTGAGCGACAACGTCTCCATTTTGCAAAGATAAGAAAAAATATTCATAAATAGGTATTAATCAATCTGGCACAAGAGAAAAAAAAATAAGAAAATGCCCTCTAATCTGCATTAATTGTAAATTGTGTATCAAATACAAAACTGTGCTAGGCTTTTATACATTTTGTGACTAATCTCTTCCATTATTAGATCATAAGTTGGATTTGGTATATGGTTGTATCATCGTATCTATTTAATTACTGATTCACTTTCGATAAGCTAGGTTTGGGTACAGGTTTTTTTCTTCAAACAACTGATTAGCGACTACCTTAACAAAGTTGTCCATCTCCCGCTGTCTGAAGAACCAAAGGTCGTTAAAGATACCTACCTTTTCTGAGAAAAATTGCCTACCTATTAATTTTTAAACATTTATGATGTCTTATCTTGTTTCTCTGTGCTTTGCCTTTACAAATTAATAACAAAGCAAACAAAGGACTTGCTTCATGTACATACCTACATACATATTGGAATTGAAATTAAGTCGAACTATTGAACTAAAAAACTAAATATAAAATTAAAAGTTGTTATAATTGTTGTAACGCAAACAAGAACATTAATAGACAATGTTCCGACAGTCGAAACTTCGTATCTGCATATTAGGTGTGTGGTTATGAGTTCAATCAAATAAAAATACATAATTAATTAATTAACATTTACAATGTGAAAACTTGATTTTTAGTTTAACGATGAAATTTAACCTGTTTTGGTACGCATGTTAGCAGAGTTTTTACTTGCAATACTATAGGTCAGGTTTAGTAGATTCGTAAAACAAAAAATCAAATTTATTTTAATCAGACTTGAAATTGCCATGAACGAAATAAGTTGGTTCCGTTTTGTAGGTGATTTCGTAGAAAATTGAAATTGAAATAGTACTTGCCATATAAACCCTTAAATAAAAGCTTTGATATATTGATAAAAAAAGCACTATTCTGCCGTCCTAATAACTTGTTTTTACGCAAACGCAAAAGGGTATGTATTTAGAACAGTTGAAATACCTCAAAATATCTGATAATCTCTAATGCTAATAAATTTCATTGCTATTTTCAACAAATAGTTTAGAAAAGACAAAGAAAAAAATATTCAATGTATTTTCTTTTGGATTTTGGAATGACAATCACTAAAGCTATATAAAGAGAGGATAAGAGGGAATCCGGTATTGAGTAATTTCATCAAAAAGCGAAAATGAAAATACAAAGATGGATAATTTTTCTCTCTCCCTTTCGATTATTTCTAACATATTTTTAAAATAAGAATTGCAAAATATCGTACAAAGTGTCAGATCTATGACTGAAACAAAATGAATCTAAAAAATGCTGTGCCATATTTTTTTTTATTGAAAACATAAATCAATCAGTTTTTCTCAAAAGTTTTTATATCTATAGTTTTATAGTATAGTATAGTATATATTTACGTTCATCATTGGCTGACTACCTTACTGATTGACTGACTGACTGACTGACTGTGTAACATTGTAATTGCTCATTTCCAATGCCGCGTTGGGCGTCGCACTGTGGTTCAAGTTCAGGAACGGACAAAAATAATTTTATCGAATTTTAGATATTTAGGTTTTCGAAATGCAGTTTGACAAAGTAGGTAATAGTTGAACAAAAAGAAACACATTTCTTTTATTATAAAATCAGTTTCTTAATATAAAATTTTGGGCACTAAAATGATAAATGAAACATAAGTAGGTATTTATTTCTTTATTTCTTTTTAGTTTTTTCATTATTTTTACTCTAATTTTAGACAAAAAAAATTATGACATATTAGAAAATAAAAAACAAAACTCTTTAAATTGATCACACAATGAGTCCGTTTCAATTATTAATTTTAACTCAAAAAAATTACGTAAAAATTAAAATTAAAAGATTGAAAGCTTACTTGGATGCATTTCATCAACCTTGCCGTTGTCTAAATTCAGTGCATCTTTGCCTTTCTTTTTGTAGTAAGCTTCATTTGCATTAAGTCAAAATCACGGAATGGAAAAAAAATCCCGCATGCCAAAATCCCGAAAGACAAAATCCCGAAAGACAAATTTCCGAAAGAAAAAATCCGGAATGGCTTAAGTAGCGCGCGAGATTTTTAATACCAAAAGCAGTACTAAGCCATTCGAGGTCCTAGCCTACAAATTGAACTTTTTTTGTGCTTGTTAGTACATAGATACATTAGGCGTGTCTCACCAAATAAAATCTCTGAGCGCTCAGAGATTTTTTAAGTAAGACAAAAAATCTCACCTGAGCCCTGAGATTTTTTTCGGAGATTACTGAGACGAACATTTTTTGGATTCATTTCTTTCTCAGCGAAAACAGCTGTTCGTTTGACAACCAAATTTGCAACTTCTCGGTGAAGTGCAAATACGAAAACGTTAAATAAATACAAAATAAAGGTGGAATGTTCATAAAAATGAAAAAAAAATTGAATTTGATACTATTTCTCATTCATTTCATAAAGTTTTGTGCTTTAACTTTTAAATATTTTAAGCAAAATTGAAATTTTGTTCCCAGAACTTCAGTACAACAATTATAACATATGTTTTTTTATATAACTGAAGGGAGAATCTTGTCCCACCAAAGCATTCCGCCTCCGTCGACTTTGACATTGACCGCTTACTGAGATTTTATTTGGTGAGACGCGCCTATTATGTACGTAGAAACTTGATATTGATATTCAAAATGGGTTGAAAAAATTGTTTTTTAAATTCAAATTTAAAATTGTTTTTGGTGTTATAAAATACGTGATTTTTTGTACATTTGTTCGTTTGAAATTTTTGGATTCGAGATTTTTGTCAATTGAGATCACAAAATGAACGGAATTCAAGCCAAAATAGCAGTTTGGATTCTTTGAAAGTACCGAAATAGTACTAGAAAAGTATAAAAAATAGGATTTTATCTCGAATGGATTCCGGATTTTCGGCATTCGGGATTCATTCCATTCGCGATTGTGTCCATTTTGAATTTTGACATTCGTGATTTTGGGAATTCGGGGTTATGGCATTCGGGATTCTGTTTTTTTTTGCAATTCGGGATTTTGTACCCTTCCCGCTTTAAAAGCGTTTGTTTCTCTTTGTTCGTGCTCACAATTTCGTGTCCAACCACAATAGCATGATGAGTTGATTGAGTTTCATGCATTATATATGTGCTCATTTTAACGTTCTTTTATGATACGTTTTGTTTGTTCATAATAAACTTTGCTACACTCATTGCATTGAACGGAATAAACTGCCGATTTTTCTAATTTTATCTTTTCCCGAGACTAATAATAGCTTATTTTTTTATCAATTCTATAAAATACACTTATTGACAAAAATCTGCGCACACCTTACACTCATCGAGTCTTTTTTAAAATAAACTAGTACGCTGTTGAAGTGAAACGAAGATTTTCTGGGGTCTCCAACTCGAAGAAGAAATCATAAACGAAAAGATTGCGAAAACATAATATGGAGAGTTTTATATCAAAAAAAAACAGTACAAAATCTGACGTCAGTTTTGTTCTCGTGTGATGTCAATTTTTTTTTTTTTTCGTACTAACCTTTGTGTTGTTAAGTGTTCCAATAAATAGTGCGGTCTATGTTCTAGCTGCCAATGCCTGCGAACCTTCAAAAATAAAAACACTGTGGATGGTGTTTTTGTATGGGATTTACAATCCTTCCACTTAACAAGAGAAACTCTTTTATATGTAATTAATATAAAAATTTTGTAGAGGTCATACAAAATCCATTTTTATGAATTCCTTAACGCTCTAGAGTCTAAACTATCAGTTATTAAATATACAAATATGTACATATGCATGTATGTATGTATTTTTTTTAGTTTAAATAAGAACTATTTTCTCCAATACACCCTCCAACGCATCAAAAGTGGGCGTGGTAAACAACCAACAAGCTTCTTCCAGCCGGCTCGGTTTCTAGCTAGCTGTCTCCAGTTTCGCACGCCAAGTTGGTTGAGGTCCTCTTCCACTTGTGTGCGCCACCTTTTCCGCTGTCTACCTCTAGTGCGCTGCTGCACGGGACTTGATTTAAAGATTTTCTGAGCCGGAGAATTGATGTCCATTCGATTCAGGTGACCCAGCCATCTCAGTCGTTGCCTTTTCACTTTTGTGGCTAGGTCTGTATCGTTGTACAGCCCGTACAGTTCGTTTTTGTATCTTCTCCACTTCCCACCTATGAAGACGGGACCAAAAATCACCCGGAAAATTTTCCTCTCAAAACAGCCTAAGGCCTCGGCCACGCAGTAAGCGGCTGAGCGGCTAAGCGGCTGAGCGGCTAAGCGGCTGAGCGGCTAGTGGCTGAGTGGCAGCTCTAAGCGACGTATGGCCAGGCACTGAGCGACTGCTTTTGAGCGATTAGTAGTTAAAATGCCGTTGTCAAGAACGAAATTAACAACTCAATGTTTACTTTGGCCATCTTTACTTCTTGCCGCTCAGAACATTACTAAAAATTAAAACAGGTTTGGTTGCTGAGCGGCGCCGCTTAGCCGCTCAGAATTTTGTTTCGCCGCTCGCTCATAGCGTGGCCGCTTCTATGTGATTTCATATGTTTTATATTTTTTTTTCCGCTCAGCCGCTCAGCCGCTTACTGCGTGGCCGCGGCCTAACGCGTTCTCATGAACCGTTAACAGTGTCCATGCCTCTGCACCATACATCAAGACCGGGATGATAAGCGTCATACACAAGGACAGTTTAGTTGCTCGAGAAAGAGCTTTGCTTCTCAATTGCCTTCTTAGCCCATAGAAACAACGATTGGCAAGAGTAATCCTTCGTTTGATCTCAGCACTGGTGACGTTCGCTGAGCTTATAGCGGATCCTAGCTAGACAAAATCCCTGACCACCTCAAAATTATAGCTGTATATAGTGACGTTCTGTCCGAGACGTCGATTGTGGGTGTCCTTTCTTGTTGACAGCATATATTTCGTTTTGCTTTCACTCACCCATCTTCTTGCTTCTCAATACTCACGAAAGCACCACTGACATCACTTTTGTTCGTCCGATTATGTCAATGTCGTCAGCATAAGCGAGTAATTGGACGGACTTTTGAAAGATTGTGCCTCTAGTGTTGACGTGAGAGTTTTGGACTATTATTTCAAGAACGATGTTGAAGAAGTTGCATGACAGCGGTCGCCTTGCCTAAAGCCTTTTTTGACATCAAAGGTTTCGGTGAGGTCTTTGCCGACCTTGATGGAGCAGCGTGCATTCTCCATTGTCATCCTGCACAAACGGACGAGCTTGGGAGGGATGCCAAAACTAGACATTGCTGTATATAGCTCGTCATAGGACTATTCAAGAGGCCCCGAGAGACTATCGGAAAAGGACCTGGCGATTTCTTTCGACTGTAGCCGTCCGACGTCGAACTTCCTCACAGTATTTCCTTGTTTTGGCTTTGGTCTGATTATACGTAGCACTACCTTGGCTACAACGAGGTAGTGGTCCGAGTCAACGTTGGCTCCTTGGAACATTCGGACATCCTTGATACTGGAGGATGCCTTGCGTCGATCGCAATGTGGTCAATCTGGTTGGCGGTTGATTGATCAGGAATTCGCCATGTCGCCTTGTGTATATCGATGTGCGGGAACTGCGTACTAGCTACCACAAAGTTTCGCCCCGCAGCAAAGTCGATTTACCTGAGTCCGTTATCGGAGGTGGTGTGTCGGCCTTATCTTCCGATTGTGCCACCAAAGACGTCTTCTTTTCTTAGTTTGGCATTAAAATCACCCAAGACAATTTTAATGTCAAAGCAAGGGCATTGCTCATATGCCTTGTCCAGGAGCTCGTAGAACTCGTCCTTGGTTTTAAGTTTACTTACTTACTTACTTACTTAAGGTGGCGCTACAGTCCGGGGTGGACCAGGGCCTCAACCAACAAGCTTCTTCCAGCCGGCTCGGTTTCTAGCTAGCTGTCTCCAGTTTCGCACGCCAAGTTGGTTGAGGTCCTCTTCCACTTGCGTGCGCCACCTTTTACGCTGTCCACCTCTACTGCGTTGTCCCACGGGGTTGGATTCAAAGACTTTCCGGGCCGGAGCATTGGTGTCCATTCGCTCTAGATGACCCAGCCATCTCAGTCGTTGGCTTTTCACTTTTGTGGCTAGGTCGGTGTCGCTGTACAGCCCATACAGTTCGTTGTTGTATCTTCTTCTCCATTCCCCATCTATGCAGACGGGACCAAAAATCACCCGGAGAATTTTCCTCTCAAAACAGCCTAACGTGTTCTCATCCACTGTTAGCAGTGTCCATGCCTCTGCACCATACATCAGGACCGGGATGATAAGCGTCTTATACAGGGACAGTTTAGTTGCTCGAGAGAGGGCTTTGCTTCTCAATTGCCTTCTTAGCCCAAAGAAACAGCGATTGGCAAGAATAATTCTTCGTTTGATCTCAGCGCTGGTGTCGTTCGCTGAGTTTAGTTTGGTTTTAAGTTTATAAAAGTTTAATTTCAAATATTTAAAGCAGACACAACATCGAATACGACTGTTTGTTTATATCGTATCACTATTCCGACTCTAGTATTTATTTTGACTTAAGGCGCGTTTTTGTTGTTTATTCGTCGTGTGCAATATTTTCAACGAGATAAGTTTTTGTTGTTTTAAAAAAAACTGACAAAAAAACAAAATTTAGTAAGTACCTATATTTATCAATATTGCTTTTATTTATTATGACTGAATATTATGTACATATGTGTTATTAAGGAATATAACTAAATGCTCTCAATTTTGAGGCACTAGTTTCTGCATTGGAAGAAAATTTAAACGTAGTAGAAATTTCAAGGCCAATATTAAATAGCTTTGGGCGGACCTTAAAGTAAAACTTTAAAGCATGGGGCCACTCAACCCACGGATACCTTCGAAAGATGGTAAAAATAAAAAAGGACAGTTAGAAAATTAAATAATTTACCAACAAACCGTATTAAAGTTAAAAAAAAGCTGTAAGTTTAATTAATTTAAAACCCATCATATTATTTTATTGAAGGTATATACCTTCCTTTGTTGTTCAAATAAAAACATTCTATTTGGTACTAAATATAATTAATAGTTCGCATTATGCTTTTGCATAAAAAAATGCTGAATATGTTTAACATTTGTTTTAATATTTTTGAAAATTTAGGCTGGATGGATATCACATCCATATGAAAAACTTCCAATCGCTTTTTGGGTGTGCCAAAATATTGTTAGGAAATTGCAACTCTGAATGCACATGTATGTTACTGTAAAACCCCGAAATTATGGAATTTACAGGTAAAAAGTAGAATTTTTCAGCAGCATTGGTAAAAGTTCGAAATATTTTCTATTATTGATTCCGGACTTTGACCACAATTCACCTACCCCAAGTCGCCTGCCTGGTGACTAAACTGAACATACCCAAAGCGGTGCGTGAGCAGCGGGACATAGGACCCAAAAAAGGAAATTAAAATTCTTTTAACCCGCAAAGCGTGCCATATAGGGTGCCTAATGCTGTCCAAGTGAATTGTGGTTAAAGTCCGACAAGAATTCTGAAAACAAAAAAATGTTGCGGGCCTTCACCGATCTTCCTGGAAAGTTCTAAATTTTACTGGTAATTTCTTGAGTTTCAAAATTTCGGGGTTTTACAGTGCTCTGTTTTTTCAAATTGTATTGTTTCGTTTGCACTTTGAATTTTGTTATCAAATTTAAGTGAATTGTGGTTAAAGACCGACAAGAATTCTCAAAACAAAAAATGTTGCGGGCCTTCACCGATCTTCCTGGAAAGTTCTGAGTTTTACTGGTAATTTCTTGAGTTTCAAAATTTCGGGGTTTTACAGTGCTCTGTTTTGCAAATTGTATTGTTTTGTTTGCACTTTGAATTTTGTTATCAAAATTTAGACACGTGAAGGCAAGCCGATTTTTGTATTTTCCATTTCCTTAATTATTAGTGAACCAAGAACAAAGCTTATCTGGTAAACCTTTTTGACCCCATCCATACACTTTTTAGTTGTGAAATATAGAGCTGGTCAAAAAATAATTGTGGTTATTTATTTATATTATAAACTCTATTTTATTTAAATACTTTCTTCAGTCTTGTTATTAACGAAACTTACATTATTATTAAATATGGCAATGGTAAAATGTATGGTTTTTAAAATAAAAAAATAAGGTTGCAAAAAGTGCAGATATTAGTTTTTGCGCATTTTTTTTAGCTAACCCAACCTTAGACAGATCAATAAAGCTTCAAAACTTCTGCAGTATCTTTCAAACGGATGTGCTTGCAGTTTGCGAAGATGCTAAGAGCCTTTCCACATGTGAAATAGTCAATATTAATATTGATATCGACAGCAAGGTTGGAATCAAAGCCATTTCCTCAATTGTTATTAAGTCAAAACTGGTTGATCACTGCCGCAATGAGTTATGATTACTCGCGTATCAAATTTAGTTACAATTCCATGAGTCTCAGGACATCGTGAAATACATGGGAATAAAATGGTAGATAAACTGTCAAGAAAACCAACGATTGATGGTCAACAATTGATACCTGATGAGTTTCGAGGAACCTATGGCCTATGGACAAAACTGAATATTTACTCAAGCTTAGCAGGCCTCAACTGTCACTCTTAGTTGTTATACTGACGGGTCACAACACAATGGAAACGCACTTCAGCAGAATAGACATTGGCTCACCCGACTTGTACAGAAAGTTTCAGGATGAAGAGGGGGAGAAGGGTTCATTTCTCTGAGAATGCCACAAGCTTGCCAAAAATAGAAAGTCAGCCCTTGCACAATAATTTTTCGACGAGCTGAGCGACGTCTCGTTTTTGCCACTAAGAAACATCCTTAAATTCTCTCAAAATTCAGGATGGTTCAGGGAGGCTCCCCATACCTAATTTACAACTAATCCATTTACTTACCCCTCCTTAATGGGTCCATTGAGGTCCGAGCGAGATGATGCGTCCTTCTCGTATCATCACCCCTTTTATCTTAAGCCTCTTGAAAATTAGAAGGAGTTCGTACATTTTATTTATGTTGTTTTTGTGTTGAGGAGTGAAGAAGCCTATTGACTTTCAGGAACTGAGGAACTATTTTGCACACGATATGGCTGATTCGTAATGTGAATTTCTTGAAAAACTTATATCCCGTCACAAGCAATAATTGTTTAATCTGAATTAAAATTTATTATTGAGTAAATGCAGTCTACAATATTGAAATTTTTTGAATGGCAACCAAGGGCAGGTACTTCGCGAGCATTTTAGTTTGTTTATTGATTTTATATTAATGTTTTCTAACTCTGGTGTTGGTATTATTTTAAATGTTCATCAAACTGTGCACCACAAGCATTATAACATACAGCACCTTATTTAGCTAACACTTCACTATTTAAAAACCCTGGAGCTAGGCATGCTTAACATCAAACAAGTCATGTTTAAAAACAAAAAAAAAAGTAAAATAAAAATCCCATATGCCCCCTTTGTAGAATGGAGGAGGAGAACGACGAACCGGTGTTGTTGAAGAACCAGTAGTCCAGAAAATTCATGTCCTACAGCCTGGCCAGAAGGAGTACCTCTCTCCGAATCTGATTGGTGTTCAAAATATCGCAATTACAAATATTCCAATAACACTGAACTTCATCAATATTATCGATGCATACCGAGAAGTCATTGATGGGGTTCGATACGAAATAGTTTTGAATGCTGTTAATACAACAGACAATAACACCGAAATAATTTGTCGCATTGTAGTGTTGGAGAAACCTTGGCTTACAACTTTATGGGGTGATAAATTGCGCTTGTTGCAGGAATCGAACTGCACCAGTGAAGAACTACTTGATTCTTCTCGGGATCGCAAACGTTTGGAAGAAAAATATGAAACAAATGCAATATTCACCGGCAATCGAAATGAGTTGACAGCCGATGATATGTTTAATTTAGAATCACAAATAATTGGGTCCTCGAAAAATCCACAAGTGACAAGACAGCATAGTGCCAATCCACTTCCCCCAACTACTGAATCAGTAATTGTTTCAACCACAGAACATGTGACTGAGTCAGCAGATAATGCAGATCAAACGAATTCACCAATTCAAGTCGAGGCAAGCAGTGGGAATGGCAGTAATGAGTTGGAACCTTCTGTCTCTTCATCGAGCGAAAGTACAACCACTGAAAAGATCCCGGAACTAAGTGACAAAGAGAAGAAATGGTTAGATGACTTTCTGTCAATAGGAGCTTTTAATTTCGAAACTTCACTTGAGGAAAAAAATGCGCAGAGCGCTAACGACAAGCCTCAAGAAAGTATTAAGGTAAATTAATTTTGCTCTGAAAGATTGCAACAGTGAAAAGTGGAATTAAATTCTTTTTTTTATGAGTTCATATTTAATTTTACTGTAAATGGCAGTGTACCTATTGATGTAGTGTCCGTTTGCGTTTTATTCTGCTTTATCATCGAGCATTTCATATTCTTTTTGTAATTTTTATTCCTCATGCAATACCTTCAAATAAATCGCCCAAATTATAAACTATGTATATTGCAAAAATTGTGTTGAAATCATTATAGTTTTGTTATAATATTGTTTTTGTTACTAACTATAAATAATAATAAATCTTGAGTGTTTCCTTTTGTTTTTGAAAATTTCAGAAAACTTAATTTATGACCTTCTCCATAATCAACGTACTACATATGTACATGTACTACACACTGCTTACATACTACTTAGTTCCACAGACCTCTCATTAGTCTAGTCCAGTGTTTTTCAAACTTTTTGAGTACGCGACCACTTTGTAAGTAAGAACATTCTGGCGACCCCCACATTCATAATAATACATAATTTCAAAAGCGATATGAATCGAGCCCATCAAAATCTCCTTTGTCAAACAGAGCTCAGATGGCTGTCAAAAGGAAAGTTATTTTTAGAATAAGAGTCCTCAGCAGATTTTGTGTGTGATTGATAACAAAAAAAGGAGTATAGGCATCGAAATTTTCATTACAGGTTATTCAAAAAATCTAAGCCTTGAAGTCCGAAACCAGGGCCGTAGTGATAAAACAGTGAATCGAAAAAAATATATGAATATAACTTCGAGGGTAATCGTGTTAGCCGACATTGGATTTCATCCTTCCCTATCACGGAATCTGAGATAATTTGAGATATAGTTCGCCTGTTAAAAAAAAACCGTTTTTCACTTAGAATTTTGAATTTTTTGAACGGTCAGGCAGGTTGAACTAAGCACTCAAATGATCTCAGATTCTGTAATATGTGATCCGAGGAGCTTATCTAGGGAAGAGTGAAAACCAATTTCAGCTAACAGGATTAAGCTCGGAGTTGCATTCATTCGTATTTTTTGCTCTCAGTCACACCCGAAATCCGCTGTGGGCTCTCGGTCTAATTGACACGAGTTCTGGAATTAAAAACTGAATAATTGATGTTTGTACAAGATTCAAAATCTGGATAGTCAAATCTTTTTTCTGTCCCCACTTGGCTTTTAAAATTATTATTTCTCGCTGATCTTTTTGTCCTCTTAAACACCTTGAAACGGGAGACAAGAAAATATTATTTCTGCAAAAGACAAAATCAGAGGACATCTCGCAAAACTTCCTTTGTTGTCAGAGTATTTGCAAAAAAATGTATGACAGCTAGTTTTGGTACCACATGTCTTGCCGATCGGACGCCTTAAGCGTTTTCTGCACCTCCTACCACTTGGTATCCCTATTAAATATCTAGTATCCTGCAGTGCCTTAAGACTTAAAGAATCAAATTCTTGAGTTGCTAAACCTTATGGTCACAGCAATATCACAAATTTGATTCCCACTGATATATTTTCGACTCCCACCGACTACTGTGCTCCTACAATGAGCCTCAGTAAAGATTTTAAAGTCTTATTCCCATCCAGAGGGGACTGGGATGATGAAGCCGTGATGAGAGACTTAGACACAACTATCTATTCTATACTGATGGCTCAAAGATGGAGTGCGGTGTTGGCTCAGGAGTCTTCTCTGAGTCTTATTTCGGCTACCGAATTTTGCTAGTGTATTTCATGCTGAAATACTGACAATATGGGGAGGCATGCAAGATACCAATCCAAAATAGTAATACAGCCATCCTTACAGACAGTCAGGCGTCTGTGAAAGCCATTGATTCGGCTACTGATGAGCTCGCAAGTCTAAATATTAACCTCAAGGTCACTCTTATCTGGTTTTCTGGTCAAAGTGGCATTGAGGGAAATGAACGGGCAGATGAACTAGCCAGGCAAGGATCAGCCCTTCACATCTCACTTGCGGAAAGAGTCAACATTCCCCTTGGAGTTGTGAAGGGCAATATATTGTCAATTTTCCTTAGGGAATCCAATCTTAGGTGGAGCAGTTTAGCCAACTGCAAAATATTCAGAACGACCTGGCCCGCCTTTAATATATCTCGAACAAATATCTCATGTGTAGACCCAAGCGGGACATAGCCAGGGTCGTAGCAACCTGCACTGGACACTGGTCAATTGGAGAACATGCGGCGAGGCTGGGTATTCCTTACAATACTCACTGTCACAGCTGTGTAGACCAGCAAGAAAAGGAAACAGCCCTTCATTTTCTCTGTAAATGTTCAGGTGTAGCCAGAATGAGAGGCACAATCGTTTGGAATGGCTTTTTTTGAGGCCCTAAACGAACTTTCCGAAATGAAGATCAAAGACTTAATCTCTTTTCTAAACGCCACGAAATGGATCTGAGACGAAAATCGGTTGCGTTCTGCATCATGTTCCCCCCCAGATCCAAAGACCGTGAGTAATAGGAACCCGGGTTTCTGCGGGGCTTCATGATGCTCAATGGCAATGATGATCACACGGTCGGATCGATCGCGCTTCGTTCCTATTTTACAACCTACCGAGCTCGGCATAACGTTGCAAGCTCAGGCGAGATGCGATCCAATTGAGTGAGTGTCCTATGACCCAACTCCTGTCTTTTGTACTGACTTACAAGGTACCTCAACCATACTTCACAGCCGTCCTATTTCAAAGCAAGGAAATAGGACGGGATTTCTTGGGAAATATGATCTCCAACCCGCACTGGAGGAAATCTCACATCCAACCCAGGGAACGGGACACCTGAGGAATAAGCCCCTCAGAGAATAAACCCGCAAATCCTCACTTTATAGACTGCTTTCATACATAGGTCAAACGAGTTATGGTATCAAAACGGCGCAATCCAGTGCTTATATTGGGCAAAAAGCGAGTGTTACGCTCTTGTCACTATTTCTACCTACCATTTACCGTCTATATAGCTTTTTTGGCAGGTTGTATGCACTTTCACTGATTTCTTACCTGCCAAAGAAGCTCCCTTTTCGTCTTTTCTCTTCTTGCTGGCTTGAAGGAGCGTTTCAATTGCTTTTTCATTCTTTCTACTTTTACTGCACTATACTCCAATATTTGTCACAAATAAAACACTTTTGAATGGACATTTTGACTGTTTGGAAAACTGAAACTTAGACAGTAAACCACTGCAATATAATACTTTTAGACAACTACAATTAGAAAATGCAAATAACATAATAACTCATGGCCTACTTTTCATGTAATGAAGAAAACAATACAAAAAAAAACGTTTATGGAATTTTTTAAAAATGACGGATTTTTAGCTGTTTTTCAACGACTGTTTCCGCGGAAACCATAAGTCGTACAAAAAAAATGATATAAGCGTAGATTGTAGGTAATCTTATTGTATTTAGTTTTGCATAAGCGCTTTTTGCAAAAGAAAAATAATTTTTGAACAATAGAGAAAAAAGACAAAAAATGTCGAAATTTTCGACGTTTTTTAACGAATTCTCTTATTTGCCGTGAAAAATTTTTTTGGACAACTTCAGATTCGTGTTCAGCGACCCCAAAAACATAAAGGGAGCCACTAAAAATAATTACACCAGAACTTTCCACTTCAAACTACCATTTGACCTGACTACATAAGCATGGGGCGTCAACAACATCGTTTAGAATAACTACAACCGCGGACCGAACCGATTTTTGATGCCATGAATTTGAATATGACCTCAAAACTATCATATCAGATTTTCAAGATATTGCAACCTTAAAATTCAAAAATATATTTATTTTTTGTTTAGCTTGTAGTACGAAATAATTTTTCTCTAAAGATCTAGTTACGGAATCTGGAAGTAATAATCTTTCTCCTAGAAGTTCATCAAAAAATTTTCGGAAAAATCCTTAGAACACAAATGGAAAAAATCTGGTACTTTTGAAGATTGAGTTTGGAATATCTCGAAAACCTGACGTGATTGGATAGTTTTGAAATCAGATTCGGATTCAAGACATCAAAACCCTCTAGAAAACTATAACTATATATATTATTAAATTTCGTCTGAACAATGAAATAGTGATTCTTGGAAACGAGTTTATCTGAAAACTGAAATATAATAGGAAACTTTTATTTATAGCCTTGTGGAATTGTCAGTTAAGCTTATCTATTATATATAAATCAGCTGTCACGTTGTTGCACACGATGAACTCCGAAACTATCTAACCGATTTTCACGTTTTTTTTTTATAAATTTTGTATTCCCGGCGTTCATAAGATAGGATAGTTTTTATTCCTTATTTTTTATTATTTAATTTAAAATTCAACTTTTATTTGATTTCCATTACACAAAAAAAAAAAAAAGGAAACGTCAAAGCAAAAGGTATGTGCGATTCTCTGCGTTCGTCAGGGTTACCACTTTATTATTTTATTTTACTACATATGTAATTAAAATTTTTTGTACTACATATGTAATTATGAACAATCGATAGTGTTATTATTAATAATGCGATGCAGCGGAGCGACGCTTCAAAGTTGGGTAGATTACCAACTTTGCTGTAACGCTGTGGCTCCATTGGCAATTTTTGAGGCAATTGCAATTGGAATAGGAATGGCAATTTATTGCTTGGGTGGGCATTTTCATTGCCAGGCAATTTCAATTATAAAATGTGTGTATAGAAATATTTGACTGCAAATGCTGTTCAAATCCCCTGTTTTTAATAAAATTTAATTTTAGTTCACTATATTTTGTCATGTGCGTTCTCATATTCTTCGATTTAATTGAAAAAATCAATAAAGAAGCCATTCACAATTACGGGGAATCCCATTTTTCCTCAATTTATTGCCTTGAAGATGGAAATCAATAATTGCCTCTCATCTTCTAGGCAATATTGCCATTGCCATTGACAAAGCGTCTCCATTTGCATTATTTAAGGCAATAGCAATGAGTGAGGCAATTTATTGCCTCAAATATTGCTAATGGAGCCGCTGGGTTAGTGTCGCAGCATCGCAGTTCCGCTAACGCTAGGTGCGTGTTATCTCATACAATTCCATACAACAAATATTTGAAGATCCGCTGAAGTGCAGTTCCGCTGAAGCGCAGTGTCGCTATATGCGGTTTTACCTTGAAAAAGCTTTTACATGTACGGATTTCGTATTGCATGCATACTTCACAGAAGAAAAATTTATGATTGGCAACACTGATCACCAACGAGGTTGATTATGTTATTTCCAGTTAATCCAAGATGTTTGAGTAGCTACTGTTATTTGTTTTTCTACAGGGTGTTTCAAAAAATTACACACTTTTTGGTTGCTTTAACTAAAATAGTCATATTTTTGATGATTGTGGACCGAATTTCGTGAAACTTTGAAAATTCCGATTTTAGACAACTTACTACACATACAAAATATTATCATTAAAGGGTGTATGAAAAAATTGAAAATTTTTTTGGACGTTTAACTTAAAGCAAAATATGTCAATTTTCAAAGTTTCATTAAGTTGGTTGTAAAATCTCCGCAAAAAATACCAATTAAGTTAAAACTGAAAAAACCACACATACAAAATATTATCATTAAAGGGTGTCAGAATAAAACAAATCGCATTTTTGTAATATTTTTATTTTATAATGAGCCATTATTGATAGCTGAACAAAGAACTATTTACGATGGAATTATGTTGGCTATAGATGCAAAACAAGGTGTTTTTTTTTTCTTAGACGCACCTGGTGGGACCGGTAAGACATTTTTAGTGTCATTAATACTTGCAAAGATACGGTTACAAAAAAAAATTGCATTAGCAATTGCATCCTCTGGCATTGCTGCCACTTTGTTAGATGGTGGACGAACGGCGCATTCTGCACTAAAGCTGCCATTAGATATTCACAACAATCCAAACGCTTTGTGTAGTATTAAAAAAAGGAACACAATGGCTGCAGTATTGCAAAAATGTTCAATTGTTGTCTGGGATGAGTTGACGTTATTAACGGTCAAGTACAGAATTTATTGCCGGGTAATTTGATGACTTTTAAGTAAATTGACACTATTATTGATGAAAATGAGATTGTCAATTTTCCAATTGAATTTTTAAATTCTCTGGATATGCCAGGAATGCCGCCACACAAGCTCTGTCTGAAAATTGAATCCCCAGTCATTCTTCTGCGCAACTTAAGTCCATCAAAATTATACAACGGTTCACGATTAGTCATCAGAAGAATTACCGGAAACATACTTGAAGCAAAGATATTGACTGAAAAGTTTAAAGGAGAGGTTGTCCTGTTACCTCGAATACCTATGATACCATCCGAATCTACATTACCTTTCAAAAGGCTACAATTCCCGATACCTTTGGCTTTCTCGATGACGATAAATAAATCGCAAGGGCAGACAATGACAATTTGTGGCTTGGACTTGCAGAATCCGTGTTTCTCCCACGGGCTGTATGTTGCATGCTCACGTGTTGGAAAAGTCTCAAATTTATTTGTTTTAGCGAAGGATAGATTAACGAGAAATTTTGTTCATCTTTTAGTTCTTAATTAATTTAAACCCTGATTGCTTCAAATTAGAATAAATCTATTTTATTTGTTATATTATAATAAAATTAATCATAAATTCAACATTTTCTATTCATTAAAATTTATTTTGAAATTTGTATCATTCCTTACCTATAACTTTCTTAACCATACCAATTTTAATATTTAATAAATTGAAAGCAATACAATAAAGCCGCAGCAAAGCGCGGCCGGGTCTGCTAGTACAATATATGTATACCACGTTCCTAGCTTAAAAATTGTATTTTATTTTATAAAGAAACTTTTAGCTTATAGATCTGATGGTTAGGTTAGTTTAGGTTAAGTGGCTGTGAGTCGTAAAGACTGACACACTTAAACCAAGAGTTGGTCCATTGTGATACCACATGAAACTAGGAGACCCTTTTTCTTACTCAGTGAACCATTTAGAGTTTCTTAAGAAGCGTAACAGACTGCCTATAGGAGTTTTTCTTTTTTAGCTCGGAGCATAGCACTGAGCCGTCAAAAAAAGATCTGTGTTTCTTATTTAGCTCACTCAGAGCGCTAAACTTATGTTTTTTTATTTTTAATCAGAGCCAGCTCAGAGTACGCTCCATGAGCTCAGAGTAAAAAGGCCGAACGAATGGAGCCAATTCCTGAGCGCAGGCTACTTCACTCTTTTTCACACATTTCAAGTGGACGCGTTCAACACATCAATTTCAGTTCACAATTTTGAATTTTTCGAGTTTTTTGATTGGCCAGCTGTCTGATGAAAATTAAGTCATTACTTAATTTTGGTGAGTTGAACGCATCGTAATCGTATGACAGTTCAGAGCTCAGATTTGTTTTTTTTTTAAATTATATCGGAGAGCTCTGATCATACTCTGCTCAGAGCTAACTCCGATAGCTCGAGCTCTACTTAATGCTCTGCTGAGAGCTAAAAAAGAAAAACGCCTTATGTCTAAGTTTATTAGATCACTAGGATCATTAAAGTAAAAAATCACCAAGGTGAAGTCTTACGCCAAGACGCGTTGCGTACTTGCCTATAAGACAGTGTCCGGTTATAACACCAATCATGAAGCTAATGTGCAACTTACTTAGAGATAACAAACACTTAGATCGCTTTAAGTCCATTACTGGCCAGATTTGTTATGTTGCTAGACAAGTGGTAGTATTGTCCACCTAAGGTTTGTTCTCTCAAATGCATCTTCTTTAGCATAAGTTTACATGTAGCGGTGAGTATACCTATGTCTGCCTTACTAGGTAGAGTGGTAGGTAGAGCGAGTTAATCGGCCTTGCAATTTCGGGGGATGTCTCTATGCCCCGGCACCCAACACAGGTGAATGTTAAACTGCTGCGGCATCTTCAGCAGAGATGAACGGCAATTTAGGGCTGTTAAAGAGTTAGTAGAGACCGACTCCAGGAATTTGATAGCTGCTTGACTATCCGAGAAGATGCGGATATCTGTAGTTGATATCACGTCTTCTTTCAGCCAAGATAAGGCTTCTTTTATCGCCATAAGTTCCGCCTGCAACACGTTACAATGATTAGTAACACGGAATGAGAGACTTTATTTTAGTCTTTCTGAGTACACACCGCCACCCACCCCTTCATCAGTTCGATCCGTCTGTGTAGATATGGACCGATTCATCATGCAAGAAAGCCATATCCTCCCAGAGGGTTCTAGAAGGAATGGTGACTTGAAAGTTTGAACCGAATTGTGGTTTTGGGATGATGTAGTCAGTGTGACTAGGTAGTGATCCAAATGAATTCAGAGGAATCTTTTAGGCGTATGGCTGTATTTACAGCCACTTGTTTGCTAAATTAATCGAGGGGCGTTAGATATGGCAGAACGTCTAAAGCGGCTGAGGGTGTCGTACGAAGCGCACCACTTATACATAAATAAGCCGAGCGTAGTACTTTGCTTAGTTTGTCGCAGT
Organism: Dasysyrphus tricinctus; assembly: GCA_963921185.1. Classification (NCBI taxonomy): domain Eukaryota; kingdom Metazoa; phylum Arthropoda; class Insecta; order Diptera; family Syrphidae; genus Dasysyrphus; species Dasysyrphus tricinctus. The sequence continues at coordinate 248,151,493 of OY992530.1, forward strand.
TTACCGCTTTATCTATATCAGTCCACCATACTGCAGCACCATAAGTGAGTATCGGTCTAATCACCGAAGTATATAGCCAGTGAGTAATACGAGGTTGAAGGCCCCATTTAATCACAAAGTTCTGTTTTATGAGGGTTGACACCCAGATCACATCGGTCTTCCCAATTGGTTAGCTTGTTTAAAGCGTTTTGTAAGAGTTCTTTTAAGGTAGTGGGATGCTTTCCTGTTACGGCAACACGCCACATCGTCTGCATAGATGAAAGCACTCTGAAAACCCCCACTTCCAGACATGTTACCAGCTCAATTACCACCAAGTTCCAGAGAAGAGGAGATAGGAGACCGCCTTTTGGCGTGCCTCTTCTGACAGACCTAGCAGAAAAGCCGCCCAGTTTTGAGTTGATGACCCTGCTAGTCAGCATTTGGTTAATTAATTCACCAACGAACCATCTATCTTCAGGGATGTCGGTGCAGATGCGAAAAAAAAAAAAAAACAGCCAAAGAAGTCATAACGAAGAAATCATGGGAAGTGGAAAAAGTGAACTAAATGCTGTGACTCCTATAGTCTGGCTGCACGTATCTAAATTTAATGTGGATACTGAACCTGAACAACTTATTAGTCATATCTCAGCTCAGACTGACATTCCTTCTAACTTTTTTAAATGTTACAAGCTAACTAAAAAAGGGATCGACACATCTGATATTACTCATGTAAATTTTAAACTGAGTGTTCCTGCTGAAAGTTATAACCAATTGATGAGTGACTCTTCCATATGGCCAATGTTCGTTAAGGTTAAAAAATTCGTTAACCATTCAAAAAACGATGTTGCGCGACAATTCGACAATTTGACATAATACCAATCAATAATGCGCCTTCATTGAACTTTGATGAAATCAACAATGCTGCATCTTTACATCCTGTACCATCAAGTAATTTATTATTTTATTATCAAAACGTAGGAGGCATAAGAACAAAGTTAGATTATTTATTTCTTGTTTTTTCATCCTGTTTTTATGATATTATTTTACTAACTGAAACATGGTTGACTGATAGCCAGTTAACATCTGAATTATTCAACTCTAATTATACAGTTTTTAGAAAAGATAGATCAAAGTTATTAACAGGTATGGATAGAGGTGGTGGTGTTTTGATCGCAATTCGATCATCTCTTTCGTGCAGGGAAATAGAACTCAAATCTTACACTCTTGCTTCTACATCTAACTTCGATATCGATCAGTTAATTGTTTGCCTATCTTTAAATAATAATACTGAATTGTTCATTATAAATAATTATATTCCTCCAAATAGCTCTCTTGAATATTATAACTTTTATTTTGAAAATTGTAACAGTATTTTAGAAAATTTGAGTAGTTCTCAACATATAATTTGTATTGGTGATTTTAATCAAGGAAATATAAAATGGGTATTGGACGTCGAAGATAAATATTTAATTCCGTTTGATGTGACATCTGATGTTGAAATAAATCTGATTGACTTTTTTAATCAGTTTGACTTAATACAAATTAACTCTAATCGCAATGATTTAAATCGAATTCTGGATCTTATCTTTGTTGATAAGGAATTCAATATTGATGTCGAAAAGTCTGATACCCCTATTATCCAAAACTCAAAACATCACATTGCACTTGAAGGTGCTATTAATTTTTATAACTATATGAAAAATCATAATACTAATAACTTTTTTGTACCAAACTTTAAAAAAGCTAACTTTGATGCAATGAATGAATATCTTTCATCTTTTCCGTGGGATGTACATATTTCAAAAGTCAATTTAAATAGCGCTAATGAATCATTTTCATCCATTATTAATGAAGCTGTTCGTCGATTTGTTCCACTCAAAAAAACTAAATCTAGTCTAAATCCAGCTTGGTTTAATAAGAGATTAATCAATTTAAAAAATAGAAAAAATAAAGCATTCAAATTATTTAAAAAAAACCGAGAAAACATCGAGCTTCGGTCCGCTTATTTAAAATGCCAAAAAGAATTTGATACGCTTAATAAATTTTTGTATCAATCCTATTTGTTTACTATTGAATCTAACATCAAAAATAACAGTAAAAGCTTTTGGAATTTTATAAACTCTAAACGTAAATCTAGTGGGTATCCAAGTTGTATGAAGTACTTAAATACATCAACAAGTGACTTGAATGAAATTTGTAATCTTTTTGCTGTCTTTTTTCAGTCTGTATATACGTCTAACTCTCCGTCTAATCTTGAATTACTACAGGTCCCAGCGTCTGCTAATATTGGTTCAATGGTATTACAGGTCTCAGAAGTCTTGACAGCCCTGCTTGATTTAGATACAACTAAAAACGAAGGTCCCGATGGGACTCCGCCCATATTATTGTTTAAATGTGCATATTCCTTAGCCAGCCCGTTGACGGCCATCTTTAACTTGTCGCTTTCCCAAGGTCAGTTTTTAGAGTGTTGGAAATTGTCCTACATAACTCCAGTATTCAAGTCAGGATCTAAACAGGATGTTACTAATTATAGACCTATCTGTAAAATTTCAGCTTTACCAAAGTTATTTGAGAAGATAGTCTTTGATAAACTATCTTTTCTAATAAAAGACATTGTTTCAGTTCATCAACATGGTTTTATATCTGGTAGATCTACGGTAACTAATCTTTCATTAATGACTAGTCATATTATAAATAATCTCGAATCAAGTTTTCAAACAGACATTATTTTTACCGATTTTGCCAAAGCTTTCGATCGCGTTAACCATCAGGTTCTTATGGGAAAGCTTTTGCAGTTTGGCTTTCATTCTAACTTTTATGATTGGTTGAAATCCTATTTAACTCTTAGGGTTCAAATAGTTAAAATTGATGACAATTTCTCTAAACAAATTTTAGTGACATCTGGTGTCCCCCAGGGTAGTCATTTGGGACCGCTATTATTCCTTTTGTTTATAAATGATATTCCTGATATATTCAGGAATTCATTATGTCTCCTCTTTGCAGACGATCTTAAACTGTATCGAATTACAAAATCCATGGAAGATTGTGTTTTATTAAATGAAGATTTAAATAGATTGGCTGATTGGTGCAACAGTAATTTTCTGCACTTGAATGTCTCAAAGTGTCAAGTTATGTCCTGTTACCGTAATAATTCACCCATATACTTTAACTACTCAATTAAAAATTCTGAATTAGAACGTGTGGATCAAAAAAAAGATCTTGGAGTTATTTTAGATACTAAACTTTCTTTCTTACCACATATGGATTATATTATCAATAAATCTAATCAAATGCTTGGGTTTATTAAGAGGAACACCAAAGAATTTAATGACCCTTTCACACTTAAGTCGCTTTTTAATTCCTTAGTTCGATCAGTGCTTGAATACTGCAGTACAGTTTGGAACCCATATTATAATAACTCATGTGAACGAATTGAAAGAGTACAAAGGAAATTTACGAGATATGCATTTTTTAAATTAAATTGGAGAATTGTTACTCCGTCTTACAAAACCAGGTGCTTGTTATTTGGAATGCTGAATTTAGAAAATCGACGTACATACTTTGGAATAATGTTTATTAGGGATATACTTTCATATCATATTAAATGTCCTCCATTGCTTTCTTTAATTAGTTTACGCGTTCCTAGGAGCAATTCTCGTGATTTCATTTTGTTTCATGAACATTTCCATAGAACGAATTACGGTCGTAATGAACCAATATCTCGTTGCATCAGGGAAGCTAATTTGGTTTGCAATAGATTAGACTTTTTTGATAGTTGTTCTCGAGATACTTTTAAACTTTATGTATTTAACTTATTAAATTTGCCACCATTGTGATATAGAATCCTAATTAATATTTACAATTTTGTATATAATTTAAAATGTTATTTTATCGTATTATCAATTTAGTTTTTAAGAACTAATGTATTAGTCTATAAGGGAAAATGTTCTCTGTTTGATGAAATAATAAATAAATATATTATCACCTGGCTGAGAAGAAAAACGCCTCTCAAAGGCGTGATCCTTCCTTTGCCCCCACTTGAGAACTTATCCCTCTATCAGGCCCGTAGGAGCAGTGGCTCCATGCAACGTCTGTCGACATTGTTAAGAGCACCTTCTATATCTAAGAAAGCAACCATTGTGTACTCTTTATGTTGGAGGGAATATTCTATGGTTCCTACTAAAGTATGTAAAGCAGTTTCCACCGATTTCCCATATAGCTTATAGATAATAAACTATTATTCAGATTTTCGAAAACGTATGTTTTTAATTTTAGAAAAAAGAAATTAAATGTTTGTCCTTAAAAATGTTAAACTGGAGGAAGGCAAGATGATTTTTTTATTGGAAAATTAAGTATTTATCGAAAAATGCTTAAAACTTGTAAGTATACCAACATTTTGTGTTTTAATGTTAATTAAATGTGCATATGCTATTATATAGAACAATCCAACAAGTCTAGTAATTATAAATCATTATAGACCGAGAGCCCACAGCAGATTTTGGGTGTGAACGATAGCAAAAAAAAAAGTATAGGCGTCGAAAGCTTCATTAAAGGCTAATAAAAAAATCAAAGTCTTGCAGTCCACAACTGGGGCCTTTGCGAGTAACAGTGCATCGAAAAAAAAATATGAATGCAACTTCGAGGATAATCGTGTTAGCCGAAATTGGTTTTCACTCCTCCCTAAGATAAGCTCCTCGGATCATATATCACGGAATCTGAGACCATTTAAGTGTATAGTTGGGTCTACCAGACCGTTTTAAAAATTCAAAATTCAAAGTGAAAAACGGTTTTTTTAAACAATCTAGCAGGGCGAATTTAACACACAAATGATCTCAGATTCCGTGATATGGGATCCGCGGAGCTTATCTAGGGAGGGGTGAAAACCAATTTCGGCTAACACTATTATCCTCGAAGTTGCATTCATATTTTTTTTTCGATGCACTGTTACTCGCAAAGGCCCCAGTTGTGGACTGCAAGACTTTGATTTTTGATGTGAAACATCTAATGCGGCGGGTATACTCGATTTTGGGCGTGGCTTAAAGCGTTACGAAAAAGGGGAAAGATTTTGTTTCTCTTTCATTTATACTCGCACTCACAAAGTGGTCGTAATGGGGAAATTTGTTTGTTTGCATTTTTCGGCAAGAATAGTCCAAGTGGAAGAAATGTACACATATATCCATGTCACTCGCACTCAACATTGTTTTCTTTCATTCACAAAGAAAAATCTAGTACAACAGATAAGGGTGGTTACACATGCGTTACAGCCGCTTCCTTTGACGGTGTTCAGACGTGAGGCGACTCATTTTGACATTTCTTTTTTTTATCTGATTCTCATCTCTTGAAAAGAGAGAGATGGCCAAGTGAGGCGGAAGTTTTTAAATTTAAGGTTAAGTTAGAACTATAACATGCGGAAAGATACAAATGTGGTCGTACGAAAGAGTTCATGTGACGCGACTAAAATTGCGATTTCGGTACTGTTCAACAATTCAAAAAACAATTTAGTACTTACAAGCTTCTCATGTTAACATGTAAAATAAGAAATAGCCTGGCGCCTGACGCCCAACAGAACTGATAGTGTGTACGCGAAACTTTTCACGCAGGTTTGATAACCAACACGAGTGACACTCAGGTTTGATAATGTGTACCACGCTTAAGTGTCGTAAAATTCTTTCAATTTGAATTTGGCCGTCGCTTAACCTTCACGCTTTCTACTTGATAAGACAACGCAAATCCTGACTTGCATTCCGTCTATTATATTCCTGCAGTAAACAGCACAAAGAACGCGTCGCGCGTGCAGATTTTTTGTCCGCACCAAGCCTATTCTCTGTTTGAACACGCCCTTTATTGTGACTTCCTTTTTCCCAGTATATAAAAGATTTTTCAAGTCACAATAGTAAACTGTATGCAAACAGCAGAAACAATATAACTGTCTCCCTCGAATTAGAAACGTACAGAGCTTTCAGTATCTAACTAAACTTGTCATTTAATTTTAAAACAACCATTTGTTTTGTGCATGTTTCACATCTGCCAGGCGTCCCGCGACGGCTCAACTTTTTTTAATAGCTTTTAATAAAGCTTTCGACGCCTATACTTCTTTTTTTGCTATCGTTCACACCCAAAATCTGCTGTGGGCTCTTAGTCTATTAGAAAAACGCGAACATTTTTTGAAAAGTGGTGTGGTAATTGTGGGACATCAAAAGCTTGCGTAAGCTCCCATAGATTATACCAATAAAGATATTAATGTGGTCATTCCATGTAAGTGTTGCGTATTATGAATTGCTCCTACGGGCACGAGCGGAAGGCGGTTTTTTTTATTAAGATGTCCAATTGTAGGTACACATAACCATAATCGCATTTTGCGCTATGCTCGAGGAGGGTTTTTAGCTGGGTATGGAAATGCTCACTCATGATCATGAGCATTCATTTTTTGCTCTCTGCTCATATTTTGCTCATGAGCATGAGCAGTTTTCAAATACTCATGAGTCATAAGCATGATTTTTGGCAAAAGGAAAAAAGAAATGCTCACTTCATGAGCATAAACAATCCTGAGCAGCTCATGAGCAGAATTGTAGAAAAACGCGATATGAAATTGGGAACAACACGTTCTTTCCGAAACTCAATTTCCCGAACTAGAATCCGAAAGAGGCATACTGAAAACATGGACTTAATTTTCAATTTTGGGTGTTTTTGTTTGAAGGTGTTTCTACCAAAAAGATTTACAAAAGATTAAATTTGACAGCACCTTCAAAAATGCAAATGGCGGGCGTTTCAATTTTTCTTATGAAGTGCGAATGAGACAGAATGTTTCCTTTGTGAAGAACTGAATTCAGTCATGAATGAATCCTTCAGCGCCATAAAAGAATATAGGTTAGTTCGATTTGTAAAAGTTTTTGTCCTAGGAAGATTTAACAAGATTAATTTCTTATCAGACTAGCGTTAATCGGTTGATTAAAATAAAAAAAAAGTAAAAACTATCGTGGTAAGTCTGAAAAACATCTTGTGTTTACAATTTCTAATCTTCAAGATTTACGAAATATATTCGTATGGTAAATCTTCGAGATTTAAAGAAGATTTGAGGTAAATCTTATTTATTCTCAGTAGCGTTAGATGGAAATATAGCATTACTTATTATCATGTTGAAATTGCTTAAACATCGTACTAAACCGTTAAACATTTTGTGCCTACTTTTTTTAATGTCATGTTCGTATTGCTGTGGTCTCGCCATGTCCGTTTACACGGAGATATCTATTGTGATTGTCTCGCTTCGGTCTCGCCGTGACATTTACACTGAAAACCACGTTTGGACGACCGTTTGAATTTTGTTTGCATTGAAAATTTTAAAACTGCTCATAAGCAATGGTTACCATAAAGTCGGTTTTGGCAAACAATAGGGATTGATGAATTGGTTTCCATTTTTCACAGAAAATAAAGTAACAAATAAAAACAAAAAATACTTTTCGAAAAATTTTCTAATGTGCTTTCATTTTGAATTCTGAAATATATAATTGCTCTTAAGTATTAAATTGAAAACTCTAAGGCCCAATTTATTCGGTCGAAGTTGAACACAACTTGGGGATTATCTCTGTCAACTTGAGAAACCGGTTCTCGAAGTTGACTGGCTCAACTTGTTGTTCAACTGTGGATTTGCTCAACTCCCCGAAATGGTAGAGTTTAGAGAGCAAACTTGGGATTTTTCTTCATTTATGTTTATTCAAGCAATCAGTGCAGTTCGTTTGACTTTTTGCTCTTAACTTCCAATGTAAAAACAATATAAAATAAAATTAACTAAAAAGTAACAATAAAGTTCTTCGATATACGAGTAATTTAATTAAAAAAAAAATTGAAGAAAAATCAAAAAAATGTATCGTCGTAACTATTTCTGGGATAATTGGTCTTTATCTTTGAGCATCGAATATGATGCCGACGAGAAAACTTTATCTCTTGAAAGACGGCAATACAAGATGCTTCCACGTATTGGGATCGATAAATGGGACGACCGTGACTTCATTTATCGTTTTCGTATCTCAAAGCCGATGACAATTATGGTTCTAGAACTAATAAAGGATTCATTACCTTGCGACGAGAGACGGTTAAGCACATTGTAAATTGGTTTAATTTTTTTTTAATTTTTTATTAATTTGTGGTGGTTTTTCCATAAAAACGGCGTGAACTACGCCCAATAACACAGTTATTGATCGCGCTAAGATGCTTTACATTGGGGCTATACAACTACGAACTACCTTGCAACGCCTTTCTGGAATGTCACAAATGCTGTTGAAAATTTATACAACGAATCACATATTCGCACTCGCAATTGCGTAGAACGTTGGTACAGCATAAGGAAAAGGCGGTTTTTAGTATTGGCTACTGGCTTAAGGTGTAAAGAGGAAACAGTACAAATGATAACAATTGCATGTGCCGTACTCCACAATATAGCCATTGACGAAAAGGAGTCACAACCACCACCGAAAATTGCAGGCTTTGCTGATATGTTACCAGCCACTAATGTTCCATCGGCTACACCTTTTGAAGTTACATCCGTAACTACTGACAACATCCGCTCTCGATTGGCTCCAACCTATTTTGTTCTGCTTTGTTTTTTTTTTTTTAATGCAAATCAGAAGTTGAAACTGATACCAGCAAGTGTTATTTGCCACAAATATCCGAAGGATATTTTAGAAACTGTAAGTTGGCCAACTTTAGAATTTTATCTGCGGAGTTGAGATTTAAAGTAGTGAAGAAGAGCACTTTTCAACTTCTCGTTCAACATCGGATTTGAAATCAACTCGAAAGTTGGGCAACTTTGGATTGATCAGCAAGTTTAGAATAGTGAATAAAATGGCTCTAAAGGGCCCTGCAGATGCTCGAACATGGTGCGAGTTAACATGGTTCGAGTACTCGAACATTTTATTTAATTTTTAAATTAAATTTTCAAATTTAAGAAGAAAGAAAAATATCAAACATCCTGAACAATAAATAAAATAAATGTGACAGTGAATTATACAATTGGGGTAAAAATCGTAAGAATAATAAAGTTCGGATAGTTTGGTTTCACTAGGCGTGTTCAGGAAAATGAGATCTCAGACGACTCAGTGTCAAAAACTGAGAAACCGACTCCAATATTTTCTTTCCTCAGTTATTTGGCAGCAAAATTTCTGAGGAATCCTGTTCACGAGACTGAGGGCTCTGAGATCTCATTTTTCTGAACACGCATACTGTCTGTGGAGATTAGTCGAGTCGAGCGTCTTCATAGCCCTTAATGAGCATTATCATGGGATAAGCATGAGCATACTTAAACAGTCGGGTATATGAGTAAAAATAAAAATGCTCACAGCTAATTACTCATGAGCTACATGCCCATTTAGACGCTATCATAAATGCCCATTAAGCAGCTCATTTCGGTATCCTTAATGATAAACCATTAAACCATTGATTCGTGTGAGCAAAAATGACTCAAAATAAGTGATTTTACTAAAATCCGCCCACTGAAGAGCTGATTTTTTTAAAATCTTCCCATTACCAGGCCCACTTCTATCATGTCTTGGTAGCTCGGAAATGTCTCTAACGATCTGGATTAAATATTCAGATTGTTTTGCACTGTTGGTGGTCAGGCTAGCTGAAAAATATTATTGAATCATTTACACATTTTAGATAAATTCCATGGAAAGACAGACAGCACAATGTGTGCTTTGCGTCGTAGGATCAATATATGATACGCGTAATAAGTGTCCTGGTAAATATGTAGTGGAAGTTAGGGTATTGTGGTATACATGTTTGTATTTTTGACTTGACAGATAAAGTAGTGACAAGAATGCTCCCAAATTTTGTAGATTTTAACACGAACATATAATCTACGACGTTTACTGTTTTTGTCAGATTCTAATAGTAACTTACAAAGATTTTGACAAAATAATGATATGACCTCGAAATCGTCACTTTTGAAAAGTAGTGGGTAATGTGGTACACCTTGCTGTCTAATGTGGAAGGCAAATTTCGTCATTCCTCATAGAATAAGTCTCCCTCTGCATATCTTTCCGGTCCCATTTTCTTATTTCACCTTTTTTGAACATTTTAACAAAACATGAATTCAAAGGCACAAAAATCAGTTAACGCAGGTATAAACTTTAAGGTAGGGTAATGTGGTATACTATACCCCATTAGGAATACTATACCACATTAGCCCACTTCTAGTATACCACATTAGCCGAAACTCTATATATGTACAAAAATAAAATAAAATTTAAAATAAATACTTTTAAACAAAACGAACAATTAAGTAACGTGAATGATTAATATATTCTTCCGATGCATTGACAAATTGGTTTGGAACACAATTTTTCAAAGCGCACAAACACTTTTTGTTCCACCCAAAAAAACTCAACTCCACACAATAACAGATTTCAACAATTTGGTTGAATTAATGGACGATTTTTGAGTTGTTTAAACACGCATTACTACTTTTATTATAATCACTGTCTGCTGAATCAAGAATGTAGAAGCATGCTTGATTTTTGAAATAACTGCCTATACCACATTACCCGCATATACCACATTACCCCAACTTACTCTACTAGCATATCAAAATTTGAATCCTTCAAGTTTATGTCTGAAAAGTAGGAAAGATTCACATTTTGTTTTGGATGGATTTAAGAATTGCCCGTTTTATCAGACGATATCCCCTTTAATTCAGTGTTGATTGCGTATGCACCTTCCTTAATCATACCAAGAGTTCAGCTTACATATGAACAGAAGCTTACACTATGGAGGGAAGTTCATTCATATACATTGAAAGAAGATTAAGCCCTCGGGAACTCGTCCGCTATTCTAAAGAATAGAAGTTGTGAGCACCGTCATTTCCAAGAAACTTTTTTCTATATCATTTTAAGATTGTACAGGTTCCGACCAAGTGAGAAGTATTTTCCGAAGTATCTAGGTTGGTTACAAAGTGTACATATGCCATTAGTATTTTTCTGAAACGATTTCCATTCAGATTAAAGAGCCCACAACGAGCTTTTTACTTAAGGGAGATCATATCTCGAGGGTTGGAGTCTTGAAAATAGTTTGGTACTTCGGAGTATAGTAGATTGCAGTACTCATCATGAAATTGGGAAAGTGTATGTATAAAGATGTGAGAAAAGCTTTAGGTAGACCAGTTTCGATGTGTAAAACATAGTTTGGAATATTGTCCGATGAAAGCAAATATCCTTATAAGAAGTTTAAAACTTTTTTTAAAAAAGAATCAAGGAATAAAAAAGAGAACAGAAATCAACATTTTTCTCTATAAAAAAATGAAAACAAAGAAGAAGTGAGAAGAATAAAAATAACATACGCTCCCAGTATGACTGACAAATTCAAATGTATTTTCAAGAAACACGGCATGGACTTGGTTTACACTAATGAAAGAAAAACTTAATTAATGGTCTTGCCAAACAACAAGGACAAAAAGCCTGGGGTGTACCAAATCAGTTGCTCGCAATGCAACAACAAATACATAGGACAGACGAAGAGGCGAATATATCAAAGGTATATCGCTCATACACAATTTAATCGACCCAAGAAGTCAGCTGTAGCAGCACACGCGATAGAGAAGGACCACCTTATCACATCAGGGAACTTGAAGCTCTTAAAATAAGTAAACAACAACAACAGACTAGAGGCATATGAGAGCTTATAAATATCCCGAACCGAGAACCTACGGAACAACGAAGACGGCCCCATAACCTCGTGCTTCTTTTACCTATAAACTTCTCTTTCACTTTCATCGAAAATAGGAAAAAAGTTTGTAACTTTGTCATACATTTTAGTAAAAAAAAAAGCGACTGATGATGGTCACCAACCGAAACGCTGATGTACCAATGGCATCCCAAACAGCAGCAGTGGTGTGCATAAAAAGAGACTTTATGATCGTAATAATCTTTGAAGAGAATCCTAGTGTAGAAAGATTGTAGAGTTAAACAAATCTGTCAACATTATCAAAAGTAGCCTTTAGATCAACAAAAAATGCGTACAGCTTCTTCTTCTGACTTAGTTGGAGCTGTATTAGACATGCAAGATTGTTGTAAACTTGGGCCTATGAGCAGTTTGAAATTCGCTTATGCTTTTATTAGACCGAGAACCTACAATAGTCGGAAAAGGTATTTTGACAAAAAAAAAAATACTTCGCATTTTTCTTTATATCTTTCGTATTATTGATGGAAAAAATCTGAAAAAAATATGTTATAATGGTATCAAGATGAGCTTCCAAAATAACATACAAAAGTTTGATTCATAATTATAGTTTCGAAAATAAAAATTGTATTTTGACAAAACTAAATAGGCTTGTAAATACCGGTTTACTTTTTAATGCAGGCAGTGAGGATTGGTTTTTTTTGTATGTTTTTGGATGCTTAATTCAAATCCGTCATCTGTTTTTGGCTGTCAGCTCGGGTTTTTAATCAATTCCCGTTAGAAAATGACCAAAAATCGTTTTTTGCTTTTTTTGAAACCTTTTAACATATAGAAATAATTATTTTTTAACAAGTTTTGCGAAACTATCTGAAAGTACTAATCTTCTTCTTCAAATATCAGTTTATATCTTTCCAATATATCTTTCCTCTCTGATCAATCTTTTGTTGAAAAATAGCAAAAAAATTTGATTTAAAATTATCATCCAATTTGGGCCAAAGGAAATTATTCAATATCGATCTGCAGAGGCCGTTGACTGAATTGAAGCAATTAATTGCCTGTCGTTCTCCTCTGCACTGTCAAGGAAAATCCTGCATTTCGTTGAGATAACGGGTGTTGGCTGATTGTTTACTGAACCGGTCGATTTTAACCTGCCGCCAAACGTTGAATAGTTGGCTGGATGGATGCGTATCGTTGCCACAATAAAACACCCATTTTTATAGTTAAGTTTTATTCGTTGGACTGTCGTACCAAAGGTATTTGCACGTGTTGCTAAATCTTGTAACTTGCCATGTAATTGGCATCAGAAATTGAATAATAACAAACAGCTGTTGTGCTTTATTTTGTTTTTAACTTGAGACGCACGAATCTCAAGCGGGGTCTTACCTTTTTTAGTGTTCTTGTTCTTTTATGTGAAGCCAAACAAAATATAGTTTGTGTTTTTATTTTATTAAATTTTATTAAACATTTATTTAGGTTCAATTTGGTTCTTATCACTAATTTACATTCTTATTTTTATAATTTAAAAAAAAAAGATTCAGAGTTTCTTAACTTAGTTGAATTCAAGATTTGGAAAAGGTTTAGTACTTCAAAAATACAAAAAAATAGAAACGAATTAGAATTTCTTAATATGACTCGACGATGCGGCGGTCCGATTCTTAGTGTGGGATATCTGCCTCGCTACCCGACTCGAGAACACACACAAAAAAAACATGTCACCGACTCCGAAGTGTGCCTGTGCACAGCTGGGAGTAATGCACGTTTTTTGTGTCAAGAAAAAAAATGAAATTGGATAGTGTGGATTGGAAAAAAAAAGAGTGCATTTGGATTTTGGAGGTAATTAACAATGAAAGTGATGACCTGGGAATTATAAGTGGTTTGGAGTTGGGCAATTAAAGGAAATGATGAATATGGAATTTTAATTGGTTCAGAGTTGAACAATAAAGTAAATGATGAATATGGGATATGGAATATTGGTCAATCGAAAGGAAATGATGACTGTGGGAATTTGAAGTGGCAATGGTTACAATTGAAAATGAATGGATGGGTCATGAAAGGGCATGAGAAATGGAAGTGGGTGAGGAAAAGACGTTGGAGGTTGTGAAGTGTGTACTTTACAACACCTCCCCCCTTAAGAACGAAACTTGTACCTTGGAATGGTGCGAGTTTCGGCTTTAGATGATGGAATCGGAAGTGAACGAGAAAGATTAGATGGGGCTAGACGAGGTGTAGGTATTGGTAATGGTTTTGGAATTTGTACGTTTATGGTTTGGACTGGGTCTGAGGTTTTTATTTCTTCTAATGGTAAGCAATTCGATATTTTGTTGGTGCTTACTAAAGTTTTATTTTTATTTCGCATGAGTAATATGATTATAACCATAAGTATGGCGGAAAACATTGCAAGAAGGAACACTATTATCATATTTTTATTTTCGTGATCGACTTCAGAATATGTGAACTTGGAGTTTTTTATGTTTTCTATATCTTTACTGATGGAATTAAGGTCATCAATCTGGTTATGTATATTGAAGGACTTTGTCACGTAACTGGGAATTTTCTCAAATTGTGGTTGTGTTATATTAAATGAAAGATAAGGATTTGATGAAATAAAGTTGAGATTGGTTTTTGTTTCGAAATTTGTTTTGGAGTTAATGGATTGGTACCTAGTGTTTGCGATACAGTTCGGTTGGATTTTAAGAATACCGGTTGCATTTATGTTTATTTGAGAGTTAAGATTTTGGCATTTAATAATAAGATTTTCTGGATTTGGGGAAACGAAAATCCAAGAATTGGAGTCTGCTAGCTGTAGGAAAATAGGGTGATATATTTGCATTAATTGAATATAGCAATTACTTATTTCACTTGGAAGAATGGAAAGTAAATTCAGTTCGCAGGCACTGCTTGATGAGGTGAAAAGGATTGGTGCGTTTCTTTCGCAAAGATAATTATTTTTTGAAGTTGTTTGACATTTGTCTATGTCATGTTTATCATAGAGAAAATACGATTGTTTTTCTGAGTCTACGATAAGAAAAGGTTTTTCGGGTATTATAATTCCATACGTTTTGTTTTCGATGAGATTTGGTATACTAGTCATTTTATAAACGTTATAGGTTTTGGAAGAAGTAAGAGGGATTCTTAATACGAAATTAATTTGGTTTTCAATGTAGTAAACATGAGTTTCTAAGAGATTAAAAAGTGTATCTATATATTGTTCTTGTAGAGGAAGTGGTAAACGATTTTCTTCTGGAAGGAGTAACTGTACTTTTTTAATTTCTTCAGTGAGTTTAGAAGGATCAATAAGGTATGGATGAAGTTTTCCATGAGCTGCGGAGTAAATAGCGTTAAGAAGGTGATCTTTTGTTGAATAGTAATATTCTGATAAAGAGTTGAACATTGTGAAAAGTTCATTTAGTTGAAGGAAGGATTTATTAATTATGTTATTATTATTTGAGTTTTTGTTTAATTGATTAATGATTTTATCGGTTTCCTTAATTTTTTCTTTTATTTTAATAATTTGGTCGTTTGTAAGATTTAATTGGTGGATGATATTTTTTGATATCGAAATTTGTTTTTCGTGTAATTGGGATTCGTAATGTTGTTGTTGGTTAAGTTTATTTATGTGTCGAGAAAAAGTTTTTGCATCCTCGTCGTCGAGGGTGCCAAATAGTTGTTTGGATATAGAACCAATAGCATTTATTAATCCTCTCTTTTGTAATCTAGGTTTTATGGTTGTACCTAAGTATTTGTTAATAATTTGATCTTGAGATTTTATTCGATCAAGTATTAAAGTAGATAGGGTAGGAAGTGATTCGCATTGGGATGGGAGTTCGTGAGAAGAGAGAAGTTGCTTACAAGTAGATAGAATTTTGTCATAGGTAAGTAAAATAGAACTATATTGTGATTTGAGTTCGGTAAAGTTAGTATATATGACTAAATTCCAATGGTTAGAGAAGAGCTTAAGGTTACCAACGTGTTCGTAGTATATTCCAGTCTTGTTTTTCAAATCGACGATTTCATATGGTTGCTCGTGGTTGATCATCATTGGGTCACTCAGAATTATGTTACAGATGAGAATTACGAATATTAGTTTCTCCATTTCTGGAAAGAATATTGAGATTGAAGATTTTGATTAACTTGAAAAAATTTTTAGTCTATTGTTGTGGACTTTAACTATTTTATTTTTAATTTTAATTTCGGAGTTTACTCCTGACTTGGATAAGATTTCGTAAGGTCCTGACCAAAGAGGAAGAAGCTTTTTGTTTTTATTTTTTTGGATTACTTTCATTTTTGAGTAGAACAAGCGTTCCTATCTGGAAGTCTCCAGGATTTTGCCTTTTATCGTACTGAAGTTTTGAAGATTCCTTACTCTTGAGAAGTTTGTCTCTAGCAATTTGATGACAATGTTGGAGCCTTGATTTTAGTTCGTTTGCATACAAATCGTAATTATAGCAGATTTCAGGGTTTTTTGTAACACTAGAAGGAAGTTCAATTTGTCTACCGTACATAAGTTCAAAGGGAGTGTATGACGTTGAAGTGTTGGGAGTCGTGTTATGGACGAAAACGGCATATTTAATCCAGTTATCCCAATCATCTTGAGATTTATTGATAAAACTACGTAGATATTCAACGAAGTTTCTGTGGCTTCTTTCGCAAGATCCATTTGATTGTGGTCGGTATGCAGTAGTTTGGAGTTTAGTAATTTTAAGAAGTTTACATACGTTTTTGAATATATCGCTTAGGAAATTTTGGCCTTGGTCGGACAAGACGTATTTGGGTGTGCCATATCGAAATATTATTTCTTTGACGAATGCTTCGGCGATTGTATTCGCCTCTTGATTTGGTAAAGGAATTGCATCAGTGTATTTAGTAAGATCATCGATGAATGTTAAAAGATATTTATTATTATTATTAGTTATAGGATAGGGACCAACGATATCAATAGAAATCTTTTCGAAGGGGTATTTGGAAGTTGAAGTTATGACCATAGGTTCCATGGTGTATTTTGTTACTTTATTTTTCTGACAGAGTTCGCAATTTTTAATGTAGTTTTTTATATCTTGAAACATATTCTTCCAATTGTGATATAGTTTTATACGTTTAAAGGTTCTGTTGACGCCACAGTGTCCTCCAATTGGATTTAAATGGAATTCCTTAAGAATAGTTTTGATTTCATTTTCCGACAAATCTGGTTTTGCCGAAGAAATATTCGAAGAGTTAGTAGTTATGACTGAAGGCGTTGAACAAGAATTAGAACTAGGTTGTAAGGAATTAGAGTTGTTATTTGAAGATGTTGAAGCACTTGAAGAAGAAGAATTATTATTATGATTTGTAGATGAAGGTGATGCTTCTGGATCATTATTTATAATAGAAGATGTGGAACAAGAATTAGTATTTTCATTTGAAGCATTAGAACAAGAATTCGTATTTGTTGATTTGGAACTGGGATTGGAATTAGTTTTCGAAGATTTGGAACAAGATATTGAAGAAGAATTTGAATTTGTATGTGGAGATTTAGAACAAGGACTAGGAATTGGTTTTGAACAAAAATTAGAAATTGGAGATTTAGAAGACGAACTTGAATTTATGGATGTTGGACAAGAATTAGCAGTTGGCGATGAATAAGACAAATTCGTATTTGTTGGTGGTGATGAACAAGAACTAGGAACTGACGATGTAGAAAAAGAATTAGTACTTGCAGACGATATGGGAGATGATGAAGATGACGAATTTCGAGAAGAAGTAGAAGAGGATTTTGTATCGGATCGAAGAGTCATTTTTGCGATTCTGCTAAGACAGTCAGCGTTTGTATTTTGTTCACCTTTTTTATGGATGATTTCATATTCAAACTCTTCGAGCTGTAGGCGATATCTCATCATTCTGGAATTTATATCTTTACAGTTGTGAATATAAATTAGAGGTTTATGATCAGTGTATAGTTGAAATTTTCTACCATACAGATAAGGTCGGAAATGTTTGACTGACCAAACAATAGCTAAAAGTTCCTTATCAGTAGTAGAATAATTTTTCTCACTTTTATTAAGAGTTCTTGAGGCATAAGATATAGGAAGGTCATTACCAATTTCACCTTGTGAAAGGACACTACCAATAGCTACATCGCTAGCATCCGTTGTTAAGATAAAGTTTTTGGTGAAATCAGGATATTGAAGGAGAGGCGGATTAATTAGTCTTTCTTTTAATCCATGAAAGGCATTTGAACAAAGAGGAGTCCAGTCGAAGCGAACATCCTTGCGTAAAAGGTTAGTAAGAGGTTTGGAAATTTTTGCAAAATCTTTAATAAAGCGGCGATAATAACCTGCAAGTCCTAGGAAGCTTTTTATTTCTTTGGCGTTTTTAGGTTGAGCGAAATTTTTTACGCATTCGATCTTTTGCGGATCAGGTTTGATACCTGATTCATTTATCACGTGTCCTAGGTAGGTGAGTTCTGTTCGCAAAAACTGGCATTTATCGGGTTGCAATTTAAGATTATGTATTTTGAGACGTTCAAAGATTTCTTTTAATTTTGAATTGTGTTCATCTAAGGTTTTACCATAGACCACGATGTCATCCATATAAACAAAGGTTTTTATACCTTGTAGACCAGTCAATACATTATTCATCAACCTTTGGAAGGTGGCTGGGGCACCTTTTAATCCATAAGGCATTCTAATGAATTCGTAATGACCAAAAGGTGAAGAGAAGGCGGTCTTCTCTCTATCTTCCGGTCTAACTTGGATTTGATGGAATCCACTGGCGAGGTCTAAAGTAGAAAAAAATTTTGAACTTCCCAACTGATCTAGAATATCAGTTATGTTGGGTAATGGAAATGCATCACCGACAGTTTTGTCGTTGAGTTTGCGAAAATCGACGACGATTCTCCATTTCTTATTACCATCTTTATCAGGTTTTTTCGGAACAACAATAAGTGGGAAATTCCACGGACTATTCGATGGTTGGATAATATTATCGTCCATCATCTCATGGATTTGTTTATCCACTTCTTGTCGTTGTGCTTCCGGCAACCTGTAGGGTTTTATATAAGTAGGTGTTGCATCCGGGGTAAGGATTGGGTGTTGTACAGAAGAGGTATGAGTTAACTTATCTCCTTTTATAAAAAATAAGTCACTATACAAGCAACATAAATTTAGAATAGATTCCTTTTCTTTTTTTGTCATGTGGTCTGTCTCGACTAGCTCTTGTATAGTTTTAATTCTATCATAAGAAGCAGGATATTGTTGTATTTGCAGAACATTGTAGTTAGAAACTTCGTCAAATACTATGTCATCAGTATTAAGCTCAATGAGGGATTCAGAGGAATTAACGACCGATATGTACGAGATAGAACTATTGGCAGGAGTAATACTATTGCCAATATATAATCCATTGGGAAATTGTTGGGAGAGACATATACTATCCACATTAATTTCTTTGAGAACGGGTACTATGATTTCTGATCTAGGTGGGATAGTAACAAGACTTGAAGGGATTAGATCATATTCAACAATGAAAGTTTTCCAAGGGAATGTAAGCATTTTAATGCCGTAGTCGATTTGAGCTTTATGATCATCTAAGAAATTGTTACCTATTATCCCGTCAGTACTTATAGGGAAGTTTTTATCTACTACATGAAAAGGATAAGAAATAGTTATATTTTTGGGAAGATTGATACGCAGTTGTATAACTCCTTTGGTATGAATAACTGAATTTGTAATGCCAGAAAGAGAATGAATTATGTTAGAGTCTACATGTAGTTCTGGCTTTAATTTATCTATTTTAATCAAACAAATTTCACTACCACCATCGACGAGAAATTTTGAAGGTTGAGGATTAAGCAAGGTTTCAGATGAAATTTTGATTGAGTCTACTCTACTTATTTTATTATTTAAATTTATATGGAAGATGTGGCGAGAAGAGATTAAGTTTGAGTCCGAAGCCTGCCACTGGTTCCGGCCTCTGAATGGTTTTCCGTATGCTTATTTGTTGAGGAGGAGGAAATTGCATTAGAATTGTTTTGTTTTCTATTATTATTGTACTCCCTTTTTCTGCATTCGTTTATATGATGTCCGAGGTTCTTACAATAACTACAAGTAATTGTTACTTTTTTAACCTCACTTTTGAAAGAAGGAAGCTGTTCTTTGTTTTTCTTTAAGTAACATTGTTCGATGCTATGTCCAGTTTTTTTACAAAAATTACAAGAGGTAGGATTTCTGGGTTTTAGTTGTGATGGGTTATAGGAAGTTTGGTTATTATATGAGAAACCACTTTTCTCTTCTAACACGGCAGCTTCTATAGCTTCCGTCAGAGTTGTGAATCTCGAAGCTTTGATGATGAGACTTATTCTAGGATTAAGGCCTCTCTCGAATGCTTTTAAAGCAGTTTTACTGTTGAGATTGATAATAACGCTAGAACTTTCTGACCCTTCGCTAGCTATGCAAGCATCGTTCAGATTTGCAAGCGTTTGTTCCAATCTATTAGAGTAAGAACGCACTGTCTCATTTGTTCTTTGCTTTATATGTATTAGTTCCAACTGGAGTTGGGACAGAGATTTTGTTTCTAAGAATTGTTGAACTAGTTTTTCCTTAAGGGATTCCCAGGAGGTGAATTCTGTGTATTTTACTATATTATATGCTGGACCAATAAGTTTAGTTTTAATAATTAGGAGAAGGATAGGAATTTCGGTAGCGGCGATATCTTCGGATATCAAATCACACGCATTTAGGAACTTGTGGAGATTAGCTCTGTTCCCATCAAATTCGGGAATTAGTTTGAGGGCAAAAGATCGATCTAGTTTTGGAGCCATTTCAGTTTCGGTTTCTAAAATGGAATTAGTGATCTCGGAGGAGGAGGAGTTTTCGACAGTACTAGAATCGGAATCTTCGCAGTCGGATATTTCGATAGTTTTATTCTCGGACATAAACTGATTATATTATAATAATAAGTATTTAAGAAAGAAGAAAAAAAAAAAATTTATTCAAAAAAAAAATTTATTCAAAAAAAAAATTGATTCGAATTTAAAAAAAAATTAGATAGATAAAAGTAATGATAATAATATATATTAATTGATATAGGCAATAAATATTATATAATTTTTTGTTTGATAAAAGTACATTAATTTTACATTGTATAATTAATTAATAATACCTAAATACTTTCTTGCCTGTTTTTGTGCGTAAGTTAGAGATGAATGAGATAAAGGCGTTGCTGTTGGTTAAAGATGTTGTAGATGTTAAAGATGTTGTAGAAGTTGATGTTCCAGATGTTGTAGATGTGTGAATTTTGATTGTCTTTTATTTTATTTTATTGAATTTAAGTCTTTTTCTTTTTCTCTATTTTTCTTGTAAGTTTTTTTTTTTTTTTTTTTTGTTAAATTTTGTTGTTGTTTCACTTTTTGTTATTTTTTTTTTTTTTTGTTTCACTTCTTGTTTGCACTTGTCACTTTTCAGGCAAACCCCACACCTGACACCAATTTTTATGTTGTGCTTTATTTTGTTTTTAACTTGAGACGCACGAATCTCAAGCGGGGTCTTACCTTTTTTAGTGTTCTTGTTCTTTTATGTGAAGCCAAACAAAATATAGTTTGTGTTTTTATTTTATTAAATTTTATTAAACATTTATTTAGGTTCAATTTGGTTCTTATCACTAATTTACATTCTTATTTTTATAATTTAAAAAAAAAAGATTCAGAGTTTCTTAACTTAGTTGAATTCAAGATTTGGAAAAGGTTTAGTACTTCAAAAATACAAAAAAATAGAAACGAATTAGAATTTCTTAATATGACTCGACGATGCGGCGGTCCGATTCTTAGTGTGGGATATCTGCCTCGCTACCCGACTCGAGAACACACACAAAAAAAACATGTCACCGACTCCGAAGTGTGCCTGTGCACAGCTGGGAGTAATGCACGTTTTTTGTGTCAAGAAAAAAAATGAAATTGGATAGTGTGGATTGGAAAAAAAAAGAGTGCATTTGGATTTTGGAGGTAATTAACAATGAAAGTGATGACCTGGGAATTATAAGTGGTTTGGAGTTGGGCAATTAAAGGAAATGATGAATATGGAATTTTAATTGGTTCAGAGTTGAACAATAAAGTAAATGATGAATATGGGATATGGAATATTGGTCAATCGAAAGGAAATGATGACTGTGGGAATTTGAAGTGGCAATGGTTACAATTGAAAATGAATGGATGGGTCATGAAAGGGCATGAGAAATGGAAGTGGGTGAGGAAAAGACGTTGGAGGTTGTGAAGTGTGTACTTTACAACACAGCCTTGACACGACACCGCCAAAACAACGCGTTCCTATTGAAAAAACCTTTAGTTCTTAGTTCTTCCTGCTACATTGCCATCGCGTATAATTTAAAAGACAGCACTATCGATAAATAGTCTGAGAACGGAGCGTGTTCCACTTTGAAATCGATAGTATGATCATTCCATCTGCCATGTACATACATTATGACAAGCTAATAGTTCCATTTAGTATTCCTAGAACATTTCGTTTCCAGATTCATTTCAAAGTCTTGCATTGAAATCAGAAATCACCCATTCCCAGTATATTTTTCTTATACCTAAATCAAACAAATGTTGCTAAAACTACTTTATTTTATCAAAGTTGATTTTGTATGTCCTTACGAATGTCAACTTATGTTAACATTGTCCAGACACCTACCTAGTGGAGCCTACATTATAGTATAAAATCTAATAGTACTAACATAATGTTATAATATGAGCAGTTATTCAAACAAAAATCCTAAGCAACCAAAAACATAGAGCAGGGATTAAATCAACCAGACGCCTGAAATTGTATCAAAGCTAATTTCTATAAACGTTCTGTTTTGGTTTCAATTTATTTAACATTCTTCGAATTATTATTTCTACACTATTAAGGTTTTAAGACTTGAAATAAATTTTGTTACTAACCAAATATATGTACATTTCATTTATAGAGATCCAAAAGGGAAGTATTGGTTGGTGGACTACATCAACTTACCTCTGACGAAATTAAAGAACACCAGGAACAGCTGTCCACATCACTCGGGAAGCTAAATGGTTCACCGCCATACAATTCGTAAGATTTCCAAGAACAAAGTATGTATAATTTCAAGATAATAGTAATTTTAATTTATTATTCAGAATTAATGGATGTGATTCTGGAACTTCACAAATTGTTGCTGGAACCCTCGTTAAATTAAATTGTGACATGGTTCACAAAGATACTGGAAAAGCCGATAAATGTGTGATGGCAATTTGGTCACAACCATGGTTAAAGGAAAATGGCTATGAAGTAACTTTTCAATGTAAAAATACTCCCAAAAGCGTACACCGCTATAGCCGTTCAATCAATGACTCGGTGAGTTTCGGTCGTTTCGTGTAAAATTTTTATAAATTTTATGTGTGTGTTTCTACCTTTAGGCATTTTTTTTTTTTTGGTTCCGAGCAGATTCTGATTTTGTTTCTTTTTTTAGTTCAGAGCGTGTTCTCAGAGCGAGAACATTTTCGGAACATGCTCGACATGCTCAGATTCTGTTCAAAGCTCTATTCTGAATTAAAAAAGAAAAACACTTCTTAAGAGAGGAATTTTATATAAAACCAGTTTTTAACAGTCTTTAGTCCAGGCGAAAGTTTGGCGTTTGATCCCGATTTTCACTTTTCAAAATTCAAAAGTTGTTGCTAGAACTTAAAATTTGACTTCTTAAGTTCTTATCTTCATCTTTGAGGTCCTTAAGTCCATACAATATAACAACCTAATATTTAGCTTAAAATCAGAGGTCGAAAATAAAACTCAACCTATTGAAAGGTCTTTAAAATTTCGCTTACCTGCCCAGATTTTTAAGTTTGACACTTAACCTAACCTTTTTTTCGGTTTCTCTTAGTGAGAAACTTTTGTTTCGACTTTTTTTTTTAGGTTTCGGTTAACCACTGATCACTTATCGCTGAGAGAAAAAAATAGAATATCATTTGGAAATTTTTATTTTTTTTTCGTTTCGTTTTTTTTGTTTAACACTCTAATAGCCATTCCACACTATCCCACTGAGTATTAAAACATGTCAAAAAATTGTGAAGAAAATCATGTATAATAGTGTGGAAACAAAATATGAAATTTTATCATTGTATATAAATTCTATAGTATTCTCATGAAGAAAAAAAGCTCGTGGCCATCTATACGTCCAAATCTAATACTAATTTTTGTTAAGGGATCTCGGTAAGGCGATCACAGCGAACCTATCGACCAAATGTCTACCTACAAAATCGTGTTTCATGAGAGTACTATAAAGTAGATATACAATGATTTCATCACACACAAATTGACATGGCTTCCGACACGATTTGACATGTTGTGTTTATACCTGAAAATATTTAAGATCGGTTCTGAGATCATCACGCATTCTATCCCACTGGGGCGTTTGAGGTTATAGTGAAACTAATTTGTTTTGGTGCAAGTGTGGAAGCAAAATATGAAAGTTATTTTCATCACACAAATTTGGCAGTCGTATAAAATTCCTTCCCACTTTATTCTCACATGTGTTAATACTTTGTGGGATAATGTAGAGGCACTTTAAGCAAAGTTTAGTGGAAGTGCAGTGATCGTGAGTGACTCTTTTTAGCCTTAAAGCCAACGAGCGTCTGTGTGGATGTAGTTGCGGTCTTAAATTCGCCCATCAAAATCTCGCAAGTCGAAATACCACGTCACCGACGATGAAGGCCCCGACGACGCACAGTGGTCGGAAATCAACATTTAGCGCGAACTAAATACAAAACTGAAGGTGCAAATCACCATGACAAATGTTATCTATCGTGCGTAGAATACATCCGCGCACCCATTGATGGCCTAGGTTTTTATTTAAGGTAGAAGATTATACTAAAAGACCCGTTAGTTGAACGATTCAACCAATATTCGGAGCATGGTATGCCAAAAATGTCGAAAATTGTGGCCTTTTGTGACGATTCTAAAGTGAATTGTAAAAGATGAATTAGCACGTAAATGCACTTTGTTTTTGTACTATCTTGAAAAGAAGCGATTCCTTAACAATATTAGAGCAGTCTAAGCACTTGCAAACACTTGCGATTTTTCTATGCTCAGCTTAAAAAAATAATAACCAAAAAATCCTTTTTAACTAGGTCCTCACTCTACAGCTATTTAAATTTATTAAACAAATATTTACCGTTATATACCTTATCTATGGTTATAAATTATAAAAATAATTTTAGCTTAAATTTTCACACTCATTACAAATGATAAACAATTCAAAATTGACATACCATGCTGCGAATATTGGTTGAATCGTTCAACTAACGGGTCTTTTAGTAACAGCTTCGACCTTTAATAAAAACCAAGGTCATCAGTGGGTACGCGGATGTATTCTACGCACGATAGATAACATTTGTCATGGTGATTTGCACCTTCAGTTTTTTATTTAGTTCGCGCTAAATGTTTATTTCCGACCACTGTGCGACGATGGCCACGATGACGAAACTGCACGTTGTCTATAATGATCATCTCTTGGCGTCATCTTCCCGAGGGCGTTTACACGTTGTTTCGTTTCTTATCATAGCATTCGTCTCGCCCGTGGCCGTTTTCACGTGGTTTTCTCATTTGTGGCCATGGTATTCATCTCGTTGGGTCTCCCCGTATGCATTAGTTTCATCTCGGTAAGATCTTATTTCAAATCTTTGTTCTTTTAACTTGTTGACTAGCTTTCTTGGAGAACAGTGCCATTGTTCGGGCTCTCATGTGCATTTTTACTCCCTTTTTGGGTCGTCTGTGCCGCTCACGCAACTCCATTGACCGGCTTACGTATGTTCAGTCAGCAGGCAGGTATAAAATGTTAAAGTCAACAGTTTTCTTGGGCCATTCAGGCACGGTTGCCACTAGCTTGAAAAATGTAGCTAAAGCATAGTTTTCAGTTCCCATGCGAAAAAAATTTAAAACGATCTTCCGCCTATTCTGTACACCAAATTGAATAATATTCAAGGCAAAACGTTTGCCTTGCCCTTAACCAGCCATTGAGTCATTCATTTACCCTTATTAATTAACTATAGGCCTAAAAACGGAAAATATTAATTTTTGGATGCAAAAAGCATTCGCATGCAAATAATCCTTTGAGGTGGTAGTACCTTATGCCATAATGGTAGGCTTACTTCTTCTAAATTCCTATACTTCCTGCAGACATCATAGTTTAATTATCGGAATGCATTGAGATGCATAAAAGCAGTTTTTCGGGCTAAGAAACAAGCTACATCAAACCAAGGCTTTTTAAGCTCAAACTTAATTTTTCTACATAAAGCGACGCCATTAGCTTCATATGCAAAACTTTTGGTATGATTGACTGCAACGATCATCCATAGAATCAGTTGCTATTATTTTTTGAGGTAAAAGTGACTCAAGCTTAATACTGTAGGAAAAACATTTTAACCGAGGGGAGATTCTAAGTACTCTTTTTCTTGACGGCATCAGGTCGGAGAAAGTTTCACAACCAACGAAAAAATCTTCTACCATATACGATGAAGCGTAAAAGGGACAACAATAATCAATTACTGAGGAGTCTCTGCTCTGCTCTGCTTACAAACGTTTATTCACCAGTTTAATCTATTGGATGTATGCACCAATATACTTAAAGTTGCAATCATAGGTTGAATCTTTGGGGCATCTTTTTTCTTCGTTGAATCATAAAGAGACCGAGTTGAAGTCAACTATTCTTTGAGATAATTTCCGAAAAAAAAGCTTTTGAGATTGCGAATACTCTGTTCTGATATTTTATATTGCCACAATGACAGATTAATCAGAGTTGGTTTTACTCAAAAGGTTTACAATGTACCTACTCCTTGTCTGCTTCCCTAAATGTTATAATGGCACTATCTTTGTTGCACTCATTCCGACGTCCATCAATTAAAAGGGCCCAACGCCTTATCTCTGGTTGACTGTTATCAACTTTAAACAGGCATCAGTTGACAAAGGTGAAAACTCTCGGATCGTTCGCTCTACATTAAGTATATTTTGGTGGATATCGAAGAACTTTTAAGATTAATCGAAGAAGATAATGCTGATTTATAAATTATGTACCTACACATGATAAATAAAAGATGGGAAGAGACGAAATATATCTACGCTAAGCGCTTCTATTTATTTATCCTGGGTTTTGTTTGAAAAATCTATTTGATTTAAAATTATCATACAATTTGGGCAATTATTTAATATCAATCTGCAGAGGTCTCCGTTGACTGAATTGAAGCAATTAATTGCCTGTCGTTCTCCTCTACACTGTCAAGGAAAATCCTGCATTTCGATGACTTACGGGTGTTGGTTGATTGTTCACTGAACCGGGCGACTTTAACCTGCTGCCAAACGTTGAATAGTTGGCTGGATGGATGCGTATCATTTCCACAAGAGAACACCCATTTTGATAGTAAAGTTTTATTCGTTGGATTGTCGTACCAAAAGTATTGCACGTGTTACTAATCGTGTAACATGCCATGTAATTGGCATCAGAAATTGAATAATAACAAACAGATTTGTCACGACACCGCCAAAACAACGCGATCCTATTTTAAAAAAAAATCTTTAGTTCTTCCTGTTACATTGCCATCGCATATGATTTAGAAGCAGAGCTGTAAAATTTCAAGTACCAGTACCGGTACTTGTACTTGTACTTCAGTATTCGGGTACTGGTACTTGAAAAAGGACAAGTACCAGTATTTTTCAAGTATTTGGGTGCAAGTACCAAGTACCAGGTACTTAAGTACCAAAATACTTGAGAAGTACTTTCAAGTACATGAGCAGTACTTTCAAGTACTTTCAAGTACTCTCAAGTACATTCAAGTACTTTCAAGTACTTTGGGTTACTGGATCAGTTTGTTGATTGAAACTACTTAATTTAAGTCTTTTTTATAATTTTAAGGATAGGAATGTTATTATTATTCGACGAATTCGGGAAAAAAAGAAACATTAGTCTTATTGTCTCATTTAGTCTTCATCAATTATTTTTGATTAATTTGTTTAGAAAAGTTGAGCTAGCTTTTAATAAAAATTAATTTTTGAAAATGTTGGTAGGTGAGTGCATGACGCATCAGAGAATCGACCAAACCAGCGAAAGAGAACAGCCTTTCCACAGGCGCTGAAGAAGTCAGTGGCGTATTCAAATTAAGCGTTAGTTTTTTAAAGATGGAATATTTTTTGTCATTCCATCAACACTTTGATCGTTAATGTGGGTGGAATATTCATATTCAATTTTCCTCGACAATGTCAAATTACTATTTGATGTGACATTTGTCAATGAAGTAGAACCTGAAAAAAATTGTATATATTTCAGGCATATGTTCATGTAAATGTAGGGTGAATGCATATCGGATAGCCAAATTTGGAAATTTGTTTTTTAATTTTTTTGTGGGTTCATAAAGTGACGGATACCAAGTTAAAATTCTAAATTTGGAACCATTTGCTAGATTACACCTATGTATATGTTTGTATTGCCAGGTATGAAGTAAATATATTTCGGTATTTAACTTCCCATTGGAAGTAATTGCAACTGCACCGAACCGAATCTAAAATTTTGACATGTCTTCACCTTTTGAGATCCTTTGAATGGGAGTCCATCATTTTAGAGAGTTATCTGCTTTTGTACGTGCTTTCGTACGTTCCTTCAATTTTTTTTGTTCACCGTAGCTCAAGATCGAATAACGACATCGACTTCGGATGAATTTTAGTTTGTAGTGTTGGCACATGCAGAAAGGACTTTCAAACAAATTCAATAAGCAGTTTTTGACCATAGCAATAAAAAAAAAAAAACTCGTTAAATTTCATTATTTATCTCGAGAACAAAATGATGCTTCGACTTCGGGTTAATTTTATTCTACGCATTTTGAAGTACCTATTAAGGAATTGGTAAATATATAAAAACAGGTCAATTTACAGTTTTTTTTTAGTAAAAAAAATGCGGAAAATTTTTGACAAGAAGTTTTTTGGCTCGAATATCTTAAGTAGAATGGGCATCGGCTCATCTGACTTATGTAGAGGGTGTCAGGATGAAGAGGCGGAGGAGGGCTCAGTTCACTTCCTCTGTGAATGCCCCAGCCTAGTCAGAACTAGAAAGGCAGCCCTCGGAGAATACCTTTTCGACGAATTGGGCGACGTCTCGTGTTTGCCACTAAGAAACATCCTTAAATTCACTCAGAACTCAGGATGGTTCAAGGAGGCCCCCCATACCTAAACTTCCAATAATCAATCTCCTTCTCCCTCCATATACCTACCTTGCCTACACCCAAGGGAGCACAATGGATCCATTGAGATCCGAGTGAGGTGATGCGACCTTCTCGTATCACCACCCCATTCAACCTAACCTAACAAACATTTTTTTTTTCTAAAGGCTACAAACATATTATTCAACAGTGTTTTTGTCTCTAATAAAGACAAACCAATCTTTGGTCTTCAATTGATTGCATATTAAGAGTGTTCCGAACTGAACAACACCAGTAATTTGATAACTTTTTTTTGCATATATAAGACCGCTTTTTCACTTTCATCAGATACTTTGGTTTATAAAACTTTGTAATTAATTGACTTTGTGACTAATTGACAACTTTGAGGCATATTATTGTACTAAAAAAAAAAACATTTTGAAAAATTAACTGATTTTTACTTCCAAATTTAGATGAGTTTTCTGTCAAAAAGTGCCTTTTAAAAATTTAAAATTTCAGTATCAAATTATTCAATTATGATTATATAATTAATGAAAATCGTGAAAATAAATTGAATTTATATCCACAAAAAAAAAATCTCAAAAAAATACCGTTAGGTATAAAAAATTGACTGTCAAAAATGCAATTTTTCAAAATTTACAAATATTTATATTTTGTATTATTAAAATTTTTACTAGGTACAAAATTAAAAATTTTCTTCATTATTGTCCTAATAAAAATATGGAATTTTATTGTTTTGCAAAAAATGCTATAGTGTAAGCTACATTTACTTTGAAAAACAGCTATTTTCGCCATTTTCTCGTTTTCTTAGAGGCTTTTACCAAAAACTAGAGCACAAACTTAAATTTTTTTCCATTGATGTGCTAGAGAACAAGTTTATCTGTCTATACACACCTAAATCGTTTTGATCGGACAAGAACTCGCTTCACAATCTTTTCATGAAATCACCATTTCAGTCCGAAACACTCTTAAACACCTGAAAACGTCGAAGATCGAGAATTTGTAATTATTTAATTAAAAACAACATTGGACTCTAGCTTCCGAGGGCACCAGTTGGAAGTTACCAGTGTGGGTCGTAGCCAACCTCTTTTTTAAAATGAAGTAATAGCACCGAACGCACTATATTCCCTTTAACAGGTAGGTTTATGTGGAACAACATTGTCAACACAGTCATGCTTGGTGGAAACAGAACAAATTTTTTAAATCGATTGAAAACAATAGAACATACAACATACATACATAGGTTGTTTACAGTTTAAATGATCAAATATTGATGGCTATCAACCTGTTTTGACAACATGTCCCCTATTAATCCCCTTTTTCCACCTTGCACGTAGAATAAAAAAAATGCATTCCAAATGATTCAATGTTAACAAAAAAGAAATAAAATTAGAAACGAACGGCACTTTTTCTCATTACTTTTTAAGATTTTTCTAATTTTTCAAAATCTAAGAAAGATTTTTAAATCTGTTTGCGATATCTAACTAAAAATTGATAATGAAATTGAATTGTATATACAGAAATAGCACTCAATAACGCAAAATTTTGAAAAAAATCAACTTGAATTTTTTTTTTTAATTTAAATTCTCCAAAACTAATCACTTAATCAACTTGATTTAAAAAACACACAAAGGAATGGAATATTATTAGCTATCAAAAAAGCTAAAGCACATTATAGTATGTACTTTTGTTGATTTTTAATAATTTTTGTTTCATTTAAAGTCAATTTTTCAGAAATTGCCCCTCTCTGCATCAGGGGGAGGAAATATAATCTACCCGCTATACAATTTTATTCTTAGAATGATCCCAGAAATCATCCCTCAGAATAATATTGCCAAATTAGGAGACACAATATTTGTACATTGTACGTACATACATATGAACATAATATCATTTTTCGGTAAACAATAATAAATTGGACTTACGATTTCTTGGCTTTTGTTAAAAAAAAACATATTCTTCTGATGAAATACAAAGTAAAATCTCATTATAAATTGAAGCTGAGACAAATATTAGGTACTCAATAGGCTAGAAAATACTTCAAAGTACTTGAAAGTACTTGAAAGTACTGCTCAAGTACTTTGGTACTTAAGTACTTGGTACTTGGTACTTGAACCAAAATACTTGAAAAAATACTGGTACTTGCCTGTTTTCAAGTACCAGTACCAAGGTACTGAAGTACAAGTACCAGTACCAAATACTGGTACTTGAAAGTACTGAAGTCCTGAAATACTGAAGTACTTAACAGGTCTGTTTAGAAGTCAGCACTATCTTTAGATATATAGTCCGAGAACGGGACGTGTTCCACTTTGAAATCGACAGTATGATCATTCCATCTGCCTTATAGATACATAATGACAAGCTGGTTCCATTTAGCATTCCTAAACCATTTCGTTTTCAGCTTCCTTTCTTTCAAATTCTTGCACTTTGAAATCGACAGTATGATCCTTCCATCTGTCACTATGCATTTATTAGGACAAGCTAGTTCCATTCAGGATTATTAACCCATTTCGTTTCCAGCTTCGTTTCAAATTCTTGCATTGATATCACCCATTGCCAGTACATTTTTCTTATACCTAAATCAAACAAATGTTGCTAAAACTACTTTATTTTATCAAAGTTGATTTTGTATGTCTTTACGAACGTCAACTTCTGTTGACAATGTCCAGACACCTACATTATAGTATAAAATCTAATAGTTCTAACATTATGTTATAATAGGCGTTTTTCTTTTTTAGCTCTGAGCAGAGCATGGAGTAGAGCTCTAGCTATCGGAGTTAGCTCTGAGCAGAGTATGATCAGAGCGCACAGTGGAAAATAAAGGTCTGTTTCGGACCAAAAATCGATAACTTTTTTTGTAGTAAAAATAAGCGTTGAAATTTTGCACTAATTAGAAGTAGTATTTGATGTTTTTGAGAAAATACTTTTTATAGGAATAATATTAATAATAAAAAATTTAAAAATATAATAAAAATCAAAACTTGAAAAGTGTATCTATGAAAATAACTTAAAGTATAAAAAACATAAAATATACACAAATTATATACCTACTTATTAGAGATATTTTTAGAACTGTTTGTTTTTAATAATGAAATCAAAAAAATTAGCTGTTGTTTTTATGGAATAATTTATCTTTACACTAGTCAACAAAATTAAGGGAACAATTTCTGTTCATTTGTTTTCCAGTTTTTTGGAGATCTACATATATCTGAGATGAAAGAGAAAGAATTCTGCATTAGACTTATATTTTCTATTTTTTTATTTTTTTTTTTTTGAAGAGTGTCGTTTTGGAAAATTTTGTCGGATAACTTATTTATTTAGCTAAAATTAACTTTTTGTTGTTGTACATGAGATATCCGGTCTTTGATAAAAACAGATTCTTTTGTCCTTGATCATTAATATTTCAGCAAATTATGACGACATTACCAAATTCAAGGATAGTTTTGAAAATTTTAATAAGTACTTATTCTACAAACTTTTATAGGCTTTATGGAATTATTTTTTTTTGGGCCCTCCATCTTTAGTTTAAAACAAGCAATGAAAATGTATATTCACACATCAATATGGATACTGTCCACCATAAATATCTGGATTCATTTCGTATGGAAATGATATTACATATTTCCTGCAATCTGTCTTTCCAAACATGGTTATGGTCACCCACAAGTTAAGAAAAGAAATGGTTAAACGTTAAAAGTAGAGAGACCTTGGTACACAAACTATATCGTGAGCAGCTAGGTTTGATCTTCGACAAACCAAAAGAAATAGCTGGTAATACAAATGATGGTAATATTGCTACAAGTTTTTTTTACAATGTAAAGCTACTCTACTGAAAGCACTGGCATAGATAAAAATGAGATCGAGCGTCTTTACAAAACAAATCGGAAAATGCAAGCTATCAGATGGGGAAGCATAAAGCGTTTTTGTTGATTTGGATTTAACCAACGCATAATATTTGTACTTACGGAATGAATGAATGAAACTGTTCTATGTTCCCTCCTTATCACAAACTGCAAGAAATTACACAGACTTACTACCCACCATCTTCTGCTATTAAAATAACAATACACGCTGGAACTGCAAGATTTAAGTTTCTGCTAGGAAAACGCGTGTCAATATGGACCTTATATGCTTGGGTTCGTTGTATGGAAATGATATAACATATTTCCTACAACCTGTCTTTCCAAACATGGTCAGCCCAGCCACAAGTGAAGAAAAGAAACAGCTAAAGGGAGAGAAGAAGACTTTGGTACAAAAACGTATTCGTGAGCAGCTTGGTTTGATTATCGACAAACCAAAACAAGTAAGTGGTAATACCAGTGATGGTAATACTGCTAGAAGATTTTATTTACATTGCAACCTGTTTTCTAGTAGATACAAATTTGATCAAGCGGTTTTACATAATTCTTCAAGCTCGTTCATTTGCCGTGGAGTAGCTCCACATATCGTGCAAGTAGACCCAGAAGGTGTATCAGTTAATGCCTGAGCCACTTTTCCATCTATCATTGTAAGATAAAGTTCGTGCTTCACTTGTACTTCTCTTCTATTTTTATTAAGTAAAGATGACCGCAGAGTTTATTTGACTCTTAATTTGGTCGAACACCAAATTCAGTATCACCAAAGACCGTATAATACCAAGATACCGCATCTCAACCAACCACCAAAAATCAGCTCTAGATGCGGTCGGTCGGGGGAAGGGAAACATTCCCACGTATTGTTTCACATCCTCATTCACATTCGAACTCACATAACTCATACAGACATGCAAGCCTTTATTCGCCGCAGACCCACGACTCAGCGACCGCGCCACCGACGATTGTAAAACTTATACATAGACGGAGTTCTCACTCACACATCTATGGGGTCACCACTGGGGTCGTCACAGTACTAGCGCTTTGACTGCGAATTTTTACACTAGATGCAATATCTTGGTATTATACGGTCTTTGGTATCACACAGGATTAAATTGCGGTTTTTTTCTTTTCTGGCTTTTATCACTATTTTCCCGATAATTTCGGAGATCGCACGTTTTCGCACCTAATTTTTATATTTATTATAAAAACTTAAGCTACAAATAAAAATTAAATGTAAGGCGTGGGGAGACGTGGGTGACTACCAAAAGTCTGGGTGAACTTGAAGAATATTTTTTGTTGCTCTTATTTTAAACTAAAATTTATTGCTCGTGAACTGAATCAAATAATGAAAAACGTAAAATTGTTATAAAATCTACATTAAATGAGCTTTTCAGAAATGTATAACACTTTATACCTATTCCCATAAAGTTTTATAGAAAATTATCTTCATAATTGATGAATCGAATGGCCTTGAATTGAACATCCACAAAAACAATAAACATGAGGGCTTCAAAAAATTTCTTTTTACAAGATTTCTTAAAAAATCTTGCACTATAGTAAAGATTGACTATTTAGCTTTAAAATAAAATTGAAATAGAACATTATTATCGACATTAGTATAAAGCATTTATGATATGCTGTTGTTCTACCATTTTCCACTGTGGAGCGCTCCGATATAATTTTGAAACACACTTGAGCTCTGAAATGTCATACGATTGCGATGCGTTCAACTCACCAAAATTAAGAGATAACTTAATTTTTATCGGCCAGCTGGCCAATCAAAAACTCGAAAAATTCAAAACTATGAACTGAAATTGATGTGTCTAACGCGTCCACTGAAATGAGTGAAAAAAAAGTGTGAAGTTGGCTGCGCTCAGCTATTTGCTCCATTCGCTCGGTCTTTTTATCCTGAGCTCATGGAGCGTACTCCGAGCTAGCTCTGATTTAAAAAAGAAACTCAAATTGAGCCGCTCTGAGTACTCGGAGCTTAAAAAGAAACACAGATCTTTTTTTGGCAGCTCAGTGCTAAAAAAGAAAAACGCCTAATATGAGCAGTTATTCAAAAAATTTCCAAGCTACCAAAAACATACAGTAGGGATAAAATCAACCAGACGCCTGAAATTGTATCAAAGCTAATTTCTATAAACGTTCTTGTTTTGGCTACAATTTATTTAACATTCTTAGAATTATTTATTTAAAAAAAAGAACAAAGAAACGCGAACACTTTTTCTACATTATTAAGCTTTTAAGACTTGAAATCAGTTTTGTTACTAACCAATTAAATGTAAATTTCATTTATAGAGATCCAAAAGGGAAGTATTGGTGGGTGGAGTACATCAACTTACCTCTGACGAAATTGATGTCCACAAGAAAAAGCTGTCCACATCACTCGAGAAGCTAAGGGATTCACCGCCATACACTACGTAAGATTTCCAAGAACAAACTATGTATAATTTCAGGATAAAGTAATTTTAATTTATAATTCAGAATTAATGGATGTGATTCTGGAACTTCACAAACGGTTGCTGGAAGCCTTGTTAAATTAAATTGTGACATGGTTCACAAAGATACTGGAAAAACCGATAAATGTGTGATGTCAATTTGGTCACGACCATGGCTAAGGGAAGATGGCTATGAAGTAACTTTTGAATGTGAAAATACTCCCAAAAGCGTACACCGCCATAGCCGTTCAATCAATAACTCGGTGAGTTGTTCGTTTCGTGTAAAATTTTTATAAATTTTATATGTGTGTTTCTACCTTTAGGCGTTTTTCTTTTTTGGTTCCGAGCGAATTCCGATTTTGTTTCTTTTTTTGCTCAGAGTGCTCCGAACACGCTTGGTTCAGAAGATGTTCGGAACATGCTCAGACCCCCTGTTCAAAGCCCTATTCTGAATAAAAAAGGAAACGCTTCTTAAGAGCAGAATTTTATATCAAACCAGCTCTTAACAGTCTTTAGTCCAGACGAAAATTTTGCGTTTGATCCCGGTTGTCTAAATTGGAATGCGAATGGATTTTCAAAATTCAAAAGTTGTTGGTAGAATTTTAAATTTTTTCTTATCTTCAACTTTGAGGTCTTTAAGTTCATACAATATAACAACCAAATATTAAGCTTAAAATCAGAGGTCGAAAATAAAACTCAACCTTTTGAAAGTCTTTAAAATTTCGATTACCTGCCAAGATTTTTAATTTTGACACTTATGTCGTTTTCCATTGGTTTCACTCAAGAAGACACTCATTCTGAATTCAATGGAACAGTGCTTGTTACTTCTACTCAATTCTGAAGTTTTGTCCCTATATTGGTGAATCATTAAATAGAAACTTTTTGCCTGGACACGAAAAGTGAACTTAAAAACAATAGTGTATCTACCCCTAACTTACAAATAATAATGTTTCCTTTTATTTTTCTTGATTTGTTTATTCAATTTCAATTTCAATTTATTTATACATGTAAAGGTATTTGTACATTAAGATTTAAATCTTTTATAGTACTAAGAGATTATGGTGAAAAGATAATGTTTTAATTATTAATGTTCAATTGAATTTAATTTAATAGCTTAAAACTATGAATTTATATAAACAAAAATATTCAGTTTAAGGATTCTAAAGAAAAAGGAGAAAAGAAGAAGAAAATAAAAGCTAAAAGATAATAAAGGAGAAAAGAAAAGCTTTAAGTTTAAGGAAGTAGCGAGAAATGAAGAAAAATTGCACTTTTAAACCGAGTGGCATTAGAAATCGTTCTTATATTTGTTGGTAAAGAGTTCCATAATTTAACTGCGTGAATAAAAAATAAACGGGATGAATTGAGATAATGATAGCGTGATGGAATTAGACTAAGAGTTCTGAGGGAACGGGCAAAATTAAGTTTTTCATACAAATATAGCGGAGTCTTCCCAGTTACAAGATTATGTAAGAAGATACAATTTCTGGCATCGATGTAGTGATTAAGGGTTGTTCCTAAAAAGTTTTTGACATGGTGAGATATATGGTCATATCGGCGCAATCCATGAATATATCTAACCGAGTCATTAAAAGCTACTTGCAGTTTACGTTGGGATAACGAATCAATGTGAGGGTAAACGACCTCAGAGTAAGTTATCAGGGGTAGAATAAGACTTTTAACCAGTCTTCCCCTGGTATCGGGTGGAGTAAAGCTTGCAGCCATCCATAACTTTCGAAGACATCCGTATATTTTACCAATAACATAGTTAGTATGGTCATATCCAGATAGATCAGAATTAATTACAAAGCAAAGATTAGTTACAGTTTGAACAATTTTTAGAATATCAACAGAAAGTAAAATATTAGGTAAAGTATCGAGGGCAAATTTCTTTTTAGATATTGGAATAACTTGTGACTTTTTAGGATTAAGAAGTAGTCCATTTCTAATAGCCCAAGAGTGAATGTCACGAAGGTCCTCATTTAAGTCACTTGCTAGCTCAGCTATATTGGTAGGCGGCCTAGCCAAGTACAACTGAACATCGTCAGCATAGAGGTGTACTGTGGAATTTTTGCAAACATATGGTAAATCATTAATAAACATACATAACATAATTGGACCTATGAGTGATCCTTGTGGAACACCCTGTTTTACAGGTAAAAGGTCTGAAAAAGAACCATTTGTTACAACCCTCTGAGATCTGTCAGATAGATAGCTTTCAAGTAACCTAACTGTAGAATTACCGAAGCCAAAAAGATGTCTCAATTTCCAACAAAGAATTTTGTGGTTTACTTTGTCAAAAGCCTTCGAAAAATCAAGTAGACAAAGAAGCGTAACGTGTCCCTTATCATAATTTTGTCTTATATCGTCCAAAACATTGACCATGGCAGTTGAACAACTGTGGTGAGATCTAAAACCGGATTGGCCAACATACAGCAGATTATACAGAGACAAATGTTGCAGAACCTGGTTGGCTATTAATTTCTCAAAGACTTTTGACAAACACGGTAGAATACTGAATGGTCTGAAATCGGTAGCGGATACTGGATTTTTTCTTTTTGCAACAGGGACGGCTCTTGCTATTTTCCAAGACTTCGGAAAGGTTGATGTCGTTATGCAGTGGTTAATTATGTGGGTCAGGTAGGCTGCTATATAAGCCAAAATTAATTTAATAAAACGAAGTGGTATTGCATCTTCACCCACAGAATTAGATTTGATGAGACCAACACAGTTTATAACTTCATTTTCGTCAACCGATTCGATTTTTTTTTTTTTTTTTTTTTTTTTTTACACTTCAGATTCTTAGATGTAGTGAGCTTAGAGCAAGCTACCACCTGCAATCAGAGGCTCATCATAAGTGCATGTGTTAGTGGTTAGTAAAAAAGGCAATCTAACACATGCATAATAATATACTAATTAATACACAAAATTAAACAAAGAATCTATATACATACATAATTAAACAATATACAAGATATTTAAGTCATAGTTACAAGAAGTTAAAACAATCATGACCGTGGAGCACTGGTTCGAAATACATTCTTTAATCCCATCTTACTTATGTTAAAATCAACAGACGAGCCGTTTAAATTAAAAATCTTGCACATGCGGTTAAGAGGCTCATTTATACCGTAGTTAGTTCTATGGAAATTAACGTGTAAAAGTTCAAATCTTCGCAGATGGTGCGATCCTCCGTGGTAATTTATGCCAATACAGGCTAACAAATCAGGAGCATCAATTTGACCATTTATAAGTTGGTGAAGAAATATTAGATCATTATTAACCCGCCTTTGATATAAGGTTTGAACCTGCAGTAGCTGGATCCTGTGTTCATATGGTGGAAGGTTGAATGGATCAGCCCAAGGAAGACCTTTCAGAGCAAAGCGTATGAATTTATGTTGTATTGATTCAATACGACTTTTATGAATTTCATAAAAGGGAGACCATACTTGAGAAGCGTATTCTAGATGAGGTCGTACATAACAATTGTACAAAGAAAGAGTAACGTACGGATCGTCAAATTCCTTTGCCCAACGTTTTATAAACCCAAGCATAGAGCTTGGGTTTCAAAAGCATTTGCAAATCGCTTTCTTGAGAAAGTAATTGTTTGACATTTGGCAGGGTTATGCGAAAGACCGTTTTTATTACACCAAGTAGCGAAACTGTCAATATCGGCTTGCAAAAGAAAGTGGTCTTGGTTAGCCTTTATCGTCTTAAAAATTTTCATATCATCAGCAAATATAAGAATATCACTTGAACGTATACAAGAAACAACATCATTTATAGCAAGAATAAATAGATATGGGCCTAGATGACTTCCCTGGGGCACACCGGAGTGAGCCTTGAATGAGTTTGAAAGGCAGTTTCTAAATTTTACCTGGTAGAATCTATTTTCAAGGTATGATTTTATCCAGGAGATAAAAAATGTTGGAAATCCTAAAGATTTTAGCTTGAAGATAATAATTTTGTGACTAAGTTGGTCGAACGCTTTTGAGAAATCAGTATATATACAATCCATTTCATTTCCATTTTCTAACGCGTTAGAACATTTATGTAAGAATGTAAGGAGGTTTGTTACTGTTGATTTCCTTCTCACAAACCCATGCTGTTGTTCGCAAATTAAATTCTTGGTATGGAATGCTAAAGTCTCACACACAACTTGTTCAAAGAGCTTTGGAATACATGACAGTTTAGATATAGGCCTATAATTCGAAATATCAGTTTTATCACCTTTTTTAAAAACTGGAGTTAGAAATGAAGTTTTCTATAAACAGGGAAATTTCCCTGATTTAATAGAAAACTCAAACAAAGATTGAAGAGGTGCAGCCAGTATATGTTTACACTTTTTCAATAATATTGGGGGGATTCCATCTGGACCAGATGAGAAATCATCATTTAACAACGAGATAAATTCTAAAACAGTACTCTGTTGCACAGCGAAATTATTACAATTCGTTTGGGCATAGGAGTGTAAATTTCTGAAATAATCTTCATCAATATCGATAGGTGTGTCCACAAAAGAGTTACGAAAATTATTCGCAAAGGCGTTGCAAATATCAATAGTTTCTTTTAACACACAATTTTCATATATGAAATTTGCGGGGTAGCCATCTGAGTTTTTCTTCGAGTTTACAAACTTCCAAAATGCTTTCGGGTCTTCTTTAAGAGATCTTCCCATTTCGTAAACATGATTAGTGTATAGAGACTTTGAAAGAGATTTAAATTCTTCGAAAAGGGCAATGTAAGAGTTATGGTCAACTGAAGAAAGAGTTTTTAAATATACTTTCCATGCTCTATTTCTTCTATTTCGGAGTGACCTTAACTCTTTCGTATACCATGAGTGGCAAAAGTTCGTATTTTGTAAAATTTTTATAGGGATAGTATTATTTATGCAATTATTAAGTATAGTATTAAAGTTATTAACTGCTTCGTCAATATTACTAGATACTGATATACTATCAATACCAGATCTAGCTAATTCTTCTGAGAGCAACTGAAAGTTTGCCTTTCTGAAGTCAAAAGTATATGAGCGATCATAAGCGTTGCTATTTTTTATAATATGACTGCTCAAGTCAAGAACTATATCCAAAGGAGGATGATAACTATCTATATTAGTCATTCCGGAACTAGATTCTAGAACAAGAGTACTAATAG
Organism: Dasysyrphus tricinctus; assembly: GCA_963921185.1. Taxonomy (NCBI): domain Eukaryota; kingdom Metazoa; phylum Arthropoda; class Insecta; order Diptera; family Syrphidae; genus Dasysyrphus; species Dasysyrphus tricinctus. The sequence goes on from OY992530.1 coordinate 248,191,770, forward strand.
CGTCAGAAGAAAATACTAAATCGAGAATTCGATTTTTTGAATTTTTAATACAGCTTACTTGCTGTAAGTCAGTTGCAGTAATTCTATCCAAAAGCTGGAGCTCAGTCTGTGAAGAAGTTAAAGATGCTTCCTGAAAACATTCATCTTCAGAAGGAATCCACTCTACAGACGGTAAATTAAAGTCTCCGAGAAGTAAAATGTTGCTGTTGGAGCAAGACAATTCAATAATAAAATCTAGAGCCTTAGAGAGTTCGACATAAACTGAGAACGAGCTTTTTGGAGGAATGTATGCATTTAATATATAAATGAATTTTGACCCTACGGTTAACTTTATGCAGATTAGCTCAATTGATAGGTTAAAAGGGAACATAATAAGTGAAGATATAAATTTATTTCGAACTGCGATCAAAACACCACCTCCCACTTCTTTTGGTCTGTCAACATGGCGGTCTTTTCTATAAACTAAGAACTCTTCATTAAAAAGTTCCGTGTCCAAAAAGCTTGAATTAAGCCAGGTTTCTGTCAAAAGAAAGATGTCATGTGAAAATGCCTGGGAGTTGATATATATATCAGCAGTTTTAGTACGAAGCCCTCTTACGTTTTGATAGAAGAGGGTAATCCTATTTAGTTTTTTGGGGATGAATCCTTGGGAGAGTTATGAGAAAACCTATTTTTCCTTGTTGAAAATTCTTTAATTAGGGCTTAAGGAGGCCAATTATTTGAATCACATATAGAATCAAAGTATAAAGAATTTGTTACTATTTTAAAGGATGAAACAAAACTATTTACTCTACTAATTTTTGTACACTTTACAGATATATTCGTAGGAATACAATTATTAGCTAATAAGTGGGAAACAATGTCATCGGCATCAATTTCTGGTTCAAGACGAGAGATAAAGATAGACTTTGGTTTAGAGACAGCTCTGATAGGTCTAGGATCAGTAATTATGTTAGGGACAGAAGCACATTCTACACCCAAGAACAGTGCATGGAACCGTCTCTGAACTTTCATTCCTAACCTGAACCGAAGAAGCTAATTCTAAAGCAATTTGGGGACTTAGATTTGTTCGTTTAGGGGGTGGGCTAGAGTTTTTAACAACTTTTGTGTTATCTCGTCCTCTTTTGTTATTATTTTTGGCAACTATAATATTTTCATGCACGGTTGAGCTTGATGATTGCGCAAGCAAATTATTAGGATCAATTTCACATTTAGAACTATTGTTTGCACTCGATATGCCGATCTGTCGCAGATTACTCCAAAGCATTTTAGAGGGAAGAGACGTATTCAACTTAGATGCGAAATAGTTCCTTTTCGAGTTCCGAACTACCAAAGTGGAATGATTTCTAACCGCCTTGTAAGCAATCCAATTGGAATTAGAAGGAAAATGTTTCCATCTTCTGTAAAACTTGTTGCGTGCTTTTATAGTCTCGACAACTTCAGAAGTGAACCAAGGACAGCTCTTGTTACGGACATTCACTGTTTTAACTGGAACATAATCATTAAATAATCCGAGAAGTATTTTTTGGAAGCAACTCAGTTTGGCATCGGGGTCAGAAATAAAATGACAGTTATTCCAAGGGGCTGAAAGGGCAGCATAGTGGAGAGCATCTTAATTTATAGACTGAAAATCTCTAAAAGTGAAAGATAAAGGCGCAGTAGAGTGAGAAAAATTAACATTGTAAGTACAAAATAGGAGATCATGATCAGAGACACAGTCAAGAGAAAGTTGGTCGAAAAGAAGAACGGATAAGGGATCAGATACAATACACAGATCAAGAAGACTTGGGTTGCAATTTTTTGAAAATCTCGTTGGATAAGTAGTATTACAAATCTGAAGTCCTAAAGAAGAAACAAAATCGTTGATTTGGAAAGCTCTTGAATCATTTCTAAGCAAGTCAGCATTAAAGTCCCCTAAAATGATAATATGTTCATAAAAAGTCGAAAATTGTGAAAGAACAGAAAAAAATGGTTGAGGAGAACAAGTTCTGTTAGGAACATATACACAAGCAACTAAGCATTTAGTGCAGCCATCGTGGATTTCCGCAATTAAAAACTCTATATCTAAATTAACCGACTTGCTTATTATTCTGCATTTAAGTGAAGATCTGCAGTAAATTGCTATTCCACCTCCCCTTGTACATGTTACTCTATCGTTCCTATAAATTAAATAATTCGGTATATTGTATTGCATATCACTAATGTCTTGCTTAAACCACGTCTCACATACACAGATTATATCTACGCCAGAACTTGTAAAAATATGTTTCAAATAATCCAATTTATACTGATTCAAACTACGAGCATTTAAATGACAAACTTTAAACCCATCACGATAATTAGAAAGAACATTTACCATAGCGTGCGTTGATTTTTCATTCACACTGTTATTTGAAAATTCAACAACCATATTAAACCAACAAATAGTAAACAAAAATAATGCCAAAGACTTAAGAGTGGAATAGAGAAAAAAGAGAATTTAAGTAAAGAGAAAGAACTAAGGAAGAAAGAAGAAAAAGAAATTTCAATAACAATTATTTAATAAGAAGCAAGAAATAGAAAAAGAAATAGGTATACAAATCACATTATTGATGAGTCGCAGCAGCAGTAACAGCAGCACCAGCAGCAATGGAATGGAGATCAGCAGGGCATTCTATTGAAAAACATTTTCCATTTGCGATCGTTTTTGCATACACAATCCCCGATTTTGTGAAGACAGAAAATAGTTGCTTTTTTCTCTTCATACTTAGTGCACTTTGTAAAAGGAAGCGCGAGTGCTTGGTTAAGCTTTCATTGAGGTAACTTACTTACTTACTTAAGGTGGCGCTACAGTCCGGGGTGGACCAGGGCCTCAACCAACAAGCTTCTTCCAGCCGGCTCGGTTTCTAGCTAGCTGTCTCCAGTTTCGCACGCCAAGTTGGTTGAGGTCCTCTTCCACTTGCGTGCGCCACCTTTTACGCTGTCCACCTCTACTGCGTTGTCCCACGGGGTTGGATTCAAAGACTTTCCGGGCCGGAGCATTGGTGTCCATTCGCTCTAGATGACCCAGCCATCTCAGTCGTTGGCTTTTCACTTTTGTGGCTAGGTCGGTGTCGCTGTACAGCCCATACAGTTCGTTGTTGTATCTTCTTCTCCATTCCCCATCTATGCAGACGGGACCAAAAATCACCCGGAGAATTTTCCTCTCAAAACAGCCTAACGCGTTCTCATCCACTGTTAGCAGTGTCCATGCCTCTGCACCATACATCAGGACCGGGATGATAAGCGTCTTATACAGGGACAGTTTAGTTGCTCGAGAGAGGGCTTTGCTTCTCAATTGCCTTCTTAGCCCAAAGAAACAGCGATTGGCAAGAGTAATTCTTCGTTTGATCTCAGCGCTGGTGTCGTTCGCTGAGTTTATAGCGGATCCTAGGGAGACAAAGTCTCTGACTACCTCAAAATTATAGCTGTCTATAGTGACGTTCTGTCCGAGACGTCGGTGTTGGGTGTCCTTTCTTGTGGACAGCATATATTTTGTTTTGCTTTCATTCACCGTTAAACCCATCTTCTTGGCTTCCTTCTCAATGCTCACAAAAGCACCACTGACATCACGCTTTGTTCGTCCGATTATGTCAATGTCGTCAGCGTAAGCGAGTAATTGGACGGACTTTTGAAAGATTGTGCCTCTGGTGTTGACGTGAGAGTTTTGGAATATTATTTCAAGAACGATGTTGAAGAAGTCGCATGACAGCGCGTCGCCTTGCCTAAAACCTTTTTTGACATCAAAGGTGTCGGTGAGGTCTTTGCCGACCTTGATGGAGCAGCGTGCATTCTCCATCGTCATCCTGCACAAACGGACGAGTTTGGCAGGGATGCCAAAACTAGACATTGCTCTATATAGCTCGTCTCTATAGATGCTGTCATACGCGGCCTTGAAATCGATAAAAAGGTGGTGGGTATCGATTTGGAACTCCTGGGTTTTCTCCAAGATCTGACGTAGTGCGAATATTTGGTCGATGGTGGACTTCCCTGGCCTAAAGCCACACTGATATGGACCTATCAGGTTGTTGACGAATGGCTTCAGGCGTTCACAAAGTACGGCAGAGAAGATCTTGTAGGCGATATTAAGAAGACTGATGCCTCTGTAGTTGGTGCAGTCCAGAGGATCGCCTTTCTTGAGGATCGGGCAAACAATACTGAGGTTCCATTCATCGGGCATGCTTTCTTCCGACCATATTTTACAGATGAGCTGGTGCATACTCCTAACCAATTCATCGCCAGCCGCTTTGAATAGCTCAGCCGCAAGGCCATCAGCTCCAGCAGCTTTATTGGACTTAAGTTTAGATATGGCTATCCTCACTTCGTCAAGATCGGGTGGACGGAATTGTTGGCCTACGTCGTCCAGGTTGAATGGTGCAATTTGCATGGTAGCGGAATTCGGTTCGTCATTGCCGTTATACAATTTGCAGAAATGATTTTTCCATATCCTCAGCACCGACTGCGTTTCCACCACGATGTTCCCCTGATCGTCCTTGCAGGCTTCGGTTCGGGGTTTGTAACCTTGGGAGGTTCTTTTTACTTTTTGGTAAAACTTCCGAACTTCATTCCTGCAGTGGCATCCCTCTAATTCCTCGATCGCGCGCTTCTCATGCTCTTTCTTTTTCTTTCTGAGAAGCTTGTGTTCCTCTTTCCTCTTCTGCTCGTAGAGCTCGCGAGCAGCTCTGGTCCTTCTCCTTACCTCATTGAGGTAACAGTTGTCATTTGAAGCCAAACCAATATCACTCAACTTTAGGACTTTTTTGTTCTCCCTTCGATAATTGGCAGCAGCTATGAGAACAGTATTTCTGTCAAGCGTGGAGTTGAATTTTAACACAATCGATGGTGGGGTGTTTCGCGGGGATTCGTTGTTGACATCGTTTTGTTTTCTCGCTCGAAAAGCATTTACTAATTTGGGCGGATCACATTTTATGGTGGAACAGAGGTTGTGGACAATTTGCGGCAGGTTTTCTTCAGGAAACACAGGAACACCAAAGAGTACAGCATCACAAGCAATATCTTTTCTCTCCAAGACATTTATTTGCTTGCGAAGAGCAAGAATCTCGGCATTGTGCAAATGCTCTGAAGCGCTGGTATCTTTTTCAATTTTATCAACACGCAAAGCTAGGTTGAGCAGAGAATTTTTGATACATTCAAATTGTTGCTCCCAGTTATTTTTAATTTCATCAATTTTGTTGACTAATTCAGACCGCATTTTATTAATTTCATCGACAAATGAATTATTCAGGGATTTTGAAAGACCAGCTATTTGATCTTCTAAGACTTTTATTGTAACCATTCCTTTATTTTTTGAAGAAGGTTTGACTGTAGGCGATGGTGAGTTGGTGAGCGAAGACGGAGTGAGTGAGTTATTTGCTTTGTTACGATTTAATGAGCGGGATAATGGGAGCATTATAGACACAGGAGAAACGTCTTTTTTCACAGAGCTTATATTCTTCAGTAATTTATAGACGAAATTAAAATTGTCAAAATAAGCCGCAAAAATTAGTTGGCGAGTAACTATTTAAAAGGTGAAGCAATAGACTTCCCGCAAAAGGCAAAACTTAGATATCCGCAAACTATGCGCTGATTGCTCATCACCAAAAAATTATATTAAATTCTTTGCTTTCAAGTGTACAATTAATTCGAATGAAATGCTTAAAAAAAAAATATGAAGTTGTACTGCAGTTTTTTTTTTGACGTTAGAGTTTGAATGTGTTAGTGCTTCGCGAGTGGATTCTGATTAAAAATCCGGAAGCGAAATTCTCTTCTCAGAATCGTCAGAAGATGATTTTTGTACTATGTGCCAATGGAATGGTTCCCGAAGACTTCTGGACGCTTCGGAATGCTTCTGGATTTCCAATGGAAAACGACATTAATATCTATTTAACGTATAAAGGACTTTTTTCGGTTTCAGTTAACCACTCATCCCTTATCGCTGAGAGAAAAAAATAAATATCATTTGGAGATTTTAATTTTGTTCGACCATTAAAAAACTGCTTTTGTAATTTCAAAGAATTGTTTTATCAATGTCATTGTTTAACACTCTAAGCAAAGTTTAGTGGAGGCTTAAGCTAAAATGAAACTTTAAATACTATAATAGTCGAACATTGGCCAGACTACAGCTAGACGATGGTAAGTCGTGCACAATGATCAAAACCACGTGTAGATAGATGTCACGGCGAGATCATAGCGAGGCTATAGTGATGAAACCACGAAACAGATATCTGTTTCCATATAAGACGAACACGACACTGAAAACCACTTTTGGGTGAGAAAACCACGTGTAAATTGTCATGGCGAGACCACAGCGAGACGAGCTTCATGACCGCTGTTCTGAAAATCCAGTTTGGACGACCACGGCGAGAGATTAGCGAGATGACAAGGAGACAAGGAACTTAAAAAAAAAAACAATTTTTGTATGCTCATGACGAACATGAATTTGAAACAATTTTTTTGCCAAAAATTTTGCCGTTGTTTTTTAATTATTTTTGTTTCTATTTAATGTAATTTGTTCATAAAATTGTCCCTCCTGTCTAAGCGGGGGGAAATATTACCCCCCTCCTATGGAATTTTTTTTCTTGTCTACTTCCAACCTACATACTCTAAATTTTTTGGCAGAGAAATAAGGAATTTAATTAACCCCTACAGCGACTATAGGGGATAAAAATAAAAATCTGAACAAAATTAGGGATTTTTTTTTGTTCATTTAGGCACATCCAAGATGACTTTTTTTTAACGACCACCCTAATATAAATATGTACATTAGGGATGTCGGAAATATTTTTTATTTTTTATATTCAAAATGGGTATGGTGGATCTTGTAAAGGGTTTAGAAAGACGAAATTTTTGTTCTGGAACATTTTCCAAAATGGAATTTTGAGACCCCGCGGCCGTTTTTAGGTAAAAAAACAGCAAAGTTCGAAGAATTGGTCAGGAAAACCAAATAAATTTGCGTCTATATGTTCTCAAAATTACTTATAATGTTTTATTTTGGCTTTCTCTTCTCATTTGTATTGACCGAACATCAATTTAAAAATGCTGTTTAGTGTTAAGAAAGCAAGTTTCAAAAAATTTGAGCATTCCATTTAGAAAAAATAATGGAAAACAGATAGAAAATCGATCTATCTTTCGGAGGGATTTAATGTAAAAAGTTATGTCATGACATTTTGACAAGCAGATTTTAATGCTATTTTCTTAGCAACAGGTTACAAAAGCAAAAACAAATTATTATAAGTTACTGTGACCTCATATAATATTAGTTTTTCAGACCGATTTCTTGAATTGTGGTTTTTTAACCTAAAAACGGCCGCGGGGTCTCAAAATTCAATTTTGCCAAATGTCCCAGAACAAAAATTACTTCTTTCTAAGCCCTTAACAGGATCCACAATACCTATTTTGAATATAAAAAATAAAACAAAATTCCGACACCCCTAATGTACATACTTTGTTTTTACCAATTGCCACCCGCAAAAATTCTTTTCGTCTCAACTCATGGAAATAATTTCTTTATAAAACCGTTATTAAATGTACTCTACAATTTGCAAATAAATTGATATTTCTGTTATATGTATATGTATCTATTTTTCAGCGTCTAGGAGGTGTAAAGCCACTTAAAGAATCCGAGCTGAAAGAACAGGAGGCTAGAGTTTCGCAATCACTAGCTAGAATTGCATCTGGTGATGGACCTTCATACAGGTATTTTTATTATTTCTTTAATTTATAAAATATTTTTTTAACTATCAAAACTTAAAAAAAAAAACAAACAAATATAGCATTTCAAGAACATTCAATGGCACAAAACAAACAGTAGCCGGTTCTTTGATTAAGATTTATGCTGAATTAATTGATGGAAATACAGGAGCCAAAGAAAACTGCACTGTATCCTTATGGTCACGACCATGGATTCCAATTGATGGATATGAAGTTTCATTTGAATGTGAAAACAAACAAAAGACCGTCCATCGTCATAGCCGTTCAATTGAGCAAATTGAAAAAAAGAGTAATAAGAAAAGCCATCGTTCGCTGGACAAAGCAGAACATTTATTTCAAAAATTCCAAATTCAATACAAGAAACAATACCACAATAGCATGGAAAGACAAATGAGATTAAGAATTTTCAAACACAATTTGAAATTGATTCATGATTTGAACAAGAATGAAATGGGTTAGTTGAGTACTAAGGAATTGTGTTGTTATTGTTGTATTTATCAAAATATTATTATTTCTATGAAGGAAGTGCAAAATACGGTATTACTGCGTTTGCTGATATGACAACAACCGAGTACAGAGACAGAACTGGTCTTCTATCCAGGGAAAAGAGCAATGCAATTCGTACGCTGGCCGAAATACCCGATGTAGAGCTGCCAAAAGAATTCGATTGGAGGGAGAAGGGAGCTATTTCCAAGGTAAGAAATATTGATTAAGGAAGTCTGGTCTACACTTTTTTCTTGTGGGCAAAGCGCTGAAAGGTGGAATACGCCAGCTATGATTATTATGCTTTAGACTTTGAAGAACAATGATATGCAAAGTCCAAAATATTAAGAAAACCTAGTTCGACTGTAGTAAATAAGAAAGTTCGGAAATGCTAGGGAAGTTTTAAGAAAGGACAATGTATGTAGTTCTTCCGTCGGATGAATAATTGATTTTAAGTGTTAACGTAAATGGACTGTGAATAAAGTAGACTAACCGTGAGTATAATGTGGCGGATTTTGTAATCGACTTGATTAATCCTATGATAAGAAGAATTTAAGAATCGAAATGACAACTGCTTTTTAGTCTATTATTGTACATATTTACAGTGTTGGCCAAAACGGAATTATCTCTCTTTGGAAAAATATAAAGAAAATTAAGAAAAACCCATTTATTTTTTTCTAATAAGAATATGTTAGACTTAAATTCATAATCATTAATTTTATCATAACTCGTACCTTATTTAATAATCAACAAAATAACTCAGAATTCTTTGTTATTAGTTAATTTTACAATAAACTGTTTCTTTTTTCTCAAACATGATCCTAAAGAATAAAAAGAAAATTAGTGGTATAGCACCGGGCCCGTTTCAAATCGGGTATTATAATTGACTAGCAACCCGGCCCGTCCCGGCTTCGCCCGGGTAAAATTTTCTTTTTAATAAATACAATGGAAAAGGAAATACATATGTGTTTCTTATTAATAATTTATAAATAAAATTAATTAGTAAAACAAAATAACAATATTGATTGTAGAATATCTACTTCATAAAATTTCTTTGTAAACAACATTAATTGTTTTGCCTCCAATCGCCAGCACAAAAAGATTTTGTTTTGAAGTTACACGCGAAAGGTCTACGTATAGTTGCCCGTGTGAAAAACATGTTCCACTCAAATCGATTCCAGCCACAATTGACTTGTTTATGGTCATACCAAAACAAATTTTTATAGGAAATTGAACTCTTAAAATGGAAAATAAAATCTGATGAAATCATTGATATTCTAGGTATTAAAACAGTTTCGCCAGTACCGCAGCCAGTCAGAATGGTACATTCAATATAACATAATTTTTTAGGCTTTTAATTTGCAATGGAGTTCCGTTGCATAATTTCGGTGGATTTATGTTTCGCAATAAGATTACTGAAGCTCCAACTTTTACTTTAGTAATTACTTTGTTTTGAAATGGTACATACGCTTGTACCATCCTCACAAACATTCAAGGGAAGTTCTTCCTCCTTCTAAGAGAGTAGCTGCGATACCACCGCTTGATCTAACTTTAGTGAGAAGCAGATTAATTAAGAATGTTTTACCTGTTCCTCCAGGAGCATACAAGAATAATATTTTGCCTTCTTTGTTTGTTATGGATGCAAACATGTTATCATAAACTGTTCTCTGATCAATGTTAAGACTTGGTTCTTTCTGTCTGTGGGTTTGTTACAGCTGAGATTGATTATACGACGTCTCCTTTAATAATTCAGCATTATTAAGTTCTGAAGTAGCGTTAACGGATAGAGTAAGACCCAAATCTGTGATGGATTTGTCTCCAAGAGAAGTTACTAATTTGTTCACTAAAAAGCTTCGTCAAATACATTTTGGTTAAAATTTAAATTATCATTTTCTGTCACCCTCTGAAGTCGATGCAGTATCTATATCTTCTGACATACTTTCACGGTGATTATTCCAAAGGGCTATCGGTCGGAGGTCGGAGGTTCGGCAAAACGTAATGAGAATAGAAAATAAATATCTTAGCTCTTAGGGAATGTGCTGAGCTGAATAATGCAGCCTCCGACAATGTATTTTCCCAATGCGTGTCATCCTCCAATAATCATAAAGCTTTGCACGCACATAATGGGAATTTTCACAATTGTTTTTTTAACACGTGTTAAAAGTTAATCCAGATACGGATAACCATAGAAGATAAATCACCCCGATTACAGAATCCGACGAATTGGCCTGCGGAGGGAATCAGACTCAATTTTGACATTTTTACTATGAGCCAAAAAAAAAAAATATCAAAATTAGGTGTAAATCCCTCCACAGCTCATTCGTCGGAGTCTTTATTCGGGGTGAATAAAAAATAACAAATATGTATCCTTAATTTGTGTTCCATTCTTATGGTCGTATTTATTTGGTTTAATAGAACCCCAATCCAAGTATAAGCCACAGGAAGAATGCAGCAGAAGTCTCGCAAATTTTTGCAAGTCAAACAGACGACTTTGAAACCATCAGAAATATTATAATATATATTATAAAAGGTCCGCCAAATAACTTTTTCTTTTTTGAAAATGCTACTACTACATGGAGTGTAGCTTCGGCTGTGTGGCACGTAGCGCCGTCCTGTTGAAACCAAATGTTGCCAATATCCCCCTCTTCAATTTTTGGCCCAATTATGCCTCTGGACCAAAATCCGCACCAAACAGTGACTCGTTTTGGGTGTATCGGCTTTTCAATGTATGCGTGCGGGTTTTTTGTGCCCCAAATGCGACAATTTTGCTTGTTTACATACCCGCCAAGATCAAAATGAGCTTCATCTGAAAAGATGATTTTTTTGGCAAAATCGGCATCTTATCTAAGTCGATCGCAGGCCCACTTAGCGAAGCAGCCATTTGAATGTAATTATTTTCCATTATTAACCGGAAGGATTGTACTTTCAAATAAAAAAGAAATTCGAGAAAATATTCAGTAGTTTTTTTTATAGCATTTTCAAAAAAAAAAAGTTATTTGGCGGACCGTTTATTATAACAATCACTTGTGATTGCTGTGTGTATTTTAAAATTTTACCCTTTTGTGTGATTAAATTAAACAAAAAAATTCCTGTCTTTTTTCTTATTAAGATTTTATTTGACGAAAAAAGAACGATATTTTCAAATCTATTTCTGTTAAATTCACCTGCCTATTTCAGTGTGATCCAATATCTACTGTACTGAAAGAAAAATTTGTCTGTTTCTTCGATTTAAGCCTGCCGATGTGGATGGAGTGGATTGAAGTGGAGAATGTTTTTCATTCGGGTAGGGGCACTACTATGTAACTTTGGTCTACTTTCGAATCCGTTCGAAAGTTGTTTTCAATAATTATTAAAGTGGTAATATGTAAGAAAGTCGGATCAAATTTTAGGGCTTCCGACTTTTTGGCACAGAATCTTCAATTAGCGCTATTCTATTTCCGTTCATTTGCGCTTGTTAAAAAATAACCGAGCTGAGATTTTGGATATTCGAACGTTTTGATTGTAGAATCTTGCTCTCCCAAGCGAAAAGGTTGTATGTATCTCAAAAAAAAAAAAAAAAAATTGGGTAGAAGCTTTTTGTAAATGTACAAACGGTGGAAGCTTTGAGTTTTAAGTATTTTTCTATACAAAATAATTGTATCTCATTTTCCTGAACTCGCCTATTCTTAGTTGGAAATATTAGTGTCAGGAAAATGAAATCTCAGAGGGCTCAGTGTCAAAAACCGAGCAAGCCGATCCAATATTTTCTTTCTGAGGAATCCTTTTCAAGAGACTGAGATTGCTGAGGGCTCTGAGATCTCATTTTCGGGAACACGTCTATTGTGTTCCTTTTACCCCATTTTAATTTTGTGTCTATCTTGAAAGATGCCAATCGTCTTTCAAAAAAAAAAAATTTTAAATCAAATATAATATTTTGGTTTAACCCCATTTCCACCTATAAACAGCAAAATATTTTATAAAAAGCTCAATGTGGCTGATGTGGATTTGAGTGAAGAATGTTTTTCATGCGGATAGACATATATTTTTGTTTTTACCCCATTTCACCCAATAAAAAACTTAATTTTAAATTTTGTATACAGAAACCTTACTGGGAGGTTAATAAAAAAAATCTTCCAAGGGAAATGCATACCAGCTTTCAAACACGAAAAGAATTTTTTAGATAAATTGTTTAGTAAGACATTTTTTTATATTTACCCCATTTCACCTTATAAATACCTAAATTTTCAAATTTTTTATACACACCTTTATGAGAAGATGCAGATCACCTTTCGAACAGAAAAACAAAATTTTAAATCAAATACCATTTTTTAATGTTTACCCCATTTCACCCTATATATATTTTCGAAAATGTGTTGTCGCATAAAGTGATGCTTAAAATAGATTCTCTGAATAAAACCTTCCAAACACACAAATAATTTTTTAAATCAGATATAATTTTTGGATTTTTACCCCAGTTCACCCTATAAATAACTTAATTAAAAAAAAAATATGGACCTTAGGTGACGCTTAGTCAGTTCTGTAAATGTTATTTTTAATGCGAATTTTTTTTTTTTTTTTTTTTGAAAATGCCTTCCATTTTTTGTGTTTACCCCATTTCACCCTATTAATAGCTAGATTTCTAAATTTTTTAATGGACAGAAGCAATCTGCAAAAGATTCTGATCCTAACTGTGAAAACCGCATTCAAATCCATTGAGTCGTTTTCACGCCAAGTTAGCACCGAGGAATAGACAGACGAAATTATCGACTTTACTTTATACTATGTAAGGATAGATAGATATTACAAGTGATAAAAAACTACTTCAATGTAACTATTCCAACGGATTAATAGAAAAAGTAGTTTCTGTTTGCATGGACGGATTAAAAGAAAATGTAGTGTATGTTTGCATTAACATTGAAGCAATAGCATTTATTCGGTATAAGTCGTAGGATGATTTCGCAAATAAGAGCTCGATTTCGTGTTTGGGGAAATGTCGAAACGGTCCATATTGGCGACCGTTTCTAAAAACCATCAATCGCGAAGAAAAAATAATAATCAGGAATATCAAAAAGGATACTTCTTTAAGCATAGTACGAGGCTGAAGCGAAACGAAAATTTCCATAGAGAAATTGACACAAGGAAATCGTTAACGAAAAATTTTGTAGAGATTTTTTTGTATGTAGTACGCAGTTCGACAGTGAAATGTCAAGAAAACAGAAAATCGTAGTAGATACTATAACCAAATCTCTTTGCCAAGGCGTTCTTAAACTGCACTGTGGCAAAACAGCAAATGGTTCTCTTCTCGGATCAGTCCATCAAAGGGCACGGTAGTGCCCAGCCAAGTTCGCTATATATTATTTGAAGGGATCTGACCGATTTTGTACGGTACACAGGTCAGAAAGCGAACTTCTAAATCCTAGTATAAACAAAGGGCATAGTGGAGGCGAAATTATTGTCAGGGGATGTTTTTAAGTCAAGGACTCGGATCAATTGACCAGACAAATGGTATAATGAATCGTTTCAAGTGTTGGGAAATTTTTCAAAATAGTATGCTTCCTTTTGTTGACGTTATTATACCGTTGCGATGAATCGTCCAACATGACAAGGATCCTAGTAATATCGCTATACAAATTTTTGTAGTTTTTTTTTATGAATTCAAAAAAGTGCTTAAGTTTTTTCCATATAATTTTTATTGCATTCTGATTTATTTTGTTGATTATTAAATAAGTTATGAATTAAAGTCTGACATATTCGGATTAGAAAAAAATTAAAACCAACCGAGATAATTTCGTGCTTTAGTTTTGGCCACAACTGTATGTTTATTTCTTTACTTCCCGTTGGAAATTACTGTATTTGGTCCGATTTGTCACATCGAAAATTTTGACATAAAGACGTTTCGAGTTCCCTAGAATCGGAAGTCCTCATCTCTAGAAAGATGTCTGTGTTTGTGGGTATGTATGTTCGCTTAGCGCTATTTTCGCTATGTCTCGTTCATCGTAATACTGAAGTATCTCCATTATTGTTTGAAATGTATTTTTCGAGCTTACACCGCACACTGGGACCTCTTGTATGGAGAGGGTGCCCAAAATGCAAAATTGAAACTAACGGTTTCGTATTAAATTGTAATGTGGACTCAAAGTTGATATGACTGTTTATCAATTTGTCAAGTTTTGAAGTTTTGGGTGACAGAAGGGTGATAAAAAATTAGCGATAAAAGTGGCAATTCATGTAAATTCTAAAATCCATTGCGCAGTTGTTGGTCATTTGAAAATTCGAAAAAAAAATAATTCGTGGTGGATACAAAAATATTAAAAATATATTGGCATCAAATGAATGTCAGTAAAAAATAAAAAAATATTTTTATCAAATTATAACAAAATATTTCACATATATTTTAAAAAAATTGAAAAGTTACGTAGAAAATGTTCAAAAAATTGTTTTTCTGTTTTGCGCACGATGTTTTCAAAACTGAGTATGTGCCCTGGTAGCATCAATATTCCTTTAAATGAAACGGAAGTCAAAAGTGAGAGCATTGTGCGCAAAACGGAAATAAATTTTTTTGAATACTTTCTACGTAACTTTTCAATTTTTTAAAATATATGTGAAATATTTTTTATTTTAATATAATTTGATAAAAATATTTTTTATTTTTTACTGACATTCATTTGATGCCAATATATTTTTAATATTTTTGTATTCACCACGAATTAATTTTTTTCGAATGACCAACAATTGCGCAATGGATTTTAGAATTTACATGAATTGCCACTTTTATCACTAATTTCTATAACCCTTCTGTCTCCCAAAACTTCAAAACTTGACATATTGATAAACAGTCATGTCAACTTTGAATCCTCATTACAAATTTATACGAAACCGTTAGCTTCAATTTTTCATTTTGAGCACGCTCTCCATATAAGAGGTCCCAGTGTGCACCGCTGTAATAAATATTTTGTTTTTAAAGGAAAAGGAAAATAAAATTCTGGGCTAGTCAGACTTGTATCCAAGGCGATCTGGATAAGTTTGTGTTCTTATAGTAAAATTTAGGATACAAGCTATCCTATGAGGAAAGTTAACAACAGTTGACTGAAATCTGATTTTACAGAAAAATGTAACCTTCTTGGATTTGTCGTTCAGAAACATACGAGATACAAAGCTTTCATAGCTAATGCAACTTGAACGCGGACATCAACATAAAGAATAATATTATTTATTTGCAATTATTACTGTAGTTCGAATTTTTACAAACAAAAATTAAAATTTGATACAAATTCGAATGTGAAGGGGAAGAAATTTGTGTAAAACTAAACACCTTGCATTGTTGTATAGGACTCTCTAATAATGCCAACAATTTTTGGGGGAATTTCCCTACCAAGCAATGATCTCCATACTCCATATACATTCTAGGTTAACTTGATCAAAGGCCTTCTCAAAATGCAGAACATGAGGTAAAGTGGTGATTGAAATTCCATAGACTTCTCAAGGACGATTCGCAGGGTGTTGGTATTGTTGCCGCCAAGTCTAAACCTACATTGTG
Organism: Dasysyrphus tricinctus; assembly: GCA_963921185.1. Taxonomy (NCBI): domain Eukaryota; kingdom Metazoa; phylum Arthropoda; class Insecta; order Diptera; family Syrphidae; genus Dasysyrphus; species Dasysyrphus tricinctus. The sequence continues at coordinate 248,207,497 of OY992530.1, forward strand.
CTTCAAACCTTAATTTATGTCAACGCCATCTTCTCGCCGACAATCAAATCTAAATTTTGTATCGACCCTCGAATAAAATTTACCTCATGTATAAAAGTCAACCTAACCTTAAATTTTGTCTTAAGTTTCTTGTTGCACAGAAAAGTGCAATTTCTTTTCTATATAGAAAGTTTCTTTTTTCGATTGCTGCACTAAATCGTGCATTATATATATTACTTTTTGTATAAATTGTTAACCAAGGTAATAATAGAAAGAAAAATGAATTTGTATTCTATATTAAATAAATAAAATTTCAGAATTTTTAAGCCGCTTAAAGTGAACAAAAACCAAATCAAGTTTTTCATTTTCAAGGGCTTTAAAAACTTGAGCAACATTTCTTAAAAATTCTTGCATTATGCTAAGAGACGAGACTGCACCCGGTGCGTCGTCATCGCCAGTGGAAAAGCAGAGTTGCAAGCTTTGTTCCCGGCCCGACATAGACGAAATGGTTGCATGTGACAAGTGCGATGCCTGGTTCCACTTCGAATGCGTCAACGTCGATTCAACAGTGAATGACAGGAGCTGGATCTGCGTAACCTGTCAACACTCTACAAATCAACGTTCATCTCCACGTTCAATCAGCTCCAAGCCCAAGACATCGAAGTCCCGGAAACGCAGAGATCTTCTTATTAAGCGTCTCGAAGAAGAAAAACAATTGCGAGAAGCGAATAATCAACGATACTTATCAGAGAAGTATAAAATTCTTGAAGAGTTTAGCAGTTCCGATGAGGAAGACAAAATTGAAGGTAAGTCGGTAGATCGTAGCCAATTAACACAAAGGTGGGTAGAGCAAGAAAACACACGTGCTCCATTAACTGATGCAGTTAACCACGTTCATGAACAACAACCACCACTTAAATCTGTTTTTGTGCCTCAGAGGCAATCTGACCCATGCAACTTCCCTCGAACTCAAAGTCAACCACCACCAATTCAATTACAAATATCATCTGAAGCGCTGCTTCCTAATGATCGACCTGATACTACACGCTCTGAATCTAGGCAGGTGAATTTACTTTCTTCGTCTCAGTTAGCAGCTCGACAGGCGATATCGAAAGATCTACCTTTGTTCCATGGACATCCAGAAGAGTGGCCAATTTTCATCAGCTCCTTTGAGCACAGTACTAGTCTCGCTGGATACACGCAAGCTGAAAATTTGATGCGTTTGCAGAAATGTCTACGTAGTAGTGCTCTGGAAGCGGTGAAGAACCGGCTCCTGCTACCAACGATGGTACCAGATATTATAAAAACACTTCGTATGCGATTCGGTAGACCAGAGCACATACTTCACGCCATGATTGCCAAAGCAAAAAACCAAGCACCTCCAAAATCCGATAAGATGGAAACGCTTATAGAATACTCGCTTGCAATTCAGAATGTGTGTGCCACAATGGAAGCGTCACAAATGACAGCTCATTTGAACAACCCAACGCTTCTTAAAGAATTTGTTGACAAACTCACCCCTCACCTTTTGTTGAACTGGGCTATATTTTCCAAGGACTTGGAACAACCAACGTTGCCGGTATTCTCCAATTGGTTAAGTGAAATTGCTGAAGCTGCTTGTTCCGTCACAACACCAACCGTACGACAAATTAATGAGAAGCGCGACAGACGTAGTAATCATTTATATGCCCATGACCTAGCTGAAGTTCCAGTAAGTAACTGTCGCAACTACAGTGAGCCAAAGAAGTGTTATGTATGTAACAATAATCATTCGCTAGAAGTTTGTAACGAATTTAAACTAGCTGGACGTTCCGACAGGTGGAATATTGTTAGAAAAAATAATTTATGTCACACATGTTTGGCAAAGCATCCTCATTCTCGATGTAAGGTAACAACACTGTGTGGGGTTGATGGATGTACATTGAGACACCATCGTCTCTTACATAAAAATACAGGTGTCTCTGATGTGAGAGAAGGCTCAACCAGGCAGCAAACTGGTTACTCAACTTTGGGATGCCATTCAGATCGGAATGATCATAAAAACATGACAAATGTTCTATTTAGTATTATCCCAGTTATACTCCACGGGAACAATAAATCTGTCGAAACTTTTGCCTTCCTAGATGGGGGCTCATCTTTGACATTGGTTGACGAAGAACTTGCTGATGACCTCAACCTTTCTGGTAAGTCTGAGGAGCTTTGCTTAAGGTGGACATCCGAAACTACACGAGTTGAAAAGAACTCGAGAATAGTCACTTTAGGCATATCAGGATGCAATGAAGGATGCCAAAGGTATACTCTTCGGAACGCTCGCACCGTAAGAAATTTGGGTTTGCCAATACAATCAGTTTCAAGTCAAATTATCCAAAATCGGTATCCATATATGAAGGGTTTGCCTATTCCATCATACCAGTGGGCACAACCGAGAATCCTTATCGGCATGGATAATTGGAAGCTAGGGGTTCCAATTAAAGTTTTTGAAGGTAGTTGGACCGAACCGATGGCAACAAAAACGCGTTTAGGATGGTGTGTACATGGACCTGAAAAAGAAAATACAAATGAACCTGAAAATTTTAAATTCGCTTTAAATATTCATCAAACCCAAAGTGATACAGAGCTCCACCAACTTGTCGAAAAATTCTTTTCAATTGAGAACATTGGTGTACGCATTCCAACCCACCAACTGATATCGGCAGAAGAAAAAAGAGCTATCAACATTCTTGAAACAACTTGCGTTCGCGTCGACAAACAATTTGAAACTGGCCTTCTTTGGAAATTTGATGAATTTGTTTTGCCTGACAGCTATTCTATGGCATTTCGTCGCTTTCAGCTACTTGATCGAAAAATTCAAAAGGACGTTCAGCTGAGTAAAAATTTAAATGAACAAATTTCTAATTTGGTGGCAAAAGGATACGCCAAAAAGTTGTCTGCAGAGGAGTTAAATATAAATGGTCATGTCTGGTATTTGCCAATTTTTATAGTCAGGAATCCAAATAAGCCTGCAAAGGTAAGACTCGTATGGGACGCAGCTGCCAAATGTGATGGTGTGTCTCTCAATGACTTTCTTCTGAAAGGTCCAGATCAGTTAGTACCAATCACATCTGTACTATATGGTTTTCGTTGCGGAAGATTCGCAATCTGCGGTGACATAGCTGAGATGTTTCATCAAGTGCGGGTGCGAGAAGCAGACAGATCAGTGCAACGGTTTTTGTGGAGAGATGAAATTAATATTGGCAAACCTAGTGTATATGAGATGCAAGCTTTAACATTTGGTGCATCGTGCTCTCCGTGTATTGCTCACTATGTAAAAAATCAGAACGCTATGAGTTTCACTAGTAGTAAGCCAAGAGCCGTTGAGGCAATATTGCAGCACCATTATGTGGATGATTTCATAGATAGCATGGACACCATAGATGACACCGTTCAACTTGCCAAAGACGTAAAGTATATCCACGCAAATGCTGGATTCCACATAAGGAACTGGATGTCTAATTCGACAACAGTTCTTAACGCATTGCAAGACGATGACGATAAGTCAAATACTAGCAAAGCTTTTGGGATGAATGACACAGACGTGATGGTGACAGAAAAAGTTTTAGGCATGCATTGGAATACTTCTGCTGATAGCTTTACATACGTTTTAAACTTCAGCAGCCTGAATAGAAAAGTATTTTCGGAGAAAAAAGTGCCAACCAAACGTGAGGTCCTTAAAATTTTAATGTCGATATTCGATCCGATGGGATTTCTCTCTCACTTTTTAGTGTTTATCAAAATTCTTTTGCAGGATATTTGGCGAATCGAGCTAGACTGGGATGATGAGCTACCTAAAGCATTATATGACAGATGGCTGCGATGGCAAATGCTGTTGCCAAGAGTAACTGAACTACAGATTCCTAGATGCTATTCTTTAAACTTAAACCAAGCAGGAACTTCCATCCAGTTACACACGTTTGTTGACGCAAGCGAAAACGCTTATGCTGCGGTGTCATATTTCCGAATTGCGCATGGTAACCAAATCGAAACGATTATAGTAGGTGCAAAAACTAAAGTAGCTCCACGACGTCCATTATCGATTCCTAGGATCGAACTTCAGGCTGCTGTACTCGGAGTAAGGCTAATGAATTCTATATGTAACTCTCATAGTTTTTCAATTGGTCAAAGGTTTTTATGGTCTGACTCAAAGACCGTGCTCTCTTGGCTTCGTACTGACCCTCGAAATTTCCAGCAATTTGTTATGTATCGAGTAGGTGAGATTTTGGAGTCTTCGAGCATTTTGGATTGGAAATGGATTCCTTCGAAATTGAATGTGGCAGATAAAGCAACAAAATGGACATCCGAACCTGACTGGGATGCATCAAGTGAGTGGTTTAGAGGACCTGCCTTTCTTCATGAAGACCCAAATGAATGGCCTCAAATGCCAACCATCCAAATAGCTAACAAAAACGAATTTCGGCCCCATCTACTACAAATCAATGAAGCCAAAAGCCCAATTAAGTTAATTGATGAAAGTCGTTTTGGAACCTGGAGAAGTATTTGGCGCTCTGTAGCATATGTCTTCATGTATGTCGACCAATTAAAGTTAAATGTTAAAAGGCGTAAACTTGGAAATATTCCGGCACTCAGCCTTGTTGACCAATTAAAGCAAAATACTAAAAGTCGTGACTTTGGACTAGGACATGTTGTTATATCGTTAGCAGCAATCAGAAGGTCTCAAATGCTTCTTTTTCGACAAAGCCAATCGGAATTGTATTCCGAAGAAATAGATATTTTAAAAAGAAGCATTGGAAAAGCACCATCCATCCGCAAAGGAAGCGCCCTTCGCAAGCTCTCCCCCTTTTTGGATGAAAATGGAGTACTGAGAATGCATGGACGAACTGTTTTGGCCGATTTCGTTGCAATGGACTGCAGGACGCCTATTATTCTGCCGAAGTCGCATTATATTACTTCTTTGGTGGTTGATGACTACCATTGCAAGTATCATCACTTGAACCACGAGACGGTCTTGAATGAAATCCGACAGAAATATTATATTTCAAAACTGCGAGTGTTACTAAAATCTGTAAGAAAAGGCTGCCAAACTTGTAAAATTAAAAATGCTCGCCCACAAGTTCCAGAAATGGCTAATTTGCCAAGAGCAAGGCTAGGAGCGTTTTTTAAACCTTTCTCATTTGTTGGTGTGGACTTCTTTGGTCCAATAACAGTCACCGTTGGAAGGCGGAACGAGAAAAGATGGGGTGCACTATTCACGTGCCTTACAATTCGGGCGGTGCATATAGAAGTAGCTCATAGTTTGACTACAGATTCCTTTATCATGTGCCTGAGGAATTTTATCGCACGTCGTGGGGCACCCCTGGAAATATATAGTGACAACGGCACAAATTTTCGAGGTGCAGAAAAAGTGCTTCGTGAAGAGCTGAAAAAAGTTGACTTGGGTCGGGTTGCTAATGAGTTCATGCCGGCAGAATTACAGTGGAGGTTTAACCCACCGTCAGCTCCCCACATGGGAGGCGCATGGGAAAGGCTGGTACGATCAATAAAAACCGTGCTTTACCAAATACTTCCCTCGAGAAAAATCGGAGACGAAAGCTTGCGGTGTGCCCTTATTGAGGTTGAGCATGTTATAAACTCAAGGCCTCTAACATTTGTATCACTGGATGAAGCTGATGATGAAGCTCTTTCTCCGAACCACTTTCTTCTTGGTAGCTCAAACGGATCCAAACCACCTTGTGATCCCCAAATTTCTGACTTCAGAAAGAGTTGGAAACAATCACAAATGCAAGCTGAACTTTTTTGGAAGAAGTAGGTGAAAGCTTTCCTGCCAACCTTGAACCGAAGATCGAAATGGTTCAGTAAAGTTAAACCTATTTCTAAGGGTGATTTAGTCGTCATAGTGGACAATGATCTGCCAAGAAATTGTTGGCCGAAAGGACGTGTTGTAGAAGTGGTAACTGCAAAAGACGGACAGGTACGCCGTGCAAAGGTTCAAACAAAATGCGGTCTATATGAACGACCTGCTGCTAAATTGGCAGTCTTGGACGTTACCGGCAGAGAGCAAGGGAGTAAGACAAATGCGGATTGTAGTCAGCTTACTGGGGGTGGTATGTTGCCGCCAAGTCTAAACCTACATTGTGCTTCAAACCTTAATTTATGTCAACGCCATCTTCTCGCCGACAATCAAATCTAAATTTTGTATCGACCCTCGAATGAAATTTACCTCATGTATAAAAGTCAACCTAACCTTAAATTTTGTCTTAAGTTTCTTGTTGCACAGAAAAGTGCAATTTCTTTTCTATATAGAAAGTTTCTTTTTTCGATTGCTGCACTATATCGTGCATTATATATATTACTTTTTGTATAAATTGTTAACCAAGGTAATAATAGAAAGAAAAATGAATTTGTATTCTATATTAAATAAATAAAATTTCAGAATTTTTAAGCCGCTTAAAGTGAACAAAAACCAAATCAAGTTTTTCATTTTCAAGGGCTTTAAAAACTTGAGCAACAGGTATGGTCGACACACGATCGACTACTGTGGATGCTAGCTTGATGCCTCTTGAGTGGACTCGATTCTCGACTTTTTCCACTCGAGAATTATAGTTGCCATTTGTTTTCGGAAAACGGACAAAACGGTAGATTAAGGGACATTTTCTTGTAAAATTCGGCAGATGGCAATGAAGTGGTAAATATTCCTTTTTTCGCTTGAATTCAGTGAACTTTGAAGGCAAAATGTCTCTGGTTATTCCTGAGAAATGTCAATTCATTCTTCGTATCATGAATACGAATATTGATGGTAAACGAAAGGCGACCATCGCCATGCCGGCAATCAAACGTGTTTGTCGTCGCTACGCCAACATTGTACTTATAGTTTCGAAAGATTACTTTACGGTAAAATAGCTCTCATCAGTTAGAATTAACTGATTCAGTTTCATGTAGATTGTTCCAAACACTAACGATGAAGCTCTGCTTAAGTGCTTGCAATGTATTTTTCATCTGTTTTTGCAATGATTGTTGCAAATATATCCTGCCATTAGTTTTTTTTCCGTTAGAGATAATGAAAGCTTATAAGATGAGGCCATCTGGTTCCATTCCTGAATAACCGTAAGCGCGTAGTTGTCTTACCACAATTGATTTATGCAGACTGCTTTCACTTCTCCTCATTACTCTTGTAAGATAATCTGCTTAAGTTTAAAATTTAGATGGGTCGTAAACCAGATTCCACATGTAGAGCATAGGTTGGTGTTGAATTCGGTTATCATCGGAATCGTTTGTAGAAATATCTTTGAACAGCTTCAAAATCTCCAAAAAAACTTCATTTTAAGACTAAATATAATTTTAATATTTGTATGGTCTTTTATGAAATTGTCTAATAAAACAACACAATATTTTTTATTGTAATTATATTTTCTTATTTTTAACCATAGGTCAAGAACCAAGGAAGTTGTGGTTCCTGTTGGGCATTCAGTGTAACTGGTAACATCGAAGGTTTACATGCTGTTAAAACTGGACAACTTGAAGAATACTCCGAACAAGAACTACTGGATTGTGATACCATTGACTCTGCTTGCAATGGTGGCCTACCAGATGATGCCTATAAGTAAGTTTTATTGAAAAATTAAGCATTCAAGTTTATTTTGATTTTTGTTTTATTTTGTTTTAGAGCCATTGAAAATATTGGAGGTCTTGAGCTTGAATCTGCATACCCATATGAAGCTAAAAAAAAACAATGCCATTATAATCAAACCTTAGCTCACGTTAAAATCTCAGGTGCTGTTGACTTACCAAAGAACGAAACAGAAATGGCTAAATGGCTGATTGTCAATGGACCTATTTCAATTGGAATCAACGCCAACGCTATGCAATTTTATCGTGGTGGTGTTTCACATCCTTGGAAAATGCTTTGCTCAAAGAAAAGTTTAGATCATGGTGTGCTCATTGTTGGTTATGGTGTTTCCGAGTATCCAACTTTCAAAAAAACCCTTCCCTACTGGATTGTTAAGAATTCTTGGGGACCAAAATGGGGCGAACAAGGCTACTATCGTGTTTATCGAGGTGATAATACATGTGGTGTTAGTGAAATGGCTACATCTGCAGTACTTGCAGCGTAAATGAATTATGTTGTAATCGAGAACATAAATAGCAATAACGAAAACGTTTATATTTCCGTTTGAGTTCTAAAAATATATAAATTAAATCATTCATTTTTTTTTATTTTTGTGTCATGATAATATCTCACGGGCGGTTTTTTTTTTTGTTATAAAATCATAAATTTTATCAAAAAGGCTCGTTAAAATGTTAATAACTTAGGTAACCGTTTGCTAATAAAATAAAAATTCAAATTAACAAGTAAAATTTTGTCACTATTACATTTTGATTCCGTATTTTTGTAGTTGTTTTGTTTTAATTATTATAGACTGTTATCAATTAATATTAATTAATTAAGATGGACAAAATTGCTTGCTTTGTTAATACGTTTGAAATCAATAACAAAAAAGTAAGTTAAAACTATTCCTACCGTATCCCTATTGAACAAATATTGAATCATCCCAAGACGGACCGAAAACGGATTAAGGTCGGGTCCAAGACATATCGAAGATGGGCCATGGATGGAGGAATCTGAGAGGATCGACAACGGATTAAAGTCGGATCGAAGATGCACCGAAAGCGGATGGAACACGGACCGATTAAAGTCGGATCGTACATGGACCAAGGACGGATGGAACACGGACCTAAAATAGATCGAAGACGGATGGAACACGGACCCAAAAAAGAACACAGACCGAAAATAGTTCGAAGACGGATGCAACACGGACTAAAAAAAAATCGAGACGGGTCAAGCACGAACCGAAGAGAGGATGGATCGAAGACGGATCGACGGACGAACGGACGGAAGGAGGTTCAAAGCCGGATCGATAATTGATCAGAGACGGATTGAATATGCACGGAAGACCAATCGAGGAGGATCGATTAAAGGTTTGTTCAAACAGAGTCAATTACGTCCATTCTTTTAGTAATATCAAGAGTGAAACTTCCAAGATGATTAACATTTTTTTTTTATTAATAACTATTTGTATTTTACTTATAGTCTCTTGCTACTACTACAAATAAGCTCTATCTAAGCTCGATAGCTCATCACTTTCTTGCAAATTTGTACTGTGATTTGAGTTTCTTGAGTATGATGTATTTGAATGGCATTTTCTGGAATGTGGCTTAAAAGCCTTCTTCTTTTTACTGTGTCCATTTGCTCCGTGTTGACAGTTGTGTTTTAAACTATCCTTAAAACAAGAGTGGGAAAGCTTTCCAACATGTGGTCCCCAAAATGTTGAGCCTTCTAGTAGAAGCGGAGCCGATTTAACCCGTTGACGCATTATTTCCATATGTATTTCATATTCACGTTTTTGCTGCTCTTGCTCTGCTTTTCGTGTGGCCAAGCGTAGAGCTAAAATTTCCTTATGTGTTTCACTGAAAATGGTTATCTCATTATAAGAAGTGCATTTATGTAGTCATAAAATCTCTCATAAAATCTTATACTTATGGCTTAAGGACTTCCATGCCGGAGTTTTTCTTACTTCCCAGTCTACCTGAGGTCTATGGTCATTAAACGTACAATTATTTTGTAGTTCTTTAACTTTTTTCTTTGAAACTTGAAGTCTTAGAGTTGCTGCCAAATTAGGTCTTGCTACAGGATGGATGGGAGAAACCAAAGAAGCCTGGAAATATATATATAATGAATTAATTCAAGAAAATTTAGCAATTTCTTCCGAAAAAAAACTTAAATTGTTCATCCTCATTCAGAGAAAATAATCATGAGGATGGTTGGTTGGATGGTTTTTTGAAAAGAATAAGGTACCAACGAATCGGTTATTTCAGAAACAACATAAGTCAGCTTTTCACATTTTTTTTTGCAAATTTCTCATTTTTGAATAGTTATTCGTCTTTTGAAGAGATACTACACATGTCAGACCCCTCAGAGTACGAAAACTGAGTGTATTATTTCATTGTTCCGAAGAGAAACGACATAAGCCATTGACTTATGCTGTTTCTCCACAAAATTGTTTTACTTTGTACACATAACGGTCCGTTATTTTTCTGACAGAAGATTTTATATTAAAGTTTTTGAAAGTAACATGAAGGATGTCCAGGAATTGCATATTTTTTCAGATGGCTGTGGTGGTCAAAATAAAAATCACACAGTGATAAGATTTTTTTCAATTTTAGTAGCTTTAAAAAAGTTTAAGACTATTGAACAGTATTTTCCTATACGAGGACATTCCTTTTTACCATGTGATAGAGACTTCGCAGTCCTAAAACGTAAAATTAAAAAAAACTGATAGAATTTACACTGTTCAAGAATATGCCGATTTGATACTGTCTTCTTCAGTATCAACAAAATTTACAGTAATTTTACCAAAAACGGCTGTCATCATTGACTACAAAAGCTGGTAGCCATTCTTTTATAAAAGAAACATGCTTTCAATGGAGTCCATTGGAAGACATGTGGCTAGAGAAAATAAGTATACGTTTACTATAAGTAAAAACAATTTCTTTTTTGAAATCACGACGTTTCGTCCATGTCTATGGACATCATCAGGTATAAACAAAAGTGTTCAGTTGAGTGCAATAGTTGGGAAAACTTTACCTTTTGTTTATAATTCAATGTAGCTATTGTAAGTTCCATATTGTTTTTTTATGTATTGCATTTTTGTTGAAAATCATCTTATCGATACAAATATAGATAACTCTTTTGTTTACACCTGATGATGTCCATAGACATGGACGAAACGTCGTGATTTCAAAAAAGAAATTGTTTTTATTTATTGACCTGAAGCCCACAAATAAACCAACAAATTTCATCAAAAAAGGTCACCTATTCTACAAAGCGTTTACTATAAGTAAATTTTCTCAGTTTCCTCACTCGGATTGTTATGATAAAACAGTTGTTGCGAGAGACTTTATTAACGGTTTTACAAGTCATACATTTAACCCTGGGAAACTTTCAAAGAGATGAACTGGTAGCTCTGCCGCAAGCCCTTGCTTATCCCTCTGGAAAGGTGCCAATCAGTATTAAGAAGATGAATGATATAAGAAAACTAAAATCGTATCTACCAGGAGACGTTAATATTCTAGAGTACTATGATGAGATTTTCGCTTGGCCAACTTGCGAAAAGGATTGTCCAATCGATACAGATCAATAGTATTTTCTTTATATTTTTGTAGGCATTTTGTCATGTGTTAAAGCTTATAATAAAACAAAAGTTTCACCAAAAAAGTTTGTTTATTTCAGAAACGACATAAGTCAAGCGACTTTAAAGGCTTAAAAACCGGCTAAGACTCAAAAAAAGCCAAACAAGTTAGCGGTTTTTAAATGCATCTTAAGCCAAATTATAACTTTGCATACTCAAAATGTTGAGTGTTGTGGAATTTTATCATATAAAACAGTTTTTTGTTGCTTCTGAAAAGTTAATGTTCATTGACTTATGTTGTTTCTGAAATAACGGATTCAAATAATATTCTTGTTGGGCATTCTGTGTGACTGGTAATATCGAAGGTTTAAATGCTGTTAAAACTGGTTAGCTTGAAGAATACTTTAAACAAGAAAATTACGTGAGTTACTGGTTTGTAGCGATTTTTTTTCCAAAACTTCCGTTCTGAGGATATTTTGAAAAAAAAAAAACTCATTTTCGTCTCCTTTTAATTCCCTTTATAACGGTCCTAGTGGTCACCGTATAGTTGATAAATTTTCTCAAATTATAAGTTTCCTCAATACGAACGCGTATAGCAAAAATCAACCTGTAATAAATTTATTCTTTCTTCGGCATATTCATGTTTATTCTAACTTAGTCTAAGAGCCGACAGTAAATTTTGTGGGTGAACGCATAACCAAAATATGAGTATGAGGGTTTGTAGGTGCATGCTGCATGCATCTTGGTATGGAATACAAAAGTATGGCGCCTTACTCTTAAATCCGATTCGAAAGTTGTTTCCCATTCTAATTTGAAATGGTACTCTGTATGACTTTGGAAGCGGAAGTAAATGTCGCGAGGAAATCTTTGCAACATTCGAATAAATGTGTCAAGACTCGTGTTGTTATGTCAAAAATGATGTTGAAATGTAACGACAAGTCAAGTTTGATGTGTGATTATTTAAAGTTATTTTTTGGTAAATTTATTTGTACAATATGAATGTGGATTTAATGGCACTAAGATTTAAAGAGGAAGGAGATGCTGAAGAGTTTTATTAAAACAAAAACTTCGTGTCTAAAAAAAAAGCATAAGATCTCCCTTTATTCCAGTTATTAGAAAAGCAGGTGGTCAAGAAGATTCTTTTTTTTTGTGCAAATGTTTGTGTTATAATTATTATGTTGTGCAATTCATTTATGTATTCTGTGTTGGTATATCTGCTTTGTCAATCTTGCGTTGAGGAGTTTGGCCACATATTTAAATGATCAGATTCAGATAAATGCAACGATGCACTCCTTCCTTTGAAATACTGAAATAAATTCACACAAATGTACCGACATAAATTTGTTTATCTACCGAAATTTAAAATATAACACAAATCTTTACAAATATAGAAAAAAGCCAAGAAGGATATTGACACTTTTGATACAGAAGTCGGAAATCAACACACGTCAACCCGGCGCACAGTGGTAAAAATGGCCGGAACGGAAAAAATAGCTGGACATTAGGACAAAAATTCATGTTAACTGATCGGCGAATGGACTTTATATTATAACCAGAAATGGTTGACTAGACAGAAATTGCATTTAGAATTCCGTTTGATGTGATACACATGTTCAAATATGTCACTCTTTGTAATACATCAGGTGGTTCGCAGTTCTGTACAAAATTTAGACCGTGTTTAATATTGTTCTGCTAGTTTTCCAAAGTAAGGTATTTAATTTTTGACTTCTGGGTGTTCTTATTAGTGGTTTGTACAACATATTTAGCCATTACCTGATTCGGAAAGGTATTAAGTTATCTGGTACAGACTAACGAGAAATAGCGTTTTAATTTTTCATTAAACTTAGTTTTTGAAATGATATAACTTTTTTTCTCCGTGTTTCTCCGCCTTCCGGAAGAGCATCTACAAAATACTTAGAGCAAAAAATCGAACCCATACAGGATTATACGGCTTAGGTATCTGATTTTGTTCAGGAAAATGTCCCCGTTCAAACGTGATGTTTTAGACCATTGAAATGGTATTTTGACCTTGTATTCGGGCTGGACAAAGTTGTTTTCTTTTGATGTGTAGGGGAATTCAGTACGTGTATAAAACCGGATTTTCTGGGTTGAAAGCCCCGCCATTCGCCCATCATCTTGAAAAAAGAGGAGGAAAAGAGTTTCCACGATATCTGGAAAACCGTTAGTTTCTAGCAAGAAAAATATAAATTTTACCATAGAAAATGAAATTTTCTACAATTTATGTTAACATACTTTTATGATACAATTTAAATTAAAGGTCTGATCCTTTACTTCGGGTTTCTGTGATTTTTAGTCCAAACTTGTGTCAAAATATTTTTTTTATATGAACTTTGACACTACTTTGGACTGAAATGCGTAGAAATGCACAGAAAATCACAGAAATTCAAAGTAAAGGAACAGCCCTTAAAAAAGTTACAGATAAAAATAGACGTACATAATTTTATGTATGACGTACGAATTTTTCTTTAGTAACTTTTCTGAAGTCCAAACATGAATTGGTACTTAAATTTGTTTCCTGCCTCTTTTAATGTAAGGATACATGCATAATGTATATAAACAAACAATATAAAAATGAATGCAATACTTATTTAGAAAAAATAAAAAAAAAAATTTAAATTACCTAAGAAAATATTCGTTTTTATTCGATTTTTGTCGTTGAACCGTTCCCACAAAAAATGTGCAGTTCATATACATAAGGATTAATTTTAGTACTCTGATATTAGTTTCATTCGATTAAGCGTAGGTATACCTAAAAACATCATAAATGATACCAAACATGCATTTTTGGTAAGTATGCGATGTGGTCGCAAGGCAACCACTGTGACCGTCGCAAAAGGCGACTTGCAGCATCGCATAAGCGCCACACCTCATATTACACAAGTGGTATGAAGAATTTTAATACGACACAAATTTTCAGGTGATTTCGACTATTTATTTAGAAGTTATGAGCAATGTCCACCTAGATTGGTCGTTTTTACCACTGTGCGGCGGCGTCGTGTGAAAGAAATGTGATTTTCTGGCCATCGTCCAACAAATAAGCTGATTCTTACAAAAACTATGTAGGAATAACGTTTCAAATGGGCTAAAACACAAAAAGCCAGCTCATTAAAATCGTTTTCCTCAACAGTTTTTGTAATAATTGACTTTCGCAAATCCTATTTCTTTTAAACGACATTGCGTCATCGTCGGGGGTTCGTATCTGAAGTGTTGATTCCCGATTCTTGGATCGAGTGTCATGAATTAAATAAACTAAACTAAGATTAAAAAATATATATATAAAGTGTCTTTGTACCGAAATGGGCTTTAGGAAAACAGAAAAAAACACCTTTATTTAATTTTAAACCTCAATTTCACTGGGTCACTGTGGCGTATACGTATGTAGTCTATTTTTTGTTTTTATTGAAAACATTCAAATGAAACAATGGATGGGTTTATTGTCTTTGAGTAGCTGCATTAATAAGTGGGTTAAATCTTTAATACATATTCGCTGGCATTAATAAACTTTGTCTAACTTTAGACTACCGCCCGACTCCAAAAAGTTATTTAAAAACTTTGTTCACTGTTGTCCTAAAGTTGTCTTTCTTGGACAATGGCATCGATTGTTTAATATTAAATGGGGGTTATCAACCATTTCGAAGAAATTGCAGGCTTTTGTGAATCGCTGTCTTCGCCACATCCTAATGATTCGCTGGCCACAAATAATATCAAATTAGGTATTTTGCCGCAGGACAAGTCAAGAGCGGCTGGACGTCGACATAAGAAAGCGTAAATGGCGTTGGATTAGTCACACACCGAGGAAACCAAACGATGAAATTGCAAAGCAGTCCTTTGAATGGAATCCTCAGGGTGCACGGCGGGTTGGAAGACCAAGAACAACATAGAAATCAAATGTCTTAGCGGAAGCAGAATTCCAGGGAAAGACGTGGCCACAGCTAAAGTACCTTGCAGCAGACCGTGAAGGAAGACGTAGCCACAAGTACCTTGCAGCAGACCGTGAAGGATGGAGACGTTTTGTTGACACCCTATGCCCCAGCCGGGGTTACAGGACACGTGAATTAAATGATTAACAACTCAAACTATGGATCCATTGATTAAAATTTTAATTAATAGGCATATGCGATGATTTACCAGTTTTAATAATAATAATTGTTGACAAACTGGCCCGGTCTCACTTTCTAAAACCAAAAACAATAGTTCAACTCTCAACATTGATAATATTAATAACAATACGTAATAATCTTTCTTTTACAATTTCATAGAAATTTTTCAAAAAACGCTACCAAGAAAATTACCTTTTCACTGATTGAACATTCATTTATTCCTAGAAATGAGAATGGAACTTTTGCAGACTCCGGCCTAGGTTTCTTGAATTTCTTCTTTCCAATGCTTGTTGTACTTCCACAATGGCTCCCTTTTGATGACTCTACTTTATTTTCGTTTGCGTTTGGAGGGCTTGGAGGCTGAACATTAATATTTGGCACAACATCCCTATTAGTTTCAGGAGACCTAGAAATAAATTGTTGAGTATGTGTAGTGAGATAACATTGACTGGTCCCGTCTATCGTCATTTGATTTCTTAAAGAACTGTTCACGAAGTTGGACAAAAATTTGCTAGTTTATTATTAATTTTGAAAAAATATTCAAATGAAGTGACCAATAAATACAAATTCTTGTTATGAGAGCCCTCTGCCTGTAGCATAATTCGGGTTTTTTTCAAGCCAAGGTGAAGTTCTTCGATGCGCGCAATTTTTTCATAGCGAAAACTGTTATAAATTGGTCCATATTCAAAATAGCATGTGTGTTAATTCAGCACCGAATAATGCCCTTTTTAAATTGGTAATTTTTTCCATCATAAGATAACCTACCGGCTAGAAACAATTTCGGGTTCCCTTTTCGGCCTTTCCTGCCAATAATTCTTATTAAGATCGTTGAATGAAAATGACTTCCGCAAAAGTTCTCTGCATCTCGGAGTAGAAGAATTCTTTCTAATGGGTTTCTCTTCTACAGTTTGTGTTGCTTTAACACAATTTGGTATTTCTGGTTGAACATCGTCTATTACCAAATGGTGCATTGATAGTGATTTGTATAATGTCGGTGATTTTCTTTTGATTGGGCTTACTGGCTCTTTAGAAAATCTTTCCTCATTCATGTTACTTCGTTGGTAGCTAAAGATTAAAAATAAATTGAATAAATTTCGAAATTCAAAAATTCAGCCAACGTATACAGGATGAATGCTTCTTTAAAGTATTTTTGTATGCAAGAGTTATGTAGAAGGTTTGAGTCATATGAAGATCTGTTATATATAGCCAGGGTGTTATATATTGACCCTTACCTAAGAGCTTTATCGTAATCTGTCAGAGTGCGATTGTTTCATCTTATCTCAAACGTATCGTAGATCTGCCAGGCATCCCAATTTTGGCTTGACAATCTCTATATCCGAAAACAGTATATTTTCTCGATTTGACCCCACTTTTCTCTTATTATTCAAGAAGAAAAAATTTCATATGTTGAGGCTTTCCCAAACCGACGTGCATCGTCTATCTTTCATATTTTGTATAGTTGCGAATGATTTGCCATTATTTTGCGTTTTTTAACCAGCGCCCTTGAAACCATATGCCAGATCCTTTAATTTCAATTTCTAGTCCAAACTTCTGTCATATATTTTTTGATCTTTTAAGACTTTCCCAAACCAACGCGAAATCAAAGCGAATAATTCGCAACGATACAAACTATGAAAGATACACAATGCTAAACAACAACAAAAAACCGTCTTTGCGGATGATTCGCTATAATTTCGCGTTGGTTTGGCAGAGCCTTTACAAAACTTTTGACTAAAATGCGCAGAAATTCACAGAAATTCAAAGTAAAGGAACAGATCTATTGATTCGCTTCGTTTAATTAATAAGTAAGTTCTGGATAGCGAATGGTCACACTGGCCACTTTTCAATATTTTTGGTACCACTTGGAAACAAAGCCGATTTTGACAGTTCTATCGAAATGGATAATTCAAAAAAGTTAAGCAGAAGCGCATAACTTTTTTCAAAGCAAATATACGCTTAAGACATGCTTCAAGAAAGTAAAGTTGAGTCTTAAGGCCTTAATATGGCATGTCAGTAAAGCCATAATATTGGAAAACCACTTCTTATCATTTTTCGCAGTTTTTGCCCGAAAACCTATTTTTTCGGTACTTTATGACAAATTAAACATTCCTAGCACCTAGTACCAAATCTTATATGAATCGGACCAACCGTTCGGTCTGTAGGTCTGAAAGAATTTAAAAACAGCCGAAAAACAAAATTTCAAACTTAACAATTAATTTTTGTTTCAAGAATTCATCCTGTGTACGCTGGTATATACATAAATAGTTGTTTATAATTTCACCAACTCGAAAATCTTCATCCTCTCACATAAATCCCTATACGAGGATCTACACTGGCTGGCAGATGAATTCCTATCATCTTTTTTGGCGGAACCCTTCCTCGAAGCCGTTTTCTTTTTGGTGCCTTTATAAGTGGCTGTTCTCTTTTTGCTATGTTTGGGAATTTCATAATTTAAGGAAATACTACTTTCATTTCGCAAACACACAGGTAAGCTGGGCTTCGATTTCAAATGACGATAAGTTATTTTTAGTCTTTCTAATGTCGAATAGAACTCGTTTTCTGGCAAATGATTTATCTCACAATAATCTAGAGAATTCATAGGGCAAAATTGTTGTAAGTAGGCATAGTAATAAATAAAAGGTATAAGTTTATCGATTTTAAAGTATTTACCTGGTATACTATCGTAAAAGGTCGCTAATGTACGCATTCCATTAGCAACATAGAGAGTATCTGAGTCCAAATCACAATCTGGTATTTTATTTGATGTTATTATTTTACTTGGTGGCGGTGGTGTTGAACTTCGACTGAGAAAAACCCTTGGACGATTATAAATCGGAGCTGGACATTTGTTGCACGGATCGATTGGTACCTTAATGCAGGAATTTAAAAAATTTGTCCCCATATGTGAGGACATTTTTTGTAACAAAAATAACTACACACTTTTGGAAGCACAAATGCAGAACGATATGTACATAAATATTATTATTAGACTAAGGGTTGCTAAACATTGAAATGTGTTAGGATGATTGTTTCTTAGTAACGAAAGTTTGTATTTTACTTATGCCTTGGCATAGCAATGGCTTTGTCCTATCCTAATGTAGTGTTCTTTTTTTTGTGGAAATTTTAACAGCAGTTACAATGAGCTTATAGTAACTAAAAGTTTTGTTTTTGTAATTCTAATAACATTCAAACAAAAATTCTTAACTTGGGTAACTTAGAAGTAAGCAGAGGAGAGTACTACCTACCTAACAGTGAGACAGGTCTAGCATTGACAAGACATTGAGAACAAAACCCCACCTATCATTTCTGTCGTGTTTCGTAATTAAGAGCTTAAATTTTCACTTATTTTTTGATGACGACCAAAAGAAAAACGGGGTACTGGTGCCTTTTGAGCAAGTTTTTTGTTTAGAAAAGTTCAGGCGAAACTCATAATTGGGGCTATCGTGAATAAAATTTCCCACGGAATTTTTCCCATCTTCGAAAAATGGGGACCTGAATTGTAGTTGCAGTTTCTCTCGGAATTTATTGGCATCGAAAATGAATATTCCATGGCCGCTGGACTACCATTTTGATCTACCAAATTTTAACCTGCAAGGAACAGTGTAAAATTGTTGGCATTACCTAATTTAGAAGATGGAAGAAATTCCGTGGGAAATTTTATCCACGATAGCCCGCATTAGTTTTAAAATTCCGGGGGAACAAATGTTTTTCGGGTGAAATATTTTCGATGTGAAACTCACAATAAGGCTGATTAGCGAGCTACAATCCTCGGGGATTTTCAAAAAAAAAAATGATTAAAAATGCATGAGAATCAGAGGTTAAACTCACTATCTTAATTTTTTCCAATGCAATATCTTGTGAACGACAAAGTTACTAATGTCGTTTTCGATTGGATATTTGGAGTACTCCTTTCTCACTCCTCCCCCTCCAAATTTCCCATATTCCATAGAAATGGAACAGAACACAAAACCAAGCGAAAATGGCAATTGTATTACTCCTTTCGCTCATTCTTGCGTCAGGTTACAATCATGTCAACATCTAAAGCTTCTAAAAATAACTATCATCAACAGATACATATGTACTGAGTATTTGGCACTTTTTTCAGCGTATATTCGGGAACTTAAAGTAAGATTCAAATTAACAAAATTCTCACATGAGAAATTATATTTATATCACGTATACGCCGGGTATACCCCTTGCCCTTAGGCTAATTTATACCGTGAGTTGTTTTTGCATCAGCTCTGTCATTATAAGCTTCTTTTTCACAAGAGATATCAACAACACAAACTTATCAGGATAGTCTTTGGATAGGCAGCCGAACCCGCTCAATCGTACTCTTTTTTTTACCAGCTCAGCTCAGCCCTGGGGTTAAGGATCGTAACTTCGCCGCCTGAGTACTTAAATGCCCCATATCCAAAAAAATTATTCCCCAGAAAACGAATTTTAAGGTTTGAAAAATAATTTCCTTACTTTCACCTTGAGAAATATGATGTTTGAATTTGTATGTACATTGTTTGAAAATATCTTTGTTGTAATTTGAAGACATGACGTCAAAAGCTGTAACGGTTATTTAAAAAAAAATAAAATTATGAAAAAAGTCAGAAATGGATATAGGACCCTCTCCCATACGAATGCGAAATCGATGAAAACCAAATTGAAAATTTCCTATGGATATAGGACTTTTGTGCACTGAAAGGAGGGAATTCAATGTTAGCAACAAGAACAAAAAAATTCAAAAGCACTGGTAACGGGTGATTTTTTAGCTGGTTTGGTTTTGGCAACACTGGTTTTGACAGCTGACGTGTGTTTAGTACCTTGTGTCACTGTCAAACAGCTTCAGTTTGGTTTGCAATTTAACCATGGATCGTCTTACAAATGAACAACGCTTGCAAATTATTGAATTTTACTATCAAAATTCGTGCTCGGTTCGAAATGTTCATCGCGCACTGCTTCCATTTTATGGTCGGCATTCTCGACCTTCTGAGCAGTCTATTCGGAAGATTGTGACCAAATTTCGCACCAAATTTACTTTGTTGGACATTAAACCACCAACACGTTTACGTACTGTGCGTAGTGACGGTGCCACATGCCACACAGCACGCGAAACAATGGCGCAATTGCGAGGCGAGTTTGGTGAACAGTTAATTTCACGTTTCGGGCCGGTCAATTGGCCGCCTAGATCGTGCGATTTGACACCATTAGATTATTTTTTGTGGGGGTATGTCAAGGCTTATGTCTATAGGGACAAGCCCGCTTCGATTGACGCACTGGAAGCCAACATCCATGCATTCATTCGTGAGATACCGGCCGATATGTGTGAAAGAGTATGCCAAAATTGGACTCAGCGGATGGGCTACCTGAGACGCAGCCGCGGTCAACATTTGCATGAAATTATCTTTAAACATTAAATTGCAAGGTTCAAACTATCGATTCAAATAAATATTTCATTCATTTTTTCAAATTTTGTATGTTTTTTTTTTTTTTTAAGTTCTAAACCTCTTAAAAAATCACCCGTTATTATTTATTTTTTATAATTTCATTTTTATTGATAACATAAAACAAAAACAAAAAATTAATTTAGTGGCTATACCTTACTAAAACTCTTATTGGATTATTTCTAAGTCAAAAAAAAAATAAGTAAGAAAATGGGCCATATGCATAAACGGTAGTAAGTGCTTTTACTGGTAAATTTTGGTAGTATATACTAATTGTCATATGCATAAAACCGAAGTAAATACTGAACAACAAGTATTTACTGGAGGTAAAAGTATTTACTGGTTTCCGATGAATTTAGCCAGTAAATACTTTTATTGGTATGCATAAAAACTAGTAAGTACTTTTTATTTCCAGTATTTACTGCAAATTGTTCAAGTTTGTAAAAACCAACTTGAACATTTGATAGTAAATACTTTTGTATACTGAATGCAATAATTCACAGTCGTGAGTCAGAAAAAGTGGCACAGAAAAGTAGAAAAAGAAGACATACCAAACGAATGGCTTACAGGTGTGTGTTCTATTAAAAGTTATAATTCTGGAATCTGCTCTCGAGATAGAAAATCAAATGTGAACACAGTTATGAGATTAGCTAACAAAGTGGTAGACAGCTATACGCCAGAGAACTTCTCAAGAGTTTTCTATTGAAATTATTCTCAAATAAACACACACCTTAAGCCCATAATTACAAAGCAAAAGTGTTTACAAAAGAGGAAATAGAACGGTAAATTATAAAAGAAATTCAAAACAGCAGCTTCCAATTTCACGTAAACACATTAATTCAGTATATACTACCAGTTTTGGGTGAATCAGTAGTATTTACTTGGATGAATTCAGTATTTACTACTAGTTTGTGGTTACTAGTATAAACTTTATTTTATGCATACCAAACACAGTAAATACTATAAGTTTCAGCTTCTACTAGTAGTACCAGTATTTACTTTTACCTTCTACTGGTAGTAAGTACTTCATTTTTATGCTTAAGTATTTTAATACTTAATTGTGAAAAATACTTAAAACTAACTTTGGTCCTAAAAATTTTCCTGAAAAATACGTCTTTTTTAATTGGGAATAGTTTATAAAAATTCAACATTACATTGTATTAAGTTTTATTTATTTTTTAAAGTTTTTTTTTTCAAATTTAAATTGTTTTAGCTTTTTTGATTTTATCCACTTTAGTAAAAAAGAAAAAAAAAATGATTAAATTAAATCGTTAAAAAACCTACAAGGCTGCATTAAATGCAGTTTTGAAGTTTGGGAACATTAAGGCACGTAAATGAACTTATCTAAATAAGTATTACCCATGTTTAATTTTTACTCATAACCGCATTGCGGACTAATATGAAAACAGTGCTTTGCATCCATCTCTATTTACCTCATGGTTGGTAATTTTTCAACCTTTATGTTGTCTTTTTTCTTTAACATCACCAAAGTGAAAACTTACTTTTGCGTTTTTGAAATAACCTCCGATAGAAACCTGGATCCCATGTTGTTCTTGCCGACCCAGACCCTGATATAATTAAACGCTCTATATCCATGGCCCTTTGGTATGGGGCACTTAAGCATTAAATGAATGTTTTAAGAACTCTTCCACAAAGACTGCCCCACATAGTACAAATTTTGAATGTGCGGCAAATAAGCACTAAGAGGACCCACAAATTAGTGGTCTATGGAGCAAACTGTTTCCCGAAAAAGTGGTCTATGGGGCATTTAAGTACTCAGGTGGCGATTTGTATTGAAAACCCTTTCACCTATGAATGGTGAAATTAAAAATAGGTCTGTTCATCAAGAAAAGCTCACAACGAAACAAGATAATTATTTCGTAGCATTATGCGGTGAAACGTGAAGATTTAGACTGAAATTGCTGAAATCCGATATTTTTCTCCAGTGGGAACATAGTCAGCCTTATTATGAGTTTCGCCCGGAAAATATTTCACCCGAAAAATTTTTGTTCCCCCGGTATTTTATAAGCTATTCACCCCGATTACAGAATCCGACGAATGAGCTGTGGAGGGAATCTGACTCAATTTTGAGGTAGCCGCAATGTATCCGCAAGGTATCCGCGATCCGTTAGGCTTCCGCTAGGTATCCGTGGAGTATCCGTTATTTTTCAGCAAGGTACCCGCGATCCACTAGGCTTCCGCTAGCTATCCGCTAGTTATCCGCGAGATATCCAAGTGGTATCCGTGAGGCATCTGCGACCCGCTAGGCTTCCGCTAAATATCCGCTTATTATCAGTGAGGTATCTTCGTGGTATCCGCAAGTCATCCGCAAGGTATCCGCGATCCCTTAGGCTTCCGCTAGGAATCCGCTTGTTATCCGCGAGGTATTCACGTGGTATCCGCGAGGTATCCGTGATTTATCCGTAAGGTATCCTCGATCCGCTAGGTATTCACTTGGCATGCGCTAGGCTTCCGCTAGGTATCCGCTAGTTATCTGCGAAGTATCTGGGTGGTTCCGCGAGGTATTCGCAAGGTATTTGCAAAAACTTGAGAGAGTTTTTCTCGGGCATTGACTGCTTATTTTATCGCTCTGTTTTCATTATTAATTTATATTAATTTTTCTTAATTTTATAAAATAAAACCAAGTGCTAATTATTTTCAAGTTACATTTAAACTGGTGAAATTCTATTTTGTGCTGTGTACTTGTTGTTTTGCAGTGCAAATAGTGTTTTTAAATTATTTGTTCTTGAACTTTAACATAAATTTGGTTTCCTTGTCTTTTTTTTATTTTTAATGACTGTGAGTGCTTTCTTTTTAAATAATTCTCTCACAAATTGCATACTCTTTTAAATTCTCATTTTCGAAATATTGATTGTTTACTTTTGATTGAGTGAGTAATTTGCTTCTATTTTTTCTTTATTTTTCATTGCATACTTTTTGGATCCCTACATGAGACCAAATTTATTGCGTAGTTTTGTTTGTGTTGTTGCTAAGCGATAAATTCAAATTTGAAAACTAATTTCTGCCTTTGTCAAATTTTTCAAAAGCATACTTTTTGGCCAATTATTTAAACTCAATTTAAACTTAAAAAAAAAAAAAAAATATGAATTGCATCCATTGCACCGAAAAAATTGGCGATGGTGAAAGAATGTGCTGGATATGTGATGGTTTTGCCCACATGAAACATGCGGGACTCACTGTGAAGTTAATTGAAGGGCTTCTTAAAATTGGAAACAGATTGCGCTGGTTTTGTAAGAAATGTAATAATAAGAAAACCACCGAATTATTCCAAATGTTCAAGAAAACAAAAAAAAATATTCAAAGAGATATCAATTGATCTCACAAAAATGCAAGCAAAACTAGCCAATTATGAGACGCTCTTTAATAACCTAGAGTTTAAAGATAAAGAGTTATCACCTTAGCGTAAAAAGAAAGCTGAAAACAATATGATCTGTTTACCATCAGGATCACGTAACTCATATATGTTACCTGCACGTTTTTCGACATCATCTACCATCATCGAAGAAATTCCGAGTTCTCCAATATTTAATGCACTGCCAAAAGACATTTCTTCTGGTGTGCCAGAATCCGAAATGGATGAGGGTGTTCCGGCCGAGTTAGTTGCAGTACCACCAGAGAAATGTGTTTTTATATCGCGTTTGCACCCAGAAACTTCAAGTGATATGGTTATTAGCTAATAAGGAAGAAATCCACCCTTTCAAATTCAAATGTTAAATGTCACAAAATGCATTTTTCATACGAACGACGTATATCTTCTTTTAAAATGTTTGCAACTGACCCTGTGCTCCAAGCATTTTGTTATCTCCTGATTTCTGGCCGAAATGTACAGTGGCTCATGAGCTTAAAAATATCCCAAGGAAGAAAAATATAGCCCACATTTCCGAACCATTTACTGACGAAAAAACTGTATTTCCAAAAAAACTGATTGTATTGTAATATTTTCTCAGGTTCGTTAATAAAACTTATTTACTTTATTCAAAACGTCCACTTATTTATTTCGCAAAATAAAACACTTTACTTTTCTTACTACAAACAAAACGATTTATTATTCACCACTGAATTAGTTCACAAACTTTACTTTTCACTTTTATTACAACCAACTTTATTCATTCACGATTAAAAACAAACTGTGTCGCTGCCGTTCAAACATGTGCCTTTTATACTTGTTTTCCAAACTCTGGAAAGTGGTGGAAGGTTCTCGTCTCTGCTTCCAGAGCTTTCCATAGGGGAAATTTCCCAATAATTTCCCTTCCAAAAGCTTTCATTTGACAGCTGGCAAATCTGCTATAATCCGGCAGATGGCGCTTCCTTCGTTTGAGAGTTGCTATAATTATTGATAATAAGGGTATGTTTGCACTGCGACCGTAAGCTTTATTGTGTCCGTTTGCTTGCATTTCGGAGTCGTTATAGTTCAAATATGGAAAGTTATTACACTGCCCCCCTCTTAGGATTGATCGTCCCGAGCAAATCCATCACTTTCATCACCATTAAAATGATGCAAACGGTCGCTGTGAACTACTTTTAGTTTGCCTCTTAATCCTCTCTGAATGCGGTAGACGACATCGTTTATTCGTGTTACGACAGTATAAGGGCCTTCCCAATTTTGTTGAAGCTTCGGTGAGAGTCCCTTCCGACGGTGGGGATTATAAAACCACACAAGGTCTCCCACTTGGAATCCTGTCGTTGTGGCTTTTGCGTCGTATCTTGTTTTCATCCGATCACTCGACAGCTTTATATTTGCCCTCGTCCTTTCGTGAATGTCAACTAGCTTTTCTTTGAGGTTGTCCACGTAGTCATCTATTCCTTGTGGCTCTCTTGTATAACATCCAAATTTGATTTCGCTTGGTAGTCGTATTGAGCTCCCGAGCAGGATTTCTGATGGTGTATGTCCTGTTGAGCTATGTACCGCACTTCGATAGGCCATCAAGAATAATGGAATATGCCGATCCCAGTCTCGTTGGTTGTCGCTTACAACTTTGGAAAGGTGTTCTTTAAGGGTTCGGTTGAATCGTTCAACCATCCCATCAGATTGTGGGTGAAGCGGTGTTGTCCTCGTCTTCTTAATGCCAAGGAGTGTACAAACCTCCTGAAAGATCTTGGACTCGAAGTTCCTCCCTTGATCTGAATGGAGTTCCATAGGTACACCAAACCTGCTTACCCAGTTGAAAACAATCTGATCCACAACTGTTTTGGTTTCCTGGTTTGGGATGGCAAATGCCTCAGGCCACTTGCTGAAGT
This sequence comes from Dasysyrphus tricinctus, assembly GCA_963921185.1. Classification (NCBI taxonomy): domain Eukaryota; kingdom Metazoa; phylum Arthropoda; class Insecta; order Diptera; family Syrphidae; genus Dasysyrphus; species Dasysyrphus tricinctus. The sequence goes on from OY992530.1 coordinate 248,233,471, forward strand.
AGTCCATTACTACCAGGATGTATCGGTTTCCGTTTTCGGTTTCTGGAAAAGGGCCTGCAACGTCTATTGCAATCCTCTCAAAAGGCGTTCCCACATTATACTGCTGCATTCTACTCTGGACTTTTCTGCCTGGTCCCCTACTTGCAGCACAAGTATCACATTTTCGGCACCATTTTTCGACGTCTTCCCTTGCATGTAGCCAGTAGAATCGCTGCCTTACCTTTTCCAGTGTCTTATTCACCCCCAAATGTCCTCCGGAAGCTCCTTCATGCATCTCTTGAAGAACATCATTAACCTTGGAACGAGGTACGACTAGCTGCATCACATAAGATTTGCCGTCTGTGGATTCCCACTTTCGTCTTAGTACTCCTTCTTGTACATGAAGTGAGTCCCATTGTGCCCAATACGCTTTAAGAGCTGGACTTCTATCGGAGATGTCACCCCATTCTGGTTTCTCTTGGTGTTCCTTCCACGCAAGAATAGGCTCGATATCCGAGTCTTCTTGTTGGGCAGTCCTCAGTTCTTCGTTACTCCAACCGTAAATGGGATCAGCTCTTAATCGCTGGATAGCAGCAGCTTCCTTTTCTTCCTGACGTGTGCAGTGCTTGCAGTCCGGTTTGCATGGTCTCCGAGATAAGGCATCTGCATTTGAGTGCAACCTTCCTCTTCGGTGTTGGATCTGGTAGTCGTATGTCTGCAATCTCTCGATCCACCTCGCTACTTGACCTTCTGGATTTTTGAAGTTCAAAAGCCAATTGAGTGCGCCATGGTCTGTTCGAAGAAGGAACTTCTGTCCATAGATGTACTTATGGAAGTGTTTTGTAGCCGATATTAGAGCTAGAAGTTCTCTTCTGGTCACACAGTAGTTTCTTTCTGGCTTTGAGAGTACCTTGCTGTAGTAGGCGACAACCTTCTCTTCTCCTTCGTGAACTTGTGAGAGTACGGCTCCAATTCCCACGTTACTCGCGTCAGCGTCAATGATGAAAGGTTTCCCTGGTGTCGGATAGGCCAAAACTGGTGTATTGCATAGGCGCTGCTTAAGTTCCCGGAAGCTTTTCTCGCACTCGCTTGACCATTTGAATGGTTTGCCTTTCTCTGTTAGCTGGTGCAAACTTTTCGCGATTCCAGCAAAATCCTTCACAAATCGTCGATAGTACGTGGCTAGACCAAGAAAGCTTCGGAGTTGATGTTTATCCTGTGGTGTTGGCCAATTCTTTACAGTGTCAACTTTTTCAGGATCAGTCTTCACTCCTTGGGAAGAGATGATATGTCCCAAGTATTTTACCTCAGACTTAAAAAATTCGCACTTGTCTGGATTCAATTTCAAGTTTGCTTCTCGAAGCCTCTGGAAGACGGCCTTAAGGTTTCCACAATGCTCATCAAATGTCTTACCATAAACGATGACATCGTCCAAATAGACTAGGCAAGATTTCCAAGTAAGTCCTTGTAAAACGCACTCCATCAAACGCTCAAATGTTGCCGGAGCGTTGCATAGTCCGAAAGGCATCACTTTAAATTGCCACAGACCATTTCCTGTGGAGAAAGCCGTCTTTTCTCGATCTTCTGGATGGATTTCTACCTGCCAGTAGCCACTCTTTAAGTCCAATGTTGAGAACCATTCAGCTCCTTCCATCGCATCCAGAGTATCGCTAATTCTTGGCAGAGGGTAGCTGTCTTTCTTTGTCACATCGTTCAGCCTCCGATAGTCCACACAAAATCGAGTACTTCCGTCCTTCTTTTTGACAAGAACAACTGGGGATGCCCAAGGACTTTTAGAGTTTTCGATTAGCCCATCTCTCTTCATTGTCGATATCATCTCTGCAACTTCGGTTTGTTTGGCTAATGGGAGACGTCTTGCTGGTTGTCGAATAGGTCTCGCGTCTCCTGTGTCGATTCGATGCTGCACCAGTTTTGTTCGACCATACTGCCCACTGGGTGACGATAGTATATCAGCATACTCGTGAAGGAGGCTTCCAGCAACACTTAGCTGACGTTCATTTAATTTGGATGACTTCAGAATTTTTGCCTTCATAGAGTTCACTTTCCCAGGGTCCACAGATTTGTGTGTGTCAGCTTCTATAATTTTAGTTATTGCGGATACGGATTCACACCTTCCAACAACTTCTCCTTTTCTAAGCTTGACTTCGTACGGTTTGATGTTGAGTATGCGTACAGGCACCATGTTGTTCTTTGGTTCCACAAGTGTCTTCCCAAGGGTGATGTTTTGGGAAGACTGCTCAGAGTCTGGTTCCACCATTAGATATCGATGGCTACCCAAATCACCCTTTATTTTCGTCCAAACGAACACTTCTGAAGAAGGTGGCAGGCAAATATCTTCCTTAATGACGGTCCTTAGTGTTGATGAGTTTTCGTTGCCATAAACCATAGGAATTTCCACATTTTGGTACTTAAGAACTTGCTTCCCGATATCAAGAATTACTCCATGCTCTTTCATGAAGTCGATTCCAACGATGCACTCGTCACATATATCTGCTACCAGAAACAGATGCGAAAACTCTAGTTCTGCCAAACGGATCGTTAGACGAACCTCCCCGTACACTCTGGCTGCCTCTCCTGTTGCTGTTTTCAGACGGTAGGCGTTGGTGTTATGCAGCCACGTCATCTTCACCAAGTCCTTTCGAACAATGGAGGCAGTGGCACCGGTGTCGATCGTAGCCACTTGCTTCTTGCCGTTTAGTGTTGCCTCCACAGTCAGACTTTTGTTGTTTCGTTTCGTCTGTGAGACCTGGATGGTGGTTCTGGGGCCATCGATACCAGAAACCAGCTTCTGCCCCTCGAAGTTGGTTCTTACTCGTTTCCCGGTTGAGAAACGGGGCGAGTAGGAGTATTGACATTGTTGTTGTTAAAGTTTCTGCTTCCACAATGTTGACATGTAGGTCTTCTAGGTGGCAATCTGCACTGGCGTTGAAGATGTCCGGTCTTGTTACAATTCCAGCATCGAGCAGGTCCATCTCGCTGGTTCCTTTGGAATGCAGTTCTCTGGCAAGAACACTCCTCAATTTCTAGTTCTCTTACCCGATGAACTCCTTGAGAAGCCTGTTCTGCTGCTTCCATAGTCAGGGCGAACGCCAATGCTTCTGGGAGTGTGCGTTTTCCAGCCGTTCGAATTGCTCGCTGAAGGTTGATGTCAGATACAGCACGGACAAAGGCTTCTGTTGCGAATTGGTTGATGATTTCATCTCCTGCAGCTGGATATGCCAGATGTGCCAATCGTTCGATGTCTGCTTGAAGCTGTTGCAGAGTTTCTCCCCTCTTTTGGATTCTAGTATTGAGTTGAACACGGAAGACTTCTTGCATATGGCCATCTCCAAAGCGTTTGTCAATGGCCTGAACAAGAGCACTGAAGTTGCCACTCTTATCTGCTGGTATGGTTTGCAGCAGTTCAGCAGCAGTTCCTCTGAGGGCAAGCGTCAGAGCTATGTATTTGTCCTCCTCATCCCAGCCATTTGTTGCTGCGGCTGCTTCAAACTGCTTCTTGTAGATTGACCAAGAAGTTTGTCCATCGAAGGTTGGGGGATGCATCTCCTTTCTCCTAGGACAGTCACCAGAACTTTCTCGAACCTTCATTTTTCTTACTTTGTCCAATTCCTTAGTAATGGATTCGATTTTATCTTCCACTTTTTCGAACTTTGATTCTACTGTCGACAATTGCTTATCGACATTAGACAATTGTTGATCGACAGTTAACAATTGTTTATCGATAGAAGAAAATTGTTTATCGACACGCTCGTCAAGGGCAATAATTCTATTGTCAAAGGCATCTAACTTACATTCTAGCATATTTGTCTGTTTTTCTAGTAGACACTTTTGTTCTTGGCTTTGTTGTTCTAGAAGATTCTTCTGCTCTTGACTTTGTTGTTCGAAACGTTCGAGAAGATTCTTTTGTTCATTACGTTGTTCTTGGCTTTGCTGTTCTAGAAGATTCTTCTGCTCTTGACTTTGTTGTTCGAAACGTTCGAGAAGATTCTTTTGTTCATTACGTTGTTCTTGGCTTTGCTGTTCTAGAAGATTCTTTTGTTCTTCAAATTTTGCGAGCAGCTGAGAAAGCATATTGGTCATGCCCGATGTACTTACTTGTTCTTGCTGTTCTTCCATTTCAATATCGAATATAAACGTGTCCGGGTTTTTTCCACATCTTCTTAAATCTTCTTGCAGACGAATTATAAGATCATTCTTTGTTCCAGCAGTAGGAAGATCTCGCTTATTCAGTTCTGCCTTGAGTTCCACTACATTTAAATCATTCAAAGATTTACCCATTGTCTTTTTTTTTTGTTTTTTTTTTACTTTTCACACAATAAATTTACTGAGTGCACAGATAAATTAAGTTTTATTCCACTTCTAACACCAATGTAATATTTTCTCAGGTTCGTTAATAAAACTTATTTACTTTATTCAAAACGTCCACTTATTTATTTCGCAAAATAAAACACTTTACTTTTCTTACTACAAACAAAACGATTTATTATTCACCACTGAATTAGTTCACAAACTTTACTTTTCACTTTTATTACAACCAACTTTATTCATTCACGATTAAAAACAAACTGTGTCGCTGCCGTTCAAACATGTGCCTTTTATACTTGTTTTCCAAACTCTGGAAAGTGGTGGAAGGTTCTCGTCTCTGCTTCCAGAGCTTTCCATAGGGGAAATTTCCCAATAATTTCCCTTCCAAAAGCTTTCATTTGACAGCTGGCAAATCTGCTATAATCCGGCAGATGGCGCTTCCTTCGTTTGAGAGTTGCTATAATTATTGATAATAAGGGTATGTTTGCACTGCGACCGTAAGCTTTATTGTGTCCGTTTGCTTGCATTTCGGAGTCGTTATAGTTCAAATATGGAAAGTTATTACAGTATATTATCAGAATGTAGGAGGAATGAACACGAAGCTTAATAATTTTTACCTGAACTGTTTCAGTGGATCTTTCGATGTTATTATTCTTACTGAAACATGGCTTAATTCGACTGTTCTTGATTCTGAAATCTGTCCTCCAGAATATAACGTTTACCGAATGGATAGAAATCCATCTAATATTATTCATAAGCAAGGAGGAGGTATTTTGATTGCTGTTAAGTGTTGTCTAAATTCGGAACTTATATTATCTAATAAATTCATAAATTTAGAACTACTTTCAATAAAGTTAACTGTTCCGCATTCTTGGTACATAATTTCTGGTTTATATATTCCGTCTGGTTCATCGTCTTCTGTGTATGAAATGTATTCCTCAGCCTTAACTGATATCGTGGACAATTCCGGAGATTCATTTTTATTTCTTTTTGGAGATGACAAATACAAGCTGGAAATTTGATGAGGATACGAAAAGATCCTACAATCCTATCCATGGTCCTGAATTTGAACGGAATTTCGTTGACACTGTGATGTTAGCTGGACTTAGCCAAGTCAATAGACTGGCGAATGAAATTACACGTTACTTGGATCTTGTTTTTACCGATTGTCCTGTTTTCTGTGAACTCTTAGATGTTAATGACTGACTTTTGCCAAAATTTCCACACCATATAGCTGTTCAATGTTGCATCCCAATAAGTGTTGATGAAAAACAAAATATGGCTATCCCTTCATCGTCATCGGATTTTAATTTTAACAAAATCAACTTAGCTAAACTTGAACTATTTTTTAACAACGTGAATTTGACAAATATTTTAAATTCCAATGATGTAAATAAATGTGTTGAGAACTACTTTTATGCTGTTTTAAGAAACTGTGCTAATTATTGTGTTCCTATCAAAAATAAATTGCATGTTTCGTTGTCAGTTTGTTGGATGAATAAAAATCTAAGGCGTATTCGAAACCTAAAATATGTATTTTTAAAAAGTGGAAAAAAACTCATAAATTAGTTTTCTATAATTCGATCGAGTGAGCCACTTCGCTATTTGCTATTCGTCCTCGGTCATCTTCCTTGGGATCCTAATCAACATCTTCCACCATATGAAAATCGCTTGAAACTGCTCAGCCTTTCTACGCCAAAGAAGAGGAGGGAAGTGAATAATGTTCTTTTCCTTTTTCAACTTTTATCGGGATCAATCTATTCTCCAAAAATTCTGTGTATGCTGAACATAAATTCCCGTCCGAGGTTAACCCGTAATCCTGCATTTTTGTATACGCCTTCTGCCAGAGTAAATTATGGATTAAACACAGCTTTAAACATTATGTGCAATGATTTTAATCGTTTATATAACTTAATTGATTTTAACATGTCGAAAAATAGTCTAAAAAAAATATTATTATCCTGTTAAGTGTTTCATGATATGTGTTAGTAGACTTAAATTTACTATTATATTGTACAAGTAATATTTAACAACTTAGACATCAGTCTGCAGTTGAATTAACAAATAAACGGTCTCAAATAAACGATCCGCTAGGCTAGCGCTAGGTATCCGCTGTTATTCACAAGGTATCCGCGAATTATCCGCAAGGTATCTGCGATCCGCTAGGTCTCTGCTTGGGATCCACGTGGTATCCGCGAGGTGTCCGTGTGTTATCCGCAAAGTATCCGCGTGGTATCCGTGGGGTATCCGCGATCCGTTAGGCTTCCGTTAGGAAGATTTCCGCGATCGGCAGAGTATCCACTTGGCATCCGCTTGGTATTCGCTAGTTATCCTCGAGTTATCCGCGTGGTATCCGCGAGGAATCCGTGAGATATCCGCAAGGTATCCATGATCCGCTAGGTATCCGCAAGCTATCCGCAAGGTATCCTCGAAGTATCCGCAAGGTATCCCTGAGATATCCGCAAGGTATCCGTGATCCACTAGGTATGCACTCGGCATCCGCAAGGCTTACGAGGTATCCGCTAGTAATCCGCAAGGTAACTTCCAGGTATCCGCGATCCGCAAGGATTCCACTAGGTATCTGCTAATTATCCACGAGGTATCCACATTGTATCCGCGAGGTTTCTGCAAGGTATCCGCGATCCGCTAGGCTTCCGCTTGGTATTCGCTAATTATCCTCGAGTTATCCGTATGGAAACCGCGAGGTATCCATGAGATATCCGTAAGGTATCCGTGATCCACTAGGTATCCGTTTGGCATCCGCAAGGCTTCCGCTAGGTATCCACTAGTTATCCGCAAGGTATCCGTGATCCGCTAGGTGTCTGCTAGTTATCCGCAAGGTATCCGCGAGGTATATGCGTGGTATTCATGGGGTATCCGCGAGGTATACGCGTGATATCTGTGAGGTATCCGCAAGGTATCCGCGATCCACTAGGTATCCGCTAGTTATCCGCGTGGTATCCGCGAGGTAACCGCGAGCTATCCGCAAGGTATCCGCTATCCACTAGGTATTCACTTGGCATCCGCTAGGCTTCTGTTAGGTATCCGCTTGTTATCCGCTATGTATCCGCTTGGCATCCGCTAGTTATCCGCAAGGTATCCACGACGTATACGCTTGGTATCTGCAAGGTATCCGCGAGGTATACGCGTGGTATCCGCGAGCTATCCGTGAGGTATCCGCAAGGTATCCACGATCCGCTAGGCTTCCGCAAGGTATCCGCTAGTTATTTTCGAGGTATTCACGTTGGTGATATCCGCAAGGTATCCGTGATCCGCTAGGTATCCACTTGGCATCCGCAAGGCTTCTACTAGTTATTCGCTGGTAATCCGCAAGGTATCCGCGAGGTAACCGCCAGGTATCCGCGATCCGTTAGGATTCCACTAGGTATCCGCTAATTATCCGCTTTGTATCCGCGAGGTTTTTGCAAGGTATCCGCGATCCACCTGGCTTCCACTTGGTATTCACTAATTATCCTCGAGTTATCCGTGTGGAAACCACGAGGTACCTGCGAGATATCCGTGAGATATCCGCAAGGTATCCGTGATCCACTAGGTGTCCGTTTGGCATCCGTAAGGCTTCCACTAGGTGTCCGCTAGTCATCCACAAGGTATCCGCGAGGTATCCGCAAGGTGTGTGTGAAATATCCGCAAGGTATCCGTGATCCATTAGCTATCCGCTTGGCATCCGAAAGGCTCCCGCCAGGTATCCGATAGTTATCCACTAGTTATCCGCGAGGTATCTGTGAGATATCCGCAAGGTATCCGTGATCCATTAGGTATCCGCTTGGCATCCGCTAGGCTTCCGCTAGTTATCCGCAAGGTATCCGCGAGGTATACGCGTGGTATCCAAGGGGGATTCGCGAGTTATTTGCAAGGTATCTGGGATCTGCTAATTATTCACTTGGCATCCGCTAGGCTTCCACTAGGTATCCGCTAGTTATCCACTTGGTATCTGCGAATTATTTGCAAGGTATCCGCGATCCGCTAGGTATTCACTTGGCATCCGCTAGGCTTCCGCTAGGTATCCGGTAGTTATCCGCTAGGTATCCACTTGGCTTCTGCAAGGCTTCCACTAGGTATCCACGAGGTATCCGCGAGTTATCCGGAAGGTATCCCCAATCCGCTAGATATCTACTTTACATCTGCTAGGTACCCACTAGTTATCCTCGAGTTATCCGCGTAGTATCTGCAAAGTATCCACGAGTTATCTGAAAGTTATCCGCGATCCGCTAGGTATCCACTTGGCATCCGCTAGGCTTCTTCTAGGTATCCGTTAGTTATCCACTAGTTATCTGCAAGGTATCCGTGTGGTATCTGCGAGGTATCTGCAAGGTATCTGCGATCCACTAGGCTTCTACTAGGTATCCCCTAGTTATCCCAAAGGTATCCGCGTGGTATCCGCAAAGAATCCACGAGTTATCTGCAAAGTATCCGCGTGTCATCCACAAGGTATCCGCGATCCACTAGGTATCCACTTGGCATCCGCTTGGCTTCCGCCAGATATCCGCTAGTTATCCGTAAGGAATCTAATAGTTATCCTTGGGGTACCCTTGTGGTATCCGCGAGGTATCCACACTCCGCTAGGTATCCACTTGGTATCCACTAGGTATCTGCTAGTTATCCGTGAGGTATCTGCGAGTTATCCGCTAGGTATCCGCGATCCGCTTGCTATCCACTTTGTATCCGCTAGGCTTCCGCTAGGCTTCCGCTAGGTATCCGCTAGTTATTCGTAAGGTAGCCGCGTTGTTTTGCTTTTAGTTATTTACTAGGCTTGCGCTTGGTATCCTCCCTTGGCAAACAACAACAAAGAGAAATTTTTACTGACTTATTTATCGACACTTTCCAGGATTTGTTTTGTTTGCTGCGGGAAATTTTACTGTGCTAGCTATAATATTTTTCAATAAAACACGTTATGTGTAATTTCTTTTCATTTAGAGCAAAATCTAATCGAATTTAAAACAAAAAGTTCCTATTTATTTTTTTATAACATAAAATATAACAAATAACAAATAAACTTATATAAGAAATTTGTGAAACTTATCCTTTAATCAAAAAGTTGTTATTCTTAAACGAATGCCTAGTCAATGGTAGAACGATCTGAATATTAAATAAAATTAAAATAAATTAACTTTTTTCATACATATATATCTGCTATACATTATACAAATACTGCACATTATACAAATCTACTTCGTTTTTCGAGGAAATTTGTTTCACTTTCTGGGCTCTGTATTCTCATCCCTGGTGTTGTCTTGTCTCCAATTTCTTCTTTATCTTTCTCTAGGTGTGTTTTTTTTGCAAGCCCTGGGGAATCGGATGAAAAAAACGACATCGGGGCTAAGCGACGCCATTACAGAAAAAAAATGGAATTTCCATACAAACTATCGATAACATGTATGAATTTCATGCCGGTAACACAGTTTTTATCTGGGCTTATGTTAAGCCCCGAAAATTCTCTGGGCTTAGCTAAGCCCGAAGGGGCTTAGTTGTTGTTGCTTTTAAAATGTAAATTGCTTAGCCCCGACGTTTTTTTCGTCCAAGCCCATTCGGACAAGGAAAAAAACAGCTTCTGTTACCTCGTTTACATGGATAATTGAATCAGGATTTAGGTCCATATAAGCCTGGATCGGGTTGAATACGGATTACTCGATCCAATGTCCCTGATCATACGTGAAGAAATTGAAGCATTTTCTGCGATTTGTGATGGAGAGCGGGGGAACTTGCAGAAGAGGGAGGGGTATGAAATATTTTAAAATATTTGAAAATATCCGGTGTAGGAAATTGACGTTCTCTTTTGGGTAGCTTTTCCTATCCAATCCAACCAATCAAATTGTGTCTTTCATTATGAAAATACGAAAAACACAAAGAGGAGAACAAAATCTGCAGAATGATTTTCTTCACATCTGAACCCTTTCGTTCTTCACGTGTAAGCAGGCACAATCGAATTAAAAAAAAGCATAAGCCCCCTTTCACACGAGGAAACTGAGTTGCCAGCAACTTTTATTTCCATGAGGTGAAGGGCAGGAGGAAAGAGTGGTGAACAAAATCTCTCCGATCGAAGATTTTAGGTTTGTTCGCGTACTACCCAAAACTGCCAATTTCTACCCATTTTAGTCCAAAGTTCTGTCAAAGTTCATATAAAAAAAATGATACTGACAGAACTTTGGACTAAAATGGGCTGTTTTGGGTAGTACACGAGCAGAGGTTTTAAGAGATTTTTTAACATTTCCTTTCACATCTAGATTTAGGTGTGTTCAACCAATAGACTTTCAAAGTCCCCTTTCACACAAAGAAACAAGTTGCTGGAGATTTTTTTGACGTTTTCTTTTATGTCGAATTCCTTACAACCATTTCAAATCGATTTTTTTTGTTGGTTGTAAGGAACACACAAATAATTAAAATTTTTCGTCTGGGATTGTGTGTGTGTCATTTGACAGTAGCTTTGAGGCAAAAAGTAAACAAACTATGCGCATACAAATTTGTAACAAATATTCCAAAGTGCATTCAGTTTTTCGCGTCATTTTGTTAGATTAAAAACATTTCCAAGAAAAGTAGCAAAAATAAACAAAAAATAGTTATGTGGACATTAAAGTAAAAAAAAACAACCGAAATTCATCCAAGAAACACATCATTTGAGAAACACATCGGCGAGCGCGCGATTTATATCATTAATCGACTTTGGGCGCTTTGAATCGAAGTTAGTTGATACTTTTATAACTTCTTACTGACTATTCACTATTTTTTGATGAATTAAAATTAGTTTTGATGATTTATGTGCTTTTAATTTATTAAAATGACCGACGAATACTTTAGAACATTTGTTCAACCCACCGCAAAATACTTTCAACTCCAGAGAAATGTAAAATCTTGTTAGTGTGTGTGAAATCGATTTGAAATCTTGCTGAAAATGCAAGATTTGTTTTGACAGAATAAAATCGATTTTGTTTAGAAGAAAATCGATTCTGTTTAGAAAAAAATCGATTATTTGGTTGTGCCCTTCTCACCCAGGAATTAAAAGTTGCTGGCAACTCAGTTTCCTCGTGTGAAAGGGCACAAAGGAAATTTCGAAAATTGCCTGGAGATTTGTTTCCTCGTGTGAAAGGCACAAGAGATTTTTAAAGGCCTGGTCAAACAGAGCGCGGTCCGACGATCTTTGTAAAAATTTACAAAGAAAATTTTCCCGTCGCGTTCTTACTTTCCCAGTAAAGTATTGACCGTCCCGTCGGACCGCGTTCTGTTTGACCAAGCCTTAAGGAGATTAGAAAACGTCAAAAAAATTTCCAGCAACTTGGTCCTCTTTCACACGAAGAAACAAGTTGCTGGAGATTTTTTTGACGTTTTCTTTTAATCTCCTTAAAAATCTCTTGTACCTTTCATACGAGGAAACAAATCTCCAAGCAATTTTTGAAATTTCCTTTGAAAGTCTATTGGTTGAACACACCTAAACCTAGATGTGAAATGAAATGTCAAAAAATCTCCTCAAATCCTCGACCGGGGAGATTCTGTTCGCCCCTCTTTCCTCCTGCCCTTCTCACCAAGGAACTAAAAGTTGCTGGCAACTCAGTTTCCTCGTGTGTAAGGGCACTTGTTTCTTCGTCTGAAAGGGGATGTGCGTTTTATGTATTCCGATTCAGACTATTCGATTATTTTTTTCTTCTATGGCGTATTGTATGATATTTATGGTTGAAATATGTTGTTTATTTAGCGAAATTATTTATGCAGATATAAAAGAAAAACTGTTTTTCGACCTGGCATCGTCATTATGCCTGGATCGAAATTTCGATGCAGATTGAATCCGAGCCTTCGATCTGCTCATGTAAATGTGGTATGTATTCAAGTTTCGAAACGTAGTTCAATCTTGTTTGAACTAGACCGGTTAATTTTATGCACTGTGCGTTTGCATCAGGGCTGTCAAAGTACTGCAATTGAAGTATTTGTAGTACTTTTTGAAACTCCGTACTGCCGTACTGATAATACAAGCAAAGTACTGCTTTTTTGAAAATTTGTTCACACAAAATTTTCAAATCATAATCCTATCCAAACAGTTTTATTTTAGTCCTTTGTATCTAATGTTGACTTTCATAAAGAAAACAGATAAAATTGTAAAGAATACGGTCACGATGTATTTATTGAAAAAATCTCGAGTTCCATTTTTTACGAGTGCATAGTTTGCCGTATAGGCAAAACCTGTATATCGCAAGTAAAAAAATCGTTATTCTGAAAATTTCAAATTTTCTTTTCTGATCTGAAAAAAGGAATTTTAAGGACATTTTGATGCAATTTGGAACGAAATATTCCACAACCGTAAAAATGTAGCTTTTCACCCATCTGACAAGCAAATTAAATTATATCAATGGTTCTGTAACCCATGAAATTTAGACTTTTACGTACATTGACAAAACTCCTACAAAGCTGAATTTTGGTGGGGCTTTGTTTTGACGTCTTGAGCAACTTCCACCATCACCCTAAATTTTGGCTGAAGAAAGAATTTTTGGAGGTGTAAAAGGGTGTAAAGTTCAGTGTTTGCTAATTTCTCGAAAACTATCAACGTTTTGGAACGAAATGAAAAGGTAAACATTTTAGCTTATTCAGTTTCATAAAAAACAAATTACCATGCTTTTTTTCATACAACCAATAGATTTAGAGTAAATCATGCAGGAACTTTATGGAGTAAATAATTTAGTCAAAAAATTTATTAAAATTGCATTAATCGATGAGCAATATTTTGTATACTATATGCGTTAGCCTACAATTTCTCATAATAAACCAAGTTATTGTCGTGCCCAGCAAGGCCATCAACTGGAAAATGACGTTGTTTTAATTTATTCTACAACTTTATGGAATTTCATTTTACAACAAAATGACGAAAAGCAACTTTTATAGACAGTAAAATTATCTAAATATTATAATATCTAAATGCACTAATGAAGTTATAACGGTTTAAAGTTGGTCTTTTAATTTTGAAATATAAAAGGAAGGAAAAGAAAAAATAATTATAATTAATATTGTATGAAGCTCATAAGATTCAACCCAAAAAATATTTACTTTGTTCGTAAAACCAACCGATTTTGAGAAAAAGTGCAAAAACACAATAAGAGTTTCTTATGTAATGAAATCTTTTCAGTACCACCATTGCAGTGTTCTAGAGTTAAATAGGTAATGAGCGGGTATTTGATAATATAAAATGAACAATATTTGCATTTAAAGAAAATTAAATGCAATCAGAATTATGTTTGAATATAATGTATTTTACTACCGTACTGCTGTGTACTGCTATTTTTTCCATCGAAGTACTGCTTTCTGAAAAAGTGAAACGACAGCTCTGGTATGCATTCGGTTCTTGTACTTGTACTCCTACTCGTTCACTTGTTGTTTTGTTTATTCTTTTTAGTTAACTGCAGTGATTTTAAAAATTACCTATCTGAAAATTTAATTTACTCTAATGTCTGTCATCAATGCAAAAGTAGTAATTTGTGATATTGAAGGAACAACAACTTCAATTAGTTTTGTTAAAGTAAGAAATATTAATATTTGATTAACTGATTAAACAAACAATCTTTGAATAAAGAAAAATCATAAATAAGGTACCTACCTACCTGCTCCAAAAGTAAATAAACCCATGATGGCCTCAAATTTAAAATTGCAAATTATTGTACAATGTACATTTATGTAGCTTGAAAAAAATCATAATAAGTAGATAAGATGCACGATGGATGATAATTTATAATTAAAATCTTACAATAATTTTCCACTATTGAATGGTTTGCCGATTTGCTTCCGACCGGTCCAGAAAACCAATCTCCAAAATTATATCTGAGGAAGCCTACCTAAGGTTGATATAAGTGTCATTTGAGTTTGTACCAGGAAATCAGAAAGTCAATCCGAGCCTTCATGCAATCCCTTAGTTCTAGACCTACAGAATTCTATTATGTTTCCCTTCCATTCAAAGATACGAAATGCTTAAAATACATCAAAATTATTTAATGTCGAATTCCTTTCAACAATTGGAGATCGATTTCTTTATTGTGTTGAAAAGAATTTGTAAAAAAAATCAATTTTTTTATGTGATTGTGTGTGTTGGCCATTGACATAAATTTTCAGGCAAAAAGTAAACAAATTAATGGGCATACAAATACTCAAAAGTGCATTCCGACTTACGCGTCATTTAATACGATTAAAAACAAATATATTTCCGGGAATTGTAGCAGAAATAGACAAAAATTATTGTGCGTCCGTTTAAGTAAAAAAAAAAAAATCCAAAATCCATCAAAAAACACATCAAATGAGGAACACGTCGGCGAGCGCGCGCTTCATAACATCAATCGACTTTGGACACTTGAAATCGAAGTTCATTGATATTTTTATCACTTCTTATTAATTATGCACTGCCATTTGATGAATTAAAAACTTTTAAGAGATATATTTGTTTTTAATTTATTTAAACGAACGAGAAACACTTTTGAGTATTTGTAAAACACCGCAGAACAAAACTTTTAACTCCAGAGATATGACAAATCTTACTAGTGTGTGTGAAAGTCTGTGTAAATCTTGCTAAAAACGAAAGATTTGATTTGTTTAGAAAAATTGATCTTTTCTTCTAAACAAATCGATTTTTTTCTAAACAGATTCGATTTTTTTGTTGTAAGGAATTTAATGTCGAATTCCTTTCAACAATTGGAGATCGATTTCTTTTTTGGGTTGAAAAGAATTTGTAAAAAAAATCAATTTTTTTATGTGATTGTGTGTGTTGGCCATTGACATAAATTTTGAGGCAAAAAGTAAACAAATTAATGGGCATACAACTACTCAAAAGTGCATTCAGATTTACGCGTCATTTAATACGATTAAAAACAAATATTTTTCCGGGAATAGTAGCAGAAATAGACAAAAATTGTTGTGCGTCCATTAAAGTTAAAAAAAGAAATCCAAAATCCAGCAAAAAACACATCAAATGAGGAACATGTCGGCGAGCGCGCGCTTCATAACATCAATCGACTTTGGACACTTGAAACCGAAGTTCATTGATATTTTTATCACTTCTTATTAATTATGCACTGCCATTTGAAGAATTAAAAACTTTGAAGAGATATATTTGTTTTTAATTTATTTAAACGAACGAGAAACACTTTTGAGTATTTGTAAAACACCGCAGAACAAAATTTTCAACTCCAGAGAAATGTCAAATCTTAACTAGTGTGTGTGAAAGTCTGTGTAAATCTTGCTAAAAACGAAAGATTTGATTTGTTTAGAAAAATTGATCTTTTCTTCTAAACAAATCGATTTTTTTCTAAACAGATTTGATTTTTTTGTTGTAAGGAATTTAACATAACATAAATGTCCTCCTCAGGGGGGACACCTTGTACCACTGCTAGTTATTATATTTATCAATATTATAAATGTGAAAGAAGGTTTGGATATGTTTTCCTCAATCAAATTCAAACACTTAACAGATTTGAATGAAATTATCAGAAAAACTTAAGTACATATTTCTCTTCTACCACCAGGATGTTCTCTTTCCTTACGCAAAACTTCACTCAAAAGACTACCTTAAATCACATTGGGATGAAAATGTTACGAAGAAGATAGTTGCTGACCTAATTAGCTTACCAGAATTCAAAGATTACCAACCAAAATCAACAAATAAAGATGATTGTACGGCTGATACAATTGCAGAATTCTCCACATACCTTATGGAAAAAGACTTAAAGCTAGGTCCATTAAAAACTCTTCAAGGTCTCATCTGGAATCGTGCGTACATTGATAAAACAATCAAAGGACAGTAAGTTAAATTTCCATGTTAAACAAAAAAATAATGTATTCGATATGAATTTTTATATTTGTATTTAACATATCATCAATTAGCATTTACGAAGATGTCCCTCTAGCTTTTGAAAAATGGACTAAAGATGAAATTAAAATTTGCATTTATTCAAGTGGCAGTGTTATGGCACAAAAAATGCTTTTTGGCAATTCAGATTTTGGTAATTTGATGCCATTTTTAACAGATTATTTTGACACTGCAATTGGCAATAAGAGGGAATCTAAATCTTACACAAATATTGTGCAACAGTTGGAAGTGCAAAGTAAAGACGTATTATTTTTAACCGATATTCCTGCAGGTAAATATTTTTATGAAACAACTTTTTATTTTCAATTGTTAAAGCATTTTTTTTTTTGCAGAGGGAAAAGCTGCCAAAGAGGCTGGAATGCAAGTTATAATTCTGAAAAGGCCAGGAAATGCACCACTTACTGATGAAGAACTGATAGAATATGTTGTTGTTGAGAATTTCTTAGAAATTAAAATAAACAACATTTCTAACACCTAAAGTAATCATATATATTATTTCTGTAGTATGTCTCCCTTTTTAAGCTCACACACTGAACCGATTTTAATGAATGAGGTATCAAAAGATTCGAAATTTCCCGAGGATTAAGCGAATTATATTTTTATTTTATAAATATTTATAATTTTAACAAAAACTCGAATCAAAAATTTAATATTATTCCAATAAAAATGAACACTTCGAATTCCAATGAAAATAAATTTTTAAAACAAACAATTCCACTTTCCAATAGTAGAGTAAGTTGGGGTAATGTGGTATATGCGGGTAATGTGGTATAGGCAGTTATTTCAAAAACCAAGCATGCTTCTACAATGGTTCTTGATTCAGTGGACGGTGATTTAAATAAAAGTAGTAATGCGTATTTAAACAACCCAAGAATCGTTTGTTAATTCGACCGAATTGTTAAAAACTGTAATTGTGTAGAGCTGAGTTTTTTTTTAGGTGGAACAAAAAGTGTTTGTACGCTTTGAAAAATTGTGTTCCAAAGCAATTTGTCAATGCAACGGAAGAATATATTAATCATTAACGTTACTTAATTCTTAGTTTTGTTTAAAAGTATTCATTTTAAATTGTATTGTATTTTTTGTAAAAATATAAGGTTTCGGCTAATGTGGTATACTAGCAGTGGGCTAATGTGGTATAGTATTTATTCCTAATGGAATATGGTATACCACATTACCCATCCATAAAGTTTATACCTGCGTCAACTGAAATTTGTGCTTTTGCAATAATCTTTTGTTAAAATGTCTAAAAAAGGTGAAACTAGAAAATGGGACCCGAAAGATATGCAGAGACACACTTGTACTATGAGGAATTATGAAATTTGTTTTCAAGACATTCGGAGGACCACTTGGTATCAAAGGGCACGGTCGGTAGTGCCCAGCCAAGTTCGCGGCACTACACCCTTTTTACAGGAACAAACTCAGGCGATTTTCTACCCCCCTCTAACTTCAGTACCAATAAAGTACCAATAAACTTAAAATTCGGAGTTTTTGCTGAACTGATCAAACACAAGTGGCTCACCAAATTTCAACTCTTTAGCATTAGTAGTTCCCAAGATATAGGACTTCAAAAATCGCAAAAACCGTAACTGACTGACTCACTGACTCACTGACTCACTGATTCACTGACTCACTGACTCACTGACTGACTGACTTGTGGTACATACAAAGGAAAAAATCGAAAATCTGCAATTTTCTATTCAGGGGGCGTGGCATCCACCCACTTTCTTAAATAATATTTAAATTATATGGAGCCTTTCCGATTGTTGTAGAACAATGAAAATTGGTAGGTCGGTAGGGCTTTAGGTACTTAGAAAGAAAAAAATCGAAAAATTGTAATTTTGCATTCAGGGGGCGTGGTATCCACCCACATTCTTAAAAATTCTTATAAATTATATGGAGCACTTCCGATTGTTGTAGAACGATGAAAATTGGAAGGTCGGTAGGCCTTGATGTACTTAGAAGAAAAAAAAATCGAAAAATTTTAAGTTTCAGTTCAGGGGGCGTGGCATCCACCCACATTCTCAAAAATTCTTATAAATTATATGAAGCACTTCCGATTGTTGTAGAACGATGAAAATTGGTAGGTCGGTAGGACTTAAAGTACTTAGAAAGAAATAATTGAAAAATTGAAATTTTGCATTTAGGGGGCGTGGCATCCACCCACATTCTTAAAAATTGTTATAATTATATGGAGCCTTTTCGATTGTTGTAGAACAATGAAAATTGGTAAGTTGGTAGGGTTTGAGGTACTTAGAATGAAAAAAATTGAAAAATTGGAATTTTCCATACAGGGGGCGTGGCATCGACCCACATTCTTAAAAATTCTTATAAATTATATGGAGCACTTCCGATTGTTGTAGAACGATGAAAATTGGTAGGTCGGTAGGACTTGAAGTACTTAGGGGGGGGGGGGGTGCCATCCACCCACTTTATCAGAATTGCTATTATTTGTATGGAGCACTTTCGGCTGTCGTAGAATTATGAAACTTTGTAGGCTTGACTTTCACCTGGCAAAATAAATCTTTGCAAAAAGGAGTGAAATCACAACAAAAACATAAATGTTAAAAAAGGAGCCAAGTTCTTATGTGTACAAGAAACCTGTGCGCGAAAAGTCAGCCAAAAAAAGTTATGAGATCTAAAATATATGCCAAGTTTTAAGTTCATGAAGTTTAATATCAAGTATCTTAAGTAGAGTAATATCGAAACAATTCCAAATCATGACAGAAATTTGGTAATTAATGATTACTGATTAAAATTTGGTGGATTTACTTGGCAAGTGAGAAACATAGATGCTATGTGTGAAAGAAAGAGAACGAAGATTTCACCCAAAATCCACAGATGCACCACTTTCAACAAAAATCTTTGGCATGAGCGCCGGGCATGATGAATTTTTTATTGTGCAAGTGACAGGTATATGTATTGCGTGAGATAGGAAAGGATATTCTGGAGCTGAAAGCATTTTTTCAGCATAGTGTAGATACGAGAGTTTCAGTAAAATGAAAGCGTAGACACGTTCTAATATACTTTTGATGGATTAATTTTTGGCATTGTGGTTTGTCCAACTCCACTTTTCTTCAAGTCTGCAGATGCATAAGCATGCAAATTCACCACACATCTATGGAAATCAACCATCATCCTCATGAAAATAAAACGATGTGGGTTAGTGCGAAAACAGTGCTATATATCCATCTCTTTTTTCTTTTGTTTACTTATTTTTCATGTCTCTTTTCCTTACAGGGCTGACAAATCGGTGACATGATTAACAATGGTAAATAGCCACCTGCTGTTCAGAGTGAAAACTGATATCTATATTATTGAAATAAACTTCGATAGAAGCCTAGATATCATGTTACTTTTGCAATAAGTATTATAGCTGCGTTTTATTATCTCTGGGTCTGGGTCGAGGTTATCTTTAAACATGCTTTACAAAAACAATATGAGATCTAGGTTTCTATCGAGGTTAATTTCAATAACCCAGATAGAAGTTTTCACTCTGACCGGCAGAGGGCTATTAACCATTGTGAATGGATTTCAGCGATTTGTCAGCAATATTAAGGCCTGGTCAAACAGAACGCGATACAGCGATCTTTGTGAGAAATTACAAACAAAATTTGATCGCCGCGATCTTTTTTACACAGGGAAGTATTGATCGTATCGCCGGATCGCGTTCTGTTTGACCAAGCCTTTAGGAATAGAGAGGAAAAGAGACAAGTGCTTACATGAAAAACAAATAAACATAAGAAAAAAAGAGACTGATATACAGCACTGCTTTTGCACTAACCCACATCGTTTTAATTTCAAGAGGTGAACCATATGGGTTATGAGCAGTGTTGTCACTTTACCACAATTGTGGTAGATCTACCACTTTTTTCCAAGATTTTGATAATCTACCACTTCTACCACTGAAGTCAAAAATTCTACCACTTTTTGCTCATCCAGAACTAACAAAATTTGAAATTCAAAGATAATCCGATCATTCATGACAAAAAATCCCAAAATTTTTCTGTAGAAAAAAAAATTCCTGTGAGTTTTTGTCTCTATGTACTTACCTGAATGCACCATTAGAATTATTTAGAACTGATTTCTTTTCGAAATAGAAATCTAGTAGATTTTTTCAAAGCTTGTGTCATACAACTTTGTTTATAAAATTTGGGAAAAAGGGGAAACTGTGCGCTGTGCCCTAGGAGCATTTCATGATACGCTTTCCCGACATGTTTTTTGGTTTGAGTTTTGATCACCACATTCAAAGCTTCAGTAAAGAAATAGATTCAGAAATAATAGAACAAAAGCTACTAAAAATTGTTTTTCTTTGATCTTATCAAATAGGTACATATATTAAACTAATGAATTAAATATTCTCTGTCAACTTGCTTAAAAATTGTGATACACAAAACATAATTTTAATTTTAATAATAAAAGAAAACCTGCCTTTTTAATATTTTTAAAAGTTATTTTAAAAAAGATTTTAACAAACAATTGTTTTTTGTCCACAAATGTAATAATGTATTAAGTTTTGCCATCGCGATTCGTCTTAGTTAGGATTTCATCAGGGCACTCCTGTCCTAACTAAGACGAAACGCGTTGGCAAAACTAATAAATCAAATTATTAAATTTGTGGAAAAAACAAGTGTTTCTTTAAATCTTTTTAAAATGTCTAAGATTAATTTCCACCAAGTGATTAACGATTAACCCTTAATCGATTGATTATATTCAAAATTTTAAAAGGTATATATTTTTATAATTATAATTCTTATTGATATCCCAGACAAAATTATTAAGATCTGATATATTTTCATTGCTCAAAAAATTCTTCAAAGTATCTGATTCTCTGTCCCCTGCCCGTTTTCGAAAGGAAAAATTATTGCAGTTTTCTTATTTTAGTTCCAAAACCAAAATTAACCCTCAATTATGACGTTAAATAAGAAATCTTTTTATTATACAAAAACATTTATTTAGTAGGTAACATACATACCACTTCATTTTATTTAAAAAAAAATTTAATTGAACTTTGTACAGGCAAAACTATCGTTAACTTTGAAAACTATCGAAGTTTCAGATTTGGTAGCGTGAAGCATTAAGTCTGCAGAAAATAAAACGGTATCCGTGTCTCACGTCCATTCCCTATTTAATTTGTTAAGAAGGCATTTGTGCTACCTACAGGTCTTGGATTGTCCGTTCAGTTTCTCAGTCCTCTGATGAGTATTTGCAGGATAAAAATCTATATATGTAAGTAGGCATTTTCTAGCATTATTATATGGCTAAGTAAAACCCTAATAATAAATTTTTTTTTTTTTTTTTTCGTACAATGCGTAACTATGTTTTTGGCGCAAAAACTTTGAAAACACTCAGTCTAACTGTCTATCAAAAGACCCCAAAAGTGTTCAGTTAATGCTACTTTTCCTTGTTAATACTTGTTAATACAAACTTGCTCTTATTATCAATGTGGCTTAGATTTCTAAAAGAATATTTATACAGGTGACTATATCTCTCCCATTAGGCAAAGGGTACGATTTTCTAAAAAAATGACTTAAAATAATAAAAAAAAAATCCTAGTCCTCTAAGCACGTATTTTCAAAAAATGTCGATAAAATTGCTGTTTTTTATTTTTCTGACTGGCCGCTTTCCATTCTGTGAAAGGAAGCTCTAAATCAACTAGAGATAGTCCATTTTCTTCCAAAAATATCTTCATTTTCTTCCACTTTTTGTAGAATCGCTCATATACTTCGATGAATTACTGGCTGAACAGAATAGAGTGCTGCAACTGGAGCTGCAGCTGCAACTGGAATAGCTGTCAAAAAGTGTCGTACGTGATTTTTTTTACGCGCCAACAATGCAGCTGTACAGCTTTATGACATTTTAGTATCGAAAATAAAGATGAAAATAAAAATAAAAATGAATAATGATGAAAAAGAAGCTAAAATTACTTTACGTCTTTATGAGTGATTGAAAAGAGTTTAAAAATCACTTTAACCCACATGTAAACACTTCGTTTTGTTCGCAATTTTGAAACGTCAAAAAAGCTGCAAGCAAAAGTTAAAAGTTGGCCAACTTGTCCAGCTGCGTCTGCAGCTCCGTCTGCAGTTGCGTCGTGTTCTGTTCGTATCATTGAATTTGTGTGTACTCAAAATTTTGACAGCTATTCCAGTTGCAGCTCCAATTGCAGCTCCGTCTCCATTCTGTTCAGCCAGTTAATTGGTTCTCTTTGACTAAAATAAATTTTTCCTTATTTAATTTTTGGAAATTAAAATCTACCACTTAAAATCTGGATCTACCACTATTTTTTAGACTTATCTACCACTTTTTTAAAACTGGAAGTGACAACACTGGTTATGAGCGATAATAAAACGCGGCTTATATCTAGATAGCCTCGACCCAGACCCGGAGATAATAGAACGCAGCTATCAAACAAATTATGGAAAAGAAAACAAACCAAATGCTTCCTGCAATTTAATTTTCAAAATTATCTCAAAATTATAACTGAATTAATTCTATATAAATTCAAAACTTTATGAGCACTTCTTATTTTTATTGGTGCGAGAGGTCTCGCACGGGTAGGCTAGTATTTTATAATGAGAGTGCATAATGCTGACCTTTATAACCTACGCACCAACTGTTGTGTTCTGTCGAAAGTGGAAGTCTGCCTTGTCCTTAGTAAGTTTTATAATAAATTTCAATTAAATAGTGAGTAGCGATGGTACTTTCATTTAGGGTGGATTTTTCTAACATTTGAGGGTTGAAGGAACTATAAAGCAGACCAGACCAGATCATTTGGCACTAAAGTGAAATTCAATCTTCCAACCCTCTAGACTTGTTTTTTACCTCCGAACGGAATTAATACTCTAGCCGTGTTTTGTTGAGAGGCACATTAATTCTATCTGCAGTTTTCAATTTACCGACAATAACAGATGCACTTCGTTTCGGATCTTCGAAAATATTTCTTTAGACGACGATCAATGTTCTTTGGACGACCGGCTGTTAGTTTATTGGCTTCTGTTTCATTCTCATGGTGTCCGCTAAACTGGAAATTCAGGGATAGTCAGGGAACACATTTTCGTTCAGGGAATTCAGGAAGCGGTTAGGGATTTTTGTCTGTATCAATTTTTTAAAAAATCGCTGAGCTCCTTAGTCACTTTTTCGTGCAATTATTTTTGTAACTATGGCAACTAATTAATCAGAAAAGGTCAGCTAAATTAAGAAAGGTCAGCCCTAGAAAAATTGTTATCAAGGCTTGAAGTTTCTCAAGGTAATGAGAGGTCAAGATTTTTGTTACCTCATTTGTGGGATATTCTCAAAAAATGTTTGCCATCCCCGAAAGATCACTTCGTCGTGAAAACTATTTTCAGTAATTGGTCAGCCGTAGATTTTTTAATGAATTTTTGGAATTTTTTTCAAGTGTACATTAAATTCATTAAAAATAATCTACGGCTGCATAATTACTAGCTGACATTTTATAACGTTTGAGTGGCCTTTCAGATGGTTCACTTAATCTATCTAATGTCGTTTTTCATTGAAATCTGAAAGATTTGATTTTAAAATCAAGAATTGCTGTCTTGAATGAAACATCTGGGCGTACTTTCAAGTAGATTCAATTACACACATAGCACACATACACGCATACAAATAAACATCACGTACGATGTCATACAAAAATAATGCAAAACAAAGAAATGCCCAACTGAGATTTGCTGTTTGACAGGAAAGTGTTTGCATGTATTAGTGAATGCAGATCAAATCTCCCAAACTAGAAAGATCGCATCTCTCTTCTTCAGATCTCATTTTTTTTTTGAATAAAACATGACAAAGTAGAATGAATGCAAATCTTTTCGCAAAAAGATCAAATCTTTTCAACAATAAGAAACGACATAACTATCCCACAAATGAGGCCCAAAAATCGTTCGTGTTCTAGAAAAAACAAGAACTTTATGAAGCTTTGATTTCGAAAAAATAAAAAAATACCTGCATATGGCTGACTTAAAACCTACTGAAACTAACTGACCTTTTATGACCAATAAGATGCCATTATTTTTTGTTTAAATGACAAATGAGGTGCCAAAAAAAAAACTGGTTGATAGATTTAAAAAGAATCATGAAACAGTTGCAGGCCATTGATATTTGAATTCAGTGATATTTTTTAATCCGAAAACATAATCAAAATGTCATATAAGGGCTAAAGAGGTTTTGGTACAAAGCCAACGATTTTTTGCGGATATCTCACAAGTGAGATGCCAAAAATCGTTACTTTTTGAAACTTTGATCACAAGGGGACTGACCGACTTCTTAAACTAGTTGACCATTTTAGAACAATTAGTCGTGTTACTTTTTTGCGAATATCGCATTGCATATGAACCAAATATTACAAACAAAAAATATATTTTGGTCATGGAAAATTTGGAAATTGGTCAGGGAATGTCAGGGAAATTTATTTTGAAAAATAGTGGACACCATTTAATTATTCAAGAAGTATTGAATAGGTGCCTTTGAACTATTTTTACAATATGGGATAAAATGTACCTATAGTCCCTCATACTCCAATTTTGGTTATACCTCTACTTCCTAAATTTGTTGTCGGCTCTTGGTCTAATAGGTCAAACTCTCTGCAGTTAGTCCCTAAGAAGATATAAAGCGGCACATTTTCCAAAAACCGCTCAGGCAAACACATAATATTTGCTGGTCTCTATCTTCTTAGGGGCAAACTACAGACAGTTTGACCTATGGAAACAATTGTTGAAAATCGCAAGCTTGATATTTCTTGTTTGCAGACTTTTTCCCTCCGACCAATAAGGCATTGAAATAAAACGATACACAAAAATACGTCATATATTACACCTGTTCGACACGTGTTTGGGTATCTAGACAAACGGTTTTTGGTTCAACACCTCAAAGGGTATTATTGATATGAAATGACTTGACTTTTTATGTCGTTGGCTCTTAGAGTAAAAAGAGTCATACTGCTTTGTTTTAAACTGTACATATTGGCAACTATAACAAACAAATACCTTTTTATCGTTCTCTAAAAACACTAAATAAAAATAAAAACAATAATTGTTAGAGTATAAGTTGCTGTACGAAGCCTTTTTAAACTAAGATGTCTTTCATGAAACAGATTTCTATCATGGTGCCTTGAGAATGTTTTTGGTTCACATGATAGACTAAGAGCTGGCAGCAAATTTTGTGGGTGAACGCATAACCAAAATATGAGTATGAGGGTTTGTAGGTGCATGCATCTTGATATCGAATATCAAAGTCTGGCAGGATTTTTTTGGCGCCCGTAAAGGGGACGAGGGATTGAAAATAGCGGTTTTTCCATTTGTTGTGTCAAGAGCACAATCACTTCATTTCATTTTTTAAAAATGGGAAATGAAGCTCTGTCATTTTTTCTAAGTCAAAAGACTTTATTTTTAATGATCCAATTGGTAATACTCAAGATATAACCATTTTAAGTACTACATATCGAGAGAAATTTGGAGATTTGAAAAAATTAAAAAATCAACAAAAAAGTCTCCAAAATAAGGCCGATATGGCTCGCTTCAAAAGAAAAGGGCATATCTTGAGTTCTATTAATCAGATCATTAAAAAGGAAGTTTGTGGACAAAGGAAAAATGACCTAGCATCACTCCTCATTTTTAATAAATGAATTGAACTGGTCTAACTCATGACACAACAAATGGGAAAACCGCTATTTTCAATCTCTCGTCCCCACTACGGGCGCCAAAAAAATCTTGCCAGACTTTTATATTCAATATCAAGATACATGCACCTACAATCCCTCATACTCAAATTTTGGTTATGCGTTCACCCACAAAATTTGCTACCGGCTCTTAGACTATGACTTTATTTGAATTTTTAGTCGGGTTCTGATTGTCTGACTCAACGCACTTCTGTGAGCAATGCCACAACCCCGATCTAATATATAAAGGGTAGACCAAATTTAATCCAAGCATACATACATATCATTGAAATAATCACTTATATAAATTAAAGTACAATTATATAGTTATTTTTAACAATATTTGATATTTTATAAAAATTATTTAATTTTGTTATAAAAATTGTATCATTTTTAAACGAATTTAAAAGTTAACATCGTCGTCGTCAAGTTCGACAAGACCTTCAAAATCAAACTCAATTTCTTCTGGAACAATATTATTTCGATTCTTAAGCATCTCCACCCAAGTCAATATTTCTCCGCACATCGGACACTCTCCTTCAATCGGGATGTAATGTCCTTTATGTTTTTCATTTGAAGTTAACATATGCTCTGCCATACAAACTATGTGACAAGTTAGTTTACATTTTACATTCAAACAACCAATTCGAGATCTTTCTGGATTATCGATTGGTTTCATACAAAGATGACATTCCAAAGCCCATAAATGTGTATGCAGTTCTTCTAAATTATTTTTCTTTTGTTTGCCGATTTTAATTTTTCCGCTTATTATCTTCATGTGTTGCGGGGGTAGAGACTGTGTAAAAATATATTATTATAAATATAAGACTTTCCAAACTAACTCACTTTAAACGGCATCTCCTTATCAGTCTCAAGCCATCGTATAGTCAAAGGTAGACGATTCCATGGACCGATTCCAAGCATTACAGATAAAATACGGAAATTATATTGAAGAAACGTCTCTTTGTTATTTCTTCTTTTCAATTCTAAATAGTGTTTAAGGCGAGATGATTGCGTTGGTTGCTGCCACGCCCATTCAAACTTGAATATAAAAAAAAAAATAACCACAGAGTTGTAAAATTATTTTCGGAAAGAAGTACAGAAACTTACTTGTAAAGCAGATATGTTATTTGGAAAACCATAGATAATCATTATCATTCTCCATGGACCTTTATTAGATGTCTTTTTTGCTCCACCAAAATCTCGACCACGATTATGTTGGTTTATTCGTCGGTTTGGATTAACGGTATAGCCAACGTAACACTTGCCATTGTATTTCTTTTCTTCACTATCGCTGCATAGTAAATAAACTCCGTAAAAATCAGATTTGATAACTTCAGTTTTGTCCATTGCGAATGACGGTTTTTAGTACTATAAAATATTTAAGAAGCTATGTATTCAAAATTAAATAAAAACAAAAACTTGGAGAATTAATAATTTGAGGAAAGTAGAGACATTTCACCCCCCGTCAGAATCGGAAATTCGTACATCAATAAATCTCCTCAAAAACAACAAGGCAGCTGGACTGGACGGAATACCAGCTGAATTCCTGAAAGCCGATCCCGTAGCAGCGGCTAGTATATTACATCCGCTGATACAAAACATTTGGGAAAACGAAAGCTATCCCAAGGACTGGAAGGATGGTGTGATTGTTAAGTTGCCAAAGAAAGGTGACTTAAATAATTGCAACAATTGGCGTGGTATCACCGTTTTGTCCGTTTTCCCAAAACTAATGGCAACAATCATACTCGAGCGAATAAAGGATAGAATCGAGTCTACACTCAAGAGGCATCAAGCTGGCTTCCGCAGTGGTCGATCGTGTGTCGACCATATCAACACCCTGCGTATTGTCCTCGAGCAGTCGATGGAATATCAATCACCGCTTTACCTCATGTTCGTGGATTTTGAAAAAGCCTTTGATCGAGTTAACCGAGAATGTATATGGAGATCGTTGCTTGGTAGAGGAATTCCACCAAAAATTGTTGCCATTATTAAAGAGTCCTACAACAACGCGAGGTGTTTTGTTTTGCACAATGGGCAGCTATCCGACTCCTTCGTAGTGCAACAGGGTGTGAGACAAGGGGATGTTCTATCGCCAATTTTCTTCCTGCTGGCGATGGACGACGTATTGACGGCCAGTGTTGGTACAGCTGAGCGACAGGGCATTCAATGGAGACCGTTCGAAAGGCTCAGTCATTTTGACTATGCCGATGACATATGTCTACTGGCAAATAACATCAGTGGGCTGAACGGGATGTGCCAAACACTGCAAGTGAAGGGAGAGTCGAGTGGTCTAAGAATTAACAGCAAAAAGACAAAAATAATGCTCACAGGCTGCTCCACACAGCAGCGTATTATTTTACAGGAGACGCCAGTTGAAGTAGTGGAAAAATTTAACTACCTTGGCAGTATTGTTTCTCCAAACGGTGGTACGGATCTGGACGTTAAAAGTAGAATAAATAAAGCTCGTGCTGCCTTCGGTACTCTGTCCCCAATTTGGAAATCCAGTCAAATCTCCTTACGCACTATGTTGAGATTCTTCGAATCCAATGTCAAATCCGTGCTGTTATATGCTTGTGAAACCTGGAAAGTCACGTCTACCATTTCGAAGAAATTGCAGGCTTTTGTGAATCGCTGTTTTCGCCACATCCTAAAGATTCGCTGGCCACAAATAATATCAAATGAGGCATTGTGGCGCAGGACAAGTCAAGAGCGGCTGGACGTCGACATAAGAAAGCGTAAATGGCGTTGGATTGGTCACACACTGAGAAAACCAAACGATGAAATTGCAAAGCAGTCCTTTGAATGGAATCCTCAGGGTGCACGGCGGGTTGGAAGACCAAGAACAACATGGAAATCAACTGTCTTAGCGGAAGCAGAATCCCAGAGAAAGACGTGGCCACAGCTTAAGTACCTTGCAGTAGACCGTGAAGGATGGAGACGTTTTGTTGACGCCCTATGCCCCAGCCGGGGTTACAGGACACGATGATGATGAGAGACATTTCAGTAGAGACAATTCGAATTAATCTTAGTCGGAATGTCGGGTAATGTTGTTGATCGGTTGAATCATATTTCACTAAGTTTGGGGATGTTGGACGGTACTTAATACAATTGAGTTTGATCGATACAATCGAGTATAATTGAGGCCGTGACCGTGAGTGCAAAAACCCTTTTTTTTTGGCAAAATTGATACTTTTGTCTCGAATTTTTGGATTTATGCATCGAAACCCATCCAAGCCTTAGTTCTAGATTCTTAAATCTCTAAGCTTTCCAAAAATATGGCTAAGCCGACCCCTTTGAATCTCAAATAAAATAGTATTTTATATTGATTGAAAAATATGATACAAAAAGGATTACTTTTGCACTCACAACGACAATTATTATAGATGCTGATGCGAAACGAAAATTTTAGTAAGTCTCCAACAAGACAAACAAAATACCATGCTGTAATGGAAGGAAAAACAAAGAGCCCTATGATATCTTTGAAATATAAACTGACTAAATTATTGCAATTGGTTAAAATATTGATCGATTGCTAATTCATTGTTAGTTAATTCTTTGATCTTTACCAATTGTATGAAGGGTGTTAGAGATCTTGGTTTGCGGCCAATCAGACAGCTCCCGCGAGCGCAGAAATTATAAAACAAATAAATTCGTTTTCTTTTTGTTATATTTTTATTCTACTTAAAATATAATATACATAAATCATTATTTAATTTTTATTATATACAAAAATATATACATTATTATATGAGATACTTTTTTCCGCGCTATATTTTTTGTCCTCCAGGGCCAATTCCGTTTTGTTGATTTGCCACACCATTTTGCATAAAATGTGCATTTCCAACATTACCGCCTGCCATAGAATTATTATCATTCATTCCTGTGTCAGGTGGTGTTCCATTAACAGCATCAAAGAGTTTTGTACGTTTCCTTGTGTAATGTTGCCAAAGTAATATTGCTTGGTCGTCAATAAACTTTGAACATTGTGAATTGACTATTTCACGACGAAAGTGTTCGTATTGTAATAGATCGAGAAAATACAAGCACATAGGATACATTAGATATTTGGCATATTCGGGTTCTTTCCAATATTGTAGATATTTCAGATAGTTTATGAAAGCTTGGTCTTTGAAGTATCCACGTTGAGCTAAAACTAAGAAAAAAATAGATTTCATTAAGGTTCATAACGTTTGCTTGTAAAAGTAAAACACATCCTAAATTTATTGGTATAGGTTCCCATTGCTATTTGGAATTTTATTTAGTTTACAAAGAATCGATTAGCAAAATCTTTTTAAATAAAATTATTAATTTTTCAACTACTGTCTTATGTTGGTATTCCAGGAGTCGACTTTACTTGCACTAATATAATAATAGAAAACGATTTAGATTCGAGACGATATCTAGTCCGACTCAGTGTTGCCAGAATGGGATATTTATCGAGATATTGAGCTATTCCAACTTTTCATTCTAGTATGGGAGGCGACCGTAAAATTTCCTACCTCATCGAGTCAATGGAAAATTTTGCAATTAACGAATGGTAAATGTCACGAAATTTACAAAACTGCTGGTCGGACAGACTTTTTCCGGGAATTTTAGCGGAAAATGGGTACTTCCAGTTGCATTTTTCGGTGTTAGGTTATACCATAGAGTCAATGGAAAATTTAAGTACAAGGTAATAGAGATTCGATAGTAGATTTCAAATCATATGGTCGGGCAGACAAAATCCGGGCCCAACCCTTTGTCCGACCAACTCAAAAAACGGTTTTTTTTGGTGTTGGCCTACCTCATCGGGTCAATGGACAAATGGGGTATCAAATGAAAGCTTAGACCGTCTACTTAAGAATCTACTGGTCGGACAAACTTATGATGGGCCAAACATGCGTCCGACCGCTTTTTTCAAAAAAACGTATTTTAAATTTCTTTAATCTTTTTTAATTGAATGTCAACATTTTTAAGGCCAAATTTAAATAAAATTAGTACCAAATGAAAGTTTTGACTGTAAAATAAATGAAAAAAATAACTGAAGTGCAAAAAACCTTACAAAAACTGATCATCAAAGTTTTTGAACATTTATTTCACAGACAAAAAACATACTTACCAACGAACTAACTTCTTTCAGCAGGAAAATGTCAATCCGAATTATTAAACAAATATTACACATTTACAGGTATATTTAGTTTATTTTTTAAACATGAGATCAATTCATTTTTTTTTTCAAACAAAATATAAAATAAACAAACAAACAATAATAACACATTTACAGGTATATTTAGTTTATTTTTTAAACATGAGATCAATTCATTTTTTTTTCAAACAAAATATAAAATAAACAAACAAATTACATACATACATACATAGAATACAAAATTAAACTTAGCATATTAGCCCGTCAATTTAGTAAAAAAAGGGAATCAAATCGCACTTTTCGGTGGACAAAACTTTTTTGGTGAATCTGTTCGGGCACGTCTCCTTATTATAAAACCGAGTTTTCGGGATTTTTAGGGTTAGGGAAGAGCCACCATCTTGAAAAAGAGATTGGTGTTGTTTTTATGCAATAGCTCGTTCGCATTTCACTTTACAGAAAAACGTACAACAACAACTATGTACAGAAATAAATTACCTATAAAATGAGCTATCAACGACCTCTGTAGGTTGTTTCATCTTTGAGTTATAGCGGGTCAATGTTTCCCTATGGGTTGTGTTTTGGGGGTGGTATAACTTTTCTTGAGATATCTCGGATACCTTTGATTTTTTTGAAAAATGCCTTTTGAATAATTTATAGTTCTTATATAATCACCCATAAAATGAGCCTTCAATCGATATTATCAGCCACGAATAGTGTGAATTATCCACTCATAAGTACACACTTTATAAAATAAATAATTTATTTTGTTCTCCTGAACAAAAGAATTTATTTTTTCCCAAAAACTTGCATCCGATAAATTGTACAAAAAAGTGTTACTTTCAATTATATTTACAGTACAGTAATGAATCAATTTAACATTTATACGGTACGTGGAGTTGCATCCATGACACAGAAAGTCGTAGGGCAGCCATGAAGGTCAAAACACCGACGTTACTTGTTATAATATATAACTTGTTATAATTTCACTCCAAATTTAAACTGAAGGTATTGCATACGTTTTCAAATGATAAAAAAAAGAGGTGAAGTGTATTTAACAATAAGTTTTTTATGTATTTGCGTTTGAAGAGGAGATTTTTTACTGCTCCGGAAAAAAGTTATGTAAGGGCAATTGGGTGACATTTGGAACAAATAACACAATTTATATCAAAAAAAAAGTTCTTCCTTCATCTGTCAGGCCGTCAACAACTACTGTCAAATTTTATTGAAGAATGTCCACGGTGTTGAAAAACTTCCTCCGGAAAAAGGTGATTTAAGGCAATTTTGTGACATTTGGATCGAAATACACCTTTTCCTTCAAAATATAGTTCACCCTCCATCTGCCAAGTCATGAACTTTCAAGTTCCATTGAAGGATGGCTAAAACTTCGATGGATTGAAAACACCCTTACAAAAATCAGAAACGTTAACAGTTTCCTTAATGCTATACGGATATCCAGCTGAACAACTCAGTTTGCAAACTCGATTTGCTTTTGATACACAGCCTTATAATACGACTCGAAGCAAACCGAACCAAATCATCCAAAACCGACGCACAAAAACTATTAAATCATTTTGCTGCAAACCAAGTTCGCCAACTGAATCTTCTTTAAACTTTCTTTTCATTAAATAAGAAAATTCATCAAATTTTTGGAAACAAATTACTTTATTTTGTTGACTCATATAAAGTGTGTACTTATGAGTTGGATAATTCACACAATTGAAGGCTCATTTTATGGGTGATTATATAAGAACTATAAATTATTCAAAAGGCATTTTTCAAAAAAATCAAAGGTATCCGAGATATCTCAAGAAAAGTTATACCACCCCCAAAACACAACCCATAGGGTTTTATAGGTAATTTATTTCTGTACATAGTTGTTGTTGTACGTTTTTCTGTAAAGTGAAATGCGAACGAGCTATTGCACAAAAACAACACCAATCTCTTTTTCAAGATGGTGGCTCTTCCCTAACCCTAAAAATCCCGAAAACTCGGTTTTATAATAAGGAGACGTACCCGAACAGATTCACCAAAAAAGTTTTGTCCGCCGAAAAGTGCGATTTGATTCCCTTTTTTTACTAAATTGACGGGCTAATATGCTAAGTTTAATTTTGTATTCTATGTATGTATGTATGTAATTTGTTTGTTTATTTTATATTTTGTTTGAAAAAAAAATGAATTGATCTCATGTTTAAAAAATAAACTAAATATACCTGTAAATGTGTTATTATTGTTTGTTTGTTTATTTTATATTTTGTTTGAAAAAAAAAATGAATTGATCTCATGTTTAAAAAATAAACTAAATATACCTGTAAATGTGTAATATTTGTTTAATAATTCGGATTGACATTTTCCTGCTGAAAGAAGTTAGTTCGTTGGTAAGTATGTTTTTTGTCTGTGAAATAAATGTTCAAAAACTTTGATGATCAGTTTTTGTAAGGTTTTTTGCACTTCAGTTATTTTTTTCATTTATTTTACAGTCAAAACTTTCATTTGGTACTAATTTTATTTAAATTTGGCCTTAAAAATGTTGACATTCAATTAAAAAAGATTAAAGAAATTTAAAATACGTTTTTTTGAAAAAAGCGGTCGGACGCATGTTTGGCCCATCATAAGTTTGTCCGACCAGTAGATTCTTAAGTAGACGGTCTAAGCTTTCATTTGATACCCCATTTGTCCATTGGCCCGATGAGGTAGGCCAACACCAAAAATACCGTTTTTTGAGTTGGTCGGACAAAGGGTTAGGCCCGGATTTTGTCTGCCCGACCATATGATTTGAAATCTACTATCGAATCTCTATTACCTTGTACTTAAATTTTCCATTGACTCTATGGTATAACCTAACACCGAAAAATGCAACCGGAAGTACCCATTTTTCCGCTAAAATTCCCGGAAAAAGTCTGTCCGACCAGCAGTTTTGTAAATTTCGTGACATTTACCATTCGTTAATTGCAAAATTTTCCATTGACTCGATGAGGTAGGTAATTTTACTGTCGCCTCCTGGACTCGCTCTTTCAAATTGCGATTTGAGATTTATCCCAAATTGTGTGATTTGAAGCTCCTTGAAAATGGAAACCTATCCGCAAATATAAAATCTATTAGCTTTATTGATTTAATTGAATATGAAGAAAATTTGAAAAGAAATTCTTCTGTTTAAGTGGAGTGACCGAATATATAATTCAAAGTTGAACTTTTAACTTTGATTTATTGATTTAATACACATGTCATAATTCAGAGGGAAAGAGTCGGTACTTTCTTTTCTTAATGATCTTGAAAGCTCTGATTATTTTATTTCCAAGCAATTGAAACAAAATTAACCCGAGTGTACTCGCGGTTTTGTATTTGGGGGTCACAAATCTTTATGTGGCTAAAGTTTCGTCGTTGCTGATATACAAATACAAATGCATTTAGACCTTCGTTCTTCATTCAGTGAACGTTGTGCCACAAACAACGAACACAGTTCAAAGGGCTTTGAATTTCTTCGTTGTTCGTGGTCGATGTAATTTATAAATTCGGACGATAAATTCAAAGGTTTAAATGCAGCTTAAGGTCAGTTTCAGTACAATTTTAACCAAGAATCACCTCACACCAAAACAGCGCGCCGAAATAGTGACGCTGTACATTGAAAAAAGTACATGCTTAGCGTAGAAAATATCGTGGCACCGTTTGGTGTCGAATTTTGTTGAGGAGATCGTCGACATGCAGTTTATCAACGCCCAAAAAGTTCCAATGAAGCGGTAAGAGAGAATATTGCCGAGAAGCCATATGTGTCGTGTCGTCACCGCGCTTAGTTTTTGGTAGAACATACGCTTTTAAGGTAGAACATAAATGCTTAAGTATCGTATGAGCAAACGGCTCTTAAATACGAAAAAAAGAAAAACCTTCCGTACAATAACCATAAACTTAATTTGATAAATGAAAGAAAATGGTGACTTGCTTTTGTAACGCAAATCGTCTTGTGATAGATGGGACTGTATTTAAGCATAAGACGTAAAACAAAATTACCTGGGTGCATCCCGATGGTCAAACCGAAAACCAAATTGATCATATCATGATTCAGCAGCTATGGAGGAAGTCTATGTGTGATGTCCGGAGTATAAGAAATGCCGATGTGGGAAGCGACCACCATTTGGTTCTGATGAGTCTCAAACTATGAACCGCTGCCGTACAAAAACCAGCGCAGGATGCAGCAAGGAGCTCAAAATTCATTACTAATGCCATTAATGACCCCAACATATGTCGAAACTATGTCACCACCCTTAACGGCAGAGCCTCGTCATTAAACGGATTCCAGCATTCAACAATTGATGAAATGTGGGCTGAAATTAAAAGTGTTTTTATGGAGGCTGGATCCGAAACTGTACCCAAGCGAACGAGACGTAGAGACTCTTGGATATCCCAAGACACCTGGGATAAGATCGAACTTCGCAAATCGTTGAAAATCCAAATAAATGCCGAAGCAGATGTTCAACGAAAGGCTGAATTGCGAAGAGAGTACCGCATTGCACATAAGATGGTCTATCGTTGTGTGAGACGTGACAAGAGGGTGAGGTTAGATGGACTCGCAGATAATGCGGAAATCGCTGCCAGAAGAGGAGATATCCGGGAATTTTACATAATAGCCAAAGATGTTATCGGGAAAAAAAGCAACACCAATCACTCTGTAATGGATGTGGATGGCACAGTTTTGGTATCAATTGAGGATCAGCTTCTGAGATGGAAGGACCATTTTTGTGCCCTGCTAAATGAGGATTTAGTTGAGCAGAGTGCTGAAGTGCCCCAACTAAACGAGATACGCAGGTCCTATAGGGGTATTGATATCGAACCCCCGTGAGAATCGGAAATACATACAGTGGTGGTCATAGAATTAGAAACAATAATTTTGTAACAATGTTAAATTGCATAACTTTTTCTTAGGAAATTTGTTGAAGTTGGTTAGTGGTTCTCTTAATAGACCATGACATATAGTACACTTCTGAATATTGTAGATTTAAGACTTTATTTTATTTTTTATCGTGGTAATGAGACATTGTAAATAAAACGACACTTAACGGACTTACCGAAATCAAAACTATTTTTGATTATTTTCCCGACGTTTCGACCAGATTTCACTAGTCGTGGTCACGGGTTGACTGATGGCTTGTGGGTGGTTGTTGTTTTTACTCTCATTGTTCTGTTCTTGTTCGTAGATTGTACCGGTGCGTTTGTGCTTGCAGTTGAGATGGAATATGTTGTTGCAACTGCATAGATTGTTGTTGTTGTGAATTTATGTATTCTTGAGAGCAGGCAAAACTAATAGCATCAGCTGGCAGGTTGTTTTGATTTTTGTGTTTGTTGTTTTTATTAAGCTTTAATTTGTTTATCAGAGGATCCCATGCCGGAGAAAGATTAAAACTTTGATCTCGATTGAAGTTTGAGTGCATTTTTATTTCGATTGCCTCTCGTACCAATCTTGGGACATAAAAACTTTCCGTGGCAATTGATTTGCTAGATCGAAGCGTATAAGAGATCCTGATTATAAGCTAAATGCTTACAAATTGCCGATTTGGTTACTTCATTCTTTTGAATGGCTCTTATATGCTCCATTAGTCTTGTGGAAATTGCTCGTTTTGTCTCACCTATATAAAATGAGCCACAACTACACGGTACAGAATAAACTCCTGGATTTTTTAGAGGAATTTTATCTTTTGGAGATCTTAGAAGCTGGCGGATTTTTTCTGGTGTCTTGAATATTGATTTAATGCCATGCTTCGATAAAATTCTTCCAACGGCTTCAGAAACGCCTTTTCTATACGGAAGAAATGCTCTTTTTTTTATTTGTTGCGTTGTGTTTTCTGAAGCTATTCTTTCCTTTGGTTTCCAAGAACGTTGTTTGGAACTGTAACCATTTTTCAAAAGAGCTGATTTTTAGATGTAAAAATCATTAAAAAAACAAGATGGAACCCTAGGACACACGGTATATAGGAAGCCCACCCACACCGACAGATATCTGCATGCCGCTTCTCATCACCACCCGTCAAATTTCACTTCCGTGGTGTCAGCTCTTATTAATAGAGCAAACGCGATCTGTGACAATGATCATCGAGAAGAAGAGTTAAGACATGTTGACGCAGCTCTTTTGAAAAATGGTTACAGTTCCAAACAACGTTCTTGGAAACCAAAGGAAAGAATAGCTTCAGAAAACACAACGCAACAAAATGAAAAAAGAGCATTTCTTCCGTATAGAAAAGGCGTTTCTGAAGCCATTGGAAGAATTTTATCGAAGCATGGCATTAAATCAATATTCAAGACACCAGAAAAAATCCGCCAGCTTCTAAGATCTCCAAAAGATAAAATTCCTCTAAAAAATCCAGGAGTTTATTCTGTACCGTGTAGTTGTGGCTCATTTTATATAGGTGAGACAAAACGAGCAATTTCCACAAGACTAATGGAGCATATAAGAGCCATTCAAAAGAATGAAGTAACCAAATCGGCAATTTGTGAGCATTTAGCTTATAATCAGGATCTCTTTATACGCTTCGATCTAGCAAAATCAATTGCCACGGAAAGTTTTTATGTCCCAAGATTGGTACGAGAGGCAATCGAAATAAAAATGCACTCAAACTTCAATCGAGATCAAAGTTTTAATCTTTCTCCGGCATGGGATCCTCTGATAAACAAATTAAAGCTTAATAAAAACAACAAACACAAAAATCAAAACAACCTGCCAGCTGATGCTATCAGTTTTGCCTGCTCTCAAGAATACATAAATTCACAACAACAACAATCTATGCAGTTGCAACAACATATTCCATCTCAACTGCAAGCACAAACGCACCGGTACAATCTACGAACAAGAACAGAACAATGAGAGTAAAAACAACAACCACCCACAAGCCATCAGTCAACCCGTGACCACGACTAGTGAAATCTGGTCGAAACGTCGGGAAAATAATCAAAAATAGTTTTGATTTCATCTAATTATCGCGGTAAGTCCGTTAAGTGTCGTTTTATTTACAACACTTCTGAATATTTTATAAAAAATAAAAGCGTGACACTAACAGTAGAAAATTAATATTATTTATTTAACCCAAATCGCACCTGGCCATACAATTAGAAACGCAAAGAAAAAATTGGTATTTCATAAAAAATGTTCGATGAAAAATTAATATTTTGTAGGGAATCCCTTATTTTTTGTCACTGCAGCTAATCTTGCCTGCATACTTTCTACCAAGGTGCGGCATCTTGATGGGGGTATACTCTCCCAGACCTCTTTTATATTTTCAA
The DNA here is from genome assembly GCA_963921185.1 of Dasysyrphus tricinctus. Lineage (NCBI taxonomy): Eukaryota > Metazoa > Arthropoda > Insecta > Diptera > Syrphidae > Dasysyrphus > Dasysyrphus tricinctus. The sequence continues at coordinate 248,271,682 of OY992530.1, forward strand.
AAAGTTCCTCAGATTTGTTTGGGTTCTTGGACTTTAGCCTTCTCTCCACGTCTGCCCACAAGTTCTCGAAAGGAGTCAAGTCTGGGCTTTGGGCGGGCCAATCCAAAACATTAGTTTTTGTATCAAAAAACCACTGCTTAACAATCCGTGCTGTATGCTTTGGATCGTTATCGTGCTGGAAAACATAACTTATGGGCATGTGTGCAAATGAATAAGGCTCCATGACATTTTCCAAGATGCCTTCATAAATATGTTGGTCCATTCGACCATTTATTCTTACTATGGGGCCAACTCCATGCCACGAGAACGCACCCCTAACCATTATGTTTCCTCCTCCATGCTCAACGGTCTTTAAAGTATATTTAGGATCCAATTCCTTCTTCTGAGGGCGCCTAACATACACTTTACCATCTGACCCGAACAAGTTAAATTTGGATTCATCACTCCAAAGTATGTTTTTCCAGAATCCCATGGCTTTATTTGCGTGAAGCTAAGCAAACATCAAACGCCTCTTCAAATTCTTTTTGGAAACATGTGGTTTTTTCCTGGCAATGCATCCACGTGGCCCATGTTCTAGAAGTCGGCGCCTTATGGTTCTAGGTGATAGCTCTTGACCCAATTGGGGCGAAACAACCTCTTTTATTTTTGCAGAAGTCAAAAAAGGATCAGCTTTGCTAATTCGGCATATCAATCTGTCCTCTTTCGGCGTGGATTTTCGATCTTTTGGGTTTCTTTTTGGGTTTTCAAAGCCGCCAGTCCTTTTATTGACTTGAATAGCATCAAATACCATCTTTTTCGAGCAACTAAATCTTTTTGCTATGGAATCAATTGACTCGTTTTCGTTTTGATAGCACTGCACTTTGAGCTTCCGGAGTTCTGGACTACAAGACTTATTTTTGCCCATTTTCGTCGCTGTATTTTTAATTAATTAATATTAATATTATAAAAATAATCTAAAAAAAAACTGAAAACAATCAACTCACATTGATAATAATTTTCTTTATTTTTAAATTTACCAATTCTTTTGTCGTTTCTAATTTCGTGTCCAGCAAAAATGTCGACTGTAAATGAATTTTCTAAAATAACGGTGTTTTATAAACTGTTCGCGTTCAAGGAAACTCATATTTAGAACAAACATGTCACCTGTCAAAGACCAACGACACAAGATACGCACGCTGGTGCTTACAAAAAATATTATGGTTGATAAAGTGCGTTTAGAATTGTTGTTTCTAATTCTATGGCCACCACTGTACGTCAATAAATCTCCTCAAAAACAACAAGGCAGCTGGACTGGACGGAATACCAGCTGAAATCCTGAAAGCCGATCCCGTAACAGCGGCTAGTATTTTACATCCGCTGATACAAAGCATTTGGGAAAACGTAAGCTACCCAGGGACTGGAAGGATGGTATGATTGTTAAGTTGCCAAAGAAAGGTGACCTAAAGAATTGCAACAATTGGCGTGGTACCACCGTTTTCCCAAAACTAATGGGTGCTTTTTTTTTTGTTCAATATTCAATGATTCAATGCCCTCATTATTGATTAGTCCATTACCGAAAACCAAATGTAAAAATCTTTCTTAGTTTTTGAGAAATTAAGAAAAAACAAAAGTTACTTTTACCAAAAAACCCGAAAAAAGGGTTAAATTATGGATAATTCATGAATAAATTCATTTTTTCGGGCTTATTTGGGAAAAGTACCTTTTGTTTTTTCTTAATTTCTCAAAAACTAAGAAAGATTTTTACATTTGGTTTTCGGTAATGGACTAAAAAATAATGAGGCCATTGATTATTGAACAAAAAAAAAGCACTTAATTACGTAAAATTTTGAAAAATATCGACTTAAGAAAAAAAAATCACAATTTTTTTTTTTTAATTTTGATTTTGAAATTTAATTTCTCAAAAACTATTCGCTTAAACAACTTGATTTAAAAACCAAATGCAAGAATGGGGTGTTAGCTTTCAAAAAAAACTATAGCAAATTATTGGATGTGTTTTAATTGATTTGTAATGCTTTTTTTTGCATTTGAGGTCAATGTTTCGGAAACTGCCCCCCCTGCGTCAGGGAGGGGAGATACAACTTTCCCCCCATACAATTTTTTTCTTAGAATAACCCCCAGAACCACCCCCTTAAATACTTCCACTCAGGTACGGGACACCCTGTATATTTATATAGCCTATGATTTAAATTGAATTTTTGTGTCCCTTTCTTCTTTGTTTCCCATTCTCAGATTCGAAAATTGATTCTCAGCTTTAAAATAGAAAAAAAGGTGTAGGGGTTTATTGGTAGACTATGGTCAAAGTAAAATAGTCGTTATTTAGTTTGCTATTACACGAGGACTTTTAAGTCAACTTTTTTTCGAAATTAAATGAGTGCGAGGTGAAATCAGATATTGTTTTACTATCACTTACGTTAAAAAGCTGCGAATAGCGAACTGCGAATTGCATGAGCTTTAAGTTTTTGACAGATAACGCATGCACAATCAGTCAACTTTATTCACACTTGTTTTTGTTGCGGAATTGGGCCCCTGATATTGTGGATTGCAAATTTACGTTTGGAAATTTGCAGAATATATCTTGATGGGCACCTATATACAGCCCTATCGCGAATAAAATTCCCCCGGAGTTTTTTCCCATTTTGGGAAAGTTGCTATCGTGAATGATCTTCGAAAACAGGGAAAAATATTTATTTTGGCAAATAGCAATCGTGAATAATTTTTTCCAGGGAACTTTTTTCTCATTTGAGTGCGAAAATTTCCGCAAGTTGGTTGTCGGGGAAAAACCTGTAGCACCACAAAATGTAAGAATTTGTTTATTAAAAATATGAAATTAAATAATAAAACAATATTTATCCTTTACGATTGTAGTGTAGATGCTTTTTACTTGCGATATAGGTACTATAGGGCAAGTTTTGGATTCGTGCAAAAAAAAAAAATTCGAGATAACAATCAAACATGACATTACGATGATAGAGAACACGAAAAAAGTGGGTGGCCCAATTCTGTCTGTCTGTCTGTCCGTACCTCAACCTTCAGCCTAAACCACTGAAGCGAATTTCTTCAAATTTTGAACTTTTTTTGTAACTCTTCAGAAGGGAAATTGAAATTTTTTTTTAGCTCAAAAAATAACGGTACTTAACATACAACCGTTAAGGAAAAGCTTATTTATCTCAAAAACGGCTCCAACGATTTTTACAAAAAAAAAATCAGTGTATTATTGTAGATATGATGTACCTACCTTTTAGTAAGAAAAAAAATCACCAAAAACATTATTTATTAACGGTACCTGCCATATAACGTTTTTTTTTATTTTTGGTTTCCCCATTAACCGCTCATCCGATTTCAATAACATTTTTTGCACAAAAGCTTTGTTAGAATATAATAATACTGCATACCAAAATTTTTGAAAAAATAAATTTTGGATTTTTAAAAAAAGGTTAAAATTTTTTTATTTTTAAATTCAATATTTCAAAAATGGATTGATGAATTGTTTTGAAATTTTAGTTTTAAATGTATATTAATATATACTCAAAATTGGCATACCAAATTTTTTGTTGAAAAATGTTACAAAAATTTTATATATAAAAAATTATTTTTTAAGAAAACGGCTCCAACGATTTAAAATTTTTTTTGGACATATTCATATTTTTCTAAGTAATCAAATGGCATACTTTTTTTGAGCTCTAAGTTATTTATCAGACTGTTTATACAATTAAAAGAACGATAAAAATTCTTTTTATACTTTTTCTATAATTACTTGAATATTTTTTATAGTTCTTAAGTCCCACACAACTTGAACATGAGAGCAAGTACGTGCGATCCAATCGTGCATTTTATTTTCTTTAGGGGCAATAATACGAATGTACGTTCCGTCTATGCATCCTACTACTCCAGGTATATTGTTTTTTTTTATAAAATCGTAACTTGGTACGTCGTTTTTGTGCAGCAGTTGTTTGTGAATTAATTCATGTTGGACAAAGCTTAGCTTCAAAAATTTGTTGTACTTCTGAAAGAACTTCTTAAAAGGAGGACTGTGCTAATCCAACTCCGTAGTCTTTTGCTACACCTTTTTGGTACGCTCCTTTAGCAAGCAAGCAAGCATGCGCTAAGCTTCACAACAGGGGGTACAGTAATTGGTTTTTTGGACTCTGGTAACGACTCTATCAAGGTATCAAGCAAATACCTAAACATTGGCTTGCTAACGCGATAATATTGATAGAATCTTAAGGATACAAAATGAATAATTATGAGTTGGAACTTTGATTGCGGAGATACTTTACACGGATTCTGGCAACTCAAGAGGGTTTGATATAGCCCTCAAGTATCTTCTGAAAGATGTTTGCCTATTTCTCCCTTCTTGCATTACATCTTCGCTTTCTACAACAAAACCAATATTATTTATCATTTTAATTGATATTTTCTTCCTTTTAGGACACAAAACAATTTTTTTTACAAAAAACACAAGATTTGGTGCTGTCAAAATAACTTCGAAATTGATTTTAAAGATTTGAAGGTCGGTATGAATTGTTTCGTGGGAAAAAAGATTTCTTGGGAGATTCCCTATGGGAAACTTTTGTTTCCGGGGAAAAAAAGTTCCTATGATATTGGCGATAGGGCTGATAGTATGAAAATGCTAAATTTTACAATTTGCACTAATTTAACAACCATGCGCCTATGATAGACCCTTTTTAGACTGTGATTGCTCACCCCATACGGATGAGTTTATGGGTGAGATTTTATCCTCAATGATTTCAACTACAAAACCATCGTCATGACGAAGCCAAAAGTAACAATCTAAATAGGGCCAAATCACTCAACATAACTCTTCTCTACGAACATAGCCTTCGGGAGTTCGAGATACAAAAATTATCAATCGTGCCAATTACGAAACACAAAAATTTTATTCAGTCTAGTTCGATACTCGAACAAACGTCAAAATTTTATCGGCAGTAAGATTCTACTTTAGCTTTTATCGGCAGTGATCCTACTGCCGATATTGTTTTTGCTATTCGTGTAAAATCTTACTGTACTACTGATAGCTTTTCCAAAAAACACTGGTATTAATGTTCTATCGCCAATTCTCTTCCTGCTGGCTATGGACGACGTATTGACGGCCAGTGTTGGTACAGCTGAACGACAGGGCATTCAATGGAGACCGTTCGAAAGGCTCAGTCATTTTGACTATGCCGATGACATATGTCTACTGGCAAATAACATCAGTGGGCTGAACGGGATGTGCTAAACACTGCAAGTGAAGGGAGAGTCGAGTGGTCTAAGAATAAACAGCAAAAAGACAAAAATAATGCTCACAGGCCGCTCCACACAGCAGCGTATTATTCGACAGGAGACGCCAGTTGAAGTAGTGGAACAGTTTACCTACCTTGGCAGTATTGTTTCTGTAAGCGCTGGTACAGATCTGGACGTTAAAAGTAGAATAAATAAAGCTCGTGCCGCCTTCGGTATTCTGTCCCCAATTTGGAAATCCAGTCAAATCTCCTTACGCACTAAGTTGAGATTCTTCGAATCCAATGTCAAATCCGTGCTGTTATATGCTTGTGGAAAGTCACGTCTACCATTTCGAAGAAATTGTAGGCTTTTGTGAATTGCTGTCTTCGCCACATCCTAAAGATTCGCTGGCCACAAATAACATCAAATGAGGAATTGTGGCGCAGGACAAGTCAAGAGCGGCTGGACGTCGACATAAGAAAGCGTAAATGGCGTTGGATTGGTCACACACTGAGGAAACCAAACGATAAAATTGCAAAGCAGTCCTTTGAATGGAATCCTCAGGGTGCACGGCGGGTTGAAAGACCAAGAACAACATGGAAATCAACTGTCTTAGCGGAAGCAGAATCCCAGAGAAAGACGTGGCCACAGCTAAAGTACCTTGCAGCAGACCGTGAAGGATGGAAACGTTTTGTTGACGCCCTATGCCCCAGCCGGGGTTACAGGACACGATGATGATGATGAAATTTAATAAAATATTGACAATTGTGTTCTACTTACACAATTGTTTTTGCTTCGATCAGTCCATTGCATTTTTTTTTATATCAAATCGAAAACAAATTATTGCATTTTATGAATCAATATTTAAGAAGAATTGTATGATATAGATCATTTATGCACTGAAATTTGCTTTGCAAATAAGTTCAATTGTACGTATAGGTAATTTAACACATTTAAGAAATTTTAAAAATATCAACAAAATTATGCCCTTCTCATACAAAATGTTTATGTGGCAGACAAATACTGACTTTTTATTCATAAAATGCGCTTAGATCATATTTGTTTCACTAATATCTTTTGCAATAATAGATATAGGACAGATTTAATTACACTAATAGAAAGATCTCCTTTTTGTTAATAATGAAACGTTCCTAACTAAAGAATGCGTATGTATCACTTAAACACTGGGGTGACGATTTTTTTTTTTTTTAATTTTTTAATGACCAACAGCTGCACCATGGATTTTAGAATTTACATGAATTTCTACTTTTATCTATAATTTTCTGTTACCCTCCTGTCTCCAAAAACTTCAAAAATTGACATATTGATAAAAAATCATGTCAACTTTTAGTCCACATTACAATTTTATACGAAACCGTTAGTTTCAATTTTGCATTTTGAGCACGCTCTCCATACAAGAGGTCCCAGTGTGCGATGGCCTAAATTATTTTGACTTTGAGGGCATCAGCATTGCGTGCGGCTCATTAGCGTAGGCCTGCAACTTCAGAAAACCCCACGAAAAATTTAATGGAGTCAAGTCGCACGATCTTGGTGGCTAATTCACGTCACCTCCTCGAGTGATAATTCTATCTTACAAGTATCGTTTATGTAGAATGTCTATTGTTACATTAGCTGTGTGAAACGTAGTGCTGTCCTTTTTGAACAATTGAACAAGAGAAATTGGTTATCCTCTTGGTAGGGATCTTCTTGATTAAATTGACGAAATTGACAACATAGGGTTCACCTGTCCCATTACCACTCCCCTAACTGATGCAACTAATTTTTTTTTTGTATTATCTATGTGACCAATTATTTTGTAAACTATATGATTAATTTTTCTTAGGCTCTTTTGGTCTATTTTTTGTTGTGAATGCAAATAAAAAACCTTATTCCATTCTTCTCCCAACGTTTCGTAAGAATTCCTTACTTCTTCAGGGGATTTTTTTTTATTAAATCTATCAAAATAAATTTACAATGCTAACAATTTTCTTCAATTACATTGATTACAAATGTTATCTTACTTTTCGTACTAAATCATACTTTATTTGTCAATCTTCCTCCAACTATTGCATCATCCCTTCGACGGCACTGACACAAAATTGAAAATAAATTAACAAATAAAAACGAAATAAACAGAAACAAAAGAAAAACTTTCAAATTAAACAAAATGACATTTAAATTATCACAGTTTTTGCAGGTACTTCTTGACTATAGTGCTACAGCATAGCTTTGTTTTATACTATCGGTGTCTTCTTTTGTGTTCATTGTCCGTTTTATTTTTTGCTGGATACGTAAGCTCTCTAATGTGAGTCGGGTGTTCAGCTTCCTCTCTCTATCCAATATTTTGACCCCTTCGAAGTCCACCGAGTGTCCACTTTGTGCTATGTGCTGCGAAAGCCCTGTTGTCTCTTTTTTCTTTCTTACGTCTGCTTCATGTTCCGCTATTCTTGTTCCTAAATTTCTCTTCGTTTGCCCTATGTAAACTAGATCACATTTTTCATTCTCTTTTCCTTTGCACTCAATTTCATAAACTACGTTGTGTTGTTGTTGTTTTTGTATTTTAGATTTGGTGTTTGTAAAAATTGATTTAAGCGTGAGATTTGATTTGTGTGCGAATGATACATTCTCTTTTTTAATCATTCTATGTAAATTTTTGTTGTCTGTCAAATTTGGAACATATGGTATAGAGAAAAACTTTTTGTCCCTTTTATCAACTATAGTTCCTGAATATTTGTTTTTGTCATGATTTGTTTTTGCTTTTAAGTTTTCTGTTCTTTTTCTTAGGAGGTTGTTTATTATATAGTATGGGTAGTTATTTGTTTTTAATATTGTTTTTATTTTTGTTATATTTTCTGTTTCATACATCTTGTCGCTGAGGTCTAAAACTTTATTTATGAAATTAAATGCAGTGTTAATTTTTTGTCTTATTGGTTGGGTAGAATGAAAGTTAATCATACGTCCTGATGAAGTTGGTTTAGAATACCAATTGAATGTTATTTTTTTGTTTTCTCTGTGTAGTAGTAGGTCTAAATATGGTAGGTTATTGTTGTGTTCGTTTTCTATTGTAAATTGAATTTTGTTGTGGTATAAATTGAGAGTGTTAAGAATTGTGTCTTTTTCTTTACTTTTAACGATGGCGAAGATATCATCTACATATTTAGCGATAAATTTTATATGTATGCCTACTTTATCAAGTTGCTCGATGGTGTCATCCAGAAGCTTGTCCAAATACATCGGAACAATTATTAAGAACATCATATCAGACAAATACAACGTAAAAAGCTCTTTCCAACTCAAAGAAAAATTACAAAATGTAGCGTTGGAAGATGAAGACGTAATGGTTTCATTTGATGTTGTTTCGTTATTTACTAATATCCCTACTTATTTGGCGATTAAAAATATCCTAAAAGAGTGGGATACAATAAAAAATCACACGACAATACCAAAACAAAAGTTTCTTAAACTCCTCGAATTTTGTCTGCGAGACAACAACTATTTCAAGTATAACGATAGTTTTTATACGCAAACTTATGGTATGCCAATGGGCAATCCCCTGTCTCCTACAATCGCAGACGTAATTTTGGACAAGCTTCTGGATGACACCATCGAGCAACTTGATAAAGTAGGCATACATATAAAATTTATCGCTAAATATGTAGATGATATCTTCGCCATCGTTAAAAGTAAAGAAAAAGACACAATTCTTAACACTCTCAATTTATACCACAACAAAATTCAATTTACAATAGAAAACGAACACAACAATAACCTACCATATTTAGACCTACTACTACACAGAGAAAACAAAAAAATAACATTCAATTGGTATTCTAAACCAACTTCATCAGGACGTATGATTAACTTTCATTCTACCCAACCAATAAGACAAAAAATTAACACTGCATTTAATTTCATAAATAAAGTTTTAGACCTCAGCGACAAGATGTATGAAACAGAAAATATAACAAAAATAAAAACAATATTAAAAACAAATAACTACCCATACTATATAATAAACAACCTCCTAAGAAAAAGAACAGAAAACTTAAAAGCAAAAACAAATCATGACAAAAACAAATATTCAGGAACTATAGTTGATAAAAGGGACAAAAATTTTTTCTCTATACCATATGTTCCAAATTTGACAGACAACAAAAATTTACATAGAATGATTAAAAAAGAGAATGTATCATTCGCACACAAATCAAATCTCACGCTTAAATCAATTTTTACAAACACCAAATCTAAAATACAAAAACAACAACAACACAACGTAGTTTATGAAATTGAGTGCAAAGGAAAAGAGAATGAAAAATGTGATCTAGTTTACATAGGGCAAACGAAGAGAAATTTAGGAACAAGAATAGCGGAACATGAAGCAGACGTAAGAAAGAAAAAAGAGACAACAGGGCTTTCGCAGCACATAGCACAAAGTGGACACTCGGTGGACTTCGAAGGGGTCAAAATATTGGATAGAGAGAGGAAGCTGAACACCCGACTCACATTAGAGAGCTTACGTATCCAGCAAAAAATAAAACGGACAATGAACACAAAAGAAGACACCGATAGTATAAAACAAAGCTATGCTGTAGCACTATAGTCAAGAAGTACCTGCAAAAACTGTGATAATTTAAATGTCATTTTGTTTAATTTGAAAGTTTTTCTTTTGTTTCTGTTTATTTCGTTTTTATTTGTTAATTTATTTTCAATTTTGTGTCAGTGCCGTCGAAGGGGTGATGCAATAGTTGGAGGAAGATTGACAAATAAAGTATGATTTAGTACGAAAAGTAAGATAAAATTTGTAATCAATGTAATTGAAGAAAATTGTTAGCATTGTAAATTTATTTTGATAGATTTAATAAAAAAAATCCCCTGAAGAAGTAAGGAATTCTTACGAAACGTTGGGAGAAGAATGGAATAAGGTTTTTTATTTGCATTCACAACAAAAAATAGACCAAAAGAGCCTAAGAAAAATTAATCAATTTTTTTTTTTTTTGAAGATCAACTCACCGTCAAGGCTGATGGGAACTTGACTTTTGTGTTCTTAGCTAATATTTTCTCAAAAAACAGCAAAAAATGTTAAAATCCTATATTTTGCCCACTTTCAAATCAAAAATGCGCAATCTCTAAAACTAAATATTCCCCAATCTTCTTGAAATTCGGCAAAAATATGTTTTTCGTCAGAGATACTCGGGGTGTGAGCAAAGTCAGGAATTTTACATTTTATTTTGTGCCGGACAAAATAAAACACCCTAATACCTACACACAAGCTGTGTGTGTGTAGGTATATTGCCTCTTCACTGATACTACTCAAATCTTTCAGATTTCCATAAAAAGCGACAAGACAAAGGGAACCTAGAGAATTTGTTTAAACAAACTGAAAACAAAAATATTAAATACTTACAGTTGAGGTAATTTGGATTAGCTAGACACTGTACAAATTCGAGTTCTACTTGCCATCTTAATCTTTGTTGTTCATCGGACTCAATTGAAGCTGTTTGAAAAAAAAAGAAAATCAAAAACCATCGGTTATATAATTTTTATAAAATTATGTCAATGGTGTTTTATCATTTCTTATATTTTATTTTATCAAAAAAAAGGAAAGTTTAACTAGAAATTAAAAAAAGTGTGTGAATACATTATTTGTCACTCGAAATAAATACATACATACATATTTAGAATTGAGGTTAGTTTATTATAGTGTTTTGTATGTTTTTTTTCCAAATTTAATAAACTATTATTTTGAGTTAATAGAATTTTAATAAGTTAAATTTTTAATTGATATGGTATCTTATTATATGTAAAGACAGAATTCCAAAAAATTAAATTAAAATTACCATTACAAGGAAAATTTTTAAAGTACCTTCACATTATCTCAAAAAGTATAGGGTATTTTTTTTAGACGTGTGGTTTTCAAGAAGAAATAAAACGCATATAATTTAATGTTATGGCCAAGAATTCAGGCTTAATATAAAGATAATGGTTTGCCATTATGTTTTAAAAATTATTTCAAATGACCGCCGCGGCCGGCTCGAATAAATTCTAGCCAAGGCCCAATTTTCGACAACCAATTTTCGACGCGATGGCGCACTATCCACTAGAGTAAACGTGGTGCGAAACCGATCCATGGTTGCTCGAATTACCGAAAAGACCAACCCCGAAGAAAGTATTGCCAGATTGAAAACAACAAGTCTAAAAAAAACACCCTTTATAAACATATTTTAAAATAAATATGGGAATTTCATGCGACTGTCGAATTTGTGTATTGAAAATTATTTTCATATCAGTTTCACCATAACCTCAAAAGACTCGAAAGAGATAGAATGTTTGACGGTTTTAGAACCAATTAGAAAAAAAAAACATGTAAACGGTCACGGGTCAGTCAGATCTTTGACAACATCAAATTGAAAAAGATGCTGAGTTTCTACCCACACTAGTATCTTCCCAAAGATATCCTCTGATGAGGAACGATGTTATTTTGTTATAAAAAAACCGCAAATTCAAGATCTCCGAAAACGCTTTCAGGTGTTCAATATTCAATTAAGTGAAGACCAAAAATTGCCTTTGAGATATTAGAGACAAAACATTGTTTAATAATTGTGAATTATCTCCATTTTTCTTTAAATGTGTGTTTCGGGCTCACATAGCTGTAATTATTAATTTTGTTTTAAAGAAAAAGTCAAATAAAATTTAGGGATAAAACTTTGTTGTTTTTTAATACATTTTATTTCGAATACACATCTTCACAAATGTATTTCTCTTGATCAAATTTTTGGGAGAGATAATTCACTACTATTTTCTTAAAAACGTCTACTTATTTTGTTTGCAAATCTTGTCAATTATGAACTACATGGTGTGTAGATACAATTATCCCGAAGCCAATGTCATCGTTTGTTCGCAAGATGTTCGAAAAAAAAAACTTTTTTCAACATTTTTTTTGGGACCAATTACAATAACTTGCAATGGTAAGTTAAAAATATATTATTAAGTAAGAAAGCAAGAAAATGATCTTTCTTCGACGTTAAACTTCCTCGTCGTCCATTTTGATCAGTTGTTTATAAATGTTAAAGTGTTAATTTTATAGTCGGGAGGCGACCGTAAGCTTACTTATCAGTATTTCATCGCGGCTACTCAAAACCAGAATACCAACCGACAGCTTCAGTTCAAACATTCACACTGCTGGTCGGACAAGTGTAATCTGGTGGCAATTTTTAGATAATACACTTTTCATGGAATTTTTGACTAAGCAACTTCTATAAATTCTATAAAGTTAAGACTGCCCTCTACTATACACGATAAGATCCATCGGAAAGACTTTTTTTTTTGTTGTGACTGGTTAAAAGTTATTCTTGCTTCAAAAAGGTTAAGTTTTGAAGGCATAGCAAACAACTATAGTATTTGCAAACTATTTGTATGTGGCCCTTTTGTATCATTGTATTACATCTTCTAGGGATACTCTCCATAAAATTTGAATCAATAAAACTTGAATCAATAAAACAAAGAATACCTATCCAAGTCCTTGAATTGGACAAAGAGGTCATTGTCTCTATTTCTGCGATTTTTTCAAACTAATATTCGATCTACAATCTTCTATAAATTTCCTATTGGGTTGATAGACTGTGCTCGCCATTTCATAACATATTATTGTTTTAACTATATTGACTTTGACTATTTTTGCAGTATGATTCAGATCCTTATCTTGATGAAATATCAATTTCAGGGGAAGATCCTAGTCAGCAATTGGAAGCATGATATTATTCATGTTGTCCTTGCATATACGAATCGGACCACAATTTCATCTATTTCATGAATCGGACACACTTCATATCTAGAAGAAATGCTAAAATACAGAACCTGACGCTCAAAGTTGCTGTTTCATTAAAATTTACAATAATTCTGAGTGAAAATGTTATTAATATTTTACTCGTTAAAATGTATTTTAAATAAACTTTACGGGATGTTGGCTAGATATTTAATTTAATATAAACTACCGAGGGAAATGAAATCACTGCAGCTATGCACAGCAGTGCTGAACTATGGACTATGTAAAACTGATGTCGACTTTTTTTTAGTTAAACTTGTTCATTTATGGGATTTTTGAAGTGGACTTAGTGAGATTGCATTAAACGCCGACGACTAATTACCTACTTGAGTACCTACATATATTATAACTATCCACAAAACCATATCTATGTGGTGTCCAAAACGAAGCCAGACACGTGTTATTAACACATACATAAACAAGATATTACAAAATCCATCAAAGCATTAAGCAATAGACCAAACTGACCCAACGAAATGTAATGTGATTTTAAAAGACGTGGGTCAGCAAGGAAAGAAGGATCCAACCATAGAAGGCTTACATTATGCGAGTAGGAAAATTGTTTAATAAACTATTGTTACCAAAACCAGGATTTTAAATTTAGACATTATATATTCATATATACATACATATTTTATATTTTAGTAATTAATTTCATTTTACTTACTCTTACCTTTTCCATACATTTTTGCCATAATGAATGGAAAACCCTGATGCAACTGAAGATTTTATTTAGAATGTATGTCTTTTGTTTTTAATAATTTAAAACCAAGCAAGGTTATATAATTAAACAAACATAAATCAAAAGTTTTAAATAAAACAAATTTGTAACACCTCGAGGAACTTTTTTTTTATAATTTATTTTAAAAATATATATAAAAGTAGTTAATGTATTATTTATTTAAACTGTCCTGTGTTAAACAAGATATATTTACAATTCGGAGGAAACTAAAAACGCAGCAAAATCAACATTTAATTTTAACACGATAATTCATTAAAATTATTTGTGAAAGGGAAAATATCTGTGAACAGTAAAGTCGTAGGAAATAGTTGACAAGATGCCCAAATACCACACATATGATTTTTTTTTTTTAACTTTGCTCTGAGCTATTTTACAAACCGTATGAAATCATCGCCCAAATATGTTTTATTATATCTAGAACTGTTTTCTAAATTCTTTTTTATTTTATTTTCAGTAATATTTTGGAATTTTATTAAAATAAATTTGACTTTACTTATCACATCGACCAGCTTCAAAACACATCAAGTAGCAAGTACCTTCGAAATCGAATTCGAACATTTAACCGCCGAAATTCAAGAAAAAAATTAATTACTTAAGGCTATGTTTACACTAGAATTAATTTAATACTTGAGCACAATGACGCAGTCGCGGTCCTTCAAGCAAGCCACACACCATGTCGGTACTTTTTGGATCCTCACAAAAATCAGTGTTCTTCGTTCAATTACACAAATACTTACCCAGCGGCTCCATTGGCAATATTTGAGGCAATAAATTGCCTCACTCATTGCTATTGCCTTTAATATTGCAAATGGAGACGCTTTGTCAATGGAAATGGCAATATTGCCTAGAAGATGAGAGGCAATTATTGATTTCCATCGTCAAGGCAATAAATTGAGTAAAAATGGGGCTCCCCGTTATTGTCAATGGCTTCTTTATTGGTTTTTTCAATTTAATCGTAGAATATGAGAACGCACATGACAAAATATAGTGAATTAAAATTAAATTTAATTAAAACAGGGGATTTGAGCAGCATTTGAGGGCATTTGCAGTCAAATATTTCTATGCACACATTTTATAATTGAAATTGCCTGGCAATGAAAATGCCCACCCAAGCAATAAATTTTCATTCCTATTCCAATTGCCATCGCCTCAAATATTGCCAAAGGAGCCGCAGCGTTAGGGCCAGTTTGTTCACAGCTTGTCAACTTAAAACAATAGGTCTGATCCTTTACTTTGGGTTTCTGTGATTTTTACAGCCCTATTCTGGCAAACCTCACTGACACCTTACAGGTCACAATTTGATTCTGTGAGGTTTTCGTATTCAGGCAGCAACCTCACAACTTGTGATCTTCACAAAAACTATCGAAACTGTGATCTCCTTCGGAGGAGGTCACAACTTAAAGGAAATACTTGTGATTCCGAATATTATGACATTTAAATGCTTTTTTTTTCTTAATTGCTGTCTTCTTAAATAAAATAGATATGTACAAAAATCACTGTAAACAAACATTCTTGCTGGCGTTCATTTAAAAAGAAAACAATCCAACTAATCGTATTTCTTTTGTTATAATAAAAAGGTGCGGTCAACAAAATCTACAACATTATAGAAAGTCACTCATTTATCTTTTTATGACAGTCAGTCAATTAGAGCCCAAGAAATCTAGAAAACATGAAAATCTGACTGTTTGAACGTGCCCATTCACCGTGGTGAGTTTGTTGTGAGGATTTTCCCAGAATACCGAAAATGTTATCGAATCACAACAAACCTCACAAGGAATACCTCATAAGAGCTTGTGACTTGTGAGCGCTCACAACGCCAGAATAGGGCTGTTAGTCCAAACTTGTCTCCAAATTTTTTTTTATGAACTTTGACAGAGCTTTGAACTAAAAGCGCAGAAGTGCACAGAAAATCACAGAAATTCAAAGTAAAGGAACAGACCTAATGATTATACTAGGTCCCCTTTCACACGAAGAAACAAGTTGCTGGAGATTTTTTTGACGTTTTATTTTAATCTCCTTAAAAATCTCTTGTACCTTTCATACGAGGAAACAAATCTCCAGGCAATTTTTGAAATTTCCTTTTAAAGTCTATTGGTTGAACACACCTAAACCTAGATGTGAAAGGAAATGTCAAAAAATCTCCTCAAATCCTCGACCGGGTAGATTCTGTTCGCCCCTCTTTCCTCCTGCCCTTCTCACCAACGAACTAAAAGTTGCTGGCAACTCAGTTTCCTCGTGTGAAAGGGCACTAGTTGATTATCACTGGGCGCGTTCGGCCGGTAGTCCGATAGGGTATCCAAGATACTTTAGTATCCGATACGTTGGTGAACGACCAAAACCGGATAGGTAACATTTGCTGTCAAAAGAGTGAGCTGCTAACAAAAGTAAAAATAAATTGAAATTTTCAGCAACGATTTTGTGTCCTTACATAAATTATTTTATACCAAATCTCCTCTGTATCAAAAATTTATTATTAATTTGCATTGCAAATGATTTTAATATGCATTTAATATTACGTTTTCATTAGACCAAATGAGGTAATTTCGTTGAAATTTTCCAAATTAGATCCCAAATTACCTCATTTCCCATACAAATTCAAATTTCGAAATGAGATAATTTCAACCAAATTTGCACGAAATTAGGTTGGAAATTAGATGAAACCAAATCAAACACATCTAATTTCAAAGCTATTGTGAATCACAATTCACTATTGAACAATTTTTGACTTGAAATGTCAATCTTTTGAAGTATAAAATAATAACAAAAAAAAAAAGATGAAAAGATTTTTTTTAGAGAAAGCAGAGAAAGAATCACGTAAATAATTGAATAAAATAATAATAATTATCGATATCTATATATTATTTTGATCTTTTTTGTTATTATTTTTGCAGACAAAATATTTCTATGCGAAGAGAAGCCTTCTAGAGTGGAGGGAATGGCTGGTGATGCGCCATGTGATGTTTTGCTATTCTGCATTGGGTAATGAGGAGTTCCTTTCACAATACCACTTATGTACCTTCATTTTGCAACTCGCGAATACACTCAACATCAAACCAACGCGAAATCATAGCGAATCATTCGCAAAGACGATTTTTTGTTGTTGTTTAGTATTGTGTATCTTTCATTTTTTCTATTATTGTGAAATTCAGACCACATATTTAGCTATAAAATATTTTCATATCCCCCATTATTATGTACGAGTATGTGCAATAAAATAGTTTTTTAGTGCAATGTTTTTATTTTCTTTAAAGTTATATATAAATAAAGAAGCAACAAGTGATAGAAATATAGGAGCTGGAAATACCAAGCTTGAGGACAGAATTGTTTGTGTTTCAAGTGACAAAACTTTATCCAAGATTGAGATTAGGCGGATGCACTACTAAAGATTTTCGTATTTGCAAATTCCTTTGGAGGAGCTTTTAAGTTTTGATTAAGTATTTTTGGAACTGGCTATCGAAGTAGCAATTGAAGAAGTCGATACTGCTAAGACTTTTGTCCATTATTTTTTCATTTTTTGTAGGGGTAGGTACATAGGTACCTACATAATGTACATGCATACATAAATCTATAATTTCATTGTGACACTTTTCTCCCATAGCTTTATTTAGGCTAAAAATAACATTAAATGCGTGAGGTATGTAGGTATTCTTGATCGCATCAGGTACCTACATATGAACATTTTTGTGCCTACAGAACTTCGAACCTAAAATTAGGAAAGCCGTTTAGAATTAAAATATTACTCATAAGGGATTATTATTGAATTATATTTACAGGCTCTTTACATATCTGGAACCATTACTCTTAATCAGCCAATAGACTCTTGGTGGCCAACATTCCACTAGAAATCTGGGTCTGCATCTGATCCCACGACAAATTACGTATGCGCCTTGGATCCAACAATCAACCTGGCTAGTTTCGGGATAAACATAGACGACGTGATGTTGAATTGTATGGAAGCAGAATCTTTGGCGTAGGTGATTCTGCTACGGGCTGGGGCAAGTCATTTCGCTGGCAGTAGAAATAAACAGATTCTCCGGTGGCATTTTCTATTTTAATTGACTTTTTATTTTAAATTTATTACCCAGTGACATTTGACGATGAAGCATTGTATATCCAATCTATAGTATTCTCATGAAACACGATTTTGTAGGAAGACATTTGGTCGATAGGTTCGCTGTGATCGCCTTACCGAGATCCCTTAACAAAAATTAGTATTACATTTGGACGCATAGATGGCCACGAGCTTTTTTTCTTCATGAGAATACTATAGAATTTATATACAATGGATGAAGTAAAAAAAAAAAACAAAAAAACAGGGTTGTCAAACGAAATGAGGTAATTAGATGAAAACACTTTTTCTGTAATTTGTGAAATTACCTCATTTCGGCTCTAATGAAAACGCAGTATAAATATAATTTGGAAATGTTTTTGCTCGAACAAAAAAAAATCCGATGTGGAATCGCAAATCCAAATAAATGGTCAGCTGTTAAGCAAAGTCAGCTGTTCTTCAAATTTCCCATCGGATAGTTGAGTATCCCGAAATTTTTTGGATAGCTTGAGATTTCTTTCTCACATCAGCTGCTTCACTGATCAGCTGTTTTTTCCTATGGGATTACAACAACACAAACAAATCCGGATCGCTTAAGATACGCCGCCGAACGCGCCCACTGAATGCGTTTGTTCAGCAAAGTTTAAGCAGAGAACCCATGATTTGAGCACTCGCAATTGGAGCAATCACTAATTCGCCAATTCTGTTCGATTAGCACGATTTAATCAAAGATTTCCTGGAATTTCGTTTGTTCATCATTGGTTATTCCCAAAACGTAGGTATAAAAAAGAGAAAAAAAATCTATCCTATGAACGAAGAACATGAGTAAGGCCGTGTGCCAATTGCGTTAAAATTCTGGTTAAATTTGATCCCAGTTAAATGTTATCCCTTTTTATAGGGGTGAGTAAAATTTAAGGTTTTTGCTGTGTCAATTGGATTAAATGGGATTTTTTTTTTTACATTCACTTCCCATTAGTTTTGTTGTTGCATTTTTCTCAGTGATGATAGTTCGCAAACATATCAGTTTGCAAAATGAATGAATCATCTGAAAAAGTATTTTCAATAAATTTTATTGATTCTTTTACATTATCAAGGATTTATCTCAAGTTATTCAAACTTCTTCTTGAGTGCATACTTAAATTTATTATAAGGTCCTTGTCTATATTTCTTAATCCTTTCATTTAATTTTAGTTTTTTTTGTCCATTTTTCATCTTTCCCGATAGGATTCATGACTTCTTGATAGCAAAATAAAATATTTATCTACATTCATCTCCCTCAGCAGTTTTTTTTATAAGGGTTTACAACAACACAAACAAATCCGGATCGCTTAAGATACGCAGCCGAACGCGCCCATAGACATGTCAAAAATTAACCACCGATTAAAATTTTAACGAGCTCCTGAGCAGGTTAAATTTTGAAGTCTATATTCACCTCTGTAATGTCAAAATTTAGCCATGGGATCAAATTTAACCAGGATTTTAACGCAATTGGCACACGGCCTAATACTATGTTCCCACCAAAACGAAATCTGAGATTTCAGCTGAAAAATTTGGAGTTCTCGACTTGGTGGAGCGGGATTTCATTAAGATTTCGTTGAAATCTAGAGTTTTCATTGAGATTTCGTTGAAATTTCCATGAAATCTTGTTCCATCAACTTGAAATATCAAAAGTTTTCAACCGAAATCTCGGATTTCAATTTGGTGGGAACATAGCATAATACTCTGTTCCCACCAAAACGAAATCTGAGATTTCAGCTGAAAAATTTGGAGTTCTCGACTTGGTGGAGCGGGATTTCATTAAGATTTCGTTTGTATTGTATTCATACAACAGCGTAAAGTCGTCGTAAACGCGTTGTAAGCTTTTAAACTTCGTAATTCTGTCACAATTTGTATGGAAAATTTGGCGGATTTACGAAGTTTACAACTTTACGGTGTTTACGACGAGTTTATGCTGTTGCATGAATACCCTTAATATTTTATTTACAAAAAAATCATTAAAACCGTCCTGCAAGTCCTAATATGAAATATGTATAGAAAACTATAACTCGGAAAATAAACCCATCACTAGGTTTCACAGCATTTTCTAAACACTTCAACTATGCATTTGGAAACAAAATTAAAACAAAAATCAATCAGCCGTATTAGGTGCCAGTTAAAGCTATCATTGGGCGCGTTCAATGTTTGAATGGATAGCCTATAGGATAGCTTGTATCCATGTATGTGTTTGAACGCAAGTCAGCTGTTGTTGACATTTTTCATAGGATAGCTTTGTACCCTAAAATTTTTGTCGTCGATTCGAGGAACTTTTCAGTTTGTGTTTTTCCACAAACTGGACGATTGCCTGAAATCGGTTTTTCAATTTGTGTCATATAGAATAATATGTAACTGCGCGCACATGCAACCAAATAATTGCAGATATTTTACCACATCGTTGAATTTTATTCTTTCCAAAGTGACTTATGTTCTCTGTGCGAAAGAGAACAAATCTATCTTTTCTTTTATTTGCTGAGCAAAAGAATAGGACAAAGGCGATAATATTTTTCTCTGTATGTATGGGGTAGAAAATTTGAATAAACATTGTCGGTGTGTTGGTTAGGTTCGTTGCGGTTGTTTGTGGAGTTGCTCATGTGCGCGCTCATCGGTCAACTTGTGACTAAACTGTTTTGTTGCAGTAGCAGTTGCATGTGCGCGACTAGCCTTAGGGCCCGTTGAACAATCGTGGTTCAGCCTTGGTCCAAGATTTAAACTCGCTTAAATTCGAATGAAGTGTTGTACAATCGGAGTTCAGTGCCGAAATTCATAACCGCAGGGAAATGAAGACAAAACATCTTGCCAGGCTCAGGAGACGCATGGCCCGCCAACCCTTCAGTCTGTGCCCTATCAACAACGGAGTTGTTAACAAGCTAAAATAATCCTACTATTAATATGCTACGCTGAGCCCATGGTATAAGAATAACAAGGTATGCTTGACAGTTCAGACAACTGATTCGTGACGTCATTGCGAGTGAATGATCTTAATTGTTTGTGATGTATGGCAAAGAAAGTAAGCAATACATTTGTATGTTTTGAAGCTATTTGCTATTAAAACTCAAAGTAAAGCAACAGATTATTTATGCTTTGAAATTATATTTTGTTAAACTTCAAGTAAAACAGTAAATTATTTATTTTTTAAAGCTATGTGTTGGTGAACACTTGCTATGACGTCACACAAAACAAAATATGGCGACCCTTCATCTCATATACAACATACCTTGTATTTTTATACCATACGCTGAGCCCTACATCACATAAGGAAACCCCGAATTGATCAGGGATAACGTGTAGAATGATGACTTCACAACAAACTCTGTAGCATCTCAAAATATTTTTTTTATTTAAAAACTAACTATCAGAGGCCTCCTCTAGCCATGAATTACCAGCATTAAATTACAAACATGCACATTTATGTACTTACTCTACATACATTACCGTGTTCTTTTTTTCCCAAACTCTAATGAAAAATATATGTAAACTTAGTTTTTCAAGATAAATCAAAAAAGAAATAAAGAAAATGCAAACATCATACAAAATGTTTGGTTCAATTGTTTTTTCTAGTGGTTATCTTTGTTTTTAAAATCTGTTAACGTCAGTTGATGGGAATTTTGTGTACCGCTCTGGGCTTTCTTTGAAGGAATGCTCGAGTTCCTTGGTGCAATTTTTTTGGTTGAATTGATGCTTCTAATTCTGTGATGTGATGTGATGTTTGCAGTAATTCTTCAAATCAGTCATGCAATCGATATCTTTGCAGTGATGCAAATGGAGAGGCTGGTATTTTACTTTCAAAATCTTGATGAAGAAGCTATACAAAATATAACTTTGAACAATTAAAAAAAATGTTTTTTTTTTGTTGATTTAATTTACTTTCCTCTTGAAATTTTTCCCAACCTAGATCTTAGAAAAATAAATGGTGGTAATTTAATAATTATTATTCAATAGGATTGAAAAAATTATTATAAATTTGAACTGTGAAATCAAATTTTGTAAGCAGCTATCAACATCAGGGTTGTCAAACGAAATGAGGTAATTAGATGAAAACACTTTTTCTGTAATTTGCGAAATTACCTCATTTCGACTCTAATGAAAACGCCGTATTACTCTTTTAACGTGATTTTTTTTATGGTATACATGTTTTCTCACTTCATTCGGAATTTTTTGACAGTTTAGCTAAATAGTACTAGAAAACTATTATTTATAACACATGATATGTGAAGAACATTAGGGGTATTCACGATCTGGTGCAACAAGCCTAGTAAAATTGTAAAATTTAATTTTTGTACAATCGATCGTGAACGCACTTCTTTTATCTATAGTTACACTGTAGCAAACTCACAAAATTTCACAAACAAATATAAGCTGACAAAAAGAATGACATTTGGCGAGTTATCTAATACACAAGCCCAAACTTTACTATAGTAGGGGTAGTCACGATATGGTGCAACAAGCCTAGTAAAATTGTAAAATTTTATTTTTTACAATCGATCATGAATGCCATTGACCTATTGTATATGGACTGCTAGTCGAGTCTCATTTCCATACAAAAGCCCTATTAAAATTAGTTCAGAACTTCTTAGTGCCCTATTACACGAACGAGAAAAAACATCTGATCTCACCTTCGCACTCATTTATTTTCGAAAAAAGTCATGACTCTAAAGTCGTCGTTTAATAGGGCACTTAGCGACATAAACTGCTTATTGGAGCAAAGTGGCAAAAAATAGTAATTATTATCAATGCCACCTCTTGCCACACTTGGTCTAAACAAGCTTTTTTTGAACATAGAAACTAAGGCCATCTAATATAATTTAACTTTATATTTTGACGTCTGAAGTTTATAAGCCATTCTTTTTAATTTAATTAAAAAAAATCAGTTTGTTATAAATTGTATGTTTTTTCCAGTTAATTAAATTAAATTAATTTGTACGTTAATTTATTTATTCTTTCAGCGTTGTTCTTGTTGTTGATGAGTTGTGGGTGGTCGCAAACTTTCATAGTACCTTCTGATGCAAATAATCCATCAATAGTGAACGCACTTCTTTTATCTATAGTTACACTGTAGCAAACTCACAAAATTTCACAAACAAATATCAGCTGACAAAAAGAATTACATTTGGCGAGTTATCAAATACACAAGCTCAAACTTTACTATGGTGTATTTTTCTTTTACAATAGGGTTGGAGTATAGCAAAAGTGTAAGTGTAAGAATTTGACATTCAGTATATTTTGTTGTTGTAGTTCAAGAAAGTGTTACACTTTTACACTTTTGCAATGATACAAGACCAGTTACATCGGATCGTGAATACCCCTAGTGTATTTTTCTTTTACAATAGGGTTGGAGTATAGCAAAAGTGTAAAAGTGTAAGAATTTGAAATTCAGTATATTTTGTTGTTGTAGTGCAAGAAAGTGTTACACTTTTACACTTTTGCAATGATACAAGACCAGTTACATCGAATCGTGAATACCCCTATTATATTAACTAACATATTTGTTCGTGAAGATATTTTATCACTTATTAGGTCTAGTACGAATTGGAAAGTTTCCTTGGACATACCAAAACAATTGAAAAATTCATTTAGCCGGTTTATATTTCTTGAGCGCTCAGTAATTTTCCTCCGTTCTTTGACAGAGCAAGAGAATAAAATATAAACACTATCCCTCACATAGAAGTCAAAACAATTCTCTTTCTCTTTTCTTCTTATGTAATTCAGGACGACAAATAATAATTGAGCAAGCGAATCCAAAAAATTTCAGTCTCAGTTTTTAAGGGGAAAAGTGAGGAATTTTTGTGAGGAATCGTGTTTATATTTCTGAGTCCTCTGATATCTCAGAAATATAAACTGGCTAATTATTATTCCATGCACCAGAATGATCCGGCCGTTCTCTGATCTACTTTAACCCTTCGCGGAAAAGCTACCACGATTGTAAGTTCCAAGAAATCATCATTGTCTTCGTTGTTATTTTTTGTATAAGTTGTTCCTTTAAATGAAAATTTTATTTAATATACTTCACTTTTATTTATTTATAGACAAAGAAAAGAGCTAACCATTCCAAATAATTCATGACAGCTGACAATGACACTAGCCATATATATACTCAAATTTCAAGTAAATGGACTTTTAACTCGAGTTCAGCTAACTCGCTCTTGACTCACAACTGTACAACGCACAAATAGTTGAACCTTGACTCGAGGTTCAAGTTAAATTTGTACAACTGGCCCTTAGGGCCAGCAATTCGCGGTTCAGCAATTTTACCTCGCTGATTTTGGGGAATTAACTGAAGTTCAACTATGGTTCAGGCACTAAATTGGCTACTATAACATACTTGAACATTGAACCATCGTTGAACCTCAGTAATTTCACCGAAATCAGCCAGTAAAAATATTTGAACCAAGAATTAAAATTTAAACCACGTTTGTACAACAGGTCCTTACAGTGGTATTTATAATGCCTCGAGCCGTGCTCGATGATTTGAACGCGAAAACAACTATTGGACCAACACGCTCGTCGGTTTTCAAAATATATTGAAAACTTGCTGGCTCGTCCATCCAGCCAACTTGTACAGATGCCCACAGATGCCCAACAACTTAGTTTTTTTCTTGCATTATTTAGCTACGGTGATGAGAAAAAATGGCAATATTTAATAACAAATAAAGAGTCCTGGGGCCCAATTCCGCAAGTATGAATGATTTTCACGTACAGGTACACGATACACGTTCTTTCACTTCCAAAACAAAAATGTGAATAAATTTGACTGATATGTGTTGCACACGATATCTGTCAAAAAATTTAAACGCCCCCAGGGGCTCAATTCTGCAAAAGTGAGTTTTTCCTGTGTAGGTACACAGAAAATCGTGTACTCCGCAAGAGTGAGTTTAAAATTTTTGACAGATATTCTGTACACTA
Organism: Dasysyrphus tricinctus; assembly: GCA_963921185.1. Classification (NCBI taxonomy): domain Eukaryota; kingdom Metazoa; phylum Arthropoda; class Insecta; order Diptera; family Syrphidae; genus Dasysyrphus; species Dasysyrphus tricinctus. The sequence goes on from OY992530.1 coordinate 248,296,453, forward strand.
TCAGTCAAATTTATTAACACGTATTTTAGGCGTGAATTTAATGTGTACACGGAAAATCATTCACGCTGAAGGAACGGGCCCCTGGAGATAATTTTACGGATTGTACCAAACCTTACCAGAGGTGTAAGGTTTAATTACGAAACGACATGCGATCCTGCTTTTTATCTGGATCTATTGATCCAAAAATTAAAATTAGTTTTCACTTTGGTGGCTTGGAGTCTATTCACTTTAGTGAATGTATGTATCTCAGGAGTGCCTCCAAGCCACCAGAATCATTAGCTGTATTTTATTTTCCCTGTAAGATCTGATCTGGATTGGATTTGCAAACGAAAATACAAGTATTACAAAAACAACACCAAATCCAACTTTGATTTTGGATTTCGATTTACAAATCCATTCTGACCACACAATACTAAAGGTTTCCTTGCAAAAAATAGTTTTTTCTCTGACTTGTAGATGGCTTTTTTGTTTTTGTTGTAAAGTACACACTTCACAACCTCCAACGTCTTTTCCTCACCCACTTCCATTTCTCATGCCCTTTCATGACCCATCCATTCATTTTCAATTGTAACCATTGCCACTTCAAATTCCCACAGTCATCATTTCCTTTCGATTGACCAATATTCCATATTCCATATTCATCATTTACTTTATTGTTCAACTCTGAACCAATTAAAATTCCATATTCATCATTTCCTTTAATTGCCCAACTCCAAACCACTTATAATTCCCAGGTCATCACTTTCATTGTTAATTACCTCCAAAATCCAAATGCACTCTTTTTTTTTTCCAATCCACACTATCCAATTTCATTTTTTTTCTTGACACAAAAAACGTGCATTACTCCCAGCTGTGCACAGGCACACTTCGGAGTCGGTGACATGTTTTTTTTTGTGTGTGTTCTCGAGTCGGGTAGCGAGGCAGATATCCGGCACTAAGAATCGGACCGCCGGATCGTCGAGTCATATTAAGAAATTCTAATTCGTTTCTATTTTTTTGTATTTTTGAAGTACTAAACCTTTTCCAAATCTTGAATTCAACTAAGTTAAGAAACTCTGAATCTTTTTTTCAAATTATAAAAATAAGAATGTAAATTAGTGATAAGAACCAAATTGAACCTAAATAAATGTTTAATAAAATTTAATAAAATAAAAACACAAACTATATTTTGTTTGGCTTCACATAAAAGAACAAGAACACTAAAAAAGGTAAGACAACGCTTGAGATTCGTGCGTCTCAAGTTAAAAACAAAATAAAGCACAACATAAAAATTGGTGTCAGGTGTGGGGTTTGCCTGAAAAGTGACAAGTGCAAACAAGAAGTGAAACAAAAAAAAAAAAAAAAAAAATAACAAAAAGTGAAACAACAACAAAATTTAACAAAAAAAAAAAAAAAAAACTTACAAGAAAAATAGAGAAAAAGAAAAAGACTTAAATTCAATAAAATAAAATAAAAGACAATCAAAATTCACACATCTACAACATCTGGAACATCAACTTCTACAACATCTTTAACATCTACAACATCTTTAACCAACAGCAACGCCTTTATCTCATTCATCTCTAACTTACGCACAAAAACAGGCAAGAAAGTATTTAGGTATTATTAATTAATTATACAATGTAAAATTAATGTACTTTTATCAAACAAAAAATTATATATTATGGGTATTCATACAAAAGCGTAAACTCATCGTAAACGTTGTAAAGATTAAAACTTCGTAATTCTGTCACAATTTGTATGGAAAATTTGACAGATTTACGAAGTTTAAAACTTTACCACGTTTACGACGACTTTACGCTGTTTCATGAATACCCTTATTATTTATTGCCTATATCAATTAATATATATTATTATCATTACTTTTATCTATCTAATTTTTTTTTAAATTCGAATCAATTTTTTTTTTTGAATAAATTTTTTTTTTCTTCTTTCTTAAATACTTATTATTATAATATAATCAGTTTATGTCCGAGAATAAAACTATCGAAATATCCGACTGCGAAGATTCCGATTCTAGTACTGTCGAAAACTCCTCCTCCTCCGAGATCACTAATTCCATTTTAGAAACCGAAACTGAAATGGCTCCAAAACTAGATCGATCTTTTGCCCTCAAACTAATTCCCGAATTTGATGGGAACAGAGCTAATCTCCACAAGTTCCTAAATGCGTGTGATTTGATATCCGAAGATATCGCCGCTACCGAAATTCCTATCCTTCTCCTAATTATTAAAACTAAACTTATTGGTCCAGCATATAATATAGTAAAATACACAGAATTCACCTCCTGGGAATCCCTTAAGGAAAAACTAGTTCAACAATTCTTAGAAACAAAATCTCTGTCCCAACTCCAGTTGGAACTAATACATATAAAGCAAAGAACAAATGAGACAGTGCGTTCTTACTCTAATAGATTGGAACAAACGCTTGCAAATCTGAACGATGCTTGCATAGCTAGCGAAGGGTCAGAAAGTTCTAGCGTTATTATCAATCTCAACAGTAAAACTGCTTTAAAAGCATTCGAGAGAGGCCTTAATCCTAGAATAAGTCTCATCATCAAAGCTTCGAGATTCACAACTCTGACGGAAGCTATAGAAGCTGCCGTGTTAGAAGAGAAAAGTGGTTTCTCATATAATAACCAAACTTCCTATAACCCATCACAACTAAAACCCAGAAATCCTACCTCTTGTAATTTTTGTAAAAAAACTGGACATAGCATCGAACAATGTTACTTAAAGAAAAACAAAGAACAGCTTCCTTCTTTCAAAAGTGAGGTTAAAAAAGTAACAATTACTTGTAGTTATTGTAAGAACCTCGGACATCATATAAACGAATGCAGAAAAAGGGAGTACAATAATAATAGAAAACAAAACAATTCTAATGCAATTTCCTCCTCCTCAACAAATAAGCATACGGAAAACCATTCAGAGGCCGGAACCAGTGGCAGGCTTCGGACTCAAACTTAATCTCTTCTCGCCACATCTTCCATATAAATTTAAATAATAAAATAAGTAGAGTAGACTCAATCAAAATTTCATCTGAAACCTTGCTTAATCCTCAACCTTCAAAATTTCTCGTCGATGGTGGTAGTGAAATTTGTTTGATTAAAATAGATAAATTAAAGCCAGAACTACATGTAGACTCTAACATAATTCATTCTCTTTCTGGCATTACAAATTCAGTTATTCATACCAAAGGAGTTATACAACTGCGTATCAATCTTCCCAAAAATATAACTATTTCTTATCCTTTTCATGTAGTAGATAAAAACTTCCCTATAAGTACTGACGGGATAATAGGTAACAATTTCTTAGATGATCATAAAGCTCAAATCGACTACGGCATTAAAATGCTTACATTCCCTTGGAAAACTTTCATTGTTGAATATGATCTAATCCCTTCAAGTCTTGTTACTATCCCACCTAGATCAGAAATCATAGTACCCGTTCTCAAAGAAATTAATGTGGATAGTATATGTCTCTCCCAACAATTTCCCAATGGATTATATATTGGCAATAGTATTACTCCTGCCAATAGTTCTATCTCGTACATATCGGTCGTTAATTCCTCTGAATCCCTCATTGAGCTTAATACTGATGACATAGTATTTGACGAAGTTTCTAACTACAATGTTCTGCAAATACAACAATATCCTGCTTCTTATGATAGAATTAAAACTATACAAGAGCTAGTCGAGACAGACCACATGACAAAAAAAGAAAAGGAATCTATTCTAAATTTATGTTGCTTGTATAGTGACTTATTTTTTATAAAAGGAGATAAGTTAACTCATACCTCTTCTGTACAACACCCAATCCTTACCCCGGATGCAACACCTACTTATATAAAACCCTACAGGTTGCCGGAAGCACAACGACAAGAAGTGGATAAACAAATCCATGAGATGATGGACGATAATATTATCCAACCATCGAATAGTCCGTGGAATTTCCCACTTATTGTTGTTCCGAAAAAACCTGATAAAGATGGTAATAAGAAATGGAGAATCGTCGTCGATTTTCGCAAACTCAACGACAAAACTGTCGGTGATGCATTTCCATTACCCAACATAACTGATATTCTAGATCAGTTGGGAAGTTCAAAATTTTTTTCTACTTTAGACCTCGCCAGTGGATTCCATCAAATCCAAGTTAGACCGGAAGATAGAGAGAAGACCGCCTTCTCTTCACCTTTTGGTCATTACGAATTCATTAGAATGCCTTATGGATTAAAAGGTGCCCCAGCCACCTTCCAAAGGTTGATGAATAATGTATTGACTGGTCTACAAGGTATAAAAACCTTTGTTTATATGGATGACATCGTGGTCTATGGTAAAACCTTAGATGAACACAATTCAAAATTAAAAGAAATCTTTGAACGTCTCAAAATACATAATCTTAAATTGCAACCCGATAAATGCCAGTTTTTGCGAACAGAACTCACCTACCTAGGACACGTGATAAATGAATCAGGTATCAAACCTGATCCGCAAAAGATCGAATGCGTAAAAAATTTCGCTCAACCTAAAAACGCCAAAGAAATAAAAAGCTTCCTAGGACTTGCAGGTTATTATCGCCGCTTTATTAAAGATTTTGCAAAAATTTCCAAACCTCTTACTAACCTTTTACGCAAGGATGTTCGCTTCGACTGGACTCCTCTTTGTTCAAATGCCTTTCATGGATTAAAAGAAAGACTAATTAATCCGCCTCTCCTTCAATATCCTGATTTCACCAAAAACTTTATCTTAACAACGGATGCTAGCGATGTAGCTATTGGTAGTGTCCTTTCACAAGGTGAAATTGGTAATGACCTTCCTATATCTTATGCCTCAAGAACTCTTAATAAAAGTGAGAAAAATTATTCTACTACTGATAAGGAACTTTTAGCTATTGTTTGGTCAGTCAAACATTTCCGACCTTATCTGTATGGTAGAAAATTTCAACTATACACTGATCATAAACCTCTAATTTATATTCACAACTGTAAAGATATAAATTCCAGAATGATGAGATATCGCCTACAGCTCGAAGAGTTTGAATATGAAATCATCCATAAAAAAGGTGAACAAAATACAAACGCTGACTGTCTTAGCAGAATCGCAAAAATGACTCTTCGATCCGATACAAAATCCTCTTCTACTTCTTCTCGAAATTCGTCATCTTCATCATCTCCCATATCGTCTGCAAGTACTAATTCTTTTTCTACATCGTCAGTTCCTAGTTCTTGTTCATCACCACCAACAAATACGAATTTGTCTTATTCATCGCCAACTGCTAATTCTTGTCCAACATCCATAAATTCAAGTTCGTCTTCTAAATCTCCAATTTCTAATTTTTGTTCAAAACCAATTCCTAGTCCTTGTTCTAAATCTCCACATACAAATTCAAATTCTTCTTCAATATCTTGTTCCAAATCTTCGAAAACTAATTCCAATCCCAGTTCCAAATCAACAAATACGAATTCTTGTTCTAATGCTTCAAATGAAAATACTAATTCTTGTTCCACATCTTCTATTATAAATAATGATCCAGAAGCATCTCCTTCATCTACAAATCATAATAATAATTCTTCTTCTTCAAGTGCTTCAACATCTTCAAATAACAACTCTAATTCCTTACAACCTAGTTCTAATTCTTGTTCAACGCCTTCAGTCATAACTACTAACTCTTCGAATATTTCTTCGGCAAAACCAGATTTGTCGGAAAATGAAATCAAAACTATTCTTAAGGAATTCCATTTAAATCCAATTGGAGGACACTGTGGCGTCAACAGAACCTTTAAACGTATAAAACTATATCACAATTGGAAGAATATGTTTCAAGATATAAAAAACTACATTAAAAATTGCGAACTCTGTCAGAAAAATAAAGTAACAAAATACACCATGGAACCTATGGTCATAACTTCAACTTCCAAATACCCCTTCGAAAAGATTTCTATTGATATCGTTGGTCCCTATCCTATAACTAATAATAATAATAAATATCTTTTAACATTCATCGATGATCTTACTAAATACACTGATGCAATTCCTTTACCAAATCAAGAGGCGAATACAATCGCCGAAGCATTCGTCAAAGAAATAATATTTCGATATGGCACACCCAAATACGTCTTGTCCGACCAAGGCCAAAATTTCCTAAGCGATATATTCAAAAACGTATGTAAACTTCTTAAAATTACTAAACTCCAAACTACTGCATACCGACCACAATCAAATGGATCTTGCGAAAGAAGCCACAGAAACTTCGTTGAATATCTACGTTGTTTTATCAATAAATCTCAAGATGATTGGGATAACTGGATTAAATATGCCGTTTTCGTCCATAACACGACTCCCAACACTTCAACGTCATACACTCCCTTTGAACTTATGTACGGTAGACAAATTGAACTTCCTTCTAGTGTTACAAAAAACCCTGAAATCTGCTATAATTACGATTTGTATGCAAACGAACTAAAATCAAGGCTCCAACATTGTCATCAAATTGCTAGAGACAAACTTCTCAAGAGTAAGGAATCTTCAAAACTTCAGTACGATAAAAGGCAAAATCCTGGAGACTTCCAGATAGGAACGCTTGTTCTACTCAAAAATGAAAGTAATCCAAAAAATAAAAACAAAAAGCTTCTTCCTCTTTGGTCAGGACCTTACGAAATCTTATCCAAGTCAGGAGTAAACTCCGAAATTAAAATTAAAAATAAAATAGTTAAAGTCCACAACAATAGACTAAAAATTTTTTCAAGTTAATCAAAATCTTCAATCTCAATATTCTTTCCAGAAATGGAGAAACTAATATTCGTAATTCTCATCTGTAACATAATTCTGAGTGACCCAATGATGATCAACCACGAGCAACCATATGAAATCGTCGATTTGAAAAACAAGACTGGAATATACTACGAACACGTTGGTAACCTTAAGCTCTTCTCTAACCATTGGAATTTAGTCATATATACTAACTTTACCGAACTCAAATCACAATATAGTTCTATTTTACTTACCTATGACAAAATTCTATCTACTTGTAAGCAACTTCTCTCTTCTCACGAACTCCCATCCCAATGCGAATCACTTCCTACCCTATCTACTTTAATACTTGATCGAATAAAATCTCAAGATCAAATTATTAACAAATACTTAGGTACAACCATAAAACCTAGATTACAAAAGAGAGGATTAATAAATGCTATTGGTTCTATATCCAAACAACTATTTGGCACCCTCGACGACGAGGATGCAAAAACTTTTTCTCGACACATAAATAAACTTAACCAACAACAACATTACGAATCCCAATTACACGAAAAACAAATTTCGATATCAAAAAATATCATCCACCAATTAAATCTTACAAACGACCAAATTATTAAAATAAAAGAAAAAATTAAGGAAACCGATAAAATCATTAATCAATTAAACAAAAACTCAAATAATAATAACATAATTAATAAATCCTTCCTTCAACTAAATGAACTTTTCACAATGTTCAACTCTTTATCAGAATATTACTATTCAACAAAAGATCACCTTCTTAACGCTATTTACTCCGCAGCTCATGGAAAACTTCATCCATACCTTATTGATCCTTCTAAACTCACTGAAGAAATTAAAAAAGTACAGTTACTCCTTCCAGAAGAAAATCGTTTACCACTTCCTCTACAAGAACAATATATAGATACACTTTTTAATCTCTTAGAAACTCATGTTTACTACATTGAAAACCAAATTAATTTCGTATTAAGAATCCCTCTTACTTCTTCCAAAACCTATAACGTTTATAAAATGACTAGTATACCAAATCTCATCGAAAACAAAACGTATGGAATTATAATACCAGAAAAACCTTTTCTTATCGTAGACTCAGAAAAACAATCGTATTTTCTCTATGATAAACATGACATAGACAAATGTCAAACAACTTCAAAAAATAATTATCTTTGCGAAAGAAACGCACCAATCCTTTTCACCTCATCAAGCAGCGCCTGCGAACTGAATTTACTTTCCATTCTTCCAAGTGAAATAAGTAATTGCTATATTCAATTAATGCAAATATATCACCCTATTTTCCTACAGCTAGCAGACTCCAATTCTTGGATTTTCGTTTCCCCAAATCCAGAAAATCTTATTATTAAATGCCAAAATCTTAACTCTCAAATAAACATAAATGCAACCGGTATTCTTAAAATCCAACCGAACTATATCGCAAACACTAGGTACCAATCCATTAACTCCAAAACAAATTTCGAAACAAAAACCAATCTCAACTTTATTTCATCAAATCCTTATCTTTCATTTAATATAACACAACCACAATTTGAGAAAATTCCCAGTTACGTGACAAAGTCCTTCAATATACATAACCAGATTGATGACCTTAATTCCATCAGTAAAGATATAGAAAACATAAAAAACTCCAAGTTCACATATTCTGAAGTCGATCACGAAAATAAAAATATGATAATAGTGTTCCTTCTTGCAATGTTTTCCGCCATACTTATGGTTATAATCATATTACTCATGCGAAATAAAAATAAAACTTTAGTAAGCACCAACAAAATATCGAATTGCTTACCATTAGAAGAAATAAAAACCTCAGACCCAGTCCAAACCATAAACGTACAAATTCCAGAACCATTACCAATACCTACACCTCGTCTAGCCCCATCTAATCTTTCTCGTTCACTTCCGATTCCATCATCTAAAGCCGAAACTCGCACCATTCCAAGGTACAAGTTTCGTTCTTAAGGGGGGAGGTGTTGTAAAGTACACACTTCACAACCTCCAACGTCTTTTCCTCACCCACTTCCATTTCTCATGCCCTTTCATGACCCATCCATTCATTTTCAATTGTAACCATTGCCACTTCAAATTCCCACAGTCATCATTTCCTTTCGATTGACCAATATTCCATATTCCATATTCATCATTTACTTTATTGTTCAACTCTGAACCAATTAAAATTCCATATTCATCATTTCCTTTAATTGCCCAACTCCAAACCACTTATAATTCCCAGGTCATCACTTTCATTGTTAATTACCTCCAAAATCCAAATGCACTCTTTTTTTTTTCCAATCCACACTATCCAATTTCATTTTTTTTCTTGACACAAAAAACGTGCATTACTCCCAGCTGTGCACAGGCACACTTCGGAGTCGGTGACATGTTTTTTTTTGTGTGTGTTCTCGAGTCGGGTAGCGAGGCAGATATCCGGCACTAAGAATCGGACCGCCGGATCGTCGAGTCATATTAAGAAATTCTAATTCGTTTCTATTTTTTTGTATTTTTGAAGTACTAAACCTTTTCCAAATCTTGAATTCAACTAAGTTAAGAAACTCTGAATCTTTTTTTCAAATTATAAAAATAAGAATGTAAATTAGTGATAAGAACCAAATTGAACCTAAATAAATGTTTAATAAAATTTAATAAAATAAAAACACAAACTATATTTTGTTTGGCTTCACATAAAAGAACAAGAACACTAAAAAAGGTAAGACCCCGCTTGAGATTCGTGCGTCTCAAGTTAAAAACAAAATAAAGCACAACATTTTGAAAGTAGGGAGAAAATAGAGAAAAGAGTTAAGAAAAAATACAGAAGCAAAAGGATAAACAGAGATACATAGGTATATAACACTCTCGTCGCATTGGGATTCTGTTTGTTTTATTATACTATGTTCCCACCAAAGCGAAATCTGGGTTTTCAGCTGAAAACTTTCGAGATTTCAAATTAGTGTTCACACCGCCAAAACCAAGATTTCGTCTCATATAAACACAAACTACTACCTTTGTGTTCCTATGTGTTTGTATTTCTCTCCACCCAAGTGTCAAATACAATATCATACTCTCTCTTTTTGCCTGCTTGGCGTTGGAGTGAAAGATCACAATTTGTATCAAAAAGCTTTTCACCATTGTGTGGTGAAAGCTGAAAATGGGTCTGTTCATAAAGATATGCTCGCATCGATACAAGATTTCAATGGGATTTCAACGAAATCTCGCATTTCGAAATCTCAAAACTGTATGGGGAAATGTGAAGATTTGGACTGAAATCTCTGAAATCCGAGATTTCACTCTGGTGGGAACGTAGTATTATGATAAAATCTAATCCGAGTCAGATTTGGGGGATAATAAAATACAGATATGTTCGAAAAAAGTCAGACACAAAGAATCATCGTGTAATAGGGGAATAATAGCACTTGCCTCGGCAGGATGATTTTCAAAGTCCCTATTACACGATGATCCTTTGCGTCTGACTCTTTTCGGAAACAACGAGTGTGAATGAGCAAAAAGATGGAATGGAAGACCTGTTGCCCTGTGAGTCGTGAACCAAGGTTTCCGCGACTCTTTTTGACGTTTCTTTTTAGCTTTATCCGTATTTACGTATTTTTCGTATACAGACAAGCCTAGTACGCAGATCAGGAAAAACTAAATTTTATCTCTACAATTTTAATCTCTACAAAAACTTGCTAAAAGCCGCGCAAAATTTTGAAGTTGGAGAGACAAATAGAACTGTCATAAGTATCTGTCAAATAAGATTTATTCTTTTAGAAATATAGAAATATTTGGTTTACTATTTTTCATTGTTTGTATAAGAATTGAAATGGTTGGAGCACATGCAAAATCCATCATCGACAAGCAGTCACTCGCAGCAATCGCAGTCAATGAAATCTAACCGACAGAGCACCATTGATCAAGCCAATGCAATGCAATTTGGTCGGTTGGCTGGTCTCAATCCAAATCTATTGTCTGGCCTCGGAAATTTGCCTGGAATGGATGCACAGAGTTTAGCTATACACTTTTAGCTTCAGCTGGATAAGGAGTAATGAGTGGTCCTTCTATATCAAAAGGGGGTGGAGGCAAAACAAGTGCCTCCCAATCGAGCAAGAAAAACAAGACAATTCTCAGCAGATTAGTTGCTCATCACAAAGTGGCAGTAATGGGGGGCGGAGGACAAGGTTCGGGTGGCGATAGCATTGGAAATAAGAATATTCCAACATCTAGTGCATCGTATGCAGCTGGATACAGCGCATTCCCGTTCTTATTCCCTAATCCAGGTCTGTTGTATCTTCCATTGGCTTTAGGTGGTCTGCACCCATATTCTCTGGGATCTGGTATGTCTGTATATAACCAATTCGCACAATAATACAACTTGTGAGATGAAGCTAACAGTCCACCAACATCTTCATCGTCTACATCAAAGAGCTCTCATCAGTCGTATGATGGCAAGTCAAGTAATTCACGTTCGAATGCCATGAGCATGACAAATATTGATGGTTCGGGTGGTGCATTTACTTCAACAGCGAGAAGTGGACGTGGTCGTAGCTCAGCGTCAAGTCGTCTTGCACCTAATGCAAATGATCAACAGTTTGTTGATGGACAGTGCCGATCCTCATCTTTTGGAGTCACTTAGCATTAAGGCTGGAATGAACTTTGGACAAACCTCACGTTTGATGAGTTATTTAGGTGAGCAGCCTAATCGAAATCTGACGATTCGTTCATTATAGCGTCATCGTCCATGTCGTCGAAAGAAGCTCACGAAAAAAAGTGGGCAAAGAACAACAGAAGTGGATTTTGTAGTCTATATATTATAATATATATATAAGACGAAAAATGTTTGCTTTGGCCTTTGCCACCCATTGGGTCAATAATTTACCCACATTATAGGTGGAAAATTGTTTTGAAAATTTTGATTTTCTTTTTGCATGGAACTGTACACGATGCTTTAAGCAAACGTCGTCGTCAGAGGATTGAATCAAACAACAATCTGATTTTTACTTTTTTTTAATATTAATTTAATTTAAATAACATTGATGCTCATTGTATATACTAAGAGTCTTAAGCTGGCCATACACGACAGAGCCAATGAGAGTTACAAAATCGTATACAATAATCTTTAAATCCATGCTTTAAGATCTCACTTACGCTGCTTGTTTTCTGGCCTGCTTTTCATCAATTTCATCGGTGGAAACAATGAGATTTGCAGTTAGATATTCTTTCTCATGAGCCGCATAGAATGATTTCGACAACTCATCATGAAATTCGACCTAAATATATGAGGAAATAGGTTAACATTTATCTTTTTTGGGACTACACAAAAAATAGTTTCTACTTACACCACTGTTATTGAATAAATAGATTGATTTTCTCTTTAGGGTAGCTCAAATTAGATGTAGATACTTTTCCCAAGAATTCTTCATAGAAGGGCACTGCTTTGGTTACGAAAATAGCCAAGGTCACAACTGGCAATTGTTCCAACTATTAAAAAAAAAATCGTCAATAATAATGAAATAATTGTTTCTTATATGAAAGCTCACGTCTAATTCTTTTCTTTTCTCTTCGCACATTAAACATTTTTCGTTAAATGTACTGGCTAGATATTTTCCAAAAGCATTTAATTCAATTTTACTTGGCCCATTGCCATGTAAAACACTTGGAATCGTCAAGAAGTCTATGTTTGATGAGAAGATAGTTGACCATTGTCATAGATAGATAGATTGTCATAATTCGTAGATGTTGCGAGCATAACCTTTATGAGTAGAATAGGTTAAAAAAGAAAATTTGATAAATTAGCAGATAGGTATGAACTTACCTATAAACATTCCAGAGTTTAAGTTCCTATCGCAGAGTTTTAAGCATGCCATCATTTGCTTTAGATTCAGGCACCTTGACACCTGACTGTAGGTCAAGATTTGTTGTAGTTGCCAACGAAGCCATATAATGACGGTGAAAATTTTAACCTAGATAAAAAACATAATGTATGTACATATATATGCATAATAAATTCTACTCTACTATGTACTCGCAATTTCTGTTCATCGATTAGACGTTGATTCCTTGTGTTGTTAGGCGTATCAGGAAAATGAGATCTCAGAGTCCTCAGTCATCTTAGTCACGTGAACAGGATTCCTCAGAAATTTTGCTGTCAAATAACTGAGGAAAGAAAATATTAGATTCGCTTGCTCAATTTCCGTCTGAGATCTCATTTTCCTGAACACGCCTGTTGATTGCCAGCAGTGGTGAGGTGTCAATATCTTCTTCTTTGCTCTTTGAAGCTGCAACCTTATCTCCACCCTTTGCCTGCGGTTTGGTTACCTTCCCAAACAAAGAAAAAACAAAGTAGGTATTTTTGCAATAATTTTCATAATATTTTCAGGAATTCTTTTCAGCTGTTCAATTGGCTTTATAAACTCTTAACTTAATAGATTTGATTTACTCACCTGTGCTGGATTCACGATTTGAATGCTCTGAGCGTGCTTCACGCTCTCTAGGTATTGTTGCTTTTTTAGGCACTTCTTTTCGTAGTGGACTTCCTTTCGTTTCAGCTCTGCCTAGTGTTCAGGATCATCGGTATACTGCAGTGGAAGATAACATAACGCATAACACGTCCAAGTTTCCTTAAGTTTTTTCCATTTATCCCGTAGAACCTTTGCGTTCAATGGAGACGGTTGCATTACGTTGTACATATTCTATAGCGAGAGAGGCATTGGCAAAGTTTCAATGGGAATCTTCGTTTGATGAATGAAAACAACTTACCCATTTCATGAATATTTTTCCATTTCCTCCAGGATCTGTCCAGGACGACGACACGAAATCATTGACAATAATACAAAATACGAAAGGTACACAATGCTTAACAAAACTCTGGAGAGCCTTTACTGTTTTTTATCTATGTAATGCAGTGTTTTGTAAATACATAATTGAAATTTTTTAATTGTATGATGCCGCTGTCAAAATTTGTCCGGAAAAATAATGTTCCAATCATTATTTTTCCGGACAAATTTTGACAGCAGCATCATAAAATTAAAAAAAATTAAATGGAGACTTTTTTATGCCTGTTTGGTAACCTGAATCTTCACCAAGTTTCGTTAAACTTAGGTTTTTTTCGTATGGGCTTTGACAGCCAATCGTGAAAATTTCACTTTTTCAAACACACCTTTAAGTCAAACGTCACAATTTTGCGCGTGAACAGCGTACTGCTTGGAAAAAAATCGAAGACAAAATTTGTCCGGGGAAAAAAATTGTATGGGAGAAAAATTTTTTCCCGATCTGCGTACTAGGCTACAGTACAAACTACAGTGAATTTCGCAATAAAAGATAATTGTCAAGTTTGTGCTAAGTCCCCTATTACACGATGATTCTTTGCGTCTGAATCTTTTCGAATATAATGAGTTTAAAAGAGAAAAAAGATGAGACGGAAGACCAGCTGCCCTGTGAGTCGTGGGCCAAGGTTTCCGCGACTCTTTTTAACGTTTCTTTTTTATCCATATTTTCCTATTTTTCATATACATACAGTACAAACTGCAGCAGTGAATTTCGCAAGAAAAGAGAACTGTCAATTTTGCAAAGCGTTGAGAACCACAGTGTTTCAAAGTGATTTTCAAAGAGAAATTCAAAAAAAGAGTCAGACGCAAGGAATCATCGTGTAATAGGGGACTTAGCACATAAGCGTTGAGAATCAAGTGTTAATAGCACATGACGGTGTTCATACGAGCTTCACGTGAGGCGACTCATTTTGACGTCTCTCTTTTTTATCTCATTCCTATTTATTGGAAGGAAAGAGATGACGAGGTGAGGCAGAAATTTTCAAAAAAATTTAAAACTTCAGCCTCAGTAGTACCTCGTGGCTTGATGGTTAGTGCGTAGGACTGTCATGCCGAAGGTGTGGGTTCGAGTCCCAGCCGTGCCACCTAAAAACAGAAATGTTTTATTCGAGGTACTGCCTCTTGCGAGGAACTGACAAATCCTCCAAGAGTATACTTGTCATTGTGCTTCTCATTTAGCCGTTCGGACTCGGCAAAAAACTGTAGGTCCCCTCCATTCCTGCCCACAAACACGCACACAGGAGTGGTTGTGAGTTGTAAGTCACTAGGCCCTGGTTCTCCATGAGCTGTTGCGCCACCCAATTTATTTATTTATTTCAGCCTCACTTGGCCATCTCTTTCTTTCTAAGAGATGAGAGTGAGATACAAATTAGATACGTCAAAATGAGTAGCATCACGTGAAGCTCGTATGAACACCGTCCATGGCTCACATGATGATTTTCAAAAGAAATTCGAAAAAAGATTCATACGCAAAGAATCATTGTGTAATAGGGGACTAATTCACCATCAACCTCACTTCAAAACAAAACTTTTTCACCAAATTCCCATAAAAAAATTTCCCTTCCAAGTAGATCTATTTATTTTTTTGGAAGTGGTTATTTTTTCCATAATTTTTGCAGATGTCAGTTTCAACAACAAAAACAAACCTAAATTCTTCGCGAAAGGGTGTTAAAATAAACTACTTATTACAAAATAATTAATATAATCTAGAAAATATTTTAGTTTTTGTTTTTATTCAATCAAAACATTTGTTTTCCTTTGTACATCACATATAATCCCACCGCGAACGAATGCAATTATGAACAAAAAAGATTCTAAAAACGGCAAGCAACTTTCTTTAACTTCTTTTCTGAACTACAATGAACTAAAAAAGAAAAAGTCCGCCAAAACCGAACAGAAAAGTTAGTATAAATCAAAAATTTAATTCAATTATAATTTATATGATTTTATTTTTTGCAGAAGTGAAAAATGTTTCTTCTGTGTCCAATAATTTTGTTCGAAAGAAAATTAACGCATTGTGCTTGGAATCTTCAGATGAAGAAATGCCAGTTGATGAATTCACGAGTTCACCTCCCATTAGCAAAACAAGAATTTTTAATCGCCATCCTGAAAATTGCTCATCGCCAAAAACTCTTTCAGTAAAAGAAACGGAAGTCAATCATGATCTTCCAAAGCAGAAATCAGTGGAAAACTTCTCTCCTGTGGAGAGTAAATACAAACTTAACTGCTCGCTTAATAATAGGTCACTATCTCCTGTGGAGACTAAATATAGTTTCAAGAATAATTCAACCATTGTATCACCTGATAAATTAAGTCTTGATTCTATTGATGAGCTGATTCGGAATGATTCAGTTTACACCAAAGCCCTGTCCAGCATCAACAGGAATATTGAAAAAATAAATAGACATGAAAAGATCAAAACACCACAATCAACACCATCACCAGTTAAGTTAACTTCATCAGTTAAGCCTTCGATAAATGAATTGTTACTCAAAAATAACAATAATAATAAGATAGGCAGTCTTGAAGAATTCCCACAGCGTTTGAGCGAACCAATTAAACACATTGATTCAATAGACCTAGATGGACCATGTGTAGAAGAAGAGGAACCAAAAAAATACTCACCAGTTTCATATGAACCTAAAACTGCCAATAATAATAATGTGAACGACAATAACGAAGTCCGTCATTTGCCTGAAGAAAAAAAACCATTTGTTGTTTTTGAAAGCGGACTCGATGAGTATTTATGCAGTATTCTACAAACCGATGACTTTAAAACTAATATAATGATTGTAAGTACACATTTTTAAAAGGTAAAACTTTGCACCTTAGACTAACAGCTGGCTGAAAATGTTTGGTTGAACGCATAACCAAAAAATGAACATGAGGGTCTGTAGGTGGATGCATCTTGACATCAAATACAAAAGTCGAGGGGTTAAGAATAGTGGTTTTCAGACTATTGTGTTAGGGGCACATGCACTTCAATTCATTTATTAAAAATGGGAAATGATGCTCTGTCATTCTCTTTAAGTCCACAGAATTTAATGTTAACAATCCGATTAATAGAAATCCAACTGAGTGATAGGTACTTCGGTGACTGTTCACCATGAACTCCCCTTAAAAACCTTTAGGCGCCAGTTATAGCTATCATTGAAACTCATCATGGAAAATTTTAATGATAGATTTTGAGACGTTTAGAAAGTGAAATTAATGATTATTTTGATGACATAATAAAATTCCTGTCTTAATTATTATTTCTATTCAAAAAATTTGTATTTTGGCCTAGCCTTTCACATAAAATGAGTTTTATTATTTCAAGGATTGAAGTACCTACCTTACCAATGATCATTGAAATATTCAGTCTTTTTATGTGGAAGGTCGGCTTATTTGATTTTTTTTTTTTTTGGCAAGAAATATTAAATTAATCTAGAGCTTTAATCCTCCATCGAAATAGAAAATGATTTTATTTTCTAAACACCTCAAAATGGTAGAACAAAAATTTCAATGATATCTATAACTGGGACCTTAGTCCGCTTGCTTGTGGTTTTAGGAATTAAACGGAAAACACGATACAAAAACTACCGATGTAAATCAGAGCTATTTCGTTCGGAAAGTCATCATAAAATGTTTTTCAAATGATTGTGGTCTCATTTCGGTGAAATCAGGGTATTCCCCAAAACTATAATAGTGAGAATTGTTCTTGTGGGAGTTACCCATTTGTGGCATGTTCTCCTTTCGGCCAGTCTCCAGTACAAGTGCAACGACCATGGCTATGTCTTGCCTGGGTCTGCATATCAAATCAACTGTTCGGGGTTTATTACAGACCTAAATAAAGAGCTATGACAGGCTGATATTTACCTGGTCAGTTCTACCGCCTGTTTATTTCCTTCAATGTCACTGTGAGCTGGAAGCTAGATAAGAGTGAGCTTCAAGATAATTTCGGTACTGCTGGACCAATTTAAGAGGATGATATAACTTTAGTAGCTTCACACTTTGTAGACGGGTCAATTTGTATTCTGGTTTGAGTCTTGTTTGATACTATGCATGCTTCTTTAGTTACCAATAATTCAGCTTGAAATGCACTAGCCTTTCGAGTAGCCGAAGTTACGTAGTAATCCTAAGAGACTCGGAAAAAATCTCTGGACCATCCTGTTTGACGGTACTTATGTAACTGTATCAAGATTTTGATGTAGTTTAAAAAATCAAAACACGCTTCGATCCGATCCTGTCCTGTTTAAAGACCAAGCCATCGCCCAATGCTTGCTCTGGATGACTGAAAGCAGCGTGATCGGAATCGTAAAGTGTACATCTACAGAACGAAATAAACTGCTTATCTGAGTCTATGTGTCTATGCCTGTTCCCTTCTCTTCGTGATAGAACTCTCAAAACTTACAGCCAATAAAGCCCAGAGTTAACTATTTCTACGACTAAGTAGCTCGCATTGCTGCACTAAGTTAACAAAAATATCCTCAATATTCTATTATAAAATTATTTTGTTTATTTAATTTTAGGACAGTGAAATGGCTCTCACATCGAGACTCTCATTCTTTAAATCAACTTATCTCGATCTTGTTGAAAAGTACTGTAATATAATTGATCAAATACCAACAGATTTTTTCTCAACTATCGATGGTTTTCAACCCAACACGTTTCTTAAGCTCAAAATTCTTCGGCAAAAGTTCAAAGCCAAGACAAAACTTATCAATAACACATTAACAAAACGTAAAGAGGAAAGAGAAAAGCAATTCCAGCAACAAAATTTTCCCGATGAAGATGAAGAAGAACACATCAGTCAACAGTTCACAAAAGTAAAAATAAATCCATTAGTCAGTAAACCTGCCATCCAAAACTTTCCAGATGATGATGAGGAGGAAGAATTAAGACAGATGGAAAAGGAGTCGAGCACGATAAACTCCAATTACCCAGAAGAAGATGAAGAAGAAGAAATACGACAACTAGAAGAATCTCGAAAGAGGAAATCCCCTCTATTGCAAAAACAGCATGATGATATGAGAAAACGGGAAGAACTTATTCATGATTTATGTGAGGATGTACCAGATTATATGAATGATCCTCAAATTATTTCCATCGACGATGACGATAGTATTGATAATTGCAAAGAGGATGCTAACGACATTGACGAATTAAACAATTTCTTGCACGAAATTAAAAACCATGAGAACATGCTGCATGGAAAGAAATCCGAGTACGATGGGTTTATCTACAAAGATTTCGAAGATATAAAAGTGAATAATAGCAACGAATCAAAAACCTCTGGTCAGAGAATACATTTCGAAGACAAAAAAAAAGAACCAACACCTGAGGTTGATGACGACGGATGGCAGTTGTATGATTTTCAAAAGTTTGAAAGCGCTTCACAAGTTGCATCGGTAGCATCAGTACCATCAGCGCCGAGTAGAACACCTTTAATTCAGGTGAGAAGTTTCCTTGAACTTCAAAATCCTCCTGCATCCATTAGTAACAATCGAAATTTTAACAGTCCAAGCTCATCACAGGTTGTACATCCACCAAGAAATTCTCATCTTCCAAATAAATCAGCTCAAAAAGTTGATGGCAAATTCCACTCCAACATAAATAACGATGGTATTACAGGAGAGTTTGATGGTCATAATTATTCTCATTCGGACACTCTGATGGAGGCGTTACAATTCAGCTTTGGTCTAAAGACCTTCCGTCCAAATCAATTGCAGGTGATTAATGCAGCACTCACAAACCACGATTGTTTCGTGCTCATGCCCACGGGAGGAGGTAAATCGCTTTGTTACCAACTGCCTAGCATTTTAACTGAAGGTGTAACAATTGTTGTGAGTCCCTTGAAGTCTTTAATTCTGGATCAAGTCAATAAATTGAATTCTTTGGATGTAAGTTTACATTTCTTTTGTTCAGTAAAATTGGCAAAAAATTATTAAAATGTATACTTATAATTTATAGATTTATGCGAAGAACTTATCAGGGGACCAGAGCTTGAGTGAGGTTCGTGGTGTTTTCGTCGACCTAGAATGTCAACCACCAAAAATTAAAATCCTTTATGTCACACCTGAAAAAATATCGAACTCAGTTAAGTTCCAGGTAAGTCAATATCCTGTAGGTCTTTAACTACAGTACAGTTCAATTCATATTAAAAAATTGATGCAATGGGGGACAAATTACTATGGCCGCCCTTGGGTAGCTAGGAAGGTTGAAATAGCGGTCACGAGCAACATTGCTCCAATTAATAACTCGTTAGAGATATATATAAAAGATGATAATATAGATTTGTGGACTTACCCCGCAGAGAGTGCAATACTGAAGCGTAAACTAAGTGATCTTGTGGTTACTGCACTATGAGCTCCCTTAAAAAACCCGCTAGCTTTCTAAGGAATTCGTCAAGCACCTTAAAGTAGGTCTGCCAGTATAAGTGTTTTGTAGAACGTGCACTTCGTCTTTTGCGTGAGGTGTTTTGAACTCCAAAATGAAGCTGTTACTAGTCGATGCACAAATATTTCCTTGTTTTTTGGTAGAACGTGGTCCGTCTTCGTTTACTTCAAGCCCAACAATTTTCCATTTTTCGCCAATCACCGAGATGAAATATTTCACGTTGGGAGCGGCCGATAATAGTTGTACAGATTTGTTGAAAATACTGCACTACGCGCTATCTGCTTCAGAAAGAGATTAAAGAAATCATCATCTCCTTTTCCCTAGTTGTATATTACAATATCAGGCGTATTTTACAATATCAAGCGGCACAACTGGATCATTTTCCCGTGATCCTGAGTTCATCGCTTTATGGAACTCCTGAAGTCAGTGAAATTTTAAAGTCATTTTTTATCAATATTATTAGGGTGATGTGGTAGTTGTCCATTGCACATCTTTGGCTTACTATCCAGTTAAAATAATTTAAAAAGCATAACATTTTCTCCAACTTTAATTTCAGGATATTTTGGATTTACTTTACAGCCGCAATTTCATCAGCCGATTTGTCATTGACGAGGCTCATTGCGTTTCGCAGTGGGGTCATGATTTTCGACCAGATTTCAAGAAGTTAGGCATACTTCGGAAACGATTTCCCAATGTCCCAACAATGGCCCTTACAGCTACCGCAACGCCTCGCGTCCGCATCGATATCCTACGACAGTTGAATCTCACTCAGTGTAAATGGTTCCTTTCGAGTTTCAATCGGCCGAATTTGCGTTATGCAGTTTTACCCAAGAAAGGTGTTAAGACTTTTGATGAAATTCACAAATTTATAAAATCTCAGCCTAGTTCGGCGAGTGGCATAATTTATTGTCTTTCACGAAAGGAATGTGACACGGTTTCGGAAAAAATGAACTCGTTTGGTATAAAATCAGCCAGTTACCATGCCGGTCTGAATGATAATCTTCGAGAAACCAGACAAAAAGATTGGATAACTAATAAATTTCGTGTTATATGTGCAACCATTGCTTTTGGCATGGGTATTGACAAACCGGATGTGCGTTTTGTACTTCATTATTCGATGCCAAAGAGTATTGAAGGCTATTATCAAGAAGCTGGTCGTGCTGGACGCGACGGAGAACTTGCTAACTGTATTCTATATTATAACTATAGTGATATGCTGCGATATAAAAAGATGATTGATGCAGATGGTAATTAATTTATAGTAATAATTTAATTACTTTTGATTTTATTTCAGGTGTGTGTGTTTTTTTTTATTATAGGGGGATCCGACTATAATGTCAAAAAAATTCACATTGAAAATCTTAATCGGATTGTTGGGTTTTGTGAAAATGTTAGTGACTGTCGTAGGGCCCAGCAATTGGACTACTTTGGCGAACATTTTACAAGCGAACAGTGTCTAGAGAATCGCCAATCGGCATGTGATAATTGCTTAAAAAAGAAAGATTATGTGGTAAGTTGTTAACTGTTAGCTTATTCCCTAGAAATAATTATGGTTAGCATAACTCCATTTGACCTGATGCTTAGAATAGAAATGTTTATTTTTGTACATATATAAAATAGAAATTAATAATAGTGGTTTTGAAGATAAACATATACAACCTAACCTAGATATACATATAAACTCCCGTTTATTTGAATAGATACAAAATTTTCGAGTGCCATTAACCGTTATAACTCCGAACTGAGTGGACTAAATACATCCGTTTAAGCTCATTACAATCATTGTTAAAATTAACTGACATTTTAGGCAAACATTTCAGTGCTTAAAAATAGCGAAGAATCATTTCCCAAAGCATTTTAGTCTACATTTTTGGCTAAGCCATGTGTACTGAACTTATTACGATTGGAGTTTTCAACCAATTTCTTTTTGTGATTTAGTTGGCTTTTTAAATATTTATTTATCCATTATAAATAAAAACAAAAAGTATAAACAACTGAATTCCAAATAACTAATTTTAATATTTTCAGGAATTAGATGTAACTGAAGACTGCAAAGTAGCCGTCCGCGCAATTAAAGATATCTGTTCGGGTCGATCAAGATTTACTCTTCTACACATTGGTATTGGCTTGTTGTGCATTGTATACCTAATCTTATGAAACCTAATTTAAGTTTTCTTTGAATCTTTTCTTTAGCTGACGTTCTGAAGGGTTCGATGATAAAGAAAATTGTTGATAACAAACACAATACTCTGTCTTTCCATGGTCGTTTAAAAACCTGGGACAAAACTGACATTCAACGCCTTTTACGAAAATTAGTTATTGAAGAATTTTTGCGTGAGGACATGATATTCTCTAATGATATTCCGCAAGCCTACATAAATCTCGGACCCAAAGCTCAAAGTTTGATGACACAAAAAATTGAAATACGATTTGCCATTGTAAGAACAGAAAAAGCAGCTAAAAACTCAACAACAGAAAACGATGAGCCAACGACATCAGCTCAATCTCGTGATCGTAAATCTTCGCCAGAATTGAAATTGATTTCTGAACGTTGCTATACAGATCTTTTGGATCTGTGTAGATCTATAGCAGCAACCAAAAATGCCACCATGGCAAGTATAATGAACATTCAAGCTGTCAAAGCTATGGCTGAGTCCTTGCCCGAGACTGAAGCCGATATGCGTGCCATTCCGCATGTAACGAAAGCAAATTACGATAAATATGGTGAAAAGATGTTGGAAATTACTCGAAATTATGCTGCGGAAAAACTTTGTATGTTAATGGATCTGGAAGAGAACACTTTAATAGAAGATGCTAGTGATGGTGAAACTTTTGTTCCTCCATCACCAAAAGCTTCCGTTAGTCGCAAAAGAACAAAACCATCATTTGGTGAAAATCAAAATACAGTGAACGATGGCGATGATTTTACTACATCATGGGATTCTGTTGCCCCTAGTAAAACAAATGGATACCGCCAGGGTGGTAAGCGAAAAGGTTCATGGCGCGGGAGTGCAGCTAAGAAGTACAAAAGAGCTGCAAATAATTCCTCCAGTGGAGGCGTTTCAAGTTCATATATAGTTAGGAGTCCGAAAAAGAGAGGAGGCAGACGAGGAGGTGCAACAGCTGCAAGCAAAAGATCTGGAAATAGTGGATGGATCTGCAAGAAAAACAATGGTTCTCAAGGTAAACCAGCCTAATTGTCTATTTTGTCCCTTCCATTTCAATACTCACATGTTAACCTAAAACTGTTTCAAATTGGCCTTTTTACTGAAATATTTTTCTCAAATTTTACATTTGTAGAAAAGGGAAGGGAAGGGACGCATATAAAATTTGAATAAAATTTTTCAGTAAAACGACTATGTAGACATTGTCTACTATTGGGGTGAGTTGTACAAACGTGGTTCAAATTTTGATCAGTGGCTCAGCAATTTTAATTCCCTGATTTCGGCTCGGGTTTAAGGTTAAAATATATTATAGTTACCAATTAAATGCTTAACCTCAGTAAATCCACCGAAATCAGCGAGTTTAAATTGCTGAACCAACGGATCAAAGTTTGAACCACGTTTGTACAATTGATCCTTAGATTCATAATATTAGTAGGATTATTATTAATATTCTCGATTTTTAACTAACCATTATAAAGACACAAAATAAACCTTTTTGTTTTGTATATTCAATAGGTGGTTTTGATTTGATGCCCATTCCGAAGCAGAAGTAAAAAAAAAGTGTACTTTGTATGTTAAGAAATGTTAAATAGATGTTTAATTTTTCGTAGTTTAAGTCAATTTATTATTATATAATGTGAGAATGTTTCAATTAAAATAAATAATACTTCATATTCTTACAAATATGCTTTTCTAAATATAAAATTTCTATTTTTACAATTTGTTGTTTTCATTTAATTTGTTGTACAATAGGTGTGCTCGAAAATTAATTGCATTCAAATATTGAGGTTTGGTTTTTGGATACGAGATCCCGAACATGCAAAAAATTTAAACCCAAAATCCCGACAAAACTATGAACAAACGATCTAATATTTCTATTTTAAAAAATTGCACTTTTATTAGATTTCACAAATACTATTTCACTATACAAAATCGGTATATTTAAACCAAGTCAGAGCACTTACTCCACCCGCCAAGTCAAACAAATCCTTATAGTCTAAGGGCCGACAGCAAATTTTGGGAGTGGAGTTATAACCAAAATCGGAGTATGTGGGATTATAGGGTACATGTATCGTGATATCAAATACCAAAGTCTTGGCAGGTTTTGTTTGCAGACTTTGGGAGGGGTGGGTGGTTAAAAAGTGCTATTTTCAGGGTTATAACCCTTTAATTCATTTTTAAATAAAATGCACGACTGGGTCGCACGTACTTGCTCTTATGTTCAAGACACTGCGGGTTTAAGAAAATTATATATAAAAACATATAAATTATGAAAGAAAAATGTAGAAAAGCATGAAATATGATATTTAAATTAGCTAAAACAACTCCTTTGACAGTTTGAGGTGGAAAACAAGAATATAATAGTATGAAAAAAAAACTTAAAATCTTTGGAGCGGTTTTTTTGAAATATGATATTTAAATTAGCTAAAACAACTCCTTTGACAGTTTGAGGTGGAAAACAAGAATATAATAGTATGAAAAAAAAACTTAAAATCTTTGGAGCGGTTTTTTTAAAAAATAATTTCTTATATATAAAATTCTTAAAACAAATTTTGGTATGCAAATCTAAAGTATATATTTATGTGTTTTTGAGTTATCGAATTTAAAAAAATTAAAACTTTTTTCAAAAACTCAAAAACTTTTTTTGAAAATTTCGATGTGCAATATTAATTTATCTTAGGTATCTGAAATTTATCTAAATCCGTTAAGTCGATAACGAGAAAATTTAAAATAAAAAAACGTTCTGTGACAGGTTCTATTAAAAGTTGCTAAGTGTAAAATTCTATAATCTTTGGTAGTAGATCGTACTAATTTTAGTATATGGAAAAAGTTTAATCAAAATCGTAGGAGCCTTTTTTAGGAAAAAAATATTTTCCTTAGCGGTTTTTTAACCTTTGTATGGAAGGTACCGTTTTTTTCATACAGGGTGGCTGATGAATATTGCTACATT
Organism: Dasysyrphus tricinctus; assembly: GCA_963921185.1. NCBI lineage: Eukaryota > Metazoa > Arthropoda > Insecta > Diptera > Syrphidae > Dasysyrphus > Dasysyrphus tricinctus. The sequence continues at coordinate 248,321,545 of OY992530.1, forward strand.
AAGAAACTCAAATAACTTTTTTTCCAGTGTATGGAATTAATTTTTCTTTTATTCATGTTAAAACTCATTCAATTTAATTAAATATTGCTTATTTAGTTTTCGAAATATTTGATTTTCAAAAAAAAAATTGAAATATTTTTTAAAAATCCAAAAAATATTTTTTTTTTTATTTAAGTTACACAAAAATATAATATATATAGACCGAGAACCCACAGCAGATTTAGGGTGTGAGTGATAGCAAAAATTAAAAGTTTTTGCGACCTTTAGTCCAAATGCGTTTTCCCCAAGTACAACAGTTGGGCTCATCAGTTAGATGCTGTTGTACCCTTCTAGGACGCATTGTTTTTAATCGATGTATACCGACAACTAATAAAATATACAGCGCGTAAGCACTGTGAATTATATTTTTCTAGGGGAATTTGTTTAAATTCAGACACCTAGAATATATATATATATATGTATATGTATTTATATATGATGTTAAAGCCCGTGGTCTGGGAAGTATAAGTATATATGAAGAAATACGCAAATAATAGAAAATTATTGGAGTTTACTCCTTAAGAATCGATTTTCATATACATATAGCCCCCGGTATGAAAAAATATGAGGAGTAAAATCTGCTGAACGATGAAACGAAAAAGCGACACCAGATACCAGATGAAATTTTTTCGCAGTAGGTATATCTGTAAAAAAAAGTGCAGTAGATTCAATATTTTCTCAGAAAATTTTTTTTTTATTTATTTTTTTTTAATTAAACTAAATATGTCATTCGAACAAAACTGATAAATAAATAAAATACATGCCTCAATTTCAGTACTGAATCTTCAGATTTCTGAAATCTGACCAATCAGAGGCTTGGAAAATTGAGAAAACTGAAAATCTAAATGTAAAATTTGGAAAGTGTTGAACATGTCACAGTACACACACAATGAACTGACAGGGGCTCTGAGATTTTGACATATGCGCGAACTTGAACGAAAATGAAAACTCGGAATATATTACCTTTAATATTTTTGTACTGTGACTTTGATTTGCCTACAAGCTGAAGCGATAAGCGAACAGCTGATGTAGGTATTAGATTTGCAAAGTATTAATGAAAAGCAGTGAAAAACGCACACATAGAATCAGCTCGTCACTAAGCACAGGTCTTGTTGTTGTTGCAATTCACATCTATTCTTCGACCGTCAATGAAATAAATACAACAATGTAAACAAATGGGTTCTGGAGGGTGAAACGTACAAAGGATTGGTCTCTTTATTTGATATTCTCTGATTAAGATATGTATACCTACATATATATGTATTACTGTATAAAATATGTACATAGGTTTAGTAACAGCTATATTATTCACTCCAGGTGTAAGTAAGGTTTAAGTGAATTTTAAACCTGTCCTATTAACTCGCATTTTTTAAACTTTTCAATTTAAACTTTTGTTAATAATATTCACTCATTACGCGCAATAAACTCGGTGGATTTAAAATAAATTACAACAAATTACTTGGCTATACACCGATTTTAAACATACGGAATGTCAATAATTTGACATTTGCCAGCATGTGTTTCCTGTTTGTTGTTGTATATCAAATTTTATCGTTCAAAATTTGAAAATCCTGATTTGGCGTTTGAAAAACAAGTCAAAAGAGTGAAATTATTGTCTATTAATTTATCTCAATTGATAAATTGATACAAAAATAATGTCGAATCGCACAATAAAAGGTGGTGGTTATGGAAGCAATAACACCGAGCGGGAAAATGATAAAAAAGAGGAAAACGGGTTTCCCAAACCGAAAATATTAAATATATAATCATCGAAATGCATCTTCTGACGACGAAAACATCACCATTTCGTTTATAAGGCCTTATTTTGTTGCTTTTATTTTATTTTATTTTATTTTTAATAATAAGGGTATTCATGCAATAGCGTAAACTCGTCGTAATCGTTGTAAAGTTTTAAACTTCGTAAATCTGTCAAATTTTCCATACAAATTGTGACAGAATTACGAAGTTTTAAACTTTACAACGATTAGCGAGTTTACGCTGTTGCATGAATACCCATAATGTATTTGCGTAAAAACTTCAAATATGACTTTGCTTGGCTAAAATGAGTGAATGTACTGAAAATCTAGTTTACATCCGGGTTAAACTACTTTAACAGCTCCCTGGAGGGCAGTTAAAATTGAATCGGGTTACACGTGACAAAGTTTAATAAATGGGGTTTATTACCGAGTTTAAAGAGAGAATATTATGCGCTTTGGGTTGAACTTTTGAGAATTAACTCACTTTTAACCATGGTGTACATTTAAAACCGGATTAATTGAGTGAATAATATGGCTGTAAACCTCGACCAAATATATTCGCACTACGGCAGATCTTGGAGAAAACCCATGAGTTTCAAATCGATACCCACCACCTTTTTATCGATTTCAAGGCCGCGTATGACAGCATCTATAGAGACGAGCTATATAGAGCAATGTCTAGTTTTGGCATCCCTGCACGAGAGAGAATGCACGCTGCTCCATCAAGGTCGGCAAAGACCTCACCGACACCTTTGATGTCAAAAAAGGTTTTAGGCAATGCGATGCGCTGTCATGCGACTTCTTCAACATCGTTCTTGAAAGAATAGTCCAAAACTCTCACGTCAACACCAGAGGCACAATCTTTCAAAAGTCCGTCCAATTACTCGCTTACGCTGACGACATTGACATAATCGGACGAACAAAGCGTGATGTCAGTGGTGCTTTTGTGAGCATTGAGAAGGAAGCCAAGAAGATGGATCTAACGGTGAATGAAAGCAAAACTAAATATATGCTGTCAACAAGAAAGGACACCCAACACCGACGTCTCGGACAGAACTAAACTGTCCCTGTATAAGACGCTTATCATCCCGGTCCTAATGTATGGTGCAGAGGCATGGACACTGTTAACGGTGGATGAGAACGCGTTAGGCTGTTTTGAGAGGAAAATTCTCCGCGTGATTTTTGGTCCCGTCTGCATATGTATGCATAGATGGGGAATGTGTGGGAAACCTTGAGTATTTCAAGCCCTAATTTTCATCTTTTAGTATAACACTCATTTCGCCTACAAAACTTTCACTCATTATAATAGTTTTAAAATAGATTTTTCTCTTTGTCAGATTAGGTATACACATTTTTTTTTACTATTATCGCAAATTTTTTTTTTTGCCTATAAGTCAGGTTTTACTTTCTCTTCGTTCAACTCTCTTGTCATGTGGCTGAATTCTCCAAATTATTTAACCATTCTAACCTAATATCAAATCGGTATATAACATCGCTGGACTGTCATGGATTATCGTTCTCTTATAGTTATAATAATTAGCTTCTTACATTGTCTCAAACGATAAAATCATAATATGATCACAATGTTAGACCTATGTTAGGTAGTTTGAGAAGCTGTGGTGAAATTCCCTTGAGATTTAGTTAATTGAGTATCAGATTAAATAAAGAGTTGGAGTGATGTTAAATCCAGAGAATATAATGATATTTAAATAATTAAATGCAATTGTTGGATGGTGCATACTCTTAATCAAAAGCGGAAGCTGGGGATAATAGAGTTATAATGCGCCATATAACATCTGAAGGATATGTTCACCATACACGCCATGAAATTGACCCAGGTTTGATTTAAAAAAAAAAAAAAAAGAAGTAATAAAAAAAACAACATTATGTCTGTTCGTGTACTTCCCCAAAACTACGAATTTCTACGAATTTTATTTTTTTTTATACGAGCTTTGACAGAACTTTGGGCTAAATTCGTAGTTTTGGGAGGTACGCGAACAGACCTATTGATACAAATAAAAGTAATAACAAAAGAAAAAAAAAATATATAGATCGCAGCAGCAGTATTCGAACTGGTGACCCTTCTCGTTGAGTCCAAGTTACGAACCATTGTACCACGACACTTCTTGAATATCAACAGTCAAAAAAATATAAAAATAGAAAATAGAAAAGTAAAGACGATTAAACAAAAACAAAAAAACTGAGAGCAGGCCAAACAAGTAAAATATTCAAGGCCAAATTTTTCGAGAATCGTTTCGAGTTCTCTAATTGAAAACATTGAAAATTCTCACCATTACATGGAAGAAGTAAAATATGGATGACTTCCGAAATCGTCTATCTTGTGGAATTTTGACCAAAAAAATTGGAATTTATTACACTTATTCATGAAATATTCAAAAATTACTTTAAATTGGAATTTCAGATTTTTTTGATCAAAATTTTCACAAGTATGATAGAAAACGGAAGCCGATAAAATTTCTAGGATTTGTTTGAGAGAGTGTTCGTGAGAGAAGCCATCAATTTAGCTTCTGGGGCTATAAATACCCCTGTCAGACACAGCATCTTTCTTTTTTTGGTGTTTTTTTTTTCGGACGAGAAGACGTAAAACCAAGTACCTAACTTTTATAGTCAACAAGCAAAAAAATATATTTTTTACTATAAATTAGTTCGTGAGTTTTATTTTTTTTTTCGGAATAAAAACTGATTAATCCATAAAAAAAGAAATACCTACATAAAGGAAGAAATTTTTTATAAAATTCGAAGTGATCGTGAAAATAATCAATGTGGTAAGAGATTAAGAACCAAATTTCCATGTGTCCATCTGTGATTTATTCCCATCGTTAATTTTACTAGTGCACAATCCTCAAGGAGCATCAAACTCACATACAAATCCTTCTCTGCAAAGCCAAAGAGCCCCAAGCTAAGATTCTAAGCGCCCATAGCTTAGATTGGGCGTCAGAGTGTCCGCTGAAACGTTCGTAAGTTGCACAACGAGGATTTCGGTTGGTTAGCTTGCACGTAGCCAGATTGGGCTTCGAAGTATACATACCTACATATAAATATAAAGTAGTACAACAAAGAAAGTCTCAAACTCAACGAGAAATCACCTCAACTTGGTCCGAAGTGTGAGTCTCAGTCCAGGTCAAGGTCGATAAGTAAAATCCCTCGACACAAAAAAAAAACACCTACCAGATCTACCAAATGCTTCAGAAATAAATACATAACTTAATCAGGACAGTGAACCAGACTCTCCAAAAACCTATACAAAAAAGAAGAAAAAAGCATATATGCACCTTCAAAACAAAAAAAAACAAAAAACCAAGGCCAAGGGAGCCTATACGCAAAATAATAGATATCGCTGTCATCGATCCACGCGACAAAGTAAAAAAAGGAGGAGATCACATCCAAGCTCCACCGTCTGTCCAGCAGCCTATTATTCGATCCAGCAAAGAGAGCACCACACTACACTGGTTGCTCTGCCACCAGCCAAGACATCACCTCCTTTGGATACCAAACAAATTCTCGATCATCTACAACCAGCTCTTTTTAATATAATAACTAATAATTATAGTTCACCATCAACATAAATCTACCTATTTTAAATTAAAGCTAGTATATTTTTTGTTCTCTTCCCATAAATCTAAATTAAAAACTTACAAGCAAAAAAAAAAAAAAAATAATAAGTAAAAAAAAAAATATATATATTTATTTATAATTTTTTTTATATTATAATCATTGTTAGTTCAAATCGTTCAAATATAGTTTCTCTTCTTTTTATCATCATTAAAGTTTAGCACAACAAAAAAAAAAATCAACATCTCCAAACACCTGCGATGCTGTGCACAACATCTGGGAGAGAGAGAAAATCGACAATTGATAACAACGAAATTTAAACAAAACAAAAACAACAAATCAAAAAAAAAAATAATATTACAAACGGGGTAAGTGATTTTGATAGATAATAACATAACATATGGCTAAATTTGAACGAAGCGAATATTAAGAGAATTTATTAAAACAAGTACAAACGATATTTGTTATATATATTCGGTGTGTTTGAATGGATAATCAAAATTGAAAATAGGTATAAAACACAAAGATAATAGTTTTATACACGCCGATTGTTTAAGAAAAAAAAATAATTTATTTTTTTTATTATAAAGACTTTCTTACTTGTGTAAATTCAGTTTCTTTTGTTGGTGTTTTAGATAACCCCAGTCACAATTGATTATTTACATTGAAAATACGTTCATTTTGCTGTGTCAAGTAGAAATACCAATTTTAGAAATAGCATAGATTCAATTTGATTGATATGAATACAATTTTTCATTGATAAATTATAATCAATTTTATTTTTTTTAAGAAAAAAAAAATCAAAATATAACTCCGAAAAGATTTTTTTCTTAAAAAAGTTTGAATTGTTAGGTTAGTACACTTTTAAAGCCAAAGTAAAAGCATATCTTTTTACATATTTTTCATTACGTTTGAGTTGATTTTTCTTTAAATTGAATTGACATGCTATTAGATCGTCGATAGACATTCAATGAACTTTATTACATTCTTTAAATTTTATATATTTATTTTTGTTCCAATATTATTAGTTTTTTTTTTGAGACATAGAGCAAAATTAGAAAAATTGAATTTTCTTATTTTGAATTTTCATTATATTCTTTAGGTTTATTTTGATGATGTTTTTAAATAAAAGTATTTGTAATGTTGATTTTTGAAAACTTAAAATATTATCTTTTATTTGCTTTTAACGGGATCTCTTTGGAATGAATTTCACCTTTTAGGAAAAGTGTGTGTGTGAAAAGTGTTTCAGTTTTTTTTTCATGATTTTTTTTTTTGGATTCGTTTTTAGGAACACCCTGATAATAGAAACCATGACTATTGTTTAGGAATTTTTTTTAGGTGGGTGTGGCTCAGGATTATCTGCACCATGAGACAATGAAGACGAAAGTATGAAAGCAGAGAAGTAATCTTGCTTTCTTATTCTCTTTAGGGGTTATCATTAAAATTGAGGACATGATAACTAGGTTAAGTCACATGATGTATCCATAAGATACATTGAGTGATACTGGGTGGGATATTCCTCAGAGAGCTATATTAACTAAGCTCTCCTCTCTTTAGCTAAGAGTATGTTTTCTTTTAATTGGGACAAACAGGCTCCGCGATTTTTGTACGATTTTAATACGGCATGATATAAACGTAACGGCCGTCCAGGTTTTTGACCGCAAGAACCCCCCCTCCGACGAGCTAACCATTGGCCATGCTAGCATGCCACGCAGTTAAATCCTGGACACCCATCCACTTTTACTATCAGGACTGTCTCTGAGTGCCTGTAAGCTCTCGGACAATAATGGTTGTATGAAGAGTGGGTGGTTATAGAGGTTAATGGGTCTCCTATTTTTCTCTAACTCGAACTACATCTTCGAGGCGTACGTTACAAATGGAGAAGAAGATACAACAACGAACTGTATGGGCTGTACAGCGACACCGACCTAGCCACAAAAGTGAAAAGCCAACGACTGAGATGGCTGGGTCATCTAGAGCGAATGGACACCAATGCTCCGGCCCGGAAAGTCTTTGAATCCAACCCCGTTGGACAGCGCAGTAGAGGTGGACAGCGTAAAGAGTGGCGCACGCAAGTGGAAGAGGACCTCAACCAACTTGGCGTGCGAAACCGGAGACAGCTAGCTAGAAACCGAGCCGGCTGGAAGAAGCTTGTTGGTTGAGGCCCTGGTCCACCCCGGACTGTAGCGCCATCTTAAGTATGGCTTTAAACCTTTTCTGTGCCTATTTAGACAATCGATCTGAAGGAGGAAACTCCAGTCGCGCGTCGGAGCTGACACACACACACTTTTTTTTTGTTTATGTTTTGTGGACTATCGTATATAGGGTGTCCTGTAAATAATGGATAACCTTGCAACTGGTTGTAGCAGGCCTTATGACCTTTCCAGAAAAAAATATAAAAAAACTACTATTACTACTACTACTACTTAATATAGGTTGGACAAAGATTTTCTCTTTTAACGTGTAAAGGGATTCAGTGCAAGTATAAAACTCGATTTTAGGAGTTGAAAGCCCCACCATTTGGCCACCATATTGTTCTAAAAAGTTTTCCATGGCAACTTAAATTTTATTAGTCTGAGAAAAAAAACTTTGGTACAAATTTGTAGCAAATTCAATTCTCTTCAATTTATGTTAACACACTTTTTACCCTAAAGTTATGATTTTTTTTCAATGTTTAAATTTTGATTATAACTTTTTTATTTATAACTTTAGGGTAAAAGTGTGCGTTAACATAAACTGAAGAGTATTGAATTTGCTACAAATTTGTACCAAAGTTTTTTTTCTAAGACTAATAAAATTTAAGTTTAAGAAAGGTCATAAGGCCTGCTACAACCAGTTGCAAGGTTATCCATTATTTACAGGACACCCTGTATATAAAAATAAGTTGCCTTATGTTCGGAATGGCTGGGTCGAATTTTTCAATTTTTTTTTATAAAGTTAGCTATCATATTGAAGATGGTCTTTTTTGAAATTTGGTTAAAAATAGGTAAAGGGAAAACCGAGAAATGCATTTTTGGTGCATTTTTTAAATTAATAAAAATTATATTGATAGAGTCTTCTGATAATGTCTAGGAAGGTTTCTGTGAAGTTTGGTCACGATTCGGTATAGCGGTTTGCAATTTATCAACATAACAAATTTTTTACTGTAATTATAGAAAATTATTTTCAGTTTGTCAATAAATCGAGAATGGATGGGTCAATTTTTTCAATTTATTTTTATAAAATTAGCTATCCTATTGACGATGGTCTTTTTGTGAAGTTTGGTTAAAATTCGGACAAACATTTTTAGTGCATTATTTTAAAATAATTAACAATTATTTTGGTAGGGTATTCTGAGAATGTCTATAACAATTATTTTGGTATGGGATCTTCTGTCCCCCCCATGGTTTTCACCTTGATGTGGTGGGGGGGCTTACGTTCGATCCTCCAGCAATCCAGCTGCAGGATCGAACAACTAAGAAAAACCAAACAGAGATGTTTATCTAATAAAGAACCATTATAGGTATTAAATATGGATACAATGAAAAACATGAACAAAAAACGAGTGGGGATATACACTCAAGAGTCGGCAGAAGTCACGACTGCCGGCGAGGGCTTGGCTTCGAATGAGGCTAAGTCGCCAGTGACACAAATAATAAAAACAACAACAACAACAACAACAACAACAACAACAACAACAACAACAACAACAACAACAACAACAACAACCGCAACAACATCAAAAGCAGTAGACTGCACTCCTGCCTTCAGCAGCGGTCATGCCGGTAAAATCCATGAGGTATTTTCTGAATATCTCATGGATTTTGCTGACTCTGAGGACGGTGCTGTTGGAACTGACGATGGAACGATGGCGTCTGATGAGGAAAATCGTATCCTCAATGACGACGACTATCAATCCTTCGCCAGTTCGGACAGCTCGGACGCAGACGTCACTGTGGCCGAGAACCCTGTGAAAGGTTGGGGACAGGAACCCCCCCAAGGCGAGTCTGTGGCAAAAATCCTGGCGCAGCCGGGAGCCAAGACTACTTCGACTCCCTATAAAGGGTCTGGTGCAAGTGAACCAACCGAAGTCTGCGCGGATGGCCCAGGGTCCTCCAAGACCGTGAAGGTAACCGTTTCTGAAGATCGCTGCCCGTCAATCGATGGGCCAAAACCGATCAAGGAAAGTAAGGTGTATCCAAGCAGAACAAGGGAGGGGATCTGAATCCGGATCTAAAAAGGATAGAAAACGCCAAGAGGGCCGTACGTAGATATGGCAAGGGTGATCCGAAACTGCTCAGTCTTAGGGACTGGAAGCGCTTGAGCTGGGCTCAAAAGCTTCTTGCCAAGACGGGCTCCAACAGCAAGACACCGGTTGACCTTAAAAAGATCGGAAAAAGTGATCAGGATGTCTCTTCTCCCAAACTGACTGTCAGTAGCCCTAAAGTGAGACCGATAAGAGGTCCAAAGCACTCGAGGGTCGAACACACTGGCAGTCAAAGGAAGAGGATGAGACTTAATGACTCGACGCCCCCTACAACGTCTGCCAATAAAAGACATAAGATGGCACACAGCGCTAGCGCAGGCACGCTAGCAGACGTAGTGACACAAAGCCTTCAGGTGGCTGTCATCAATGAAGGGAGCTCCGATAGGCTGCTAACCAGTGAGCAGTGGGCTCAGGTAGAGATAAAGATCCTTGACTTTATAAACGCCGAAATTCTCGCTTCCACTGGTTTTGTGCCGAAATTCGGGCCACTGTCGACCGTCAAGGGTTTCAAAATCCTGACGTGTAGGGACGAACCCACACTAAAATGGCTCCAAGCAAGAATCAAGGAGATGAAAGGTTTACTCGAAGGGGTAACTCTTAATGTTGCCTCTAAAAGTGAACTCCCGACCAAACCCAAAGTCCGCATTCATGTGCCGGGCCCTCGCGTCTCTAAGGAACTTCTAGAGAGCCTCCTTCGAGGTCAAAACTCTAGCTTCCCGAGTAGCGACTGGAAGGTTCTGGACATTGAAGCTCCCACGAAAACAGGACAGGAAGCCATTGTCATGTTGAACCATGCTACAATGGCAATGCTTCCGTCTAAAGGTTTTAAGTTGATGGTTGGCATCAGTGAGGTCAGGGTGCGCCCTATGTCGGCAGCCAACCTAAAAAACAAGCAAAACAAAAATGATGATGAAGGTGCTACAGATAAACCTCCAGCACAGTAAGTTGGCCACTGCCACCCTGACCTCATTGCTGTCAAAAGATAACATTGATATCGCCCTTATTCAGGAGCCCTGGATCAACAGCGGCCGGATCTGCGGACTAATGTCCAAAGATTATATCCTCTACTTTAATAAAGGGCCTACAGAAGGTAATTATCGGACATGTTTAGTGGCGAAAAAATCTTTAAATCTCTTCCTCTTATCTTCCCACAGTAGTGCAGACATGACGACGGTGAAGTGCGAAAGAAAAGGGGCCCCGCCCCTGATCCTAGCCTCCGTCTACATGCCAGGTGATTCACCGGGGCCTCCGCCGTCAGCTGCTCTTGATGACCTAGTTTCAGCGACAGGTAAGAACGGTTGGGACCTCCTGGTTTGCTGTGACGCAAACGCTCATCATCTACAGTGGGGGAGCTCTGATACAAATAAAAGAGGTGAGTCACTTTTTGAATTTATTATTAAGAAAAATTTGTTGATTTTAAATAAAGGTAACGAACCAACCTTCGTTACCAGGAACAGAAAAGAAGTGCTCGATGTGACGCTTTCCAATAACTCGGACTCTATCGTAGTCAGTGATTGGAACGTCTCAAGTAATGTAACATTCTCTGACCATAGAATGATAACATTCCAAATTGAACACAATATAGAAAACCCGAAACCCTATAGAAACCCCAGGAAGACAAACTGGGATGCCTTTCATATGAAATTGGCCTCATCTTTGGGTCATTATGAAAATCAACCCTTGACAAACTGCTCAGAGATTGAAAAACAAATAAATGAACTAACATTAGCCATCAATAATGCTTATGAAAGTTCTTGCCCCATTACTAAAGGAAAAGGTAAGCTCAACCCCGTATGGTGGTCCAAAGAGCTGTCTGTCCTTAGGAAAAACTCAAGGCGGCTTTTCAATAGAGCAAAACACAGTAATGAACCTGCTGACTGGGATCTTTTCAAGATCAGCAAAAATATGTACAAAAACCGGACAACCTACGCAAAAAGAGCAGCCTGGCAAAAATTTTGCACTGACATTGAGTCAACAAATGACGCTGCTAGGCTAAGGAAAGTCATGTCTAAGGCTTACACTCCCCCGGGCTTTTTAAAAAGACCTGATAAAACCTGGACTGACTCCTGCTCCGAGACTGTAGAGTCACTTTTGAGCACTCACTTCCCAGGATGTTCAACTGATACATCTCCTGTGGACAGAGGCCTTAACTTAAGTGTAATCTCTAACATAGGTAACCAAATTGTAGATAAAAGGAAGGTAGCTTGGGCCATTGACTCCTTCTCAGCATACAAGTCTGCAGGGCCTGATGGAATAATTCCAATTATGCTCCAAAGCTCTAAAGACATAATTGTTCCAATTCTAGTGGACATTTTTAGGGGTTGTCTTAACATCACCTATGTTCCTTCTAGTTGGAGAGAGGTCAATGTCATCTTCATTCCGAAAGCTGGCAAGCCCACCCACACCGAACCGAAAGATTTTAGGCCTATAAGCCTATCCTCTTTTCTTCTCAAGACTTTAGAAAGACTAGTGGAGACACATGTTCGCCTAAAACTGAATGATGGTGTTCTCTCACAGGCCCAACATGCATATATGAAGGGCAAATCTGTCGAGACAGCACTTCATGAAGTGGTCGGCACAATCGAAAAGTCAATCCAATTCAATGAATTCACCCTGGTAGCATTCCTTGATATAGAAGGGGCCTTCAACAACGTTGATAACGATGCAATTCGACAAGCCCTGAACTCCATCAGCATCGATCCGTTACTGATAAACTGGATTGACTCCATGCTTCAGACAAGACTTATAAATGTAGAAATGGGTAACACCAAGATAAAAGTTAAAACATGCAGAGGAACTCCACAGGGTGGAGTCCTATCTCCTTTGCTTTGGCTTCTTGTAGTTAACCAGATATTAGTTGAACTAAGTATGAGTGGCATCAAGGTCGTTGCATACGCCGATGACATTGTGTTAATGGCCTCGGGCAAATTTGTCCCAACTCTATGCGATCTCCTACAAACAGCCCTCGACAAGCTCAGTAATTGGGCCAATAGTTGTGGACTTAGCGTTAATCCACTTAAGACAGAATTGGTGTTGTTTACAAGGAAAAATAATATTCCCAACATAAACCCGCCAACCATTAACGGAACTCCGCTTCAAATCTCGGATACCGCCAAATATCTTGGTGTTGTACTGGACCGTAAACTGAACTGGAAAGAGAATATAAAAGAAAGAGAGAAAAAAGCATCAATTGCATTTTACACTTGCAGTCGAATTTTTGGTAAAAGATGGGGTCCCAGCCCTAGAACCATTCATTGGATGTACACAGCCATAATAAGGCCAATCCTAACGTACGCATGTTTGGTCTGGTGGCCAGCCTTGGAAAAGGAAACCAATCTAAAAACCATGACTAAAATTCAAAGACTTGCATGTATTGGCACAACCAGTGCGATTAGAACCACACCAACGGCAGCCCTAGAAACATTCCTTTCACTAGCCCCGCTCGATCTGTTTACGAAAGAGCTAGCGGCCAAAAGTGCTTTAAGACTTCAGCAGTGTAATAACTGGAAAAAGGGCCACTACGGTCATAGAACTATAGTGAAGTTCACTGACATAGACATTCAAACAGACTACATTACACCGCACATTGATTTCAACCTAGTAGCTATAACAGATATCCCAACCAGGAAACTCTGGAATGAAAACCGGGTCATAAATGAAAACCATGTTTCGGTCTTTACTGACGGCTCCAAGACCTTAGAGGGGGTTGGGTCAGGTATCTACTCAGATAACCCACCAATTAGCAGATCTATAAAGCTTCCAAATTTTTGCAGCGTATTCCAGGCGGAAGTACTTGCAGTTTGTGAAGCCGCAAAACATCTCTCCTCACGCGAAGTAATAAACAAAAATATTGACATCTTTGTAGACAGCCAGGCGGCAATCAAAGCCATTTCCTCAATCACTATAAAGTCAAAGCTGATAAAGCGTTGCCGGTATATGTTATCTTTACTAGGTGCAACGAACACAGTCACCCTTAGATGGGTCCCAGGACATTGTGATATATATGGGAATGAAATGGCGGATGAGCTGGCCAAAAACGGATCGTCTCTTGATCCGAGCCAAACCGACTTCTCGGTGCTTATGCCACTGGAGCAAGAAAAAAGTAGAATACACCAGAGTTTCTTAGAGGCTGCAAATGTCAGATGGTCATCCATCGACACTTGTCGGGTTTCTAGGAATCTACATATGGCCAAATATTTCAAAGAAAAAAACTGATTACTTACTCAAGCTAAGCAGGCCTCAATTATCTCTCATGGTTGGTGTCCTTACGGGCCACAACTCAATGGGAACCCACATGTACAGAATGGGCATCAGCTCATCGGACTTATGTAGAGGGTGTCATGATGAAGAGGCAGAGGAGGGCTCCCCTCACTTCCTTTGCGAATGCCCCAGTCTAGCTAGAACCAGAAAAGAGGCCCTTGGAGAATACTTCTTCGACGAACTGGGCGACATCTCTGTCTTGCCACTAAAGAACATCCTGAAATTCATTCAGAACTCAGGATGGTTCAAGGAGGCCCCCCACACCTAAAACTTCCTATTAACTCCCTTCCTATCCCTCCTCACTAACCATTTATACCCCGGGGAGCGCAATGGATCCACTGAGATCCGAGTGAGATGGTGCGGCTTGCCGTATTATCACCCCTTCCAACCTAACCTAACCTATGGGATCTTCTGAGAATGTCTAAGAAAGTTTCTGTGAAGTTTGGTAAAAATTCGGTAAAGCGGTTTGTCATATCAACATAACAAGTGTTTTTCATGTAATCATAGAAAATTATTTTCAATTCGTCAATTTAATTTAAACTGATTTAATTAAATTGAAATAAGATTGTAATCTACGGGCATTAACCCGGTCGATTTTTTTTTAATTCGGTATTCAGTACATCAGAATGGCCAAACAAGTATTTAAAAAAAAAGAAGAATGTGTACCTATCGCAATTAAGAGTTAAAATTTTCATTTATTTTTTGGCAGCGAACGAAAGAAATGCTTTTCGAGCAAGATTTTTTGTTTATGTTAGGGCAAGAGAACTTCGGCCGCAACTTAAATCTGATAGCTTTTAAAATTCCGGGTGAACAACATTTTTCGGGTGAAATATTTTCCGGCCGAAAATAATAATAAGGCTGATAATTTATACTGTTCAATTTATTTATAATTAGGCGTGTTTTATTGGAAAAAGTTATAGCTAGCACAGTAAAATTTCCCTTGGTAAACAACAACAAACCCAAAAGTGTCGATAAATAAGTCAGTAAAAAAGTGGATATAAAAGTTGAGATAAAGTTTCGTTAAGTTAAATCTTGGATAGCGCTGGAATTGGATTGAGTGTAAAAGTGAGTATAGCGTTTTATTGGTACTTGCATTACTGCGCTAGCTATAAATACCAATAAAACGCACCTATTGTTATCTTTTTAAGAAATTCTTGTGTACCCGAGTGAAGCCGGGATGGGCCAGCTAGTTGAATATAATTCAAATTACAAGTTTTTGTGACGCTGTTGTATTGTACCCTTCTAGACGAATTATTTTTAATCGATGAGCCCCAACTGTTGTACTTGGGCGAAACGCATTTGGACTAAAGGTCGCAAAAACTTTTAATTTGAATTAAATTCAATAGTCCACAAAACATAAACAAAAACAATTTTCTATTATTTGCGTTTTTCTTCGCAAAAAAAGAAGTATAGGCGTCGAAAGCTTCATTAAAGGCTATTCAAAAAATCAAAGTCTTGTAGTCCACAACTGGGGCCTTTGCGAGAAACAGTGCATCGAAAAAAAATGTGAATGCAACTTCGAGGATAATCCTGTTTTCCAATAATTTTTACTTGCGATATAGGTACTATAAAGCAAGTTTCAGATTAGTGCAAAACAGAAATTTTGAGAAACAGTGCATCACAAAAAAAATATGAATGCAACTTCGGGCGGGGTGAAAACCAATTTGGCTAATACGATTATCCTCGAAGTTGCATTCATATTTTTTTTGGATGCACTGTTTCTCAAAATTTCTTTTTTGCATTAATCTGAAACTTGCTTTATAGTACTTATATCGCAAGTAAAAATTATTGGAAATGGTCACTTTTTCTAAGCACAAACACTAAAATCTTGACGGTCCGATTAATAGAACTCAAGATAAAATTATTTTATGTGAATCTTATCATCCCTTTTTTGGAGATTTTCAGCAAAACAAGAAATCAACAAATAAAGTCTCCACAAAAACGCCAATAAGGTTTGCTTAAAAAGGATAAATCATGGGTCCTATTTATGGGATCACCAAGATAAAAGTCTTGAGATTTAAGTTAGAACTATAATGCTCGGAGCGGCACTTAAGTGGTCGGAAGAAAACAAGCGAATAAACGGAAATCATATGACGCGGCTATAATTGCGGAGTGGAAGCTTCTTCAACTTTCGTTCAAATTTTCTTAAGCAAAACTGACATTTGGGGAAATAGGAATGCCAAAAAGAGATAGATGATAATGCAATTTATGGGTGTGTTCCTCTTCCTTCGGAAGGGCACTGAAGCTAATGTCAAAAACCAACGAAAAGTAGCTTTCCGTAACGAGAAAAGGGGAACACACCCATAATGTAACCATCATCTTTCTCTTTTTGGCCTTCTTATTTCACCAAATAATATCAGTTTTACTTAAGTGAGTAACCAAAGTTGAACGAAACTTGACGAAACCTTCCACTCCGCAATTATTTCCGCGTCATATGCTTTCCGTGTATTCGCTTGTTTTCTTCCGAACACTAAGGTGCCCCCCGAACATTATAGCTCTAGCTTAAGGTAGAACTATATAGTCGGAAGGGCACTGAAGCTAATGTCAAAAACCAACGAAAAGTAGCTTTCCGTACCAAAAAAAGGGGAACACACCCATAATGTAACTATCATCTTTCTCTTTTTGGCATTCCTATTTCACCAAATGTCAGTTTTACTTAAGTGAGGTGCGCTCGGAAGCGCACCTCACTTCCGTAACCAAAGTTGACCGAAACTTGACGAAACGCTCCACTTCGCAATTATAGCCGCGTCAAATGCTTTCCGTGTATTCGCTTGTTTTCTTCCGACCACTTAAGTGCCCCTCCGAGCATTTTAGTTCTAGCTTAAGGGAAAATGACAGAGCATCATACCTATTTTGATATGAAACATCTAATGCCACGGGTAAACTCGATTTTGGGCGTGGCTTAAAGCCAAACAATAGCCGTATTGTACTATCCACATGATCTGATCCGGATCAATTTCTAACACGTGATTACAAAAACAACATGGGAGCCTGCTTTTTATCTGGATCTATTTCAATGATCAAAAAATAACTATTGTGAATGTGTCTCAATAGTGCCAAGAAAAGAGGCAGCAGATACGTAAAAATAAACATATTAAGTCAAAAAGAGACGGGTATATAACTAAGATCCTCTCTTTTTTATTTATCATGATCTGTACCGGATCAGATCATGAGAATAATAAAATGCGGCTAATATCACCCAAACGATAGTCATTTTCAGTTTTACGGAGTGCAAGGATATAACGGTGTCTCAACATAACCTTGAGGATTATCATCACTCCAAACACGGCAGTTTTGTATATTGACGTATCCATTCAACCAAAAGTGAGCTTCATCGCTAAACAAAATTCGCTTATGAAAATTGGGATGAACGGTAATCTTGTGTTGGGCTTATTCACCGAATCTACAAAGCGTTATTCATGTTGAAATGCCAAACCAAACTAAAAATAAATCATTGACAGCTGACAAAATGGCCACCAGTTAAAATAGTGCTGCCAACTTAAAGTTCTAAGAAAATACCCGTTAGAAGAATTCTCAAACTTGCGAATTTCAAGAAAATTATTCAGCAGAAGTGCTTCTTCACCTCTTGATCTTCCTTCCTTTGAGATTTGAGTGAGTTTTTTTGTGCAAGAAAGCAAGGTGCTCATTTCGTGTTAAATTTGCTTTATTTTATTGAAAAAAGCAGTGTCTCATGTTTGGATGGAATTCAATCAGCGCTGAAAATTGTTACTGATTCGTGTGTTGATGTTTTAGGTTAGACTTCTCTATTTTTACATGAAGTATGTTTAATAAACAATAGGGCGGATGTAAGACGAAAGTAGCGAAAGCAAAAGCAATACCAAACCTAATTTTCCCCTCCTAAAACGATTTGCTTCGTATTTCCTCAAGCCACAGTGTTTTTGAAAAAGTTTCCCATAAGGCCTGTACTGCAAATATAAATTGAGAGTATGACTATCTCGATTATCGTTCAAAATCCATCTTTATCGCTACATTGCGATTACGGTTTACGATAGTCGTTTTTTTAAACGATACTCGTTTTATTTTACGACTGCTTTTGGCGGTCGTTCTTAATAGTTTTGACAATGCCGTGACTATCGCTTTCTTAAGCATCGCTTTTTTGCCTTTGGTTTCTAGGGCCGTGTGCCAATTGCGTTAAAATCCTGGTTAAATTTGATCCCATGGCTAAATTTTGACATTACCGAGGTGAATATAGACTTCAAAATTTAACCTGCTCAGGAGCTCGTTAAAATTTTAGTCGGTGGTTAATTTTTGACATGTCTATGGGCGCGTTCGGCTGCGTATCTTAAGCGATCCGGATTTGTTTGTGTTGTTGTAAACCCTTATAAAAAAACTGCTGAGGGAGATGAATGTAGATAAATATTTTATTTTGCTACCAAGAAGTCATAAATCCTATCGGGAAAGATGAAAAATGGAAAAAAAACTAAAATTAAATGAAAGGATAAGAAATATAGACAAGGACCTTATAATAAATTTAAGTATACACTCAAGAAGAAGTTTGAATAACTTGAGATAAATCCTTGATAATGTAAAAGAATCAATAAAATTTATTGAAAATACTTTTTCAAATGATTCATTCATTTTGCAAACTGATATGCTTGCGAACTATCATTACTGAGAAAAATGCAACAACAAAACTAATGGGAAGTGAATGTAAAAAAAAAATCCCATTTAATCCAATTGACACAGCAAAAACCTTAAATTTTACTCACCCCTATAAAAAGGGATAACATTTAACTGGGATCAAATTTAACCAGAATTTTAACGCAATTAGCACACGGCCTAATTTGCAATACGGGCCCTGGATTCCGGTAGAAGACAAAAACTTCGGCAATTCATTCTTGGTCTTCAAAAATCTAATTCTAATCTAGATTGAGGTATCAAACGAGAAAGTTGTACCCCTCTTTACTGCCAACCGTTTTTGCTGTAAATCTTAATTTCCTCTAGCATGAAAACTCATTTTATTTATATTTTTTGTAATTTTTATATTTATTCTTAAATATGGTTTTTCATTCTTTTTTTACATAATTTATTTATATGTATAATATATATTACTACAATCATTCATTTTTCCTTAATAAGTTTTTTGTATTACTTTTTTAATTATTAGTGCATTTCTTTTAAATATTGTTTCCTTATTTATATATATTTTTGTTTGTTTAAATATATATTTATATATATATATATTATTAATAGTATCCACCATTTATTTGCTAGAATATTTTTTTTTTTCAAGAAGGTCTTGTTCTTTATTTTTGTTTAAATTAATTTACTTTTTTTTTATTTTTCTTTTTTCATTTCGATTCTTAATTAAATCCTTTTTAACTTAATTTTTTTCAAGAAATTCTCTTAAATATTTTTAATAAATTACACATCATATTTTCATGTATTGTATTTTTTTTATTATATTTTTTTTTTTCCTTTTTAAATATTTGCCAGTTAATTATTTTGAATCAACAGTTTTTTTTTAACTGTTTTCTTCTTCTTTTATTAATATTTTTATCGTCGGTGTGTCGCTTTATTTCTTCTTTTTTTTAATGAATACTCTTTGTTTATGTACTAACGCATTAATTCAATAATAATAATTAAAAACAAGTAAAAATATAAGAAATGTAAAAAGACTAATAAACAAAACAGTAATATTTAGGTATACACATTTAATTGAAAATTATTATATTTTTTGTTTTTTGTTTTTTTTTTTGTAATAGCAAATAAGCATGCATTTGTTGTATGTTATTTTTAAATTAATTTATAAGTTACCATTGAGAGGCTGTGTATAGGCGTAATATATATAAAAAAAAAAATACAACTACATACATTTTATGTATTTTTTTTTGTTTTTTTTTTTTTATTATTTTATGTAAAATAGTTTCGTATAATAAAAATTTGCAAATAAAAAAAATCATATACAATTACAATAGTCGCTATAATTATTTTACATATACAATTACGATAAACATATATA
Organism: Dasysyrphus tricinctus; assembly: GCA_963921185.1. Taxonomy (NCBI): domain Eukaryota; kingdom Metazoa; phylum Arthropoda; class Insecta; order Diptera; family Syrphidae; genus Dasysyrphus; species Dasysyrphus tricinctus. The sequence goes on from OY992530.1 coordinate 248,341,403, forward strand.
TATATAGTTGTTTTAATATATCCATTATTATAATTTAGTTCATATTTAATTAATATTTATAAAAATGTAAAACAAAATATGCAGTTTGTTATTTTTATAATTTATATTTCTTTAATGTGTCATTGTAATGTTTATTTTCATTTATTTGTGAATTGTTTTGTCTTGTTTTATCTAAATATTGAAGAGAAAGTCAATGCTTAGATTTTGTTTATTATTTATAATTAAACTCATACAACATACATACATCTGAAGTTATATAAGTATATATATTTGTGTGTGTTTTTTTGAAGATTAAACCTTCTATTTAGATCTTTTTAAGAGAACAATTTTTAAATTATGTATATTTTGTTGACGTTATTAAATAAAACAAATAAGAAATATTAAACAAATTTAAATACGACTACAGCTTTGATTTTTTAAAATATAAACATTCAGACATGCATCAATTATTAGCATCCACCATCAGCATTATTATTATTTATATATTTAATAGTTAATATAAACTTTTAAAGTTGCTTATAATCTGTAGTTTAGTTTATTTTCAATTGTTTTTTTTTTTCTTTTTTCTTTTATTTGTTAAGGAAATATTATGGTATTGTTTAAATATTTAATAAGTGTGTGGTTTGTCTCAGTGTGTGTTATATGTTTTATCATAATAATTACTTAAATATATAATTAAGTTACATTCATCGCATACCTACTCTTTTCTGCTAAAAATTGCAGTCAAGTATTGTTTATTATTTAATTTGTAAATTTTATATTATACTGAATTTTGTTCATTATTTTTTTATACAATTTTCGTTATATATGTGTGTTTTGTTGTTGTTGTTTTGATCAGTCATCATCAATGTTCATTTATGTTTTGGCTGATTTCATGGATTACTTAGTCATCGTTCTTGTTTTCTTTTTTTTAATAACAAATAGAAAAATACCTATTTTTCATTTTTACATATATTTTTTTTTTATATATACATATTATTATATACATATATGTATGCATATCTATATAATATTATTAATTTAATTTTTAATATTGAGTGCAATATTTAAGTATATTTTCTTATTGTTGCGTCACGTATACATCGCTGGCGCAGTCTCAAAGTTTTTTTTGTATTAATTTCATCGAGAATCGTGTATGAAAAGAAAATTAAGAAAAAAAATACAATTTGCCCCGGAAAAAAACTCTTCTCATCATCATCTCTTCTTTTTATTCAATCACAGCATCGTTAAAAGCAAACATTTAAAATTAAACAAATCTTATTTCTGCTGATGACTTGTTTTGTTTTATCTTCCGTTCTCTTTGTTTCTTTCTTTTTTAATTTCTTTCTATTGTTTTGCTATACATACATAAAAACAACCGTAAGCTACCGTTAATTCTACTACGACTACTAGCACTAATTGAATTCTGTTTTTCTATTAATTTAATTTTTAAAGTATTATTTGCTTTCATACAAATTTCACACACACTCTCTCTCTCTCTCGCTCGCTCGCTCGCCAGCTTAAATTGGTATGCCTTTGGCTGCCCTTAAGTTTCAATAAGTATATAATTAACCTTCCTGCACAGTAGTTGCAGGAGATCTCTTCTCTTTATTTACTCATTTATTTCAGTGACCCTAATATCTCTTCTGGAATATTTCACAATAAAATTATTTGAATATCTGATTCCATCCAAAATTTATCCTTCTAAACTATTTTCCGCATTAAAAATTAATATCTTCTCTCAAACATTCCAGTCCCAACCGATGTTTTGTAAAATTAATAACGACTACGTCGACTTCTTTTTTACTACGCAACAGCGGCCGTAGTTGATGTTGTCGCCGTTATGTTGCTATTATTATTACTATTGCTACTACTGTTGCTATTATTATTATTATTACTACTACTATTACTACTATTTCCTGTTATTGTTGCTGTTGTTGTACTCAGGTTTTTATTGTTATTGCCGACCGCAACAATGCCACTACTACCCGATGTTGGATTCTCAATGCTATTGGGTGCTGTTGTGACTGGCGTTGATGATGCAGTTGCTCCAACCGATGATGAAGCCGTTGAAGATGATGAAGATGGTGAAGCTATTGATGGGGCAACAGTGGCACCGATTGGAGCAGTTATGTTACTGCCGCTGTTGCTGCTGCCACAACTACTGTTGCTGCTATTACTAATATCGTTAAGTGTTGCCGACGGTGGTACTAGGATGTCTTCAGATTTGTTACAAGTTAGGCTAGAATTGCTGTAGCAACTGCTGCTGCTGTTGCTGTTACTGCTATGAACATTAGATGATGAGAAGTTTGTTACTGCTATGACTGTTGACGCAGAAGCGACATTTGCATTTGTACTTAGATCACCACCGGCAGAGGGACAACCCACTTCATCGACAACTATCGCTGGTAGTTGTTGATGTGCATGTTGCTGCTGCTGCTGCTGCTGCTGCTGCATCAGTTTTCTATTCTCATTGGATTTTATGTTGTCTTGTTGTTGCTGATGAAGCTGCTGACGTTGTTGCAGTCGGTATTCCATAGACGGCATGGGACCAGGACCACGAGAGACCTGAAATAGCACTCGCGAAATGATGAGTGCAACCTGCTGATCTAGTATATGGCTCATAACCAAACCCAAGAGACGAGGTTCCTGCTGCATGAACAATGACCGATTGTCTGGATGTCGAGAGAGATGGAGCAAAGTTCCAGCTGCTCGTCTAAGCATATCTAAGCTTGTTCCCATTGAATCAGGATTCTCACGGAGGTAATTAATGCCGTGCTGGTTTGCCACTCCGATAGCAGTCTGTTCGGCTTGCTCGATAAATGCAACTAAGTATGATATACACGGTGATTGCAAAGCTACCGAACGCGCCATTGAACTGTCAGCAGCAGCGAGGTAATGCAACAAATTTACTGAAAACTCCCTCAGCACTTGGTCTTCGTTGCGGCAAAGGTGTCGTGTAAGAACAGCGCATAGCTTTTCGAGTCGCGAATGTGGTGGGGTGGCAATCACCAGATCAACGTTCGCATCAGTCACACACAACTTACATAGCGCTTCTAGTGCCAGACGCTGTGGCGATAGCGCAGAGTTGGATCCACATGACGGGAATGGATCCTGCCCATGCGCTGATGGACATACGGCCCAATGCAATAATCCATCGAGTACAGGCCTCGTTATAATCTCTTCGTAACGCGACAATTCCAGATGACCAGCAATATTGGCCACTGCCACGAGCATATTCTCCCGGATCGTAATCAAATAATCCCACCACCATTCTTTTTCTCCATGCAACGAGCTACATGAATCAGAGAAATCAGTATCTTCCTCCCGATCGTAATTACGTGTTTTTGGTGTTCTCAGCAAGTGCTCATGGTTTAATAAAAGCAACTTTCCGAGGAGAGCGAGGAATTTCGAGGATTTCGCTAGAATTGTCTCGTTTCCAGGAACAAATGTCAAGTTGCGGAATATATTTGACAGACAGATGCAACGACGAGCCAGTGAATCCTGACTCTCGTTGACCAAATAGAGACTAGCTTCGTCGCGGGTATAGCACTCGTCCTCATAGCCAGACATGCGACGACGTTGAAGCACTGATGCTGGATCGCGGACGCTTGACTTTGGATCAAAATCGGATCGTTTGGAAGGCGGAGGTACACCATTGAGCAGCACCCGAGGATGTTCAATGTCCATGTCAACTTCTCGGCAGTCACTGTCAAGAAGATCTTTTGGTTTGGTCAGACTATCACTACTTTGTTCACAGATCAAACCGTCGGCACCAACAATAATGTCCTCTATTTCCTCTTTTTTCACCTCCGCCTTAATGGAAATGGCAAGTGCTGATGAACCATCGCCACTGGATGCTTCTTGGAAATTCATCTTACATTTTTTAGCAGATCCGACCAGACTGCTGAGTCCATTCTTATTGTTATTACTGCTCGTATTGCTCGAAATACTAATGTGTCTTCGTTTTTTGTTGAAAGCCAGTACTTTGTTGTTGCTATCGTCTTCATCATCACCTCCAACACCGACTTCGTCTCGATCCAAATAGTCATGGAACAATTTGACGGATTTGTCTTTTCTACTCCTTCTGCCACCAATATATCGAGCAAATGGAATGTCAATGATCTCAGACTTAAAAACGTCGATAACGTTATCGTGTGGATCACGTTCAATGTGATCGTACGTCCAGGCATCGCTGCCAATTGGCACTGTAAGCTGGTACTTCTTGTTTGAGTCAAAGTCCCAAGGCTTGAGCTGCTCCGACACGAATATATCGTCCTCGGCGTTTTGTATCCGGACGGGCATGTTCTTGCGTGAGACCATTGTGTAGTTGGGGGTGTTTGAAAGCAGCAGTACCTTCTCGTCAGTGTTTGTGGGCGCCATTAGTTGACCTAAGTCCACGTTATAGTTGCAGTCTTTATCAGCGTTGTTTTCATAGTGCCGCGCCCTGCTCCGGCTACAGATACTTGTGACGCAGGCATTATTCTCTTTTTCGAACATTTCGGCGAGGTTCTTTTGGAAATGCTCCAACAGAAGACTAAGCAATCCAGGTAGATGTGTCAAGCCGAAGTACTGGATTGTGGAGTCGTCGTAAAGCAGAATGTTGAGTATATCAAGCGCCCAGGTGCTTTCCGAAAGCAGACCCGACCGAAGTGACATGAATATCCGCCATGGATCAATGGGACACACATCGCTTTTAACCAAACGTTTTCGTCGATACAAAACTGGGGTTGTCGACTCCACGCTATCTGGTGGAAAAACGATGTCTTTCTTTTGCATTTGGGGTGCAGGCGGAAACTGGCCCGGCTGTGGTGGTGGAGGCGTTGCTTTACTTACGCCGGGCATCACATTAGGTCCTGGCGGAATTGATGGACCACTCACAGCAACACCTGGTTGCGGACCCACCGATCCAGGTGGCCCAGGTGGTGGAACTACACTACTGCCGCTGGGTTGAGGTGGCGGCATGCTGAATGGTGGTTTACCTCCTGTACTGATGGCCACCGTGGTTGAAAGTCCAACAACTGAACCAGTGCCGGGCAAACGTTGCGGCGGTGGCCGAAGTGGCGAACCGGGATTCTGTTGTGGTGAGGTCATGTTTGGCCACGGCTGCTGCTGGTTAGCTGGATAAGGAGGTTGAGCCTGTGTGGGGTAGCGGTGTTGATCCCACTGGGCCGCTGCCTGTTGGTTGGGCGGCGGCGGTGGTCCAGAAGCACGCGGGGAATTACACCAAGCTTGGGGCGTAGGTGAGGGCGGGTATTGGCCACGGTACTGACCAGCACCACCTTGCCAACCACCTGTAAAATGAGAAGTTGTATCAAAGAATCCTTTTTTTTCTTTTAACTCAAAACTTTGTGTAAAATACTTACCATACATTTGCGGTCTCTGATTGTAACCGGCATAGCCCTGAGAATCTTTTACAAAATCTGGATGTCTCCTTGGCTGCGGACTCTATAATTAAAATTAGTTTCCCTTCCATAAATAAAATTAAAATCGATTGTACCTGCTCAGGAGGTCGATAATAATCTGGCTGCTGCGGAGCTGCAGGAGGATATGTACTGGGAGATGCTCCAGCTCCAGTTGGCGGGCCAGTAGGTGTTGTCGTACTACCACCAGGTGGAGGTACTGTTTGTGTAGCTCCTGGAGGTGGTTGATTATAAGGCCGGTTTGCATAGGCATACGTATTGGCTGCCGGTGAGGAACTTAAAATAAAAAAATTTGACAAATTCAGTAAATTTAAAAAGAAAAATGCATCAAATAATAATATTAAGGTATTGACATTACAAAGAATAATTATAGTGCAAAAACAAAAATCGATAATAAAAGACTCACGCTTCTCCCTCCGGACCATAGGGAGGATACATGGTTCGATTTTGTGGTGGAAACGGGCCTTGACCTTGAGTAAATTGTCCGGCCGGTACTGAAGGATTATATTGTTCGCTCGACCCATATTGGTTATATCCTGGTTGACCTGGATATGGGGCACCTAGAAACAAATTAAATATATGTTTATAAAAAAAATTCTCTAATAAATAAAATATATTCTTAATTTTTAGGAAAAAATAAAAAAAAATACAACTTTTAAACTAAGTCAATGAAAATGGAAGAATTAGATAATGAATTTGCTAATTTTTATATTTTTTACACAAAAAGCAACAAAATATTAATAATTCAAGCAGGTTGAAGCATTGATTGATTGAACAAAAAAGTAGCAAACAAAAAAATACCGACGTCTAAAGTAAAACCACTCGGTTATGAAAATAATACCAAACGAAAAAGAATATAATAAGATAATATAACTTAGGTAATAAATCGTATTGAAAGTGTGCTTTTGACATATTAAACTACTTATTGTTGAAATCAGAGACAGTTTTTAAGCCAGCTGATATATACAGAATCCATAATAATTGGTTTGGTATCTTGTGAGTTCTCTAATAAAGCTTTAACAACATGCGATTGTATTGGAAAGGAGGATGAACAAAAATCGTTGGGATTTGGTCCCCCTACTCAACAAGAATGTTTCATACATCATAGAAAAGATTGTTGTGTGTACTTCATTTCATTTGCCTTTAAACTCTTAACCATGGGGTCCGAGAGATATTCGGCCTTAAAACACCGAAAAGAAAAATAATTGTTTAGAGCTTAACGGCCATAAAATGAAATGATATACTCGCAATAATCTTTTCAACGATATATGACACATTCGTGTTGAGTAGGAGGAGGCCCTCTTTTGCATATGATCAGCTGTTTTTTTTTTTACCTACTATGTGCTGTGTTTTGTGGAGGAGCTTAAGTACCTATAATCTTTCTGCAAACAGCTGATGATTTAATTTACTAATTTAATTTTATAAAATAGTCCTTCCCCCCTGTGTGGAAATTAGACACCACTCAGAAGTTTGCTATAAAATATTTGAAAATTGAAATAAAAAACGATACATATTTTTGTATTTAATATTTTTTAATGTGCACTGTGCACATCGGCAGTATAAAATGGCGCTTAACTAAAATGAACCCAGTGTTTAATTTTGTGATTCGGACACTACCCGTGATTATGGCTTTACAACCATATAAAATTTATCCAAATCGGGCGAATACTTTTTGAGGAAATGGTACCACAAAATTTATTTATGGCTATTTATATAATTTATCCAAAAAAAGCCGAATACTTTATGAGAAAATGGTACCACAAAATTTATTTAAGGCTATTTATATATAGATATAGACATAAAGATATATGTACGCATAAGTTAATTGACGCATTACAATATCATTTATATACATAACGGCCAATTTCTTCACAGAGTACTTACTAACGTTAGTACCGGTATTACTCTTTAAGCTAGTGTACTCCAATCAGTATCCCTCATTCTTTCATACACACAAGTTTGAATAAATGAGAGATACTGATTTGAGTGTCAAGTTTAGGACTAGTACCGGTACTAACGATAGTACTCTGTGAAGAAATTGGCTGTAAGTCAATCTGTCCAATAAAAAGTATGGATACATCACAAAAATTACACAGGGGAACAAAATTTAATTTTTTTTCTGTTGCCTGGAATTTAATAGCTGTTGTTTATTAATTCGAGGTCGCTGATTTCAAATCTACTCTCCATTTTTTTCCAACAGCTCTAGTTTTTGAGATACAGCTAGTAGTCCAGTTAATTTAGACTTTTTTTTTGCAAAACATTGGGGAAGCAATTTTTTTCTTGGTTTCATTAAAGTACCATACAGAAAGCTTAGGTCCAAATTTTCGACCATCAACCCCTTGCAGGGTTGCCGCTATATTGATTTAAAGAGTGAATTTGTTTTTAATGATTAATATCCGTAATTTTAAGTTCATCGAAAAAATAAAAATGCATTCCTAACAAATAGAGTAAGTTCTACTAATTTGAATATATTGTATTTTTTCAGATTTTGTGTATTTAACGAGTTATAACCAATTATAGGCAAAAAATGGAGTTCACACATTTTTAGTCAATTTTTTTTTCTTTCACGCGAAAATTTCTTTCAAAAGTTCTAGTAATCACTCTATCCTAAAGTTTTGTCCTTAACATTTTCTGTTTCTAAGCAATTGTTTACCGATTGTATGGCCAAAAAGGTATCCGCACATCATCATAATTAAGTGTTTTAAAACTGTGAGTGGGGTTTTCTCAATATAGTAACGGGGAAGACATTTTTTAATTTTGAGTTCGTTGAAGAACTACAAAGAAAGCTTAAATCCAAGTTTTCGACCATCAACTCATAACAGGGTTGCCACTATCCTCAATTAAGGAGTTACCTCGTTTTTCACAAATAAAATCCGTATCTTTAATTTTATCGAAAAAGTACATATGTATTCCTGACAAGAAGAATAAATTCTACAGATATGTTAAGTGACATTTTTTCATGTTTTTTGTATTAAAAGAGCTATAGCCAATTATAAGCAAAAAATGGAGCTCACATACATGTTTTATTCAGTTTTTGTTCAGTGATACGTTTAAGTTTTCTCCTAAAAGTTCTTTAAAAATCGTTAACTTACAGTTTTTATTTTTATATTTCTTAAGCCAAGTCAGTTGTTAACTTACTGTAGCACCTGAAAGGCAGAATCACACTTAAAGCATTTCAAGCAAAATGGTACCTTCCTTATTTTCTTGTTTTGAATAAATATCAAGGGTCGGTTGTTAGTTCCGAAAACAAAATTTACTCTTTCACCAAAGATGGTGGAAGCTTGCAGACCAAGTATAATCACGTATCTGATATGCAAAATAATATTTATAAACTTGAAAACTCAAATTAATACATGCTCGCACTTTACTCTTATAAGCAGCTATATAAAAAAAATTTAATGTGACTTCTCTGTGCTCAATTAATTATGTGATGAATCGATTGAACAAAAATAAAGATTGATAGACTACATCATTTCTAATGATTTCCAACTTTTAGACCCATCCCTTAAAAATATAAAAATCAAATAGGTACTTGAATAATTTGATCTCGAAAAATTGCAATTTTCAAACAAATTTTGATCCAAAAACCAACACATTAATCAAAAATTCCTCAAACATGGGTAAAATAATTTTTTCTAACCTTTCCAAAAATATAAAATTTTCTAAAAACAAATGTCATTCTGACTTATTGCAAATTATTTCTTAGCCTTCTTCTTTCCCGTTTTTGACTTTTAAACGTTCATATCTCCATTCCTCTAATTTTCCGAATTTTTCATTACAGCTACGACTTTCTTGTAATTGCATAATCTATCGAATACAGAAAAAAACATCTTCCTACCTCTCCCCGTTTAGAAAATAGCCAAAACCGAGTTCACTCTTTAAACCAAGATGGCGGAAACCCTGCATAGGGTTGATGGTCGAAAACTTGGATTTAAGTTTTCTATAAAGTACTCTATCGATAACAAGAAAAAAATGTCTTCCCCAACGTTTTGCAAAATTCCCATAGCAGCTATGACTAAATATACTGGACTATAGTTACTTTATTTTATTATTAAGGCCTAACCATTGTATATCCACTCTATAGTATTCTCATGAAACATGATTTTGTAGGTTGACATTTGGTCGATAGGTTCGCTGTGATCGCCTTACCGAGATTCTTTAACAAAAATTAGGATTACATTTGGACACTAGATGGCCACGAGCTTTTTTTCTTCATGAGAATACTATAGAATTTATATACAATTGCCTAACTACATTCAATTCACTTTTGTACAAAAGTAAAAAAAATGTTTGTCTTTTTTCAATAAACTACTCAATCCTATCTTTTATCTCAAGTTTTGCAAAAGTAAAAGTTAGAGCGTTCCAAACTTTTACTTTTGTAGAAAAGTGAAACACTAATACATCTAAATAAAAATATAAAAAGCTGAATCATAGATTTCGTGTTTGAAAGCATTCAACTCAACCCGAATTGCATACCATTTTTCGCAGAAAGGTGTCGCTAGCATATGTTTGTAACTTTTCACTTGCCCTTTTTGCAAAAAGTAGTTGAATGTAGTTAAGCCTTTAGTTGCACATAACTTAAACAAAAAACCGAGTGAGTTATTAAAAACAATTTTTTTGTTAAAATGTCTACATCAAGAAATACCTGCAAAATCGATCCAAACTATTTCTGTAACATATGTGGCGAATATACTTTCAAAGATAGTAGACTTAGTGTGTCGGAATTCATAAAACGCGTTTACCTTGAGTACTTTGGTTTTCCTATGGATATCCGTGACAAGTACTGGATGCCTAATATGGTTTGTAAGACATGCGTGGAGTCTTTAAGGTTATGGGCGAATAAGAAAAGACCCCATTTCAAGTACCAAACCCCAATGATCTGGCGCGAGCCCTCAAGCCATCAGAATGATTGTTATTTTTGTGTGGTAAATATAAACGGAATTAATAAAAAAAATCGTTCCAAATGGGTTTTCCCTAATTTACCGTCTGTTACTCGAGCAATTCCACACTCTGGCGATGCGCCATTGCCACAAGCATCTACATCTACACAAAATAATCACGACTTCGACGAAACAAACTCTTATTCAAGTGACAGAAGTGGAACAAGTGATTTTAATCCACATATTTATCCTGAGCAATTTAACCAGGAAGAGCTCAACGCATTGATCAGGGACCTTGGCCTTTCTAAGGCCGCGGCCACGCAGTAAGCGGCTGAGCGGCTGAGCGGAAAAAAAAATATAAAACATATGAAATCACATAGAAGCGGCCACGCTATGAGCGAGCGGCGAAACAAAATTCTGAGCGGCTAAGCGGACGGGCTCAGCAACCAAACCTGTTTTAATTTTTAGTAATGTTCTGAGCGGCAAGAAGTAAAGATGGCCAAAGTAAACATTGAGTTGTTAATTTTGTGTGTGCAGTCTCGACCATCTCGGCATTTTAACTACTAATCGCTCAAAAGCAGTCGCTTAGTGCCTGGCCATACGTCGCTTAGAGCTGCCACTCAGCCGCTAGCCGCTCAGCCGCTTAGCCGCTCAGCCGCTTACTGCATGGCCGAGGCCTAAGAAAGCATCAGAGATTCTAGCTTCTCGATTAAAACAAAAAAATCTTCTGACTCAAGAAACGCGAATTTCGTTCTATCGGCATAGAGAGAGAGACTTACTTACCTTCTTTTCTGAAGATGATGAGTTTGTTTATTGTTCAGATATTGCGGGCTTAATAAATGCAATGGGAGTAGACAAATATGACCCAAATGAATGGCGCTTATTTATTGATTCTTCTAAACGTAGCCTGAAATGTGTGCTTATGCATAACGGCAATAAGCTAGGTTCATTGCCGATAGCACATTCAACTAAAGTCAAAGAAGAATATGCTACTGTTGCTTCTATAATGGAAAAAATTAGGTACCAAGAACACAAGTGGCTGATATGCGTAGACTTAAAAATGGTGAATTTTTTGCTTGGACAACAAGGAGGCTACACAAAATATCCTTGCTTTATTCGCCTGTGGGACAGCAGAGATAAGTCTCAGCACTGGATTCGAAAAGACTGGCCTCAAAGGGAAGTTATGGTTGCAGGGAAACTGAATGTAATAAATAAACCTCTTGTGTCTAGGGATCGCATAATCCTGCCACCTCTTCATATTAAACTAGGGCTCATGAAACAATTTGTGAAAGCTCTAAGCAAAGATGGTGAATGTTTTCAATACATCTCTAAAAAGTTTCAAAACCTTAGCGCTGAGAAATTGAAAGCAGGAATTTTTGATGGTCCCCAAATAAGAAGGCTAATAAAAGATGACAAATTCAACGGATTCATGACTGAAATTGAAAGAAATGCCTGGAATGAATTCGTTTGGATTACACAAAATTTTCTAGGAAACAAAAAGGGTGACAACTATGCAGATCACATTGAAAGATTGTTATTGCACTTTCAGCAGCTGGAGTTTAACATGAGCATCAAGGTGCACTACCTTCATAGTCATTTGGACCGATTCCCTGAAAATCTTGGTGATCTTAGTGAAGAACAGGGGGAGCGGTTCCATCAAGACATCCGAACAATAGAGGAGCGGTACCAGGGTCACTGGGATGCCCACATGATGGCGGACTATTGTTGGAGTATTAAGAACAGCCCTTGCGATCAAAGTGAAGCTAGAAAATCCTATAAAAGAAAATTTTTTAGTGAATAGTGCTTATTTTCTAGTTTTATATTTTAATAAAAACCTATTTTTCTTGAAAATCACGTTTTTTGTAAAGCTAAAAAAACTAAAGCTGCTACAAAAAATCTGACTTCATATTTGAAATCAGCACCCCAGAAATATATAAAATTAGTGATAAATTGTTATGCAACAAAACCTTTGTTCCCTTGTGTTATAATAGGTTGAACTAAATTGGCGGCGTATATACATCTATTTACTTAAATTCGAAAAATGAAAAACAGGATGGGAGATCACAAACCCTGGAAAATAGAAAAAAGCGGTATTTTTGTATAAAGGACCAAAAAAAAACCCGCCAGCAAAAGATCCAAAAATTGGGATCTTTCGACATGCTACATATTGTTCCTGCTCTATTAGAACATAATCTATTAAATCCATTTATGTCAAATGAAATATGAATATTTTCAGAAAAAAACAAATAAACTTGAAACTTTAAAATTTAATGTCATTTCCTTCTCAACCAAGAAAATCAATTCTTTAAAGATGTTTGTTAATTTCTTTCAACGGAAAAATATTTTTTTTTTGTCGGGGATCAAAATCTTTAAATACCTATTTCAAGCACACATTAGACATTATTCTTTTTAAGATCCGACCATAGCGCTGAGCTGTCAAAAAAATATCTGTGTATCTTTTTGAGCTCAGAGAAACAAAACTTTTATGTACATATATTATTATTATAATACTTATTATAACTTCATTCGCTCCACTAAAACAGAAGAAAATTATTTTTAATAGGCCCCGAAATATCACTGAATTTCCCTAAAATCACTCTGAAAATTTCTGATTTTGTAGAGGTTTTTTAATCTATCGAAATCTTAGCCATCTTTCAATAAAATTTGAAAAATGATTGCTTGATAGATAGGGAACGTACTATAATTTGACGGAAAGAGTGTGTAACTGTAATCCTGGCCTTAAGATATTTTTTAATAAATTTATTTTAGGGCAGCACTGATAAACGGCTCTTAAGTATATGAGATTCATAACTCAAATAATATTTGTGGTATTCAGCAACCACTTATAGGTCTTTTTCGAATTCCGAAAATGAGAACAACTCTCTCTTCACCAAATACTCCCAAACTGGGAAATCAAACTATTTTCGGAGATGACCTTTCAATCATATTCACTGAGCCAACTTTGTCGGTACTTCAGGTATCCTTACACAAATTCTTTGTTACTACAGGGATTTTATTTTCTTTTCACTTGGTTTTTTTTTTTTAGTTTATTTAGTTTAGTTCGTCCTTGGTGATTCTAACTTCTGTACTAATTTGAGCCCAGATATATCGGGTCACCAGTGTTCCCACCAGGCAAAATCTGAGATTTTAGCTGAAAACTTTCGAGATTACGTCTCATATAAACATAAACAACTACTTTTGTGTAATTATGTGTTTGTATTTCTCTCCGCTGAAATGTCAAATAAATGTCATACTATATACTTGGTGGTAACACACGCAAGTTAATGTTGTTCATTCAAAATTATTCAATATAAATTGATGTATAACTTGCAGCATACACTGCACTTGTTTGGATTTCCATTTTACACACAAACTCAACTTTATCAACTTAAATTGTAAATTAATTCTTGACCAGTGTCAACTCTTTCAACTCATATCCCCCCCATTGTATGACCAACAAATTGTTGACATACGAATGGGTGCATGGGAAAAAAAGGAAGAAACTGACTGCAAGCAAGCTTGTGTGTGTTAATAAAACTGCTAGTCGCTGTTGCAATTGATAAACAACGAAACCTGCGTGGCGCGGCGTGTAGTGCATCGGCCTCTGAATTGCAAGTTTCATGGTTCGCTCCCAGATGACGACAAAGAGTTTCGTGAAATAGCTATAGATGAGAAGCACTTATTCATGACTAGTATACTCTTGGAGAATTTGTCAGTTCCTCGCAAGAGCCAGTACCTCGGGAAAAACATTTCTGTTTTTATGTGGCAGCGGCTGGGAATCGAACTCAGACCTTCGGCATGACAGTCCAACGCACTTACCACTATGCCACGAGGTACTACTAATCTCGCTCTGAAATCCGAGATTTCGCTCGGGTGGGAACATGGTAGTACCTACAACCACAGACTAAAGATGAAAAATAAAGAATAAGAACTTTTTCTTTCAAAAGCACATCTATTTGGAATTTCTACAATTTATTACAAACCCACAAGCAATGATTTTCATCGCGCGAGTGGTAAACAAAATAAAATCCCTTTGGACACAAAGAATTATAGTACGTGTGGGTGCGACACTCATTTTTGGAAGGATCCAATAACTATCGACATAATGGGTCAGTGAATAAGCTTACTGTCAAATTTTGAGGATTGGAGATGCAATTCTCTCAGAGAGAAGTAAGACCGTACAAAAGCACACGAACGCTTTTGTACAGAGGTTATGAGTGGTCGGGAACCATATATGTCGTTTTCGATTGGACGTTCGGAGTACGCCTTTTCAACTCCATTTTCACTCCATCTACTCCAAAAGCCTTCGATTGGCTGTTCGGAGTATTTTTCTGTTCTCGATTTGAAGAAGGAGTAGATTTGTAACACACGCATACACATACAGTTTTTCGTCGCACTACTTGTCAAAAGTGATGAATGCTTGAAGAATTCATTTTATAATATGGCGTCATTCAGTAGTGTGTTTGTAAATTTGACAACAGGATGTTTTCATATTCTATTGGAATCAAAAAGGAGTAGAACAGTCAGAAAATCCAATCGAAAACGATAATAGAAAAAAGTAAAGGAAGTGGTGTTTATCACATATACAGTGTATATGTGAGTGAAGCAGCAAGAATAAAAAAAAACAAAAAATTAGATTCATTTGTCATTTTGCCGAACTAAAGGGAAGTGTATTGAAATTTCAAATCGTTAAACAAGTGAAAAAAGCTTATTAAACTAAATAAAAAAGTGAAATCAAAGTAAGTTGGTGATGGCAAGGCGCTCGAATCCGTTTAGCACCCATAGAGCTTAGTTAATTTCCAACGCTTTAAATAAAAACATTTTAAAGGTATTTCCGCTGATGTTTTTATGTCAGTAAATAGCTTTATGTAGTAAAATATGAGACAAAACTTACCTGTGAATTGAAAAATGTATATACCGTATTACATGCGTTTGTACAGTATGGAATGTTGTTTTTTTTTTTAAATAAAGTATTGCAAATTATTCACTGTATGACTTTTATTTCTTTTCTTCATTAAGTTCAAAAAGCTTTTTTCACAATTTTAACGATTTAATCTAAGTCTTCTTTTGGGCGCCCCAGCATTCAGCCGTTTAACTGCACGCCGACCCTGTGTTAATGCATTTGTGTTTGTGTAACTC
Source organism: Dasysyrphus tricinctus (assembly GCA_963921185.1). Taxonomy (NCBI): domain Eukaryota; kingdom Metazoa; phylum Arthropoda; class Insecta; order Diptera; family Syrphidae; genus Dasysyrphus; species Dasysyrphus tricinctus. Next base: position 248,356,824 of record OY992530.1, read on the forward strand.
ACACTATTTTGAAAAAAGCTTCACTGTTTCCACGATATGCCAGTTCCCTTACTTCTTCTTTGTCGGGACCACTCAAAACTTATATGAGTACTCAAAAATTTTCACTACTATTGCTTGGTGAATAGGTTTATGGTGCTCTTAAGTTATGCACACAAAAAGTGAATTTGAAAAAGATAGTGTACCTACCCCTAATGGCTAAAACACACGTGCATCCTTTTTAATGCAGCGAAATACAATAACATAGGTTCTTATGGGAGCAGAAAAATTCAAGAGCTGTATGCAGCTCAGAGCTGTACGATGTCTATTTCAAAATTGGCTGCGCAGCTCCGCAGCAATAAGTGGTTGTTCGTCGACCGCTGACCAGGTTCAATGGAGAATAGTTCCGTTGTGCACAAATAGCCTTCAAGTTGATCGATTGGATTGGAAAGCTTATAATTTCGGTTTTGATTGTCCGATCTTCTTATGGAAAGGATAAATGTCAGGCAACATTTTTGTATAATTTTGTTTTAGAATATTTAATTTATTTCATACTAGAAAGCAGATTGTGTCCTACATCGGTTTGATTTTCACTTTTCAAAATGCAAATGTAAATGAAAAATTACACAATTTTGAAAAATTATGTTTTAAAAGTTATTGCTTATGTAAATAATCTTTCATAGTTGAAAGCAACGTGAGAGGCGGCAGGGCCACTTATCTAAATTATCCACCTTAAAACTGATGATTTGAATACAAACAAAAAACAAAATCTTTAAAAAACTTCGATTTCCGTAGTTTAAAAAAATGATAACTTTGCTTCTAATGCTCGGATCTACGAGATTAATATATTTGAATAAATTTAAAAGACAAAACTACATTCGTGTAAAAAAATTATTTAGAAATACCGAAAAATTTCATTCTAAAAGGGTGATGGAGTTCTATGTATGATGAATTTTTAAGTGTATGCAAATGTGTTTTGAGTGCAGCTCTACTCGCAGCGATGCGTGCAGACGTGCTGCACATCTGTTTAAGGCATGACTTACAAATAATAATTCTTCCTTTTGTTTATTAATTGATATTAAATTCTTTGTTTTCGAGTTTATTCGAATGGATTGTAAAAAAATTAAGTTGATCTAAAGTTTGTATTTTCTAGAGCTATTTTAGATTTATAATAGGTTTGTTCGTTGAGCCCTGAAGTCACCCTGGGGTCGCCCAAAACGTTTTTTGACAAACCAGTGCCGAAATTCACCTATTTCAGCGAGTGAGATGAGATGACTCGCCTTACTCGCCGACTCATCTCACTTCACTCGCAAAAGTGATTCAGCTATTTAAGTGAAATGAGTAAGTTCGAATTTAGTTTCGAACATGAGACAAAGAATAAATATAAAAGAGTTAAATTCTACCTCCTTGTCACACTCGTTACGCAAAATGAAATGAAATGACAAATACAACAATGTAAACATTGGAATCTTTAATAATGGAGTATCTTTTGTTTCAATAATTTTTTTTTGTCGTAATTAAAGCTTAATGTGAGTTTTCACCCTTGAGAAATAAAAAGTTTAATAGTGTCGAAAGTGAATAGAATATAATTTTATCTAATATACATTATGTGCATTATGATAATAGAATAAGATTTAAGAATTAATAAAAGGGTAGTTGTTTTTATCTACGTTGTTGTTTTTTATTTCGTTTCCTATCCATGAATAGGAATTCTTGAGAAAAGCGCACATACCTATCCATAACTGGAAATTTACCAACACATACACCAAGTCACTGCGGAAATATCTGGCGAGTAATCTGACATTTCATTTCACTCGCTCACTCACTCACTTTTGCTAGCTGAATCGATTTTCGACGAAAAGTGACTCATCTCACTCACTCCCTGCGGTTTCGAATTAGCTGAATCTCGGCACTGAACTCACCTTGACGAGCCAATCCTGTGTTTTTTGTGAGCTGGGGTTGCCCTGAACTCGCCCTAACGTAGAACTAGGTTTTTTGCTCGTGCGAGTTGAGGTAATGAATAAACTGTCAAAATGACATGAGGCGTGAATCATTCCTCGCAATCAGGCATCTACCCGAAAGACTATCCATTATCCAAAAAATTCCAGATACCTTGAGTTGTTTTTACATTAGTTGACATCAGCTGTTTTTTGACAAGGGATTACAACAACACAAACAAATCCAGATCGCTAAAGATACGCAGCCGAACCCGAACCCATTTGTTTTGTTGTGGATTCACGTGGTGCTGGTTATTGTTTATTTTTTAAATAGAAAGATATGGCCTTTTCGATTGGGAACAGAATGAAAAGGAGAGAAAACTGTTCTGGATTTGATTTCAGAATCGAAATGAGAAGCGTTCACACGTATCGAATCGGTCTTCCGTATCGACAACCGAAAAGGCCATAAAACAATACATAGACACATTTTATTTTAAATAATAACAAAAAGAAATAGAAAATGGAAACTTTGACTTGCTTGGTCTGAAATCAGCCATTTGTCAGTGTTTAATAGGCGAGTTCAGGAAAATGAGATCTCAGAGCCTTCAGCAATCTGAGTCTCGTGAAAAGGATTCCTCAGAAATTTTGCTGTCAAATTACTGAGGAAACAAAATATTGGATTTGCTTGCTCAGTTTTTGACACTGAGCCGTCTGAGATCTCATTTTCCTGAGCACGCCTAATAAGGAAATATTGACAACTTAAAAGCCACTTACACCAGCCTAAATAAATTAAACAAATCAAAAACCACATTTGCAACCTAACAGCTGAAGAATGTTTTGGTATCGGTATTAGTAGACGGAGAGGTTCATCTTCCAAAAAATTTAGATCTGCAAAATTGATAAAAAAAATACATGTTTTTGCTCAATAGAATCCAAAAACTGCCAAATCAGCTTTTTGACAGATCAAAATTAATTAATTTATCGAAGCAGTTGAAATGTAAATACTTATTTTTGTATGGAAAATTTCAAGTCCTTGCCGGCACTTAACTTAAGACGATTTCAAAAAAAATTTCGCGGATTTTTTTTTAATTACACCTAGATCACTTTTAAGTACGAAAGAAATTCAAAACTTTAAAAAATAAGCGCCACCCTAAGACATATATAGATCCAGATCTACAAATGCTTGTATGGTCGTCACTTTCTTTCTAAAAAAAACAGTGCTAGTACCATTGTATATTAAATTCTATAGTATTCTCATGAAGAAAAAAAGCTCGTGGCCATCTATGCGTCCAAATGTAATACTAAATTTTGTTAAGGGATCTCGGTGAGGCGATCACAGCGAACCTATCGACCAAATGTCAACCTACAAAATCGTGTTTCATGAGAATACTATAGAGTGGATATACAATGCTAGTACGGCAATTTTTCTTAAAAAAGCGCTGGCGTTTTTGGGAATGCAGAAATCGGGCAGTCAGATTTAAAAGTGCCTCTACACTATCCCACAAAGTATTAATACATGTCAGAATAAAGTGGGAAGAAATTTCATACGACTGCCAAATTTGTGTGATGTAATTGACATTCATATTTTGCTTCCACACTTGCATCAAAAAATCAGTTTCACCATAACCTCAAACGCCCAAGTGGGATAGAAAGTGTGATGGTTTTAGAACCGATCCTAAATATTTTCATGTATAAGCACATGTCAAATCGTGTCGGATGCGCTGTCAAGTTATGTGGGATGAAATTTCATATTTTGTTTCCACACTATTATACATGATTTCTTCACACTTTTTTGACATGTATTAATACTCAGTGGGATAGTGTGGAACGACTATAAACCCCCATGGTTCTTTGACCGAACGTCATTTTTCTTAAGCGTTTCTAATTATTAAAACGCAAGTTAGGCCTTCTAAATTTAAAGAATAAAAAAAAGTAAAAATTTTAAAGATATCAAAACTGGACCTAAACTAAAGCAGCCAAAAAGTCAGATACGTTTTTTCTTCTTAACACGGCAGTAAATTTCTCGGAGGGGCACTTCAATGGTCGTAAAAAAAAAACAAGGGAATGAAATAAAGCAATAAGAAAATTATACGACGCAGTTATAATTGCGCTTTTTGATGTATCATCTAGTTTCCTTTAGTTTTGCTTGCGACGACGTTAAACTGACTTTTGGTGGAATATGAATAAAGAAAAAAAAGATAAATGATGAAGTACTATACAGAAAACCACTTTTCATTTATTTATGACGTTAGCTTCAGTGCCCCACCCTCCTAAGCGAAAAGGTCGTGTCTTCTAAAAAGCTCGATTTTTGGGTAGAAGCTTTTTTTGTAAATATGTAAACAACCGACAGTTGCTTAATGTCTTATGAATTAATTGAACTGATATACATATGATATATTCTGAGGAAAAACATTTGAAAACGAAAAAAAAACATTTACATATTGCAAAGCAGCAAACGCTTTTAATGAAACTAATGAAACCTGTTCTTGATTGAGTTATGTACGTTTGAAATTTCAGATTGTCTTTGACGTTCAACGACATAAAAGCTTTCTTTGTTGAACTTAACCCAGGAGTGGAATCGGCTTAGGTGATTTGTGATTGTCACATTATTTATTATAATCGAAAGTGATCACATTTAATTTTTCGTCAGTGTGAGACGGTGTTCAGACCCAACTTCAAGTGAGTCGATTCATTTTGACGTCTCTTTTGTCTCACTCCTCTTTCTTGGTAAGAAAGCGAGAAGAATGTTCAAACAAATTAAAAAAAAAATTGTATGAATTGGCTGAAAAGAAGGAATAATTGGGTAGCAAAGAAGTTGTTGCTAAATAAAATATTCATTTGAAGTTCTCGAGAATTAAGCCGAAAATCCACCTTTTCTTTTCTATTTTTTTTTATTTTGCCACCAACTATAAATCTCAAACGTCAACATGACCAAAAGATTGAAGCTTGGACAGTTACATTAAGGAAAACCAAATCGATTTTGATTCTCATCAATGTCGTTAATGTTCGTTGACAATGACATTGAAGGCCATACGAACGATCAATACTCAGCGAAAAATGACTTTTTCATTGAATATTGACAATAAACGATCGTGTGTAGGGATCTTAAGGTGATCACCAAAAATGATTACAAAATTGGCATCACTTTGAGCTGTTACAAATTAATTTATTTGATTTTAAAATTTGAAGAATTCGTTGCACACAACATAATTTGACCCATTTTAGCTGACCAGTCTGCACCAACTTGCTTTGGCATCCAAAAACTCCAAGCACAATATAGAATAGGAGAAATGTGGCTCAATCCAACTCCAGTTTGCAAATCCAGAATATTATAAAATGTGTTTTTACTAGAGTTTTTCATGAACCTATTACCTACATTTGTGAACGTCAATTTTTTATAAATAAGTAGAAACTAGGTTCGTTCGTTAGAGTTTGCCCAGGTTTTCTTGACAACCTGGGTTTTTCAATTCTCAAAAAACACCAAAGAGCTTTCAATTGTAATTTTGACACTAGCAAAAAAAAAGAGTTTTTGAAATCTGATAATTAAAGCTTAAAATTTTGCTGCAAAATGAAAAAAAAAAGTTTATATTTCTTGAGCGCTCAATAATTTTCCTCCGTTTTTTTACTTTTTCTTTTCTCCTTATGTAATTTACTGCGACAAAAAATAATTGAGCAAGCAAATACAAAAAATTCCAGTCTCAGTTTTTAAGGGGAAAAATGAGGAATTTTTCAGAGGAATCCAGTTTATATTTCTGAGCCCACTGAGACCTTTGAGATTTCAGAAATATAAACTGGCTAAAAGTTTCCATTTTCTATTTATTTTTTTATTATTTCAGTAAAATGTGTCCATTCTTTTATTTTCCGTTTCAAAAATACACAATAACCAGCAGCACGAGTCCACAACAAAACAAATGATTCACAACTCATGTCATTTTGAAAGTTTATTCGTTACCTCAACTCGCCCCAACAAAAAACCTAATTCTACTTCAGAGCGAGTTCAGGGCGACCCCAGGTATCAAAAAACACAGAATTTGCTTGGCAGGGTGAGTTCAAGTTTTCCAAAAAACGCTTTAGGGCGACCCCAGGATGACTTCAGGGCTCAACGTACAAACTTACTTAAATGTGTGTGGACAATTTATGCTTTTGGGTTTGTTTCTGAGGTTTATCCTCAAGAGTCGCACAATTCTATTGCAACATTTTGGTTTGTAAAAAATAATTCCACAGGTACCAACACATTTTTTTTTGAACTCAGAAAATCAAAATACATTTTGAGTTTTATATCAAAATGACAAAAAAACTGTCACAAGAAAAAGCCACAAAAATATGATTTCCCCATGTGATAATCACCCTACCCAGACCGAATTTGTTTATTGTGACTGTCAACTGAAAAAGATTTACTTTGACAGCCCCCTTTAAAATACAAATTGTGTTTCATTTTTTCTCATAAAGAGGAAGTGAGATAGAATGTTTCCTCTGTGAAGAACTGAATTCAGCCATAAATGAATCCTTCAGCTCCATACAGGCATACATAGGTTAGTTCGATTTGTAAAAATATTAGTCCTAGGAAGATTTAACAAGATTAATTTCTAATCTTCAAGATTTACGAAGTACATACATTTGTGTGGTAAATCTTCGAGATTTAAAGGAGATTTGCGGTAAATCTTCTTAAATCTCAGATTAGCGTTAGGTGGAAGGAAATGTGGCATTAGGCGATTCCACCGCAGGGTTGGCCAAATAACATCAATCTAAGGTAATATACTGCGCAGGTTCTCAAAATTGAAAGTGTCGGAAATTACAAAATGGATACGCCTGTGATAGGTTAATGCTATGTTTCCACCAAAGGTTTATCTCAGATTAGATTTAATAAATCTTTTTGGTGTTTCCACCGCACAAAAAGATTTAAAAAAGATTAAATTTGACAGCACCTTCAAAAATACAAATGACGTTCCAATTTTTCTTATGAAGTGCGAATGAGACAGAATGTTTGATTCGTGTGAAACAATGAAGAACTGAACGCGAGTCTCGAATGAATCGTTCAGCACCATGTTAAAATAGGTTAGTTCGATTTGTAAAACTATTTGTCCTAGGAAGATTTAACAAGATTAATTTCTAATCTCCAAGATTTATGAAATATATTTGTATGGTAAATCTTCAAGATTTAAAGAAGATTTGAGTTAAATCTTATTAAATCTCAGATTAGCGTTAGGTGGAAATGTAGCATAACACAACAAAAAAATTAAAATTGAGATTGTCGGAAATAAAATATAGCTGTGCCTGTGATGACGTTAACACACGTGAACACAACAGCAAATATTGACATTTGATACTAATATTGAAAGATGCGCAGAAATGAACAAAAATGAAAAACCTTGATATTTTCCCTTTCATATGTGTACTGTGGGCTTGACCCAGGTTTTGACAAGCCTTTTTTATTCTATTATTTTCGATTTCAAAATTAAACAGTAACCAGTAGCACTCGAGTCCACAAAAACGAAATGATTCACACCTCATGTCATGTTTTACTACAGGGCGACCTAGCCCACGGGCCAAATTCCGCAAGCGTGAATGATTTTCCGTGTACACACTCTATTCACGCCCAAACCAAGTGTGAATAAATTTGACTGATAGTGCACACGTTATCTGTCATAAATTTTAAATGTGAACACGATTTTCTGTGTGCACAGAAAAAACTCACTCTTGCGGAATTGGGTCCCAGTGCCGAGATTCAGCTAATTCGAAGCCGCAGGGAGTGAGTAAGATGAGTCACTTTTCGTCGAAAATCGATTCAGTTAGCAAAAGGGAGTGAGTGAGCGAGTGAAATGAAATGAAATGTCAGATTACTCGCCAGATATTTCCGCAGTGACTTGATGTATGTGTTGGTAAATTTCTAGTTTTGGATAGGTATATGTGCTTTTCTCAAGAATTCTTATTCATGGATAGGAAACGAAATAAAAAACAACAACGTAGATAAAAACAACTACCCTTTTATTTATTCTTTAATTTTATTTTATTATCATATTATGCACATATATATATTAAATAAATTTATATTCTATTCACTTTCAACACTTTTAAACTTTTTATTTCTCAAGGGTAAAACTGACATTAAACTTTAATTATGACAAAAAAAAAAATAATTGAAACAAAAGATACTCCAAACTCCATTATTAAAGATTCCAATGTTTACATTGATGTATTTGTTGTTTCATTTCGTTATGCATAACGAGTGTGACAAGGAGGTAGAATTTAGCTCTTTTATATTTACTCTTTGTCTCATGTTCGAAACTAAATTCGAACTTACTCATTTCACTTAAATAGCTGAATCACTTTTACGAGTGAAGTGAGATGAGTCGGCGAGTAAGGCGAGTCATCTCATCTCACTCGCTGAAATAGCTGAATCTCGGCACTGGTCTCAAAAAACATAGAATTTGCTCGTCAGGGTGAGTTTAGGTTTTTCATCAGAGGGTGGCTTCGGAAAAAAGAAATCGTTTAATCCACCCAAATGCATTTGACATTTTTATTAACGGTTCCTTGAACTTGATTTCGGGATTAAAGCACAGTTCCATCCGAAAAAAAAAATAAAATTTTCAAAACAATTTTCCACTTATTCTGTGCACAATAATATTAAATAATATTCAAGACGAAAAATGTATGCTTTGGCCGAAGCCACCCATTGAGTCAATAATTTACCATTGATTAATAAACTGTTGACCTAAAACAAGAAAAAACAATAGTTTTTGCTTCCAAAAAAGTTTTTGCATCCAAAAATAATTGTTTTTCATTTTTAAGATTTCAATTCTGATTTTTTTTAACATGGAAGTGTACACGATGCTTAAAAAACATTGTCCGAATATAAATTTGATCTGATTTTCGACATTATTTTCAGATTAACCATATTGTTGGTAACACATTAAACATCACATTTTAAATAAATTGATTATATCTGGAATGTTAAAGAATAATATGTGATTTAAATATAATTGGGAAAAACTACAGTTTTGATTAAAAAGAATGTTAAAAAAATTTAAAACCTACTGTAAGAATATGAATTTTTTTTTTGTTTTTTTTTTTTAAAGATTTTGCCATAGCTCCATAACAACAATCTCCTATGTCCTATCTATTTGTTGTTATTCAAAAGATCTTATATCTATCTATATTAATAAAGCTCTAATCTTGCTTTGTTTGTTTGTTTGTTTGTGAGGGCTAATCTCAGAAACTACATACCTGATTCCAAAACTTTCTTTTGATGGTTGAAAGTTTATAATAGCCGCGTTTTATTATCGCTCATAACCCATATGGTTCACCTCGTGAAAATAAAACGATGTGGGTTAGTGCAAAAGCAGTGCTGTATATCAGTCTCTTTTTTTCTTATATTTATTTGTTTTTCATGTAAGCACTTGTCTCTTTTCCTCTCTATTCCTTATACTGCTGACAAATCGCTGACATCCATTCACAATGGTAAATAGCCCTCTGCCGGCCAGAGTGAAAACCTCTATCTGGGTTATTGAAATTAACCTCGATAGAAACCTAGATCCCATGTTGTTTTTGTAATACATGTTAAAAGATAACCTCGACCCAGACCCAGAGATAATAAAACGCAGCTAATATGAGGATCATTTAAGGGTTAAAATTTTGTTAAAACTCCGCAATTTAAATATGAAAAACTTTAAAAATGTATTTTTGAAAATTGAATTTATATGAATCTATTTACATTTTGACGGAAAAAAAAAAAACACTCTATGATTCGCAGCGAATCCACTATTGAGAGTTTAATAACCGGCATGAATCTTTCTCTTTCTTAAATGACAGGAAAGTGGACGAAACATTTGTGTATCTTTAAAGCGGCGTACACACTGTTGAGTTGTGTACATCGATGAACTTTTTTCTTTTTTTACATGAAATTGGTAGCTTGAAATTTTATACAAATTTGCACAGATTTTAAGTAGATAAATTTAAATTTTCAAGTTTGCTTGAATAATTTCAATAAAAAAATTCACGGCGGGGTAAAAAACAAAAACTAATACCAAACAATAAATGTTACTGTTAATGAATCTGTGCGGGATTTCACTTTATAGAATTGAAAGAAAAAATCAGTTCAGCGAGATTTCTTTTCACTCTTCATTTTAAATTTAAATTGTCTGCATAACTATTCTTTTACAGGAATGGTCGAAACATCAAGTTGGACGACCGAGTTACATAGTGACTCTTTAGCCGTGTTTTTTACAGCATTTTTATCTCCACTTAAAAAAATACTTATTAAAAATACAACAAAAATTTGGTATAATTCTGTATTATTGTTGTATTTAACATGAACATTTTGTTTAAGCGAAGATAAAAATACCCTAAAAAACACGGCGTTTGCCTGATTCTTTTTGGTTGAATGAATGTAAAAATTAAGGTGATTTATTTGTATAAGGAAAATAATTTTTGTTTCGTTTGTATTCTACATGTATTGAAAATGCAAAAAAAAAATTTTAAACAACTCTTCAACCCATGTTTTTCTCACGAGCGAAAATTTGCCGTTATTTCTTCCGTTAAGAGCAAGGTGTACATTTTGACCCGTGGTTCAGTAATTTTAACTCAACGATTTTGGCGGATTAACTGACGTTCAACTATTGTACAACTCGACTTTATCACATACTTATCACATACATATCCACCGAAATCGGAGTTAAAATAGCTGAACCACGGATCAAAATTTGGCTCTGGCCAGTTTGTTACAGTTACTTCTAATTTTAATATGAATTTAAAAGTCTTTGATTTAATAGCGGTAATAAAGTAAAATCAGCTGATTAGCGCTTTCGATAATTAACAAATGAAACTATGGATTCATGTAGCAAAGTATTGTTAGATAACGACATTCGATGATTTACCAGTTGTAATAATCATTGCTTAAAGATGATAAGCTGTGAACAAACCGACTTTTACTTTCCATAAATGACATTGGTTTTAATATTCGTCATAAAATAAATGGCAGAGCTGATTGTCATTAAGTATTGTCATTAAGACGATGTATAAACGCAGTGACACGATTTTGCTAATAATATGCCTGTTTGGTAACGTGAAATATTCACCAAGTTTCCCAAACTTTTGTTTTTCTTCTTTCTCTCCTTTTCTTCTTTCACTTAGTGACAATTCATTTATTCAACATTAGGTGTGTTTTTTTACTTCCCTGAATGGGCTTGGACGAACAAAAAGGCATCGGCGCTTAGCTATGCCAACACAGAAACAAAAATGGAGCTTCCATACACACTATCGATAACAAGTATGAAATTCGTGCCGGTAACACAGTTTTTATCTGGACTTATGTTAAGTCCTGAAAATTCTCTGGGAATAGCTAAGCCCAAAGGGGCTTGGTTTGTTGTTGCATTTAACATGTAAATCGCCAAGCCCGACGTCGTTATTTTTGTCCAAGCCCATTCGGGCAAGAAAAAAAAACACACCTATTGTAGATGAAAGATGTAGGCCTACACAATTCAACATAATGTGGACGCTGCTTTAGGATACACAAATGTTTCGTCCAGTTTTTTATCAACCTATTTAAGAAAGAGAAAGAGTCATGCCGACTCTTTGAATAAAGGAAGCGTTGTATAGTGTACGTGAGTGAGGCAGCAAGATCTCAAAAAATAAAAACAAAAATCGAGGTTCATCTGTCATTTTAAAGGGAAGTGCATTGAGATTTCAAATCAATAAACAAAAACAAGTGAAAAAGTTTATTAAAATAAATAAAAAAGTGAAACAAAATAAGTATAGTGAATACTTGCAGCTACTAAGCCAAATATAAAGCAATTTGTGGTGGTACGTTAAATCCCGTAAAAACGCCTATTATAAGGAGTGTACAAACATTTAATTTCACAAGTGAGTTGTGTCTGATAATTCCACATAAAGTAATGTGAAGTGATGTTTTAAGGTAAATAAATTATCGTAGAATACTTTTAATGTGGTATTTCATGGCATTTGGCTTTAAAAAAAAAGAAAATTAGCTGGAAATAAAAATGTACTTTAATCCAGGGATTAAGTTGAAATTGAACTGTCAAATGAAAAATTGGACTCCAGGGCGGGTTCGCTTCTGTTGGTGATTGCAAGGCGCTCAAATCCGTTAAGCGCCCGTAGTTCTTTCTGCTGTTGCTCCTATCTATCATGTCGGTTTTGTATCTTTGTCAAGAAGTATTTATATCAGTTTAAAAGTATTCTACGATAGTGTATTTACCTAAAAAATATAACTACCCATATCTTAAATATGAAAAAAAACTTACATGTGAAATGAAAAATATCGCTCCGTATTATACCTAGGCATTTTTACAGGATTTAATGCATCATCAAATGTCGTTTTATATTTTTGTTCGTAAATAAAGTATTGCAAAGTTTTCACTATACATATCTAACTTTTTTAATCATTTTAATAAGCTTTTTTCACTACTCTATTCAGAGCTCTATTCTGAACTAAAAAAGAAAATCGCCTTATATGCCAACTATTAAACTCACAATAGTGGACTCGATACTAATCTTAGAGTTTTCTTTTTTCGGATAGATACCCTCATCTAAATTCATTTTTTTTTATTAAAATATCAGTTTTCTTTCACCCCTTTATTTGCAACAATGTTGATAAAATTTTACTACTAAAGCCATTCTTAAATAATAACTAAGCTATAACTCCAGCCTATATACTTGGTGGTAACACACACAAGTTGCTATTTTTCATACAAAATTATTGAAATAATAACCTGTCTAACACCAAATGGGTTTGAAAATTCAGTTTTGTAGTTTCTTACAGCTTACAGCGACAGAGCCAAAGAAGTGGCCCCGCATTTGGATTTTTAGCCAATCTTGAGATCAGCACTCAGTTACAAACAAACAATAATAATTATTACATTCAATATAAACCAAACTAAGATTTGTGCCCGAGCGGAGCTGGGCGGGTCGGCTAGTATTAAATAATATTCAAGACGAAAAATGTATGCTTTGGACGAAGCCACCCATTGAGTCAATAATTTACCATTGATTAATAAACTGTTGACCTAAAACAAGAAAAAACAATAGTTTTTGCTTCCAAAAAAGTTTTTGCATCCAAAAATAATTGTTTTTCATTTTTAAGATTTCAATTCTGATTTTTTTAACATGGAAGTGTACACGATGCTTAAAAAACATTGTCCGAATATGAATTTGATCTGATTTTCGACATTATTTTCAGATTAACCATATTGTTGGTAACACATTAAACATCACATTTTAAATAAATTGATTATATCTGGAATGTTAAAGAATAATATGTGATTTAAATATAATTGGGAAAAACTACAGTTTTGATTAAAAAGAATGTTAAAAAAATTTAAAATTTACTGTAAGAATATGATTTTTTTTTTTTTTTTTTTTTTTTTTTAAGATTTTGCCATAGCTCCATAACAACAATCTCCTATGTCCTATCTATTTGTTGTTATTCAAAATAAAAGCTTGTAGTTATTATTTTTGTTTAGTTAAATATCCTTTCTTATGTTTGATGTCAAAATTTAAATCAAAAAATAATATTTTCAATCAAAACTAAAAAAAATTATAAGTTATAGTGAAAACGATAATCAAATTAAATAAGGCATGCAGAGATATGTAAAACTGTTTTGTAGATAGATGTCTTTAGAAAAATGATTCGCAAATCATAAAAGAAATCGAAATTTATAGAAAAAAGCTTTGCACATTATTTACCAATATTACAACAAATAAAAATATAAGATAAATTATTTCAAAAGTAGGTATACACAAATATTTGATTTTTTTTTTGTTGTTGCAAAAGTATATAAAAAAGATTTGTTCAATATAAAAAAAAATATTTTCGTATGTAGAGAGCGAGAGAGAGAGAAGAGTCTCATTTTTTTTTTTTTTGAAAACAAACAAACCAAAAAATAAAAAGTGAATTAATTAATACCTTGCGATCTAGACACCGGAGGATATGTACTACCCTGTTGATAAGGGGCACGAGGCTGTGCACCTACCGGGTCATCAAAAGGATTGCTGACACTAATATTATCACCAGCTGTTGCTTGAGTATTTCCTATTTATTACAATTGTAACATACAAACACACGTATTTTTGGTTTATTAACTTAAATAGAAAGTATGGAAAAACGAAAACTCAAAGAACAAAAGATTTTGCAATTTAAATAAGAAAATTAAACAAAAAACAAAGAAATCTACTTATATTTCTAACTTAACAACAATAATTCGACTTCGAAAACTGAGAGTTAGAGCAAACAAAGTAAATAACTTTAGATTTTTAATTTACCATAGTAACTGTAACTCTTTTATTGTTTTTTTTTTTAATTATTATTCAATTTTAACTCGCGTGTATCTAAATTATGTAATTCGTTTTGTTGCTGTTTTTAAAAGTGATGTAGTAGAGTATGTGAAATTAGAAAAGAAAAATCAACATAAAAGCCAAAAACAATACTTATAGGAATTTGAAAAAAAAAAGTGTCCATTCCTTTTTAAGAAAAAAAGGACAAACAATGATAAAAGTAACAGAGGAAACAATAATAGGCAAATGAGGCGAAGTTTGATTAGTTTATATGAAATTGAAACTTTTTACACGTTCATCAAAAAACTAATGAATATGATTTGTTAGAACAAATTTAAAATAAATAGTATGTATTTATATACAAACAAAATGTTGTTACAATACAAAAATAATAATCATTATATTTATGTATGTATTTTTTGTTGTTGTTTATTTTTAAATGAAATTAATGAGAGTTGAATGAAAAGCGTTTAGTCACCTGCATGAGGGGTTTGTGCGTTAGTTTGTGACGGTGGCCTTTGGATTTGAGCACCTGCATTGTAATCGGGCTGCGCTCCAGAAGGATAACCGCTCGGATAACCCGGATAACTATCAATAGTTGTGTTCGCCGCCACCGGTGCCGGGAACGAGTCCTGGGAATTCGATGAGCCAGCTGTTGCAGAACCAGTTGTTCGTAATTTAAAATGTATGAATGAAAAATGGGATTTATGGCGAAATATAGAAAAGGTAGAGAAAGAGAAAGTTGGGTGGGTGGGGGAGAGAGAGAGAAATAATGAAAATATATTTTAATGTTTCATCGTCAATCAGCTAAGTTTTAAATTATATTTTATTTTATTTCTATAAATTTTTTGGTTTACACACTAACCTGGTGATGGAACTGATGCAGCTTTGGCAGATTTCTTTTTGGAGCCAGCCTCGACTTGTTGTATTATTGGCAATGGATCAATGTCACCGCGGTCGAAATGACATTCGAATGCCAGTAGATTTTTGGTGTAGTGTTTTCGCAAGGTATATGCTGCGCTACTACTCGCTCCGATTCCCAGAAGCCCGGCAATATCTTTCCATGTTTTACTTTTGGTAACCTAAATGTTTTTTTTTTTTGTGATTTATGGTAAAAGAAAGAACCTCGGTTAGACAAATAATAACTTAAACAATTGTATCAGACAACAAAAGCAAGCAATTCTGAGAAATCATAAAAAAAAATAATTTTAAATACAAAAAATACATTTTTTAAATTTAATAACAGCACAAATGGGACATTTAAAAAAATATTCGATAAATGACACATAAGTATAATATTTTAATAATCGTTCCACACAACTACTACTTAAGGGTATTTGGATGGGATCACTACGGGGTGATAATAAATCGAAATGGTGTTTAAATTTTGAATATCCTTAATTGTAATGCAAATTCATTATGTATAAATTACTTCCCTTAGCATATTATAAACATTGTTTCAGAAGCTTTTTTATATGAACTCCGCATTTTGTTTTTAACTGAATAAGTAATATCGTCGGCTTAAGGTAGTCGCGCACATGCAACTGCTACGGTAACCAAACACTTAAGTCACTAACTTGTTGACCAATGAGCGCGCACAACAAGCAATCGCAACGAATTTGGCTGAATGTTCACTGAGTTAAGACTGTGCTCTTCTACACGATACCAATGGTCGGACAGACTTTTTTTGGCTGTTGCGATGAGTCCGACCATTTTTTTTTATTGTCACTCAGTTACATATGTACATATTATTCTGCTCAGTTTTTATCAAAACACAAACTAGTTAGTTTCTCGATGGCGTTTTTTGTGTACTTTTAATTAAAGCGAAGCTGTGGGTACAAAAAACACATAATACAGTCCATGCCTACTTTCATTTAGGAACACAAAAATAGAATCGGTTATATCGTTACACCACATGTAACGAACTAATTCCACAGTCTCTTTGAATTAGTAATAAGAAAATCAATTTTGATGGTCGTTTAAATAAATACTGAATAACTTCTTTGAACATTTTTAAATCAATATATTATACACTAGCGTTTTTCAACCAACATTTCCTAATTCTAGAACGTCCATATAATGTTTTCTATTACGTGCGCTTTCATACAAAAATGAATTTGAGTTTTTAATATGAAACATGATGTGAGTCCTTTAATGTCAAAACTGCGGATAGAAACAGTACCATTAAATTAATGGTGCGTTACGAAACGCTTGAGTTTATAATATTTCAGCAGCACATAGATTGGTTTAATTTGTTAGCATTATCAGAGGAGTGAGTTTTGAAATGAAATTCTGAAACACAAAACACTCCCACAAACTTCACTCCGGTCAATCAATGGAAGATACTCGTATTTGAGTTTCTGTTCCGTTTGAGACAAATAGAAGGGTTGGCTATGAAATTCCAAATGCCAAAATCCCGAATGGAAAAAATCTCTAATGGACAAAATCCCAAGTGGACAAACTCCCGAATGGCTAAAATCCCGACTTTTGCATTCGGGATTTTGTACCCTTCCCCTAATACAAACCAAAATGAGTTCTTTTATCATTGAAATAATTATGTAAAAAAGAATTGCATAAAAATCTGTCGAATTGGCGGTGTAAGGGACAAATATTTTAAAAAAGAGCAAAACCTTCACTAGAGAAAACATGCTTTTACCACGGCTTCGCTCGCCCCACACTCAAAGTTTTTAGCGAAAAAAGTACCCTATAATCGTCTCCAGGGCCCATCTATCTCTATATCAAAATTTATCATACTTCATTCAGCGGTTAAGGCGTGAAAGCGCCTTGTACCTCTTGGAGATATCTACTTCATTTACAAAATGAACTCACACTCTATCTCACTGATGGTTGTTTAAAAAAAATGATTTTAAATACATTTTCAAAACAAACATGCATCATAATGTACATAATATCGTAAATACCCTTCGTTACCACTTGTTAAAAATATTGATCAATCTGTACATATTTCAATTTAATGAAGACGAACACAATAAATATAAAGAATTGTTAAAAGTTTAGCTTCAACAAGAATTTCGTTTATTTTTCGCTCAGATCAAAATGAAACGAAATAAATGGGGAAAACAGCTTTCACCTCCAAAGATTTGTCAGTTTTTTGGTTAATCTTTTCCATAAAGAGAAGATATAAAGGGCCAAATTTTCCCAAAACCACTCAGGTAAACACATAATATCTGGAAAGTTCATTGCGAGTTTGACCTATGACAACGATTGTTCAAAATTGCAAGCTAAATATTTTTGTATGTATACACACTTTTTTCCTACGACCAATGGGCATTGAAATACATAAATCGACGTACAAAATTTACGTCAAATTGTACACCAGTTCGACCAGTGTTTATGTAGGCAGACAAACGGTTATTGGTTCAACACCTCAAAGGCTATTATTGATGTGACTTACAATGTTAAGCTCGTAACTCGTGACTCGACTTTTAATGTCAATGGCCCTCGGTCTATAAGAAACATCCTTAAATTTACTCAGAATTCAGGATGGTTTAAGGAGGCCTCCCATACCTTAGTATCCACTACCCCATTTACTTACGCCTCCTTACGCCTAGACCCAAAGGTGAAGTGTCTTTATCGTATCATCACCCCTTTTAACCTAACCTAACTGATACGGAATACTGCGAACTTTTCTGAATTTGCTTTCCCGTACTTTTAGGCAGCTTCGAAACTATTGGGAGATTTTCATCCTCAAAAACAAATTGCATTTGCAAGTAATTATTTAAATCGCTTTTCCAAAATAGTAGCCGAACCACTCATTCCAGTTTATTTTAAGTTTGACATACCCTACGACATTCAATTAGAGTGACAAATCCTTTCCGAAAAATTGAAGTTTGGTAATTTTTCAGTACAAATTTTAAAATTGCATTGAATTTCACCACACTAAAAATGAACCTGATGTGGTAAATACTTTGTCAGATAGTGGCGGCTTTTAAGAACGTCATCTGCGTCAAAAATGAATTTGCAGAATGTTCTTAAGCGCAAACCGCAAGTCTTTTGTTCGAAAATGCAATAAAAATTTTGATCAAACCTATTTTGTGCAAGTAGGACGATTGCATGTTTGACGATAGCATTATCAGCGTCAAAAAAAATTACGATACTTTTTGACAGTTAAATTGACTATGTGGACGTACTTTTCTAGGTCCAGTTCATTAGAGCTAGTTTCCAATTTTGTCAGTTTGAGAGCTCGTTACATAACTTGAATCTGCCCTGTCACTTTGATTACTTATTTTTATTGTTTTTTCCGTTTTTGATTTTTTTTTTTCAAAGACTTCAATTTATTGTATTCAATTTAATTAATTGTCTTCTATTTGTTTTCATATAATTGCGGGCCAATTTGATTGAAATATCTTGTTGAAGTGTGACCTTGGAAATTTTCAGCCAGCCCTAGTTAGAACATAATTTATGCTTTTAGACCAAAAAAAGTTATATGTAACAGAATTTAACCTTTTCAGCCATTGCAACATATATGTAGATCAACTTCATAAATGTATCGAATTAAAATTTTCAAGTGAGTACTCTGATTAAAACATTCAAACAAAGTTGAAAAAGTTAGGCTATTGTTTTTAAATAGCAAAGTTTGTTTATAGCGCTAGAGTTTGTTAGAAAATGAAAAATGTCGCATCATAATATTCTAATCCTATTCAAATTGGCCATTAATAAAATTGAATCATTATATTTTACCCTTTTGGTACTTTTACTTCCAAAATGGAAAGATTGAGGAATCTTATGTTAATATTAAATGTGTAGTTCCTTCCAAAACATTAAACCACTGTCAAAAAATCTCTCAAGCATCAGAGGTGGCTAAGAGAATGTTAAAAAATAAATATTATAATTTTTGCATCACAATAAGAACAAATTGAATAAAATGGAATAGATAAAAAAAAAAAATATTTTAAAAAAATAGACAAATTCAGCCAAAAAGTTGTAATGACATGCTTGTAAAAAAAATTGATTAAAAAATAATTTGGTTATGATTTTTAAATATTAATTTAGCTGATTTGAAAGGTTGTTTTATTGTTGGTGGTGTTTGCTTTTTTTTTTTTGAATTTTGTTTGATTTGGCTAGTTTGATTCTAAAAAAGTTAGTAAAAGGAATTACTACGGCACCTTGCATACCTCGACGAATCCTCCTCGTTCTTTTACATAAATATATAACCTATATAAATCTAAGGGCTGCTTTGAAATGGTCGGACATGCCGTAATTGGTGTTCGTCGTTCCTCCATAAAGCTAAGCAATTTGTCCAGCCAGCCTCGACGATCTGGATTCTCATCCATGTCATAGAGCTTGCATAAACTATCGGATTTCTTTGTCGATGTCCGGTAAGTTTCTTGAGGAACGTGGCTATTGAAAACCTGCTGTATATAAATGATATTAGGAATAAAATTTGAACGGACTTTTTAAAAGATCACTATGAAAAACTAACCGGACTAGCTGGTGTTCGAGACCAATTTGGTGGCGAGTTCATTTCAAAATCCTCGTTGTGAGGATGACCACCGGGCGATGTGCTTGGTGGCGCTAAATGACTTTGGCTGTATGGATCATTTTTCCGTGATTTCGGTGTTGTACATTGAGGATCTTCACCAGATGCTTTATTAAGAAACATACATTAAAACTCATATGCAAGATTTACATGAGAATAATATTTTTAATTTACCTGCTGAAGCATTTGACAGTGTACTTTGTTGGCTGGCTTCATCCAATGGAGTACCATCGGGACCTGTTGTCACAACGGAGGTCACTGGATGCGTGCTGGCCGCCGCCGAACCCGAAGATGTTATACCATTGTCCTGGGATATAACACCATGATCCGGTGTTGAAGTTCCATCGGTGGGTACTTGTGCCGATGGAGGGCCACCACCACCCTGTTGTTGCAGACCCGATGTTGGTGGCCCCATATTCGTTGGACCGTGGGGCGGACCCATATGATGGGGTGGACCCATTGGCAAATGCATACTACCAGCCGGACCATTGCCATAGCCTTGTGGCGGAGTTGGACTAGATCCTCCCACGTAGCTGCCCTTGTGTTGCAGGTGCTGTTTCAGGTAGTTTAGAGGTCGCGGAGAGCCAACGACGTTCGCTTGTGGAGGTGGCGGTGGTGTTCCCTTGCCTTGCACATGATTGCTCATCATCCCGGCATGACTCTGTGGCGTTGGTGGCACCCAATTCTGCTGATATGGCGGGAATTGCGTGTGCTGAGTGCCACTGTGATTGGGCAAAGGTCGGCCTGGATATTGATTTGGTCCAGGTGGCATAGTGTTGGCAGATGACGGTTGATTTGAGGATGGTGTGGGTGCATAGCTGCTTGGATATTGTGGACGAGGCGGGTAGTTTCCTACAAAAAAAGATTTTTAAATGTATTAATAATATAAAGATTTGTTTGTTGAATAGGCTTCTTTTTTTTAGCTCAGAGCAGACCACCGACCATTCAAAATGTGTGGTTCATATCTCATATGACAAGAGTGGTTCATAAATAAATCGGACAACTCTGAGCATAGTTAATTTTCTCAAGCTCTGTTCAGTGTCCTGCTCAGTTAAAAAAAAAGAACGCCATTTAATGATCGACGAATGAATTACCTTGGGAATATTGTTGCGGTTGTGGCGGCGGTGGATATGGAGGCATATTTTGTGGGGCCGAGCCAGGGCTTTGCCCCGAACCCGGTCCCATCTTATAGCCATGCATATGAGAAAGTGGTGGAGGTTGTGTTTGATAGCTACCTTGCGCTGACATACTGTTCACAGATTGATTTGGTGGCGTTTGTTGTTGCGATGCCGGTGATTGTTGAGAATTACCGGACGACACTGGAGGCAGCCCTGGTGGCTGAGATTGCTGTTGAACGCCGGCAATAGATGCACTACTACCATGGGACATATGACTCGCGGTTGTTGGTGGCATTTGCTGTCCCGACTGAGACTGATTACTCGATGGTCGCGAAATAGGCAAATTTTGCACTAATATTAGAAATATTTATATTTGTATTATTATTCGAAAAATCTTTTTAATGATTTTATTTTTGTTTTTATTTACTTACCTACAGCAGGAGACATTGATCTTGAGCCTGATGAACCAGTTGGTGAGGGGGTAGGTCGCATCACTTGTTGGGGTGTTGGTGTACCAGGAGGGCCCGAACCCAAACCACTAACACCACCACTTGAACTATCGTTGCTATTTTGACCAATGAGTTCCTGGAAATAATATAAAACAACAAATTGTTAATAAATCATTTATTCTGAATTTAAATCAAGAATTTAATATAAAAAAATAAGTATAATTTATTTTTGTATGTATCATTCGAAAGAATATAATGTAGGTATGTATTTTTTTACGTATGTATGTGTATTTGATTGATCCAGCAAAAAATCTAATAGAAATTTGTTTGGCATCGAAAGAAAGAGCTGAATATTAATGCAGGCTGGGGGCTGACAAATATGTTATTAAGAGGCCTGAAATCGATGGTGATGACGAATCAGACAAAAGAGGCCCCTTTAATAGGCAAACGAATATAAGAAGCTAACAAGGATAAAAAACGCTTAAGAGCAACTTCTTTAATAGCAAAGAAGAGGAGCTGTTTTAATTTTTCAACAAGAAACTGTCACTCTTCACAGTGCCAGCTTAGCTAAAAATACATTGAATAAATTGGGCGGTGGTTCCTGTCCAAAACTCCGTACTCCTCCATTTGAACTTGTTTGGCATTTTGAAAAATATATTGCGAGGCAGAGATTTTGGAGACATTGAAGAGGTTAAAAACGTGTTTGGATGATTACTCAGATCGGTCGTGCGCTGTGTAATAAATAAATAATAAATAAATTGGGTGGCGCAACAGCTCATGGAGAACCAGGGCCTAGTGACTTACAACTCACAACCATTCCTGTGTGCGTGTTTGTTGGCAGGAATGGAGGGGACCTACAGTTTTTTGCCGAGTCCGAACGGCTAAGTGAGAAGCACTTTTTCATGACAAGTATACTCTTGGAGGATTTGTCAGTTCCTCGCAAGAGGCAGTACCTCGAATAAAACATTTCTGTTTTAGGTGGCACGGCTGGGAATCGAGCCCACACCTTCGGCATGACAGTCCTACGCACTAACCATCAAGCCACGTGGTACTACGTCGTGCGCTGTGTAGCACATAGCGAAGTAATGTTGGAACCACATGTCGGCATACATATCAGCCTCTATAGGCCACGGGAAGTTGCTTTTCAACTATCGCCGTTATCGATTATGGTAATGTGAATATCGTTTTGGAAGAAGTACGGACCGAAGATTCGGGAAGACCAAAATCCGCAATAAACAGTGAATATCTGGATTAGTATCTACCCAACAAATTTGTTCAAACATCCACCCAACAAAAAAAAAAATGGGTCTCGTCACTAAAGATGATAAAAATCGCGTAATGTGCAGAGCATTTTTCGAATGGAGCACTGATTTTGAAAATAAAGTTTAATGATATGCAGACATTTTTCACCGATATAACCCTCCATAATAACAGAAACCAAAGTAGGTACTTCCCGCCAATTCTTTCGCCCTATATATACGTTAAGATTACAGGTTATTCCACTATTGATCGAAGATTGCAAATATTTTTAGCTTTTTGCAATTCGTCAACGAATAGAATAAATACATACAAGCTTTGAATAAGGTAATTGATAGGTAGCACATGTTTTGTAAGTTCTTCTTTCAACCAATAAAGTTCATAATTATCGTTGTTTATGTTAAACCTGATCAAACTTGATTCAAATGCTTAAAATACAATCAATAACTTAGAACTAATCAACGATGTTGTGAATTAAATTACTTACATCGTTTGCATGTTAGAGAATGTATCGATACAAACAAAAAAGAAAGTGTAGATAAATAATGAAATTAGTGTGCCTAATCAATTACAAAAAGAAATATCAAAACAATACATTGACAAAATAAACCTATGCCGGTCTTTTATTGTTTAGCTTTTGAGAGCACATTGTGATTTATTTGAACAAAAATAATAAAATGTTATGAAACCGGTTACGATGAAAGTGAATTACAAAGAGAAAAATAAAATAAACGTTGCGATAAGAAATGAAAAGAAACTAAAATTAACACAAAACTGGATTTGACCTTATTACGCAAAGTTAAAGCCCTTGAGTTAACGTCAGCAGAATGACATCAAACCCCCACCAACATCAAAACCACCACCATCGTCTCTCCTTCCTTAGGATGACTTGAACCAAAAAACGTGAATCGAATACTAAATTTAGGTCGGTGACTGGATATACCACACTTACTACACATCTGAACCTTAAACCGCATCTTTCAGTGTTACACCTTTTATGGCCAAAGGAAAAAGCTCCATACCCCACCCTATTTTAAACTACTTAGCACTCTACTAAAGTTATATCAACTCGCTGTTGCTGCTGACTGCATTCTGAACTATTCTCGAATTTCTCTCTTTATCGTTGGTAATGGAAAAAAATGACTTTTTAATCCGCCTGATGGTGTCCCGTGTTTTTCAGGTTTAAAGATAACTCAAATGGAATCAATAAGAGGATTTACTTTTATTTTTTTGTTCGTTGTGGTGTAAGTATCCACCTTGATAGAATGGTTTTAGTTTTCACAAAGTGCAGAGGACTTAGTCCTTATTATAGAAGAAACTCATGAGAAAAAAACAACGAAGGCAGAAGTTCGTCAACAGGATCCACAAGAATATAGGTATGTATGTAAGTATGAAGAACAAAATCGAATTTCAACAATCATCCGGACTGCTAATTTAAGGGTAGACTATAGTTAGCTAGCTAGAACTGGCAACTTTGTTCATTTTGCTTAGTTCGACGACAACGACAGTGTCAAATCATTGTTGGAATGAAAACGACGACAAAGTTAGACCGACCCGACCATAAGCGGGGGTTGAAAGAATCATGAAAATGGTATTCATCTAAAGACTAAACAGAACTTCGTTCAATCTTGCATGGCAAACACATAACATATTCAAATCGTCATTATCATCATGACAAAGACCGCGTCCCCGTCGTTGTCGACGTCGTCATCATCTTCGTCTTCACAACTGAAATGATTACACGCTCAAAATATAATGAAAGCAAAAATAAAATAGAAAGAAAAAAAAACATACTCACAAATAACGTAGGTATAAAATAAAATTTTAGACAACTACAGCGACATTGAGGAGAAGATAAAACGAAAAAAAAAAAAAGAAAACAGGGTAAACCACACACAGACGCCAGAAGTTCAGTTTGTGTTTCTATACTCTGAAGGATTTTAATGTTAAAGTCCCCTACTATCCATCCACTTTATCTCTGTTCTGAACCCTGAGTTTAAGTGAAGTGAACCAACTAAATCGTCTCGTTCGTTTCTCGATTATACGTCCGTCGTCGTCAAAACTCAAAACCGACCGAACAAAACTGAACAGAAGAATAACGACGGCAACGGCAACGACGAACGACAACGACGACGACGATAATGATGAAGAGACCGTCTCTAAAAGGCTTTTGTAGAATGTGTCGGCCGTCGGGTAGGAGAGGCAAACGAGTATATTCGACAGGGATATGGATTGCCTCAAGTGAATATTAACTGAGGAACTCAAGAAAACCAACAACACACACGGCACAGATCGAACGAACCAGCCTCGGAGCAGTGCTATAAACTTTCAAGAAACTCAAACGACGACGACGATGAAGAGAACGACAACGACAAAGTGAAATGTATAAAAAAAAAACCGATAGCGACGAGAAGACGACGAATGCGACGATGACGACCATCAGTTGTTGGTTCAGCTTGCTTGCTTCGTTACTTGACTAACTACATTATATTCAAGTTGGTTTCGCCGAGTCATACACTCTGGCTCTATGGGCCCTCCGGAGATATACAAAACCGATAACAGTGTTGTGGTAAAATTTTTGTACATATTTTTTTAAACATACAAATTCTTACATTTTATATTCAAGAGGGAAAAAAACAAAATGACGATATTAAACGTTTTGAGAGCGATAAGTGACATTGGGACATAATTTTAGTCGATTTATTACGATGTCAAGTCTAATTTAGTATGATATTAATTAAAAAAGAAGATTTGGCAAATTTTAATCGAGTTTAGCATCCTTAATATCCCTACATTTTGTCGTCAAAAACCTATTTTATCTTTTTGATATCGTAATAGCTTTATTATGGCTCTGACATTTAAAAAATTTCAAAAAAGGTAGGTATTTTTGGTTAGTGTTTTGCACTTACTATTAGTCGTGCTCAGCAGCTTTTTTTTAAAGAAATATTTAAGTAAACTGTAAAGTTATAAAGTCAGTAAATTATTATGTAGTACCATACTAAAACTTAACAATATTCTTATTAAAATTTTGCGCCAGTTCCACTAACTTTTTATGTTAAATATAAAATTCATGGGATTCTAGAAAGGTTGCCGAAAACGTTTGTACAAAAAAATCGTTCACTGATAGGTGAGTAGCCCAGTTGGCAGAGAAAAAAAAAATTATTGGAAACTCTTTTCGACAAATATGTATCTCGAAAATGAAAGGAAAACTACAGAGTAAAATTATAGTATTTGGAGCGAAAAACCAATCGTCTAAGAAATAAACACGCCATACAGCGTGTGGAACCATGACGCTGTTTAGATTGGAAAGACTGAATCTCTGGTATCACGGCATTTTGTGGGCAAGATAAGTGCGGGGTAAGGGACGTCGTGAGGTACGAAGAAAACATAAGTACCGGACCTATGAGACTCATTTCTTGTTCTTGTTTCAATGTGCAAAACATTGATGGTTCAATATGTTTTGAGGCGCCTCAAATTTTTTTATGTAGACACCATGAGACTCACGAGTCCGAATTAAATTTTCCCAATCTAAACGGGCTCTATCACTTTGATGCGATGAACTTCCGGTGATAAAATCATCTTACCCTGAGGACTTGAGCCAGTACTTGCTAGAAAGTTGGGTACATATATTAATTGTCAAATCACTCGCCGCTCTACTCGCTTCTCAACTGGCTTCGAAAAAGGCAAGCCAGTTGACTAGCGAGTAGGAAAAGTTTCGATGTATTTGTAACTCGATAGCGATTACCTTCTCGTGTGGCCTCAGGGTAAATTGTCAAATTACTGACTCCTCACTGGCTACGAAAACAGCAAACCAATTGCTCAGGTTTGTATGTGTTAGTAAAAAAATGTAAATGTATATGCTACTGGTTAGCCAGTAATGGCTCGTGTGGCCTGAGGCTTGCAGTTTATTGTATTGTTAGAAATGAGTCTGTTCTAATGTCACAATGGATATGAGGTTGGTGAATTTACCATTTCGTTTAAAACTCATTCCACTTTCAAATAGTGCCTATTTCTGAAATACATGGACACACAATTGTAGACAGCTAATAAGCTATTGTTTAACTTAAATGCATTTCTCTAATTTTTCCTAAACTATAAAAGCTTAATAATAATTAAACCTTCAAAAATAAAAGTTAAACACACCCAAATCAAAGACATTTCATGCGAAAAAAATACGACAGATGTCATAGGAGCTAGTATGACGCTAAAGCTTTAACGGTTTTAACTTTAAGGCAAGTGTTTAAAATAATATGGGTTTACATTGTCTATAATTTACAAAATCGTCAATTTCGACAAGTGCCAAACTTAAATTGTTGTATGTCGTTTTCGTTTGGTTTTGCGTTCTATTCCATTTTCCATTTCTATGGAATATGGAAAATTTGGAGTAGCAGTAGAGGAAAACCACATTAGCATCAAGTTAACTTAAAGCGTTTTCGTTTAGTTATCCGGAAGATGCCTCCGAAGCTCTCCGATCCAGAATGCCAAACGAACAAATTGCAACCCTTTTTTTGATTCTGAAGTTTGGGTTTGGTTGTATTTGTGCACTTGGTTGTTGTATTTGGGTCATGAAATGTTCACACAGTTGTTTATTTGAATATTGATATTCCTCAATAACAGCAACGAATGTCTCCACCTTGGGTTTTTCCTTTGAGTAAAGTCCTTCCCTATAAGCAAAAATTCTACAGCATCATACAACTGTTTCCTTTTAACTCCAAATTTAAGTATAATGCACATGCGCAATCGCAATTGCAAAATTAAATAACAAAAAAAATTATATTTGACAATTTTGAAGTTTCAATCGTGCGTGCTTGTTTTCTAATGCCAAGCGAACGTTTTCAGAAGCATTCGGAATGCTTTCGGACGCTTCCGGACGACCAAAAGAAAACGCTATTAATACAAATTTTGCGCCCTATTAATTTTTTTTATCATAGGGAATACCTAATAAGAAAAGTTATATATTTAGTTATTTAGTTACCTCTAAGAAACAGGAAATTCCCTCAATTATCGTTTGTTGTAATTTTCCAGCTTCTGATTATGCAATATATTTTTTGAAAAAAAAAAACATCCCACAGAGCTAGCTGGAAACTCCCAATTCGTCATTTCTACTTAAAACCTGTTGTGTTTTAAATTTTCTAATATAAAATGCTCGCCTCGTTTAATAGAAAAAATATTTATCATTCAAAATGCGAGTTGAAATCAAAACCAACGTGGAAACCGATAACTGTAGGTACTATCATTATTTGAGCTTACTATTTTTATTTTTATTTGCACAAAGTAAGTTTGTTTTCTCGCTTGAGACAAAAAAGTATTGCATTTGGTTTTATATACAACAAACTTTGAATGAGTATAATAAGAGATTTCTTTATTTGTTTGGTGCCATGGAAATTATTTTTTGGTGATAAGAATAAGAACACACGACTTGTTTTTTTTTTCAATATTATTTTTTTTTCTTTGAAAAAGCGAAAAGAAATATACTAACAATAGCGAAAACCTGTCCTTTTTTTAAATTGTTATATGAATGTGTATCCATCAACAGATAAAGCTGTTTTAAAGAGGGCAGTTTATTGTATGAAGGGTCTTTTAGTAAGGGCGCTCGATTTTAATTAAATTTAAATAAACCAACTTGTGTGTGAGCCATCCACTCACTTTTTTATTTGAAATAACACTTTAGGGGCAATAAGTATGGAATATTACGTCACGCGGTGCTATTCGGGAGGTTCAATTTTTGATCACTTTGTCCAATAAATCTGACTAAATTTGCTGGATGGCGCTCGTTGTGTTGATTTCGAGAACATCAATTGTTTGTATTGACAGGAAGGAAAAATTCTAAGGGGGATAAATCTTAAGATCGCGGTGGTCAGTTCACGTCAACACCACGCGAGATAACCATGCTCTTAAATCGCACGTCCATTGTGGTAGCGCTCTCCTGTAGGAACCACAGGTTTCGTTAATATTCATATCATATGGTCAAGATCACATGAAAGTGCTCATCGTTATCATATACAGTGGCGTGTACGTAATTAGAAACTATTCCAAAGCCACTTTTTTCCTTCCGTATCTCCTGGGTTTCTGCAGTAAACCTCTCTATTTTTTGGTCCTGACTAAGTGGTGTATTAACTAAACAAAACAAAAGAAATTGACTTAGAGTTCCGTTATTTAGGAGGTTAGAGTTTTTAGATCTATGCATTCAAAATATTGAAAATAGTCTGTTTCAGGAGTTTTGCATAGTTATAATTTTTTTTTATAATAATAATATTAACTATATGCCTGTAAGACGTAAGGTCTTTTAAAATGCAACCTGAATTGCACGGCACTAGTTAGAAAGAGTAGGAGAATAGGAAAGATTTGGCACAGCGGATTGAGATCAAGGTGTTTATTATCTCATTAAATCTCACGGGTGGCGTCCAGTTAAGCTGGGAGAATATAGAAAAGAATGCTGCCTAGAATGGGGCTCGAACCCACACCTCTAAGTTAGCAGTCAAGCACTACATCCACTGCACCATTGCCACCCGCAAGTTAGAAAAATTAATCCTGCAATGTAAAAGCTCGGCGCCTCATTGTCAAGTTATGCAGATGGAAAATCATAAGGCGAAATATCTTAAATATAAAAATGCTCTTAAAAGATAGTATTTAATGCTGTTCAATATTTTAAGAACAATTTAGCTTTAGAAAAGATGCCACGCGAGCCAAAAGCAAGGTCTACCTCTCAACGAGAATATTGGCTTTTTGTTCGGCAACGCAAAACAAATTTGCGATAGAAATTAGAGCAGCGGTGTTTGGCAAAACAGAGAGTGGACAATCTCCTGATTATGTTAAAAAAAAATTGCGTAAGACTAGCATTTTTGGACGCATACTAAATAAGAAGCCGTTTATAAATTGGGTGGCACAACGGCTCGTAGAGAACAAGGGCCTAGTGACTTACAACTCTCAACCATTTCTGTGTGCGTGTTGTTGGCAGGAATGGAGGGGACCTACAGTTTTTTGCCGATTCCGAACGGCTAGAGGCAACAGAGGAAAAATGCAGGTATTTTTTGTTCGAATTCCAAGCGTTTTTTTTTTTGAAGTAACGAAAGCACGTATGAAAATTTTGAGATTTTTCCCGGTTGAACTTTGACGTTTATGATTTAACAAATGAGTAGAGGTTGGGGATGCGTGTAAACTTTAAATAATGAGATTAATATTAATTATTAATAGTTTTTCATAATATAAATATAAATTTGAAAAAGAAGTGATTTAAAAATGTCTGCCTATTTTCCAAAAGAATTAATGTTTTTAGTTTTTAAACGTCAAAATCAGGAAAGAACTTTTTACGTTGTGTGTACATAATCACGAAGGTACGTACCTCACAAAAAGACGAAGGACGAAACGAACGAAAAAACGAATCGTGTAATCAGGCTCAAAGAGACAAGAGACATTATAGGAGTTCTTCTTTTTAAGTTCAGAGCAGAGCCTGAACTGTCAAACAAGAAATTGTGTCCCTTTTTTAACTGTGAGCGTTCAGAGCTAAGAATTTCTGTTTCTTTTATCGTTTCTGAGTGTGTTCTGAGCTTGTTCAGAGCGCGCTGTATGAGCTCAGAATAAAATAACTGAGCAGACGGAGTTAAATACTGAACACATAGCATTTGACAGCTAGTGCTCAGGTGAAAAATAGTTCAGAGCGCTCAGAACACACTTGTTTATATGATGTTCAGATGATGTTCAGAACATGCTTGACATGCTCGGACTCTGTTCAGAGCTCTATTTTGAATTAAAAAAGAAAAACACCTGTTGTCAAATTACATTGGCTGCTCAATCATTCAATTACGGTCGCAATTATGCTCGCCCTGCTGGATCGGATCGGGTAATCCGAATTCAATTCAATTCAGGTTTACATGGAGCTATATCCTGATTCAAATCGGATTCAATTCTCCATTCAAACGTGGTAAGTATGGGTATGTTCCCTTTTTGTCGATTCTGAAAGCTCACTTTAGTTAGTTCATGACATTAGCTTCAGTGCCCCTGCTAGAATTTATCTTAAAGGCACTACTTCCTACGTGGCACAAACAAAAAAACAAAGCAAATAACCAAAACATTACGTTTCGCGACGCTTAAGCTATACCGTACTTGCGGCAACGGAACGGAACTTCAGATCGCGAAAAAGTTGGTCAGATTACCAACTTTGACGCATAGTGTCTTACCGTGAAGCTCAGTTGTCGCTTAGGCCCAGTTGTACAAATGTTTAACTCGTGGTTCAGCAATTTTAACTTACCGACTTCGGAGAACGGACGGAGTTTCAATGATGGTTCAGGCATAAAATTGGCTACTATAACACACAGTACACATATTTAAAGGTAATATACTGTGCATGTTGTCAAAAATTAATTCTCAGAGACCTTGTCAAATTGACAATGGGTACATTCAATGCCTCAATTTCAGTACTGAATCTCCAGATTTCTGAATTCTGGCCAATCAGAGGCTTGGAAAATTGAGAAAACTGAAAATCTAAATGTAAAATTTGAAAAGTGTTGAACATGCTACAGTACACACACGATTAACTGACAGAGGTCTCTGAGATTTTGACACATGCGCGAACTTGAACGAAATTGAAAACTCGGAAGATATTACCTTTAATATGTGTACTGTGTCAATAGCTGCGTTTTATTATCTCTGGATCTGGGTCGAGGTTATCTTTTAACGTGTATTACAAAAACTACTTTATTTTCAAGAGGTGAACCATATGGGTTATGAGCGATAATAAAACGCGGCTTATAACATACTTGAACCTTGAACCATCGTTGAACCTCAGTAATTCCGCCAAAATCAGCCAATAAAAATATTTGAACCACGGATCAAAATTTGAACCACGTTTGTACAACGGGTCCTTATTTCATACAAATGATATTTTTCCGCGTCCTGGTGCCCGATTCCGCAAGGGTGAATGATTTTCCGTGTACAGACTATTCACGCCCAAAACAAGTGTGAATAAATTTGATTCATAGTGTACACCGTATCTGTCAAAAATTTAGAACTCACTCTTGCGGAATCGCAAAAATCGATGTGTACATGATTTTCTGTATACACAGCTCACTCTTGCGGAATTTTCAAATATATACACAAATTGGCCGCGTTCAAACTTGTATCAAAAGAGATCTATGTCCATGTTCTGTGCCTACGTTCTGTAACTCTCGCATCGAAAAAACTGGTCGAGAAACGATGGAAACTGAAACAAAATGCATGAGTTTTGTTCCATTTTTCAACGTTTCTCGACTGAATTTATCGATGCGAGAATTACAGAACGTAGGTACTGTAATCAATAAATTTGATCGAGAAACGAGTCTGAATAGTCTGAAACAAAATACATGTGTTTTGTTCCATTTTTCAACGTTTCTCGACTGATTTTATATATGCGATAGTCTGAACGTGGACACTGGATAGGTTTGTGTTGTTGTTATCTCTTGTGAAAACACAGCTGTTAGCAACAAAAAAATCGACAACAGCTGACTGAAAATCTGATTTTAGAGCTGAATGTAACGTATTTGGTTTTGGTAGTTAAGAAACTGACAAGGATACAAAGCTATCCTAATTAAACTTGAACACGTCCATTTGCTCACAGTTGCGTAAGCATGTTTATTTATTTTATCGAAAAACTGGTGCAAACTGGCATAAAACACAATTTCGTAATTGACGTTCAAGTATTCACATCTCACTTCACTAAAACGTAAACAAAAAATACAGTTTCTCAGTCCAATGTGAACACCGTCAAATAGAGTTGATTTTGAAATTTCGTCAGTGTATGGAAAATATAAACGACAATTTTCAAAATTGCCCTATTTCGTTCGGGGAGAACACTATAGTATTAGCACTACACATACACATACATACATATCTAAGTCAAAAAGTCTTTAACATTAATGGCTTTTTCGATTGGCAATCCGGAAGACCTATTCGATACGTGTGAACGCTTCTCATTTCGATTCTGATATCAAATTCAGGACAATTTTCTCTTCTTTTCAGAACAAGAACTGTCATTGTCCCCAATCGAAAAGGCCATAAGAATTCTAGCACTAGCTAGTATGACATTTGTCACATTTTTGGTACGAACTGTCACAAAATTAGGCGTGTTCGATAACTAAATTTTCTAATGTCGTTTTCTATTGGATTTTGGAATGTTTCATTCCTATCGAATATGGAAAATCTTCTACTACAAAATTTTCCATATTCGATAGGAGTGGAACAATTTCAAAATGCAATCGAAAACAACATAAAGAAAAGTTTTTATGTCTACACTAATATCGTTTTGGATTGGTTTTGCATTCTGTTCCATTCCTATGGAATATGGAAAATTAAGAGTATTAAGAGTCCAATAGAAAACGACATAGCTATGAAGTATTTATAGTTCACAAAAAGTTTTAGCACTGTATTAAAGCTAAACAAAAGTGATATTTTAATAAAATAGTACCAAAGAAAATTAAGCTTTTTAAATCACATCACTCGGCATGTCGGGGAAGTTTGTAACGTAACAGAGCCTTATTTCATGAGCTGTGTGCCATCTGGCACTGTCGTAATGCTGCATCTACAGCATCAATTTCAGGCATTCGTTCGGTAACGCAACCCCTTCGCTGAAACGGTCACAAGCATTATACCTATAGCAAAATCGCACCAAACTGTCACTCGAAGTGAAGGGAGAGATCGTTCCACTATTACCATTCTTATGTCATTTTTGATTGGACGTTTGGAGTACTCCTTTTCCACGCCTTTTTGACTCCTTCTACTCCAAATTTCCCATGTTTCGTAGGAATGGAACAGAACACAAAACCAAACGAAATCGACATTAGAAACTCTAGGTGGAACAATTTATGTCGATTTCGTTTGGTTTTGTGTTCTGTTCCATTCCTATGGAATATGGAATATTTGGAGCAGGACTGAAAAAGGAGTGGAAAATGAAAACGTCCAATCAAAAACGACATAAGTTTCGTTACGTACCCAAGCAAATGGAAATGAGCCCCACTTGTCACAATAATTTTGTTTATCATAATCTTGCTTTCTTTTTTTATTTGAAGTCTTTAACTTTTAAGATGCGTGGATTAAAACCTGACCTTACATCAAACGAAACAATTTTAGCTTAAATTCAGAATACCTATTTCATCGCAAATCTACTAATAATCCTTACACAATTCTTTTCAATTGATGATGTTAACAAATTTCCATCAACACTGTTATGGTATTTGCTTAAAGAAAAAAACGTTCCGTAACTCAGTCATTTTCGTTAAAGTCGTAGTCATCGTCAATTTGGTATAAGTCTTTGCTGTATGTATGCGAGCCCCACACCGAATAGAACAAGCAAAGTATGGCAGCACCACACACCAGAGTATCTCTACTGGCCTGGCCTGGCCTGCCAAGCAGTAGTAGCAGCCCAAGAGAACGCCAACATCGCAAATAACACTGCTGTACGGTAGACAAGCGATTTCAGCGACCGACTTACTTCTGCACTAACCGAGCAAACCCCTCTGGTTCCATTCATTTTTCGACTAATGCTTCTCTACCACCGCTGTGGCTCGTCGTTGTTCATGCTGTTTCAGCTGATGTCCCACATAATACGACGACTACGACGAGCCAAGCATTCAGAATGACACACAGCGACATAGCAAAATATAATTTCAGTTTAAGCAATTTTCTCTGTTCTCAATGACTCCACCGGCCTGGCCTGGCTTTGGCTTGCCCTGCGCTGCCACTAGCACGATGACTATGACTACAAAAACGAACGAAAAATGGTCCGATGCGATGGTATGGCAAGCAGTAAAGCAAAAGTAGAGGCAGCCCCCACAGGCCACAGCACGGAACAGGCACAGCGCACAGCACATAGCACACAAAGAGCTTATTCCGAAAGATACAGAATTTAACACAGAGGAGGAAATTGTATAGAATGACGACGTCGAGGGTGTAAATATAGCAGCGGAATGAGGAGGGATGGTTGGTTTAGTTTGATAGCTTTAGTGTAGATGTGGAATAAGAGCTAGTTGGGGATTTTGGGTTCTGCTATAGCTATTTCTAGTGGATGGAAACGTCAGCAACAAAAAACTGTAATGATGGTGTGCACTAGGGCTGGCTCTGGCTGGTTGGCAATCAGGCAAAGCATGGCCGCATCGCATGGCCTCCTTGTCGTCTATATTCCATACACTGTTTCTGCTGCTATGAAGTAAAGTAGAGTGGATGGAGTGGAGTGGAATGGAGTGAAGCAACGCTGTATATTTGCTGTTCATGCTTTGTCGGATCGGATCAGGTCGAGATCTTAATGTCATGACGAAATGTGGATGTGCATGTTGTTGGTTGTTGGTTGTGCCGGTTCTATGGAGTGCCAAAGCTTGCTTTTCTGTTTTTTTTTTATACTGCTGCTAGCTATTATAGCTTTTACTTTGCTGATAGACGAGATAGGTGGTATAAAAATGGAGGAACGACAACAACCAACGACGACGACAAATAAAAAAACAGGAAAACGCACATCGAAAGCAAAAAAGCATCGAATGCCAACCACATTTAATGTGATATAGTAGGTAGTAGAGTAGGTATTATATTAGATGGTTGCGCTGTTTGGTGATTTGGTATCTTTTTGTGCTTGATGCCGCCGCTTCGTTGCCCTATCGCCACCCCGACACCACCACATTGCTACAATGGCTACTGATAGTTTCGTAATGAATTGAAGAATGGTGGCGGTTCAGAAATCAGAAGAAAATGTTAACGGCTATACTATTTTATAAGAAGCGAGGTATGAAGCGCTACGCGAAGCACCAAATGCGAAATTTGTTTTGCTCTTTTAAAAGCGTATACCTCTACTTAAGTGTTGCCAATGGGGTAATTTGTTTTTTTTTGTGTATGTGTTAAAAATTTCGATATAAGTAGGCACTTCGACGTGTTGTTTTTAATTGTATAAATTTTATAGAAACTCTCTAAAGTCGCAGAAGTAGAGATTTTATTGGTTTATACAGGGTGATTCAAAAGTCACCATACACTTAAAAATAATTAAACTATTTTATTGTTTTTATACCCACCTACACCTAGTTATTTTGTAGTACCTCGTGGCATGATGGTTAGTGCGTAGGACTGTCATGCCGAAGGTGTGGGTTCGATTCCCAGCCGTGCCACCTAAAAACAGAAGTGTTTTATTCGAGGTACTGCCTCTTGCGAGGAACTGACAAATCCTCCAAGAGTATACTTGTCATGAAAAAGTGCTTCTCATTTAGCCGTTCGGACTCGGCAAAAAACTGTAGGTCCCCTCCATTCCTGCCAACAAACACGCACACAGGAATGGTTGTGAGTTGTAAGTCACTAGGCCCTGGTTCTCCACGAGCTGTTGCGCCACCCAATTTTATTTTTTTACACCTAGTTATTAGGCGATTTTCTTTTTTAATTCAGAAAAGAACTCTGAACAGAGTCCGAGCATGTCGAGCATGTTCTGAACATCATCTGAACAAGTTTGCTCTGAACTATTTATGAAACACACCTGAACACTAGCCTAGCAGTCAAATGCTATGTATTCAGCATTTAACTCTGTCTGCTCAGTTAATTTAATTCTGAGCTCATAGAGCGCGCTCTGAACAAACTCTGAGCACGCTCAAAACGAAAAAAGAAATACAAATTTTTAGCTCTGAACGCTCAGAGCTAAAAAAGAAACACAACTTTTTGCTTGACAGCGCCTTTTTGAAATGTTGCGTCAAATCGAGAAAAAAGAGTGAAGTTGGATGCGCTCAGCTTTTTACTCCATTTGCTCGGTTTTATTGTTCTGAGCTCATGGAGTGTACTCCAACCGAGCTCTGACTGAAAAAATAAACACAAGTTGAGCGCTCTGAGTGCTCAAAGCTTAAAAAGAAATACGCCTATTACTGTTTTTATTTCTGTGGGTAGTGCATATTGGGCTTTTCCTGTTCAAAAGTGCACACGACAGATTACACGTCAAGGCATCTAGCCACAAAATTGTGTGTATTGAGCGAAGATTTGTTTGGTGAAGTTAAAGAGTCAATGCCTACTTAATCGTGTCTAATCGTTGCTTAGTTTTGGAAACTACCACATTTAAAGTTCTAGTGAATACAAAGCATAAAATACAAAATAGCAACGAACACATGATTTAATAATCAACTTCTGCTAACATTCACGTAGCAATTGTCTGCTCTGAAATATCATAAATGCACTTTTTGTAACGACTTATTTATCCATGCTATTCGTTTGTTGTTTTTTGTAGTGTACAATCTTGCTGCGTTGTCTTTCAACACTTACCAATTAAAAACGCTTTAAGTGGATAAACTTATTCTTATTTTATTTGAAATTATAAACCGAACTTTGGACCGCATTGTATCAGTTGAGAATTATAATATTTGAGGTAGTTAAGGGTTATGGCGTTTTAACCAAGTCTTTGATCTTTTTTACTTACGAATAATTAATTTTGCGCCCTTAATTTGTATTGTTTGAACAGAGTAAGTGCTGGTATAAAGTAGTTTAACAAAAAAAAAAAACAAGAAACAATAAATGTGATTTACAGGGTTTTCCGTGGGCTTACTTGTCAAAAGTGGCAAAGAACCCATTTTGTAAAATGGCGTCATTGCGTAGTGTGTGTGTAAATTTGACACCACGATGTTTTCATATTCGAATGTAATCAAAAAGAAGTGGAACAGTCCGAAAATCCAATCGAAAACAACATTACTAATATTGTCTCCGCTGTTACACTTGTTAATTTTTCAAAACTGGGATCCAGATGACGGGGAAGAATCTTGGTGCTCTATTCCGTGAAGCGATGTTTTTCTGTGTTAAAAGACAATAGCCGTGTTTTGGTGAAAGTGATGAGCAGCGCAGCAATAAAATCTGAACAAAACGCTTTTATGCACTTTTGTATACACTTCAGAGTTAGTATAGCCGGCTTTCGTGTAGCCTACCTTTAGGTGGTTTAGCCTACCATTTGGATAGTATAGCCTACCTTTTGGATGGAATAGCCTACCTTTTGGATGGTATAGCCTACCTTTGGTGTAGGAATATTAACTCACCAACCGAGTTGAGCGCCATTTTTTGTACTGCCTACTTTTAGGATAGGAATATTTACTCTACAACCGAGTTGAGCGCCCTCATTCATTTCACGATTACAACATTTATATTCACTATTATGTGCACTCGATTACTGACCAAAATTATATCCACTCTTCATTGTGTTGTTGTTTGTGTGTAAAAATTTGCTGAGCTGCCTATACACTCTTTCAAAAAACACGCCTAATATTGTACACATTGATTTTTGCGATTCTACAATTGTAAATTTAAAATTATTGACAGATAACGTATACACTATCAGTCAAACTTATTCACACTTATATTGAGCGTAAATAGAGTGAGTACACGAAAAATCATTCGCGTTCTGCAACTCTCGCATTGATAAAAAGTTATCGAGAAAACGTTGAAAAAGGAACAAAACTCATGAATTTTGTTTCAATTTTCAGTGTTTTTCGAGAAATTTTATTTTAACGATGCGAGATTTACAGAACGTTTGCACTGATCCTGACAAAGAAATCGATATGTGAAGCGACAGTGCTCGCAGAAAGATAAACAACTTTGGAACACACCACACTTGCAATGTTGTGCACAAAAATAGACCAGAAAGATGTGGTTTCAGTCTTACTCGAGTAAGTACCCCAAAGTTAGTGCTTTATCGAGCAGCTAAAGCTGTGTATCGAATATTACAATTTGAAAGCGTTGTTCTGGACTTAGCCCATTCTTGGTGAAATGGCAAAGTATACTGAGCACAGTCTTTTAGCTGTCAAATTCAATTTCCCAGAATCAGTGTTGTCAATTCAAAGAGAATATGATTGACAAATGGACAATTTTCAACCGTTCTTCTGGCTTAAGTTTATTCATGGTGAAATGGTAAAATATACTGACAACAAATCATCTGTCAAATTTACTTTCTCAAAAACAGTGTGAATTTAAAATCCAAGCCTCATTAAATAAAATAATTCATCTGGTAAGAAAAACACCTACACACACAGTACGAAACCAAACCATTAAGTATACAATATATTTCACTTTTCTAAAAAAAAAACGAGAAACATCAGCAACACTTAATAAAATACGCATACCTACATTAAACAAAAACAAAACGAAAAGAACAAACAAAAAAACAAATAAAATAAAATAAAATACCCTCACATCATTCCCTAAATTGCTAGAAGTTGAAGTTGCAAGCTACAACCTACTTACGAATACATATGCACGTACAATAAATTCTGTCCATTTCACCAAACACCACCCACACCTTTTCTCGTTCTTCATTCTGCTTATGTTTGTACATCTGACTTCGATAAAGAAGAGGGGGAAAATGGGGGAATGTTGGAGGAAAAATAGATATCTTATTCTCTTCTTTTGTTTGACAGCGGTGGATTTCTTGATACTTTTTGTTATTGTTTTGTTGGCAGAGGGCAGGGTTCTATTCTAATCCCCTGCCTATGTAAAGTTTGGTATGGTGTTTTGTGTGCTAGAGATGTTATCTATTTCTCATTTATCTACAAAAAATGTGAACGAAAACTACGAAAAGTGGGGTGTATCACAAAAAAACAAAACTTTCGACAAAAACATAAGACAAACTGAATATCAATCAAATGAGTTTGAACATAATATACGTATATACTGTACAGAGTAAACAAAACCAATGAGCGAATTCTTTACTCAAGCAACGTCTCATAGTGTTTACGAATTACCTTACATTCTTGATATAGAAATAGCTTATTTTAATAACTATAATTAAAGAATTCTAGAATTTATTTGTTGATTAAGTTTCTTTCGAATGACCTTAGCAATTTTTAAAAAGGATATCGATACCGATAGACATAACTGGAGCAAGAGTCTAAGAAATTTGGAAATATTTGATTAAAATGAGCTGCATCGAGCGATGACACTTTCTTGGTGTCCTATGATTTTGACGTTTTAGTTTGTATATTTGTGTGCTGGTAAGGTACTCATGAATTACAACAGCTGATTTATATTTAAATATTAGGCTGTTACCTCCTAGAACTGAGCAGAGACAGCAATCTGAGTACGGTCTATGCGTTTATGTATATTCTGAAACATCACATCGATACCATTTGATGAAAATTGAAAAAAAGCACATGAGTTTTGTTCCATTTTATAACGTTTCTGGACGAATTTTACTGACGCGAAAGTTATGCCGTTTACGTTTGGTTTTGTGTTCTGTTCCATTCAAAGAAAAAGGAGTACTCCAAACGTCCAATCGAAAACGACATTAGGCGTAGAGCTCGAGCTATCGGAGTTAGCTCTGAGCAGAGTATGATCAGAGCTCTCCGATATAATTTTTAAACACATCTGAGCTCTGAACTGTCATACGATTGCGATGCGTTCATCCCACCAAAATTAAGTAATGACTTAATTTTCATCAGACAGCTGGCCAATCAAAAACTCGAAAAATTTCCAAATTGTGAACTGAAATTGATGTGTCGAACGCGGCCACTTGAAATGAGTGAAAAAAAAGAGGGAAGTTGGCTGCGCTCAGCTATTTGCTCCATTCGCTCGGTCTTTTTATTCTGAGCTCATGGAGCGTACTCCGAGCTAGCACTGATTTAAAAAAGAACACAAGTTGAGCGCTCTGAGTGCTCGGAGCTAAAAAAAGAAACACTGATCTTTTTTTGACAGCTCAGTGCTATGCTCGGAGCTAAAAAAGAAAAACGCCTATTACAGAAAATTTAACTTTTGCTCGTTCATTTACTTCCCTAAATCACCCATTTATTGGAAAGTCATGTCAATTTTATATTTTTATATGAACTTTGACAGAGCTTCGGTAGAAATAAGCTGTTTTGGGAAGTATACGAACAGAACTTTAGTTAGAGTCAAATTAGAAATGTCATTAAGTTGACAGAGCTCAGTTATTTAATCCATCTGTTCGGTCATTTAACACTGAGTTCATATGGCCCGTTCCACATAAGTTGAGCGCTGTGATGAGTCTGAGCAAAAAAAAAAAAAAAAGAACAACGGATTTCTTTTTGACAGCTCAGTGTATACTGCTCTGAGCTAAAAAAAAAAACGCCTTTTGGCAGTCATAAACAGTTGTAACAAAGTAAGCACGTGAAGTGCATTAAAACAAAATGTAGTTTAAGTAATGGTTTTTCTGTTTTTTTTTAATTAGCAATTCGCTTTATTTTGGAATTTAATGAATTCCTTCTGAAAAAAAAAATAATCGAAAAAACTTACATAATTGCTTGTTTCCCGTCCCAAATAAAACAAATAACTTACATGGTTATATTTCTTTCTCCTGTTCGCCTTGAAAGCTAATAATGAAACTTTAAGCTATCATTTCATTTCGTATGGAATGTTTTGAACAAGAAATTTTGTTGGCTCGAAGATATTAATAGGGAGAAAACGATGTTCAAAAAAGAGTGCACCAGACAGAAAATCTAATGGAAAATGACATTACATTTCAGTAACGCCATTCAATTTTGCTGTCAAATACAGAGGACACAAGATTTTTGACGGAGCAAAAAGTGAGATCTCATTTTCCTGAACTGACCAAAATAAAATTATGTGTTCAGACGATTTTCAGATACGAAAAATTCATTATTAGATGGCCATCGACAATGACATTTCTGGCAATATGTATTAGGTGTGTTTCTTTGTAAGCCCGGGGAATCGGACGAAAAAAACAACATCGAGGCTTAGCGACGCCATTACAAAAAAAAATGGAGTTTCGATACAAACTATCGATAACATGTATGACATTCGTGCTGGTAACACAGTTTTTATCTGGGCTAAAGTTAAGCCCGACAATTCTCTGGGCTAAGCTA
Organism: Dasysyrphus tricinctus; assembly: GCA_963921185.1. Lineage (NCBI taxonomy): Eukaryota > Metazoa > Arthropoda > Insecta > Diptera > Syrphidae > Dasysyrphus > Dasysyrphus tricinctus. Next base: position 248,398,146 of record OY992530.1, read on the forward strand.
AGCCCGAAGAGGCTCAGTTTTTGCTGCTTTTAACATGTAAATTGCTTAGCCCCGAAGTCGTTTTTTTCGTCCAAGCCCATTCGGGAAAAAAAACACACCTATTATCAGACAAAATTAAAAGCCATTTGGCGTTTATATATTTTTCACTTACAGACAACCGTAGTAGGTCCTTTCTTGGCTTAACTTAGCATTTAGTCCGCAACTATACTGGCCTAATTGCTATGCTTGTCAAGGACTGTTTGTAGAAGCTCTTGCAATGTGAGAACAACATAAAACAGTTAATCTTATCAAGTTTGCATAATCCATTGATATACCTACTTAAATGTCGTTTTCGTTCCTTAATCCTAAAGAAAATGACATTTTAAGTTTTGGGCAGAGCATGGAGCAGAGCTCGAGCGATTGGAGTTAACTCTGAACAGAGTATGATCAGAGCTCTCTGATATTAATTTGAAAAATATCGAAGCACTGAACTGCCATACAATTCGATATAAATCAGTGCGCTCAACGCATCAAAAATTAGTAGGTACTGACTTAAAATGTTCATCTAACAAAATTCAAAAATGTGAACTGAAATTTAATGTGTTAAACGCGCCGATTTGAAAGAGTGAAGCAAAATAGAGACAAAATAGTGAGGTTGGCGCTGCTCAGCTTTTTGCTCAATTCGGTGCATTTTCTATTCTGAGCTCATGGACGGTGTTTACATTGGGCTGAAAAACTGGATTTTTTTTTACTTTTCAGTATTCATATCTCACTTCCACATTGAAATGAGATGTGAATACTGAAGGGTAAACAAAATTCAGTTTTTCAGTTCAATGTGAACTCCGTCATGGAACGTACTCTGAGCCAGAGATTATTAAATAAAGATGGGAAACCTTGGCTATCATTTTGATTTGCCTACAAGCTTAAATGAACAGCTGTATTGATAAGATTTGCAAAGTATTACTGAAACACAGTGGAAAACGCACATAGAAAAAGCTGGTTTTTAAGCACAGGTCCGATAAGAGTGGTTGTTATTGTTGCACTTCACATCTACACTTCGACTTCGACACGAAATGAAATCACAAATAAAACAATACAATGTAAACAAATGGGTTTTGGCTTCTCTGATCCGAGCTAGCTATGATTGAAAAAAGAAACACATAATTTTTGACAGCTCAGTGACATGCTCGAAGCCAAAAAGAAAAACAACTATAAAAATCAATAAAAATCCCCCCATAAATAAATCTTATGTCGTTTTCGATTGGATTTTCTGGCTGTTCTTCTCCTTTTTAATTCGAATCGAATATGAAAATACCGTATTGTCAAATTTACACACACACTACTGAATGACGCTATTTTATAAATTGGTTTCTTCAAGCATTTATCACTTTTGCAAAGTAGTCCGACGAAAAACTGAATATGTATGCGTGTGTTCCAAATCTACTCAATCTTGAAATCGGGAACAGAAAAAGACTCCGAAAACAGCCAATCGAAGGCTTTTGGAGTAGTAGGAGTTAAAATGGAGTGGAAAAGCAGTACTCCGAGCATCTAATCGAAAACGACATTAGATATCTAATTGCAAGGAGAATCAAATTCAGAAAATTGTTGGGCTTTATTCAATTTTGCCGTTGTTTGAAAACATTGAAGAAGGTATATTGTAGGACATTATGTATGTATGTGTCACTGCAATAATAATTGTAAGTGGAACACTGAATGGTATGAATAAAACGGAGCACTTGCACAAATGAAGAACCTGAGCAGGTGGCCCGGGAAAATAGAAGTGATCAAGAATTGTATTCATACCAACTAGCGCAGCTGGTCCCGAAAGCGGTGTTTTGATCAGGTGTTCCGTTCTATTCACCAACACCACCACCCAATGTTATTGTTTGTCAACATGCCTACATGATACTAAAAAAAAAATCAAGTAATATCAATGAAGCACCACAAGCCCACAAATTCTGCCTCCAATTCTCAATTTCCCCTGTGCAGTTAAAAATGTCATGGTGAACTAAAATAATAATCAAAATAAAAATGTTAGCTACTTGTTTCCGTAAACGTAACCTCCACCTCCACAACATGTAACCGGTTCATAGTTTTCGTTGTACTCTACACCTCGTGCCATGCGATATCTACATAATTTACATATATACCTACCTATCCCAATTTACTTGGCGCTGCCATTTAGAAATGTTTTGAACTCGCTAAAGTTGTTCTTTTTTTACGTTTACTACTGTTTTTGTGTGTATGTATGTATGTATATATATATTTTAATATATCTGGGGCATTCAACATTTAAAAAAAATAGATAAACAAAAATTGAGGTAAAGAAAAAGAAACGACAACAAACAGAAAAAAAAACAAGAAAAATCGGCGAGATTGATGTAGTGAAGATGATGCATCTATATATAGATCAAAAGGGATTGCTCGACGACACGGGGGATGATGAAAGTAAAAGTATACGTTTCATTCATTACTCCTCCGTAAAAATAAATTAAAAAAAACAAACAGAAGAGCATTTATATAGCCTAAGAGGTAACGTTGGTGATTTTAAATCAATCAACAACAGTCAATCCAGGGCCCTGTTTCATAAAATTGACAATTGCGACAGGTGACAGGTGACAATTTGTAAATTTACAACTTGACAATTGTCAAATTTCTGTCCCAAAAAGAATTTGACAATTTTGTGTAATTGTCAGAATATATGCGACAGTTGTCAAGTTTTTGGTTCTTAAAAAACTTGTCATGACAATGGATTGTCACGAATTAGTCCGAGAATTGTCAGACAAGTTTGTAGTGACAATTTGTTTATGAGACAGAAAAAATATACAATTTACATATTTGTCAGAATTTGATTGACAATTGTGACAGGCAAATTAGTCTCGGTCTAAAAAAAGAATTTCATGTAAATAATAAGCTAGAAATAGCCGAAACTTAAAAGAAAATTTTCGTGAGTGCTCAAAAGAATATCGGACCAAATAGTCTGAAAGTCCGAAGAAAATGTTTCATTCTCAAACAGTGAAATTATTTTTTGATTTGCCCAACTTGGAAAAACTTTAAGCATGTTTTGCTATTTCCATCAATTTATTTTCTTATATTTAATGGGGATATAGGTTTAGCTGAATTTTGAAAAAAATACTTTATTTTTTTTTTAATAAAGGTTAAAATACTGTTATATAAGTATGCATGTACGTATATTTTTTGTTATATGTATAGACTAAAGCCTTACCAACTAGATTAATCATCAATATAACTATCACAAGATCTCTGACGTTAAAATTCATACTTCCCAGCTACATAATTTTGTGTGTGAAAGCAATGACAAGTTTGATCTTGCACTGACAAAATTGTCACGACAAATTTGTCACCAACTACACTAACAATTTCTTATAATCTGACAATGACAAAATTGTCATGACAAATTTGTCGTTGTATTTAAATGACAATTATGTCACATGTCAATAACTTATGAACCAACAAATTGTCAGACAAGTGTGACAAATTTGTAGAATTGTCACCTGTCAATTTTTATGAAATAGGGCCCAGGAATAGTCATCTTTATCATTAGGTCCGTTCGATGAAGTTTACCCAAATTTGACCCAGGTTTTCTTGACAACACCAAGAATTGTCAAAAAACTTGGACTTTTCTATCCTCAAAAAACACCAAAGGGCTTTCAAATGTGTTGTAAGCGAGAAATAAAATTTGTTTTAAAAATGAATAAAAACAAACAATAGTTACACTTTCTACTTCTATTTGTTATTATTAAAGAAAATTTGTGTACTCCTTGTATTTCTGTTTCAAAAACAAAAGAATAACCTCCAGCATGTGAATCATCAACAAAAAGTTGCTTCAGAGCTCATGCCACTTTGACATTTAATTCTTTAACTCAACTAGCCCCAGGAAAAAATCTAGTTCTACTTCAGGGCGACCACGGGTTTCAAAAAACAGAATTGGATCGTCAGGTTAAGTTCAGGTTTTTCAAAAACGCTTTACGGCGACCCCAGGGTGACCTTAGGGCTCAACGAACAAACCTATTTTTAACTTCAATCTTTGAAAAATAGCTACAAAAGGCGCTTTTCTTTTTTCGCTCCGAGCATAGCACTGAGCTGTCAAAAAAAAACTGTTTCTTTTTTAGCTCAGAGCGCTCCATTTGTGTTTCTTTTTTAAATCAGATCTAGCTCGAAGTACGCTCCATGAGCTCAGAATAAAAAGACAGAGCGAATGGAGCAAATAGCTGAGCGCAGCCAACTTCACTTTTTTTCACTCATTTCAAGTGGACGCGTGACAGATCAATTTCAATATACAATTTTAAATTTTTCGAGTTTTTGATTGGCCAGCTGTCTGATGAAAATAAAGTCATTACTTAATTTTGGTGAGTTGAACGCATCGCAATCGTATGACAGTTCAGAGCTCAGATCTATTGCAAAATTATATCGGAGAGCTCTGATCATACTCTGCTCAGAGCTAATGGCTGTTTTACAATGCCGCGTTGGGCGTTGCGTTGAAAGATTTGCCTGTCAACGCAAAAGTTCAGGCATACGAATTTCTGTTTATTGTTTACAATGACGCGTTGAGCATTATGTTACGATTTTGCATCCATTAGTAGGTACACAAACCATTCTAACGTTTGGAGTACTCTTTTTCCACTCCTTTTCCTTTCCTTTTTGACTCTTTCTACTCCAAATTTTCCATATTCTATAGGAATGGAACAGAACACAAAACCAAACGAAAACTACATAAAAGCACGAGGGCGAAGAGTCGTAGGTATTTGGTGGATGTTATTATTTTTAGAACATGATTAATTTTCATTTCGGCGTTTGCTCGGTGAATATAAATAATGAGGGCCAGTTTTTCAGTGCGAGATCATCCTAGTCTCCAGTTTTTCAGTTCAGGCTTTACTCTGAGTTAAATCAGAGTTAGCTAATCCTGAAAATAAATTAACCCCGAGCTAACTCAGGAACAGTTTTTCAGTTGAGGATTAACTTTATCTTTCAGCTGTCAAAACTATGAGGCCAACGATGTGCGACACTATGGATATCACCCTTCTACTCCTTTTAAACATAGGAAAAGAGATGGCGCCACAGCGAATTGCACTGGCAATAACTTTCAATATCGAAATTGAGATGGCGCCACAGCTAAAAAGACCCTCAATTTGGTGCCTAAGTTAACTCACCAAATTAGACGAGTTAACTCGGAGTTAACTTTCGATTTCAATTGACTGAAAAACACGTTTTTGGAGTTAACTCCGGTTTAACCCCGAGACTAGGATGATCTCGCACTGAAAAACTGGCCCTAAATGAGTTAACGATTTGGTTAAGTTTATCATTTGGTTAATGAATTATCAAATTTAGTATGGGAAATAGTTTACACAATTTTGTTTAAATTAACCAATGATTTTGCTTGGAAATTTGACCAAATTTATTTGGATAAACTTATCCAAACGTCACTGTGACTTTTAGAACTAGGCATGTTCAAAAATATGATATGATGTGTCAGAGAAGTAAAAAAAACTCTGACCATGTTTTGTAACTATCGTATCGCGATAAAAGTTGTGAATTAAAACATAGGTTATACAAACAAAATAATTAGGACGTCTACATTTACTCATTAGATTAGGAAAGCTACTTGTCGGCTTTCCCAAACCAATGCGAATCATTCGTTGACAAAGACGAAACTGCACCAACAACGTGTTATTTTCATTGACAACTAAGTTATTTTTTATTTTGGTTTTCAACGTCGTCAACGAATGATTCACATTGGGTTGGAAGATCCTTAATAGACGGAAGCTGTCGTTTGTAAAGTCGATTTCGTGATTGAATTATAATGGTCGATAGCACACTGAAGTGGTCGCATGAAAAAGAGCGAATACATGAAAACCATACCGCACTCCCATAATTGCGTTTTGCTACTTTTCGTCAGATTTCGTTAACTTTTGCTTTCGGAAGAGAAGAGTGATCCAGAGCGCATACCATGGAAATGAAAGTGATATTTGGTGAAGTAGGGACATTTATCTATCGTTCCGAGACTCCGATTTGTCGTTGGTAACTTCGAAATCTGAACATTATGAAAGACAACGTTTATGGAGTGGAAATTATTTCCGTCTCTACAGCCACAGGTTTATTTTATGGTTGAAAAGTGGAATACTATGGGGCAAAATAATAGTGAATTTAACTGGACATTAAAACAATTTTAGTGCACCACTAGGTGAAAATGGCATTTTCTTAAATTATAGACGATTTCAAACCCACTTTCACAACAGCTCGTATGGCATGTGTCTCTCGAACAATCATTGAGCTAGGCGAGTTCAACTTTAATTTATTAAGTAAATGTGTCATAATGCGACACTAACTATCAAGTGTTCAAAGTTCAGGAAAAGTTAGAGAACTGCATTAAAGTCAAACAAAATTGATAATTGGTGTCATGCTCAGGGCCTTAAAATACAATGTCTAAAATTTCGCATAAATGTACATATTTTGCAAGTTGAAATTAAGCTTTATTCTGCACTTTAACGAAAATTTCACCGCAGTTTTCTTCCATTTTGCGACATTTGGTACCGTTAACCAACTTCGAAAGTTATAGCGATCAGGAAAAGTTGAAACAGTATAAAATCGAGTACTTTTTCCTGATGGTCGTTTATAGCGAACAGGAAAAATATGTCACTTGGCAAGCTGAACACATGTGAATAAACATATGCACACATACAACCTACCGCAAAATTTTCCTGCATACGAAAAATTTTTTCGTCCACAATTCTGTCAGTGGAACAGGAAAAAAAAATTGGAACTTAAATCATTGGAACGATTTGTTCCATTTTGTCAATCAGCTGGCATGAAAAATGAATTTACATCAGGAAAAAAGATAAATTAGTTTTAAACAACAAATAATTCATCATTCATAATTTAATCAATTGAAAATGTTTTTAGTAAACAAATTTCTTTGAGTTAATTGCCATTGATTAGTGTAGCATTTCTGTTTCAAATCGAATGAAAGCATCGTAAATTATCCATTCGAAAATGTTTCCTGTTTCGTTTTCCTGATCGCTATAACTGGCTCTTTATTTAAAGGTGAAAGCATGACACTGATTCTACATTGTTTACTTTTTTTATTGGCTTTTTTCTAATAAACTTCAGCTGAACAAGCCTATTAAAGCGACAGTTTGGGCACAAAAGAAAATTACACAAATCCACCTTTTTTACTCGATAAACAGAAACAACGTATGCCCATTAGACACACCCTATTCGTAATCTGGGTGACGTCACAATCATCTTTTATTGTTTTTTCCTTTTTAAACAAACTATGTAGTTGTTTTTGAAAAATACAAAACTTTAAAAATAGAAAAATTAGAAGAAACAATCAAAAACAATTATTTATTTGCTTCCTAACAAACGCAGATGATTGTAACGTCACACACCCAATGAGCATACCTTGTTTCTGTTTCTCATGTAAATGACATTGCCATATGAAGTTAGTTCCATAAAATTAAAAGATAAAAAAAGATTTTCGATTGTAATTATGTGCGGATATTTCATGTGGAGTCACCTCAAGGCACGTGTACTCGTATCAAGCCCGTACACTGTGTACAACAAGTGAGAGAAGCAATTCGTGTAATTTTATTTATCACCATAAAATGATATTCTCAAAATGCAACGCTACCTCCCAGGGTATTATGTCTTTTTCTATTTATTTATTTATTTATTATAGCGAAGGTCAACCGCCATATAGACATCGGCTTGACTATATTTATGCACCTATACGATAACATATTTGACGGTCTCTCAATTTATCTATAAGTTTGTACATAATTTTCATTGCCAGAAAGTATTCAAAAGAAAGGAGTGGATCAAAGGCAACGTATCATTATACATATTCCCGTTAACAACTATGGATCTATCAACTCTTCGTTATTCGTCATGAGAGCGCACTTTTAAGTATGGGATAAAAATAGGGTGGCACCAATTACACTATTGTTCACGGCACGCGATTATAACTTAATGAATTTTCTAAGCAAACAATTTAAATTTATTTGTTTTGAAAAAAACCTCAATACACATCCAGTATTATTGATGTGATATTGTCAATAATATGCTCGTATCGTTTATTGTTCATTTTAAGCAAAGTTTATAAATTATTAAATCATGTAATTATTTGAAATCATCAATGACGCTTTAGACCGTTTGGTGGATAAAGTTTGTTCGTTGATATATCTTCCTAAACAAAGTAGAGAAAATTAAACCAAATTACCACTTGCCATATTACATGCCGGCTCCACTAGGCATGAGCCATGCTTTGACTATGAACATGTCTTAAAGAAAAAAAAAACAATGGATCCTCAAAAATCCATGTCTGAGCAGTGACATACATATCCTACAAATCATCAGATTGCTGATTGGATTGTGTTTTGGATGTTGGGAATCGCTCATGTCTAGTGGAGCCAACATGTTATGGTAAATATGTCGTTTTCGATTGGATTTTATGTCTATTCTACTCCTTTTTGATTCCAATCGAATATGAAGTACTCCTCATCCACTCTATTTTAGCTCCTACTTCTCAAAAAGCCTTCGATTGGCTGTTCCAGTTCATATTATGGAGTCCTTTTCTGTCCACAGTTTCAAGAAGGAGTAGATTTGGAACACAGGCATACATATAAAATTTTTCATCTGATTAATTGTCAAAAGTGACATATGCTTCAAGTCTCTATTTTGTAAAATGGCGTCATTCCGTAGTGAGTGTGTTAATATGACAACACGATGTTTTGATATTCGATTGGAATCAAAGCTCATTGGAACCGCCAGAAAATCCAATCGAATGAAGTGTAATGTTTCCGCACAAAAAGATTAACTTTGATACTACCTTTCAAAATGCAAATGGCATTTCATTTTTTCTCATCAAGTTTATTAAGTGAGCCGAAAGCTACAAAGACAAAACTCGTTTTAGTACTTGGTGAAAACGTAACAAACAAAAAACAAATTTGAAGTGGAAACGAGGTATAATCGTTGAACGCGGCCATTAATAATAATAATTTTACAAATCAAACTAATGCTAGGTCTGTTCGTGTACTCACACAAAACAGCCAAATTCTACCCAAATCTACCAAATTTCGCCCAAAACTGTTCGCATACGCAAAAAATGTGTAGTTTTTGGCAGAAGAGAACGCTCACGAGAGGGTAAACAATTTCCCCTTCCTGACAATTTTTTCCAAATTCTGCCCAAGGAATTTGTTTGGGCAGAAATGTTAAGTGCTGTGGTCAGCTAGTTGAGAACAACAACACATAAACAAAATGGCTTTTGTTTACTTTTAATTTTGTTTTTCAAAGTGATTTTTTCTTGTCTGTTCATCCTTTTTTTATTGAATAAGTTTTTAAACTATTTAAAAAAAAAAGAAAATGTGACTTAATTGTGAATTTCTTATATTTTGTTAATATTGTGTAGTGCTTTTTGAAAAATAAAAACTGATATTTCATAGCAGAATATTTTTTAATTACAAAGAAATTTTGTGTTCAAGTGTACTTCAATTTTTCATTTCTAGAATGCTGATTTGGGGTTAATTAATACTATGTAATTAATTAATTAATAGAAAATATCAAATTTAATGATGAATTTTAAGTTACAATAGAAATTCTCTTGTCGTGGTTTTGTTTTCTTATTTTCTTAGTAGGTTTTTTGTTTACTTTTTCTTGGCGTTTAAAAAGTGGTAGAAATTATTGGTTCTATGCGTTCGTGTACTTTTGCACAGTTTTACTTCTCTCTGAGAGAATTGCATCTCCACTCCTCGAAATTTGAGAGACTGCCCAATTTAGCCCAGAAAGTACCCGAACAAACCTAATATGTTTCCACCAAAGGAAGATTTAATAAATCTATTTGATGTTTCCACCGCACAAAGATTTAAAGAAGATTTACTTTGACAGCACCTTCAAAAATGCAAATGGCGTTTCATTTTTTCTTATGAAGAAGAAGTGAGATAGAATGTTTCATTTGTGAAGAACTGAATTCAGCCATGAATGAATCCTTCAGCGCCATACAAGAAGAGGTTAGTTCGATTTGTAAAAGTATTTGTCCTAGGAAAATTTAACAAGATTAATTTCTAATCTTCAAGATTTACGAAATATATTTGTATGGTAAATCTTCGAGATTTGAGGTAAATCTCGGTTAAGTGTTCGGTGAAAACGTAGTAGTCTGTTCAAGGTTAGAAGGCAAAAAATTCTGAGCACAAATAATCTGTCAGCCGTCAAATTTACTTTCACTAAAAAAAACAAAAGTGTTGCCAATTTAATCAAAAATTTAAAACCCAATAATTCTTTAAGTAGCTTCGATTGCAGTTACAAAACAAAAAAACTTTCCAAGACGTGCGTATTTAATGAATGGAATAAAACAAAAATATGTGATCGAATTAATGAATGGAAACATTTCAATATAAAAAACAAATGAGGCCGAATTATTATTGAATCAATTATGGCTAGCATTTAAGTCAATAAAATAGAACGAATTTAAATAAAACTCGATGTTTGTAGTAATTTAATGCAGTGAACATTTAGATTATGCAAGATCTTGGATCAGGCTTGTAATCGTGTAGACAAGGTAGCGATCGATTTAAACCAAAAATTATTATGTATGGAAGACAAGCTCTTACGTCAGCTGCTTAGAGCTGAGCTCAGCAAGGATGTTTTATGGGCCAACGGTAGCTGTCACATCTCATTAGTGGAGTACGGGGTACTTCCATTGGATTATTCGGTCTGCTATATTTTAAGGCTGTTGAAAGGTAAAAAGGCAAACCTATGTAGAGGCATATTGGTGCTAAACGTCACATCCAAAGTATTTTCATCGATTTCAAAGTTGCATATGATAAGCCATTCATGCCATTCAGCAATTTCGAGGTATAACATTAAAAAACGAGAGAGTAAACATTATCTCCACGAATGACAACTTAGTGGATATCCGGCGAAGAATAATTACTCTAGGAAGCCGCTGCTATTTCGATTTGACGAGATAAAATGGGTTTATAACTCCAACTCCTTGCTAGTAAAACAAGTGCCAGCTCTCAACCCTCAAACTGCCAGTCTTGGGGCTGAATTACCACTTCTGTGACCGAATGAGTGATAAAAAATAAATAAATTGGGTGGCGCAAGAGCTCGTGGAGTGACTTACAACTCTCAACCATTCCTGTGTGCGTGTTGTTGGCAGGATTGAAGGAGACCTAGAGTTTTTTGTCGATTCCGAACGGCTAGTCCGCTTGATGAGAAGCACTTATTTATGACAAGTATACTCTTGGAGGATTTGTCAGTTCCTCGCAAGAGGCAGTACCTCGGATAAAACATTTCTGTTTTTAAGGTGGCACGGCTGGGAATCGAGCCCACACCTTCGGCATGAAAGTCCTGCCACGATGTAATACGACCGAGTGAGTGATATCAGTGATCGAATGAACGAGTAACCACGTCAAATTGTGGTATAGGTAGGTACTATTAGATCGAAACGCGAGTGGTAATGCCAAACTCACTCGAAAACTGATGCGAAATTCGACTCCTGCTTTATGACACCGAGTGCTGAACGATAAGCAGAAAGGGAGAGCTGATACCAGGCAAAAATTCTTTGAAGGATATTTGGCCATAGTAAATGGTCAACCTCGAACTCTATGAGCTCTACCAAGATGTGGATGTTGTCCAAACAAAAATTCAAAACCAGTCTCAACTCAATTTGCTAGACTTAGCAAGCAAAAAGACACTGCTCCAGCCAAGTAGAGTTTCAGGATCCCTACTCCCAGGTTCAGTGTGACAAGGAAGACTGAACCTCCAGACCAAGCAATTGCAGATGCATGAATGTACATTTGCTGCGTGTTCGGGATTAAAAACGATGGAAGACTGCCGTGTCTGAGGCCCTTTACGAGCCGGGAGCACGTTTGAAAATTTTTAGTTTAGTTTTACACACCCAGGTCAAATATTTATTTAATTAAATACCAAGCATAAAGCAATTAGATATTTAAGAATCATTTGAACCTGAATTCCAATACGTTAAGGAGAAAGTGTTGTTATTCGAATAGATGTTTCTGACAGATGAGTGTTAAGTTTTTATTGAAATCGAAGTGCAATAATAGTGGCGCCATCTGAATTTTGACAGCGAAATGATGATCGTACCACCATTTCAATAGATTTTTGACAACTGAAAGTTAAAGTTCCACCACTTAAAAGCTTTTTTTGAGTTAATTCGGGCTTAATTTATTTCCAGGTTCGCAATCCGATTGTAAATTAAGCAATGTTGTTGAATATCAGCCAAAATCTACCTACCAATTGTTCCAGTACAATACAATTATCCGTCAGGCTTGGTACCTATAACATCAATGTAATTGAATTAGGTACCTAGGTATATACCTATACGAGAACATGCAATAACTGACTATTCTACTGATGATAGGTTTTGTTGTCGGTTGGCGGAAATCTATTGCTCCAAAATCAAATTAAAAACAAATCAACACAACGGACAATTTGACTTTAAAAAACAAATACCTATACATAGATACGTCTTTTAGCAATTTAGATAAAAGTAGGTACCTACCTACCTATGTACATAGGTAAGTTGTAAATGCATTGCATTTCATTTCATTGATAGAATCAATCTTAAAAGCGAATGGAATTTACTGATAAAGAATCGTAAAGCATAGGACTGGAAAACAATACATTCTCAATTCAAAAAATTCCTCCACTTCCTCTCTTTTCATGACCACTGATCATCATACATAGTTGTCGTCGTCATCGTCATCATCATCATCAATCCACATGTAGGTGAATAAATAATAAGAAAACAATCTGGGTCAGTAGCACCAATTGAAATGTAAAATGTAAAATATAAAAAAAACGTAAACAAACAATGAATAAAAGAACATGAAAAAAAAAACATCGATAGATATAAAATCGCATGGAAGAGGGTTAATGACCTAAAAACAAAATGTTTCTCATACCCCTCGGTATAAATAATAACAAAAAAAAAAAAATAAAGAGTTTAAGGAAACAAATAAAACGACTTCACTACACAACTATGGTTATAGGAAGAGCAAGCTAAGGCATCTATATATGTATTGTTGTATATAGGTATAGCAGACATTTCGGAGCACACCACACCACACTACCCCAACCATAACCGTACATATCTACAATATGATGATGGACGGGGAAAAAAGATCGTCGCGTCGTCGTCGTCGCCGTCAGCGAGTACCTATACCTATAAATAAATAGCTTGACTCGTCGACGAATAAGCGATATAGGTATATGTATGTATGTACTTTATGGGTTGGTTTAGGTTGGTCTTCTTTTCCAAAGCCCCTGCCTGCATTCTCTTCATGCCACTATTGTATTTTTATATCTTTCTGCCGTTTCGACGCTTGCAAATATGTACCCACATCTTTCTCTTTGTATAAATTCCGTTACTGCTGCTGCTATACAAACGTATCTGCGTCGAGTATCTATATGCGCCAAGTAAATGTACCAAACAAATGCCAGCCGATGAAAGCTTATATGGGTAGTTTTGTAGGTACTCAACCCTCTATCTCCTCCTCCACCCACTTTTCCACAAAGTGCGGCACACACCGTTCTCGGTCGACTCATTTAACTATACTCGTACACACTGGCTGACACGACGACGACGGCGACGACGACTATGAAACGACTACGACGTTCTAAAACACAAAATCCCTATTCATCACAAATGGGTCAATGTCAAGGCCGTTTTCGGTTTTCAGTTTACTGTTTAGTCATTTTTCAACATACTATAGGTACACGCTGCGATTTCCTTTGAATGCTTGTCGTTTGTTATTCGGGTTCAGTTTTTTTTTTTTTTTTTTTTTTTTTTTTTTTTTGAAAGAGGAAATGGAAAACTTTGGATGTGCGGGATATTATTTCAGGGACAGATGTTATAGTAAGATGTTTTTGATGGTTTGGTTATCTTCTCATGTACCTATTCGTAATTTTAAATTTTATCTATTGGAAGTAGTGTAACTGTAAGCAAATTAAAGATAAAATAATATTTTTAATTTATTTTTTAAAGGAAAACTTGCACCAGAAACTGATCCATTTCTTTCACAAATGCCAATACAAATAAATTCGACTTGGATTCGTCAAAAGTCCCTACTTTCAGATCGGTCCAATATACAGACTTAATGTGAATTTCGCTGGGAAAATAATTCACCCGAAACATTTGGTTCGCCATAAATTTTATTCGTCCGAATAAACTGACTTTAATTCAGGACCAAGACTTATTCACATCGCACTTCATTGAAGGGGTAATGATATGTTTCCACCAAAGGTTTATTCCAGTTCACATTTAATAAATCTATTTGGTGTTAGTCCCGTATTACACGATGATTCTTTGCGTCTGACTCTTGTCAAAATGCAATGAGTGCGAAGGTGAAATCCGATGCTTTTTCTCCTTCGCACTCATGAAAATTCGAAAAGAGTCAGACGCAAAGAATCATCGTGTAATAGAGGTCTTACCACCGCACAAAAAGATTTAAGAAATATTTACTTGGACAGCACCTTTAAAAATGCAAATGGCGTTTCATTTTTTCTTATGAAGAGGAAGTGAGACAGATTCCTCGCGTTCCGATGTTATCCCAAACATTTTGAGATAATTTTGAGAGTTGTTGTTGCGTCAGCGGTCATCAGCTGTTTTTTTAACATGGGATTACAACAACACAAAGCTATCCGGATAACTGAGAATTAACATCAGAACGTGCCCAATGTTTCATTTGTGAAGAACTGAAGTCAGCCATAAATGAATCCTTCAGCACCATACAAGAGGTAAGTTCGATTTGTAAAAGTATATGTCCTAGGAAGATTTAACAAGATAAATTTCTAATCTTCAAGATTTACGAAATATATTTGTAAGTATGGTAAATCTACGAGATTTAAAAAAGAATTGAGGTAAATTTCTCAGATAAGCGTTAGGCCTGCTCAGCAAAAGGGGCCGCAATAAAATCTCATCACTGCGACGAAACAGAACAGGATGAAATTTCAACCTCTGCATTCGGTGTCAACTAGAATAATGCTAGTATTGAATGTGGCGCTGCAATAATCTTTGCAATTAAGTTAAAATTATGGACACCGAAGTATTAGCCGCATTTTATTATCCACAATCATCTGATCCAGGTCAGGGTCAGATAATGATAAATAAAACAAACTGGATCTTAGTGACGGAAGTGTTATATACCTGTCTCTTTTTTGTCTATACCTCATGTATCTGTTGCTTTTTTTGTTTGCCCTACTGAGATATTCACATCTTGTGAAATGAAATGAAATCTGAAGCATAACTGAGCGAGCAGATACGGAAAATATTCGTCTCTGTTTTTTAAACTGCTGGATAACCATGTCCACAAAATGGTGCTTGTAAAATTTCTACCAAACTCGGTCCAAGTTCATACACAAAAATTAAATTAGGATCAAAATTGTTGGAAATTGGCAGTTTTGTGATGAAAACAAACAGACCTTAACTGTTATGTCGTTTTCGATTTGATGTTGTTTGTGGTACTTCTTTTCCACTCTTTTTTCACGCCTACTACTTCAACTTTTTCATATTCCATAGGAAGGAAACAGAACACAACACCAAACGAAAACGATATTAGTAATGATTTTCTTGCATTTTACTAAGGAACATTTTGCTTTGTAGGTAATTCAATAATTTGCTCCTGAAAAAAGCAGAACAAATTTAATCATCTTGTTATCATATGCTCAATAAATAACTTACTGGGTAATGTGTGTCGTTGTGCTGTTCGACTCGAAAAAAACAAGTGAAACTGTTAGCTGTAAATCGCGTACTTCCGCTTCAATCAGGAGATGTTTCTATCCCATGATTATTTCTGTTCTCTTCAAATGTCGTTTTCGATTGGACGTTCAGATAACACCTTTTCAACTTCATTTTCACTTCATCTATTCCAAAAGCCTTCGATTAGCTGTTCGGAGTACTGTTTTCGGAGTATTTTTCTGTTCCCGATTTGAAGAAGGAGTAGATTTGGAACACACGCATACATATACAGTTTTTCTTCGCACTACTTGTCAAAAGTGATGAATGCTTGAAGAAGCCATTTTATAATATGGCGTCATTCAGTAGTGTGTGTGTAAATTTGACAACACGATGTTTTCATATTCTATTGGAATCAAAAAGGAGTAGAACAGTCAGAAAATCCAATCGAAAACGACAAAAAACACAAGAAAACTGATGTCGTTCACTCCATTTTAACTCCTACTACTCCAAAAGCCTTCGAGTGGCTGTTCCGAGTAATATTTTCGGAGTCTTTTTCTGTTCCCGATTTCAAGGAGTAGATTCGGAACACACACACATACATACAAGTTTTTCGTCGGACTGCTTGTCAAAAATGATAAATGCTTTAAGAAGCCATTTTATAAAATAGCGTTATTCAGTAGTGTGTGTGTAAACTTGACAGCACGATGTTTTCATATTCGATTGAAATTAAAAAGGAGTAGAACATAAAGAAAATCCAATCGAAAACGACATGAGAGAATAACGATGGTAAGGTGGTTCGAGCATTGATAATATAGTTTTCATTCACAGAACCAGAATCGCTCTTTCATATCAAGTGAATCGAAAAATTAAAAGCAATGCAAAGCAAAACGATTTATTTACTTTTTCACAGAACTAGAATCGGTCCCCAGGTATGTATCTCTTATTAGAAACTTCCAATAAATTATCATCAAAAAGAATTTCAACGCATTCTTTACAACCTACCGCTTCTGACGGACAGTTCTGAAGAATACGTCAAATTACGCATCCACTTTAACTATCAGCCCTATTCTGGCAAACCTCGCTGATACCTCACAAGTCACAACAACCTCACAAGAAGAGGTTAATTTGATTTTGTGAGGTTTTCGTATCCTGGCAGCAACCTCACAGCTTGTGATCCTCACAAAAACAATCGAAACTGTGATCTCCTTCGGAGGAGGTCACAAATAAAAAGTAACACTTGTGATTTCGAATATTACGGCATTTACATACATGTTTGTTTTGTGATTTTCTTAATTGCCTTCTCCTTAAAATAAATAAATGAATGAAAAATAAACATTCTTGCATGCGCTTAGCTAATTTATTAAAAAAAATCAAACAAATCATGTTTCTTTTGACGTATGTAAGAAATATGTAGGTGTGTTCAACATAAATCCAGAACATTTTGAAAGTTCATTCATCTGTCTTTCTATGACAGTCGGCCAATCAGAGCCCAATAAAACTAGAAATCATGAAAAACTGACATGTTTGAACGTGCCCATTAACCGTGGTGAGTTTCTTGTGATGATTTTCCCAGAATACCGAAAATGTTATCGAATCACAACAAACCTCACAATGAAAACCTCACAAGCGCTTGTGACCTGTGAGCCCTCACAACGCCAGAATAGGGCTATATAGCGTTTCGTGTATTTTTGACAGAAATAAGCTATTGGCGTTGAACAAAAAATATAAACAGACTTTTCTAGTGGTCTTGGCGTGACACTTATTAATTATTGTTTAACTTGAACACTTCATAATTAGTGTCGCACTTAAACCATTTGCTTAGGAAATAAATTTTGAACACGCCTAAATAAATGACAATTCGTGTAAAAAATATGACAGATCTCATAGCAGGTGTAGCGTGACACTAAAAATTAAGTCTGTTCGTGTACTCACCCAAAATAACAAAATTCTACCAAATTTAGCCTAACGGTGTTCGCGTACGCAAAAATTTTGTTTAGATTTTGGCAGAAGAGAACGCTCACGAGAAAGTAAAAAAAAAAAACCTTCCTGACAGTTTCTGCCAAATTCTGCCGAAGAAATTTGTGTTGTTGACGTTTAAAAAGTGGTAGATATTGTGTGTTCAATGCGTACTTTTGCACAGTTTCACTTCCCTCGGAGTGAATTTCATCTCAACTTTTCAAAATTTGACATACTGCCAAATTTATCCCAGAAAGTACACGAACAAACTGATGGCCTTTTCGATTGGGGACAGAATGACAGTTCTTGTTCTGAAAAGGGGAAAAAATTGTTCTGGATTTGATTTCAGAATCGAAATGAGAACTGTTCACACGTATCGAATCGGTCTTCCGGATTGCCAATAGAAAGGGCCATAAATCATGCATTGATGGTTTCAACTTTAATACAAGTGAAACGTCAATTTTGACCAGTGTCACTGTGACAATGATTTAGAGTCGAATTAAATGAAATGTTATTTTGCGCCACTTTTTCTAATAAAAACAAAAAAATAAAACTGATGGTGCAGAATTTAATCCACTTTAAAGACCAATTGAATACAATACTTATATACACCTATTTTGACGTCACAATAGCTCCTTAACCAGAGCAAATCTTTCCTTTTTGGCCTTGTTATCGTTCTATATTTCGCTTGGAATTCCTATCGTAGTCAATGTATCACTATCACTATCGTTGGTTTTAGATAACCAACATCAATGGAGGGGCAATCACAGGAGTATGTATATTGTACTTCAGCAAGGGAATTCAGTAGTATTATGTACATATGTTTGTATGTACTGTGTATGTATATGCAAATGTATGGAGGAATCTAGGCAATGTTATGAATAAACTCTTTGTAGCATATTATAGGTTGTGATGTGAACCTTCGAAATCCGAAAGTGTGTCTCTGGGTATCCTTATCCTCGTCGTTATAATATTCTATTTACTATATCTACCCAAATAAATGCGTCTGTGACGATAGCAGATGTTAGCTGCAAGCAAAAACTCTCTTTCGACCCAAACCAAGTCGGTTTGATAAAACCAACAACTGATGGAATGTACTCATGGTGCATGGCATTATAATACTACCTAAGCCTTCTTCTTTGACAATAACGATGACTGCGAGACTGTGGCATTACGGAGATGGAGTCACAAAACTATAGGTACCTACGTTAAACAAAAAAAAATAACAACGAGTTTCAACCGAGAGATGCAGCAAGAATATTGGTCTAATTTTAGCAGCACATTTATTATGTTCTCAAAAGCCAGACATTGCATCGTTGTTCCTGCTGCATCCACTTATTCGTATATATGTATGTAGCAACCTGTTTGTTTTGTTTCGTTGCCAATTGGCAGCACAGAAGAAAACGCAGACCATAAGGCAAAATTGGTAAATGGAACAAAAATCATGTACATGGAAGTCGCAAAAGCCGCCATCGCCAACACTGGTAGTTGGATCGATTCCCGATTGTCTAGGTTGATATGATTTTACTCACTATCACACCATCGTCACCCGCTTCTTTTGAATCCTGTTTCGAATGCGATTTTCAAATGAAAGGAAAATCAAATACTACTACTTCCTCCCAGATTCACGTCAGCGCCCAAAGTCTTTGTCGTCATCATCATCATCGTCGTCCTCCTAATCAACAACAACAACATCTATTGAAAGGCCACTAGCAGTAGAGTCATCAAACCGAAGACTCAAACAAGACATCTATGTAGGCCGTTCTTGCTGCTGTTGCGAAAGGATGGCATCCAATGCCGCCAGTAGTTGCACCATGGACGTCGAATTCTGATTCTATTCAGCTTCGAGTTTGTTTTGCTATTGGATTTCGTTTTTGTTACAAGCAGCTGCTGCTTTATTTTGCACGTTTCATCAAGAATGAATGATGTCCGGCCTAGGTCGGTGTCCGTCGCAAAACGACACGCATGAAATCTGCTTCGAGAGCAGCAGTAGCAGCATAAATGAATGAATGAATATTGTTTTAAGTTTTACTTTCCTTTTTTTTTGTTGCTTTGTTGTTGCTGTATGGCGATTTTTGATTCTCTCTGTGAAGTGAATTTAAAAAGGATGTTCCTGTTCCGCATACCGGTGAAATACGGCAGACTCTTCGATACCCATCAGCAATTGAATAAGAAACCAACACAAAACACTAGTAGGTATGTATAGTATATGAACGGGCGTCCGTGCGTCGTAGGAAATAAAGCTATACGCAGGCAGTTTTCTACATACGCAACAGGGCAAGAGTTGATGTTGGTAAACAAAAATGCATATATGATGAAACTATGTATAATTATAGTACCTACAGGTACCTACGTAATTTGTCGATAGCATGGTTTCCGGTGAATTTAAAGTAGAAGGAGATTTTCCAATGTAGCCTTGAAAATGGCATCTCAGGTAACCGTGCGTCGGTTTTATCCAGAGATTGTATACACGCTTTTGATCGTAAGTATTCCCTTATATTTGGAAATAAACTTAAGGAAATTAAAGTACCTTTATATATTAAAGCTGCTGGAGTTTATACAGTTTCGATCTTCTTCCAAACTTACAGGTTTTATTCAGCAAAATGGAAGGCTTTTGTCCTTATCCACCAATAAAAAAATACGAATTTCACTTGCGAACGTCACAAGTGGCCAAAAGTCTATAGGTAGTTGTGAGTTTTTGCATGTCAAAATAAAATTGCGTGAAAAAACGACAGCAGAGCAAAACAATTTACATGTTAAATACAACAACAACAATGTCCAATAGGGTTAGCTATGTCCAGATAATTTACTGGAGTTAACTTTTGCCACGAGAACAACGGTAATACCAAACTACGATTGTCGTTGTGTTATCGATAATTTATATAGAAACGTCAAATGTTTGTTGGTAATGGGGTTTTCTTTTGGTAACAAAAATTGATTTTTTTCCCCTTAAGATCTGTCAAAACAAAGAATTTTGCAATTAAAGCCTTCCAATGGGCAAAAAAATCAATTTTTTTTTTTTTGATCGAAAATCAATTTAGCAGATCTGGATTTTTTGGCAGATTTACCCCTCTTTTACTAACACCATTACACACCAGAAGAATTGGAAGCCATCAGTTTGACATATCTGAATCGCTATAGCTTCACAGACACAAATTATACACCAATACAATTAAAAAGAAAAATCAATCTGAAATCGTATACCATTCGCGACGAAAAAAATCAATTTTTGGATCAAAATCTGAATTTACCAAAAGAAAACCCCATAAGATAATTCAATACAAAATGGCAGACCAAGGCGAAAGGTTATCCCGATGTCGTTTTTTTTTTCTAAAAACTGCATACCTATGGACTTGCAAAAAAACGCAGCTTATATTGGTTTGTTGTGTCAAAATCTCTACATTTCCGATTGCACCATACCAGGATTTGTCGCAGACGTTTTTATGTGGTTGTGGGAAAGAGAGGACAGTGTTTGCGAAAAGAGAAATAAGTTTATTCCATAAAGAGCGAACGCAAATTACAGATTGCTACACAGCACTCTTGATTGTGAACAGTCGTCGATATAAGAAACAAGCCAATCTCCACGAACACAATAAATGATTTATTTTAAGAACACTATTGACATAATTGGAAATTTACTTTCAACTCGATCAAAGAACGAGTCTTGAATTGTCAGGCTAGATATGTATATCAAACTTAAATCAAGTGGAAACTCAGCTTTAGAATTACATATTAAGCGTTTTTATTTTTTAGCTCTGAGCAGAGCATGGAGTAGAGCTCGAGCTATCTGAGGGCGTTTTTTTTTTTTTCACTCAAAACAAAGAACTGAACGAGCACAGCGAAGATGCTCTGAACTTTCTCCGAAGCGAGCTTGTTCTAAGAGCTCTGAAATTATTTCATGAAACACACTCGAGCACTAGCTGTTCTGTCAAATTGACGCTGTTCAACATTTAATTCTGTCTGCAGTTATTTTATACCGAGCGAATAGAGTGCACTCAGAGCATGCTTTCAAGGAAAAAAGAAACACAAATTTGAACTGTTATACACTCTGAGCTAAAAAAGAAACACGATTTTTTTTTTTTTTGTTGACAGCTCCAAGCTCTACTCTGAACTAAAAAAGAAAAACGCCATGTGCACTCCGATACAATTTTGAGACACACCTGGGCACTGAACTGTCATACGATTGCGATGCGTTCAACTCACTAAAATTAATGTTGTTTTCGATTGGATTTTCGACTGTTCGACTCTTTTTTGATTCCAAAAGAATATAAAAACATCGTGTTGTCAAATTTACCCACACACTACTGAATGACGCTATTCATCACTTTTGATAAGTAGTGCAACGAAAAACTGTATGTGTATGCGTGTTCCAAATCTACTCCTTCTTCAAATCGGGAACAGAAAAATACTCCGAAAACAGTACTCCGAACAGCCAATCGAAGGCTTTTGGAGTAAATGGAGTGAAAATGGAGTAGAAAAGGCGTACTCCGAACGTCCAATCGAAAACGACATAAGAATGACTTTTAATTTTCATCAAACAGCTGGCAAATCGAAAACGATGTGTTGAACGCACCCATTTGAAATGAGTGAAAAAATGAATGAAGTTGACTTTGCTCATAGACCGCCTATTACTTTTAATGACATTCAGTTCAAGTGTATCTTTTAGATATTTTTTTGACAGCTCAGGCTATGCTCAGAGCTAAAAAAGAAAAACACCTATTACTTTTAATGTCATTCAGTTCAAGTGTATCTTTTAGCATAAGCTATTCAAGTCACAACTTTTTCTGTTTGCAAGCAAGAAATACAAAACAACAATGGAAACATTTTAAACTTAGGTATCTACCTACCTACAAATAAAGTGAAATATGGGTTTACACTTGTGTGTAACTTCACTCTAAGGAATATTCAACTTGCTCAAAGGAATTATTTATTTAAGAAGAAAAAATCGACGATAATATTTGATAACTTAAAGACTTTTCGAATACCATATAACAACGACGTTCAATTCAACCACGCGACACATGATAATTTCGAAATAGACTCGCAGCCATTTTGTATTAAGAGAAGAAATTACGAAAATCAAATTCGTTTTATTGGTACATAGGATTTCAATCAACTACTGTATTACATACGAATAAATAATACAAACCGACTTGAAAATTTACTCATTCACATAGCCTGCGAAAATTATCTACATATGTATGACGTGACATTCGCCTTATGGCAAACTTGTAACGGATTCTCTTGGCAGTCACTGCAATTGTTTATTTTAGCCAACAATGATGATGTCATTGAAAATAGATTATTAAGATATTTGCTGCGGCGAGCGGTTTCAATGCATTAATCAAAGGAATTTTTTTTTTATTTTCTTCAAATACAACTTGTGTTCATGTCACTTCGTAATTAAATATTTTGTTGTATTGCAAGTTCGAGGTAATTTTTGATTGTTTTGATCTTTTGGAGATAATTGAATTGCGTTGCCGTCATTTCTGCAAGAAAAGCCCTTCGTTTGAATTTATTTTTAAAAAATATTGTGGTCGAAGTATTAATTTTTTTCAAATTAAAGTGCGTTGTTCTATTTCTGCTCAAACAACAAAGGGGTAACTATTAAATAAATAGTGAAATGTGTTTTTCATCTGTCACTTAATTTGACAAAATCTCTTGATTGATGGGTTTGTGTCGCTTTCATCGTTAATAGGAATTCTTGACAATTTGTGAAAATTTGCAAGGAGTTGCAACAGGTTGCAAAACAGACCTATATTTTAAGATATAGTTTATTGCGCATTATTATGGTTGTTTGGTAAAGTTAATAGCCTTTTCAAACCGAACCCAAAACGCGGTTTTCGCAAAAATGTCGGTTTAGGAGAAAAACCTAATCGAAAACACAAGTTTTCCCATACATTTGTTTGTTACATCAGGTTTTCGTAAAACACAAGTTTTATATAAAGCCAGTCGAAAACTTGTTGGAAGTCAGAGATGAACAAAACAAACAACATTTTAATAAGTTCAGCGCCTATTGAAGTGTCAAAAAAGAAACTGATGGGATGCTTTCAAAAGAAATTGAAACAGATGACCAAATTCTTACTACGTTTACATGTGGTGTTGAAGCGAGCTTGAAGCTCGCTTCAACTCTTTGTATACCTGGCTCGAGTTGAAATGAGCTTGATTCGACTCGATTCCGCTCGGGGAGCTGAGTCGAGTCGAAGTTTGTGACGAAAAACCTGGGTCGAGGAGTTGGCTTTACAGATAATACACTTTGGTCTGTTTATTTGTATGTTTGTCTTCAAATATAGTTTTGTTTAAAAAGATACGTGTAGTAAAGTACTCGTGTTAATTAAATTATATTTGCTTTGCATTAAAATAAATACATTAATGCCATTCATTTTTCTGGAATCTCAATACCATTTCAACTCAACTCTAAATGGAGCACTCAACTTCAAGTAACGAAAAACCTGGGTTGAATATTCGACCCTATTTCAACTCGAGCTTTCGATTCTGCTTGTAAACGTAGTATCTGTCATATCAAATATAAAATTCCAATCTCAAAATAAATTAATTTATTTAAAATTGATAAACAATTGTTTGTGGTAAGTCAAATTGTTCATATGGATCCTATTTATATAATAAATCACCGTTTTTATTTTCAAAAAATTGAAGAAAATAAAAAATTAAGAAAATTGTGCGTGGTTTGTGTAAGAAAAAAAACTGGAATATCAAACGAAAACGTGTAATGTTCAGTGTGAATGGTTTTCGAGTTTTGAAAAGTTTTCGCCGAAAAGCGATTTTAGGGTTTGGTGTGAAAAGCCTATAAATTTTGACCAAGTTTCACAAACTTGGTTTTATTTTCTCCTATGGTTTCTGATGGCAAATTGAGTAAAAATTTGCAAGAATTTTCACGTAACCAAACGAACCTATTGTCAAAAATCAGACAACAGATAATATGTTTGTTCGTGTACTTTCTGGGCTAAATTGGGCAGTCTGCCAAATTTTGATGAGTGGAGATGCAATTCTCTCAGAGAAAAGTAAAACTGTGCAAAAGTACACGAACGTTCTATTTCTACCACATTTCAAACACCAACAAAAAGTAAACAAAAACAAAGCTTCCAAGAAAATAAAAAACAAAGCCACAGAACTAAAATATATTTTTTAACTTAATATTTTTCATTTAAATTGATATTTTTTTAATAATTAATCCCGAAATCAGCATTCCAGAAATGAAAAACTCAAATACATTTAAAAACAAAATTTGTTTATTATTAAAAATATTTTGTTATGAAATCAGTTTTTTTCACATAAAAGCACTGCACAATAAACAAAAACAGAAGAAATTCACTATTTTATCACTTTTTTTTCTCTAAATATAGTTCCACTAAATAATTTAATAAAAAAAAAAACGAACAGATTAGAACAAAAATCACTTTAACTAAAAAAGAAAAACAAACTAAAAGTAAACAACAGCCATTTTGGTTTTGTGTTGTTGTTCTTAACTCACAGAACACATCACTTACCAATTCTGCCCAAACAAATTCCTTGGGCAGAATTTGGCAAAAATTGTCAGGAAGGGGAAATTTTTTGCTCTCTCGTGAGCGTTCTCTTCTGCCAAAAACTACACATTTCTTGCGTACGCGAACAGCTTTGGGCAAAATTTGGTAGGTTTGGGTAGAATTTGGCCGTTTTGTGTGCGTACGCGAAAACAGCTAATGAAAATTAACATGTACCTTGTCAAATAAAGCGACAGATGCGACTAATTGCCTTTTCGATTGGCAATTCGGAAGAACTCTCCAATCCGGAACGCCAATAAAACAAACAGGCACATGCAGTTTGGTCTGAAGTTTTCGTATCCCTGTATTTGTGCAACTTCACATGCGGATGCCGAAATAGTTCTTCATATTTGGAAGATTGGCGGACACAAATATGAACGTACATTTTTGAACACAAAACAAACATTTTTTTTTATCAATTCATAACAACACTTAAAAAAGTTTAAAAAAGTTGATTCAGAAATGCGAAAAATAAGCAACAAAAACAAATTTGTTTATTTTTATTTAAGATATGTATAGGTATGCGATTAACCGAATTCTATGAATCATATCTCTGAACACGCTTTATTTCAAAATGACGTTTACACAATATGACGTTTGGTTAAGTTTACCAAATCACTTTCCGCAGCAAATTCGTTGGGGAGTATTATCCAATTTGTGTAAATAGGGTTCGGCTGTGTATCTTTAGCTTTCTGAATTTGTTTGTGTTGTTGTAATCCTTTGTGAAAAAACAGCTGATGTTGGATAGCTTAGCGGATAGATGCCCTAACGCGAGTAATAATTATTTCCCATATAAATTCTGACAGTTCATTAACAGAATGATAAACTAAATTATTGTTGCAATATGTTTTCTTTAATTAATTCACACGAACAATATTTTTTACAAATTGAAATGAAGTAACGGGAAAAATGCGCTAACTAGAACGAGAATGGTGTGGGGAACAGGAAAAGAACATTTTCAATAATTTTAAAACGATTTTATTACACTCATACTAAAGCTGTTCCCGAAGAAGTTCAAAGAAGAGAAATGAAACACAATACATATGTACATATGTATAAAAATTTTCATGCGAATAGTTAAAGTAACTGTCCAAAGTAATAAATGCTTGAATAAGCCATTGTTAAATGGATTCATTCGGTAGTGTGTGAAAATTTTGGCAATATTTAATTATTGGAAGCGCAAAGGAGTGGTACAGTCTGAAAATCCTATCGAAAACGATATAAAAAATAAACCGAAACTATGGGCCTTGTGAATAAAAAAAAAAGCTTAAGCTATTTTTGGAGCAAGCTTAAGCTAGCTAGTCATAGCTATTACTAGTAGCTAAAACTAGACAGTTCTAGCTTAAGCTTTGTTTCATGTGAATAAAAAAAAAGATTACACTAAATAGCTTTAGTTAGAAAATTCTAGCTTAACCTTAATATTTCTAGCTTTCGTTTGTTTATTCACATGTGTTGGCTTAGAAACTTAAGCTAAGACTATTAATTTTGGGACCGAAAAGCAACGCAGGGAGATTCTTAAAAATCCAAGTTTTAGCTTAAGAGTGTTCCGAACTGAACAAAACCAGTCATTTGCTAACTTTTTTTTTTGCGGTTTTTTTTAATTTTCATCAGATAATTTGTAATGTAATTCTTTTTATTTTTACTAATTGCTCACTAGTAGGCGTATTATTGTACTAAAAGAAGCATTTTGTAAAAGTAACGGATTTTAACTTCCAAATTTACATAAATTTTCTGTCAGAAAGTGGCTTTCAAGAATTAAAAATTTCAAATTTCAATATCAGATGATACAATTATGATTATATAATTAATGAAAATTGTGAAAAATAAATTGAATTTATATCCACTGCAAAAAAAAAATGTCAAAAAATACCGTTAGAAAGAAAAATTGACTGTCAAAAATGCGTTTTTTTTTTTAATTTACAAACATTTTTATATAATAGACAGACCTTATAAAATTATTTTTAGCCAGTTTATATTTCTTGAGCGCTCAGTAATTTTTCCCCTCTTTGACAGAGCCGGAGAGTTAAATATAAACAGGATTCCTCAAATAGAAGTCAAAACAACTCTCTTTTTCTTTTTACTTCTTATGTAATTTACGCGACAAAATATAATTGAGCAAGCGAATCCAAAAAATATCAGTCTCAGTTTTTAAGGGAAAAGTGAGGAACTTTTGTGAGGAATCGTGTTTATATTTCAGAGTCGTCTGAGCCCTCTGAGATCTCAGAAATATAAACTGGCTATTTGTTTCATCTAATAATGTCAAACTGACATTTGACAGAACTCATCTCTTCAGATCTTACAATATTGTCAGATCCGTCAGTGCTCTGACAATAGCTGCCAATGAGCTGACAATAGCCAAATACCTTCCAATGAAAAATTGTCTGTTCACCAAACAAAGTCTTACAATTTCATTGTCAGATAATTCTCTAACAATGACGTTTCTAAAAATATTGTCAGGGTGAAAATTGTCAGTTCAGACGGTTGGCAGATATTTGTTTACGAAAAATTGGTCGATCCGTTGGGAGACAAATTATTGTCAGACAAATTAATAGTATTGTTTGTAGTGTTCAGTGCAGAAATTCAATTTTCAATTTTAAAATATTTTCATGCGACCATTCACGTTCCACTGTTTGTTTTCCTCAGCTCTCTTTTTAACAAAGAACTTAACATTTTGTGAAGTCGGGAGGAGGATTAAACCAAACTTAATCTGTTATATAAATAAAATGGTAGGTCGTACTGTGTCTAACCGCACATTACGCACAAATTATTGGGTGTATTTAGATGCGGTTGTATTCCAGTTCTTATTTTATAGTTCAGCGATCTTAATATGTAGTATTTTGTTTAGCAATGCGACTACAGGAAGGCACTAAAATATAAACGCTTTGAAGGGAAATACTTTCTGTGTCAGTATAAAGAATTTCAGGATTTAAACTTTAAAAATGTTTGATTTTGAAAATTAAGCTTTCCGATACATATATTATGTATTTGAATCCTTATAATGCAACAAATCGATTTAATTAATGTTTTTTTTTAAGTTAAAATTTTAATTTTTGCTTAATAAACTGATCTATAGCTATCCCTGCTTTTCGGTGTTAAAGTCCAAATATGTAGATTTATTGATGTTTTTTTTTTAGTTTGCAATTGTAGATTGGTATTAATTCCAATTTTTTAATTAGCCAATGTCCAATCTTTACCTCCTGCTACTTTAACTGATGTTATTTCTACTCAATCAAAATTAGTGCAGAAACACATTATGTATAAATACATATATGATACGTACATAGATGCACATAGGTACATTTATTATGCACCTACATACTTGGATAACATCCTTCTCTTGGACACGCATTATCCATTGCGTGTGCATTTTATTTTACAAAATTAAAACACACAAAAAAAATCATTTTTACGTTATATTATGCAAGGGGGCGAAAAAATAAAACTTCCATCGAATATTTTAAAATGCACATAGATGCACAGAAACAACACTGTGACTGACACCCAATCTGCTGGGTATTCCCGCATCGTGTGTCGTCATCCTAAACGAACGCACAATATTTGTCCATGGATTAATTTAAATTCAGTCATTATTTTAATGCGAATCTTTTATACGTAACAAACAGGCAGGCATGTGTGTTGGACGACGCCACCAAATATTCAGCAGCACATTTGTGTGTTGGGGGGCAACAAAAAATTAATTAATTTGAACAATAAGTTGTGTTGTGCTCAATGTACATTGTACATACTCGTTTTCAAAAAAAAAATCTTAAAAAAAAGGAAAGACCAACCCAAAAAAAGAATACAAACAGGACATAGAGCAGAAGTGGCAGCAGAGACGAAGAGACAGGAGGACAACTACAATCAGCAATTGACTCTGTGAACCTACAAATCATCAGGGGAATTCACCGGAATAAAACATGCATGCAGCAGTAGCAGTAGCAGCAGCAGCAGCAGCAGCAGCAGCAGCAGCAGCAGCAGCAGAAAAAGGACGACCCATAAAACTTCTTTGTATCCTCCCGTGCTCGACCGACCAGCTGGTGCAGTATGGAACTGTAAACCGTTTTGGCCATGCTCAATTTTACGTACGCGCCGGGAACGAAAATGCAAGGATACAAAAAACAGAACTTCCACTATTAATCTCTGTGTGTATATCTGCATAAAGCACCACCACCATCACCACTTCTACCTTTGCGAAGCAACAGCACTGATGAGGATGACGACGAGCACGAAAATGACTAGAACCACTTACGGGTGGGAAACGGGTGTTTGTGTATAGTAAATTGTTCGACTTTACTGGACACTAAGTATGACAAAAATGCTTTTTTGTTTTGCTTTGCCACCTTGCCCCGATCAGGAAGAGGATTCATGTTTGAAGGTTTCTGTCTGAATAAACCCAACCACCACCTACTCGACGTTGCCCTGCACTGACTGATATAGATTATAATCTCTGAAATGATATTTGCAGTGCCGTCACTGCTTAAGCAGTGATATTTTTTTTTTTTTTTTTTGCTGGAATCCATACATGCATACTTTTGATTTTATTATTAAGGGGGCTAGAGTTACCAATTTTTGGAAAATTGAGTTCTTTTATGTAGGTATAATAGAAATCTGTGATTTTTTTCCAAAACTGAATTACTGTACATTATATTCATACTCAAAAAAAAAAGCTTTCCTCTTAAAATATAATATATTATAACATAAATAGAAAAACAGTTCGAACTTTTAGAAATAGGTTTTAAACGAAATACTAATTCACACTTGGTTTTGTCTGAAATAGTTTTGCAATGAATAAGCGTCACCCACACCCCCTCCTTTCCCAACAAAGATTATATTTGTAGCAGTCACACCTTAAAATAAAAATAAATAAGAAACACATCAAAATCAATACTTGGAATGGACTATATAAGCGCCATCTAAAGTAAAGTAGAGTAAGAGGTTGAGGTTTTAAAAAGTTTGTTAATGATTTTCTAGAGTATTTAACTCAGACGCCATTTCTCACGGCTGTATAGCTGTTATTTCTACGTTATTTTTGTATTTCATTTTGTTTGGCTGGTGCCCCGACCTAGAGCCAAATCTGATGAACTGTGAAAAAAAAGTGATATTCAACTCCTACACATTGATATGGAAGACAATGGAGTTTAAAAGGAATCGTACTGTCCATTAAACTATATCATCAGCCGTTTGAGTGTGACACTATCGCATATACATACATACATATGGTAATTAATCGATCATTATATCGGCTTCTAATCAAAGTCTTACCAAAACAGTTTGAAATAAACGACGCGTTTAATGACGCCATTTTAACGGTTTAAAATAAATAAACTAAAAAAAGTTTGAATACTATCCCAAACGTTTTTCTGTTGTTGAAGTAAAAGGATTGCTTCAACGTTCAACTAATTGTCGACTCGTTCTCTAAAAGTATTCAACCCTATGGGAGTATCCGTTCGAAAGAAAATTTTCAGATTTGTTCGAAATCAAAAAATTTTCCTTGGCGTTATCCGTTTCGATTGACACACATCAGACAGAACTTCGCATACATTTTTTTAATTTCACCGCGATGCGACCTAGAACTTCCAAAGTTCTCTAATAAAATGAATACTTCTTCAAAACTGCAAGTACAAAATTTATAATAATTTGTTGTTAGTGCAATAAAGAATAATTCGTCAAAACAAGAAAGAGGATCTACATTATAGTGGTGGTCTATAAAGAAGCTGTCATAGACATGATTATCAACTTGAAGGGAGTTGGACCAAGATTGCTTGGAGCCCATGCGCTTCCGAGAAAAAAAATCGTCCAGGACATCGAAGTTCTAAAAGTCAAATAACTGTGTATTTTTTATATTCGAGTTATTAAACTCGTCTTTTCTCTTTCTACATTTGTCTTAAATTTAAAAATCTTGCTTCCAAAAATAAGGCAACAGTGTTATCATTTCTTTGCAAAAGAATTTCTCATTATTTTAAGACCTATGAGAAAGATTGTGACTTATGGAACAAAGTACATAGCTGGCCCATATGTCAAATGAACGTGAATGCTTTATTTAATTTGTGTCGAAACGGATACCTCAACGCTATTTACATAAGATCCGATCGGATTTAAATTAAAATTCGTTTCGGAAATTCTCTCGTATGGTTACCTCGCAAAGGCTGACTATTAAGAGTTGAGTCACATATAGTATTAGCTTAGAGCTAGTTTTAAATATTAAATATCTGATCTCCTAGAATTATAAAATGTAAGCATTTTGATATTCTAAAAATAAAGAAACAAGTTTATGTAGAACATGAGTGGAAATTAATTTCTACAGAATTTAGAAAGCAACCGACAAAATGTTTATACTAAATTTGTTGAAATCAACTAACAATGCCAGCAAATTGCAAATTAAATTAAGCTTTGTTTTGAAAAGCCAGTCGCATTTCAAGTACATATTTGCAGACAAAAGGATTCTATTGAAATTTAGAATAAAAACAAAATAAATTTCTTTGATTTAATTTGCTGCAACTGAATCCATTGTTGTTATTAAACAAAAATTGATCTCGGCAACACTGAAGGTGCATTGCACTGGTATTTCTTTATTATCATCACACTAACTATACTATACATACATACGTACAAAACATAACTGACGACGTCGATTCGTCGTATATCTCTGTTCTGCTTTTTCGTTGTATTTTTGTTTGTTCCTTTACTATATACGGTCGATAAATTAAAATTCGTTAAAAATTAATTACCTGATGGGGTGATGGAGATGCCTGCGATGGCTGAGGAGATGGGCTTGGAGCAGCATGACCAGGACTATTGGGAGGTGGCCCACCGTGTTGTGGTTGATGTGGAGATGCCGGAGGATGCGGATGACCACCAGGACCGGGACTTGCAGCAGGCGAGGATCCACCTGGCCAAGGTCGATTTGGTTCTGGATACTGAAATGAAAAAAAAAGGAAAAAAAACAATCAGTTCCCAATGCTGATGTGTAATTCTTTTTAGCAAAAGCAGTGTTTTTGAAATTTTGATTGATGATAGGTCGTCGTGAGAGGGTGGGTAAGATGAGGTGTTTGGTTAAGCGCGCGCAGTTTTTATTTTTTTATTTTTTTATTTTTTATTTTTTATTTTTTTTTATATTACTTATTTTCGACTACGAATAGAACATGAATGTGTAATTAAAAACTACCAATTCATTGGTAGAGACAACGTCAATAAAAAGAGAGAGAGAGAGAAAGAGAAAGCAAGGATGCAATTTCATCTTTTTTTTAGCACGTACTTTTATATCGCACACACATGGGTCATTTTTACGCAATGCGGACATAGGACATAGCTAATAAAAAATAAAACTACTAGGCGGTTATTCTAGAAAATAAATAAAAAAAAGTAATTTTGTTGGTTTTGGTTGTGTTGTTTTTTTTTTTTTTTGTATTTGAGTTTTAATGGGCAGATTTTAGTTTCCTCAATGGGCAGTGGAAGAGGAGGCTTGGGATGACTAAATTAAATATTTAATAATATTTAGCAAAAAAGAAGTTAAATATTATGTAGTTCTCAATTTCTTTAAACTGTCTATCGGCATGATAAAACAGGCTAGGATTTAATACTGCACGGTTTTGAATTCTCGCAATGGGAGGGACAAATAACGGGCAGGTAAAGCATTTCAAGTTCTTGTAGTGCGGAAACTTTGACAATACATCTTAAATTCACATCAATAGCAATCTTTTAAGCATTCTTAGAGAGAGGCGCCATAAAAACGGTGGAATTTTGTTAGGAAGGAAAATTGCAATAGGTATAAGTATGAGACATTATGACGGTGCTCTAGTCTAGGCACTGCAAATGTTTGCTTTATGATTCTCTAGCATTTTTAAAGCTATTTTTTTAATTCGAACGATGATAAACAGTTTGTTTCATGGTTCGCTTTCAGATTAAGGTAGAGTTTTTCAGTTAAATGAGCAAAGTCAGACTAAGCAACACTAAAGGGTCTGAAGATCAATGTGGTGCTCGTGAAATAGCTATAACTCTAGCCTATTTACTTGTTGGTAGCACACAGAAGTTGTTGTTGTTCATTCCAAATTATTCCATATAATCATGGAGGATATGGATGTGAAGGACATCTAGTTGAAAAAGAACGACGCTACGTGTAACAAATGACATTCTGCAAGAGCGATTGTTGTACTGCATGTAAAATTTCAACTGGCTGGGTTGCAACTTCTCAACAAAACAGGGCTAATGTCATTATATGCTTCCCATTCTAATTCTTACCATCCTTATTGGAGAGTTCAACTTCTCCTTAAGCATATGACGAAGAGCACGCTCTCCAAAACCCCTTAGTCAGCCGGTCTTGCTGAACGGCGCGTCGGCGCCGAGTGTTGGATAATAAGCATACAGGAAGAGCTGATAATGGTTTTTTTTTCGAGAAAAAAAATTCTTTTACTGATATTGTGTTCGAGGAGGGCGAATGGAGGAAATAATACAACCATGAACTCTTTGAGCCAACCAGGATGATGTAGTTCAGGAAGTCAAAACATACCCCCTACAGCCAGGAGTCTTCGAATCCCAGCCCCCTGGTTCGGGGCAACAAGGACCACTTTTCATATATCGGGAGCCAGTTAGCTAATACTACGTTTTCACCGAAAGATAATCCGGGATTTAAGTGACGTTTCTACAGCATGAAAAGATTAAAAGGAAGATTAACTTTGACAGCACATTTCAAAAGCATGTGGGGTTTCATTTTTCTTATGAAGTAGAAGTGAGATGGAAGGTGTGTTTGTTAACTTGAAATTTCTTACAAATTTTAACAATTTGCTGTCAGAAACCGTAGGAGAAAAAAACTAAAGTTTGGGTTTTTTCCTATGACGAAATACAGCTCAGACCCCATTAAGGGAGTCGTTGCCCCTATATTCGCTAAGGAGTCTGCCGCTTCATTTCCCTGAACACTTACTTGACCAGGTACCCAATGCAATGTGACCCAGTTGTTTTGCCAAGTTCGTTTAGCCTTGGGGCCTATTCTAGAAAGTGCAGCGGATCGCTTGCCATTTTGTGTTTAAGTGACGGATTATTGGCAGATTGAAAGTAAATGTAAATACACTTGTTAAATCATGTGCAAATATTCTTTTCCTCATTCTTGTCACTTAAAAACACACTTATTAAGTTCAATGAAATGTTTTATTTTTTAAATAAGAGCAACAATTCGCAAAATTATGAATTGAAATACTTTTTGCCAAAATCGAAAGCAAATTGTTTTGATGACACAGACCATCTGTCAAATTTTAGAAAATAGCTGATATTTTAATGAGTGGGAGTAAAAATGGAAGTGGCCTAGAATTCTTTGGAATTTAAATGAGAAAACTGGAATTATTTGGAACTCAATTGAGAATACTTAAAGGATCGTTATCGTTCATATTCGCTTTTGGGAATAATCCAAAGCAAAGGCGGTCGAAATTGAGGTTTCGCAAAACTAAAATTGAAGCTTTAGAGCTGATGTTATAGGAGCTCAGTGCTTTGAGTACTGCTTGACTATCTGACATGATGACTATGTTTTGTTAACGGTAGTTTCTTTCGATATTGCGATCACGCATTTTGCTATTGGTGAACCCCGCCTGGAAAATGCTAGTAGACTGTCCCATCGGAATGGAAAATTTGGTTCTAGGGCCAAAAATTACACTACCAGTCCATCCAGTTGTTCTAGATATATCAGTGTTCCCCTTCATAGTATTTCGCCAACCCACTCTTTTACGCTACTGAACTCCGATTGAAAGTTTTGATGGAAGTTTTACTTTTTGAACATGCCATCTCTGGGAAAATCAACAAGGTTTGTTCCTGCTGACTGTGAGATGTAGTCTATTTCCCGCACCATAGGTAATGATGGATCTTGCCATCATGGTGAACTCTACACCTGAGGATGGTTGGTTTATAACCCCATGATTTGCCTGCAGGTCTATTGCATATCACTAGGGCTTTTATGACTTTCCCTACGGTTAGTTAGGATTTTACTATAAAGTGTAATTTCTAGATATTTAACCTTGCCATTTGTTTGAATTCCTTCACCAGCCGGATGGGATGCATGAGAGGCAGAAGTCTTTCCTTATTAAATGGTATTATTGTAGTCTTCATGGGTTAAGGAGACGCGCTGTAATGTGACTTCTCCAACATCGTTCTTCAAAAGAATAGTGGCGAACTCTCACGTCAACACTGGATGCACAATCTTTCAAAAATCCGCCCAATTACTCGATTACGAGGATGATATTGACATAATCAGACACAGCGTGATGACGGTGGTGGTTTCGTGAGCATTGAGAAGGAATCCAAAAAGATGGGTCTAACGGTTAATGAAGGTAAGACTTACAGCTTTATTATTCACTCCAGGTGTAAGTAAGGTTTAAGTGAATTTTAAACCTGTCCTATTAACTCGCATTTTTTAAACTTTTCAATTCAAACTTTTGTTCATAATATTCACTCAAAACGCGCATTAAGCTCGGTGGATTACATTACAACCGGATGTAAAATTGCTTAAACTTGACTATACACCGATTTTAAACATACGGAATGTCAATAATTTGACATTTGCCAGCATGTTTCCTGTTTGTTCTTGTATTTCAAATTGTATCGTTCAAAATTTGAAAATCCTGATTTGGCGTTTAAAAAACAAATCAAAACAGTGAAATTATTGTCTATTAATTTATCTAAATTAATAAATTGATACAAAAAAATGTCGAATCGCAAAATAAAAGGTGGTGGTTACGGAAGCAATAACACCGAGCGGGAAAATGATAAAAAAGAGGAACATTTTTTTCCCAAATCGAAAATATTAAATATTTAACTATCGCGCAAGCCCGCTTGTACATGCGGTACACTCGACGAGAAAGCCGTTGATTCCCATCTGGTCCAGAAATGCATCTTCTGACGACGAAGACATCACCATTTCATTTATAAAATCCATTTTATTTTGTTGCTTTTATTTTATTTTATCTTAAATAATGTATTTGCGTAAAAACTTCAAATATGACTTTGCTTGGCTAAAATGAGTGAATGTACTGAAAAACTAGTTTACACCCGGGTTAAACTCCTTTAACAGCTCCCTGGAGAGCAGTTAAAATTGAATCGGGTTACTCGCGACAAAGTTTAATAAATAGGGTTTATTACCGAGTTTAAAGAGTGAATATTATGCGCTTGGGTTGAACTTTTGAGACTTAACTCACTTTTAACCAAGGTGTAAATTTAAAACCGGATTAATTGAGTGAATAATATGGCTGTTAATATGAGGCCGTGGTGTAACCCATTTTTTGGCATTTTTGATATTTTTGTCTCGTAATTTTACATTTATTCATCAAAAGTCATCAAAGTAAAAATTTTAAATTATCTTAGCTTTGCAAATATTTGACTTATCCTCCATAAATCTCAAATAAAATACACCACTTTTGGACTCCCAGCTTGATATATGCTGTCAACAAGAAAGGACACCCAACACCGACGCACGTCTCGGACCGAATGTCATAGACAGACATAATTTCGAGATGTGTACCTAGGCTCCACTAACTCCTACTAGACAACTAAGGGGTCACTGTATAAGACACTTATCATCCCGGTCCTGTTGTAGGGTGCAGAGGCACGGACACTATTAAAGGTGGATGGGAATGCCTTAGGCTGTTTTGAGAGGAAAATTCTCCTGGTGATTTTTGGTAGGTACCGTCTGATTAGATGGGTATGGAGAAGAAGATAAACAAAAAACAAAACGTACGGGCAAATCACAGTTTCATGATGAATAATGCAACTTATTTTATGCTGACTTTCTTAACTTTTTCAACGACACCCATCGAGATAAGCCTTATTCTGAGAACCTGATGTGGTCTGCTGAATAATAACGCTAGAACCTTCAAAAAAGAATATTTTTCCCCGGAGTTTTTGTCTTCCTGGGAACACGTTCCTACTATCGGGAATTCAGCAAGACATGTTTTTCCTTGAAAACAAAGTTCACTAGCGTGAAAATGATGAACAAATATATATTCGAACTATGTATATTTTCGAAGTACAATAGTCAAACAAAAAATAAAGGGAACACATTTTTTCAATTTTTGTAGGAGAGAAAATAGTTAGCTTCGGTATTTTTTCCCTCAAAAAATTCCCGATAGCTTCAATATACATAGGTATATGACAGATGACAACATTTAGAATTAGGAATTTATTTTGAAATTTATACAAATATGTATAAAAGATTCTTTTGACTAAGGTTTATTTTAAATACTTTTTAATGAATTTCCCATTTAACATCACTAATAATAAAACTGTAATTCGAATAATTAATCAATTACTTATTCAATATTTGAGTAAAAATCCCAGTTAATCGGGATCGAATGTAGGCTAATTGATTGAGATTGAGAGTCGATGTGCATGCAGTTCTGTCGTTGAACATTTCTTCGACAGAAAATATATTTGTATTATATAAATTGCTAAATTTATACTGATTGATAAAACCAACAAATTAAAAAGCTGGCTTAATCAAAGAAAAAAATTAATTTGAGTATAAATAATATCCAAAGATTAAATTGTAACGCAATTTGATTAAAATTATTACAGATAGTGTTGGGACATAGACAAATCAGAAATTGCAAGGTACTTTTTAAAAGATATTTGAGGTAACTGACCTTACGCTATGTAAAAACTTGAGAATTCAATAACTGAACATTAGACATTGACAAATAAATGTTTAATTTTTTTTTTTTAGAATGACAATGCCCATTTTATTCTCCACATTAAGTCTAATAACGGGTTTTCATTCTGATAAGTGTAATAGATAAGATGTTTTTTTTTTTTCAATTTGTATGTGTATCACCGGAAATCGAAACCCACTCAATCAGCGAATGTCCGTTGGAAGTTAATACCTATAGATATTATTACTATAATATATACCTATATTCTTTGGTTTTGAGTGCATTGTTTGATATCCAATTTTGGTGTGATATTATATTGCATGAATACATAAATCCATATATATGTGTATGTGTGTGTATATACTTTATATTATCTTAACGAATACATTAATTATGCAATATACAGTCTATAATGAGGATATAATAATGTACTTAGTACCTAAATACATAAGTATATACTATTTAAATGTATCTAATTACCTGATGCGTTGAATAGGCAGTCCTGTGATTTGGTCCTGTCGCTGGGCCTGGAGGTGTGGGATATCGCTGCGGGTATGGTGAATATTGAGATGTACCAGAGCCCTGCGCCGTTGTCTGGGGTGGTGGAGGAGGTGGACCACCTGGCTGTTGTTGGGGTGAACTTGGATAGGAACCTGAATTTTGCCCATGCGTTGGGGGATAAGGTGATTGACCTCTGGAAGTGTTTGACTGGAAAATATAAAGAAAACAATTAAAATTATTTTTTTACAAATTATAAGAAATAGCAAAGAACTTAACATAGGTACGTATTAAAGGAAAAATCATTTCTCATTAACTGAATTCGGTAAACGATTTTTCTCTTTAATTAAGGCTTCTAATGACTTTATAAGAATTACATAATATTGAGAAAACACTGATTATGCTGTGTAATGTGACTTTTCATCAGAAACGACTCCCCTTTATCGACGTTTTGGATTATTTTGTAGACGATATGTATGTACATCTTAAGAAAAACATTAAAACCAATATTTGAAACACACAAAAACTATTTATTGCATAGCAGCAAAAACTTTTAATGAAATTAATGAAACCTGTACCTGATTTATGTAGTTATTACATATATGTATATATTTCATTCTCATCATAAACTCTTTCTGAATTCTTAATTTTCGAATACAAAAAACTCCATTTTGTTTCAATTACGGTCTTCACATTGAACTGAAAAACTAGATTTTTTTTTGACGTTTCGGTATTCACATTTCAATTCAATGAAGGGGTAGGAGCGAGATGTAAATACTGAATACTGAAATTCAGTTTTCAGTCCAATGTGAAAACCGTCAATAGGCTCCGAGCATAGCACAGAGCAGTAAAAAAAAGATGTGTTTCTTTTTTAGCTCCGAGCACTCAGAGCGCTCAACTTGTGTTTCTTTTGTAAACCAGAATAAAAAGACCGAGCGAATAGAGCAAATAGCTGGGCGCAGCCAACCCAACTCTTTTTTGTTCACTCATAATTTGTTCACTTCATAATTTTGAATTTTTCGAGTTTTTGATTGCCCAGCTGTCTGATGAAAATTAAGTCATTACTTAATTTTGGTGAGTAGAACGCATCGCAGTCGTATGCCAGTTCAGAGCTCAGATGTGTTTCAAAATTATATCGGAGTGCTCTGATCATGCTCTGCTCAGAGCTAACTCCGATAGCTCAAGCTCTATTCCA
This sequence comes from Dasysyrphus tricinctus, assembly GCA_963921185.1. NCBI lineage: Eukaryota > Metazoa > Arthropoda > Insecta > Diptera > Syrphidae > Dasysyrphus > Dasysyrphus tricinctus. Next base: position 248,437,656 of record OY992530.1, read on the forward strand.
TGCTCTGCTCGGAGCTAAAAAAAGAAAAACAGCTCTGTACAGAAACCGAACGTGTTCTGAGCGCTCTGAACTATTTTTTTTAACGCACCTAACACTAGTTGTCAAAAGCTTGGGTTCAGCAGTTAACCCTGTCTGCTCAGTTATTTAATTCTGAGCTCGAATAGCGCGCTCAGAACGAAAAAAGAAACACAAATTTTTAGCTCGGAATGTTCAGAGCTAAAAAAAAGAAAGCTCGGGCTCTGTTCTGAACTCAAGAAGAAAAAGGTTTAATGTAAATCCTACAAACTAAATGCATGTAGAAATACCATCTCGTCTTCACTTTCCAAAACTCATCTTCAATGACACTCCCTATGTTAACTCAATAGAGAAAACCAATTTGCTTGCAGCACAGTTTGCTGTTAATTCGACGCTGCCAGAGAGTGTTATGACATGACTCTTCCTGTACTTGAGCGCTAATGATTTCATGGAACATTTTCTTTCGCACTCGTGCAGTGGCAAGAGTTCTAAAAGATCTTGATATACAAAAATCTGCAGGCCCGAATAGTATCCCTCCCATTGTTCTGAAGAGATGTTCTTCAACGCTCGTAAGGCCGGTGCTTTAGCTTTTCCATCTGGCCTACTCGACTGGTCTCTTTTCGAAAACAGCATTTGTCCACCCTCTCCCTAGAAAACGAGAATCTTCTTCTCCCTCTATCGTCTAATTGCACTTACGTCCCTTCTTTCCGAGGTAAAGGCAACGCTGATAAATTAAAAAAATATCTCGAAGAACGAAAGCTTCTTAAGACCGTCAGTACGGCTTTCGTTGCTGGAGATCTGATGGTATATCTCACCGAGCAGTGGAACAAATCTTTACATTCCAATCCACATTCGTGTATTTCGGCTAAAAAAATTGTCCAATGGGGAATAAAAAACCACGTAGGTTAGGTTAGGTTTGGTAGAAGTGGCTGTCAGTAATTAATACTGACACACTTAGACCAATGCTGGCCCGTTGTGATACCACCTGAATCTTGAAATTCTTCCTTACTCGTAAAACCACTTAAGCTCCTGAAGAAGCGCGAGAGACTATAAATGTCTGATCTAGGATCGTTATAGAAGTAGTCCCCTAAGTGGAGCCTACGTCTGTGGGAAAGAGTAGGGCAAGTACAGAGAAGGTTAGGCATCGTAGTAGAATTTAATGCTTCAAAAACCCAATGCTTTCTTCTGTCGTTAAAGCTGCTATCCACGAGTGGCACTTGGATCGAGGAAACAGCTTTCACTTTTGGCTATGTGCATCACAAACCACCTTCTGTCGAATTATCACATATTCGACGTCACCAGAAATGATGGAAAATGTTTAGGTTTTCTTCGAAGATACAAGAAAATTTTCTCCCCTTCTGATCTGGCTGTAATCTATAAGGCCTTTAAAGTGCCCACAGACACCACACTTGTGTGCACACATGTGTCGGTGTGCGGAAATGTGTGCTGTGTGTGGGCTGGTGCACACACCGATTTTCGGTGTCAGACACGGAGCGAGTAAAAATCAAAAGTTTTTGTGTTTTGTGTCTCGATCGGTGTGATGTGTATGGGGATATGCGCGCACATTTATTATTCAGATGCATCGGAATCGTGTTTAAATGAAGAGCGTCGGAAGTTTTTCGATTTAGAATGTCAATTCGTGATTGGTCTTTTTTCTATGAGATCTCTGGCAAAACTAAAGTGTGTACGATTTGGTGTGGCGTGTGTGGCGGAATCGCACACCGTTGTCGGTACACATGTGTGCACACAAGTGTGGCTTCTGTGGGCCCTTTTATTCATAAAAAGCTTGAGTACAATTCCCATATTTGGTTAGGACCTCCTAAAACCCATTTAAGTCTCTTAGATAGTATTCAAAATCTCAACACCGCCGCAATATTTCGTACCTCAAATTATTTAGCGGCATTTTTACAAGCCGTTTTCTAGTGAAATAGCCAGTTGCATTCCTCCTCTTAAACAATGCCACCGTAAAACTCGTACTTCTTTGAATTCACATCAGTTTACCCATGAGCCCAATTTCGGACGTGCTATCAAGTATAGAGATTCATTTTTTTTTTTTTTTTAATCTTTTTTTCTCCTCTTATTTTGATCAAAACCAATGAGCATCGGTATCTCCTCTTGAATCCTTTCCTATTTTCCGAACGCTCGCACTGCGTGAAATCATTTAAAGGGCAGTCAAAACCCTTTTAGTGTGCGCTGATTAGGTATAAGAAAAAATTAAAATGACTTTTGACTGAAAGTTCAGGTTTTCGTTGGCATTCAACGACCAGAAACTCAAGTTTGAATTCTCAGATTTTGATCAATTTCACAGTGCTTCGAAATAACGTATTTAAGTAAATTGAGTCAAAATGGATACGTTCAGTGAAATTGGAATAATAGGTGTTTGGTAACTTTGAAAAAATTTAAAATTCCTGTTTCTTGTTAATTCCAAAAAATTGCAAAGAGCAGAGCATGGTCAGAGCGTTCAACGCACTAAAATTAAGTACTGACTTTCATCTGACCGCTGGCCAATCAAAAACTCGAACAATTCAAAAATCAGAACTGAAATTTGATTTGTCGAACGCGCCGATTTGACAAAAAGAGTAAAGTTGGCTGCGCTCAGCTTTTTGCTCCATTCGCGAAAAAAGAAGCACAAGTTGAGCGGTTTGAGCTAAAAAAGAACCACAGATCTTTCTTGATAGCTCAGTGCTATGCTAGAACCTAAAAATGAAAAACGCCTATAGTTATAGTTTGTAGCAGTGTCCAAATTGAAAGAAATGAAACTCGATTTCATTATGTCCTGCAAGAAAAATTTTTGTATATACCTATAGGTACAAGCAATCGACAAGATTCCATTCATAAAAATCTGTAACTTGAAAAGTACATGAAGGATCTTCGAGTTTAGGGTCTTAAAAAAACTTCATATCAGATAAAGGATCAGTACCTACATATTCACAAAATTTTCAAAGTTTTCATAAACAATGCTTTTGCCTAAGTATGTATCCATATTAAAAAGTAGCTTATGATCGAAGTATGGTCCCTTTTTACTATTTCAAATAGTTCCTCCTAGCTTATGATCGAAGTATGGTCCGTTTTTACTATTTCAAATATTTCCTCCTTTGAGTCCCTTACGATGACTTTTCCAGCAGCAGTGCTATAAGCATTCAAAAACAGAAGTCAACGATCAACAACAAATTTGAAAAAAAAAACTATATACCTATAGGTAGGAATAAGAATACACATTTGGCAAAACATTTTTGCACCCCTTGTCATTGTAGGTACGTGGTATTTCTCCTTCATCCCAGAACATAAAAGTTCCAAAGTCTGTCTTGTTGTTTCCTTGTATAATTTGTCTTCTAGTTTTTTTTTTTTTTATTTTTTATTTTGTGTTCCATGATCCCTTTTATAATGTTCTGAATTTGAACCACTGATGGCATTACGAACAAAAAGTGTAAAGGACACACTACGACGACCAAGATGACGACCGACGAACGGAGAAAACCCAAAGGGGATGCAAAATGAAAATCCTTTCATTAATACCGCTCTCTTAGATATAAATATATGACTTACATGTTCGAGAACTGTTTCCTCGCGAAGGGGGTAGTTTCAGCACACAAAAACCTAAGGAAAAAGAAAAACAAACGTAGAAATGGAAACGAACGTTCAACCATTCGTTTGTTACGTCAAAAGACCCCAAGAAAGCTAGCTATGCGAATGCCGGTTTTGGCAGGTAATGCTTGTCTTTGCTTCTGCTGCCATCCATCCTTATACAAAGCAAGAGAATTTTGTAGAGGAAAAAAAAAAGAAGAAAAAAAAAACAGATCCGTAAGTGATGGTGATGAGGCGATGGGCGGTGAGGGCTGCATGTGGGAGTTTTATAGAGACGGTGAAGAAAGGAAGAAGAAAAGTAGTCCTCACAACTACACAAAAAACACCACCCTAAAATGGAATCTCTTCTCAACTCAACTCAACCAACAGCCTGAGCTGAACTCCCCTTCTAACCGAGATAAATACACACAGATACACACTCCCAGATAGAACACACATCTATTTCATTTTCAGTTCATGGTTAGATAGCAGGCAACAAGGACTGGATGTGGAAAATCGATTAAAATATTTTCCAAAGGGTGGAGCGTGGAGCAGTGTGTGTGAATAGAGTTGGTTCTTGTTCTCCTCTGCGTGTGTGTATATAAAATTCGAAAAAAAAAATAGGGGAAAAAAAGAGAAAGATAGAAGAACGAAAAAGAGACAATCACAACGACCGACAACATACATTCAACTAGAGTCACAGTAGAATCAGCTTCAGCAGACCCAGCCAAGCCAGAGTCAGGGCAATCAAATAAAATCTCTAAAGGCGCAGATGATAGAGCCAACCGAACCAAACCGAACTCGAATAACAAAAAAAAAAACGTAAAAATGTCATTTTTTGCACTTTTATCTGATGGGGATTGGGGATCGGATCCCATCAGTCTTCGTTTTTAGTCGTGTTCTCGTCCGTTGCTCATTCGCTCCGTGTCATTCTTTCAACCTCCCTCGCCAGTCGACAGTCGCCACTGTCACTTGATTTTTTTTTTTGTTCTTGATATTATTTTTCTCCCCTTCACCATGAGTAATATAATTTTAATTGTTTGCTGGAATACAAATTATGTCGTAGTTTTTGCTTTTGGCTTTTCCGTTCGTTCTCTTTCTTTTTTCTATCTTTTTTTTCATTTATTTGCTTTTTTGAGAGAATTTAATCCAATCGATAGTCGACGAGCTGCTGATGATGATGATGCGCTCAAAATTATATCGTTCTTTTTTTCTGTTTATCTCTAGATATTTATTTTGCTGTTTTTCTTTTTTTATTACATTTCAAGCTACATTTTAAAGATTATATAATTCAAAAGGCTGGACAGTATTACATTGGAAAGATTGACTTCTGGTAGTTAATGTTTGACAGAGAAGATGGCTTAGGGTGTATTTTAATGAATGATGTGAATGGGTGTATCGGAATCTCACTTGACTATTTGATTTTGGCTAAGAGTAAGTATAATACAGAAAATGTTTGGTATCTACATCCATTTGGTATAAATCCAGTGAATACCCATCTATTCTAAAAGAAGTGTTATTGTAAATTTGAGGTACATACCATGAATTGTTATATTTGATAGAAGAATAATTTCACGCTATCTAATAAAGATAAATTTAGTTTAAGTTTATTATTTATGTTAAGGTATGTACCTACCTACTTAAAACTTAGTCAGAAACACTTCGGAGTAAATTGTCCTGATGTGAGAAACTCTGTACATATTATACATACCTATTTGGAATTATATTGTCTGTTGATTTGAGAGTCGTTTACTATTTTGTTTATTATCTAAACTCAGAGCACGTTTTGATGTTATTTGGTAATTGAAAAAGAAAAAAAAACAAACTGCGTGCATAAAGCACAGTTAATTCATAGAGGTGTGTCACACCTGTAACAGAAAAGTACCTAGGTATGTTTTATTTCATTAAATAAATATTTTTTTTGTATTAAACTAATAATTGGGGGAAGCAAGATAAATAAATCACAACAAAAACATAAATGTTAAAAAAAGAGCCAAGTTCTTATAAGAACAAGAAACCTGTGCGTAAAAAGTCAACCAAAAAAAGTAATGAGATCTAAAATATATGCCAAGTTTTAAGTTCAGGATATTTAATATCAAATATCTGAATTAGAGTAATATCGAAACAACTCCTAATTAGGACAGAAATTTGGTATTTAATGATAACTGATTAAAATTTGGTGGGTTTACTGGTCAAGTTTTCATACATTTTCAATTAATTAAGTAAGTTATTAAGAGAAAACTTGCCAAGTAAATCCACCAAATTTTAATCAGTCATCATTAAATACCAAATTTCTGTCCTAATTAGGAGTTGTTTCGATATTACTCCAATTCAGATATTTGATATTAAATATCCTGAACTTAAAACTTGGCATATATTTAAGATCTCATTACTTTTTTTGGTTGACTTTTTACGCACAGGTTTCTTGTTCTTATAAGAACTTGGCTCTTTTTTTAACATTTATGTTTTTGTTGTGATTTCACTCCTTTTTGCAAAGATTTATTTTGCCAGGTGAAAATCAAGCCCTACCGCTCTACAAAGTATAATAATTCTACAACAACCGAAGTGCTCCATATAATTAACAGCAATTCTGAGAAAGTGGGTGGATGCCACGCCCCCTAAATGGAAAATCTCAATTTTTCGTTTTTAACTTTGTATGCTCTTTAAGTCATACCGTTCTACCAATTTTCATCGTTCTACAACAATCGAAAGTGCTCAGTAAAATTTATAAGAATTTTTAAGAATATGGGTGGATGCCACGCCCCCTGAATGGAAAATTTCAATTTTTTAATTTTTTTCTTTCTAAGTATTTCAAGCCCTACCAACCTACCAATTTTCATCGCTCTACAACAATCGGAAGTACTCCATTTAATTTATAAGAATTTTTGAGAATATGGGTGGATGCCACGCCCCCTGACTGGAAAATTTCAAATTTTCAATTTTTTTCTTTCTAAGTACTTTATGCCCTACCGACCTACCAATTTTCATCGTTCTACAATAATCGGAAGTGCTCCATATAATTTATAAGAATTTTCAAGAATGTTGGTGGATGCCACGCCCCTGAACCGAAAATTCCAATTTTTAAATTTTTTCTTTCTAAGTACTTCAAGCCCTACCAACCTACCAATTTTCATCGCTCTACAATAATCGGAAGTGTCTCATATAATTTATAAGAATTTTCAAGAATGTGGGTGGATGCCACGCCTCCTGATTAGAAAATTCCAATTTTTAAATTTTTTTCTTTCTAAGTACTTCAAGCCCTACCAACCTACCAATTTTCATCGTTCTACAACAATCGGAAGTGCTCCATATAATTTATAAGAATTTTTAAGAAAGTAGGTGGATGCCACGCCCCCTGAATAGAAAATTGCAGATTTTCCATTTTTTCCTTTGTATGCACCACAAGGCCTAGCGTTGTGTGAAATTTCAAGTTTCTACGATGTCGGGAAGTGCTCCATAATTTTGATGATCTGTCAGTGAGTCAGTGAGTCAGTGAGTCAGTCAGTTACGGTTTTTGCGATTTTTGAAGTCCTATATCTCGGGAATTACTAATGCTATAGAGTTGAAATTTGGTGAGCCACCTGTGTTTGATCAGCTCGGCAAATACTACGAATTTCAAGTTTCTGACTTAATTGGTACTAAAGTTAGAGGGGGGTTGAAAATCGCCTGAGTTTTTTCCTGTAAAAAGGGTTTAGTGCCGCGAACTTGGCTGGGCACTACCGTGCCCTTTGATATTGATTATCTTACGTCAACGAAATGTAATGGAATTTGAAATTTATGCTGAGTCTGCATTTTTATATCTGTGTCACACCCGTAACATAGGTTGGCATTGGCATCTTTCTGTTTTTCAACTAATTTTCTGTTTTGTTTCTAGATATGGATTTTGTGGAGAATGTCAGAATAAGCGATGATAGAATGCAGCGAATGCATTTGAATTTGTACACAACTACTACAGGAACGAAAAGCTAGCCATATACATACATACATATGTATCTACTTAAATGTGGAAAGTAAATCCAAATTCAAGGATGGGTTGGGTACCTATCCCTCTTCTCGAGAGTACGAAGAACGAAACTGATAATTTTTGCAAGAAGTTCCATTGGTATTGATGATAATTTGACATCATCCGACATACAAAAACGAAGTTTTCTGCTTAAAATGCAGCTTCTACAAACAAAAAAGCCGCATTTTACTATCCACATGATCTGATCTGAATCAGATCATGATAAATAAAACAGAGGATCTTAGTGACCGGAGTGTTATATATCCGTCTCTTTTTGTTTATTTTTCATCTATCTTTTGCCTCTTTTCTCTCTACTTCTGAGATAATTCACAATAGGAAATAGCCTCCAAGCAGCCAGAGTGATAACTAATCTTTGATTCATTGAAATGCCACTGCCCAGCACTCTGTCATTTAAGAAAGAAACACCTAGGAAATCATTTCTAGAACTTCGGCTAATAGCCTTCTGAACTTCATCAATGGCTCTAAATAGCTTGACTACTAACAGAACACATTGCTTTTTACATTAAGTGGAATACAATTTCCTAGGGTATCACAACGGATCTACATAGATCGTGTGACGGTAACAAGATCAACTGTCAGCCCTTCTACCTAACCTAACCTAAACCAATCTGAATGGAGCTCACATTCGTTTGGGAAAATGATTCAGTCCAACAAGATTCACTGGCTGAATGTACTGTGAGCTGTTGCAAAACCTGTTTTCGTCCAAATGTGAATGTGTCGGAGTACTTAACAAAACAATGAATGTTTGGAGCTTCATTTAAGGCCTGGTCAAACAGAACAGGATCCGGCGATACGATCAATACTTCACTGGGTAAACAAAATCGCGGCGATCAAATTTTGTTTGTAATTTCTCACAAAGATCGCCGGATCGCGTTCTGTTTGACCAGGCCTTAAGCATTTTTGTCTCCACTAGTCCACTCAAAAGCATGCTCTCTCTTTTCTTCATTCTTCTCTCTGTTTTTCTGTTTAGTACTATGAGATAATTGTAAGTGGAGAGGGCATGCTATGCTTTGTGAGCCATTTACAACTTGTGAGCCACTCCTCGCGTTCCAATGTTTATTCGCTATGCTATCTAGCTATCCCAAAAATTTTGAGATAACTTGAGTTGTTGTTGCGTCAGCTATTATCAGCTGTTTTTTAACAAGGGATTACAACAACACAAAGCTATCCGGATAACTGAGAATAGCCACCGGAACGTGCCCACTCACAAATTTCACAGCTGTTGTGAATCACCTAATTCATTGAATGGTTTGAGTGCAAGCCCCCCAAATATTAATAGGCATTTTTCTTTTTTAGCTCCGAGCATAGCACTGAGCTGTCAAAAAAATATCTGTATTTCTTTTTTATCTCCGAGCATTCAGAGCCCTCAACTTGTGTTTCTTTTTTAAATCAGAGCTAGCTCGGAGTAAGCTCCATGAGCTCGGAATAAAAAAACCGAGCGAATGGACCAAATAGCTGAGCGCAGCCAATTTACTCTTTTTTCACTCATTTTAAGTGGACGCGTTCGATACATCAATTTCAGTTCACAATTTGGAAATTTTTTCGAGTTTTTGATTGGCCAGCTATCTCGCCATCTCTTTCCTTCCAATAAATAGGAATAAGATAAAAAAGAGAGACGTCAAAATGAGTCACCTCACGTGAAGCTCGTATGAACACCGTCTATAGTAGTGCGAAGAACTTTTGTTTTTGTCTATTTTGACAATTAACTTTATCGCATTGACATGCACATGTGTTTTAAATGCACCACTTTATGCACCGACATGTTGCAAAAAAAAGTGGTAGACATTTTTGGTTCAATACATCCGTGTACTTTTATACAGTTTCACTCTTCTCTGAGAGAGTTTCATCTCAACTTCCTCCAAATTTGAGAGACTGCCAATTTTAACCCAAAAAGTACACGAATGGCCTTTTCGATCGGGGACAGAATGACAGTTCTTGTTCTGAAAAGAAAAGAAAGTTGTTATGTGCCTACGTTGTGTAACTCTCGCATCGAAAAAACTGGTCGAGAAACGATGAAAATTGAAACAAAATGCACGAGTTTTGTGCCATTTTTCAACGTCTCTCATTGATTTCAGAATCGAAATGAGAAGCATTCACACGTATCAAATCGGTGTTCCGGATTCCCAATCAAAAAGGCCAGAACAAACTGCTTTCCAGATAGCTGAGGATAAAATTCGGAACGTGCCCATTGACATAAAACTGACATTTCACAGTGCTTCCAAATTACACATTGAAGTGAATTGAGACAAAATGGATACGTTCAGTGAAATTGAAAACAAAGATCTAATGAATTTTAAGTTTCTCAAAACAAAAACCAGAAGAAAATAGGTACTTATTTTATTTAGGTGCTTTACCACTGCCCCAAACAAGAAATAAATAATTTCAAAAAAAAATAACCGTCATGCAATTAAAACTTCCAATAGAGACCCATTTTCTCCGTAACTTATTGGGCATATTCATAGTTGTTGTTTAAGTTGTTGCTTGGCAAAACTGGAGTTTATCTGATGAAGTTTCAATATGATAAACTCTAGATTTGCCTAGCAACAGCTTAAACAACATCTATGAATATGCCCCAACATAAAGCTATGTTTCCACCAAAGGTTTACCTCAGTTTAGATTAAGTAAATCTTTTTGGTGTTTTCACCGCACAAAAAGATTTAAAAAAGGTTATGTTTGACAGCACCTTCAAAAATACAAATGGCGTTTCAATTTTTCTTATGAAGTGCGAGTGAGATAGAATGTTTGATTCGTGTCAAACAATGAAGAACTGAATTCAGTCATGAATGAGTCCTTCAGCGCCATATAAGAAAAGTTTAGTTCGATTTGTAAAACTTTTTGTCCTAGGAATATTTAACAAGATTAATTTCTAATCTTCAAGATTTACGAAATGAATTTGTATGGTAAATCTTCGAGATTTAAAGAAGATTTGAGGTAAATCTAATTAAATTTCAGATTAGCGTTAGGTGGAAATGTAACATAACCTATGTTTAATAAAAAATTAGTTATTAAATAACTTTTGTGTTAAGACTATCTGCAGTATCTACAAATAAAGAATTTTCCTGCTAAGATTATTTTCTGGATCTACGAATGTTAGTATGGTAGTACCGTTTTTTTTTTCCCTTAATAAGCTGGCAGATACGTCAATTTATCTTAAAAATAGCATGGTTTCATTGTACATGCGTCATATTTCGTAAGCGTGTTAAACCACTACAAAAGCAAGGTAGTGCTTTTATTATTAAGAAATAAAATAATAACCGTTTGAAGGACGTCAAAACTGGCCTTACCTTAAAATAGCCAAAAATACTGATATACATATACGTTTTTTCTTCAACATGGCAGAACAATACATAGTGTTGTTCAGATCATGTGGATAACAAAACAGTTATTATTAAAGATGCAAGGTTTAGTCAAAATAAATTTATATTGTGTAGTGAATTTGACAGAAGCTCTACACACCAGGGTAGATCCGGTTAGGCTGTTGGTTCTTGTACAGATGTACACTTTCTTAAACAGCTACGAAAATATATTATAAATAAGGATTTATTTGACGTGGCGTAAAGATAGAGTAAGTGCTTCGACTCGGGTTCGAGGTTGAACCGAGTATTAGTGAAATCTAATGAATAAGGCTGTTATAGATTATGGCGCAAAATTGTGTGAAATTAAATAGGAATTAAAACAATTTTAGTGGGACACTAGACGAAATTGATGTTTTCACAAGTTATAAATTGGGTGGCGCAACAGCTCGTGGAGAACCAGGGTGACTTACAACTCTCAACCATTCCTGTGTGCGTGTTGTTGGCAGGAATAGAGCGGACCTAAAGTTTTTTACCGAGTGCCAACGGCTAGATGAAAAGCACTTATTCATGACAAGCATACTCTTGGATGATTTGTACCTTGGATACAAATTTTTTTTTTTAGGTGGCACGGCGGGGAATCGAACCCACACCTTCGGCATGTCAGCCCAACGCACTAACCATTATGTCACGAGGTATAACGTTAATGGACAGCCTCGGCTATCAATTTGATTTGCCTACAAGCTAAAACGAGTTGCTGGATTGATTAGATTTCCAAAGTATTAGTGAAAAACGCACACATAAAATCAATTCGTCATTCAGCACAGGTCTTGTTGTTGTTGCAGGTCACATCTATTTTTCCACGAAATGAAATTACAAATGCAACATCATAAACAAACGGTCTTTACAGGGTGAAACGAGCGAAGGTTTGACACCTTTATTTGTTAATCTCTGATTTAGCAACTTGCATTAAAGCTAAAACTGTCAAAGTTTGACTTTTAATTTTTAAGTTTGATATCTAATGCTACATTTCCACCTAACGCTAATCTGAGATTTAATAAGATTTACCTCAAAACTTCTTTAAATCTTGAAGATTTACCATACAAATATATTTCGTTAATCTTGGAGATTAGAAATTAATCTTATTAAATCTTCCTAGGACAAATAGTTTTACAAATCAAACTAACCTATTTTAACATGGTGCTGAACGATTCATTCGAGACTCGATTCAGTTCTTCATTGTGTGACACGAATAAAACATTCTATCTCTTTCGCACTTCATAAAAAAATTGAAGCCCCATTTGCATTTTTGAAAGTTTTGTCAGATTTAATCTTTTTTAAATCTTTTTGTGCGGTGGAAACACCAAAAAGATTTATTTAATCTAAACTGAGATAAACCTTAGGTGGAAACATAGCATAACTCGTTTGATGTAATATTTATTCGAACGAACTGTGATTGATTTAGATGCGTTCAACTTTAATTGGTTTACGAAATGGTTTAAGCGCGACACATACATATTATTAATGGCCGATTTCACGAAAGGCTTTTAATTATTTAAAAAGCCTTTTAGCCTTAAAATAATGTTTTTTGGTTTCAACAAATGCTTTTATATTTAAGAAGATTTTAAATGCCCTTGTAAACTAAAAGCTCATTTTTGTCTCAATAAATTTTAAAAGTCTTTTTTGTCAAGCCATTCCAGTCAACAACAGCTGCTATTTTGCTGTCAAAATAATTTTTCCCTCATCCATAATGCTTTTTCACTTTTTCTCATATACTTCGCATGTGCGAGGGAAAAAACGTCTTTTTTTGAATCCAGGGATGTGAGCAAACTCAGTCAAATTAAAATATCCCTAAAATATCCCTTTTCTACATTGGTGAAACGGAAACATTTTAAATGTCTGATAATATTTAGAAGGAGTTTAAATAAATATAATTTTAGTGTTTCTTTATGAAATTGGCCATTGTTTTATAGTTCAGGGAAACTTGGAGAGTTGCATTTAAGGTCAAACAATTATAGTCAATAATTCTTCCATACAAAGTGGTTTACCATTCTGCCTTTGTACTTGGGTGCTTTTTTCAGAAATCGCTATGTGAAAACTTTTTGCTGTTGTTACAACCTGTGTAAAATCATTAAGTTTTAAAATACCGATGCATGGATAGATTGTACCTATAAGTTTTCCAAACTTATAAAATTCCACATAGATGATTTCGCCGCACAACTTTAGACAAGTTCCACCAAGAGAAGTATGTTAAGTGTTTAGATTTTATGGTTGCTAGAAGTGTAAAATAGTATAAACACAGACACACAAGTTTGTATATATTATACCAATGAAAGTGAGTGTTACTAGTGGTTTAGTTTCGTCCGCTTTTCCGCTAAAAAAAAGTATATAGAATTTTTCTATGAGAAAAAGAAATAAATGTAGTAGTTGGCTGTGTTCTCTACACATCTACTTCATCTGCTGAACTGAATGCAATCAACTGAACATGTTTTGTGTTTGGATTGACGTCGATAGGTGATTATTGTCGAAATTCAGCAAAGCCAGAGAGTATAGAGAGTAAAGCTCTTCATGTGCATTCTGATAGGAAAATTCTTTAGGGTAATGTCACTTTTGTAAGATATTATATGTTCATTGATTTGATGTTTGAATATAAATTTTATTTGGCTGCGCTACCTTATCTACAAGCATACATATGTACATACATGTATACAGTTCTTGTATAATTCTCTCGGTTTAAGGATTGTTGGAAATTCCAAAGAGTTCAATATTAGTAAGCAAAACCAACAAACGAAACTATAAATTACTACAATAAATATTCATATATCAATAGCCAGCATACTTGTCAACATGCAACGAATGTGTATGGAGTTTTAAATTTTGTATATTGGCATAAAGAGCTAGATAAATATCAGTAAGGATTCTCAAGAATTTCAGTATTTTTTTTTTATTAAGACATTTATTATTGTCAGAGAAATATGAGAAAATCATCTCAATTGCTGATATCTTTTCATAGTAAGTGTTTGTACGGCAATAAATTCTAAACATCGAAATTAGTACGGGAGAAGAACAGTACAAGTAGGTAGTGTAAAATTATATTTTAAAGAAAAAAAAACAGATATAACTTTATATTTCGCAGAAAAATAATTTAAATGTATAAGCAAGGAATTGCTCTCATGACATGATTGATTCCTACTCCTGCCCAGAGCTTGGATTTCTATATGCATAAATAAATCCATATGAATTTCTTTTTAGTAAACAAGAAGCAAAAGAATTGTTTCAAATGCTGCTGCCTATATTCGTTGGAAGCTTGAGCACAATTCCAAACCAATTCCTGTCCAAACATGACAGGTGCTCCAAAAACCCATTTAAGTCTCTTGGATATAAAACAAAATAAAGCGCTAAAAATCATAGACGAAAGAACTACCTATATAACGGAAACATTTGCATCTCTCGAACATAGATGCAATGTTTAATGCCTCTCATTATTTTATAGGTATTTTTACAAATAGTGTTCTATTTGCGCGCTTAATAGGTATTAACAAAATATATTTTATTAATATTTGTTTGCAAATTATACTTTGAATGCATTTAAATGCATAATTTTAGGTTCTTGGACATAACTATCTACAATTCACTATAAATCAATATTTGTAATGCATATTTTCAAAATCTAAAAATATTTTCCTTCGCTAAATTGCGAACGCACCTTAAGACATTTGATTTCAACTTCCATTGAGACACTTGGCAGCACTTAAAATAATTCCAGCTGTCATGTTATTCCAAGTCCCCTTTCACACGAAGAAACAAGTTGCTGGAGATTTTTTAACGTTTTCTTTTAATCTGCTTAAAAGTCGGTTGTACCTTTCACACGAAACAAATCTCCGCATATTTTCAAAATCTAAAAATATTTTCCTTCGCTAAATTGCGAACGCACCTTAAGACATTTGATTTCAACTTCCATTGAGACACTTGGCAGCACTTAAAATAATTCCAGCTGTCATGTTATTCCAAGTCCCCTTTCACACGAAGAAACAAGTTGCTGGAGATTTTTTAACGTTTTCTTTTAATCTGCTTAAAAGTCGGTTGTACCTTTCACACGAAACAAATCTCCAGGCAAATTTTGAAATTTCCTTTGAAAGTCAATTGGTTGAACACTAGGGTGGTCCTTCGATTCAAAACATTGAAAAACAATTTCCCTATTTTTTTCAGATTTTTATTTCACCCCCCTGGTCTCCCTTTTTTCACTTCAAGGTACAAGTAATGGAGTTAGGGTGATTCTTATAACACGCAAAAAAAAAAGTCGGAACTTATAGATTAGATTCACACGAAAAAAAAAAATCGTATTGGAGGGGGGGTCTATTCCCCCCCGTTCAGGCAGGAGGGGTAATTTTCTAAAAATTTGGCCAAACATAGAAAACAAAATTATTAAAAAACAACGGGACCACTTACAATGGCATGCTATAGCTTTTTTTAAAAGCCATGAATCCAGTCTCTAATATATTTTTTAAATCAAGTTTTTATTGTAAATAGTTTTTGAACAAATAATTTTCAAACCTTAAAAATAAAAACAAAAATAATAGTTTTTTACGTTTGAAAATTATTTTTTTCAGAAAATATTTGCAATAAAAACTTGATTTAAGAAATACATATATTAGAGACTGGATTCATGGCTTTAAAAAAAGCTATAGCATGCCATTGTAAGTGGTCCCGTTGTTTTTTAATAATTTTGTTTCTATGTTTGGTCAAATTTTTAGAAAATTACCCCTCCCGCCTGAACGGGGGGAAATAGACCCCTCCTCCGATACGATTTTTTTTTTCATCTGAATCTAATATATACGTTCTGACTTTTTTTTGCGTGTTATAAGAATCACCCTAACTCCATTATTTGTACCTTGAAGTGGAAAAAGGGAGACCAGGGGGGTGGAATAAAAATCTGAAAAAATTATGAAAATTTTGTTTCTCCATTTAGAGTCATTTGATGCCTATCCAAGTTGGATTTTCAAAAAAACCCAAAATAAGGACCACCCTATTGAACACACTTTAAACTTAGATGTGAAGTGAATTGTCAAAAAAATCTCTTTAAATCCTCGACCGGGGAGATTTTGTTCACCCCTCTTTCCTCCTGCCCTTCTCACATTGGAACTGAAAGTTGCTGGCAACTCAAGTTTCCTCGTTTGAAAGGGGACCAACGTACATTATGTAATTCCCGTGATCAAATCAAATTGCAAATTTGAATGTGACACGTTATATTAGGTTAGGTTTGTCCGTAAACGTACATATGTACGTGCAAATTTATTTTAATTCTTTGTTTTCAATTCACTTTATTCTAAGATAGAATTTCGATAATAAAGTCAATAATAAATAGTTGAGTGGACTTCAGGTCAAATGAAAGAAATTGCATTTTTGTCACAGCATTTGGTCCATGACTATGAACATCATCAGGTGAACAATGATTAGTAATGCCATCTGTCTGTGACCGCTAATTTACACAAATATGTCTCAGATAATCCAGCTTTTGTTAAAAATTGACGTACAAATTTTGTTACGTTGAATAAGTTTGATTACATTAATCAATACCGATAACTTTTTGACGATAGTCTTGCGTTCTATTTATATAACTGTAGGCGGCTGTAGTGTAATGGCATCATGTCTTGTGTCTTTTTGTTGCAATTTTTCGAGTCCTACCAGCACCAAAGATAATATAGTCATTTATGACAGTCAATATGGCATTTCATCCAAATTTGAAAGTTCGCTGTTACATTCTGATATAAACGATCGACGATAGAGTGGTTGAGTTATGTGAAGCAAATTATATACGTTAACGATATCGTTTTGACTGATCGTTGCAACCTGGGGGTCATTCCTTAATTTTCAAAATGATAATTGTCAAACATATTATCGGTAACGTGATTGTCAATGATTTGCTTCACGTAATTCAACCATTATCGTCTCGTCTTTCGTTTTTTTCAGAATGCAATTTGAGAGTGTTTGGTATTCTCAAACTGTGGATGAAATGACATATTGGCTGTCCTAAATAATGCAACAAAAAAGAGACAAAAGACATGGTGTCAAATAACAGTCACATGGAGTCACCTACAAACTTTTAATCAGGAAAAAAGTATTAGTGAGCTTGAAAATCAATGCAAACGATACGTATTTAGCTATCGTCTCAATGCTATCGTATTGACGATAATCGATTTACGTGAGGCCCACTGGAATGTCGCATTCATGTAACTGGACGATCTTCCTGAGAGATCAAATCATATGTAACTCTGAATCTGCATGATGATCCTAAGTTTTACTTAGTGTTTCAGCTATAACCGGAGGACTGATTAAATCCCGAAAAAGATGATAGCAATAGAAAGCTGTGCTAAAATTATTATTATTCTTGGCATAGTTTTCGAACAATTCCCATACTCAATCAAATAGAATGCTATAGTGCACTTATGACCAAACCCAAAAACATTTCAAGTTTTAAACATCACCGCTTAATAGTTCTCTTGAGTATTTTAAAGGTGGAAAGGTAGATTTTGGCTAACATACATACACACGTATAAATAACCAGAAGCCACATTTAATAATTGTTCGTGTTTGCTTAAGATTAAAAAAAAAAAACACCAAAACATGACGACATTGAAAGATAATTCAGGTTCAATATCCTCATTATGTTAAACCATGAAAATGATGGTGGTTATTTGTTCAAATTCCAATTGCATAATCCCGCACTTTCTTAACCTTTTGGGAACACCATAATAAAATATATGTATATGTATGTATGTATTTATGTATGTATAGCAAAGAGAACAAAAAAACACAATCATTATTAACCCATAAACCTAGCATTGTTTTTGATCCTAATTGAAATATACACAAATCACAGAAGGCTAAACCCCCAGGTAGTAGGTAGATTTGTTGGTTCTCGTTTGACGTTTGGTATATTACCACACTTTCGAGAAATTAGGACAAAATAAAGGCAATGACTTTTGCTCTGAATGACCAAAATAAAAAAAAAAAAAATAAGAACACAGATTATGATGGTAGGAGGAATGCCAAAAGGAAAAATAAGAAAAATACAAAAGGTTTCCGCGCTCTTTGTGCTATACGACCAAAATGATACGAAACGATAGGTACGGTGCGATACGATGACGACGACAACGATGATGACGATGAACCCAATAAACATATAACCCTATTTCGGTCGGAATCCCTGAACACTTGGCAAGATGGTTGCTTCGTTGTTTCGATGGTACTCTACTCCCTGCATTCGCAGAGTTTTGCTTACAACCTATATACCTACCTATGTATATCTACCTACCTACCTAGTCTATACCATGTCTATACTTATATGTATGTACAAATATTTTCTTTCCTGTGGGTGAATGAATGAAAACATTTGAGGCATAAACACCACATCGTCCTTTTCGTTGTCGGCATCGTTATCGCTCGCCTCCAACCCGACCCCTCCTTCATCGTATAGTATGGTCTTGTTACCACACGTCACTTCACTTCAAAATATCCAAAACAGAACAGAATACAAAATAATAATAAACCAAAAGAAACACAAAAAAAAAATCCCGAGGAGAAAAGGATGAACCGCTGCCTAATAACTGGCATTTAAACAAAACCCAAACAAACAATACCAAAGCAGAGAAAAATATGCGAAAAAGGTCAATAAGGAAACAACTCTGCATAGAGCATTCGTAGTTGTCGCTTGCGATTTAATCTTCTTTTTTTACCGAAGAAATAGAGTGTCTGTCTTCTCCTTCTTATCATTTCTTGATAGGGATATATTAGGCTCTAAACGAGTACCCAAGGTTAAATGTGTTTCGTAATAGAGTTAAGATGAAAAACTTCTATAAAAAAACTAAGAGCATTTTCCCTTTTTTTCAATTATTCTTAGATAGTAAATTTTCTAGTTAAACGCCCCAATCAATAAAATCTATTCGAATCAGACTACAAGGACGACGCAACGTATGGAACTGGCAGTTCTATAAATTATACACTTTTTATATTGGGGATTAGAGGAAACACCATGACGATGATAGTCCACCATAGTAATCAGATATTTGTAAATATAAACAACTCAGTAACAGAAGAAAGTACCTCGTGCATAATGGTTAGTGCATTGGACCGTCATGCCAAAGATCTGGGTTCAATTCCCAGCCGCTGCCACCTAAAAACAGAAATGTTTTTTCCGAGTTAGGTACTGCCTCTTGCAAGGAACTGACAAATCCTCCAAGAGTATACTTGTCATGAAAAGTGCTTCTCATCTAGCCGTTCGGACTCGGTCCCCTCCATACATGCCAAAAACACGCACACAGGAAATGGTTGAGAGTTGTACCTAAGTCACTAGGCCCTTGTTCTCCACGAGCTGTTGCGCCCCCAAATTTAGTTATTAATATATTTATTTAACAGAAAGAATTTCAACAACCTACAGACCGTTTTAACTTTCCCCAAATGTTCGAGTAAGTGTGCTGTGTGGCACATAACTAATAACTAGCTATTCTCCGCGGTTTTACCAGCGTCTTTTTTCAACTTTATCGACATGAAAGATTTACTTTGACTACTACAGTCCTACAGCTAGGCCAGTCTTTACTATAGCAACAGTGTATTACATTATTTCGCAGTCGCTTTCTGTCTTAATCGTTTTAAAAATCCCAGAAAGAGCAAGAACCGTGCTTGCAAAATTTGAAGAATAGTACTTTCGTACTAAGTAAAGCATCGGTACCAAAGAAAGCCTTTTCGTAACCAAGGTTGGCTATTATTTAGGCCAGCTCAGATTCACTAAGTTTGATATTTGGTTCATTTACGCAGTTGATTTATTTTTAAAGCCTTCTAAGCCTCGAAGTATAACCTAGTGCAACGCAATAAAAACTCTTAGTATTTAGTTCTGATGCCATCCTATGTGTAACCTTTCAAACACATACAGAATTTTAAAATTCTTGAATGAACATTTTGCCGACGGGCAAAATGACTTTTCCCACTTTGTTCGACTTCTCCATCTTTGTAATTTTAGACTTGATTAGGAGAACCTCGATTTGATTTATTGCCACGAAACCAATACCTGCCCTTTAAGTCAAGTACAAATTTGGTAATTCTTTGTGAGAAAGTGTTGAGGTACTTTTAAACCAACATGTAATTCACTTTTTTTAAATAATAATCCTTGTAAAAATATATAACATTTAAGTAATTAAATTCAAAAGAGTTTTTTAAACTAATAAAGAATAAAATACTAAATACTAAATACTAATTAATTAAACAAGCTAATCGAAAAATAAATTGTCTGTATAGCAAAAACTTGAGTGACTACACCAAGTTTTTATAGGCTGGAATTATAGCTATTTTATGGGTGTCAAGTTCGTCATCGCGTTCCTTCAGTGGTGCCTATTCTATTATGTTCTTTTAAATCGAAAAAAACTTCTACCATCACGTACCAAAAGATTTGAGGCATCGAGTATGTTGTCATACAAATAGAAATTAGTTCTTGACCTTGGACAGATCTTCTTTCATACAATCGCCCTCCTTAAATTATGACTAGCAAATTGTTGGCTTAGAATAAATCGAGTACCTGATGTCGATGTCATTTTTTTCATAACGGTTAACTGAAACTCTATTTAAGTCGTCATAGGCCAACTTATTTGCATACCAAAGAGAGTAGTCCAACTATTATGCTCTGGAGACATGTGCTTTCTTAAATTTAGTTCTGTTTGGTCTAGATTACTGATTAAATATATACTTTTAAAATGTTGATGGCGATACAAGCACATATACGTAATATAACATATGCATTTAATAATATGTGAGAACCTTTTTATTACCTTTATGTTTATTTTAAATGAGTTCATTGAGTTTGTTTTTGCATTAACAATTATTCATTGATAGTATGTACCTATTACATTTATACATATATACGTAGATAATAATGTATAGCTTGTTTCTAGTCATTAAAATAGATATTTTTTTTAAAGAAATTGTACTGTGTATTTTAAGTTGTTATTATCAGAGTTATAAGTCCAGATACATACTGTGCAACAAAAAATCAAAAGGCCAACAATCATATAATTAAACAGATCAATGTCTAACAATGTTTTAAGAAGGGAGAAGTGAATCGCAACGCGACGCAAAGCTTTTATAATTATTGTTCAAGCTAAAATATATCATGATAATCGTTAAGCGGTGACGGACTTCAGAGTAAAAATATTTATTCGATTTTCTAATTATAACCCTTAAAATACAAGGATCATAAGTTTTTTTTCTTACAATAACCGCAGAATTTACAAACTTAATTGTATAAATCTTATGAGCGTTGTAGAATCTGCACGTAGCACTGCTAACTAGTGTTCTTCTGGGCTTACAATGGTCAGTAAAGGGGCCCGCTATTATTCTAAAGGCCAGTTTTTCAGTGATAGATCATCCTCGTCTGGGGGTTAAACCTGATTTAACTCGAGAAAGGTGTTTTTCCGTAAATTAAAATCCTAAGTTGGAAACTCGCCTGATTTGTTGAGTTAATTCAGGGACCAATCTGAGAGCCATTTCCGCTGTGACGGCATTTCGATTTCGATATTTACGGTCGCCATAATCATCCTACTGAGAGGATTATTCGCACTGAAGTTGATAAATTCGAGTCCACTGGTTAATGTAAACAATCTACAGGAAATCCAAGAGCATTTAATTCATCCCGAAAAAGTCACTGTTTGGTCTAGATTTTGGGCCATGTCTTTGTGAACGACGTTGGCCAGGCCATCACCGTCAACGGCGGGCGCTATAGGTCGATGATTACCAACTTCATTTGACCTGAATTGCAAGATATGGACAACAACAGCATATTGTTTCAACAGGACAGCGCTAAGTTCCACACAGCTCACACCACATTGAAAATTCTGCACGAGCGATTCGAGGGGATGGTCATCTCACGTACAGGTGATGTGAACTGGCCACCGAGATCGCGGTATTTGGCCCCGTTAAGCTGGCCATACACGACAGAGCCAACGAGCCAAAATCGTTCATGTGTGGGGTAGATCGGCCACCGATCCATTTGGATTTTCAGCCAATCTAAAAATCTAACTGAGCCAAAAAGATCGAATGGCTCGGTAGTATATGAACAGCTTTTTCTTGTGGGGTTTTATGAAGTCACAGGTCTATGCGAATAATTCACAAAACGCAGCGGCCCTCTAACGCTACCGTAACTCATCGGTCAAATTCACATCGGTTAAATTTCACCTGAATTGGATATTTCGGATACACGCTACCCAGAGAAGCCGCGGCGAACATTTGAACGATGTTGCATTCCATAATGGCATCGATATGCCTTAAAGATAATACAAATTTCGAAGATAGGTACACAAATTGGAAATTAATTTACAAAAAAAATATAACGAATTGAAACACCCAAGTTAGTTTTTTTAAGAATTGAATGCTACTCGTAAATTTAATTTGTTGATGCAATGTACTTAATCATCAAAATACTAAACTAATTATTTTCATTGCACACATTGACAAACAAACAAACAAATTCAATATAATTTCATAAACCAAATAGTATTGTATTTGAGAAATCTTGTTATTTATTATTTCTACTAGGTACATATATAGCTTTTCTGGGTCACAAACTCACAAGTGTTCTTGAAAAAAAAAGAGTTCATTATTTTTTATTGTTCAGTTTTATTTGATTTTTATTCGCATTTTGTATTGGTTTTCTTTTTCCTTTTCTGTTTTTTGTTGTACTATTGAAAAAACAGCTGACGACGACCACTAAGGCGACGACGGATACGGATATAAATACCGACTTGATTGGCAATCTATAGGTATGTGCAGCTGTAGGAGGCTTGCATGATTGTACGTTACGTATATACCCGACTCGTACATACGGAACTATGTGTATGATGTGCTTGTGCATACAAGTGCTATATCTAGACGTAATTCCACGTGGTGGGCTGGTGTGTTTAGAAATTGGTGTTCATGATATTTGAATCTAAACACAAGCATTGTGGACTGAAGAGGGGATGGATGTGATGGGATGTTGTTTTTATAGAAACGACTACTATTCACAGACTATAACAACAATTTAGCCGGCAGCAGACACACCAACAACATCATCGCACATTTAGACGAATTTGAACTTGAATATTCATAACTTTCTATGAATAGCGTAACACGGTGCCAATGTGATTATATATATTTATATATACACATATATGTATGTAGTTATAGTTGAATGTTTTTCACTTGCTTATTTCAAAGCTTATTGAATTTTTCAACTTGTAAAATATCAGGCCGTCCCAACTTTATATGTTTACATCAATATATAAACAAACAAGAACAAAAAAAACGATATCAAATCAAACTAATGACAACAACAATAATTGGTTATAGAAAACACTCCCTGGCTGATACTCTAATCATAGAAATAGAAAGGTAATCAAGTGTAAACCGGCCACATGTATAGATATAGATATGAATAATGTAGATTTATTGTTACTCTCGCATATACAAGTGGTTTAGATTTTTGTTTTTAAACGAGTATCTGAGTGCAGTACAGTGTTTTTAGAGGGGATGGGATGAGGGGTGATGTTGGAGTGGAACACCCGCCGGAACACAGACACAGAGACCGTGATTTCAAAAGTAAGCAATAATAACAAAAATAAAACTGTGATTCATTGCGATGACTATTTTACGACCGACGGCGGCGAGAACGGGGATGAAACCAACAAAAAAAAAATAATAATAATGTAGGTACGATACTTCTTTCGGTGACGTACGCTTTGAGGGGTTAATAAACTTATTCAAGAAAATGATAAAATAAAACAACAGTAGGACGAATTGTTTGATCACACGGTTCAAGGTCATTTTTTTCTCTCTTTCGAGATACCTACATAATAAATTAATTTTAAATATATTTATGTACGTATATGTATATGTAGGTAGAAGGAAGGAAGAAAGAAATAAGGAAGGCAGGCAGAGAAGTTAAAGTGGTAGATACTGTGTGTGTGTGTATGTGATGTGATGTGATGTAACACTTCTTCGTATTTCCAATTGACCCAGTTTTAATGGAATTTATGTGTAACACAGCAGCAGTGCATAAGAAAAGAAAAACATACAAATAAATTGGTAAAATCTGATTTTATTGCAGCCTGCCGCCGCTGATACGTCCTGAAAGTATGATAAAAAACAACAACAACTAAAGAAGAACACAATTTCAAATGCGAATAGGTATTGAACAAAAACCTCTGGATGCCTAAATTATGCCTATCAGGGAAGGGCCCTTGCCCTGCGAGGCTGCATAAACAGAACATTTATAAACTCGCATTTCTTTAGTCACGTAATTAAATAAACGGTTATAAGTTTCAATAAGGATGGTTAGGAGAGCTACCCTATTCCCAAAACTTCCAATAAATCCCTCCTCTTACCCTTCCTTTTCCTGCATTACCCACATCCTGAGGAGCAAAATGGATGCATTGAGATTCGAGTGAGGTAAAACGGCTTGTCACATCATCACTCCTTCTAACCTAACAACCATTTTATGATCAGATCTCCCCAAATGCACTTTCTCCCTTAATGATTCGACAAAAGACACAGTTTCTTCGAACGCAGAAATACCCTGCGATGCCCTCTATACGGTTTTCGGGAAGAAGAAACAATCATAACCAAATACAAATCAAGACAAACTTTGGACCAAGGTTCAGACGTTCCAAAAGTAAGATTAGGGGTGGAAAGACACATCTGTTAAAAAAAAACCTCTCGACACACTGACCGGGTGCGGGCGGCCATTCCAGCCAAACATCAACATCACGAATGACCTCTTAGGTAGAACTTTAAAAAAGTTATTGATACCTACTATAAAAAATTTAATTAATGGATTTTTCTTTGGGAAAATTCAAATTTCGATCTGAAATTTGATTTTTTTTGTCGCAAAAGTTATACGATCTCAGATTGATTTTCTTTGTCATTGTCATCATCGTGTCCTGTAACCTCGGTTGGGGCATAGACGTATAGAGCGTCATTGAATTGGTATATATAATTTTTGTTAATAAAAGTTGTAATGAAAACAAAGCGTCTGAACTGGGCCAGACAGATACGTGAAAAGGATTTGGACTTCTGGATATCATTAATTGGATGTTTAATCTATCGATAACAATGAAATAATACAAATTTTATTATTACTGATCTCCAGAATCCAAATCCTTATCACGCAACTGTCTGGCCTAGTTCAGACGTTTTGATTTGATTGAAACTGTTAATTTATTATATATTTTAAAAATACGCTGGCCACAAATTATATCAAACGAGGAATTGTGGCGCAGAACAAGTCAAGAGCGGCTGGACGTTGACATAAGAAAGCGTAAATAGCAATGGATTGGTCACACACTGAGGAAACCAAACGATGAAATTGCAAAGCAGTCCTTTGAATGGAATCCTCAGGGTGCACGGCGGATTGGAAGACCAAGAACAACATGGAAAAACAACAGTTCTAGCAGAAGCAAACTTCCAGAGAAAGACGTGGCCACAGTTAAAATATCTAGCTGCAGAACGTGAAGGATGGAAACGATTTGTTGGCGCCCTATGCCCCAATCGGGATTACAGGGCCTGATGATGATGATGTTAATTTAGACTTTTTTGCGGGTTGACAGGCCTTGAAATCCAGGCATTTTAATTTTCTCCATACAGTACGTTCAGAAGCATTGTAGTTGGCATCTTCCAGCTGCGATTTCATCACTTTTGTCGTTGCAGATCCGTTTCTAGACAAATTCTACTTCTTTCTGATCTTGGAGTAAAAATTGGCTTTCTTCCACATCTGTTACTCCACTTTGAGCTTAATTCACCTCGATTCTTCACAACGCCAGCCTCGGTTGGAAGAAATTTCAACAAAACACAATGCAAACAAACAGTTGTGTTAGGTACAAAATAATGCGTTTATACATAGTAGAATTAGTCAGTTTGTAAAAATTCACTGTGCGTATTGTATATAGTTTTTTTAAAACGAGCATACCTACCAGACTAAGCACCACTAAAAGGCGTCTGAAGATCGGACTCATGAAATAGCTATAACTCCAGCAAAGCAGATAAGGCAGCACAATCAAGTAGTTGTTGTTCGTTAAAATATATAAACATTAAATTATTAAAACTGAACGAGCTACTCGTTCGTGACGAAATTCGGCCCTTGGGGTTCCCAGTTCGCAAAAGACACGCAAGGGCAGTGAATTGTATTTTTGAAATTTAGACTGAATCTAACAATTTCACAATCCACTATTTCACAATCCACAACACCCAAAAGTTTCCATCTTGTTTATTGGTTTTAAAGTAAATGAATTTTCTTTTAGTTTTGTATTGTAAAAATAAAATGAAAATGTACAGTAAAGGAAGTTCCCATAAAAACACATGGATTTTACTCATGTGACTTTTAACGAAATTCAGCCTTGCTGTCTAATGGGCTTCACCTAAAGTTGGCTTCTTGGATCTTTAGGTTGGATGTTTAGGTGGACTTTTATAATTTGTCTTACGCTTCTGCAAGTCAAGTTTGGTATTTATTCGAGAGGCAAACAGCTTGTGTCTGACCGCTGCACGTGAAATCATTCGAACTTGACGGGTTGTAAGCCTTTTATTTTGCGCGTGGTTGCCAATTTTTCCATAATTTTCACCTAACCTTAAAAAGTTATGAAAAACTGTATTTGATTTTCCAATTTTTCTGGCAATTTCACGACCAGAAAGGCCTAGTCTTTGTAATTTTTGACCTTTCTTCCGCACTCAAAATTCTTCCACGAGGCATGATTAAATTCTACACATAAATTTCCTATTAAAACAATTTAAAAGACTCACAAAATGATTTCCTATCACTTTCAAGAAAAAATTCAAACCACTTTATAAAATAACCACTCTTAATTTGATAGTTTTTATACGAATTTTCACCTTTAAATATCACTTTTTAGACGTTATTTCGCAACAAAAAAAAAGAGGAATAATGTTCCACGTTGATGAAAACGGGTTGAAAAAATAACGGTTGCCTTCGTATTATCGTATTGATTTGGCAGATCACTGTGGATCCAATAAAAAAAAAGCGCTCCCAAACTTGAATTCGGTGCAATAAATTATCCATGGAAGATTGCACACCACACGAAACTACAACATATTATGCTCGACGACTGAAGGAACATAAATACCACTTTGAATGTTTAATTTGATGTATTAACTCGCTTCAGCAAAAATTAAAATATACTTTAAGGCGAGTTCAGGGCGATACCAGAGCAAAAAACGGAATTTTTCCACCAGATTTTCCAAAAAAAAAACGCATAGTGACCCCAAGGTGGCCTCAGTTAATCTTCGGTGACTGACCGCTGACAATCAAACTTAATTTCTCATCATAATCACATTTATGCATTTTGTTTCTGTGCCACATTTTTTGTCTAGCTTTTTCAGGAAATTTTTATGACGTCAGTTTCAATTAATTTGTATTTGTGACCAAATTCATGTGGAAAATTTTGTCTCGATACCCAAAAATTCCAAAGTATACCATGCAGCACCATTCACCCTCCCAATCTTCGAATGAGGGACAAATTCCCAGAGAAATTTTATTCGCGATATACCCCAATGTAACTTCTTCCTGTTATAGAACTGTTTTTATTTACTTTCGGTAAGTATATTTTTGAAACATTTGCCTCAATGCAAGCAAGTTTTGTTGTAAAAACTACAATATCCATTAGGTTTGTATGTTCATTACAAGACTGGCAGACTTATTCATTAGAATACCAGAACACTGATTCATTCACTCAAACCACCATTTGTAACGTTTGGTCATTGTTGTTGACTTAGTCATGTATTTCTGTAATGCAAACAATAATGTATTTATTTTCTTATGTGGGCAATTTCTTTTTTTTTTTGTTTTTACTGTAATATGAATGTTGAAAGTAAAATTAAACCAACAAAATGAAGAGAAAAAAACAAAAAAAAGAGGAAACGATTGAAAGCAATGTTTACAAATATAAAACCAAATGCCGAACAACAAATTAAGACACTGGTTGATGTTGATATTATTAAATTGAAAGAGGGGCGGGAATGTGTGAAATACGATGATGGTGGTTGGAGTTGAAAAGGGGCTGGCGGTGACAAAAAAAAAAAAAAATACAGAGCTCCGGCCGGTCATAAATTATCGTCTTCAATGTCAATGTCAGACACAGATAAAATAAAAGAATAAAAATATATAAAGGATACACATTTCAGTTTGTGAGTTATTTGTGTTTTTTTTTTTGCAATCCGTATTGCCATTCATGTTGAAAAAGTTTAAGTGGTATCATTCAGTTTAATTTTTCAATAGTTTTTTATTTATTTCATTTTTTTTTTATTATTTATTAATTTTAAGTACAGTGGAGGTCCAGTATAACGAATGATATAATGTCCAAGGTCCATTCGTTATATCGAAATTTCGTTATATTGAATACTTTTTTTCTACAAAGAAGTAGCAATTGTTTATTTTTCAACACATTTTCTGATAGCATTTTCATATACAACCCAGTTTCAAGCTCAATTCCGCGACAAATAAAAAAATTTAACATTTTCATACTTTAAATAAGCAAAGATGAGAAGATAAATTTAGCAAAACAAAACAAAGTTCATATTATAAGGATACAAGGATACAAATCAAGAGTCGGCTTACACAAACTTATTTTCTAAATTCATGTCCGTAACAGACAAATTAGTTATTCTTAAAAAAAAATTTGTTTAATTTTATGAAATTCGTTATTTTTCGTTATATAGAATAACTAATGGGCTTCCAAAAAGTGTTCGTAATATCGATCATTCGTTATATCAGCATTCGGTATACTGGACCACCACTGTATATTAACATAAATTACAAATTAATTTCTTATTTTCATATTACCATAAAATATGTGTATGTATGTAGATATGCATTCAAAGTAATAAGTTTTTGTTGAAACAAGTTTTTCAGGATTTTTTTTAGAATACATATCAGCCATGAACTAGACTTTGAAGAAAATAGATCTATAAACTTTATACTGACAAGCATTTGTCAATGGATAGCGTTTATGTTTATTTATTTAATTAACAACGTGCAATTAATCAATTAACTGCCAAACAATATCTTAATCTCTTGTCATAGTTTATATGTGAGAATGCGATAACATTTGTAAAGATAAATCTTTTGGTGTAGTTGACAAAATTTGCCACCTACCAATACCTCTGTAAAACTTTTACATGTTTACTTTTACCGCCATTTCATCTTAAGCGACAGAATATGCATTTGCTAATGTGAATGGGTTCAGAGGCCTTTTTGAACCGTGAGTTCTGGAGGTTCCTGAACGCGTATTGCCAAACTGTATACCATTACAGACATCGGGTGCTCTACAATATAGGTACTACAGCCCCGGTTTCCAAACAACATCGAAAGATTTAAACTGATATTTGAAAATGTAGATTAGTGCTTTCAGATAGTTTAGCACATTTTGCTGAAAAGAAATTATTTCTCGATGTTACAAGGCCTAAAAAATAGCAATGAATACTTCCCTTGGTTATTTCTCAATGTTACAAGGCCTCAAATTTTGTTACTTTCTAACGGTAATTTCTTGAAAACCCGAGCTGAAGGCCAAAAACGGGTGACGGATTCGAAATCGGCATCCAAAAAGCATTCTAAGAAACAATCTTAACTGCCGGTACTAAAAAAATAACCGGTATTTTCGAGCCCTTTCAATTTTGTCAAAATACCTACTTTTTTCCCTTACATTTTTAACATACAATTGTCCAGTTTATATTTCTGAGGGCTCAGAGAATTTCCCCAGTTTTGCTGTCAAATACTAAGTAAAAAAAATTTTGAATTCGTCTGCTCACTGATATATAAACTGAACAAATATTTAATTTCAAAACTTTAATAATTTTGAATCTAAATTTTGTGTTTTTTTGAAAGCTCATTTTGAAACCATTATAATACAGTAACATACAGGTGTAGTTTTCTTTAACCGAGTTTTTCTTATATCCTAACAAGTTTCTTATATCAAAAATTCGTATATTAGAAACAAGTTTCTTTTAAAAAAACTAGGTATTCTTTTTTTAGGGAAAAAAGCGTACATAAATATTTGATTATTTTTAAAAATATTTTATTACTAAAATACACGGATCGGTTTTGCATTTTCTTCCGTCATCTTTTCGAACCATTTGTTGATTATTGTATCTTAAATATTGTATTACTTATTAATTGTTATACAAAATGTTTCTTATGCACATAACTTTACAGGGAAATTGAAAATTGGTGTTGTAAAAAATTTTGCTTTATCAGTGTTTTTCTTATAAGCGTGTATATAACTATAAAGAAAAATGCGAAATTTTGTTTGTCAAAATACTTTTCCCGGCTATTGCACGTATGAATGAAGCCACGGACCCGCAGTAATTGTAAAGGACAGCCGTTTGAAACATTAAAAACACTGCGCCAGGAAGTAACGGCATTCATTGCATTTACTACCGTTTTACACTTGTTAGAGAAATGCCTTTAAAAAGTTTTTAGTGAAGCTATGAAGATTGTAACTTGAAAAAAAAAACCAACTTTGCGAGACTTGGTAGAAATTTCAAGTTATCAAACGGGCATGTTGTCAAAAATGAGATGCTAATTAAGTATGAATCACTTCTACTTAACATTGAAATGCGATGACTTCCAGAGGAAAAACTTTACCCAGAATATTTTGACTTCGCGATGAGCTTAAAATTTGCCAAAAGCATACCTTCATCTGCAAACCTTTTCGATGTATTGCATGATTAATGAAATGAGTAATAGATTACAAAATTAGCTTATCTTGTAGAAATATTTGGGAAGTTTAAAGAAACTGCCACAGCTTTGCAGGGATAATTAGCAACTGTATTTCTCTCGCGACAAATTGGCAGCTTTAAATAAAAATATAATTCTGGCTTACCTAGGTACAGAAGGACAATGTCGAATGTTTTCCAGTTTTATATGATTTTTTAAAGAGAAACATGCTGGAGCTCAGAGTTGATTATCGCCATGTGATCACTGGACATACATATGTTATGTCTAGAAATTTCTTTGTCAGATAACTTACCAGTTACTAATGAAAATGAATGAAATACATATCTTCAATAAAAAACAAAATTAAGTTTTCAATGTTTTACCTCTCACAGTATGCTATCGTTAAGTGTTGGGGTTCCGAAATATATTTACGCCTTGTTTAGGGTTCCACAGAACCGCTGTACTACAGTGTGCTCTTTTAAGTGTAGAGTAGCCTGCATATGTACTGTGTCGAGAAAGTTTTTTTTTTTTGCTGAGAAGCAAGGGAGACAAGTAACTTGTTTGGCAAGTAGAATGCAAGTAGTGTGCCAATTAAGAGTTTGACAGGCAGTGTCAACTTGTCCGTGTGGCCTCGGGGTTAAGATATGTTCAGTCAACAGTTTTCTTAAACAAACGGAACCCTTCGTGGGTTCACAGGATTTTAACACCCTCTTTGGGTTCTCTGTACCCATAGGCGCCTACATGGGACAGTTGCCTATCTAGGATTGGGTAATACCATGTTACCAACATATTTTTTAGATATCTGTAGGGACTTCTGACTAATCTTTTTTTCTGTGGGAATTGATGATTGCCCACCAATAAAAAAAAAACTCGAGATTAAACCCCCCTGTAAAACGTCATACAGAAACTAGAACTCAATACTTAAAAATTAAAGGTAGAACTATAATATCCGGAAGGGCACTGAAGCTAATGTCAAAAACCAACGAAAAGTAGCTTTCCGTACCGCCAAAAGGAGAACCTCTTTTTGGCATTCCTATTTCACCAAACGTCAGTTTTACTCAAGTGAGGTGTGCTCGGGAGCGCACCTCACTTCCGTAACCAAAGTTGAACAAAACTTGACGAAACGTTCCACTCCGCAATTATAGTCGCGTCATATGCTTTCCGTGTATTCGCTTGGTTTCTTCACGCCACTTAAGTGCCCTCCGAACATTATAGTTCTAGCTTAAATTAGGAAAGTTTGAAACGTAATGCTTTATCTTACAATCAATACCAGATATTGTCCATATCGTCGTTGATACTGCAAAAAGTCGTATGTCATCTTTCTGAGAATTTTCAGGAGAACAAAAAACTGTTTTATTTTTAACTTTTATTTTATTTTGTATGTTTGAATATCGTAAAAAAAAACAATAAATAATGATATGGTTTAATTGTTTTTTTACGATTTTCAGCAATATTTATCATGAATTTCATAGTAATCGGAAACTTTAATGAATCCCGATAAAAAAGTACCCTTAATTCTGTGATATTTTGTTCGGGATTCTAATAATTTTCCGACTACAATGGAATTCGTGATAGGGCTGATTAAATCACAGAAAATAAAAAAATCAGTTAAAAATAAAACTATGTTTTTGTTCTCCTTAAAATTCTCAGAAAAGTGACTTACGACTTTTTGCCGTACCAACGATGATAAGTACAATTGACCAGATATTGTAAAGGAAAACTTTAAATAAAACTGAATTCCCTATGGTACCCACCCATACTTAAACTAAATTTATTTTATTTATATATATATTATTTTTTTTTCATTTTTCAAGCTAAAATTTGGTTTCCTGTTAAACTTTTTTATCCAGTACAAGATAAGAACAACGCGGACTTAAAAAAACTTAAAACTGAAAGCCAAAATTTCTTTATGTAATACATACATATGAAAGTAGGTAGTGATATGTACATTATATACGTATATGAACATACATACAAACATGCAAACTTATACTTTCGGTACAACCCAATAGGTAGGTATGTATTTGTTTTAAAAAAATTATAATAATAAATAAATTGGGTGGCAAAACAGCTCGTAGAGAACCAGGGCCTAGTGACTTACAACTTTCAACCATTCCCGTGTGCGTGTTGTTGGTAGGAATGGAGGGGACCTACAGTTTTTTGCCGAGTCCGAACGGCTAGATGAAAAGCACTTATTCATGACAAGTATACTCTTGAAAGATTTGTCAGTTCCTCGCAATAGGCAGTACCTCGGATAAAAAATAAGGGTATTCATGCAACAGCGTAAAATCGTCGTAAACGTGGTAGTTTTAAACATCGTAAATCTGTCAAATTTTCCATACAAATTGTGACAGAATTACGAAGTTTTAAACTTTACAACGTTTACGACATTACGCATTTGCATGAATACCCATAATGTGTTTAAAAAAAAAATAGATTATTTGAAGTTTTTCAATCTCGTAATGTTTGTTATCTTACATGTCGCCTCCACCATGAATCATGTTTTGATTATGGAATCACGAAAATTCATGTCCATGCAGTTTTTGATGTTGAACATCGTTCATGCCCAGTGGAGACGTTATGTTAGTCCAAGTTAATTTTTAAGGTGGTACCTACAAGTTTACAAATTCTGCAATTACGGTAGGAACAATTTTTCTTGTGCCACGATAGTGAACCTTTCGAGTAAATATAAGTTGAGTTTAGTGAACGATATTCAAAAATCACGAAGCAAGATAAGTCCACTTTTTGTGACAAAACTTACACATTCATGCCCATGCGCTTATGCCAAACTTTTATTTTTAAGATTAATTTAAGCAAAATAACCTGAGAACGTTTCTGTTTATAGTGTCTACAAAAACTGACCCAAGAGAGCACAAATTCGCGGCAAACGAAGATGGTTGGCTCTACCAAGAAATGGTTTAATTTTTTCTCAGAAAACACCAAATGTTATGCGGCACAATATCACCGGACGTAGAAAGTGCTTTTTGATGTGGTTTAAGTTTTGTGTTTGGAATTTTCACCAAACGTTAGTGTCGATAAGCAAAACAAGAAAAAAGTAGTGACATCAAACAAAAATGTGCCTGCTAATGAATGTAGGTATATTAAAGAGAAAACTTAATCAAATGCGGGAATAGTAGAAAATAATGATGTGAAATTAAATAAATATAAACTTACATATGTACGTAGGTTCAAGGTAGATAAATATATGTATCAGTTGACTCAAATAAAAGCTTAATCTTAAATAAAAGTTTTATGTTTTGACTATCAATCGTAACTGGTGGCAAACACACTATCAAGCAAATACAAAAGATCTTTTGATTTTGTTCCAGTTTTCTATCCTGAAATTCCATCAAATGTCAATGTTGTGTTGTCAATACAAAACAAGTTTAAATTTGTCTTCGAGTTCCATTGCTTAATAACGTGAACAAAAATTTACTTGTAGATCCAAAATATACTGTTAAGTCGGTTCCAGATAAGGATCTTTCTACATAGTGCAGGAGGCGATAGTGGGATCACAGTAGCCCTGTTATTTAGTGTATTCATCTTAAAAAAAAAAAAATTTCAAATACAACAACAATACCAAATTGTTTGTGTATTTAGCATGCTACTTTTTTTCAAGCGAAGATAAAAATGCATTAAAAAACAGGGCTATGATCTCATAGCGGTTGCTGAAAAGATATGATACCAACCAATATCTTTAGTCCAATTATTTACAAAAACCGCATTGAAGTTGCTTTGGTTATAAAATGCAAACTTCCAGTTGGTGCCGTGACATAAGGCCAAGTGACATAAGGCCAAATTTGACAAAAGTGACATAAAGCCAAATTTTAAGAGTTGGCCTAGTGTCGCTTTTACAAAGTGACATTTGGCCAATTTGGCCTTGAGTCACTTTTAATACTAGCGTACCTGTTATTTTTTTCATTTTTCATTGAAAAATTTCATTAAATCCAGTTTCTTAAATGCATAAGAAACTTTGGATACACCCGAATTTGCACCCACCCCAAATCCTATCGTGAGCCCAAGCAGGGGGGTTGCAGGGGGGCAGCATGTTCATTTGAAAATTTTTATATTTCACAAACCAAATAAAGGAGAGGTTTTATAAGGTTTGTGAAATTTAAAAATTCGCAATAAACAGTGAGGTATGTATGGGGGGGGCATGCTGCCCCCCTGCAACCCCCCTGCTTGGGCTTACTATAGGATTTAGGGTGGGTGCAAGGTTGGGTGTATGCAAAGTTTCTTTTCCAAAAATTACTGTTTTTTTTACAAAAAATTTTACGTTTGGCCTTAGGTCACAAACAAATTTGGCCTTATGTCACTTTGTAAAAGCGACATAAGGCCAACTCTTAAAACTTTTAAATTTGGCCTTATGTCACTTGGCCTTATGTCACGGCACCCTTCCAGTTGCGTTTTTGGTTAAGGAACTTTCTATAAATGGGGTATATGAAAGCTAAAACCGTCGCCTTTATGAAATTAATGTTCAGACAAAATTTTGTTGTTATATAATCATGATGAGTCCGATCACTTTTTTGCAAACAAAAAATAAACAGATCGTTTTTACATTGGGTGTACCTTTTTCGCCAAAAATGCAATCGGAAGTGAGAATTTTCTAACCAAAGCAACCTAAAAAAGCTTTTCCATTTGGTAGGTACATAGGACATTATGAACTTATTTATTAATTATTTAAAATTTATATTCAGATAGTCTGACGCAGCTATAATCATTTGTCGTCCGTTCACAAGATGGGTAAAGCAAAAAATTACTGGGAATTAGTTCCTTTTCCTTCTCCAATCATATTTATTTTAGACA
This sequence comes from Dasysyrphus tricinctus, assembly GCA_963921185.1. Taxonomy (NCBI): domain Eukaryota; kingdom Metazoa; phylum Arthropoda; class Insecta; order Diptera; family Syrphidae; genus Dasysyrphus; species Dasysyrphus tricinctus. The sequence continues at coordinate 248,473,099 of OY992530.1, forward strand.
TATTGGGGCTATTCATAGATGTTGTTTAAGAAACTGGAGTTTACCTGATGAAGTTCCCATATGATAAACTCAAGACTAGCCTAGTAACAGCTTAAACAGCATCTATGAATATGCCCCATTAAGTTTAGTGCTTCCAAAACTACCCAAATAAAGATTCCAACACTAAGAGGTAATAAAACAAGAAAGTATATATGATCAAATTTCGACTCGGTACTTTTTAAAATACATATGTACATACAGTAGAAGCCTATTTTGACCTACAAACTTTAATTTTCCATACCTAGGGTTCTAGATTATAATTTAACATTCCATAAGTAAGAATCTGGATTTAACCTCGTGAGGATCTTCTTAATGGTATCACAAAAAGGATTGACTTTATTTTATTTTATCAAAAAGATTGTAGGTACCTACGAAATGCATTAATGTATATTTTGTATGTTATGTATTTTGTACTTACCGGTGGAGGGGTCCTATAAGCCTGTGAGGGACCCAGTTGCGGACTATAAGGTCTGGGTGGTGGAGCCCATCCCTGTTGGCCACCGTATGGCTGATGCGGAGGTGGTGGTGGAGCATGCTGCTGTTGCTGGGGTTGCGCTTGTTGTTGCTGTTGCGACCCCTGTTGTTGCTGTTGTTGTTGTTGTTGCTGCTGTTGTTGTTGCTGCTGCTGTTGTTGCTGCTGTTGTTGCTGCTGCTGTTGTGGATCATAACTGTTGGAATAACGATGTTGGGACGGTGGCGGTGGTGGATGCGACTGAAGTAACGAATTTAACGTTGGCGTAGGCCCCTGTGGTGGTTGACCCGGTATATAACGCTGAAGAGGCGGCCTATTGGGTGACGATATACCCGAAGGTGGAGGTGGCGGAGGTTGCTGTTGCTGTGATTGAGGTTTACCACTACTACCACCCACAGTACCTGGACCACCAGCACCAACCAATGGCTGCATCGGTGAATGACCATAACGATAAGGATCCATATTGGGATCGCCATGATGGTATCTTCCGTAAGCAGATGGATGATGACCCGGTGGCGGTCCGGGTGGTGGCGGAGGTCCTACACCACCGACTTGAGGTGCTGTCGGCGCTGTGTAAGTATTAATTCCATCGTCTTTGGAGGGCATTTCAGCGCCAGGTTGATGCTGTTGCTGGTGTTGTTGTTGTTGTGACAAATGATGTTGGTGTTGTTGTTGCTGCTGTTGTTGTTGTTGTTGTTGATGCTGCTGTTGTTGATGTTGGAGATGCTGATGATGTTGCTGCTGTTGCTGCTGATAGTGTGACATTGCATTATCTCCACCATATGGAGGATGATTGTGGGGTGGTTGTTGTGGTATCGGTTGACCTTCGCTGTTATTTGGGGGCACTCCAACGGGATTGTTATTAGCACCGCTTGTATTTCCGCCACCCTGACCGGAGGGTGATTTTATCTTTTCATTCATTATTCCTCCTGATTGTTGTTGATGTAGTTGCTGCTGATGGTGTTGCTGTTGCATAATGCCTCCTCTAGAATGATGTTGTTGTAAGTGTCTGCTGGTACTGCTACTACTACTGTTGCTACTATTTGAGTCAGATCCATTTTGAAAGTTTTGCGCTTGCGATATTAATAAATTGTGATTTTTTATATGATCATCGGCGGCACCGATACCGGCGGCGGCACAAACTAAATTAGCGGGAGAAGCAATATTCACATCATTCAAATTGTTATCCGCTGATTGATGATGGGCCATAATATTCTAAACAAAACAATAAACACTCCTTTTCTTTTCTTGTTTTGAAAATTGTTTTATTTTTTTATTTTTTTTTTTTTAGCGTAGGTAAGTATTTAGTAGGTAATTGTTTCAAACTAGTTTTGCAGTTTTTAATCGTTTTTTCTCACATTTGTATATGCTTGACACATATATAATATATCCTTCATATTTCCAAATGGTGCTGATGGGAAAGAAGAAGCGAAAAAAAATAGTTAAAGAAATGAAAAAAAAAAAAAAAAAAACAAAAACAAATTGACGTGTGTACAAAAAGGGAGTAGTGGTGGGCGAAACGACAGAAAAAAAAAGTAGAGACCGACAAAAGACGGCAAGTGTGTTACCTCCCAAAAATGAAAGAGCGAAAAGGAAGTAAAATAAATTTGTTTCTTTACAAAAATAAACCTCTCTTTTTTGTTGTAGGTATATTTTTTTTTTTTTGCTGTTTGTGGCGTTTTTTTTTTGAGAAAAATCAATCGATGCGGCGCAGAACAACTGCAAAAGCAATCATCATCATTACTCTTTGTCTTATTCGTGGTTGTCGTCCTCTGTTTGTCTGTTCTGTTCTATTCTATTCTCTTCGTTGAATCGTTTCGTTTGTGTCAAAATAAAGTAGAGGCAGAGATCAGAGAAGTTTCAGATTTTTTAGTACAATTTTTTTTTTGTTGTTGTTGTATATCTATAAGTTGTCTATGTATAAAAATTCATCATCCCTCTTCTATGTGCTTATTATTCGTTTCTACTCTCATTTCTTTCTTGTGTTTTTTTCCTTCTACATTAAACCCTTCACACATTAAAAAAATAAAAAGTATTACAAATCGACGTTTCAAGTGTTCACAGTAGACCATTTTTAAATGTAGATGTCAAATAAATTTTGTATCAGTTTCGACGACTTTTAAGTGTTTCAACATTTTCCTAAGATGCATGTTTTTAAAACTAACTGGCCCCTTAAATGTGATAAATAGGTGTAGTTTTAACTTTGGAATAACTTTGATTACGCAAACAAAACTGGATTTTGCAAATAGCTTTAAATTCCTTATACCTACCTAGCTACTTCATTTTCAATATTGCAAAGCTGACTTTTTTTTTAGTAAATCCGATTCAAAATCATATCTTTTCCTACAGAAATTCACAGGTATTTCGAAATGAGATAATTTCAACGAAATTAATTCAAGTAAAAACCTAAGGAAAAAACCCAATTCGAAATCTTTGAAAAGCTTTTATAAGGAAATGTCAAAACTCAACGTTTGAAAAATAGAATAAGAAAAAGGAAACAACAAAAGCAAGCCATTAATTAGAGGCAAGATAAAGATGCAAACATTTTGTCTGTCATTTGCGGAATTATAAAATAAAAAATTAAAAAAAATTAATTGATTCATTAGAGTCAAGGTCATATTCGAACATCTTTGTGAAGTTATATACGCTGCCCACAAATAACCTCAAAAATTGTAACGTATCCGGGATTAGAAGACGTGTCATGAGGAAATAAAGTGAAATAAATCGGAAACTTGTTCGGAAACAAAAATTTCATGCTCTAAGGTTTGAGAGAGAAAAGTGTAAGTAGAGCCTAATAACGTCTTCATCAAAATATCAAATGAAAATACTTTATAAATGAAATGTTTTACAGTATACAGATCGAAATTTCAACAATTTGATTCACCTTAATACCTACATATATATTTGCCTTAATATCTTTTAATAGTTTTATCAATATTGGACAGTGAAACAATTTAGAACAACAATTACACAAGAACTTAACAAGAAATAGGTCTTTTTTACTGTGTACATATAATGATTGGGATAAAGTGAAATTGAGAATGAATTTGCTGCGGAGGTTTTTAACATGTTTTTTTTAATTTAGTGAAACAAAACTAGGTACCTAGGTATATGTTATTTTTTTTTTTTTTTTGATTATCGTAAATAAATGTTTGAACTAAAATATCCGAATAATATAAACTCTAAACCAAATCAATTCCTCAGATTATAAATAAACATTAGGATGATCAATTTAATAATATAACTCTTGTAGGTACTCGTTGTTTTTACTCTATAGTGTCCAATTCTGGTATATGTATGTATGTACATGTATATTAGGACGTTAGTTAGAACACCAAGCCATTATGAATTCTAGAGCGCCTGGTCTGGACGACTGGAAGCAGCGTGCTCGAGATCATTAAGGGAAGAAGGCCACCATGGCATGCTTCATGAATCGGGATCCGGATAAGGGGAAGAATATATGTACATGCAGAATTACAACTGACCAAAGTTAAATAAACTAGTTGTTTTCAGAGAGGTGGCGTACCTATATGCAGCATTTACATTTCGATACTTTAAAGAAAACGATAAATAATTGCTCAGCAAAGCGTTACAATTGAAATACCTCAAACTTTTGGACTTTTTTGGATTTGTAATAAGGATCTCAAACAGGTATAAGAACAAGAATCGTCATCAAAATTGTACAGTTTGCTTAAAAATACTGAGGAATTGTTCATTTTGCATATTTTAATTTGCTTAGCAGAAATAAAAACAGGAAATTAAAAATGAGCTTTTATTTTCTTTTTTTATAATTTACCCCTAAATTAAGGGAAGAATGATCCACTGTATATTGTTGTGTTTAGTATTGCCTTTCTTATCCAAATCAACTCATGCATATATTATACACATTCAAACACACACCGTCGTCCGTTCGTTCGCTACTTCGTTATCGTTTGTCGTTTCGTTGATGATTGAGATGAAATGAATTTCGATGTTTCACTTCTGCCGACCCAAACCCAACCATGGTGTGGCGATGGCTAGTTTGTTTCTTCTCTCTGACGAAAGAATGCTGCTGTTGTTATATCGTTGTGTTCTACCTCACAAAATGTCTGATAAAATCATCAGCTTGTTTCAGTTGCACTAACAGTTAGAATGGCTGTTTAAGCTAATTGTTATCTCTTTCTCTCGCCTTTTTCGTTAAAATCAATTTTTTGTTTTTTCTTTTTCTTCTTTTTTATATTACAAACTAATATTCAATAAAGGGAAGGAACACTTTATGTTAAATAATAATAAAAAAAAAGAATGAGAAATAATATTCTTGGGAAAATTAATCATGAACTATTATAATGTTTGTCTATTAAAACTTTTAAGTAGCACGTATTTTTAAATGTAGCACTGGTGTGTGGATGATAGGATTACACACCACGTAGGTAGAAAGTTTCTTTTTTCTACTTTGTGCGCTTTAACTCCACAATCCACACCGAAACAGTTTCAATAAATATAAATTTCTTAACTTTTGAAGGAAAAATGTTTTTGTTGTTATTTCTGTCTTTCAAATCAAAAACAAGCAAATTTCTTGTTGAAATTACAAACTTTATTTCAAGACATTTGAAAAGCCTTACCTAAGAATTGCACGTTTTCGTTTTTTAAAACACTTTTAACACAAAATTCAAACAACAAAAAACTATTTGGGAATCAAAAGTAACAGAAAAAAATCGAACAATTTTTTTTGTAATTAACGCCAACACCCGAGACATTTTTTGGTGGCAGCAGCAAAAGGCAAAGTAGCAGCAGCAATGGCGATTTTACGCTTTTCTTGTATACTACACATCACTTGAAGATTTTTTATTGGAAATTTTCTTGGACTTTCTTGAGCACTTACATTAAATTTTTACATATTCACACAGTAAATTGATTGGAAAATATTTTATAATAATTTTCAGATAGAACACTTGTGTAATTGAATGGATTTTTCATTTGGAAAAATAAGCCAAAAACAGATTACAGAACCGAAAAATATGGTTCCCGGATTTTTTGGTTTCGGCTTCGACGTTCAATTTCAACGACGACGACTACGAAGAGCTTCGACTTTGCGCGAAGCATGAGAGGGAGCGAGATGAAGGGTTATTTGGATGACATAGATAGATGTGTGTGAGAGAGAACGAGTGAAATTTTGCTTTGTTTGCTCTAGTACAATTTGTTTCTCTAGGTGTACTAAAAAAAAGTAAATTATAAAACTTGTTTCGCGGCACTGATGGATGAGAATTTTTTTTTCTTCTTAATTTTCTCTATATAATCTATATATAATTTTTTTTCGTCAAGGGATAAATTGATTTCTTACTATGTAATTGATTTCTTTTTAAAAACGATTTACACTCCAATTTTAATTGATGAATGAAATACACTGAGGATATACAGAGTGCGATTGCTTTATCTACAATTTTCATTTTTGCACAGTACAAACACCACTTTGTTTTTTTGGGAACACATTTAATTTATGTACATACAACAAAATTTATTAAGAAACTGTACATTTTTCACACATAAATGGATGTAATTCGGTTTTTCATAATTTGTTTTTATATTCCTTTGATCAATTAATATCGATTTGAGTAACAATTTTTTTTTAAACTAAAAAATAGTTCATGTATCGGACATGTCCTCCTATTTCGACATGAAGACGCGAACAATATGGCGGTCGGAAAATGACTTAAAAGTTCTAAAAATATGAATGGGACAAGGCGATGGAGGAATTATAAATTGTAGTAGATTAAGGAAAATGGCGGCAATTTAGTTTTTACAGAAATGGGTTTACAGTAAACAGTTTGCTGATGGTTGAAAATTAATGTATATTCACATTGAACGATTTTTCCACTGAAGATCTGATGAAAAGCGAGCGAGAAAATTAACAGCCCTATTCTGGCAAACCTAAGTCCCCTTTCACACGAAGAAACAAGTTGCTGGAGATTTTTTTGACGTTTTCTTTTAATCTCCTTAAAAATCTCTTGTACCTTTCATACGAGGAAACAAATCTCCAGGCAATTTTTGAAATTTCCTTTGAAAGTCTATTGGTTGAACACACCTAAACCTAGATGTGAAAGGAAATGTCAAAAAATCTCCTCAAATCCTTGACCGGGGAGATTCTGGTCGCCCCTCTTTCCTCCTGCCCTTCTCCCCCAGGAACTAAAAGTTGCTGGCAACTCAGTTTCCTCGTGTGAAAGGGCACTAACTGATACCTCACAAGTCACAACAACCTCACAAGGTGAGGTTAATTTGATTTTGTGAGGTTTTCGTATTCTGGCAGCAACCTCAGTGTGATCCTCACAAAAACTATAGAAACTCTGTGATCTCCTTCGGAGGAGGTCACAAATAAAAAGTAACACTTGTGATTTCGAATATTACCATTGTATATAAATTCTAAAGTATTCTCATGAAGAAAAAAAGCTCATGGCCATCTATGCGTCCAAATGTAATACTAATTTTTGTTAAGGGATCTCGGTAAGGCGATCACAGCGAAGCTATCGACCAAATGTCTCCCTACAAAATCGGGTTTCATGAGAATACTATAGATTGGATATACAATGATATTACGGCATTTACATGTTTGTTTGTGTTTTTCTTAATTGCCTCCTCCTTAAAGCGTGGTACACATTATCAAACCTGAGTGTCAGCCATGTTGGATATCAAACCGAACTGACAATGTGTACACGCTGAATGATGGTTTGACACTCAGAACTGCCTGCTCACAAAATTTTTTGATACTGCGTGACAACCCTCGGTTTGTTGGGTGGTTGCTAGATGATGTGTAGGTACACAATTTCATTCATGAGCCGTCATTCACGGAACAAAACAAGAATTTTTGTAGCGAATCAGTGCGAATCAGTGGAAAAAGTTCAAACAAAATTAGAAAAAGCTCGTGTGTGTCATGTAAAAAAGGAATCAACACAATTCGTTGCGGAAATAGCCTCAAAATAAAAAGAAACAATTTTCTGAGTAGTGGAATTTCCTTGCCTGACGCCCAACATAACTGATAAGTGTGTACGCAAAACTTTTCACGTAGGTTTGATTTCCAACACGCGTGACACTCAGGTTTGATAATGTGTACCACGCTTAAAATAAATAAATGAATGAAAAATATACATTCTTGCATGCGCTTAGCTAATTTATTAAACAAAAATCAAACAAATCATATTTCTTTTGACGTAAGAAATATGTAGGTGTGTTCAACATAGGTCCAGAACATTTTGAAAGTTCACTCATCAGTCTTTCTATGACAGTAGGCCAATCAGAGCCCAATAAAACTAGTAATCATGAAAATCTGATATATTTGAACGTGCCCAATCACCGTGGTGAGTTTCTTGTGAGGTTTCTTGTGATGATCTTCCCAGAATACCGAAAATGTTATCGAATCACAACAATAAACCTCACAAGAGCTTGTGACCTGTGAGCCCTCACAACGCCAGAATAGGGCTATAAACAACTGTTTGCTTCGATGTTTTACGCTGTGGCTCCATTGGCAATTTTTGAGGCAATTGCAATTGGAATAGGAATGGCAATTTATTGCTTGGGTGGGCTTTTCATTGCCAGGCAATTTCAATTATAAAATTTGTGAATAGTAATATTTGACTGCTAATGCAGTCAAATGCTGTTCAAATCCCCTGTTTTTAATAAAATTTAATTTTAATTCACTATATTTTGTCATGTGCGTTCTCATATTCTACGATTTAATTGAAAAAATCAATAGAGAAGCCATTTACAATCACGGGGAACCCTATTTTTCCTCAATTTATTTCCTTGACGATGGAAATCAATAATTGCCTCTCATCTTCTAGGCAATATTGCCATTGACAAAGCGTCTCCATTTGCATTATTAAAGGCAATAGCAATAAGTGAGGCAATTTATTGCCTCAAATATTGCCAATGGAGCCACTGGGTTAGAACAGAATAAAATAGAAAAATCTTTACATTTATTTTTCAAAGTAACAGAAGAACTGATTAATAAAAACAGAATAAAGTGTTCATGAACTAAGTGATATTCATTTATTCAAAAAACAACACTTTCCCTGAATTAATAATCGCGCTTTTGCTGTCACAGAAAAGAGTCATTTCCTTCGAGCAATCTGGAAACAATTCAGTCTCTAAACGTTTAAGCCAAACTGATTCCTGTATAGCAGCAACCATAGCCATAAACTCCGATTCAGTCGTTGAAAGCGCAATAGTGGGCTGACGTTTTGATGACCAAGTAATTGCGCAGCACCTTGCATGGTAAAAACGTAACCTGTTGTTGACTTGCGCTGGTCGACATCACTTTGCCTAATCAGCATCGCAGAATCCTTGAACCTGGGTCAGTTCCTTACAGTAAATAAAGTTTCTTGTATATTTTACCCTTCAAATAGCGGAATATTCACTTTATGGCTGTCCAATGAGCTTTCCCTGGGTTGCTGTTGTACCGAATCAACAAATTTACAGCGTAACTTATATCTGGCCTAGTAGTTTGAGCAGCGAACAGTAGGGATCCCACAGCTTCCATGTATGGCACCTTGGACATCAATTGCTTCTCTTCTTCTGAAGTTGGATTAATAGCTCTGAGAGCAAGAACTAGCTATATTCCATTAAAAGAAAAAGACAAGCCATGTTGGCATTCGAAAATCTTAAAAAAAACAGAACAGGATGGCCATACATTCTAGCCTCCGATTATACTTTCGTTAACGTAGAAAGAGAGATTTAAGAATTCATGTATTATTGCAAACCTCATTTATAAAAGTCTCAATAAAAATACATACATACATTCTGAAGTTGGAGACATTTTCATCGAAATCTTCTGATTTAAATCCAGTGGCGTAGAAACTGGATTACAATCCATCATTCCAAATCGACTTAAAATCTCCGATATATATGTATTGAGATTGATCAATTGCAATTGTGCCAGCTGACCTATTTCGAGTGATGCGGATTCCTAAAACTGACGATGCACCGACCTAAGGGCGGTATTCACCGACGGCTCATAACTTATGAGGCTCATAAACCTATTCACCAAGCAATAGGTCTGTTTGGTTACTGAAATTTCGTACGAATTCGTACGACGTCGCACTACATTTCACAAATTCCTGTTTGTTAACTCCAAAGTGTAGCAACGAGAGAGCAAAATGAGAGAGCAAGAAATTTCCCCTCCATGAAAAATCTTGCAAATTTCTGCTACACAAATTTTTGTGTGCAGGAAGTAAAAAACTGTCAAATCCACGTCTGTGTGTATTTTTGTTTGTGTGTGTCTTAAGATTTGCCTGTAGTGTTTGATAGTGTGTGTCACGTTTGAAGTTTCGTACACAAAAGTGATACAAAATTGGTTTTTCGCGTTTGTTAACTTTGTAGCAAGTTTTCTCCTCTATGAAAGAATTTTCCCCTTCTTTCAATAATTTGACAGTTTTTGAACATCGTGCTACAAAAGTAACCAAACAAACCTAATAATAGTGAATATTTATGAGCGCTCATAAGACTTATGAGTGGTCCTGACCACTCTTAAGTTATGAGCGCTCTCTTCGAAAACTTGTTCGAAATCATTCGAAATAAAATGTCACTGGGCGCGTTCAATGTTTGAATAGATAGCCTATCTAGGATAGCTTTGTATCCATGTATGTGTTTGAACGCAAGTCAGCTGTTGTTGACATTTCTCATAGGATAGCTTTGTGCCCTTTCACACGAGGAAACTGAGTTGCCAGCAACTTTTAGTTCCTTGGTGAGAAGGGCAGGAGGAAAGAGGGGCGAACAGAATCTCCCCGGTCGAGGATTTGAGGAGATTTTTTGACATTTCCTTTCACATCTAGGTTTAGGTGTGTTCAACCAGTAGACTTTCAAAGGAAATTTCAAAAATTGCCGGGAGATTTGTTTCCTCGTATGAAAGGTACAAGAGATTTTTAAGGAGATTAAAAGAAAACGTCAAAAAAATCTCCAGCAACTTGTTTCTTCGTGTGAAAGGGGACTTTGTATCCTAAAATTTTTAGGATAGCTTGGGATCTCTTTTCTGCCAACAGCTGTTTCGTCATCAGCTGTGTTTTAACAAGGGATTACAACAACACAAACCTATCCAGATCGCTTTAGTTCGGTGTTTGAACGTGGCCACTTCCAAACTTTCTTTCTCTATCTGTCACTACTGTCACATGTTTTTATTCATGTTTTGTTTTTTTTTGTATATTTAATTGTTGAAATGTATTAAATTAATTTATATAACCTATATTTTTTAAAGAAAATATGCTTCTTGTTTGTATGAAGAGCGATGAAGTGTTCGTGTTTTTTTTTTGTAACCTAAAGCCCCTTTCTAAAGAACTTTCTGAATATATTCAAATACTAGCCTCTAAACAGCAATTGGAAATTGCTAAAACATTTTGTCTTACACACAAAAATGTCTTATCCAATTTTGTTCTCTAAACTATCTACACATGGACAAGAATTATAGAATTATTTCTTTTTAATTACAAAAAAATATCCATGACCGAGATTTGCAAAGCATTTACCTTATCTGTTGTGCTACCATGTCCACGTATATTCTCTTATCCTTTGTTAATTTTCATTGCTAGAGCAAACAAGGAATTAAACAATTCGGACTCAAAGTTCCTTGAACAAAAATAAATCAAAAACTTCAAACTGGGAAAACAAAAATAAAACTTAAAAATGGACAACCAAGGAACACCGACGAAAAAACAGCTGGTCAAAATGCACGAGATGTTGCATAATACCAACAAAACACAACGGCTTTTGGAATTATTTGACATGCACCAGATTTGTTGATGGTAAGCATTTGAAGAGTCTTCGTCTTTTCTTTGTAAACAAGCTTTGTTTTTACTCATTTTTTTTTTTGGTAAAAGACTGGAGCAAATGCTGGTATAGTTGGAAAGACAAAGGAACATCCAGGCCTAGCACTCACACTCTAAGTTCTTTTCTTCGTTGTAGTGACCAAAAACGATATGGGTCCTCCAAATGTTCTACAAGATAATCTTAAGTAACTTTTTAAGTTTTCGAAAGGTTTCGATAATGGTGAAGACACTAGATGAAGTTGTTCTCAGTGCAACAAATTTTGTCTCCGAAAGGCTATGCCCCATCTTTGTGATATCAAATGTTTCCGAAGAGAATCTTCATTTACTAAGCCAGCTGAGTTCCAGATCGATGATATACTTAACTACTTATTAATGTTTGGGCCAATGTCCATATCCATCGAAGCATCCACCAAAAAAGGATGAACGTGAAAGAAGTACGCGGAGGTCAAACGGCTAGTTTTTCTCTAAACAAAATTTAACGATCTCAAATAAGAAAGAGAGTGGTCATGGTCAGTCCTGAATGAAGCTTTATGGGAGTTGTAGGTAGAAATTTTGGCCCTGCACCATCCTACAACGATATCATCACAATGGTTCACTAGTGGAAGCATACGACAGACAGCCTCTATTCTCACAATGTCCATGGATTACTCCGAACAGGAGACAGGGCTCATGTTAAATTTAAATTCATTAAGTTAGATTTTGTCGACGCAAAGTGAGTGGGAAAGTTGTTGAAGTACTATAATAAGAAAGAAAGGGGTTTTTGTTTTTGCTTAAAGTTTAATGCTTAATTAGTTTTTTTCTGTTTGGTTTAAATTCTGTTCCTTTCTTAAAACTTGGAAATTTTAAATAAAAATGTAAACAAATAAAAACAGTTGTATGAATTTGAAAATGAAATAAAATTAAAAAAAATGTTTTTTTCTTGTTCTAGATGAAATTGAGAAAAAATAGTATTTTTGTTCGCTGTATTCGAAACTGAAACTAAGGAAATATACTTTTGTTAGTCTGCTATTACACGACGACTTTAGAGTCATGACTCTTTTCGAACATAATGAGTGCGACAGAGAAGAAAAATGAAATGGAAGACCAATTGCCCTGTGAGTCGTGGGCCAAGTTTCGGCGAATCATTTTTGACGTTTTTCTTTTCACTCGTTCCTATTTCATCTCTTCTGCATAAATATTTTGTTGACTGTTGTCACTTTTAATTTTAAATATTCGTTCTATTTGTTTTAATTTCACTCAAATAATTTATGAAAACTTATCCATTTTATTTTAATGGTTCTATAAACAGATAAATGTGGTAAGAGGACAATGGAGACTCCAAAAAATCTACGCCATCGTCCAACAATGGAATCCAACACCTGGAAAAAAAGTCTCTGTGCTGTTCATTCGGATTCAAATGAAGATTTCAAGGTTGCCTCGGAATGCAACTGCTAAAATGCGACGCCTCAACAACAGCTCTGAGCGTCGATCGATATCCACAAAAAGCTTCTACTCAATTTCGAAGACATCACCCACGTCGGTCCTCATCAAGTTGCCAAATTAAAGCCACCTTCGAGAAGTAAGAATTAAACCCCATGAAGGTGAACTATAGCAGTATCAATAGTGAGGCGTCAATCATAACATAACGAAGAAACCAAAAACGAAAGCCGCCCTTCCAAGTGTTCCCAAAAAAGACATCCTCAGCATTATAAAGAATGAAAAACTACGAAATTCGCTCATCATTACTAGCTCCCCCAGAAATTGAAGAAAAAGAAACACCAGGGGGGTAATTCCGTAATTTTTAAAACGATAATCGTCAAAACATAAATGATGTGTATCAAAATTATTTAATATTGAATAAAAAATATCTAGCAAAGATATGCTTTTTTGCTTCTTAACTTTTTTTTCTCAAAACCAAAAAGAGTAGGCACCCCTAGGAGTGACCAACGTTAGATATTTAAGTCAATTATTCTTCTTTAACTTTTTAACATCGAAGTGGAAAGTGCAGTTCATGTAGTTGTTACCCAGATCTCTCTACCAATCAAGTACATAATAATTTGGAAGCTAGTTTCACAAAAGAAATGCGAAACGGTCTTCATGTAGATATGAATAAAAAATAAGTCTGGATAGCACAAACTGAGTTACTTTAAAGAAGGTAAAATCAATTTATTTTATACAAACATAGATCTAATATTCACAAGAAATTCAAGAAAAATCACGGGAATTTCTTGTAACTGTTAGATACAAAACGTTGTCATATCAAAACTTCTTGCTTGATTTTGATGATTGAAACGGTTTTGAGTTTCAATTAAAGTAAACTTAGTAGTTTTATAAACCATTTACAACAAAAACACAAATTTCGAAAAATTTGCATACGGAACATGTTTTATCATTTTCTTGAACATAGAAAAAATGACGAAACTAGTTTTATATGGAAAATTTTCGAAATTTTTGTTAAAAATGGTTTGTAAAACTACCTAGAACACGTTAATTGAAACTTAAAACCGTTTCATTTATCAAAATCGAGCAAGAAGTGTTGATATGACAACGTTTTGTATGAAACACTTGCAAGAATTTCCCATGATTTTTCTTGAATTTCTTGTAGCTGTTAAATACAAAACGTGGTCATATCAAAACTTCTTGCTTGATTTTGATGATTGAAATGGTTTTGAGTTTCAATTAACGTGTTCTAAGTAGTTTTACAAACCATTTAAAAAAAAAAACAAAAATTTCGAAAATTTTCCATATAAAACTAGTTTCGTCATTTTTTCAATGTTCAAGAAAATGATAAAACATGTTCCGTATGCAAATTTTTCGAAATTTGTGTTTTTGTTAGAAATGGTTTATAAAACTACTTAGTATATTTTAATTGAAACTCAAAACCGTTTCAATCACCAAAATCAAGCAAGAAGTTTTAATATGACAACGTTTTGTATTATATTTATAGATACAAAATTCTTGTAGGTCTAACTACCTAACTGCTTTGAAGAAATAAATTATTGCTTTTATAGTGTATAGGTATGTAAAGATTTCATAAATTTTTCAAATATAAATATGCTCAAAATAAGTTTTTTTTTTTCATGCACATTTTTTACATTCCAACTTCGTGTTCTGGGTCGAATTAAAAAGAACAGGTTTTTCAAAAGTGTTTTTTAAATTTTATTATTATTAAATTTATTTCAACGCCTTTAGCTGATGAGACCTTCCAGTACTTAGCATCCTTGTATTTATCTGGAATGGCTTGTTGTGTCAATTCAGGCGCTCCGATATGTGTTTTGCTCAAGACAATTTCTTTCATGTCTTCGAATTTATATGAAGTGACTTCCTCCAGTTCTGAATACCACATGAGGAAATGTAATATGAAACGGGCCAAGGCAAGCGCTGCCGCTGAAACCAATGAAGGCACAAAAACCAAGTATGTATTTCCTTCTAACAGAGCGAAAGCTCCAAAATGTACTGGGTAAGGAATTTAACATAACATAAGCATATCGTACAAAACTGCATTCGTATTCAAAAATGCATACGATGTGGGTAGGCACAAATCAAAGGATAAAATCTTCAAGATAAACTGGTCCATACGCAATAGCTGACCTTTTGTGTAGGCATCGTCGGTAATGAATACAAATTTACCAACATCTGGTGGATAGATATCTTCATATTTTGATGCGATGCGCCGATGCATATTGCACCTGTACCATCAAGCTGTAGCTTTCCTAGTACTATAGACATTTGACTTAAGAATCTATCGACATATGAAACGGCCAGCTACAGTGTTTCGGTGTCGAGCTAGTATTCTTCAGCAACTTCTCTCACCAATCGACTTGAGTTGTTCGCATTGAGTTATTTGTCCGGCTGACGTTTAATGTATGTACGTTGGTTTGGGGCGATGATTTTTCTCACGCTCCCTAAAGTAATGCAAAATAGAATTCTGATATTCCAAAACTTTGAAGAATCGTTCACGATAATTTTTCAGTAATGCTGATGTGATTATTCTCTTTGTATGGGTATCGTCTTCAATTATTTGTGACCTATCAATGGACATTGGCGACAGCGCATCTGTGATAGACATTGCGGTGTTTCCAATATTGAATCATGACCGCTTTCTTCGGGGCTTCCGTTCTTCTAAAGGTTTGCGTGCCTCATCGACTTCTTTGATATCGACATTTTCATCTTCATATACTGAAAATGCTTTAAATTGCTGTTCAACCGGTGTTGTACCAACAAATTTTTTCTGTGTTGATGTTGTGGCACTCCAGAATTTTCGTTATTTTAAGGTCGCACTTTGATATCCCGAAGTGCAGTTGCCTTTGGCTTAGCTCCGTCGACGTCACCGCCACCAAGTCCAGCAGTCCAGGAGTTATTTGCTCCACTGGAAATCAGAACGGCAAACCGTTTGTCCTTGACCCCTAGTGCAGTTACATTGGCCTTTCCTCGAGCGGTGATTTTCTTGCGAGCAGCAGCATATGCGGCGTTATCCTTTTCGGTGTCTTGATGAATTTTGGATGTCACCATTTTTCTTTTTTTCTTTATCCTGTGGTTTTGGTTTTTTTGTTTCTTTCAAAATTGAGGAATCCTGAAAAGATATCCAATAGTTACCAACTTAAATATAAAATATTTTTACACAAAAACAAGTTTAAAAGACAAAATTAAAAAAAAAACATAAAATCACGTTGGAATGCGAAACATTTTTTGATCTATTTAAGTTTAAGTACTACACCCTACTCACATGCAACAAACGGTGGACAAAGAAAAAAAGGAGAACGATCACATTCAAATGCAACCACGGACAAGGAACGCGAGGCGATTTAGTATTAAATTTATTTTTATACCAATTCATTCGTTTTTTGGACTTTTAATTTGATTGGCAATGTTGTGAGCTTTTGGAAAATATTAGAAATTAATTATGGCTCTTCTTCGTTGCGCAGAGATCTTCGGTAATTTGACTTTTTCCGATGAGGCTAGAGATAATCATTGATGAATTGATGATTTGGTTATTTTTATTTTTTTCCCAAAAACTAGAAGGCCTTTTACCATATGGTTTTCAGAATAAGACTTAAAACTGATAGCAGCATTGGGTTTTAAAAATTAAAAAAAGTACCAAGTAACATAAAATAAAAATAATATTTTTAAAGAATTTCACGCGATTTAACATATTTCATTGGAGTGAACAAATTCATCAAGACTGTTTTTTTTTTTAGATGCAGACAAATTAGAACATATACAACATAGTGGATAATGTAAATTAAATAATCAATTTGTTTTTTAACACGGCCGATCATAATTATTGTTGAGAGATAACTTGTAGCCTAAATTAAAAATGACATAAATAGAACCTGAACGACACTAGGTACTTACTTTCATCTTCTTTTAAGTGGGCTTCTTTTTTAATATATACCTAGGTATACATATATCCAATTTCACGTTTAGAGGCAAGCTTTTTTTCTTGCTTCACTAGAACGCATAAACCAATGCTAGCGAGCAATGAGGCACTTTGTAGAACGGAATTGAACTAGGACCTTGAAAGAAATTTTCAATTAAAACGTATTTCTTAGAGCTTACACTAAGTACAGTGGCGTATTTACCCTAGGGGCAATAAGGGCCATGGCCCGGGGCGGCACACTGCGAAGGGCGGCATTCAACTTTGGATGCAAAATTTAAAATTCCTTCGCAAATTTCTATGGGAAAAGTAAAGCCTAGAGGCGCCAGGCAGAATATCATCAAAACGGTGTGATAGAGGTAGAATAAGTACCAACGTATAACTCTTATATATTTTTGTAGAACGTTACATTGTCTTCCATATATACTTATATAATAACTTTCAATTGTTCTTATCAGTCTTAGAGATATCAAAGTAGCAACGCAACACAGTAAATCATACAATTGCGGTAAGCCAAGCTATAAATATCAATAGGCGTGTCTTACCAAATATAATCTCAGAACGCTCAGAGATTTTTTAAGTGCGATAAATGCAACAAAAAATGAAACCTGATTTTTTTCGGAGTCGAAAATTTTTTGATTTTTTTCTCAATGTCCTTTCTTGCCCAGAACAGCAGTTCGCTAAATTACAATTTTTTGGTGAATTGCAAATTCGAAAACGATAAATAAATAGAAAATAAAGGCGGAATGTTTAGACAAACAAATTGAACTTGCTATTATTTTTCATTAATTAATTTCATAAAGTTTTGTGCTTTTACAATTAAATATTTAAAGTGAAGTTGAAATTTTTTTCCAGAAGCTCAGTATGAGAATTATTTCATGTTTTTTTTACAATGAAATGGAGAATCTTGTCCCACCAAATCATTCCGCCTTCGCCAAATTGACATTGAACGCTCATCAGTGAGATCTTATTTAGTGAGACTGACCTAATAGCCTATTGAATAGACCTTTTAAAAAGGAACAATTACGTGCAAGGGTTTTTATTATTGAATATGTTTAATTGGCCCATAAGCATGCTTTAAACCAAAAATGCTACTAAATTCACCCATGCGTTTCTGAGAGAATGGTCACACTGGCCACTTTTCACTATTTTTGGTATAACTCGCAAACTAAGCCGAATTTGAAAATTTTACGTATAATACTTTTTGTTCAAAATTAAATTTTCTATTGGAATGGATAGTTCAAAAAATTTTAGGAAAAAATTTAAGCAGGAAAAGTTAACAAAAACTAACATAAAAAAAATCGAAAAATCATAGATTTTTAAATTTTTTTCTAAATTGCGCATAACTTTTTTCGGAGCAAAGATACGCTCAAGACGTTCACAAACAAAGTAAACTGGAGTTTTACGGCTTTAATATGACATGCTAAGAAAGCCATATTATTTAAAAATTGACAGAGATATAACCATTCAAACTTTACCATTTCTTATCATTTTCCGCAGTTTTTGCCCGAAAGCCTATTTTTTGGTACTTTATGACAAATTTAACGTTCCTAGCACCTTATACCAAATCTTATGTTAATCGGACCAGCCGTTCATTCTGTAGGTCTGAACGAATTTAAAAACAGCCGAAAACCAAATTTCGAACTTACATCCTTTTTATAAATTCTCTATAGTTCTAATGTCATAGTATATCAAAATTTTGATTTCCAACATTTTCACGAAAGTGAAATTTGCCATATTGTACCGAAAAAGGGACTTTCGGGCCAAAACTGAGAAAAATTATAAGAAATGATAAGGTTTGAATGGGAATATCTCTGTCAATTTTGAACAAATATTAATTTTTGAGCATGCCATATTAAGGCCTTTGGTCTCTTCTTTGTTTTGTCTGTACATGTCTTGACCCTATCTTTGCTTCAAAAAAAGTTATGCACAATTTATTAAAAAAATTAGATATCCTTGATTTTTTTATTTTTTTTTAGGTTGGTTTTTGTTAACTTTTCCTGCTTAAATTTTTTCGTAAAATTTTTTGAACTATTTATTCCAATAGAAAATTTAATTTTGAACAAAAAGTATTATATGTAAAATTGTCAAATTCCGCTTAGTTTTCGAGTTATACCAAAAATACTGAAAAGTGGCCAGTGTGACCATTCTCTCAGAAACGCATGGGTGAATTTAGTAGCATTTTTGGTTTTAAGCATGCTTATGGGCCAAACAAACATATTCAATAATAAAAACCCTTGCACGTAATTGTTCTTTTATACCTCTCATTTTCCGGTCTATTCAATAGGCTATAATATGAAAAGCGCAAATTTAAGGAGGATAAATATTTACGATTTTTCGGCACAACCCAATAAATATATGTCTTAAAATACTATTTTAGATTGCTTAAAAGAATTCCGAGATGTTTTAATTAAAAAAAAAAAACGGGTTTCTCACTTGTCACAGGGGTTACCCTGCGTATAATGTTTCTGAAGACTGCAGTGACAAATTGCAGTGAAGAACGTTCATTTTCCCGTATTCAAAAACAGACAAATTATAACGCTCCAGGATAAGGGTAGAACAATCGGACAGCTAAGCACGTCCCTTATTTTGGCGAAATCAAATAATTTTGATATTTAAATTTGCATTTTATTATTTAAAAATGCGCAATATTAATGCGAATTTCATTTTAAAAATTGAAAGAACAATCCATTTGAGCTACAAAACTTATATATGCATACAAAATTAGTATATAAAAAGTTACAATTGTGTGCACTAAAGTAATCATAATTTTCTTATTTTTATTCGGTTACTTCATTCTTGTTGAGCAGAAACTTAAATATTCAGAAACTTTTGAGCTGCAAAATCGGAGTGTGCACAACAAGTAAGCATTTAATTTTCTACAAATTCATATGAAAAATACAAATTTATAATCGTAGATACCTATTATATTTTAAATTTTCACCGCGAACTTCAGACTAATTTTAGCGGAAACTTTAATACATAATAAGAAAATTCACGGGGAAAATATATGGTTTGCGCAAAAAATTTGCATTTAGTAAGCTACAAATTCAGATATCAAAATTATTTTACTCCGCCGAAAAGTGTCCACCAAAATAAAGGACGTCAGTTAAGCCATCTCTTTGAATCCTTAATTCTGACTAAGCAGAATCGGTCAATTATAACACTGCTGTTGATGAATGTTTCAACCAATTTTTGTGCCTTCAAAAATTTAAAATTCTGTTTGTTATTTTATAATTTTTGAATGGGGCGCCAAATCTTTTTGGCCCAGGGCGCCAAATCTTTAAATACGCCACTGACTAAGTATGTATTTCTTTCTTTACCACATAAACATTTTTTCCGGTGGAGGTAGAATGAAAATTCCATCTTCATAGATAACATTTAAATTTTCCAAAAAGCATGAACATCTTATTCTTGCCATTTCCTAGTCGTCTTGTCGCTACTACTACTGCTTTTGAATTGCAGCCAATTTTTCCTCACATAGCTTAGATATTTTTTATCACGCTTTACGCTTGTTATTGATGTCTGGTGGTGAGTTTTATGACTATACAAATCCTTATTTTCGTAGCGGGAGAGGGTTGCATAACCATTAAGTCAAATATTTTCACTCGCTTCACTTTCAGTCTCGGAAAAAAAAGAGTTCTTTCGATGGGAACATCCGCATCCCTTGACTGCATTCCAACCTTTTTGTTCCAAAGTAGCCTGGCGATAAAAAGGCTATCCATCGATTGAGTCGTTTTTGCTATTCTGAACTTTTCCGATGAAAACTTGCAAAACGAATGGCTTTTAATCAACTTCTTAGAAAAAGAAGAAAAGATTGAACAATTTAGCAACAAAGATATTCTTACCTTTG
Source organism: Dasysyrphus tricinctus (assembly GCA_963921185.1). Classification (NCBI taxonomy): domain Eukaryota; kingdom Metazoa; phylum Arthropoda; class Insecta; order Diptera; family Syrphidae; genus Dasysyrphus; species Dasysyrphus tricinctus. The sequence goes on from OY992530.1 coordinate 248,493,606, forward strand.
AAAGAAAAACAGCGAGTCCTAGAAGATAAACGAAATTATTTGCCTTAAAACAATATATGTAACTCACAAGCTTCAAAATATATCAATATGTAGATTTGAAAAACAAAAACAATTGCCAACGAAAAGAGGACATTTTCCATCGCCAAAAATGAGTGATATTTGTATCTCGAACCTTAATCTATGGATGATGGATCACTATAGATTTGTACTGCCTTCCTGATATCCTCCGGGAAATCAGCTATTTTTTACTCGGGTTCCACTTTTGTTGAATGATTATTTTCTAATACGGCACCTTATTTTAGATTTCGGTGTTTCAACTTTCATCGTCCATTATTTTTCCTAAGTGAATACAAATTTACACACTTTTTATCCGACACCGTATTGACTTTCAAAACTTGCATATAATAGGTCTGTTTCTTTACTCGCCCGTGGGATCCCGAAGTATCCCAAATCTACCCAAAATGTGTTTCTTTACTATTTTCTGGCACGAAAATGCCAGAGCTTTTGACTTTTTTTCATTTCCCCTCCAGCAAGAATCTACCCGAACATTTTAGTTACTGCACTTTCTTGCTTGTCAAATAAGAAATCAGCTGATCGAAAAATTTGAAATTAAATTTTTCAAGTAGCGTACATAAAATGGTTTAATTTAATAAAATAAAATGAAAATGATACAATGGAGGCAAATATAAAGTAAAATATTTCTCTTTGTTCTTTTAATAGAGCCCAACATGATCAGTGCATGTAAAAATAATTGAAATTGCATAATTTTGTATGCGGTGAGCATTGAAGTTAAATAGGAAATTTAAACCGCAACAAACCAGAAACATCCCAAATGCGTTTCTTTACTTTTTGTTTCTGGTTAAACATTACAACAACAACACCAGAAAGCTCAATCCCAAACTTTTTCCCGAACTTTTTCCCAAACTTTATCCCAAAAGTAAAGAAACAGACCTAATATGTACATGTATAATATGTTACTTATTAACTGCATATTTTTTATCAAAATATAAGTAGTTATTATTTTTACTCAGGAAAGAAGAAGAAAAAAATTTATTTGAAACTTTTGTTGATTTCAGTTTGACGTCTATACAACTGGCTGTCACTCATGTTCGAAAACAGTTTGATTTCCCAGTTTTGGGGTGTCTGGTGAAGAGAAAGTTGTTCTCATTTTCGGACTTCGAAAAAGAGCTATGAGTGGTTGGTGAATAGCACAAATATTATTTGAGTTATGAGCCTCATAAACTTAAGAGCCGTTTATGAGCGCTCTGTGAATACCGCCCTTAAAATGTGTTTTGGTCGACCGGAATACATCATCGAAAGCATGATTGACAGAGCAAGGAAACTTCCACCACCGAAAGACAAGTTGGAGAACATTATTGAGTTTGCATTGTCAGTGAGCAACATTTGCTCTACAATGGAAGCTTGTCAGATGTCCGCACATCTCAACAATCCGATGCTGGTCAAGGAGTTTGTCGATTAGCTGCCTAGTCAATATAAGCTGAGTTGGGCTATGCAGCAAAAAGATGAGCGAGTTCCTGTAGTGAAATCATTTAGCACCTGGCTGCATAATATTGCTGAGGCCACTAGTCAAGTCGTTTTACCATTCTCATCGAAAAAGAGCGGCGTGATGAACACCCACACTGAAGTCAAGCAACCATCAGTCAATAAAACAGCTTGTATTGCCTGCAACTGTGCCGATCACAAGATTTCCAAATGTGAAGCGTTCAAGAAGATGACCTATAACAAAAAATGGGAAATGGTGAAAGCCAACAAGTTGTGTCGCCAGTGTCTTAATTCACATCGCCGGAGATGTAACCTCAACAGTGAATGTGGAGTTGAAAGCTGCAAGGCGAAGCATCACCCACTGCTACATAAGCCCTCCGCTCCTGTAAGTCATGAAAGGAACCAAGTAAGTGAAAATAAATTTTATGCGAATCCGAGTGAAGCTCTAAATGTAAATACTCACAGTGATGCTGACGCCTTCATTCAAAGAATATTTTTATAGACACATTTGCCTTTCTAGATGAGGGTTCATCAGTGACACTGATTGAAAGAAACATTTTTGAAACTCTAGGCCTTTCTGGTGTTAGTGAGCCTTTATGTTTACGCTGATGGACTGGCGACACAACTCGAGTTGAAGAAAATTCAATTCGAACTTCCATCGAGATCTCAAATAAGACGAGCAAAGCCAAACATACGATGCATGGTGTTCATACTGTGGAAAAGCTTTCCCTTCCGATGCAATCGTTGGACATGGATGCAATCGCACAAGGTTACCCTTACTTGGCTGGCTTACCAATTCAGTCATACCAGGATGCTCGCCCCACAATTCTCTTTGGAGTAGACAACTGGAAGTTGGCAGTTCCTCTCAAAGTTCGTGAAGGCTCCTGGAACCAGCCAATTGTTACAAAAACCCGATTAGGATGGACTTTACAAGGATGTGTGCCCAATCGTCAACAAGTCTGCCGCCTCAACATTCATGCATGTAATTGTGACCGACGTTCTGATGATCTTCATGAAGCAATGAAAGCCTTTTTCATATTGGAATCATCGTCAACCACTATATGTTCACATGAAGACAAAAGAGCACTACAGATATTGGAATCAACTTGTAAGTCACTGGATAACCAGTACGAGATTGGATTGCCTTGGTGCCACGATAATCAAAAGATGCCTGATAGCTATAAAACCGCATTCAACCGACTTATGTGCCTCCAGAAAAAATTCAAACGCGAAGCCACCCTGAAGGATAAAATGCAAGCCGAAATAGACAATCTTTTGATTAAGGGCTACGCAAGTAAGCTGAATGTGGTAGAAGTAGCAACAAGCAACAATCCAGTATGGTATTTACCAATTTTTGTCACCCAAAATCCAAATAAGCCGAATAGAGTTCGTCTTGTTTGGGATGCTGCAGCAAAATCCAACGGACATTCGCTTAATAACTTCCTTCTTACTGGACCCGACCTTTTAACATCACTGGTGGAGGTTTTATTAGCCTTCAGAATTGGCCAGGTGGCTATCTGTGGTGATATTGCTGAGATGTTCCACCAGATCAAGGTGAGGAAGCAGGATATGCACGTGCAACGATTCCTATGGTGGGAAAAGGAGGACCCATCAGATCAGCCTAGCTGTTACGTCATGAGTGTCTTAACATTTGGGATGAATTGCGCTCCCTGCATTGCACATTACATTCGCAACAAAAACGCCGACCAGTTCCAACAACTTCACCCTCGAGCAGTGGAAGCCATCAAAAGCTACCACTACGTAGATGACTTCATCGATAGCGTGGACACTGAGGAGGAAGCCCTGTGCTTGGCAATTCACTTGTCTGCTGGCTTCAATATCCGCAACTGGGCGTCCAACTCTTCTTGGGTAGTTGATCAGCTGACCAGCAACGGCTCTCCTGTACACGCTCATAAGACCTTAGGGTCTACTGAGAAAGTCCTTGGTATGTACTGGGATCCTAGTAACGATGTCTTTAAATATATTTTTAGATTCGTTCGACTGAAGCGTGATGTATTGGATGAGCTACAGTCGACTACTGGTCAATTCCGAGAATGTCCAAATACATACATTTGTGGATGCTGGAGAACACGCTTACGCAGCAGTATGCTACTTGCGAGTGCAATGTGGGAACGAAGTCTCCGTTGCTCTAGTAGCTTCAAAATCAAAAGTCGCCCCGCTTAAACCAGTCTCAATTCCGAGACTTGAGCTCCAAGCAGCTCTTTTAGGCATAAGACTGTCTATTAAGGTGCAAGCAGTTCGTCGTCTACCTATTACTTCCAGATTTTGGTGGTCAGACTCAAAAACGGTTTTGAAGTGGCTGCGAATGGACCCCAGGAAATTTCAACAGTTTGTTATGTTTCGTGTGGGCGAGATACTGGAGCATTCGAACGCCAAGGAGTGGAAATGGGTGCCCTCAAACCTGGCCACAAAGGTATCGTCGCAGATAAATAGCAAATCGTGGTTCACCGGACCGAAGTTTTTGGCCTATGGAGCTGAAGATTGGCCAACATGTGATGACCTTGGACCCGCCGATACAACAGAAGTTAGACATCATTTGCTTCACGCTACATCTTCAAATGTACGAACTTCAGTTTCAATAAGCATAAGCGTGGAATACTTTTCTGATTGGAGACGACTATACCGTGCGTTGGCTATGTTCAAGCTATACATCGAAAAGGTAAAAGCTGTTGTCCGAAATAAACCTATTCCAAACCAAGTGTCTTATGAAATGCTTCAAGACGCTAAGGTACAACTCTACAAATGCGCACAGATAAGTGTATTTAGCCAGGACATAGCGAATTTAGAACGGGGTAAGATTATTAACAGAAATTCAAAACTAATATCTTTGAACGTTTACCTAGATGGTTCTGGCATTCTAATGCTACATTTCCACCTAGCGCTAATCTGAGATTTAATGAGATTAACCTTAAATCTCCTTTAAATCTCGTAGATTTACCATACAAATTTATTTCGTAAATCTTGAAGATTAGATATTAATCTTGTTAAATCTTCCTAGGACAAATAGTTTTACAAATCGAACTAACCTATTTTTACATGGTGCTGAACGATTCATTCGAGACTCGCATTCAGTTCTTCATTGTTTCACACGAATCAAACATTCTGTCTCATTCGCACTTCATAAGAAAAATTGGAACGCCATTTGCATTTTTGAAGGTGCTGTCAAATTTAATCTTTTTTAAATCTTTTTGGGCGGTGCAAACACCAAAAAGATTTATTAAATCTAATCTGAGATAAACCTTTGGTGGAAACATAGCATAAGGATACGGAGTAGAGCTGAAAATCTTAATAATCAACCAGATGCTATCGTCTTACCAAAGAATCATCACGTGACGTTCCTGATTGTTCGTTCCTGGCATGAGGACCACCACCACGTATCACACGAAACGACCATTAACAAAATCAGAGGGATGTTCTACATTCCACGACTGCGTGTAGTATACAAATCCGTGCGGAAGAAGAGCCAAAGGTGCAAAGGCCTGCAGTTCCACAGATGGCCACCCTACCAGCTGCAAGGTTAGCAGTGTTCGAGTGCCCTTTCACATTTGTTGGTATTGATTATTTTGGGCCCATTTCTACAATAATTGGACGAAGACGCGAGAAAAGATGGGGCCGGGGCGTAATATTCACACAGCCCAGACACCAGCTCATGCATTATGTGCATACGAAACTTCATATCACGCCGTGGAATGCCTCGAGAAATCTATACCGATAACGGCACAAATTTCAAGGCCACTGAAAAAATTGTATGCGATGAATACAACAACATCAACTACTCAACTGTTGCTTCCAAATACGATGGACTTAGATGGAAGTTCAACCCACCGGCAGCACCCCACATGGGAGGGGCCTGGGAAAGGCTTGTCCGATCCATCAAGACTATACTGTATAGTATGGCTCCAATGAACTTCAACGATGAAACACTGAGATGCGCGCTATAGGAGGTGGAATTCTTAATCAATTCCCGCCCACTCACATTTGTGTCACTTGAGTCCTGCGACGACGAAGCCATCACCCCAAATCATCTTTTACTAGGCTCAACAACTGGGTACAAGCCCATTTGCGAAGACAACATAGACCTGCGACAGCGTTGGCATCAAACCCAGGTGTTTGCTGATAGATTTTGGCAGAGATGGGTAAAAGACTACACACTTATGCTTGCACGACGAGGTAAGTGGTTTGATAAACAGCCTCCTTTAGCCCCTGGTGACGTGGTTGTCATCATGGACGAAAACCTACCCCGAAACAGCTGGCCAAAGGGCATCATTGAAAGCGTAGTAACCGCGAAAGACGGTCAAGTCCGAAGAGCCATGGTGAGAACTCAAACCGGAATGCTTGAACGACCAACAAGCAAGATTGCCGTCCTAGACGTCGATAAAGGCTAAAGTAAGCTCACTCCAACGTAGCTGCTTACGAGGGGGAGAATGTTATCGCCGTTTATAAACTTCAAATTATTAATATGTTCATATACAAAAATTATAAATACTTAATTTTCCATTTGTGAATATTTATTCCTTATTTGTAAATATTTAATTTTCATAACTAATCATTTTGTAACTTTAAATTGAATCACCCTGTAAATTTAATATATTTTGCTTTATCTTCATGAAATTATTATATACCTAGCCTTCAACATAAGAAAATATCCGTAATAATGTCAGTCGATAAATCATAAGTTGATTAGCAACACAAAATAATTTTAAAGCGCGCTAAAAAGTAGTAATTTTACTTTGAAGAATAAACTGCATTGTATATCGCAAATTTGAATTTCAATAAATTGTACTTTCGCTTTTAAAAATTGTGTCGGCTTTACATTTACTTGTTTTTAGAATTTCGACTCCAACAACCGAAGTACAAAACTTTATTAAAAGTTTGTTAATTGGATTTGGATGACTTGAAACAAACGGGTTCTTATATTCGCTCTAAAAAAAATAAAGTTAAAAAAAATTTCATACCCGCTATCTCTATCGAAACACCCAAAATGTCATTCCCCTGACGTGTCCCCAGGCCTACTTACCACACTGTCTGAATTTAAGCAACGAAACTAAAAACGATACAAAAAATCTAATGATGCAGTCTTTTTGATAATACATGCATCCTAACTAAAAAATAGTTCAATGATTTTTAGTTGCTTTATTTTTTTAAATAGGAGCTATTAAGTAAGTGTCCCCCATAAATTGATCATTTCTATCCCACCAATGGAAGTTTAAAAAAAATATATATAGGCACAAAATATAAAACTGATTTTTTTGTTGTTTAACGGTACAAAATTGCTCTTTATGAAAATTGAAGTAAGAGTTTCAAAAAAACTTTGTTGTCTTTCTTATTTCAATTTAAGGCAACGATTTTGTTTTGTTTTTCGTCAAGCGAAATTGTCATTCCTCTAACGCATGTTTTTTACTAAAGCCTAGTTTACAGTTCCCGTGTGCAAAAAAAAACCTACGCAAATATTCTCGCATGTCAAAAATAATTGAGGTGAAAGGCAAAATTAATTTTTGCATGACTAGTTTACAGTTTCATGCAAAAAACTAAAACATTGCTGTCATGGAATGTCATGCAAAACAATGGCCCGGCAATTGTTTTGCATGCGAAAAAAGTGTGGTGAATAAAATATTTTTTTTTTGGATGGTCGGTTTTTCACCTCAAGGCTTTATTAGCATGCAAATAGTTTTTGCATCCAAAAATAATTAAAATAATTATTTTCCATTTTTAGGCCTATAGTTTATTAATTAAAGGTAAATTAATGACTCAATGGGTGGCTTAGGCCAAGGCAAACGTTTTTTGCCTTGAATATTATTCAAACTGGAGCACAGAATAGATGGAAAATCGTTTTGAAAATTTTAATATTTTTTTCGCATGGGAACTGTAAACTATGCTTTAACCGTGTGGTATAAAAATTAAAAAGTTTTACTCGTCTGTGTCTTTTACAAGGGCCTACGTGAAAAATAATATAAAACATCTAATTTTCTAATAACCTCCATTTAATTCTCATAAAACACCCTTCGAAGTCATTCCCCTAACATCATTTATTGTGTCATTCCCCTGACTTTCAAGTTTTCATTATAATGTTTGATTGCGTTTTGGTAACTCTAGAAGAATCAATAATATTACATTTAAACATATTTACAGTATTTTAAGTAGTTTTGAATTTTTTCACATTTTCTCGGTCAAAATATCATAAAAAAATACGATTATTACTATAAAATGTTTAGTCTCGCAAAGTCCTTGAATCATGAGAGCAAGTTTGTGCAACATAGTCGTTAATGCTATTTTGCATGTTAGTATTTGTTCTCTTTTTTCTTTACACTGCTGAAACCATTCGCAAAATTAAATATCCATCTAATCAACGGAGTAAATATAAATTTTTGTCATTCCCCTGATACAAGTATCATTTCCCTGACTTAAAAAACCGTTAGATTTGATCAAATGTTATGACTCCTTGTTTTAAAGTGGTTATTATAGAGTTATTAGGAGACACCGGCAACTTATAGTTGCCCAGTGGGCGCCAGGCCTTACGGCTCCCTCCTTATTGGCTTGCTTTGATAAAAATCGTGACAGTATAAATTAATTATATTATGCTATTTTTAATTTCTTTTGTTCTTCTATTTTGAAAATAAAAGTTAAAATTGGAATATGCAGATCTTCTGTAACAAAACTGAATATACCTACTGTATTTTTGTTTGAAAACCTTCTTCAGAAAATTTTACGATTCGTGGCAACGCTGCGACAGAAACTGAACACCACGATGTTTGACAATAGTTGTAACACTTCGTGTTTACAGAAATTCACAAGTTTTCCAACGGAGGGAAAATTATTTGCTCTCTCATTATTGCGCTCTCTCGATGCAACTTTTTTGATTTTAGCCATTCCACACTATCCCACTGAGTATTAACACATGTCAAAAAAGTGTGAAGAAATCATGTATAATAGTATGGAAACAAAATATGAAATTTCATCACACACAACTTGACAGCGCTTCCGACACGATTTGACATGTGTTAATACATGAAAATACCTTTAATAATAGGTCTGATCCTTTACTTTGGGTTTCTGTGATTTTTAGTCCAAACTTGTGCCAACAAATTTTTTGTATATGAACTTTGACACAACTTTGGACTAATGCTACATTTCCACCTAGCGCTAATCTGAGATTTAATGAGATTAACCTTAAATCTCCTTTAAATCTCGTAGATTTACCATACAAATTTATTTCGTAAATCTAGAAGATTAGAAATTAATCTTGTTAAATCTTCCTAGGACAAATAGTTTTACAAATCGAACTAACCTATTTTTACATGGTGCTGAACGATTCATTCGAGACTCGCATTCAGTTCTTCAATGTTTCACACGAATCAAACATTCTGTCTCATTCGCACTTCATAAGAAAAATTGGAACGCCATTTGCATTTTTGAAGGTGCTGTCAAATTTAATCTTTTTTAAATCTTTTTGTGCGGTGGAAACACCAAAAAGATTTATTAAATCTAATCTGAGATAAACCTTTGGTGGAAACATAGCATAAGAGCCTGATTACATGATTCGCTTTTTCGTTCGTTTCGTTTTTCGTCTTTTTGACAGGTACGTACCTTCGTGATTACACACAACGAAAAAAATCCATTCGTGATTTTGACGTTCAAAAAATTTGAGGTTCATTTATTGAAAAATAGGCAGTAATAATAATCAAAAATATTTTTAAATCACTTCTTGTTCAAATTTATAGCTATTTAATTATGAAAAACAATTTTAAATCTCACTAATTAAACTTTTTAAGCATCCCCCGCCTCTTACTTACTTACTTAAGGTGGCGCTACAGTCCGGGGTGGACCAGGGCCTCAACCAACAAGCTTCTTCCAGCCGGCTCGGTTTCTAGCTAGCTGTTTCCAGTTTCGCACGCCAAGTTGGTTGAGGTCCTCTTCCACTTGCGTGCGCCACCTTTTACGCTGTCCACCTCTACTGCGTTGTCCCACGGGGTTGGATTCAAAGACTTTCCGGGCCGGAGCATTGGTGTCCATTCGCTCTAGATGACCCAGCCATCTCAGTCGTTGGCTTTTCACTTTTGTGGCTAGGTCGGTGTCGCTGTACAGCCCATACAGTTCGTTGTTGTATCTTCTTCTCCATTCCCCATCTATGCAGACGGGACCAAAAATCACCCGGAGAATTTTCCTCTCAAAACAGCCTAACGCGTTCTCATCCACTGTTAGCAGTGTCCATGCCTCTGCACCATACATCAGGACCGGGATGATAAGCGTCTTATACAGGGACAGTTTAGTTGCTCGAGAGAGGGCTTTGCTTCTCAATTGCCTTCTTAGCCCAAAGAAACAGCGATTGGCAAGAGTAATTCTTCGTTTGATCTCAGCGCTGGTGTCGTTCGCTGAGTTTATAGCGGATCCTAGGTAGACAAAGTCTCTGACTACCTCAAAATTATAGCTGTCTATAGTGACGTTCTGTCCGAGACGTCGGTGTTGGGTGTCCTTTCTTGTGGACAGCATATATTTTGTTTTGCTTTCATTCACCGTTAAACCCATCTTCTTGGCTTCCTTCTCAATGCTCACAAAAGCACCACTGACATCACGCTTTGTTCGTCCGATTATGTCAATGTCGTCAGCGTAAGCGAGTAATTGGACGGACTTTTGAAAGATTGTGCCTCTGGTGTTGACGTGAGAGTTTTGCACTATTCTTTCAAGAACGATGTTGAAGAAGTCGCATGACAGTGCGTCGCCTTGTCTAAAACCTTTTTTGACATCAAAGGTGTCGGTGAGGTCTTTGCCGACCTTGATGGAGCAGCGTGCATTCTCCATCGTCATCCTGCACAAACGGACGAGTTTGGCAGGGATGCCAAAACTAGACATTGCTCTATATAGCTCGTCTCTATAGATGCTGTCATACGCGGCCTTGAAATCGATAAAAAGGTGGTGGGTATCGATTTGGAACTCCTGGGTTTTCTCCAAGATCTGCCGTAGTGCGAATATTTGGTCGATGGTGGACTTCCCTGGCCTAAAGCCACACTGATATGGACCTATCAGGTTGTTGACGAATGGCTTCAGGCGTTCACAAAGTACGGCAGAGAAGATCTTGTAGGCGATATTAAGAAGACTGATGCCTCTGTAGTTGGTGCAGTCCAGAGGATCGCCTTTCTTGAGGATCGGGCAAACAATACTGAGGTTCAATTCATCGGGCATGCTTTCTTCCGACCATATTTTACAGATGAGCTGGTGCATACTCCTAACCAATTCATCGCCAGCCGCTTTGAATAGCTCAGCCGCAAGGCCATCAGCTCCAGCAGCTTTATTGGACTTAAGTTTAGATATGGCTATCCTCACTTCGTCAAGATCGGGTGGACGGAATTGTTGGCCTACGTCGTCCAGGTTGAATGGTGCAATTTGCATGATAGCGGAATTCGGTTCGTCATCGCCGTTATACAATTTGCAGAAATGATTTTTCCATATCCTCAGCACCGACTGCGTTTCCACCATGATATTCCCCTGATCGTCCTTGCAGGCTTCGGTTCGGGGTTTGTAACCTTGGGAGGTTCTTTTTACTTTTTGGTAAAACTTCCGAACTTCATTCCTGCAGTGGCATCCCTCTAATTCCTTGATCGCGCGCTTCTCATGCTCTTTCTTTTTCTTTCTGAGAAGCTTGTGTTCCTCTTTCCTCTTCTGCTCGTAGAGCTCGCGAGCAGCTCTGGTCCTTCTATGCAGCGCCGCTTTGTATGCCTGTTGTTTGGCTGCATGTACTTGCCGGCATTCCTCGTCGAACCAGGGGTTTCGCTGTGGTGGTCGTGCGAAGCCCAGCACGTCAGAGGCGGCATCTCTGATGGCTTCCTGGCAGTTTTTCCACTGGTTCTCGATGTTTGCAGTTGGCGGCAAAGGACTAGTTAAGAGGGCGCGAGAGACTCGATCGGAAAAGGACCTGGCGATTTCTTGCGACTGTAGCCGTCCGACGTTGAACTTCCTGACAGTATTTCCCTGTTTTGGCTTTGGTCTGGATATCCGTAGCATTACCTTTGCTACAACGAGGTAGTGGTCCGAGTCAACGTTGGCTCCTCGGAACGTTCGGACATCCTTGATACTGGAGGAGTGCCTTGCGTCGATCGCAATGTGGTCAATTTGGTTGGCGGTTGATTGACCAGGAATTCGCCATGTCCCCTTATGAATATCGAGATGCGGGAACTGCGTACTAGCTACCACAACGTTTCGCCCCGCAGCAAAGTCGATTAGCCTGAGTCCGTTATCGGAGGTGGTGTCGTGCAGGCTGTATCTTCCGATTGTGCCACCAAAGACGTCTTCTCTTCCTAGTTTGGCATTAAAATCACCCAAGACAATTTTAATGTCATAGCTAGGGCATTGCTCATATGTCTTGTCCAGGAGCTCGTAGAACTCGTCCTTGGTGTCGTCATCTTTCTCCTCTGTGGGGGCATGCGCGCATATCAGGCTGATGTTAACGAATTTAGCCTTGATGCGAATTGTCGTGAGGCGCTCGTTCACATAATTGAAACTCAAGACCTCTTGCCTCAGTCTGCCTCTAACAACAAATCCACATCCAAAAAGACGCTGCCCTTGTGGTCGGTAACAGTCACCGTAGTATACATCGCAGTCTTTCAGTTTTCTTTTGCCCGGCCCATCCCATCGCACTTCTTGGATGGCGGTGATGTCTGCTTTGTAGCAGTCTAGGGCCTCCGCTAAATGTTCGGCTGCACGTGGTCTATAGAGAGACAGAACATTCCACGTGCAGATCCGAAGTTCGTTGTCCTTATTTCGTTTGCTAGGTTCGTCAACAGTAAATCCGTCCGTATCCGAGGCTTGTTGATGCTTCGCAACTAAAATAGCTTTACGTGGCCGGGAAGTCACCCCGACGGCACGACCCCCAACCTGGAGGACCAGACCCTATATATATAACTCCAAGGGCGGGGAGCCGGATTAACCGCTCCTTATAGGCCTGAGCTCCGAATATGTCGTAGTAGCCCGTATAAGGTGTTCACTAAGTAGTTCAGCCTAACTGGAACTGTAGACGCCACCGTTGATTCCATCTTGAGAATTCTTCCGCTGCCGCCTGGATGAAGGAGAAGTGCCTTAGTGGGAACACTCCTCCCCCCCTCTCTCGTTTGCTGCCCCCTAAAACCGTCCACAGGGATTGGAACCCCATCTTCAGTTAAATGTACTAGGCACCCGATGTTCACCGCGGGGAGGTGAGAGTAGGAGTTGATAGACAGAGGTTCGCTTTGAAACAAAGCTTGTGGACGCTTGTGTCCTCTTGAATGCACATGTCTACCCTTTGAACATCCCCCGCCTCTACTCATTTGTCAAATCATAAACGTCAAAGTTCAACCGGAAAAAGTCTTGAAATTTTCATACGTGCTTTCGTCTTTCCGTTCCCCCTACACCCCTCACCCAATGTGTCAAAAAGACGAAACACGTAACGTCCGAAAAAACGAATCGTGTAATCAGGCTCTAAAATGCACAGAAAATCACAGAAATTCAAAGTAAAGGAACAGACCTATTGTGTAACCCCCCTTATGTCATCTGAAGTTGTCAGTTGCTGTCACGCATTTTGGCAGCTAAAAAAAACAACCTGTTTTCTGTTTTGCAAGAAATTGGAATATAAAATCAACTTGAAATAGAAATGAAGCCAGTGGCAGCGGTAACGGCAACTAGTCTCTTCAAATATTTGTTCCAACGAAGCAGACATAACAGCTTAGCATATATTTTTGATCGCCCCTCTTCTGTTCAGTTTTATTGGAATTCGAAGTGTTGTTATTCCAAAATGTCCAATAGCCGTCCCAAAGCTTACCTTACCCGTCCAGACTACGCACCAGTTGGAATAAACCTCCTTAAATCTGAGTAAATCTAGTAAAATAAGATCAGTTCGTTGTTGTATCAATTAAATTATTTCTTTATCAGATGTGATATCACAATGTGGAATGAAACAACTCCAGTGCCACGACAAGAACTTCTTAAAAATATAGTTGGCAAAAATGCTCTCTTCTGTGCATTGACCGATAAAGTTGACAAGGAAATTCTCGATGCTGCCGGACCTGATCTTAAAGTTGTCGCAACTATTTCCGTTGGCTTCGAACACATTGATGTGGCAGAATGCAAGAAGCGAGGGATTCGTGTGGGCTACACTCCAGACGTTCTCACCGATGCAACTGCCGAATTGACTGTGGCTTTGCTTTTGGCAACAAACCGTCGTCTTTTTGAGGCCAATAAGGAAGTGTATAATGGTGGATGGAAGTCATGGGCACCCAGCTGGATGTGTGGCCCAGGTTTGAAAGATAAAACTCTGGGTTTGTTTGGTTTCGGTAGAATTGGAAATGAGATAGCCAAGCGACTGATACCTTTCAAACCAAATCGTTTGATCTATACAAACCGTTCACAAAAGGCAGAGGCTGAAGCTCTTGGATTCACTAAAGTGCAATTTGATGTTTTACTAAAGGAAGCTGATTTTATAGTTGTGTGTTGTGCCTTAACTCCTGACACTGCAGGCATCTTCAACAAAGAGGCTTTTAGTAAGATGAAATCGAATGCGATTTTTATCAACACAGCTCGAGGTGCGATTGTTGACCAAGCCGCCCTGGTTGAGGCATTGCAGCAGAAGAGGATCCTTGCTGCCGGATTAGATGTTACTACTCCAGAACCGTTACCCTTGAACGATCCCCTCCTTAAACTTGACAATGTTGTTATATTGCCTCACATTGGAAGTGCAGACATAAACACTAGAATTGAAATGTCAAGGATAACTGCTTGCAACATAATAAGTGCCTTAAAAGGGGATAAGATGCTCGCAGAAGTCTAAGCAAACATATTTTCTGTAAACGTAATAAAAAGCAACAGCATTTCAATTAAAAAATATTGAGTTTCATTTCAAAATTTACGGTATCTTTTAACGGATTTGAAGTAAATCGATCGCTCAAAAGAACTATACCGTTTGCGTATGACAAAGCCTTCACTATGTCACTGATGTGTTCAAGAGAGTAAGCCGAACGAAACGCCAATTTGTAGGACTAAAGGCCATAATAAGCTATTTTGAATCAATAATTCACCAAGTCCAATCCTTAAAGCTAAGTCTTCTACTTGGCTGATTTATTTCAGTAGTATATAGAATTTGTATTATAAAACCTTCTTACATGTATGTACCGTTTATAATCAACACAGATTCCTTTAATTTTTTTTTAACAAATCAGTGCACTTGAACGAAAGTGTACAAATCTTATACTTCAATAAAAACCATTTTATGGTGTCATAGTTACAACAACAAAAAATAGGAACGATAAAAGCTAACTATTGTTAGAAAAAGATTGCACCATAGGGAGTTGATTTGATACTTCCACAAGCTGAGTAAAATGGTTTTAAGCCGAAAGACCAGTGGTGCCACTCAAAAATTTAAAAAAAAAAACAGTTTAATAACATGATTAAGTTCAAAAAACATGTTCCACAGTTTTGAGTTGGAAAATAGTAAAAAGAGAAAAAGATCTTAAAAAAATTAAAACAATATTTATTGAGAGTTTTTTTTTATTAAAAAGATACAAAAATGGAAGGAATAAATAGCATTAAAATAAATAATTATTATAGTGAAAAAGTGAAATCCCAAAGAGTAAATTACAAACTTGAATTTTGAGCATAGAGAAAGAAAAGAAGAATTACCTCTGGATTCTTTCCGCTGAGAAACAAAAATGTAGTTATGCATTTGAGTCAAAATGCCATTTTAGCTATATTTTGTTATAAAATAGAATAGTCTTGTTTGTGTTAATTTAGAAGGTTAGACATGTTTTCTTACAACGCGATTAAACAAAATTACATTTCTTTTTATTTAAGAAAAACATGATTTTGGACTCGAAAACATTAAAACAATTTTTGGGTCCAAGAAACATGAAAATCATGCTAAATCATTATTTCTGGCAATTTGTCTGATTCAAAAATACAACTGGAGTTATGAAATAAAAGACAAAAAAGTTTAACAAATTATAAATGTAACTGGTGTAATTGTAAGATGAAGTTGTAAAATGTAGTTGATGACAGAAATAGGCCAGGAAATGCAGCACATTTGTTGGTGCTCGGCTTAAATGATCTCAATTTCTGTAAAATATGCACAAAATCCAGAAAGAAGAGATGGAAAAAGAAAAATAACACCCCATGGCGGAAGGAGGATCGTGCAATTGTCTAATAGGCCGGAAGCCCACAGCAGACTTTGGGTGTGAGTGATAGCAAAAAAAAGAAGTATAGGCGTCGAAAGCTTCATTAAAAGCTATTCAAAAAATCAAAGTCTTGCAGTCCACAACCGGGCCTTTGTGATTAAACAGTGCATCAAAAAAAAAAAAAAAAATATGAATGCAAATTCGAGGGTAATCGTGTAAACCGAAATTTGTATTTATCCCTCCCTAGATATCCTCCTCGGATCACATATCACGAAATCCGAGACCATTTGAGTGTATAGTTCGCCGTTCAAGACCGATTAAAAAATTCAAAATACTAAGTGAAAAACGGTTATTTAAACGGTCTGGCCGGGCGAACTATACACTCAAATGATCTCTGATTCCATGATATGGGATCCGAGGAGCATATCTAGGGAGGGGTGAAAACCAATCACGGCCAACACGATTACACTCGAAGTTTTTGATGCACTGCTTAATCACATAGGCCCCGGTTGTGGACTGCAAGACTTTGAAATTTTGAATAGCTTTTAATGAAGCTTTCAACGCCTATACTTCTTATTTTACTATCACTCACACCCAAAATCTGCTGTGGGCTCTTAGTCTATATGAATTGTCGTATCAGGAAAACGACAAAATTTTTGTCCTTATTCTAAGTTGAAAATATTTTTAAACTTTTTTGGGAAAAAATTCTTTTATTTATCTAAATCAATAAAACTTAAAGAGCATTTCGGAGAATTTCGATGTTTTTCGAAATAAATACTTGATACTAAATACTAAAAATACTTTTTATTTAATGACCAGCGCAGCGGGCGAGGGTAAGCTAGTTATTTATAAATAAATACCCACATACTTTATGGTCGAACCAATTTTAAAAACACCATGTTCCTGTTTAGTTAAATCGACATGAAACAAATCAATCTCGTTCTAAAGCAAATAGTGCGGAACGGAGTCTTTAATAAGAGAACAAATATCTTTAAAACAACAACTGTCAAGTACTACGGTATGCGGACAATTATATCAGAAAAGGATTGTGCGCTTTTGCGAAGGAAAAATTCTTCGCGGATACTTGCTACTGTGCGCCAAGAGGGTTAATGGAGAAGAAACACCCCTGGACCACTAATATGTGTACCAAGAGTCTTCGAATCCCAGCTCCCAACTTCGCCACGAACTTGGGGGCTGGACAGCCGAACCTCCAATTTAAAAACCAAAACATAGATGCCTGGAAGCAGTGTCCTCGGAATCGTAGAGGATGGAAAGCAGTCGTGTCTCAGCTAGAAACTCTTCACGGGTCGGAAGCCAATATAATGTACATAGACATACCTACATAAAAAATATTCTTTTGTTCAAAACAGTTATATTTATTAATAAAAGTTGTAAAACAACCTTGCGTAATGTAAATATGTGCATATTACAAACATAGAAAATCTTAAAAAGAAAGAAAAATATGAAAAAAATAATTAAAATTAAAAAAAAAAAAATAATTACAAAAACAATAAAACAAAAATATGAAATTCAAGTTCTGGCACGGCCAGCAAGTTTTTAAGTAATAAAGTCATCGGAGAGGAGTTTATTCGGTTTGCGCCTCGTTCTTTTTGATGGTGTATCTTGTTGGTCATCGGTTGTTAGTTTTTCTAAATTTCGTCGCCTTGAAACTGGCTTTGCATCCTTGTCTTGTTCTTTGCCAGATCGAGTTGTTTGTACATCTAATTGGAAACTTTGATCGTCTGATTTTCCGTCATCATTTTTAACTGCTGCTTTGCGACCACGAGTTGTCTTTTTTGTGACCGGAGAAAGTTTGGTGGTGACTGGAGAGTTATCAACAGGATCTGCTTTTGCCGCTTTTCTCCCTCGTTTTGGGTTTTCATCAACTTTGTCTTCATTGTGGCTTATTTCGGATTTTGTGTTAGGAGGTTTTTCGGAAGTTGATATTTTTTTCTGGGTGATGATTTCTTTCTCAGGGTCTGATTTTGTGGCAGCTTTTCGGCCGCGATTTGATTTTGGCTTGGTGGTAGATGCAGATTGTTCATCATCGGTGTGCGAGGTACTCTCAAGAGTTGAATCGAGTTTCAATGGAGCTTTTCCGCGTCCACGGGTGGGTTTGTTTTGGGTTCTTACTTCGATTTGTGTTTGTTGCTCTTCTGAAACTGGCAGTGTACTAGTTGTTCTTTTTTCAGATATTTCCTCAGGTTTCTCTTCATCTGATACCAACTCGGTTGACGTATTATGCTTGTTATCATCTTTTTGTAGGCCTTGAATCAAAGCCACAGCTTCTTCGTTCTTAGCTTTGCCTTGACGACCAACTCTTCGAAGAGGACCTGATTCTTTATGATCATCATTTTTAACAATAGCTCTTCGACCACGTTTTCGGGGCGGAGTTGAATCTTCTTGGGTAGACTCCATATTGTCAAACTTTACAGAAACTGGTTGTCCACGTTTTTTTGACGCTGCAGGGTTGTGTACTTCAGTTTCGGCACCATCGGATTTATTTTCAACAATTTTCGTTTTTACTTGTTGAACCAAATCGCTAACTATGAACTCGGTAAGTTTCGCGGGGGCCCTTCGAGTTCTTTTTGTTGCAGGACTATTTTCATGATTGTCGGTATCCGTTGTTAAACTTTCATTCAAAGCTTCGGTTTCTTTTTTAAAGGCTGTATTGTGTGTATGTATTGTTAAGTCTTTACTTTCTTCTCGTACAGCAGGCCTTTTTTGTCTTGTATTTTTAACTGAAGGTGAATTTTCAGCGGACAGAGGTTCCAATTTTACAGAATATGGTGCTGTGTGAGATGATAATTTGTCTTCATCTCTGATTAGTTCAGTGATATGTTCGATTCTTTTTGAATTATTTTCTTCAATTTTCTGATTACCTCTACGTCCTCGAGATTTTGGAAGTTCGATGTTAGATTCCGTTGCAGTATTCTCAACATTATTTCGGGCTCCTTTTGTTCGGCCACCTCTTCTTATTGGGGTTGATGTCTCAATAACCAGTCCTTCTGATTTTGATGTAAGCGGCAGCACCTTACTTCCGACGGTTTTAGATGGCGTTGGTGATAGCTTCGCACTATCATCTTGTTTTTTTCGAACTTCAGTAGTAAGTTCTTCTGCATTAGGTGATTTTTGAACATCAACTACTTTTTCAGGAATATTTCTTCTTGCACCTCTTCTAACTGGTGTTGGATTTTTGATTGATACTTCTTTGGTTTCATTTCCTTCATTTTCACTTTCGGCCGGAGATCCCAATTTTTCTGAGTCTAAAACAGGTATTTCTACAAGCTTTCTTCGTCCGGCTCTTCGGACTGGAGTGGCAAATGCCGGTGTAGATACTTCTGGTACTATTTTGACTGCTGCTTTGCGACCACGTTTTTTTGCAGGAACTGGAGTCATTGTCTGTTCGTTGACAGAGGCAAGTTGACCCTTTTCTTCTTCTTGGTTTGTTGAATCATGTTGGCAGTCCTGAACATTAGCATTAATTTCTTCTTCGTGATTTTCAGTTCCTTGTAGTTGTTGTGTCTCAGATATAATCTCATGGTTGGCTCTTTTCGGACCCCTTCTGCCGGTTGGTACTACGTTCTCTGGTTTCAAAGCTGCTTTACGCCCGCGTGTTTTTGAGGGTATACTGTTTCCGACAACAGCCTCAACTTTTTTAATTTCTTGAGATTTAAAAACATCAGGAGATGGAGCTTTACTAACTTTTGCAATCGTTTCAAGATCGTTGAGGCCATCATCTCGAGATTGAGTTTCTTCGGTAAGAGCAGTTGTTTTTGTTGGAGTTGCAATTACCGGTGTAGGTGCTGCTGGTTCTATTTTAGCGGCTGCTTTACGCCCACGTTTTTTTGTAAGAACTGGTGTAGTTATCTTTTCACCATCAACAATGTTGTCTGCATTTTCGTCTTGATTTCTTGAATAAAGTTGGTCGTCCAGGACAATAACTTTAACTTCTTCTTCATGATTTTCAGTATCTTTTAATTGTTGTATATCAGAAATCTGTTCTGGGGTCATTGCCTGCTCGTTGACAGAGGCAAGTTGACCATTTTCTTCTTCTTGGTTTGTTGAATCATGTTGGCAGTCGTGGACAATAGCATTCATTTCTTCTTTGTGATTTTCTGTTCCTTGTAGCTGTTGTGTCTTAGATATTATCTCATGGTTGTCTCTTTTCCGACCACTTCTGCCGGTTGGTACTACATTCTCTGGTTTCACCGCTGCTCTACGCCCGCGTGTTTTTGATGGTATATTGTTTTCAACAACTTTTGCAATAGTTTCATGATCGTTGAGGCTATCATCTCGAGATTGAGTTTCTTCGGTACAACTTGTTGTTTTTGGATTTGCAATTACCGGTGTAGGTACCGCTGGTTCTATTTTAGCGGCTGCTTTACGTCCACGTTTTTTTGTAAGAACTGGTGTAGTTATCTTTTCGCCATCAACAACATTATCACCATTTTCGTCTTGGTCGTCCACGACAATAACTTTAACTTCTTCTTCGAGATTTTCAGTATCTTTTGATTGATGTATATCAGATGTCTGTTCTGCGGCTCGTTTACGACCTCTTTTGACGGCTGGCACTTCAGTCTCTGTTTTCATGGCTGCTCTACGCCCACGTGTTTTTGAAGGTATTTCGTTTTCATCAACAACTGCATCTTCATTACCGGTTCCAATTTCTTTTGATTTAAAAGCATCTGAAGATGCAACTTCGACAGCTTTTGCATCATTGTTAGAGTTATCTTCCCCACAAGGAGTTTCGTCTGTACAATCTTTCCCAAGGACTGTTTTTTCAATAGCCTTACGACGACCAACTCGTCTATTGGATGTTATTTGTGGCGTATTGTTTTGGATACCAGCTGGAGTTTGATTTTGAATTTCTGTAGATGTAAATATATTAGTATTATCAGAGGATGAATATTCCAACACTTTGGAATTTCTTTCATCATCCTGAGTATCTTTTTCCTGAATTTCAACTTTTTCTTTAGTCTGAAGATTTGTTTTTTTAGGACGCCCAACTCGGCGAGTAGGTGTTGATCTATCCGGTTCAATTTGCACTTTTGATGCAGCTCTACGACCACGTGTTTTTGAAAGTACTGGGCTAGTTGGCATCGCCTTTTCAACTTCGATTGAGGCAAATTCCAGATTCTTCATCGATGCTTCAAGTGTAGAATCTTGTTGCTTAACTGAAATGATCTTTTCATCACAAATAGGAGGAGATTTCGTTTGGATACCTTCGGAAATATTATTTTCAGAGACGGATTTCGCCTCGCATATTTTTGAAGTATCTGAAGCTACCAGACCAGACTCCTCTTCTGTAGAAATGATTTGCTTATGTGGAACAATATCTTCAGTAGTCGTTTGTGCATGAACACTAGTTACATTTTCTCGAACAATTTCATGTTTTAAAATAGCTCTTCTTCCGCGATTTTTCGATGGTACTGTTTTAGAAGTAACATTATCTGTCTCAAGCGTGAAATTTTCTTGTTTTTGCATTGAATTTTCAGTCTCAGTGGCTTCTTCGTTGCCTTGCATTTTAATGGTGCCTTCTATTTCATTTTGTACGATCATTTCTTTCAATTCAACAACTTTCGTTATGTTTTCCGGATCGACTTCTCCTGAAATGCCTGATACTTTCCTGAAAGTTTTAGGAGATGTTTTCTGTTTGTTAGGAAGTTGTCTTCGTCGGGTTTTTTTGTCTACCGGCGTGGATGGAACAATATCTTCATCAACAACTTCCATAACTGGAATATCATTACTAGGCTCACTATCATCTTTAGGAACATTGCTTTTAGATGGTGAATCATTTTTGTTGGGAGCTGCTTCAACTTTAACGACGGTCGGGACTTCAATATCTTCTTGAACACTACCTCTACGAGTTTTTCTTAGGGCTGGGACTACAAGATTGGAAGGCACTTTAGGTTTTGATGGTCTTCGTCCGCGCGAGCTCAATGGTAGTGGAGTTGAAGGAATTGATTCATCAGCATCGTTGGTCATTTCATTTTTTTCACTGCACTCTTCCTTAGAGTTACCATCTTCATGTGTTTCAATGTAGTGTTTTACAGAATCTGCTTGACTGGTGCTATCTTTGCCAGTGCCGGAAGCGTTCGCAGCGTTAGATTCTATGAGCACAACATTTAACTGCGCTTTGCGTCCACGAATGCGACTTTGTGAGACTATGGGGCTTAAACTTGTGAATTCGTCAGCCTCAGCTCTAAGACTTAACAATGATTTTGCTTCGATATCTTGATTTATGATTTTTGATTCGGAGTTAATGCCTTCTTCATCAATTGGTTCTAAAATATGCAGGTCTGTGTCTTTCAAAGGCGTTTCGGACGTTTTAGAAGCTATTTTGCGTATTCGTTTTTTGCGGGTATTCTTTGATGTTTGAGCGGCTTCGTCCTCAGTAGAGTCAACATCAGTCGAGTCAATCCTTAGATTAGTAGTTTTGATTGGTTCGTCTTCGTTGTTGGATGCCTTAAGGTCTTTACGGGTGAGACGGGTAGATTTTGTATCATCTGTGAACGAATCAGCTGAGTTTTGACGTGTCCTACGCATTTGGGGTAGACTCTCCAGATCCTTGCGGGAAAGACGGGTAGATTTTGTATCATCTGTGAACGAATCAACTGAATTTTGACGTGTTCTTCGCATCTGTCGAGAATTCTCATGCGATTCAATTTGCTGCGCCACGCTGGTTTCTTCCGCAGCTGAAGCTTTCAAATCATCCAAATTTTCAATCGTTTTTTTACGGGTTCTTCGAAGAACAGGAGTCTTTTCAATTTCATTTTTGTAGACGAATTCATTATTGACTGTTTCCTGTTGCCCAGTTGCAATCGGATGCGGTTTTAATTTTTCATCTTCATCTGTAGTATTTCGACGTCTTCTTAAAGACCTTGTTGGTGTGGAAGCCACGTGTTCGTAGGACCGAATAGTTTCTCTTATGAAATCATTGTCAGGTTTTTGAATTTGTTGTTCTTCGTTGTTTGCTGAAATGTCTTTCTTGACATTTTCAAGTTCCATTTCTTTTTTTACCATTGAATTGCCTTCGTGAAACATATAAGATTCGTTAGGTTCTTCGATAGCCTTATTTTTGGCGGCAATCAAATCAACTAAAATATTGGAGCCAGATTCCATTGTCTGTACTAGAGAAGTGTGTGTATTATCTTCATCGGTTGTAAGCGGGTGTTCTTCGTCTTGTTCTTTTTTTGTTTCTAGTTCGGTACATTCCAGCATTGCACATTCTGCAGTTTCTACTTCACTGATAATTTCCTGCCGTTTCCGTTGAGGTCTAAGGGTCACATTCATGGTCTCTATGCAAATTCTACTAGTTTTATCCAGATCCAAATCTGAATCAGTCTTTCGCGCTTGCAGATAATGTTTCCCTTCTGATACCAACGCATTTTGTACTTTCAGATACACTTCGATTGGTTCTGGGGTCTTGACTTCTCGCTGCTCCGAAAATTCTGGTTGCTCTTCAAATTTTTCAATTGCCAGTTCCAACTCTCGTTCAGCCTTCGCTGCTTGAAGATCTAGCTTCACTTTTTGATCCTTTATTGGCACCTTCTTGGTTTCTGGAGTCTTGACAGTCCGCTGTTCTGAACATACTGGTTGCTCTTCAAAGTTCTCAAAGGCAACTTCCAACTCTAGCTCAGCTTTTGCTGCTTGAAGATCTTGTTTCACTTCTTGCACCAGCGAGCTACCAACGGCTCTTCTATGATCTTTCGGGGGAATCTTCTTGGGTTCTAGTGTTTCAACTACCCGTTGCTCCGTAGACTCTGGTTCTTCTTCAAAGTTCTCAAATGCCAGTTCCAACTCCCGTTCAGTCTTGGCTGCTTGAAGATCTAGTTTCACTTCTTGCACCAGCGCGCTACCAACAGTTCTTCTATGATCTCTCGGGGAAATTTTCTTGGGTTCTGGTGTTTTAACTACCCGTTGCTCCGTAAACTCAGGTTCTTCTTCAAAGTTTTCAAAGGCCAGTTCCAACTCTCGTTCAGTCTTGGCTGCTTGAAGATCTATTTTCACTTCTTGCACAAGCGCGCTACCGAGAGTTCTCCTATGATCCTTCAGGGCTACTTTTTTGAGTTCTGGGGTTTTAACTACCCGTTGCTCCGTAAACTCTGGTTCTTCTTCAAAGTTTTCAAAGGCCAGTTCCAACTCTCGTTCAGTCTTGGCTGCTTGAAGATCTAGTTTCACTTCTTGTACTAGCGCGCTACCAACAGTTCTTCTATGATCTTTCAGGGAAATCTTCTTGGGTTCTGGTGTTTTAACTTCCCGGTGCTCCAAAAATTCTGGTTGCTCTTCAAAATTCTCAAATGCCATTTCCAACTCTCGCTCAGCCTTCGCTGCTTGAAGATCTAGTTTCAGTTCTTGCACCAGCGCACTTCCGACAGTTCTTCTATGATCTTTCAGGGGAATCTTCTTTGGTTCTGGTGTTTTAACTTCTCGGTGCTCTGAAAATTCTGGTTGCTCTTCAAAATTTTCAAATGCCACTTCCAACTCTCGCTCAGCCTTCGCTGCTTGGAGATCTAGTTTCAATTCTTGCACCAGCGCGCTACCTACAGTTCTTCTATGATCTTTAAGGAAAATCTTCGTAGGTTCTGGTGTTTTAACTTCCCGGTGCTCTAAAAATTCTGGTTGCTCTTCAAAATTCTCAAATGCCACTTCCAACTCTCGCTCAGCCTTCGCTGCTTGAAGATCTAGTTTCAGTTCTTGCACCAGCGCACTTCCGACAGTTCTTCTATGATCTTTCAGGGAAATCTTCTTAGGTTCTGGTGTTTTAACTTCCCGGTGCTTCAAAAATTCCGGTTGCTCTTCAAAGTTCTCAAATGCCACTTCCAACTCTCGCTCAGCCTTCGCTGCTTGAAGATCTAGTTTCAATTCTTGCACCAGCGCACTTCCGACAGTTCTTCTATGATCTTTCATGGAAATCTTCTTAGATTCTGGTGTTTTAACTTCCCGGTGCTTCAAAAATTCCGGTTGCTCTTCAAAGTTCTCAAAGGCCACTTCCAACTCTCGCTCAGCCTTCGCTGCTTGGAGATCTAGTTTCAATTCTTGCACCAGCGCGCTACCTACAGTTCTTCTATGATCTTTAAGGGAAATCTTCGTAGGTTCTGGTGTTTTAACTTCGCGGTGCTCTGAAAATTCTGGTTGCTCTTCAAAGTTCTCAAAGGCCAGTTCCAACTCTCGTTCAGCCTTGGCTACTTGAAGATTTAGTTTCACTTCTGGCACCAGCGCACTACCGACAGTTCTCCTATGATCTTTCAGGGAAATCTTCTTTGGTTCTGGTGTTTTAACTTCTCGGTGCTCTGAAAATTCTGGTTGCTCTTCAAAGTTCTCAAAGGCCAATTCCAACTCTCTTGCAGCCTTCGCTGCTTGCAGATCAAGTTTCACTTCTGGCACAAGCGCACTACCGAGAGTTCTCCTATGATCCTTCTGAGCTACCTTCTTGGGTTCTGGGGTCTTAACTATTCGCTGCTCCGAGAATTCTGGTTGCTCTTCAAAGTTTTCAAATGCCAGTTCCAACTCTCGTTCAGCCTTCGCTGCTTGAATATCAAGTTTCAATTCTGGCACCAGTGCAGTACCGAGAGTTCTCCTATGATCCTTCAGGGCTACCTTTTTGGGTTCTGGGGTTTTAACTACCCGCTGCTCCGTAAACTCCGGTTCTTCTTCAAAGTTCTCAAAGGCCAGTTCCAACTCTCGTTCAGCCTTGGCTGCTTGAAGATTTAGTTTCACTTCTGGCACCAGCGAACTACCGACAGTTCTTCTATGATCTTTCAGGGAAAACTTTTTAGGTTCTGGTGTTTTAACTTCTCGGTGCTCTGAAAATTCTGGTTGTTCTTCAAAGTTCTCAAAGGCCAATTCCAACTCTCTTGCAGCCTTCGCTGCTTGCAGATCAAGTTTCACTTCTGGCACAAGCGCACTACCGAGAGTTCTCCTATGATCCTTCAGAGCTACCTTCTTGGGTTCTGGGGTCTTAACTATTCGCTGCTCCGAGAATTCTGGTTGCTCTTCAAAGTTTTCAAATGCCAGTTCCAACTCTCGTTCAGCCTTCGCTGCTTGAATATCTAGTTTCAATTCTTGCACCAGTGCAGTACCGAGAGTTCTCCTATGATCCTTCAGGACTACCTTTTTGGGTTCTGGGGTTTTAACTAGCCGCTGCTTCGTAAATTCTGGTTCTTCTTTAAAGTTCTCAAAGGCCAGTTCCAACTCTCGTTCAGCCTTGGCTGCTTGTAGATCTAGTTTCACTTCTGGCACCAGCGCACTACCGACAGTTCTTCTATGATCTTTCAGGGGAATCTTCTTTGGTTCTGGTGTTTTAACTTCTCGGTGCTCTGAAAATTTTGGTTGCTCTTCAAAGTTCTCAAAGGACAATTCCAACTCTCTTGCAGCCTTCGCTGCTTGAATATCTAGTTTCAATTCTTGCACCAGTGCAGTACCGAGAGTTCTCCTATGATCCTTCAGGGATACCTTTTTGGGTTCTGGGGTTTTAACTACCCGCGGCACCGTAAACTCTGGTTCTTCTTCAAAGTTTTCAAAGGCCAGTTCCAACTCTCGTTCATCCCTCGCTGCTTGCATATCTAGTTTCACTTCTGGCACCAGCGCACTACCGACAGTTCTTCTATGATCTTTCAGGGGAATCTTCTTTGGTTCTGGTGTTTTAACTTCTCGGTGCTCTGAAAATTCTGGTTGCTCTTCAAAGTTCTCAAAGGCCAATTCCAACTCTCTTGCAGCCTTCGCTGCTTGCAGATCAAGTTTCACTTCTGGCAAAATCGCACTTCCGAGAGTTCTCCTATGATCCTTCAGGGCTACCTTCTTGGGTTCTGGAGTCTTAACTATTCGCTGCTCCGAGAATTCTGGTTGCTCTTCAAAGTTTTCAAATGCCAGTTCCAACTCTCGTTCAGCCTTCGCTGCTTGAATATCTAGTTTCAATTCTGGCACCAGTGCAGTACCGAGAGTTCTCCTATGATCCTTCAGGGCTACCTTTTTGGGTTCTGGGGTTTTAACTACCCGCTGCTCCGTAAACTCTGGTTCTTCTTCAAAGTTCTCAAAGGCAAGTTCCAACTCTCGTTCAGCCTTGGCTGCTTGAAGATCCAGTTTCACTACTGGCACCAGCGCACTACCGACAGTTCTTCTATGATCTTTCAGGGGAATCTTCTTTGGTTCTGGTGTTTTAACTTCTCGGTGCTCTGAAAATTCTGGTTGCTCTTCAAAGTTCTCGAAGGCCAATTCCAACTCTCTTGCAGCCTTCGCTGCTTGCAGATCAAGTTTCACTTCTGGCACAAGCGCACTACCGAGAGTTCTCCTATGATCCTTCAGAGCTACCTTCTTGGGTTCTGGGGTCTTAACTATTCGCTGCTCTGAGAATTCTGGTTGCTCTTCAAAGTTTTCAAAGGCCAGTTCCAACTCTCGTTCAGCCTTCGCTGCTTGAATATCTATTTTCAATTCTTGCACCAGTGCAGTACCGAGAGTTCTCCTATGATCCTTCAGGACTACCTTTTTGGGTTCTGGGGTTTTAACTAGCCGCTGCACCGTAAACTCTGGTTCTCCTTCAAAGTTTTCAAAGGCCAGTTCCAACACTCGTTCAGCCTTCGCTGCTTGAAGATCTAGTTTCACTTCTGGCATCAGCGCACTACCGACAGTTCTTCTATGATCTTTCAGGGAAATTTTCTTAGGTTCTGGTGTTTTAACTTCTCGGTGCTCTGAAAATTCTGGTTGCTCTTCAAAGTTTTCAAAGGCCAATTCCAACTCTCTTGCAGCCTTCGCTGCTTGCAGATCAAGTTTCACTTCTGGCACAAGCGCACTACCGAGAGTTCTCCTATGATCCTTCAGAGCTACCTTCTTGGGTTCTATGGTCTTAACTACTTGCTGCACCGAAAATTCCGGTTGCTTTTCAAAATTTTGAAAGGCCAATTCGAACTCTCGTTCAGCCTTCGCTGCTTGAAGATCTAGTTTCACTTCTTGATCTCTTATTGGCACCTTCTTGGGTTCTAGAGTTTTGACAGTCCGCTGCTCTGAAAATACTGGTTGCTCTTCAAAGTTCTCAAAGGCCACTTCCAACTCTCTTTCAGCTTTCGCTGCTTGCAGATCAATTTTCAACTCTGGCACAAGCGCACTACCAACAGTTTGTCTATGGTCTTTCATGGCGATTTTCTTGGGTTCTGGCGTCACGACTAATCTTTGTTCCGATAATTCTGGTTGTTCTTCAAAGTTTTCAAATACCAGCTCCAACTCTCGTTCAACTTGGCAGCTTGACGATACCTCGTTTTGTTCTGGTTCAACTTGTTTCAACGACAAGTATTCAGGCGAAGTTTTCTCAGATTTTGAATTTTGATCCATATTATTCTCCAGAATAAATTTTTCTTTTGATACTAAACTCTTTCCCAATGACATTTCTGATTCAGCATTTTTCAGGTCAGTGTCAAACTCAAAGCCTGAAATTCTATCTGTTTTCTTATTTCCAAAGTTAATGGTCTGATTAACAGATTCACCAAGCCCTTCAGTATTCGACTTGGGATCAAACGCTGCATCTGAAGGCTGATTTCCCATAGTTCTTCTCTGGGCAAAATTTGAAATCGAGGGCTTTTTTGGTTCTGGCGTTGAAGCAAGTCTCTTCTCATCTAAGGCCTTTCGCTGCTTTTCGAAATTTTGAAAGGCTTCTTCTATTTCCCTGCGCGCTTTGTCTTCCTGTGATACGTTTAGTTGTTTTTGATTATTAGCTAGGGGTTCCTTTTCGTTTCGATCATCAGATAATTTCAAGGTTTTTTCAGTGTCTTTTAGTGAGGAATCATCAGAAAGAGCCAGCGTTTCCGAGAAAATTGATTCTGAAGTATGATCTAACAAACAAATTCCACTTATATTTGGAGATAATGATCTGGAAGCATTCGTTTCCAGTGGGTCTTTCAGAACAGTAGGATTCGCTTTGTTGTCCTCTTCTTCGTTTTCTTCTTTAATTGTCATCTCAAACTCGTCTCTTGGTGTTGCTAATACTTTTGCACTTTTGTTTGCATTCGTGCTTCTTGCAACAGAGTGGGCCATTAGGGGATCGCGAGAAATTTCATCCATCGTAGCTGTGAGATAAGATATTTCATCTTCATTTTCAGAATCTTCTAATAGATCATTAACACTATCTATCCATTCTTCAATGTCTGTTTTCGGCAAGGTAGGGTCATTCGAAATTTTAAGTGGGGACAGCTCTTGTTTCCTTACTGGTGTCTTTCGCGCATAACTTTTTTTGACAACTGGTCGTCCAACAAGCATATCGAAAGCTTCTTCTGGTGATAGAGCTTCAATAGGAGTAGCTGTAGCTGGAGTTGCATCATCAGCACGTCTGCTTATAAATTCGCTTTGAGGAGTTTGGAAGAGTTCATCTAGATTCGCACTAAAATCAAATTCAGTCGAATGAATTAACTCCACCGAATCTGATGCTGGCTTTTGAAGGCTAATGCTTTTTGGTGAGCTGAGAATCATTATGTTTTTAGCTTTAGGAGTCTTAAAGATCTCATCTACACCATCAAAGTCATAATCTGTGTCTTCGCGTATGTTTTGGCTATCATTTATTTTTGAAAGATTTGTTGATGGTCGAGATGACTGTGGATCTGTATTCTGATCGACAGCTAGTTCTTCATGAAACTCTTTGTCTAACTGTCTCCGATCGTCAGATATAATTTCTACCTGAGAAACACTAGACAATGAATGGGTGAGTTCAACGTCAGTTTCGATTGATGCTTGATCTTTGGATTTAGCTGCTGAATGTAAGGCATCGGGTCCAGTTGGCTTTTCCAGAGTAGAAGCAACCATGACTGAATCAGTTTTTGAAGAAGTGTTGAAGGCAGGCACAGATTCCGGTTTTGTTGATATACAATGGGTTGATAGCTTTTCTGGAGACGAAGAAACATTTGATTGTAATAGACATTTTGAGGCTCCTCGTTCCTCTTCGCAGTTAACTTTTTCAGGTGAAAAAGTGGCATCTTTGCGATGAGAAGTAGCAACCTGATCAAATTCGTTATCATTCTTACTGTCTTCTTCAATAGTAAATGTATGATTAAGCGATTGGTCAACTTCACCTTTTTCAACTTCATCGACATTTGCTTGTTCATCTTTTTCAACTTGTTCTAAAAAAGAAACTGATTTCCTTGGCTTGTTTTGGCTTTTCATACATGAAACTGACTTACGTTTCTGATTCATGATTGTTGTAGTGGGTGTCATGGAAAGAGCTTGCTTAAGCATTAGAGAATTTCTACTCTCTTTTTTAGTACTAGACTGAGAAGAACTAAGTAACAAAGAACGCTTTGATGAGCTTGTTGAAACGATTTCAGCTCTTTGACGAAATGGAGTGGAAGTTACTAAAGATCTACGTGGTTTTCCGGCGGATAGACTATCTGTAGAAGATGGAAACCTTCCAAGAGATTTTCTTTGCGGAGTGCTTTGACTTTGAAATCGTATTGCGGTTGGATTTTTCGAAGTTATCGGCGTAAAGGTCTGTTTAGGACCGGTCAGATTAAGAAGCTTCTTGTGGACGGCGACTTTTTTCGCGCTACTAATTATGGCGCGTTTCATAAGCGACTGAGGAGTCCGTGCTCGAGATGGGGTTTTTGCAATTGGCGATGGTGAGGCGTTGCAATCGTCAGAAAGTATGATTACACTTTCATCGTCAGTAGAACGAACGCTATAAACCGTATCTGAGCTTCCAGGGGTTGATAAGTCAAATGGTTTTTTATGCTTCTGTGGTGTTTGTGGTGATGTTCCCTTAGGAAGATTCTTTTTAAGAGTCGATTTGAGAAGAGTTCGGGCAGGAGACAATGCGGGTGGGATTAGTTTTTTTGGAGTTATTAGGTCAATCAGATGCATAGAAGGCCGGCAGTTTGGTATTATTTGTGGCGAAATAATATGATGAAACGGCCCTAGACTAACATCTTCTATTTGAACTTTACTTGTTGTTAGAGGTGATTGCACAAGTGCGAATGACTTCTCTTGGCGTATTCCAGTTTCACGGGGTGAGTATGAGGTGATCACAGTTTCAGACAGTTTGCAACAACTTAATGGTTGATCTTTCCGACTGAAAGACCTTTGCTCTATTTTAGGTGTATTCAAATCGATGAAATCTGCAATATTCTCTACGGGTGGTGGAGGTGATGACAGTCTTTTGTTTGTTATTAGATCAGCATCAATTATTCTTTCGTGAATGTTCAAAGGTTTATTTTCATCGGTAGTGATTTCAACGTCTTTTGGACTTTCGCCGGCTTTGATGCAATAAGCGAAACTTGAAAAAAAACATGAAATAATTTGTTAAATTGAAGTATGTATTTAATAAAATGTCTTAGAGCACAATATAATAAATTTTTCAACTCTCAATTGATAACTGATAAACATTGAAATAAAATTAATTGAAACGAGCCTAGCTGCCGAGATTATTAGCTCTTTAATTATAAGGTTAGATAATATTATTAGCTTCTGCAATAAAATTTGAATTTTTTCGATATTTTTAGTGAAAGGGTTTTTAACTAGTTTATAAATTGAATCGTTTTCAAATTTTAAAACTTTAGGCTTATAGCAAAACTAATCAACTTTTTATTGATATTTAACAATTAGCTAGTACGAGTGATACAAACAAGCAGATCAATAGTTGATGAGATTTGTTAAAAAATTATTTTAACCTGTTACGGTTACATCTCCAAATAAAACTTAATGGTCACAATTATTACTTTCGCATGAAAACTTTGAGAAAAATGCAAAATCAATTTAAGTTAATATTTCTTTCAACTACTTAATGAACTTAATAATCAAAAGAGCCAAAAATTGATGAGAAAAAAAAGTTTATCAAATATTTGGTAAGTATAATTTCCAAATATATGTAGGTAATCACAAAGCTCTTAGTCCAACACGACAGCTGGAATTAAATTCTATTTGAATCGCATACATTTAAAACATACTTTGTTTTTACATTGCTCCGTGTTCACTAAAACGTTTATAACTTTTTTACTCAAAAACTATTAATAAACTACATATTATTTCGCTTTAGAATTAAAACTTATTTTATGTTAATGTATCATGCATAGGAGCTATGCAGCATGCAAAAGCTACGAAAAAAGTGTTCAACAAAAATATTGCTTGTTTATTTTTTAAATGAAAATGCCTAAAAAATTTTAGTTAATGACTTATAACATCCGTAATTATAATTGAAATCTGAAATCAACCTCAATTGAACATAAAGTATAAAATAAAATAAATAAATTAGGTGGCGCAACAGTGACTTACTAGTGACTTACAACTCTCAGCCATTCCTGTGTGCGTGTTGTTGGCGGGAATGGAGGGGACCTACAGTTTTTTGCCGAGTCCGAACGGCTTGGAGGATTTCCCAGTTCCTCGCAAGAGACAGTATCTCGAATAAAACATTTCTGTTTTAGGTGGCACGGCTGGGAATCGATACCCACACCTTCGGCATGACAGTCCTACGCACTAACCATCATGCCACGAGGTACTACATAAAATATAAACAATATGGGTATTCATACAACAGCGTAAAGTCGTTGTAAAGTTTAAAACTTCGTAATTCTGTCACAATTCGTATGGAAAATTTGACAGATTTACAAAGTTTAAAACTTTACCACATTAACGACGACTTTAAGCTGTTGCATGATTACCCTTAATATGTTTTTGAAAAAGTCTTAGAGGGTCCACACATGCTAGTAGCTAGTGTGTACTTCAAAAACTTGCGTAGCAACGATTTGGGTGGATTGGAATTTTCTGATTGATGCGTCAGGATCAGGATCCAACCGAAGGGTTCAGGGTTCGAATACTGGGGGTACCCAACTTTTTTTATTTTTTGTTTGTGAACAATAAAGTTTAAACGATATTATTAATATTAAATACTTATTCACAACAAATATTGAATTTTTCATCTAATAAAAATTGATTTATAACGCACAAAACCAATAAATTATGTTCATGAAATTAAAACCCTACAAAGGTTTTTAATAAAATGGAATTTATTGAAAAACTTTGTTGATTGCTATCCATTTGATTTGGGTGGTGGAGGTGATCTACACAATTCAACGTGTGAACGTGGCTTTACATTAACATGACATTACTGCTTGGTGATTGGATGTTGTAGGAACTGGGGGCCTCGAGCTGTATCTTTTCCTACACATCAAGTGCTTACAATACCTCCAAGTTGGTAGCCGCCGGATACAGGTCTTGGTTTTATGTCATGACTTACTAAACTTAAAGTGCATATTGTTGATCAAGGAAAAAATTGTAACATTAAACCCTTGGCCCTACAGATTGCAGGTTAGTGCGTTGGGCTAACGACCCGACCAAAGTAAAAAAAACAATTGTTATGAAAGAGACGCATGAAGCCTCGGATAACGACCCCCCTCAAATGGCAACCAGACCCGGAACGAAAATGGACTATGACCTACGAGTATGCACCTGGAATGTAAGGACACTCTATACGCCAGGTGCTACTCAAAAACTTGAATCAAGGCTGATGAATGCGCGCTATAGGAGCAGGAGACGGAAAACGCACGAATGCAAATGCTGCAACGGAAAACAAGAGCAGCAAGAGAGGAGTACCGTGAAAAGAGAAGAA
Organism: Dasysyrphus tricinctus; assembly: GCA_963921185.1. NCBI lineage: Eukaryota > Metazoa > Arthropoda > Insecta > Diptera > Syrphidae > Dasysyrphus > Dasysyrphus tricinctus. The sequence continues at coordinate 248,526,837 of OY992530.1, forward strand.
AAAAGGAAAAACCCTGCGCAGAAAGAAAAGAGCATCCGCAGCTTCTCAGCTCAAGTATCTCGAAGAGTCTTGCACCGCCACCCGCTGGTTCTACAAAATAGCCAAGCAAATGGTATCTGGTTATAGGACTGGCACGCAAGCTCTTCGAGACACCGAAGTCACCTAAGCACAGGGAATTGAAGTGTTTAAGCAGCATTTCCAGCAACTGCTTAATGGGCATTATGTAGAGGAGGCGACAGGGGAACCGGTCAATGAAGATCCAGTCCCAGCGCCCAGTACTCAAGAGGTTAAGAAAGCCGTCCACAATAAATCCACCGGTTCAGATGACCTACCTGGGGAACTCTTCAAGTATGGAGGAGATGTCCTGGTAGGGTGCATGCACCAGCTCATCAACCAAGTGTGCGAGGAGGAAAGTATGCCCGACGACTGGTCAAATAGCTCCACATGCCCAATCTACAAAAAAGGCGATCCTATGTCCTCCAAGAACTACAGAGGCATAACATGCTTAATGTTGCCTACAAGACGACGAAGAATTACCCTAGCGAACCGCTGCTTCGGTTTGGCCAAACAAATGGGTTCAAAACTCCTTTCTCGAAAGACAAAGTGCACGCTATACAAAACACAAATTTTACCAGTTCTACTCTATGGCGCCGAGTGCTGGACGATAAGTAAAAAAGGAGAATTGATACTGGGCACTTTCGAGAGGAAAATTCTTGGGCGGATATTTTGCCCTATAGCCTAGTACGCTGCTGATGCGAAAGGAAAAATCCAATACAAAAATGACAACGAAATCATAATCTAAAAATTTAGTTCCACTTTTCCTTTTGCAGTACGCTGTTCGATGAGCGAAATTGATAATTTCAGCAGATTATTTGGAGAAGTCTACACTCTTTTTTCGCTCACAATTAATTACCCAGACCATTAATTGTGTGCGAAAACATGATATTCGTGTTTCTTCGTGATTATTTTTGTTGTTTCTTTCATTGCCGCATGGCTGATTGTGATTTGTTTGCATTTTACATTTGTTTTCATTTTTTGAATCTGCGCAACTGTCAATGAATATTTTTCTGCCTCGTTTTCGTAAGCAGTTGTCTTGTTGGAGACCAACTAAAAATTTCGTTTCGCATCAGCAGCGTACTAGGCTTATTATATGCGAAGAGGGCGATTGTAGGAGAAGATTCAAACGTGAACTGTACGAGCTGTACCAAGATCTGGATGTAGTCCAAAGAGCCAAAACACGTCGACTACACTGGCTCGGCCACATCGAGCGAATGGACAACAACGCTCCAGCCATAAAAATCTTCGAATCCCAGCCCCAGGCGGTCACAGACGCAAGAGCGCTTGGTCTCGACGACTGGAGGGAACGTGCGAGGGACCGCAACCGATGGAAGACCGCAATATCTCAGGCAGAGAGCGTTTAAGAGTGTTCCAGAGTGAACAAAACAAGTTATTTGGTAACTTTTTTTTTGCATATATGTACATTACATATATATGTATAAGACCGGTTTTTCACTTTCATCAGATACTTTGTTTTATAAAACTTTGTATTTTTACTAATTGGTCACTTGTGGGCGTATTATTGTACTAAAAAAACGATTTTGTAAAAGTAACTGATTTTAACTTCCAAATTTACATGAATTTTCTGTCAAAAATTGTCGTTTAAGAATAAAAAATTTCAATATCAAATGATTATATAATTAATGAAAATCGTGAATAATAAATTAAGTTTATATCCACTAAAAAAAATTGTCAAAAAATAACGTTAGGGATACAAAATTGGTTGTCAAAAATGCGTTTTTCAAAATTTATAAGTATTTTTATTTTGCATTATTAATATTTTTATAAGGTACAAAATTAAAAATTTCTTCAATAATGTCTTAGCTTTTTTTGCGGTTGTATTTCAAGAGCCGTTATTTTTGGAGCTAAAAAAAATCAATTTCCCCCCTAGGGGAACATGTAATTTCCAACAATTTTTTGATTCACATTTTTAATCTACGACGTATCCCTAATCAAAATATATTTCGAATAATTTTGAATGAACAACTCGTGATAGCTATAATTCCAGCCTATATACTTATACGTTTCGACCAGATTTCACTAGTTGTTGTTGTTCATTCAAAATTATTCAATATAAATTGATGTAGAATTAGCGGATGCTGCACTAGTGTGGATTTCCATTTACACACAAAAACCCCCCTCAAAATATATTTTATTAATTTTATACAATTTGTCTTTTTTTGAATATATCTCAAAGCTAGATTTCTATACTCTTAGCCCGATACTCCCCCTTGTGAGGAATCACAAGTCACAAGCTCTTGTGACTACTCCTTGTGAGGATTGTTGTGACTCGATAACATTTTGGTATTCTCCCCCTAATAGTCACAAGAAAACTCACAACGAAACTCACCACATTATTTTGTTGGTAGCTTCTTGACCGATGAGCGCACACATAAACAACTCTGCAAGCAATAATCGCAACGAACTAAACCAACACACCCACAATATGTATTCAGTTTGTCGGTCTTATCAATACAAAGCAAAAGAGAGTCGAGTCGAGTGTTATACTAGCTGCGTTTTATTATCTCTGGGTCTGGGTCGAGGTTATCTTTTAACATGTATTACAAAAACAACATGGGATCTAGGTTTCTATCGAGGTTAATTTCAATAACCCAGATAGAGGTTTTCACTCTGGCCGGCAGCGTGCTATTTACCATTGTGAATGGATGTCAGCGATTTGTCAGCAGTATTAGGAATAGAGAGGAAAAGAGACAAGTGCTTACATGAAAAACAAATAAACATAAGAAAAAAAGAGACTGATTTACAGCACTGCTTTTGCACTAACCCACATCGTTTTATTTTCACGAGGTGAACCATATGGGTTATGAGCGATAATAAAACGCGGCTACTGTCAGCTTAATTTTAATCTTGGTGAGAGAAACTACTTTCATGATTCGTTAAGCTACACTAAGTCTCGTTGATATTCAAGGCAAGGTGCAATCTTCTCGGCTTAAATGGCACCCCTTACAATGGCAGCTTTAATCAATTTTGTTCATTGTGTAACTCAAGATCAAAAGAAGATTGCTTCCACACCTTTAGTATATGCCAAATATTAAAACCACAAAGACTAGCTCTTTTTGGAAAAGAAAGAGACTGGAAAAAGTTAAGTGAATATTTGAAAGCCATCCTAAAGTATAGAAGGTTATTAGTTACATAATATATTTGATTTTTAAGTTTGTTTATTAAATTTGTTGCAAATGTAATCAAAAGATTAATTTATTTGAAAATTATATTAAAATTGTTAAATATATTATTGCTAACCAGGCTGACGGCTAGGCCATAGCTTTTAAATTCATTTTAATCAGTAGTTGTAAAAATTATAAACATAAAATAAATGAATTGATTACTTACTTACTTACTTACAAAGCAAAAGACTATCTTTGTATTATTATTATTATATTATAATGAATTAATGTATACTGCCCTCTTCCGAGATTCAATCTCCATGGGCTATTTTTGAAATAATAAATAAATAAATATCGCGCATTTGTCTTATTCTTTTGCTTAAGAAATAAAAGAATACATACATTTTGTTCTCTTTTGCATAGAGAACATAATGCCTAATTAGAAAGAATAAAATTCAATGATTTGTAGAAACTGAAGTAAATTGTGAGTTGTGACCTGCTGTGGAGGAGATCACAGTTTCGGTTGTTTTTATGACTCTCACAAGTTGTGACTTTAGTTGGAGAATACGAAAAAGTCACAAAATCAGTTTCACCACTTCTTGTGACTTGTGAGGTATAAGTGATATGGAGAATAGTGCTATTATACTAAATTGAATTTTTTTCCACAACAGTAACCGTCAAGGAGATATAAGGCAAACAATTAAAAAAAGCATTTTTTGTCGCTTTTACTCTAAGAGTACTAAACTTTAAAAAAAGAAAATTGTAAACAAAAAAAAAGATTAACTGTTTTTGAAAAGTTGACTTAACAACTTTCCGATTTTTTTAGTACTCAGAAACTTACCTATCAATTCCAATCAAAAAATTTGATCAGTAAAGTCAATATTTCAGAAATTGCCCCTCCTTCCTACCTAAGTGGGGGGTGGGTAGCCATGTTATTTTTGTTTATGAATTAAAAAAAATTGAGGACCTTGCATCAAAAGGGGGGCAGTCCAATTTTTTACCAAAACCGGTTTTTTCGCTCACTATGTGAACAAAAAAAAAGCTATCTTTTGGTGCAAAACCGAAGTCGATACTACTAAAAATAAGCCCGTTATAGCAAAATTTGGATCTGCCACTCTGGTGCGTTTGGTGCAAAAAGGTGGCAGATCTGGATCTGCCTCCTTCTTGACACAAACGAAATTCTTACGTCATTTGCAAAAAGCCAGTCCACATTGGGGAGTACATATCAAAGTTTGAAGAAATGGGTTTGCATCTCTCCAGGGGATATCAAAAAAGCGTGTAGATATTATATTTAAACAATTTCGTAACCCTAATGTAAGCTTCGCTTGCTTTGTCTCAGCGTGGGAAACATCGAAATAGACCAAATCGTATTTCTAATGAGTGGACTTCCAAACTTGACTCTCAGATAAGAAGTTTTTAAGAAGGTTTTTGCCTTGTAATAGGTGTTGAGGTGTAATAGAAAAGTTTAATAGGAAGAAAGATTATGTTTTTACCACTACTGAATATGCCGAATGTATAAAGCAAGCTTCTAAAAACTTTAAAGTTGTTAATGTTGACCAAAAAATGATTCTGAAATTCAGTTAACACTGCGAAGGTCATTTTAAAAAAGTGATTATAAATGCAGAGAAGATTCGATTCAAAATATCGCATTTTTGAACATAGTCAAAAGCACATTGGAACTGTTATGCAGTTAGTTCATCAACAGGAATGCCTTTATTCGAATATGTTCCTAACATGAGGAATATTAAAGCCAACTTGTCTGTTCGGTCTCCGGAACCGATGTCCAATCATACTTTGCGTTTAAAAATTGCTTAACATAAAGACGCGATCGAACTAGTAAAGAACTATGTTCCACCAAACAAACTGTCATTCTACGAGGCTCTTATAAGTGAAACTTCACCAAAAGATGAAGTTTCCAGTGACATTGGCGATTATCAGGCTGAAGTAAGCTTTTAAATTTGTAATCTGATCTGTTTTCTTTTTCTTTTTACTGTTGAACTATTAAAATGATGAATAATGATTCTAAATATATTTAGTAACTAACTTTAATGTGTTTTATTATTCATTCGTTAAAATCATGGAGCAAATTTATTACATTTTGGTGCAAATCGGGGGCAGATCCAAAATTTGAAAAATCATAGAAATTAAATAACAAATTTAATTACTTTAAAACTTGATTAAAATGGTGTGAGAACATCCAAATTTTCTTATGGCATAGTATTTTCTAACATAAATTCAGTAATTATTTTTTAAAATAGTTTTTTTTAATTTTCCACAAAAAGTTAAATTTGGACCTGCCCCCCTTTTGTTGCAAGGTCCTCAATTTTTAAGGTCATAGACACCAAGTTCGGCACCTCATTTGGGTCGTATAAAAAAAATTATGCCATCTAATTGGCCGTCAATTTGTCATGACGGGGGGAGGGGATCTTTAAAACAAAAAAATGTGTGTCAGTTAGGGGGGGGAAGTGGATAGCTGAGCCCGAAACTTTAAGTCTTGTTTGCAAGCTTTCTAGACTAAGTCCAGTAAATAGAGGTAAAAATAAGGGGGTTACCCTACAAAAGGTTGGGTAATTCTAAGTTTTTGATATGTTATATGGTATGGTCGGTGGATGAAAATTCCAAAATTCCATAACCACGCCCCCTCCGCCCCTTCAACATCCTGGAAAAACTACAAAAAATCGTCAGTTTTTTGCTTATAACTTCTTTCCGGTACATTTTTACGGAAAAAAAGTTATAGGGAAGTTTGTAGACAATAAAATTTCCTACAAATATGACTAAGAAATTAGTTTTGTACAATCTTTACAATCGGCGCTATGGAGCTCCAAAAAAAGGCTTAAATTTCGTATTTTGTAAGATTTTCAGTTTACAGCACAATAACTCCCTAACCGTCAAGTTTAGGGCAAAATTTTTCACAATCAATCTTGTAAATAATTTCATTGGCTACCAATTTCATATAACTACAGACGACGCCCTCTAAGTCGAACTCCCCCTAAGTCGAATTTCCCTCTACTAAGAATTTTTTCACCATGTTTGTTGCATACTCTTCTCAAATTTCCAAACTTATTTATTTCTCTCTACACATATTTTTGCAAAACTCTCTTTAACCCGAAATAATTTTGATATTCAGTGAGAGTTAGACTTAGAGGGAGTCGACTGTATTTTCATTTTGTGACCAATACAATCGCGAATCGGGTGAGTTTTGAGAAAATGTTTTTTATTCAAACGTTTCTACGAACTCACTTTCTTTTCTGTCTGTTTTATACAGTGTACTGGAGTCCCGTAGAAATTTTATTACTGATTTTTCTTACCACCAGAATCGATTGAAGTATACATAGGAGAGTCAGAAAACTTACATAGACATCACGATATTCTGAACCCGGTGTTTTAGTCGCTATTTTTTTGAGGTAGTGTACAAAATTCCATTAAAACTAAACCACTATAGGTACTGCTTTTGATGAAATGTATAGACATGATAATTGACGAGATAAAAACCAATACAATTAATTTCCATCCATTGCCGCCCACACCCACTTCTTTAAAACATAATATTTTCGGAAAAAATTATAAAAATTCGGGTGCTGTTCAGATGAACCATGAAAGAGCATTGTTTTCCGTTCGCACAATCTAGCCTAGCCAAGTGGACGTATTTTCATTTTTTTTTTGTTTGTGCCTTCTCCGAGAGTAGGAGTGTCTTGAGCGTAAGAAGAGTGTTGAACCTAATTGTTTGACAAACTGATTAATAGCAGTGGTTTCAAAAGTATTTTTTCGTTGAAGATACACATAGGTGTCATTTGTGGACTAAGTACGAGTATTGAATCCAAGATAAATGAAATTCTAAACTACTTCGAAGGTTGTTAACATTAGGCTGAAACGCACTTGCGATTTTCTGTCGCCGTGACTAAAAAAAAACGGTCGCAACTACAATTTCTTGGTTGCATGTGCGTTCATTCACGTTCTGGCTCATGTGTTCTATTTTTTACGACTAAATAATCGTGCGATTAAAATCGCAAGTGCGTTCCTGGCACCTAGCCTTATGCTTTTTTCTTGACAGCAGTTAGTGGGACTTTTACTCGTTTACTTCAAAACCAATATATTTTACCTGTTCTTCAATGACCATGAAGAACTCTATATAGACACAATGGAACAATAGATAGGGCATTCTGTGTAAACAGCTGCTCTATGCACTATCTGTTCCAGAAGGAGATTAAAAAAGACAAAAATGTAATCGCATTTCCTCGCCGAGTGCACTGTACAGTGTACATGTTTTGAACAGTTCGGAGAAGCTACTCTCGTGTTGCACATTGCATTTGGCATATTGCACCTTGTGTTTTATAATGTCACGAGAAACAGCTGGATCTTTTTTCTCGAGATCTCGAGCTCAGTTATAGCTATATAGAACTATTGACGATAAATATGCTTCCATAAGCGACCTTGAAGCCAATGCAGAAACTTGGTGTCTACCGATTGTACTGGCCACAAAATGAAAATACAGTCGACTCCCTCTAAGTTGAATTCTCACGGGATATCAAAATTATTTCAAGTCGATTTAGAAAGAAATAAATAAGTTTGGAAATTTGAGAGGAGTAGGTATACAACAAACGTAGTGAAAAAAATTCTTGTTAGAAGGGCATGAAATTGGTAGCCAATCAAATTATCTACAAGATTTATTATGAACAAATTTTGCTCTAAACATGACGGTTAAGGAGTTATTGTGCTGTAAAGAGGGAACAAAACTGAAAATCTTACAAAATACGAAATTTTAGGCTTTTTTGGGACCTACATAGCGCCGTTTGTAGTGGTTGTACAAAAATACTTTCTTAGTCATATTTGTAGGAAATTTTACTGTCTACAAACTTCCATATCTGTGGTGTTTGGTAGAAACATGATAACTCCATTTTTAAATTTGCGTCTTTACGTCCTCTTTAAATCGTGCTAGAGCCTAAAAAAGTTTATCGATTTTCTTCAAATTTGGAACATTTATGAACATAGTCCTTGAAAGGTTATGTTTCAAATTTGAAAAAAATCGGCTCATCCGTTTAGTATGTAGCTCGGTTTAAAGTGGAGGTTAGGAGGCAAATTTTAAAATGGAGTTATCATGTTTCTACCAAACACCACAGATATATTTTTTCTCCATAAAAATGTACCGGAGCGAAGTTATAAGCAAAAAAACTAAATGCCGATTTCTTGTAGTTTTTGTTGTGGAATTTTGGAATTTTCATCCACCAACCATACCATATAATACAGTGCGGTTCATATTTATAACCCACCTTAAAAATCGTTAATTTTTTGGTCGTCTATACATGATCAAAAATAAAAATGATAGGGAATAATAGTAATGGTCATGGCAGTTAATTACAACAACAAGTTAATTTCAAAAACGTAACAGGTGTATTTTTATTTCTTAGTAATACAAAATTCAAGTGTTTCAAATTTATAACACATTGTTTCAATAGTTAGTAAAAGTAAATGAAGAATCGAAATTAAAAATTGATTTGGGAACTTTTGGCAAGAATCAAGTCAAAAACTCTTTTTTTCATGGATTTTATCAATTTATCCAAAAGTTCTGGCTTGATTTTAAGCCATTCCTCACGGAGAGAGGGTTTAAGCCCTGATATCATCTCATACGTCCTTCTTTCTGCGTATATTCTTCTGACAAAAACTCTCCCAAGATTCTCAATAGGGTTAACATCGGGAGAGCATGCGGCCAGTTCATTAAATCAAGAGAATTTATTCCCAACCAATAAATTGTTTCTCTACTGATATGGATTCTGGCATTGTCCTGCCGAAAAATCCAAGTTCTCTCATGGTGATCTACCAAAAACGGTACCAAACTGAGTCGGAAAACTTGAACATAATCTCTGCTGTTCATTTTCGAAGAAATTTATTGCATTTCCACGCACCCCTTCGTTCAGAAAGCGCCCCACATCATCACCGAACCGCCACCAAAATTTCGCCTATAAAAATATCACGGTTCCTTCCGTAAGTCACGCCAATAAGAGTGCACACCATCAGGACCATCTAAATTCCATTTTTTCTGGAGAAATGCAATTCACTTCATCAAAAGTGAACAGCAGAGATTATGTTTAAGTTCTCCGACGCAGTTTGGTACCTTTTTTGAGAGATCATCAGGAGAGAAATTGGATTTTTCAGAAGGACAATGCCAGAATCCATATCAGTAGCGAAACAATTTATTGGTTGGGAATAAATTCTATTGATTTAATGCTTTGACCCGCATGCTCTCCCGATGTCAACCCAATTGGAAATCTTTGGAGAGTTCTTTACAGGAGAATATACGCGGAAGGAAGGACGTATGAGACGATATCAGAGCTTAAACCCTCTCTCCGTGAGGAATAGCTTAAAATCAAGCCAGAACTTTTGGATAACTGATAAAATCACTGAAAAAAGAGTTTTTGACTTGATTCTGCCATAGGTTCCCAAATTAATTATTAGTTTCGGTTTTTCATTTACTTTTATTAACTGTTGAAGCAATGGGTTATAAATTTGAAACACTTGAATTTTGTAATTTTTGTATTACTAAGAAATAAAAATACACCTGTTACGTTTTTGAAATTAACTTGTTGTTGTAATTAACTGCCATGACCATCACTATTATTCCCTATCATTTTTATTTTTGATCATGTATAGACGACCAAAAAATTAACGATTTGTAAGGTGGGTTATAAATATGAACCGCACTGTATATCAAAAATTTAGAACTACCCGACCTTTTGTAGGGTAAAACCTCTCTATTTACTGGACTAACTAGTTAATCTTAATCTTGACCAATTATGCGAATATCATATACACATAGATACAATCATATATGAGGTGCCATGATCCCAGAACCAAAATATACATATTTGAAATATACATATTTGAATGGAGGTCATTAAACCTTAGGCCAAAATCTTGCATTTTTCAAGATCTACCTGAAGGCGTACATTACCGATTGCATTGAGAGTGAAAAATATAGTAACTACATGGATCCAAACAAAACTTTAAGCTTAATAAAAGTAAAGATGATTCCGTTGTAGTAGTTCATTGTAATGACCATTTAAATACAATGCTTTTATTCATAACTCTTTGGAATAGATACATTTAAGTTACATACTTTTTTTTTTAATAATAGAATAATTTTAAACAGAGATAGGTATCATCTGAACGAAATGCTAGATAGGGTAGTTTCTTATGTAAGAAAGGAATTTTTAAAAATTTGATACAGATAAAAATCCTTGACCGTCTCCCAGATTCACTGACCGAAATTGTGTTCCTTGACTTTGAAAATTATGAACACTTATTTTTTGTTCCCTATCATCGTAATGTCATGTTATTACCTCGAATTTTTTTGATGCACAAGTTTACATAGGTATTTTCGATAAACTTCCTCTTTAGCTCTGAAAATCGGGCTTATCCATTGAATGCTATTAGAGATTTGGAATCTAAGTGCTAAAGTCAAGCGGCGTTAAAAGTTACATGGCTCTAGTCAATTATACAGCTTTTGTTTTAAAAGGTAGGTACTCCTTGATATAGTGTTGCTTATAGAATTCAGATCAACTTCTACTACACCTACTTTTATTGATACAGCTTATAAAGCGCTATAACAATTTGTTAACCTTTCAATTTTGACATTGATACTAATTGCCGATATAGCTAAACCATTGGATTTAAGGAGTAAGATCAAAATGCAGCTTGAGTGTACATGTTTAGAGCTATCATCAACATTTCCATCAAAATAAATAAAATCCTCCTTACCTGTGGATTGTTAGTCGGGTCTGCAACGGCCTACGCCACTAAAACAAATCAAAAAATATTTATTATACAAGTTTTGATATTTTGACTATGAAATTTTACCTTTCGAGCTGGTTCTGAATTGGGTGGCTGTTGTGCTTTACTTTTTTGTTTAGATGGTGTTGTAAAATCACTGATATCTTCCATTTGGAATCCTCTTGGTTCGGGGTTGCCATCGAATTGCCACAAATACTTTTTATCCATAATACAAATTTCCGTGTTATGAAGTAGTGGACGCATTTTTACCAGTGTTTTTCCATCTAGCGTAATAGGATGATCACTGCATCGATTTTCAATAGTTACCTTGGAACACAAAACGAAAATAGAACACACAAAAATAATAAGGGAACAATGATATTACCCTTCCAAAAGCATCACAATTAATAACACACTGTAGTCCCATAGCGTCGGGATGCTCAAGTACAACATCACAGTCCATATAGTAACCAAATTTAAAAGTTTTGCCATTGGCAGCAATAGTTTCAAATTGTCCATTATCATCGGCACTTAGGCAAATTAATTTTGCGCCTTCTAAGGACATTTTTCAGCAGCTTCTGTATTCGGGATTCACAGTTCAAATCAAATATCAGCTTGGCTAATGGTTTTCTATAGTATTGGCAAATTACATTTCAATCAAATGCCTTAATTATATTTCTTTTTTTTTCTAGTAAATAATCAATTGTTTCACCAATTAATAAAACAAACTTCATAAAAATTAAAACGACGCCTCAATTTTTGGTTTGCCTTGTTTCTGTTGGCGTTGAATTCAATTTTTAAATGAATTCCGCCTGTTTTGCTGAAGTTTTATTCAGCAATGTAGTAGAGCAGAGGAATTAATAAAGTGATGCCAATATTCTATCTCAGACAATTACCTTAAAAAATCGAGTCCGCTTTAAGCGTGGTACACATTAGCCGTTTTCCTTTGGAGGTGGTGAAGTACTTACGAGTAGATGAAAACCCTAATCTAGTACTACCAACTGCACATGCTCTCATGCGCGAGTAGATACATTTTACATGGGAAAGCAGTTTTATGTGTTCCATTGAAAAAAGCTGGCAAAGTACTTGCAAGTACTTCGCCACCTCCAAAGGAAAACGCCTATTATCAAACCTTATGCCCATATTATTCACTCGTTTAATCCAGATTAAAACTTAAATCCAGATTAAAAGTATTTTAAATCCAAACCTTAAATCCAATCCCATATTATTCACTCGTTTAATCCAAACTTAAATCCAATTTTTTAAATCCAATATCGATTAATCCAATTGGATTTAAACTGCCCTCCGGAGGTCAGTTTAAGTACTTAAATCCAGATTAAAACACAATTTCATATTATTCACTTTTTCTTGACATTTCAAGTTTCTGATTGTTTGTGCGCTCACAGAATTTTACCAACATAGTGAAATAAATTAATTAAAGTAAACAAAAAGTTTCACGGGAGAAATTCGACATTTCGCAAATTTGATATTTGGATTAATCGATCTTAATCTGGATTTAAATACATTTTACATCTGGGTTAAGGGCATTTTAAATCCATTGGGGCATATTCATAGATGTTTGCTAAACTCTTGCTAAGTTGTTACTAAGCAAATCCAGAGTTTAGGCTATTCATAAACAAATTTAAACCTAAGCTTAGGGCTAAACCTGTGGTCTAACTTTAAACATAGGAAATGCTTTGTTTAAGTAGTTATTATCACAGCCAAATGTCAAATTTGATTTTTTTTTTTGTGAATTTAAAAGCTGAAAAAGTAATTTATATCAAATAAATGCTACGTAAACTTATCATCCAGGAAAATCTCGGTTGATACCACAATTTAAGAAGATATAGATATTTTAGATGAGTTTCAGTTATTAAGCGAACTGCAAAATGTGCCATCAAGAAAAAGAAAAATAGAAAAAAAAGAAGAATAGAAAAACAAAAAAAGTTCCGTCTCTGGTTGCGACAAGTTTTCCTGGCGTTCACGTTTTATATGTTCTTTGTTGTTTATCTAAAATATAGACAGCCTTATTCATAAACGCATCATAGCTTGTGCATAGTGCTATGTACTCGTTATAATGCATCTGAACGCAAAAACCTTATTCATAAAACTTATGCAACGTTACATAGACTCATTATAAGCTAAACGAGTTTGGAGGTTGAATAGTGGCAACATAAGGATATTTTAGTATCAAAATGTCACTAACACACACAAAAGTGAAATATTTTGATATGCGCACATATACATAAATCTATACCTATTCTTCCCAATAAAAATGTGAGCAAAGAAATAATGAAATAAAACAACAAAACAGATTATTTTCTCAAAAAAACTAATTTTCTTTTATTTATGCACATAATGTAAATGCGTATCTATACTATAAACAATAGATAACACAATGGGCCTTACTAATAATCAAACACTAATGTCGACTATTAGCTAACTTAGAGGTTAAAATAAAATGTGGAGCTTAAACAGAATGCTACCAATAAACAATTTTACCCTTTTGCTAACAAAACCTTCAGACTTTCTTTGAATCTACTACAATTTGCATCAAATTCCATCAAACAAACCCGCACACTACAATAACACAAGTGAAAACATAAAAGAAGAACTACACAAACACAGATGCATTGACACAGGGTCGGCGTGCAGTTACACGGCTGAATTCTGGGGCGCAAGATTAAAAAAAAAAAGAAAAAAATCATTGAGGTGCTTGTCATTTTTGCCGAGCTATAGGAAAGTGTATAGAGGTTTTAAAAAAGTAAAAAAAGCTAATCAAACTAAATAAAAAAGTGAAACAAAAGGAAATACAGTGAATACCTGCAATACTTATTTAAAAAATATATGTGTATAAGACAACATGCGGAATTAAATAATGTAAGAACACCTATAATACGAAGTGAAAAAAAATTTTCATTTCACAGTAAGTTTTGTCTGATTCTACATAAAGTTATGTAAAGTGGAGTTCTTTAGGTAAATATATTATCTTAGAATACTTTTAAAATTCTTCTTCTTCCCGAAAATACAAAACTGAGATGATTGTTAGGGCCAACAAAAAGACCTTTAAGAATATATCATTCAAAACGTTGAAAATAACTCTGCTATTCAGACCCTTAATGGATTTGAGCGCCTTGCTATCACCAACAAAAATGAGGCCGTCCCTGCTGCACGAGAATTTATCATTTGACAGATGAATCTCAAACTAAATCACTTGATTGAAGTATATTTTTATTTATAACAAATAAGATTTATTAAAGCAAAATATCATGAAATATCAATTGAAAAGTATTCTACGATAGTTTATTAACCTAAAAAACATCACTTCACGTTACTTTATGTGGAAATATCAGACAAAACTCACTTTTGAAATGAAATATTTATACACTCTTTATTATAGGCGTTTTTTTTAGGATTTAATGCAGCACCGCGTATTTTTTTATAATTTATTTAAAAACGTATTGAAAGTTTTCATTACACTAATTATATTACACTTCTTTATTTAGTTTAATTAAGTTTTTATCACTTGCTAAACGATTCGAAATCTGAAAAAAACATTCCTTTAGCTCGGCAAAATGACAGATGAATTTAATTTTTTTTATTGTTCAAGGAGTGAAGATAAGTATTGCCGTATTCTTTTTTAACAGCAACTTTTTCAGTACTATAGTATGTAATTCGTTCAAAGGGTTTGGACGATTTTAATTTTATTTTAAGTACATAGTTTTCTGACATATGTATGTACATACCAACATGAAATTGCTACGGAAACAAATTATTTTCTGTTGGGATTTTTACAGTGATATTTCTGTTCCCGTCAACTTAGAAGATAATTTTTTTAGGGATCAGAGTACTGTTGTTTCTATTGTTTTTTTCAGAAAATGTATCCTTTTTAATTTCAATAACCGACCGACTTTCATACAAACTTTATCAAATGACGCTATTTTATGCGAAACGATTTTTCATACATTAATTTGTCTGACAAGTAATCCTAAGAATGACTACGTATGTTAACGTGTAGAGGTGTGCTCTCAAACAAAAATACTCCCAAAACATAAGTGTAATGAGCAAAGTCACTGGAAGACTTTTGGAAAACAGAAGGAGTTAAAAAGGACTACAAGGAGTGACCAAAGAAAAACGACATGATTGACAATCATTTTGAAGTTTGTCTCGTTATGTTTTTGACAAGACGTTTGTGGAAATATAAATATGCTTTAAAAATATTCAAATGGATTTGATTAACTTATATAATGTTAAATAAATAAAAAACTATGAAACAAATTCTGAAAACTCAAAACAAATCCTTTTCCGTTCAACACAAAAAATTGTTGCGGATCCTTCGTGAGAAATAACTCCAACCGAGGGCATTTACTGAGCGTCATGAGAAGCTCACATTGTGGTCGGGGATTGAACAAAATATATAGTATGAATTTGGCAGCATTTTTTTATTCGTCTCCGATTTGCACTTTTATTTCGGAATGCTTGCATCACACACATACAGAACCATGTATTAGTAGAAAAAGAATAAGCTGAGCCAATAGGAGGATCGGGTGATGGAAAGTACCGTAGGTCCGTTAACCGTTTTACCACACGATTGGCATTATGAGAAAGCATTTGAGATTCAGAAGAAAAGCTGGTCGCCGCGCGGCAAGACCCATTAATTGTTCTCGTTCAAATTGAATTTTTTTTTAGTAAAAGAATCCGGTAAAAATCAATCGATAAGAAAGAAAAAAGAAATGAAATACCGAACAAGAATTTAGTTTCAAGGTGCGAGATTATTCCTCGATAGAAAAGAATTAAAAGAAAATCAAAAATTAAAGTTTTTTTTCGAAAATAATAAAAAGGAAAGAAAAGTCCACCGGGTTCAAACAAGTGGGAAAACTCCCAAAAGAAAAAAAAAGGCCGGGAATAAAGTGAACGAAAAGTGAGTAGTTATAAGAAAAAAAAAGGATAGTGTGGTATTAAAATATTAAAATCCTAAAAATTTAGTTCAGCGGCACGGCGATCTATCTCAAATTATATTGGGGCCAAAGACGATTAGACAGGGTCCTAAACTCTGTACGTATATAAGGGACATTCAAGGATAAGGGGTGAGTCCTACGAGTGGGAGGAAGCGAATATAAAAAAAAAGGCCATGTGAGTATCTAACCTAAGTATATTTTTTATGTAGGTGCATAATTACTGGAAGAAACTACTTGGTGGTTACTCTACGTGCACGTGGCCACCGTTACTTCTTTTTAACACCGACAGCCTCCGGTTGTATGAGCGACCAGAACACCCTACCACAAGGGAAAAATATTTTCGTGGGTGGTTGAGTCGCGGCGACCTACGATAGAAAACCCGACGTGGGTGTTCCAAAGCAAATCCACCAGACGGACGGATAGCGCCACCCTTGAATGTCGTAAATTCGTTTGTATTAGTGTTTGTCCTTTTGTCTAATTTAAAGTATCTTCGGTATCATTTTTTTTATTAAAACAAAAATATCAATCATCATTTAAATAACATATATCTTGTTTAGAATACCTTTTTTTATCTTAATTTTCATAAATAACTATTTTTGTTGTGAGAAAACAATCATTAGTATTTAAATAACTTTAAAAATAACTTTAAATATATATAGTGTACATTGAGGTATCCTTCGGGAAGGGTGAATCCAAACCACCCCCTTATCTGACCCACATCCATTCCGCACGGGTTGTAGGCTGATTTTCTTTTTGGCTAAACCATTTAACTGTATCGTTAGTCATACTCCTATAGAGAGCTCTTTCTAGGCAGGGATCTAACGACGAATATCTTTAAGGCGCGGATCGTTCGCATATTGTCCTGGTGGCTGGGTGGAATACGACAGTTAGGCATGGTAGCGATTTCCCTCCTGCAAGTATTCACTCGATTTTTTTTGTTGTTTTGGTTAAATTAGTTTTGTAAACTTATCATTCAAAAATGTTTGTGTATATTTTCTTCTAAACCGAAAGTTAAATAAAACTATGAAGTGTCACAAATATCATTAATGAAAACGAAGTTTTTTAACGTCTACGATTGGGGCGATACCTGTGATCGCTACTTAGGTAAAGTTTGTCCATGAGTGTCATTACGACACCATGATGGAATAGGTAAACAATTTTCAGGGGGTGGGATGGGGTGGTCTACAGTCGCCTATGTGTGAGAAGGGGTGACACTGTCCAGCAGCAACAGTAGCTAAGGGGGATCCCATGAATCGGCCGCGGGACTCCAAGGATGGGAGGGATTGAGGCCAAACGCAAAACATCTGCAGTCCAGACGTGTGGTGGAGCACCTAGTCAGTGGTGGTGAACCTTTTTAAGGTAAAGTGGCATGATCTATGTTTATTTGTTGTAGGGATCGTCTCTCGTAGAAGGAAAGAACCACGCCCCATCCGACGAGTAGAGCTGAGCTTACAAGCATGCCGTCCTTCTTCGAAGACTTTTCTCCTGTATTTTTTTTTCTTTGTTTCCCCTTTCAACCCTCCTCACTTTCCCTCATTCCCCATATGTTTCAGCAACTATCTAAGGTTTGGTGCAAACTAAGTTTTCTTGGGCTTCCTCTGGGTTGAGCCACTATCATTCTTCTATCCTTAGTCCAACTATACTCTCCTATACTCCTTATCCTACCTATCCTACTACCTACTACCAGTCCTGCAACAAATATGGCGCCCAACGTAATAGCTTTGTGATTTTGTCTTTAGCCTTTAAGAAGGCATATAATTATGTTAAACTGCTCTTGTTGTCAACATCAAAATGGCCGTATGTCTTTACCTGGAAGGTTTTTACGTACCATGGTAAATTGCGACGGAACCAGTTGATGATGATAACGACAATAGTTGATCCCGGTTTTCCTGTCTATCCTTTCATTTGTTTTTCAAAATCCCTTAGTGTATTGTATGAGATGATGGTTTAGTGGTTAGCTACGATGGCAGTGGCCAGTTATGATGTGGTTCGTCATTCTGTAGCATTGTTCTTCGTGGTTAGACCATGACGCGTAGAAGAGATGAAGTCCTTTCTTAACTCAAGTCTTCCTTGTTGTAGTGATCGACCGGAATTGCGGAGAAGAGAAAGAATTTAGTAAATTGTCAAGTGTAATTTTTTTTTTGGATAAACAAGCGGAGTGTAACCACCACACGGAAGGAAAAAGAATAGAGAAACAAATATGAGGATGCTGCTGGGACGTCAACCTCTAGGGCAGCATAGCACCATAGAAAGACACCCTGTACACCCCCGTAAGACGAATGACAAACACAAATACAAATCCAATTCATTTTCCAAATTTTGTTGTTGAGTACTTTTGGTTCTTTTATTAACGATTTCTACACGATAACAATAAACAAAATTGCAATTTCTTTAGTAAATTGAACTTCTTCTGGCTAACGCGATTTAGTATAGGGATTGTTACGAACAGTGGGAGAATTACGTATGAAAAGAAGAAAAAAAAAAAAGATTAAAAGAGTTTACGGTGAAGTTTTTTTTCTTTGATTGATAATTGTACTTATCATAATAAGAACATAAGACAATATTTTACTTCTTTTTAGTACTGTGGCAGTACTTGAATTGAAAAGTAATAATTGTTTCGGTTAAGGTTTTAGTATCCGGATCTGGAATTTGTAGCATAAAATTAGGCTACATTTCAACCAGCTGGTCAATACCATTCGGAAGCATTTCATAATTTACTTTAATTTTTCGTTTTAAGCTTAAGTTAGGTGAAGATATTATTGTTATTTTTTGTTTGTTGTTTTGGGATAATACCAGTTAAGTTTACAGGCTAAGGATTTTCTTTGTTTTTGTGCACCGCAGCGAACTTAAAGGCTTTTCGTTTATTTTTCGTTATTTTTATTCTCGTTCATTTTTCTTGAATTATTACTCGTATCTTTCTACATTGTGGTAGTACAATATCATCTTATCAACGGCTCCTAGTGTTTTTTTTTTTTTTTTTATCACCCGTCCTATTTCGTTTTCTTTACTTTTCGTGTATACATTTCTTACATCAAGTACCTAAAATGGAGCAGGACGAGAGCAACCAAATTCAAAGATCCATCAGGGATGCGGACCTAGAGGAACAGCCTTCAGCCTGGCCGCAAAGTGGCAGAGGTGGGGTGCAACACTCACCGGCTCCAAATTTGAAACACTCACCGGCTCCAAATTCTCAATTTCATGCTAGAAATCCCATAAGTTCTAGAGTTCCGGGAGGAGCGTATATTCCGTGGTCGGATCCACAAGTAACCCGATCACATGAGGAACTCAATACCTTCGATAGCAACAGAAGGACATCTGGGGTTAATGCCCAAAGTGGAGACGCTAGGCGGTCTTCCAATAATAGTAAAACAGGTGCATCCAAAAAGCAAACTCAGACTCCCTCACAACAAATTCTTTCCAAATACCCTCACACTTCAAATTTGTTGGGCCAGCGTATAGAGAGTCGATATGCTAGCTCAAACGAGTCCATACAAGCTCCCTCATACAGTAGCCTTTCGGTTCAAGACATTCCACATCGAGGTGCTACAAGTAGTTGCGGCAATGAGGTGGGTCAGTCGAACTTGCCAATGCAAGGCGAGGTAGGCGGTAAAGGTAAAAGTGGTACTAGAGCAACGACTTCAGAACCAGTAGAGAACGGCATGTCAGAAAATTTGAAGACGTATATCAATTTGACACTAGGCAATGCTATTTCTACCTGTCAAAATACTCTTAGGGAGCAAATCTCCAGAAGTCTCCAGGTACAGCTTAGGGATGAACTATCAAGCTTTATGGGGAATCTCAACCTCACCTCACGAACGGCAGATGTAGGTAGCCAAAGGCCACTTACTAGTAGAAACTCGGGTAAACCCACTCCACAACAAGGAAATACTACGGTGCGACCTCAATTGAATCCAGGGGGCGTTACGAATACAACTTCTAGACCACACTTTCGGCACCAAGTCATCGCTGATGACGTAAGATTTTGTAGCTCCAACCCACCAGAGCAGGTTCATTATCCACAAAATAATTTTCCCACATGGGCATATCAGAGTCAGCCTTCAAATTCTTCATATCCCAACTATCCAGTCGGTGTCAGATGTCCAATTAAGATCAACAAATGGGCTATCAAATTTGATGGTAAGCCCGAGAATATGACGGTTGAGGATTTTATATTCCGCGTGGAAACTCTCCAGAGACAACATCAATGTTCTTGGGCGGAGATACTGCGAGACTTTCACTTGCTACTCTCAGGCACTGCGAGTGAGTGGTTCTGGCAATATCAGAAGACAAGCTTTAGTCCGGACTGGCCTATGCTCAAGGACGCATTAATGCGCCAGTTCCGAAACTTGAAGACCGACTTAGAGATTATTCGTCTTATTATGGACAGGAAACAGAGTGCCTGGGAGTCAAGCGATGAATTCTTCGCAGCGATCTCCAAACTAAGGTCTCAGATACGTACTCAGATACCCGAGATGGAAATGGTGACTATCCTCAAAAAGAACTTGCACGAGCGGGTTGGGAGACTTGTGTACCCCATGCCCATTTTCACTCTGGATCAATTGAGGTACGCTTGTAGAGATGCAGAAAACTTGCATTTCAATCGCGATGTTTCGAAGTTTCCGAAACCCACTCAGCCTAGATTTAAAGTGAATGAACTTGACTATCAGGTAACAGGGCAGTTGAACTCTGATGAAGAGGTTGCAGCGTTGCCGTATACTGGCACTCGTCCAAAACTCCCGAAAAGGTATGAGGATGCCAAAATTTTAAAATGCTGGAATTGCAAGGTGGAAGGCCATGTCTACATGGACTGTCCCACACCACAGCGAAATCTATTCTGCTTTAAATGTGGACAAGAGGGGGTAGTAACACCAAAATGCCAGAACTGTAACCCGGGAAACCGGTATACGAACGTGACGTCTCAGGGGGAGTCGCGTTCGACAAAGTTAACCCTGTAGAACTGCTAAACGAAAACGGGTTACCGAGAAATTGCACGGTTGAAGATGGTCCTCCATATAGGGAGGAGAAAAAAAATAAAAATACTAGGTAGGAAAAATCAGTTAACGAATAATGAAGAAACGAAGAAGCAGGTAGAACTAACGCCTTTGCACGTTAGAATAAGGAATTATAACATGATTAGAGAACGAATATTTAATACGAAAACACAGCCTATTTCTAAAAAGATTTTGAAGGCTAGGGCCCGGTATGAATTAAGAAAGAAGACGCGTGATTCGATAGCTTCTACTGTGATAGATACTGCTGCTGACCCGCGCCCCTACGCCAAGGTCAAAATTGCGAATAAGGAACTCTTAGGTCTCTTAGATAGTGGGGCCAGTGTCAGTGTCCTAGGAAAGAACTGTGTTGAACTTGTTAAGTCAATTAATTTACCGATTCTCCCTCACCAGTCGGGGATAAAAACAGCAGACGGTCGTAGTCAGGCGATAATCGGCAAGGTTAACAGTGTTGTTGCCTATAAAAATTTGGAACGTTCGATCACCTTCTTCTTGGTCCCTTCCCTAGACCAAGAACTCTATCTGGGAGTGAACTTTTGGAAGGAATTCCAAATAGCCCCAAACGTAGTCAGTTCAATATCGCTTACTGACGAGGTGGATGTTACCAATGCACACCAGTTATCCATGGAGCAAAAGACCAAATTGGAAGCCGTGAAAGACCGATTTCTTACCTTCGAGAAGCATGGTCTCGGAAGAACAACTTTAATGGAGCACGTTATAGATACTGGAGACACGGTCCCTGTGAAGCAGCGTCACTATCCGGTCTCTCCAGCGGTGCAAGCCATCTTGTTTTCTGAGATAGATCGAATGCTTGAGAAAGGCGTTATTGAGGAGAGTGAGAGCCCTTGGTGCTCGCCCGTTGCCCTTATCAAGAAGCCAGGCAAAGACAACACCGTAAAGTACCGGTTTTGCCTGGATGCTCGGAAGGTCAACTCGCACACCAAAAAGGACGCTAACCCTCTCCCCAATATCGAAGGTCTCATCAGTCGATTACCAGACACGTTCTTTATAAGTAGCGTGGATCTCAAAGAAGCATTTTGGCAGATACCGTTGGAGAAGGACAGTAGGGAAAAGACTGCCTTTGCGGTTCCGGGGAGACCCTTGTACCAGTTTACGGTAATGCCTTTCGGTCTGTGTAATGCAGCCCAAAGGTTGTGCCGTTTAATGGACAAGGTTATCCCTGCACGACTTAGGGATCGCGTTTTCGTGTATCTAGACGATTTGCTGATAATAGCTCCGGACTTTGAAACGCATATCATCCTGCTGGAAGAAGTAGCTGACTGTTTACGGAAGGCAAATCTCACCATCAACATGGAAAAGTCCAAATTTTGTTTCAGAGAGTTGAAATACTTGGGTTTCATTGTTGGTGGTGGGAGGTTGCAGACCGATCCTGCCAAGGTAGAGGCAATAGCTGACTTTCCGGTGCCCAAATCTCCGAGGCAGGTACGCCGGCTACTTGGTCTAGCAGGATGGTATCGGCGTTTCATCCGAGATTTTGCGAGCTTGACGGCACCGCTTACCGACCTGCTCAAGAAGACAAATGCGAAGTTCAAGATGACTGAGGAGGCACTGGTGGCCTTCGAACGATTAAAGGTGGCATTAACGACGGCCCCTGTCTTGTCACATCCAGACTTTTCCAAGAGATTTTTCATACAGTGCGACGCCTCGGACTCAGGTATTGGGGCCGTCCTCTTTCAAAAGAACGCAAACGACGAGGAATACCCGATTGCATATTTCTCCCAAAAACTAAATAAATGTCAAAGGAATTACAGCGTCACCGAGAAAGAGTGCATGGCCGCGGTCATGGCAGTTCAGAAATTTAGACCATATGTCGAAGGGATGGAGTTCACGGTTATCACCGACCACTCAAGCCTAAAATGGCTTATGGGGGTAAAAGACCTGAGTGGGAAATTGGCCAGGTGGAGCCTCAAGTTGCAAGCCTTCTCCTTCGACATACAACATCGTAAGGGAACTCTGAACGTCGTGCCGGACACTCTTTCTCGGGGACACATAGAGGGTCTGGAAATGGAACTAGTTGCGCCGTTGATTGATTTAGAGTCAGAAGAATTTGGTTCGGAAGAATATAAAGGTCTCATAGTGACGGTTCAGAACCATCAGAACGAACTCCCCGACTTAAAGGTAGATGAAGGTTTCGTCTACAAACGGTCATTCCCGGTATCGCAAGATGAGGCTATGGTAGAGCACCACTGGCGCTTGTGGGTCCCTTCGGGATTAACAAATGAGCTAATAGCTAAGGCCCACAACCCTCCGCAGTCATCCCATGGGGGCATAGCTAAAACTTTAGAGCGCGTACGGCAGTACTTTTATTGGCCGAACATGACGGTCCAGATAAGACTTTACGTCAATCAGTGTGAAGTGTGCAAGGAGTCCAAATCGAACAACCAAATTTCTCGTCCTCCCATTTGCACAAACTATTGTTCCGACCGACCACTTCAAAAACTATACGTGGATTTCCTGGGTCCGTACCCGAGATCAAGGGCTGGCAACGCTTTTGTGTTTGTGGTTCTAGACCATTTTACGAAATTTGTTTGGCTTAAGGCACTCAAAAATGCGAATGCGAAAAGTATTATACGTTTTCTGCTGAATAATGTCTTCACGACATTTGGGGTGCCAGAGATAATACACTCAGATAATGGCAGGCAATTTTTGTCGAAGGAATTCCAAGAACTCATGTCTAAACATGGTATACGGCACCTAAAAACAGCCAACTACTCGCCTCAGTCGAATGCTTCGGAGAGGGTGAACCAAACACTTTTGGCTGCTATACGCTCCTATCTCAAGGATGACCACCGGGGCTGGGATCTACATCTAAGTGATATAGCGTGCGCTCTGAGAACGTCTGTACATTCCTCCACGGGTGTGTCACCGTATTTTGCACTGTTCGGTGTGAATATGATGACACACGGGAGCAATTACAAGCTGTTGAAGAAACTCGACGCGGTAGACGATAGTGAGATGTCCATCCTTCCCCGAAGTAGTCGACTGCAGTGCATGCGTGAGAAGATTCGTGAAAACATTCAGAACGCCAACGAACGCAGTGCTAAAACGTACAATACCCGGACAAAGAACATACGGTTTGTACCGGGGCAAGAAGTGTTCCGCAAGAACTTTGTTTTGAGCGACGCGGCGAAGCAGGTATCGGCAAAGCTTAGCCCAAAATATATTAAATGCAGAATTGTGAAGCAGATAGGGAACAACATGTATGAATTGGAAAATTTATCCGGAAAAAAGGTCGGGGTTTATCATGCAAAGGACCTTAAACAATAACCTGCATCTGTTTCATAACATAGACAGGCTTCAAGACACTTCAGGCGCTGGTGAATCTAAGGGTCCGTTCGGAACCTCACCTAGCTTTATCTTTGACTCGGTAATAAAATTCATAGAATACTCTAGGTTTTTTTTTTTCATACAAGTCCAGCTAACATATAAATGACTTGACTAAGATAGCAATTCGTATCCACCCGTGACTTGGACGCTCAAAAGACAAACGAAATATCGTTTGAAACGTGCGATAGAGATGAGATACTCGAGAATAAGGAAATTGTAAAGCGTTATGCTCTTCTTCAAGTAAGCAACTTCAAAAAAATATTACGGAAAAGGTTTCATAGCATTGACTATTTTACCCTGAATGCCCGGCCTAAGGACGTGGGTAGCTTCACCACTCTGCAGGAGCAACCCAAATCCGAATGATCCATCCTCCATTATTGTCGTTATATTCATAACTCCAAAAACGGAGATTTGTTGCGGATCCTTCGTGAGAAATAACTCCAACCGAGGGCATTTACTGAGCGTCATGAGAAGCTCACATTGTGGTCGGGGATTGAACAAAATATATAGTATGAATTTGGCAGCATTTTTTTATTCGTCTCCGATTTGCACTTTTATTTCGGAATGCTTGCATCACACACATACAGAACCATGTATTAGTAGAAAAAGAATAAGCTGAGCCAATAGGAGGATCGGGTGATGGAAAGTACCGTAGGTCCGTTAACCGTTTTACCACACGATTGGCATTATGAGAAAGCATTTGAGATTCAGAAGAAAAGCTGGTCGCCGCGCGGCAAGACCCATTAATTGTTCTCGTTCAAATTGAATTTTTTTTTAGTAAAAGAATCCGGTAAAAATCAATCGATAAGAAAGAAAAAAGAAATGAAATACCGAACAAGAATTTAGTTTCAAGGTGCGAGATTATTCCTCGATAGAAAAGAATTAAAAGAAAATCAAAAATTAAAGTTTTTTTTCGAAAATAATAAAAAGGAAAGAAAAGTCCACCGGGTTCAAACAAGTGGGAAAACTCCCAAAAGAAAAAAAAAGGCCGGGAATAAAGTGAACGAAAAGTGAGTAGTTATAAGAAAAAAAAAGGATAGTGTGGTATTAAAATATTAAAATCCTAAAAATTTAGTTCAGCGGCACGGCGATCTATCTCAAATTATATTGGGGCCAAAGACGATTAGACAGGGTCCTAAACTCTGTACGTATATAAGGGACATTCAAGGATAAGGGGTGAGTCCTACGAGTGGGAGGAAGCGAATATAAAAAAAAAGGCCATGTGAGTATCTAACCTAAGTATATTTTTTATGTAGGTGCATAATTACTGGAAGAAACTACTTGGTGGTTACTCTACGTGCACGTGGCCACCGTTACTTCTTTTTAACACCGACAGCCTCCGGTTGTATGAGCGACCAGAACACCCTACCACAAGGGAAAAATATTTTCGTGGGTGGTTGAGTCGCGGCGACCTACGATAGAAAACCCGACGTGGGTGTTCCAAAGCAAATCCACCAGACGGACGGATAGCGCCACCCTTGAATGTCGTAAATTCGTTTGTATTAGTGTTTGTCCTTTTGTCTAATTTAAAGTATCTTCGGTATCATTTTTTTTATTAAAACAAAAATATCAATCATCATTTAAATAACATATATCTTGTTTAGAATACCTTTTTTTATCTTAATTTTCATAAATAACTATTTTTGTTGTGAGAAAACAATCATTAGTATTTAAATAACTTTAAAAATAACTTTAAATATATATAGTGTACATTGAGGTATCCTTCGGGAAGGGTGAATCCAAACCACCCCCTTATCTGACCCACATCCATTCCGCACGGGTTGTAGGCTGATTTTCTTTTTGGCTAAACCATTTAACTGTATCGTTAGTCATACTCCTATAGAGAGCTCTTTCTAGGCAGGGATCTAACGACGAATATCTTTAAGGCGCGGATCGTTCGCATATTGTCCTGGTGGCTGGGTGGAATACGACAGTTAGGCATGGTAGCGATTTCCCTCCTGCAAGTATTCACTCGATTTTTTTTGTTGTTTTGGTTAAATTAGTTTTGTAAACTTATCATTCAAAAATGTTTGTGTATATTTTCTTCTAAACCGAAAGTTAAATAAAACTATGAAGTGTCACAAATATCATTAATGAAAACGAAGTTTTTTAACGTCTACGATTGGGGCGATACCTGTGATCGCTACTTAGGTAAAGTTTGTCCATGAGTGTCATTACGACACCATGATGGAATAGGTAAACAATTTTCAGGGGGTGGGATGGGGTGGTCTACAGTCGCCTATGTGTGAGAAGGGGTGACACTGTCCAGCAGCAACAGTAGCTAAGGGGGATCCCATGAATCGGCCGCGGGACTCCAAGGATGGGAGGGATTGAGGCCAAACGCAAAACATCTGCAGTCCAGACGTGTGGTGGAGCACCTAGTCAGTGGTGGTGAACCTTTTTAAGGTAAAGTGGCATGATCTATGTTTATTTGTTGTAGGGATCGTCTCTCGTAGAAGGAAAGAACCACGCCCCATCCGACGAGTAGAGCTGAGCTTACAAGCATGCCGTCCTTCTTCGAAGACTTTTCTCCTGTATTTTTTTTTCTTTGTTTCCCCTTTCAACCCTCCTCACTTTCCCTCATTCCCCATATGTTTCAGCAACTATCTAAGGTTTGGTGCAAACTAAGTTTTCTTGGGCTTCCTCTGGGTTGAGCCACTATCATTCTTCTATCCTTAGTCCAACTATACTCTCCTATACTCCTTATCCTACCTATCCTACTACCTACTACCAGTCCTGCAACAAAATTACTTTTTAGATATACGTAATTTGGTATGCAAATATATAAAACGGAATCAAAAAATTATGCTCATATTCAACGTAAATGCAGACGTACTAAATATTTATGAAAAAAAATAAATAATCTGTTCCTGTTGCAATACATAAATATATACTCGTAAACAATAAATAAAGTAATTCTAGATAAAGTTCTTATTTTTCACTGTAAAACAATGATCTGAATATTGAAACCAACTCATGAAAATACCTATTGAAATCTACCTGATAACTTGGGAATAGATTTAAGTACTAAATACAAATTAAAATACCATAAAACAGCACTAGGGCAACACATTTTATTTAGTGTTCGACTTTAAACATGGATTTCCATGTATTAAATTTTGACTTATTGCTAACGACTAAACTGGAGATTAAATTTGTTATTGGTATGCGGATTTTCTAAAATCGGGAGATTTTCTTTTAAGCTTAACACTAAATTTGATTATTAGTAAGGCCCAATGAAAATAGCATAGAAAAACAAAAATAGAGAAACTAAAAACAATCCAACCGGTGGCGGCAGCGCAGCAGGAAAACTGGGGGTTGTTTTGTTTTTTTTTTTATAAAAATTCACTGAGAGTAAATGGAATGGAATTGCTATGAGTTTTTATCGAAACTTTTATTTATTTTTGCTAAAAATGAGTAATGACACAAGAAAACTACAAAATTATAATATTATAGACACAGAAATTGAAAAGACCGAACTGGAAGCATTTTTCTTTTATTGATTTTTCACAAACAGCTGATGTTTGTTTATGTGAAGTTGAAGTAAAACGTAATAGATTTCCTCTTTGTGGTACTTTATTTGACACAAGCGTTGCATAACTAAAATGGATGGGGAAATTTTTTATGAATAAGGATTTATGTAACGTTACATAGTGGCTACATAAATCCTTATGCAGTGCATAACTATTCATCTGTTTAGCGCATTCTAATGAATAAGGCTGAGAATGTTTGTTCGAGTTTCTTTTTTTGGATTTTTTATTTAATAGTTTTGTTTGTTTTACTTTTTTTGACACGCAATATGAGGAAGGACCACACAAAATTTACACTTCAGAAATATAACAGCCTTATTCATTAGAATGCGCTAAACAGATGAATAGTTATGCACTGCATAAGGATTTATGTAGCCACTATGTAACGTTACATAAATCCTTATTCATAAAAAATTTCCCCATCCATTTTAGTTATGCAACGCTTGTGTCAAATAAAGTACCAAAAAGAGGAAATCTATTACGTTTTACTTCCACATCACATAAACAAACATCAGCTGTTTGTGAAAAATCAATAAAATCAAAATGCTTCCAGTTCGGTCTTTTCATTTTCTGTATTTATAATTATAATTTTGAAGTTCTTGTGTCGCTACTCATTTTTAGCAAAAATAAATAAAAGTTTCGATAAAAACTCATAGCAATAATTTGATATTCCAGTGAAATTTTATAAAAAAAAAACAACCCCCATTTTTCTTGCTGCGCTGCCGCCACCCTCGACCGGTTGGATTGTTTTTAGTTTCTTTATTTTTGTTTTTGTATTATAATTCAGTTTTCGTTGTGTTACTGTTTATATTAGATACGCATTTATGTGCATAAATAAAAGAAAATTAAATTTTTTGAGAAAATAATCTGTTTTGTTGTTTTATTTAATTATTCGCTCACAGTTTTTATATTGGGAAGAATAGGTATAGATATGTATGTGGGCATATCTAAATATTTCACTTTTGTGTGTGTTAGTGACATTTGATACTAAAATATCCTTATGTTGCCACTATTCAACCTCCAAACGCGTTTAGCTTATAATGAGTCTATGTAACGTTGCATAAGTTTTATGAATAAGGTTTTTGCGTTCAGACGCATTATAACGAGTACATAGCACTATGCACAAGCTATGATGCTTTTATGAATAAGGCTGTAAGTGTATTGTTTTTGTTTTTCTTTGACCTGTCATCATTTGAAGTATAATTGTAGTAGAACACAACCTTAACCTGGGGTTCTACTAAATACAGCTGGGAAATTGACTATGAATAAGACATAGACATACTAGATATGGACTGCTAGTTGTTTGGTTAGGTTGGTTCGAAATTTAAATATAAACGCCACGAGCGCTGTTGGAGGTAAAGCGGAAAATATGTGAAATCTTTTGACACTTTGGTTTGACGCTTTTTTTAAATTTTATTTGTCATTTTATTTTGGAGGAAAAAATTTATTAAAAAAAAATACTTTTTTAACGTAGGTATTCCTTCAATGGAAAAGTTCTTGAGGAAATCAGAAGAAGCAACTGTTCCAAAAAAAAAAATGCATACGTTCCGAAATTTAATAAAGTAGAGCGCAGAAAACTTGCCGCAACCAATTTGGTTTACATGGAATCATCAAACGATGGCGAGGATAATTTCCCTCTGGCCAAGCGTCTCATAACATCACCATCATCATCGCCATCATCAAAACGAGGAGGCGTTGGACTCCAAAACCATATACTGCTCCACCAAGAACCGCATCGTCAAAACTAACGCTAGTTACAACGAAACCAAACAAAGTCACCGGAAAGTCAACACCTACAGGAACAGCAAAGATGATTTGCTTTTAAAATTTAGCTTCGCAATACTAGGATGAAACAAAAATCTCTTACTCCGGTGGCAACGTTTGGATCAGTGAATATACTTATATTTAAAAACCTAAAAACAAAGGTAAAGAATCAATTTGTACAAAAATTGTTGTATAAAAATCCTTATTCTTATCACTTATGTACATAAATTATACACACAGTGAGTATTTGTACTTTTTGTAGATTTTTAATTTTGTAATAAAAAAAAGCTGATTTATTTCAGTAGTACATTACCTATATAGAATTTGTTTTATAAAACCTTCGTATATAAAAAAAACTTATATGAAATAAATCGAAAGATAATGTTTGAGATGTTAAGTGGGCAAGTGGTTGGAGCCATGACGTTTGCTTGAACGAGAAAAATCTCGAATGGACAACTTTTTTTTAAAGTAAAATCTTGAACAATTTTAAAATTAAAATGATGTGGATCTGTGACAATCAAATTAATATTATTTTTTCATTGAATAAAATAGAGGCATCGCCACGGGAGTGCACATCAAATCTCATGCAAAGCTTCGGTTCGACTCAACTCCAACGTTCAACATTTCAAAAGTAAAAACTACGATTTTGTTCAGTCACCAAGAACTACAGTTCGACATTGACGATAGGCGAACGTTTGCTAAAGGATTTGATGACATTCAAAATTTAATCAATTTAAGGCGAACATAAACAGAAAACCATTTTAAGATAAACATATGTATGATTGGTTCCGTAAACATCTTCCTTTTCTACTTCAGTACCAATGCTCTGTTGCTCTGTAACTATTGCATCCACAAAATTTGACGAAGAAAATTGAAATAAAACAAACCGCTGTCCCTCCTGCCCTTCCTATCAGAAGCTTGAAAGTGCAAAAATGAAAAATTTCATGACATGATGTTTGCATGTTTTAGTAGATGAGAACGGAGTCTTTTTGCATTTAAGTATATTTTAAAATATTTATGTATGAGCTGGAAGAAACAACATTCATGGAAGTTTTTCAAAAGTTTTATTTAAGGAGAAATGCAATTAAAAAGGTAAACCTACTTGTGCTTTTTTCTGTAAAGCGGAACCATATTTAAATTTTTATTTTACGTTTTTTTTTAGATTCCAGAATATTTTATTTCGAATGCTTTAGATAATAATCCAAATGGTCGTGCAATATACCTAGGTGGCAATGAAATAAATTGCGATTGCAACTCGGCAAAATTTCTTAAAGTAACAAACTTAACTTTTTCAAAAAAAAAAAAAATTGTTAACACATAATGTACATTTTACTCTACAGCTTTGACTTTTGGCTCGTCATCGTCATGCAAATATTCCAGACTACAATTATTATATTCCTTGTCTTAATATGAAACAAAGAGTTATAGATTTGCAAGAAATCAAACTTTTTCAATCGCTGCATCATTGGACACACTATATCTTCTATCTTATCGGTTTGGAAGTTATCCTACTCGTGGCTCTTATCATGAAAGTATCATACGACTATTGGGTGTTCAAAACTGCCTGGCCAGCTAGTAAGATGCCTAAGCTTCCATGTGATTGGCTTTGTAAATCCTAAAATGTATGACATCAAAAAATAAAATTTTATGTCCTCAAAATGTGGTGTTAACCAAACAAGTGCCTTTGAAACATATTTTATAGTTTTTAAGTCCATGTTTTTTAGATTGCGTAACAATTTAAAAGTCAAAAATTTCATAGAAGAATTATGTCGTAGTTTTATTTTTATTTTTGAGAATATTTTCTATAAATTTTGTTTTCTTTTTAGTAGACGCATTTTTGTTCGATTCGTCATCTGAATTAGGACGGATATTGCCACCCAGCTCAAGGGAAATTCTCTTCACTCCATCGGCACAGTTCCTGTAGAGCAATTTACCAACTTCTGTTGATCCTGTGAAGGAAATTCCAGCCACATCAGGACTCGTGCAGAGAACATTACCAACAGGAGCTGCTTTGTTGGTTGTAACAACGTTTATTACGCCACTTGGGATTCCGGCGTCCATAGCTAGTTTGGTAATCGCCAGAGCAGTAAGTGGTGTGTCCTCTGCCGGCTTTATTACAACGGTACACCCTATACAAAAAAATGAAACTGAAATTATAGATTAGATTAATTTGTATCTCGTTTACCAGCAGCCAATGCCGCTCCAGCTTTTCTCGTAATCATAGCCAGCGAAAAGTTCCATGGAGTAATTAGTGCCGCTACCCCGAGTGGCTGTTTAATGACAATCAATTCACGAATCCAAAACAGATGGTTCCTGTTGCAACAAGTAGCTGTGTTTAATGAAGAAAAACTGGATCAGAACAGAGCAGAACAGCACAAGTAGTGTGTGAAAACTGTCAGAACAAGAAAGAACAGAAAAGTGCAGCTTTGTATTGACGGGATTAACTGTTGGCTTTCAGCTGCCCAATTTCAAATTTAAAATGTTTCAATTTTTATTTGTTTGCATTAGTTTTTAATTAAAATTTAGTATTAATTCACACTTTTGTATGTTCTTTTATGTCTTTTTCTTCATGTTAAGTCCAAAAATATAAGAATGGTACTTCTGTGATAAATTTTAGCTTATTATTATCCCAAACAAACAAATCAGCTGGTACTTTGACATTTCTCATTCACTTGCTCCACCTCAAAAGTAGGTGCAGGAAATATTGTTCTTAACTGTTCTGAAAAACTTTATGGAACACAAAGTGACAGACTGTAGAACAGTTTGGGGCAAGGTTTTTACTCATGGAACATACAATCCTGTAGTTTTCTGATCTTTTCTGTAATTTTCTGTTCGGAACAGATTCATTAAACACACCTAGTAACGCACTCTATTCGGAGTCGATATTAAAATGTCATACTTTTTGCTGCTTTTTGGGCCATATTTTTGTTCTACTTGATTAACTTTACTTATAACGTGTATTTTTAAAGAAGTTCCCTCAGATAACCTAAGACATTCGCGGTAAATTTGTTGAGAGAGAGCTCTCGTGTTGGTGCCAGAATAAGGGCCCGAAAACCGTCTTTTTTTCGGCGCTTTGAGTTAATTAATGATTGGTGTCAGGAAAGCTACCGTTTTCCCAGAACCAGTTGGAGCACAAGCCATTACAGTTGGAGCACAAGCCATTAGAGGGCGACCCTTGTTACAAAAGGTTAATTTCAAAACAAAACAAAAATTAAAAATATATAGTGAACAGGTAGACTCTTACATGATGGGTATAGATTGCATAATTGGCGTTGAAGTTGGATATTTGCTGTTTGTCAAATTGTTAACAAGTTTAGGCGAAATATTATGGGCGATTTGAAGTTCTTCGAATGTTGATATTGGCGGAGGAATGTTTTTACCACTCACTGAGATTTTATTGTCTTTTCGCGTTTTGTAAACCTGTATTAAACAATTAAATATAATATGGCAGTGAAAATTTATTTCCTTTTTACTTACATACCTGCTGAAAATATCGAGATCATCATCTTCCTTGTCATCATCAATGTCATTTTCTGATGATGGATCCGATTGCCAATTGAGTTCTCCAGTGATAAGCTTCAACAGTTCCAAGTTCTTATTTGTTTCAATTGTTTCAAAAAACGAGAAAATAGTTAGAGAAATGAAAATAATCAATGCTAAGAGTAAACTTACCTGGTTTGGATAGCAATTGATTTCATTGTTATAGCCTGTTGAGTCTCTTCCATATGACACGTGTGGCACTTCTTTGAGCTTCCAAACGATGAATTTTTGTTTGCTGTGAGGTAAATGATTTGTCTAGTTTTCCGAGTGTCCTTGTGGTTTTTTCTTTCTGTAATCTGAGCTCACCAATTTCTGCTCTAAGTATTAGAATGATTGTCTGTAGTTCTTTGCAAGTTCATTTCAGCTTTTCTACATCAATAATATCACAGTCATATTCGATAAGGTTGACCCACCCACAGCAGGAATAGTCATGTTATTCTTTATAGTTCGCATCGCCAGGAACTGGTTTTTTCTTTTTTCCTATTCTTTGTTTCCTCGCTTGGGTGTTGAACTGGTCACCTCCACTGGATGTTTGACTAGCTAAAAGAGATTATTAAAAATTCGAACTGCCAATGTGCTCAGGCGGCAGAGAGAATTCAATGTACGCGTATTTATAGACCTTGGTTTCTTTTTGTGGTGATTTTCCCAAAGAAGATTCTTCACCATCGACTTCCATCTTCGAAATTTCCTAAGCCGTAGTGGCTTTTTTGGGCGGTGTTTCTCTGATGTGGAAAGAAGAAAATTGCTGCAAGCAAATAGTAATAAAGGTAAGAACAAAACACATCTTACCAAGAGGTTGAATTTTCAGATTCTGTGGTTTCATCGTCCTGATTTTCATTCTTCTTTTGAGCTGTTCATAGTGCCGATTGGCAATCATTTTAATAGTTATATTTAATATAAAATACATTTTTACGCCAAAGAAACCAAACACAAATGAAAACTTCTGAAAAAAAATACAAACATTTGCACCAAAACGTCAGACGTCAAACAATAAAGTTAAATTAAAGCAGATGGCTCTGTTTTTTTATAAGATATACCAATAGATGTCCCTACTTTCTTTGGCTAAAAATACTTCTTCAGGCCAAGTGCCAACAGATGGCATTAAGAATAATATTTTTTTTGTCCACTTTTAGGCCAAAAGCGCTTAAGTCGCAAATCAAATAAAGAACTGCTTCCATTGAAACATTTGTATGAAAATGGGTATCGACTAGCAGTCCATATCTAGTATGTCTATGGAATAAGAGCTGTGAATAGAAATCACGACTTTAGTAATTCTCTATGAATACGCCCCATTGGATTTAAGGCATGTTCAGAGTGAATAATATGGATATGGATTGAAATTTTTGGATTTGATAAATCTGGATCTAGTTGTTGGATTAAAGACTTCCTTAAATCCAATTTAAATCCAAAGTGAATGGCGGTTAGTGTCAGCCATGTTGGATATCAAACCGAACTGACAATAGCCGTTTTCCTTTGGAGGTGGCGAAGTACTTAGTCCCCTTTCACACGAAGAAACAAGTTGCTGGAGATTTTTTTGACGTTTTCTTTTAATCTCCTTAAAAATCTCTTGTACCTTTCATACGAGGAAACAAATCTCCAGGCAATTTTTGAAATTTCCTTTGAAAGTCTATTGGTTGAACACACCTAAACCTAGATGTGAAAGGAAATGTCAAAAAATCTCCTCAAATCCTCGACCGGGGAGATTCTGTTCGCCCCTCTTTCCTCCTGCCCTTCTCACCCAGGAACTAAAAGTTGCTGGCAACTCAGTTTCCTCGTGTGAAAGGGCACTTACGAGTAGATGAAAACCCTAATCTAGTACTACCAACTGTACATGCTCTCATGCGCCAGTAGATACATTTTACATGGGAAAGCAGTTTGATGTGTTCCATTGAAAAAAGCTGGCAAAGTACTTGCAAGTACTTCGCCACCTCCAAAGGAAAACGCCTAATGTGTACACGCTGAATGATGGTTTGACACTCAGAACTGCCTGCTCACAAAATTTTTTGATACTGCGTGACAACCCTCGGTTTGTTGGGTGATGTGTACACAATTTCATTCATGAGCCGTCATTCACGGAACAAAACAAGAATTTTTATAGCGAATCAGTGGAAGAAGTGTAAACAAAATAAGAAAAAGCTCGTGTGTGTCATGTAAAAAAGGAATCAACACGATTCGTGGCGGAAATAGTCTCAAAATAAAAAGAAGCAATTTTCTGAGAGTAGTGAAATTTCTTTACCTGACGCCCAACATAGCTGATAAGTGTGTACGCGAAACTTTTCACGCAGGTTTGATATCCAACACGCGTGACACTCAGGTTTGATAATGTGTACCACGCTTTAGATCCGCAAACGTACACCCCTATTACGGTTGTCAATTATCAATTTGGTAGTTGATAAACCTTGAAAATTGGTTTTTTAAACTCAATTTATCAATAAACTGGTCAACAATTCTTTTATATTTTTTAATTTTCTTGTTATTAGCAACTGTCTGCATCATTCTCAATGATCAAAACTTTTATAAGACGGATTTTTAAACATTGAATTTTAAATTTATCAACTATCAAATTGATAATTGACAATCGTAATAGGGGGTGGTAGTAACCCAAGGGGCACAGATTTGAATTTTGCAACAAGAAATTCAAAAATCTGGTTTCACAAAAATAACTCGGAAGTTTTTGTAGAGTTGTTGAATGCTCTCATTGTATTTTAAATTATTTGAGTTCCAACTTTGTTATATTCAGGTCACTGTTCTTATTTAGTGGGACTAAAAATAAATAGGCGTGGCTTAATAGTAACTGAGTAGTTATCCATTGTGTTTCAATGTAACCTAATTTTAATTAGCCGTTCTCAAAAACAAAATCGAAACTGTTTTGCGACTTTGATCTTTTGTTACTTCAAAGTAACTCTAAAGTGTCTAATCATTATGATTCAGTAAAACTAATATACAACACTTTTGTAACAAAGTGAAAAAGTGACAGAAATATTAAATAAAATCCTAAATGCAACTATATTGTAACTTTGCTGTCAGATTCTTCAAAAATAACTACCATATATTAGGGTGTCTATTTCCCAACATATTTTTTTAATCACAGACATCTTAGTAAAATATGAATGTCCTAAAAAAATATTTTACCAAAAAATTGTGTCCGATTTGTCAATAACCCTTACAAATTTATATTTGTATAGGTATTGCTGTTTTCACATTTTATTTTTGTAATTACTGCAGCTATTCATTTTTTTTTGTTTCTATTTGTTCTTTAATCCTTTAAAAGCCCCTACTCAAAAGCTTATAAACAATAATTTTATATAAAATATTATGACTTTTAATTATTTAATTAATAATATTATGACTTTTAATTCAATGATGAGAAATAATTTGTTTGGTAAATTTTTTTTGGTCACTAAATTTTATTTAGCCTTTAATACATTATTTTGGAAAATTGATGACACCTTAATGTAGGTTCATGTTAAAAAAATATTTGTTATATGGTCACAAAACTGTTTTCGATTTCTGGAGTTATGGAAGGACTTGTATATGCAACTCCAGTATGACAACAACTGTGTCTGTCACTTTCGTTGTTATTGAACAGTCACTGAGGGAAAGCATGTTGTTTCAAAGGAGGTGCGTTCTTTTTCTTCATTAAATCGAACTTTTGTTAACGTTCATCGTTCATTTATTCCAAAATTGTATTGTTTTGTTTTATTGGATTCGGAATTTATTTGGAATTTTTATTTATGTATGTAGCTATTTTCAATTTAGTATTTTCTATTGTCGATCTTCATTTTTGATATTTTTTATTAAAATTTATATTTTTATCCATAAATAGTCCGACTTGGACAAATGTTATTATAATGGGAATTTTGCCCCTCCTTAAATGAAAAAGAGAGGTATTAGTAGGCTTAATGATTCAATTTCTAACAAAAATATTGATAAGGGGAATTTGATTTTTTAATTATATGAATATTTAAGTGCTAATTGTATGAATATTTGAGTACTTAACTATTTCCTAAACCAACTCGAAATCATAGCGAATCATTTGCAACGATACAAATAATGCAGATACACAACTCTTAGTAACAAAGAAAAAATATTTTAAGTGAACAACAGGTTTTTTGTATGACAAATTAAAAATAGCTAAGATTTGTTAAGAAAAAGAACGCTCTATTAATGTTGTGTTCGTAAATGTTTCAAAAAAGTTTCTGAAACTTCTTTAGAACTAAACTTTATGTTAGTTTCTTCACATTTTCATTAGGATCATTGTAGGCAAAGAAAAAGAACGAGGGTGAGGTTGATGAAAAATTTTTGCACAGGGACGAATTAGTTTTTGTTGGTGATGGCAAGGCGTTCAAATCCATTTAGCAACCATAATGCAAAGTTTTTTTTAACATTTTAAATAAAATATTTTTAGATGTCTTTCTGCTGTTGCCCCTTTCTATCTTGTCGGTTTTGTATCTTCGCCAAGAAGTGTTCAATTTTAAAAGTATTCTACGATAATTTATTTACCTAAAAACCATCACGTCGCATAACTTTATGAAAAATATGAGACAAAAGTTACCTGTGAAATGAAAAATGTTTACACCGTATTATAGGCGTGTTTACAGGATTTAATGCAGCATTGCATGTTCTTTTATATATATTTTTCAAATAAAGTATTGCATGTAACATACCTATTCACTATATTTACATTAATTTCACCCTTTTATTTAGTTTAGTAAGGTTTTTCACTAATTTAACGATTTTAAATTTCTGTATACTTTCATATATCTCGGCAAAATGACGGAAGCATCTCAATCATTTTTTATCTTGCTTCCTTTGGGCACCCCAGCAGATAAAAGCCTTTCCTTTAAGTGCATTTTTATCTTCGCTTTTTTCAAGCGAAGATAGAAATGCGCTTAAAAACATGGCTAATTAGGCTTAAATTTACACTATTCACAATCATTAGTCCTGGAGCAAAAATGATTATTTCGTGTCAAAAATTAATTAATAATGATGTTAACTCGTGAGCCTCATTGGGCCAGCGCACACGAGATGATTTATTTCGGGTGGAAAATCGGTTTCATACCTTACTGCAAGCGCACACGGGATCAATTATTTTGGTAGAAAAAATGTATACATGTACCTATTTTTACTGTGTTAGTATTTTTTACAGACCTCAACATGAGAGACTTGTATGTGTATTCGTTTTTTTACTGCAAGCGCACACGGGATCAATTATTTTGGTAGAAAAAATGTATACATGTACCTATTTTTACTGTGTTAGTATTTTTTACAGACCTCAAAGTGAGAGACTTGTGTGTGTATTCGTTTTCTACCTCGTTCTTCCACTCAAAACATGGTAGAGTTTTTATTCCGTTTCGTTCCGCACACTTCGCTTCCCCCTCCTAAAAACTTTGTGTTCTGGTGGAAGCGAATTCATCTCGTGTGCGGTGGCCCATTGTGTCTACATTAGAAAATCTGAGGCACCTCAAAACACATAGAAACAACAACAACTCCAATGTTTTTCGGTATTCTCGGAAAATCCTCACTAGAAACTCACCACGGTGAATGGGGACCTTCAAGCATGTCAGATTTTCATGATTTCTAGTTTTCTTGGGCTCTGATTGGCTGACTGTCATACCCTGAGACCACACGAGCCAGTACTGGCTAGCCAGTCGCAATACACTCACACTTTTTTACTAACACATACAAACCTGAGCAACTGGCTCGTCAACTGGCTTGCCTTTTTCGTAGCCAGTTGGGAAGCCAGTAGAGCAGCCAGTAACAGGGTTCGGCAGTACTATTTCGTAGCATGTTTGGAAAAATAGGACTAAAACTTAAGTTTACTCACATTTTCTTTCACAAAATATTAATAAAATAAAAATCGGGAGTCCATACCCATTCCCTAAGAACTCAAAGTTTTATAAATTTGATAAGCGATCTAAAAATGTTTGAAGATGAATAAAGCCGGAACCACACTTGTCTCGTCTGTTGTGTTTTGGATTTCCGTTCGACAAGAAAGCCAAAAAAATAGCGAATGAATTGATAGAGAATTTTACGAATCTGTCAATTTCAAGAGTGACAGCTTCCATTGAGACGGAAGTGTCAAATTCCAAAGTGATATATTGCTATTTGTTAAAAAGCTCTATTAAATGCTTTCCCAAACCGACGCGAAACGTTCGCCGACGACAGTTTTTTGTTGTTGTTTACCATTGTGTATCTGTCGTATTTCGTATCGGTGCACACGAAAAATAAAACAAGAGTTTTTACGATAAATATTATTTTGTGATAAAAATAAGTTAAGGCTCTCCAAAATCAAGGCGAAACATTAGTAATGCCAACGAAACTTTGGCTTTTGTTGTTTTATGCTAGTGACATTGCATGGCATCAGTGCGTGTATTTTTAGTGCATTTCTATCTCCACATAAAAAGAAGTAGCATATGTTAGATACAACAACAATCCGGTATAGTTCCGTATTGCGCTTGCTTTAAATATGCTACTTTTTTAAGCGAAGATAAAAATGCACTAAGTACTGCATCTAATGACAGTTTGCAACATGTCAGGCTTGTTAAGTTAGCACAGAGTATTTAAAATGTCACTTCACATTACACAGAAGATAGAATGAAGTGGTAACATCTTCATTCTTGAAAAAGGTGGTAAATCATAGTTGTTAAATTTCTTTCCTTAAAATCGGAGTAGATTTACTCCATTTGGAGTAAAATCCGAACGCTGGCCAGTAGAGAAGCCAGTTTTGATATGCCACCTACGTCACAGCATATACACGAATAGGAATTTGACAGGTAGTCTGTGTAGCCAACTGGCTAGCCAGTACTGGCTCGTGTGGCCTCGGGGATAAAAAGATAGATAGGTGACTTTCTATAATGTTTTAGATTTTGTTAACCGCACCTATTTATTATGACAAAAAAACTCGATTAGTTAGATTGTTTTCTTTTTAAATAAATTAGCTAAATGCATGCAAGAATGTTTATTTTCAGTCATATTATATTCATGCCTACTTTATTTTAGGAGAAAGAAGATAGATGAGTAAACTTTCACAATGTTCTAGATTTATGTTGAACGCACCTATTTATTATGAAGAAAGAAACATGATTTGTTTGATTTTTTTTTCTAATAAATTAGCATAATTATGTAAGAATGTTTATTTTCATTCATTTATTTTAGTTAACAAGAAAGCAATTAAAAAAAAAAACAAAAACAAACATGTAAATGTCGTAGTTTTCGAAATCACAAGTGTTACTTTTTAGTACTACGTTCCCACCAGAGTGAAATCTCGGATTTCAGTGATTTCAGTCCAAATCTTCACATTTCCCCATACAGTTTTGAGATTTCGAAATGCGAGATTTCGTTGAAATCTCAATGAAATCTTGTATCGATGCGAACATATCCCAAGGGGCACGATATGTTGGTGATAAGTTGTGGTGACTTCTCAGTAACAAAGTGACGGTCATATTTGTTTAAGAAGATCTAGTCACATGAACACCACTGTAACCGAAAAAGCGCAGGGGTAATCCTATTGTGCAACTTAATTCAAGTTACTATAAAGTTACACGTAACACTTGTGTAATCAATGCAAACCGTTTAAAACTGGTTTCTTTAAACTAGATTGCAACGCGATTGAGAGGTTACAGTCAAGTTCTTGTTCACTTAATTGTAAGCCTAATTCTCTCTCATACCATAAGCTTTTGGTTGCCTTTAATAATATGCTGAGATATGCTTTTTGGGCTTCGACAATATGAACACATATCACATCTTCATAAGAAAGTTCTTGGTTGTTCATTTCAGCAATTTTTAGAAATAAAGTGCTGCATATTCATGCACAAAATTAATCAAACCAGAACTCCATTTTACCTGTACGAAAAACTACAACACGCAAATTCTACTAGAACTCTGAACCTTATCCCACCACAAACAAGGTTTTTAAACTCGTCACGCTTATTCTTTGTTCATGCAACCCGACTTTGGAAAACTCTGCCTACAGTAATAAAACAAATAATTGCAGTAGCAAAATTTAAAAACACAATTATTGAATATTTTTCTAATAGCAATGTGCAGTGATTTCATTCACTTTATGGTTTAAAAATTTAATTTGTTTGTATTAATATAATGTTGGCTTTTATCATTTTTAAATAAATACATTTTATAAATTTAGTATTGAATGTCAACAAATGTATAATTCTTAAATTATTTTATTCAATTGATTTTTAATCTTGTTTGCTCTATTTTATTTATGCATTTTCTTACTCATATATTAATTTATTTATTTTAAATGTATATTACAAATAATTGTTTTTATCATCAATTCATATTTATCTTTAACTATGCCATTATATAATAACCACTGTACCTGTACTATAAAAGACCAATTTGTCTTACTTGTACTTCCATACTTTCTAATAAACTTAAACTTAAACTTAGATCAACAAGTTTAAGTTGAGTTAAACCAAGACTGAACTAAAACTAACAGAATAGTAATAGAAAAGTTTTTCGTAACTATATTTTAGGTTTATTGACATGACTTGTTTCAAATAAATATTTTTCAGTTTCATAAATGTATTACTTAATGAAATATGAAACCAAAAATGAAGTCAGACATTATTGTGATATTTTATAAATACATGGAAACAGATTATTTTATACAATTATTAATTTCGAGGTTTCTAAGTAGTAAATTTTTATAACGCTCGCAATTGTATCCATTAATATTCTTTGCTACCCCCTTCAAAACCTGCGCGCTTGCAAAATAAATTGAATTCCAAGTATTTTTTTTTAATTTCCACTATTCAATGTTTTAAAAAGATTTTTTTTGCAGAAATTTGTATTGAATACTTCTACTTTTTAATATTTTATACATTTTAAATGTTAAAAATCAATGTTTAAATATATATTTTTTTTTTTGCGAAACCATAAAAATTGGTTTCAGGAAAGAATATGGCTGAGATCGTTTCCTTTCAATAACCCTATAGCAACGCATTAACGGAGCGTTCTTTTTCCTTACAAATGTAGGCTATCTCTAGTATGTCAAGCAAAAAACTTGGAATATTATTGTTTAAAAAGTTAGTTCCCAACTAACAATTTTGCCCCTATAATCATCCAAAGAAACTTCCCATAATCATCTCTTGCAATCATATAAGCATTATATAATAGTCCATAGAATTGAAAGGGCGCACTTTTTATGCTCCTATTGGACCCTTATGGACTAAATTCATTTGCCCCGGAAAGCACTTACTGGACTCAATTTAGAGGTCTTATAGAAGAAGGTGGAAAAATAAATAAAAAAATATTTCACAATTGATTTATATTTATTTGTTTATATTTTTATTTTATTTTATTAATTTTCTGATATTTTATTTGAAAGTTTTTTCTGAAATACAATCTTAGAATTTATTAGATATTATTTTAAGTTATAAAAATTACAAAGTTTCTGTGAGATTCGAACCATGGTCCTCTCGCACTGAAAGTCCACCACGCTAACCGCTCGGCCATGGAAGAATACAATTACGATGAAAAGAAACGTATTCACTTTCTCCACACTGCTGGTTTGTGTCTATACTCTTTAGAATACCAGAAGTGGTTTGTGTTTTTACTAGTACAGCAGAAATGGTTTGTGCCTGAACTTAGCAAGTACAGAAACTAACATAGAGATCGTATAATAATTTTATAGGATGACTATAGAACAAAAGCTCCGTCGTCATTTCATAAAAGCAATAAAGAGAGATTATAGAAACATTGGTATATCGCTTCTATCAACCTGATAAAATTTGCACCAAAAATAGTCGAGGAAGCAGTATTACTCCAATAAGGTATTTACTTCACGTCAGAGGGTAATAGGCGCGCTATAGAAACAAATAACACTATAATGTCTGAAATGCGAAGCAATTTTGTTAGTTGGGCCCAACTAACAATTTTGCCCCTATAATCATCCAAAGAAACTTCCCATAATCATCTCTTGCAATCATATAAGCATTATATAATAGTCCATAGAATTGAAAGGGCGCACTTTTTAAGCTCCTATTGGACCCTTATGGACTAAATTCAGTTGCCCCGGAAAGAACTTACTGGACTCAATTTAGAGGTCTTATAGAAGAAGGTGTAAAAATAAAAAAAAAAATACACAATTGATTTATATCTATTTATTTATATTTTATTAATTTTCTGATATTTTATTTGAAAGTTTTAATCTGAAATACAATCTTAGAATTTATTAGATATTATTTAAGTTATAAAAATTACAAAGTTTCTGTGAGATTCGAACCATGGTCCTCTCGCACTGAAAGTCCACCACGCTAACCGCTCGGCCATGGAAGAATATAATTACGAGGAAAAAAAACGTATTCACTTTCTCCACACTGCTGGTTTGTGTCTATACTCTTTAGTATACCAGAAGTGGTTTGTGTTTTTACTAGTACAGCAGAAATGGTTTGTGCCTGAACTTAGCAAGTAACAGAAACTAACATAGAGATTGTATAATAATTTTACAGGATGACTATAGAACAAAAGCTCCGTCGTCATTTCATAAAAGCAATATAGAGAGATTATAGAAACATTGGTATATCGCTTCTATCAACCTGATAAAATTTGCACCAGAAAATATTCAAGGAAGCAGTAATACTCCAATAAGGTATTTACTTCACGTCAGAGGGTAATAGGCGCGCTATAGAAACAAATAACACTATAAAGGCTCTCCCAAACCAACGCGAAATCATAGCGAATCATTCGCCGAGTCAGTTTTTTGTTGTTGTTTGGTATTGTGTATCCTTCATATTTTGTGCTATTGTGAATGATTTCGCGTCGTCGACGAATGTTTCGCGTTGGTTTGGGAGAGC
This sequence comes from Dasysyrphus tricinctus, assembly GCA_963921185.1. NCBI lineage: Eukaryota > Metazoa > Arthropoda > Insecta > Diptera > Syrphidae > Dasysyrphus > Dasysyrphus tricinctus. The sequence goes on from OY992530.1 coordinate 248,570,752, forward strand.
CTTAATGTCTGAAATGCGAAGCAATTTTGTTAGTTGGGTAATTACAGAAATATGTATAGGTATACATAAAAATAATTCCAAATACAAAATATAAGATTTTGGAATAAATGAACGTGGAAAGTTAACAAAAGTAAGCTTTATTGAAGAAAAGGAACGCACTTTCTTTAGTACATTTCTGCTTCCTCTCAGTGACTGTTCAGTCACTACAGTAGTGACAGAAACAGTTGTCATACTAGAGTTGCATCCAAACTCTTCAATAACTCTTTAAATCGAAAGCGTTCTTTTTCTTTACAAATCCTAACCATTTCTTATTTGTCAAACAAAGAACTTAATGTTATTGGGTATAATATCAGATGTGTTAATTTCCTTTTAAGAATAATCAATCTTTAATATTGTTGATTTGTCATTCAAAATTTATAGGAAGAATTTAAATTTATAATCGAGGCAAGATTTTGTTTGCACAAAATCGAATCATTAAACAAAATAAACCTCTGTTTTTCATTCAATATATAAATTACCTTATAAATTTTTCACCGAGAAAAATTTATGAATCGCAGAACATGAATTATAACCAAAAAATATTATAAATCGATTTCAAAAATCAAAATCGACAACAGAAAGTATTAAATTGAAAATATTTACACAAACAAAAATAATTCCAAATTAAAAAATTAGATTTCGAACGCTGAAAGTTAACAAAAGTCTATACCTTTTATACATACATGCTTCCTCTCAGTGACTGTTTAGTTACTACAATCATGACAAAAGCAGTTGTCATACTAAAGTTGCACCTAAACCTTTCAATAACTCCAGAAATAAAAACGATTTTGTAACTGCCTGTGTGTATTTCTTGTTACAATTAGGTTTGCTTGTGAAATCTTTTTTTAATTATTTATTTCAGTTTTTGCTTGTTTTTAACTTATTTAGGCTTTATTTAGGTGAATTGTGTTCAAAATAATTCATTGTTTTTATGTTGAATATATAAAAATTCCTAAAATATTGAAAATTGAATAAATAAAAAACATCGTATTAACATGTGTGCTTGTGCATTAGGGCGGCCTCTTTTTTTTACCTTTTATTTTTTTCAAATTACTGCAGCAATTCCAGTTCTTGTTGTTAATTTTTGTTTTGAAATCATTTTTCTTAAAAATCATATTCCAAAATTAATTTAAAGAAGCTAAAAATAATAGACTAGAAATTATTAGAGGCATGGGTTAGTGACCACGGACATGTTTTTTTTGTTCAAATACTGGTTTTAGGATATAAGCTTTTGATTTAGGGGCTAGCTGTTATTAAAAAATGATTTTGAGAAATAGTCACCTTAACATAAATTGATATTAAAGCATCTGACAGAAGAACAAAGTTAAGTTGTAATGTAGCTACATGCAAGTTTTTTTATATTTCTGTCACTTTTTTACTTTGTTACAAAAGTGTTACATAGTAGTTTTCTGAATAATAATCAATATAAGACACTCTACAGTCACTTTAAAGTTGCAAAAGTTTAAAGTCGCAAATCAGTTTAAATTCTGTTTTTTAAAAACAGCTATTTGTAATAAGGTTACATTGTTACGCATAGATAACTACTCAGTTACTATTTAGCCAAGCCTATAAATTTTTAGTCTCAATTAATAGAAACAGTTACCTGAACATAACACAGTTGGAACTTAAATAATTTAAAATAAAATGAGAGCACTCAATAACTTTACAAAAACTTCAAAGAAACTCAGATGTTTTAAGAATACTTCGAATCTACCCTTGTGAAACCAAATATTTGAATTTCTTGTTGCAAAATTCAAATCTGTGCCCCTTGGGATCTTTATGAACAGACCCATTTTCAGCTTTCAATGGTGAAAAGCTTTTTGATACAAACTGTGATCTTTCACTCCAACGCCAAGCAGGCAAAAAGAGAGAGTATGATATTGTATTTAACATTTGGGTGGAGAGAAAAACAAACACATGGGAACACAAAGGTAGTAGTTTGTGTTTATATGACCCCTATTACACGATGATTCTTTGCGTCTGACTCTTGTCAAAATTCAATGAGTGCGAAGGTGAAATCCGATGCTTTTTCTCCTTCGCACTCATGAAAATTCGAATAGAGTCAGACGCAAAGAATCATCGTGTAATAGAGGTCTATGAGACGAAATCTTGGTTTTGGCAGTGTGAACACTAATTTGAAATCTCGAAAGTTTTCAACTGAAATCTCGGATTTCGCTTTGGTGAGAACATAGTATAACTGTGACCTCCTCCGAAGGAGATCACAGTTTCGATAGTTTTAGTGAGGATCACAAGTTGTGAGGTTGCTGCCAGAATACGAAAACCTCACAAAATCAAATTAACCTCACCTTTGTGAGGTTGTTGTGACCTGAGGCATCAGTGAGGTTTGCCAGAATAGGGCTGTCAATTTAACTGATTGTGCATGCGTTATTTATGTCAAATAAAACTTATTCCGTTTCCTTCAAGCACCGTTGTCAAACCATGTTGTTCCATGTAAACCCCTATTAAATCCTTCGATCCGCTCATGGAAACGTGGTATGATTTAATCACGCACACTTTGCTAAAAATATGATTCAGCTTTCCGATTTTGCTGAAAATATGATTTTTGCACAGGCTTTCCATCTATTTAATAGAGTATCTTTGGTTTATTTGTTGCCAAAAAAAAAAACTGAATCGGGAAATACTTTTGTTTATGTTCTTAAGTTTTCAATTTTATTTTTATTAAATTTATTTTTATCAAAATGGGAATCGCTGCGTATCTTATGGGACTATCAATACCACTAATTGGTGGTGTTGCTTTGGCATTATTAATGCTAAAAATGATGCAACAAACAGATGACCACGCGCAACACGAAAACACAAGATCAAGAAGTCGGAGACAGGAAAGTGGATTTGATGAATTCAGGTGCCGCACAAAAGAAGAAATGTAAGCATTATTATAAAACAAACTATATATTATATAATATAATTTTTGTGAAAACTAACATTTGTGATTCGTCAAGTTTTTCGAATTTGGATAAATGCTCAATTTGCCTGGAGACAATGAATTTGGAAAATGCGCAGCCACTGAGATGTGGACACATGTTCCATTCTACCTGCCTAGTGGATCTATTTATGCGAAATATTAAAGAATGTCCAAATTGCAGAGCTAAAATTGTAGAAGAATAAGTTGCAAAGTGTTAAAAAAACGAAAATGAGAAAATAAGTGATATCTAGCTATCTAACGCCTCTTGAAACTGAATGAAATTAGTCTGCTCGACTTTCCCCACAAGTCTTTTTTTATTTAATTTATTATAATAGATTATTTCGTAGCAGTAGAAATTGTTTTATACTTTTATTTTTGCACCTTTGATAATAAATTCCTTTATAAGATATAAAATTAACTTAAAAAAATTATTTGGTACATTTGGAAACTTCGCATTGTAACGACATTGTCACTCGAGAGTAGTGGTAATTTGAAGGCAATAGAAAATACTTGAACCTTGAAGGGACGGTCAAGCTTGAGGAAGTCTAATCTATCTGCAGGCGCAGTAAGTAAAGTATAACACATACGAATCAGTGAGTAGAAGAACACTTACCTACAAATTATTTGTTTTTGATAAAAAAAACATTACTATGCCACAAAAACAATTTATTGTATTGATATAATAATATTGTATAAGGGATTTGAAGTTTTCGAGTTCCCCGGTATGTCATCATCATCATCATCATCATCATCATCATCATCATCATCATCATCATCATCATCATCATCATCATCATCATCATCATCGTGTCCTGTAACCCCGGCTGGGGCATGGGGCGTCAATAAAACGTCTACATCCTTCACGGTCTGCTGCAAGGTACTTAAGCTGTGGCCACGTCTTTCTCTGGGATTCTGCTTCCGCTAAGACAGTTGATTTCCACGTTGTTCTTAGTCTTACAACCCACCGTGTACCCTGAGGATTCCATTCAAAAGACTGCTTTGCAATTTCATCGTTTGGTTTCCTCAGTGTGTGACCAATCCAACGCCATTTACGCTTTCTTATGTCGACATCCAGCCGCTCTTGACTTGTCCTGCGCCACAATTCCTCATTTGATATTATTTGTGGCCAGCAAATCTTAAGGATGTGGCAAAGACAGCGATTCACAAAAGCCTGCAATTTCCTCGAAATGGTAGACTTGACTTTCCAGTTTTCACAAGCATATAACAGCACGGATTTGACATTGGATTCGAAGAATCTCAACTTAGTGCGTAAGGAGATTTGACTGGATTTCCAAATTGGGGACAGAGAACCGAAGGCAACAAGAGCTTTATTTATTCTACTTTTAACGTACAGATCCGCACCACCGTTTGCAGAAAAAATACTGCCAAGGTAGTTTAACTGATCCACTACTTAAACTACTGGCGTCTCCTGTAGTATAATACGCTGCTGTGTTTGGGGCGGCCTGTGAGCATTATTTTTGTCTTTTTTCTATTTATTCTAAGACCACTCTACTCTCCCTTCACTTGCAGTGTTTGGCACATCCCGTTCAGCCCACTGATGTTATGTTGATGTAGTAGACATATGTCACCGGCATAGTCTAAATGACTGAGCCTTTCGAACGGTCTCCATTGAATGCCCTTTCGCTCAGCTGTACCAACATTGGCCGTCAATACGTCGTCCATCGCCAGCAGGAAGAGAATTGGCGATAGAACATCCCCTTGTCTAACACCCTGTTGTACTACGAAGGAGTCAGATAGCTGCCCATTGTGCAAAACAAAACACCTTGCGTTGTTGTAGGACTCTTTAATAATGGCAACAATTTTTGGCGGAATTCCTCTATCAAGCAACGATCATGAGGTAAAGCTGTGATTGAAATTCCATCGACTGCTCGAGGACGATACGCAGGGTGTTGATATGGTCGACACACGATCGACCACTGCGGAAGCCAGCTTGATGCCTCTTGAGTGTAGACTCGATTCTATCCTGTATTCGCTCGAGAATGATGGTTGCCATTAGTTTTGGGAAAACGGACAAAACGGTGATACCACGCCAATTAAAGTTATACAATCTCCACCTCAATGCATCTATCTCACCACGTCGATAACCTTCAGTTTCATGCGTTCTTGTATCAATCGAATACGAAAATGAGTAGTAATACTGTGTTAGAATATATCAATTGAGGTTGTGATACGATTTTTTCTCAGTACTGTTTAAATGTACCTACTCTATTTTTGGCAGTAACTTTCAACTCATAATTTTTTTTTTTTTTTTTTTTGGCGCCATAGTAAGAATTTACTTCATATTAATGGGACTTTTCAACTAAATAGGTCTCGTTCGCGGTGGAAATTTGAATCAACTTGCCCCTTCTTTAGATTTATAATCATGGTTATCCATAGAGCTGTAAAAGGTTATCAAGGTCAGAGAAGAGAATTAAGTTTCCGTTGTTATTAGGCCAACCTTACTGAGGAAAACCGGAGTAAGTTCAAACAAGCTAAAAAGACCTGTAACGGCCATATCAAAAGAACCCAATTTTCGCATGACCAAAAATTACGGCCAAAGCTAGTCAAAATTTTTGGTCATTTGCAAAAAAAAACATTCGAAACACTACCTTTTCCGCGGTTCCAACACTCGTTTTTAATAACACTCCCTATGTAAGCTCACGATAAAAAGCCAATTTGCTTGCAGCACAATTTGCTTTTAATTTGGCTCTGCCAGAGAGCTTTATGACTCCTCCTGTACTTGCAGGATTCGTATTCGTTTTCAGATTCACATCCTTGTCCTTTGGATGTGGATTTTCAACAGCAGCGTATGATTGTCTCAATAAACTCTGATCTTGACAGCATTGTCCAATGGGGAATAAAAAACCGGGTAGAATTTAAAAATAAATAAATAAATTAAATTAAATTAGGTGGCGCAACAGCTCGAGGAGAACCAGGGCCTAGTGACTTACAACTCACAACCATTCCTGTGTGCGTGTTTGTTGGCAGGAATGGAGGGGACCTACAGTTTTTTGCCGAGTCGGAACGGCTAAATGAGAAGCACTTTTTTCATGACAAGTATACTCTTGGAGGATTTGTCAGTTCCTCGCAAGAGGCAGTACCTCGAATAAAACATTTCTGTTTTTAGGTGGCACGGCTGGGAATCGAACCCACACCTTCGGAATGACAGTCCTACGCACTAACCATCAAGCCACGAGGTACTACTAGAATTTAGAATTTAATGCTTTTAAAACTCAATGCTGTTTCCTCTCGCTTAAGCGGAACCACACCCCAATGCCGCTATCCATGAGCGGTGCTTGCATCCAGGAAACTGAACAGCTATCAGGTCTCGGTATTTGTATAACAGATCATCTTTTGTGGAACGACGTTGCCAAAAACGTTGCTACGTGTTAAGGTTTTCTTTGACGATGCAAGAAGTTTTTCTCTCCTTCTGAACTTGCTGTTATTTGTAAGGCATACATTCGTCCAAAGCTGGAGTATAACTCGCATATCTGAGCTGGTGCTCCTTCAACTTCCTTGAGTCTTAAAGATAGTATACAGAAAAAGCTTTGAAAATGATAGGTGATAGAAACATAACGGAAACATTCGATTCTCTCGAGCACCGTCGTAATGTTTCATGTCTTTCCCTCTTTTATCGTTACTTTTATAAACAATGTTCCAGTGAAATAGCTAGACGCATTCCTCCCTTAAAACAGTTTAACCGTAATACTCGCGTTTCCAGAAACACCCATCAGTTTACCCATGAGCCCATTTTCGGGCTTGCCGTCAAGTACAGAGATTCTTTTTTTCAGCCGCATAACATGTTTGTGGAATGCTTTACCCCACTCTATTTTTCCTTCCCATTGTGATATACAGAAATTGAAAACCAATGTACATCGGTGTCTGCTTTTAAACCCTATCCTACTTTCCTAACAATCGCACTGTGTTTAGCATATTAAGGGTAGTCATAACCCCTTTAGTGCGCGTTTATTATAAAAAAAAAAATAAACATGGGTTGACATTACAAAAACTAGCAGAAATGGAGTAAGAAAGGTTTACCTGGTCATCCTTGAGCAAGGAACAGTTGCCAGCTTTATAGGCAGAAAATTGTACATTAAAGCATGGCTTTGCCGTCTGCCGAGATTAGACATTTAATTGAAATAATTTTGTTTTACAAATGTGCAAATAAAGCTGGATTACTATTCAAAAGTTTTCATCAAATACGAGGGTATAAGAAAATACAAGAAAAACACTAAAATGTTGACAAAATTAACTTTTATGTCTCTACATAATCCTCTTTTAGGCAAATTAATTTTTTCCACCGATGTGCATTCGCTTCGATACTTTGTTTATAGTAGGAAGCATTGAACTCTTCTAAATAGCGATCAAATGCAGACTCAGCATCTTCATTGTTGGCGACTCTCTTACCTCGTAGCCATTTCCTTAAATTTCGAAAAAGAATACAATCCGAAGGAGCTAAATCTGGTGGGTAAGGTTTGTGTTGACGGAATTCAAACTTTAATGCATGGAGTTTTGCCATGGCGATAGCACAAACTATTATGTGTATTGAGGAAATAAAACTTTTTGCTTCGTGAATACGGCCATTGCTTTCTTTATTTCTTCACATGGTTTGCATGGTACTCTCCGTTTACTGTTCTTCCTTTTTGGAGATAATCCACGGAAATATCCCAAACTGAAGCCATGTCCTTGGCTGCAGGTGAAATAGTCTGCGCCTTCTTCGGAGAAGATTCTCCCCTCCCAGTATATTATTTTGACTGCGGCTTCGTCTCAGGACCCAAGCTTCATCCATGGTAAAAAGGGACGCAAGAATTTGAGGGCTTATTTGGATGAAACTAAGCCAAATACTCGGTTGAACATCGTAACAAACCTGTTTTTTTTCGTTTGTGAGTAATCGCGGCAGCCATATTGCGCACAACTTTTTCAGGTACAAATCAACTGTTTTTATGCGATGAACAGCATTTTTATAAATGACTGCTAGCTCACGCACCTTCATTCGGGGGTCATCTAACTCTATGGACTTTTTCAACCATTTCCGGAGTGTTCACCTTACTTGGTCAACGGCTGCGATTTTGATCTGGGCAGTTCGTACAACCTCGTTTAAGTTCTACCACCCAATATTTTACGATTGTAAACAATAGAGCAGACTCTCCCAAAATAGAGTACATCTCCGCTAAGATATTGGTTTGACTAAACCCTTTCAAATGAAAATATTCTATCACATAACGACAACGAATTTTAAATAGGAAGTATTTTTAAGAAGATAAATAGAAAAATTATTCATAGCCAAAGACTATGAACAATAAATCCATTTATTACTTAACTTTATTCATGCTTACAAATCTACTGATACTCGTAGCGTTCATTTTAAATAGCTGCCAAACTAACAATGGACAATGTACTGCCATGAAGTTCTTAACTTAAGCTTTTTATGGTGGTTGTTTTCTAACATACTACATTTTTTCACCTACAACTACAACCTCTATCTATACGTCATGCCGGGTACTTTTGGGAGGCAGGCCGGGTACTATATAACTGAGCGCAGTTTGGCAATATGAGGCCAGTGAGCTCTTACTTTAAGAATATGTTTTATGCCTTTCTTAATGTAGTTTGTCCACTCCAAGGTAATTTCGTCTTATTTCCTTGGTATTGGTTATTAAGGCCCCTGCTCTGATTTTTGACGATACTTTTACCTTCGGATTGGTCATAAGATAGTTCCATGTGGAGTTTTAAGCTTTTATTATTTTGTATTATTTTCATAACATTTCATTTGCAAATTATCGTTGTGTTTAAGCAGTTCAAAACCATGTGATAATATAACATCCTATAAAAGCGGTTGTTGTAAGATAGGATATTCAAATTATTTACAGTCGGGTGCAGACAAAATTGTATATTTTTTCTTTTCTTTTCCTTTCCCATAATGAATAAGGAAACACTTCTATACCTTTTGATTGTATCCCTTCGATTTGATTTTTAAGACCTAATTAATAATACCTACTTATTTTTACATCTAAACTGTCTTGACTTTCATTTTTAAAAATACACACCAAAATGACATTTTTTATATAACTAAGGTATAAAATATATTTATTTGCATTTAATTTCCCTCATTTGCATTCTTTTTCTACTCAGCCGTACAGATGTACATTATCTTTTATTTTCGTTTTCTTAAAATACAAAATATTCTCTTTTAAAAACAGTGATATATAAATGTTAAAAGAAAAACAACAACTCATATAAAAGAATTAAAAATAGGCAAAGCATTCAGCCTCCAGTTCTCACGCCATCGAAGTGATTGAAATTCTTGTAAATTTCTTCTAAAAGTTTCCTTCGATTCCAATAAGCTTGGATTGCTTGGAAAATTTTCAAACCAAAATTTTAATTGATCCGCCAGTTCACGGTGATTATCAAAAACAAATCCATTCTGTCCATGGATCACTAATTCGTTCAAACTAAAAAAAATTGTTAAACTCATTATGACTTATAATTTAAGGCACCTATTATGACTTGCGATTCGCCGAGTCAAACGTTCGAATGTGTCTATGGGGCATTACCGTTTGTGACTCGCCTAGATTAACTTCGCCTTAAATGGCTAAAGTATACATAATAATTTAAATGTCACTCAAAACCTCTAACAAAAGATTGTTTTTTTCGTCAATGTCGAATTGTAATTCTTGGTGACTGAACAAATTCGCTGTTTTTATTTTTGGATGTCGAACGTTCGAGTTCACGGCGAATCGCAAGTCAAAATAGGGGCCTAAAAGAATGTACATACATTATTTCTAATTCTTACCATTTAAAGTTTATCGCACAAACAGGCAAACCACATCCGAACATATCAACAACTTTCATTGGTAAATCCAATCCCGATGAGCTCCAATGCAAGCAAACACCCAAATCCGCTGAAGCTACCACCGTTGGATAATCTTCGGTTTCCAACCACGGTGTTATTATGGAAACCTTTTGCCATTTAAATTCGTTAATTTTATCTATATACTGCTGTTTTTGTGGACCTTTTCCGGTTATGATGCACAACAGCTCCGGATACAAACAAGGATTCTCTGTGGCTGTGACCTCGTATTCTGTAAATTTATAAATTACTTACAAGATTTGTATGTAAATCATAACAAACAAATCTTTTACCTTCCAATGCCTTAAGTAGTATTCCAAAATCTTCATCTGGAGTCCAACTAGTACTCGATATTAAAATTGCTGTACGATTATTTTTGTAAAGAACTGTGCCATTGCTGAGTTTTTGGGTGAGTGCGGTAGATTCAATGACTACGTTCTCCTTAAAGTCCAAACAGTTTTTTGGTAGAAACTGTGGATATTCTTTAGACAATTTCATAAACAATTCGTGTTTTTCATTTAGATCAATTGGATGGAATTGAGATGGTGGACGGTCGTAAAGGACAACTGCTTGGCTTTTGAAAGAATTGAATTTCAGTTAAGAATTTTCGAAATGAGAAATGGGAGACACAAAATAAAATAGTATTAGTTCATTTTAAGATTTGTAAGTTTATCAATACAAAATACTGTCGAGAATCGTTAGATCTCGTAAAGTGAAGGCGTTTCAGATTTTTTCAACATTTATTTGCATAAGAATTTTGTAATAAACGAGCAAAAACCAGCAAATGTTGTTCCTGGCAAATAAGTGAACGATTTTGGCCAAACCTTTTAGCTCAATCGGTTCGGAGTCCGTGGCTTACAAATATACATGTACATAGGCGCATTTAGTTTTATATTTATAGATTTCAACATTCAGTACATCTAACTGATGAGCCTAATTGTTGTACCTGGACAAAAAGCATTTGGACTAAAGTTCGAAAAAACTTTAAATTTGAATTAAACATTCAGTACCCTCAAACTATACAATGGTTATGCACCAGTGGTCAGTGGCTGTCTTAATTCAATTTAGTTGGAACCAACTCAACCTATTCTGATAACATTTTAAAGCATGATAAAACATGGTATCATGAAATCATCACACAAAGTAGTAGCCCACTGCCACGCCCATTTTGAAAAAAAAGTCATAGTCCCCAAAATGTACAAAAAAAAAAACTTGGTTTGTTATCTTTGAAAATTTTATAATGTTCTTTTTAACATTTATTAAAAGTTAAAATGGGCTCTGTTCCATACAAAGTTGTCTTTTTGTGGGTGTTTTTTTTTATCAAATTATCGTCGTAGTTGTTGCAGTCACAAAACTGATTTTAATCATACTAGAGTTCTTTTAGAAACATGATAGCTATAAAAAAAAAACTAGGCCTTCACGTCGATTTCACATCGACCTAGAGCCTAAGCGGATGAACAGATTTTATTCAAATTCGAAATTTTAAATTTAAGGATAATCGGTTAACCCGTTTAGGCTCTAGCTCGATGTAAGGTGGACGTGAAGATGCCAATGCCAACAAATTTTCTGGGTTATCATGTTTATAACAAACACCACGGAATTTTACCCACGCTTTTATGGAAACTTTCATGACTAACTTCAATAACCATGTTTTCATAACTAAGCATCTTTTTAAGTTCTTGAAAAAATGCTGAACACTACTTCATAGGCCTCCAACTCACATCAGGAAACATTTTACGGTAAACAAAACGTAATTTGAAAACAAGAAGAAGACTAACTTCCGTAACACGATCGCTACTTTTGCGTCTTAAATAAATAGGTATTTTTTTTTTTTTCACCAAAATATCTTACCCGATTTTCCAGTTCAATTTGAGATCTTCCTGCATTGCTTTTGTCACACAAAAATGTGCATTTGCTTTGGCTCCAAATCGATGTTCCACCCATTTGGCCAATTTAACAATCAAACTCTGTTCACCAGCAGTTAATGCTAGAATACTATACGTAAAATTGTGCCAATCGATTATTAATTTAGTGCGTGTAACTGTACAGTATAAGTAGCACACAACTAATGTTGGTATCGCAGGTGGATTCTGGACTAGAAGAAAATTCGGCCTTCGTATTGAGACAAGGGCAATTAGCAAACTTAGCGTTTGCCAAATTGTCTTGAATATATATTTGAGTTTTGGTGTTAGGTTTGTGTCGGGAACTGAAGTTAATTCGTTGATTTTACACTTCGGTCCTGAGAGGAGTAATGCATCTATCGGTTTTGTTTCGACATAACCAATTATGTCTACGTTGAAGCCTTCGTCTAGGAGACTGCTGGCATGGTATTCCATGCGGGGACTGCGGCCAATGTCGCCAAGAACAATTATACAAGCGTTTCGACGACGCAAGTGTGGTTGTCTTTCAACCATATCAGTTTGAAGGGTTATATCTATGATTTCTGTATTGGGGAATAATTTTGTGAAAATCTAGTATTTCCAAAGTGCAGTGGATATGTGTAAAGACTTTTGTTTCTATTATATTCTACTTGGTTTAAAGATTCAGCTTTTGATTCGAATTCGATGAGAATTTTTATGTTTTGGAATTTCATACGTCAACAAGAACAGTCATTTTTGACGTTTGTTTTTTTTTTTTTTTTTTTTGCACGTGTTCATCTGCTTGCTGAAATCTAGATGGAACAAACAACTTAAAGTGCCTATACACTATCCCACAAAGTATTAATACATGTCAGAATAAAGTGGGAAAGAATTTCATACGACTGCCAAATTTGTGTGATGAAAATGATTTTCATATTTTGCTTCCACACTTGCATAAAAAAAAATCAGTTTCACCATAACCTCAAACGCCCAAGTGGGATAGAATGTGTGATGGTTTTAGAACCGATCTTAAATATTCTCAGGTATAAACACATGTCAAATCGTGTAGGATGCGATGTCAAGTTGTGTGTGATGAAATTTCATATTTTGCTTCCACACTATTATACATGACTTTCTTCACACTTTTTTGACATGTATTAATACTCAATGGGATAGTGTGGAACGGCTATTACTGGCTGAACAGAATGCAAAACGGAGCTGGAATAGATGTCAAAAATGCTGCAGCCGGAGCTGCAAGAGTTGAACAATTTTTAACTTTTACTGCAGCATTTTTGACATCTACTGCAGCTTTTTTGACATCTATTCCAGTTGCGTCTTGCATTCTGTTCAGCCAGTTACCCGCTTTGTTCCATGACCGATTTCTACACGATGAAACTGTAGGGATATTCACGCTACGATGCTGTTAGCGACAGTGGCATCACTGTCATCTCAGACTACAGCTGCTTCAACACCAGAGAATATGGGCGCATTCACCGCAAGATCTGAAAATTCAGATATGAAAATTCAGAAATTTGATTACGTTGAATGCAAAAAAATCTGAATTTTCAGTCGAAAGTCAGCTGTTTTAGTTTTGTCAAAATATTGAATTTACTTTTGATTTTTACATTGGAAAGAGTTAAATTAGAACTTTTTTTTTTATTCGAAAATTAAAAATTCAGGATGAGTGAAGTTATCAGTAACTTAAATAAGTAAAACGTAACTTCACCAGTAAATGTTGAGTAATATTCTTCCCATAACAGTCCAAAGTAGCACTCTTCACATAAAATAATTTGTTGATTAGTTCGAATCTTCCAGCGAAACACATATAACACTTACAATTTAAATTTGAATAGCTTTTCAGTTAATAAATTTAACTTTTCGCAGTATGTGCCCACTTCCATCATTTAAAAAATAGTAAAGTTCAATTCTCATTTGAATATGTTCGCGCTTTTTTTTGGCAGAACGCATTTTCCATCTCTTTCATCTGAATTTTCAGATGAAAATTCTCATCTGAAAATTCAGAATAAAACGTAAGCAAACGTAACCAAAAGTCATCTGAATTTTCAGATATTTTTTGACAGTTGACCAATCAGAAGCCTGATATCTGAAACTTTGAATGCCCCCTATGAAATAAAGAAGTCAATCCTCAGCTGTCAATTTGATTTGCCTACAAGCTGGAAGCGAACAGCTGATGTATTAAATTTGCAAAGTATTAGTGAAAAGCACTGCAAAACGCACACATAGAATCAACTAGTCATTCAGCACATCATTCAGCACAGGTCTTGTTGTTGTTGCAATTCACATCTATTTCTTCGACACGAAATTAAATTACAAATACAACAATGTAAACAAATCGGTTTTGGGGGGTAAAACGTATGAAGGATTGGCTTCTTTATTTGATATTCTCTGTTCAACACTTCAATAACTTTTATCTTATATCTTTTCTCTTTTCAAATCATACTTCTGGCTCTTTCTTTAAAAGATTCATTTATTCATTTGTTCATCTTGTAAAACTTGAAATACAAATCATTAACGTATTTTCCGCTATTCGAGTCAGACGTGTTAAAGAAACTAAAAGTAAGATACAAATTTGATAATTTGATTTTAATATTATTTATTATACAAATTCCTTGTATTTACAGGAAATTTGTAGTACTTCTATATATCTACCATAGAATGTTAAAAACTGAATTTAATAAAGATACATAGATTACTCACAAATTAAAATTTCATTTGTTGTAAGCAACAGATGCATTGCAAAAATGCAAACTTTTTTGGAAATCTCACATGTTCATACAAAAGCCCTGTTTTTTTGTGCATTTTTGTCTTCGCTTAGAAAAAAGTAGCATGTTAATTACAACAACAAACTGGTATAATTCCGTATTGTTGTTGTATTTAACATGTGATATTATAATTTGATGCAAAAAGACATCATGGAAATTTCGGGAAGGGTACAAAATCCCGAATGGACAAAATCCCGAAAACATTCGGGATTGAATCCCGAATTTCAATACTTTCTTAGTACTATTTCAGTACTGTACTTTCAAAGAAATCAAACTGTTTTGTATAGCTTTTGATTTCTGCTCGCTTGGCATCATGACATTTGCCCATTTTCTTTTGCAACGAAATTCATAACGGAACAGCTGATTATGACAACAGATTTTAGGTCTGTTCGTTAACTGATTTCGTTTTCGAAGTTTCATAACAGAGCTTTATAAAAGTTCGAACACCTAATAGGAATCATAAAAGATCTTTTATGCGGAAAATCTTTTATGATTCAAATCAGAAAATTCATAGCAGAATAACAGATGTGGCAGAATAGGCCTAATTGTCTATGAAAGAAATTTTAAAATAAATAATCACTTATAAATCTTGAGATATAATACATTACTTGAATCGTTCTTTGATGAGTAAAAAAAACAGTAAGGGTATTCATGAAACAGCGTAAAGTCGTCGTAAACGTGGTAAAGTTTTAAACTTCATAAATCTGTCAAATTTTCCATACAAATTGGGACAGAATTACGAAGTTTTAATCTTTACGTTTACGATGAGTTTACGCTGTTGTATGAATACCCATAATGTTTCCAATCGTATTTTTTATTTAGTTCAAGTTGTATTCAATTGAATCTATGCCTTCTCTTTACAAATAATGAAAAGATAATGTTCTTGTTCCGTTTCCGTGTATTATATCTTGTCCTAAAAAACGCATTGCCTACTTGGACAGGTTGATTTTTGGATTGCTACACACTCTTATTATGATTGTCAATTATCAATTTGATAATTGACAAACATTGAAATATGGTATTTCCAAAGTCAATTGTTAAGAACTTGACCAACTATTCATTGAAAATAAATAATATTCTTACAAAATGTATATTTTGAAGGCTAGAATCCCGAATGGCTTAGTACTTTTTTTGGAATTAAAAACCGCGCGCGTACTAAGCCATTCGGGATTTTGGCATTCGGGATTATGGCATTAGGGATTCTGACATTCGGGACTTTGGCTATTTGGGATTCTGTCCATTCGGGATTTTGTCCATTCGGGATTTTGTCTTTCGGGATTTTGGCATTCGGGATTTCGTACCCAACCCTGAAATTTCAACTAGATTTCAACGGAATCCGAATGAAGCATGGCTTCTCCAATTTGGTATCACAATGTATATACCTACCTATATACCTACTATACCTTCAAACCCTCAAACTCATATTTTGTTTCCCTATTTAGTCCATGAAAATATTTAGGGTGAACCATGCGTTTTGGGTAGGACAGAATCTACTTACCTTGATGTGTGTGTGTGTGGGGGGGGGGGGGTGGTTGGTGTGAGTATAATACCCGAATTCGGGTTTTAAAAGCCCCGCATTTGGCCGCCATCTTGAAAAGGGAATGAAAAAGGTGTTTCCATGATAAAATGCAAGGTCAACGTAACATTTCAATGGATTGATTGGTACACACTCTATAAATAGACGGGTGAATAAATGGCGTTTCATCCGATCGAGGAAATTATTCCCACCAAAACAAAATCCGAGATTTCAGCTAAAACATTTCGAGATTTCAAATTGGTGGAGCAGAATTTCATTGAGATTTCGTTGAAAACCCGAGTTTTTATTGAGATTTCATTGAAATTTCTATAAAACCTTGTTCCAGCGGTTCAAAATATTGAAGGTTTTCAAAATTGTCAAAATCAGCTTAGTTTCCAAATTATACCAAAAATATTGAAAAGAGGCCAGTGTGACCATTCTCTCAGTAACACCTAGGTGAATTTAGTAGCATTTTTGGTTTTAAGCATGCTTATGGGCCAAACAAAAATATTTAATCACAAAAACCCTTGCACGTAATTGTTCTTTTTTAAAAGGTCTATTCAATAGGCTATGGGTACCGTTGCCGTGGAAGCAAATGTGAATCTGCGTTTGATTGTGCTTTCTAATATTCGCATAACGATACAAATGCAAGGTTTTGTTTTATGAATATTTCACCCTTGTTCTGAATTCCGATTACTTAAAAAATCCTTTCGTTTTGAAACTCTCGGTGTTTTGAAATTCTTGAATTTAAATAATTGAAAAAAACTTATTTTTTGTTGCAAATACGGGCAGACACACCACTAGATTTCCACTAAAAAGCCACGGACCACGATATCAATTACATTTTTGATGTTATTTTTAAATTTAATTTATTTATACGGATTTTTTAAATATATTTGACGTTTTGAATTTTCTTTTTACGGATTTCGAAAAAAAAAATAGGTTTAAATATCAACTATTGCGGAAGTGAATTTGTACTAAATTCAGAACATGATTTTTGAATCCTTACGGAAATCAATTTCGTAAACGGATTTGATTCCGAGCGGAAATCAGAACAGGGGTGTTTGAATGATTTTTAAGTATCTGGAATTTCTAAAAACAAAATTTAAACTGAAGTTTCATCTCTGCAAATAAAAGCTTCGCCTCGAAAAAAATTATTTTTGAATGTGTATTTACATATTTCCACACCTAGAACACAAAAAAAAACAGTTAAAAGTAGGTGGTGCAACCTCGTATTTATTTAAAATAAAATTCATGCACAGCAAAAATTATAATTTATCTATTAATAAGTTAATATTATTGTTAAGATAGCAAAATGCAAATTACCATTTTTTTTTTAATTAACCTAAAAATACAAAATTGCCTATTTCCATGCTTGTTTTAGAATTTTTCGCGCTGAAAGATGCTTCACCACGAGGGAACCAGTCGTCAGGGCAATTAGGACGATTGTTATTAAGAAATAATCAAAATCTTCCTTCAGCAAATCAAAAGTTTTTGATGGTGAAACTCGCGTGACAAACAAATCTTTAAGAAATATCATTTTATAAGATTTATATGAACATTTTTTAATCTGTGACACATACCTAATCCTGTTGCTACAACAAGACACGTACTTTCCAAGCCACTTGGAGCCGTAAATATATTTCTTATTCTTGCGATAGTTTGATTATAGTTGATTATATTTTCTGTCGGAAGTGGCAGCTCTGGAATATAAGGAATGGAACCTTCTTCACGTGCTTGATTAGGCATAGTGACTGGTCTGCGAGGATCTAACAGCACCCATGGCATCTCTACAATGGCACCACTTGATGTTCCAACTAAAAATTAAACACTTTAATAAAATTGTTAATTAAAACTAAAAGATAGATTGCTTACGCAGAACATGTTTGTTTGTGATTCCACGTTCGGTGATGGTTTCTTTGAGTGTTTCAATTGAAGTTGGAATAATGTAGGATTGTCTTTCGACCAATGGCATTGTTGGTGCATTCAAGGAGCTCCACACGGTACTATTTGTTTGAGTTTTACTTTCATATAGTTCAATAGTAGCTATAATTTTAAGTTAAATAAATAATTATTTAGTCGAATTGAGTATTTTTAAATTTACACAAAATGGTATACAAATGAGAAACTTTTATTATTATAGTTAAAAAGATTTTTAAGCTCATAGTAATGATGTTAAATTAACTTCTCTTCAGCTTGTACTTATTAGTAGTTTAGAGTAAAATCCCATGAGAACCAATTGGCGAACTACCTAACAACTAAAACTGAGCTCACGGTTTAACCAATAGATATATGTAAGGAACTACATTTAAAATGGATAACCCTAACGCAACAATTGATTGTGTGTAGCCTCCTAAAAAGGAAATTTTATAGTTTATGATAATAATGTGCCTGCTTACACGTGAAGAACGAAAGTGTTCAGATGTGAAGAAAATCATTCTGCAGATTTTGTTCTCCTCTTTGTGTTTTTCGTATTTTCATAATGAAAGACACAATTTGATTGGTTGGATTGGATAGGAAAAGCTACACAAAAGAGAACGTCAATTTTCTACACCAAATATTTTCAAATATTTTAAAATATTTCATCCCCCTCCCTCTTCTGCAAGTTCCCCCGGTCACCATCACAAATCGCAGAAAATGCTTCAATTTGTTCACGTGTGATCAGGGACAATGAATGAGGACAAGCATGTGATATAAACTCGTCGAAAAATTATCCCGTTTCACTATGCCTGTTTGTTAACGTGAAATCTTCACCAAGTTTCCTAAACTTGGGTTTTTTCGTCTATGTTTTTCAGAAAATTTGCAAGAAATTTCACGACAAAGACACCTACTGTGCATAACTTCATGGGAGACATTCGTTGTCTTATGTCGTTTTTCATTGTTGAAAAGCTTTGATCTTTTTGCGAAAAGATTTGCATTTATTCTACTTTTTCATGTTTTATTCAAAAAAAGATGAGATCTGAAGAAGAAAGATGCGATCTTTCTAGTTTGGGAGATTTGATCTGCATTCACTAATACATTCAAACACTTTCCTGTCAAACAGCAAATCGCAGCTGGGCATTTTTTGTTTTGCATTATTTTTGTACGACATCGTACGTGATGTTTATTTGTATGCGTGTATGTGTGTAATTGAATCTACTCAAAAGTACGCCCAGATGTTTCATTCAAGACAGCAATTCTTGATTTTAAAATCAAATCTTTCAGATTTCAATGAAAAACGACATTAATCGGACGAAATTCCCAAGACCAAAACCTGAAGCTTTCTACTCAAGGTTGACATAAGCGCCTACTTGGCAATTTAACATACCCTCAGTAGAGCAACGAAGTTATTCCAAGTTTCATTGACATACCATTATATTCAGAGGGATTTTCGGCGAATGGTTTAAAAGCGAATGATTTAGCGAATTCCCTTATCACGGTATTCAAAAATCTTTAAAAATCAATGCTGCCAACAATAGAATTGATTTTCGAAGCGAATGTGGAAGCTCTCAATCGATAATACCGTGATAAGGGAATTCGCTTATCATTCGCTTTAAGCGATAGTTCGCTTCGCTATTCATACGGAGGGCCTAAATTTGTATATAGTTTTGACTCTTGTTTCATTAGATACATCATTAAAAATACCTTAAAACCATGATGTGTCATGTGCCTAGATTGTACCATCATAAAGATTTCAGTTTAATAAACTTTCATCTTTCCCCTTCTTAGATGCGTCCATACAGAAAGCTAGGGCTCTTGATTTTACCCGCGTAATATGCGGTTTCACAATCACCCGGGTACCCGGGTAGAAAAAAAACTCTGGTATTACGCGGGTACCCGAGTGGCGAGTCTTCGGGTACCTGGATACTCATGTGTCTCGAGTATCCGGGTACCTACATAATGTGTCTAAGGTACCCGAGGACCGGCACTACTGGAGTATAAAAGCTGATTATCTGCAATAAAATTTGAATGTAATACAAACATAAAATTAACATTTAGACCATGGAAGTGCATTTGTGCAATACTTATAGGTATGTGTATTGTTAAATTTTCGGGTACCCGGTTACCTGGGTAGTTGAAGATACCTGGTAACTCGGGTAACCGGGTACTACCCGAATACCCGCGTTTCATTAGCTCTACAATAAGCCAATGCGGGGATTTTAGATGACTTTGGATATGGTGTGTGTAGACTGTAGTGTGTGAAATTCTGCGTCTTTACCAATAATAAAATTTTATGAATTAACATTTCCTAGGTTACACTCAAGCAGTGGTATTTATAAACCCATTCCAAACGATGTCTAACTTTAGACACTTTAACTTTGTCCAACTCCGAAATGTTATTTATAAACATTTAGCACCGATTGGCTAACTTAAGCTAGAACTATAATGCTCGGAGGGGCACTTCAGTGGTCGGAAGAAAACAAGCGAATACACGGAAAGCATTTGACGCACTATAATTGCGAAGTGGAGCGTTTCGTCAAGTTTCGTTCAACTTTGGTTACGGCGCTCCTGAGCGCACCTCACTTAAGTAAAACTGACATTTGGTGAAATAGGACTGCCAAAAAGAGAAAGATGATAGTTACATTATGGGTGTGTTCCCCTTTTTTCGGTACGGAAAGCTTTTGACATTAGCTTCAGTGCCCTTCCGACTATTATAGTTCTACCTTTAGCCACTGAAATTGGTAGTCCAAATCTTATTTTAGAGAAGACACGTTTAATGAATAAGATGCGCAAATATTTCTGCTTTTCTAATTTTCTAGTTTTGTAATGAGAAATGCTAGTAGAACGTGCCCCAAAGCGTACCAAAATTCATTAATTCATTCAAAAATGAATAAATACAGGTATGTATGTCACTGAATAAATGAGGTCACATTTGGGCAATTGTTATAATGCGTTTATAAATTCCAAGTTGCCTAAACTATAACTATATTGACTAGTTAGACAACTGTCCAAGCGTATTCTAAGAAAATCTAAACGACTGAAGATTTTTAATATTTTTCTTGGACTAGTAGCCATTTTTGATAATTCAAAATACGTTAAGTTTTTTCCTTCCCGATTTTAGTTTCCCAATGATGAGGATATCTTCAGGAAGACATTGTGCACAGTGGTTTGGAAAAAAATCGTTAAAAACGCTCTACCCTTTTATACGTGTACCGGACACTAAACAATAGGAAAATAATACTCACTGCCATAATTGTGACCAAGAAAAGGAAACTGTCATAAAGGGGAATGGGCAATTTTGCCCATATGCTCAACACAATTGTGTCATACATTTTTGAAAAGGTTCTTATTAGGACATCATTTCTTTATAAGCCATGGGGTTCGTGAGATATTCGGCTTCAAAGCACCGAAAAGAACAATAATGCAACTTCCATTTGGACATTGTCTTTCTGCCTAATATCAATGTTTCGGGCATTGTGGGAAAGGTTATAGCATGTATTGTATTTTTGTATATAACCGATAAGCTGTAGACCATGGGGTTCAAAAGATATTGCATTGGGCGCTGGTCTGCCAACTCAACAGCAATGTGTCATACTTAATTGAAAAGGCTAAAGGCTATTGCGAGTGCATTATTTTCTTTCAAGGATGTTAAGGTGTAAGTAGTTTCGTTTGAGAGATATTTGACAAAAACCCATTATAAAAAAATAATGCAATTCTGCATTGGAAGTCGTTCTTCCAAGTCAACAGTGATTTGTCGTACATCGTTGAAGAGGTTACTGCGTGTACTTCATTTTTTTATATAGCCGTTAAATTGTAAACCAAGGAGTTCGAGAGATATTTGGCATAAAAAAAAGGCAAATAGAAAAATAATGCAATTCTGCATTGGGTGCTGGCCTCCCTATACTCAACACGAATGTGTCATAAATTTGTTTTTATTTTTATAATTTGCGCGCACTAAAGGGTTTTGACTACCCTTAAGATGATGAGACACAGTGCGAGCTATCAGAAAAATAGGGAAAGAGGAGATACCGATGCACATTGGTTTTGAAGCTCTGAATATCAAAATGGAAGGGAAAACCAGATCCTGGTAAAGCATTCCACATTCGTGTTGTACGGCTAAAGAAAGAATCTCTGTACTTGACTTGACAGTACGTCCGAAGTTGGGCTCAAGGGTAAACAGATGGGCATTCCTAAAAGCGCGAGTATTACGGTTGAATTGTTTAAGAGGAGGAATGCAACTGGCTATTTCACTAGAACATTGCTTATAAAAATAGCGATAAAATAATGAGAGATATGAAACATGCCGGCGATGCTTCAAAGTTGTAATTGTTTGAGTAATAGATCGATCACCTATCACTTTTAAGGCTCTATTTTGTATTCTATCTAAGAGATTCAAGTGAGTTATAGGGGCACCTGCCCAAATGTGGGAGTTATACTCAAGCTTGGGTCGGATGAAGGCCTTTGCAGCGTTTTTGGCGACGTTGAATATGTGATCGTTCCACAAAAGGTGATCTGTGCTGCACATACCCAGGACTGAGAGCTGTTCAGTTTCCTTGATGCAAGTACCGCTCATGGATAGCGGCATTGAGGGTGGGTTCTGCTTCAGCGACAGCATTGGGTTTTTGAAGCATTAAATTCAACACGGTTTATAATTCAAACTGGGCCAGAATTTAATGAGCTTATCATACGGTGCCGTTGAAATTCCACATCCAAAGGACCGGGATGTGAATCTAGAAACGAATATGAAAAGCTGAGGGTGCTATCGTGAGCAAAACAATTTAATAGATTAGAAGTTTCAGAGAAGAGGTCATTAATGAAAATGAGAAAGAGAGTCGGACTCAAAACGGAGCCCTGGGACACACCAGCATTTATTTTATGAATATCAGACTTGTAGCCATCCAAGAAGACTTGTATTGAACGGTCCGAAAGGTAATTTCTAATCCAAAGAAGAAGAGATTCATCAATGCCATAAGCACGCATTTTCGATAAGAGAGCTTGATGCCAAACTCTATCAAATGCCTTTGAAATATCAAGTGCAATAGTCTTACTTTCTCCAAAACGATGTAAAGATTTGTTCCACTGTTCGGTGAGTTATACCATCAGATCACCAGTGGACCTATTGCTACGAAAGCCATACTGTCGGTAAGAAGCTTTCGTTCTTCAAGATATTTCTTAAGCTGATAGTTAATTAGCGTTTCCATGACCTTGGAAAGAAGGGACGTAAGTGCAATTGGACTATAATTAGAGTGAGAAGAAGATACGCCTTTTTTAGGGACAGGCGGGACAAATGCTGTTTTCCATCCACTCGGAAAGAGACCTGTAGAGTAGGACAGATGGAAAAGCTTACGCAGTGGTTTCGCCAGCGTTAAAGAACATCTCTTCAGAACAATGGGAGGGATACTATCCGGACCAGCGGATTTGTATACATCGAGATCTTTTAAAACTCTTGCTACTGCACGAATGCGAAAGAAGATTTGTCCCATAAAATCATTGGCGCTCTCAAGAACAGGCGGAGTCATGACACGCTCTGACAGCGTGCTGCAAGCAAATTGGCTTTTTCTTGTGAGCTTATGCCGGATTTACACGAATGGAAAGCTGCCAGTATAATGACAAAAAGAATGAAATTGTCCATTCTTTTGTTGTTGCTTTTGTCATAATACTGGTAGTTTTCCAATCGTGTAAATCCGGCATTACATAGGGAGTGTCATTAAAGACGAGCGTTGGAATCGCGGACGAAGTAGTATTTCGAATGTTTTTTACGAATGACCAAAAATGTTTACTACCTTTGGGACATTGTGGTATTTTTTGCCGTAATTTTTGGTCATGCAAAAATTTGGTTCTTTGAATGTGTCCGTTGCAGGTCTTTCTAGCTTGTTTGAACTTCTTCCGGTTTTTCTCAGTAGGGTTGGCTTTATAACATCGGAAACTTACTTCTCTGACCCTAATAACCTCTTTACAGCTCGAATCAAACCATGAGTTTTCTTTCGGTTTGATAGATTTTATCCTATTCGGAATAAAATTTCTCATCCCGTAAAGAATTAAGTTTGTTATCATATCTGCGCTGGAGTCATAGTGATCAGTTAAAGTTCATGAAAAAATCATTGGTTGAAAAAGTTATTATGATAACTTTATTTTATTATATAGCCATTAAGCTCTTTACCATGGGTTTCGAAAGTCATTTAGCTTAGTTTAGATGGTATTAATTTTAAGAGGGAGGCCGCCCTGGATCATTACACACTGGGTTCATTTTTAACTGGACTAGCTTCAGAGTAAGCTCAATAACTCCCGAAACCTATGGTTTAGAGCTTAACGGCTATATAATAAAATTAAGTTCTCATAATAATCTTTTTAACCATGTATGACACATTCGTGTTGAGTAAGTAGGACAGCAGCCAATGTAGAATTGCATTTTTTTTACTATTTGACTTTTTTTGATGCCAAATATCTCTCGAACCCCATGGTCTACAGCTTATCGACTATATAATAAAATAAATTACATGTAATAACCTTTCCCACGATGAAGAACACATTACTGTTGACTTGGTTGACCAGCTCCAACTGCGGGATTGCATTATTGTTCTATAATGCGTTTTTGCCTAATATCTCTCGGGCCCCATGGTCTACATCTTAACAGTCACATACAAAAATGAAGTACATACAAAATAAATTGGGTATCGCAACAGCTCGTGGAGAACCAGGGCCTAATGACTTACAACTCACAACCATTCCTGTGTACGTGCTGTTGGCAGGAATGGAGGGGACCTATGTACAGTTTTTTGCTGAGTCCGAACGGCTAAATGAGAAGCACTTTTGCATTTGCATTGATTTGTCAGTTCCTCACAAGAGGCAGTTCCTCGGATAAAACCTTTCTGTTTTTAGGTGGCACGGCTGGGAATCGAACCCACACCTTCAGCATGACAGTCCTACGCACTAACCATCATGCCACGAGGTACTACCTGGTAAGGTTATAGCATGAAGTACATGCTATAACCTTTCCAACGATATACGACACATTGATGTTGAGTGGGAAAACAATGTCAAAATGCGGAGTTGCAGTATTGTTCTTTTCGGTGCTTTGAAGCCGAATATCTTGCGAAGCCCTTGGTTTAGAGCTTAACGGCCGTATAATGAAATGATGTATTTTCAGTAACCTTTTCATCGATGTATGACACATCCGTGTTGAGAAATGGACAAGCTCCCATACATTTTTGCTCAATTCAGCAGCTTGAATGAGCTTATAACTCGTGAAAACGTTTTCGTCTACCTGAACTTGGACAACAAATGAAGGGTGGCACGGAATAACGATCAGTCACATTTTCCGATTTTGCAGAATTCAAGTTTTAAACTTTGAACTTAGGTTAAATAATTACACAGGTCAACAAAATTTAATTATTTTTTTGTTACAGAAACCAAAACATACTTTTCCGTAGGTTTTTGGTGTGCTGAACTTGAATCTGAATTCAGAAAAATTCTATCAAGCCACATTTTTGAGATATTCCCGTTACAAAATCGAAAAAACCGTTTTTTTGTTGTTTTCAAAGTTGTATTCTAACTGTTTCTGAAAGAAATAATTTTCTTCTTTTAAAATCAGTTTAAATCTTCCCGATACCTCTTTTCTTCTCGGAGAAGTCTTCAGTTAATTGTAGGCCTTCCATTTATGACATACATACAATGTAAAGGAGAATGGGCAAAAATTTATGGGAAATGGGCCATTTCCCAATACGAATGTTTCATATATTGTTGAAAAGGTTATTTTGAGTACATCATTTCATTATACAGCCGTTAAGCTCTAAACCATGGGGCTCGCGAGAGGCCTACAACTAACTGAAGATTTCTCCGAGAAGAAAAGAGGTATCGGGAAGATTTTCTTTCAGGAACCATTAAAAATTGTGGGATTAAATGAGATAATAAACAACTTGCTCTCAATCCATTGTGCCAAATCTTTCCTCTCTTCCTACTCTTACCGTGCAATTCAGGTTGCATTGATAGGTAAAAAAAATGAAATTTGCTCAGCTAAATCTCGATTGTTATCCAGCAAGCTGAATACTTCCTTTAATAGTTGCCAGCTGTGGAAAAGCTTGCGTAGTATTCAGCTTGATGTTGAGAATATTGACGGTAATCAGATAGGAAATTCATCTCCTCTTCTGCAATGCCTTTCCCACATAACCCTGAGATTGCAGTTTATTCTACATCACACCATTTTAGTTATTTTTTTAGTTTTGGATTCATAGAGCTTAACAGTTTTCAAAGCATAATTCCAGTTAGGTCAAGTGCCATCGGAATCGATGAAATGTATATTTGTGCTTTAAATAATACTTTCAATTGTGCTGCGCATAATATTTTCAATGCAATCCTACATATATCCGACTGGAAATTAGAGAAAGTCTTACCCATACCCAAAAATGTTAAGTTCTATAAATTTGACCAAATCGCGTTTGAGTTTTCTTTAAAAAAGTTTTTGATAGGATCTTGAAAAAAACAAACTTTTTTAACTTTTTTAATGAAAGATACGAATGGTTTACGAGAGAAACACAGCTGTTATTACTCTGCTAAAAGTAATAGATGAACTTTTCAGGCACTAGGTGAAGATAAAGTAAATTTTTTAGTTCTTCCAGATTTGTGTAAGGTATTTGACACAGTGGTTCATAGCAAACTTGAAGATAAGTTTCACCAGTTTTAAAACTTCTTGTCTGATCAAACCTGTAAAGCCAATTTCTTCCTTTCATTTAAAATGCGTGGTAACAGTTTATGATTATGTATTTTTCCAACCACTAGTGAAGTCCCACACATAACTATTCTCGGGCCATTACTTTTTTCCCTCTGCCATTCATAGTTGTTCAGTATATTATGCTTATGCATGCTGATTCTTGAACTCTGATATTCTGCTCATAAACTAACTATCCTACACGTTGAAGGCTTTTCAGCTTTATTTAACCTCGCTATGCTTCTTTGATATCTGTGCGCCAGTTGTTGTATGAATGCTATACGTTTGTAGAATTCCTTGACTCAATAAATCAAGGGAATCAATAACAATAAACGTTGGGACAATTTTTGTTAGTATCTTTAAAATTCTATATTCAGCCCTACTTTTCTTTGTCATTTCTTTTCCTGCTCTCTTTTTTCTTTCTTTTTTTTCAATAAAAAAAAATTTATTAAATCTACAACTTTTGCTTAAGTTATAAACATTTTATAGGTTACTTTAAAAAAATTATATGGGTTTTTGTAATATATTAATTTAATATATCTACTCACTTATTTCGGTTCGCCGAACCTTGTCATTGTAATAGCTGTAGGCCAACCAATTCTCTGAGTGAACAATATTGAATGGTCCACGTACTTTACGGTGCGTCATTGAAAATACAACTTGCCCAGAGACAACATCAATTAAATGCACATTCATTACATCTTAAAAAAAAAAGAAACAAAAACTATTAAACAATTTGCTGAAAATATTTTTAAAAAATCCATACATTTATGAATGCTATCTACCGCCTGTGTAACAACAGCAACCAAATTTGGATTCATATATTTGTACATAACAGATCGATCATTTAGTACTCTGCCCTGTGAGTGTACACGTTCAATTGGATTCTTCGAGGCAACAGCAATAATTTGATGTTCACCACTGTGACCACCTAATTTTGCATTCCAAATCGGTTGTGTTTTAAGTTCCTATTGGATTATAAGTTATTTTAATATTTTTCTTAGCAAAAACCCCTATAAACTAATTTTAAAACTCACATCTCCGATTAATTTAACAAGGAATCCATTTAGATCAGCTGAAGCTTTTTCTGCAGTGAATATATACATTCCATTAGCCTTAGAAATTTGAAAAAAAAATCTCAGTCTTACAAATATTTGGTTGATATAAAAATAATTATTACATACCATAGCCTTTGCATTGGGAGGAACAACGTGAACACCATTATGCTTATCCATCAGCAATATTCCCTTGATGAAATCGTTCTCGTTTTCACGAAGCATGCTCATTTGCTTGATTTGGTAGTTTAATGAAATCAAACCGTCTTTAGTGGGCTTACCAGTGATGGGATTAAAGCTAAATACTACACCGTTTCCAGTTTCCTTAATGAAAAAAAAATACAAATTAAACGAGAATACTCATAATAGAAAAATAGATTACCATATTTTTGGCAACAACAGCACACATTGGCTGTAACGGAAAATGTTTTGAAGTTCGCTGCACAATCAATCGCATATTTTGTTCATTTTCGAAATTCCCTAATGTGGGTAAATACTGCATCCAATGTTTTTTACTGCTTATATTATCAATGCCAAAAAGTTTCCCAGCTTTGGTAAGAACGACTAGCATTTTGTGCAAGCCAAAGGAATCACGAACAAGTCCAGCTTTTTGAGTATCAGTTTGTGTAGCACCGAAACCCATGACATGAAGGAGAAGGCTTTTGGCTAGAGCACTTTGCCCAGTTATACGACGAACGAAGGCTCCAAAAATATCACCTGAAAATAGAGTATTTCCTTAGTTAAAAGCTCATTTTGTTTTTGTTTAAAAAAAGCTGACACTCTTTGCTTTGCCAAAAATTGCGCAGATAAGTTTTGTTCTGCATTTCAAAAAAAAAAAAAAAAATAAATAAACAAACAAAACTTAAAATAAAGTATGTAGTACAACAACAAAAAAAAAAAAAGATCAAATATTATTTAAAGATTTCATTTTACTTACTCTCAATTCCGATTTCCTCTTCAAAGAATGAGTATGCCGCATAAGGAGCGAATTTTCAAAATTTGGGTTTTATTAAAATTTGTTGTTGTAGTTTTATTAAAAAATACCTTGATATTTAATCGTTAAGTTTAACTGAAATCTTAAAATTATTTATGCAGCCTCTAGACATAGATAAATGTGTTATAGTCATTAAGAACTGATTACCAACGCTTTGCATGTTGGCGATATGTTAAAGTTGAATAGAACGAATATTAACGTGAAAATGCAAATGTTTACGTCAAAGAAGTGAAAGCAGAAGATGCTTGGATGACAATTTATATGGCTTCGCCGATTGGGTCAAATTAATTTCGACAGCCTATTGAAGTTGAAGAATTGTACCTCTAGAGTTTAACTTTGATAAAATAAATAAGAGGAGTTGCTATCTGTTTGTATGAAAGGCAAACAAAACCGAATGCCATTTAAGGAAAATGGGACTCGAACAAAGGCAATTCTGGAACAAATACATTCTGAACTTTATGGTCCTATTGATGTCATTTCTCGTGGTGGTGCATTATATATATCATGGTATCTGATGCAATGGCACCAAGTTTTGCAACAGATCTCTTAACAAGCTGTTGGAAAAAAATTGCATTCGACACCACGACAGCAACGTACATATATGATAGAACAGAACGGTTTGACAAAGAAAGCCAATCGAATGCTCATCGAGAAGATACGCTGCATGTTATTTGACGCTGGATTTAATATTAAGTTTTGGGCTGAGGCAGTATCCAGTGCTGTCTTCGTCGCCAAAAGATCTCCTAGGAAACCCAAGACTGATGTCCGTCCTGAGGGGACACTTATAAAATTTAGCTGTGGACAACAAACTTAATTTGGAATTCAATTCGCAAAGGATTAATATCTTCTGGATGAAGAAAAGAATACCCAGAGCTGTGAATTAACGTTGGTAAATATAAAATGAAATAACTGATGGGAGAGCACAGCCAAATTCAAAATAACGTCGGAAGCTTTCGGTAAACGTTGGATTTGGATGAATAATTTAAAATTGAATTGTAGTATGAGAAAAAAATTGTATAAATTCCAAAATTAATGAATAAACCTTAAAATAATAAATAACAATAATAAATTAATGAATAACATTTTAAGAAAAATTTTCGCTCAACATTACATCAGCACTTATTTTGTAGAATAATTCTGCCTTTTTCAACAGTTCCTTTATATTCAAATATTTAAAAAACATAGAATTAAAAACAACTTACCGGGTTTATTTTTCATCTCACTCTCAATGGCTCCTTCTTCATCGGCCAGTGGTAAATCGATAAATTCAATTGCTACAACATTGGCCAAAGATTCTTCACGAGCCCAGCGAATTTTATCTAAAAATATGGAAATAAAATAATAAAAAAAATAGCAACATAAAAAATCCTTTTTTTCATACTTTGTTGGACAAGAAGAATTGCCTCATCATTTGTAGATAAAATAAAGGCGCATCCTTTGCCGTTATTGCGACCAGAAACGCAGTCAAATGACTGTAGTGTTGGCTTGCCATAATAACTAGGATAAGCGACGACATTCTGCAGCTCCTTGATATTATCGCAGGTCTTCGAATTGTAAGCATTAATGGTTAGGACCTAGACAGCAAAAAAAAATGTATCAATATCAAGAAAAATTCCTTTAGAGACTCAGATATGTACATGATTTTCAAGAGTGGCTTGCAGTAGAACTCCTATTTGATTATAAGTAGCTTTCAGGAAACTACCTCCATCGGCAAGTGGACATACTTTAACAGAATCATCAACACTGACCAATTGTCCATCGATGACGACAACACCGTCTTCTCCCTGAAAAATTGGATGTCTTTCAAATCATCATCAATCTACTTTAAAGACTTAACGGATTGTACCTCTAGAGAATGTGGTACTGATTTTGGCACACTTGGAAGTTGTTTTTTAATAATGTTTGCTTCAGCTGATACCAAGTTCAAGCTTATCAGCTGACTTCCCTCCACACACAAGTAGTATGAACCAGATAGCATGCATTTTTCTTGATTTATCCATGGCGCTATGATCTTTGATGTAGAAGTATCAGCCAATTGACCAGACGTCGCAAAGTATTTGGTGATTTCTAAGTGCGAACCCCATACTGGAATCACATGATACAGCATAGTGTTCAAATAGAACCACAAAGCTCCATCAGCCTTATCGGGATTGACTGGCATCAATGACCATTCCCATTCGATATTACCACTGGCAGCATTCCATCCGCGGACAATAGCGGGAGCTGCACCCTGAACAGTTAGCAAATCAAAACCATGGTTGGAGTTACGTCGAGCGGCAGCTGTGCCTATCAATTGCTCTTCATTATAATTATAACTGAATTTAATATCACCACGTGGACTTTTTTCGAGAATTTGTCGCCATTGAATATCGCCGGACTTGGGGCACAGCGATGCAAAAACGTTTTCTTTTGTGGTCACAAGCAAACGACTATTAGGAGTTCCCAAATCAAGATAAGCTGAGATCAGACTGCCAATGTGCTGATTTCTCCTGAATAACCAATTAGTATTTTTGTATAAGGGCAAAATTTACAATTGATTTAGTTTTATCTTAATTGATAAATTAACTAGGGGTGATTGAGGTTGACCGGGAAACTTACCAATCGAATTTTTTTATTTGGTCTTCATATAGACCACTGGTTTGTTGAATGGAAAATAATCCAAGGAGGATTGTGGTGTAGCTTATGATATTCTTTATAGTCATATTAATGTTTTTTACAGCTCATGGGATATTTATTATTTTAATTTAAAAAATCATTCTTTATTTTAGCTAGAGAAAAAAACCATGAATTTGATGACAAGAAAAAAATGGATCTTATGTCAATCATGACAGCTGAAGCATATCACCTAGCGGTGAGTAGCAAGTTTACTCATATGTACTATAGCTATGTTCCACAAATGTTTCAGACTTACTTCAGAGATAAGTATAAATGCCAAACTGCGGGAACGGTTTCTTTTTAGTGGAAGTTGTACAAACGTGTTTTAAATTTTGATCCGTGGCTCAGCAATTTTAGGTGTGTTACGTGAAATTTTATTTATTTTTTTGGGTACTTTCATTCTAGTTTTTGGTTTTTGGTGAAGAATACTTCCAAATTTAATTTTAAACCATTGTTAAATCAATTCTTTTATTTTGTTCTTTTATAATTTTAATTTGTATACCTACCTATTAACATATATAAATAAATAAATACAAATACAATACAATACAAATACTCCCACCAAAATGAAATCCCTATTGTCTATTCCTTTGTTGCTTTTGTCATTATACTGGCAGTTTTACAACCGTGTAAGTCCAGCATAAGTTTTCCGCACTTTAATGGCAAATTATAACGTTATCAGTTATACAAAAAAGTGAACAAATGCATTTATAACAGTAACTAATGATCTGGGCAGATGTGTACCATAGAGCCTGTTTAGATTGGGAAAATTGAGTCCGGACTCGTGAGTCTCATCGTGTCTACATTAGAAAATTTGAGGCGCCTCAAAACACATAGAAACAACAACAACTTCAATGTTTTGCGCATTGAAACAACAACAAAATGAGACTCATGAGTCGGATGTTTATGTTTTCTTCATGCCTCACGACATCCCTGACCCCCCACTTCTCTTGTCCAGAAACCGCCGTGAGACCGGTCTCAGCCTTCCCAATCTAAACAGCGTCATACTAAACAGAACAATGACTCAGCGCGACGCGTCCATGTGTTATTGGATTCAACACAAGAAAAGTACGAAAACAAAATGTCAGATTATTTTGACGTTCTTTTTTAACTTAAGTTTTCATCCCCAATTTCTCCTTCAGCAGGGCTCAGGGCAAAACATTTTGGCCATTTCTAAAGGAAAGCAATAAAATTAAATTTTTCTGTAGAAAAAAACTCCCACCTTGAGCCCAAATCCACACACCCAGTTCCCAGTTTAATTCTTCCCTTCACAACGAATCGACAAGCCGGCAATCTTCAATATATCCCAAAGGAAATTCATATACCTATTCGTGTTATATTTTTGTGTGCATAGGTACAAAAATATGAATTTCTAACAGGAAGAAGAACCTACAAATATTTGTTTCTATTTTTATAAGAAATTCTAATAAAAATTTGTGCACTAAGAAACAAATAGACACCGTCCACCTACTGAATGAATGTGCTCAGAGCATTCATAGAACTGCTCAAAATGCTTTACAATCTTCTTTGGTATTCGGCCAATTTGGTCACATTTCTGTTTAATCTATTTTGGCTCATATGTACATTAGCTTCAGCTGGAATACCATGGTTCACATTGATTCTGGTTACAGTTTGTATTGCCTCAAAATTCATCAAATTAAAGAGTCCCAACGAGAAGACGCTCATTAGTTTGCTGGGCGGTGATTCAGTGGATGACTTATCATATTGGCCCATAGCTAATCGTGGGGGTGCTTATGATGCGCCTGAGAATTCAATGGCAGCACTTAAAAAGGTAAAATGGTTGATAAATCATTGCGTTAAGTGTTTTTTATTTTTTAATATTGATTTTTCGCACTGAAGTGTTCGTCGAAGGGCTTTAGAAATGTCCTTCTCGATGCAGGACTTACTTCTTGCGGTGAAATTGTATTGCTGCACAAGACAACATTGGAAAAGGCTGGGTTGAGTGGTAGTGTACACAAACATACCTTGGATGCGTTGCAGGAAATCAATTTTTCGGAGCTACATCCATTAGGGTGAGCCAAAACAAAGAAACTGAATGCATTGCCTAGAGCTTAATAATATTTTCTTAACTTGCAGCCCCCAATTTGAACCTGAAACTGCTGTTACGTTGACAAGTTTGATGGAAATGTTGGAAAAGAGCAATTTGACAATATTTCTCTTCATATCAGACACAAGTGCTAAAATGTTAGAAAAGCTTAAGAGTGTGATAAAAACTAATGAACAATTCACAAGGCGCACAATACTCTTAAGTCGATCACCAATCGCTATCTACCAGGTAAGCCAAGCCGATCGTCAAAAAGAAAAATGAATACAGAAAAAAATGTAACTCGCGTATAAAATAAGCTTTATTCCTTTTCACCTTTTTAAGTAAATCTCATTAAAAAGAATTCATAAATGAAGCGTATAGAAGATAAAGGTGTTAAGTGACATTTTTTGAAAAAAACGTTTTTTCGTACAGATGAAGGTCCTATACTCAAACTTAAATTTCTATCTCATCTGCACTTCTCTATCGCCTCTCGATTCAAATTTAGCCAAGGATGAAGGTGTTATATGCCATTGCTTTCTCAAAAAACTTAGTGGAAGAATGTGTTAAACGCGCTTAAGACCTTCATTAATATGCAAAAAGAATTTTACCTCAACTTTTTATTTTACTTTATTTTGTGGATGAATGTGCTATGTGAGCAATGGATCACAAAAAAGTTCGTGGAAAAAGGTATTAAGTACACAAATCTGTGAATATCTCGCAAGTCCTTTGTTTTCAACAAAGAAGAATTATAAGTATAAGAGACACTTGAGTTATGTTACTTTAAAAGTGGCCGTATATAATTTTTAAGGTTCTTACCAAAAAAGTTATAGATCAAAAACTTTAAATGCTCAAATACTCAAAACTTTGAAAATGTCACTTAGCACCTTCATCTTCTAAGCGCTTCAAATGTAATGCTTATTCACGATAAAAACGGCTAAGACAGTTGTAAAAAGCAAATGTCTGTATTCCTTAGGCCGGCCGTCCCTTAACAAATCTTATCATAGAGTTTGGTGATTGAGTTGATATGCTGCCAAAAAGCAAGGTTATAGGCAATTCCTAGGTCTTTGAAACTATGAACCCAACGTAATGTATGCTACAGTATTTTTTTAATCTATCAAACTAGGAATTCGTTTTTTATAGAAAAAGTCTTGCCTAACATTCAATAGGGTTGAAATAATACCGTTCTTATTACACTATCACTCGGTAATTTAATGGTCTTAAAAATGTTCTTATTAACCACAGAAGTAAGAATTTCACTTTAACGTATATTGTATATAGGGAGATACATCGCGTAAAATCTTTATTTTACCGTTAGCCCGGTCCCCAAGATGTTCTATTAAATTTTGAATTTTTACAACTTTGGTAATAATTTATAGAAAAATTAAGTTTTTGATACAAATTTAGTGTTATATTACTACATCTAAGATTCGGATTTTTCTTATCATTATTTACAAAGCTATAAACATTGCAATTTGATTGAACATTTTACATGTTGTACACTAGTCCAACAGATTTAAGGAACAAGATTTTTTTCAATATTTGTTAGTGTTTTTTAAAGAGAAGCTGTATTTCAGCTTAACGTTTTTTGGTTTTGCAAAAAATTTTTCTTGGATAACTGTAACTGCGTTATTGCAAGAAATGATCCGAAACAAAAACTACCTATGTATTATTATTTTTTTTTGAAGATGATCATTTTTATCTGAGTTGGGAAATAATGATTACATTTTGTAATTTATTTCAACTTTTATTTCAATTACATTAATTAGCAATTGAACTTTTTTCAATTACAATTACTCATATTTGTATTTTTCAATTTTTCAGCATACATCTCCATTACTTGTAATTGTAATTGAAAAAAAATCACTTACAAATTAAATGTAATTGGAAATTGTAATGAATTTTTTCAAGTAATTGAAGGAAAGCACTGTGTTAATTACATTTAAGGTAATTGATTTCTTATATTTGAAATTCATTACATGTTTTTATGGATTAAAAATTATAATAAAAGTAAATAAAAGGTATTCTCTCTACTAAACTAATACAATTTATTACTTTTGAAAACCTCAATAAAATATAAAAACTCAACAAAAACATATATATAACGGCCATCCTTATGTACAAACATACGTAGATGTAAGTAAGTCTAGTATGTTTTGTCATATTTAAAGCGAATAAAATATATGTTAATTAGTTAAAAATCACACACGTGCAGACACTTTACATTAGAAGGAATAATTTTGTGCAATTTCACTTAGAATGTAATTGACAGAATTGAAAAAGTGTTCGGAGTTTTCAATTACAAGTAATTGTAATTGAACTTTTTTGTGTCATTACTTCAAAACTCTGATTTTTATGCATAATTTTTGTTTGAGTCAATCAAATTTAATGGAACAAAATTTAAGTGGAACAAATCTTTACATCGTTTTGGAGAAAGTAAGATTGTTGCACTTGATATTTCAAAAGCGTTTGATTGAGTTTGGCACCAAGCTCTCTTATCGAAAATGCGTGCATTTGGTTTTGATAAATCTCTTCTTCGTTGGATTAGAAATTACCTTTCGGACCGTTCAATACAAGTTGTGCAGGATGGTTTCAAGTCTGATATTCATAAAATAATTGGTGGTGTGCCCCAGGGCTCCGTTTTGTATCCGACTCTCTTTCTCATTTTCATCAATGATCTCTTGTCTGAAACTTCTAATCCATTAAACTGTTTTGCTGATGACAGCTCACTCAGCTTTTCATATTCGTTTCTTGATTCACATCCTTGTCCTTCGGATGTGGAACTTGAACGGCAGTGTATGATAAGCTCATAAAATTCTGATATTGACAGCATTGTTCAGTGGGGAATAAAAAACCGCGTAGAATTTAATGCTTCAAAACACAATGCTGTTTGCTGTCTCTAAAGCAGAACCCACCCCCAATGCCACTATCCATGAGTGGTACTTGCATCGATGAAAGTGAAATAGCCAGCTGCATTTCTCCCCTAAAACAATTCCACCGTAATACTCACAATTCCAGGAATGCGCATCAGTTTACTCTTGAGCCCAATTTCGGACGTACTGTAAAGTACAGATATTCTTTTTTCAGCCGGACATCACGAATGTGGAATGCTTTACCCGGCTCTATTTTTCCCTTCCATTTTGATATTCAGAACTTCAAAACTAATGTGCATCGGTATCTCCTTTCAAATCCTTCCCTATTTTCCTAACACTCGCACTGTGTTCAATCGTTTTAAGGGTAGTCACAACCCCTTTAGTGCGCGTATATTATATACAAAAAAAATGGTTACATAATATGTTTATACAGCGTTAATTCAATTTTGTGTTGTTTTCGGACGTTTTTTTTTTTTTAAATTTGTTTAAAGATTGTTTTCTTACCCTTCACCTTAAGTTTTAAAAAATACCTAAAAACGATTTTTTCTGGTCTTTCTATATCTCTTCTTTCTTTGTAAATTTTGATTGCATGACTTGCATAGGTAAAAAATAAATAAGTTAACGGTAAAATAATTTTACAAGATTTTTTTTTATTTATTTGGAGGAAATAAGGTAGGTGCATCATTTAAAATGAAGCAATGAACTAATTAAGGATCATCCTAAATATACATATACAGTCAAATTCCTGTCCACGTTTTAACGCAGTTGAGCATTTATGCACAAAGAAATTACTATTGACTACCGAAATGAGAAGAAAATATTTCGGAATTTGATTGAAACCAAAAGTATTCACGCGTAACAAAGAGTTCATTCGAATTAACAATTATATACTAGAAACCTTAAAAATTAATCAGTGTATACTTACGTGTTTCATTGGAAGTCTTTGTTTGAAATGGAGAAAGCGTTCTATATTAATGATGAAACATGATTTAATTTCTAAATGTTAACAATTTATTTATTTTTTTTAGCTTCGAAAACTGCATCCGGAATTGATTTGTGGACTTTGGACTGAAAAGACTCTCTCATTGGCTGTTTTGAAAGCATCGACTCTTATTACATCGATATACGGTGCCATTTTTCGAAATATTATTGCTCCAGTTATTGGTATAAGCTTAGTTTTCATCAGTAAAGACGAATTTAACTTGTAAGTATAGGAGCTTTAAATTGACATTTATTAGAGTCTGGTTGTTTTTATAAACAGGATATATATATTTCTTTATTTTAATAAAAAAGATGTTGTATCTACAACGTTTGAAATCAGAATGAGAAAATTTATGACAACAAATTTTCTCATAATATTAAATATTAAAAACGATTGCTTATGTTTTTCAATAACATTTTATATTGACAAAGTTAATAGGATGCATTGGTAGTTGAAAAAAAAAATAATACAAATATTTAAAACGGAATGGAATACTATCGCATTTAGTTTTACTTAAAAAATCTCTGCATTCTGAAAAACTTGAACATGAATTTGAATCGCAAAAATCGGGATGGGGAGACTATTTAATTTCTGCATCAATCAAATCAAAGAAATTTAAAGAAATGCAAGACAGGGCGTGAGATAGAGACAAAGAGCTAGAAGGAGATAATAGGTTTGTTTGTTATCGTGAAATTTCTTGCTAATTTTCACAAATTGTAACAAATTCCTGTTTGTAATTTTTGCCAAAGATGCTAAGGGTGTGTGGTTATATTGGATTTGTTAATCTTAATCCAAAATAAAAGTTGGATTTGTGTTGTTTTTGTAACACATGTATTTTCGTATGCAAATTTAATCCAGATCAGATCTGGGGGAAAATAAAATACAGCTATTGTTTTGTGATTTGTTTATTTTTTGTACGTTCCTTTTACCATTTTGTGGCGAAGGTTTCTTTATCAAAATTAAAAGAAAAACTGTATGATAAGAAAAAAGTATTGAAAAATTTAATAAAGTTTTGTATGAGATTTGTTACGTTCAATGGTCTAGATTCAAGATTATGTTATTGAATTATTAATATTTAAAATTTGCTTAACGCTAGTTATCTTAAAGCATACGTTGATTATTCAATATATGTTAGCGCAATAGGGGGCCTAAATTTTTACATTGTGGGCTTTTTAGATAAACTTACACTTAACTGTTATTGTATTTATATCAAATGGCTGCTTGACTTCTCGAATAGTTCAAGTCCGGTTGTCTTTAATGCGGTTATGACAATAAATATGCTAACTTAGGCAAATGAGGCTAGGCACACTTTGGACGTTTTGGCCGTTCACCCTCAAAATGCAATATGTACATAAATTAGGCAATATAAATAAATGAGGCAAAATAAAGAACTACCGAATGGGTTCAATAATCGAAGTATGGTTCTTCAAATTATGGGATCGATAACATTATGTTGTTAGAACATTTTCAAATAAGAGAGGGATAATAAATTGAATGAAGTTACTTCCTTTCCAATCATGAAGCCAATAAATTTTTAATTTTGAAAGATTTCGTTAGGTCTAATATCTGACGCCCTTAACAGCATTTCTGACTTCGAAAGCACGTTCAAAGGCATAACGCCCAACAAGTAGGGGGGTTAGATCAAAAAAATTATATTGAGTTCAGATAGTAACATAACAGTGGCTCTTTTTTTCACACAATCTCATCGCGATGTGATATAATGAGAAAGACAACAGGCCAAAAGTAGCAAAATTGTCCACAACGCGTTGGGGTTGTAGTTTAAAAGATTTTAACTCCCTCTCGGCTATGGAAGTTGCCATGCGGTCGCCTATGTCAACAGTTTTTCTTGGACAATATTAAATTGGTTTGCCCGCTTCAGGTTGTTGCCCTTTGCAGTTCACCACATCGTGTTGTGTCCGTTTTAAGAAAATCCACATCCGGAATTTCGAGCTTTAATCGTTTGTGAAATGCCAAATCGCATATGACATTATTATCTTACGAAATTACTCAATAGGCTAGTTCAGGAAAATGAGATCTCAGGGCCCTCAGCAATCTCAGTGAAAAAAAATCTCTGAGGAAGGAAAATATTGGATTCGCTGGCTCAGTTTTTTACACTGAACCCTCTGAGATCTCATTTTCCTGAACTTGCCTAATCTAAAATTTTTAATTTGTTAGATAATCTTACTAATTTTTTTTTGAAAATTACCATGATTCGAAGCTTTATTAATAATGAAACTTATATTTTGATAAGCCGCAGGCAATCTTGAAAGACATATGACGTATGAATGTCACATGTTTTGTTTCAATTCGTGAAAGCTTTGTCCCCATAAAACACAATTTATGTTACATTTGTATTTTGATAAATATTAATATTAATATACATAAACTGATTTGTTTGTTTTGTTTTGTTTTTTTTTCAGACACATTGCCGAACTGTGGCGAAATGTCGGTGTACGGCCGATCGTCTACAATGTAAACTCACCGAACGAAAAACGCTACTTCCAGAAAACAATGAAAACTCAATATCTTACTGACTCTTTGCGTTCAGAACCGCATCTGATAATGAGAACTTAACAATAAAATCATTTCCATCGTCTAAGGATGGTTGGCATGAACAAAAATTAATACAACAAAGAAAAACAACTTTTGCATTTAAGCCTTTTACAGATGATTTTTTTCCAATTCTAAAACTATTATACCTTTTAGTTAGTTAGTAAGAGTGTTATCCTAACGTTATTATTTACAAATTTACATTTATTCAATTCACATCCCAGATTTAATTGCGCAACATAATCAAGTGTTTTTGTGTCTATTTATTTTTGTTGTAAATTTTGTTTTTATCAGAATTCAAGAAAAAAGGTGCTTTCGGCACTGTTTTATTTTTATTCATGCTTAGTATTTTTGCAATCACCAATATTTTAAGTTATTAACCATTGATTGGAATTTACAAAAAAAAAAAAACATCGAGTATTATAGCCCAAAAAGATCGTTATTGTTTTATCTATGTTTGTTTTTAACATAGTACATCTATTTTTGTTTTATATTTTTATGATTTTATTTAACAGTTATAAACTGTTTTTTTTTTTTGTTTTATGCTTTTGCATGTCCAGCTTTATAGATATTTTATTTTATAAAATTAAGAACAAATTATTTTTGTTTAAATTTATTTATTTGTAGTTTATTTTATTTTTTATCACTTAAGCCTTAAATTTTTCGAACATACGCTTTGATGAACATATTTGAGGCGTTTGTTTTTTAAGCAATTACAACTGTATGTACATGAGTATGTATTATGTACAGTGTATACACAAATTTTTAATACATATAACTTTAATGCTGTAGATTTTGGCATTTTCTGTTTTTGGTTTTGTTGTTTTCAATTGAAAAGCATGCAAAATAGAATATATTTTTTGATGATTGCTTAAAAATTTGTAATCAAGAATGCTTTTGCATTTTAAGATTTTCTAATTATTGTATGCATAATATATACATACATGACATAAACATACATACTCGTATGTATAGTGTTTGCTTGCATTAGAAACAGAATGGCTCATTTATAGTGCATCATCCTAAATCCTAAAAAATATATATGTAGATTGCATCACAAAACATTCTCATTTTCTTTAAAGAGTGTTTTAAGAAATAAATGTGTATCACCGCTAAGATCTAAATCTAAAAAAAAAATAAAGAATTTGCGAAAATATAATTAAACCGTTTTTTTTTTTTAATTGTATTTATACATATTTTGTATATGATTGAAGAATTGTATTAAATAACTAAAATACTGAACTACAGTAGGTGGCCACTCAATTATGACCGATAAATATTTACATTAATTCTTGACTTTGCCCTCTCTTAATATAACGTTATAATACTTTATGATTTTAAAGAAAATTAAAAATAATATTCTTTTGGTTTAGTGGAGCGAATGAATTAAGTTCAAATAAAGAAGTTTAAGTGAGCTCTACTCCATATATTGCGTTTCGCCCAGGTACAACAGTTGGGCTCATCAGTTAGATGCTGTTGTACCCTTCTAAGACGCAAATTTTGGTCGATGTTTACCGACTCATATAGAAATAAATAGAATTCACAGTGTATTCATGCTGTGATTTCTCTATGAGTCGGTAAACATCGACCAAAATTTGCGTCTTAGAAGGGTACAACAGCATCTAACTGATGAGCCCAACTGTTGTACCTGGGCGAAACGCAATATATGGAGTAGAGCTCACTTAAACTTCTTTATTGGTTATAATACTTTTTATATATAATATTAATTTTGACGTGTTCGCCACAAAATCCTGTATTGTTAAGTGTATTTCGTCGTCTTGTTTTCGACGTTGCAGCTGTAGGAAAAATATTGATTCCTGAAACAGTAAAGTGCTGTAAAAATTTAATATGCGTTACTGGCTGAACAGAATGCAAAACGGAGCTGGAATAGATGTCAAAAATGCTGCAGCCGGAGCTGCAAGAGTTGAACAATTTTTAACTTTTACTGCAGCATTTTTGACATCTACTGCAGCTTTTTTGACATCTATTCCAGTTGCGTCTTGCATTCTGTTCAGCCAGTTAGCCGGCAAATTTAGTTCCATTTTATAAACGAAGTATAGTTTATGTGGTTAAAATTGGTCAATTTTGCAATTTTGGTTCTTCTTGGGTAACATTGGAAGTTTTTTTCTTTTTTTCCTTAGTGGCTTTTAAATTTGAGTCACTTAACATTTTTGACATCACAATTGGCAACAAAAATGTGACCTGCCACACCCAAAGGATTCAGGGTGCCACTTTGCTTAAAGAGTGCGATTGCTTCTATTAACAAAAGCCCAAAAAGTGGGAATATCCAAGACTTAAGTGGTGAATATTGCTTAAAATAAAAAAAAAACTCAGTAATTGCGATGATTTAAGTGTGAGTGAGCTCACAAAAAATTCCATAAAAACAAAATTACAGCACGAAAAGATAGAAAAAAAGTTAATCTTTCTTTAAGGCATCGAAGTGCACCAACAAAAAATTATTACCAAGAAATTCACACTTCTGGTATTAACGATCAGCCAAACCACGTTTAGATGCAAATTAACTTTTTTGTAGGCACACTGCTGAAAAGCCATGCTTGTCAAACCTTTACAGTGGCCTATATTGCAAAGGGTCATGTCTGGCAAATATTGGGGCCAGTTGCGTCCGTTAAATTGAGTCGTGACTATTTTTTTTATTTATTTATCTCAAGCGGACTCTTTGTTATAAATTATTTTTATTTGAAAGTTATATTTAGCGACGAGTGTCGGCTTGAGGTAGTAACCGTCAGCAAAAAAATTGTCCGCCGTAGAAAGGATGAACGATATTGAGATTTTTGCGTGGCTCCGAAGGTATAACATACACCGAGTGTTATGATTTGGAGCTCCTTACGGAAGAAGGTCCTTGTCCTAATTATTTTGTATAAGGAAAAATGCGATCCAAGCAATAAATAAATTCATTAAGGAAGGTTTGTTTTAACACCTTACTTGGGTAGTCTAAAGCTTCCAAAGGCCAAATACACTTTCATGCAGGATAGTGTACCTTGTGATAGGCCACGAGGAAGCATTCATTTCTTTAACTCATTAAAACGTAACGTGCTGCCTTGGGATGGAAATTATTCTGACCAATTGGAAAATGAAGGAGCATATACAAAAGTAGTGCACATGACCACCAAAATAATACAGTTAATGGTTTTTAGAAAAACATTGAGGATATGTAATATAATAACACAAAAAAAAAAAAAACTATTAAGAATTCTGTTATCAGTATACCTTGAAGAATAGTAGCAGTTATAAAAGCCACAGGAGGACACACGAAATAAAAAACTATGATGCAATGGTAAATATACTAAAAATGAAGATCTTTATAAAGAAAACCATGAAATTAAATTTATAAAAAAAAACATAGATCAGTGTTATATTTTAAGGGGTTAAAATAAATAATAAGTGGAAATTTTCATAGGTCATAATTGTGTGGCCACCTACTGTAGTTCTACCCCATATTATTGAATATTAATTTAGGAGATAATAAGAAAATAAACAATCTTTATCCTACGATCATTACAAGCTTTACAATAATTTTCTTTTAACTTTATTTTAAAATCGTAGCCCATATTTTTCATTCATCACCACTTTTGCTTTGAACAAGTTGAAGGTCAGACCTTTCAAAGTTAATTTTGGGTTTTATATCAAGATTTATTTTATTTGACTCTTGGCTTTTTGGGCACGGTTTAAGATTTTAAATTGTCTAAGCTTTTCTAAAATTAACATATTACGTACATTTCATATATTCATAACCAGCATTTTATCAGCATAATATTTGTTTTGATCGATTGAAAACGAAAGGCGAATGAGCGAAAATGTATGGGAGCTGGTCCATTTCTCAACACGAATCTGTCATACATCGATGAAAAGGTTATTGTAAGTACATTATATTTCAGTATATGGCCGTTAAGCTCTAAGCCATAGGGTTCGCGAGATATTCGGCTTCAAAGCAACAAAAAGAACAATACTGCAACTCCGCATTGATTTTCACTCAACATCAATGTGTCGTACATCGTTGGAAAGGTTATAGCATGTACTTCATTTTTGTATATGACCTTTAATATTTAGACCATGGGGTTCGAGAGATATTTGGCAAGAACGCATTATAGAACAATAATGCAATTCCGCATTAGGAGCTGGTCTACTAAGTCAACAGTAATGTGTTGTACATCGTTGAAAAGGTTATTGCATGTACTTCATTTTGTTATATAGTCGATAAGCTGTAGACCATGGGCTTCGAGAGATATTTGGCATCAAAAAAAAGGCAAACAAAAAATAATGCATTTCTGCATTGGGTGCTGGCCTACCTACACAACATGAATGTGTCATACATGGTTGAGAAGGTTATTATAATAACTTAATTTTATTATAAAGCTGTTAAGCTCTAAACCATGGGTTTCGGGAGTTACTTAGATTACTCTGAAGCTAGTCCAGTTAAAAATTGACCCAGTGTGTGATGATCCGAGGCAGCCTCCCTCTTAAAACTAATACCATCCATACTAAGATAAATAACTTCCGAAACCCATGGTTTAGAGCTTAATGGCTATATAATAAAATGAAGTTCTCATAATAACCTTTTCAACCATGTATGACACATTCGTGTTGAGTAATGTAATAATAATAATACAAATAATAAAATAATTGCATTATTTTTCTATTTGCCTTTTATTGTATGCCAAATATCACCCAAACCTAGGGTGTCCATAACGTGTTTGAAAGAAAAGAGGACATTTTCGAAAATCCAAACTTCTACTGTTAACCCCCCTCG
This sequence comes from Dasysyrphus tricinctus, assembly GCA_963921185.1. Classification (NCBI taxonomy): domain Eukaryota; kingdom Metazoa; phylum Arthropoda; class Insecta; order Diptera; family Syrphidae; genus Dasysyrphus; species Dasysyrphus tricinctus. Next base: position 248,615,264 of record OY992530.1, read on the forward strand.
CTCACCACACCATCATTAAAATAATAGATAAATATGACCAAGAGTTTACTTTCAGTTCATTTATAAAAATATATCTGTGGTTGCGGTGTTTGGGAGAAACATGATTACTCCATATAAAAAATTGCGTCTTTACGTCCACTTTACATTGACCTAGAATCTAAACGGCTAGACCGATTTTTTTTCAAATTTGGAATGTTCATGAACATAACCTTTAGAAAATTGTGTTTCAAATTTGAAGAAAATCAGTTCACCCGTTTAGTTTCTAGGTCAATGTAAAGTGGACGTAAGGACGCAATTCTTAAAATGGAGTTATCATGTTTCTCCCAAACACCACAGATATATTCACACAAGTAATTTAAGGTACATAAGATACAGCAATTTTGATAGTAATACGTAGTTTATTTTAACATCTATTTTAAGAAAACATATCTGGGATATAAATCAGTATATTTTACAAAAACTTATTTGCGCTTCAAATTAAAAAAATTAAAATACATACATAAACATCTAATTGAATTCAAAATATCGCAGAATTTTAGTTAAATGTAGGCCAAATATACATTAATTTTCTTCTTCATCTGAAGTGTCATATTTTAGGGAGCTTCGAATTTGATTAAAATACTTATTTTCATATAAAAAGATTTCATAAAACTTTTGACAGCTAAAATCTTTTAGGTTATAGGCAAATATCCTACCTAAGAAGGTTTTATAATACAAATTCTATATACTACTGAAATAAATCAGCCAAGTAGAAGACTTAGCATTAAGGATTGGACTTGTTGAATTATTGATTCAAAATAGCTTTTTATGGCCTTTAGTCCTACAAATTGGCGTTTCGTTCGGCTTACTCACTTGAACTCATCAGTGACATAGTGAGGGCTTTGTCAGACGCAATTTGTTTTAAGTTCAGTTCAACTTACATGAATTTTTCAACGAAAATCCACTGTAAACTATATCCAACAAGATTAGAATTCCTAATCATTAAGCTGGAAGTTTTTTTGCCCGGGGCCAGGCATAGTTTCTATATAAGAAGGTTTTATAATACAAATTCTATATACTACTGAAATAAATCAGCCAAGTAGAAGACTTAGCATTAAGGATTGGACTTGTTGAATTATTGATTCAAAATAGCTTTTTATGGCCTTTAGTCCTACAAATTGGCGTTTCGTTCGGCTTACTCACTTGAACTCATCAGTGACATAGTGAGGGCTTTGTCAGACGCAATTTGTTTTAAGTTCAGTTCAACTTACATGAATTTTTCAACGAAAATCCACTGTAAACTATATCCAACAAGATTAGAATTCCTAATCATTAAGCTGGAAGTTTTTTTGCCCGGGGCCAGGCATAGTTTCTATATAAGAAGGTTTTATAATACAAATTCTATATACTACTGAAATAAATCAGCCAAGTAGAAGACTTAGCCCTCACTATGTCACTGATGAGTTCAAGTGAGTAAGCCGAACGAAACGCCAATTTGTAGGACTAAAGGCCATAAAAAGCTATTTTGAATCAATAATTCAACAAGTCCAATCCTTAATGCTAAGTCTTCTACTTGGCTGATTTATTTCAGTAGTATATAGAATTTGTATTATAAAACCTTCTTATATAGAAACTATGCCTGGCCCCGGGCAAAAAAACTTCCAGCTTAATGATTAGGAATTCTAATCTTGTTGGATATAGTTTACAGTGGATTTTCGTTGAAAAATTCATGTAAGTTGAACTGAACTTAAAACAAATTGCGTCTGACAAAGCCCTCACTATGTCACTGATGAGTTCAAGTGAGTAAGCCGAACGAAACGCCAATTTGTAGGACTAAAGGCCATAAAAAGCTATTTTGAATCAATAATTCAACAAGTCCAATCCTTAATGCTAAGTCTTCTACTTGGCTGATTTATTTCAGTAGTATATAGAATTTGTATTATAAAACCTTCTTATATAGAAACTATGCCTGGCCCCGGGCAAAAAAACTTCCAGCTTAATGATTAGGAATTCTAATCTTGTTGGATATAGTTTACAGTGGATTTTCGTTGAAAAATTCATGTAAGTTGAACTGAACTTAAAACAAATTGCGTCTGACAAAGCCCTCACTATGTCACTGATGAGTTCAAGTGAGTAAGCCGAACGAAACGCCAATTTGTAGGACTAAAGGCCATAAAAAGCTATTTTGAATCAATAATTCAACAAGTCCAATCCTTAATGCTAAGTCTTCTACTTGGCTGATTTATTTCAGTAGTATATAGAATTTGTATTATAAAACCTTCTTATATAGAAACTATGCCTGGCCCCGGGCAAAAAAACTTCCAGCTTAATGATTAGGAATTCTAATCTTGTTGGATATAGTTTACAGTGGATTTTCGTTGAAAAATTCATGTAAGTTGAACTGAACTTAAAACAAATTGCGTCTGACAAAGCCCTCACTATGTCACTGATGAGTTCAAGTGAGTAAGCCGAACGAAACGCCAATTTGTAGGACTAAAGGCCATAAAAAGCTATTTTGAATCAATAATTCAACAAGTCCAATCCTTAATGCTAAGTCTTCTACTTGGCTGATTTATTTCAGTAGTATATAGAATTTGTATTATAAAACCTTCTTATATAGAAACTATGCCTGGCCCCGGGCAAAAAAACTTCCAGCTTAATGATTAGGAATTCTAATCTTGTTGGATATAGTTTACAGTGGATTTTCGTTGAAAAATTCATGTAAGTTGAACTGAACTTAAAACAAATTGCGTCTGACAAAGCCCTCACTATGTCACTGATGAGTTCAAGTGAGTAAGCCGAACGAAACGCCAATTTGTAGGACTAAAGGCCATAAAAAGCTATTTTGAATCAATAATTCAACAAGTCCAATCCTTAATGCTAAGTCTTCTACTTGGCTGATTTATTTCAGTAGTATATAGAATTTGTATTATAAAACCTTCTTATATAGAAACTATGCCTGGCCCCGGGCAAAAAAACTTCCAGCTTAATGATTAGGAATTCTAATCTTGTTGGATATAGTTTACAGTGGATTTTCGTTGAAAAATTCATGTAAGTTGAACTGAACTTAAAACAAATTGCGTCTGACAAAGCCCTCACTATGTCACTGATGAGTTCAAGTGAGTAAGCCGAACGAAACGCCAATTTGTAGGACTAAAGGCCATAAAAAGCTATTTTGAATCAAATATCCTACCTTTAATTGATTTCGTTTTTTCAGATATTTTGTCTTAAAAATGGTCATTTCCTTTGGAAAGAAACTTGTTTAAATAGTAAAATTGGTCAAACAACTTTGCATCCAGTAAAACTTCCATAGAAATTTGGTAATCGATACTTTTTTCTAAGTCTGCCATTACTTATTTCTTTCTAAATTCATCCATCGATCTTGAATAGGAAGGTTTTTAATTCAGTGTAATAATGCTTTATTTTATATTTTAGAGACCAATACAAACGACATTAATGAAAAGTGCGTTAAGTAAATATTTTGGTCATTTAGGAAAAAGAAAAAGAGATAAAAAAGATAACATAAATAAAAAAGAGTAAAAAAAAAGAATTTGATGAAAAAAGAAAGAATAAGATAGATCAGAGTCAAAAAAGAGAACATGTTCTCTTTAAAAGAGATGTTCTAGAAACCCTACCCAAACCCCATGGTCTACATCTTATCGACTAATGACTATATAACAAAATGAAGTACATGCAATAATCTTTTCAACGATGTACGACACTTGCTAGACCAGCTCCAAATGCAGAATTGCATAATTGTTCTATAATGCGTTTTTGCCAAATATCTCTCAAACCCCATGGTCTACTGCTTAATGGTCACATACAAAAATTAAGTACATGCGATAACCCTTCCAACGATGTACGACACATTGATGTTGAGTAGGAAGACAATGTCCAAATGCGAAGTTGCATTATTGTTCTTTTCTGTGCTTTGAAGCCAAATATCTCGCGAACCCCATGGTTTAGAGCTTAACGGTTATATAATAAAATGATGTACTCACAAAAGTCTTTTCAAAGATGTATGGCACATTCGTGTTGAGTTGGAAGCCCAGGGTTCAATGCAGAACTGCATTATTTTTCTGTTCGCCTCCTTTGATGCCAAATATCTCTCGAGTCCTTTGGTTTACAATTAAACGGCTATAAAACAAAATGAAGTACCTCTTCAACGATGTACAACACATTACTGTTGACTTAGTAGACCGGTTTCCAATGCAGAATTGCATTATTTTTTTATAATGCGTTTTTGTCAAATATCTCTCGAACGACACTGCTTTCACCTTAACATCCTTGAAAGAAAATAAAGTATTCGCAATAACCTTTTCAATGAAGTATAACACATTGCTGTTGAGTTGGCAGACCAGCGCCCAATGCAGAATTGCATTATTGTTTTCTTCGCCTTTTTTGATGCCAAATATCTCTTGAACCCCATGGTCTACCAGCTTAACGGATATATTCAAAAATACAGTACATGCTATAACCTTTCCAACTATGCATAACACAATGATGCTGAGCAGGAAGACAATGTCCAAATGCGGAGATGCATTATTGTTCTTTTCGGTGCTTTGAAGCCGAATATTTCACGAACTCTATGGTTTAGAGCTTAACGGCCATACAATGAAATGATGTCCTAACTATAACCTTTTCAAAAATGTATGACACAATTGTGTTGAGCATATGGGCCAATTTGTCAATAATTCTCCTTTAATCATTTAAAACTGCAGCGATTTAGCTGATTTATAGTTTTGAATAATATTACGTATACGTCACGGTGTACCATTTTAATAAAAGCCCAATATTTTATATGACAAAAAAGGACGGGTGTTAAAATGTAAAAAAAAAATAAAATAAAAAAATAATTATAAATAAATAAATATTTTTTCGTAGCCGGAAAAAGGGATAACCCCGCGAAAAAGGGTAGATACCAGCTTTAGCTCATACCTCAACGTCCGTTGAACTTAAATGGTTAACTCGAATTTTTGTGTATTTAACGGTAGACCGTAAGTATGACTTGACAGCAATTTGAGATTTTCAGACTTTGCTATAGGGGAATTCGTACATCAGGCCAACCGAATTCCAGGTAGGGTGGGGAACGGCCATACTGCAAGTACAGCTGCAGTGACCCGAAGTGTGGACAGCTGTAGGTGGTGGTAAATGTTAAGTTAGGCATGTTTTATGTTTTTGAGACAGGTGAGGTTTCGCTGCGGGGGTAAGATCCCCCCTTATCCGACGAGCTGAGTCGAGCCACGCGAGCATGCCACAACTGCCCCTTCCCACAACTCCATCAGCCCCTTGCCTTTTTATTATTCAATCGAATTTTCAGGCTCTATTCCGACATTCAGAATTTCCCTACGCTTTCCTGACGTGAAACATAGGATTCCGGTCAGCTCCTCAGATTACTTTCCTCTACACTTCCTATCCAAAATCCCTCCTCTCCACTCCTATTGCCTCGTTTCAAATGGTTAATTTTACTTTATTTGCAATTCGATTGAAAAAGGGTAGTTACCAGCTTTAGCTCATACCTCAACGTCCTTTCAACTTAAATAGTTAATTTTACTTTATTTGTGTTTTGATTGAAGGCTGCCCTCTTGCACTATTTTCAATTTAATCTAACGCATTGGCACTTGATGAAATTTTACCTCAATTTATATACTATTATTCTTTCAGTCATCGTGCCCAACATTTGCAACATTTAAATAAATTAAACGACTGCCTGATGAAGTGATGAGATCAATCTTTCCAAGTGCGTGGGAACTTTATAAGGTTATAGGTTATTCCTCTGCCAAAAAAAAGTTCTAGACAGGATTAAGCAAACTATCGCCCAATTAGCATATGCCTTTCCTTTCAAAAGGTTTTGAAAAACTTATGTTGAATCAGTTAACTGTTTTTTAGTGAATATAGCACATGCAGTTGTAGCCATATCATAATTAACTTACCTTTTTCTCTAATCATTAAGTAAAGCACAAAAAGAAGCCTTTTTGGTCATTGGAAAGAGTTGTTTTCAATATTTTATAAAAATAAATTATTAATTTATATATTTACAATGTTAACTAATATTTACATAATATTTTATTAATCTAATATTTTTACATTAATTTATCACTTTTTTACGATTTTAATTTTTATACGTGAAGAATCACAGACAATTTTTAATATTTGAACAAGAAGTGTTTTTTTTCTTTTAATTTAAAGTCTTTTGATAAATGAAATAGAACACCATTTCATTTAATCAAAAAAGTTTAAATTAATAAACCTTGTTTTAGTTTTACTCAATATTTAAAAAAAAAGAATACAAATATTGAATACGAATATTATAGTTACAAATTTAATATTTATATTCAAAAATTCAGTAGGGTGCACTTTAGGTGGAATTTTAAAGAGCATGCCAAATACCAAGTCTGCACCCTACTGTATTCTTTGAATACAATATAAATTAAGGCCAGTTTTTTTTTAAATTGAAATTAAGGAAAATTTCTCTTAATCGTTCTTTAATTCTCAAAAGATAACGAAAAATTACAAAGTTTTGTCGAGTAGAACCTCAGCCTTATAGACGGCTCCTTCGATTCTTTGAAAGCAATAAATTGTTTTTATGGTAACATTCAAAGCTATGTACCGACCTTAAAAACGACCATGGACGTTTATAGCCATCCAAAATTCTACAGACTACACCAATCTCTTAAGAAAAGAAATTTCTTCAATCATTTTGCTTTTTCTCACTTTTTACAAAAGTTGAAGTTGAAGCTGGAGTTGAAGCTGGTGTTGGGAAGATAGAATTTTGCGCTGGCAGACCTAACAAACCAGCAGCTCCTCCCAAGCCAAAAAGACCTTCTGGATAAAGGTTTTGATAGAATAATGGATTCTGTAACTGGAACATAGCCATTAAGTGAGTAAGTTGAAAATTAGGTGTTGAAATTCCATCTTGTGAATTACTATTCATCTGGGGTAGAAATGGTGGAAACGGAAGTCCAATTGGTGGAATACAAGCTGTCGTTGTTTGCTCTAATGTCTCCATTTTCAGTTTCTTTGCCTCGTTAGATAGTTGCTGGAAGTTTAAAATTGAATAAGTTATGTTTTAAATGAATATTTCCTTTCTTCGTGACCTTTCTGTATTTCTAAAAATTATTTGTACTAATGTGGGCTCAAGGTCAATTGATTGTATTTTATTTTTCGAGTTGTGACGTTTCGGATGTGTTTACACCCTTCTTCAGACCTATTTATAAGAAAATTTTAAATAAAAACATATAAAATACAATCAATTGACCTTGAGCCCACATTAGGACAAATAATTTTTATGTTTTAAATGATTTCAGTTTTTCAATAATTTTGTTAACTTACAATTTTCTTTGGTGGCCTGCCACGTTTTCTAGCCAAAAATTGAAAATTATTTGATTCAGCTGTTAACGAGGATAGAGGTGTGGAAACATCAGCTTGTGTTGAAGATTTTGGCGAATCGTCTTCACTACTGTCTTTCTGTGCTCTTTTGAAATTACTATAAGCTTGTTCTCCATCCAGGCGGTCATGTTTTCGTTTGTGACTCACAAGTTGACTGCTTGAATGTAGAATATAGCTACAGTTTTCACGAACACAGTGAATATGGTTACAAACAGTCGAAAATCGGCAATTTTCGAAAGGACAAGTTTCGGTCTTGAGGATTTTCTTAAAACCATCCTGAGTAAGACGTTCATCGCGTAAGTGATAGGACTTGTGTTTTTCTATAAAAAAAAGAACATTCTAATGAAAAGTGTCTTTGGAAATCATATAATTGCTGGATATTACCCATATCGGCTTTGTTCTTGAAGGTAAATTGACAATTATCCCTTCGGCAGTGGTAGTGTGATGTTTTCTTTTCATAAAATGGACAACTTTCTGTTTTGCAATCTTCGATCGCCCGAAACCGCTTAAAACTAAAAAACAGGGAATTATTATTAAGAGCTTGAAATATGAAAATCTTTATAAACTTACCCTTCTTGGATGATCTCTGAATTCTTTCGATGATAATTTGCATGCATTTGTACATCACTGGTGCTAACATAGACTTTTGGACAACTTTCTTCTACACAATGATAGTGTGTTTGTTTCCAATTGTAAATGCATCCAGGTTTAAAGGATTGTGAGCAATCATCGGACGAGGAAAATCGCAAAAAGCCATATGCCAGACTCTCCTTGCGTTTCTTATGCCATTTTAGATGTCGAATAATTTCATCTCTTTTGGTAAGAACCTTGCCACAACACGGTTGATCATAGCAATGGAAATGTTCACGGATGTTTTCTTGGCGGCAAGGAATACTTTCGCATTCCAAGTAGGATGGGAATTTTTTCAAGTACTTAAGACTTTCTTCATCTGATGGAAAAAAATTATTAAAATTTAGTTATAAACAAAAAATTTTTTGAATGTTGTAAATAATGCAATCATTCAATTTTACTAGATTTTACATATTTAACAAAAATAGTGAATAAAAGCACATTTTTAAATCTGACTCGCGTATTAATATAAATTCTTTAATTCTAACATGACTAGTTTATTTTTCAATTAATATCGCCATAATGCCAAAATGATTTTATTTCCAACCGCTTGTAAAGTTTACATGCACTCATTTTTTAAAGTTCAAATATTTTAATATGCATATTTTATTTTAAAGCCAATTGGTAGACCCGACAATATTGTCAAACAAATATGCAAGATACAGAACAAATTATATATATTTAATGTCTTTGATCAAGAAATTAATTTTTAACTTACTTTGCAAAATACTATCCACACCTGAACCTCCATTGGATCCATTTATGGAATCAAAACTCTGTAAGAAAAATTAAAAGAAAAACATTAGATGATTTTTTGAAAGAGCTATTAGTTTCTAAAGAAATATTTGTATACCTTATACAGTTTAATTAACAATTTTATTTGTAATATCTTATTAAATAACCCATTACATTACAAAAACTTATTTAAGTATCCAATAAATTTCATCGGCTTAGAGTGAAAAGCTGCTAACTTCTATTCTGCTTTTTTACAAAAAATAATTTAAAAAAGAGTGTTCGCATTATTTGAATAAAACCAAGAAGTATTTTTCAACACATGTTATTTCTAAATTCAGTATAATTGAAAAGATTTGATAGATTTTTGCATTTTTTAGCAATTTTTGAAGTGGAATGATAAAAAAATATGAGCTAGCCGCTTTTCTTAGGTGCTTTAATGTAAAAAAAATTCTAGTTACTCGATACATTTTTGTAGAATGTTATCAAGAAATTTCTAATCACTCATTATATTCGATATATAATTTATGTATGATTAAAAGAGTCTAACTGCTCAATGCATTTTTAATGAATATTTATTTTTTCTGTGCTTTGAAGCCAAATATCTCGCGAACCCCATGGTTTAGAGCTTAACGGTTATATAATAAAATGATGTACTCACAAAAGTCTTTTCAAAGATGTATGGCACATTCGTGTTGAGTTGGAAGCCCAGGGTTCAATGCAGAACTGCATTATTTTTCTGTTCGCCTCCTTTGATGCCAAATATCTCTCGAGTCCTTTGGTTTACAATTAAACGGCTATAAAACAAAATGAAGTACCTCTTCAACGATGTACAACACATTACTGTTGACTTAGTAGACCGGTTTCCAATGCAGAATTGCATTATTTTTTTATAATGCGTTTTTGTCAAATATCTCTCGAACGACACTGCTTTCACCTTAACATCCTTGAAAGAAAATAAAGTATTCGCAATAACCTTTTCAATGAAGTATAACACATTGCTGTTGAGTTGGCAGACCAGCGCCCAATGCAGAATTGCATTATTGTTTTCTTCGCCTTTTTTGATGCCAAATATCTCTTGAACCCCATGGTCTACCAGCTTAACGGATATATTCAAAAATACAGTACATGCTATAACCTTTCCAACTATGCATAACACAATGATGCTGAGCAGGAAGACAATGTCCAAATGCGGAGATGCATTATTGTTCTTTTCGGTGCTTTGAAGCCGAATATTTCACGAACTCTATGGTTTAGAGCTTAACGGCCATACAATGAAATGATGTCCTAACTATAACCTTTTCAAAAATGTATGACACAATTGTGTTGAGCATATGGGCCAATTTGTCAATAATTCTCCTTTAATCATTTAAAACTGCAGCGATTTAGCTGATTTATAGTTTTGAATAATATTACGTATACGTCACGGTGTACCATTTTAATAAAAGCCCAATATTTTATATGACAAAAAAGGACGGGTGTTAAAATGTAAAAAAAAAATAAAATAAAAAAATAATTATAAATAAATAAATATTTTTTCGTAGCCGGAAAAAGGGATAACCCCGCGAAAAAGGGTAGATACCAGCTTTAGCTCATACCTCAACGTCCGTTGAACTTAAATGGTTAACTCGAATTTTTGTGTATTTAACGGTAGACCGTAAGTATGACTTGACAGCAATTTGAGATTTTCAGACTTTGCTATAGGGGAATTCGTACATCAGGCCAACCGAATTCCAGGTAGGGTGGGGAACGGCCATACTGCAAGTACAGCTGCAGTGACCCGAAGTGTGGACAGCTGTAGGTGGTGGTAAATGTTAAGTTAGGCATGTTTTATGTTTTTGAGACAGGTGAGGTTTCGCTGCGGGGGTAAGATCCCCCCTTATCCGACGAGCTGAGTCGAGCCACGCGAGCATGCCACAACTGCCCCTTCCCACAACTCCATCAGCCCCTTGCCTTTTTATTATTCAATCGAATTTTCAGGCTCTATTCCGACATTCAGAATTTCCCTACGCTTTCCTGACGTGAAACATAGGATTCCGGTCAGCTCCTCAGATTACTTTCCTCTACACTTCCTATCCAAAATCCCTCCTCTCCACTCCTATTGCCTCGTTTCAAATGGTTAATTTTACTTTATTTGCAATTCGATTGAAAAAGGGTAGTTACCAGCTTTAGCTCATACCTCAACGTCCTTTCAACTTAAATAGTTAATTTTACTTTATTTGTGTTTTGATTGAAGGCTGCCCTCTTGCACTATTTTCAATTTAATCTAACGCATTGGCACTTGATGAAATTTTACCTCAATTTATATACTATTATTCTTTCAGTCATCGTGCCCAACATTTGCAACATTTAAATAAATTAAACGACTGCCTGATGAAGTGATGAGATCAATCTTTCCAAGTGCGTGGGAACTTTATAAGGTTATAGGTTATTCCTCTGCCAAAAAAAAGTTCTAGACAGGATTAAGCAAACTATCGCCCAATTAGCATATGCCTTTCCTTTCAAAAGGTTTTGAAAAACTTATGTTGAATCAGTTAACTGTTTTTTAGTGAATATAGCACATGCAGTTGTAGCCATATCATAATTAACTTACCTTTTTCTCTAATCATTAAGTAAAGCACAAAAAGAAGCCTTTTTGGTCATTGGAAAGAGTTGTTTTCAATATTTTATAAAAATAAATTATTAATTTATATATTTACAATGTTAACTAATATTTACATAATATTTTATTAATCTAATATTTTTACATTAATTTATCACTTTTTTACGATTTTAATTTTTATACGTGAAGAATCACAGACAATTTTTAATATTTGAACAAGAAGTGTTTTTTTTCTTTTAATTTAAAGTCTTTTGATAAATGAAATAGAACACCATTTCATTTAATCAAAAAAGTTTAAATTAATAAACCTTGTTTTAGTTTTACTCAATATTTAAAAAAAAAGAATACAAATATTGAATACGAATATTATAGTTACAAATTTAATATTTATATTCAAAAATTCAGTAGGGTGCACTTTAGGTGGAATTTTAAAGAGCATGCCAAATACCAAGTCTGCACCCTACTGTATTCTTTGAATACAATATAAATTAAGGCCAGTTTTTTTTTAAATTGAAATTAAGGAAAATTTCTCTTAATCGTTCTTTAATTCTCAAAAGATAACGAAAAATTACAAAGTTTTGTCGAGTAGAACCTCAGCCTTATAGACGGCTCCTTCGATTCTTTGAAAGCAATAAATTGTTTTTATGGTAACATTCAAAGCTATGTACCGACCTTAAAAACGACCATGGACGTTTATAGCCATCCAAAATTCTACAGACTACACCAATCTCTTAAGAAAAGAAATTTCTTCAATCATTTTGCTTTTTCTCACTTTTTACAAAAGTTGAAGTTGAAGCTGGAGTTGAAGCTGGTGTTGGGAAGATAGAATTTTGCGCTGGCAGACCTAACAAACCAGCAGCTCCTCCCAAGCCAAAAAGACCTTCTGGATAAAGGTTTTGATAGAATAATGGATTCTGTAACTGGAACATAGCCATTAAGTGAGTAAGTTGAAAATTAGGTGTTGAAATTCCATCTTGTGAATTACTATTCATCTGGGGTAGAAATGGTGGAAACGGAAGTCCAATTGGTGGAATACAAGCTGTCGTTGTTTGCTCTAATGTCTCCATTTTCAGTTTCTTTGCCTCGTTAGATAGTTGCTGGAAGTTTAAAATTGAATAAGTTATGTTTTAAATGAATATTTCCTTTCTTCGTGACCTTTCTGTATTTCTAAAAATTATTTGTCCTAATGTGGGCTCAAGGTCAATTGATTGTATTTTATTTTTCGAGTTGTGACGTTTCGGATGTGTTTACACCCTTCTTCAGACCTATTTATAAGAAAATTTTAAATAAAAACATATAAAATACAATCAATTGACCTTGAGCCCACATTAGGACAAATAATTTTTATGTTTTAAATGATTTCAGTTTTTCAATAATTTTGTTAACTTACAATTTTCTTTGGTGGCCTGCCACGTTTTCTAGCCAAAAATTGAAAATTATTTGATTCAGCTGTTAACGAGGATAGAGGTGTGGAAACATCAGCTTGTGTTGAAGATTTTGGCGAATCGTCTTCACTACTGTCTTTCTGTGCTCTTTTGAAATTACTATAAGCTTGTTCTCCATCCAGGCGGTCATGTTTTCGTTTGTGACTCACAAGTTGACTGCTTGAATGTAGAATATAGCTACAGTTTTCACGAACACAGTGAATATGGTTACAAACAGTCGAAAATCGGCAATTTTCGAAAGGACAAGTTTCGGTCTTGAGGATTTTCTTAAAACCATCCTGAGTAAGACGTTCATCGCGTAAGTGATAGGACTTGTGTTTTTCTATAAAAAAAAGAACATTCTAATGAAAAGTGTCTTTGGAAATCATATAATTGCTGGATATTACCCATATCGGCTTTGTTCTTGAAGGTAAATTGACAATTATCCCTTCGGCAGTGGTAGTGTGATGTTTTCTTTTCATAAAATGGACAACTTTCTGTTTTGCAATCTTCGATCGCCCGAAACCGCTTAAAACTAAAAAACAGGGAATTATTATTAAGAGCTTGAAATATGAAAATCTTTATAAACTTACCCTTCTTGGATGATCTCTGAATTCTTTCGATGATAATTTGCATGCATTTGTACATCACTGGTGCTAACATAGACTTTTGGACAACTTTCTTCTACACAATGATAGTGTGTTTGTTTCCAATTGTAAATGCATCCAGGTTTAAAGGATTGTGAGCAATCATCGGACGAGGAAAATCGCAAAAAGCCATATGCCAGACTCTCCTTGCGTTTCTTATGCCATTTTAGATGTCGAATAATTTCATCTCTTTTGGTAAGAACCTTGCCACAACACGGTTGATCATAGCAATGGAAATGTTCACGGATGTTTTCTTGGCGGCAAGGAATACTTTCGCATTCCAAGTAGGATGGGAATTTTTTCAAGTACTTAAGACTTTCTTCATCTGATGGAAAAAAATTATTAAAATTTAGTTATAAACAAAAAATTTTTTGAATGTTGTAAATAATGCAATCATTCAATTTTACTAGATTTTACATATTTAACAAAAATAGTGAATAAAAGCACATTTTTAAATCTGACTCGCGTATTAATATAAATTCTTTAATTCTAACATGACTAGTTTATTTTTCAATTAATATCGCCATAATGCCAAAATGATTTTATTTCCAACCGCTTGTAAAGTTTACATGCACTCATTTTTTAAAGTTCAAATATTTTAATATGCATATTTTATTTTAAAGCCAATTGGTAGACCCGACAATATTGTCAAACAAATATGCAAGATACAGAACAAATTATATATATTTAATGTCTTTGATCAAGAAATTAATTTTTAACTTACTTTGCAAAATACTATCCACACCTGAACCTCCATTGGATCCATTTATGGAATCAAAACTCTGTAAGAAAAATTAAAAGAAAAACATTAGATGATTTTTTGAAAGAGCTATTAGTTTCTAAAGAAATATTTGTATACCTTATACAGTTTAATTAACAATTTTATTTGTAATATCTTATTAAATAACCCATTACATTACAAAAACTTATTTAAGTATCCAATAAATTTCATCGGCTTAGAGTGAAAAGCTGCTAACTTCTATTCTGCTTTTTTACAAAAAATAATTTAAAAAAGAGTGTTCGCATTATTTGAATAAAACCAAGAAGTATTTTTCAACACATGTTATTTCTAAATTCAGTATAATTGAAAAGATTTGATAGATTTTTGCATTTTTTAGCAATTTTTGAAGTGGAATGATAAAAAAATATGAGCTAGCCGCTTTTCTTAGGTGCTTTAATGTAAAAAAAATTCTAGTTACTCGATACATTTTTGTAGAATGTTATCAAGAAATTTCTAATCACTCATTATATTCGATATATAATTTATGTATGATTAAAAGAGTCTAACTGCTCAATGCATTTTTAATGAATATTTATTTTTTCTAATGACATTACGCAAGTGTAATGGCTATAGACCAGGAAAAATAGCACAAATCGTATGGGGAACCTTGAAAAAATTAATTCATGAAATATTAAAATTGGAATCGACGCAGAATTGCAACCTCTATAACATATCTTGGAATGAATGTTTCAGTTGTTATAGGAACTAAGAATCAAGAGAGTCCCTAAAAATATCCATGGTGAAAGGGCGTTTTTTTTTAGGGGGAGGGGCAAGTGTAGAATGTTAACCATAACACCCACGAAAAAACTCTTACACTCATGAAATTCGCCAAAAATATATAATTTGTCATGGCAACCAAGAATCAAAATAGTCCATACAAATATCTTTGTTCTAATAGTGTTTTTTGGTGGCTGTTAACTTTTGACTTGTTCTACGGAAAATACGATTTCAAAAATTAATTTTTGCTTGAAAAGGCCCATAACTTTGTTAAGGGTACTTGCATCATTTTAGTTTTGCTTTACTTAGATTCAGCGTTAAAAAATACCCTTAAAACATATACCATATTTTGTGTATATACCTCAATTACACCAAATCGGAATTTTGGCTCAAATCTTCCAACTTCTTCCCAGATTTTCCCTCCCTTTAATGAAAAAACCCCAGAACAAATATATTTATGAGGACTATTTTGATTCTTGGGTGCCATGACAAATTATATATTTTTGGCGAATTTCATGAGTGTAAGAGTTTTTTCGTGGGTGTTATGGTTAACATTCTACACTTGCCCCTACCCCTTAAAAAACACCCTTTCACCATGGATATTTTTAGGGACTCTCTTGATTCTTAGTTCCTATAACAAATGAAACATTCATTCCAAGTTTCATTAACATACCGTTATTTTCAAAGGGTTTTCGGTAATATTTTACCTGTTGTACCTGAAAAAAAGTCATCATTACATAAAAAGGACTATAACTTCTTTTTGGGTGGTTGTATCATTTTGAATTTAGTTTCATTAGATTCAGCGTTAAAAACTACCCTTAAAGCATGTATCATATGATCAGGTTTTACCCAAACAAATATTTTAGTTTGGTAGACCTCCAAATTCTCCCCGTCTGCACCTCTTCAAATGCATCTACACAAAAAGCCAATGCGGGGATTTTGGGGGACTTTGGATATATGTTATAGAGGTTGCAATTCTGCGTCGATTCCAATTTTAATATTTCATGAATTCATTTTTTCAACCTCGGAACCCATTTTTCCTGGCCTACTAGCTAATTTTTTTGAATTACAAATTATATAAATAAGTAAATCATCTCGGATAGAACTTTGTTTCTTCTTAAATTAAAAATATTTATGAAATGCTATTTAATTTAATTTGATTTTAAAATGTTTAAAAACAATTTAAGTCGTAGTTTTTATATTAAATTTGAGTTTGAGATCGATATACATACAAACCTTAAAAAGATGAATTCACAAAACTTTTGTATGAAGAACGGAGAAATTTAAGGAGAATGTATCTAATTTTGTGGTAATAACGTTTTATCTGGAAAATATTATGTATTATAAAGATGCAATGATCTATTTGAGCGTTCCATCGATTTTTTAATCCATGGATTCATATGAAGTCATTTCAAGTCGAAAAAATTATTAGGAAATTATCTTGTTTTCCAATTGCTATGGAGTTGCAATGGTTTTTATGATTTTGTTTCTATTTTTAGTTAACTGGATCTATCTTTAAATTATTTAAATAAAATTAAAATTTTATTTTTTCTTTGCGTTCAAACAAGAATTTTTAACCGGTTAAAACTTGGTTTATATTGTTTTCTCAAGTGGTTTAGAATTTTACCAGAATTAATGACCATTTTATTTAAAATAATACGTTATTGAGTTAAATATTTTTTTAATTATTAAAGTACAATTTTTATTTTTTTATTTTTTTAAAATTATCTTTCACAAAACTAAGTCAACCAGTTGTTAGCAAAACAAAAATAAATTAAATCTAAGAAATGTCGTTTTTTTAATAAAAAAAAATTGAATAAAAACTAGTTTTCGCCTATTATGGGTTGGTTTGAAAGAGAGAATGAAATGATAATAAACTAGTATGATTATTGTGCTATAATTTTGAGTTATTTTTTTTTGTTGTTAGTATCATTAAATAAATTTTTTACTTGCGATATATAGGTACTATGTATGGGTGATTCTCTGCCAACTGTGATTCTTTTTTAAGAAAATTATCAAAAATTAAACCTTCTTGGAAACAATTCTTTTTTTGTGTTTGTGGCTTCATTTAGTCAGAGCAAAAGCAAATTGCTACAACTTTTAAAGAATAAAAAATTAAGTGAGATGTACTAAAACTGGAAAAGACGATAGTGACACTCATTTTCTTTTTCTTTTTTTTTAATTTTTAATTTGTTCTCCCTCTTTTTGACCATATTTTTGTTGAGATTCTTGATTGTATAATACGTTTTGACTTCTTGACATTTCTACTTCCCTTTTTTCTTTAAAAAATGATCTCATTTTTGTTTTTGAAGTCTGTTCTTCTGAAGGGTAACCGTTTTCCTTGTGCTGGGTTATTAGGTGCCAGTTATAGCTATGTATCTTTGAAACTCATCATTGAAAACTTTAATGATTGATTTTGAGGCGTTTAGAAAGCAAAATCATTAATTCAAGACTAAATTAATATTTCTAGTCAACAAAAAAAATTCCAAATAGGACTAACTTTCCAGTTTCAATGATCATTGGTGAGGTAGTTCAATCATTGAAACAAGAAAAGTCGTTTTATGGGAAAAGTTGGGCCTATTTGAATTATGTTTTTGGCTAAAAATATTAATTAAGTCTTAAAATTTATCTGTCCATCAAAATAATAAATGATTTTACTTCCTAAATGTCTCAAAATCAATCATTAAAATTTTCAATGTGAGTTTCAATGATAGCTATAACTGACCCCTTATTTAGTTTTTTTTGCACGGAATGATTTTTGTTTGGCTCGTCTGAGGTATTGCTACCGTTCTTACAAAGAAAACTGGTAGACAAAAATATTATTGCAAGAAATTATTTATTTATATTTAATAAAAGTTCAATAAGTATGTAAATGCCACGGTACTGACATCCACGGTACTGACATTTAGACAGTTCATGTAATCTCACTTCTCTATACTTTTGAGACAAATAATTTCCAGGACAATTTTAGCTTGTGCCGTTAAAAGGAGTAGGTACATACTTTCATTGCATGAAAACATATCACTCTTTAAGTACAACAACGTACACAAAATAAAATGACTGTTGTTAACTCTCTTTTAGAAAACCACAATACAAATGTGTTAAAACCAAAACAAAATGGTGGTTGAGCGGGAAATCTTTTACATTCAAAAATAAAACTAAAACCTCGGACAACATTCATTCATGATTATTTTGTTTAGCAATAAGTATGTTTGCTTAATTTTTGCAAAATTTTGTCAAGTAAGTATTGCACTTCAACTTTTCTAAATATAGCATTTTTATTGAATGAAGTATTTAATTCGGAAATAGTAGTTTTAATTGGAAAAACAAAGAACGGACATGCCATGGTACTGACATTTTGACTACACTTTTGCAAGCCATGTGAAATAAGTAGTAAATTTAGTCCTGATATTGAATGTAGATTGTAGTAAGTAGCCGTTCACCCAAAACCAGAAATATATACACCAACATTTTACATTAAATATCAAAAAAAGCACTGGACACAAAGAATCACAGTTTGCACGGAATCACCCATATGAAAAAAATTGAACTTAAGATTTTGATCAGACTTGTCAGTACGATGATAGAGAAGATGAAAAAAGTTGGTCTCACAATTTGGTTCGTCTGTCTGTCTGTCTGTTCGTCTACAACGTAAACGACTCGATCGATTTTCTCAAAACTTGGTACATAGCGGTTTTTGTAGTTCTGCTTATCTCTGATTATCAAAAAATGGTTATTAATGGTACCTCTGAAGGAACCATTTGTTTTCAATTTTCGATTTTCTTCAAAACGGTATGACTGATTTCAATATTTCTTTATACACAAGCTTCCAAAACTATAAATAGCATTGTGTCCCAAAATTTTGAAAACAAATATTTTTCGAATTTTTAAAAAATGGTTCATTTTTTTTTTTGAAAATCATATATTTCGAAAACGATATTATCGATTGTTTTGAAACTCGATACTTAAGACTTTTTCACACTCTCTAACATATTTTAAGAAAAAATTTACCTTTTTGGAAAAATAACGGTATACCTTCCATACAAAAGTTAAATAAACGTTAAAGACAGTATATTTTCTAAAAAGCGGCTCTTACGATTTTGATTAAACTTCATCCGTGTGCTAAAAATAGTGCGATCTAATACCAAAAATTATAACATTTTATACTTAAGGCAGTATTACACTACCATATATATATGGCAAACTTGCCATATAAATACGATCCACAAGTGACATATAAGCGTGGTATACATAAAAGAATATGTTTACATGATACCATATAGGTACGTTGTATATATTCTTTCAAAAAACTGTATCTATCACACTTATATGTCACTTTTGGACCGTACTTATATGGCAAGTTTGCCATATTTATATGATAATGTAATATCGCCTTTAGCAACTATAAGTAGTAGGTACCTATCATAGAATATTTTTTTAATTTGAAATTTCTCATTACCAGCCGAACTGATTTTGATTAATTTTTTTGTATACAAACTTCAAATAAGTTCAAATGATGAAGTGAGAACCATAGTAGCCTAACTGCATTTTTCATTATTTTCAGTAGAGCAAAAATAAGAAAGATTACTTTTGAACTCTTGCAGTTTTAAAAAAATTCTAAAAATTGTATTTTTTAAATAAATGAACATAATTTTGTTTTGCAATATGGTAAACAAATATAAGGTTTTTGATTTTGTATTAATGATCTTTAAAATACCGGTATAACTGATCGGATAGGCCACTCTTGCACTAAAGCTTTAAATTTTTTTTTTGTGGTTGGCTTCTAAATGCAAAAAGCCCTATAAGTATGGCGTGGAGCTTTCAATCCGAAAAATTTAAATGCAGAAATATTGTTGAATACATATAAATTCAATTTTTTTAATAAACTTAATTTCAATAAAATTGCAGTAAGACCATTCATATTTTAAACAATTTTTTTTGGATTTAAAAAAAATTTCCAATTTATTTTTTTAAAAATTCGATATCTCAAAAACGGGTTGACATTTTTTTTGAAGTTTTATATTCAGATGTATGTACATAAATAAATACTTAAGATTTGCATACCAAAATTTGTATTTAAAAATGTTTTAAGAATTTGATATATGGGGGCGATTCTCAGCAAACTGATACTTTTGTGGGTGCAATATTTACGAAAAAAAATGTTAGATTTCTTCAACTTTTTTGATGCCATAATGATTTTTATCATAACTAAAGTTAATCCTGAAAGTGGTCACACTACAGCTGTACATTTTTTTTTTCCACCAGATTTTACTTGTAAAAATGATGAAATGCCACGGTAGTGACACGTTTTTGCTTGCCATGGTAGTGACATTTTCATACTTAAATCGAATTAGCAAAAAAACCGTTAAAGTCAAAATGTTTTCCGAACAGATTTAAGATAAGTTTTGCAAACTCTATTCAAAAATGGTTCGATCCATGAATAAATGTACATATATGGTGTTCGAAATAACGCATACCATGGTAGTGACCATTTTTTCGCGCCGAACTGATGTAAAATTTTTGATGCTCGATATCATACAAACCAATTTCGAAAGAGTTGTTTGTTTATCATCAAAATGTACAGTAACGTATGCTGATTTAGATCGATGCATGTATAAGACAATCCACCTTATAACACAACTGTACGAACTCGAAAATAAAAGCAAATTATTTGATTTTAATTTCTTCAAAACTCTGGGACAGATTCTGAACTCAAACTACAAATTTTGTAAATGAGTTACAACTTTTTACGTATATACAGGGTGTCCCGGACCTGAGTGGAAGTATTTCAGGGGGTGGTTATTTGGGTTATTCTAAGAAAAAAATTGTATGGGGGGAAAGTTGTATCTCCCCTCCCTGAGGCAGGGAGGGGCAGTTTCTGAAACATTGACTTCAAATGCAAAAAAAAAAACATTAAAAATCAACGGAAACACATTTAATAATTTGCTATAATTTTTTTGAAAGTTAATACTCCATTCTTGTATTTGGTTTTTAAATCAAGTTGTTTAAGCGAATAGTTTTTGAGAAATTAAATTTCAAAGTCAAAATTTAAAAAAAAAATTGTAATTTTTTTTTCTTAAGTCGATATTTTTCAAAAGTTTATGTAATTAAGGGCATTTTTTGTGTTCAATATTCAATGCCCTCATTATTTTTTAGTCCATTACTGAAAACCAAATGTAAAAATCTTTCTTAGTTTTTGAGAAATTAAGAAAAAACAAAAGGTACTTTTACCACTAAAGCCCGAAAAAGGGTTAAATTATGGATAATTCATGAATAAATTCATTTTTTCAGGCTTATTCGGGAAAAGTACCTTTTGTTTTTTCTTAATTTCTCAAAAACTAAGAAAGGTTTTTACATTTGGTTTTCGGTAATGGACTAAAAAATAATGACGGCATTGAATATTGAACTCAAAAAATGCCCTTAATTACGTAAAATTTTGAAAAATCGACTTAAGAAAAAAAAATCACAATTTTTTTTTTAAATTTTGACTTTGAAATTTAATTTCTCAAAAGCTATTCGCTTAAACAACTTGATTTAAAAACCAATTTCAAGAGTGAAGTATTAGCTTTCAAAAAAATTATAGCACATTATTAAATGTGTTTCCGTTGATTTTTAATATTTTTTTTTGCATTTGAAGTCAATGTTTCAGAAACTGCCCCTCCCTGCCTCAGGGAGGGGAGATACAACTTTCCCCCCATACAATTTTTTTCTTAGAATAACCCAAAGAATCACCCCCTGAAATACTTCCACTCAGGTCCGGGACACCCTGTATAACTTGTGAAGTTCCTATGGATTTTCCAAGTTACCCCTTCAACAATATCCTTTTTTATTGGCCAGTATGTATACCTACTCTTAGACCTGGTTCACACGGCAATGCACCGCACGTTTTTTTTTTGCAGTACGGCCATTCCAAAAAATTCGAAACCAAGCAACTCAATTTCAAATTAAGGAAAAAAATATATTAAAATATGCCAATATTTAGAGAGTACATATGTATAAGAGTAACGAAAAAACTGTAGATACAAATTTTACGTGTTGTTGTAAAATAGGCAAGTGATCAAAAAAGCTTATAATTTATCTTCCGTACATGCGTATTTTTCGGCATTTTTGCCGCTTTCAGTTCTCTATAAATTGTGATGCAAATGGCGATGTGCAGTGAGGTTTTTATAAGTTTTTTCAATACACTACTTAAATTCGGAACAATTTTCATGATAGGAGGGCTGTAAAAATAGTAATACGTTTCTAAATAATTGAACATTTCATGTCTTCTCCGTTACCGAAAAATGACAAAAGTTGGTATAAATAGTGAACTATATTAGTGATTGTAAAATTATTCCGCATACAAAGCAAGACTTGAAACAAGATTATCGTGGTTTTTTTTTAGATTTTTATATCATGTTTAACTGTCTTAAACAGGGTAACGGAGAAGACAAAATTGCACTTTTTTTTTAAAAGGTCTGAATTTCTTTGATATTCGTGCTTAAAATGGATCAAGGTAAGTAAAAAAAATATGTTTAAAATATATTGAAATCGGTTTACGTTTACACGTGCTAGCGAGTACTTGAAATTTTTCATTCAAAATACATCGTGTTTTCACAGTCTTTTACTCAAAGTGACGGTAAAAGTGTAAATGTTGAATTAAAATTTTTAAACTTGGCACATATACTAAATACTAAAAAGAGTATACAAATACGTTTTCTTATTTTTTTTAATAACAGTTAATCCATTAAAAATAGCAACAAATGCACAAAAACATTGATATTTAATTTCATTTTTAATGGGGTAAATATTATACAAAATTATTGAAAACATTTTGTTTTTGATACTCCTTACAGTACTTAATTTACGTGCCAAGTTTAAAGATTTTCCATCAACTTTTACAATTTTACTGATATATTGAGTAAAAACTGTGAAAACCCCATGTATTTTGTATGACAACTTTCATGTGCTCGCCAGCACGTGTAAACGTTAACCAATTTCAATGAAATTTTATACATATTTTTCAATTACCTGTATTACTTTTATCATTGATGAGAATAATAATAAAAATACAAATTACAACACAATTGAGCAAAAAAGAAATGTTTAATCGTACGTGTCTTCTCCGTTACAATTAGCTGTCTTCTCAGTTACTATGTTTTATATTTTTTTTGATAGTAAAATGAAACTAGGATGGAAACCAAGGATGATTTTTGATAAATGAGCCGTTGTTTTTGAAAGTGGTATAAGTCCATTTTTTCATGTTTCGAGATATTTAAGGTTTTGCGTTTCAATGTGTTTACAAATATAGGCAAAAGTTAATAAATTCAGGTGACGCATTTAAGGCTATAAAAATGTTGAATTTTGAAAAGCAAAAATATTCATTAAAATTCTCCAAGAAATTAAACGGGACTTGAGCCCTAAATCGACTTATTCCATTTTCAATAATAACAAATTATAAAAAATAAAAATCAAGAAAATTTAAGTCCATATTTTTATATAGGCATTGTTTAACTGAATTGTTATTTTAGAGTTAAAAGTAATATAGAATTAAGAAAAAAATTACGTGAATAATAAAATTTATGAGGAAATTATTTAGGTAGGTATTATACTATTGTATTTTATTATAGATATAAGAATTTAAAAAAAAATGATAAACTAATTTGAGGTACTATTTACTAATATACTTTATACCTTGGTTCCAAAAAAATTCATCAGCCCGTTTTTTTTATCAATTTAATTTTGAAACAGAAATTTTAGTGCTTTTTAAAACTCCATTTTTTTTAAATTTTGATATGTAATATTATTAATCCGCATGCAAAAAAAAATTGAATTTGATGGGTACCTATCGTTTAAGAGAGTTCTTGGTAAAATTAGCTTTTACCAGAAAGGTACACCATGCCAACTCACAGACTTATCAAAATCATTAAAGTCGTTTTTGAGATACTTACATGTGTATACGTTTTTACGTTTTTCTTTAACGAAAGCATTGTATATCCAATCTATAGTATTCTCATGAAACACGATTTTTTAGGTAGACATTTGGTCGATAGGTTCGCTGTGATCGCCTTACGGAGATCCCTTAACAAAAATTAGTATTACATTTGGACGCATAGATGGCCACGAGTTTTTTTTCTTCATGAGAATACTATAGAATTTATATACAATGACGAAAGTGCTGGTATTTTCAGAGTTAAAAAAAAAAAATTAATTTGCCTTCTATAGGGAATTAACAAAAAATTCAAATTCAAAATTCAAATTTCGCTTCAGTAATCTAAGCTGTAGCTTCACATTCAGAAAGACAGACGTATAGAATTGCGGCATCCACTTTTTTGTGTGTTCGTATTATGGGATAATGTCAAGTTTGATTTTTTTTGCACGAATAGAAAACTTGTCTTCCTATACGAACAATATTTCAAATACATATGGAGAATAAAGCAATACTTTTGTTACACCTTATTCTAATACATAACTCTTAAAAAACAGCTATGTCTAACTAAAACTAATCAAAATTAGTAAAATGTCATTCGAATTTCTAGAGCAAATATAAATTTTCTTGTCTATGATGTTGTTCTTAGAGACCAAACTGATTCCTATGAGGGGATAGTGCACGCTGAAAATCGTTCTAATCAATAATAATCGTAATTATACATTTTCCAAAACTATGCTTATAACAAAAGAAGGACTTATTCCACTTTCAAAAAAAAATTATTATCAATAAATTTTACAATTTTTTTTATTTGTTGAATTCAGGTAGAAATCGTGCTCTATTGAGTACAAGATTATTAATACAAAAAGAGGATACAATTATTTTATTGAATTCGCCATTAACTCATTTTTTTCCAAAAGTGGACTTATTCCACTTTCAAAAAAAACGGCTCAAATATTGGTTTTATGAAAGTGTGCAAAAAAATCAACTTCATATCTTAATGGACCGCGCAGAATTTTAAACTTCAAGGCAAAGGTCGGAAATCTCTAAATCGTACGTGTCTTCTCTATTACCATCTATTTTTTTGTATAAACTTACTGAATTAAATAATTTTTTGGTGAAACTTATGTGTCGTGTACTTTGTGATAAATTATTTAAAACTACTGAATTTCATAAAAAAATACTTATACTTTGTCGAGACACGAACATTTCTCACTAAAATTTATCACGAAGTATACGTATCTGTAAATCGATTATTTTTAACTGTTTTGAGTATAGTATTTACATTGAATATAATATCCTTTGCAACTTAAACAAATTCTTTCAATTTTATAAACAAAAACATACCAAAACCGTTGCAAAACATAGAAATAACGAAGAGTTGCACAAAACAAAAACTGCTTTCTTATGTAAAATATTAAAAAAGCAGATACGTCAGTTCATGAAAATAGGGACGATATGTGTTAAAGTGCCTTTCGCATGAATTGCGAACATCCGGACATATTTGTAAAATAAATTTTAAGCACAAATATGAATTGATTTAACTTTTCGACAAATAAAAAAATGATCCAAAAAGATATTTTCTGCGAACTGTCAAACGCTAGTTCGCAATCCACAATATATTCCAACAAGCAGCGAATAAAAAAAAATTTATCGAATTTAAACTAAATTTTGTTCAACACTCTTTTAACTGGCTTATAATTTATGACACATTGAGTCCGTCGACGACCAAACAAATTACTCATATGTGAATGAAATGTCAAAATTCACTACCTTTCGCAATTCGTAAATCGTAAGTCACATCTTTAGACACTTAAACTTGACTCACCGAAAGTTTTGACCTTCACCGTTCATTTTATACAATGTAATTTGTAAGAAATAAAAATAAACTAAAAATTATAAACATACCACAAAATTGCTTTCAGATTTAACTGTCACTTTCGATTCTGAATTTTCTTCACTAACACCCGCATCTGCTGATGACATCTTAGACATTTTATGTGAAACACTCGAATCTTCACTATCCACAAATACATTTAGAGATTTCATATTATTATCTTCCGAAAAATCTTGTCCACTTGTGGATGTTGATGATGATAGCAAATTTCCATGTTTCATCGGAGTAATCGGCTTCGAAAATTAATTTGAATATTACACAATGATGGTTTTAAACTGAATTTAGCTATTTATTGATTCTCACCATTAATGGCGATGAAAATGAATCCGTACTCTCTAAAACTGGCTCCAAAATTTTTGAATCTTCCCCACTGCTCGTAAAACCGGATGTTCCTGTTGAAAACAATGGTTCTTCCTCTTCCTCCACATCCGCATCCGTAATTGTCATCGTCTGCGCACATTGTTTATCACTCACTGTCACCCTCACATTATCATATATTTCATTGGAAGTTCTTGTCACTTTTTCTTGTGGTGTCGATGTCACTGTTGATGATTGAAGAAAACTCTTTGAAAAATTAACAGGATTATTAATAGAATTGTCATTATGATAAATTAATTGTTGTTGTTGCAATGCACTGCTATTATTGTGTGTATGCAAAAAATCATTATCACAAGTAGTGTTAATGATATTGCTACTAATACTACTATTAATACTACAACTACTAGCACTACTACTACAATTATTATTGTTTGGACTCTGATGTTGTTGTTGTTGTTGTTGCTGTTCTTGATGTGAAGGTGGTTTTTTCAACATCAAAGAAGCCAAATCAGTTGTTGTCATATCTTTATTTTGTTGTTGTAAAGTTTGTTGTTGAATTAATTGTTGCTGTTGTTGTTGAATTAAATTCATCATATAGAGTTGCATTAGAAATTCCAATTGATTAGCCATATTTCCTTATTTTTTATCCAAGTAGTTACTCCTTGATACGATAAAAATAAATCACCAACAAAAACAAAAACAAAAAATTTAACAAATCAAAATTCAAAACACAAAATTAGAAAACAGAAAATTATTAGATTGTTTTTTTTTTTATATTTTCCAATATAGAAATGTATGTAGATTATAAAATCTCAGAATTATCTTTGATTTTAATGTATCAAGCTTGGCAATGAAGCACAAACTGAATTATCCATCGGCCATACACCTCAGCATTTTGATAATTTGACTTGAAAAAATCTAACAAACCAATTCAACCCTCTCTCTTTTTTTAAAGTCCATTGAGTTTTTTAAATTCTCCTCATTCTCACACACACAATAAAAGAAATATGAGAGAAAATCTTTTTTTAAAAAAAAACAAAACTAAAAAATCACAACGATCAAGGACAAGGATCCCTTATCAAAGAAAAGGGGTTGCGTATTGCATTACACAAATACAACAAAACACAGCACACATTTCCGATCTATTTCTTCGTCATCGTCATCCCTTAGGCATCATCATCATTATCATCTCTCCTTAAAAAACTAGGCTCTCGCATGTAGTTTTTTTTTATTGGTAAATTTCAAGGAGAAATGATGACAAATCTTTTTTGCTTTAACAATTTTAGGTAGATATATGTCTCATACTTCCCCTAAAAAAACTTCTCCTCTTCAATAAAAATAATCACAAGAGATGAATTCATTAAAAAATTGCATCAAAACACATCCGTTGAACCATGAAAAGGAGCAGAGGTCCTGTGTCGTTTAAAATAAAAAAAGTAGACGAAAGAGAAAATCTTTTTGAGGAGGAAGCTATATTTCACTCCGATATATGTGTGAAGGTTAATGCTGTGGCTAACCCCATTTTCCGGCTAGCCATATGTATATACATTTATATCGTGGTCAAGGATCTACCCGCAATAACGCATATTCGCGTAAGAATAAAGCTAAAGGTCATAGACTTTGATGGCTAGAAAATTCCCTCTTGAATAATTTTAATAAATGCAAATTTCCAACAATTTTACAATTTTTTTTATAAGAACTTCTTGAGTACACGAACGACTTGGAATTAAAATTGTTAGCAATTTTAGAGTGAGTAAATGAACAGACCTAAATTATAATGTACTGAAAAGAAAAGAATAGGTACGTATACAATACAAATAATAAGTAATCAGTAAATATTTTTTATCATATCTTCAATGACCGTCTATTTTTAAATTGGTCTATTTTTATTCTTGGCTTAAAAAATAATAATAAAAACAAGTTCATGATAACCTAATAACAGTTTAACAGTAGTTACCTACGTATTTTATTTTATCGCTTCAATGATGACGAATGTCGGTTGATAGTAGTTTGTTTTCCTTTAAAATAGATATCGTTAAATTTTTATAATTTTATAAAATTTTAAATTTTATCATTATCTTGATAACATATTTTTACTTGCGATATGGCAGAGTAGAGGTAGGCACGTCCAATAGTCACTCACTATTATCTCTGGGTTATGCAGATCATGTGCCAGGCATAAAGGGTGTTCAAATTTGAGGTATCATTTTAAATTTAAACAAAAGATATACATTTTGTGAAATGTTTATTTATTTGTATTGGTTCTGGTCAATTTGTAAAAAAAAATTCGTTCAATTGACCTCCTCGCCTAGCTCGGTAAGCTGTTAATCTTTTGCAAACATTTTTAGTAACTTTGTTGACTTTAATTGCTGTGAACGACGATGAATTGATGTTCTTGGCTCTTCAGCGCAGCACTTCTGCTAACACCGTTGCAATTTACTCATTTGAACGATCACCAGAATGATAAATTATGCTTCTTCGATCTTTAGACTTACGCTGAGCCAGTTTTTTTTTCAAATAAGTCATTGCATGATGATAGCATTTTCTCTACCGTATTTTGAATGAAATTTTCCTTCGACTTTTGAAAGCTTTCACAATATTTAAAATAAGCTTTAAGAAAACGTTGTTCACTCGTAGTCGTAGTCCAGACAAATTGTGTTTTTACCATGCAGATTGTGGGATGGTCTTGATTTGTTCCTTCTTTTATGTTTTCGGGGGTGCTGATTCCGAATCTGAGGTTTGCGACTAAAATTTCGTGACGCAACATGGAAAAAATACAAAAAAGATGCAAAAATTCTCTGGGAGTTTTGTTACTTATGGCTCGAAAACTATCAATTTATTCTTGAATTAAATCAAAGTACAATCAAACAATTGAAAGCATAGACAGTCTCCAAGGATTTTTTCTGTGACAACCCATTTGGACTCAAGCGCTATTTGCAAAACACTAATTAACTACACTTTGCGTAGCAAAATTTGAATGTTTGTCTTTAACATGAACCAAGATAAACTTTTCTGATGTTATTTGATGCGCTGAGTTCAAATCTGGACTTGAAATTGAATTGCTCTAGCACGTCACACTTCTGAGATATTCGAATCAAACAATTAAAAAAATGCGTTTTATGAAAGTTTGGTGTTATTTTATTTATCGAGGTAATCTTTTTCGAATTAATGTTTATGGTTATTATACAGTATGTCCCGCACCTGAGTGGAAGTATCTTAGGGTGTGGTTCCTGGGGTTATTCTAAGAAAAAAATTGTATAGGGGGAAAGTTGTATCTCCCCTCCCTGAGGCAGGGGGGGGGGGTAGTTTCTGAAAAATTGACTTAACATGCCAAAAAAAACATTAAAAATCAACGAAAACACATCTAATAATGTGCTATAGTTTTTTTGAAAGCTAGTACTCCATTCTTGCATTTGTTTTTTAAATCAAGTTGTTTAATCGAATAGTTTTTGAGAAATTAAATTTCAAAGTCAAATTTGTTTAAAAAAATTGTGATTTTTTTTCTCAAGTCGATATTTTTCAAAATTTTACGTAATTAAGTGCTATTTTTGTGTTCAATATTCATTGCCCTCATTATTTTTAAGTCCATTACCGAAAACCAAATGTTAAAATCTATCTTAGTTTTTGAGAAATTAAGAAGAAACAAAAGGTACTTTTACCAAAAAAGCCCGAAATAAGGGTTAAATCATGGATAATTCATGAATAAATTAATTTTGTCGGGATTTTTCGGGAAAAGTACCTTTTTGTTTTTCTTAATTACTCAAAAATTAAGAAAGATTTTTACATTTAGTTTTCGGTAATGGACTACAAAATAATAAGGGCAATGTATATTGAACACAAAAATAGCACTTAATTACGTAAAATTTTGAAAAATATCGACTTGAGAAAAAAAAAATCACAATTTTTTTAAACAAATTTGACTTTGAAATTTAATTTCTCAAAAACTATTCGCTTAAACAACTTGATTTAAAAACCAAATGCAAGAATAGAGTATTAGCTTTCAAAAAAACTATAGCGCATTATTAGATGTGTTTTCGTTGATTTTTAATGTTTTTTTTTAGCATTTAAAGTCGATTTTTCAGAAATTGCCCCCAACTGCCTCAGGGAGGGGAGATACAACTTTCCCCCCATACATTTTTTTCTTAGAATATACCCAGGAACCACACCCTAAGATACTTCCACTCAGTATACCACTTTTTGCCATTTTTTTCATTTTTCGTCATGAATTTTTGTCGCAATCCTCAGTTTCGGATTCAGCACCTTCAAAAACGTAAGAACAAAATCAAATCTACCCCAGTCTTTTAAAGCAAAAATTGACTGGATTATAATCATATTTTCGAATAAGGTAGCTTAAGAGGAAGACTAACAACTAATTAATGATTTTTCTCAAAGGTGAATGAAGGTATTTGGAAGCTTCAAAAAGAATTTCGAAGTAAAATATTCATTTTTCAGAATGACCATATACATTAATTCGAAACAAAATTAAGGGATATAATATAATCCCAAATTTGCATCAAAAACGCATTTTTTTCTGAATTTTTAAATTCGAATATCTCAAAAACGAGACGTATCAAGGCCAGATTCGAGCTCAGCACATCAAAGACCATCAGCAAAGTATATCTTAGTTCATGTAGACAAAAAATCAAATTTTGTCACGCCAAGTAGTAAATTAGTGTTTTCGAGTGGATTTTCGGAAGCAGTAAAAATACGTCAATTTTCAACTAGCGCTTGAGTTCAAATGGGTTGTCGCAGAAAAAAACCTTAAACAGAGATTTTTGTTGGAAATTGTTTATACTTTCAATTGTACTTCGTTATAATTCACGAATAATTGATAGTTTTCGAGCCATAAGTAAACACTTCCAAGAAATGCAATTTTTCATCATTTTTTGCGTTTTTTTTCAGGTTACGTCACGAAACTTTAGTTGCAAACCTCAGATTCGGATTTAGCACCCCCGAAAACATAATGCAGGGAAAAAATCAAAACTACCCCACAATTTGCTCGCTGAGAGCCCGTTTTTGAAATAGCCGATTTTTGAAATATTGAATTTTCAAAAAATATTTTTTTAGAACCCAAAAAAAGGTCTTTAAATTTTGTATATGCAATATTTGATTTATATTTAAAATGAGCTTTTGCATAAAGCGGGTGCTTTCGCGTGCGCAGCGCGCAACCATCGTGCACTTGAGGTGGTTGCCCGCCCGCATGCGCTGGGATCCGCGCATGCGCTCGCCTCCACGCCACCCCCGCCGGCCGGTGCGTTCGTTGTTTTTATTTAATGTTAATTTATCGTTGTTTTTTATAGTAATCAGAATACTACTGGAGGTTTGTTATTTTTCAAAAATGCATCGAAGTCTGAAAGGCTAGGATCTAAATTCGAAAACGTCATAACGCCCAAAATATATGTCACAACATCCAAAAGTTTGCTTTGGCCTAAACCACCCATTAATTTACCCTTAATTGACAAACTATAGGCCTAAAAATGGAAAATAATTATTTTTGGATGCGAAAACTATTTGCATGCACATAATGCCTTGAGGTGAATATACTTTTTTTTTTTAAGTATAAACCGACCATAAAAAAAATATTTAATTCACCACACTTTTTTTCGCATGCAAATCAATTGCCGGTCCATTGTTTTGCATGACATTTCATGCCAGCATAAGTTTTTTTTTGCATGAAACTGTAAACCAATCATGCATACAATATTAATTTTACATTTCACCTCAATTATTTTTGACATGCGCACGGGAACTGTAAACTAAAATGTAATGCCCAAACTAGAAAACACAAAAATTATTTGAGCGAAATGACATTTCTCGTTTTGGGCGCTGCGACATTTCAGTTATATTTTGGGCGTTATGGGATTCCTTTTAGGTCTTGTGACATTTTCTTTTGTTAGTTTTTGGGCAATACGTCCGTTTTTGGGGGCTATGACATTTTAGGATTTGGGCGCTATGGTTTTGGGCGATAAGACCTAACGCCATCAAAATAAAATAATTTTCAATTTCCCCTCTAGGGAATTACAAAATATACCTTAGGTTCAAACTTTAAAGAAAATCGGTGGTTAAGGCTGTAGGTCGAGGTGCAGACAGACAGACATACATACATAATCGTGCCACCTACTTTTTTCGAGTTCTCTATTATCGTAATGTGGCATTTGCTTGTTTTTTAAGCCTAGTTTACAGTTCCCGTGCGCAAAAAAAAATCTATGCAAATATTCTCGCATGTCAAAAATAAATGAGGTGAAATGTAAAATTAATTGTTTGCATGATTGGTTTACAGTTTCATGCAAAAAAAAACGTATGCTGTCATGAAATGTCATGCTAAACAATGGACCGGCAATTGATTTGCATGCGAAAAAAAGGTGTGGTGAATACAATTTTTTTTTTTTTTATGGTCGGTTTATACTTCCGAAAAAAAAAATCTATTCACCTCAAGGCATTATTTGCATGCAAATGGTTTTCGCATCCAAAAATAATTATTTTCCATTTTAAGGCCTATAGCTTGTCAATTAAGGGTATATTAATGACTCAATAGGTGGCTTTGCAGAATTTATGGAAAGAATTCTTGGATCAGATCACGAAAAATGAGCTGCAAATTACAATAAATGAATCACGATTTATACCTTGGCTCGTGATATCGTAATTTACGACTATTTTTTTGCAATATGTTAAACTGAGCAAAATGAAGATATTGATACCTTTTCAAAAATCGTTAATCAACACATTTTAGGTATCAATTATTCTATCGAGAGAAAACAAAAATTGCGAAGACAAAATCGCAAATATTCCTCAATTGCACAATTTGTAAATTTGCAAAAGAGATTTGTGATGACAACTTTTATTTTGTGATATTGCCATTTGAAAAGATCAATCTTGCTCTATTCTTCAATTTGGAAGTATACGCATTTAATTTGATATATTTGATTTATATTGGCAATAAATACTTTACGCTTGACTTTTTGGATTTCAACTCGCAGCCCTCCAGTTGCGGAGCGAGCATGCAACCACTAGGCCAATTTGCATTATAAATCTTTGGTGTCACACATTACTGATTAGATCCATGCAATGTTGTGGTGCTCTATCTCTTCGAGAAATAAATTGCGACAAGAAAGTCGTGATTTAGGATTTTTTTGTTGGTGATTTGCAATAATTATTCTCATGGATTTGCATATTGCGACAAAAATAAACGTAGATCAGTGATTGTACAATGTAAATTAATAAATATTTATCGCAAAGCAATATTTTTAAACGCTGTTTGTGAAAATATTCTTCTGGAGAAGAAAAAAATACTATTTTGCTATGAAAAGTACAAGGTTGAATCATGGATTTGCATCAAATCACGAAAAAGCAAATTTTGTAAATTGCTACGTTTTG
Source organism: Dasysyrphus tricinctus (assembly GCA_963921185.1). NCBI lineage: Eukaryota > Metazoa > Arthropoda > Insecta > Diptera > Syrphidae > Dasysyrphus > Dasysyrphus tricinctus. The sequence goes on from OY992530.1 coordinate 248,648,662, forward strand.
AATGTTAAATTACCAGTTTTTGTATTAATTTGGGATCAAAATGCCTTGATATACGAATAAAACATTATTCTTTAATAGCAACTGCAAATTTTTCAATTGGTAATTTTCAATTCTTTCCGTGACGAAACTTGGTGAAGTTCAACTATTTTTATGTAAGATCCCAATTTTTAATGCAAATCAAATACATTTTTAAAAAGAGGCCAATTGGTTGATTTTTAAAAAAAGCGGGGGCCAAGGGTCCCGAACGCAAAAAAGGGTCCATTTGGCCACTAAAGGGGCCAAACGGCAACGCTGTTCCCAGCTCCTGCATCTTGTAACTGTACTCACGAAATCGTTCATTTTTGTATTCAATTTTCTGCTCTGCAATTTATTATAAATTTCTGCTTTATACAAACAGGCTTCTCGAACTCTGCAGTGTGCACACAGCTTAATTTTATAATCATCATACGAAGAGCAAGTGCATGTTGGGATGAAACTGCGTGCTGTACCTACCAGTCAGCTGTTTTTTTGCAAAAATATATTTTCCTATGTTTGACCACTTCAAAAGAACTGCAAGTTCCTCAAATTCTGCCACCACTGAAAGTAGCACTAGCAAGGATTTCAATCAGGGGGGAGAAGACCTAAATCGACTCCAAATGAAGAAAAATAAATTCCCTAATTTTTCAGATTTTAATTTTCATCCCTTATAGTCGCTGTAGGAGTAAATTAAATTTCTATTTTTTGGCGTACTATAGGAAATCCGCGTATAAAGCATAGTTTACAGTTCCGATGCGAAAAAAAATCAAAATTTTCAAAACGATTTTCCACTTTTCTGCGCACCTAGTTGACTAATATTCAAGGCGAAAAACGTTTGCTTTGGCCTAAACCACCCATTGAGTCATTAATTTACCCTTATTTGACAAGCTATAGGCCTAAAAATGTAAAATAATTATTTTTGGATGCGAAAACCATTTGCATGCAAATAATGTCTTGAGGTGAATATATTTTTTTTTTCGGAAGTATAAGCCGACCATCAAAAAAAAAATATTTTATTCACCACACTTTTTTTCGCATGCAAATCAATTGCCGGTCCATTGTTTTGCATGACATTCCATGACAGCATAGCTTTTTTTTTGCATGAAACTGTAAACCAATCATGCAAACAATCAATTTTACATTTCAGCCTAGTTTACAGTTCCCGTGCGCAAAAAAAAATCTATGCAAATATTCTCGCATGTCAAAAATAATTGAGGTGAAATGTAAAATAAATTCTTTGCATGATTGGTTTACAGTTTCATGCAAAAAAAAAAAAACTATGCTGTCATGTAATGTCATGCAAAACAATGGACCGGCAATTGATTTGCATGCGAAAAAAAGTGTGGTGAATAAAATATTTTTTTTTTGATGGTCGGTTTATACTTCCGAAAAAAAAATATATTCACCTCAAGGCATTATTTGCATGCAAATGGTTTTCGCATCCAAAAATAATTATTTTCCATTTTTAGGCCTATAGCTTGTCAATTAAGGGTAAATTAATGACTCAATGGGTGGTTTAGGCCAAAGCAAACGTTTTTCGCCTTGAATATTATTCAACTTGGTGCGCAAAATAAGTGGAAAATCGTTTTGAAAATTTTGATTTTTTTTTCGCATCGGAACTGTAAACTATGCTTTCACCTCAATTATTTTTGACATGCGAGAATATTTGCATAGATTTTTTTTTGCGCACGGGAACTGTAAACTAGGCTTAATGTGCCAAAAAATTTCAGAGTATGTAGGTGTGAAGTAGACAACGATCGGGGTAATATCTCCCCCGATTGTACGGTTTAGGGCAATTTAATAAAATAATTGCATAAATAAAATAGAAACAAATTAATTAAAAATTAACGGCAACACCTGCAGTAATGCTTTGAAGCTTTTTGAAAAGCAAGAAATCCATTCTTACGGCTTGTTTTTAGACTGAGTATATATTTGATGAACAGTTTTGGCAAAAAATGGTTCCAAACTCAGCATTTTGAAGATAAAATAATTTGTTTTTATTAAAAATTTTAAGTTTGGAAACAGTTTTTACTGAATTTGTTTATTCGAAGAACTTTACTTGAAAATAAACTATATTAATGGACTTCTGGCTTTTCAAAAAGCTACAAAACTTACTGTAAGTGTTGCCGTTGTTTTTAACTTCTTTTCTGTCTTATGCAATTGATACTACCCCCTCCCGTAGCATGTGTTTCTTGTCTACTTCCCATCACTACGTGCTCTGAATTTTTGGCAGATTTAACCGAATTTCCTTATATGCAAGAAAAAGGAAGGAACTTTTAATTTACTCCTTCAGGGACTTTAGGGGATGAAAATAAAAATTTGAAAAAAAAATTAGGAATTGTTTTTCTTCATTTATGTTCTGAAACCTTGGAGTCACTTATAAGCACCCACTTCCAGGATGTACCTACTTTTCTCTTATAGATAGGGGCCTCAACATAAGCCAGACTTATAGTATTGGCAGTCAAATTGTAGACAGCTGAAAGGTGACCTGGGCCATAGACTCCTTCTCAGCGTACAAGTCTGCAGGGCCTGATGGGACAATTATGCTCCAAAGCTCTAAAGACGTTATTATACCGTTGCTGCTGGAAGAATTCTTACACTGAACCGAAAGATCTAAGACCAATTAGCCTATCCTCCTTTCTTTTTAAAATCTGAGAAAGGTTGATAGAAACGCACATTCGCCTAATGCTAAATGATAGTGCTCTCTCACAGGCCCAACATGCATACATGAAGGGCAAATCTGTTGAGACAGCACTTCATGAAGTGGTCGGCAGGATTGAGAAATCAATCCACTTCAAAGAATTTACTTATAGAAGCATTCCTTGGTATTCCTTCAACAACGTTTAAAATGGAGCAATACGACAAGCCCTTGACTCTGTCAGCATTGATCCGATGTTGTCAAACTGGATTGACTCGCCCATGCTTCAGACTAGAAATGTTAATGCAGAAATGGGTGACAGTTAGCTCAAAGTAAGGACGTGTAGAGGTATTCCACAGAGAGGAGTCTTATCTCCCCTACGCTGGCTTTTTTTCGTAAACCAGATCTAAGTTAAATTATGGCAAATTGGCGTCGAAGTCATGAGGTACGCTGATGATATGGCTATAATGGCATCAGGAAGATTTGTTCCCACTCTGTATGAGCTCCTACAAACAGCCCTTGACAAGCTCAGTCAGTAACTGGGCCAGTAGCTGCGGACTTAATGTCAACCCACTATAAACGGAACTGGTTCTGTTTACGAAAAACGAAATATTCCAAATATAAATCCCCCACTCATAAATGGGACGCCGCCGCACCGCCGCTGCACCGCCGCTCCATACAACTGGTACGGCTAAATATCTTGGTTTGGTTATCGGTCGAAAACTAAACTGGAAAGAAAACATAAAAGAAAGTTCCAATAGCTCAAGGTCATGACAAAAATTCAAAGACTGGCATGTATAGGCACAACTAATGCCATGAGAACCACGCCAACCGCAGCCCTAGAAACTCTCCTCTCACTTCCCCCACTCGATCTGTTCACGAAAGAGATGGCGGCCAAAAGTGCTCTACGACTAAAAGAGTGTCAAAATTGGAAAAAGGGCCATTATGGCCACAGAGCTATAATGAACTTCACTGACACAGACATTCAAACGGACTTTATTTCACCGTACATAGATTTTAACCCAGTCGCCCTTACAAATATCCCGACAAGGGAATTATTGAAGGAAAACCGGGTCCTAAACGCAAATCATGTATCGGTTTATACTAACTGTTCCAAAACAGACACAGGGGTGTAATCGACCCATTAATAAGTCATTGAAGTTCCCAAACTTCTGCATCTTTTTCCAAGCGGAAGTGCTTGCAGTTTACGAGGCTGAAAAATAACTTTCAACTTGTGAACTGACGAACAAAAACATTGATATCTTCATAGATAGCTAGGCGGCAATCAGAGCCATTTCGTCAGTTGTCACGAAGTCAAAATTGGTCGATCACTGTCATAGTGAATTGAGATTGCTTGGCGAAACGAATTCAATCACCCTTCGATGGGTCTCGGGTCACCGTGATATTTATGGTAATGAAATGGCTGATGAATTGGCCAAAAACGGTTCACTACTTGAACTGATGAGCCAAACTGTACCTTGGGTTGGTACTTATGCTACTGAAGCGGGAAAAGAGTAGAATTCAATAAAGGTTCCTCAAGGCCGCTAATGATAGATTGTCAATAATTGACACCTGTCGGGTTTCAAGGAATCTTTGGCCAGATATAGAACAAAACGGAGTATATTTACTTAAGCTACTAAGCAGGCCTCAACAATTGTCTTCTTGGTTAGAGTTCTTACGGGTCACAACTCAATGGGAACCCATTTGAGCAGAATGGGCATCAGCACATCTGACTTATGCAGAGGTTGTCAGGACGAAGAGGTGGAGGAGGGCTCATCTCACCTCCTCTGTGAATGCCCCAGCCTAGCCAGAACAAGAAAAGCAGCCCTCGGAGAATATTTTTTCGACGAACTCGGTGACGTCCCTCTTTTGCCACTAAGATTCATCCTGAAATTCATTCAAAGCACAGGAAGGTTCAGGGAGGCACCCCATTTCCAAAACTTCCACTAAATCCCTCCTCTTTCCCTCCTATTACTACATTTCTCACATCCTGGGAAGCACAATGGATCCATTTAAGTCCGAGCCAGATGTTTTGGCTTGCCGTATCATCACCCCTTCTAGCCTTACCTAACTATAGGTTTTGACTCACAAAATCTGTGATTTCAAAAAAACAAATTGTTTTTCTTAATAAAATTAAAGATGACAATTTTTGTAGATGAGTCATCGATTTTTTTGGAAAATGAACTTGGACCACTTTCAAAATAAACGGCTCAAATAATACCTTGAATTGGTAATTTGGTCAAAATTGGTTCAGTCGTTAATTGGCTGATCGTGAATTCAAAAAGAAAAGTTGTGGGATAACATTTTTCGTCTTCCCTGCCATTGTAATTGTACATACTTACCTTTCCATAACAAATGATGACTACAAAAGTCCTTCGGCGTGATATGAATGCTCTCATACTTTATTCTCACATTTGATCACCCTTTACAAACATTTTGATTATTGATATTTCAAAAATATATATCAATACAATCGGACCTGTTTTTGAATTATAAAAATAAAAGTAACTTCATTGGCTCTATACCAAAACTAAACCATACAAAACTTGCAAAACAAAGAAAAAGTAACAGTAGTTATGAAGCTATTGTATAAGTCTTAAAGCCATTCAAAATCAAATTCTTATAATTTCTTTTGGATTGTATTCTATTACATATGTACATATAGCTGTTTATATTAAAAAATCTACATACCAAAATCCCCTTTGAAGATCAATACAAAAAATATGTAAATTAAATAAAAAAATAACGGTTATAACTTTTCAAACAAAAATAATATACATATAGGCACCATATATTCGTCTTACAAATCGTTCGTCAAAACATCTCCGTTTCAATGACATTTTTTTTGTATTGTATTAAAGTGAGTTCAATTAAAATAAATTCACTAGAAAAAGATACACGTACCAAACATCAAACATACAAGTTCCCGCACACTTAAACGAATGTCGTACACACATTCAGTTAGTCCTTGACAGCAAAATATAATAATCCTCAAGAACTTTTCAATTAAATTCTCCAATCAACTGACAAACCATATCGAACAGGGCACAGGGGGCTTCCAATAATCATGAATCAATAAAAATAAAAAAAAAATACAACTCAGGACATCGCTCAACTTATAATAATTTGCATAACACTGCACGAGCCATAAATGAGGTGAGCCTTGGTCGCTTGGTAAAGTAGAGTGGAACTTGATCCTTGCAATTTTTTTTCGTTGTATGTAAACATTTAATTTATTCATAAAATGCACCCTAATGATTAAAAAGGATTCAATTTGAGTGAGTGAGAGAGACAGAAAACACAATTCCGATTCATTGTAGGTATGGTGTATTTGTAGGGGTCTTTGACGCACATGATGTGCGAATTGTATTAAAAAATCCTTTTTTGCTTTAATATATTTATGCAAATTTCCGATCGTTGAACCGGGCTCTTTTTTAATGTTTAATTTTAAAAACCCAAAAGGGATTGTTATGTAAATTTTAGTTTTTGGCACATTTTGGCATATGTTGTGTGAAAAGTAAATTTTTGAAAAATTGCGGGATCATATCGACCGGCATCGACAGCCTGCAAAAAATAGGCATTCAATTTGGAAAAACTATACGGGTATTCAGGAGGATAGATTTTGGTATAATCGTTTACATCCGTATTTATTGGTTCGAAAAGGAAATGTCAAAAAGTTCCCAAATAATACTATTTCCGCTATTTAGGGTCACCCTGAACATCTGCAGCTCTATGGTATGTGCAAAACCAAGAACTAAGCAACACATTTAACATCATTGGGATTCTGTTTTAATAAGTACCTACATTCTAGTTGAATAATATTATTACAAGCTTTCAGCTTGAAAACAACAAACTAAGATTTGAACTAAACATGACTTAAATTAAAACCGATTGTGGTGCATAGAGATTTTGGTGTCCTGAATACAAATATGAGTTCAGAATTGTTCTATTTTATCAGGTTTTGGAAATAATCAAATCTGAAAGGGCAACAAAAACCCGTCATTTTCCCTATATTTGAGGTTATGTTATTTCACAGTACACATATCAATATGTGTACTGTGATGTTATATATTAAAGAAAAAAGTCGTAATGCACCGTATTTAAAAATTGATTTTGAATCTCTTACAATCTTTACTTCTTGATTATAAAATTTGAATGAAATACGTAGGAAAAGTAAGGTCAGAAGGGGTAATGATGCAGTAAGACATAGCACCTCACTCGGTTCTCAATCCATTGTGCTCCTCAGGATGTAGGTAAGGTTGGTTGAGGAAGGGTAGGGAAAAGAGTTAAGTAGAAGTTTAAGGAATGGGTTACCTCCCTTTACCATCCTCAATTTAGAATTTATTAAAGGCTATTTTTAATGACAAAAACGAGGGCTGCTTTTCGGGTTCTCCTCCACATCTTCATTCTAACACCCTCTACATAAGTTAGGCTACGTCCTAATTGGCATCCATCGCACGACCAACCAATGTGCGATGGTCGCTACATTGGACGATCAAAATATCCGCGTTTCATTATCGCTCATAACCCATATGGTTCACGTTCACATAATGAAAATAAAACGACGCGGGTTAGTGCAAAAACAGTGCTGAATATCAATTTCTTTTTTTCTTATGTTTATTTATCTGTCATGTAAAGCCTGTCTCTTTTCCTCTCTATTTTCTGACATAATTCACAATGGCAAATAGCCTCTTGCCGGTTAGAGTGAAAACTTGTACCTGAGTTATTGAAATTAACCTCGATAGAAACCTGGATCCCATGTATCCATCGTTTCTCGACCAATTTTATCGATGCGAGAGTTGCTAAACGTAGGCACATACATATTTGACTTTATGACGATCCAGGAAATGGCTTTTTGCTGCCACCGGCGGCTGCGTTAGGAAATAACGCCCAAGGAAATAGCGCCCAAATCGATTTGGAAACATCGCCCAAAAAAATGTTTATCACCCAAAAGCAAAGAAGAAATTGGAAATATTGCCCAAAACAACTTTGAACTCAAAAAATAAAATGGAAATATCGCCCAAATATTTTGCATGTAAATTTTTTTTGTAGAATTTAGGCGATATTTCCTCAATTTTGGGTGGTATTTCCAAGCTTTATATCCCCCCCATCCTACCTGTATTCCCCCTAATAACCGAACAAACCCTTCCACACTGGATATATTCCTTACTAACCATCCTGAACTTTTTACCCAACCTAACGTAATAAATGATCTTAGTTCAAATCACTTACCCGTTGTAATAGATATCAGCTCTACCCCTATAGAATCATGCAATATTGTTTATGACTTTAAAAACACAAACTGGAAGAGATTCAAAAGTAAAGTACGACAAAAATTAAGAGAAAGACCTGTTGTTAGTTTAAATGATTTAAATACCACTCAAATCGATGAATCTGTGACAACTTTCACAGAAACTGTACTAGAAAGCATCGATCAATCTGTCCCAAAAATAATAGAACGCCGAAGTAATGGTAACATCCTTCCAGCGCAAATAGTGGAAACAATAAAAGTTAGAAATAAATATAGAACTCTATGGATTAGGACAAGAAATCAATTCTACTACTCTGAAATGAAAATTTTGAACGAAATTATAAAATCATCGATTTCTGATTTTAGAAACAAAACATGGAACCATAAACTTCAAGGTTTAGACAAAAGAAGAAAGCCCTTTTGGAACATAATGAAAGTTATAAAAAAGAAAAAGGTTCATATTCCGGCTTTTAAGCTAGGAAGTACAGTGTTGCTTACCAACGAGGAAAAAGCAAGTGCCTTAGCTCGTGAGTTTTGCACAAACCACTTAGTTGCAAGTAACGTAAATAGAAACAGATGTATTGAAAGGAATGTTTCTCAATCTATTGAAGCGCTAAACACAAGTACCATTGAATTAACGGATGATATAGTTTTCACTTACGACATAAATATTATTTTAGGAGCCCTTAGAAATACAAAATCTCCTGGATTTGATGGGATCAAAAATTTATTTTTAAAAAACGTACCTAAAATAGGCGTTAGGTACCTAAAAACCCTATTTAATGGATGTTTCAAATTTGGATATTTTCCAAATGCGTGGAAAATGGCAAAAATTATCCCAATACCAAAGCCAGGCAAAAATGCTTGCCTACCATCCAGTTACAGGCCAATAAGTTTGTTAAGTTCCCTAATAGGCCAGGAAAAATGGGTTCCGAGGTTGAAAAAATTTATTCATGAAATATTAAAATTGGAATCGACGCAGAATTGCAACCTCTATAACATTTCCAAAGTCCCCCAAAATCCCCGCATTGGCTTTTTGTGTAGATGCATTTGAAGAGGTGCAGACGGGGAGAATTTGGAGGTCTATCAAACTAAAATATTTGTTTGGGTAAAACCTGATCATATGATACATGCTTTAAGGGTAGTTTTTAACGCTGAATCTAATGAAACCAAATTCAAAATGATACAATCACCCAAAAAGAAGTTATGGTCCTTTTTATGTAATGATGACTTTTTGTTCAGGTACAACAGGTAAAATATTACCGAAAACCCTTTGAAAATAACGGTATGTTAATGAAACTTGGAATGAATGTTTCATTTGTCATATGAACTAAGAATCAAGAGAGTCCCTAAAAATATCCATGGTGAAAGGGTGTTTTTTTAAGGGGGAGGGGCAACAAAGAATGTTAACCATAACACCCACGTAAAAATTCTTACACTCATGAAACTCGCCAAAAATATTAAACTCTTCATGGCAACCAGGAATAAAAATAGTCCATACAAATATCTTTGTTCTAATAGTGTTTTTGGTGACTGTTAACTTTTGACTTGTTCTACGGAAAATACGATTTCAAAAATTAATTTTTGCTTGAAAAGGGCCATAACTTTGTTAAAGGTGCTTGTATCATTTTAGTTTTGCTTTTATTAGATTCAGCGTTAAAAAATACCCTTAAATCACTTTGTGTATATACCTCAATTACACCAAATCGGAATTTTGGCTCAAATCTTTCAACTACTTCTCAGATTTTCCCTCTCTTTAATAAAAAAAAACCCCAGAACAAATATATTTATGAGGACTATTTTGATTGTTGGTTGCCATGACAAATTATATATTTTTGGCGAATTTCATGAGTGTAAGAGTTTTTTCGTGGGTGTTATGGTTAACATTCTACACTTGCCCCTCCCCTTGAAAAGAACACCCTTTCACCATGGATATTTTTAGGGACTCTCTTGATTCTTAGTTCCTATGACAAATGAAACATTCATTCCAAGTTTCATTAACATACCGTTATTTTCAAAGGGTTTCCGGTAATATTTTACCTGTTGTACCTGAAAAAAAGTCATCATTACATAAAAAGGACTATAACTTCTTTTTGGATGGTTGTATCATTTTGAATTTGGTTTCATTAGATTCAGCGTTAAAAACTACCCTTTAAGCATGTATCATATGATCAGATTTTACCCAAACAAATATTTTAGTTTGATAGACCTCCAAATTCTCCCCGTCTGCACCTCTTCAAATGCATCTACACAAAAAGCCAATGCGGGGATTTTGGGGGACTTTGGATATGTTATAGAGGTTGCAATTCTGCGTCGATTCCAATTTTAATATTTCATGAATTAATTTTTTCAAGGTTCCCCATACGATTTGTGCTATTTTTCCTGGTCTATAAGCAAATGCTTAGAAAAAATAATAGAAAATAAATTAGTTTCACACGTTGAACAGTTTAATATATTGCCACAAGAACAATTCGGTTTTAGAAGACACCATAGTACTGTGCACCAAGTTGATAGGATAACTAAAGACATTAAAAGTAGTCTTATTTTAGGAAGGAGTACGGGAATGGTCTTCCTTGACGTTGAAAAAGCTTTTGATTCGGTTTGGCATGAAGGGCTTATTCATAAACTGTTTACCTTGAACTTTCCACTTTTCATAGTAAAAATAATATCATCTTTTCTTACAAAGCGTACTTTCGAAGTTTCCGTAAATAATTGGTATTCCGATGTCATTGAAATTGTTGCAGGTGTAACCCAAGGCTCCGTCCTTGGACCATTTTTATATATTATATACACACATGATTTTCCTATACCCCAAAACTGTAAGGCCTCGGCCACGCAGTAAGCGGCTGAGCGGCTAAGCGGCTGAGCGGCTAGCGGCTGAGTGGCAGCTCTAAGCGACGTATGGCCAGGCACTGAGCGACAGCTTTTGAGCGACCAATTTCCTTCCATAGTTTCTCAGTAATATTTTTATTTTTAAAATTGGCATTTCTATCTTGCCATAAATCTGGTCGAGATTGCACTCACGAAATTAACAACTCAATGTTTACTTTGGCCATCTTTACTTCTCGCCGCTCAGAACATTACTAAAAATTAAAACAGGTTTGGTTGCTGAGCGGCGCCGCTTAGCCGCTCAGAATTTTGTTTCGCCGCTCGCTCATAGCGTGGCCGCTTCTATGTGATTTCATATGTTTTATATTTTTTTTTCCGCTCAGCCGCTTACTGCGTGGCCGCGGCCTAAGACGGCAATCTTTGCGGACGATACGTGCATTTACTCATCAGGTTCAGTTGGTTCCTTGATTGAAACCAATCTGCACTGAATTTAGTTCAATCGTACTGCGAGGATTGGAAAATAAAATTAAACGCTTCCAAGACACAGGCTCTCTTTTTTACAAGGAAAAGAAAACCCTGCAATTTGCCAGGCAACAGGCTTCAGTTGAATAGGGTTCCGACGGAATGGAAATCGCGTGCTAAGTATCTTGGTGTACACCTAGATAAAACTCTGACTTTTAATTTGCATATTCAGGAAACCCTAAATAAAATGAATATTGCTATAAAAACTCTGTATCCTTTTATAAATCGCAAGTCAAAAATGAGTGTAGACAACAAATTGCTTATATTTAAAGTAATATTCCAAAGCATAATGCTATATGGTTCTCCAGTATGGGGAACATGCGCTCAAAGTCATATTCGTAGATTGCAAATAATGCAGAATAAAATATTAAAAATGATGCTAAATCTCCCTTGGCCTTATTCTACGGAATACCTTCACGAAGAAGCAAACATCGAATATGTTAAAATGCGAATATCTAAATTATATGAACGTTACAACCTTTCATGCGTTTCTTCTGACAATAATCTCATTTCAAACCTAGCAAATTAAGATGTTGTAAATTTTATTTTCTTATTTACTAATTTATTTATTTTCTATTCCATATATGTTTGTTAATTTTTCAATATACTTTATCTGTTTATTTATTTATTTAATCATTTAATTATTTATAAATTTATTTATTCTATGCATAGGTACTGTGATAAAATTGAAAAAATGTTTTATTTATTTGTGTTTGTTCATTTATTTATCTTTTCATTAATTAATTTATTTATTTATTTGTTTTTGTTGTAACTTATTTATTCATTTACTTATTTATTTATTTATTTATAAATTTATTTATTCATCTATTTATTTATTTCTTTATTTATTTATTTATTTATTTATTTATTTATTTATTTTTTTCATTTATCTATTTATTTATTTATATATTTATTCATTCATCTATTTTATTATTTATTTATTAATTTACTTCTGTGATACAAAAATTATATATATGTAAATATATATGTACCTATTTATTTGTTATTGTTTTATTTAAATCAAAATGTAAACAACATCTTTACTTCTAAAATTTCGGCCCCACTTCTCTCTTTTAATGGAAAAATTGTTTTCTTAATTAAATGAAGGTTTTTTGTAGTAGCTTTTCCTTTAACAAAATCGTTTTAAAACTGTGATATTAATTTAAATAAAAATGTTATAAGTTTTTTCAGTAGTAAGGTAGTCAATAGCCATATCTCTGTAAATTGTGCAATCTAGTTTTTAAGAAAAAATTATACAAATTCAGCTACAATAAAGATTCTATTCTATTTCAATGAATATAGGCAAGAAAGAAAGTTTTGTGATAGTAATATTTGTTTAAGATCTCAAACAAATTCTATGTTCATGAAGTCGTATTTACATATAAACTTTGTCTAACTTTAGACAGCCGTCCAACTCCTAAAATGTATTAAAAAACTTTGTTCACTGATGTCCTAAAGTTGTCTAACCTTGACAACAGCATCGGTTGCCTAATATCTGTATAACTTAAAATTTTTATAGCAAAATCAAGCATACATATCTCCAACTATTAAGAAACCGTCTAAAAAATCTACTAAATAAGGCTACAAATATCATAAGTAGAGTAAAATCGAAACATTTCCAAATTATGTCAGAAATTTTGTATTTAATGATTATTGATTGAATTTTGGTGGCTTAAATTGTTAAGTTTTCATACATTTTAAATTGTAAGTAACTAAGTTATTAAGAGAAAGCCTGCCAAGAAATTTTAATCAGTTTTTACGCTCTTAAATTCGTAGTGCACTCTTAACCGCTAACTCTTTTGTTAAAAGATCGAGTGGAGCAACAAAACTTTTCTTAAGATGCAGATGGTGTGCTTGTCATGGCACTAGTTATACCGATGCACAATAGTTTTAGTCATGGTTTAAAGATATGGTTGCCTTATCCAGGGTTAACCCACCAATACCCAAAACTCTTTCGTCAGGATTGGCCTTAATATGGCTGTGTATACCTACTCTTACCAAGAATTCTACTTCAGGTAGCAGGTGTAGAACTTAGACTTAGCTGACCTGGGACCTAGACCTGGTTAATGACCAGAAACCAAAGTAGGGGATATACAACCAATCCTTGTGTAGTACCTCTACTTCTTACTTCCTGTGACCCATTTCTACCCTTACAAGTCTCGTTTGAAGCAAGGAATAAATCAAATTTGACAGCATCGGATCGAGCCTAGAGCTTTTCGAATTGCACTGTTTTCAATATTATTGAAGGGCCCTCCAATTTCAAGATATGCCCCTAATGTTAATTCTTAGAACTTGATTGATTTCTCAATCATAGCGACTACTTCATGAACAGCTGTTTCAAGAAATTAACCCTTGATATTAATGCATTTTGGGCTCACGAGAGCACACATTTCATTTAGCTTTAGCTTTATGCGAGAAACAGATTGACACAGCAACTTCAACAGCAACTTTGACAACATCGAAAACTTTGACATCAAAAGTCAAGTGAAATAGATTACAACTTGAACAGCACTCCTGACAGCATAAAAACAAATAAAGAAAATAGTTGAAAATCGGTTATCACATTTGCATTTGAGTGTTGGTAAACTTGAAAATATTCGCCTTAAAGTTGGTAGCATTTGAACAGCGACATCGAATTTAGGGTTTAGGTCTAACGTTGATGTCGATGTCGATGTTGCTGTGCTAATGTATTCAAAGCTATTAAAAACCACTGGCTCTAAAATGAGTGATGTGGTTGTCAAAGTTGCTGTTGAAGTTGCTGTGCCAATCTGTTTCTCGCATTAGTCTTGAAAAGAAAGGAAGATATTTATTGTTTTTAAATATTTTGCTTCAGTGTGGGTGTGCTTTCCACTTTTCGGAATGAAAATTATATTTGAAATCTCTCCAACTATTTGGATGCTTGAGGGCAGAATCAATATTTTCAGTTGTCTTGTCGTTTGATGGGTATCATTATCCGAGGATCCTCGTTTTTTTTTTTTATAATAAGCGCGCACTTAAGGGGTTGTGACTACCCTTAAAATGATTAAACACAGTGCGAGCGTTAGGAAAAAAGGGAAGGATTCAATTTCCTTCCCTTTCTCCCAATTTCTTTTTTAGTGGTTGGTAGGGATTTTAATCCGATGACCAACCCCAAAATATGGAAATTCTTACTTAACTCTAGGACAGCAGGTTTGATACACTGATGCTAGCCCATAAGGCCATAAAGGGTTCATCCGGCACCAGAATCTTATGTTAATATTGAAAATCCCTATATACTGACCGCAGTTCTAATTATAATCCTGTAAAAGTTCTGTCTTCTAGACTTTTGGTGACACCGTTGATGAAATGGCCTAAATTGCCGCCTGGCTGTCTATGAAGATGTCAATGTTTTTATTTTGCAGCCTCGCAAACTGCTAGCACTTCCACTTCGAAAACACTGCAAAAGTTTAGCTTCATTTTCGATCTATATTCAAAAACCAAGAGGGGTGCTTTAATCTCCTTTCCAAATTGCACCCTCTTATTTAATAGCACTCTGCTGTTTTAGCCTCCAAGTGCTTGACACAATCATGCACTTTGGCATTCGTATAAATGTGTTCCCCCTACGTCTATCTTCCAGTACATGTGTTGTGTGTTTTTGGTTTTTGTTTTGCCTCTTCAAAAGATTGGTTACCATGGACAGTTGGGAACAAAATTGTTTGAGTTTCTGTATTTCGACAAATTATCTAAATACAATTGAGTTTTACCTATCGAAATGTCTATAAGAAGAAATAAAACTGAGGATTCATCAAAATCTGGATTGTTAAAGGATAAGGAAATTAAATTCGATATTCCAAACTTGTAAGTCTTAAAAACAAACATAATCACTTTCAAAAGTTATCAAAGTTTCTTCCAATAGACAAAATCGATTGGTTAATGGTGAAAATGTTCTGGCAACAATTCCTCACATTGAAGATTCTAAAGGAAATCCTGGTGATTCGGGAATATTATTGGCAACTAATTTGAGGATAATTTGGTATTCTTTAGTACACAAGAAATTCAATCTTTGTGAGTTGAAATTTTGTAAGGTTTTCAAAGGTTATTTATTGATTTTGTTTCTTTTTTGGGGAAAAACAACAAAAAGCTGTTGGATATGGAAGAATTGTAACAATCAATACGAGGACCGTATTTTCTAAAGTTCGAGGGACAGCTCAAGCGCTGTATATTCTGGCCGCTGGAGAACAGTCTCGTTTTGAGTTTTTATTTACTGATGTCTCAGGAGTGACAAAATCAAATTCGTTTTTTTCTTGCATCTATGATATTCATCAGTAAGTTTTTTCTTAAGGTCAATTTGGCCCTTCACATTAATTTGCAGAGGCTGAATCATTCAAACATTTTTCATCTAACTATCTTTCAGCATTTATCAGAAAACATTTTTGTACAGAGAATTAAAGCTACGCAGTGCCATACTCCGATCTGGTCAGCTAATCATGCTGCCAGGTGAGCAGATTTATAGTTCGATAGCTGGTGTATGGAATTTGTCAAGTGATAGTGGAAATCTCGGATCGTTTATCATAACTAGCATACGCATGGTTTGGTTTGCTAACGTAAATGAAAGCTTTAACATAAGCTTGCCTTACATTCAAATATCGAATGTTCGTACTTTGTTTTTGTTTTTTAACCAAAAATGTGTTCTCTTAAAGTATTCTCTTTCAAACAGATAAAAATAAGGGACTCGAAATATGGCGATGCGCTTGTGGTCCAGACGTCGGAAATAAGTGGTGGTGGATATGTGCTTGGTTTTCGCATAGATCCTCCTGAAAGACTTCATGAAATTTATAAAGAACTGAGTTCCTTATTTACTGTCTATAGTGTTAAGCCTAATTTTGGAATTCATTATGATTATCAAGGAAATGAAAATTCATCTAAAAATGAAATGAATGATAATGAATTTAAAATTGACGAGTTTCAAGAGATCAATGAAGCTCAGGAAAAAGAAATCAATTCGAAATTGACAGCTTATTTAGCAGAAGGCTATGCAAGTAATATCACTTCAAGGCCACCAACTTATTGCAAGGAATTGGGTTTTGCGATGGAAGAAATGAGAAATGGATATAAGTTAAGTGATTTATGGGAAGTTGCTCCAACTTCAGATCCAATAACACAACAAACCGAAGAAACAAACTAGTCTGTGGCATAAAATGTCTTAATTTTTTTTAGTTGGAATTCAGAAAAAATGATAATGCATATGTAGATTAATAAATTAATTCATTACACTTGTTAAAATCTTGAGGTATTTTAAGACCATCTGGAACCTTGCTCGTTCAGGAAAAATTTCACATAAAAGCCAATCTGCGGAGTAAATTCGAGTGAAGGTTTTTAAAGACAAAGTTACATCGTGGTCATCGAAAAGATACATCGTGCGTTATGTGCGCTTGAGAAGTTATACAAATGTCAACAAATATTCCAGCCGGGAAACCGAATCCCCTGAGCTTTTGGGGGGGTACCGTTTTTTATGTTTGGAATTAATTTTTTACTCACCAATGACGAAATTTAGCTTGCCAGTCATTTTTGTAGTCCTCATTTTTTTGTAATCGGCCATTTTTGTAATCCTGTCGCTTTCAAAATGGCATCCAATCTGAAGTTTGGTCAGGAAACCGAAATCCCTTTGCTTTTTATAAGTTATTTTGTACATGCTAATGATGAAATTAAGCTTAAGAGGTATTGTTATAATCCTGTTGCTTGCATGCCATTTTCAAAAATGGCGCCCAATCTGGGCCAAATGGTTAAAGAAAAACGAACTTAACCTTCGGTTAAAGTTTCAATGTTGCCACTATTCGGGAATATGTGTACCTTTTTTAAATATCTTTCATTTATTGATTGTCTTTCATGCATTATGTATATTTTTTAATATGATTTTGTATTAAATCATAAAAATAACAAGCAAGTACAATTACAAGATGAAGAAGATGAAACCAAGTCGTGTTTTTTTTTCTGTGGCTGAGAATGGACCGAAACCAGATGAGACCGATAGCGATACTGAGAAGAGACTTTGTTAAACGAGACCACGACGAGACTTAATTAAACGAAACCGATACGGGACGAGATTAAGATATACAAAACCGAGCGATACCGTGACGATACTTAAGATACGATTAGAAGGTCAATGAAAATGGCCAACCCGTTGAATTAATAATTACGAATTTAAGGGTTAAGGCGATGATTATTTTTGTTATATATGAATAAATAAACTAAAACACAATAAATTAATAAATAAAACACGAATTGTTTTAATTTTTTAAATTTTTATCAAGTTTTAATTTAAATTTAAATTTTAAAAATTAATATCACAACTTTTTTTTTTATATTTTAATTATTAGCGACGCGTTTCGGAGTGTACCTCCATCTTCGGGCTAAGAACTCAATTTTCTTCTTTTCTTCTATTAATTCATATATTACACACACAAGTAAGTAGTAATAGTAGTAATAATTGACTTTATTTCATTATAAGTGTTACATAAAATGTTTCTAAGTCGCTTTTAGGTAGTATATTACACACACAACTTGGAGACAACATCAAAATGAATTATTTTTGTGACCGTTTAATCACTCTGTCAACGAAGTTTGACAGTATTCTTACGTTGACACAACAGAGTTTTCGTCCATGATGTCAACGCTTTTCAACGTAGCTTGCTTTGACCTTCATATCAATCTCCAAAATTTAGCATTTTTTGAGGATTTTGAATACATACATGGTTGGGGCGAACTAAATTTTGACGATAAAAATATATTTCGATCCAAATTTCACCCAATTTGCCCTTAAATCACTCTTTTTTCCGGAACAATACAGAAACTTTTGATTTTTTAGAGGTTTTTCAATCCATCTACATCATAGCCATCCTTCAATGGAATTTGATAGTTGATGGCTTGAAAGATGGGAAACAAAATATATTTTAACGGAAAAAAAGTATTTTGATATAAATTTTCTACCCAAATGCAAATACAATCACCTTTTTCCGGAGCAGTAAAAAAACTCAAAAATTTCTGACTTTTAAGAGGTTTTTTTAATCCATCCCCACCATTGTTTTGTTCGATAACACTATACAACAATGTCGTGTCATGGTCAATGTAAAAATTATTTTGCTCTTTTCGTCAAACGTTCATAGTGTTTTTGATTTGTTTGTGATTTGCGTTTGACTTAATCAAGTAGCGTAATCATCAACGTTTCAAGTGTCAATACGTTGACACCAAAGGGTACCAATCACGTTGATACAGATAACACGCCAACGCATAATGGGACAACATTAACCGAGCGGCGCCATTCGTGTGATCGACAACGTTTCATGCATTGACACAATCTACGTTGACAATGATTCTGGTGACCTCAAGGAGTCATCAATGACTTGATTGTTTACGTTGACCCTCTAATCTAATAGAATTCGGCATCACGTACCGATGGTTATTCTCAGTTATCCGGATAGCTTTGTGTTGTTGTAATCCCTGGTTAAGAAACAGCTGATGACCGCTGACACAACAACAACTCAAGTTATCTCATGGGGATAACTAGATAGCATAGCGAATAAACATTGGAACGCAAGGATTTACATAAGTATAATCGTTTAGTTTTGTATCGTGGCCAACAGCCTTACCCTCTAAAGCTGGCCCCTCACTTTGAGATGGTTACAAGGTTCGTAAGGTTTTCAATAAATTGCAGTACAAAAAAGACCCAAATACAAAAATAACATCAGTGGGCTGAACGGGATGTGCCAAACACTGCAAGTGAAGGGAGAGTCGAGTGGTCTTAGAATAAACAGCAAAAAGGAAAAAATAATGCTCACAGGCCGCTCCACACAGCAGCGTATTATTCTACAGGAGACGCCAGTTGAAGTAGTGGAACAGTTCAACTACCTTGGCAGTATTGTCTCTGCAAACGGTGCACAGTGGTCTCAAAAGCGAATCTAGCGGGTCAAAAGTCCAAAAAATATGCATTTTATATCAGGGCAGGTAGTACATAGGTTGATTGTAGACATGTCAGAGACAATGAATAGAGTCAAATCAACTGACAGAAGACTTTAGTTTTCAAGCAATAATACCGTTAATTGCAGACACATCATTTAGTCATTGTTCGTTCAGTATTTAATGATGGTAGGACTTTGTTTATCTCTTATTTGTTTGAAAAGTTATGAACTTTTTTGTTATTATTCCCAAATGTACTATATTTAAGAAGGTTAGTAATTTTGTTTATTTATGATTTATGGTGTTTTAACTAAACGAACCATGGCATTTACTTTATTAGTAAGAAAAAATTGATAAAGCATATATTCTGTAGGCTGCAACTTTTTCTGTACAAACCTGTACAAAAAGGTTGAACTTAAACTAAGTTCCAGGATTAATATAGATAACATAATTTTATATTTCATCTGCCCGTTTTTGCCCGTTTTCGAAAAAGTAAAACATAACATCTTACAGGTTATTTAACGACAGTGGTCCAAATTCTTCGGCTAAAAGTGAAAAATTATCAGTGGAAAATGTCTCAGAGGTCAACATAATATTAGCTTATATAGTTTTACCTATGTTCAAACCATAATTTAGTCCAAAAACTGGCATTGAAACATCATTTCATCATTATTTCTGTGTCTTTCTTGTCTTTCAAAAATATTGAATTGTCCACATAACCATGAAATAACTATTCTCTCTATTTGGCACCTGCTAGGCTATTAAGGTGTTTAAATGAGATACGGACACACACACCACTCATTTACAAAGATTTGGATTTTTGACCCGCTAGATTTGCTTTTGAGCCCACTGTGCGGTGGTACGGATCTGGACGTTAAAAGTAGAATAAATAAAGCTCGTGCTGCCTTCAGTACTCTGTCCCCAATCTGGAAATCAAGTCAAATCTCCTTACGCACTAAGTTGAGATTCTTCGAATCCAATGTCAAATCCGTGCTGTTATATGCTTGTGAAACCTGGAAAGTCACGTCTATCATTTCGAAGAAATTGCAGGCTTTTGTGAATCGCTGTCTTCGCCACATCCTAAAGATTCGCTGGCCACAGATAATATCAAATGAGGAATTGTGGCGCAGGACAAGTCAAAAGCGGCTGGACGTCGACATAAGAAAGCGTAAATGGCGTTGGATTGGTCACACACTGAGGAAACCAAACGATGAAATTGCAAAGCAGTCCTTTGAATGGAATCCTCAGGGTGGACGGCGGGTTGGAAGACCAAGAACAACATGGAAATCAACTGTCTTAGCGGAAGCAGAATCCCAGAGGAAGACGTGGCCACAGCTAAAGTACGTCGCAGCAGACCGTGAAGGATGGGGGACGTTTTGTTGACGCCCTATGCCCCAGCCGGGGTTACAGGACACGATGATGATGATGACAAAAAAGACACATTCACCATTCATAGAACCTTTCAATTTTCCATAAAAAATCTCTACAATCCTTGCGACAGCCTTAACGAGACGGTCTCAACGTAAATTTCGCGCTTAATTAAACTTTATATAAGTTCAAAAGCGGGCCATTCACGTTAAGATCTTGAGACGGTCGTAAGGATGGTCAAAAAGTTTGAAAAGCCGGCCATTCACGTTGAGACGGTCGTAAGGACTGTCGTAAGAATAGTAGAGATTTTTTTTGAAAAATGGATAGGTTCTATTGTCAATGGGCCTCGTAAAGCTCATTGAAAATCTTCACGAACCTTGCGACCGTCCCTACGACTATATCAACGTGAACGTTCAGCTTAAAGAATTTTAACGGACCTCAGATATAACGACCACGAGGCCCGTTGACAATATGTCTAGAACCTAACTTTGAAAAAAAACGTCACGCATGTAAGTCCATGACTTTCCAGAAAAAAATCCATTTGACTAGGCCTTTTCATGAAGTTCAATCCAAGTATCACTTTTTTCCTTTTTTGTCAATTTGTCCGAGAAAGGACCAAATAATATTGATTTACATAAGAAGGTTTTATAATACAAATTCTATATACTACTGAATTAAATCAGCCAAGTAGAAGACTTAGCATTAAGGATTGGACTTGTTGAATTATTGATTCAAAATAGCTTTTTATGGCCTTTAGTCCTACAAATTGGCGCTGATGAGTTCAAGAGAGTAAGCCGAACGAAACGCCAATTTGTAGGACTTAAGGCCATAAAAAAAAAACCTATTTTGAATCAATAATTCAACAAGTCCAATCCTTAATGCTAAGTCTTCTACTTGGCTGATTTAATTTAGTAGTATATAGAATTTGTATTATAAAACCTTCTTATATAGAAACTATGCCTGGCCCCGGGCAAAAAAACTTCCAGCTTAATGATTAGGAATTCTAATCTTGTTGGATATAGTTTACAGTGGATTTTCGTTGAAAAATTCATGTAAGTTGAACTGAACTTAATACAAATTGCGTATGACAAAGCCCTCACTATGTCACTGATGAGTTCAAGTGAGTAAGCCGTACGAATCGCCAATTTGTAGGACTAAAGGCCATAAAAAGCTATTTTAAAATTGATTTACGTTTTTCGATTTCTTCCAAAATAAGAAGTTTAATTTCTTTGGAACACATTTTTTGTGAGGAGAATGAGTACAATTAGATTTAAAATGAAAACAAATTTGAATTTCAGAATCACACTGCTAATACAAAAAATTAACTATTTATTTACTTTCGTTACTCATAGCTACGGACTTGTAGTTTTCAAAAAGTCAAATCGCTTCTCATGAGCTTTGAATTCACCTAGCTACAAGTGTAGAAAAATGCTTATGAAACGCAAATGTACAACTCCATACAAACTTGGTTCGTGCTTGTAGCTACAAGTTTACAAGTACAAGGCTAGTAGTTTTATGAAATCGGCCCCAGGTCTTTAACAGATAAAAGTGAAGGCTGATTCACAATGTGATGAGGAACAGAGACGTGATTGTGACGAGATCTTGTCGTTTATGTCAAACGAATTGTCGTTTATGTCAAACGAATTTCAAAAAATG
Source organism: Dasysyrphus tricinctus (assembly GCA_963921185.1). Lineage (NCBI taxonomy): Eukaryota > Metazoa > Arthropoda > Insecta > Diptera > Syrphidae > Dasysyrphus > Dasysyrphus tricinctus. Next base: position 248,670,852 of record OY992530.1, read on the forward strand.
ATAATATACTTACGAGGATAAACATAATACAAAATATTTGTTGATCAAATTATTTTAATTTTTTTTTACACAAAATCAGTTCTCGTTGTTAAAAATCGGGGAACGATTTTATAACTTTCTCGCCGTATTGTGAATCAGCCTTGTAAAGACGTTAAGACGGTCGCAATTTCAATAGAAACTTACAGGTTCTATTGTGAATGGACCTCGGCCTCTTCAGATTTGAGCTCTCATATTTTTTCTAAAGTTTCATAGCTCGATTAATAGCATTTGATTTATACATATAAATTAGCAAAGTAGTTTTCAAGATAACCAGTGGCAAATAAGCTATCGGGATCAAAAAAATATATATTTAACATTTTATTACTTACATGCTACATCCAAACAACATTTTGGGATACCTTCTTTAAACCTAAAACAAAATAAATATTAGGGCAATTTTCTCTGCAAATATAGGGTAGGGATGATTATATCACACATTGCTTCACCGTTTTTTATTTCGCTCCAGGCTTGTATTGTAGGTACTTCTTTATGCGTTCAAGTATTAATCAGAATATCTTCAAAATACTCCTTGAGATATCAACGGCTTCTTAAACATACCTCATTTCCGCATCGCTAAGTTTTTTTCAAATTCTTGGCAAACATCAACAAAAACGAAGAAAAAAAATAAGATTAATGATGATCGATCAAACGCCATGGCGTCTAGCTGAATTTAAAAATCTTCGCATTTTTCCCACAGTTATAAGTTCTCAAAATGCAAACATCATTAATTTTATTTCAATAATTAACAAAGCGCATTTTCGTTTTAAAAAACTAGATTTTATCCTTAAAAAAAAAACATGAAATCATTAGGACGTGATGAAATTCGAGACGCACAAATAGTAGTTTTTTTTTTTGCGAATTTATTTGATAAATGATACATCATATAACGTCATCCTGTTCAATATCCCAATGGAAGGGTTGAAAGTTGAAAACCATTAGCACAGATCGTATTACCAATACAAATAAGAATCATTAGAAATCTTACAAAAATGTCTTGAAAAATGTAAGGAAATGAAAAAAAAATTTATTAATGATCACCCCACATATCCTTTTAGAGAAAATGACAGAAAACAAAAGGACATTTTACCCTTTTTTTTAACTCGCGTAGAGTTTCTTATAAATTGTGATCTTTAAAAAGTAAAAGAAAAAAATATTCCCACCCTTTTTCGATTCTATTGCGAATATCTGATGATGTTATACGCAAAAAATAATCCAGAAATTCGTATCCTAGAAATTCGAACTACGCGTATTCCCTAAAAAAAAGAAAGAAAAACAAAAAAACAGATGGGACCTTTTCGTTTGTGTATGTAGGTCGCAATATGGTTTTATAGGATCATTTTGTGATATGTCACAGAAGGAGCTCTTGTGTGTGCGGTATGGCTTGGGATCAATATTTGTGCAAGAATCGATCAATTATTTATTTTGTTGCCATTGGATTGTAAAAGGGTTGAAACTATTATTTATTTAGGAAAAAAATGTTTTGTTCTTGGATCATACGTGTCGTCTTGTAAGAATGAAATTCTATCTTTTTTGAGGATACAAAAATTGCATTAGGAAATGCTTTTCTTATTCTTTGAGATTTTTTTCTTAATAAGAAAGTCTTTTGTGCTATTCGGATATTTGATCTGGCGAATTAATTTTGATTGCATCAATAGTTTGAACTAGCCTGTCCTGATACAGGTAAAGTGCTAGGTCGTTTGGTGTGAATCAGGTAAAATAATTTTCTGATGATTATTCTTCTTTAATTGTCCTTTTTGTCTTATTACTGATTTCAGACGATTTGAGACTGATTCAACAAGTTTTTTGGACTAACTGGGGCTTATTTTATATCATTCCTTAATCCTCCAGTAAAACTTCGTTCAAGTCAATTTCGTTTAAAATCTAATAATTCAAGCTAAATTGTAAATATACACTCCACTTAAACAGAAGAATTTCTTTTCAATCTTCTTTCGAATATGTTAAAAATCTTATAGACTAACCCCAAGTTTCACAGTGAAAGTTTAAACTCCACTTTTTGTTTAAACTTTTGTTCAGCAGAACAATTGAACTCAGTTCAAGGTTTAAACGAGACTGTGAAACTGGGGGTAAGAGACCACAGCAGATTTTGGGTGTGAGTGATAGCAAAAAAAGAAGTATAGGCGTCGAAAGCTTCATTAAAAACCATTCAAAAAATCAAAGTCTTGCAGTCCACAAGTGGGGCCTTTGCGAGAAACAGTGCATCGAAAAAAAAATATGAATGCAACTTTGAGGATAATCGTGTTAGCCGAAATTGGTTTTCACCCCTCCGTAGATAAGCTCCGCGGATCCCATATCACGGCATTTGAGATCATTTGAGTGTTTAATTCGCCCTGCCAGACTGTTTAAGAAAACCGTTTTTCACTTAGAATTTTGAATTTTTTAAACGGTCCGGTAGAGTGAACTATACACTCAAATGGTCTCAGATTCCTTGATATGTGATCCGAGGAGCTTATCTAGGGAGGAATGAAAACCAATTTCGACTAAAACGATTATCCTCGAAGTTGCATTCATATTTTTTGTCGATGCACTGTTTCTCGCAAAGGCCCCACTTGTGGACTGCAAGACTTTGATTTTTTGAATAGCTTTTAATGAAGCTTTCGACGCCTATATTTTTGTTTGCTATCACTCACACCCAAAATCTGCTGTGGGCTCTCGGTCTATAATGTTTCTGAATTTCAATTTCACTTTTTTTTCCTAAAATTGGTAGTAATTTTTAGATCCGGCGATTGTGGTGGGATTCTGATCACTCTTGGACAATTGTGCAAAATTCATTCTCTAAATATTTCAGTCAAGTGCTTCGGACCATTGCCTTGATATAGAAATAAAACGTGTTTCAATTTTAACCATTTAGGAGCTATTTCTAAAATTGATGTTAAAAATATCTAAATATTGATATCACTCCATTATTCCTCCAATAAAATGTAAGGTGCCAACCTCAGAAGCTGAGCATGCACCCCAAGCCATTATATGACCACCTAAGTGCTCAACTTAACTAAACAAGGTTTCAAGACGCGTTTACTAACTCCAAATGAATTCTGATTTAATTCTGCCTATTCTGGAGATCATTCTAACTAGTTGTTTAAACCTGGTCCACATTCCCCTGTTATGGAGAGAAGTTTAGGTTGTGTTTATACCCAAAGCTGGCAAATGCTCCCAATTAAACCCGAAAGATCTCAGACCTATTAGTCTATCATCATTCCTTCTTAAAATCTTTGAAAGATTGATCGATATCCACCTGCGAACAAGCATAGACACGCGGCTTTTGTCTACTGCTCAACACGCTTATTGCAAAGGGAAATCGGTTGAAACTGCGTTACATACTCTAGTTCGAACTATAGAATATTCCCTCCATCATATAGAGTACACCATGGTCGCTTTCTTGGATATAGAGGGCGCTTTTAACAATGTCGACACATATGCGATCGCATCTGCTCTGACATCCCTGAAGGTAGATGGTACGCTTGATGAATTGATTAATCAAATGCTGACTAGCAGGGTTATCAATTCAAAACTGGGCAGCTTTTCCGCTAGAAGGTCTGTCAGTAGAGGTACGCCGCAAGGTGGTGTCCTATCTCCCCTTCTCTGGAACTTGGTAGTAAATGAGCTGCTGACATGCCTGGAAGCGGAGAGTTACAGAGTGATTGCATATGCGGACGATGTTGCTATTGCCGTATCAGGAAAGCATCCAACTGCCTTAAAAGAACTCTTACAAAATGCTTTAAATAAGCTTACCAACTGGGCTGACCGGTGTGGTCTGGGTGTCAACCCTCATAAAACAGAACTTGTTCTATTCTCAAGGAAATATAAAATCCCTCATATTGATCCTCCTTCTATCAAAGGTACTCCACTAACATTCACTGATCAAGCAAAATATTTGGGTCTTATTTTGGACAAAAAGTTAAGCTGGAAACCTAATATACAAGAAAGAGTCAAAAAAGCCACAGTGGCACTTTTCTCATGCAAAAAAGCCGTTGGGAACAAATGGGGCCTTCAACCTCGAATCACTCACTGGCTATATACTTCGGTGATTAGACCGATCCTCACTTACGGAGTGACAGTATGGTGGACTGCTCTGGATAAAGCGGTAAATTGCGACAAATTGAGCAAAGTCCAACGCTCTGCTTGTTTGTGCATAAGTGGAGCACTTCGTACGACACCTTCCGCTGCTCTAGACGTTCTGCTCCATCTGACACCCCTCAATATTTTCAGCAAAGAAGTGGCTGCAAATACAGCCATTTGCCTTAAAGCTTCCTCACAATGGACCAACAACAACTTTGGCCATTCCATCATTTTGAATTCATTCGGATCAATCCCAAGTCGCACTGATTACACCATCCCAAACTTCAGTTTGGCAAAAACTTTCAAGTCAGCATTCCTTCTAGAGTTCTCTGGGAGGATACGGCTCTCTTGAAAGATGAATCAATCCATATTTACACCGACGCGACGGATCGAAAACTGATGATGGGGTGGGTGGTGGTGTGTACTCAGAAAGACTAAAATTAAGTCTCTCCTTCCGTCTTCCTAATCATTGTAGCGTGTTCCAGGCGGAACTTATGGCGATCAAAGAAGCCTTATCTTGGCTGAAAGAAAACGTGTTATCAACTACAGATATCCGCATCTTCTCGGATAGTCAAGCAGCTATCAAATCTCTGGAATCGGTCTCTACTAACTCTTTAACAGCCCTAAATTGTCGTTCATCTCTGCTGGAGATGGCGCAGCAGTTTAACATTCACCTGTGTTGGGTGCCGGGGCATAGAGACATTCCAGGTAATTGTAAGGCCGACGAGCTCGCTAAATATAGAACAACTCTACCTCTTCTACCTAGTAAGGCAGATATTGGTATTCCCATCGCTACATGTAAACTTATGCTGAAGCAAGATGCTTTAGAGAGAACAAACCTTAGGTGGAACAATATCACCACTTGCTTGGCAACAAAACAAATCTGTCCAGTAATGGATTTTAAGCGATCTAAATGTTTGATATCTCTAAGCAGATTGCACATTAGCTCCATGATCGGTGTCATAACCGGACACTGTCTTATAGGCAAGCACGCAACGCGTCTTGGCGTATTCTCTTACGATTTTTGCAGAAGCTGTATGGACGAGGAAGAGGTAGAATCGATTCCTCATCTTCTATGCACTTGTCCCGCTCTATCTGATAGGCGAAGACTCCATCCTGGAGATTTCTACTTCAATGATCCTAGTGATTTAGTAAATGTTGACATAGGTAGTCTGTTACGCTTCATAAGAAGCTCCAAATGGTTCATCGAGTAGGGAAAAAGGCTTCCCAGATTCTTGTGGTATCACAATGGACCAACTTATGGTCTAAGTGTGTCAGTTTTCATGACTGACAGCCACTTCAACCTTACCTAACCTTACTAACTTTTTTACGACTAAAGTGATAACTGAGCCATTTTCACTGTGCGATGATATAATCATTTTATTTTGTTATTTTCTGTTATTCGTCTGTTTTTTTTTTCAATAATTAATTTCAGATTTTGATATTTTTAAAACCAAAATACAAAATTCTATTGAAAATCGGTTTTTATCACGGACGTTTTCGAAAACGTCATCTGCGTCACAATTGCATTTGCAGAATGTTCTTTAACGCAAACTGCTAAAGTCACATGTTCAAAAACATCATCTGCGGTGCAGCTGCGCAGTAAAAAAAACGAGTTGACGTTAAAAAATTTGAGAAACCAGAGAATGTGTTCGTAAATATAAAATGCGTTTTGCGAGTAAACTGAATAACGTTCATAAAATCGATTTTGTGCAAAACAGGACGATTGCATATGACGATTGCAATCTGCGTCAAAAAATGACGATAATTTGACGATCAAATTGACTTTGATTTGACGTTTTCAAAAACGGCCTACGTTAGGGGGCCTACTGTGAGCCACTGTACATACATACATATTATGTGTACAGCTAAATTAGTGATCATCGAAATGAAATCGAACTTAAAAGTCAATTTTTCGGCTGTTTTAAGCGCCGATAAAAATATAGCTGTAAAAGACAAAAAAAAGCAGAGGTCGAAAATAAAACTCAACATTTTGAAGTCTTTAAAATTTCGCATACCTGCCGAGATTTAAAAAAATGATCACTCAATAACCATTTAACTTAAAAAGTACTTTTTTCGGTTTCTCTCAGTGAGAAACTATTTTTTTGATTTTTTAAGTTTCGGTTAACAACTGGCCATTTATCACAGAGAGAAAAAATAAATCACATTTCAAGATTTTTATTCTGTTTTGTCCATTAAAAAGCTCTGCTTTTGGACTTTCAAAGAATTGTTTGGTTTTTGATTGTTTAATACTATACAAGCCAAGTTTAGTGGAAGTTCTAATCGTAATTGACTCTCTTTGGTCTGACACGCATCTATGTGGGTTGTAGTCATAGTCCATATGGACTTTTGGCTCCCTTGGGTGGGTTAAAAGTCCATAAATGCATTATGAATTAATAACCCACACAAATGGGCCAGAAGGAAGTGGGTCGTAAGCTCATAGTTTTTTTAAGAAAGTGGGTCAAAAGTCCATACTTACATACATATGTCAAACAAACAATTTACTTCAATATTTGAAGAAAAAAATTAATGAATATGAATAAAAAAAAGAAAAAAAAAATTAATTCTTTAAAAGCAAATGAAACTGTGCATACAGTCAGAGCCCAAGCAGGGGGGTTGCATACCTCACTCGCGAATTTTTAAATTTCACAAACCTAATAAATCATGTCCTTTATTTGGTTTGTAAGGTTAAAAAATTCGCTAATAAACAGTTAGGTATGTATGCAACCCCCCTGCTTGGGCTCACTATAGGATTTGGGGGTGGGTGCGAGGTTGGGTTTATGCAAACTTCCTTTTGCATGTGGTATTTTCGTTTGTTGCCCCATGGCATACGTCTCTCTCTTGGACCTTGCTGAAACAAAAGGGAGATGATGATGATAACACGTGCAAAATGACAAAAACCACGTGCAAATGTCACGGTGCGACTAAAGCGAAACTATTGCGAGAAATCCACGACGCATGTAGCTTGTAAGTGGGTACAGTGAGACGAACACAACGTCTCACCACGTTTGGAATTTTTAAATTCGTTTTAGCTTATTGTAACATTTTTGAAAAAGAAAATAATTTTGAAAAAAAAAAGAGTTTTGGCGAGACAATAGCGAGACCAAAGAAGATGGAAAAACATTCGAAATGCAAAAAACCACGTGTAAATATCAAGGCGCGACAGTAGCCAGAAAACTACGACACAGAAAGGCGTGTAAACAGGCATGGCGAGACAGAGCGAGATTAACACAATGACCACCACCACGGCACTGAAAGTCACGTTTAGACGACCATGGCAAGCGATCAGCGAGTAGTACCTCGTGGCATGATGGTTAGTGCGTAGGACTGTCATGCCGAAGGTCTGGGTTCGATTCCCAGCCGTGCCACCTAAAAACAGAAATGTTTTATTCGAGGTACTGCCTCTTGCGAGGAACTGACAAATCCTCCAAGAGTATACTTGTCATGAAAAAGTGCTTCTCATTTAGCCGTTCGGACTCGGCAAAAAACTGTAGGTCCCTTCCATTCCTGCCAACAAACACGCACACAGAAATAGTGGTGAGTTGTAAGTCACTAGGCCCTGGTTCTCCACGAGCTGTTGCGCCACCCAATTTATTATTTATAAGCGATCAGTGAGATGACAAGTCACACGTCGTCATGGTCGTTGACGTAGTCATCGTAGTCGTGGTCGTCGCTTTAGTTGCTCGAGAGAGGGCTTTGCTTCTCAATTGCCTTCTTAGCCCAAAGGAAACGGTGATTGGCAAGAGTAATTCTTCGTTTTATCTCAGCACTGGTATCGTTAGCTGAGTTTATATCGGATCCTAGGTAGACGAAGTCTCTGACCACCTCAAAATTATAGCTGTGTATAGTGACGTTCTGTCCGAGACGTGCGTCGCACAGTGGATCGACTCCATACATTTAGACGTGAAAAATTCTAATATTTTCGGAAAATATCTGTTTCCATCTAAATGTTTATAAATCTAGAATAGAAATATAATTTAACAAAAAAAAAAACGACAGTAATCTTTCTATGAATATGGAAAGCAAATCCGTTGATGAATCACTACTTTTGTACCAGTGGAGTGTTTGACACAGTGGCGTAGCGAACACTTTGGGGGCCCCGTATCAAATATTTTTTACTTTCTTACTTGCATCAGCATATAAGATACATAAGTTCAATTTGATATTTGATTTCGTAGGGTAAAAGGGATAAAAAACTGTTTTTATAAACAGGTATGTATCTCGAAAACCGTTTACTTTTTCAAAAGATTTAAATTTAATAATACTTGTTTTTGTTTGAGAAACAAATTTTGAGTGTTGAAAAGATATCAATAAAAATTTTGTAACGTTTGTGCATGTTTTCCCCAAAATCTGTTGTTCTAACGAAAAAGTGTAATAATCTCTCTTGTGTAGAATTCTGTAAAAAAAATTTAAGCCAGCCAGACTTTTGAAAAAAAAAAATAGTTTTCAAGATAAATATGTATTGCCAAAAATATTTGTTTGTCACTTTATAGCCAAAATCAAAAGTAAAATTTTGAAACGCTATAACTTTTAGACTTCATCAATAGCTGATTATTTATGTCGAATTCCTTACAACAATTTCAAATCGATTTTTTTTGTTGGTTGTAAGGAACACACAAAAAATCAAAGTTTTCGTGTGGGATTGTGTGTGTGTCATTTGACAGTAGCTTTGAAGCAAAAAAGTAAACAAACTATGGGCATACAAATTTGTAACAAATATTCCAAAGTGCATTCAGTTTTTCGCGTCATTTTGTTAGATTAAAACATACATTTCCAAGAAAAGTTGCAAAAATAAACAGAAAATAGTAATGTGGCCGTTAAAGTAAAATAAATAACCCAAATTCATCCAAGAAACATATCATTCGAGAAACACATCGGCGAGCGCGCGATTTATATCTTTAATTGACTTTGGGCACTTTGAATCGAAGTTAGTTGATATTTTTATAACTTCAAACTGACCATTCACTATTTTTTGATGAATTAAAATAAGTTTTAATGATTTATTTGCTTTTAATCTATTTAAATGACCGACGAACACTTTAGAACATTTGTTAAACCCGCCGCAAAATACTTTCAACTCCAGAGAAATGTCAAATCTTGTTAGTGTGTGTGAAATCGATTTGAAATCTTGCTGAAAATGCAAGATTTGTTTTGACAGAATAAAATCGATTTTGTTTAGAAAAAAATCGATTTTGTTTAGAAAAAAATCGATTATTTGGTTGTAAGGAATTCGACATTAGATAATAATAAGAACTTTCAGACAGTCTGAAAGTTTCTGGTTCCTCAATAATTATTAATTGTAAAATGAAATTCGAATTAGGTATTAGAAAACAAATTCACCGCTCTCACGAAAATTTTATTTTATAATAAAAAGATGAACCTGAATACAAATTGTACAAACAATTTTATCAATCAATAAATTAAGTTTTGACAAGTTTTTCAATTTAACGGCCAATGAAGGCAAAGTAAAACAGAGCTCTCCATCGAAATTCAGTTTTATAAGAACTATTCCTAATTTTATCATTTTTTCCTCTGCATGGGCTACTGGGACGTGGTCCGACAAGAAAAAAAGTGGTTGCACGTTGCAGTTGTGGTTCCGTCAGTCGGTAGTACTTAGATAGAGATAACTACACAGGAAGGAAATCTTTCGAAAAGACACAAGTTAACAAAATTGGTCATAGGTACATTCTAGGTTATATGTAAACAAGGTTTGTTCGTTTAGCCCTGAAGTCACCTCGGTCACCCCAAGGCTTTTTTGAAAACCCTGAACTCACCATGACCAGCAAATTCTTTGTTTTTTTGCACCTAGGGTCGCCCTGAACTCGCCCTGAAGTAGGTCTATGTAGGTTTCTGGCTGGGGAGAGTTGAGATAAATAATAAATTGTCAAAGTGGCATGAGCTCCAAAGCATTTTTATTTTTGGATTCACAATAGAAGTTCAAGGATTGCACATACATATTTACTTAAATAATAATAAACAGAAATAGAAAATGGAAGCTGTGCTATTAATTTTTAAAGATAATGCTGATTCATGCTTATTTCACAATTGAGGACTCATTAAGGTTTTTTGCAAACCGAAAACACAGTTTTTTTTTTTGACAATTCTTGTGATTGTCAAGAAAACCTGAGTATCTAACTCTAGGTAAACTTCAAGTAGTGAACCTATAAGAATTGTGTATCGAATGCATCTCAATGAAAAATTTCTTATACACGTCAAGTACTCTGAATCTCGGGGCCCCTATACCTCGGGGGTCCCGTATCATTGATACGGCTGATACTGCGGTAGCTACGCTACTGGTTTGACACCAAGTTTTGAGGAAATGTTCGGGTAGTGTTGCAGATGTTTTTTAAGAACTTTGTACAAAGTCGGCCAAGCCATTTATGAGATGGCCAATAATGTCATAGAAAGCACCTGTTTTTTTTGGCGTCACTAATAAATGAAAAAGTGATAAATTTTCAAGTAACATATTTATTTAATTCATACATACATTAATTATTTAATGTATTACTATTTTCCAAGAAATCTTTGTCTATTGTTTCGCATGTTAATTTTAATATAAAATAGTATGAAAGTTAACTTAAGAATATGGTTACAATAGAAAGAAAATAAATAAAATTAAAATAAAAACAAATTCTATGTACTTAAACAATATATATAGATACATATTTGCATTTGTATGTATGTATGTATAGTAGGTATACACTATACATACATATATTAAATAAAACACTAACAAAAAATTCCTTCCTTGAAACGCAGAAATCATTTCTAAAAAGTGGGTAAAAAAAGGACTTTGCAAATCTTTGCGAGGTATATCACATATATTTCTGGAAAGAAGACATTCACAGCTATCCAAAACACTTAATTTATTTTTAAAGCAACCTTAAGCACATATTTAGATTTTCCAAAACAAATACGGAAAAAACATATTTTTTTGCTATTTCAATGACAAATTTTTTTAAATTCAACAAACAAACATTAAGACAATTTCAAGACAGATTTATAATAGCCTATTGAATAGACCTTTTAAAAAGGAACAATTACGTGCAAGGGTTTTTATTATTGAATATGTTTGTTTGGCCCATAAGCATGCTTAAAACCGAAAATGCTACTAAATTCACCCATGCATTTCTGAGAGAATGGTCACACTGGCCACTTTTCAGTATTTTTGGTATAACTCGAAAACTAAGCCGAATTTGACAATTTTACTTATAAAACTTTTTGTTCAAAATTAAATTTTCTATCGAAATGGATAGTTTGGAAAATTTCTTAAGAAAATTTAAGCAGCAAAAGTAAACAAAAACCAACACAAAAAAAATCGAAAGATCAAATATTTTAAATTTTTTTTCTAAATTGCGCATAACTTTTTTCGGAGCAAAGATACGCTCAAGACATGAGTAAACAAAGTAAACTGGAGTTTAAGGGCTTTAATATGACATGTTAAAAAAGCCATATTATTTGAAAACTGACAGAGATATATCCATTCAAACTTTACCATTTCTTATCATTTTTTACAGTTTTTGCCCGAAAGCCTATTTTTTGGTACTTTATGACAAAGTTAAAGTTCCTAGCAACTAGTACCAAATCTTATGTCAATCGGACCAGCCGTTCGGTCTGTAGGTCTGAAAGCATTAAAAAACAGCCGAAAAACGAAATTGCGAACTTTTATCCTTTTTATAAATTCTCTATAGTTCTAATGTCATATTATATCGAAATTTTTATTTCGAACATTTTTATGAAAGTGAAATTTGCCATATTGTACCGAAAAAGGGACTTTCGGGCCAAAACTGCAAGAAATTATATGAAATGATAAGGTTTGAACGGGAATATCTCTGTCAATTTTGAACAAATATTAATTTTTGAACATGCCATATTAAGGCCTTAAGTCTCTACTTTATTTTGTCTCTGCATGTATTGACCCTATCTTTGCTTAAAAAAAAGTTATGCACAATTTATAAAAAAATTTAGATATCCTTGATTTTTTGATTTTTTTTAGGTTGGTTTTTGTTATTTTTTCCTGCTTAAATTTTTTCGTAAAATTTTTTGAACTATCCATTCCAATAGAAAATTTAATTTTGAACAAAAAGTATTATATGTAAAATTGTCAAATTCGGCTTAGTTTTCGAGTTATACCAAAAATACTGAAAAGTGGCCAGTGTGACCATTCTCTCAGAAACGCATGGGTGAATTTAGTAGCATTTTGGGTTTTAAGCATGCTTATGGGCCAAACAAACATATTCAATAATAAAAACCCTTGCACGTAATTGTTCCTTTATACCCCTCATTTTCCCGTCTATTCAATAGGCTATAAAAGCACATACCTTCACGAACATCTGCCATTTTTTTTCCATTTTAATTAAAATTGTAATTTTAATAATTATTTGTCTAAATAACCTCAACGCACCAAATCAAAAAAAGACTTTTCACCTTCACTTTTGGAGATCATTTATTCTATACTAAATTGGTTTAAACAAGAAAAAAAAATTGTTTTCAGACTTAACAGTTATCCGTTATAGATGAGAAATTGAATTTTTTGCAATTTATGTCGTTGATTTTTTTACGTCTAATTATATGGAGGCGATCCACTGTGCGTCGTCTGTGTTGGGTGTCCATTCTTGTTGACAGCATATATTTCGTTTTGGTTTCATTCACCGTCTTCTTGGCTTCTTTCTCAATACTCACAAAAGCAGCACTGACATCACGCTTTGTTCTTCCGATTATTTCAATGTCGTCAGCGTAAGCGAGTAATTGGACGGACTTTCGAAAGATTGTGCCTCTAGTGTTGACGTGAGAGTCTTGCACTATTCTTTCAAGAACGATGTTGAATGAAGACGTCACATGACAGTGCGTCGCCTTGCCTAAAACCTTTTTTGACATCAAAGGTGTCAGTGAGGTCTGCGCCGAACTTGAAGGAGCAGCGTGCATTCTCCATCGTCATCCTGCATAAACGATGGGAGCAGGGATGCCAAAACTAGAAATTGCTCTATATAGCTCTTCTCTATAGATGCTGTCAACACCTAATACTGCAAAAAACAGCGTAGCAAGACTAGGCTAGGCAGGTCAATTCGATCGTAGACCAAATGTTCGCACCAGGCAATATCCGGAAAACCAACGAATTTCAATTAAAGCCTCATATGCGGCTTTGAAATCGATGAATAGAGCTCTATATGACTATGGCTGAACTTGTGATCCCGGCCTTACTGATCCAGTTGAGTAGTGTAACATTGGAAATACGAAACGCAATGTGCATAGTTAGGCAAAAGCTCTTACGAACTATTCCAAACATGCATAGGGTTTCAGCAAGGAGATGCACTATCATGTGATTTCTTCAATCTCTTTCTGGATCAAATAGTACGCTGGGCAGGCGTGAACACTGAAGGTACTATTTTCAACAATCGATGATATCGATACCATCGGCCGCTCTCCTTAGGCCGTTTTGGAGTCTGTCATAGCAATTGAAGAACAGGTAAAACTTGTTGGTGTTGAAGTAAACAAGGACAAGACCAAATATATGCTTTCGTATCAATAAAAAATTAGATATTTGTCAACCAGCTGGGACAAAATTTCACTGTTAATGGCAAAAACTTAGTGAAGGAGTTCATCTATACCTCGGAGTAAACATTTATTCCACAAACGCCATCTTAGTGAACATCCGACGAAGCAAAAACCGGTGCTTCTTCGGTTAGGGCCAACAGATGGGTTCAAAACTCCTCACATGAAAGTCGTTCTATAAAACCCTTTTACTGCTAGTCCTGACTTATGGCGATGAAACCTAGCCTCAATTTTGAGACCAAGCCATATCGCGAATACCATAAAGCTGGGTCTAGATGACTGGAAGCAGCGTACTCAAAATCGTAGAGGATGGAAGGCTATTGTGTCTCAGGCTACGACCCTTAATGGATTGGGACGTGGGAGCCGGATAAGTAAGTAAGTAGATAAAAGTCATCCATGAGCACACTGCCATCACCATCAATGGAGAGCGCTACCGATTGATGAAAATTATTTTCTTTTGACCTAAATTGGATGGTCTGAACAACATGTAGTTCAAACAAGACGGTGTTACGTGCCGCATAGCTGATGTCGATATTAATATTCTGCACGAGCAATTTGAGGGCATGAGTATTTCACGTAGGCACACTTGGCCACCGAGATCGTACGATTTGATCCCTTAACCACAACCTGAACATTAAAGTCGATAGACCAACTTCAAAAGTCGCTAGATTGTCAGAAATTTCGGAAGCAAAAAGTCCCTAGAAGTCGGCAAAAAAAAAAAAAAGAATTTTAAAAAATTACCTTATTTGGGTAAATTATTTTTGTGAAAAGTAGGATATTCAGGATATTCTAGGATAGTAGGATATTCTACTCTACGGCGCCGAGTGCTGGACGATAAGTAAAAAAGGGGAATTGATACTGGGCACTTTCGAGAGAAAAATTCTTCGGCGGATATTTGGTCCTATATGCGAAGAGGGCGATTGGAGGAGAAGATTCAATCGTGAATTGTACGAGCTGTACCAAGATGTGGATGTAGTCCAAAGAGCCAAAACACGTCGACTACACTGGCTCGGCCACATCGAGCGAATGGACAACAACGCTCCAGCCAAGAAAATCTTCGAATCCCAGCCCCAAGGTTCGAGACGACCAGGAAGACCGAACCTCCGCTATAGGGACCAGGCGGTCACAGACGCAAGAGCGCTTGGTCTCGGCGACTGGAGGAAGCGTGCGAGGGACCGCAACCGATGGAAGACCGCAATATCTCAGGCAGAGACCCTTCATGGATCGGGAGCCGGAAAAGTAAGTAAGTAAGGATATTCAAAAAACTGAGGAATGCACTAGTATTTCGGAAAGAGTTTTCTATTTAATGAATTTCAGTTTCCAATGATTGGAAATATGAAATAGGTATGCCCGTTACATGTTTTCTTGCAGGATTTTCCTAAGTCACAGGTCTATGCCAATAAGCCGCAAAAGGCTGGAGCCCTCAAAGTCAACATAAGCCGCACCAATCCCATAAATTCAGACTGAGACAATGGGCAAAAGTTATGGAAATTGTAATAAAACCCCAAAATATCAAAAATACTCCTCTATCTCTTTTAATTGTTTGAATTTGGTAATTCCTGCATTGCCATACCGTGTACCTGTTAAAAAACAGTCTTATTTCCTCGTGCCGAAAGTGTGTCAAAACGATCACTTTAATATCCTGGACAGTGTCCACTACAAAAGATTCACCCTTTTCCTTTTATGTCTTACTCGCCTCGTGCTGCTTTTTAAATCAATTCTTTAAACTGACCACCAACACATAACCCTCGAGACTTAACTCGTGCTACGTGTGTATCCTTTTGTTTGAATGATTGAAAAACCTGTTTTCTAAATCAAGCTATGGTCAGTTGAACAAAAAAAAACCCTTTCTACACAATCACTCCTTAGCTAGACGAAAATCCAATGACGAAAGGAAAGGATGGGCTACTTAGTGTCTAAGAAATCTGCCTGTAATTCATTATGGTCAGTCATGGTCATTGTCCCCTTTATTTCTTTACCTTGTTCTTTTCTTAAGACCTTCATTATAAGATTTTATGATCTTGTTGAAAGGATCGTGCCAATGATCCTTCGATACTGGACAAAAGAATTAAAGGTATGCGGTCAAGGAGGATTTATTTATTTTATTTTTTCCCAGTTTTCTATCTGAATTCTGGTAATATTCTCTAATACCCATATCATTTCGTTGCGGGTCACTAAACGGAATCGTTTGACACCTTTGGAAAAAAAGGTTATTTTTGTTGCACCCCTATAAGGGATGCAAAATGATATTAATGCATCAATAAGATACAATCGATTTTTTTTTGAGGATAATAATAAATTTGCGGCTTACACAATAAATTCAGCGGAAGTAGATGTGCAATTTATTGGGAAAAAATAAAGAAAACATAAAATAAAAAAAAAAATAAAGGTTCACTTTTGGAGTTCAAGAAAGTCACATTGCAGAACAATTTAAGAAAAAATAAATTAAAGGTGCAACCTTTTAATTTGCAATGGTTCTTAGATGGATATAAAAACATAGGGATGAAGGTAAAAGTGAATTTGTATCTTTTCCTACGTTGCATCGGGAGGTATATTCGCGATAACCAAGAAATCTGAGATCCCTTATGGCAAATTATTCTGCAAATGAAGATTTAATGGGGATGAAAATATTTTTTTTTTATGTTGATTTCAAGCAAAATATTCCCATAATTTAAATATTTTAAGTTGAAATACACAAATTCATCTGATAGAGTGCGATCAATTGAGCAGTCAACACATTTTGACAGGGGGTATAGGGAATATTTTGTTTAATATTGCGTCTTCGCCTGGTCGTTATAATAGGAAAGATGAGTTCTCACATTTCAAGATGCCAATTAAAGTTGCCAGTCCTAGGGGTTGGATAGTCAAATGGGATTCTTAACTTCATCATCTCCGTATTTACCTTCATATATGCACAATGAATATGATGGCTGGGCGTTGTAGGACGCGGGTAGTCACTGATTGGCGTCAACATGGCGACGACGTATAGTAATGCAACGAATTCTACACGTCAATTGTAATCTTCGGAAATGACTGGCTGTATAATTCGGCTGAAACTTTATACGAGCCTACCAGAAGGATGGTGTTCGGTGGATGAATTCAGCATAGAGAATCACCGGTGCCATCAGCAGTCTTGAAGACATAAACCGGGAGGACTGTTCCCACTAAGGCACCTTTTATCAAGACGGCAGTGGGAGACTTCCCCAGATGGAATCAACGGTGACGTCTACAGTTCCAGTCAGACTGAACCACTTAGTGAACACCTTACTGCCTGAACCGAATGCAAGACGCAACTGGAAAAGATGTCAAAAATGCTGCAGTTAAAGTTTAAAATTGTTCAACTCTTGCAGCTCCAACTGCAGCATTTTTGACATCTATTCCAGTTTCGTCTTGTGTTCTGTTCAGGCAGTTAAACGGGCTACTACGACATATTCGGAGTTCAGGCCTATAAGTAGCGGCTAATCCGGCTCCCCGCCATTGGAGTTATATTGTAAGGGTTTGCTCCTGCAGGTTGGGGGTCATTCCGTCGGGGTGACTTCCCGGCCATGTAAAGCAATTTTAGTCGCGAAACAACAACAAATAAATGAAATAAGGACAACAAACTTTGGATCTGCACGTGGAATGTTCTGTCTCTCTATAGACCACGTGCAGCCGAACATTTAGCGGAAGCTCTAGACTGCTACAAAGCAGACATCACCGCCATCCAAGAAGTGCAATGGGATGGGCCGGGCAAACAAAACTGAAAGACTACGACATTTACTACGGTGACTGTTACCGACCACAAGGACAGCGTCTTTTAGGATGTGGATTCGTCGTTGGAGGCAGACTTAGGCAAGAAGCCTTGAGTTTCAACTATGTGAACGAGCGCCTCACGACAATTCGCATCAATGGTACAGTGGACGTAGTGCTTGACTGCTAACTTAGAGGTGTTGGTTCGAGCCCCACTCTAGGCAGCATTCTTTTCTATATTCTCCCAACTTAAGTGGACGCCATGCCACCCGTCGGATTTAATGAGATAGTAAACACCTTGATCTCAATCCACTGTGCCAAATCTAAAGGCTTAATTCACCAACATAAGCCTTGATGTTCGGTCCCGTCTGCATAGATGGGGAAAGGAGAAGGAGATACAACTACGAACTGTACGGGCTGTACAGTGACACCGACCAAGCCATAAAAATGAAAAGCCAATGACTGAGATGGCTGGGTCATCTAGAGCGAATGGATATCAATCCTCTGGTCCGGAAAGTCTGTGAATCCAACCACGTGGGACAGCCTAGTAGAAGTGGACAGCGTAAAAGGTTGGACATGAAAGTGGAAGAGGACTACAATCAACTTGGTGTTCGAAACTGGAGATAGCTAGCTAGAAACTGAGCTGGCTGGAAGAAGCTTGTTGGTTGAGGCCCTGGTCCACCCCAGACTGTAGCACCACCTTAAGTAAGTAAGTACATAAGCATAATGAATATTTTTGGACTTAATTGTTAATAAAGCAAAGTCACTAGTTGCCCAAAAATCTGAATTTCAAGTTAAACTGTTTGACAAAATATAACATTTTGTCTATGGGTATATCTGAAACCTGACTATGCTTTTCCGAATATATTTGAAGCCATAAATTCGACTATGACTTGAGAGTCACCGTCGGAATTTCAAGATATTCTTAACATTCTCTACTTAAAGTCCAGAACAACCGACAATTCGTTATGTTAGAGGTTATGTAACATAATGATATAGTGTGTCCCTCAAACTTGTTATATATAAAATGAAAGATTGAAAGTCACTTTTAGGGTAAGTTTCAAGACTAGCTGATCGCTCATAGTCTATGAGACTCTTATCTGCTTAACTTTAAGCTGCAACTTTTGATTTCAAAGGTCTAGGATAGTGATAAAGTTTCCAGCCTATCAGCTGGTTCAGGTTTCTTTTAAAACATTTCTGGAAGAGAAGCAAAATGAAAATAAAGTTTCACAGATCTCCTCATTCTTACGAAAAATGCTTCAATATGAGGCAATTTTGAAGCCGATGAAAAGGTGTTGAGTCTTGACTTGAAATTCGTTGGTCTTTTCCAGGATTTGCATGAGAGTGAATATTTGGTCTATGGTCCTGGAAAGAAAACAGTGTTCAGAACAGCTAAAGACGCTCACGCTGTACGTTGGATGGGATCTTGTATGCCACGTGACGTTTATCAGGGATATGCCTATGTAGTTCTTGGAGGACATAGGATCGCTTTTTGTTGCAGATGGAATATATGGAGCTGTTATAGACCAGTCATTGCTTCCTTCCCTCCAAACTTGGTTCATGAGCTGATGCATGCATCATTTCAACACATTCCCTCGGTTCTTGAAGATTTCCGCTGGTAAACCATCAGATCCGGCGGCCTTGATGTTCTTGAGCTTCTTTATAGCTAAGTCCACCTCTTCTATAAGGAACTGGGTCTTCATTAATTGGGGAGGATTCTCTACTAGTCCTATTTCTTGCTCTACATGATGCTTCTGGAAATGCAGCTTGAAGCAAAGAGCCAAATGCTTGAGTTTTTTTATAAAGCTTTCGAACAGCTTTTCGTTTTGTTAGACGCGACGCGAGGCTGTTCGATCTCTTGGAGCTGGAAGGCTGTGTGCGCCCCCTGCTTTCTTTGCATGGTCATCTTGATGAATTTTTAGCTTGAAAATCCTTTCTTACAGCTCTTGTTCAACGCGTGAGCATATTCGCATGCATGTCTTCTGTCGTGGTTTTTAGCTGTACGCTTTCATCATAGAGCTGTGTAAATCATTCATTTCAAATGATAGAATCGTTCAAGAATCGATCACCAAAATGATTCGACCATATCAATCAATCGTTGGAATAAAATTTCTCTGATATTAACGAATTCAATTAATCGCTGCGCTGGCTGTAGCGATTTTGATTGAATCCAAAACAATACAATTTGGATGGATTAAAAAGGCTCAAAAAATATATGAAATTTTCATCGTTTTTTACTGCTCCACTAAAAAGGTGATTTTATATCAATTGGTTGACATTTGGATCGAAATATATTTTTAATGCGAAATTATAGTTTGGCCCCTATCCGTCAAGACATTAACTGTCAAATTCCATTGCCGGATGGCTACGATGTCGATGGATTAAAAAACCTCTACAAAATCTAAAATTTTTGAATCATTTTTACTGATCGAAATAGACCTTTTCTCTTACTGACACTGTCGGTCAAAGACCACGAAACTGTTGACAAAAGATCGAGTACGACAGTTACCACTGTGGACTCACCGCCATAATACAGCTTCCGAACGAGCTTGTTGAGCTGGATGAGTATGTGCCTTTGCAAACTTACAGTTACAGTAAGGTGCGTTGGCCACGCTTTACCAACACCTTATCGAGCGAAATCAGTTCGAACAATGTATGCCCACCAAATGACAGGAATTTGACAAATAACGAAACTGACCAATACCCTTGAACAAATGGACGATACAATCAAACGAACAATGATCAGAACAATACCGAAATATAAACAACGGGACGCAACCGACATGTACCGGAATGCGACCATTGACGCAATACACAGACAAAAAAGTGGACTGCTGACAAGACTCAAGCACTTGTACCGTCAGTTTACTGACCCACACAATCTGGAGATTGGGACGCTGAAGGCGTCAATCAAGAACATCATCCAACTTATTAAAGAAAACCATCGGTTGTCAATTAATTTGTATTGGGATAGAAAAATTCGGGCCGTTATTGCTAGCGACCCCAGTATCTTTCCCCAAATTAATAAGATATTTAGATGGAATGATCAGGACGACCTTCCGTGTCTTAAGCTTTAGAGAACGACAGAGAACAGAAACGTACTTCTGACAGCAGGAATTGATCCAGAGGATGCCACGCCACCGCACCGTCTTGGACGATGACATCTTTACTGTCGAAGATCCGCAGGAGGCTGTGGGGGTGAATGCATGCATTTACCCAAACCATGACCTGGAAAGCAGAGCCTTGCTCCACCACATCTACCTTCGGAATGACATCACGCAATGGCGATCAGAGAGCCTCGGTTTCACCGGGTTTAATGAAGATCATTTGGCAAATGCTATAATCGCCGAGCGAAATGAGTCCAGTTCCCTGTTAACTACGAAGGTGGAGCTTCAGCTCATCTTCGATTCATTAAAGAAAAAGAAGTCAGCAGCAGTCGATGGCATATCCAACGTTGTACTTCGACATTTACCGCAAGAAGCAGTAGACATTTATACCACACTGTTTAACAACGCTCTGAATAACGCTTATTATCCAGTGCGCTGGAAAACAGCTGTGGTGCATCCTCTCCCGAAAATGAGAAAGGACAACTCCAATCCGGCGAAACTCCGGTCGATAAGTCTTCTTCCGAGTATCAGCAAGGTATTCGAAAAAGTTATCAATAGAGCTCTGTCTAATTGGGCAGAGGAAAATAATATCATATCGGATAATCGGTTTGGTTTTAAGGCAGCACATGAAACCATTCATGCCACGTCTAATTTCGTTTCTGATATCCAATGGAACAAATCTTAAAAGCAGTGTACGGGTGCCTGTCTGGTTGATTTGGAGAAGGCCTTCGCCACCGTATGGCTAGAGGGACTTTATCAGGTGCAAGTGAATGCATAAGGGAGAACTTTTCGCTCAGGTGCTCACTGTAGGCTCTGGTGACTCTATAGGTATGCTAAGGTGACCAACGAATTTCTTCATTAGGGCGCGGCGGGCGGTGGTTCGCAGTTTCTTTTTATTTGACAGTCGATCTCTAAACATTTGCCCCAAACAAGGAAAGAGTCAATGTTTGCCCCTAAAAAAGTACGCACGTCTTAGATGTTAGAGGCATGTCTTCCGTCAATTAGCGGATGGTCGATTTGGTTGACGTATCGAACATTGGGGGAGCGCCAAATTGCTTTGTGGATTCTTAGTCGTTATAAGCAATGGTTTGTCTTTTAGTACCTGAAAAATAAAATAAGAAAATAACAAATAACAAAACATGGCTGCCATGAACTGTCAAAATCTACCAGTCCCTATTGAAAAACAACGCTTTATGAGATTCTTTTATGTCCACGTCACGTACTCCTCATTTTAGAGCCTGCTTTTAGAAGTTTCAGTCTTGATAATTTGCTGCAGAAATGACACATATATACCTCTTTGACACATAAACTCTTGTCCAGATACCAAAAATAAGACATCAATAGTCTTGTGACAGAAATTTTGGCAGCTTATCAGTCAAATCCGGTATAAAAGAAGCAGCAACTAATGGAAGAAAGAAGCCAAGCTGAATCGCTTGTGTTTCCTTAATTGGCATGTTCCACCATTTGACATCTTGAAATTACCAAATTTTTAAAAAATGTATTCTACGGTTTCTTTAACAAAAATTCCATTATACCTATTTGTACATTATTATGCTTGTACATTGAGAATAATTATGTTTCACAAAGGTGTATCTGTAGATATACGTATAGGTACTACATGCACAGATATAAAAAATAACTTATAGTTCACATAAAATGACCGTTGATTTGATCACGTATACCTTTTATTTCAATGACCCTGTGAAATTAAAAACACCCCTTTTCTAGTGATCACCTATAGCCGTGAATATAACCCTTCTACGCCTGGACCATAATCATAACACCAAGTCATCTTATAGTGCCCGTTATGGATGATTCGTATATTCAAATTCTATTCAAAAGAGTATTTCCTTCTTTTTTCGCGCACAAGCTGTCCTTCCTATAATTCAACGCGAATGCCTTGTAATTTTATATTTTTTTTATATTGTGGTGCATGATGGCCAAATTTAAAGGACAATATGTACTTTTGGAAGCATAAGGGATAACTGACTGGACTGGACGGGTTTTACCTTTGTTGTCATGAATTATAAAGTTTTTTTTTCGTTTTTGGTTTTAAGTTGGTCCTGTCAAGCCATAAAAGGGATATTGTAAAAACTGGTTTCTTATTTTTAGGAACAGAACGCATATGTATAACCTTTTAAAGCATATCACCCTTGTTTTTGTGTGAATCTTTTGATTACTCATCCCAAATTAATTAAAAATGCGGAAGAAAAGGTGTATCTTAGATTGTTATCTCTCACAGAAAATATACAGAAAAAAAAGAAGAATTTCTTACTTTTACACATCTTACGTAATAGTTGATTTACTGAGTCCTTAAAGGACCTTTTTTGTATGTTTCTATTTTAATATTATGGAGTTTTTTACCTAAGGTACTTATTTTAGGCTTGAGTTTTAATGAATAGTATATGATAATTTTTTTTTGACAAAGATGCTTAAATATTTGTAATGAGCCTTTGAAGCAAAAATATTACAGAACATTTATCAAAAACAACAACTTTTCGAAAAAAAATATAGAATTATTTTCGATACCATAATAGATAAACATTAAATGTGTTTGGTAACTTGAAGTTTGTTGCAAGTTTTCACAATTTTCTGTCAAAAGCCATAAGAAAAAAATACAGTTTGCGAATTATTTAAAGGTTTTAATTATTAATATTATCATTGTTTGGGGCATAAGCTTAAATTTTGACTTTGAAACTTAATTTCTCAAAAACCATTCGCTTAAATAACTTGATTTAAAAATCAAATGCAATAATGGAGTGTTATCTTTCAAAAAAATTACAGTGCATTATTAGATGTATTTTCGTTGATTTTTAATGTTTTTCTTTTGCATTTAAAGTCAATGTTTCAAAAGCTGAACCCCCTACCTCAGGGAGGGGAGATACAACTTTCCCCCATACAATTATTTTCTTAGAATAACCCCAAAAACCACACCGTAAAATACTTCCACTCAGGTCCGGGACACCCTCTATATCAAATTCTTAAAAACATTTTTAAGGAAATATTTTGGTATACAAATCTTAAGTATTTATTTATGTTTATATAAAAATTAGATTAAAAAAAAAAAATTTCAACCCGTTTTAGAGATATCGAATTTTCAAAAAAATAATTTGAAACTTTTGTTTTTTAATTCAAAAATTATTTGAACTTATTTGAAATTTGTATTTAAATCCGTTCAGCTGATAATGAGAAAATTCAAAATTTAAAAATATTATTTGAGAGGTACTACTAAAAGTTGCTAAGTGTCAAATTTTATATTTTCAAGTAGATCGTGTAAATTTTCGCCTACAAAAAAATTTAAACAAAATCGTACGTTTCTGAGAACAAAAAGTATTTTCCTTACAGGAAAGTACCGTTATTTTTTCATAAAAGTAAAATTTTGTCTCAAGAAGTGTGCTCAAAAGTGCTTGCTAGGTCCTCCCCCGTTTATATCCCCTGGTGAGAAGAAGAACCGGACTAAGTCAACAGACGAATATACTGACGTACAAGTAACTCCTGCGGCCAGTCATAGCCTATTGCTGCCCAATCTTGTTCTCAATTTCCAAGACTTCAAGTGTTCGAAAGAAAAGTTAGGTCCCCTTTTTGCCAACAATTGTAAATTTTTCAATGTATCTTATTAGTTGTAAGCAAAATTGTATAGGTATATTATGTTCAATAAAACAAATTGAATTTAATTGAATTGAATTGAATTGAAACTACTTATCTAATTGGCACGTGCTAAGGCAGAAAAAAAACGATCAAATAACTACTTAATTACTCTGGACAATGTCCACTATCTATTTAAAAAGGGTGAATAAATATGTCGAAAAAAACTACCTTCAGTCACACGTGCCAGTTGTTAAAATAAAAAATTTTGTTGTTCAACTGACCACCAACACTCAACTCATGCATCCCTTGGTATTTCATAATGTTTAAATAACCTGTTTCCTAAGATGTACTACGGTCAGTTGAAGAATGACCCTTTGACAAATAAGAAATACGTGTAATCCACCACAGTATTTATGATAAAGTTAAGGAAAGGACGGTGGATGGACTTTTTATTACTGATGTTTATAAGATGATATAACCATATAACTTGGGCTCTAGAATCTTGTCACCTATATATGTGGTTGGTATATGTAAATTGTAAGAAATTGTTTGGTGTAGTTTTAGTAATTGGTCAGCTATAGAAAATTTTTAATCAGTGGTTACTATTTGTCAAGGTCACGTTTGATTTTTGTGAATGTGCACCATCTGAAAAACCACTAGATTGTGGTAAAAGCACAACTTGTGTCCAGTAATTGGTCACTCATGGACTTGTTTTTATCATTTTTTTTCAATATCTCACATATATGTTTAGAATTGCGTAGAAATGTGTAGATCTGCGTGGATATGCGTAGACTTGCGAAAACTTTTTGTATTTTTAATAGAGTAAATTGCAGTCCACGTTAATGGGAAGGTCTATTCAAACCCTACCGACACATTCAAGCCAATATTTTTTTAATTGTCTGGTTGAGGAAATATTCGAACCAAAGTGTTTCTACCGATTTTCTGATGAGTGTCAAGTTAGCAAAGCAACTTTCAAATTAGTCGTTCTATGTTTTTTGTTTTGAAAAGTAGCAAAAACTTCTAAAATTTTATATTTTAGTGCTTAATTATTAATTATAATTAATTAATTATTTGTGAAAAAATCAATTTTGTCATATTTTCTATGTGTTTTTGGGTTATTTGTTTTCTATGAGTGTCAAGTTAACAAAGCAACTTTGACGAATCGAAAAATGGGTAGATGGATATTTTGCAGTTAATTAGTTGTGACAATTTCGAATTTGTCGTTCAATGTTTTCAATGTTTCTGAAACTACTTGAATAGCGTGAAAAACTTTTGAATTGAATTGAATTGAAATTAAAATGAAATGTTTTCTATGTTTTTTTTAGATTCTTCGTTAGCTTCATATTAAGTGAGCAAAGTACCACCTTATAAAGGGATCTAAACTGCTAATACCGAACTGCTTATGGCTTAATAGTTTGCCACTAACTAGTCTTCAATTAGTTGTGACAATTTTGAATTTGTCGTGCAGTGTTTTCTATGTTTTTTTATGTTTTTTGTGTTCTTTGGTAGCTTGACGTCAAGTTGGCAAAGTACTACCTGAAAACGGGGTAGAAACTGTTTATACCGGAAGGTTTATGGCTTAATAATTTACTATTAAATAGCCGTTAATTATTTGTGATAATTTTGAATTTGTCGTTCTATGTTTTCTATGTTTTTTTCGAAAGGTGGTCAAAATTTACAATACTTAATATGTTATTCCTTGATAGTTTGCCATTAATTAGTCGTTAATTAGTTGTGAAAATTTCATATTGTCATGCGATGTTTCTTATGTAATTTTGGGTGATTTGTTTTCTATGAGTGTCAGGTTACCAAATCAATTTTCACTAATCGAAAAATAGGAAGGTGGATGATTTCCTGTTAATAATAATTTTCCGTTAATGCTAATATTAAACAAATAACCCAAAAATTACATTAAAAACATCGCATTACAAAATTTAATTTTGCACAACTAATTAACGACTAATTAATGGCAAATTATTTAGCAATATCATATAAAGTTTTTGAAGTTTTTACCACCTTTCTATACAAACATAGAAAACATAGAATGACAAATTCAAAATTGTCACAACTAATTAACGACTAATTAATCGGAAATTATCCAACTACCCATTTTTCGATTCGTCAAAGTTGCTTTGCTAACTTGACACTCATGATTTTCTGCCCCCAACGCAATCTGTTGGATGCGAATATCTAACGAACCGAGCTTTCAAAATTGTTGCGGTTTTCAGTGCTGAATTAAAGAAAATATTCGCAAGTGTTCTTACCGATTTCCTGCCCCAACTACCTACCTAATTGTCTTTGGATGGCGCCTTGTAGAGGGCAAAAAAAAATCAAAAATCCAGAGAAATTCAAGAGCTTTCCAAAACTGAAAACCAGAACCTTCTCCGACATCTGGTTCTCGAGATATACGCATCCAAAGTTACTTGCGTAGATCTGCATATATGGGGTATCAATACAAACCATAGTAGAAAATTACTTAGAAAATAGGAAAGTGTTTGTTTCGGAGCTTAATATTTCCCCTCAATGAGTGAGTTCAGTGTTTCTTAAGAAATCCCAGAAGGAAACCATCACTACGGAAGTAATTACCCCAAGAGATAAGTAAGTATATCAACACAATATAATAAATTATAATGTCCAAAGGTGCCCATTTTATTAAATATTCTTTTTCGAAAGGCGGATCTATCCTTAGGTACCCTAATCGACTTTCAACAACAAAATCCAAGAAGACTTCCTTGACCCAAGCTTGACCTCAATTGTCAAAGCAAATTCTTCCACATAAATATCTTTGGTTGCAATCCTCTGTCTTCTTATTTTCCTCTTAATCTGCATAAATAAATCTCCCTAATTTCTCAATTCAGTATTGTGTTGAAGTGTCATACACAAAGAGCATTAGGGAAGGAATAAAATAAAGGAGCCCATTCTCATGTGATTTGTGCTATAACAAAGGAGAAATGGTCAGACAATCTTAAAATCTTCATATCAATATGGGTGAGCTATCTGCCTATTCAAAGTGAAGACATTCAAATAACAAAACAAAATGCTTGAACCATGATAATGCAGATGCGAAAATAGAATTTAAATCGATCTATCAATAGCCCCCAATGATGATGGTCTTAATCATCATCAATAACCAAATTTAATTGTTAAGTTAATTTGTGAAAAAAATTGAATTTCTTTTTTTATCTGAATATTTTCATTTTGCCATTTTCCCCCATTTCAAATGCAAAAGGCAGCCAAGGGATAAAAAATATATTTTGTGCATTAAGTATACAAGAAATCCTTAAAAATCACAAAAATCCAGGTACGTATCTGTCGACGACTATACATCAGACTCTCTGGCATCATCATTTAACCTTAATAGTCCTAACCTTATGGACTCTGGGATTCTCTGTGACTCTGGACTGTGGTAAATGTCTTTCACGGGTGAAATCCTTAATGTTTGCCATCAGGCATCGGGGAGACCTTTTATTGTTTCCCTCTGGGAAGTGCAAGTAGTTCAACTCTAAAGCTGTGCCCGAACCTACTCGTATATCTCGGGTAGCACTCACTATATAGGATCCCCTTAGATATATTTTTGAGGAAAAATCATCGATTTTTGTAATGCGACAAGGGGTCGTAAGGGTTGTGATCCTTTCTCCAAATGGCTTAGGTAACCTTTTTTGTCTGTGTGTTTTTATTCGATTCGGATTTTTCATTTCCTTCCAAGGATTCACCTCCGACGTAATTTAGCGTGAATTGAAAATCCTTTTTTTGAGATCCTCGTATATTTTTTTTTTAAACTAAAGATCACAATAATTATGATGATATCGATGATGCTCGTCTCGAATTTCAGCAAAGGAAGGATTTTTCTAATTTTTTTTTTATGTTGGTTTTTTGTACCTTTTTCGAAGAAGAAAATTCATCGTTGATCCTTTTTGTCTTTCATCAATGTCTTGAGGATATTTCGTTTTTTTTTTTGCTCATCGAGTTCATAGTTTTTGCACCCTTTGATCGCTGTGCTAAGGGTCGACATGCTTAGAGCACTGTTGAAGAATTTTAAAAGATGTTTAGCCTAAATACCATGGGAATTTTCTCAGCGAAGGCATTTCTTTCTGTGTTTTTTGTAAAGGAAGGAGATTGGTGCTGTGTTTGCGGAAGAACGACAAGATGGATTGATAGTGCGATAGGAGGATGATGGGCATTTACATTGCAGTTTTTAAATAAATCTCTCCTTTTTTTTGCAGTTGAAACGAAGGGGTGAAGGAAGACAAAATTTCTCCTGGGAAATATGATATTCTGAAAGGATTGCTGTGTGTATAGTGCGCTCGCGAATTGATAAGGGTTTTGATATTATGGTAGAGGCAAGACAATTGCATTTTTGCAACATAACGAAGACAATACTTCGATATGCGTTAAAAGATGCAGATGCGAAAAAGGGTTTTGCAATAGTAAAATAGCAAGATCTTTGGGAGAATAAGGAAGTTGTATTTTTGATCAAGCAAGTGAATGGATTCTATTAATTTATGGTAATAGCTTTGAAGGGAAGGTATAAGGTAAATATCATGTTAATAATTTTGAGTTGCCAAAATGTATATAATTGACTTCATTGATGAAGAGTTTTTGACTTAAGTCATGGTAATTTGTTTTGAATAAATTAATCAATTTAAAATGAGAGTCCTAAATGCAAATTTTTGCATGGTTTCCCAATGTGAACACGCGAACACACAATTAAGATTCATGATCAATTTAATATAAGCTGGCAATATGTACCTACCTACCTACTCTATTTGGTACTATTACCTCGGGGATACCTAGAAACTGTTCGACAACGGCATTGAAAATCAGCCACAATGAAACGGTCATGGAATATTGAGTGAGGCAATTGAAATTAAAATTCACAGAAATTTCAATTGTAATCAAAGCTTTGATTTTTCTTCAGCATGAGATTCTCTTATTTAAAATAAAATAAAAAAGCCTCCCATCCTCTGTGATCCCAAGCACGCTTCTTCCAGTCATATAGAGAGACCAAGCTTTTTGGAGTTTCGGTCTCTTTTATCCTCTAGAGCCTGGAGGTTGCAATTTTTAAGCTAGAACTGTAGCATATGACGCGACTATAACTGCGGAGTGGAACTTTTCGTCAAGTTTCGTTCAACTTTGGTTACGGAGCGCACCTCACTTAAGTAAAACTGACATTTGGTGAAATAACAATACCAAAAGAGATAGATGATAATTACATTATGGGTGTGTTCCCTTTTTGACGGTACGGAACCAATGTAGTCGACGTGTTTTGATTTTCTGGACTACATCCAAAGCTTGATGTACCTAACTCATAGAGTTTGCGGTTGTTAAGGGTGTTTGTTTGGCCAAGAATTTAGCTTAATTATAAATCTCTAAGAGTACTGGAGAGTGCTAGGACGCCACATGGCCCTAAGCTCAATAAAAGGAAAATCCCTATGCACACCTCCGCGTGGTAGAGGGTGGGTAACGCTAATGTGCAGGGGGACCGAATGGATGCCGGGATAAGCAGACAACCCAGAGATTCTGGTCAGGACACACACTAGTCCTTGGGATGGTTAAAAGCCCCGTTAAGGCGGATGAACTGCAGGTGGCGGTCAACGGCATGATAGTCTAGTGGCGGAGGAGCTTATTTTTGTTAAAAGGCCGACGGCAGCAGCAGGTAGCGTCTGTAAACCATGTTGGGCGGCTACCAAAGGCGTCTGTTTTTCCCATAGTTGGCGGCCTCGAGCAGTTATGTATTTGACCATACAAAAGGCGGGTGTGCCTGTCAAATCTGAGCTTATGTATGTTATTAATCGTATCTCGGAAAACACCATGGTGGAAGGATATATGCTAATACAAGAAATATGACAACAAATGGAAATGAGGTTACCATTTTATGGAGAATCCTTCTGCAGCTTCGGCTGCTGTAAGCCGCACATCAGATTTGGGGGTGCGGCATCTTTCGTGAACCAGCGTCAATCAAGACGCCATAACAATAAATGAATCGTTAACAAATAGAAGAAGTCTTTTAAGAAGAGCACATGATACTTTTGGCTACCGCATACGTACGAAAATCGGAGCATGGAACGTTCGATCCTTGTACGGCGAAGGTAGATACGAGCAAGTTGAGCGTGAAATACTTCACCTTAAGATCAGTATCCTGATGGGCATCAGCGAAGCTAGGTGGAGAGGAAGAGCCGAATACAGAGCTGACTCTGGGCAAACGAGAATGCTGTATTCCGGGGAGGATGAAAGGGAGGGTGGCCAAAGGCTGTATGGTGTCGGAATTATGTTGAACGAAGAAGCGAGGCGTAGTCTTATATCCTGGGCGCCCATTTCTGCAGGAATAATAACAGCAAGGTTCCGTTCAAAAATTCGCAACGTCACAATAATTCAGTGCTACGCCCCCACAAATGAAGCGACCGAGGGAGACAAAACCACTTTCTACACTCATCTTAACTCAGTTTACAGAGGTGTTCCGGGAGCCGACATCATAATTGTCATGGGAGATCTCAATGCCCAAGTCGGATCAGACAACTACGGTCTGGAATGCGTCATGGGGAAAATGGCTTGGGGTCACGGAATGAAAATGGCGATTTGCTGGTCGATTTTTGTAACGCTAATCGTCTTGTACTAGGTGGGACTGTGTTTAAACATAAGACTTGCAACAAAATCACCTAGGTAGGTACATCCGGATGGTCAAACCGAAAACCAAATTGACCACATCATGATTCAGCAGCGATGGAGGAAGTCAATGTGCGATGTTCGAGGCATTAGAAATGCCGACATGGGAAGCGACCCCCATTTGGTTCTCATGAGTCTCAAGCTACGAACTGCAGCTGTACAGCGACAATCACAGGGTGCAGCAAGAAACTCGAAGTTCAATACAAATGCTTTGAGTGATCCCAACATATGTCGTAACTATGTCACCAACCTTAACGACAGAGCTTCGTCATTAAACGGAATTCAGCATTCAACAATTGATGAGATGTGGGGTGATATAAAAAGTGTTTTTATGGACGCTGGATCCGAAACTGTACCCAAGCGGACGAGAGTTAGAGACTCTTGGATATCAAAAGACACCTGGGATAAAATCGAGCTTCGCAAATCGTTGAAGATGCAAATAAAGGCCGAAGCAGATGCTCAACGAAAGGCCGAATTGCGAAGAGAGTATCGCTCAGCAAATAAGATGGTCTATTGCTGTTTGAGACGTGACAAGAGGGTGAGTTTAGACAGTCTCGCTGCAAGAAGAAGAAATATAAGGGAATTGTACCAAATATCCAAGGAAGTTGTCGGGAAGAAAAGCAACACCAATCATCTTGTAATGGATGTGGATGGTACGCTTTTGGTATCAATCGAGGATCAGCTGCGCAGGTGGAAGGATCACTTTTGTGCCTTGCTTAATGAGGATTCAGTTGAGCAGAGTGCTGAAGTGCCCCAGCTTAACGAGATGCGTAGATCATATAGGTGTATTGACATCGAACCCCCTACAGTACTAGAAATTCAATCTTCGATACATTTTCTAAAAAGCAACAAAGCAGCGGTATACCAGCCGAGTTCCTGAAAGCTGACCCTGTCAGAACGGCTAGTATTACACATCCGTTGATACAAGCTGTGCGGGAAAACGAAATTTATCCCAGCGACTGGGCAACTATAACAACGCAAGATGTTTTTGTTTTACACAATGGGCAGCTATCCGACTCTTTCGAAGTGCGGCAGGGTGTGAGACAGGGAGAAGTTCTATCGCCAATTCTCTTTCTACCGGCGATTGACGATGTTTTGACGGCCCGCGTTGGAACAGCAGAGAGGCAGGGCATTCAATGGAGACCGTTTGAAAGGCTTAGTCACTTAGACTATGCCGATGATATATGTCTCTTGGCAAATAACATCAGCGGGCTGAACGGGATGTGTCAAGCTCTGAAGTTAAAAGGAGAGTCGAGTGGTCTTTAAATAAATAGCAAAAAGACAAAAATAATACTCACAGGCCGCTCCACACATCAGCGTTTTTTTTATACAGTAGACGCCAGTTGAAGAGGTTGAACAACTAAACTACCTTGGAAGTATTGTTTCAGCTAATGGTGTTACTGATCTGGACGTTCAAAGTAGAATAAATAAAGCTCGAGCAGCCTTCGGTTCTCTGTCCCAAATTTGGAAATCCAGTCAAATCTCCTTACGCACAAAGTTGAGATTCTTCGAATCTAATGTAAAATCCGTGCTGTTATATGCTTGCGAAGAAATTGCAGGCTTTTGTGAACCGCTGTCTACGCCATATTCTAAAAATTCGCTGGCCACAAATTATATCAAATGAGGAAATGTGGCGCAGGACAAGTCAAGAGCGGCTGGACGTTGAAGTAAGAAAGCGGAAATGGCAAGGGATTGGTCACACACTGAGGAAACCAAACGATGAAATTGAAAAACAGTCCTTTGAATGGAATCCTCAGGGTGCACGGCGGGTTGGAAGACCAAGAACAACATGGAAATCAACAGTTCTAGCAGAAGCAGACTACCAGAGAAAGACGTGGCCACAGTTAAAATATCTATCTGCAGACCGTGAAGGATGAAAACGATATGTTGGCGCCCTATGCCCCAATCGGGGTTACAGGACTTGATGATGATGATGATAAAGATAAGCCTTCCATTATGTTTTAAAAATAATTTCGGGCAAGTGGCTGCCGCGGCTGGCTCAAATAAATTCAAGCCGAGAGGCCTAATTTTCGACGCAATGGCGGATGGACTCATTCAGCAAAAAGCGCATTATCTACTAGAAACTAGAGTAAAAGTGGTGCGAAACCGATTCATGGTTGCACGAATTACCGACTCTGCTGGGCTATTATAACAGTAACAGCTATCCCTTTCTATTCATCGCCCGATTTTTAGCGCCATAAAGCAGGACTGGCAGTATAAGGGTTTTACTTCTTCTTTCATTTGTTGTGCCAAACCGAAGTAGGCATTGGCTTGCTAGGGTAATTTTTCGACGGATCTCTATTAAAATGCCTTTCGTGGGACTAATGTTCACTGTGATTTGATCCAGAACTAGATTGAAGGAATCACATGAAAGCGCATCTCCTTGCCGTATGCGACTTGAAGTTGATGAATAGATGGTGAGTATTGACTTGAAATTCTTTGGTCTTTTCCAGCATTTGCCAAAGAGTAAATAATTGATTTATGGTCAATCTGCCTGGGAGGAAGCCACACTAGTACTTTCTGATTATAGTGTTGCAGAACGACTTAAGGATAGGATTTTGTATGCAACTTTTATTATGGATATGCCTAGATCGCCTTTTTTTGTAGATGGAATATATCGAGCTGTTAGACCAGTCATTGGGCATGCTTCCTTCTACCAAAATTTGCTTGATGAGTTGGTGCATGCACCCATTCAACACATCGCCTCCGTGCTCGTCGTTCAAGCAAATTTTGGTAGAAGGAAGCATGCCCAATGACTGGTCTAACAGCTCGATATATTCCATCTACAAAAAAGGCGATCTAGGCATATCCATGATAAAAGTTGCATACAAAATCCTATCCTAAAGTCGTTCTGCAACACTATAATCAGAAAGTACTAGTGTGGCTTCCTCCCAGGCAGATTGACCATAAATCAATTATTTACTCTTTGGCAAATGCTGGAAAAGACCAACGAATTTCAAGTTGATGCATGCACCCATTCAACACATCGCCTCCGTGCTTGAAGATATAAATTAATTAAAAGAAAATTGGTTTGACTTCTCTCATTCCTTCATCAAACAGAAAAAAAAAGTTGGAAACTTTGCACCAAGCCACCAAGCGCCAAGTTTTTGTTAGTTTGCTTCCACCATTTTGATTTTGCATTCGCCCACTTACGAACGAGCGGTCGTTGAGCGCTCTCACTTCCAACGGCAAAAGTTAACGAAAACTAAACGAAAAGTTTCGCTTCGCAATTATGTGCGCGTCATATAAATTTCTTGTTTTCGCTCGGTTTCGTACGACCACTTAAGTTGGCTTCCGACTATTCTAGTTCTACCTTTAAGCTTCTTAAAAGCTTATTCTCTAAGCTCTACTTGATGGTCCATTTACCAGCTGCTGAAAATGCTGCTTAAATATATCAACTATTTTCTGTGCTTCGGTGTCTTGGTTACCTTTGCTGTTCGATAAAAATGCGCTCCGGTTTTAAGTTGCTTGCCTTTTTTATAAAACTTCAGCCTATTGTGTTGATCACGAGAATCTTCGATCTCCTTGAGCTCGCATGTGCATCATCGGCCACCTTGTTCAGCTGTACGCATTCATTATCATTCAACGGCTTATTAGGCTATTGATTATGTCCTAAAAAACAGGGCAATAAGGAACTAAGACGTTCATGGAATTTTATTGTAACAATATTCGAAGGGGTCATTGAAGATAAGAAAACCGTGGAGTGCTATTAAATTAAAGGGTGCATTTTTGAGAGGAAGTTGCAAAAGCACCCTTTTTGGTTTGTTGCATTTAACTAGAAAACGAAGCAAAATTTCGACATAATTTTCAAAACATTTTTTATAGAAAATTAAATTTACCATCGAAATGGATTTTTGAAAAAAAATTAAAAAAAATTTTAGCAAGCTAAATTTAAAAAAATCATTGCAAAAAATGTGAAAAATCGCATTTTTTGTTTTTTTTTTTACGTTTTTGCTTATAACTTCCTTACCAGCAGAGATAGGTATAGGCATTGCTTCATATAAAAGAAAGATAATTAAGTTTTCTTTAAAATAAGTAAAAAAAAAAAAACAATTTGTATAAAAATCGACCGAGAAATAGTCGTTCAAACTAGGTTGATTTTAAGTTTTTAAAGCTTTATGAATGGCTTTTTTGGCTATTTTGATGGACTTGTTAGATTATACACTCAAACTGGGTGTATTAGTGAGCCATGACCAGTTAATTCAAAAATTAAAATCAAATTTCAAATTTTTCACAGTTTTAGGGTTGCCATCTATTTTGTTCAAAATTTAAAATAATTTCAAAATCAACACACTTGCTTTTACAAAGCCGGGTTTTGAGCACATGTTAGCGTATACCTTCTCGAACATGACAAAAAATAGTGTTAGACCAGTTTTACGGTCGAAGGTCCTTGCCAGACCAGCTCAACATTTTCTAAGTATTAAGTAAATAACTTTTTTTTGTTTTGGAATACCTAACTCGTCTTGCACCACTTTGTCCATATAACAAAAGGCATTAACTACCAAATACCCCGGTTTGCGAAAGTAGATTTGTTAGTTTTGATATTTTTTTAAAAAAAATTAGAAAACAAAAGGACAAAAATTCAACAACTTTATAACATTAAGGGCCGTCTGGCATGCATTTTCGACAGCAAAACTCGCCTGGCACAATTTTGTGTCTATTCAAGGAAACTTTAGCTAACATATCGTCATCTGATTGCAAGAACTAGGTAACTCAATTTTATAAATTTTGGAGACAGCAACCTGTTTAGAAGCCTAGCTACTTGAGGATGGAAAGTTCAATTTGTATGTTCCTGAAATATCACAAATATCCTATATTTGTCAATGGTATAAAAAGATTGCACAAAAAATCTTTAAACTGTACAAAATAATACCGTTTTTGCCGATATATTATAAAAATAGAAAATTGAGCTACCTAGTTCTTGCAATCAGGGTACGATATGTATATTGAAACCCCGGCTTTGTAAAACACGGTTTGACAGTTATTTGAAATAAAAAAAAGTAATTTCTTATTATACCTTCTTTGAAAATGTTGAGCTCATCTGGCAAGGACTTTCAACCGTAAAACTTGTCTGGAACTATTTTTTGTTTCATATTCGAGAAGGTATAAGCCAACAAGTGTTCAAAACCCGACTTTGTAAGAGCAAGTGTGTTGATTTTGGCAACTATTCTAAATTTTGAAAAAAATAGATGGCAACTCTAAAACTGTGAAAAGTTTGAAATTTTATTTTTATTTCTGACTTAACTGGTCATGGCTCACTAATATACCCAGTTTGAGTGTAAAATCTAACAAGTCCATCAAAATAGCCAAAAAAGCCATTCATAAAGCTTTAAAAACTTAAAATTAACCTAGTTTGATCGACTATTTCTCGGTCGATTTTTATCCAAATCGTTTTTTTTAATTTGTTTTAAAGAAAATTTAATTGTCTTTCTTTTATATGAAACAATGCCTATACCTAAAACTGCTGGTAAGGAAGTTATAAGCAAAAACGTAAAAAAAATGCGATTTTTCACATTTTTTTTTAAATTGAGCTTACTAAAAATTTTGATGGTAAATTTAATTCTCTACAAAAAAGGTTTTAAGAATTATCTCGAATTTTTGCTTCGTTCTCGAGTTATATGCAAAAAACCAAGAAGGGTGCTTTTGCACCCCCCTCTAAAAAATGCACCCTCCAATTTAATAGCACTCCGCGGTTTTCTCATCTTCAATGACCCCTTTGATGATTTTTACAATAAATTAATACATATGTTTGATTTGGTTGGGGTATCGACCATTTGGGAAGCCACAGGTTGCTTTGTGTATTCTTAGCAGTGGAAACCAAGTGATACTTATCAGCATATTCATAAGTGCGAATTCCTCGTTTTTTACAGTGTCTCAGAACCACGGTAAGAAAAAACCTAAAATCTAGAACTGCCACATCTCTAAGAAAAATTAGGTGTAAAATATATTTTATTTTATCAATAGGAACAATTAAAAACAAATAATATTCTGCTATATACAAGTTTTCAAACTGCTTTACATACCAGATAACTTTCCCTAAAATGACCACTTTCCTTCCCATAAAGATCCTAGCCACTGACACTTTTTATTTTAAAAGGGTGAATACATTTTTGAAGATAAATAAAATTCTTGGTGTGTTTGGCACGCGTCAAAATAAACCAGTCCTAAACTGACCATTATTTAAGTAAATGTTGGGCTTCCACCAAAAAAAAAAAAAACAAACATAAAAACTGGTTTAAAAAATCTGCATTTTTTCGGAGTGGTATTTGGTCCCTTATTTCAACCCTCTATGTTATCACACTAAATTGCAACAAACGAAAAGACACTTAGTTCCATGGAAGAATTGATCAACAGAAAATGCACTGTTTAGGTTGCATGTTTGGTTAAGTGAACCTATAATATGAGTAACTTCTATGGGGTATCAAATGAAAGCTAAGGCCTCTACACAAAGAAACAAAAGATTTACCGAAAGACCACAAAAAGTAATTTTTTAGTACTTTCTGTAAACTAACGATGAAGGGTCAACAAAAAAATTATTTGTACAAAACCTTAAAAAAATCTTGTAAATCGCTTGCACAAATTTTCAAAACTGTTCCTGAATATTCTTATGACGTTATTATTTGCTGAGATATTGGTAATCAAATCAAAAATTAGGTATCTTTTTCATTAAAATTCAGAAAAACCTTAAAACCTCACAAAAACCTTTGGCACCTCATATATGGGAAATTTGGGAAAAAATAATGCCATCTAATTGGTCAGTAATTGGTCAGAAATCAAGCCCTATCACTCTACAAATATTAATAATTCTACGACAACCATAAGTGCTTCATAAAAATAATAGCAACTCTGAGAAAGTGGGTGGATGCCACGCCCTTTGAATAGAAAATCTCAATTTTTATTTTTCTCTTATTATGGTCTTCAAGCATACCGTTCTACTAATTTTCATCGTTCTACAACAATTAGAAGCTGGTGGATGCCACGCCCCCTGAATAGAAAATTGCAGATTTTCAATTTTTTCCTTTGTATGCACCACAAGGCCTACCGTTGTGCGAAATTTCAAGTTTCTACGATGTCGGGAAGTGCTCCATAATTTTGATGATCTGTCAGTGAGTCACTCAGTTACGGTTTTTGAGATTGGTGAAGTCCTATATCTCGGGAATTACTAATGCTATAGAGTTGAAATTTGGTAAGCCACCTATGTTTAATTAGCTCAGCAAATACTGCGAATTTGAAGTTTCTGACTTAATTGGTACTGCAGTTAGAGGGTGGTTGAAAATTGCCTGACTTTGTTCCTGTAAAAAGGGTGTAGTGCCGCGAACTTGGCTGGGCAATACCGTGCCCTTTGATATTTAGCTTGATGAGGTTTCATGTTTCTTCCATAAAAGTGATGGATGTTAATGGATTTAATTTTTCTTTTTCAGTATAACGTGAAAGTGGTGTAGTAAGAGTTTTCAAGAGGCACACAATCATCTATTTAAAAAAAAAATCATCAATATTATAGTATGTTTGGTTATCAAATAATTGGGACTTTTTATCTGGTTTTATTATGACTGCTGCAGCTTAAAGTATTCTGCTTCTTTCCTTGGTTTCATCAATTTTTTTGGGCTCATACTAAGAAATCAAAATTTGAAACCCAGCGCCAGTAAAGCAAGCTATTTCATACTTGCACCCAATTCTTGTAGCAGTTATTATTCAATCGCCATATTCTTCTTCGAGCCTCTTTTTTATCGTTTGGTTCGTTGGAACTATCCCAGTTACCTCAGATCTCAATTCTATTAAAGAAACTTGGCAATCACTAGCATTATCAAGAAACGTTTGAGTTTCATACGCACTGAAACTCAATCAGCTCCAGTACGCCCCGTTTGCTAGGTGTGATATTTTATCATTTACGTAGCCCTTCACTTTGATTTTGCAGTCAGAAACAATAAAGCTTTCGAAGGCATAAGACTTTGTAAAATAATATTGATTACAACACTTAGCAATCGAAGAACCCATGTAAACGATCATTTTCATGGAATTTTTTTGAATGCCACAAAGTTAGCTGAAAATTTAGACGTTGAAGTAAGAAAACTCACAAAATTGTGGTCGCCAAATTCATCGAAACAATCATCCATCACAAACTGTAAAAACAACTATATTTGGGGAATAATGACATAGTTGAGCAAAAAAAATTAAAAAGAAACAGGTTCTTTTCAAACACTTGTATTCTAAAATAAAGAAAAATATTTTTGATTATTATTTGCAAAGAAAGGTTTTTGATTGTGTATTAATGATCCTTCAAAATACCGTTTTAAAGCTGCGCAGATAAGCCACTCTTCCACTCAAGCTTTAAATTTGTTTGTGGCTGCCCTCTAAGTGAAAAAGTCGTATAACTGTAGCATGAAACCGTCAATTTGTTGCTGGTGCAGCTGATGTTGCCAATGTTGATGTACCTGCTTTTATCAACAATAATATTGAACAACATAAAGGTCCCAAAGAGGTTGCTGCTGCTGTTATGATTATGAATGCTGCTTTTTCTAGACATACCGTCAACACTTATATTGTAAACGGAGCGTCTATGGAATGCTCAGATATGACCAAATGGGTGGCAAGACAAATGAAATGGTTTCATGTTGGTAGTTTTCGCTCAAATACCTGTACTGATGTTATTATAAATCATCTTATATCCAAAATGAACATAAACTCCGATGCCATTGAATACTTTAAACTTCTAGGAAAAGGTAAATCTGAAGTGGACCTGAAAAAAGTGAATTTTAAGTTGGGAGTTCCCATTGAATATAGAAATGCGGTTCTTAATCCAAATATATGACCTGATAGTATTAAAATAAGGCCGTTTCAGAAAAAAAACTTGTGATTTGTGACGACATTCAACCTAGAACCAACTTTAAAATTTTTTCTAGAAACTGCCCAATTAAAGCGTTCTACCACAATGCCAGTGGAATGAGAATCAAGTTAAATGAATTTTTTGCTGCATCCTCGCATCTCGACTATGATATCATTGTTATCACTGAGACTTGGCTTCATCTGAGATTATTGATAGTAGATTGTATACCGTCTTCCGAAAAGATAGATGTCTTACTGCTGATGAACGAGGTGGTGGTATTAAAGTTGCTGTGAAAAATGGCTTGATATGTAAAAGTATAATCCTGCCATGTGATGATATAGAACAGTTGGCTGTTTTTATTAATGTAAAAAATTGTTTAAACATTGATTGGAAATTAAAGTTTTTAGTGAGTTATGTTCCTCCAAGAAGTGAGTTAAAAATTTATGAAAAACACATAACTAATATTGAATTCATTAACAATTCGTATATCAAAGATTTCCAAACAATTTGTATATTAGGAGATTTCAATGGGTATAATGTTAACTGGTTTTGGTCTGGTGACGGTAAAATGTTTATACCAGCAAATATGCTTAGAGACTATGAAATTGCTTTTATTGATTATGTGTATTATTTGAACTTACATCAAATAAATGATGTTAATAATAATTCATTACATTGGATCTTGTATTTATATACGAAAATGATGTTAAAGTTGATGTGTTAAAATGTCCTTTGTTTCCTTTGTTAAACGATTCTGTTCATCATGAGCAGATTGAGCTGAAATTCGAGTTTTATAACCCTTCTCGCGAAACCGACTCTACGCTAAAACGTAATTATGCTAAAACTAATTTCATTGCATTTAATGCTTGGTTAAATACCATTAACTGGGAAAATGAATTTATTAATAAAAGTTTACAATCTATATATAATCGATTCATTGAAATTATTATGACTGAGGTTGAAAGATTTGTTCCGTTGTCATCGAATAAAAAAAATAATAAGCCTCAATGGTATAATAGACAACTTTCTCACCTGAAAAACTTAAGAACTAAAGCTTTCAAAAAATATAAATACTCTGAAAATGAACTTGATTTAGCTAATTTTAGTAAATTAAGAATATAGATTTTAATATTTTAAGTAAATTCTTACACAAGAATTATGTCAGGGGCATAGAAAGTAAACTTAAAGAAGATAGTAGATGTTTCTGGTCATACATTAAATCAAAACGTTGCTCTTATGGATTACTAGAGATAATAAAGCATGGTTCAACTTCGGCAAACAATACACAATCAGCTTGTGAACTTTTCGCTCAGTTTTTTGAGTTTGTCTCTGTATACTCGAAACGCGACGTAAATTAAAACCAAGAAACTATATGTAGGTACTACACCGGTAGATTTAGGATAGATGGTTTTGGATATTAACGATATCACATCTGCAATTAAACAGCTTAAGTCGAATACAATCCCTGGTGCTGATGGTATCCCTGCTTCTTTTTTAACAAATTGTATTGAAAACCTTAGTTTAGCCTTACTCATTATTTTTAATTTGTCATTGCGAGAGGGCATTTTTCTTAATGAATGGAAAATATCTTATGTTGTTCCAATCTACAAAGCTGGTTCAAGAAATAACGTTGAGAGCTACAGAGGTATAAGCAAACTTTCTGCAATCCCAAAACTGTATGAAAGCATATTCAAAACCAAGCTTGAATTTTTTGTAAAAGAACATATTTCGGAGCAGCAGCATGGATTTGTGAGTGGTAGGTCCACTTCTACAAATCTTTCATATTTTCTTCATCTGCCATTAACCTGATTGAAAAAGGAAAGCAAATTGATGTCATATATACTGACTTCAGTAATGCTTTCGATTCAGTTAATCATACCATACTGATAGACAAAAATTAAGGCGCTTTGGATTTCATTCAAAGCTTCTGAATTGGATAGCATCGTTTTTGATAAAATGCATACAGTTGTTAAAACTTGGAAATTTCTTCTCCAGAGAATTCCATTGCACATTAGGGGTGCCACAGGGGAGTCATCTGGGACCGCTTTTATTTATTATTTTCATTAATGATGTAACATCTATATTTAAATTCGTTCAGGTTCTTCTTTATGCAGATGACTTAAAAATGTTTTCAAGCATATCAAACATAAATGATTGCTACAGTATGCAGCAGGATTTCGAATTTGTATTATTATGGTGTAAGAAAAATCATCTTCTACACAACATAAAAAAATGCAATGATGTATCATTTTATAGAAGCTCTGTGCCTATTTTATTTAGTTACTCTGTAGATTCTGTCCCTTAGAATGGGTAAGAAAAAGTTAAAGATCTTGGAGTATTTTTTTACCGGACTTTATCATTCAGTGATCATGTTGATTATATAACGTCAAAAGTAAATTCTATGGTTGGATTTATTAAAAGGAATACAGTGGACTTTACCGATCCTCATGCTCTATTATCCTTATATATTGCATAAGTGAGATCTATCCTTGAATACTGCGATACTGTCTGGTATCCCGCTTTCCAGGTGCAATCTAATCGTATTGAAAAATCTAAAGGAGATTTACGAAATTAATTTTTGTTAAAATGAGGTGGGGATTCTCGCCAAGCTATGAGGCAAGATGCTTTTTTTTAGGCATTTCTAGACTGGATAACCGCCGTAAAGCCCATGACATAATGTTTGTAAGAGATATCTTGTGTTATCATAAAAAATGTCCAAAATTGCTAGCTTTAGTTCCATTATATGCTCCCGAGAGACTACTTAGACAACGGTATTTGCTTTTTCAACCTCACCATAGAACTTACTATGGATTAAATGAACCTCTATCAAGATGTATAGCAAATTTCAACTCAATTTGCAACCAAATTGATTTAAGTCAACCTAGTTTAATATTCAAAAAATCATTAAATAATTTATCAATTTAGTGTTATACTTTATAATGTTTTTTAGTTATTTACTATAGATACAATCTGAATTATCTGTTACTTTTAAGCTTGTAGATCAAACAAATAAATAAATAAAGAAATAAATTTAAAAAAATATACATTACATACATAGGTACAGATTCAATGTTCGTAATAAACAGTTAGTTAGGCCACTTTAGCACTCGCGGCCTCAATTGAGAAAATACACAAAGATATCTTTGTCTCTTCCCATACCTCAGACAGGTTTCAAAATTATCACACAAACAAACTAACACCAGTTCCCGGCAACCAAAGAAAAAAGATATTCATAAAAAAACAT
The DNA here is from genome assembly GCA_963921185.1 of Dasysyrphus tricinctus. Lineage (NCBI taxonomy): Eukaryota > Metazoa > Arthropoda > Insecta > Diptera > Syrphidae > Dasysyrphus > Dasysyrphus tricinctus. The sequence goes on from OY992530.1 coordinate 248,713,675, forward strand.
GCCTATCAAAATCAAAACAAAAGAGCTGACCATCGAACTTTTATTCTAGATTATTATTTGCCGTCGATGTATTTTTTAATGAGATAAAAATTCTTCCTTGCAAAAATAAAAAGAAAAACCGCTGTTAATAAAAACCCACCATAGTCCTTGCCCAACATATCGATCTAAAATCTAAGTCCAACAAGGAGCTTCACGATTCTGTATCCGTATCAGACAATAGCCTACAGCAATTTTTCTCCCTTCTATACGCATGAAAATAAATGTGTGTATGTACATGTAACTAAATCCTTTTAGTTAAATAGAGTTAAAATTTTCTATACGTTATATTGTAAAACGGTTATGAAAGTAGGTACAATTTGAAAAATCACAAAAATATCCCTCTCTATTGTTATATTTACCAGTTCTCGACCAAATGTATCTGCTGGCACGCATTGTTACTTTAATCTTTATACTTTTTTTGTAACTCTCCACCAGTCATCCTCGATATTTTTTCGCATTGTCCGCACGTATTAGAACACCCTCTTCCCTTGTTGCTGTCGACTATATGAGAGCTGAGAACCTAAGGTCCTTAGGTGAACGAGTCCATTGATTGTATGTATGAGTATAACAAGAACCGCACAGCGACTATTAACTGACAGGACGTCAGGACCTTTAACGTCAACCCTTTTTTTTAGATTTGTAGTAAAATAATGTTTGAAAATTCTTTTTATTTTGTTGGGGATTTCTATGTTTACCGAATCTTTTTACTATTTTTTTTTTCGTTGTTGAATTCCTACGTGTATAAGTGCTCTTTTTCTCTATGTAGTGTATCATTAAAACCAGAGAATAAAATCCAAGGATGATGATGATGATGATCGTCTTTTGCACCAACATCCACCACCTGGCGCTTTGGTACGAGAACGAGACTTCCTTTTGGAATGAAAGGATTATAAAACGTTGGGTTATGTTATGTTGAGTTTCCTAGTTTTTTTGTGTTGTTGATGCGTTAGACATTAAATGAAAAGAAAGCAATATTTTCTTCTTGTATTTCAGGGTAATCTTTCTTAGATTTTCTTGCTGTTTCGACACCGGGACCAATCGATCAAGAAAGGATAGAGAAAATGAAGATTTTTTTTTTTTTTTCTTTAATCATCGATTTATTTTATGTTTTTATAAGAATATATTTACTTAAGCAATGAAAGGAGTATGCGATCGTGCAACTGATTAAATGATGTTTTGTGAAAAGATTGTGTGGGTATAAAAGGTGTGTGCATTGTGTTGCTCCGAAAAGGATTTATATGGGATTGATATTGTATGTTTTGTCAGGAAATTTAGAAGTTATAGGGATATGTTTGTGTGTAGGTATTTTTTAATTTGGATTTTTATCGGTTCGTTGGCGTTTATATATTAACTTAATTTAAAAGTTGATACGATAGTGTGTATTTCAAATGAAGATACCTAATACAACTAGTTCATACTTAGGTAGGTACTTATGGTCGTAAGCATTGCTGGTGTCGGCATAATACATAATTGGTTTCATTTATCTACTAAAATCAATTTTTGTTATTGAACGTCGTTTATTAATTACAGTCCAGTCAACGAAGACTTAAAACTATAAAATACATAAATGTAATAGATCATGCTCACTGGGTTATTATTATATATGGGAGAAATGACACCCAGGTCCCCAGCCCAAGGCCGCGAGCCTTTAGGCTGGAGGGAGGGTAAAGGGTCCCCTTTTGTAATTTTTTGTGAATATTTTAGCGGAAAAGTGTACACTACAAAATGAAAGAATATCAAATTTTCTACAAAAAAAGTTTCATTAATATTTTCGGTAGGAGCAAGGTTTAGAAAGATACGGGGAGTAGAAATTTCAAATATTTATAAGGGAAACAGTTAGTATTGATTGATTCATGGTCATTCTAGTGACGTCATAAGTGCAACTTGGTTGATTAGGAAGGTGGTTGTGTTTAAAATGTCTTTATTTAATTTTATTTGATTCAGAGTGTTTATTTTCATATGAGAAACACTGTTTCTTCAAAAATAAGAAGTACACATGCAAGTACACTAGTCAACAATATTAAAGGAACAATTTTTTTTTCAATTTTTGTTAGCGTTTTTTGAAGAGCTGTATCTTTGTGACGAGTGGTCGTATTGAGTTGAAATAAAAAGCATTTTACAGCTTTATGTTTTTTGTTTCAAGATTTGTTTGCAAACAAATTTTTTTGAAGTACCGTTATTGCGTTATTGCAAAAAATGAGACGAGACAACAAAATTATTTTGTTTTTATTTTTTTTGAAGGTCTTCATTTCTATGGATACATTTTTTTGAGTCAATTAAATGTCATGATCAGATACCTTGTTTATTCAGCTTCAATTCAGTTTTTTTGTTGTCTGACTTTGAATGAAAAAAGATACTTTTAGCCTTGATTACCAATATCTCAGCAAATAATGACGTTATAAAAAATTCAAAGACAGTTTCGGAAATTTGAAAAAGCGTTTTACAAGATTTTTTTATGATTTTGTAGAAATTATTTTTTTTTACCGTTCACCGTTAGTTTAAAAAAAGTACTAAAAACCGACGTTTTGTGGTCTTTTCGTAAATCTTTTTTTTTCGTTGCAAATATTGATTGCATGGCTTGCGTTGGTATGCAAATTTATAGACTTTTAAATCATCAATATTCAAAAAAAAAAAAAAAAATTAAAAAAATCAAGTTTTTTTGTTTGAAAATTTTTTTAAATCAATTTTTTTTATTTTTTTGTTTAATGTACTTTTTATTTCATTTCAATTCAAAAAAGTATCTAACTAATGCAAAACTGTGAAAAAAATCCACTGGAATTGCGGTTTTCTTGTCATTTTGATGACAACTTCGCATTGTTTAGGAACACCACAATTTGTTCCTTTACCTGGTTTGTAAGACTTTGAAGTTTTGGTGAGGAAAAACGGTTCGATGAATCAATTTGAAAATTTACAAGAATATTGATGATTTAAAAGTCTATAAATTTGCATACCAACGCAAGCCATGCAATCAATATTTGCAACGAAAAAAAAAAGATTTACGAAAAGACCACAAAACGTCGGTTTTTAGTACTTTTTTTAAACTAACGGTGAACGGTAAAAAAAAATAATTTCTACAAAATCATAAAAAAATCTTGTAAAACGCTTTTTCAAATTTCCGAAACTGTCTTTGAATTTTTTATAACGTCATTATTTGCTGAGATATTGGTAATCAAGGCTAAAAGTATCTTTTTTCATTCAAAGTCAGACAACAAAAAAACTGAATTGAAGCTGAATAAACAAGGTATCTGATCATGACATTTAATTGACTCAAAAAAATGTATCCATAGAAATGAAGACCTTCAAAAAAAATAAAAATAAAATAATTTTGTTGTCTCGTCTCATTTTTTGCAATAACGCAATAACGGTACTTCAAAAAAATTTGTTTGCAAACAAATCTTGAAATAAAAAACATAAAGCTGTAAAATGCTTTTTATTTCAACTCAATACGACCACTCGTCACAAAGATACAGCTCTTCAAAAAACGCTAAAAAAAATTGAAAAAAAATTTGTTCCTTTAATATTGTTGACTAGTGTAACATTGTTGTGGTGATTTTATGGAAATAATATGTACGCCCGATCGGTTTTGGAAACAATCTTCGACTCACTGCTTTCGAAGAGTCCAATCTTGAACTTAACCTTTGTTAACTTACGCAACGCACGCTGAGGTGCATTCCGGAAGCTAACCTTGCCCCCTGAGCCAGAGCCATGGTGTGCAAGTGTGATATGGAAGTTCCATAGTCGACATGACCCAGTGGTGCATTAGGGGCAATGTAGGCATAACAACATCGTTGGAGATAATAGAAGCAAAACTGTTCTTAAGCCGCTTGTAAGCAGTGAAATCGAAAGCCAAAGCTCTGAAATAGTTTATTTATTACGTTCTATAACACTGGGCAACAGTGAAAAAGTATCATGAACAGATACAGATCCATGCGTAAGACCTCTATCTTAGTTCAGTCGTCATTCAACTGTTAGTTTAGTCACGTGCTCCTATGGCTCACTTGATTTGCAGAGTTTGCATCAAAATAATCGGGCTTATGTGTTGTGTCATAACCTGGAAAATTGTACTGGAAGGGGGGCATATCTCCCGCCAAGCCAATTATGTGGAAGGGTCAATTTTTAAACTTAAAATAAAAAAAAATAAAATCCACGACTTGGTCACACGTACTTGCTCTTATGTTCAAGACACTGCGGGTTTAAGAAATTGAATATAAAAAATGGAAATTATGAGAGAAAAATGTAGAGAAGCATGAAATACGACATTTAAATTGGCTAAAACAACTCTTTTGACAGTTTGAAGTGGAAAAAAAGAATGCCATCTTAGTTCTTCATTGAATATGATTGTATGGCAAAAAAAAATTAAAAATCGTTGGACCGGTTTTTTTAAAAAATTAGTTTCTTACACTATAAAAATTCTTAAAACATTTTTAAGAACAAATTTTGGTATGCAAATCTAAAGTATATATTTATGTGTATATAAAAACGAAATTTGAAAAAAATTGTCAACCCGTTTTTGAGATATCGAATTTTCAAAAAGAAAATTGAAACTTTTTTTTTAATTCCAAAAACTTTTTTTTGAAAAGTTTGATATGCTTTCATCTTATTTGAAATTTGTATATAAAAAAATGATATAAATCCGTTAAGCCGAAAACGAGAAAATTCAAAATAAAAAAATAAATTCTATGACAGGTACTATTAATAGTTGCTAAGTGTAAAATTTTATAATTTTTGATAGTAGATCGTACTAATTTCAGTATATAGAAAAAGTTTAATCAAATCGTAGGAGTCGTTTTTAAGCAAAAACATATTTTCCTTTGTGTTTTTAGCTTTTGTATGGAAGTTGCCGTCATTTTTTCATAAATGTATTTTTTTTTTCTAAAAATATTTTAGAGAGTACTAAGAAACTCGTACATATATTTCGAGTTTCAAGAAAATCGATCATGTCGTTTTCGAAATATGTATTTGGTTTTCAAAAAAAAAAAAATTGAAACATTTTTTAAAAATCCAAAAAATATTTTTCTAAAATTTTGGTACTCAAAACTATTTATATTTTTTGGAAGCTTCTGTATAGAAAAAATAGTTGAAACCGGTTGTACCGTTTTGAAGAAAATAAAAAATTAGAAAAATGGTTCTTTGGGAGGTACCATTAATAACCATTTTTGTAAAAAGGGTTTTCACCGAAAGGAAGCCTTTAATAAAATAAATTTATTGAATTTTTTTTTATCGAGCCGTTTTTGAGCAAAATACGATTATGTAAAATTGCTAAGAAAAAATTGTATGGCACGTACCCTTATTTTTTGGTTCTAAGAAAAATTAAAAAATGTGTGGGCATAATCATCAAAAACCCTTATGTACCAAGTTTGAAGAGAATCGATCGAGCCCTTTATGCTGTAGACGAACAGACAGACAGACAGAATTGTGCCACCAACTTTCTTGGTGTTCTCTATCATCGTAATCAGGGCTACCTTCATGGCTCTAAGGAGCCACTTTAGCTCTTTTTTTCATGTATGGCTCTTTGGCTCCACTTTTCTAAAATCATCCAAAAATTGGCTCTTTTAGAGATTTTCGTGTCTCTTTCACTCTTTTTCAGGGTAAGGCCTAACTACATTCATTTCACTTTTGTACAAAAGTTTCGTCAAGTTTCGTTCAACTTTGCTTACGGGAGTGAGCTGCACTCCCGAGCTTGAATGTATTTAGGTTTTTATATATCTATCTACTTAAATTTCCTTTTTCAAAATTCTCGAATTTCCCTCTAATAAAAATTCGTTAAAAATTCTTTAAAATCTGAACGCGCTCATTTTCATTAAAAAATGTCTTGAAAATGTTCTTGAAACACAAACAAATTCAAAATGTTAACTACGAAAACGAATTGCTCATTAAAAATTTGGAAGATATTTATATAGGCCTCGAAGCTGAAGATTTTGTTGCTATTAAAAAATGTTTTACTATACTATCAGACAATCTGCGATGAAATCACGTTGAGAATTGATTTCAAATATAAACGATTGTTTGTGCTAAGATTTTAGATCCACTCATTATTAAGTCTGATGAAGATATATCATATTTTGATCTTAGCTATGAGTTCTGCCATTTAATAAGCTTTCCAGAAGAAGTTATAAATTAACTCAAACTTTATGAAAGCAAACAAAAAAGTTTACAGAATTTATTTTGTAATCACTATTACAAAGAAATTTCGGTTTAAAATTGGAAATATGCTCATATTAAAAATAATTTGGACGAGTAACTCTTTCCCACTTATACAATTTTCCAGCACACATTTTAGCTCTCCCCCATAGTAGCGTGTGTGCTGGGATTATATTTTCAAAATTGTTTTTAATGAAAAATAAATTTATAAACAAGTAGAAACATGCCAATCGAATCTTTCAGCTTTGATTTATTTGTTAACAAAGAGCTACAAAATTGGACAACAAAGTTAGTATGTAATTTCTTATGCAACGGTTTTTTTTCAAGTTTTTGTTATTTTTTCAAAATTGTTAATTATATTTTGACATTTTTTTTATTTGGGGGACGTTTGCAGTGGTGGCTCTTTTTTTGTTTAAATGCTCTTTTTATTGGCTCTTTTTCAAAATCTAGAAAGGTAGCCCTGATCGTAATATCATGTTTGATATCTGAAAAGTTTTTTTTTGCACGAATTTAAAACTTGCCTTATAGTACCTCCCTTTATCGCAAGTAAAAACAGTAAAAATTATTTTTTGTAACTTCATTTTCTTTTTCTTTTTCTTCATTTATTTTCAAAAACGTGAACTAATTTATTTTTTCATGCTGATTTTAAAATTCAGCGCATCAAAAACTATAAGAAAAGTTACTTTGCATGAACAATACTGATACAAAGTTAAAATGTGTTGCCCAGCAAACTATTAATATGAGCACATAAAGTAGCATTGCAGAGCTGCATAAAACTCATGTTCAAAATACTAATGCATGACCTTATAGAAATGTCAAAAAATAGCATTTCAAAAGTTACATAAAAAACGGTTGAAGAGTTAAATCACTAATAAGCGCATGAAATGTTTCTGAGCATTTTAAAATCTATCTCTGAGCATTGGGAAATGTGAAGACTTGATAGAGCTACAACAAATCCACAGTATACAAATCTAAAGGTAGCGCTAAACGACGAACATGCTCGCCGAACTTGTTCGTTTGCGTTATCCCCTACACGGCGAACACATTTGGCGAACATTCATTTCTTGTTGATTCTTCAAAGCGTAAACATGTGAGATAAAGAAGCGCAAGTGGTTGCGCTTATTGTAATTTCACAGCTCAGTTCACAGCAAAAATGAGGTTTGCTCGTGAACATGGACCTACATGGCGAACATCGAAGCCAACGAACACGACAAAATCGAAATTTTTCGCCAACAGCGAACCGTTCGCGAACCATCCCCTACACGACGAATATATAGCGAGCACGAACAAGTTCGGCGAGCATGTTCGTCGTTTAGGGCTAGCTTAAGGTAATATACTGCGCAGGTTGTCAGTCGAAAATAAAAAACGGCTGTGAGCGTGAGGAAGAAAACACACGTAAAATAACGACAAATTTGAATTGTAAAATTATTATTGCTACCTATCATTATTGAGCAACTCAAATAGATTGGGTAAGATACGTTAACTTTATATTGAATCGATATATGTATGTATGTACATTAGGGTGGTCGTTATAGTGGGTTTTTTTCGAGTTTAATTATTTGGATGGGCCTAAATCAGCTCTAAATGAAGAAAAAAAAATCCCTAATTTTTCAGAGTTTTGTTTTCATCCCCTATAGTCGCTGTAGGGGTAAATTAAATTTCCCCTTTTTTTTGAAAATTCGCATAAAATTTGCCGAAAAATTCAGGGGATGTAGGTGAGAAATAGACAAGAAAAAAATCATACTGAAGGGGGGTAATATCTCCCACCACTTGGAAGGGAGGGGCAATTTAATAAAATGATTACATAAATAGAAAAAAAAATAATTTAAAAACAACGGCAGCACTTGCAGTAATGTTTTGTAGCTTTTTAGAAAGCCAGAAGTCCATTTTAATAGTTGATTATTAAAATAAAGTTCTTTGAATAAACAATTTCATCAATCTGTTTTCAAACTTATAATTAAAAAAATAAAATAATATCTTTTCTTCAAAATATTGAGTTTGAAACAATTTTTAGCCATAACAGTTCATCAAAAAACCTAAATTTAAAAACAAGCCATAAGAATGGACTTCTGGCTTTCCAAAAAGCTGCACAACATTACTGTAAGTATTTCCGTTGTTTTTAATTAATTTTTTCTATTTAATGCTAATATTTTATTAAATTGCCCCTCCCGTCCAAGCGGGGGGAGATATTACCCCCCTCCAGTAGGATTTTTTTCTTGTCTAGCTCCCACCTACATGCTCTGAATTTTTTTGGAAGATCTTACGATTTAATTTACCCCTACAGCGACTATAGGGAATGAAAATAAAAATCTGAAAAAATTAGGAAATTTTTTTTCTTCATTTATAGCCCTATCCTCCCCATCATCACTGATACCTCACAAGTCACAAGAAGTGGTGAAACTGATTTTGTGACTTTTTCGTATTCTCCCCCTAAAGTCACACACTTGTGAGAGTCATAAAAATAACCGAAACTGTGATCTCCTCCAGAGCAGGTCACAACTCACAATTTACTTGAATTTCTACAAATCATTGAATTATATTTTTTCTAAGGAGGCGTTATGTTCTCTGTGCGAAAGAGAACAAAATGTATGTATTATTCTTTCATTTTTTAAGCAAAAGAATAGGACAAACGTGCGATATTCTTTTGCTTTGTATTTATGAGACAGATAAACTGAACACATATTGTGGGTGTGTTGGTTGAGTTCGTTCCCAGCAAACATTTTTGTGAACGTTCATTGAACATTCAGTGGAAATGAAGAATATATATTCGAAAACACTCACTTCAGTGAATCAAATGTGAATATACTCAAATATCCCATCACTTTTACCTCATACGCGGGGAAGGGGATTTGTGCTGATTTTTTTCATAGTAAAAAATATCGAGATTCTTATTTCCTTCACATAATATGAATAAAAGTGAACGCGCACAAGCGATCCTCAAAAGAGGTACATATATCTTGGGTGCGTCCATTTTTATTCACATAAACTGAATGTCTCTTTCATTTTGTTTTGAAAAGCCATAACGGGACTAGTCACGCCAAAACTGAAACAAAAGTTATGCAAAGAATAAATTCGTCACTTTCATTCAATTTTGCGTATTATTATTGTACGGACGGAACAAATCCATTGTGGCAGTAAAAAAAAATTAAAAAAAGATAAATCGAATAAATTAACAAATAACATATAAAGTGATAAAAATAAAGTGACATCTCATTTGTTTGTTGTTTGTTTCATTCGATAAATCTAGGGAAATCAAACTGTTTATGCAGATAATTTTACCATTTAAAATAGCATTTTGTCTAACCACACTGAAATAATATTTACATTCAGTTCTATGGTATACATTCGGATTATTAAAGAATCATTGTAATGAATTAAATATTATTCAATTTATATTCACTTAACTGAATGAGGAAACCCCAATTTATATTCATATTAATGAATCAAATCTGTCTCATTTAAATGATTCAAAAAAGATTTATGAATTGTTCAGTGAAATGAATATATAAGCGTCCTATTTACATTCACTAAAGTGAAGAATTACTGTATTATTAATGAAACATAAAAACGATTCGAATTCGAAGTAATGCTACCCAGTAAATTTGATCCAAACCGGTTTATAAATGAGTTCATAAATGAGGGTTTCTTTCACTTCTGTGAATTATTTATAAATCATTTCTGAAGGGAAATGTTTGCTGGGAATTGCGATTACTTGTAGAGTTGTTTATGTGTGCGCTCATCGGTCAAGAAGCTACCAACAAAATGCTGTGGTGAATTTCGTTGTGAGTTTTCTTGTGACTACTAGGGGGAGAATACCAAAATGTTATCGAGTCACAACAATCCTCACAAGGAATAACCACAAGAGCTTGTGACTTGTGATTCCTCACAAGGGGGAGAATCGGGCTATTAAAGACGATTTGGGCCAATCCGGGATGACCTTTTTTTAACGACCACCCTAATGTATGTACATATGTGATTCCATAAGATCGATTTTTACAATCCCATAACACCAATTTTTGACTGGTTTAAAGACCGACAATCCAAAAATACAAACAAAATTTTACCGACTTTTTTAAATGATGATTTCTCAAAATGTCGACAGTCATGAACATTTTGATCAGATCAAAGGGCACGGTAGTGCCCAGCCAAGTTCGCGGCACTACACCCTTTTTACAGGAACAAACTCAGGCGATTTTCAACCCCCCTCTAACTTCAGTACCAATAAAGTCAGAAACTTCAAATTCGGAGTATTTGCTGAACTGATCAAACACAGGTGGCTCACCAAATTTCAACTCTTTAGCATTAGTAGTTCCCAAGATATAGGACTTCAAAAATCGCAAAAACCGTAACTGACTGACTCACTGACTCACTGACAGATCATCAAAATTATGGAGCACTTCCCGACATCGTAGAAGCTTGAAATTTCGCACAACGGTAGGCCTTGTGGTACACACAAAGGAAAAAATCGAAAATCTGCAATTTTGTATTCAGGGGACGTGGCATCCACCCACTTTCTTAAATATTCTATAAATAATATGGAGCCTTTCCGACTGTTGTAGAACAATGAAAATTGGTAAGTTGGTAGGGTTTGAGATACTTAGAAAGAAAAAAATTTAAAAATTGAAATTTTCCATACAGGGGGCGTGGCATCCACCCACATTCTTAAAAATTCTTATAAATTATATGGAGCACTTCCGATTGTTGTAGAACGATGAAAATTGGTAGGTCGGTAGGCCTTGAAGTAATAAGAAGAAAAAAAATCGAAAAATTGGAAGTTTCAGTTCAGGGGGCGTGGCATCAACCCACATTCTTAAAAATTCTTATAAACTATATGAAGCACTTCCGATTGTTGTAGAACGATGAAAATTGGTAGGTCGGTAGGGCTTAGAAAGAAAAATAATCGAAAATTTGGATTTGTCAGTTCAGGGGGGGGGGGGGTGTAATCCACCCACTTTATCAGAATTGCTATTATTTGTATGGAGCACTTTCGGCTGTCGTAGTATTATGAAACTTTGTAGAGCGGTAGGGCTTGACTTTCACCTGGCAAAATAAATCTTTGCAAAAAGGACTGAAATCACAACAAAAACATAAATGTAAAAAAACGAAAAAACGAGCCAAGTTCTTATGTGTACAAGAAACCTGTGCGTAAAAAGTCAGCCAAAAAAAGTAATGAGATCTAAAATATATGCCAAGTTTTAAGTTCATGAAGTTCAATATCAAATATCTTAAGTAGAGTAATATCGAAACAATTCCAAATCATGACAGAAATTTGGTAATTAATGATTACTGATTAAAATTTGGTGGATTTACTTGGCAAGTTTTCTCTTAAATACTTACTTAATCACAAATTTAAAATGTATGAAAACTTGACCAGTGAACCCACCAAATTTTAATCAGTAATCATTAATTACCAAATTTCTGTCATGATTTGGAATTGTTTCGATATTACTCTACTTAAGATATTTGATATTGAACTTCATGAACTTAAAACTTGGCATATATTTTAGATCTCATTACTTTTTTTGGCTGACTTTTTACGCACAGGTTTCTTGTACACATAAGAACTTGGCTCGTTTTTTTACATTTATGTTTTTGTTGTGATCATACTGTACGGAATGACGTTTACAATCTCACGCTTCTGATCTGATTAAAATAGGTACTTACTTGCTTTGGATTATCATCAATTACCATTCAGCACCTGCCATCCAAGCGATTATTTAAAGCTGAATAAAAGCATGTGTTTAAAACAGAGTCTACAATTTCCAAAATTCAATGACTGATAAGTACATATCAAAAATTCAGTCAAGAATTTAAGATTTATGATTATGATTTATGATTAGAGTTTTTTCTCTTTCCGTACAATTGTTTCATGCAGAGTGTTGTTCTTTAAGGCACGCAAGAATAAAAATATGATATGTTAAAATGTGGACTGGTTAAAATGTCGATTTGTATCGACTTTTTTGTATGTACCTACCATTTGGAAAAAATATCGCACAAGTCAATAAAAGTCGATATTTTCTCCAATTTTTTTCATACAGTCCACTTTTTGTCAAGTCGGGTTTTCAAAATTCCGCAAGAAAGTAGACATAAATCGACATTTTAACCAGTCCCTAACTTTTTTTCGGTGTGATGGGAGTCTGTATAAATACGGCGAAAATGACAGGTTCACAATTTTCTATTTTTAATTTTTTTTTTAATTTTGAAAACTTGTATGGGAAAAGGCGGGTTCTCTGAGCTTGCCCCAGGTGCTCTACGGGCTAGGAACAGCACTGGTGTTTCACAATAAAATATAATAGCCATGATTTCAACGGGAGAAATTAAACCAAAACTAGAAAATAAATGTATTCCTTTCACTTTCTGGGTAATATCGAGTATGCACCTCAATAGTCAAATTGCTAAATTCACATTTTTTTTATTAAAATCAATCAATCAGTTTACTCAAAAAAAGTTTTAAATAATATTAAGTTTATGGCTGAGTCGCAAAAGTACTTGCTTACGTGCTAAGAAACCATAATCCACTCCACTTCAATGTTGAATAGAATTTAAATAAACAAGATTTTTTCCAGAAATTAGAATTATTCAACCTTCATACATTTACTTCCAATTTCCGAAATACCCTACTTTTTAAGTACTGAACGCAAAACTCTTATTAAGTGGAAACTAGCACTAGAATAGCTCAATTGAAGACAAACTATATGTTCATAATAAAAAAATATGACGAAGGAAAAGAAATCATTGAATCATTTTTCTTTATTTTATTTAAAACGAATACTTAAGATGGCGCTACATACAGTCCGGGGTGGACCAGGGCCTCAACCAACAAGCTTCTTCCAGCCGGCTCGGTTTCTAGCTAGCTGTCTCCAGTTTCACACGCCAAGTTGGTTGAGGTCCTCTTCCACTTGCATGTGCCACCTTTTACGCTGTCCACCTCTACTGCCCTGTCCCACGGGGTTGGATTCAAAGACTTTCCGGGCCGGAGCATTGGTGTCTATTCGCTCTAGGTGACCCAGCCATCACAGTCGTTGGCTTTTCACTTTTGTGGCTAGGTCAGTGTCACTGTACAGCCCAAACAGTTCGTTGTTGTATCTTCTTCTCCATTTCCCATCAATGCAGACGGGATCAAGAATCACCCGGAGAATTTTCCTTTCAAAACAGCCTAACGTGTTCTCATCCACCGTTAATAGTGTCCATGCCTCTGCACCATCAACCAGGACCGGGATGATAAGCGTCTTATACAGGGACATTTTAGTTGCTCGAGAGAGGGCTTTGCTTCTCAATTGCCTTCTTAGCCTAAAGAAACGGCGATTTTCAAGAGTTATTCTTCGTTTGATCTCAGCACTGGTATCGTTCGCTGAGCTTATAGTGGATCCTAGGTATGCAAAGCCTCTGACCACCTCAAAATTATAGCTGCCTATAGTGAGGGTATGTAGAATAGGTGACCTTTTTTTGATTGAATTCGTTGGTTTATTTGTGGGCTTCAGGTCAATAAATAAAAACAATTTCTTTTATGAATCCACGACGTTTCGTCCATGTCTATGGACATCATCAGGTGTAAACAAAGAAGTTATCTATATTTGTATCGATAAGATGATTTTCAACAAAAAATGCAATACATAAAAACAATATGGAACTTACATTAGCTACATTGAATTATATATAAAAGGTTAAGTTTTCCCAACTATTGCACTCCACTGAACACTTTGAAGTTTAACTAGCAAGTAAACATAAAAGCCTAGAAACATATAACTATGTATGTGTATTAATAAATAGATCTTTTTTGTAACAAGTGTTTGTAGAGGGGACTAAAGTTCTCCATGTCCGTTCTCCTGTTCATGGTGTTGGGTGTATTTATGATGTGAAGAGTTTCGATCACAAACCTCTTGTTTTGGTTCTCTTCTCTTAGTGAGGGTCTGTCCGAGACGTCGATTTCTGGTGTCCTTTCTTGTTGACTGCATATATTTCGTTTTGCTTTCATTCACTGTTAACCCCATCTTCTTAGTTTCCTTCTCAATATTCACGAAAGCACCACTGACATCTCACTTTAGTTCGTCCGATTATTACTACGTTTTCATGCAGTGGTTGAACCTAGGTCCAACCACTTGAAAACGCGGACAGACAAAAAATCCAACTTTTAAACTCGACTCCACTCGACCAGTCCAGTTGAGTCGAAATCTTGCATGAAAACCTGGGTTGAAATGAAATTACATACTACTCGCTCTTATTTTTGTGCATGTATGTGAATTCATATTTTTTGTAAAGAGCTACGCGGCGGACGCGCGCTAAACAAAAGTACATATTTTTTTTAGTTTTTTGCTGTCGCGCTAAACGAAACTGAAAGTATTTGATTCTGTATAATGTTGTAATAGCTTAACACAGCACTTAAAATAATTTTTTTTCGACACTCGCCATTTCTTTTTCACAAATATTTTTCTTCTACTTATTACTTCTTCACTACTACCAACAACGATTTTGTCATTTCAACTTAACTTCAACAACTGGACGATCCAACCACAGTGCATGTATACCTAGGTCGAAAATTCAACTCGACCAAAACTCGACCATCCAACCATACATGAAAACGTAGTATATGGCCACGTTCAAACACCGAACTAGAGCGATCTGGATAGGTTTGTGTTGTTGTAATCCCTTGTTAAAACACAGCTGATGAAGAAACAGCTGTTGGCAGAAAAAAGATCCTCTTATGCCTCTGTAGTTGAGGCAGTCCAGAGGATCGCCTTTCTTGAGGATCGGGCAAACAATTCTGAGGGTCCAATCATCGGGCATGCTTTCTTCCGACCATATTTAGCAGATACCTAAGCTAGTGCATACTCCTAACCAATTCATCGTCAGCCCCTTTGAATAGCTCAGCCGTAAGGCCATCAGCTTTATTTGACTTAAGTTCAGATATAACTATCTTTACGCGTCGTCGTCGTCGAGATCGGGTGGATGATATTGTTGGCCTACGACGCACAATGGGCAAAAAACAAATTTTTCATGTCTTCAAAATACTCAAGTCTCATTATAAGTCAGTAGAAAAATACTTATAAGTGCAATATGTAAAATTATTTATTCCTAAATATGTCCAGGTTAAAAGAAAAAGTACCTACATCAGACTTAGAAAAAAAATTGTATTCATGTAAAAGACATTTTCTAGCATGGTTTAAAACCAGGATTTTTTTAGAAAACCCTTTAAGAAATCAATCGGTTTTGTTATAGGAAGTTTTTCTACATATTTGTCTGTTATAACGTGGGCAAAAAATTAAAAAAAACCATAAGCCGGATAGTACCGTTTGATTTTGTAAAACCAATCTTACCTTAAACCAATTTTTCAAGTTCATTTAAGTGGTATAAAAATTCACAAATTTTCACAACCTTTCTTTATTTATGTATTCAAAGTGAAATAAGTGCTCTTTCGAAATTTTAAAAAAATTATACCCGCATGAATCCGACTTTAATGAGTTAGAGCGAACAAAAGTCTGTATAGTGACTTTTTCTTCGCAAAAGTTTTTTCTGACCCTACCAAAACTGTGTTCCTGCTCTTTTCAACTCTTTATTCTGTTCCGTTACTCTTGCCTAGTAATAGAATTGTTGCAATACTGATTTGGAGTTATTTCCAAATAAACTTTTGATAAGCAAAGTGGTGGCTTAAAAGCATTGTAATTATAATGTGGACCTACAAACTTCTTTTTGATTGTTTTTGTGAAGACCTGAAGGCGAATGCCAAAGACTTTAAAAATAAAATGCACGACTGGGTCGCACGTACTTGCTCTTATGTTCACGAAACTGTGGATTTAAGAAAATTGAAAATTGGTAATTATGGGAACAAATTTAGAGAAGCATGAAATACGACATTTAAATAGGCTAAAACAACTCTTTTTACAGTTTGAGATGAAAAAGAAGAATGCCATCTTAATTCTTGATAGAATATAATTGTATGGGGAAAAAAATTTAAATCGTTGGAGCGGGTTTTTAAGAAATAAATGTTGTATATATAAAATTCTTAAAACATTTTTAAGAACAAATTTTGGTATGTAAATCCTCGCGTTCCAATGTTTATTCGCTATGCTTTTTAGTTATCCCAAAAATTTTGAGATAACTTGAGTTGTTGTTGCGTCAGTGGTTACCAGCTGTTTTTTAACAAGGGATTACAACAACACAAAGCTATCCGGATAACTGAGAATAGCCATCGAAACGTGCCCAATCTTAGGTTTATGTGTATATAAAAACAAAATTTGAAAAAAAAATTGTCAACCCGTTTTTGAGATATCGAATTTTCAAAAAAAAAAAATTGAAACTTTTTTTAAAAATCCAAAAACTTTTTGTTTGAAAATTTTGATATGTAATATTATTTAATCTTATCGGAAATTTGTATATAAAAAAATTCATCTAAATCCGTTTATCCGATAACGAGAAAATTCAAAATAAAAAAATACGTTCTATGACAGGTACTTTTAATAATTGCTAAGTGTAAAATTTTATAATTTTTGGTAGTAGATCGTTCTAATTTTAGTTTATGAAAAAAGTTTAATCAAAATCGTAGGAGTCGTTTTTAAGCAAACAAATATTTTCCTTTGCGGTTTTTTAACTTTTGTATGGAAGGTACCGTTATTTTTTCATAAATGTAAATTTTTTTCTAAAAATATTGTAGAGAGTATCAAAAAACTCGAGTTTAAAAACATCGATCATGTCGTTTTCGAAATACATTAGACGCTCGATATAGTGAAGTAATAAAAACCAGGCCTGTTCACTGTTTCGAGATTGTTCACTTTTTCGAGCGGGAGTTTTCTAAGGCTTTAGAAAGGCTTAAAGGTTCGATGTGAATGTTTTTAATTTTAACTAAGAATTAAACAAGGCTTTCTCTCAGGTTTAAACAAAAAACAGAAACAATTCCTCGGAGCTCTCAAACTATGTAAAATGCTTGCGCGAAATTTTTATACAAAATACGTTTTTTTATAAAATTTTGTGTGTTCACTATAGTGGATAGTTCACTATTTCGAGATCCACTAAATCGAGCGTCTACTGTATTTGATTTTCAAAAAAAAAAATGAAACATTTTCTAAAAATCCAAAAAATATTTTTTTCAAAACTTTTGGTACACAAAACTATTTATATTTTTTGGAAGCTTCTGTATAAAAAAAAAATAATTTAAATCGGTTATACCGTTTTTGGTTCTATAGGATTAGTAATGGATTAATAACCATTTTCAAAAAATGGTTTTCCACCCAAAGGAAGTCTTTGCTAAAATAAATTTATTGAATTTTTTTTAAGAAAAGTTATCGAGCCGTTTTTGAGAAAAATACGATTATGTAAAATTGCTAAAATAAATTATATGGTAGGTACCGCTATTTTTGGTTCTAAAAAAAAATGAGAAAAACGTGTGGGCATAATAACCAAAAACCACTATGTACCAAGTTTGAAGAAAATCGATCAAGCCGTTTAGGCTGTAGACGAATAGACAGACAGAATTGTGCCACCCACTTTTTTGGTGATCTCTATCATCGTAATATCATGTTTGATTGTTATCTCAAAATTTTTGTTTTGCACGAATCCAAAACTTGCTAATAGTACCTACATATATTGCAAGTAAAAATACCAACTGTACTCATCTTAAAAATAAAAATTTAATAACTATTCAAAGAAGCTTCAAAAGTCCTTTGGACTAAAAAGCGAAGTGGAGTCAGAAGAACAAACATTTCCACAAGAGGAAGACCAAACATACTATACTGTCACCAACTTAAAAAGGCAGAAATTGTATATGATGTAGAAGGAGCAACTAAAGAAGATATGGATAGAATGCGTAGCGTTATATTTCCATTAGAAGATGAAGCCACAAGGTTTTCAGCAGAGGAAGCTTTAGCAATTTTTTGGACATAGGACTTTCAAAAATAAAAATTAATGTTCTCCCCCCTTATTCCTCCATAAGTCAGGCGAACTTCGGGCCAATCAAGTCTCCAAGAATTTATTCTTTTTTTTCAAATTGTTGATTTTGAAAATATTTTTCTTCAAAAGCTGTAAATTGAATTAACGTTATTTATTTATAAAATAGTACAATAAGTTGTTGGCATAACACCTCAGTATTGTAAGTGTTATTTTTGTTTTTTTTTTTTAATAATGTTCTACACATCTAAATTCGATTTTTTTGAAAATAGCCTCTCACACATAAACGGGAGGATAAAAACCCCCTCTCCAAAACGATTTTTTTTTTTAAATATGTCCAAAAATAATTTTTCGAAGTATTGAACTTTAACTTGGAATTATATTTTGTTATTTTGGAAAAACAAACTCATTTTGCTATTAATTTCAAAATAAAAGTAACATACATTTTTAAAATAAGGCAATATTAATCAATTGCTACTTAAATGAAGTTATTAATAGAAAAAAAAAATCACAAAAAATATCAACTGGTTTTAAAGTTATAGATTTTTGGCCACCAAATTAACGATTTCTGCCCACTGTGCGTCGTCAGCAGCACCACGACACGCGTTTTAAAATAGAGATGCAGATCCATAATGCCTTCAGTTCGTTGTATGAGACCAGGACCATAGAAGAAAAACCGTACCCAAACCATTATGCTGGATCCACCGTGTTAAACGTGGATTATATTCTGTGTTTGGAGGCCTTCTTACATATATCACTTATGAAACAATCTTGGACTCGTCTGACAGTAGAATATTTCTCCACTAAAATGCGGACCAGTTAAAGTGTTTTTTTGCGAGTTTTAAACTTATTGTTATACTTATTTTGTCGGTAATGGCACCTTTCAGGGACTCTAGGCTGCTTGACGATATTTTCTTAAACATCTACGAACCATTTCAACGCTTGCATTAACACAAAATATGTCTTTAATTTCAGACGCTGGCTTCAATGGATTGATTTTGATGCCTGACCACTCGTTTAACGAACTTTGGTAGTATTAACGGCTTTCACCATCGAATTTCTGACATTGGCAAATAAATAATGGTATTTATTACCATTGTTTATGAGCATCCAACTAAGCCTTGAACCTGTGTGCAGTGTGGAACCCAAAATGAAAGAAATTTAAATAAGAAAAAAGTCTACAGTTAAAAAATCAACGCTCTCAACAGGAAATTAAAAAAAATTGAAGAAAATCAAATTATAACAGAAAAAAAAAATAATTATTTCTTTATTTAGTTTGAACTATTTTGTTAACTTATAAGAAACGCTAAAAAAGTTAACAAAAGGATTTTCAATAATTTTTTTAAATATAAAAGTTCCAAACCCACTTATAGTCGCAAGGAGATGACAAGCTATGCGCTTTCAGGCGGCAACTGCCGTGATACTAAGCGAATTTTTCTCCTAGCCGCTTTAAATAAATAACATAAAATAATAAAATTTCCCATGGAGTTTCTCCCATCTTCTAAAATTGGAAATGGCAACAGTTTTCCCCTTTTTCTTACAGTTTCAAATTTGGTCAATTAAAATGGTAGTCCAGTGGTCATGGAATACTAATTTTCGATGAAAATAAATTCCGAGATAAGCTGCGACCACAATTCACATTCCCAGTTTTGACGATGGGGAAAAATTCCGTGGGAAATTTTATTCATGATAGCCAACAATTTTAAACATACTTTTTGTGCACGGAAGGTTATACATATGTATGTATCTATTATAGGTTTCTAAATAAGTAGTAACTAGCCTACCCGTGCGAGACCTCTCGCAACAATAAAAATAAAATGTGCTCATAAAGTTTTGTATTTAGGTATAATTAATTCAGTTATAATTTTGAGATAATTTTGAAAATTAAATTGCAAGAAGCATTTGGTTTGTTTCCTTTTCCATAATTTGTTTAATAGCTGCGTTCTTTTATCCGGGTCTGGGTCGAGGCTGTCTAGATATAATACTTATTACAAAAATAACATGATATCTAGGCTTCTATCGAAGTTTATTTCAATAACATAGATATAAGTTTTCACTCTGACCAGCAGGTGGCTATTAACCATTGTTATTCATGTCACCGATTTGTCAGCAGTGTAAGGAAAAGAGACAGGCCGTACATGAAAAATAAGTAAACAAAAGATAAAAAGAGATGGATGTATAACACTGTTTTCACACTAACCTACATCGTTTTATTTTCACGAGGATGATGGTTGATTTACGTAGATGTGTGGTGAATTTGCATGCTTCTGCATCTGCAGGATTGAAGAAAAGTGGAGTTGGACAAACTACAATGCCAAAAAATTAATCTATCAAAAGTATATTAGAACGTGTCTACACTTTCATTTTACTGAAATTCCCATGTCTACACTATGCAGAAAAAATGCGTTCAGTTCCAGAAACCTGCACAGTAAAACATTTATCATGTCCGACGCTCATGTCAAAGATTTATTGTTGAAAGAGGTGCATCTGTGGATTTTGGGTGTAATCTTCGTTCTCTTTCTTTCACACATAACATCTTTTTTTCTCACCGGATGCGCTTTTCGCAACAACAACCATTTATAGAGGCACTTATGAAGATGAACATGTTTGTTTGCGTTCGTTTTGCTCCGTCAGTAATTTGTCAGCAAAACTTGAAAATTTTGTTGAGGAGAGGTTGCTGAGGTCTCCGAGAACATGCCTAATGTGTTTGTTTTAGAGCACATTATATGAACAGACCTAAGTATGGGATGGAAAATAAATTATCAAAATAAACACTTTCACTTTCCAATGGGCGCGTTCAATGTTTGAATAGATAGCCTATCTAGGATAGCTTTGTATCCATGTATGTGTTTGAACGCAAGTCAGCTGTTGTTGACATTTCTCATAGGATAGCTTTGTATCCTAAAATTTGTAGGATAGCTTGGGATCTCTTTTCTGCCAACTGCTGTTTCGTCATCAGCTGTGTTTTAACAAGGGATTACAACAACACAAACCTATCCAGATCGCTTTAGTTCGGTGTTTGAACGTGGCCAATCATTTTGGACTATTTGATGGGAAATTAGGTCTGTTCTGTTAACCTGAATAGGTGGATGAAAATAAAGCTAGGACCGCACTTGACATGGGAGGAACTACAAAATGCAAATGATAAATGTCTGATCTTCATAAAGGCTAAATGCAAATATTTTGAGTGTAAATGTATATATGCAAAATATCAAAACTCACATGCATTGTAAATAGATAGATACAATGCAAACGATAATATTTCTTGACATAATGAAAATCAGAAAAAGTTTTCACAAATGCAGTGTAATGATGTTAATATAACTCTCAACATTTCAAAACGCTAACAAAAGGTTTTTTCCATGTTCTTTGTTTTTGATAGAAGTCATGGATTTGAAAAGTGATAAATAGTTAAATAAGAATTTGGAAAATTTTTGTCGGATGACAATCATGATATAAAAACTACTTCATTCACAATTCCCGTATTTACAAGAGTTTGTCGGTAAATATAACAGTACGATCTTTCGTGTGGAGGGAATATGATCGAATTCAAAATTAGAGAAAGCAATTTATTACAACAATAAAAAGATTTTATTTGGAAAAAAAGATCAACGTAAATGCCAACTTAGTGAACAGCTCAAAAGTTTGTTTGTTCTTTGATTCTGACGGGCGGGGGAAATTCCAAATTGCAAATTAGCGCATGTAAACAAAGCAACCATGTATTTTTAACTACGTTAACATAGGGTATCGTAGTGATATTGAAGCTCACTTCGACTCTTTGTAAACCTGAATAGATTTGAAATGGGCTTGTTTCGACTCATTCACGCTTGAGGAGTGAAGTCGCGTCGAAATTTGTGACGAATAACCTGGATCGAAGAGTTGGTTTTACAGATAATGCGTTATGAACCGTTTATTTGCATGTTTGTGAATAAATGTGATTTAGTTTCAATAGATACGCATAAAAGGTACTCGTGTTTAATCAATTTTAATTGTTTTGCACTGAAATTAAAACCTAAATGCCATTAATTTTTTTCTGTAATTTTGAAATATCGTCGCCGTTCAATCAAAACTCCTTAACTCCATTTTTTTCAGAACTGAGATGCCCCTACTAAATACGAAATATTTAGTAAAACATAGAACTTTTTGTTTTGTGAAAGATCTCTTAATCTTATGTTGGTCTATTTCTAAAGGAAAAATTACCCGAATTCAAAAATTTTCAAATTTTTGTCACTAAAGAGCGATAAAAAGTATTGATATCTCAAATTAAATCAAAATGGGCTCAGGGAGTTTTCATTGAACGACGACGATATACATATAAATATATATATGTTAAAATTCCATATACATATATAAATACAAACTTTTTGATCATCTCTTAGGGTAGAACTATAATAGTCGGAAGGGCACTGAAGCTAATGTCAAAAACCAACGATAAGTAGCTTTCCGTACCGAAAAAAGGGGAACACACCCATAATGTAACAATCATCTATCTCTTTTTGGCATTCCTATTTCAGCAAATGTCACCTCATTTTCGTAAGCAAAGTTGAAAGAAACTTGACGAAACCCTCCACTCCGCAATTATTATAGCCGCGTCGTATGCTTTCTGTGTATTCGCTTGTTTTCTTCCGACCACTTAAGTGCCCCTCCGAGCATTATAGTTCAAGCTTTACTTTTAAACTGAAGTGTAGTCCCGTCAATGTCAAGTGCTTTCTAACCTTTATTTTCATGCACCCCATTTATTGAACAGACCTAATTTTCCAATGCTATTGGAAAGTTGAATTGTTTGTTTTTCATTTCATTGGAACTCAAAGTGTTCATTTTTATTGGAATAATATTTAATTTTTGAACTGAGTTTTTGTTAAAATTATAAATATTTATAAAATAAAAATATAATTCGCTTAATCCTCGGGAAATTTCGAATCTTTTGATACCTCATTCATTAAAATCGGTTCAGTGTGTGAGCTTAAAAAGGGAGACATACTACAGAAATAATATATATGATAGTATAGGTTTCTTAATACAAAAATTAGCTATTCCAATTCAAACAGATATTTGTATGTTTGAAAAGTTTAACTTAGAGGTTAGATTAAGGGCCAGTAGTTCTCAAAATGTATCTATATAGAGTGAAATCGGAAAATAAAGTACCTATCCGATTTTAAAAATTCTTTGTGTTCTGAAAGGTTATTTATACTTAGAGGTTTTTGTTATATTAAGAAACTTTTGTCTACCCAAACGAAGCCACCGGCCATCTAGTCATATGTAATTACAACCAGTAAATGTAAGTATGAAAAAAAGACTGATGTGTTAATTGAAGACAAGGCTAACTATTTTTCGTTTGGGCAGAAATGCATTATCATTAAATTATTTTAGTTTAACTTAGAGCACCCATATAGTGTCTCTCATCAAAGCAATTCTGATTTCGCAGAAGAGTAGGTCCCCTCCATTTATACCAACTACCTTCCCTGCCTGAGTATTTGAACTTTTTAGCACCTGTGTGTAATTTCATTTGAAAACGAATAAAACTTTCAAAAAATGTCATTTTAATAACTGTATTTCATTACGTATTTTAGGATTTAAAAAAAAATCAACAAAATTTTATTTTCCTAAAAATATAAAACATTAACACATTTTGTTCTCTAAAAAGGCAGCTTAGTTATGGTTTTATGACAGATTTTTCATTAGTTTACCTTAAGACTATTAACTCTATGGTACAGTTTGGCTTACGAATGATTTATTTCCGCATTCCAACATACTTCGTCCAGATAGCTTTATTATCAAAATAAGGCTTATTTCTCGAACAAATAATAGCTTCTCTAAATATATTACAATAAACCTCCGTAATTACTGGAAGACGATACAAATTATTAAGAAATTCATAGATCTTAAAAAAAAGAAATAAAGACAAAAATTAAATTGAGCAATTTTGAAAGAATCATAAAAATTCACCTTTGCTTCATTATCCTTCCAGAATATATGACCACAAAGATATTGTAGACTTTCGGGAAAGATTTCAATTCGATCTGTGCGAGAAGTAGCAACAACATCAAGATTTCCCAGCAAAACTGCACAACCTGATAAAACATCAATTGCTAGAATAAAAACATCAAGAAGAAAGAAAGCTTTATCGAGTTTCTCCTTGATCGACGAATTTGCCAAAAGAGCTTGAATTTGTAAAAATAATTCCATGATCCAAGCGCAGGAGCATTCATCGTTTGTGAAAGCGTATAACGTGGCTGCTAAATGACGAAATAGAAAACCATGTTCCTCGGGCTTTTCCGCAAATGCATCTATAATAGGATTTAACCATTTAAGAGGATTCGGTAGTTTATCGTTATAGAGCACCAAGTAGCATCGAATAATTGTGGCTTTCTTCAGTTTTCCTATGGGTTTCTCCCACCAATTGCAAGGAGACGTTAAGCCATCTATAGAATTCGGATGCATTGTAGCCAAAACTTCTGTGTATTTTTCAAAAAGCTAAAAATATTTATTGTCAATATAAGATCAGAATTAATTTGGCACGTAGGTATCATATATTTATCTCACCTTAGAATCAATGTCCATTGAGTCCATGTATCTTTCTATAATTAATGTATAGACGTCAAGAACCTCTGGGATATCACATTTACCCGTAAAAATATACTTAGCACTATCTAAGAACTTTTCAAAAAGACAACCTGTAAAGAAGATAAAATTATAACATTTCAAAAGGACGAACTTAATTTTTGTATTAATTAAAACAAAGAGTTATAGCCCAATCTTGAAGTTGCTAGTTGAACAATTTGAGAGTTTGGAAAGACAATGTTGCAACTATTGCGTGTAGCCCGTGGAAATGCTAAATTCACTGAATGCGCATAACAATGAGTGTGGGAATATAAAATGTTCGATGAAATACGAACTGAACTTAACAAAAATTGCGTGTGACAAAGACCCTCACTCTCTTGTCACTAAAGGGTCCAAGTGAGATCGCCGGGGCAAGTAGACTTAAGGACTAAATAGCTAACAAGCCTAGTTTTCTACTTAGCAGATTTGTTTACAGTGGTGTATAGATATATTTGTATTATAAAAACTATCATTTGTATTACTAGTACACAAAATAATTTAAGTACATAAGTTACGATATGAGCGTCATTAAAAATAGCTGTTGCTCGTGGAGAACCAGGGCCTAGTGACTTACAACTTTCAACCATTCCTGTTTGCGTGTTGTTGGCAGGAACTGAGGGGAACTTCAATTTTTTGCCGAGTCCGAACGGGTGGATGATAAGCACTTATTCATGACAAGTATACTCTCGGAGGATTTTTCAGTTCCTCACAAGAAGCAGTACCTCGGGAAAAACATTTCTGATTTTAGGTGGCAGCGGCTGGGCATCGAACCCAGACCTTCAGCATGACAGCCCAACGCACTAACCATTATGCCACGAGGTACTATGATATGAGCGTCATACTCGGTGGTAAACGACCCTAGCATTCGGTATCTGGGAGGATAATTTAGTCAAATTTTTCGTCCTCAATGTAGGTTTAATTTCATGGCTCACACATACGTCAGCGCATGGCGTTTATCCAAGTCAAAAAATGCTACTAGCCCAGATGGAGTCTTCGTTTTAATTCTGAAAATGCTTCCACAAGCAGTGATGACCCTTCCCACAACTATTTTTAACAACTGCATCAACAACTTGCACCTTTTCCATAAAATATCGTGGCAATTTAGCTGAAATTTCAACATGACATCACTATTGTACTCAACAGCAATCATGACAATATAACTTTTTAGGCTTTCGCGGTTGTTAATAGACATAATAGATAATTATTTTTCGGATTAGCCGCGTAATAATTTCAAGAGCAGTTTCCCGGTGACCACGCTCAATGCAATTTGATGCGAAACGTTCGGGGTGAGTACCAAAGTGCACTCTTTAAACTTTTATTACGCGGCTAATCCGAAAAATAATTATCTATTAAGCAATCATGACATCATTGGATACTTTCTGGATCTTGGGTGTTGAGAAAGCATTCGACAGTTTATAGATAAAATCTCTTCATTAAATAATAAAAATTCTTTGTTCTTTTCTATCTTCTAGAAACTTTTTCGTCCAGAAGGACAATTGGAAAATGCCGATTAAAAATATCAGAGTCGGGCAAGGCTCGTCACTAGGCCCGTTTTTAAACCAACCCGTCCCAACTTTCTTTATGCAGACGACTCGCTCACTTACACCACTTTAACATCACCGTTTATCGCTATTCAGCAAATAGAGACTCTTCGCGATCTGAAAGAAACAGGTTATTTGAATCCACTTCTCCAAATCAAGAATGTCTCAACGGACAGAAGCGATCGCACAGAAGCAAGAACCAATTTTGAAGAAGGATCTTTAATAAATGCCAAGCGCTACGCGAAGTACCTAGTTGTCCACTTCAACGAGCTGCTAGGATGTGCCCAAAACATCCAGTTGGGCCTTCCATCGTCTGCAACCATTAAACTAGACAAAGCCAACAGACAAAGATTCTGATCAAAAATTAACTTCTTGGAACCAGTGACCAGTTTAATACATGACCTCTAAGATATTCACGAAGAAGCTTCAAATTTTCACCTCAGTGGTAGAATGGTACAGGAACGACCATCCCTATTCAGAAGAAAATATAGAAGTGCTGAACAAATACTTACTGCCTACGAAGTGAAAAGGCTGGTTGATTACTGCACCCAAAGGAAGCTACGGCTATTAGTTGAATGTGATGCTAACGCCCACCATACAAAATGGGGTAGCTCTAGCATAAAAAAAAGGGGTGAGTACCTTAAGAGAGTAGACTTTATGTTGTGTAACTAATCTAGATATATTCAACGTAGGGAATACCTCTACTTCTATTGTTAGAGTAAAAAAAAAACTCTAGATATAACTTTTGGAACTCCGAATGTAGGCTGTCTTTTACGAGACTGGAGGGTATCCGAGGAGCCCTCTATGTCCGACTACAGACAGAGAACAAACTGGGACCTTTACAAAACTGTTCTGAAATCAAACCTGGAATATAAACGCCCAGCTAGCAGAAATTTAATGCTAATGAATTTAGTGGGGCCATACAAGAGGTATATGACCTCAGTTGTCCCCTTGCCTTGTACCAAAAACAAGACAGAAAGACGCTCCGTGGTGGAGCAAAAATCTGTCAAAATTAACATCCCAGGTAAGAAAACTCTTTAATGAGGCAAAAAGAACCAGAGAGTGGCATAAATATTCCGCAGAACTTACAAAATATAGTAAGGAGCTAAGAAAAGCCAAGAGGAATAGTTTTGTATCCTTTAGTGAGAATATTTCCTCAACCCCTGCTGCTTCAATATTGCATAAAGCTCTTGCAAAAGGGAACACAGTCACATCATTATCTTTAAGGTATGAAGATGGAAGCTTCACTGAAAATGAGGAGCAGAGGTCTGCTGCTTAACACGCACGTTCCAGGCAGTCTGCCCCTAGAAGCGAACTCGGCAGAGAGAACACCTCTCAAACAAAAATAAGAAGACTGGAATTTAGCTGCAACTACCCCCTCACGGTTTTCGCCTTGACGGTGGCGAGGGGGCTTAAGTTTGTTCCTCCAGCAATCCAGCTGCAGGGACAAACAACTAAGTAAAACCAACAAAAACAGGGATGTTCATCCAAATAATGAAAAATTATGGAAAAAGAAAAGTTTACAAATAATGAAATTCGAGTGGGGATATACACTCAAGTGTCGGCAGAGGTCACGGCTGCCGGCGAGGGCTTGGCTTCGGATGAGGCTAAGTCGCCAGTGACAAATGTAAGCAAAGAAATTAATAAACCAGTGTTAAAAAGACAATCCAACGCTCTCAACCTTTCAGCGACTCTTCTTCCTGCACTAGATAGCTTGGCTATTGACGGTAGGGAGACCTTGGACAGACTTCCCTCTATAGGAAGTCAAACCGAGGACGAGTTACTGGAAGACTCGAGTCACGAAGAGACTACGCTGAAGCCTACTGCACCCCTCAATGCTTCGAGGCAACGCAGTAACTACAGATCCTCTAAGCGATTCGTGAGTGCCACGGAGAAAAAAGACCCATCTTCTCTCAGTCCGAGAGACAGGGCCCTACTAAAAAAGCATAGGAAGTTGGTGAGAAACTATGAACGGCAGTTGGCAGAGTCTGCCACTGCACCCACTGTTTCCACCCAGCAGTTGAACGCTAAAAAGCCGGACAGCGAAAGAGTAAATGCTGCTACATCTAGGTCTATCCCTAAAAAGATAAACCGTGAACAGGCTGGCAACAACTCTACTGCTCGTACCGGCTCAAATCCGAATCTGGCGTCCTCCAGTAAGAAACAGCAGACCAACGCTATATCAAACCTGAAAGGGAATGAGAAAGCACAGGTAGGCAGCTCTTCTGGGACGAAGCCAGGTTCAATCAAGAGAGCAAGATCGGAGGAGGCAACCAAAACTGAAGGCTCTAAAAAGCTTAAAACCAATAGTTTTGACACCACCCCGATCGATCTGCAGGTGGCCATAATAAGTCGAGACGACCCAGATGGGAAAATCACGGCAAAAAATTGGTTACTTGTGGAAAATGAAATCCTCAAAGCCATGATGGCGGCATCGGAGAGTGATAGTTCTGACGACTACACCTTTGATGGAGCTGGATGGCGGAAAGGCGTTAAAGTGGTATGCTGTGGGGACCAGAAATCCCGGGAGTTCCTCACTCACACAATCGCCAATATTGGCGAACAGTGGGAGGGAGCTTCTCTCGGGGTTCTTCCCGTCACATCTATTCCGCTTCGCCAGCAGGTTAATATATGGATTCCTCCTCCTGCCACGCACGAGGACTCATCCATAATTAAACTGCTGGCGAAACAGAATAAGGAGTTCTCCATACTCGAATGGAAGCTCCTGCATTCCAGGAAGAGCTTTAGCGGGGAAGGGAAGGACCTCTTGTTCGTAATTGACAAGATATCTGACCTTCTCCTCAAAGAGAAAGGGGACGTGCTGAGATATGGTCTCGGGACCGTAAGGGTAAGGAGGCATGATGGCAAAGGGGAGTCAAAAGCTGCTAGTGGTGCAAATTAATTTGCACCACGCCATAGCAGCAACGCACGACCTGATGCTCTTCATGTCTCAAGAGGCCGTGGATGTGGCCTTAATCCAAGAACCTTGGATTCGTGAGAATCAGGTACAAGGATTGAGGTCAAAAAACTATAACCTGTTCCACTCCACGTCCGAAGGTGAAATAAGAAGTTGTATTCTAGTGAAAAAGTCAATTAACGCTTTCTTTTTATCTAGGTACAGCAACAGAGACAACGTGGCAATCAGCGTTGAGACCAAGGAAGGCAACTTCGTCTTGGCATCAACGTACATGCCGTACGAAGAAGAAGACCCACCATCAAAAACGGTCCGCGACCTTGTGGGTTACACCATAACACGTGGGACACCTTTGGTGATGGGCTGTGATGCCAACGCACACCACACTCAATGGGGCGGTAAGGATATCAACAAAAGGGGTGAGTCAATTTTTGAATACATTCTCTGTTCTAACCTCATGTTATGTAATAAGGGTAATCACCCAACATTTCGAAACAAAAACAGGGAAGAAATTCTTGATCTCACTCTTATGAGTTATAATGATAAGATCTCTGTAGAAAACTGGAGAGTCTCACCTGAGGAATCCTTTTCGGATCACTTTAGGATACTCTTTACTTTAGACAGAAATCAAAATGATATTAAACCTTTTAGAAACCCTACTAGAACAAATTGGACAGAGTACACAAAATGGTTGAATGAACGTATCAACCCACCTGAGGAAGAAACGTTTTTGATAACCTCAACCATTGACACTGTTGTTCAAAACCTAACTAGTAAAATGAGAACGGCCTTTGAAAAAAACTGCCCTATATCTCGTAACATTAAACCCACTAACCCACCATGGTGGAACAGTGAACTTAAGAAACGAAGAACAGGGGTCAGAAAACTTTTCAATGTAGCTAAGCTGAGCAAATTACAGAAAGACTGGATTTCATATAGAGCCGAACTTAACTTATACACCAAAGAGTTAAGAAGGGCCAAGAAAGATTCATGGACTAGGCACTGTGAATCCATTGAGAACACAAGTGAGGCGGCGAGACTTCGAAAGGTTCTTACCTTTAACCCCACGAATCCAGGATACATTAAGCATCCCGATGGATCATGGTCGAATTCGAGCCAAGAAACACTTGAACTCTTCATGGAAACACATTTCCCTGGTTGTAAGAGTCCTGAGATCTCAGGTTATTCACAACCAGACTACTTAGAAATTTTACAATCAACACCAGAATTGGAACAGGTTATCACAGAGCAGAAGATTATGTGGGCTATAAACTCGTTCAAACCCTATAAATCAGCTGGACCAGACGAGATTATTCCGGCATTTCTTCAACACGCTCTACAGATAATCACCCCATGGCTTAGGGTAATCTTCAAAAGTTGTGTCAAACTTAGATACGTCCCTACTAGCTGGAGAAAGGTTAAAGTTGTCTTTATTCCAAAAGCTGGAAAACCGACACACTCGACTGCAAAGGATTATAGACCTATAAGTCTCTCTTCGTTTCTCCTCAAGACACTGGAGAGAATTATTGATCTGCATGTCAGGGACCTTCTTAATCCAAACATTTTGTGCAGCTACCAACACGCTTACCTCAAAGGTAAGTCAGTGGAGACTGCATTGCACGAAGTCGTTACACAAATTGAGAAAAGTCTCGAACACAAAGAACACACCCTTGCAGCATTTTTGGACATTGAAGGAGCGTTTAACAACGTAAAAACGGAGTCCATTAAATCTGCTCTGGAAGAGGTTGGGGTTGAGACTGCCATTGTGGACTGGATTTATACCATGCTCAATGGTAGAATCATAAGCTCCCAACTTGGAGATACGATTGTTGAGAAAACAGTAACAAGAGGCACTCCACAGGGAGGGGTGATTTCGCCTCTTCTTTGGGTCCTGGTTGTTAACAAAATTCTTACAAGATTTAGGAATCAGGGCATTAAAATCGTGGCCTATGCAGACGACATAGTAATTTTGATATCGGGTAAGTACCTTACCACCATCAAAGATATTATGGAATCCGCACTCAAAGAACTATCTTCGTGGGCAGTACAAAACGGTCTTGGGGTTAACCCCTCAAAAACTGAGCTAGTTTTGTTCACGAATAAAAAGAAATTAGAGGACTTTACTCCTCCAAGGCTTAATGACATTCCTTTGAAACTTTCCAAAGAAGCTAAATATCTTGGCGTAATCCTTGATTCCAAGCTAACATGGAAACAGAACACAGAGGAAAGAATGAAAAGAGCACTATGCGCTTTCTATACATGCAAGGAACACCTTCGGTACACGGTGGGGAATGCGACCGCACGTCATCCAGTGGATGTACACGGCGATTGTTCGTCCTATACTAACCTATGGTTCTATTGTTTGGTGGAAGGCTGTTGAAAAAGTAAGCTATCTCAAAAACCTGAACAAGGTACAGAGACTAGCCTGTATAGGAACAACGGGGGCTCAGAGGTCTACGCCACAAGCAGGGCTGGAAATTATTTTAAATCTTCCGGCACTTGACGAGTACATAAGATGCACAGCAGCCAAGAGCGCACTTCGACTCAAAGAACTGGGCTCTTGGAAGCAAAGCACCTATGGTCATGGGTCTATCCTCCAGAGGTATGACACAGTGGCCGCACTTGATGTGACGACTGACTACATACCACCTTTTATAGATTTTAATAAACACTTCTCTATTTTAATACCCCAAAGGCATGGCTGGGAACCCAACTCACTTACCAGGGAACAGGGTATCTCATTCTACACCGATGGATCTAAAATGGAAGAAGGAACGGGAGCTGGGGTGTTTTGTGAAGCTCTGAATATTAGATATTCGTATAAACTCCCAGATGAGTGTAGTGTCTTTCAGGCTGAGATTTACGCTATTGAAAAAGCGGCAGAAATGGTACAAACGAAGAAACTGAACTCGTCGGAGATCACATTTTTCGTTGACAGCCAAGCTGCTATCAAAGCTTTAGCCAGTGAGACTATAAGATCCAAAACTGTAGCAAAATGTCGAGGCAAACTGAATGATATTTGTGACACTAACCGAGTCAAACTCTGCTGGGTTCCTGGACATAGCGATATAGAAGGGAACGATATAGCAGATGAACTGGCAAGGAAAGGGTCAGTATCAAATAGAAACAGTAGTAGCCATTTAGATATGGGACTTAACATCCCGATCGGCGTGATTAGAACGAAAATAGACCTAATAACAAAAGAGCAAATCAATAAATCCTGGAGGACTAGGAACGACTGTGTTATCTCTAGAAGTTTATGGCCTAGAATTAATGAAAAGGAATCTCGGTATATTTTATCACTGAGTAAAAAGAATATTAGAATCTTGATAGGTGTACTAACGGGCCATTGCGCCATTGGCACAATGGCCATCAGACTGGGTGTATTTGCACCCGATTTCTGCAGGAGCTGTCAAGACGTAGAGGAAATAGAAACCATTAAACACCTGCTCTGTGATTGTCCAAACCTCCAAACAAATCGACTCCGTTATTTTGGAAACAGGTTTTTTGAAGAACTGGAAGATCTGGCACAGGTCTCAATGGCAAACATGAGAAAATTCATAGAAAGCATAGGCTGGTTCGCAAACGATCCAGTCTATGTGAACCATTAGTTTGGGTGCATCTCTGCCTTCTTTTTTAAGGGGATCACAATGGACCAATAGGCCCCCGTGTACGCAACAGCCTCTGTGCTGTGCACGCCCCTCTTAACCTAACCTAACCTAGTTGCAACTATCTGTTCAAGTAAAAGGATTGATTGGGCGATTAGTTCCTTTCAACCTTTTAGGTAACCAGGTGTGGATGGCATCTTTCTAGCCCTATTATAGCCCCATTAGGGTAAAGATCATCTTATGCCTTAAATTATTAGCATACTTTGAAGTAGTATTTATCTTGGGTATATACCAAGCCTATGGAGAAGAGCTATAGTAATTTTTATTCCTAAAATAGGGAAAAAAGATACAACCCATCCAAAGCCTTTCAGGCTGATACGCCTAACATCTTTTGTACTGAAAACTCTGTACGTCATGCCTACATAGCCGGAAGATCTATAGAAACCGCTCTGTTTGAGCTCACTAATGCCTTACAGAAAGCTTGAGACGCAAAGGAAATAGCACTAGCTGCCTTCCTCGATATAGAAGGTGCTTTTGATAACAACTCCCATGATGCGGTTAATAAAGCTCTTGTAAGGAAGGGTGTGCCCATGGATTGGTGAGATGTTAGGACCTAGAACAGCTGAGGCACTAGCAGGACCGAATATGCAAAAAATCTTAACAACAAGAGGTTGCCCACAGGGAGGGTACTATCACTCTTGCTGTGGAGTCTTGTAGTTGATGAACTGCTAGAAAAACTTACTTCCCAAGGCATAAAATCCATCGCTTTCGCTGAATCACAGAATTAGAAGTTTGCAGAAACCCTCTGTGATATAATCGAAAGAGGACTAACTATTACGAGGAAATGGTGTATATCTGTGGGATTATCTATTTAATTCTACTAAGACGATGACAATACCATTTACACGGAAAAGACTTCTGCCACGCATGAGACCGATCAGGTTGGGGGCGAAGTAATCCAATCCAAAAAAAAAAAAAGGAACATTTTTGAACTGTTATTTTTATAGCTAGTAACGGGTCGAGTGGTGGATACTTGCAGTTTGGATTTTTCATTTGTGCCATTCGGGAAATCACACACAACAGACAATACCAGGTAGCTTGTTCGATCTTTTGATCACCGTGGACATATATGCGAGTGCGCACACTCAATCGATAGATGATACATTTTAATTGGCAATTCGATTTTTTTCAAACTCCAAAGTCTGCGACAGCAGTGTGAAGGAATGCAGTCTAATTCGTCCAAACTATCGGCCGACTTATATTAATGTAATGTCTTTTAATGTATTAGCACACAATTTAAAGGTAAATGACTTATCATTGGGTGCAAAATAAGTAGGTACTCACCTTCAGCAAATCCATTAAGTTGTGATTCCTTGAAGCAATATACAGCTATCTTCTCTGTGAAATTTTTAATAATTTGTAAACTCACTCCATTAGCGATTTCTGGCAGCACATTGAATAGCAGAAGGAGATCCTTTTCAAAGCAATTCGGTTCAAATTCAGTTAAGAAATTTTCTAACAATCTTTTAGCAGTTCCCGAGTGTAGAACCTGATTTTTTGCAATTAGTATACAATACTTTCGAGTTTCAAAGCTTAAATGAAAGAAACTGTGCAGGAAACACCAATCCAAAGGTGGTATCGGTTTTGGAAACTTTTTTGAAATTGCTCGGAGAGCATTTGTCACTACATGTGGTTCATTAATACGGTCTCCGAAACGCGACTGTGAAACCAAATAGTTGATTACTGCTCGCAGGACACTTTTTGGATCATTCACTTGAATCTTACGAGGTTCGGGTTTGCCCTCAGGCATGCGATAAACACCACTTCTATAACCATTAATCTCCTGATAAATATAATGAGAAAGAAGATCTGCTACAGCAGAAGTACATTCCGGCCGAACTCTTTGTAGCACTTGAATCCAACAATCCCCAGGTATTGTTTCGTTTTGTAGATCGATGATTTCTCGACCAGTCTCTTGATTATATTCACTTGCTACATATTTAAAGTCTCTGAATATCGGTGGTATATGTCGAAGTGTCATTAAGGTGTTAATTTCGTAATGAGTCAGAGATTTAAAGGCTTCTTGAATTATCTCTAGATTGTCCGATATGCAGATTGTTTTCCAAATATTATCCAAAGCATCTTCTACAAGATTTTCGTATTCTATAGTTGGTGTTTGTAATAATGGAACCTGAGCAAAGAATTGAAGTAAGCTTTTTGTGGTACGAGGACGTGTTTCATGACGGAACTTGCCACTGAGAGCTTTCCACGTGGAAACTATGTTTACAGTGTGACTTTCACATAGTGAAATAATAGCATCCAAGGCTAAAGACGTAGCTAGATCACCATTCTTATCGGTGCATGTGTTAAGGGTATCTGAGAGTTGAGATACCAGATCAGAGCCGTATTGATTAGGTCTAGAATGGAAAGATAATCTTATGTTAAGTAATTAAAATTAAAATCTGTTTCAACTAAAACCTTTCAGCGCAAATCTCTTTGATGGTGTGAGTCTTTGTTATTTCAAATTCAGAGAGTTCTGTTCCAGCCAACTCTTTGTGCGATTGTGATAAAAGTTTTTTCAAAAAAGGATAAGTTCGACCCTCAATACGCCATAATCGTAGATAAAGATCCATACAAAAGGTGGGATTTTTGATATTCAAAGCACGAATGGTGTTTAAGATCATTGGAATATTGTCCTTGAATCAAAAGAAAAAAAAGTAAATAGATTTGTGGTGTAAAAAGAGTTATTTTTCAAAAATTACATAGATTTTTATTTCGAGCAGACTAAAATCAAAATTTCACCGATATTAAAAGACTGAGCCGGCTTTGTAAAATTTAACAACATTTCAGAATTAAAGTAACGCACACGACGGCACTTAACGCTTTTAAAATTTACGATACAAAATTTGTGTGCATTGGGGTGCCTACTGGATAATCGACATGAGTCCCGTTTTTGTCAAAAGCAACCTCATGGGATAGGCCTTGGCTATAGGGGATTTTACGGCACGTTTAAACTTAGAGCTGTTCGATCACAGAAATCAATTACTTCTCGAATTTCGGGAGGGCAAAGAAGAGTAGGATTTCTTAATTTTTTTCTAGCGTCTGAGCTTTAGGGTATAATAACGATCGATTTTCAAATGGCACAGTAAAAGAATTAGTTCTTCAGATTGAGAATTGTGCAGGGCGTTGACCACTCACAAAAAAAAGACCTTGCAGCATTTCGTAATACAGTGATAAGAAGCATTCACAAAGCAATGTGCTTATAGTTGGAAGGTAGTTATACAACAAATTAGACGAGCGCAAAATTTATAGGACTAAACAATGACTCTAGCCATTCCTTTGCTGCGGAAAAAATCAGAGCTCGAACTGAATAAGGAGTCCGACGTTTGGCGCATACTGGCATACCTGCCAGTGTCTACAGAGAGCACCTAGAATCTCTACGCTATACAATTACCTACCGCTACCACATACACTAACAATCAGTGGTCCCAGTATCGCGATATCATTAGAGAGAAATACGAAAGACGACCAACGACCCCAGAGAAAGAACTAATGACAAGTGACAGAATGTGCAAATGCGAATATGCTGTGGCGCGAAACAGGATCACAGCCTACGATCTCAAGGACATTAAAGAGGAGTATAAAAAATACAAGAAGCAATTGGGTGGTGGTTTTAAAAAAGGCAGGGTGCAGTCTTTTTGAAATATCGAAGATAACCTAGGCCTTACCTAAGAGAATGGTAGATGAAATAGCATTTCCAGCATTTTCTAAATGAGAATTATGTAAAAGCGAGTGATAAGACCCAGTTCCACCACCCAGTATAGAAGAAGAAGAGCAGGCGTAAGACGCAGGAAAAAATGTTCAACAAATCTGTCCAACAATTAGGGTATTCGGATCATATCGAGGATAGCGAATGGATGAGCTATAATAAGATGTGGATGTAGTTCAGAAAGTCAAAACTTGACTTAATTCGTTCACCACATTTAGCGAATGGAAAATGCTTAAAAGCAAAGAGTCTTGGAATACCAGTCTCTATGATCAATGCGAGAAGGAAGGCCGAATCTCCGGCCATTATGGATGCCCCTTCCACAAACGTAGATAATGCATACTAAAAAACTAAACGCAGTTAAGACAAATATGATTAACTCAGTTAATTAAAATAAATATACACATTTATACTCACTTTTGAAACAGCAAAATTCGGCAGGCCTCTTAGTAGTTCAACTTGAATTTCTGGATTTAATTCTTCAGCCAATTTAAACACATACGTCATTAGAAAATCAAACGCAATATCTCCATTAAGTTTGATAATCTCCAATATAATCTCGTAGATCCTAAACCAACAATCGATCGATGGTTCCTTAGATAGAAATAATGCTCTCAAAAATAAATTGATGCTCTGACAAAAATTTGTTTTAGCTTTAACATTCAGGGCATCGACAAAACTAAACACATCTTTAAATTCCGACTCATCAAAGCCCTCAACTAGCTTAGCCAAATCAAATGCAATTGCAATATCTGGATGAATATACTTGATTTGTTTCGAAAACTCTTTTGTTGAAATGTTAGGGCGTTGTTCTGCTTCTCGTGGAATTTTATTTAGAGAAAGAATTTTTTTCACAATCTGATGGGCCAAGGCTACACCATCTGTGGGTATAAATGCAGTCTGAGACATCCACAAGATGATACCATCGAGACACATGTTCAGAATGTATTGATTCCCACAGTTTTCTTGCACAACAATGTAAGCTATCAGGCGCAACAGGTCTGGTAAATATATTGGCGAAAGTAAGTGTACATTGCGGGCGAGCAATATTAAAAGGATGTTGTAAAAATTGCGATTATGTTCTCTGGTCGAATGCAGGACACGCAAAATCGACTGTAAACTTGGCCTTGGATCTATGCCGAATTGGGCTAAGTTTTGAATTACTACAGCTTGATAGAGAGCTACATCGATTGATTGGTCAAAGTCTTTCTGAGCAAGATAATGGTCGACAGCTTCTATAAGGATTATACTTGTGAAGAGACTGGTGCTTGCCGATGATATCTAAAAGAAAACAAAAAAAAGTTGAAATCAGATTCTACATAAAACATTTAGTGCTGCATAGCAAAACCTTTGACCATAAAATAATTTCCTTCGTGAGATGTTTCGCATTTGTTTGAGTTTTAGCCAGTGCAAGTAGACCAGTCCAGATGGTTTTAGAATAAGGCAGTGTTTCTGGATTACAAAGAATGTACAAAAACACCGGGCGAAGGTATTCGGTGCTATGTTTCTTTATTCTATGAATGAAATGAGTAATGAA
This sequence comes from Dasysyrphus tricinctus, assembly GCA_963921185.1. Lineage (NCBI taxonomy): Eukaryota > Metazoa > Arthropoda > Insecta > Diptera > Syrphidae > Dasysyrphus > Dasysyrphus tricinctus. The sequence continues at coordinate 248,751,698 of OY992530.1, forward strand.
AATTAAGAGTCTATACATTGAAGATGGTTACTTACTGTTTATCCTGATGATTACAAATTCCATTTATTTTATTTGCAATGTCATTTATATCGACCCCTTTGTTTTGAATGAGTGTGATCAACGGGTGTTGCTGTGTTTTAAGTCCATATGTAGATTGAAATGTTTCATTGTCTTTCACCAAAGCTGATTTGCGTTTTAAGCTTAACAAAAGTAGGCTTATAACTGCTTCACTGATGACTGAGTGTTGGGAAGAGCTTCAATGTGAAATATTAGTTTGTATCTATATAACGTTATTTTAATTTATTAATTTTATTTTATTTAATAGCGGGTTTGAAAAGTCCTAAAAAAGCTCAATCAATAATAGGTATGATGAAAATACACAAAAATTACAAAAGTTTGCTAATTGAAGTGGTAAATTAAAGTTTGGTTGGGTTTTGCCACATAGTTTGTGTGTTATTTTTTGTATATGATTTTATTTAATGTTGTTTCCTCCGGGATGGGTGTGGCACTGCGAACAATTCATAATTACAGTTTTCTCCCGGAAAACGGTTAATTATTTGGGTCAATTTTATAAAACAATTTATCAAAACAGCAATTAAGGTAAAGTTGCGTGAGCTTTAGTTTGTTAAAAAAAACTAGGTGTACGTACTATGTAACCCGCAATTTGATACTCAATCCTTATCTTTCAAATAATTTAAATGTCAACATTAACACACTCTTTGAATATTACTTTCCTAAAATAACGCCTTCAACCCACTTTATTCAAAACAAATGTGATATATGATACTTCAAGAAAAGGGAATCGTTATAAATCACGATAAAATCAAATATTTTCACCTTGTGACCGTGATTGACATTAGAATATAAAACAGAAGGTATTTCGCCTTTGGACCTTTCCCAAGGTGATTTTTTAACTTAGCTCGAGTCACATTTACATCAACAAAATAAGAACTTAGACAAAACAAAATTCCTTTTCATGCTAACAACTTGGTTGCACAAACTTGCTAAGTGGGAGATGTACTGATAACATGTATATAAGAAACTTTGATGAATTAAAGCCAAATAATAATTTATTCAATAAAACATACTTCCTGAATCGACTTTTCAAACAAAAAAAATTGTTGCACGTGCACGTATAACAGGATTGCACGTATGTACTTCCTATTGTATTTCAAGGTTATAAGTGGCTTGAGATTGAGGATGTAAGACAATACATATAGATGGCATAGTTAAGAAAAAAGTGTGAAAATTTGAAAAAAAAAGTTAGAGATGTTTTGGTATGCTATTTTATATGGGTTGATTAGAAGTTATTTCTCATAATATTTCGGTCGATCCATTAAAGATAAATATAATACTTAAATAATTGATATAGAGTATTTATTTATTTTTTTAAAAAGAGATACAATAAGATTAAATTGTTTGTTTCTCTTTTACGCCTCAGCCGATGAATTAATTATGATGAATTTTGATAAAGACTTGCAGACGGTTATAGGATACCTACTTTTTTTTAATCATATGTAAAAAAAAAAATGGTACCAAAACAACTATCTATTCATCAAGCTTAAAATTTCCTTTCAAAAATAGTATCAACTTTTAATGGGCACATCGACAACGAAGCGCTGATAAAATTTGAAAACAGGGTAATGACAATGGCGGGAAAGACGCTAAAAGATTTTTGAATGCTAAGCCCCTGACGATCATACGAAAATGACTCAAACAATGAAATCGCTCGCCAATTAAACTAGGTATTATTTTACAGGGTTGCAAGAGCAAGTAACTGAATTAGTTCCTCGGTGATATGTCAAGTGGAATCAGGGAATGGTGCACTGTTCTTTCTTGATGCCCGTGGAGGAACCGGGAAATCGTTTTTGCTGATTTTATTGTTGGCGTTCATAAGAAAACACAAAAATATAGCAGTTGCCGTGTCCTCTGATGTAGACGCTACACTTTTGAATGGCGCGCGGCGCATAATGATCCGTTTGATGAATTTTGGCAAAAAAAATCATTTCCCACGCAAATCTGATCCAAATTAATGAACTTGCACTATATGATATCAGTGGTACTACCTATTTTTTTCAACTTCAAACAGGGGCTGACATTGATTATGAAGCAATTCAAATATTCTTATATTTAAAAAAATAATGTTAGTTTAACGGTTTTTAACTGTTAGAATTCTAGCCTTACGTTAGATTTACAGCCCTATTATTGACACGATTCAAAACTAGTTTTAATGTAAAACTAGTTCTATAGAAGTTTTGAGTTTCAGGTTTTGAACATATTGGTATTATTCAAACAAAAATTGACATATAAAACTCGAAATCAGAGTTTTAGATGTCAATTTTTGTTTGAATAATACCAATATGTTCAATACCTACCACTCGAAACCCCTGTAGAACTAGTTTTACATTAAAACTAGTTTTGAATCGTGTCAATAATAGGGCTGTTAAATAATTCAATCAGAAAAAATATCAATATTATTAAAACTATTACATTAGATTATTTCGAGTGTTTGAGTAGTTTGTTTGGCAACTTCCAATTGTCAAAATTGTCAAATTTCTAAAAATAGTATCCAAAACAAAAAATTTTCAAAACTTGCACTAAAATTAGTTCTAATCCCAACAGCAACAGTTAGGACTATTTTTTAATTAAGTAAAAATCTGTATTGGAGTCATTTTTATATGAAAGTATACCCTCAAGCACATATGTACATTATTAGTCAAGAAAATTAAAGGAACAAATTTTTTCCAATTTTTGTTAGTGTTTTTTCAAGAGCTGTATCTTTGTGATGAGTAGTCGTGTTGAGATTAAACAAAAAGCAGTCTACAGCTTTATTTTTTTTTGTTTCGAGATTTGTTTGCAAATTTTTTTTCTTGAAGTACCGTTAGTTATTGCGTTATTGTAACACGAGACAAAAAATTATTTTTTTTTGAAGGTCCTCATTTGAATGGATAATTTTTTTCAAGTCAATCAAATGTAATGATCCTTGTTTGTTTAGCTTTAATTCGATTTTGTTTTGTCGTATAGTTTCTTTTGCAGGGTTTATCTAACTTAGAATGAAAAAAGATACTTTTAGCTTTGATTAACAATATCCCAGCAAATAATGACGTCATACAAAATTCAAAAACAGTTTGGGAAATTTGAAAAAGCGTTTAACAAGATTTTTTAAGGTTTTGTAGAACTTATTTTTTTTACCCTTCACCGTAAAGCCTAGTACGCTGCTGATGCGAAACGAAAAATCACATACAAAAATGACACAACGAAATCATAAACGAAAAATTAAGTTTTACTTTTCGTTCTGCAGTATAGGTACGCTGTTCGATGAACGAAATTGAAAATTATTGCTTATTTTGTGGAGAAGTCTACACTCTTTTTTCGCACACAATTAATTACCCAGGCCATTTATTGGGTGCGGAAAAATGACATTTGTGTGTATTTTTGTTGTTTCTTTCATTACAGCGTGGCTGTCAGTGTTCTTTTTTTCTCAGTTGCATTTGTTTTGAATTTTTGAATTGGTGTAACTGTCAATGAACATTTTTTCGCTACGTTTTCGTAAGCATATCGTTGTTGTTGGAGACCAACTAAATAAATGATCGTTTCGCATCAGGCTTAAGAGAGCCTCAAAAAAATCCTTTCATCATTTTCATGCTCTATGAAAAAAACATGTCTTCTCTTTCTTTATCGGCAATAAAGGAAATTTCCCAAAAGGAACAAACTTTTAAGGAACAAATTTATTACAGGGGTGTTGTATTTGACAGAGCGACTGCAGCGACAGGCTGCCAAACCAGGACACCTAGTGGACGTTTTGCCCGGTGTTTCTTCTATTTGTAGTTATTCAATGGTACTAGGCTTAAGTTTAAAAAAAAAGTACTAAAATACGACTTATTGTGGTCTTTTCGAAAATCTTTTTTTCTTTGTAAATATTGATTGCATGGCTTGAGTTGGTATACAGATTTGTATAATTGTAAGGCATTAATATTCTTGACTTGAAAATAAACTCGAATAAAATCGAATTAAAGCTGAATAAACAAGGGGTGGAATGCGAAACGCTTTATCTCAGTCTCATATATCAATTTTTTGAGCTACCATGCTAGCAAGCTAGTTTGGATCAGTGATGAAAATTCACTTTTGTCGATTGTACTGAAAACTGAAAAAAAAAAAAATTGTACTGAAAAGGACCAAATAGTACTAAACTTTTTTAAATTATAAAACAACGCAAACAATTAAAATAAATAAGGGTATTCATGCAACAGCGTTAACTCGTCGTAAACATCGTAAAGTTCTATGCTTCGTAAATCTGTCAAATTTTCCATACAAATTGTGACAGAATTACGAAGTTTAAAAGTTTACAACGTTTACGACGACTTTACGATGTTGTTTGAATACCCTTAATATTTTATTAAAACAAAAATACATAAATTAAATATACCTATACATTTCATTGGTATAATTTTATTCTAAAATAAGTCTTATGGACGGATAGCAACTTTGGCACAAGTCTTTTCTTTGTATTTACATTAATATGTATCTACATATGTACATACAGGGTGATTCTCTGTTAAAAGCTCCTTTTAAGCATCCAAAATGTCCCCTCCCTTAATTTAAGAAAAAAGTTATGCACGTTCAATGCTTGTTATAAATTAATTAAAAGGAAAAAAACTCTGAAGTAATTTCCGTAACAACTCGTCATTACCGTAATTCAGAGACAGGGCACGGAAATGACGCTACGGAAATGACGAAAATCGATGTTTTTTAACTTTTTAGACTTGAAAAAAAGTCTGTATATTTTTCGAACTTAGTATGAATCATTCCGCAACAAAATACCACAAAATTGTAACAAAATAATTTTGTTTTGTTCTCTAGTAACAAAATTACACCACTTACGGAAATGACGTAATTGATGGAACACGCGACGAATTCAACCACTCACTTGAAAATAACAATCGAAATTGATTTCTAATCCAATGTTTTGAATATATTTCAAGGAACACTTGGTTGAATTTCTTTATTTAGGTTAAATTCTATAAACTGCTGGCTCTTAATTTCAATTTAAAAGCATTTACTTTTTTTTACGGAAATTATCCAAATACCTGCAGACACATGTTTGTAAGTTTCTAAGTTAATTGTTATAAATAAATTAATTTTATTTTAAGGACAATTATATTAAACAACAATATTTGTATGCTGGAATCTAATCAGAATTCATTTTATTTAACTAAAAGTTATAAAAAAATCACTTTTTCTGTGCTGAAACGAGGAGGAGACACGTTACGGAAATGACGTTTAGGCCTGAAATGTTTTTGTTTCTAATTAATTACTTCCAATTATTAAAATTTAAGAAGTGAGCCAGTTAGAAACATTCTTTACGCTATTATTAACTGTAAATTATTTTTAATTTTCTCGTTTTTTTAACCATTTTTGGCCGGGTCCACGCTTTTAGTGGAGAATCACCCATACATTACATTCATATGTTTTTCTTACTCTAAAATGTCTTCATCGGCAAGGTGTTTACTCGGTAAATGTCTATCCAATAGACTTTTTTGAATAATATAGCTGTGACGGCATTCATTTTTAATTAGGTTTTTAGTTTTAGACTAAGAGCTGGCAGCAAATTTTATGGGTGAACGCATAACCAAAATATGAGTATGAGGGTTTGTAGGTGCATGCATCTTGATATCGAATATCAAAGTCTGGCAGGATTTTTTTGGCGCCCGTAGAGGGGACGAGGGATTAAAAATAGCGGTTTTTCCATTTGTTGTGTCAAGGGTACAATCACTTCATTTCATTTTTAAAAAATGGGAAATGATGCTCTGTCATTTTCCCTAAGTCCAAAGATTTTATTTTTAATGATCCAATTGATAACACTCAAGATATAACCATTTTAGGCACACCATATCGAGAGAAATTTGGAGATTTGAAAAATATTAAAAATCAACAAAAAGAAGTCTCCAAAATAAGGCTGATAAGGTTTGCTTGAAAAGGGCATATCTTGAGTTTTATTAATCAGATCATTAAAAAGAAAGTTTGTGGACAAAGGAAAAATGAACGAGCATCATTCCTCATTTTTAATAAATGAATTGAACTGGTCTTACTCATGACACAACAAATGGGAAAACCGCTATTTTCAATCTCTCGTCCCCACTACGGGCGCCAAAAAAAATCCTGCCAGACTTTTATATTCAATATCAAGATGCATGCACCTACAAACCCTCATACTCAGATTTTGCGTTCACCCACAAAATTTGCTACCGGCTCTTAGATTATTTCTATTGGTGCAGAGCACGTGTCCACCTGCATTCGGTTTCTTAGTTTTGTTTTAAAAAAATTTATTATTTATTCTTTTGTTAAATGTTATTCAAACTCGTTCACCACCATATCTTTATGAAAGAATACAGTTTGGAATATCCAATAGATCCAACATTATAAATACTTTACGACACACTTGCCTTACTTCAACACAACAGTTTTTTATCTACGCCATTCACCTCTGGAATTCGCTTCTACGTTACATTCGAAGAATGAATAATGTTTTATTGTTTAAAAAAGAACTTAAGCAACGAACTTTAAATTAACTTCTTTCAAATTCGTTTCCTAATTAGCAGTTAACTTTTCACTTAACAATATTTCTTTCTATAGGATAATGAATCAATTTATTACATTTGAATTATTGAAATAGTTACATTTATAATGATTAATTCAACTTTCTCTTTGAATTATCTTTATCTTGATTTTTAATATTTTCCTTATAGACTAGCCTTAAGAAATTACATTAATTATATCGTCTATGAAGCTTTCACTATTTTATAAGATATTGTATCTTAAAGTGCAAAGCATGATCAATTGAGTAAATAAATAAATAAAATAAGTAAAAAATTCTTTCGACGTTTGCGGAAGAATGAGGAATAGAAAAAGCAGCCTGGACAATTTTTCACAAGGCCAATTTCAGCCCAGAACTCAGAAATAGAAGCATTTCTAATTTTTTTTAAGTATTGGCAGTCAGCTAGAGCTCGATATTCATTATTAATGAGTTCAATGTTTTTTTGTTTTCAAAGAAAAAATCTTTAAACAAATTGAACTATTGAATTTACTTGGCCATCTTATAATAAAGATGTGGTAAAGTTTGACTGAACATATATTTGTTTGATTTTAGAGATTTATGAAAGTTGACCTTTTCAAAAATTAAAAATAGTACAAATAGTACTGAAAATTGAAAAGAGGTACTTGCGTACTCGGGAAAGTCCAATAGTACCGAATTCATTACAATAGTAAGCCTTTTTGCTGTGGTTGGGATAAATCTTTCAGAATAGAGACCTCTCTCAATTTAGAGATCTTTCTCATTTGAGAGATTTCCAAATGCAAAAAAAAAGCTAAATCTCATTTTAATGAGATAAGGCTATCAAAATGTTGAGACAGTTATCTCGGGAAGTACAATGAACATTGATCTACTCCTACAGCCTAAGCCACTGAAGCGATTTTCTTCAACTTTTCGAACTAAGGTTTTTTGTGATTCTCTAGAGGGGAAATTAAATTTTTTTAACTCCAAAAATGACGGTACTTGCCATACAACCCACAGAAAAAAGTTTATCTATATCAACAACGGCTCCAACCATTTTGATAAGAAAATTAGTGAATTTCTGTAAAAAGTTGTACTTTTTGATAATTTGTTATACAAAAAACCGTATAACATTTTTTATTTTCGATTTTCTCATTAACAGCCCAACTGATTTTAATATACATATACCTACTTTAACACAAAAACTTTTTTTAAATGTAAAATTCCAAAATGTTGAAAAAATAAATTTTGCAAAAAAAAAAACATTCAAAATTTCATTTTTTTTTGAAAATTCAATTTTTTAAAACGGGTTGATAAATTATTTTCAAAATTTCAGTTTTAAATGTAAATTAATAAATACTCAAAGCTGGCATACGACATTTTTTTAAACATTAAGAAGATTTTACGAATGTATAGAAAAATACTTTTTTTGCATATACATACATACATACATACATATGTACATTAGGGTGATCCTAATATTGGCTTTTTTTGAAATTCCAACTTGGATAGGCATCAAATGACTTTAAATAGAGAAAAAAAAAATTTCTAATTTTTTTCAGATTTTTATTTCACCCCCCTGGTCTCCCTTTTTTCACTTCAAGGTACAAATAATGGAGTTAGGTTGATTCTTATAACACGCAAAAAAAATCAGAACTTATAGATTAGATTCAGACGAAAAAAAATTGTATTGGAGGGGGGTCAATTTCCCCCCCAGTTTAAGCGGGAGGGGTAATTTTCTAAAAATTTGACCCGAAAGATAAAAAAATTATTAAAAAACAACGGGACCACTTAAAATGGCATGCTAAAGCTTTTTTTAAAGCCATGAATCCAGTCTCTAATATGATTTTAAAATAAAGTTTTTATTATAAATAGTTTCTGAAAAAAATAATTTTCAAACGTTAACAATTATTATTTTTGTTTTTATTTTAAGGTTTGAAAATTATTTTGTCAGAAACTATTTACAATAAAAACTTGATTTAAAAAACATATTAGAGACTGGATTTATGGCTTTAAAAAAAGCAATAGCATGCCACTGTAAGTGATCCCGTTGTTTTTAAATATGTTTTTTCTATTTTGGGCCAAATGTTTAGAAAATGACCCCTCCCGCCTAAACGGAAGGAAATATACCCCCCCTCCGATACGTTTTTTTTTTCGTCTGAATCTAATCTATAAGTTCTGATTTTTTTCGCGTGCTATAAGAATCACCCTAACTCCATTATTTGTACCTTGAAGTGAAAAAAGGGAGACCAGGGGGTGAAATAAAAATCTGAAAAAAATTAGGGAAATTGTTTTTCAATGTTTTTAATCGAATGAGGGCTATCCAAGACAACGTCCAATTTAAGGACCACCCTAATGTACATATATTCATTTTTCCTCAAGTAATCAAATGGCATTCTTATATTTTTTAGCTCTAAGCCATTTTAGCACTTTTTATAAATTCAAAAAATTATTCTAATGCTTTTTTATATAATTTATTTCCCATGGTCTTAGTTTAATTTTTTTTGTTGCCGGTTTTATTTATGTCACATTTTTCTTTAGCTTGATTTTAATATTACTTAGGTAATTTATTTGAAATTTGCGGTATTTCGAACGCCTTTTCAAAACTTTTTTCATATTCCGATTTTGAAATAAGAACTATTTTTTCTTTTTAAAGCTTACAGAAAAGCTATTTGTACCCTCAGTTTTATCGGAGGAGCTATTAATTCCCCTGGTTTCACTTGATGAAGACGTTTTTCCACTGAATGTGTATTTTACTTGCGATATAGGTACTATAGGGCAAGTTTTGGATTCGTGCAAAAAAAAAATTTCGAGATAACAATCAAACATGACATTACGATGATAGAGAACACGAAAAAAGTGGGTGGCACAATTCTGTCTGTCTGTCCGTACCTCAACCTACAGCCTAAACCACTGAAGCGATTTTCTTCAAATTTTGAAGTTAAGGTTTTTTTGTAACTCTCCAGAGGGGAAATTGAAATTTTTTTTTAGCTCAAAAAATAACGGTACTTGCCATACAACCGTTAAGGAAAATCTTATTTATCTCAAAAACGGCTCCAACGATTTTGATAAAAAAAATCGGTGTATTATTGTAGATATGATATACCTTTTAGTAAGAAAAAAAATCACCAAAAATATTTATTAACGGTACCTGTCATATAACGGTTTTTTTTATTTTTGGTTTTCTCATTAACCGCTCATCCGATTTCAATAAAACTTTTTGCACAAAAGCTTTGTTAGAATATAAATAATACTGCATACCAAAATTTTTGAAAAAATTAATTTTGGATTTTTAAAAAAAGATTCAAAATTTTTTTTTGAAAATTCAATATTTCAAAAACGGGTAAATGAATTATTTTGAAATTTCAGTTTTAAATGTATATTAATATATACTCAAAATTGGCATACCAAATTTTTTTTTGAAAAATGTTACAAAAATTTTATATATAAAAAATTATTTTTTAAGAAAACGGCTCCAACGATTTTAAATTTTTTTTTTGCATATATTCATATTTTTTTAAGTAATCAAATGGCATACTTTTTTTTGCGCTCTAAGTTATTTATCAGGCTGTTTAAACAATTAAAAGAACGATTTAAATGCTTTTTTATACTTTTTCTATAATTACTTGAATATTTTTTAAAGTTCTTAAAGTTCCACACAACTTGAACATAAGAGCAAGTACGTGCGATCCAGTCGTGCATTTTATTTTAATTTGAGACTGAGATTATGATATGAGACACGTTTTTTGCATATCAAATTAAGATCTGTCTCATTGTAAATGCTCAATCTCATTATTTATAGCTCATTCCCAAAGCTCAGTCTCATGAGATTGAGGTATCTGATCATTACAACTGATGGACCTTCAAAAAAATGCTTTTTGTCTCGTGTCATTTCTTGCAATAACGGTACCTACTTCAAGAAACAAATTTTGCAAATAAATCTCGAAATCAAAATATAAAGCTGTAGAATGCTTTTTGTTTCAACCAACATTCATCACAAAGATACAGCTCTTCAGAAAACACAAAACAAAAATGAAAACAAATTTGTTCTTAATTTTCTTGACTAGTGTATTTAAGGACCTTTCAAACATAAACTTGACTCAGTCAGTTCCTGATTTGGACGATCCTTTCTTTTTAATTTTGAAAAATTGGACCATGTTCTGGGCTTAATTTTTAAGTCTCTGTTTGAAGTAGAAAAAAAAAATGAATTGATCACCTTCAAGTCATTAGGGTAACAAATTTCATTAATTTGAATCAAGAATTGGCGTGGGAAAATTGGCGTCGCCAAAATTCAACAAACGGATCACAGTGAGGCGCGGCGATACTGCGATTTACGTTCTAAGATTTCCATTAAATCTAAAAGCTATAGAGGCATAAAACGGAATTCATCACGACTTGCGAGACAGCACAGATATTATGAGAGGAATTGTAGTTTTACTAGCTGGTAACTTTCGATGAATTCCACCTGTAGTTCAGAGGGGCCCAGCTGCAGATGCGATCACAGCCTGTCTCAAGTCATCAAGCTTATGGGCAAACGTTAAATAATTCAGACTAACAATGAATATGAGGGTTCACCTAACGTAGAGTTAGGACATTAAATTACGCACGCAAAATCATTGACAAGCTAGTAACAAAAAAGTAAAAACTCTTTTGCCTGATTTTGCTGGATGGCTTTCGTTATGTATTTTGAAGGTATCAATTGAGGAGTTTAGGAATAAAAGGTGAGAAATTTAGATTTAACTTGTAGATGTACATAATTAAATGAAAAATGTCACGTTTCTCCCGAAAGCACTTTTCCAGCTGAATTTTTAATCATGCATGTTATTAGGTTAGGTTAGGTCGAAGTGGCTGCCAGTCGTGAAGACTGACACACTCAGACCATTACTTGGTCCATTACTCGGTGAGCCATTTGGAGCTTCTTATTAAGCGTAACAGACTGCTTATGTCTATGTTTTTTAGATCACAAGGATCATTGAAGTGGAAATCACCAAGTTGAAGTTTTAGTTTTCGTCTATGAGATAGAGCAGGGCATGTGCATAGAAGATGAGGGATCGATTCTATCTTTTCCTCATTCATACAGCTTCTGCAAAAATAGTTAGACAATACACCAAGACGCGTTCACCAGCTCTCATTTTACAAGCGTGAAAATGCCGCCTTTAGAGAACAATAACTTTTGAACCATGAAATAAAAATGTGGACAAAATTTTTGGATATTAGAATTTCTACAGCTTTGTATACATTTTTTTCCACAACAGCAACCACCAAGGAGATATAAGGCAAAAACTAAAAGAAGCATACTTTAAGGCGCTTTAACTCTGAGAGTGTAGACTTTATAAAGAAATGTTATATACATACAGAAAAGATAATTAAATTTCCTATTAAATAGATATTCACATTTTTTTTTAGGCATGGATAATCTTTATTGCCTCAGTCGACTGGTCAAGGAGAAGTAGATTCGCCTTTTTTATGGACACACTGTATCAAAACTATTTTCCATCTACGGGACCACTATAGTAGGAGAGATGGATGGATTTGTCAGCGCTGGAGAATATGGGGAGGAACTGCATAAATGCAACCGAGGACTCGTTCGTTGGTCGAATTTGACCGTTAAAGATCTTTCTAGCCCGTTTGAACCTATTCCGATTTTCCTCAGTGTGGTTGGCATATATATAATATACTAGCTGACCCACCCGGCTTCGCTCGGCTAGAAATATCTTAGTTTCATACTAATTACTTAAATGAAATAAATTTTTGAAATATATCAAAACTGAGAGAAAAAACAATGTTAACTTAAAACTCAAAAAATATTGTTAGCAAATATTTAATTTTGAAAATAATAACATGAACAAAACCAAAGTGATACATATTTAGATATTCATCTGTATATATATATATTCACCCACCCGGCTCCACACGGTTACACAAATTTTAGTTTCATACGAATTAAATGAAATAAATTTTTTAAATCTACAGGTTGTCCCGGACCTGAGTGGAAGTATTTAGTGGGTGGTTATTGGGGTTATTCTAAGAAAAAATTGTATGGGGGAAAGTTGTATCTCCCCTCCCTAAGGCAGGGGGGCAGTTTTGTTGAAAATTGACTCCAAAGCAAAAAAAAACATTAAAAATCAACGAAAACACATACAATAATGTGCTATAGTTTTTTTGAAAGCTAATACTACATTGTTGCATTTGGTTTTGTAATCAAGTTGAAATTAAATTTCAAAGTCAAAATTAAAAAAAAAAAATATGAAATGAATGAATGAATGGGATCATTTTCTTGAATAATGCCCCGAATTCCCTTCATTGCAACCGATTTGTCGTCAGTTATATGTGGCCTGTCCTCGAGTTGGGAAACCATCCTCACTTTTCATTTACGCTCCGGAGCAGAAAAAAAATGTTGTGTATCATGCAGCCTTAAATTTAATACTATCATTGTTGTATTTTTTTTTTTTAATTTTATATGAACGATTTGCATTACTCAAGAGCTCTTTGATAAACGTTTTTTGTTTTCCCATTTAATGCATAAGTGAACAATAAGGACGGTTTACCCACCCGTGAACATCCAACATAAAGTTGTCCGTGAGAAAAAATTGGAAGCTCTAAATTTATACCACATACTTGCAATGACTGACCTTGTGATTTCTTGATTGTTATAGCAAACGCAAGACGAATCGATAATTGTAAACGCTTGAATTCAAACGGCAAATCAGAAGGAATCATGGGAATTCTTGGAATTAGTACATCTTCCCCCTTATACATTCCAATTAAAATAGTTGCTTCGATAACATTGTTCATTAATCGCTTTACTGCTAATCAGACTTTGGGAGGGGTGAGGGGCTAAAATATCCTAGGTCCCCTTTTCTATTTTCAGGGTAATAACCTCTTTAATTCATTTTTAGAAAATTAGACATGATGCTCAGTCATTTTCGCTAAGCATAAACACCACAATTTTGACGGTCCGATTAATAGAACTGAAGATATAACCATTTTACATGAACCTTATGCCTTTTTGGAGATTTTCAGAAAAACAAAAAATCAGCAAATAAAGTCTCCACAAAAACGCCGAAAGGGCTTGCTTAAAAAGCTAAAACAATGGGTCCTATTTATCGGATCACCAAGATTAAAGTCTTGAGACTTAGGGAAAATTCCTATTTTTTAAAGGTGAATTGAAGCGTTAATGACCCTACCATATAAACAGGAAGCCAAGCTAGTTTTAAACCCCCACCAAAGACGCCCTATGCCCCAGCCGGGGTTACAGGACATGATGATGACCAAAGGCTGAAAAAAAAACTGCCAGACTTTTGTATTCGATATCACGATATATGTATAATTCATCATACTCCGATTTTGGTTATATATCCACTTCCAAAATTTACTGTCGGTTCTTGGTGTAAAATGAATAATCAAAAAATATATGTAGATTATGATGTTTTTATCTTACCAATATCCTGAATTCTATCTTCACATTCTTCTTTTTTTTAAATACTTGTTTGGCCATTCTGATGTACTGAATACCGAATTAAAAAAAAATCGCCACGAGTTAATGTCCGTAGATTACAATCTTATTTCAATTTAACTAAATCAGATAAATTACATAAATTGACAAATTGAAAATAATTTTCTATGATTACATGAAAAACACTTATTATGTTGATAAACGACAAACCGCTTTACCGATTTTTTACCAAACTTCACAGAAACTTTCTTAGACATTCTCAGAAGATCCCCTACCAAAATAATTGTTATAGACATTCTCAGAAGACCCTACCAAAATAATTGTTAGTTATTTTAAAATAATGCACTAAAAATGTTTGTCCTTTACCGAATTTTAACCAAACTTCACAAAAAAACCATCTTCAATAAATAGCTTACTTTATAAAAATAAATTGAAAAAATTGACCCATCCATTCTCGTGTTATTAAATTGACAAACTGAAAATAATTTTCTATAATTACAGTAAACACATTTGTTATGTTGATAAATTGCAAACCGCTATACCGAATTGTGACCAAACTTCACAGAAACCTTCCTAGACATTATCAGAAGACCCTTTCAAAATAATTTTTATTAATTTAAAAAAATGCACCAAAAATGCATTTCACGGTTTTCCCTTTACCTATTTTTAACCAAATTTCAAAAAAGACCATCCTCAATATGATAGCTAACTTTATAAAAAAAATAAAAAAATTCGGCCCAGCCATTCTCGAGTTTATCTGGTCCGAACATAAGGCAACTTATTTTTATATATAAGAAGATGAAATGCAATCATATCTGCGCTGGGGTAAACATCGCTATCGGGGAATCAAAGAAATAGTGAACAGTTAGAGTTTCTAAGGAAGTTGTTTAGACCGACCTAGTTGGCTTTCTCGTATTGCCAAACATTTTTTAGTTATTTTGACACAATAAATGTGCATTTAAGACACAAACTATCTGATTTGCCTTAATTGCGATAGTACACTAATTAGACAGTTTATGTTTCTTGAGCGCTCAGTAATTTTCAAGTGGTGATCAGGATCAGAGGTTAGATAAATCGATTCAAAAATATTAGGAATGGAGAAGCTCTGGGAAATAAACCAAAAAAATGCAATTACAAATTATTTTAATGCTAAAATCGAGTTTTACTAAAAGGTTTACTGTTGAAACTACTTTAATTTTCTTTATTTTGCGCTGATCTTACACCGAAAACCAATTAGAGACAACAATTTTGTTTAATCGAAATCCACATTACCTATAACCTGTACTGATTTAAGTCGAGTATAAAAAAAATTTAAGGTGGTGGTTAGATAAAACGGGCCTTTTGCTATTGTGAAACGGAGTTGGTGTTTGTAAATTCTATAGTCTTTGTAGGTAATTCAATCTTTTGATATTTTAGACAATGCAAGCTGCGATTTAATATAGCACATTATTGTGTCTTTTTTTAAACAGCCACCATGTCCACATCGCATTGAGCATGGCTTAAGGCTTTGCTCCATTCAATTAAGTTACACCTAATACTTACCCAAAGGTATAAGTATAAGCAAGGAATATTTACTGGGAATTGATTACCGGATAAAGATTACAATCAATTCAAAAAAGAGGAAAGATGTAATCATAAAACATGTAATTCCCATCAAGACATGCAAATTGGCTACACCCATTTTATTTTTCAGCCTCTACTATTGATTGCATTTTATGTAAATTGCAGCAATCAGTCCAAGGTTACTATACAACTTAAAACACTGGTAGATTTATAATTGGTTTAAAAAAAAAGAAAATGCACAAGAACCATCCGTGAAAAGGTTAACCCAAATAAACAATTTCTTACCTAGAGTTAGGCAGCATAGAGATAAGCATTCCAAGCACGTTATTAGCATCCAGTATTCCAGCTTCAACTAGTCGTACAAATGTTTGCGAGCTCATAAGGCTTAGTTGGACAATATCCGACTTGCATTGGGTTTTTAAGAATTCAATTTCTTTGATATTATGTTCGAGGACTTTTTTCTCTTTACTTTCACAAATTTTCACATAGATCTTTTCAAGCAATGCAGAGATTTTTACCACCGAAGAGGTTTTCGTAACACTTTTGAATTCATTCATTTTTGTTCCAATTTTCCAGCGGATAGATATTGCTTTAGCTAAAATCAAGGAATAATTTTAATAATTTGTAATTGGAGCACTGGACTGTCCTCGTTGAGTTCTTCGTTTATAACTGGTAAGTAGAATTTGTTTTCTTCAGCCTTCTGCTGTATGAAAAAGCAGATTGCTGCCAGTGCTACTAGGAACTAGGTAGTTAAAGTACGCAGGACTTTATAAAATAACATAAAATAAAATAATTTATTTGGAAAAAAAACTCGACAAATCGCGTGCAATACGTACTTTCTGCCGATTTGTTATTTTTTTATAAATTTTAAATTTATGCCAAAATTTGATACCATGGTAATAGGCGTGTTCATATTTGGATATCCGAAAAAATCTGTCATAAATGGCCACGTTCAAACACCGAACTAAAGCGATCTGGATAGGTTTGTGTTGTTGTAATCCCTTGTTAAAACACAGCTGATGACGAAACAGCTGTGGTCCGTTCCTTTTCTCTAAAAATGTTAACAATTGTTGATGTGTCAAAAAAAATGTTGGAATGTCATTGTTAAGAATGTAACACTTTGTAACATTTCATTTAGGAACGATCAATGTTGAAAATATTGTTGATCTGTCAAACGGCAAGGTTGGAAAAAAATCGAAATGCATTTAGAATGAATAATCAAGAAAAAACTATTTATTGCATAAAATTCATTGAAAGTAAATACATATAATTTCCAAATTAAATTTCTATTAACTTTAACTAACTATGAGCACAAATTTCTTTACCAAAACTCACGGAATTGATAAAATGCAATGTCGAAAAAAAGTAAATTTATCATAAAACTATTCAAAACTCAAAAACAATAGTAAAATTAATTTTAATTAATTAATTTTAATTTAATTAATTAATTAAAAACACATATTTGCAAAAATTCTAAAAATCCTAAATCCAAACAACGAAAAGTAAACAAAAGATAATCACAAAATAAAAAATTGCAGTGTCAGCTGTTTTTGACAGATCAACACTTTCAATTCATGTCGAGGAGATGAGTTGGAAATTGTTACAAAGTGTAACATTCTGACACTTCAACATTGAGTTTAGGAACGATTTTATGACGTCATAATGTTACACGATGTTACAATTTGAGAGTTTAGGAACGATCAGTGTTAACAATTGTTAACATTTTAGAGAAAAGGAACGGACCACTGTTGGCAGAAAAGAGATCCCAAGTGGTACGTTCTTTTTCTAACCATAGTTAACTATAGTTAACTTTCATCGTTCCTTTAATTCAAAAAAGTTACTTTATTTAACTCTATGACGTCATTGAGTCGTTCCTAAATTCAAAGTTAAAGTGTCAAAGAGTAACTTTGAGTAACTTTTTCCAACTCATCTCCTTGATATGAGTTGAAAGGGTTAATCTGTCAAAAGCAGCTGAAATCACAATGTTTTCATTTTAATTTATTTTTTGTTTGCTTCTCGATCGTTCGGTTTGGAATTGATTTCATTTTTGTAATAAATATTTTTAATTTAATTGATTTAATCGTCGATAGTGAGTTTTGAAATAGTTTTTTACCTTTTGCGACATTTTTAATGCGATTTGATCAATTTATAATAAAGAAATTTGTGCTAGTAGTGAATGAAAAAAAAAAATTGCAAATAATTGCAAATATTTTGCTAAAATATTCCATTTTGTGCTTGAATGATGTAAAATGAAATTTAATTTGAAAGAAATATGTATTTTCAAAGTGCTAATAAAAGTTCTTTTCAATAAATCTCATGGAATCACAATTTGTTCTTGATTTTTAATTCCAAATCTATTTCGATTTTTTTTTCATCCATTTTGTTTGACAGATCAACCATTTCTAACTTTGGTCGTTCCTAAATGAAAAGTAACTCAGAGTAACTTTTTTAACTATGACATTGCAACTCTTCTTTTTGACACATTAACCATAGTTAACTAGAGTAACATAAAAGAACGCACCAAAGCTATCCTAAAAATTTTAGGATTCAAAGCTATCCTATGAGAAATGTCAACAACAGCTGACTTGCGTTCAAACACATACATGGATACAAAGCTATCCTAGATAGGCTATCCATTCAAACATTGGGCGCGTTCAATGTTTGAATAGATAGCCTATCTAGGATAGCTTTGTATCCATGTATGTGTTTGAACGCAAGTCAGCTGTTGTTGACATTTCTCATAGGATAGCTTTGTATCCTAAAATTTTTAGGATAGCTTGGGATCTCTTTTCTGCCAACAGCTGTTTCGTCATCAGCTGTGTTTTAACAAGGGATTACAACAACACAAACCTATCCAGATCGCTTTAGTTCGGTGTTTGAACGTGGCCGAACGCGCCCAATCTGACTTTTTATTTTTTGACATTACAGTATAACGTGTTCATCTTTATGAGGTCTTGCAGTTCTAAGGAAAGGGTGTATTTTTTTTATCACACAGAATCATATCGAATATCGGCAACAATTATTACGAAATCTCATTTTATCATTCACACCATACATAAAATAAGTTTTGTTTGCTAATTCGTTGCTGATAGGGGCTTCAGAAAAATTCCATTCAGCTAAAAGTTAAATCATATGAGCCTGTCTACATTGTCTTCTTACTGAAAGTCGTTTTGAATTTTGATGAACAGCGTGTCTACATTATTAAAAAAAAAATCCTTTCAGTTCAATATACCCTTCCTTATTTCATGCAATTAAGGTCCATACATCTCTCACTCGCACAAAAAAAAATCCGTCTTATTGAATCCAAGGATTATTTTCAAAAGTGGCGCATCGGTGGATTTTGGGTGAAGTCTTCTTTCTCTCTCTTTCGCACATAAAATCCACCTTCACTCTCCCGTTCAATTGAATAGGTTCAAAATTTTCGAGTGCGATTACCGTTATAACTCCGAACTATGTGGAATAAATGAATTTTTGAAAATGGCATTAGAGAAAGCATCCAATTGAGGAGAGAATAAGAACACAATAGGGGTATTCACGATCTGGTGCAACAAGCCTAGTAAAATTGTAAAATTTTATATTTTTACAATCGATCGTGAACGCACTTCTTTTATCTATAGTTACACTGTAGCAAACTCACAAAATTTCACAAATAAATATCAGCTGACAAAAAGAATGACATTTTTTGGCGAGCTATCAAATACACAAGCGCAAACTTTACTATGGTGTATTTTTCTTTTACAATAGGGTTGGAGTACAGCAAAAGTGTAAAAGTGTAAAAATTTGACATTCAGTATATTTTGTTGTTGTAGTGCAAGAAAGTGTTACACTTTTACACTTTTGCAATGATACAAGACCAGTTACATCGGATCGTGAATACCCCTAATATCAAACTTACCATCATTACACGTTTTATTATCAGTTCTTTAAATTTTATATTGAAATCGTAGCACTTTTATCGTTTATTTGAATAGTTGCGTGTACTCAGCCACGAAAAGCTTTTCCTCCACCCATCCTACGTTTGTTCTCAATTTGTTTGTGTCTTATCAAAGAAACCATGATATAAAGCCCAAAAATAGCTTTAAAAGGTCTGACCTTCGACTAGTTCAAAGCAAAAGTGATTATAAAGGCGGTGCACCTATTCAAATAAACGAAAAAAAAGTGTTACGATTTCAATATGAATTTAAAGAAATGATAATAAAACGTGTAATGATGGTAAGTTTGATATTGTGTGTTTTCTTATTCTCTCCTCAATTGGATGCTTTCTCTAATGCCATTTTCAAAAATTAATTTATTCCTCATAGTACGGAGTAATAACGGTAATGCTGTGTTCCCACCAAAACGAAATCCGAGATTTCACCTAAAAAATTTCGAGATTTAAAATGGGTGGAGCAGAATTTCATGGAGATTTCGTTGAAATCCAGAGTTTTTATTGAGAATTCGTATAAATTTCTATGAAATTTTTTCCCAGCTGTTCAAAATACGAAAAGTTTTCAACCGAAATCTCGGATTTCGTTTTGGTGGGAACATAGTATAGGTACATCGCACTCGAAAATTTTGAACCTATTCAATTGAACGGGAGTGTATCTCACTGGATGCACCTTTCAGTAAGAAGACAATGTAGACAGGCACTGCCGTGGGAGATGGGGGACATTAATGCTATGCTTCCACCAAATGTTGTTTTTATGACCCTCATAAGTTGCGGCTTTAGGGGGAGAATACGAAAAAGTCACAAAATCAGTTTCACCACTTCTTGTGACTTTGTGAGGTATCAGTGATGATGGGGAGAATAAGGCTATAAATAGCATCCTAAAATTGTAAACAATTTATTTCTTCAAAAAGAATGTTAAATTACTTTACTTTAACTAAACTATACTTTTAAATTCAGAATTATAAGCCTATGTTTCTGTGTTATACTGCGTTTTCATTAGGCCAAATGCGATAATTTCGTTGAAAATTTCCAAATACGATACGAAATAATCTCATTTCCCATACAAATTCACATTTCGAAATGACATAATTTCAACCAAATTTGCACGAAATTAAGTTGGAAATTAAGTCAAAACCTAACGAACACACCCAATTAGCCACAGTTTGAAGAGCTGTGCCGAGATTCAGCTATTTCAGCGGGTGAGATGAGATGACTCGCCTTACTCGCTCGTAAGCTCGAATTTAGTTTCGAACATGAGACAAAGAATAAATATAAAAGAATTAAATTCTACCTCCTTGTCACACTCGTTACGCAAAACAATATGAAACAACAAATACAACAATGTAAACATTGGAATCTTTAATAATGGAGTTTGGAGTATATTTTGTTTCAATTATTTTTTTTTGGTCATAATTAAAGTTTAATGTGAGTTTCACCCTTGAGAAATAAAAAGTTTAAAAGTGTTGAAAGTGAATAGAATATAAATTTATTTAATATATATATGTGCACATGAAAATAAAATAAAATTAAAGAATCAATAAAAGGGTAGTTGTTTTTATCTACATTGTTGTTTTTTATTTCGTTTCCTATCCATGAATAGGAATTCTTGAGAAAAGCACATATACTTATTCAAAACTAGAAATTTACCAACACATACACCAAGTCACTGCGGATATATCTGGCGAGTAATCTGACATTTCATTTCACTCGCTCACTCACTCCCTTTTGCTAACTGAATCGTTTTTCGACGAAAAGTGACTCATCTCACTCACTCCCTGCGGCTTCGAATTAGCTGAATCTCGGCACTGGATTGGTTTTGTATGAAAATGTCAAAGCATGAATGAAAGAATACAAGATTACGCCACTTCTTTTTTTTCCTTTTTATGTATACGTCATTTGTGCAGAAGCAAATGTCAACAAATTTGACATCCAAAAAGTTATTTTGTTTTTTCAGAGGAGATCTTTCGTGCGCGAATAATCTGTTGAATAAAAACAATGGGCCTTACTAATAATCAAATTTAGTGTTAAGCTTAAAAGAAAATCTTCAGATTTTAGAAAATCCGCATACCAATAACGAGTTTAATCTCCAGTTTAGTCGTTAGCAATATGTCAAAATTTAATACATGGAAATCCATGTTTAAAGTCGAACACTAAGTAGAAAGTGTTGCCTTAGTGCTGTTTTATGGTATTTAAATTTGTATTTAATACTTAAATCTATTCCCAAGTTATCAGGTTGATTTCAATAGGAAGAGGTATTTTTGGGTTGGTTTCAATCTTCAGATTTTTGTTTACAGACGTAGTTCAATTATTGTTTGTACCTATGTTTATGTGTTGCAACAGGAACAGATTATTTAATTTTTCATAAATATTTAGTACGTCTGGATCTTACGTTAAATACGTATGTAGTTGATTTGACTATTCCGTTTTATATATTTACATATATTCCTTGTTAAGTAGGTACATATATCTAAAAAGTAATTTTTTGTGTTGAACGGGAATCGATGTCAATATTGATGATTTCATTGCATTTAGTTCTGTCTGTTGAAAAAATGACAATATTTTTTTTGTTTATGACCGTACATATTTGTATGCGTATATTTATAAGCGATTAGGTAGGTAAATGTTTGTTTTGTTTTGCGTTCTCAGAATTCGTTTCATATATTTTTATTTATTAAAAAAGTTAATTAAATACATTTGAATATTTATACTTCCACAAACGTCTTGTCAAAAACATAACGTGACAAATTTCAAAATAATTGTCAATCCTGTCGTTTTTCTTTGGTCACTCCTATTAGTTCTTTTCCACTCCTTCTGTATTCCAAAAATCTTCCAATGGGTTTTCTTATTGCAGTTATGTTTTAGGAGTTGGAGAGCACACCTATTCACGTAAACATACGTAGTCATTCTTCGGATTACTTGTCCGAGAAATAAATGTTTGAAAAAAACGTTTCTCATAAAAGGCGGTCGATTCATAGTTTATTGGAATTGAAAAGGATAAAACGTCTGATAAAAACAACAGTACTCTGAGCCCTAAAAAAAACATATTGGCAGGAAGAGAAATATCACTGTAAAAATTCCGACAGAAAATAATTTGTTTTCGTAACAATTTCGTAGGTACTGATATGTGCATAAGCCAAAAACCATGAAGTTTACTCAAAATATGTATGTTTTTGTATAATGTTTTTGAACTATGTTCATTAAATTAAATCAAAATCGTCCAAACCCTTTGAACATTTTACATACTATAGTACTAAAAAAGTAGCGGTTAAAAAAGAATACGGCAATACTTATCTTCACTCTTTTAACAAAGCAAAAAAAAAAAACAAATTGAAATTCATCTGTCATTTTGCCGAGCAGTTGTCAAGTGTATTGAGATTTTAAAATGGTAAAACAATTGAAAAAAGCTAATTAAACTAAATAAAAAAGTGTAATATAATTAGTATAATGGGCACTTGTAATACTTTATTACACAAAATGTAAAAAAAAAACAAGCGGTAGTGCTTTAAATCCTGTAAAAACGCCTATAATAAAGAGTGTACAAGTGTTTCATTTCCCAAGTTAGTTTCTTCTTATATTTCCACATAAACTAATGTGAAGTGATGTGTTTTAGGTTATTCAATTATCGTAGAATACTTTTTAAATTGATATTTCATGATATTTTGCTTTAAAAAATCTAATTTGTTGTAAATAAAAATATACTTCAATCGAGTGATTTAGCTAAGATTCATCTGTCAAATGAGAAATTCTCGTCCAGCAGGGACGGATTAATTTTTGTTGGTGATGGCAAGGCACTCAAATCCTATTAGCACCTGAAGTGCAGAGTTATTTTCTACGTTTTGAATAAAATATTCTCAAAGATCTTTCTACTGTTGGCCCTATCTTTCATGTCAGTTTTGTATTTTCGTCAAGAAGTTTTATGTCAGTTTGAAAGTATTCTACTATAATGTATTTGCCTTAAGAACACCACTTCACATAACTTTATGTAGAATATGGGACAAAACTTACTGTGATATGAAAAATTTGTTCACTCTGTATTATAGTTGTTCTTACATTATTTAATGCCGCACGTTGTCTTATATATTTTGTTTGGTTGAGTATTGCAAGTATTCACTGTATTTATTTTTATTTCACTTATTTAAGCTATTTTTTTTACTATGTTAACGATTTAAAATCTCTATACACTTTCCTAAAAGCATCTCAATGATTTTTTTCTTTTTTTGAATTCATGCTTTCCTTGGGCGGCCCAGAATTTAGCCATGTAACTGCACGCCGACCCTGTGTCAATGCATTTGTGTGTTGTGTATTTCTTCTTCTATGTTTTCACTTGAGTTATTGTAGTGTGTGTTTTTTTTAGAGCGTGTTGGATGGAGTTTGATAGAAATTGTAGTAGATTAAAGGAAAGTCTGAGGATTTTATTAGCAAAAGGGTAAAATTGATTATTGGTAGCAATTTGTTAAAGCTCCACACTTAGCTTTGATCTTAAGGTTAACTAATAGTCGACATTAGTGTTTGGTTATTAGTAAGGCCCAATGTATTTTATAAAATAAAAAAGTATAAAAAGAAAATTTCCAAAAATGGTAATTGGGTATACTTTAACTTGATATCAAATTGCTTTCGGCTTGCAATTGATTTCAATTAATCGTCAAAAAGTGAATGCGAGTGCTGTGAATGTGGAAGATTTAATATAAAACCAAAAAAATAACTATTAGTAAAATATGTGCAGTAATAAATGAAAGATAAAATACTTATGTTGTTATCTTATTGTATTTTCGTTTTTTAGATTTCGATGAATCTACAATTTCTTTGTTTAGTGCTCTTATTCTAAAATACATCCTTGCACGGAAAAAAAGTTTCTTTACTTTTTCATCGCAGTCAATATCTTTTGCTAGATCTATCAGGTTTTTTTGGTATCCTGGACAAATAACAAGATCCTCTCCGTTGAAGGATTTGAAAATGTTATCCAGGGCCGTCAAGTCATCTATCATCCTGGGTGATGGCTTAGATAATCCACCTTCACTAAGGTGGTCTACCCATGAATATGACGCCACAGGTACATTATTTTCTACCAGGATTTGGTTTTTAAGCTTATGGCATATGTATCCGGCCATGTTCTCGAGGCCATCGTTCTCCAAAGTGGCCAATTCTTTTTCGTGATTGTTGCCAACAATGTTATTTTCCTCTTCTTCTGGCTCCCAGGCAATGCTTTGAAATATTGCACCTAGCAAGACATTAATGTAAGTATAATTTGTTTTTATCAAGTACGTTTGCAAACCTGTCAATGACGCTTCCAAATCTGGTGTATCGTCCCAGCTCACATTCGCTGCGTCGGAAATAACACCCTGGTTATGTCCTAAAATGTAAGACCTTAGCCTAAATCTGAATTCTTCACGATCTGGATGATCATGGAGTCCACCTTTGCTTCGCAGCAAACCAAACGTGTTTTCCAAGACGTCTTGGTTCAATCTATACGACAATATATACTTGAATCCAAAGCGTTCAACCAAGTCTTTGAATAAAAGCTGTATTGCCGTGTTTGATTGAATAATTCCTGAGAAATTAACTAGACAAAGTTATGATTATCATTATTATGATGAATAAGTTCACATCCACCTTTTTGAAATGGAAGCAAAGTTGTTTTGCCAATCACTCTCATTTTCGACATCAGTTCAGACATTTCATTTAGAATCTCGTTTTGGGCATTAAGAGCAAGACCATATGCATGAACCCTTTCTCGTGAATCAGATGAAGGTGTTCGCACATTCATGACATCAAACCAATCATTCGTCTATATCAAAAGGAAATTATTTAATTAAAAATGTATTCTAGTTTATGATTAATTTTCTTACGAGTTTGAATAGTTTGTAGCACTCTTCCCAATTTGTGTCCTTAAGCAGTCCTAAGCTTGCTGCTCTGCTTAAAGCCTTTGCAATAGAGTGTGAGAAAAGTTTTGAGGCAAGTTTTACCTTTTGGCGCTCGGCCCCAGAAACGTTTAAATAGGAACTGTTTATTTTGTGCGTGATTGATAGTTCTGTTGAGGTGCATGAAAGAAGCTCATCAATTATATTTTTCTTGATTTCCTTTCCATTGATTAAGAAACCTTGGTCGATAAAATGGTTTCTTAACAGTTTTAGGAGATGAGGAACATCAGAAAATACAAAAATCTTATTCTCTTCGTAGTGAAACCTACATAGAGAAATCCAGGTTATAACTTATTTTAAGTTAAAACCAATGAAATAAATAAACATTACCATGGCTTATCCAAAGAGATTCCAAGTTCATTATATAGACCTCTGTTTGCACCCCCTAGATCACTTACGATTGAAACAATAGTGTATCCACATTCCGCACTTGTTTTAAGAATGTTTTTCAAAATTTCCGAAGTCATTTTACAATCAAATGAATAAAAAATAGGTTGTTTCCATTTACTCATTAGTCCTGGAGTTGATTAGAAATAGAATTGAATATAGCGTTTAAAGTTTCCAAGTACAATAAAATTTTTCTTGCCTCTCAGCATTGCCACTTGAACGTAATTCGCTGGTGATAAAGTTGTGTCTGTAGTTTTCTGGTAGCAGTATGACTTTTTGATCTTCATTTCATCAAAAGATAACACACAAACTTTTTGCGCTTCGTCCATATCTGTTGTGGCTTTTAGGATTCTTACAACAGGTTGTAAGATTCCAGGCGATAAATCAATTTTTTGGGCCCAGCGCTGTAGAGTTCTAACTGAAGGTAATGGAAAATCCTTCTTCCTCAAGAGCTTGTATGCTCTTGCGCTTGCTGAATACAACGTTATAGACCTAGCTATGTCGACTTCTGACCAACGTTGTTTTGTCTTATCTGTCGACCAAAGCTTCCGTATTTGTCCATCGGTAAAAACAGTGGCCATTTTCTTCTCAATAATGTTTCTATGGAGTGCATTTTTCTCCACTTCCAACTCAAGGGAACTTATTTTATGGTTAAGTTCAATTTCTTTTAGAGAGAACCTGTTGCATGTTTCTTCCATTGATTTCCTTTTTTTAATTTAAATATTCATATTATATTCTTTGATAGTTCTCAGAATAACTTACATCTCAAGGCGAAGTGCATCCATTTGTGTCTTCAAAGAAACACAATGTTCACAACCACTTAAATCGATGGACTCTGTGGCATCTTCTTGAGAAGCAATAGTCTCAAGGCCCATTTCTTCAGTATCCATATCCAGCGTATTGGTACTTGCGACTAACAAGTTCACAACCGTTTTTTTATTTTCTCTGGCCAAAACCCTCGTTGATCGGCTAGACAAAGCATCGACATTAGTTTTGTACACTGTTGGTACGGAACAAGGTTTGAGGCGACGGCGTTTCTTGTTTGTGCATCCTATGAAGTAAGGTAACAGTTTTCATTTTTCCTTATTTTTTAAAGAAAAAAATCTTGCCTACCCAATTCAAACTCGAAGTTTGTTTCCATGTCATCTGTAGTAAAATGGTCACTACAGATCCTTCCGGTTTTTGTGTTAAACGGATCCTTCCGTTTACAAAAATGAATCCATGTTTTCAAACGCTCAGGATCATTCGGAAACTTAAAGTACGAGACATCATCTCTTCTCGATTTATTATTTTTATTGTTGTAATTATTACAACCACAAACAGCACATATCATTTTAAATAAATTTGGTAAACAAATTAACTTTAAAAACAAATTCAAGTATGAGTAACTTTTTCGCGCCCTTTTTACATAGGAAAGTTCTTCTCTGCACAAATGACGTCACAACCGGTTGTCAAAATTACAACAACAAAGTGAGAAAAGAGAAGTGGCGTAATCTTGTATTCTTTGATTCATGATGTCAAAGCGCAATGGAAGGAGACAAAAGAAAACAACAACTAAAATCGATTAACAGCCAGTTGAAATTCAAAAATGGAATGAGCTGTCAAACGAAATTACCAAATAACAAATGAAAACACTTTTTCTGTGATTTGCGAAACTAGCTCATTTCAGCTCTAATGAAAACGTAGTATTATACTACGTAGTAGTATTATACTACGTTTTCATTTGAGCCGAAATGAGGTTATTTCGTATTATACTACGTTTTCATTTGAGCCGAAATGAAGTAATTTGGTAAATCACAGAAAAAGTGTTTTCATTAGTAATGTGGTAATTTCGCTTGACAGCTGTTTTCATTTCTGAATCCTCGCGTTCCAATGTTTATTCGCTATGCTATCCCAAAAATTTTGAGATAACTTGAGTTGTTGTTGCGTCAGCTGTTATCAGCTGTTTTTTAACAAGGGATTACAACAACACAAAGCTATCCGGATAACTGAGAAAAGCCAGCGGAACGTGCCCAATTTCAACTGGCTGTTAATCACTCTTTGTTGTTGTTTTCTTTTGTCTCCTTCCATTGCGCTTTGACATTTTCATACAAAACCTTTTCAGAGCTTTTCAAACTATGGCTAATTGGGTGTTCATTATGTTTTGACTTAATTTCCAACCTAATTTCGTGCAAATTTGGTTGAAATTATCTCATTTCGAAATGTGAATTTGTATGGGAAATGAGATGATTTCGTTTCGAATTTGGAAATTTTCAAAGCAATTCGTAGTTTTGGGAGGTACGCGAACAGACTGATTATTAAAAACGAAAATCGTTCATAATACAGAGTAATCGTTAAATTGCGATTACGAGAAACGATTGTAGTAGCGCGTATTCATCAATTTGCGAATATGAGAAAAGCAACAATACTCATATTTTTTTCAACGAGTGCCTCTGTCTTTTTTGGGTTATTTAGTCGTCAATTTATCATTTATATTTTGGTTTTATTGTTCTTCCAATACATATTTATGTACATATGTATATTATGCTTCATTGTTCAATCGAAAAATAGCTTCAACCCAAAAAATATTTTAGGAATTTTCTCGAATACAACAAGGAAAAAAGATTTCCATCTGAAACTTTGCAGGCTCATTGGGTTGCATGAATTGTTACAAAGAAAAAAATAATTAAAAAACAACGGCAACACTTGCAATAATGTTTTGTAGCTTTTTGGAAAGCCAGAAGTCCATTCTTACGGTTTGTGTTAAAATTAGTATTTTGATGAACAGTTTTGGCGACAAATTGTTTCAAACTCAACATTTTGAAGAAAAATATTTTTTTTTTTTTAACTGTAGGTTTGAAAACAGTTTTTGCTGAAATTGTTTATTCAAAGAACTTTATTTGAAAATAAACTATAAAAATGGACTTCTGGCCTTCTAAATAGGTACAAAACAGTACTACAAGACAGTGTTGTCGTTGTTTTTTAAATATTTTTTTTCTATTTTATGCAAATATTTTATTAAATTGCCCCTCACGTCCAAGCGGGGAGAGATATTACTCCCCCTCCCGTAGGATTTTTTCTTGTCTACTTCCCACCCACATGATCTCAATTTTCTGGCAGATTTTATGCGAATTTCCTAGTATGCAAAAAAGGGAAATTTAATTTACCCCTACAGCGCCTATAGGGGATGAAAATAAAAATCTGATTAGGAGAATTTTTTTCTTCATTTAGTGATACCGAATTTGATATTTTTGTTAATATAAAATATCCACGACGAGTAAAAACTAATTTAATTCGCGGACGCAAAAAAATAACAACCCGACGGCAGACATAGGCAAACGAAATATAGAAAACTTATATATATATAATTTATAAATTGTAATCTAATTTAATGCCTTCAAATTAATTTCCTTGGAAAAGCTTAATTATCTAAAAGATGTTAATCTTAATATTAAGTTCCTTTAAAATAAATACGAATACGAATACGAAAACAAACAAAGGGAAAATGGAATAGGAAAAGTTAAATGTCAGGTTTAAGGATAGACTTAGAAAATGGTAAGATCGTAAAATTAGGATGGTAGTAGATTTCTTACGACCTAGGCTCGGAATGTGTTCCAAAAATTGCAAAGCGAGACAACACTGGTGCAGATCTTCTCGGCGCAACTTTGGAGAGAGAATCGGTTATGCACGAATGTTGGGAATTTTGACTCGAGAGTGAAAGTTTTCACTTAATGATGTCAATGATCCTAGAATTTGTAAAATTAAATAGAGAAGCTTTAACTTCTGCAGATTTTCCAATGCCGGTTGGTGATAGGAAAGAGAAAGAATAGTCGAATCAAAGAATAACTTTCGCTTGTGCTAAGCAGTTGACGATTTTTCGTTTTTTTTTTTTTATCTCAAAGTCACGTCAAGTACATATGTAGGTACTTATCAAAATTTATTTTACTTATATTTTACTTTTAAAATAAAATAATTGGTTTAGAACAAAAAGTTCCAAGTGGTAAATTTTTCAAAGAAAGTTATATCGATACGGACCCGTGGGGTCGAAAATTTCTTAATTTTCTTAAGCGAATTACAAAGGTAAAATGGTGAAACTTTTCTGGTGATGTTTTTTTTATTTATTAAAATTATGTTTTTTAAAAGAAAATCCAAGGCGGTGGAAAATTCAAACCGTCACCAATTTGAATATCCGCCGCTCAATCGCAAAAACTAAGAAGTTTTCCGGGAAAAAAATCCTGATTCTTAATATGTACCTATCTACCAGGCGAACAGGAAAAATATCCATACAAGCTTCATTGCGGGATATACGAGAATTCATATGTACCTGCGTACATATAAAACCTTACAACAGCTTTAACCTATTCGTATGACCGTTTTGCCCTTCCGAAATATATAAATCCCTAACCGAGGGTTCAAAGGTTCGATCCCTCGCAACGCCAAAGCCAAAAATCAAAATTAATTATTTTCATTATTTTTTTATTTAACGTAATTTTTTTTATTTTTTTATTCGATTAATTAATAAGCAGTGTTATTTCATCAAACGGTTTTCCCGCGTAGAAAAGTTTAATTTTCAATATTAAATCGCGAAACGTAAACTAAAATCTCAGTCCGCGTATTATATATGTACTTATACATATTTAAAAGTGATAGATCGTTGCAACAAAGTGCAACTAGTACAACAACAAAAAAAAGGTATCCATCTCTACTACAAACCGTTGCAGTGGCCACTTCATCAGGATTTTAGGGGTGAGTTTTTTTTTATCATACCATTATATTGCTTATCACTTTATTGATAAAAATATATATATCTATACAAAAAAAAGAAGAATAGTACGCAGATCGAGGGGGGTTTTGAAAGGGGGACCAGGGGGTCAATTATCGATCTGTGAAATGAAAACAAAGTTATCATTTCAGTTTTCACAGAGATTTATAATTTTATCACTTCAAAAACACGCGCCAGGCGATTCCCGAACTCGTTATGAAAAACAGCTGTCAAAGTGAGTACTAAAAAGTACTAACATGAAAAATGGTACCACTTGCTCATAGAAAAAGATGATTGTGACGTCATAGAATGACCAAGATGGCGACTTGGGTGTTTCAAATGAGTACAATTTGTTTGTGTTTATCATTTTTCTTTTCACAGGTTTTCACAGAATGAAATGATTGTGATAAACGAATTATTAATGAAAACATTTTGGCACTTGTTTTCATTTTTTCACATTTCGAGAATCGCATTTGGCGTAAAGGCGTTATCATATTTATTTAAAATCAAAGTGAAGTAAAGAAAGTTAAAAGAGGATTTGAAATCCCAAGTAGTGAATAAATCGAAGACGATTTAATAGGATAAAAATAGATTTACTTATATCAGCCGCAGGGTTGCCGAAGGGATGAATTAACACTTTGATTAGTATTATATAATTTTAATTTTTATGATCGAATTAAAATTTTGAATTTGCTAAAGATAATAATTTAACTCTTAAGTTCATCATGAAATAAATTATTGTAACTATACTTAAAGTGAAAAATTATGCTCTTTTATTTTTATGAAGTTTTATGTACTCATTCAAAATGACTTTTAAGTAAGTTCGTCTTTTGGGATGAGAAGGATGAGATGAAGGAAATGACGTAAGAGAGGGGAGAAGCCATTTTAAGGGGTTGCTCTAGCGAGGGATGCAACCAGGTAGGGAGGGTTAAGAACAAATTTCTCGCGCATCACTAACATCGGGATGCAGTCTGGCATAGATAATTTTTTTTGTAGTGAGCTAAAGGTCCAAGAACCATGACCACCGCTGAGCTAGGGGTTCGTATTGCCAGCAAGGACCAATAGGAAAATCAGCCCGCTACATTAGAGCCGATTTAGGCCCATCCAAATGTAAAAACTAAAAAAAAAAAAAAACATTATAACGACCACCTAATGTACATATATACATTACGGTGGTCGTTATAATGGGTTTTTTTTAGTTTTAATATTTGGATGGGCCTCTATCAATAATTTTTCAGATTTTTATTTTCATCCCCTATAGTCGCTGTAGGGGTTTACCCTCCTTTTTTTTTGGAAATTCGCGTAAAATCTGCCGAAAAATTCAGACCATGTAGGTGAAAAGTAGACAAGAAAAAATTCTTATTGGAGGGGGGTAATATCTAACACCGCTTGGACGGGAGGGGTAATTTAATAAAATAATAGCATAAAATAGAACAAAATTAATTAAAAAACAACGGCAGCACTTGCCGTAATGTGTTTTTAGCTTTTTGGAAAGCCAGAAGTCCATTTTAATAGTTGATTATAAAATAAAGTTCTTTGAATAAACAATTTCAGCAAAATCTGTTTTCAAACCTATAAGTAAAAACAAAAAAATAATAATTTTTCTTCAAAATGTTGAGTTTGAAAAAATTAGGGCCCATCCGGGATGACCTTTTTTTAACGACCACCCTAATATACATAAATAGTTACTAGTGATTGAGCCCTATGAATGAAAAATATTTAAGAGTATGCACATTGTGTTTCGAGTGTAGGATTTCTCGGAAAAAATGGCGAAATATTAGAACTACATTTTAAAGGGGGACATATAATAATCAACCTTATTGTTAATTTCACCCGGAAAATATTTTATCCGAAAAATGTTTGTTCCCCCGTAATTTTAAAAGCTATTATGAGTTTCGCCTCAACTTCTATTGGCCTAATATACAGAAACAAAAAAAAAAACTTTCGCAAAGGGCACGATTACCCTCTGTTTTTCTTTCGTTTACCGTCCAAAATAAGTGACAATTTAAAGCTCTTAATTATTTTTTTATTTTTCGAGTGGAACTCGCAATAGGCGAAAAGTGAAATGTGGGTGGAATGTTGTTCATGTGAAACAATAAGGCTGATTACTTACAGATTTCGTGACGGTTTTTTGCCAGAGTAATTTTCCAGAACCGCAAAGTTCGGTTTTTTGCGCTTTGAACTTATTTTTGATGTCTCACTTAAAAACCAATGCTTTAAATTATTTAAAATTAAAATTTGTAATTTTGATAAAATTAAACATATTTACATGACCCTAAGTAAATATAGAAAAGTTATTGCTGAAATACAACTTGGAATCAAAGAATCAGAAACAAATAACATTGGATAATAATTTGTATTTATTTTTTTTATTGCTATATTAAATTTGAGTACACATTTTTGTTATCAAAGAGATTAAGTGGTCTTTACTCCTTCTTTTCGTCCAGTAATAACGACAGCTTCCATTTTTCTACTTCTCTTCTCTCTCTTTCTCTTCTAAAAAGAATACAACATTTTTAGTTATATTTTCCTGAAACAAAAGTTATTGCCAGTAGACGATGAAATTTATAGATAGAGCAAAGACCACTGAACCGTTTGGATTGTATTACATCAGCTTTACTGAAACATAAACAAAATGACTAGTATTAGTCATTGTGTATACTATATTCTTCTTGAGTACATTTGTATGTATTTTTTTTAATATTATGTAGGTATTATTATTTGATGTAAATGTTTGCCTCGTTTAATAAAAGTATTATTTTTAAAAGATTTTTGTATTCACATTTGGAAAATTTTTGTTTATTATTAAATTTAAAAATAAATTATATTTGTACCAAAAAGTTGTGTTTTTTTTTAATATAAATTTAAAAAAAATATTTTATCAAATACAAAATAAGGAAAAAAATAATTTTATTAAGTACGTATGTATGTATTTATTTTGTTAAGCAAATATCTGGAAAATGTCCACAAACTTAAAAAATTGATAATTTTTTGTGTAATCAGTGAAATCATCATTAAACAATTTTGACAGTTGGAGACATTTTTTAATAGATAAACACAATTTTCAAAAAATTCATAAAAATTTAGATTATAGTAAGTTTTTTTTTGTCAAGCCGATCTACTTGATTTTTTTTGTAATTTTTTGTAAGCGACTTAAATATACATATTGGTTTATTTTTTGTATTCTTTTTTAGCTTGTGAGTTTAAAGATTAAATTTACAAAATAAAATAAAATTAAATAACTAAATACACAAAATTAGAAGAAATATAATATATATTTTTAAAACTACAAAACATTTTGTAACTTCATCACATTTTATAACTTTATAGTACACGTACATTTTAAACTTAATTTATAATCTATAATAAAAAAATAAACATAATTGTTGACATCAAAAAATTGTAGAATAATAAATAAAATATTAATAATATTAAAATTAAAAAAGGAAATATCAGAAAAAGCCATACTTAATATTGTTTTTGTGTTTGTATTTTCGTATGTTTTGTTTTGTTTGTTTGTTGTTGTGGCATATTTGTTTATTGTTGCCTTAAGTTATTTGAAGACACTTTAAACATGATGCTATTTAATGGTTCTTATTCACTGAACGTTTATTATGTTTACTGCCTATGTCACAACTTAATCAAGTTGTGTGGGACTAAATAATTAATGATTGATTTCTTCGAATCTAACAATAAGTCGAGTGTGATAAATAGGTTTTTTTTTTCACTGTGCATTTTGCAGCTTTTCATTATGGTCGCAATGTGAGTGTGATTAAGTTCAGTAAGTTTAAACACCATGGTGGAGTGTTAATAGTGGTTACTTAATCTTTATATCTACAGAAAGAACTTATAGGAAAATAAAGCTTTTTATAAAATTGGAAAAATATTCTCGCCTTAACATTTTGTATCTTTAACTTATTTTGTATTTACTTTTTTAAGTTAATTCTTTTATTGGTGCAAAGTGGAAGAAAAATAATAATGTTAATTCAAATTACGAGTTATTATTATTAGAAATAAATCCTAAGAACAATTATTCACACGTGAGTAGCTGTTACAGTACCAAAGGTAAAAGTTTAGGTTCAATAGGTGAAATTTTTAATTCATCTCAATCGATGCTATATATGCAGGCTGTGAATCTCATGGAATATGACAAAAAGCTTGGGCATGAAGAATCGATTGGCTCAATATAAAATCTCATAGGTTGGAGTGGTCTATTTATCCCTTTTTACTGGCTGAACAGAATGCAAAACGGAGCTGGAATAGATGTCAAAAATGCTGCAGCCGGAGCTGCAAGAGTTGAACAATTTTTAACTTTTACTGCAGCATTTTTGACATCTACTGCAGCTTTTTTGACATCTATTCCAGTTGCGTCTTGCATTCTGTTCAGCCAATTAGCCGTAGGGTGTGGGTTTATTTCTAAAAAAAATTGAATACAAATGGAAAACAATCTAAAGGGACTTCCAATTGGGACATCCCAACTTTGACAGTTGATAGCGGGCATATTGTTTAGGCTGCATCTTTCAAATTGGCTGCCATTTATTCAGTCTGTTTTGCCAAATCACCATAGACGGATAGAGCGTTCAAAAACACGAGAAAATAATAATATCGAGCACATACAGTCAATCAAGCTCATATTCGTACAGTAGGTCTGAAATTATCTTAACACTCTTTTTAACCAAAACAGTGGTATTTTCCAATTAAATTTGAATCACATATTATTCTTTTACATTTCCTATATATAATCATTTTATTTAAAATCAGATATTGAATGTGTTACCAACAAAATGGTTCATTTGAAAATAGTGTTATCAAAAATCATATCAAATTCATATTCGTACAGTGTTTTTTGTACGCGAAATCAATTTCAAGGAACCGTTAATCGAAATGTCAGATGCATATTTGTGGTTTAAGCAATTTCTTTTTTCTGTAGTGCATTAAGGATTATAAAAAAAGAACTAAAAGATAACAAAATGGGAAGTAATCTGTGCGATACATCGTTCAGCCGCGAAAAAGGTTATCAAGTACCATAACGTTGGTAAATGCCTAAGACAAGGTTCAGACCTAGTTGGCAAACCATGATCTACTATCCAATCAGTTGTTAAAAGGCATAAAATTGAAAATCAAATTGAAAATAAGTGGGGAAACACCACCCGCGAAGTATTCAACACTCTTGATAAACATGTCATCATGCGTAAAGCAAAGAAAATCCCCGAACTAATGAGCCGAGACTTGCCGAAAAGTTGTGTCATGAACTTAACAAGCCGTTTCGCATAGAAACGCTGAGAAACTACATACGAGAGCATATGGTTTTAACAGTGGAGTTGCACGGAGAAAATCTTTCATAAGTGCTGTTAATAGAGTTAAACGCCTTAACTCTTTAAAAGAGCATCATTCCAATGATTTTGACTTTTGAAAACAGTAATTTTGATTCACCTGTATAGATTTCTTTTTTCTCTTTTTTCCAAAAGTCAAAATCCGTGGACTGATGCTCTTTCGCAAAGTTAAGGCGTTTAACTCTGTTAACAGCACTTATGAACGATTTTTTTTGGGCAACTCCACTATTAAAACCATATGCTCTAGAAGGCATTTTTTCAGAGTTTCGATGCGAAACGTCTTGTTAAGTTCTTGGCACAACTTTTCTGTAAGTTTTGGTTCATTAGTTCGGGGATTTTCTTTGTTTTACGCATGATGACATGTTTATCAAGAGTGTTGAACATTTCGCGGGTGGTGTTTCCCCACTTATTTTCAATTCGATTTTCAATTTTAAACCTTGTAACAACTAATTGGATAGTAGATCTTGGTTTGCCAACTAGGTCTGAACATTGTCTTAGGCATTTACTATCGTTATGGTACTTGATAACCATTTTTCGCGGCTGAAAGATGTATCGCACAGATTTCTTCCCATTTTATCTTTTAATTCTTTTTTTATAATCCTTAATGCACTACAGAAAAAAGAAATTGCTTAAACCACAAATATGTCTTTATTGATATTTCGATTAACGGTTCCTTGAAATTGATTTCGCGTATAAAAAACACTGTACGAATATGAATTTGATATGATTTTCGATAACACTATTTTCAAATGAACCATTTTGTTGGTAAGACATTCAATATCTGATTTTAAATAAAATGATTATATCTAGGAAATGTAAAAGAATAATATGTGATTCAAATTTAATTGGAAAATACCACTGTTTTGGTTAAAAAGAGTGTTAAGATAATTTCAGACCTACTGTACGAATATGAGCTTGATTGACTGTACATATTTTAGGATAAACTTGATTCAATTCCAGACATCGACAATACTTTTTTTTTTAATTTTGAAATTTGGGACCTAAATTATGTATCCCCTGTTTGAAGTAGAAACAAATAGGCAGTACCACTGAATTCAGCATTCCCAAATCATTGATTGTACTACATTTCATTAATTTGCATCAAGAATTGGCGTGTGTCGCCAAAATTCAACAAACGGACCATTGTGCGGCGCTGCGTGCCACACAGCTCATGAAACTATAGAAATCCTGCGCGAGCGATTCGAGGGCATGGTCATCTCACGTGTCGGTGATGTGAAATTGCCACCAAGATCGTGCGATATGACCCCTTTAGAATATTTCTTGTGGGGTTTCTGAAGTCGCAGGTATATTCGCATACAAGCCACAAACCACAGCAATCTTCAAAGCCAACATAGCCCATGCCATCGGTCAAATTCATCCTAATTTATGGACACTTTTTCCCTCCGACCAATAGATATTGAAATAAATTGATGTACAAAATGCACGACAAATTTTATATATGTTCGACACGTGTTCAGGAAGGCAGACAAATGTTATTGGTTCAACACCTCTAAGGCTATAATTGGTATGGCTTGACTCTTTATGTCGTTGGCTCTCAGTCTAATCCTGCGGTGTATTGAGTATTGTTTGCTCTCATCAACTCGCACCTCAACAACAACAAAATCACCTTTACAACAATGCAATTGAATGGGAAATGTTCGGGTTGAGTACTAAAGTGTACTCTTTAATTTCTTTACGCGACTTATCCGTTAGTAGGTTTTCAATTTTTTAGCGATAAAGCAACAGGTACCTATTGACATATAAAAAAAATGCCACTTATTGAACCGAAACATTTTACCGGTGGTAGAGGAAATACAGAATTCTGTTCATTTGGTTTCATTTTCTAACAGAGCCAGAATTGCATAATAATATAATATAAAAATTATTTTTGTAGGCACAGTGGATTGAGCAGTTGAAGAAAGGATACTTTGAGAAAATACTGGCAAGAATGGGCCTTCAACCCAAATTCATATAATTTAGCCTCTGTACCATATCCAGCGAATTTCTTCTCTCCAAGTTATCGAATTCCCCAGAGTTAATAAAAATCAAAAACAGAGGCAAGTAATCAAAATAAATTTGTATTCCGACCCGCTGCAAGGGATAATATAAGTAGATGTTTCTGTTGATGTATTAAATGGGAACGCGTATCGCATCAGTTAAAAAAGGATCCATTACTGTCGTTTTTCTAATTATAGCCTATAGAGACACATATGAGGCCATGAGTGCCATAGTGGCCTTACCGCATTTTTTACTATATTTAGAAAAGCAAAAATAGGAAACAGATTATTTTCAAACACTGGTGGTTTTAAAAATTTCAAATACTTGTAGTTTTAGAATAAAGAAATATAGTTTTGATTTTTACTTGCAATATGATAAAAAAATAAGAGGTTTTTGATTTTGTATTAATGATCCTTCAAAATACCGTTATAAGTCATCAGATAGGACATTAAAAATAAATAAATAAATTGGGTGGTGCAACAGCTCGTGGAGAAACAGGGCCTAGTGACTTACAATTCTCAACCATTACTGTGTGCGTGTTGTTGGCAGGAATGGAGGGTACCTACAGTTTTTTGCCGAGAGGATAAATGAGAAGCACTTATTCATGACAAGTATACTCTTGGAGGATTTGTCAGTTCCTAGCAAGAGGCAGTACCTCAGATCGGCCATTGTTAATACATATAGATTGAATTTTCGTAAAAACTCAATTTCAATAAAATTGCTGTTAGGCCACTCTGACAGTTAAGGCCTCATATGCCATATAAACATATTTCAACTGCAAAATGTTTTTTGAGTGCAAAACGTTAAAGTTTTTTGGATTCTTTTTTTAATATATTGCACGCACGTAAGGGGTTATGTTATGACCTATAATCTATGTCAAGCACCTTTCCGATACAATCATGGAGAATAATGGCGAAATTAAACATTAGTACAAAAATACTGAACTATTAAGGCATGAAAACACTCAAACCAGCTAGGCATATTTTGAAATGTAACAGAATTATGCTTAACTTTTCGGCTCTTTTTTTATGTTTTTGGACACAAATCTGATAGCCATAAATAAGCAAATTTCAAAAATGTATTTACTTTAAAACAAAAT
The DNA here is from genome assembly GCA_963921185.1 of Dasysyrphus tricinctus. Taxonomy (NCBI): domain Eukaryota; kingdom Metazoa; phylum Arthropoda; class Insecta; order Diptera; family Syrphidae; genus Dasysyrphus; species Dasysyrphus tricinctus. The sequence goes on from OY992530.1 coordinate 248,790,671, forward strand.
GTTTATGCATTTCCTAAACCAACACACTTTACTCCTGTTATACTTATTTGAAGTGAAGAAGTCATTTTCGAGCAAACTTTTGTTCACAAAGTATTTCGAAAGTTGTTGTTGTTTCATTCAAACCTTCAATACAGTATCCTCCCAACAAAATTTAACTATCGACTTGTTCGAGATACATAATAAAATATAACGATCATCGAAAATATATTTAAAAAAAAGAACGTCTACGGGGGTAAAATTAGGAAATAAATTTGACTGCAATACATAATTATGTATGAATTCTTACCTCTTCCCCTACACTACAATCAGATCACTTCTAAGAATTTGGTGAAAAGCGGTATAAACTATATGTGTTTCACATTTTTGTGTATTTTGTGTTAATAGCAAATTATTGATTATGTATGGCAAATTTACATATAAATTTAAGAGGTACATATTTTGGTTTGTTTTTTTTTCCTACATTTTTTTAAGTGTATGGATGTTTTTGTTTTTTTTTTTGCTAATTCAAGGATTTTTTATCATTTAAACTACTCAAAGACGGGTTGAGCAATTATCTAAAAAGACTCGCTGTGGAATATTCCCTGAAAGAGTTTTGTTAAAAATCAAAACCGTTAGCTTTGACTTGCCGCTCCTGGTTCATTTCTTGTGCTAGAACCATTTGCCTGTGGCGATATCATTGAGATTTGTTTAGAATGATGTACCGGGCGGAAACTCTTAAGCTGTGTGGTGCCATTAAATCGAACATTAACATCTCCCACCATGCTAAGTGGATGCATTTCTTCGATTTTCATTCCGACATCTTGTCGATTCATTAACGGTGATTTTTGACCGCTACTATTGCTAATGCTAATGGTTGGTGGTGGACTAATGGGTGTGCCCACACCGCTGTCTACCTCAATTGGACTTTTCAGATTACTCACAACACGATCGACATGAGTGGGTAGCTTAAGCTCATCATATCTACTGTGCACCTCATTCACTATGTTGTTGTTATCAATAAGACGATTAGGTCTTTGTTGTTGACGCTGATTGGTGTTTTGATTTGTTGGAGGTCCAGCGCGTTGTTGCCTTAGATGCTCATAAGTGTTCTCAAAGAATGGAGTCTTCTTTTTTACAGGTGACGAACCTTCTTCACGTTCATTGAGTTCTTCAAGGACTTTGAGGGGGAATCCTAAATGACTATTGACAGAAATAGATTTGTTTATTTTGCGGTCTGAAAAGTATGGCCTTCGGCGTTGTTTTTCGATGTCGTCCAGTTGTTGTAGTATTCTACGAACATCACTTGGGAGGTCTAAATCGACGTCACGATCAACAATATGACCAATAAATCGCCCCAAAGTTTGAATTGTCAATTCTAGAGTTTGAACTTGTGACTGGAGTGTAGTAATTTGAGTTTGTTGCGTAGCTCGAGTTTTTTCCAGTTGAGCGATGCTGGACTGAGCGAACTGTAATGAGATAAAATTAAGAATAGTAAATATTATGTACAAATAAAATTTTTAAATTGTATTTCAACCTGAAGCTGTGTTTCCAAGTGATGGCTTTGAGCCTTTTCACGATTAAGCATCTCTAGATGGTGTTTTGTGGTTGTAATTTCTTCTTGAAGGACATTGTATTCGACTTTGTATTCTGTAAGTTGTTTATTGATGTCCATTGTAAAGATCTAAAAAAAATACATAATGATAGTATGGAAGCAGGTTAAGGTATTCATCATATACTGGAAATGAAAAAAAAAAATGTTTTACTGGTGGCTTCTTCACTTTGAATCACCAGAAACCACAGAACTTGTTCAGTGAATCACTTTGAATCACCAGAAACCTTATAACTTGTTTAGTGAAACATCAGTTTCTGGGTTTCACACTTTGTGTTTTAGATTGACGAAGCCACCAGTAAAATACTATCAGATTCTTCATTGTCGAGATACTAAATCCAAAGCATTACTTTTAGAAGAACAAAGGCAAAGCTTGTGTTAAACTTCGACATACCAATCTCATTATTTGTTCCATTGTATCGGATGTCATCTTGGGAACAACATTCTTTAAATAATCCATAATCTCCTCGAATCCATCTCGTGCCAGCAAATCATCCTTGTGAACACTTAATAGTGCAACAGCGAATTTAAATATAACTTCAGATGATTCCAAGAAGAGCAAATCGAAAACTCTGGCAACAAATCCCAAAGGAAATTGTGAGCTGAATACGGTAAGTATCCACGGAGCTGCATATAAAGTGGGTGAGACATCATTCTTATCAAGCCATTCGTATAGATCTGGCATATGATCTTTAACTAATCTTGATAATTGATACAACTGTAACTGGAATTTTTTCATATCAGGCAAGTACTTGGTGCGCATTTGTCTACGGAACATAAGATGTTTCAGTAGTTGGAAAGCGTCTGCTTCATCACACTAAATGAGGGTATATATGAAAACATGTTTCTAAGATATAAATTATGAATTAAAAACAACTAACATGTAAAAGAAGAACTCCACAAATAAATCCTAGACCTTGGCAATATCCCAACTCTGGATCTAATATGGAATACGCTTTGAGTAGATTAAAGAGCGACAGTTGCCCCACTCCTAGGGGATCCTTATAGAACTTATGATTGGGAAATGTGCGACCTAAATCAATAAAAATGGCATGCTGATGCTCTGTGAGATTTTTCAGGAGCGTCTGATAGGGTGTGTTGAAGTTCGGAAACTTCTTTGTATCCACAGGTGCGGTATTCATGGAATGCTGCTCGGCAAGAAAAGTCCAGACATCGCCACGTTTCGAACGTGGCACTCCTGTCTTAATGGCTTGCGTAAGAACTCTGGGATCTTTTTTGTTGGTAATCTTAACGGAATCTCTTTCGATAATCATTTCCCAGCGTTCAATAAGTTGCTTGTCACATGGTACGATCTCTTCGTAGTCCAATTTGATTTTCTTGATTTCATTCTCATTTTGTCGGGCTTGGAGCATAGCGTTTTCATTCTCCATGCGATTTAGCAGAATTGTCTGACGAATGGCTGTACGCCAGAGCTCTCGTAGTTCTTCTTTGGTACGCTTTCCGCTTTTAGGTTCTGCAGCAAGATAACTTGCTTTAAGAAAACACCACAAATTGATACAAATATGTCTACTTACGTATTACTCTCATTGGAGACAAAAACTCAGCTTGAGGGTCACCTTCGTTAGCTTTTGATGGAGTAACAACACTATTCAAAATTGCCTGACGCCATGAACCTTGATGGTTGGAGCTTTCTTTTGGGTTGTTGCCCACCTTTCGGAAGCTATAAATTCGACAGATAAAAGTTTATTGTAGTTTCAAGATGAGAGTTTTACTTACATATCCATCATAGGCGACTTAAGCTGCTCTGCGTTGGGCTTATTTGGACTTATAGAACCCAATGTATTTGATCTTGAACGAAATCCTTCTGGTGGCGATTCGCTAGGCTCTTCTTTTGACTCCTTGATATGAAAATCCCGCACATTGTGAGGAATATTAATATCATCTTTACTGGCCTTTCTTTTAAGTAGATGGTCAAAGGAGCTCGTAAGAGAACGCTTCGCTTTCATGAATATCGTACTTCCACCTAAATACTGATTCAAGAATTCTGAACGATTCTCTGCTGTGTCATGCACGTGCCTTTGTTGTCGCGACTCACAATGTGCTCTTAATAACATCATCAGAAATTGGTTTTGCTCACCTAAGCTGGAGCTAGTCTTTTCAGAACCATAATACTTAGCCCATATAGTATCTTGTTCATCATCACTCAAAGATTCTATTCGACGAAAGATTATATTTTGTGTTTTCTTTTCGCTGAGACCTTCAACATCGGAACAAAGCTTATGATACCATAGCATTGGACAGTGTTCGCATGAAAACACTTGACTAGCTTCCTTTTTCTTTTGTTCTGAACAAGTTATAAACGCCTGCGATATTGCAGCTACAATATCATCACACACATGATCGGATTGACATTTAAAGACGTAGCCGATGTAACCATCGTTGTGACCTTCACGGCATATGATGCCAAAGTGATCAGCATGTTTGTTACCTTGAGCGCAACTTGCCACATCCTTGAAGTCTTTATAAAGTAAAACTTGCTTTCGATCCGGAGAGATTAATCGAAGATCGGAACGACCAACAAGGAAAACCATGGTGCGGTTTTGTTCAACATAAGGCGGTATACACCCGTATGAAGCTGATCGGTCTCGTTGTTTGGGAATACTAAAAAAGAGTTTATTTATTAGTATTTATTTTTTTTTTTTAATATTTTGGGATTCAAACGAGAAATAGGGGTAGGGGCCCGATTGTGTTAAAAAGGAATTTGGAACTCACAAAACTAAAACCACTTCTTGTAAAAAATTGTTAAGGTCTTAACTCCACAACATTGAGATTAAAAAAAAATCCAGAAGGTATCCAGGTCCGGTACCCAAAATTCACACTAAAAATATTAGATAGATAAACCTGCGTGTCTCAACAAACGGTTTTTCGAGAATAATATTACTTTATCTTTGAATTTGAGATCGACTCTAATACCTCAACATACAACATAAACGGCATCTTGGCAGAGCTTAAAGGTATGAATGGCACAGATTAGTGCCTAAGTTCTCGTGTAGAAACGTTGAAAAATTAACGTTTTTTTTTTTTTCAATTTTCAATTTTTCTCGACTTATTTAATCAATGAGAAGCGTTCAGGTGCACTACTAGTCGACAGTATATCGATGAGAATACATAGATAGAGACTTTTTAAAGCAGACCAAGACTTTCATAATGACGATTTTAACAGCGAACTTATAAATAGTCTTTTTCGACAAAGTGGTTTGGCAAATTAATCTAAATGGTCTTTCAATAAATAGCAGCATTGTTATTAAAGTTCAGTAGTGTATAGCAAGTAACAACATAAGCGTTGAGCACCATGGGCAAATACCTAAATTTTATTTTCAAAACCAGTGTCGGTACACGTTTCACGACTTCCGTGATTTTATTTTTTATTTTATTTGTACGGATAACAACAAGTGAAAATGAAGAATGAGCATGAATATATAAATTTTCGGTTTGATTAATCTATCGCCAATTCATTTCGTCTCTGGGCTGTAAATGTGCGGACATTAAGGAAAATGCTGTAAGCAACAATACAACAGCGATTGGGCCTTTAGTTGAATGAAGATTCGATTTTCAACTAAAAGAACATTTATTTTTTCTGGCACGATAAAACAGTTCGTATTTTGCATAACAATAAATAAAATCATTAAGTGCATTATCATGGTAAAGAACATGCGTGACAATAAGTAATGAAAACGAAATGATTGCAGCAGAAGCAGAGCTAGAATTACTTTTGCATAATCGCCTTAATATTTTTCAATTCAAAAATATTTGAGATTCTGAATATGCAGCAAAACAAATCGCATCTAGGACATTCAAAGCAAAATGCCACTAAATTACTAATAGGTTAACTTAAATAAGGTGAAAATGAGAAGACAAAATTATATATTTTACTGGAGAGATATTTAATTACCCAGCAATGCGATAGCTTCTATATTTGATCAGGGAAAACGCCAATTAATGTTAAGATAACAAACTATTTAAATGCCCCTTGATGCCAATTGAAATAAAGGCCATCAGAGGCCAAACAATATTGGTTGTTGACCAAGTGTATAGCCAGTCTAGGGAGGCTCTGTTTTTTTTTTTCTAAAATATATATTAATAAAAGCGAATAATGAAACGATACCCTTGTGGGATTTTAAGATTTTCAACTAATTCAATTGTTCTTTAATTGAAAATTGAGATTTTGTTTTTGCTTTGAAGGCGAAAAAGGTGAATTTAATATAAAGTGCTTAACAAAATTAAAACAAAAAGTAGTTTGCAAAGTATTGAATAAAAAGTGATGATTATGAGTATTTAATTCGAGATCTAAAGCAGAGCTAACAAACAAAAATTTATTCATGCAATAGGATCACACAAATTTTAACAATACTGTCATTACTCACTTCTCCAAAGTCAAGTATTGTTCTGGTATAATTGGAGCCGTTAAAGGCGGAGTTGGAAGTTTATTAACTATTACACCACCACCACCACCACCATCAACTTCAACTTCATCACAACTATTACTTTTTGTTGAAAGTTTAAATAAGATAATGTTGTTAACATTTTTTTTAAGATTATTTGCTTATAACAAAAATAAACTTACTCTTTCTTAACTGGAAGAACCAGCTGACTATGCCCTCGGGTTAATCGTTTTGGTGACTTATTTTCTTTGTTGTCTTCGGCCATTTTTATTTTACCATCTTCCAAAACCTCAGCTTCGATTTCAATGGTTTTCAATTCATTGCCATCACTCTTAACCGAACCCTCATCGGAAGCTTCTTCAGAATCAATTTCACTATTACCAGTAGATGCCGGCTCTTCTTTTGTTACCTCAAATGATCCCTCGTTGCTATTCAGCGACATCTTTCGACTTGTGCCCAGCTGCACGAGGCGGGATCTTTGAGCATCGTACGCTTTAAATTTTGGCAAAGCATCATCGATAAATGTAAACGGTACACGTTTGTGCGAAACTCGGATCTTGCCAACGTACATGACCTCAAAGAAGTGCGTATGATTGGGAGAGATGTCGCCGAGCAGCGAGAGATTAGCTTGAGCTGATGTGCTGGTTGGAATGTGTACCTGGATATTAGAAATGATTATAATTATATTCAACAGCTTTGTATAAAAATAAGTATATTTTCTTACCGTTCCAGCTGAATTACTCAAACCATGTGTATAACTTTTAGATGATGACATTTTTGATGATACCAAATTGGGACTAGCATCATGTGGAGCATTACGAACAGCTTCGGATAGCTTAAGATTTGTAGCTGGAGTTGAATGCAGACCATTGCCAAGAGCTTTTTGTAAACTCTGATCACTCCCAGATCCTGAATTTGGTACCAAGGTTTGGGGTATGCTACCGACGGAACCGCCTAATGTGTGCGCTGGATCACGCATTTGATGCATCAGTTCCGCCATCTAGAAAAGAAAAAAGAAAATGTTAATTTGAAGGTAATTAAATTTGTTTTTGAAAGTTAATAACATTTTTTAATTAAGAATAAAATTAAAACTTTGCTCAAACTGTATTAACAAGCTTAGGTTAAAATAGTAAAAACATAATTGTTGTAAGGTAAATATTTAAATAGCAAAGAATACTAGTTATTCTCTTGCTGAGAAGGAGAGAAAAGATAGTAGCGATTTTAAATTGATTTTGAAGTGCTTCCCTTCATCCATCTTATGGCGTCGAAAATTTTTATCCGGCCATCAAAGAATAAGCTCGAAAATAACCAATTTGGATATTTTGGAAATTGAGCAGTTCTGAGATCGGATTTGAACAAATTTCTCGAAAAAGATAATGCGATTTCAGCAACCGACATTGTGCTACCAGTGCATTCTATCATATTATTAATCTTAATTGGTGACCTGAGGGCAGATAAAATCTTTCGATGTGGAGGAAGCGAAACGAGAATAAGGTAAAAGGTATATTTTGCTTAACAGGCAAGCGCACTTCAAGCACATTTTAGTAACTACAGGAAGGCAAACTATTGAATTTGAACAGTGAAGCTTAGATTTAAAAAAGTGAATAAGAGCAAATTGTAGATCTGACTGTTGCTATTTGTTAATTATATCGTCAATGAATGCAGTATTCATTCTAGCATGACAAGTATATTTTTAATTTGATCGGTCGATATATGGCCAGTGTAAACAAATATTTACTTCAACGTTCAACCGCACGTAAGGTTTACATACACTTATTTTTGTTTCTTCAATTTGCTATTAAATTGTAACATGACTAATTTATTTTTAGTTTGATTCTCCAGAAACAGCTGAGACTGGTCTCAAACTTCCCAGTCTATATAGCGTTCTACTCAATGCTTAGAAAGTTTTTTTTGTTTTAATATCTGCAACAGTGTTAAAAAAGATTTAGTTTAGCCGCATGTAAAGTTTACACGCATTAATTTTTTCAACATTCTGGGAAAGAAAATTCAGTGTTTATGTCACTAATTAGCAGATAAATAAATTAATTTGATTGAACATCGTGATATATAATAATAATAAGCCAGTCACTAGCCACCTCGGACACCCCCCTCCCCCTATTTTAATCCACAGTAATTGAAGAGCAGGATTATCAATTTTTAATTATTTTCCTGTTTAATTTAAAATCAAAACAAAAGTTCTTTAAATAGACATTTAGGTAGTTCCATAACGATTAAAAACAAAGAAAACAAATATTTTTATTACAATGAATGCGCACGTTTCGATTTTTATTATTCTTACGAGCTTACTCACACATTAAAACTCATACTCATACATATGTACATAATGTTGGAACATTTGAGTTTTTCATCATTGTTGTTGTCATCATTTCGAACAAAATCAGCTGTTCTCAACGTGATTCCGAATCTATTTTCTATTTTTATTATTAAGAAACTAAATTTTTCAATAAATAAAATAAAGATCTACATTAAAGTAGTCAATTACACTCTTGAAGCGAATGCATTTCGTCTGATGCCAAAAATTGAGAAAGAAAAAAAAGAAAATGCGGAGCGAAAGGTTGACGCTAGCGTGTCTACTAAAGATTGGTGTGAACCAAAAATTCTTTGAATATTAATGATGCGTGATATTTTAAAATGTTTGTTAAGATTTATCGTGATTTTCATCAATTCCTTAGGCTTCTTAATTTGAATGTTTCGATTTGTTAAAACACAAACCAGAAGAGAACCAAAAATACGAGACCAAGATCACTAATTCAACCCTGAAGAAACTACGAAAACTGGTCAATCAATTTGAGGTGAAGAGCTTTAAGACCAAGAGCCAATGACATAAAAAGTCAAGTCATTTGCGGTACATTGTAGTAACATCAATAATAGCCTTTGAGGTGTTGAACCCATAACCGTTTGTCTGCCTACCTAAACACGAGTCGAACAGGTGTAAAATTTGACGTAGGTTTTTTACATCGATATTCAATGCCTATTGGTCGGAGGGAAAAAGTGTGCATACAAGAAATATTAAGCTGCAATTTTGAACAATTGCTGTCTAGATCAAACTTTCAGTTGTTTGTCCCTTAAAAGACAGAAAGCGGCAAAATTTCCAAAAAACACTCAGGTAAACAAGGTATGTTTGGAAGCTTCTTGGCTCTCTATTTTCTTAGGGATTCACTGCAAAGAGATGGACAACAATTGTTCAAAATTGCCAACTAAATATTTCTTGTTCTTTTTCCCTCCGACCAATAGGCGTTGAAATAAATCGATGTAAGAAATTTACTTCAAATTTTACACCTGTTCGACACGTGCTAGGTAAGCAGACAGACGGTTATTGGTTCAACACCTCAGAGGCTATTATTGATGTGAATTACAATGTTACGCAAATGACTTGACTTTTTATGTCGTTAGCTCTTAGACTATTTTACCTAAAGAAACAGCTCGATGATGTGTTGAAATCTTTTTGACTTGAACATTTACCTCTACCTGCTGTTATTTAAATAGGAAGTGGTGATTCAGAGACCATAGCCAAGCCAACCGACCAGATAATTGACATCTGACATGTCACCCTGTTCAATCACTTTTACGCATGAGCAATTGAGGAGTGCAGAATGAAGAACGAAAAGTTTCATGTTTCGAAAAATCAACAATTTTGAAAATAATGGAAAACGACAAAATTGAGCAATCAAAATGGTAAGAGCCATTTCCGAGAAACCGGTTAATTTTTATCCTAAAAGATATTGAAAGGTTCTTTCAACTACGTTTTCAAAAAAGGAGGTAAATAAATTTGGTGACGTGACAATTCGTGGGGAACAAGAGCCTAGTGAGAGTGACAACTACCAGTTAATCGAATTCCGTATAATCGAGAGTCAATTGTTTATAGTAATCGAAGCATTTCTTTGGCTCTGAAATAAATTTAATTTGAGTCCACTACGCTTTGATCCCTTTTGAAAACGTTAAACAGCGAAAGTTATATCAATCTCAAAAGAACTGTCAAACGTTTGGCAAAACGGACGGAGACTATTTGCTCCTTTGTTCGTTTTGTAAAATTATTTTTTATTTTTACTTTTTGAAACGATGACACAATAGAAAATTTCAGAAAATGTATTTCTCTGTGCGATAATTCATTCGAAGAAAATCAGCTGTTCAAAACGTGATTCGAGAAATTATTTTCTATATCCACAGAAATAAAATTTTAAAATAGATTTGTACCATATGTACAATTTGAAGATTTAAAAAAAAAAATGCCGGTTACACTCTTAAACCGAATGCTATTAATCTGATGCCAAAAAAATGACAAAAAAGTTTTTTTTTTCGCAGCGAAAAGATGACGCTAGGCTGTCTGGTTGGAATTGGGTGTGTGTGTCTCTTTGTGTTTTATACAGTTTTGTTGATATCTATTATTGAAATTTTGCGTATTTTCAAGAACTTGCTAAAATGTAAATTAATCATATATTTTTATGAACATATTGTATTTGTTTATCAAAAAAGTAGTATTTACATTAGAGCTCTCGATTTCATTACACAGTAACCCGTGACACGGGTACACGTGTTTTAAGGAATTGATACCCGTGTAAATACACCTGTAAATAAAAATATACGTGTATTTAAAAGAAAATTGCTTCTTTTTGATGAGAGACCGACCAGACGACGACGACGAGTCTTGCTGTCAGCTCGATAATTTATCGCCTTGATTTTCAGTATAGTGGACATTAAGCTCGTCTCGCTGTGGTCTCGCCGTGCTCTTTTTAGTTTTAGGCATTTGGCATGTTTTGCCGTCATCTCGCTTTGGTCTCGCTATAGTCTCGCCAAATTTTTTTTTCATAAATAAGTTTTTGAAAAAGGTTAAAATGAGTCTCACAGTGGTTTCACCGTGTCCATTTACACGAATCTGTATAGTGACTTTCTCGCTATGGTCTCGCTTTGGTTTCGAAATGACATTTACACGTGGTTTTTTTATATTTGACATGTTTTGCCGTCATCTCACTTTGTCTCGCCAAAGCCATGACAACAAACAAAACCACGTGTAAACACTCTCGATAAGATGACGCCAAGAAATTGCAATCGTACATGCGTCGTGATAAGACTTGGAATTATCTATACTAATATATAAAGTAAGACTTTTGTTTGTTTGTCGGTTGTGTGTATATGACCGATAAACTCATAAACAAACAAAAGTCTTACAAAATAAATTAGTACAAATTAAAGCCCTATGCACTGATTGTGCAATAGGCTGTTTAAAAAAAAAACAAATAATTATTAGTATAAGAAAACATAATTTAAAATTTGAACTTACCTGAAAAATGTATTTTGTTTATTTAAAATGACAGCCGACTGAAAACTATTTGAAATTTATATTTATTTTGTTTCTATTTATCATTTCGTTTCATTTCATTTCCTCTTCATTCTTCTATTATTATTATAAGGCTCAGCTCATACTTAAGCTGTTGGACCAAGACACTGTTTACACGTAAATTCTTCAACACAATTTTCTGTGCAAAACAAATTTTTAACATCGATATTCAAAAAAGGCATGGATTTCAGTTTCCAATTTCAAAAATTTTGAAATATTGATGTCTGTAAAGGGTGTTCAAAAAAGGAATGGATTTCACTGTATGCACATTGCATAATACTAACTTATGTTCGTAATCTTAATAGCTACTCAAAAAAGTCATGGATTTTTGTTAACACATTGAGTACGATTTTCTGTGCATCAAATGCTCAAAAAGGCAGCGTTTACACATGCATGTTTCTGGCATACAAATTTCGCATAATGAATATTAGGTTCGCTCTTTTGGAAATCTATATGAAGTTCTATGAAAAAAAAAACGCCATTGGGCTTTGGAATTTCGTCCCCAAAAATGTCAATAGTTCAACTGAGATAATGAAAAGAGTTGAACGAGTTCTTGCGAACGATTTTCTTTGCCAACAGACTTTGCAATATCGATTCATGGATTTAAGTTTACAACTCATGTATGTATGTGCATACATATGTGCATGAAAATTTTGATGTTTGAAAATAATGTCAATTAGTTTAACCAAAATTTTCTCTTAGTACACTATGATTCAACTAGAACTTTCTTCGTTTTTTTCGTTTTCTGAACAATTTTAGAAATGTCCATTCTTACGGAAAGGTTTCGATATGTATTGTAATGCCTTACAAAATTACTTTCGTCAAGTATGTTTGATCTTTTTTTGGTGCAAAAATCATGTTTTAACATCGATGTTTATGTATTTAAATCATCAATGCTCAGGAAGATGCCGTTGACACATGCAAGTTTCTGCTATTTTCTGTGCATGAACATTTTTCATGATGAATATTAAAAAAAGGCACGGATTTCAGTTAACACATTTCACACGATTTTCTGTGCATACAACATTCGCAATTTCGATACTCAAAAAAGTCATGGATATCTATTGAAACATTGAATACGACTTTCTGTGCATGAAATAGCCTGCAATATTGCTAGCGTAATTTTGTTGAATGCTCATTTGTGCAAAAATCAATACTAAAAAAGACAACGTTTACATAATATGCACTTTACACATAAAATGCCCTGCAAAATTGCTTCCGTAAATTTTGTTTGATGTTAATATGTGCAAATCATGTTTTAAAAATACTGTTCACACATGCAAGTAACAGCGAATTTCTGTGCATCAAAATTTCGTAATATCGATGTTCGAAAAATTCATTCATATTCGCTCATAAAAAGCACCAAAACTTTATTTTATACGTACATGAAATAGATGCCTTACAATATGGCTTTCATCAGATTCTTTTCCATACGAAATATTGATTACACTGTTCACACGCAAGTTCTTGCGAACGATTTTATTTTTCTATTCCAATGACGGAAATCCGTAAAATGGAAAAAAGTAATTGCTTTTTCGAACTTTTTTTTGTCAAAAAACAAAAATTCTTCAATTGATTTCCGATCGATTGATACATCATTTGCGTTTCTAGCCAAAAGGAAACATACTAAAAAAACCATTCAAACATTTCCAATGATGCTTTTCAATGATGGCTATAATAAAGGACCGTTTATATGTTTGGATATATAAAGATTTAATTCGCGACGAATGATTTATTTTCTTAAATTTTTGAAATTTAAGACACCAAAAAGCAAATGTATGCTTCTGAAATTCTTCATAAACTATCATTTCCTTCAAAAATCATAAGCAATAATGTCTGTAATGTGCGTAAAATCAGTTTTTATTGTTTATTCGTTGGTCGCTCTCATGTGAATAGTCCTTAACATGGCCCTAAAAACACGAAACACAACACGACCGAAAAAATGAGTCGTGTAATCAGCCCCTCAAATTTGTTGAACCAAAACAGAAGTTCCAGCCATTTTCGAAACGTTCCAATAAAATTGTTCCGAAACTATTAGCAACGAACGGTTAAAACATTCGAAAATTTAACAAACAATAAAACAACGTATTGAAAAACGAATCAACAAACGAATTTCAAATTCAAAAATTCTACTACGAATTGGTAAGTCTTTATTATTATTATATATGTATAATCTTATTATTAACCCTAATCCTGGTTTAGATAGCTACTTGGAAAAAAGAACAATTATCATCAAATTTAACAAACAATAAAACAACGAATTGAAAAACGAATTTCAAATTCAAAAATTCTACTGACAGACAGACAGACATTTGTTATTTTGTAAATAAATAAGACAGACAGACAGACAGACAGACAGACAGACAGACAGACAGACAGACAGACAGACAGACAGACAGACAGACAGACAGACAGACAGACAGACAGACAGACAGACAGACAGACAGACAGACAGACAGACAGACAGACAGACAGACAGACAGACAGACAGACAGACAGACAGACAGACAGACAGACAGACAGACAGACAGACAGACAGACAGACAGACAGACAGACAGACGGACTGACAGACGGACTGACAGACGGACTGACAGACAGACAGACAGACAGACAGACAGACAGACAGACAGACAGACGGACTGACAGACGGACTGACAGACGGACTGACAGACAGACAGACAGACAGACATTTGTTATTTTGTAAATAAATAAATAATTATCGTTCTTTAATATGTACTTAATTTTTTATTTTCCATATTATTTTTTCGCTTCTTTTTATTTGTTTTCAGTGATGTTCGCTGGAATGGTTCAGGTTTTTTGTAATGTAAATAACAAAAGAAAAAGAAAAGCAATCTAACTTTGTTTCCTTTAAGTATAGAGATATGTAGGTACATATATGCTTTTAGTTTTTAGATTGTTGTTTTTTTTTTTACTTCTGTTAGCACTTATTTTGAACTGAAACTGCATTTTGAACCACAACTTCCTTGGACTTTAGCATAGCGATGTTATTCAGAATTGATAAAAGATTTAATAAGAATTAATTTTCTTCTCTTTCACTGCAAACTCATATTACAATGCATTAAGAACCGTAAATGCAATCCCAATTTCTTTCGTTTAGCCTTTATTATGTTATGATTGTTTTGTAGGAATTAATAGGTGACTTAATATGTAATAGTTACTGTTATTGTATATTATGATTTCTATTATGAAATATTTTTACATGCAACTGCAATTATTACCACTTTTTTTTTAAGCCAGATCGGTGAATAAAGAATAATTTAAGTTATTCTGTGCTGTGGTTTAGATTTGATGCCCGGACACACAAATTTTCATTTCATTTTTATATAATAAAATATAATATTAAATTAATACAAAAACAAATACTCAAAGGAAAAAAAGAAATTTTTTTTTAACGAAATAAAAAAAGTTTTGTAGGATGTTTAAGTTGTCATTACATAGGACTTTTTGTGCGGAGGAAATTTGTTTCACAGGGACCCGGCAGCGCCGGGTATTTTCTGCTAGTATTATATAATTAAACAATCAATCAATCAAATCATTTTAATTTTAAATTTAGAATAAATTAGGTGTGGCAATGGGCGGATTGTGCCAAAATTAATTTTAAAATTCTCAGTGAAACAAAGAAAAGTAGCCTATTGAATAGACCTTTTAAAAAGGAACAATTACGTGCAAGGGTTTTATCATTGAATATTTTTGTTTGGCCCATAACCATAAGCATTCTTAAAACCAAAAATGCATCAAAATTCACCCATGCGTTTCTAAGAGAACGGTCAAACTGGCCACTTTTAAATATTTTCGGTATAACTCGGAAACTAAGCCGATTTTGACGATTTTACACTTAAAACTTTTTGTTCAAAGCTAAATTTTCTATTGAAATGGATAGATCTAGTAATCAACATACCCTACAGTTTTGTTTTTACATTTTCTGTTTATAAGCAACTGTATTGCCTGAAAGGATACCTTTATGATGATAATTAAGTGTTTTAAAAGTGTGGGTGGGTTTTTCTCTATATCGAAACGGGGAAGACATTTTTATTTTAGAGTTCGTTGAAGTACTATCAAGAAAGCCTAAAGCGTGAAACAGATTAAACCAGCACCAGCAACAGCGGCAGCCATTGTTTTAGAACCAATGTATTAAAATCGTTCAGCACAGATAAGAACAGCACCAGCAATGTCAACAGCGTCGTTAGACCAAAGTCTTAAATTTGCCGTTGCTGGTGCATATGTTTTTGTTGTTATACTGTTTAATATCCAACTTGTTGTTTTAAACTTTTTATTGTTATATTTTGAAAAGCTGTTCTTGGAAACTGGTTGTGTCTACTGAAACGGTTTTGGATTCAAATTGAAGCAAATTTAGTAAGATTGAAATCGTAGAGCAATGTTTTATTCGGAAATTACGGCCTAATGGTTACAAGGGCCAATAAGTGAAAAAACCGCGAAAAATTCGCGTTTTTTTTTGGATTTTTACCAATGTTGCTTTTGGCGCTTGAAGTCGAAAATTTGGATTTATCACTAGTCTAACAACTCAGCAAAAAATCAGAACTACCGGGCCTGAAGCAAGGTCTCAGTCCTATGAAACTACAAAGTTACTGGACTATAGGAGCTATGGCTAAATATACTGATCAAAGTTTTCACAAAAGAACTTTTGAATTTTCAAAAAAAGTTTCAATTTTTTTTTTTTGGAAAATTCGATAACTCAAAAACGGGTTGCCAATAGTTTCTTAAATTTTATTTTTACATGCACATTAATAAAAAGGTACTTTAGATTTGCGTACCAAAATTTGTCCTTAAAATGTTTTAAGAATTTTATATAAGAAAAAAATATTTGTTTAAAAAACCACATATTGGATCAAGAATTCAGATGATATTCTCATTTTTCACATCAAATCATTAAAGGAGTTGTTTAAGCCAGTGGTTCCCAAACTTTTTGAGCTGTGGACCCCTAAATAATATCACAATATATTTTGGAACCCCAATACTTAACGATAGCCAAAAATGAAGGACAAAACATTTCAAAATCTGATTATTTGTATTAAGAGTTTTCATAAAAGCCAGTGCAAAGAATGAAACAGTTTCATTGTTTGGTTAATAAATTGATTTTAATTTAAGTTTTATGTCTGAAAGCTGTATTCGAAGATCTGAGAAGCGGCCAATCTCGATCTTTATTAAAGTTAGTTCAGAGAATAAAAACGAATTTGAGTGAAAAAGAACTCAGCAGATCTATCAGAGATGCGTTTTCCTGTATGCTGAGCGTCGTAAGCTGAGTTTTCGTTATAAATGGACCCATTCGCTGTCAAAATTAGTAACTGGAAAGTAATCTTGCCAAAGTCTTTGCGAATATTATCTTTGAGCTCCAGCATGTTTCCATTCAAAAATTTATTTAAAACTGGAAAACATTCAACATTGTCCTCCTGTAGGTGCACAGGTAAACCAATCTCTAGTCTAGAGAAAAATACTGTTGTTGGGTTTCCCTGCAAATTTGTAGTAATTTTTTGAATTTCCTAAAGATTTCTGTAAGATAAGTAAATTTTATAATTTATTGTTCATGTCATACTTAATCAAATACACCAAAAAGGTTTGCAGATGAAGATTTATTTTTCTCCAGTTGGCAAACTTTCAGCTCATCACGAAGTTCAAATAACGTGGATAAAGCTTTTCCTCAGAAAAACCGATTTCATTGTAAGGTAGAAAAGGTTCATAGGTACCGTATCTTTTCACACTTTCCTGAACAAATTTCCTGGAGAGAAGGCCTTTTAACGGAATTTACAATCTTTACAGGATATCAAAAACAAGTGCATATCAATGCAAAATGCAATGGCTGATGCCGCAACTTCCGTACTGTTTCTCAGTTATACAAAACTAGAAACTAGGAATTTTCACTAAAAGTCACTTGAAAGTTTTTATTTTGAAACTAGGTCCTAAAAAAAATAATTTTTGTTTTTACATCAAGAAATTCGCGGAACCCTAAAGATTGTTTCGCAAGACCCTAGGACTCCGCGGAACACAGTTTGGGAACCGAGGGTTTAAGCTAAATTTAAGTGTCGTATATCATGATTTTAAACATTTTTCTCACATAATTTCCATGTCTTTATTACGATTTTCTTAAACCCTAAGCTTTTCGAGCATAAGAGGAAGTACGTGCGACCCAGTCGTGCATTTTAAGTTATTGTATCGTCTAGCACTGACGCTGAATATCATGTCTAGGCTATTCATGCGATTAAAGAATTTTAGCTACAAAAAACTCATCATTATTTGTTTAGTTAAGAAAATCGTCCTATAATTAGAACAGTCAACGATTTGTGGCTAATGAGGAAAACCATGAGAACTAATAAACTTAATTTTAACTTTTTTTTTAGATCTTTATTTTATAAATATCAGCCAAACAAACTTGCACTTGCACCACGCGACCCAATCGTGCATTTTTTTCTACCACATTTGGTTGATGCTGATCACTTGGTTATTGAATGATAATTTGATGGCAGCCACATTAAAGAAATTGTCAAGAAGTCTGCTGGTCACTGAGTTAAGTACATACATAATGTAGGTACATTAGATATTTTGTTGGTATTATTTTTTTTAATTCTTTTGTGTCGAAATGTACAGAAAAAAAGGTGTACAGTTGCACCTCTTACATGCAAATCGATTAAGTAATGCCTTCCCATTTTGAGATACTCAAATATGTTTGCAATACAGTACCTACATTTTACATACTTCTGTTAATGACATTATTTGATGAAGGGAGTTTATTATATTCATTGCATGGAACGATGAGTGCCATGCTTTGTCTATATTTAGGTACACATGAATTAAGTATGCGATGCTTTTGGATGTGCCAATTTCTTTTTAATGGGTTTTGAAGGTTGTAATTTTTGGTTTTGGGAAAAAGAAATCTTTATTTTTAATACTAAGCAATAAAAGAAAATATTTTGCATTTGCGATAATGGAAGCAGGTACATTACAGGAAATTTTGTTTTTCAAGAAAGATTTCAAAGGAGAATGGGGTTTTCGTCCTTTAATGTTGTAACACTTTCTGACCTACATCATTGGAAAGGTCTCAATGAGTGCTATTACTTTTTGTAGAGGCATAAACCTTTATCTCGTGCAGGGAAAGTGTTAGAGTTTAGTAATTGTTGAACTGCGCTTTAACACCAATCACATTTATTGGGTTATAACACTTTCCCTGTATTAGATACAGACTTATTCCCATACAACAAAAAAAAGCATTCATCAAGACCTTTTTAATGATACAGGTTAGGTGTTGCAACACTTGGGACGCAACTTGTGCAGGGAAAGAGTTATTGTTATAGGTTGATTTTCAAAGGGTAGGCACGGTGCATTCAAGAGGACACAAGGTCCACAGGTTTTTTGTTGTTGTTGTACGGACGGATTTACTGTTGAATGAATGAATTTAATAGGGGATAAGCGCACTGCGACCTAAAGATCTTTTGTTTCCCCTTTAAGAGTAGAGTGAGACGGCTCATTCTATAACTCTCCCTCCAGATTGGTTCCTTTAAGGAACTCAAGTATGTCGGGTATTTTCAGAGAGGGAAACTCTCTCTCGTCTATCTGGTAATGTCCCAAATACCTGTGTCTTTGATGCGCAAGTGTATCACATTTTCCTAATATGTGGTCCGGTGTTTCCTCGTAGGTGTTGCAAAATCTGCAAGTTGCACTACTCGCTAAACCGAGGAGACTGAGATGTCTTCTTAGTTTGCAGTGCCCTGTGAGAATACCCGTTATTATTCTGAGGTTGTTCCTACTTAGGTTTATGCAGGATGTGTAACGCACTTGGTTATAATTCCCAAGCAATAGCTTGGCCTGCCTCAATTTTGGGAGTTCTTCCCACATTTTTGATCTTTTATTCTCTTCTTTTGTTTTGATTTTGTATTTGATCACGTTTTCACCTACACCGCAATTGGGCACAGGTCCCATAAGGGGGTCTGTTGCTCCTCTTTTGGCTAGGGTGTCTGCTTCCTCATTACCATGAATACCAACGTGTCCTGGTACCCAATAGAGTGAGACAGTGGTTTTTTTCGCCGAGTTCATTCAGCTTACCCACGCACTGGAGTCGATGGTGTAAGAGCCTAGTGCAGCTTGGCTGTCTGTCATGATGGCGATATTCTGATTACGGTATTTTCTTTCGAGGTTCTTTTCCGCGCATTTTCCTATCGCGTTAACTTCCGCTTGGAAAATGCTAGTGGACTGTCCCATCGGTACAGAAAGTTTGGTTCTTGGCCCAAAGATTCCCGCACCAGTCCCTAAAGACATTCTCGAACCGTCGGTGTACCATTTGATGGCATTCTCTTTGAGGATGTAGTTTGTCGTTTATCCTACCCACTCTTTCTTGTTACTCAACTCCGTTTTGAAATTTTTCACGAAGTTATATTTTTTGATCATGCCATCTCTTGGAATGTCAAGGAGGTTTGTTACTGTCGACTGATTTACTGTTACGAACCAAGCACGTGGAATGTTCTGTCTCTTTTAATACCACGTGCAGTCGAACATTTAGCTGAGGCTCTAGACTGCTACAAAGCAGACATCACCACCATCCAAGAAATGCGATAGGATGGGCCGTACAAACAAAAAATGAAAGACTGCGATATCTACTACGATGGCTGTTACCAACAACAAGGCAGCGTATTTTTGGACAGACTTATGCAAGAACTCTTGAGTTTCAACACTGTGTGAACGAGCACTTCACGAAAATTCACATCAAAAACGTTGTGGTAGCTAGTACGCAGTTCCCACATCTCGATATTCAAAAGGGGCATGTCGAGATCCTGGTCAATCAACTGCCAACCAGATTTACCACATTGCGATCAATGCAAGGCACTCCACCAGTATCAAGGATAGCCGAAAGTTCAGTGGAGCCAACGTTTATTTGGACCATTACCTCGTTGAAGCCAAGGTAATGCTACGGATATCCAGACCAGCACCAAAACAGGGAAATACTATGAGGACTAGTGGAAGAATTGCCAGGAATCCATCAGAGACGCCGCCTCTTACGTGCTGGGCCTCGCACGACCACCACAACGAAGCCCCTGGTTTGACGAAGAATGCCAGCAAGTACATGCAGCCAAACAACAGGCATACAAAGTGGCGCTGCCTAGAAGGACCAGAACTGCTCGCAACGTCTACGAGCAGAAGATGAGAGAGGAACACCGGCTTCTCAGAAGGAAAAAGATGGAGCATGCGAAGCACGCGATCGAGGAAATAGAGGGATGCCATTGCAGGAATTAAATTCGGAAATTTTACCAAATAATAAAAAGAACCTCCCAGGGTTACAAGGCCCGAACCGAAGCCTGCAAAGATGATCAGGGAAACATCGTGGTAGAATCGTAGGCGGTGCTGAGGATATGGAAAAATCTATCAAATCAATTTCTATAAATTGTATAACGGCGATGACAATCTGAATTTCGCTACCATGCAGATTGCATAATTCAACCTGGACGACTTAGGCCAACAATTCCCTCCACACGAGCTCGACGAATTGAAGATAGCTATATCTTAACTTAGCTCCAATAAAACTGCTGGAGCTGATGACCTTGCGGCTGAGCTATTCAAAGCGGTTGGCGATGAATTGGTTGTAAAATATGGTCGGAGGAAAGCATGCCCGATGAATGGAACCTCAGCATTGTTTGCCGAACCTCAAAAAAGGCGATTCTCTGGACTGCACCAACTACAGACACATCAGTTTCCTTAACATCGCATACAAGATCTTTTCTGACATACTTTGGGAAAGCTTGAAGCCATTCGTCAGTAACCTGATAGGTCCATATCAGTGTGGCTTTAGGTCAGGAAAGACCCACCACCTTTTCATCGGTTTCAAGGCCGCGTATGACAACATCTATAGAGATGAGCTATATAGAGCAATGTCTAGTTTTGGCATCCCCCTCAAACTCGTCCGTTTGCAGGATGACGATGGAGAATGCACGCTGTTTCATTAAGGTCGGCAAAGGCCTCACCGATACCAAAATGTCAAAAAAGTTTTAAGGCGAGGCGACACGCTGTCATGCGACTTCTTCAACATCATTCTTGAAAGAAGAGTGCTAAACTCTCACGTCAACACAAGAGGTACAATCCTTCGAAAGTCCGACCAATTAATCGCTTACCCCGATATTGACATAACCGGATTAAGAAAGCGTGATGTCAGTGTCGCATTCGTGAGTATTGAGGAGGAAGCCAAGAAGGGTTTAACGGTGAATGAAGGCAAGACCAAGCATTTGCTGTCAACAAGAAAGGACACCTAATACCGACGGCGGCGGCGGCGTCTCAGACAGCTATAATTTTTATGTTCTCAGAGATTCTCTGAGATCAAACGAAAAATTGCTCTTGCCAATCGCTGTTTCTTCAGGCAAAGAAGGCAATTAAGAAGCAAAGTCCTCTCTCGAGTAACTAAAGTTACCCAGTATAAAGCCTAGTACATACATACTTGTGAATCATGTCGTGAATCCATTCAAAATTTGCATTTTTGTTTACCCGTGAACGTGCTCGTGAAGTTGTGTGGTGAGTTTTCGTTCACGATCAATTCCCGTGCAAAATGTACGGGAGCTCTTGGTGAACAGTTGACAGTTCTATTCAGAGGTCGAAATAATAAAACTCAACCTTTTGAAAAGTCTTTGTTTGGTCATTCATTGTTAAATACTCTCCAATAAAAGATTAGTGGAAAGTGGTGATCGTAATTGACTGTTTTTGGTCTTTGAGCTGACACGCGTCTATGAGGGTTGTGGGTGGTCTAAATCTTGCACCTTTAAATCGCACTAGTCGAAATACAACGTCATCGACGATGACAGACACAATAACGACAACGACGACTGCACGATGATGATGTGACAATTTCTTGGCCTCATCTTGCCGATTACGTTTACACGTAGTTTTGTGTATTGTTGGCTCATGGCATACGCCTCGAGATGGCCGTTTACAAGTTGTTTTTTCATTTGTAGCCATGGTGTTCATATCTTCTCGCCGTATGGATTTAGGTACACGTACACGAGGTTTTCTCGCTTATGGTTATAATTTAATCTCGTTATACTATTATTTGAAATATTAACTTAAAGAGATCTTTTAAGGTTAGTCAACAGTTTTCATGAACGATGGTACGTTGGCTGACCAACGGGATCTCATCTAGATTTGAATTCCTTCTTTGGGGCCTCTGTGCCAATCACACAACTCCGTTGACCCACTTAGTGTATGTATGTTCAGTAGGCAGTAAGGTGTCAATTGTTATTGTTAACAATTTTCGTTTTTGCTAGTCAGGCACCGTTGTGAGCAACTTGAAAAATGTAGATAAATTGAAACCCTAATTGCTATAATAGTCGGGTTTTGGTAATAAAAAGCGAGACCACAGCGAGACGATGATGATAAGACGTGAAAAATGACAAAAACCACGTGTAAATGTCACGGCACCCGTGACTATAGCGAGATTATTGCGAGAAATCCACGATGCAGGTAGCCGTGTAAATGAAACATAAAACCATCTTTGGAATTGTTAGCCACGGTAACCTATTTAAAAAGTAATTAAAAAAAAGGGTTTTAGCGAGACTAAAGCGAGACCAAAGCAAGGTGATGGAAAAACATTATAAATGACAAAAACCACGTGTAAATATCACGGCGAGACCAAAACGAGACCATAGCGAGAAAGCCACGATACAGATAGCCATGTAAACGACCACGGCGAGACAAAGGCAAGATTAAAACAATGTTTGGTAATTTTAACTACGTTTTTAGCTTATTGTAACCTTTTTTAAACAATAATTTTGAAAAAAAGAGTTTTGGCGAGACTATAGCGAGACTAAAGCGATATGATGGAAAAACATTATAAATGCCAAAAACCACGTGTAAATATCACGAGACCAAACCGAGATCAAAGCGAGAAAACCACGACACAGATAGCCGTGTAAACGGACACGGCGAGATAAAAGCGAGATTAATGCAATGACTACAATGGCACTGAAAGCCACGTTTAGATAGTATCTGCGGCGTCGTTATCGTAATACCTCTTCTTTTATAAATGTTGATGACGATTTGAGTCTACTGAGATCTGAATTATCTAAAATATTTCAAACAACACAGATTTTATATCTCCTTTTTCTTAGAGAGAAAAGATAATTTTTGATTTATTTTCCATGGAAACAGTTTTAGGTTGATCCTTTCCCTTTATTTTTAAGAACAAAAGTCAACAGATATAAGTTATTCTGGAAGTTAAATGATAAATCTCACCAAAAGACCTTAAAAATTAATTTTTAAAAATAAATCACAGACCGAGACCAAAATGAAATTTGACGCATTGAATATCTCTCAGTGAGAAACCAATTGAAAATAAAGGTCAACTGTTATTTTCGATCTCTGGTTCTATTACAAAAGAAAAATGCCTCATTGAAGGCATTGAGGTTTTAAACGTCAAACGTTCAC
This sequence comes from Dasysyrphus tricinctus, assembly GCA_963921185.1. Taxonomy (NCBI): domain Eukaryota; kingdom Metazoa; phylum Arthropoda; class Insecta; order Diptera; family Syrphidae; genus Dasysyrphus; species Dasysyrphus tricinctus. The sequence goes on from OY992530.1 coordinate 248,814,448, forward strand.
AACACAATCGCAAGTCTGTACCAATGAACAATGTCAAAAAATCACTTTCTCCACTGGTGATTGTTCACTTCACGAGGAAGTATGTACTAAGCTTAACCAACTTTTTTTAAGACACTTACCATCCCGGTCTTGATGTATGGTGCAGAGGTAAGGGCACTATTAACGGTGGATGAGAAAGCTTTAAGCTGTTTTATGAGGATAGTTCTCCGAGTGATTTTTGGTCCCGTTTGCATAGATGGGGAATAGACTGTATGGGCTGTACAGCGACACCGACCTAGCCACAAAAGTGAAAAGCCAGATGGCTGGCCACCTAGTGCGAATGGACATCAATGCTCCGGCCCGGAAAGTCTTTTGATCCCAAACCCGTGGGATGGCGCAGTAGAGGAGGACAGGGTAACAGGTGGTGCACGCAAGTGGAAGAGGCATCCGAAACTGGAGATAGCTAGATAGAAACCGAGCCGGGTGGAGGAATCTTGTTGATTGAGGCCCTGGTCCACCCTGGACCGTTAATACGTAAATAAGCAAGTATGAAAGATTTTCTCATTTGGTTTTCGGTTGTTTGCCCTACCCCTACTAGGGGGGAAGGGTGATTTAGAATTTCCCCCCCCCCCCACGATACCAAAAAATCATGACCTTAAATATTATTGACGAATTACTGGACCCCCTGTATAATGAGAAGAAACTTATTTTAATACTTGTTATAATGTAACAACTATGTAGCTAATTTGCTTAATTTTACATTTTACTGACACCTGACACTGATAAGGCACAGTATTATACCTCTACAGACTTCTAAATGAAAACAATAATTAAAATACTATACAAATACTGTATAAGCAACCCCAAACCACTTTCATAATCGATTTTCAAACCATATATCTGGTGTACCTTTATTATCATGATCCCATAACTCTAAACGAAATCTAATTGCAACAGTAATTACAATAAACTATAGTTACTCTTCGTATTTATTTGATTTTTTATAAATAGATGGTACTTAATGAAAAACAACATTAATTAAACCAACTGCAACGACGACGCACGATAGACGATGGCGATGACACCTACGGTGTAAGGTCATTGCTACGTAGTCGATCAACCTGTCTCTGTGAAAATGCAAAGTGTAAATAAGTTAAACCGGTCACAACTTAATATTGTGGAAACACACTAATCAGTCGACTAATAAGGGTTAAATGTTACCACCAGTCAATTTTCAATAAATCTACACCATAAAATAAAGCAAGAGTGAAAAATGGTTGCATTTCATTGTAAGCAGACATTAAACGGGTATCATTAGTTTGGGAGCAAATGGTCTCAAAAAAAAAAGAAAACAACGCAAATCACCACTCCAACTCATGAATATAAAAAACAAGAGACCTTGACCGTCAAAAAATTCGAACGCGTTTAAATATGCAAGAGGGCCAAAGAAATGTTTATTTTTTTTATTCAAAAAATATTTAAATAAAATTTAATAAAGATGAAATTTAAAATAAGTAATTTATTCAAATTGAAAAAAACAAAATTATTATCCAGGAAACTGGAAAAAAAAGGTTAAAAATTTACAACTTTATAAGCTCGGCAGAGATGTTTGTTGACTTAAGTTGACTAAAGTTATAATGATGTTTCGCTTTTATATAACAAATTGGAGGTTGGTTGGGTTTTTTTCGAGAATTTTAATTAATGAAAATCCGTATTTGATGGTGGATCAAACGTGTGTATCTTAGGAGGTCATTTATACAATGACGCCAATGGAGCTGGAATAAATATTTGAGAGACAAATCATGTTCATATGGAAGATGAGAGTACCTACTTAGACATATGTACATATTTGTGTTGGCAGGAAAAACTGTTTGGAATTCTTTCGATGGAAATAAAATACACAGCGATTTTTGAGTGATATTTATTATTGGACAGTTTCGTGTTTTTTTTATGTTCAAAGGGGAGACACGTGTAATCAAGAGGAAGTTTTTTTTTTTCAAAAACGAGCCTTTGTCTCTTCGATGACCTTCCTTCGGAAAATATCCGGATTTTAGTAATTAGTATCTCAACTGGAGACGGGAAGTTTGTTGGTAGCAGAAAACAAGAGATGTGGGATATGTTCAAAAATTTTATTTTAAATTCATACAAAAGCTAATAAAGAAAATTAATTTTAATTCAGACAAAGTAAAAGTTTTGGTTTCAGCATTGCATGACTCCAATTAAATTGAAAACCACAGATAACGTAGAGATATTTGTTTTTTTAAAAAGCTTATAAATATCGACGACTGTGCAATTTAAGCAAAGCACATAAAAACACAAAAATGCACAGTTAAATGAATGATGAGAACAAACCAATTTGGAGGTTCTTTAGTTTTGGGTGGGAGCCAGTGCCATTACAGTGAAACGCAGTTCATCAGGGTCACGAGCCATGAATTCTTTGCAAACATTTGCAGCATCCTCGACAAATTTATCATCCGACGTGGCACCGTGCTTGATTGGAAAATTCTTTCTTCCATCCATCTCATATAGTTCGCCATCTTTTTGAATAAAAGCAATGAAATGGTGATTGACTTTCTCCTGAGGATCGGCTTCAGTTTGACCTTCTTGTGCTAGAACCTGGTGACAATCTTGGAATGTTGAATCTTTTTCTAGAGCTCTTCCTCGTTCTTCGGGGTCGAGGGATTTCGATTTATTTAGGAATGTCTTAAGGACTCCATCTTCCAAAATGATATCTTTGTTATTTGCAATGCTATGGATCAAAGCGACTGTTCCACATGCATTCTGGTAAATTGTCTCAGGTAAAATAAATCGTCGGCAAACTTTGGAAGGTTACCGGCTAACTTCTGATTTTCCTCCAAGCGATGCTCTTCGTAAGCTTCGGAACAAGGGAATAGTAGAACAATGGATTTTACAGGTTTGGGAATCCATTCCAGCATTTCAGGGTCCAGACCGACGACATCAATGAATGACCAATCGCTCGACACACCCAATTTGTGTATGTACTTAGTGAGGACATCTGGGTTTGATTCCAATGGTAATAAAGAGGTCATTTTCGGTATTTGTTGTTAGCAAGTTTTCAAAAAAAAAAAATTAATAAGTTGGTGTTTGTTGTGTTTTATTGAAAAGGATTTAAGTAGGAGTTGGGTTTATCAGACTTGCCTCCTTGGTTGGATCTTGGATGATTTTGCAAATGCAAGGATGTTCACTAAAGCACTTCACTTTTTAGACTGAGAGCCAACGACATAAAAAGTTATGTCAGTGTTGAACCAATAACCTGGCTTACCTAAAAATGTGTCGAACAGGTGTAAAATTTGACGTAAATGTTGTACATCCATTTATTTCAATGTCTATTTTTCGGAGGAAAAAAGGGTGCATACCAGAGAGCTGCATGAATCCATTCATTCGCAATTCTGAATCATTCGCAAAAATACGAGCTTTTTGGCAGTCTCACATTCATGGAAATGAAATGAAAGTGAATCATATTCATTTCTTTCTAAGGCTCATTGTACGTTACACAACCGAATTCGAATCGTTATCTTGCTTGCATTCATGAATCTCTGAATGTTTGGGGGGCTCACACTCAAACCATTAAATGAATCAGGTGATTCATAACGGCATTGAAATTTATGAGTGGCTCATAAAGTGCCTTTCACATGAGCTGCGAACCGCGAATGCGAATAAATTTGTTTAGGCAATTCCAATCGCAAATATCAACAAATAAGTGTTTTAACTTATCAAAAAAGTTAATAAACGACCCAATCTACAATTTTAAAAAGAAAATACGAACACAAATTAGTTTAAATTGTTAAATTTAGCATTTTTATATATTCTACACGACCACCGAGATATTTTCTGCGAACTGCCAAACACTTATTCGCAACCCACAACATCAAGACGCATTCCAAAAATCTGCGAACGAATTTAATCTCAATTTTTTTTTAGCACCCATTTTACTGATTTATTTTGTATGACTTCGCGTCTGTCGGCGACCACTCATGTGAAAGAAATGTCAAAGCTCACGACCATTCGCAATTCGCAGTTCGCTATTCGCAGCTCATATGAAAGGCACTTAAGTTGTAAGTGGCTCACAAAACATAACATGTTCTCTTTACTAATAATGAATTCATAGCACTAAAGAGAAAAGAATGAAAAAAGTGGCAGCATGCGCTTATCACAAACCATCTGTCGCATCCGTTTCGATCTCGCCACTGGAGACAGAACGAAATAGAAATAATGTTTGAAGAAACTCCAAATATTCATTGTCTTGTTCAGTATTCAGGCACATTCACATTCGAACGAAAACAGGTTTTGTAGCAGCTCACAATGCATTAATACAATGAATCATGTTGAAGTGATTCATTTTCTCAAACGAGTGTCAGCTCCATTCAGATTCGTTAATGACAAGCAATACAATGCAAGTGCAGATTCGAAATGAATATGAATGTGTTTGAATACTGTGTAAGGCAACGAATTTTGTGAGTAGCTCCTTAAACGAGCTACTTGTTGCAGTTCTCTGGTGCATACAAGAAATATTTAGCTTGCAATTTTGAACAATTGTTGTCATAGGTCAAACTCTCTCTTGTTTGTCCCTTAAAAGATAGAAAGTGGCAACATTTCCAAAAAAACACTCAGGTAAACAAGTGATATTGGGAAAATTCAGGGCTCTCTGTCTCCTTGGGGATTCCCTGAAGAGCGATGATCCTATGACAACAATTGTTCAAAATTGCAAGCTAAATATTTCTGGTATGCACCCTTTTTTCCCTCCGACCAATAAATGGAAATTACAAGTTTACGTCAAATTTGACATCTGTTTAATATTACATTTGAACTTATTGTGCACCCGAAAATAAAGAATTTAGTAGAATTTAATTGGGTGGAAGTAACAAAGACTGCTCCATTGGAAAACGACATTTAACTGTGATGTTACGGACCCTGCTATCTTAGTGAATTTAAGATTGTTTAAAGTTAGTTTAAGAAAATATGAAAAGTCCAGCCGCGAGCAGCATCGACTGACTCAATTGGAACTGGAGTACAGCGTTTTAATACAAAAGTTCATTTGTAAATGTCTGTAAGTGAAAATACACACTAGAAGGGCTTCTTCTAGCTTTGAACTGGAAAAAATTAGGTGAGAAATCTTGAGCTTCAATAATGTGGACTAGTGCCCCAAGAAAATTTGAATCGCAACACTTATAACAATTATAAGCGCGCTGGAACTCACAGGAAGAAAGACACAAAAGACAAGTTAAATGAGCTTTTGTTGGTCGGTTGGTTGGTTTTTCATGTTTTTGTCTAGGTCGCAGTAGCTGTACAGCTTGTAGAGTTCGTTTTTGATGTTCCCTTACACTCCCCGTCTATAGACGGAATTACAAATTACACCGGAAATTTGATCTAAATTGCTGCCGGGTGAGACATTTAGGTAGCTATCTCAACATTCAAAACAGCATGTTGATCTCTCAATGACCTGTCAACCAAATGAGGTCAATTACGCTGCAATCGGTGCAAAGCACTCTTTTAGTATCACAAGAGATTACCAAGTCTTTTTCCGATGCTCGAGTATCGTTTAAACTCTTGATAAGTTCTTTACTACACTTCAAGTATTGAGAACCATAGTGAAAACATTGCCAAGGAAGCCATCGGAGATGCCATATCTGATATGCTTGGCATTTGGTAAGTCTCGAATCCCAGCCTATAACTCAAAATTAAAAAAGGTCCATGTCCTTTCCATTCCTGTCGCCTACCTGCCATAGCAACGCTTGAAAGTTGTAAGTACGAGGCTCTGGTTCCTCACGAACTGTCGCATACCTAAATTTATTTTAATTTACAAAGTGGAACTGCATGGAGAGACTAGAACTCATCACGAGGTCTACAAGCAAATGAAGAGAATAAAACAAAGGCTTTTCAGAAGGAAAAAATTAAATCTTCAAAAGCTGACGATCGAAGAAATAGAGATATCATAGCATCAATGAAATAAAAAGATGAGTTTTATAGAGCAGTTCCTAGCAAGTCCTTGGACATTTTTGCGAAACTCATCCGTTTGTACAGAATAACGGTAGAGAACGCAAACAAAAACTAAGACAAGGCTTCAGTGTGCTTGTGGCCAACACTAAAGGCAGAATCGTTTCAAAGTCATCACTCTAAGATAATAAGGGGCTTAACCTACCTGGGCTCCGCTATAAACTCAGACAATGATACCAGGGGCTAAGTTACCGTATCAGTTTTTTAAATAAGTGTCTCAATTGCGTGAAATTGGCATTAACGCACACGTTTCAAGCAATTTAGTATATCGTAATTTGATTACTCGTTCATTCGATAACTGATGGCACTCACTCACTCGTTCACTGAAGTAGTAATTCGGTCCTAGGACTGAGATCAAACATAGAATAAAACACTTGACAGTTGCCTTTCTTGGGCTACGAAGGGAATTGAAGAAAAGAATTAGTATTAGACCCTAACCATCTCAGCCCTGATTATGATGCAGAAGCAGGAATCTTGTTAAAGATGGCTGAGAGCACTTTAGGCTATTTTGAGACAAATTCACCGATTTATTTTTGATGTCGCCTGTAAAGACGGTGTGTGGGGGAGAAGATACAACAACGAACTGCATGGGCTGCCTGGATAGTAATGACTGGAGAGCAGAGTCTTTGAATCCACGCCGCCGGGGGCGGACGGCGGCGCGGCACAGTAAGTAAAGGAGTTGAAGAGGAACGCAACCAAACCCCAGAGGAGATAGGTACTCTTAACCAAAGAAATCAGCTCGACAGGTTGGGTATCCAACTTCGCTCTATACAGGCTTCCAAAAGCAGTCATGGTCTTCTTAGTCATCATCCTCAACACCACTAAAAATGGAAAGCTGCAAAAATTGGTACCAGAAACATGATCACCAAATACAGGCCAAAATCCTTCCTCAACAACCAAAGTAAGCTCTTCGAAGCGGTGATAATCAGGAAGCTTTTTAGGGAAAACAACTTCATTCCAGACATGCAGTTGAGTTTTCCGGAAAATCATTCCACACTGCATTTGCTCCTGAGTAAAGTTTCATCACGGTATTACCATAGCCCTAAACAGCCCTCGGATGCTTCCTGGATATCAAGAAAGTACTCAACAATGTATAGATTGAAACCTCAATCCATAAACTCTTCCACATATACATAGGTATTCACTAGGCTTTCCTTCAGCATTCATCAAAATTGTTTTCTTTTCTTTCAGCACTGAACAGCATAAGAGTTGGAGTTGCACAAGGCTGGAGAAATAAGACTAATTCCTTATAAAATCATGACCTTTGACCAAACAATTCACTCACATATTACTAAAGTATCGTCATCTCCTGAGGAACTGCACATGGCCTCGCCTGGAAAAACAATCTAGTTTTTAACAAAGCTTAAGAAAGTTGATGCTAACAAGGGCCTAGCAAGGGTAACTATCGATATTCTCTAGGGTTTCCCCAGCTACATATGTAATCTTTTGTCTCGAGCGGCAAAACAAAGAAAAATAGTTGTCCTCTTAGGAATTAAATCCTGGGATCTTCTATTTACCAGTCCGATAAGCTAGCTACTGGGTTTATTCGGAAAAAAGTGGTGCAGTGGTTGAAAATGAATAGCTATATATTTTAATTGTTCATATCATTGAATGATGTGTATTACCTAATACACTTCTCCCATCTAACATTCCAAGATCACAAATCTGGAGAACAGTGTGGATGAGGGAGCAGTTCATAGCGCAATTCAGCTTAATTTTCTGTTACTTCTGCGGACGAATGAGCTGGCGAATTGTGGTGATGAATCGGCAAAAAATTTTCTGGTGATAGTTTTTCCCTTTCCCAAGTAGTTTTTGAAGTTTACGCCACGGGAATTCCAGAAAACCGATGCGATACCATTACTTTTCCCGTTGATGAAACCGTTTTTGCCTTTTTTTGAGCACGGTCGCCTGAAGAAGTCCACTGTTTTGATTGTTCTTTCATTTTTGGAGTGTAGTGATGTACCCAATTTTCATCAACTATTACGAAACGGCGTAAAAAAACATTTGCATTAAGCGTAAAAATGGTCAAACATCAGCTTGCAAGGGACAGATACAGACTGGAAGCAGCTGATTGTTTGAGGCGATTCACAGCGGACTTTAGCGTCATCTTAAGTCAGTACGTCGTCGGTGGTTGGATGTTGTAGGAGCTGGGGGCCTCGAGCTATATCTTTTCCTACACATCAAGTTCTTACAATATCTCCAAGTTGGTAGGCGCCGGTAACTGGTCTTGGCTTTATGCCAGGACTTGCTAAGCTTGGAAGTGCGAATGTTAATCAAGGAAAGAATTGCAACATTAAACCCATGGCCCTACAGATTGGAGGTTAGTGCGTTGGGCAACCGACCACAGTAAAAAAAAAACAATTTTTATGAGAGAGACGCGTGAAGCCTCGGATAAAGGCCCTCCTCAAATGGCAACCAGACCCAAAACGAAAATGGACTATAACCTACGAGTATGCACCTGGAATGTAAGGACACTCTATACATCAGGTGCTACTCAAAAACTTGAATCTGTCTTCTCGCGTTACAAGGAAGATATTACCGCGATCCAGGGGATAAGATGGATAGGATCAGGAATAACGACAGGCGACAGAAGAATAAAGAAGCATGAGACCAGTCGCAGCGCCTAGTACTGAAGAGGTTAAGAAAGCCATCCACAAGCTTAAGAACCGCCGGCTCGGATGGCCTACCTGCGGAACTCTTCAAGTATGGAGATGTCCTAGTAGGGTTTATGCACCCAGTGTGGGAGGAGGAAAGTATGGCCGACGACTGGTCAAATAGCTCCATATGCGCAATCTATAAAAAAGGCGATCATATGTCCTACAAGAACTACAGAGGCTTAATGTTGCCTACAAGATCCTATCCAACGTACTATGTGAGCTTCTAAAACCTTTCTGCAACACTATGACCGGCACGTACCAGTGTGACTTCAGCCCAGGCAGATCAACGATAGACCAAATCTTCGCATTGTAGCCAATCCTGGAAAAGACCAACGAATTTCAAAAGTCGAGGCCCACCATATATTCATCGACTTCAAAGCCGCATATGATGGCAAGAGCTTCTATTGGTGATGCCGGAACTCGGGATCTCGAAAAACCTGATCCAGCTATACTGCATGACGTTACAAAATACGCGGTGCAACGTGCAACTTTCAAATAGGTTACAGCACATCCGAGTTATTCCAGACGTGTACAGGGTTCAGACAAGGAGATGCGCTATCACGTGTTTTCTTCAACCTAGTCCTGCAGCAGATAATGCGCAAGAATAGTGTTAACATGGAGGGCACTATCTCCAACAGGTTTTCTCAACTGCTAGGTTATGCGGACAACATTGACATCATCGGCCGCTCCAAGAGAGCTCTACTTGAAGCATTCACAGCTATTGATGAACAGGCGAAACGCGTTGGTCTTGAAGTGAATGAGGACAAAACAAACTATATCCTTATCAACAAACAAAGCCTTATCTGTCCATCGCCTAGGACAAAACGTCACTGTTGGTAGCAGTAATTTCGAGGTAGTCAAGGAGCTCACCAACCTCGGAACAAACATCAATTCCACGAACGACACCTTAGTGGAAATCCGACAAAGAATTACCCTAGCAAACCGCTGCTACTTCGGTTTAGCCAAACAAATGGGTTCAAAACTCATTAATCGAAAGGCAAAGTGGACGCTATACAAAACGCTATTTTTACCAGTTCGACTCTATGGCACCGAGTGCTGGACGATAAGTAAAAAAGGGGAATTGATACTGGGCACTTTCGAAAGAAAAAATTCTTCGGTGGATATTTAGTCCTATATGCGAAGAGGGCAATTGGAAGAGAAGATTTAATCGTGAATTGTATGAGCTGTACCAAGATGTGGATGTAGTCTAAAGAGCCAAAACACGTCGACTACACTGGCTCGGCCACATCGATCGAATGGAGAACAACGTTCCAGCCAAGAAAATCTTCGAATCCCAGCTCCCAGGTTCGAGACGACCAGGAAGACCGAACCTCCCCTATAGGGATCAGGCGGTCACAGACGCAAGAGCGCTTGGTTTCGTTGACTGGAGGGAGCGTGCGAGGGACCGCAACTGATGGAAGACCACAATATCTTAGGCAGAGACCCTTCATGGATCGGGAGCCGGATAAGTAAGGAAGTAAGTCAGTAAGTTAAAATAAGGCCTTGAAGAAACCTTAGTGCAGTGATTTTCGGTCTTGAATCAGGCAATAAATGGGGGGTAGAATTAAAAATCTAGAATATGTCTATAAAAAAAACTTATTCATTAACTACCCTAATGAGTAAGGTACATATACAATTTTATAAGATCCATTAGGTAAGTAGGTTGAATGTGCGATGTTATTCAAGCAAGTCTGTGTTTACTGTAGAAAATGATCTATAACTTATCAAACAAATAAATATTTGGCTATAGGTATCTACGAGTACGTATGTATGTAGATCTTTAAGAAAAAATTGCCAGACATTATTGAATGCCTTTTTTGTTTGTTGTAGAATATGCCAAGAATAAACAATATTTTATTTATTTTCCATCCATTAGTTGAGGCAAAATAGGTGAAACTTTATAAGAAAACAATACAAACAAATGTTTTTGCTGTGTGCGTTAAAAATATCAAAGGCCACTTTGTTCCATCATAATTATGTTATAATAAACTGGCTATGAACACAATTCAAGTCTTCTATTCTGTTCAACCAATAAATTTAGTCACTATTTTTTTGTATAAAAAAAAAAAAAATAGTTTTTAATTTAAATTTAGTTTAATATAATATCAAAAGGCTTCAATGAACTTTCAAGCTGCTAGGTATCTTATGGACCATTATAAATGTTCAAAAGCAAGTTAACACCCTCTAACATTATTCGAAAGATACGGCCTCCAGCGCCTGTTCTATTAGTTCAAGTTGAACGCAGTTTAAATATCTATATAAGAGCTTCTAACCAAAAGAGCAACACTCTATTTATGAAAGATTGCTAACCAAACATTCCATTAAAACAAAATAAACCAAAATTTGTGCTTAAGATCGAAACGTTTTATTTATTTGTTTATTTAAATTGAATCAATGTCACTTGGCTCTTAAATTTTGTTATTTTTCCTTAGCCCCTCGTTTATAAAAACAACAATACATTTTATTTCAAAAAATAAAAGCTAATTTAAATGTGTGCTATATACCTATAACTACATACATACCTAAATGTATATATCTAAATTATTGTTGTTGATTTATCGACTTGGAACTTGTGTTATCTTGTAACTTATACTAAAAATTATTCATAAAAAAAAAAAAATTAAAAATGTTGTTTTGAAGAAAAAAATCTATAATGAACGTGATTCTTTATAGGTCACGTATCTTTGTAAATATAAATGTTAGTATACGCAGTTTATTGGACGCATCCCAAAATAATGTAGGTACAGAATTTAAGTTGTTGTTTTGCAGTCACTAAACACTTCATGAAAACAACCATAGCTAAAATGAACTCTATACATTCCCATTGACCTTGTTTTTATATTTTACTTGCATGTACATGCCAACCAACTCATAAAAATAGGAAATAATTGCGAGTAGAGTACATACAGGGTAGCCCAAAATTAATCATTTAACCGGAAGATGATATAAACTTTTGCAAATGGCGGCAACTGTCAGTTTTGATGTGAAGTAAACAGATGCACTTCGTTAATTTTTGATTCCAATCGAATATGAAAACATCGTGTTGTCAAATTCACGGTCACACTGATGAATGACGCCATTTTACAAAATGGCTTCTTCAAGAATTTATCATTTTTGACAAGGAGTCTAACGAAAAACTGTATATTTATGCGTGTGTTCCAAATTTACACCTTCTTGAAATCAGGAACAGAAAATTACTCGAAATAGCCAATCGAAGACTTTTGAAGAAGTAGGAGTTAAAATAGCGTGCAAATGAGTACTCTGACGGCGATATAAGCCATGAAACGCTCTACTCCTCAAGATCAAGGAATATTCGCGACTATATTGAAATTGAAGTGAGACACTATGAACAGCTGTGTTTTTTTGCATGTCCATATGGAGTTTGGCGAAAAAAAAACGACATCGGGACATTTCAACATTTGTTTACCTTTTGCATTGGTCTGCCATTTTGTTTTGAATTATCTTACCAACAAACATTTGACATTTCTATATAAATTATCGATAACACAACGACAATCGTAGTTTGGCATTACCGTTTTTATCGGGAAAAGGGTTAACTCCAGTTAATTATCTGAACTTAGAACTCTATATGGACATAGTTGTTGTTGTATTTAACATGTAATTTGCTTTGTTGTCGTCTTTTTCACACGATGTAATTTGAACATGCAAAGAAACACAACTAATATTACTCTAACGTATTTTCACTATCGAAATAGAGATGGCACCACAACGGAAATTGCCTTTTTTAAAACTTTCAATAGATTTTCAACATGCACCTGTTAAAAAAAAAATCAGTTCAGTGTCCCTGAGTTAACTCACCAAACTAGGTGAGTTACATAGCTCGGACTTGATTAAGGGCTAGTTTTTCAGTACAGAATTAACTCTGAGTTAAATCAGATTTAACTAATCCTGAAATTAAACTAAACCCCGAATGAACTCAGAAACAGTTTTACAATTGAGGATTAAATTTATCTTTCAGCTGTAAGAAATCTATTGAAATAAGCTTTTCACTAACGAAATCGAAATGGCGCCACAACGGATATTGCACTGTCAATAATTTTCATTATCGAGATCAAGATGGCGGCGCCAGAATGAAAAAAGCCCTCAATTTGGTCCCTGCGTTAAGTCACCAAGTTTGGTGAATTACCTCGGAGCTAACCTAGGATTCAAATTGACTGAAAAACACATATCTGTGCCGAGATTCAGCTATTTCAGAGAGTGAGATGAGATGAGTCGCCTTACTCGCCGACTCATCTCACTTCACTCACAAAAGTGATTCAGCTATTCAAGTGAAATGAGTAAGTTCGAATTGAGTTTCGAGCATGAGACAAAGGATAAATGTAAAAGAGCTAAATTCTACCTCCTTGTCACACTCGTTACGCAAATGAAATGAAATAACAAATACAACAATGTAAACATTGGAATCTTTAATAATGGAGTATCTTTTGTTTCAATAAATTTTTGTTGTAGTTAAAGTTTAATGTGAGCTTTTTTCACCCTTGAGAAAAAAAAGTTTAATAGGATCGAAAGTGAATAGAATATTATTTTATTTAATATACATATGTGCATATGATAATAAAATAGATCTAGAATCAGTAAAGGGTAATTGTTTTTATCTACGTTGTTGTTTTTTTATTTCATTTATTATCCATGAATAGGAATTCTTGAGAAAACCACACATACCTATCCAAAACTGGAAATTTACCAACACATACACCAAGTCACTGCGAAAATATCTGGCGAGTAATCTGACATTTCATTTCACTCGCTCACTCACTCACTTTTGCTAACTGAATCGATTTTCGACGAAAAGTGACTCATCTCACTCACTCCCTGCGGCTTCGAATTAGCTGAATCTCGGCACTGGGGTTAAATCAGGTTTAACCACGAGACTGGAAAAATCTCACACCGAAACATGTTTCAGGAATTAACTCAAGTTCAACCCTGATAATAAAATGATTTCGCACTGAATAAGGGCCAGTTGTACAAACGTGGTTCATGTTTTGATTCGTGGTTCAGCAATTTTAGCTTCCTGATTTTGGTGGATTTACTGATGTTCAATGATGGTTCAAGGCTCAAGTGTGTTAAAGCAGTCAATTAAATGCTTAAACCATCGTTGTAAATTCGCTAAAATCAACGGATCTGAGTAATAGATCCGAATCTAGCCTAAAGTCGACTTTAACAAAAACATCCATAGAAATAAAACACAAATTTCACTTCTAAATGCTTAGATTAGATCATTTTAAATTTAGCTTGAGGTGCTTCTAAGCATTTAGAGGTGAAATTAGTGCTTTATTTCTACGGATGTTTTTGTTAAATTCGACTTTAGGCTAGATTCAAACGAGTTTAAAGTTTCCGAACCACGTTTGTACGGTTTTCGTTCGTTTCGGTGGACGGTTTTCGATCGAAATTAGTTATGAGTGACGAGGACTATTTCCATCATAATGGATACGAAAACGAACAAACTTTGCGTTTTTGAGGCACTGAGAATCCATGTATCATTCACTAAGAGCCATTCGAAAAATAAAATAAATAAATTGGGTGGCGCAACACCTCGTGCAGAACCAGGGCCTAGTGACTCACAACTCTCAACCATTCCTGTGTGCGTGTTGTTGGCAGGAATAAAGGGGACCTACAGTTTTTTGCCGAGTCCGAACGGCTAGATGAAAAGCACTTATTCATGACTAGTATACTCTTGGAAGATTTGTCAGTTCCTCGCAAGAGGCAGTACCTCGGATAAAACATTTCTGTCTTAAGGTGGCACGGCTGGGAATCGAAGCCACACCTTCGGCATGACAGTCCAACGCACTAACCATAATGCCACGAGCCATTCGTACATCTTCTCAAAGTTGTCACTGCATATGGTTCGTTAATTACCCCGGAGGTTACATAGGGCCTCATTTTTTGAGGAAGCCGTGTGCAAGATGGTAACTGTGACTGGTATTATACAAAGCCCCGACCAACAAGTTTTTATTGCTGAAGTTTACTTCAAAGTCTAAATAATTAATACCAACAAAATATGGAATTAATGTCATTTAATTTCAAAGATAAAGATAAACACCGGGTGAGTATTTTTGGGACACCTTGTATATTATATAGGTAGGCCTATCAACTCTTACGTTTAATTAAATTTCCAAACGCAAACATTTGAAGAATTTTTTTTCAAAACAAAAATTAAACACACTCCACATCCGAATTACTTTATTGAGGTTGTATTTAAAAAAAAATCCTTTTTTATTATGTCGAACATGAGGATTTCGACGGACCAATAAAAGTAAAACAAAAAACGAAATAGAATAAATTCAAATTAATTGCAACGAGGGCGAGGGTTGCGTTCTATTTTGGAGTTTTTTTTCGTGTTTCGATTCTCTTTTGTTTTGTTTCTTTTGTTTTTCTTTAATTTTAGAAAACTTATGTTTTTGTGTGATTCATTTTGGTATGATGGGAATATTTTGTTTAAGCTCTTTATCTATTAAATGATTTTCTTTCAAAGCGGTTATTTAAAAAAAGCTTTAAATTTTATTTGCAGGAATATTAATTTAATTGTCACACCATCATTTTAAACATTTTTCTTCTTTTTTACCTTAGAGAGCAGGAACAGAGCCTGTTCAGAACGCACTCTGCAAGCTCGCAAGAAGAGGTCTATTAAATAAAAATAAATTAGGTGGCGCAACAGCTCATGGAGAACCAGGGCCTAGTGACTTACAACTCACAACCATTCCTGTGTGCGTGTTTGTTGGCAGGAATGGAATGGAGGGGACCTACAGTTTTTTGCCGAGTCCGAACGGCTAAATGAGAAGCACTTTTTCATGACAAGTATACTCTTGGAGGATTTGTCAGTTCCTCGCAAGAGGCAGTACCTCGAATAAAACATTTCTGTTTTTAGATGGCACGGCTGGGAATCGAACCCACACCTTCGGCATGACGAGGTCTATTGCACATATTGATCAAAATTGCCGATTGTCACGCATGGAGCATGATGCATTTTTTTTTTATCTCAGAGCAGAGCTTGAGTTGTAAAAAGAGGTTTGTGTTTATTTTATAGTTCCGAACATCGAATTTGTGTTTTTTGTTATCGTCCTCTAAGAGCTCAGAATAAAATGGTTGATCAGACATCAGACGGAGTAAAATGCTGAACACCGGAGCTGACATTTGACAGACAGGAAATTAAAAACAAAAAAATACCCAAGACAATTGAAATGGCGGAAGACGGGAAGAGACTTGTCACGCTGATGCAAAGGGTGAAATTATGTAAGAAATAATTATTAATTAAATATATTATCAGGAAATTTCGCATTATAAAACAGTTCAATGCTCAGATGTGCTTCATTTATTAAATCGGAGACTGTTACTGCTTTGGTCTGCTCAGAGCAAAAAAAGTACAAAGGTCTATTTTCAGCAATTTTTGTCAAATCCTGTTCTACTCTTCACCAATGGTGTATACTTATAAGGATAAGAGAGCACTATAAGGCCTTTTTATTTTTTAACTCCGAACATAGCATTGAGCGGTCAAAAAAAGAGCTGTATTTCTTTTTAAGCTCAGAGCACTCTGAGCGCCTAATTTGTGTTTCTGTATTAAATCAAAGCTAGCTCGGAGTGCACTCCATGAGCTCAGAGTAGAAAGATCGGGCGAATGGAGCAAAAAGTGGAACACAGCAAACTTCACATCTTTTTTTGATTTGACAAAATATCGGCACGTTCAACACAAAACATGATTGGCCAGCTGTCAGATGAAAATTAAAAACCAGTACTAAGTTTTGTTGCACAGAACGCACCAATTTATATCGAATTGCATGACTGTTCAGTGCTTAGATATGTCTCATAATTATATCGGAGAGTTCTGAACTGATCATACTCTGCTGAGAGCTAACTCTGATCGCTTGATCTCTGCTCCATGCTCTGCTCTGAGCTAAAAAAGAAAAACTCTTTTCACTTTAAGGCAAAAATAATGGGGATAGGGTGATTCTTATTACACACAAAAAAAATCTGAGCTTATAGATAAGATTCATACGGGAAAAAAATCGTATCGGAGGGGTCTTTTTTCCCTCGTTCAGGCGGGAGGGGTAATTTTCTAAAAATTTGACCCAAAATAGAAAAAAATTATTAAAAAACAACGGGACCACTTACAATCACCCTTATTACGATAGTCGTTTTACTAAAACGCCAGAAAAACGACAAGGCTCCAGAAACCACAATTAGCGTTTGAATGAAACTAAAAGTTAAGTGTTCTCTACGCTCTTAACTATTCTCACCATTTTAACTTCAGTCGTTTTACTGAAATGCCGACTGTCACTTCTAGAGCCGTGTCGTTTTATTGGCGTTTTGGTAAAACGACTATCGTAATAAGGGTGAATAACATGCTACGGCTTTTTTTAAAGCCACGAATTCACACTCTAATATCCTTTTTAAATCAAGTTTTTATTGCAAATACTTTTTGAAAAAATAATTTTCAAACTAAAAATTAAAAACAAAAATAATAATTTTGTACGTTTGAAAATAATTTTTTTTTTCAGAAATGGTAGAATTTGAATGGCTGTCGAAATTTAATACAAAATTTAAAATTCTCTGATTTTTCGATTACGTTGGGTTGTTTTTGTTTAAATTCTTACAATTTTTTTATCACATTTTTTAAACCATTCATTTCTAAAGGAAATTTAATTTCAAAAAAAAAATGTTCGGATTAGTTTCCGAGTTGTAGCAAACATATTGAAAATGGTGAATTAAGTATCATTTTCGGTTTTAAGCAGAGATCGAAACAACAGTTGACCTTTATTTTTAATTGGTTTCCCACTGAGCGATATTTAATTCGTCAAATTTTATTTTGGTCTCGGCCTAAGATTTATTTTAAAAAATTAATTTTTTAGGTCTTTTGGTGAGACTTATCATTTAACTTCCAGAATAACTCTTATCTGTTGATTTATTTTCTAAAAAATAAAGGGAAAATCAAAAATTGTATTTTCTCTCGAAGAAAAAGTACACATAAAATCTGTGATGTTTGAAATAATTCAGATACATAATTCAGAACTGAGTAGACTCAAGTCGTCATCCACATTTATAAAAATTGATTTTCAGTTCTGGATAGTAAGAGGTATGACGACAACGACGCCACCGCCAACGGCGCGCGACGATGATGATGACCACGATGAAGACCACGACGACGACTATGGCAATGACCACGACGACGTGTCATCTCACTCATCGCTAAAAGTGGCTTTTATAACGCCGTGCCTGTTTACATGGCTATCTGTGTAGGTAGTGGTTTTCTCGCTATGGTGTCGGCGTGATATTTACTCGTGGTTTTGGCATTAATAATGTTTTTCAATCATCCCACTTTGGTCTCGCTATAGTCACGAAAAAACTTTTTTTTCAGAAGGTCACAATAAGCTAAAAACGTGGTTAAAAATTACAAACATGGTTTTATGTTTCATGGTCATTGTGTTAATCTCGCTCTTGTATCGCCTTGCCTATTTGCATGGCTATCTGTTTCGTGGTTTTCTCGCTATGGTCTAGCTTTGGTCTCGCTGTAATATTTGCACGTGGTTTTTGGCGTCTAGAATGTTTTTCAATAATGTCGCTTTGGTCTCGCTATAGTCTCGCACTCTTTTTTTTTCAAAATTAATTTTTCATAAAGGTTACAATAAGCCAAAACCGTGGTTAAAAATTTCAAACGTGGTTTTATGTCTCATGGTTATTGTGTTAGACTTGCTGTAGGCTCACCGTGCTCATTTACACGGCTACCTGTATTGTGGATTTCTCGCAATAGTCTCGCTTTAGTCACGCTGTGACATTTACACGTGATTTTTGTCACTGTGCACGTCTTATCATGGTCTGGCTTTGGTCTCGCTTTCGTTACGCCAAGGTTCGACTATTATACCAATCACAGTTTCATTTTCAATGGAGTTGTGTTAGTATCACAGAGGCCCTAAAGATGAGAACCCGTTGGCCAGCCAAGACACAATCGCTCAAAAAAACTGTTGGCTATCCGTAAAAGATCCCTTTAAGCAAATTATAACCATCCAAAGATATGAACACCATGGCTACAAATAAGAAAACCCCGTGTTAAGGGCCATGTCGAGACGTATGCCATGTGGCAAGAATAGACAAAACCATAGTATAAACGCAATCGGCAAGATGACGCTAGGAAATCGTCACTATCGCAGTCGTGCATCGTAGTTGTAACTGTGGCCGTTATCGTCGGTGACATCGTAATTCGACTTGCGCGATTTAAATGTGCGAGTTTTGATTACAACCCTCATATACGCGTGTCAGCTCAAAGACTAAAAACGGTCAACTAAGATCAGCTCTCTTTCAATAAACTTTGATTGAAGAGTATCTATTACACAATGAATGACCAAACAATTCTTTGAAAATCCAAAAGCAGAAAAACGAAATAAAAATCTCCAAATGAAATTTATTTTTTTCTCTCAGCGATAAGTGGTTAACCAAAACCTTAAAAAATAAAAATAAAAGTTTCTCACTGAAAGAAACCGAAAAAAGTTCTTTTACAGTTAAATGCTTTTTAAGTAACCATTTTTTTAAAATCTCGGCAGGTAAGCGAAATATTAAAGACTTTTCAAAAGGTTGAGTTTTATTTTCGACCTCTGGTCTTATGCATGCTTATACACCAATTCAATTAAATTTTGTATAACTGGGTTGAAAATAACAATTTCCTGAGAGGATACTAAGCTGGTTTGAATTAACAAGCATTTAGCAATATTTTAGGAACGCATTTAGTTACATGTATTCTTTACAGATTTTCAGATCTTTGATATTATCGATCAAGCTTTTGTCTTATGTTGCATTTTGCATGGTTTGACTCCACTTATACAAATTTTTAAAATAATAAACCAACAAAAAACACAAAAATTATATATTTGCCCTTCCAGTCGGATGACGAACCATCCAACTGTCTGCCAACTTGTTTTTTTTTTTTGTTTCTTTGATAAAAGAATATTGTTAAATTGAATTGAAATTCAATGTCACGTTCTAAACACAGGCATATTTTTACAAATCTTTACAAATAAGTTATTATATTCAAAAGTAAAATACTTTAATACATCAATAAAATTTTACAAAATATGTACTTGCTTAGGCTAGGAATGATTTAACTAATTTAATAATTACAAAGTTTTTACTGATTATACATTTATTTAAGAAACTTGTTTTCATTAAGATTAAGTCTCAAAAGCTTAAAAATCTCTTGACCGGAAATAGCCTATACATAATTACTGTCTTTAAAATAATAATGTAAAATGACAGATTTACACGAACGACAAATTGTCAAGGTTTTCGTTAGTAAACTGGAAAAAATCCAAAAAATTCTTATTATGACATCTATTAACAGTAGTATTAATAAAAACAGGTATCCGCTCCCTAAGACACGTGTTAACTGTCCGTTTGATAACTTTTCTTGTTAAAAAAGAGATAAGAAATTTCATTCCTGTACTTATCATATCAAATTGTGATGCTTTTCTAATACATGTGTCATGTGTCACATAAATGCACTGAATTACGAAGTGTATCCTGGTAGTAGTAAACGGTCCTATCACATGGGGCGTGTATGTGTAAGGGAATTTGGCGAGTTAAAGTTATCCATAATTTAACACACGTCACAGACTTTTACACATTTGAGAAAAATAAAGAGCCGCAGTGTAAATTCAGAAGCACATAGCTTCAATCCACATCAAAACTGAATTCAAAGAAAAGAGAGAAGAATCAACCAACGAAGCATTCTATGATTTTCTGGAGATTACGTACGATATGCACCTGAAGTTGGTGGTTGGATGTTGTAGGAACTGGGGGCCTCGAGCTGTATCTTTTCCTACACATTAAGTGCTTACAATAGGCGTTTTCTTTTGAAGGTGGCCAAGTACTTTGTTAGCTTTTTTCAATGGAACACATCAAACTGCTTTCCCATGTGATCTGTATCTACTCTCACATGAGAGCATGTGCAGTTGGTAGTACTAGATTAGGGTTTTCATCTACTCATAAGTACTTTGCCCCTCTAAAGGAAAACGGCTAATACCTCCAAGTTAGTAGCCGCCGGATACTGGTCTTGGCTTTATGCCAAGACTTGCTAAGCTTGCAAGTGCCAATGTTGATTAAGGAAAGAATTGCAACATTAAACCCATGGCCCTACAGATTAGAGGTTAGTGCGTGGTTAGCCAACCACCCGACCACAGTAAAAAACCAACTGTCATGAGAGAGATGCATGAAGCCTCGGATAAGGACCCCCTCAAACAACAACCAGAACCGGAAAGAAAATGGCCTAGACCTATGAGTATGCTCCTGG
The DNA here is from genome assembly GCA_963921185.1 of Dasysyrphus tricinctus. NCBI lineage: Eukaryota > Metazoa > Arthropoda > Insecta > Diptera > Syrphidae > Dasysyrphus > Dasysyrphus tricinctus. The sequence continues at coordinate 248,835,391 of OY992530.1, forward strand.
AATGTAAGGACACTCCATACGCCAGGTGCTATTCAAAAACTTAAATATATGTCCTGTCGCAGTACAAGGCAGATATTACCGCGATCCCGGAGATACGATGGATAGGATTAGGTAAAACGAAACGAAAAGATTGCGACATTTATTACATCTTTGGCGGATTAGTTGGAAAGCACAGCCTCCACGAAACAGATAACGGCTTCCGACTAATCGATTTTGCTGCAGCTCGTAATAGTACGGTGATAAGTAGCACTAGGTTCCCCAGGCAAAGGATACACACAGCAACCTGGCGATCTCCAGATGGTCGAACCGCCAACCAAATCGACCACGTGCTAATTGGCGCAAGGTACGCATCGAATATCTTGGACTTGCGAACTTTCCGAGGTGCAAACGTGGACTCTGGCCACTTTCTTGTTGTGACAAAGTTCAGAGCCCGCCTGTCCAACGAAAAGAAAACGAAGACCGCCTAAAGGAAGATTGCATGCCTTAGCACATCTGATAAAGCCAGAGACTACAGTGAGCTGACTGAAACTGCTGACCGGGAAACTCTCTGCCATACACCCAGCCACAAGCGTCAACAACCAGTGGAACCAGCATCGCGACATCATTAAAGAGACAGCCAAAACCACCGGGAAACTCTCTGCCGTACACCCAGTCATAAGCGTCAACAACCAGTGGAACCAGTATCGCGACATCATTAAAGAGACAGCCAATACCACCATAGGCTTTCAACCACCCAGAGAAAAGAGCCCGAGGAAGGAGCATGAGACCAGTCGATGAAGATCCAGTCCCAGCGCCCAGTAATGAAGAGGTTAAGAAAGCCATCCATAACAAATCCGTCGGCTCGGATGGCGGAACTTTTCAAGTAAGGAGGAGATGTCCTGGAAGGGTGCATGCACCAGCTCACCAACTAAGTGGTGAAAGTATGCCCGACGACTGGTCAGATAGCTCCATATGCCCAATATACAAAAAAGGCGATCCTATGTCCAGCAAGAACTACAAAGGAATATCCCTGCTTAATGTTGCCTACAAGATCCTATCCAACGAACTATGTGAGCGTCTAAAACCTTTCTGCAACACTATGATTACATGTTCTACTCTACGGCGCCGAGTGCTGGACCATAAGTAAAAAAAGAGGAATTGATACTGGGCACTTTCGAGAGAAAAATTCTTCTGGGGATATTTGGTCCTATATGCGAAGAGGGCGATTGGAGGAGAAGATCCAAACGTGAATTGTACGAGCTGCACCAAGATGTGGATGTAGTCCAAAGAGCCAAAACACGTCGACTACATTGGCTCGGCTATATTGAGCGAATGGATTACAACGCTACAGCTAAGAAAATCTTCGAATCCCAGCCCCCGGGTTCGAGACGACCAGGAAGACCGAACCTCCACTATAGGGACCAGGCGGTCACAGACGCAAGAGCAATAAGTAAGTAAGTAAGTACTTTGTGATCGCCTAAGACCTTTCGTCAACGATCTGATCGGCTCCAATCAGTTTGGTTTCGGCCAAACAATTCAACCGTGTCGATCAAATATTTAGACTCTGACAGATTTCGGAATAATCGATACACACCTTCTCCTTATCGATTTTAAAGTCGTATATGATAGCGTGGATAGACAAATTATACAGAGCCATGTCTCGGCATCCCTGTTAAACTTGTCCTCTTGTGCAGGATGACGGGGAAGAAATCTCGCTGCTCCTTTAAAGCCGGTTAGAGCACTACTAAACCGTTTGATGTTGAGAAAGGTTTAAGGTAAGGTGACACTTTATAATTTAACCTATTTTAAATCTTTTTTGAAGCTATTTTACGCAAATCAACACCACTGGTACAATTTATCATAAGTTTGTTAAGCTACTTGCATATATGCAGATGATATAGCCATTATCGGCAGAACAAATCGAGCTGTGGTTGGTGCATTTGCCAGTATTGAATCGGAGGTGACGAAAATGGCATTGGCTGTCAATGAAGACTTCACGATGAATAAATATAACTTCGAAGTTCGAGTCGGAGTGTATAAAAGACAACACACCAGCCTGATGAATCTTCGAATCAAGCCCTGATGGTGTGCGAAGAAGAGGAAGACCTCACAACAGGTGGCGCACAAAAGTGGTAAACGATCTCAACCAACTTGCTGTGCAGTTAGCTAGGGACAGAGCTTTGCTGAAGAGGCTTGTTTGTTGGCTGTAGTCTATCCTAGACTATAACGCCATCAAAAGTTAGTAAAGTAAGTAACTATGTATTATGCCAATGCATACTTGCATCAAATGATACGCAAACATCAAACAAACCAAAATGAAGAAAATTCTTGGTGCATGTTTGATTGATGAATTGTAATATCAGCCGCTGCGTTCCGCATCAGCATCGCATTGAACAAATATTTGACATTTATAATGCAGAGAATCAACTTATAAACTACACTAGTCAAACAAATTAACGGAACCAGTTCGTTTCGATTTTTTTAAAGTGTTTTTTGAAGAGCTGTATCTTAGTTTTGAGTGGCCGTATTGAGTTGAAATAAAGAATATTTTACAATTTTATTCCTGTTAATTCTCAAATTGATTCACCAAACCGTTTTTCCCCAACAAATTACCAAAGTTTTGCATTGTTTACATATGTACTTCTTTTTACTTGAAATAAAATAAAAAGTAGGTAGGTACCTACATTATTTTTTTTATTTTGATGAAGTCTACGCAATGTTTAGGAACAACTTAATTTGTTCCTTTAATTCGTTTGTAAGACTTTGATCATTTGGTGAGAGAAAAACGGTTCGGTTAATCAATTTAAAAAAAGCTATAAAAGTCTACAAAACTGCATACCAACGCAAGTCATGCAATCAATATCAACAATCCCGGCAACTTCGAAATAAATGCGTTAGTCTAATAAATGCAGCAAAAACCTTGTGGTATACAAACCATCTAAATCATTCTCAAAATGGGCGCAAGCTATGAAAAAATCTACGTGAAATAGGAATTGCAAAAGCATGTCGATTTGAATGTTAGCTGTACCGAATTCAACAAGACCTTCATAGCATCAGTTCCCCAACCTCAAATCTTGAACAGACCGATTGCCTTCCAAGTTGACCATTCGCCATTAAGACCCCAATGTCTTTTTAATTTCATAGGAGTTACACCTGAAGATGTTGTTGAAAGCTTGATTTCAATAAAGTCAAATGCGGTTGGCATAAGCAGAGTATTCGTTTTTTAACTTAAATTCTCTACTTTCACCAAAACAGTCAGGTTTTCGATCTCAGCATAGTAGTACCACTGCTCTCTTGGATGTAGTTGAACAAGTAAGAAAGGCCTTGGATGATGACAAAGTCTCGTTCTCGGTTCTTCTTGACTACTCTAAGGCATTTGATACAATTGATCACAGCATTATGTATCAAAAATTGTCAACGGATTTCGGGTTTTCACCTGCAGCAGTTAACCTTATAAATTCCTATTTATCTGAAAGAAGCCAATCTGTGGTGTCTGGAACTTAGAAATCAGACTTCATTTCAGTTTCACGCGGTGTTCCACAAGGATCCATCCTAGGGCCACTCTTGTTCTCTTCCTAAGTTGATAATATACCTAGTATTTTAAAGCACGGTGAAACGCGAATGTTCGCTGATGATGTCCAATACCTTGGGAGTATAAGATTGGGTCTTATTGATAACTGTGTTTACAACATCAATAGAGATCTGAATACATTACTGGAATGGTCTAGTTCCAATGGTATTGTTCTCAATCCAGTGAAGACTAAAGACCTTGTAATCTCAAAAAAGGTTTTGGACATTAGTTACTTTCCAACAGTAGTCCTTAATAACATCCCCGATGAATATGTCAATACAGCGAAAAATTTAGGCATAACCTTCAATCGGAATCTAACTTGGAACAACCATGTAAATGCTGTTGTAGGAAAAGCTTACGGTGTGTTGAGAACGTTATCAATCGCAAAAAAGTTCACACCAATAGAAACAAGAAAAATGTTGGCTAAAACATTAGTTGTCCCAATTCTAACGTATGGGTGTGAAATTTTTTGCGGCTTAGACGCTGCAACCCAGAGAAAACTTAAAGTTGCTTTCAACAATATTGCTCGTTATGTTTTTGGACTCCATAGTTTTGATCATGTTTCGAGTTACTCAAAAAGCTTGTGCGGAGTTAGTTTTGAGAATCTATTAAGATTTAGGACGCTTACCACATTATTTAAAATTATTTCAACGAAACAGCCACCTGAACTCTATAACCATTTACAATTCTTATCTTCTAACGGAACAAACCAAATATCAATTCCATCTTTCACATGTCAAACTTCTGAGCGACAGTTTTTCAGAAGAATTCAGAAGAGCAGATAATCTGAAAATTTTACAGAGAAACTTAGCCGAATACTTTTCGGGACAGTAACTTTTGAATTCCAAGTTTAAATCGAAATCGAACCAACATAGTTTGGACTCTCTTTTCTAACTATTATATATTTTTAAGGACAGACGCTTCTTGTTGTAAGGGCTGGGTTCGTTGTTGTGCGTTTGTAGAAATAATTCATTCATTCATTTATTTTACAATGTTTATTTTACCTAATTTTCTATTTTTATATTTTTCTTTTCTTTTTCTTCACTTTTTTGATATTTGTATTTCTTTTGTTACCACTTGTATCAATTATTAACGTACCTATAACTTCACTTCAAGGCTTAATTATCTAAAAGATGTGTATCTTAATATTAAGTTCTGTTATAAATAAATACAATACAATGCAATACAAATATTAGCAAAGAAATAAAAATTTACCGAAAAACCACAAAAAGTCTTTTTTTTTTTGGTACTTTAACTAACGATGAAGGGTAAAAAAAGAAAACAATCGCTACAAAGTCTTAAAGAAAACTTATTGAAATTTTCAAAACTGCTCTTGAATTTTATATGACCTCATTATTTGCTGAGATATTTATTTATTTATTTATTTATTTATTTATTTATTTATTTTCATCAATTGATCAAAGATCTGCTGATTACAAAAATTAGCTAATTAATATCTACCTCATATACAAGTACAGGCACTTGTGTTCTTAAAAATACATAATGATATCACATAAAACTTTATTATAATTTATTTTTAAAGTATTTATAAGTAAATTATTTACATACAGCTGCGGTCAAAATAATAGTAGTACTCCTTAATAAAAAATCAAACTTGAAAAAAAGTTAATCCCTTAATTTTTAACAAATTAATACCCATGTGATTTTCAAATTGGTGTTTTTAAGCTTTTATTTTCGAAAAAAGAAAAAATTCCAAATATAATATTCTCAAATTTATTGAAGAACTTTTGAAAAACAGCGGTCAAAAAAATAGTAGTGCGCAGATAATACACCTTAAAATATCACAAAATATCAAATTTAGGGCAAAATTTTTATCATAAGATTTAGTTGAGGGTTTGAACCTTAAACTCACAGTTAGTCGCAAATCACTTGTTGGAAAAAAACAGCAGCACAACCGCGTTGCATCGAGTTTATCAGGTTTTCACACCTTTCTACGCTTATCGAGCTCCATGAGTGCTGTATAGCTTCCCAAAGGGCTTTATTGTTAGTTGGATGGCAACTAGCAACATATTTATTTGCATCGCACAACAAGTTCTCAATGGGACTTAAGCCCGGAGACTGTGCGGCCAGTCCATCACATCAACTCTATTTGCCTGGAATCATTGCTTCGCAAGTTTACTAGTAGGCTTTGGGTCATTGTCTCACTGAAAGACACGTTTCAGTGGGTTTTTCATCTTCAGCATAGAGTAGCATTACTTCCTGCATGATCTTAATACAGATTTCCAAATCCATGATACCTTCAATTTGGTGTATTGGAAAAACACCATAGAAGGAAAAACATGCCCGAACCATTATGCTGAGTCCTCCGTGTTTAAGTGTTTTTGCTTTGAAACGTGGATTATATTCTGTGTTTGTTGGCCTTCTTACATATTGATGAGGTTAATTTCCACCATATAAAACAATCTTGAACTCGTCTGACCACAGAATATTACTCCGATTTGATGCAGGCCAGTCACAGTGGTTCCTTTGCGAATTTCAATCTTTTTGTTACATTGTTGAGAACATGTTCAAGCCGCCCACAGCCTGGAGGGGTACCATTGTTGGTACCCCTCCAGGCTGTGGGCGGCTTGAACATGTTCTCGTGACTTTCTACGAACCGTTTTATTGATGGCTATAACATAAAATATGCCTTTAATTTCAGAAACTGGCGTAACGGGAGTGATTTTTAAATGCCTGATGACTCGTTTCATCAACTTTGGTGGCAAAAGTGGCTTCCGCCCGCCATTTTCTGACTTTGGCAGTTAAATAATGACTTTTCTTACCATTGTTGGTGAGCATTCAACTTGGCATTGAACCAGCGCATAAGTTTTGCCTTTCGATATCAGTCTTCTAACTAAGACACGCTATTCCGGTGTTTGCCTCTGCCCATTGCTGACAAAAATATGACCAATTTTTCAATAAAAACTATGAAGATGTTATGGATAAACAAAAACCAACGTTTTTTTAAATGTTTAATTTAAGAAATAAGGGAGAAAAATAATATTTCTTCACATAAACCGTTGCACTACTATTATTTTGACCGACAGAATTCGTAGCTTTGATTAATAATGGTTGCTTATTTGTCATATTACCGTTGCAAATAAAAATGTATGTGTACCCGCTCATTAAGAAAATGTTATTAAGTCAAAATGCAACAGTTTGTTACTATCAACGCAATATAAAATTTACAAAACTTAAGTTACGCAATTCTTTTACTTGTATGTACTACTATTATTTTGACCGCAACTGTACATAATTGCAAGCATTTCTTTTTCAATAAATCTCTTTTCATATGAAGGTCGATTTCATCGCATACCATATTTACAAGTCTTAGAGAACGCGTAATTGGCTCATTCAACCCATAGTTAGTTCTATGAGGAGGAATATAAAAAAGCTCATTTCTATTACGTAAGACACGGGTTGGGGCATAGAAAGGCATTAATGACAGCAATTCAGAACAAGATACGCGATTATCCAAAATATCTTTAATAAATAAGATGCATTGAACTTGCCTTCGACATTCAAGCGGTTTTAAATCGATAAGAGAACATCTTGCTTTATATTCGGGTAATGTTACATTCCAGTTAAGCTTTCTCAACGCATACCTTACCTGGTGAATCTTTTTTGAATTCTTTCTATTCTTAATATATTATTGTCATAGCGGGGACCAAACAACACAGCAGTATTCCAGAATAGGTAAAACTAAAGCCATAAATAAGGTCTTCAATGTATATGAATCTTTAAAGTCAATTGAGTTGCGTATTAAGAAACCTAGCATAGAGTTACCTTTGGAGACAACATAGTCCACATGCGATCGAAAATCAAACTTTTGATCAAAATGCACACCAAGGTCCTTGATGGTATTGACTCTTTGTAGGTTATCATTACAGAAATTATATTCATAAATAATGAGAGATGATGATCTCGATGCACTAAATATTTTGCACTTAGAGAAGTTCAGTTTAAGGTGATTGTAATTGCACCAATCAAGAAAATTATTAATATCTACCTGCAGAAGTGCACAATCCAATGGTGAAGATGTTGCCAGAAAAAGTTTCACATCGTCGGCATACATTAGACACTTACAGTACCTACTTCAATACTGAGGGCAAATCATTTGTAAATAAAATGAAAAGGAGTGGCCCCAAATGACTTCCTTGTGGAAGACCCGATATGACGTCTATATGTATAGAGGAGCAATCATCTATTATTGGTAGGCAATCAAAGAAAAATGATACAGCTTTTCAAAAACACAAAAAACAAATTCACAAAAATCTTCTTCACTAATTTTTTTTTCACTATTATATTTCTTGAAATAATCTTTTTTTTCTGCAATATTCCACTCAAAACAAATATTTCAATAACAAAAAAAAAAAAAAACTGAAAAGGTCAAAGACTTCTTATGGGCGCGCTCAGCAGAAATGAAAAGAAACAGGAAGTGTTCTGATGTGACTAACCCGAAGCCGACCATCAAAAATGCTTGGGCGTCACTGCATGCATTATTTTGTTATAATTAGTTACAGACTTAATGGACACTTCTCAGCTTTTAGCACATACATATTTGTATTGATTCCTTTGAACTAGAATTCCCATCACAGCCATTTTTGTCTTTTAAAATTACAAAATCAGTTTTTGGAAGAATAAATACTTTTAGTGTACATAGTTTTGGAAAAATGCTATTTTCTGTTGATCTTAGCTGAGACCTCAATCCGTCGAAATTAGAACTTGAAAAAAGAATTTAATATTTTCTGTGTTCAAAACGCTTAAGACTTTTTCAAAATACATTATTTCTATTTTTTAAAGAAAAAAAAAATAAATGGTGTCAAAAAGAATTAAACACTTTTACCAAAGTCATAAATTAGGTAATTCATAAAAAAGTGTTAATTAAATTTTCAACTCAAACACTATTATGTAGAGTTCAAAGTTCATCCGGGGTTAAAATTAGTTATAATTATTTGCAACACAATCTCCCAGACTATAGAATTAAAAAAAAACACATATTTTGAATGAAATTAATTTTAAAAAAAATCACACCGATAATTTTGCATATATCTATACATACGGTCCTGCGATTATAAAGTGCTGAAGCATCGCTCAGCGATGTTGTTAATATTGTATCTCGATGAAATGGTACTGTAAACATGATTCTAACGTAACACTTGTAATTTTCCTCTACACGAAAATTCCTTTTTCTTTTTAAATTACTTCACAATTTTAGGTATTTTGAACTAATTTTAGATAATAACTTCACATAATATTTCTTCTTTTTATTATTTTTTTATTTTTGTAAAATTATGTAACTTGTAATTTTTTTACAATTATTTTATAACGACCTTCAAATTACATTTACTCTTTTAAGATCACTTTTATAGTTTGATCACTATCACTTCCTTAAAGAAACTTTTCGATAAGATGATTTTTTTTTTGAGTAAAATTATTAACCGTTTTCACCGAAAAGAAATTAATAATTAATTGAGTTCTTTTATTTTAGTAAGGTACGAATAGAATGCAAGAAAAACAAACATGTGCATTAATAGGAACGATCTTAGTAAAACTAAAATCGAATTGGTCAATTTGAAAACCGTTCGTCCTCCACACTCAGGCATTCCCCGAGAATACAAAAATATATAAAAATAAAACATTACTAAAATATATCTAAGAATACATATACAATGTACTATTTATCTAGAAACATATTATATACCATCAAAATTTATGTATATTCCTCGTTAATTTTGTTTGAAATTTATTTGTTTGTTTTTATTTTGTTTTTTTGTTTTTTTGTTTTTTTTTTTTTTTTTTTTTGGTCGTGTTGTGGTTGATGATCGGCAAACGAATTTAAACAGAATCAAGATCATTGAGGGAAATTCATTTTTGATTGACTCGAGGCTCAGAGGCAATTAAATCGTCCGCCCTGCGCCCAACAAAACATTTAACAACAATTGTAAGTATATCGAACCGAAAAAGAGGAAACACAATGAAGAAATAATATTCAAATTGAAGGACACGACATCGCCATCGCCATGACAAATTTATATATCGAAACCGAATACAAATCAATTGGTTACGATTGTGATTGCGACCGTTTGGCGTAGAATTTTGTACATAAATTGATTTGTTTTCATTTGACGATTTTTTTTGTATTTTTATTTTTTTTATTACTTAAACAGAAAACCATTTATTGCATGTCAATCGCTTAAATAATAATAAAATTGGATACACAATCAGAGAAATTGCTGAAAAATCAGCACTCGCGCACGATCAACAAGTTTTGTCTGATGGTTTGCTGGTTGTACACTTGTTGCGATACTCAAAGTGACTAAATGATCACTGCTGGGCGCTAAGGTAGCGAAGCGTTGTTGATGAGCGAGCGAACATGAAAATGTTATAAAATGAAAACAAATTTTAATAGATTTACATAGAGATACTTTCTCATTAGCTTGATGTGTTGTGTCTTGTGTGAATTTGATGTGACATGTCCCCCACACATAATATTTGCCGGTTACAAGATTGAAGAGTAGACGGGGATCGATTGTTTTTGCTGGGTTTTGTACAGGGATGCCAATGCATGGCTTACCAATGCAGTTGAACCAAAATAAAGAAAAAGATTTTTTTTCGCAAAGTGAATAGTTAATTTGCGCCACCCTAATTTTGCTTGCGGAATGATATCTAGCTGCGCAGCAGTACCAAACATTTATAAAACAAAACAATACTTTAAAGAAAATTTGTTTTGTACAAATTGAATATGAAAACAAAATTTAAAAGAAAGTTCAAATGGCCTCTTCTCCAAAATGATGAGAGTACATATAGTTCATTTGAACTTTTAATTGAATTAAATTTGAACACTCATTAGTCCAGTTAAAATAAAGAAGAAAATAATTCTAAGGGCTTGCATCACATTCTCTGATTAAACTTTCAATTAAGCTACTTTGAACTTTTTCGTCAATTATTAACAACCTCATTTACGTTTCACAATATCTGGATACGTAACTAGTAATTAAAGTTCTGAGCACTTTAATGACCAGATGAAGTTTTTATGAGCAAATTTAACTGGCAATTAAATTATTCAAAGCTGTAAGTGCGACCCTTAAAACAGATAAATGTAATGGTTTGAATATTTACTGAATATGTTTGAGACATAAGAGTATGAATTTGTTAAATTTTTGCATGGTGTGAAAAAATTTAAAAATTAAAATGTAAGGGATATTCACGATTATATATATGTAAATGGCTTAGTATTCTTGCAACAATGTGCAGTATTTTCGTGCAATTACTTTTTGTTGTTTGCTCTCTAAAAATACTGGAGAGTGCTTAGACGCCACATGGCCCTAGGCTAAATGAAAGGAAAATCCCTATGCACACCTCCGCGTGGTAGAGAGCGGGTAACGCTAGCGTGCAGGGGGACCGAATGGATTTCGGGATAAGCACACAACCCAGCAATGCTGATGGTCAGGGCACAAACTTGTCCTTGAGATGGTTAGAAGCCCCCTAAAAGCGGATGAACTGCAGGTGGCGTACAACGGCATGATAGTCTGGTGGCAGAGGAGCCTTTTTTGTTAAAAGGCCAACGGCAGCAGCAGGTAGCGTCTGTAACCAATATTGGGCGGCTACAAAAGGCGTCTGTTTTCCCATAGTGGACGGCCCCGAGCAGTTATGTGTTTGACCATACAAAAGGCGGGTGTGCCTATCAAATCTGAGCTTATGTATATTTTTATTTCGAAAAACACCATGGTGGAAGGATATATGCAAAGACATGAACTATGACAACAAACGGAAATGAGTCCCCAAGAGGTAATCTTTTTATGGAAAATCCTTCTGCAGCTTCGGTTGCAGTAAACCGCACATCGGATTTGGGGGTGCGGCATCTTTCATGTACGAGCGTCAATCAAGACGCCATAATAATAAATAAATCGTTGACAAATAGAAGAAGTCTTTCAAGAGGCGCAAATATTACTTTTGGCTACCACATACGTACGAAAATCGGAGCATGGAACGTTCGATCCTTGTACAGCGAAGGTGGATACGACCAGGTTGAGCGTGAAATGCTTCTCCTAAAGATCAATATCCTTGGCATAAGCGAAACTTAGTGGAGAGGAAGAGATGAATACAGATCAGACACTGGACAGACGAGAATGCTGTATTCCGGGGAAGATTAAAGAGAGGGTGGCCAAAGACTGCATGGTTTCGGGATTATGTTGAACGAAGAAGCGAGGCGTAGTTTGATCTCCTGGGCGCCCATTTTTGCGAGATTAATGACAGCAAGGTTTCGTTCAAAAATTCGTAACGTCACAATTATTCAATGCTACGCCCCCACAAATGAAGCGACCGAGGAAGACAAAACCGCGTTCTTAACTCATCTTTACTCGGTTTACAGTAGTGTTCCGAGAGCCGACATCATAGTCGTTATGGGAGACCTTAATGCCTAAGTCGGTTCAGACAATTATGGACTGGAACGCGTGATTAGAAGAAATGGCTTGAGGTCACGGAATGAAAATGGTGACTTGCTTGTCGACTTTTGTAACGCGAATCGTCTTGTGATAGGTGGGACTGTATTTAAGCATAAGACGTGCAACAAAATTACCTGGGTGCATCCAGATGGTCAAACCGAAAACCAAATTGATCATATCATGATTCAGCAGCGATGGAGTAAGTCTATGTGTGATGTCCGGAGTATAAGAAATGCCGATGTGGGAAGGGACCACCATTTGGTTCTGATGAGTCTAAAACTACGAACTGCTGCCGTACAAAAACCAGCGCAGGATGGATGCAGCAAGGAGCTCAAAATTCATTACTAATGCTTTAAATGACCCCAACACATGTCGAAACTATGTCAACACCCTTAACGACAGAGCCTCGTCATTAAACGGGATTCAGTATTCAACAATTGATGAGATGTGCTGGATCCGAAACTGTACCCAAGCGAACGAGACGTAGAGACTCTTGGATACCCAAGACACCTGGGATAAGATCGAACTTCGCAAATCGTTGAAAATCCAAATTCGTGGATTTTGAGAAAGCCTTTGATCGAGTTAACCGAGAACGTATATATGGAGATCGTTGCTTGGTAGAGGAATTCCGCCAAAAATTGTTGCCATTATTAAAGAGTCCTACAACAACGCAAGGTGTTTTGTTTTACACAATGGACAGCTATCCGACTCCTTCGTAGTGCAACAGGGTGTGACAGAAGGGGATGTTCTATCGCCAATTCTCTTCCTGCTGGCGATGGACGACATATTGACAGCCAGTGTTGGTACAGCTGAGCAACAGGGCATTCGATGGAGACCGTTCCCAAGGCTCAGTCATTTAGACTATGCCGATTACGTATGTCTACTGGCTAATAACATCAGTGGGCTGAACGGGATGTGCCAAAAACTGCAAGTGAAGGGAAAGTCGAGTCTAAGAATAAACAGCAAAAAGACAAAAATAATGCTCACAGGCCACTCCACACAGCAGCGTATTTTAATACAGGAGACGCCAGTTGAAGAAGTGGAACAGTTTAACTACCTTGCTGTATTGTTTCTGCAAACGGTGGTACGGATCTGGACGTTAAAAGTAGAATAAATAAGGCTCGTGCTGCCTTCGGTACTCTGTCCCCAATTTGGAAATCCAGTCAAAACTCCTTACGCACTAAGTTGAGATTCTTCGAATCCAATGTCAAATTCGTGCTGTTATATGCTTGTGAAACTTGGAACGCCACGTCTATCATTTCTAGAAAATTGGAAGCTTTTGTGAATCGCTGTCTTCGCCACATCCTAAAAATTCGCTGGCCACAAATAATATCAAATGAGGAATTGTGGCGCAGGACAAGTCAAGAGCGGCTGGACGTCGACATAAGAAAGCGTAAATGGCGTTGGATTGGTCACACACTGAGGAAACCAAACGATGAAATTGCAAAGCAGTCCTTTGAATGGAATCTTCAGGGTGCACGGCGCGGCGGGTTGGAAGACCAAGAAAAATATGGAAATCAACTGTCTTAGCGGAAGCAGAATCTCAGAGAAAGACGTGGGCTTTGGACCTTTGGCACCCATATGAGGGAAATTTGATAAAAAAAGATGCCATCTAATTGGTAAGAAAAGGTCAAGTGGTCCCAGAAATTGGTCAGCCCTAGATAACTTTTAATCAAGGCTTAAACTTTCTCAGTTTGTCACGCGCGATTTTTGGCACCTCATTTATGGGAAATTTACAAAAATTTAATACTACCTGAAAGGCCCTAAGATCTTTATAAAAGTTCAACTAGTTTCAGTAATTGGTCAGCTATAGATTCGGTTTTACGATTTTTTAAAGTATTTTTTTCTAGGTCACGAATCGTTCATGACTTTGAAAAAAAACTTAAAAAAAAATCGTATAAAGAATCTATAGCTGACCAATTACTGAAACATGCTGACCTTTTATAAAAATCTTAGGGCCTTTGAGGTGGTATTAAATTTTTGTAAATTTCCCATAAATGAGGTGCAAAAAATCACGCGTGTCCTTGAACAAAAATTTAAAAATTCATTAAAAAAAACTATGGCTAACCAATTACTAAAACTAGCTGACTTTTTATATAGTTCTCAATGCCTTTCTGATGGTATGAAATTTTTGCAAATTTCCCATAAATGAGGTTCCAAAAATCGCTATGACCTTGAAATTTCTAAAAATTCATTAAAAAAATTTATACCTGACCAATTACTGAAAATAGCTGACCTTTTACAACCGTGAAGAGGCCTTTAAAATTGCATACTTTTTTTTTTAAATGGGCGAAATGAGGTGCCAAAAGTTTTTATTGTGACCTTGAAACGAACTTCTAAAATTCATAGAAAAAAAATCTATGGCTGACCAAATACAGAAAATAGTTGACCTTTTATCACAATCTAGAAATCTTTCGGATGGTATACATTTTTGGTAAATTTCCCTTAAATGAGGTGCCAAAAATCGCGCGTGACCTTGAGCGACCTTGAGAAGTTTAAGCATTGATTAAAAGTTATCTAGACCTGACCACTTGACCTTTTCTTACCAATTACTGACCAATAAGATAGCATCTTTTTTATCAAATTTCTCTCATATGAGGTGCCAAAGGTTCAGAGCCAAAGACGTGGCCACAGCTAAAGTACCTTGCAGCGGACCGTGAAGGATGGAGACGTTTTGTTGACGCCCTATGCCCCATAGTACAGGTAAAATTGTACGAAAAGTCTTTCGAATACAAAAAAAATTAGTACCATCATGAAACTTATTGAAAACGTCTTATGCATTATGAGAACGAAAAATCAAAAGTCTATAAAAATATTTTGCATGGAAGGGTGTGTTTTGAGGGGGAGAGGGGGGGAAGTTGTGGTGTATCAAACAGAAAAATTAACTTTGGTGCAACACTAGCATATGACACATGTTTTTAAGGTAGTTTTAAATGCTGAATCAAATGACACCAAAACCAAGTCGATACGGCCTCCGTGAAAAAAGTTACTGTCATTTTTATCTAAGGATGACTATATTTTCAGTATAAAAGTAAAATATTACCGAAAACCAGTTGAAAATAATGGTCTGTCGATGAAACTTGGCATCAATGGTTCATTTGTCACGAAAATTAATAATAAGAAGAGTCTATAAAAATATCTGTGGTTAAAGGGTGTTTTTTTTGGTGAGTTGGGGTAGTGGTGCCATATTGCCATAAAACCGGTGACAAAAATGGTACCCCCATGAGATTTTGTTAAAATGTGCTATTAACTTATAGAATGAAGAATCAAAAGTCTATAGAAATATTTTGCGTGGAAGGGTGTGTTTTTTGAAGATAGGGGGAAGTGTGTGGTTATTTTTCAAAAAAATGGAAAAGGATGGTAACCCTCAAGAAACTTGGTAAAAGTGTTTCATTTACTGCGAGAATGAAGAATTTACGTAGTTTACAAAAATATCAAGGAAGAAAGGGTGTTTTTGTGGGCTTGGGTAAAGGGTGTTATTTGTTTTTGGAAACAATTTTTGTTTTTGGAAAAAGTTTTATACATTCCTTCACCCATAGAAAACATCCTTCTACCATATAGATATTTTTATAGACTCTTTTGATTCTTTATTATGGTAGTTCATACCACATTTTTATAAAGTTTCATGAGGGTACCATTTTTGTAATAGGTTCTATGGCAATAATCCCACCATAACCCCAACACTCACTAAAACCCTCAAAAAAACACTCTTTAACCACAGATATTTTTATAGACTCTTCTTATTATTGCTTTTCATGATAAATGAACCATTTATGGCAGGTTTTATTAACGGACCACCATTTTCAACTAATTTTCGGTAATATCTGACTTTTATACTGAAAATATAGTCATCCTAACACAAAAATGACAATAACTTTTTTCACGGAGGTCGTATCGACATGGTTTTGGTGTCATTTGATTCAGCATTTAAAACTACCTTGAAAACATGTGTCATATGCTTAGGTTGCACCAAAGTTTATTTTTCCGTTTGATACACCACAACTTACGCCCCTCCCACTCTCAAAAAAACACCCTTCCATATGAAATATTTGTATAGACTCTTTTGATTCTTCATTCTCATAGTACATGAAACGTTTTCACCAAGTTTCATGGTGGTACCAATTTTTTTGTTTTATTTATCCTATTTTACCTGTACTACCAGCCGGGGTTACAGGACACGATGATGATGATGAGCCCAATTTGACAACCCTGGTCATGACTTGCTAAACTTGTAAGTGCGAACGCTGATCAAGGAAAGAATTGCAACATTAAACCCATGGCCCAGAGATTTGAGGTTAGTGCGTTGGTCTCACGACCCGACCACAGTAAAAAAAAACAATTGTTATGAGAGAGACGCTTGAAGCCTCGAATAACGACCCCACTCAGATTGCAACCAGAACCAAAACGAAAATGGACTATGACCTACGAGTGTGCACCTGGTATGTAAGAACACTCTATACGCCAGGTGGTACTCAAAAACTTGAATCTGTCCTCTCGCGGTACAAGGCAGATATTACCGCGATCCAGGAGATACGATTGATAGGATCAGGAATAACGAAAGAAAAGATTGCAACATTTATCACAGCTGTCATCAAAGACTGCACATGCTAGGATGCGGATTCGTCGTGGGAAATCGACTCAGATCGAAAGTCATCGATTTTAAGCCGATTAGCGATCGCCTGGCTGTGATCCGCATCAAAGCTACCTTCCAAAGCATCAGCCAAATATGTGCACACGCCCCTTCCGATGAAGCTGAGGAGTCTAACAAAGAGTAGTTTTACGACCTGCTGGACGGAGCCTGTGCGGAGTACGATGTCAAAGTCATGCTCGGAGACTTCAATGCTAAAGTCGGAAAGGATTACATTTTTGGCGGATTAGTTGGAAAGCACAGCCTTGACGAAAGTACAACAAATAAAGGCTTCCGGCTAATCGACTTTGCTTCGGCTCGTAATACGGTAATAAGTAGCAGAAAGAAAAGAGCATCCGCATCCTTTCAGCTCAAGTATATCTCGAAGAGTCTAGCACCGCCACCAACACCCAACGCCGGTTGGACAAAACAGCCAAGCAACTGGCATCTGGTTATAGCACTGGCACGCAAGCTCTCGAAACAGCAAAAGGAATCTAGTCACCGAAGCACAGGGAATTGTAGACGTGTTTAAGCAGCATTTCCAGCAACTGCTTAATGGGCATTATGTAAAGGAGGCGACACAGGGGGACAGAGAAGCATGAGACCAGTCAATGAAGATCCAGTCCCAGCACCCAGTACTGAAGAGGTTAAGATAGCCACCCACAAGCTTAAGAACAACAAATCCGTCGGCCCGGATGGAGGAACTATTCAAGTAAGGAGGAGATGTCCTGGTAGGGTGCATGCACCAGTTCATCAACCAAGTGTGGGCGGAGGAAAGTATGCCCGACGACTGGTCAAAAAGCTCCATATGCCCAATCTAAAAAAAAGGTGATCCTATATCCTGCAAGAACTACAGAGGCATATCCCTGCTAAATGTTGCCTACAAGATCCTATCCAACGTACTATGTGAGCGTCTAAAACCTTTCTGCAACACTATGATCGGCACGAAGCAGTGTGGCTTCAGGCCAGGCAGATCAACGATAGACCAAATCTTCACATTGAGGCAAATCCTGGAAAAGACCAACGAATTTCAAGTCGAGACCCACCACCTATTCATCGACTTTAAAGCCGCATATGATAGCATAAGTCGCCAAGAGCTTCTATTGGCGATGTCGGAACTCGGGATCCCGAAAAAACTGATCCACCTATGCCGCATGACGTTACAAAATACGCGGGTGCAACGTGCAAATAGGTAACAGGTCATCGAAGTTATTCCAGACGTGTATACAGGGTTCAGACAAGGAGATGCGCTGTCATGTGATTTCTTCAACCTAGTCCTAGAGCAGAGTGGTATAAATATGGAAGGTTCTCGACATTAACATCATCGGCCGCTCCGAGAGAGCTGGCATTCACAGCTATTGATGAATAGGCGAAACGCGTTGGTTTTGAAGTGAATGAGGACAAAACAAAGTATATGCTATCGACAAACAAAACCTCATCTGTCCATCGCCTAGGACAAAACGTCACTGTTGGTACCAGTGATTTCGAGATAGTCAAGGAGTTCACCTACCTCGGAACAGACATCAATTCTACGAATGACACCTTAGTCGAAATCCGACGAAGAATTACCCTCGCGAACCGCTGCTACTTCGGTTTGGCCAAACAAATTGGTTCAAAACTCCTTTCTCGAAAGACAAAGTGCACGCTTTACAAAACGCTAATTTTACCTGTTCTACTCTACGGCATTTTCGGAGAGAAAAAATCTTCGGTGGATATTTGGTCCTATTTGCGAAGAGGGCGATTGGAGGAGAAGATGCAATCGTGAACTGTACGAGCAGTACCAAGATGTGGATGTAGTCCAAAGAGCCAAAACACGTCGACTACACTGGCTCAGCCACATCGAACGAATGGACAACAACGTTCCAGCCAAGAAAATCCTCGAATCCCAGCTCCCATGTTCGAGACAACCAGGAAGACCGAACCTCCGCTATAGGGACCAGGCGGTCACAGACGCAAGAGCGCTTCGTCTCGACATCTGGAGGGAGCGTGCGAGGGACCGCAACCGATGGAAGACCGCAATATCTCAGGCAGAGACCCTTCATGGATCGGGAGCCGGATAAGTAAGTAATGTGAATAATTAATAAAATAAGGAGTCTCACAGTCACGGCCGTGACGATGAAAACACTTATACAAAAAGCAGAAGCATTTTTGATACGTTGCCGATTTGCGTCTGAGAATATAAGCCGTTCTTTTACGCATGCTTCAATTGTTGTTATCAGAAATTTAAATTTTATTTAAGTTTTGAAATTTTGGTGTAGGAACTCAACCGATACATGTATAAGCTTTAACAAAATACCCCTGTTCCTTAGTTTGTCTCAACCAGTTTCAAACAGTTTCAGGCTGCCAGATTTAGTAATTTTTAGTTTGGACCAGTACAATTGTTCACTTGTGGAACGGGTTTCACGCTTAATCTGGCGGTTTGAAACTGTTCGAAACTCGTTAGGAAACACAGCTAATAAATTTCTAAAATCTAAATTGTCAATCCTGTGTTTTTAAATACCACTTTAATTGATAAATGTCTTTAATTCTCATACTACGTAGCACAAATTTGATAATGCTAAAAATAAAAACCAGATTTACTACATATGTAGCAATATAACATCCCTTGGGGGGAATTTCCCAAAGAAATAAAGAGAATATCTAAGTATACATTGTTTTTCAACTGATTGCATGTTTATTCTTCATCGTGGGTTTTATCATTGTTTTGGATGTGAAACTTTATAGATATTTTTTATTTATTACAAACACACAAAAAAAAAATAATAAAAACAAGACAAGATACAACAGACAAAAATATAAGATATTCGTTGACATTCAATAAAATATTCTGTTGATCGTATTTGCGAATTTAATTCGTCGAGTGGTTAGCGGTTGGATTTGATAACACACCATCATGCATGCATAATGAAATCACGTGCAGGTGCAGGGTATTAAGCTATGCAGCGAGATTTAGTGTGGATACATGCCTATGGAATTATTGTTTGTTTTTATTTTTATTTTGAGAGAGAGGGGGGCATGAATCCACTGAGATATTGATATCTGTTTAGGGTTCAACAGCCGTTATAGGTTTCTCGTTGACATGACGATGTGGGTGGTTTTAATCAGAAATATTGTAAATGTCACAACGTTGACCAATGAAATGGAGTTGCCTCTAACATAATGGACACGCAATTTATCTCAAACTAAATGTTATCGAAAAATTCGTTTTGGCCCAGAATCAAATTTATAATGATAAGCTAGGTTGATTTGAGGAGAACATACATACAGTTACTCCCAAAATTCAGTGTACACCAAAAAAAAAAATTACATATTTGTTGGTTTTAAAGTGAAGAAGTAGTGTGTAGTTAAGTCTATTCTGTTAACAATCAATCAATAAATCCTCCAAAAGTAACTACCTTACTTACTTACTTAAGCTGGCGCCACAGTCCAGAGTAGGCCAGGACCTCAACAAACAAGCTTCTTCCAGCCGGCTCGGTCCCTAATAAGTTGTCTCCAATTTTACTCACCAAGTTGATTGGGGTACAGTTCTTCTTACGTCTGACCACCTTAGTCGCAGTCTTCATCTACTGCGCCATCTTGCAGGGATAGATGATAATAATTTTCCATACCGGACCGTTTGTTATGAATTGCTCCTACGGCACAGTGGAAACGTTGCACTGTTGTCGAGAGGAGAGTTTTTTTTTTATAAGAGGAGAGTTTTTTTAGGGAAATTATTAAAAAGTATACAAAACCCTACCTACCCGACTTTTGTGCTGTGCTCGAGGAGGTTTTTTTTTTATGATAAACCATAAGATCCTGCTCATAAACACTACTGTATTTATGCGCTAGAATGGAAGATAGTTTAAGTTATTTAATTATTATTTTTCATCTGAAAACTCTCCTATTCCTCAGCACAAAACGAAGCAGATGGATTTGTTACGAGTAGTACTCATAATGCTTATAAATTTAAGCTGAATAAAGTTGTTTGGTAAATTCTTAACATGTGGCGTCAGCGTCAGGAGTTTTTCTTTAAAAATTCATGAGAATGTAAAAAGCTCACCACACAATAACAACACAACCCGAAAACTCTGTGCTTTGACTGCTATCCAGGACATACCTAGTATATCGTTTGGACCAACTATCAGTCAACTTGATAAGATGAGTCTCTGATATGCAAATCGGATCTTTGCTGATAGTGGCATCCAGACATCTGAAATCTAGGAGCATTGCCCCAAGAGTCAATCACTGTCCAAGAAACCCATCGAGAGCAAGGTGATCACCCAGTTGCATCGTGTTCTCCATTCCAAGTTTCATTCAAGAGTCATTTTTATAAGATAGCATTGCCGAAAGAACGTTGTCATCAGTTGAGGAGTTCCTAACATAATTGAATGAAAAACGTCACCTTTTGTGCCGAAAGTACTTCTTCATGTTGAATTTTCATTGATGCATGTTATTATTCTTGACTAAATATCCTTGACAAGCGATAGAATTCAGGGGAATCAATAAAAAAAAAAATACCAGAAGTCAAAATGTCACCTTTTGTTCATAAATTTCTCAGTTAGCCTCCGACAAAACAACATTAGACAGTATTTCCAGAATAACTGCTATTCACCTCATGGAGTGTAGAGTAAGTGAAAGTGAATCTAAAACAGTCCACGATGCCTCATCGCCCTTTGAATAGAGTCGAAAGGCAATGCCTCGCTTATGAAAATTTCATTCAAATCGCTAGAGCCATTTTCCAGAAATCAATTAATAGTAAAAGTGGGCGTGGCAGTGGATGGATTACAATAAGCAAAACAATTGGTGATTCCTACAGTAATTGTTAGAGCTGTTTCTGAGAAATCCAGACATAAGAATTGGACGTGGCAGTGGGCGGATTTAAATAAAATCACTTTCCAAAGTTTTTGTTGCTCTTGCCAATTAACTCTGAAAATGTCATCCAAATCGCTAGAGCAGTTTCCGAGATACAAAGATAAAAGTGGGTGTGGCAGTGGTTGGGTTTCAAAATGCTATCTACATTATTTTCTTTCTTATACAAATAATTACTGATACCTGCAAATATCGTAAGAGCCATTTCTGAGAAATTAAGATATAAAAAGTGGGCGTGGCAGTGGGTGGATTTTAATAAAATTAATGTCTTTTCTTCGTCCTTCGAATGAGTTCTCAAAATTTCATTGAAATCATTAGAGCAGTTTCCGATATACAAAGATGAGATAAAAGTTCACATGGCAGTGGGTGGATTTCAAAATACCATAAACTGTTTCTTACTCATACAAACAATTAGTCCGTTCAGGAAACCGAATCTCGTGCGTTTTTTGGCGGGGACCTAAATTACTTGGAAGATTTCCACTATTTCGGTACTTTTTAATATTTTTAACATGAAAAAAGGAGTGGAAACGCCTCTAGATGCCCTACGCGTGTTGGGAAAATAACGGAATGTGTCTTAAGAGATACGTGTTGAGTAGTTCCACCTTCGGGTAAATCTTAATGTTACCACTTTTCGGGAAAATTTTGTTTATCTCAAAAGGCTGGAATCTCGATTATTTTGGTAAATTTTAATGTTTTCAACATTAAAAAGGGGCGAAAATGTCTACAAATACCAAACATGTGGAGGAGTTATGAGATATGTCTTAAAAGATAGGTGTTGAGCTGACCGACCTTCGGGTAAAATGTCAGTGTGGCCACTTTTCGGGAACAAACTTGTTTTAACATGAAAAGTTGGGACTTCCACTTTTTTGGATTTTGAACATACAAAAAATTGTGAAAACGCCTCCAGATGCTAAACGCATATTATGAAAATACATAACGGTTGACGTCTTTAAATGTGTTGAATAGAAGAACCTTTGGTTAGTAAATCATTTTTACATTAAAAACTACCTACAAAGTGGAAGTTCCAACATTTAACATACAAAAAAGTATGTTCCCGAAAAGTGGCAACACTGACTTTTAAGACATCAACCGTTATTTTCTCAAGACACGTTTGACGTCAGTGTTTCCGAAACTTTTTCACGTTAAAAACAACCAAAAAAATGGGAAGTCCCATAAATTAAAAAGTTAGTTCCTGAAAAGTGGCAACATTGAACATTTTAGCAGAAGATTTATCATCCGGCAGTCAGAGTCAAACGCCAGCAACTTCTGAGACTCTGGAGGCAAATCAAGATGAGAAAACCCAAAGTTAAAGCTGTGCTTCGGGAAGACAAATTGCAGGTTGATGACATATTTATAACCTGGAACGGAACAACGGGATTTATCTGTGGTGAGGAAGATGCTTTGCAAATTTTAAAACAAAATTATGGAATCGAAGGGATTGATATGAAAGTCACACAGGCATGGCAGAGAGCTGATAAAAACAATGACAACCGAAACCAAACTGTCAATGTCATTTCCAGTCAAATGTCAAATGGAATGGTGGAATTCAGCGCTCAAGCGACAGCAATAGAAGTGGCTGCATCCAGCTCGAATATTTCGAGACAAAATTACAGTGATTTGAATTAGGTATTAGCCGTCTGTCCTGAAAGTAACTTATATATCAATAGAAATATTTACAAAATTTTATCTTACAAATTTGTGGATTAAAAAATAAGTTAGATATACATAAATAATAGTTTTTTGAGTCTTTATGATGTTATAATATTGATAGAAACGCATATTGTAGAAAAAGAAATTCCTAATTTTAAAAATTTATTCGATGGTTTTAAAACAGAGAGGGTTCCAGCAGTAAAAAAAAGGACTAGAGGTAATGCAAGTGGAGGTATGGTGTTGGCGTTTAAAAAAAATCTTAAAATTGGAAACTGCAGTTTTAAAAAAAATTTTGAAGTATTAGTTTTAGAAATTGTTATTAACAATACGAAACAATTCATAGTTCCCATTTACTTAAATTGTTCTCACTGGATTGAGGATTCCACCAAACTGCTCGATTTTTTACTAAATTTTAACTATGAAAATATGATGTTGATTGGAGATTTTAATGCGAGAATAGGACTAGAAGATACATTTAAACAATTTTCTGCGTCTACAAGAGCTGCAAAGGACAACGTCATCAACAGCAATGGAAGAGTACTTCTGGACTTATGTAATTCTTTTGGTTTTTGTGTGGCAAACGGGAAAAGCGAAGGCGATATCAATGGAGAGCTGACTTTTATCAGTGGGCAAGGAAGCTCAACGATTGATTACTGCCTCATCAAAGGAGACTGGTGCTCCTTGGTATCTGATTTGATGGTTGCGAGTATTCCTTTCTCTGACCATCTCCCAATTGTTGCAACAATTGGTATAGATAATTTCAGAGAATGCAGAACAGAGAATAGAAGCTCAATGCCAAAAATAAAATGGGCGATGGCAAGCAGTCACAATTATATTCAAGCACTTGATCGACTTCTTGCTCAACATTTAGTAGCTGGTTTAAATCTCTTAGATGCATCGGTACTCGACTTTATAGTACAACAAGCAGCTCCCGAAAAGCGTCATGGGACGGATCAAAATGGATTCACTCAAAAATGGTTCGATTATGAGTGTCTAAAAGCAAGGAAAAAGGCATTTGGTCTGCTGAGAACTTTCAAACAGCTTGGTACCGATTATTTTCGTGGTCAATATCGTGAAGCACAAAACAAATACAAAGAGCTTTGTCGTAAAAAAAAGGTAGAATATGATAACCATCAATCTAAAATATTAGCAGAAATACAAAATAGCAAGGATTTTTGGAGACAAGTTCGCCTTATAAGCGGAAATACATTATCTAATAGAGTTGAACCAAAAGTAGATGAATTTCGTGATTACTTCAAAAAGCTAATGAATCCGGAAATAAATTTATTAAAATTTAGCTATGCACTCCCAAACATCTGCATCCACAATATAGACTGTGACATTGAACTAGAAGAAGTTCTAGAAGCACTGACAGCAAGCAAAGACCATAAAGCGCCCGGCTCTAACCAAATTCCTATGGAGTTCTATAAATACAGCAACTTGAACTTCCAAACGTTTTTAACGAAGTCACTTAACCATATTTATACGACTGGGAAAATTCCAATGGAATACTTAAAATCGATTATCTTTCCTATTTATAAAAAAGGTGATAAAAATGAAGTTGGAAATCATAGAGGGATATCGTTTTTAAACTCAGGATTGAAAATTCTCACTAGCATCATCCCACAGACAATATTCTCTTGGTTAACAGAAAATTCAGTGTTGTCAGAATTTCAAGCGGGTTTTCGCAAGGAATACTCCACAGTGGATCACATTTATGTGTTGACAAATGCTGCCGAGCTTTATATGGACCAAAATAAAAAAGTATATGCTTGTTTTGTAGACCTAAAAGCAGCGTTTGATTCAATTGAAGTTGGTTTGCTTCTCTGCAAGCTTGCAAATAAAGGATTTTCACTCAAGCTGTTCAGATTTATTGAAGCAATGTATACTAAAAGAAGTGCAGCGGTATGGGACGGAGAGATATTGTCTGATTACTTCAGCATAGAATTAGGCTTGAAACAAGGTTGTGCACTTAGCCCTACGCTGTTTTCACTCTACATCGATGATTTACCGAATACTTTACCTGGTGGTATTCACATCAATGAATGGACCCTTAAAGTGTAGTATTGCTGGCAGAGTCTCCAGAAACACTGCAATTAATGATAAATCGGCTTCGAGATAACTGTGAACTATGGAACCTGTCAGTAAACTTAGCAAAGTCAAAGATCATGATTTTCAAAAAAGGAGGTGGCATGCGGGCAAGGAATGAGGGTTGGCATTTTGGTGGAGAAATCATGAAGGTAGTGAAATAATACATGTACCTTGGATTTAATATCACTCCCACACTGAACTTAGGGAAACATCTGGGGAATAAACTGGTGAAGGCCAAAGCTGCAATTAGTATGCCGTGGAAGAACTGCTTTAACAACAAATTTGTAAAGAATGCAATAAAACACAAGATTTTCGAGGCAACTTCAAAGTCAGTCCTATTCTACGGAGCGCAATACTGGGGCTACAAGAAACATGAAACTTGTGAAAACCTTTTAACGTTTTACCTTAAACGATTATCAAAACTTCCTTTGTCCACACCCGCATACATGCTCCATCTGGAAACAGGATTGCCCCCACTTTTCATACAAACACTGAAGCTGCATGCAGACTACATATGCAGAACAATAGGGATGGAAGAAGTGTCGATTGCCTAAAAGAATCACACAGATGGCAACCTCTAAAGAAAAACTTTGTATAGAGCTTGGAATGAGCTAGCGATTCAGTGTGGGAAGACCTTTGAACTCGACGTTGGAAACGTCAAAGCATGCAGAGAGCGGTTCTACAATATCATTTCGACTGTAGATGAGAATATGATGCAAGGGTGTATGGAAAAAGCGAGACAATCGGTACATCGAGAAATTTACTCAGTCCTGAACTACCATCTAGGAGAAAATTCTTATTTTAAAAACCATTTCAACACAGAAGTCATTTCAACTATTTTTCGAGCAAGGGGAGAACTGCTGCGGTTAAACTTCATCCCTCATAGAGAAGACCTTTCAATCATTTGTAACTTATGTAATGCGGGAGTAAGAGAAAATGTTATCCATTTCCTAGGCGAATGTGCGATATTTCGAGAAATAAGAAAGAGTGTATTGGAGGGTCAACTATATCACTAGATGCGAAGTGATTGATCTATTAAACGGAAAAGACTGGTTGAAATTCTTCGAATTTTGTAAGGAGCTTCTTAGTTATCGTAACAGAATAGTAAATGAACTGTTTTAATTTCTTTTAATATTCAACAAATTACCACTTTACTTACTCAAACTTATAGTCAATTAAAATACAAATTTTGCTCACTCAGGCAGACGGCTTTAAGTCATTGCTAATGAATTGTATGATTGTTAACAAAAAAAATTATGTAATTAATAAAACTACAATTAAAAAAAAAAAAGCAGAAGGTAAGTTTACTTTTTTTTTTCAAAATATCAATTTTTATTTCCGAACACGCGTTTGGCATCTAGAGGCATTTCCAGAACTTTTTTCATGTTTAAAATATTAAAATGATCGGAAAAGTGGAGGTATCACCCTTTGACATTAAAAAAGTTTGTTTTCGAAGAGTGGCAACACTGATATTTTAACCGAAGGTGCGTCGTACTCAACACCTATCTTTTAAGACATCAACCGTTATTTTAGCTATGGAAATTTTAAAAGTAATTAACGAGTTTCTCTTTATTTTACCATTTCGCCTAGGTTTGGCGCCAATTTTCAAAATGGCGTTCAAACGACAGGAATTCAAAAATGATTCCCAAGCTAAATTTCACTTTAAGCATGTAAAATAAACTTCAAATTTAAAATAAGATCCCCCACCATATAATAAGTGCCAGGATTTGGGTTTCCTGACCTTAGTACAGGTTGGGCATCGATTTTCAAAATGGCGGCCAAGTGACAGGATTACCAGAATGACTTCCGGGCTAAATTTCATCTTTATTATCTCAAAAACAAATTCCAAACATAAAAAAAGCTCCCCGCCAAAAAACGCACAAGATTCGGTTTCCTGACCGGACTAAATTGCTGATGCGTGCAAATATCGTAAGAGCCGTTTCTGTGCGTTGCCTCGTAGGAGCAATTTAAAATACGCAACCGGAGCATTGATGGTGTCCTTTCGCTCTAAATCACCTATAGCCTCCTTAGTCGTTGGCTTTTAACTTTTTGGATAGGTCGATGACGCTCTACAGCCCATTACATTCCGTTGTTGTATCTTCTTCTTCACTTTCTGTCTATACAGACGGTACCAAAAATCACACGGAGAATAATTTTCTTATCAAAAAAGCAAAAAGCGTTCTCATTTATCTTTGACTATATATTATTTGTACTCTGCACAATATATAAGGGGACACAATCCCTAACTAGTCCATAGCTATAGGTATACAGTAGACGCTCGATATAGTGAAGTAATAAAAACCAGGCCTGTTCACTGTTTCGAGATTGTTCATTTTTTCGAGCGGGAGTTTTGTAAGCTTTTCTAAATATGAATTTGATCCAAAATCTACATTTCGTTCGATGTGAATGTTTTTAACTTTAATTAAAAATCAAACAAGGCTTTCCCTCAGGTTTAAACAAAAAACAGAAAAGATTCCTCACAGCTCTCAAGCTATGTAAAATGCTTGCGTGATATTTTTATACAAAATACGTTTTTATATAAAATTTTGTGTGTTCAATACTGTGGATAGTGCACTATTTCGAGATTCACTGAATCGAGCGTCTACTGTATATGATGGCACTCCCTCAACACATCGGTTTGGGTGTCCTTTCTTAATAACAACATAAATACCTATGTATTTACATAATTACATTTGGAATTCATTTGAAGTAAAACCTTTTTCTTTTAATTGGGAAAATTTTAGTTTATGTTTAATTTTTGGAAAAAAAAAACTTATTTTTTTGTTGCAAATACGGGCCGCACACCACTAGATTTTCACTAAAAAGCCACGGACGACGACACCACTTATATTTTTGCTGTTGTTTTTAAATTTAATTGATATTTTGGTAATTGTTTGACGTATAGAATTTTATTTTTACTTTAAAGTTTTATTTAAAATAGAAACAGGTTTGAATATCGACTATTCCGGAAGTGAGTTCGTATTTAATTTAGAACAAAGTTTTTGAATCCGTACGGAAATCAATTTCGTATACGGATTTGATTCCGGACGGAAATCAGAACAGGGGTGTTTATTTAATATTTTTTTTTTTAAACCGTTAAAAGCAGTTTTTAAGTTTCTATTCTAGGCACTTGCTCTGAAAAAAAAACAGGTTAATCAGAGGTTAATCCTATTTTCAGAAATTGTTCCAAAAAAAAAATAACCATTAAAAATGAATGTACCTTATAAGTTAGGTAGGTACGTTATATATTTAAGTGATTTTTATTTTCGTTTTCTTTTTTGGAATTCAAAAGTTCTTTGCAGGATAAAACTCTCATTAATAACACTCATAATGCTGTCAATCTATTTAAGGTGCGTGGTATACCTACAGCAAGGATAAGTTAGATAATTAATTTGTCATTTTGCGGTCGATATGAGTGATTGAATTGGGTTGGGTTTAATGCGATGAAAGAGTTCAAATAAAATGTATCTAGTATGTCAAAGTTTTTTTTTTAATATAATGAGGTTGATTACCATCAGCCAAAGAATAATGAATGCACCATAAAATCTCATAATTTTATATGAAACTAGACTTGAGTTCTTTGGTAACCTAATTGAGAACTATTTAATTGAATTAAAACATTAATAAGTTTATCAGTCATCATTGTACCATACGAATGATCTTTTTCACACTTAAACTAATTTAAGGTTAGTTTCCTTTTTTAGAGGAGAAAATTTCTTTTTTTTTTGAAAATTTCTTGCGAAGGAACAAGGGTATGTTATATGTATGTGTAAGTATGTAGGTTATATTAATAAGTCAAATGTGCTTATACCCATTCCCTTCATTTGGATCCCTATCCCATTAGGCGTGAACTGTTAAATAGTCTGTTTTCATTTATTTTCCTTTCTGTGGGACCTTTTCTTATTTATAAAAATGATGATAGTCTTAGAGTTGGCTCAAGGTTTTTATTTAATTTCTTGTGCATTTTTCATTAGCGGATTTGTAAAAAGCACTGGTGAGTTCTACTCCTTTCTTACATTCGTGTCTGGAACTTGAGAGTTCTAAGGAATTACCGATTGGAAAACCATAAGAACTTCTAAAGTACGATATTGATGAAATTAATGGCCTCTTCTATTGATATTTACCTCAGGAAA
This sequence comes from Dasysyrphus tricinctus, assembly GCA_963921185.1. Taxonomy (NCBI): domain Eukaryota; kingdom Metazoa; phylum Arthropoda; class Insecta; order Diptera; family Syrphidae; genus Dasysyrphus; species Dasysyrphus tricinctus. The sequence goes on from OY992530.1 coordinate 248,864,737, forward strand.
AAATGAACACAAGTTTGCGTATCATTGGATTTGTTTCAATCGAATTTTAAATTTTATTACAACGGCTGAGAAGTTACAAGCACTTGATTTCACTTTGGACACACATTTTTTTTCAACAATTATGAGATTTTTTTAACTTTGTGAGTCTGTTAATGCTTTTGGTTTGGATTCTGAATTCAAATCCAGTATTTTATATTGAGAAGAAGAACTCGCCTATGTTCTTCATTCTACTTGTTGTTTATTCACATCATGATTGTTCGTCTACAGTTCGATCGATATCAAAAATGAAAATCAGGTGTTTTAATTTCGTTTAAACTATGTATCGTATTCAAACGGTGACGTGAAATAACGCCGAGCGAAATAAAGCCGAATGTCGAAACAACAACAACTTGTTGTGTTGTTGTGCTACCGCACCAAGTATATAGGCTGGAGTTGGTCATACAAGGGGGTGGATGAGTTGAAAGAGTAAAAATGCTAGTCGCTGGCTGTGGCAAATGATAAACAACGAAACCTGCATTGGGATTGAGCAGAACATGTGGCTTCAGTGGCGCGGTGTGTAGTGCATCGGCCTCTGAATTGCAAGGTTTATGGTTCGTTCCCAGATGACGGCAAAGAGTTTTTTAATTAATACGAGCATAACCAGACTAAGCCCCACTAAAGGAATCTGATGATCGGATGATCGAGGTGGCTCTTGTGAAATAGCTACAACTCCAGCCTATATAAAGGGTGGTTAAATTTTAAGGGCCGATGTTGAATGTGAACCACACCTAAACGTCAAGTTTTTTTCTGCATTTCATTTGACATTTCTCAATTTCAGACTTATGGCCTTTTCGATTGGCAATCCAGAAGCGTTCGGAATGCGTGTAAAACCTTCTGAAAGTGTTCTATTGGCATTCAGAATGACAGTTCTTCTCCTGAAAAGAACAGAAAATGATTCTGGATTTCATTTCAGAATCGAAACCAGAACTACTCACACATTCAAACACATAGTTGTCAAAGAGTTGTCAAATATTGCAAAAGTAAATTTTTTGCTAAAAATAAGTAAATTTAACACATTTTACTGTTTCTAAGAACAATTATTTTCCGTTAAGAATATTATTTTCCCATTTTCTTTATTGAAAATTATCATACTCGTTCATATTTGTGTCCACCAAGTTTCCAAATGTGAAGAACTATTTCGGCGTCCGCATGTGAAGTTGCACAAATACAGGGATACAAAAACTTCAGAATCAAACTGCATGTGCCTGTTTGTTTTATTGGCGTTCCGGATAGGAGAGTTCTTCCGAATTGCCAATCGAAAAGGCCATAACTCAATTTGAACCATGGAAAGATGCACAATCGTCAATGGTCAGAATGGTGGCAAGAAATGGCAACAGTGGATGATCAATTTTCGAAGAAAATCATCTTCAGCGATGAGTGCGGTGACCATCCGTCCTCTTTTTAAGAGGACCGTCCTCTTTTTTGGTAGCGTGTCCTCTCTTTTTTATTTTCTAAAAGAAAACAGTAATTTGTCCTCCTTTTACTAAATTGTACTCCCATTGTCCTCTTTTTATCCTCCAAATAATTTTTCAACGATAAAAAATACATGAGGTAATTTCTTCATTACTAAATAAAATCACTTAGATTTAAAAGGTAGACAGCACTGGTTTGCATCCAAAAGCTTTCCAATGTATAAGAAATTAAAAAAGATCTAGAAATCAGTAGGTGAGTTCAGGAAAATGAGATTTCAGAGCCCTTAGCAATCTGAGTCTCGTGAACAGGATTCCTCAAAAATTTTGCTGTCAAATTACTGAGGAAACAAAATATTGGATTCGCTTGCTCAGATGTTGACACTGAGCCCTCTGAAATCTCATTTTCCTGAACACGCCTAATGATAAGGAATTATTTGACAAGATTACTTGAGTCAAACGATAAGTCAATGAAGAATAAATTGAAAAATAGGCAATTTGTCACAAAATAAGAAATGATTTGGACTTTTCCTGTGAATGGTGTTCGCTATCGTGAGATGATAACGAAATTTGTATGGCCCGAATTGGAAAATATGGTTGTGGACGATATGTGGTTTCAACAGGACGATGCCACTTGCCACACAGCTAACGAAGCAATGGTTCTTTTGTGCAACAAATTCAATGGCCGTGTTACCTCACGTGGTGGCGATGTCAATTGGCCACCAAGATCATATGATTAGACACCGTTGGACTTCTTTCCTTGGGGTTATTTGAAAGAAGACGTGTAAGTCGATAAGCCAGCAATAATTCAAGAGCTAAAGGATGAGATAATTCGGCACATTAACGGCATAGAACCTCAATTATGCCTCAGCGTCATCGAAAATTTGGACCATCGGATGGAGGTGTACATAATTGAACCATACCAATATTATCATAATAAAAAGAAATGACAATAATTTCCTAAATAATTTGTGCTTTATTCAAAATCAACATCGGCCCTTAAAATTTAACCACCCTTTACTTGGTGGTAACACACACAAGTTGTTGTTGTTCATTCAAAATTATTCAATATAAATTGATGTATAACTTGCAGCATGCACTGCACTTGTGTGGATTTCTATTGTGACCTGGAAGTTAATGAATTGATCCATTAATTCCTAACATAAGAACTTATTTTTATTTTAACTTAATTTAAAACAACACTTAAAACTAACGAAATAAAAACTATTACACATCGTAACAAAATGTTCAAAAATGTTTCTTAATGTACATTTTGGATCGTTTATGGTTGGTTCATATCAGCTCTATACGAAAACCCCAACAGTTCTTTTCAAGAGTTAGCTTTCGCTTCAGAAAGTTTTACAAAATGTGGAAAGAACTTAATTCTAATTTCAATAATCTATCATAATGTCCGGTCAAAACAAAAATGTTCACATGTGAACTTCGAAACAGTCGTTATTTACTAATGCCGGAATGGCACGAAAGACATTTATGTGGTTTTCCATTCAACCATTTCAGATTTGGTGGTCAGATCATAATTTTTTAGTGGTAAATAGAACACAAAATGAGATTTGATTTGCTTTTGTAATTGTGTTAGTGACTATTTTTCTATTGATGACCCAGTAGGAAATTTCGTCCTCAAGGAAAAATGTTGGTGAATAGCACAATGAATTCATGAAATACTTTTTACGATGAACATGTATGTAATGATTTCATTAGAAAAAGGTGTTGCCTTTTTCATTAGTTCATTATTTTCATGGCATCACCCTTTCTTTTGCTTGGTGCAAAAATTCAACTGAATTCAATGCTTCCCATGCAGTATACAATTTCATTGCAAAAAATCATGCTTCGAGAAACACGAGGATTTCAACGATGAATAGTAATAGACAGAGTCCTGAGCTTGTGATTTTTTGTTTTCATCTTGTTAGATAAAGTTCACTGTGACTTTCTGTAAGAATATCAATGTAAGATGAACTGAACATAACTCAAATTGCGTTTGTTAAAACACAAATGTAACTTTTGATTTGAAATGAGAACTGCTTTTTGGTTCGTTTTAATCTTAAATTAGAAAATACACTACCGATGTTGATAATTTCACTAGATGAATAAGTGAGTTCTATTCACAAAGTGATTTCCTTGGTGAACATTCATAACATTTTTCAGCTAAGAGTAATGGCCTAGTGAAAAAGCAACTCCACGTACCTTGTGATATCACTGATGTATATTCACGGTATGTTTCATCAAATGCAATTAACTATGGAATAAACAAGTTACACCTCCTAAGTGATTTCACTACTGAATATTCACCAAGAAAGTCACTTGGTGAACGCCAATGACAACCCCATGTTAATTTCCTCGATGATTTCACCTCAAATTCCTTGGGTGTAGCTTCCATTCCTTGAGGAAATAGCAGGGGATTCCTTGGTGAATTTTTGAAAATTTCCCACTGGGGAATTTGTCCAACAAACACCACCTTCTTATCGAAAGTAAACAACACTGCGAAATGCCAAATGCCAAACTAATACGTTCAGATTTATGTCAGTTTATTTTGGTGTGTGTGCAAATGCGTGTAAATCTTGCTAAAAATTGAGATTTGAAGAATCGACCTGAGGTCGAAAAAAAATCGATTTTTTTGGTTGAATGGAAAGCAAAAGTTGATCACAGGTCGAAAAAATCGGAAAAAAGTCGACTTTTTTGGTCGAAAGGAAAACCACATTAGTTATAATACCATTAACTTTTCGATGCCACTTTTGACCTCATTGTGTAAATTAAGCGAATGGAAAATGTTTAATGACGGACGGAAATATGGAATATATTTTGTTTTTCTGAATTAAGATTTTGATCGAGGTGCAAAGCACGAGCATTTTTGGAGTTTCAGAAAACTCTTGTATGACTTACGCTATTAATTTAAATCTCAAAGTTGGTATCTGTCAAAACCAGAAATAAACGAAAAGACAAATAATTTGGTAACAAAATAGAAAATAAAATTATTGGAACTTGCATTGCTGGTGCTGTCTCTACACATAAATATACATACATTCGTTTTTTGTTTCATTTGCCACTATCTTGCGTCATCACTTGGTGATTCTAATCCAATTGTCAAAAAATTATGAGTTTAAATTTTAAACCAACAAAATTTTGAAAAAGTTCACCGATGTGTTGGAAAAGTATTTTTATTTTTTACGTTAGGTCGCATTAGAGTTAAAATTTCGAGAAATTTTGAAAAATTGAAATGCCAAAAAGAAAAGTGTTTTTCTGACATCTTCTTCCATACTTTTTCCACTACTTTTTCTTCTAGTAGTGCAAAATAAAATTCTTAAAAAAATTCACTTTCATTCATATATACAGCTTAAAATTGTTCATAAATAACTCTTATTTAAGAAAACAGTTTTGATTAATCTGGCTAACAAATGGCCCCACAACAATTTTAGTTGTCTATCAAGTGTTAAAATTAGATTATGAAACCATTTCCTGCTTAGAACACACATATAAGAAAATTAGCTATGATAAAATGACGTAATTTTGCAATATTTGTATGAACCTTAAGAACTTGATACCTTCTCCCGATGCGATGACTTAAAACTTGTATAGTATTCGTCCTTAACTATTGTATGACCACAGTTATATTCTTCGCTTTGATAAAATGACGTATGTATGTCAGGTGACACTACTGGGACCTTGGCTTATGAGGTTTATAATGGAATGCAATATCTGACAAATATTTGCCTTAGACTCTGCCTACAAATATTCATTTGATGATTGCAAATATTCACTATGACTATATCAACACGTTGAGCGAACGCGTATCGATTCATAATTAATAACCTACAAGTTTTTATTTTATCACAATGACAGTTTGAATGTTTTCATTTAAAAAATGGCTGGAAATTTAAAGTGACACCCTTTATTGGATGACCCTATATAAACAAAATCTGCAGGAATATGAAAATTAATATATAAGAATAAGACTATAAAACCAATCCTGTATCAATTTAAAATTATTTCAATGAAATGCAATAAATTCAGTAAAACATTTGAATTCAATTTATCAAGCACTTATAGAAGATATAAGTAGTTGCCAGGTAGAATCCTTTTAGGGCAAGAAAAAAACTAAAAACAAGTGCCCCAAATGGAACAATCCCCTCAAATCGAAACAAGTACGCTCAATAAAGAAGTAAAAATTCAATGACTTTCATTTTCTTGCAAATGAATGAAATGCATCACCAGAAACGAAGACATAAGAAAATTCATTGAATAAGTAGCACTGATCTCTTGAGATAGTTTATTTTACATGAAAGTGAAAGGTGTTGGAAAAAGTATGGTAAATCCATTGACGGACGTCCGGAATAAACTGTTAACTTTGATTAGGTCTAGAGATGTCACATATTTTCACATACGAATGGTAGAATGCTTTTGGTCTCGCTTTATAGGGCAAAAATGTGCATTGATGTGTATAGATTTAAATCAGTGATTTGTAGACAAGCTACATGAGCTTTCTAGGCAAATGCACTTTTATAACCATCAATGAATGCAGAATGTAGAATGGATAAGTAAAAATAAACCCGAACTCGAGATAAAGAAAGAGAAGCCTTAAAAAGTTTGTGTGATGGAATTATGTCAATATCTGTTGTGTCTGTTGAGATGGGTACGCATCGTTGCCACAAGAGAATAATCCTTTTGTGATAAGGTTTTACCATTTGCACGTTTTCTTCAATCGTGCTTTTTAGCATAAGTGACCGCAAATAAATAAACTTCAGATTTGACCGACTGAAACAACGCTTCCACAGACTGTCATTACCAGCCCGTCCCTATATTGGACAACCCTTTATTATAGAAATATTTGTAGATAGCGAAGCCGACAGGGACTCAAATGCGGGCAATTATCTCAATAACAACATATCTTCCACAGACTATCATCATCGACCCGTCCCTATTAGTGAACACCTCTTTATTATAGAAATATTTATCGATAGCGAAGCCGACAGGGACTCAAACGCGGCAATTTTCTGAATTGTCTCACCATTAAAGACTTTGTTGTAAATTGTATTAAATAGGTTTTGACAAAAATTATAACTGTTTGTCAGTCGTGTAAATAAGGCTTATAACACTTGCTTAAAACTGAAGTAAATATTGCCAAAGAAAAATATTATAGTACTCACCTCAACAACTGACTCGCATTCGAATAAGTGAATGTGCAAAAGAGGATCTCGTGGATCCTTAATAAGATATACAAGTCCTGTCAAAGGTCCGTTGAATTCCATAATAGCTGCACTCTTAACAGCAGCACTTCCATTGCAGTCAGTTGCATTTGAAGTGCCATTTCCTCCTGCGGATGCACTGCCTGAAGTAGCACTCGAGTTAGATGTTGATGATGATGACGATGATGATGACGACGACGATGACGAGGACGTCGATGACAATGACGAAGACGAGGATAAATTTGTGGCACTGCTCAGAGCGTTTTTAATGCCATTCGTGTTCTGTTTAACTTGAGAGTATCCAGTGCGTCCATTGCGATGAATAATACGACACATACCAACAACATGCTTTAATGGATGGCCAAATTGAAGTTCAAAATCTGAATTATAAGACTCAAGTGTTCCATTTTCAACACCAACCGAGAGCTATAAAGAATCAAAGAAAAAAACATTGAATAAATAATGTACCTACTGTACAAATTTATGTAAATTAATTTAGTAGCTATTAAATTTGAAATCTAAAATTAAATAAAAATATATAATGTACCTTCATGTCAAGGACACCACACTATTTATATGAAGCTTTTGTTAAGAATTTCATTTGTATACACACAACAAACAAAGAAAATAAGAATAAAATATACAAAATATTGACAGAACCGAGAAAAAAAATCCAAGGACTACTACTAAAGAGATAATTTTATGGTAGGTTAGTTGTGAATTATTTAGTTTTTTTTTTTTACTCAAGTGAAACTCTTGTTTACTTTTTATATGGTTCTGTCGAGTGGGCTAATGGTGAAATTTACACTTACAGGAGCGGAGAAGGACTTTATGAATATTCAAAGCCATCAAGCATCAGTGATTTACATACATAGTCGACGAAAGCATTATTAATAAAGTTTTTGTGTAGCGTGAATTAGTTTCTTTCTTTAACAATATGACAGGAGTCGGAAAGTTAACATACACTCCGAGTCTTTGAATTGTGTTCCTGCTTATTTTTAAGCTGCCACTGTGAGTAGAGAAACTAATGTCGTTTTTGATTGAATTTTAGAACTGTTCCATTCCTATTGAGTATGGAAAATTAGTAGTAGAAGGTTTTCCATATTCGATAGGAATGAAACAATTCCAAGATCCAATCGAAAACGACATAAGAACCAATCACAGTTTTAATATTTAACAAAGACCTAAAATATATCCCTAAGAGCTGTTGTCGCATCTTATTTAAATCACTCTGTATATACATATAAACCTACAAATATTTGTATATTTGTTCTTTTCTCAAGAAACAAATCAGTATCAATATCTAAATCTCTTACGCCCCCATATAAATAAAACTTCATATTTTTACACAGACAAAAACAAATTAAATCGTTCATTCCACATGATGTAGGTATCAATTACTTAGCTCAACAATAAAAACAAATAGAAAACAAACGTGCCATTTTCTTTTTCAAGTTTAATAACCGTATAGTTTGTTAAACTACCTCCATTGGAATATCAAATAAAGAAAGAGAAAAACAGCTTAAGGAAAAAAAATAAAAACAATCAAATGAAAGCATCAATTCAATGAATCTTTATAGTGATGCCAAATTAATCATGAATGCCCTTAGATCCTTACAAATTGTGGTTAAAAGGGGCGAGTTGGAAATACCATATTTACAACCTTACGTCATACTTTGACGTAAATCGTTAGCCTTGGGGGCAAATAATCGTTTAGAGTAAATAATTGTAGGTAGGGAAGGCACCTAGAGAGAAAAAAAAAATAAGTAGATATTTATAGACATAGGTACCTATAGTAGCCTATACCTACACATATTTTATTCCCAGACATTCAACTGTAACTGCTTCTCTTTTGATTTAACTTTTCATAATGTAGTGATTTTGGCACTTAGTTAAGTTAGCTAGTTAGTTTTTCCACCATGGGTTTTATAATTTGTAATTAAGGAAGAGTCAAGTTTTGAATAACTATCCTTACAAAGTCATCATTCAGAGGGAGGAGAGAGTGAATTAAGTAGGAGATAGCGATGCATGTTGATATAATTTTTTTTCTGGATATTAAAATACTTACTGCTTACTTAGGTACTTATCCGGCTCTTAATCCATGAATGGTCGCGTTCTGAGACACGGCAGCCTTCCATCATGTACAATATCAAGCACCCTGCTTCTAGTCTTCTGGACCAAGCTTTCTGGCATCTGAAATGGCTTGGTCTTTAAACCGGGGGTTTGGTCTTTGTTCACAACCTGAGACACGGCAGCCTTCCATCCTATACAATCACAAGCACGCTGGTTCTAGTCATTAGGACCAAGGTTTCTGGCATCTGAGATGGCTTGGTCTTTTAACCGGGGGTTTGGTCTTCTTCGTTCTCGAATCTGGAGGCTAGGATTCAAAGCTTCTGGGATGGAGCATTATTGTTCATTAGCTCGATGTTATTGTTTTTACTACACCTATGTCTTGATACAGCTCATAGAGTTCGCGGTTGTATCTTCTCCTCCATTTGCCCTTCTCGTACACAGGACCAAATATCCGTACCAGCACTCCCTTTTTGCTTATCGCCCAACACTCGTCGGCATAAAGCAGGACTGGCAGTATAAGGGTTTTATAGAGCGTGCACTTCGTCTTTCGAGTGAAAGGTTTTGAACCCATCTGTTGAGCCAAACCGAAGTAGCACCGACTTGCTGAGGAAATTCTTCGTCGGATCTCCACTAAGTTGTCGTTCGAGGGATTAATGTTTACTCCGAGGTAGATGAACTTCTTCACTAGTTCGAAGTTGTTGCTTTCAATAGTGACGTTTTATCCTAGCTTGTTGACAGATCTTTTATTGTTTGTTGATAGCATGTGTGTTTGGTCTTGTTCTCGTTTACTTGAAGACCAACAAGTTTCGTCTCTTCTTCAATTGCCATGAAACCCTCTATAATGGCCTGTTGGGAGCGGCCGATGATGTCGATATCATCGGCATACCATAGAAATTGGACAGATCTGTTTAAAATAGTGCATACAGTGTTAACGCCTACCCTGAGCACTATTTTATCCAGAACAAGATTAAAGAAATTCTATGATAACGCATCTCCTTGCCGAAATCTTGTTCAGGATGAGCTTGCCCTTTGTGGCACATTGCATCGTATATTTTTCAATGTCACGTGAAACAACAGGAATAGTTGTCCTATCATATGCAGCTTTAAAGTCGATGAATAGATGATGAGTCTTGATTCGTTGCCAGAGAGTGAATATTTGGTCTATGGTCGATCTGCCTGGCCGGAAGCCACACTTTTACTTGCCGATTATAGTGTTGCAGAATGGCTTAAAACACTCACACAGTACGTTGGATAAGATCTTGTATGCAACGTTAATCAGGGATATGTCTCGATAGTTCTTGAAAGACATAGGATCGCCTTTTTGTAGATGGGACATATGGAGCTGATAGACTAGTCATCGGGAACGCTTCCTTCCACTCAATCTTGGTTGATGAGTGGATGAATGTATACCCTTTCAACATATCCCCTCCGTGTTTGAAGAGCTCCACTGGTAAACTATCAAACCTTTATAGTTAAGTATACCTCTTCTATACTGGTTGGTGGTACTGGGTCTTTATTTACTGGGGGTGGTTCTTTTCTTCTCCTTTTCTTGCTCTACCATTTAGTAGTTGCTTGAATACATCCACTATTTCCTGTGCTTCGGTAACTAGGTTACTTTCGCTGTTTCGGAGAGGTTTTCAGGCCAGCAGGCAGTTGTTGGCTTTTTTTATAAAACTTTCGGGTGTTGTTTCGATGGCAAGACTCTCCTTAATCTGGGAAGCTGCGTACGCCCCCTTCTTTCTACGCAGGATCTTCTTCTCCTTGCTCGATACTACTCTCTCGCTGCTCTTGTTTTACACTGCAACATATTTGCATGTGTGATTGTGTATCTCATGTCACCTTTTTCAGTTGTATGCATTCAATAAATAAACAACTCAGCAAAAAATCAGAGCTACTGGATCTGAAACAAATGTCTCTCTTATGAAACGACAAGGTTAGATACTGGACTTAATAGTTAATTTAAATTTGTTTGTATCTTCCTTTAAAAATGGCCTACAAGTTATTAATGAACCCGTGATCACGACAAGTGTAATCCTGTTGAAGCATTGGGGAATTAATTATTAATCGTTATGATTAAAGTTAAACAATCGTAATTAGATCGTTAATTTACTTGTTTTTACAATGTTACCACGATAGGAAAAGTCTAAAATCTAAATCGCCCTGTGTCCCTATCTATAAAGATAGATATACAAAGAACCACAGGACCCACTTTAATGCCATTGTAGTATAAATATACATATTGCATGTTAAAACCACACCTGAGCTTAGATATTTTCCATATGCAAATATCTTCTGACCTTGTTCTAGATAATTAAAGAAGGTTTCTTTGGTGCTTTGATGGCATTTCACGCACAAGTGACTCTTATGTCTTGTTTGGGATCTCAAGAAGAGCACCCACTCACAGGTATAGAGGCGTTTGGAGCACGGTGCGAACAGTATCCCATTTTGCAAATTTGGAGGGAAAAATAATAACTAATAATAAATTAAATTGAATGCCAGACTTGGTCGTATGTAATTGCTCTTATGGAATTATGAGGGGAACATCTTTAAAAGCATGAACTTCGATAACTACACTGGTCAACAAAATTTTATTTTTTTTTTTTGTTACAGAAACCAAAATATACTTTTCCGTAGGTATTTGATGTGCTGAACTCGAATCTGAAGTCAGAAAAATTTTATCGGGCCACGTTCTTGAGATATCCCCGTTTTAAATTGAAAAAAACAACGTTTTTTGCTGTTTTCAAAGTTGTATTGTAATGTGAGGTAAATTGTGTCAACAAATTTTTGCATTGTTTCTGAAAGCACTAATTTTCTTCTTTTAAATCAGTTTAAATCTTTCCGATACCTCTTTTCTTCTAGGAGAAATCATCAGTTAATTGTAGGCCTTCCAGTTATGACATAAATACAATGTAAAGGAGGATGGGCAAAAATGTATGAGAGCTGGTCCATTTCCCAATACGAATGTGTAATACATCGTTGGAAAGGTTGTTGTGAGTACATTATTTCATTAATTGAGTTCTAAACCATGGGCTTCACGAGATATTCGGCTAATGTTGATAAGGAATACAATGTCCAAATATGGAGTTGCATTATTGTTTTTTTTTTCGGTACTTTAAAGCCGAATATCTTGCGAGCCCCATGGCTAAGAGCTAAACGACCATATAATGAAATGATGTACACCTACCTAACTTGTACCTGTACAATAACCTTTTCAACGACATATGGCACATTCGTATTGAAAAATGGACCGTTTCCCATAAATTTTTGCCCGTTCGCCTTTGTCAATATAAAACATTTAAATTAAACACATAAATTAAAAACATAAATATATTAACGAGAGTGGAGCACTGGTTCGAAATATGCCATGTTAAAATCAACAGATGACTTGGAAAGTTTGTGTATACGAATGTGATTGAGAGGTTTGCGTGACATAGTTTGTTCTGTGAAAACGAAAGTGAACAAGTTCAAATCTTCGCAGGTGGTGGGATTCTCCACGGTCATTAATGCCTTCACTGGCTAACAAGGCAGGCGCATCAATTTCACCACTGATAAGTTGATGGAAAAATATTAAATCATTAGCTGCGTTTTATTATCTCTGGGTCTGGGTCGAGGTTATCTTTTAACATGTATTACAAAAACAACATGGGATCTAGGTTTCTATCGAGGTTAATTTCAATAACCCAGATAGAGGTTTTCACTCTGGCCGGCAGAGGGCTATTTACCATTGTGAATGGATGTCAGCGATTTGTCAGCAGTATTAGGAATAGAGAGGAAAAGAGACAAGTGCTTACATGAAAAACAAATAAACATAAGAAAAAAAGAGACTGATATACAGCACTGCTTTTGCACTAACCCACATCGTTTTATTTTCACGAGGTGAACCATATGGGTTATGAGCGATAATAAAACGCGGCTATTATTAACACGCCTTTATATCAAAGGCGTGTTAATAATAGCCCAAGGTTGAAGTTGCAGAAGCCGTATTCTATGTTCATAAGGTGGCAGGTTATACGGACCAGCCCAAGAAAGACATTTCAAGGCAAAAGTGTGTACCTCTTTTCATAAAAAAACAAAGCACCAGCAGCATCTGAAAAAAAAATAAAATACACGACTGGATTGCACGTACTTGCTCTTATCTTCAAGTTGTTTGGAACTTTAGAACTTTTCGAATATGCAAGTCACTATGGAAAAAATATAAAATAATATGAAAAAAGCATTTAAATTGTTTTTTTTTTACTTGCGATTATAGGTACTATAAGGCAAGTTTTGGATTCGTGCAAAAAAAAAAATTTTTGAGATAACAATCAAACATGATATTACGATGATAGAGAACACCAAAAAAGTGGGTGGCACAATTCTGTCTGTCTGTCTGTCTGTTCGTCTACAGCCTAAACGGCTCGATCGATTTTCTTCAAACTTGGTACATAGTGATTTTTGGTGATTCTGCCGACACGTTTTTTTCATTTTTTTTTTAGAACCAAAAATAACGGTACCTGCCATACATTTTTTTTTGGCAAATTTACACAAATTTATTTTTCTCAAAAACGGCTCGACAACTTTTCTTAAAAAATTCAATAAATTTATTTTAGTAAAGGCTTTCTTTGGATGGAAAACCATATTTCAAAAATGGTTATTAATGGTACCTAACCATTTTTTTAATTTTTGATTTTCTTCAAAATGGTATGACCGATTTCAGTTATTTATTTTATACAGAAGCTTCCGAAAAATATAAATAGTTTTGTGTACCAACATTTTTGAAAAAATATTTTTTGGATTTGTAAAAAATATTTCAAAATTTTTTTTGGAAAATCAAATATTTCGAAAACGGCATCATAGATTTTTTTGAAACTCTATATTTAAGACTTTTTTAGTAATTTCTAAAATAGTTTTAGAAAAAAATTTACATTTATGAAAAAATAACGGTACCTTCCATACAAAAGTGAAAAAACCGCAAAGGAAAATATTTTTTTGCTTGAAAACGACTCCAATGATTTTGATTAAACTTTTTTCATATACTAAAATTAGTACGATCTACCATCAAAAATTTTACACATAGCAACTATTAGTAGTACCTGTCATAGAACGTATTTTTTTATTTTGAGTTTTCTCGTTATCAGCTAAACAATATATACAAATTTCAGATAAGATTTAATAATATTGCATATCAAAATTTTCCAAAAAAAAGTTTTTGGATTTTTAAAAAAGTTTCAAATTTTTTTTTTTGAAAATTCGATATCTCAAAAACGGGTTGACAATTTTTTTCAAATTTTGTTTTTATATACACATAAATATATAGTTTAAATCTGCATACCAAAATTTGTTCTTAAAAATGTTTTAAGAATTTTATATACAAAATTAATTTAAAAAAAAACCGCTCCAAGGATTTTAAAATATTTGTTTCCCATACAATTATATTCCATCATGAATTAAGATGGCATACTTTTGTTTCACCTCAAACTGTCAAAAGAGTTGTTTAAGCTAATTTAGATGTCGTATTTCATGCTTCTCTACATTTTTCTCTCATAATTTCCATGTTTGTATACAATTTTCTTAAACTCGCAGTGTCTTGAACATAAGAGCAAGTACGTGCGACCCAGTCGTGCATTTTATTTTTAATTGTATAAACAACTAGTAAATAGCTAAGCGCTCAAATCCAAGTATGCCATTTTATTACTTGAAAAAATAGGAATATATGCAAAACAAATTAAAAATCGAATAATTTTGAATGAACAACAACAACTTATGTGTATTACCACCAAGTATATAGGCTGGAGTTATAGAGCCACCTCGATCATCAGACTCCTTTAGTGGTGCTTAGTCTGGTTATGCTCGTATTAATTGAAAAACACTTTGCCGTCATCTGGGAGCGAACCATGAACCTTGCTATTCAGAGGCCGAACCCAAACTATTTTTTTAATATATAAAATTCAAGTTATAATTTTAAAGCTAAATTTTGGGATGCCAGTTTTGAGTATTTATTAATATACATTCAAGAAATTATTTTCAAAAAAAATCATCCACCAATTTTCAAAATATTGAATTTTGAAAAAAAAAATTTAATATTTTTTAAAATATCCAAAATTATTTTTTTCAAAATTTTGTTATGCAATATGGCTATGTCGCACCAACATGCTCTTGTGGTTCAAGGATTTTGCGTGACAAAACATTTTATAGTAATAATTGTATTATTTATGATATTTTGAACGAAAAAATATGAAAAAATATAAAAATACTAAAAGTACTGTAAATATGTTTAAACGCAATATTATTGATCCTCCTAGAAGTACCAAAACGCAATTAATCATTACAATGAAAACTTGAAAGTCAGGGGAATGACACAAAAAATGATGTTAGGGGAATGACTGCGAAGGGTGTTTTATGAGAATTAAATCGAAGTTATTAGAAAATGAGATGTTTTACATTATTTATCGAGTAGGTCCTTGTAAAATACACAGACGAGTAAACTTTTTTAATTTGTATACCACACGGTTTAGTTAAAAACTCACGTTAGAGGAATGACAAATTCGCTGGACGAAAAACAAGATCAGCGCCTTAACTTGAAATATAAAAGACAGCCGAGTTTTTTTCAAGGTCTTACTTCAATTTTCATAAAGAACAATCCTGTCCCGTTAAACAACAAAAAAATCAGTTTTCTATTTGGAGCCTTTATATATATTTTTTTTTTTATTTCCATTGGTGGGATAGAAATGAACATTTTATGGGGGACACTTACTTAATAGCTCCAATTTAACAAAGTTGAACAACTAAAAATAAATAAACGATTCCTTAGTGAGGGTGCATCATTAGATTTTGTGAACCGTTTTTAGTTTCGTTGTGGTAAGTAGGCATGGGGACACGTCAGGGGAATGACATTTTAGGTTTTTAAAAGGATATAGCGGGTATGATAATTTTTTTTAACTTTTTTTTATTTTAAGCGAATGTTAGAACCCGTTTGTTTTAAGCCACCCAACTAGAAAACTTATAATATAATTTTTTATTTCGGTTCAAAAATTAAGGAGACTGAAATATTAATATTTTGAAATATTGACCCATATACAATAATACACTGATTTTTTTAATCAAAATCGTTGGAGTCATTGTATGACAAGTACCGTTATTTTTGGAGCTAAACAAAAATTTCAATTTCCCCTCTGGAAAGTTACAAAAACAAATTGAAGAAAATCACTTCAGTGCCACCCACTTTTTTTGTGTTCTCTGTCATCGTAATGTCGTGTTTGATTGTTATCTCGAAATCTTTTTTTTTTGCACGAATTCAATCCTATAGTACCTATATCACAAGTAAAAATGTTGGAAAAAGTTCCACATACGCCACCGTTCACAGTGGTTCAAGTTGTATAGTGAAGTGGTCTTAAATCTTTAAAATCTGAAGCAGTTAACCGATTTGGATGAAATTTTCAGACATGATAAAGTGACATCCTAATACGCGACAAAAAAATGTATGATCTTCCTGCATAGGTACTCAGATATCATTTCTAATAAGCTTCACTTCCATCACTATAACTTCCACTATACCACTGGGCGATACAAAATATTGCATTATTTTGTTTATATATTCATTTTAATTGGCAGAAAAAATCTGAAAAAATTATGGTTGGTTTTATGATGAAAGATAATAAGCTTTTAAAAAAAAACATACAAAAATAAAATTCAATATTAGAGTTTTTGAATTAAAAATTATATCTTATGCTATGTTTCCACCAAAGGTTTATCTCAGATTAGATTTAATAAATCTTTTTTGTGTTTCCACCGCACAAAAAGATTTAAAAAATATTAAATTTGACAGCACCTTCAAAAATGCAAATGGCGTTCCAATTTTTCTTATGAAGTGCGAATGAGACAGAATGTTTGATTCGTGTGAAAAAATGAAGAACTGAATGCGAGTCTCGAATGAATCGTTCAGCACCATGTAAAAATAGGTTAGTTCGATTTGTAAAACTATTTGTCCTAGGAAGATTTAACAAGATTAATTTCTAATCTTCAAGATTTACGAAATAAATTTGTATGGTAAATCTACGAGATTTAAAGTAGATTTAAGGTTAATCTCATTAAATCTCAGATTAGCGCTAGGTGGAAATGTGACATAACTTACTTACTTACTTAAGGTGGCGCTACAGTCCGGGGTGGACCAGGGCCTCAACCAACAAGCTTCTTCCAGCCGGCTCGGTTTCTAGCTAGCTGTCTCCAGTTTCGCACGCCAAGTTGGTTGAGGTCCTCTTCCACTTGCGTGCGCCACCTTTTACGCTGTCCACCTCTACTGCGTTGTCCCACGGGGTTGGATTCAAAGACTTTCCGGGCCGGAGCATTGGTGTCCATTCGCTCTAGGTGACCCAGCCATCTTAGTCGTTGGCTTTTCACTTTTGTGGCTAGGTCGGTGTCGCTGTACAGCCCATACAGTTCGTGGTTGTATCTTCTCCTCCATTCTCCATCTATGCAGACGGGACCAAAAATCACCCGGAGAATTTTCCTCTCGAAACAGCCTAACGCGTTCTCATCCACCGTTAGCAGTGTCCATGCCTCTGCACCATCACCTCAGGACCGGGATGATAAGCGTCTTATACAGGGACAGTTTAGTTGCTCGAGAGAGGGCTTTGCTTCTCAATTGCCTTCTTAGCCCGAAGAAACAGCGATTGGCAAGAGTAATTCTTCGTTTGATCTCAGCACTGGTATCGTTCGCTGAGTTTATAGCGGATCCTAGGTAGACAAAGTCTCTGACCACCTCAAAATTATAGCTGTCTATAGTTAGTTAGTTAGTTTAAATTTTTATTTAGCATAGTGACGTTCCGTCCTAGACGTCGGTGTTGGGTGTCCTTTCTTGTTGACAGCATATACTTCGTTTTGCTTTCATTCACCGTTAAACCCATCTTCTTGGCTTCCTTCTCAATGCTCACAAAAGCACCACTGACATCACGCTTTGTTCGTCCTATTATGTCAATGTCATCAGAGTAAGCGAGTAATTGGACGGACTTTTGAAAGAAAGAGACGATGTTGAAGAAGTCGCATGACAGCGCGTCGCACAGTGGGGCACCTTGTATGGGAGAGTGGAAAAAATTCCCTAAAAGCTTAACCACTAGACCGATTTTGATGAAATTTGCAGGCATGATAGTTATTAAGCCGAGAAACCAATACAATAAATTTCCGCCCACTGCCACGCCTACATTTAAAAAAAAGTAATTTTTCGTTAAAATTGTTACAAAATTTGGATGTTAACTAAACCTTGAACAACTATTTTTTGGAAATTGGGCTAGCAAAGTTCTTACAACGCCCATTTTGTAGGCCTTTTTTGACTTTTTTTGTATGGAACTAGTCTAAGTTCGATAAAATCTGAACTACATTATTCATTTCTATTAAATTCTAAGACATGACAAAGAACAGTATAAGGAATTATTACAGAAAACTTCCACTGACTGACATGCCCTTACAAAATATCATATAAATAACCTTGGGGAAATCTTTGAATCCGTTTGTGCATTGCTTTCTGAAGAACCTTGATTGCTCTTTACTATAGAGTTTTTTTTTTTATTTCTAGTTAGAAAATAAATAAAAATAGAATAAGTATCTTGCTGGTATCACAGCATTCTTCAAAGTCGTTAACTGTGCTTCCACTATGTCTAGTACACGGTACCTCAGCGTCAACATTATCATTACTTACCAGTTTCACTTGGAATGTCCCCTTTTATCAATTACGGTACTTATGACGAAAAATAAATTTTTTTTTTGTAAGACACATCACGGTACCTATCGCGAATTGAATTTCAAAAAAAAAAAAGGTTTGGTAATCACTAAAAATATATTGAAGCTTTTTTCTGCTTGAATGTGAATATTGTAATTTAAAAACATTCAAATGGCTCTTCTTTTCTAAAATTAAATCCACTAAAACTGAATAAGCTATTGAAATAACAGCTGATAGCGTGACTTTGTGGAGTAACTAACAAACGCTGAATGAAACTGACACTTAAGTTGACCTTTGAAATTGTAATTATCAAGTTATTAAGGGCTAACGTTAAAACAGTTGTGTTTACAAAAGCGAACCAGTCAGATGATCACTACATTAAATTTTAGATCAAACTGCAAAATTATTGCAGTTTAAATTGCGATGTCAACATACATGTGTTTATCTTTATTTTAACTTCCAAACATTGTAAAAATTTAATTTTCACGATGTGACAGTGAGTTTTAATGAAGAAATATTACTGATTATCATATTACACCATTATTATATTTTTGAATAAAAACTACGATGTGACATAGTAACTTTTCAAATTGTTCTTAGGCGCCAGTTATAGCTATCATTGAAACTCGTCATTGAAAATTTTAATGATTGATTTTGAGACGTTTAGAAAGCAAATTCTATTATTATTTAGATAGACGATTTAAGCTCAAGACTTAATTAATATTTCTAGTAAAAACAAAATTTCAAATAGGCCCAACTTTTCACAAAAATTGACTTTTGATTTTTCAATAATCATTGGTAAGGTAGTTCAATCATTGAAATAAGAAAAGTCTTTTTATGTGTAAAGTTGGGCCTATCTGAATAAGTTTTTTGGCTAGAAATATTAATTAGGGGTTAACCTTTATTTGTCCATCAAAATAATAAATGATTTTACTTCCTAAACGACTCAAAATCAATCATTAAAATTTTCAATGATGAGTTTCAATCATAGCTATAACTGGCACCATATAAAACCCTTGTTATTATTATGATGATGTTAAATCGTTAAAAATGGATTCTAAATAGTAAAATATAAAATAAAATATTTCATATTCACCAACATTGTCGGGCCCGTAGCTTACGATATCAATATCGTAATTTTTACTCTAATTTTTTTTGTTTTAGTGTATGATTTTCCCGCACTTCAAATTGCCCTGAAAATCGAATCCGGACGGTTCCGGATGCGTTCTTTGCTGAAAATTGTTCCTTACACTCTACACTATTCGCCAAAAACAACGGGACACTGGCGGCAAATGGCGCTAGTACTTAAAACTTTATGAGACTAAAAATAATCGCTAATTTTGAGTATTTTTCTCTTCAAATATTTCCTATATAATTTTTCCCGCTCAATAAATGTATTGGTATTACTTATTGGTATATCTTAATCCCATAAATAGAAGAATCATTAAAAAAATTTCAGAATTTAGTGTAAACGGATCGTTCGAAAACCACCCCTGATTTTACCTATTTCTCCTCATTTTCTTGTTTGGATGATAAACTCCGGGCTTACATATATTTTATCTGCAAACGGTTATCATTTCTTGATTTAACAACTATTTTACTATAAGAAACGAAAAATGAAACATAAAAATTGAACTTTTTGAAAATTGAATTTTTTCCACGTTTTCCCCACTGTGCGTCGCCTTGCCTAAAACCTTTTTTAACATCAAAGGTGTCGGTGAGGTCTTTGCCGACCTTGATGGAGCAGCGTGCATTCTCCATCGTCATCCTGCACAAACGGACGAGTTTGGCAGGGATGCCAAAACTAGACATTGCTCTATATAGCTCGTCTCTATAGATGCTGTCATACGCGGCCTTGAAATCGATAAAAAGGTGGTGGGTATCGATTTGAAACTCCTGGGTTTTCTCCAAGATCTGCCGTAGTGCGAATATTTGGTCGATGGTGGACTTCCCTGGCCTAAAGCCACACTG
This sequence comes from Dasysyrphus tricinctus, assembly GCA_963921185.1. NCBI lineage: Eukaryota > Metazoa > Arthropoda > Insecta > Diptera > Syrphidae > Dasysyrphus > Dasysyrphus tricinctus. The sequence continues at coordinate 248,885,118 of OY992530.1, forward strand.
ATATGGACCTATCAGGTTGTTGACGAATGGTTTCAGGCGTTCACAAAGTACGGCAGAGAAGATCTTGTAGGCGATATTAAGAAGGCTGATGCCTCTGTACTTGGTGCAGTCCAGAGGATCGCCTTTCTTGAGGATCGGGCAAACAATGCTGAGGTTCCATTCATCGGGCATGCTTTCCTCCGACCATATTTTACAGATGAGCTGGTGCATACTCCTAACCAATTCATCGCCAGCCGCTTTGAATAGTTCAGCCGCAAGGCCATCAGCTCCAGCAGCTTTATTGGACTTAAGTTTAGATATGGCTATCCTCACTTCGTCAAGATCGGGTGGACGGAATTGTTGGCCTACGTCGTCCAAGTTGAATGGTGCAATTTGCATGTTAGCGGAATTCGGTTCGTCATCGCCGTTATACAATTTGCAGAAATGATTTTTCCATATCCTCAGCACTGACTGCGATTCCACCACAATGTTCCCCTGATCGTCTTTGCAGGCTTCGGTTCGGGCCTTGTAACCTTGGGAGGTTCTTTTTACTTTTTGGTAAAACTTCCGAACTTCATTCCTGCAGTGGCATCTCTCTAACTCCTCGATCGCGCGCTTCTCATGCTCTTTCTTCTTCCTTCTAAGAAGCTTGTGTTCCTCTCTCCTCTTCTGCTCGTAGAGCTCGCAAGCAGCTCTGGTCCTTCTATGCAGCGCCGCTTTGTATGCCTGTTGTTTGGCTGCATGTACTTGCCGGCATTCTTCGTCGAACCAGGGGTTTGGTCTGGATATCCGTAGCATTACCTTTGCTAGTGGTCCGAGTCAACGTTGGCTCCTCGGAATGTTCGGACATCCTTGATACTGGAGGAGTGCCTTGCGTCGATCGCAATGTGGTCAATTTGGTTGGCGGTTGATTGACCAGGCATTCGCCATGTCCCCTTATGTATATTGAGATGCGGGAACTGCGTACTAGCTACCACAACGTTTCGCCCCGCAGCAAAGTCGATTAGCCTGAGTCCGTTATCGGAGGTGGTGTCGTGCAGGCTGTATCTTCCGATTGTGCCACCAAAGACGTCTTCTCTTCCTAATTTGGCATTAAAATCACCCAAGACAATTTTAATGTCATAGCTAGGGCATTGCTCATATGTCTTGTCCAGGAGCTCGTAGAACTCGTCCTTGGTATCGTCATCTTTCTCCTCTGTGGGGGCATGCGCGCATATCAGGCTGATGTTGGCGAATTTAACCTTGATGCGAATTGTCGTGAGACGCTCGTTCACATAGTTGAAACTCAAGACTTCTTGCCTAAGTCTGCCTCTAACGACGAATCCACATCCAAAGAGACGCTGCCCTTGTGGTCGGTAACAGTCACCGTAGTAGATATCGCAGTCTTTCAGTTTTCTCTTGCCCGGTCCATCCCATCGCACTTCTTGGATGGCGGTGATGTCTGCTTTGTAGCAGTCTAGGGCCTCCGCTAAATGTTCGGCTGCACGTGGTCTATAGAGAGACAGAACATTCCACGTGCAGATCCGAAGTTCGTTGTCCTTATTTCGTTTGCTTGGTTCGTCAACAGTAAATCCGTCCGTATCCGAGGCTTGTTGGTGCTTCGCAACTAAGATAGCTTTACGTGGCCCGGAAGTCACCCCGACGGCACGACCCCCAACCTGGAGGACCAGACCCTTACAATATAACTCTAAGGGCGGGGAGCCGGATTAACCGCTCCTTATAGGCCTGAGCTCCGAATATGTCGTAGTAGCCCGTATAAGGTGTTCACTAAGTAGTTCAGCCTAACTGGAACTGTAGACGCCACCGTTGATTCCATCTTGAGAATTCTTCCGCTGCCGCCTGGATGAAGGAGAAGTGCCTTAGTGGGAACACTCCTCCCCCCCTCTCTCGTTTGCTGCCCCCTTAAACCGTCCACAGGGATTGGAACCCCATCTTCAGTTAAAGGTACTAGGCACCCGATGTTCACCACTTGGAGGTGAGAGTAGGAGTTGATAGACAGAGGTTCGCTTTGAAAAAAAGCTTGTGGACGCTTGTGTCCTCTTGAATGCACCGTGTCTACCCTTTGAACAAAAATTATATCTGAACACTGGTTAACTTATTGATAGGGCCACCAAAGAATGTTTTTTAGCATAGTTTTGGAAAGCCAAACTTAAATTTATCATCTTTTTCGCACCATTAGCACGGGTTTCGAAATGTTTCTGGTAAAAAAACCTGAAAAATAGCGAAATCCGTTTTTTTGTCATTTTCAAACAACCTCAAAAACCGGAGCTGAAAAAAGTACGATGCATTTGAGTTCAGCACCCAAAAATATGTATATATATATATTAATAGTGCAGATTAAAGAATGCAACTGAATTCCAATTTCTCATTGGATCACATCCGTTCTAAAGTAGCCTTAAACTAACAGTTAGGTATTGTACCTATTAACAAAAGTTTCTTCTCAAGGCCATTTGTCTATTGTCCCATACATATTTATATTGTATGTTGTGTTTCATTTCAATATATTGTATAGATACTTACCTACAAATCTGACTACAGTATTTCCTGCTTAAATGAACCTCAATGAATTGACTTTTCCACTTAATCAAAAAACATATTCATTTTTCGGTTAATTGCCTCAAAACCCAAATTAATTGTGATTCTATAGTTTAAGCTTTCACATGGTTAGAACTTTCGCACATGGCTCAAAATATTTTAATAAAATACGCTTAGAATTGGATTATAATTATGATAATCGAAGCTGATCGAAAATGAACATAATAGTAATTTCGGATTGCATAACTAGGGATATATGTTTTGGAAAACCTAAGATATATTTGACCAAAAATTTCTAACTTAAAATTAAAACTAAATCCCCAGGGAAGCCATCTGGGCCCGTTACTTTTCATTCTCAGTATAAATGATGTTGCTTCATGTATACTCTTTAGCGATATTTTTAGGGAGACACCCGTTATACCCAAAAAACAATACCTCATATAAAACGCTGGGCAAAGGAATTTAAGGATCCGTATGTTACTCTTGCCTTATTATTGTTATGTTGAGTACGCCTCCCAAGTACGGGAACCATTTTACGAAATTCATAAAAGCCGTATTGAAGCAATACAACATAGATTCATTCGCTTTGCCTTGAAATGTCTTCTTTGGGCTGATCCCTATAACCTGCCACCTTATGAACATAGAATACGGCTTTTTAATATACTTTATCCATTTTTTCCAAACAGTGATGGTTATTATGCCATCTGTTGTTGCTAACTATTCCCTTAAGATGTTAAGCAGATAATTCCGAGAGAATTATCCAAAAACAACCGTAAGTTTTTCTTCAACCACTTGCAAAGTGTTTTATATGCAAAGTAGGAGTTTTCTTTTTAGTCAACTGAATAGGTACAACCCCATTTTCTTCGTTGTTTATAAGTTTTTTGGAGTGCTTGACAGTTTAAATTAACGATTTTAGTGTTTTCAGTAAAATTTAATTCTTGATTTCAAATTCTAAGAAAAATGGGTGGATCTACGTGTCTTAACAGTGTTGAAAAAGCTAAAATCGATTTACTTAGAGACCAAGGCCTAACTGGACGTGCAATAGCTGATAAAGTTGGCCGAAGTTTTAATGTAGTTTATTCTTATTTGAAAAATAAAGATGCATACGGCAAAAACATGAAGGGAGGTAAGAAAACAGCAACAACAGCAGCTGAGAGACGAAGAATTTTAAGATATGCATCAAATTCTTCTGATTCTGTGGCAAAAATAAAACAAAAAGTCGGCGTAAACGCAAGTTGCTCAACAGTATTAAGAGTAATCAACAACTCAAGCCATCTTAAACGAATGAAACTTAAGAAAAAACCACCACTTGACGAGAGACGGAAAATGTTGCGATTAGATTTTTCAAGACTTCACATGAGTTGGAAAAAAGAATGGTATCACGTGGTTTTTTCAGATGAAAAAAAGTTTAATTTCGATGGCCCTGATGGGTTCAACTTCTATTTTTACGACTTAAGAAAAGAAAAAAGATTTTTAAAGCGCCATCATAGTCGTGAAGGAGGTGTCATGATATGGGGAGCAGTCAGTTATTATGGAACAGTTGAGCTCGAGGTTGTAACATCAAGAATGACAGCAGCTGGGTATTAAGTAATTTTGGAAAGAAATTTTCCTAAATTTTCTAACATCTTTGGACCCATAAACTGGACCTGATAATGCGCCTATTCACTCAGCGCGCATAATAAAAACATGGATAGAGGAGCAACAAGTGCAGTTGCTTCAATGGCCGCCGTACTCACCTGATCTAAACATCATAGAAAATGTCTGGGGATGGTTAGTACGCAAAGTTTATGAGGGTGGTCGTCAGTTCGAAGACAAAGAAACCTTAATTTCTGCAATCAAATTAGTGTGGAGCGAAATTTCGTTAAATTACATTAAAAAGCTATACGATTCCATGCCGGATCGAATTTACGAAGTACAGTACGTTCTCGATTAACGCAACTCTCGATTCATGCAACTCCTCGATTTTCGCAACAGCTGAATTTATATCATTGTTGACGCAGTAATCGCAACTCTTAAAAAAAATTGACTCGATAAGTGCAACTTTTGGTTTTATATGCATATCTTTATTTGCTCAGGTTCTTGGCTATGTTTGTTTTTGTCAGTTGCGTTACATTTTGTCTCGGCAGTTATTTTACCGCCACTTTTGAGTGATGATACGGTGAAATTGTATGAATGTACATGATATGTATATATACCTAGAATGCAAGATTTTCTTGTTAGTTTAATGAATTTTGTCCAGTAAACAGTCGTTTGTGTGTTTCGGAAAATTGGGTACGCGAAACCAGTTATAACAATGAGGAAATCTATGAAGACAATGAATTGAGCCTACAAAAATATTTACTCGGTTATTGCAACAACCTCGGTCATTGCAACCACCCTTGTTTTAATTAGTTGCGATAATCGAGAATGCACTGTAATTAAAAATAAAGGTGGAAGTACCCACTACTAAACTTAAACAAAAACTTGTTTCATTCCATTCCAATACCAATTTTAATTTTTGTACCTATTCAGTTGACTCAAAAAAAAACTTCTACTTTGCATAAGTTACACTTTGGAAGTGGTTGAAGGAAAAACTCAAGGTTGTTTTTGGATAAAACTTTGAAATTCTGTTATTTATATGTTACGAAAATTTTTACCATCAACAGATGGCATAATAACCATCACTGTTTGGAAAAAATGGATAAAGTATATTAAAAAATGTTTGTGCGTATTCAGTTGACGAGGAGTGTATGTCACACACAAACCTCTCAATCGCATTCGCATGTACAAACTTTCTAACTTGAACGCCTCATCTATTGATTTTAGCATTGCATATTTCGAACCAGTGCTCCACTCTCGTTAATATATTTATGTTTTAACTTTATATGTTAAATTTAAATGTTTTATATTATATCTAATTTTGTATTTATATTGTTTTAATTTTATTTATTGTTTGTATTTATGTGTGTGCTTGTAATAGTTAGCTTAATTCTACTAACCACTAACACATACACTTATGATGAGCATCTGATTGTAGAATGCAGCTTGCTCTATGCTCACTGCAACAAAGAATTTGAAGTGCTAAAAAAACGTGATTGACCTTCTTGGGCAAACTATAAACGCGGCAATTTTTATGTTTTCACAGAAAATTTACTCCAATTAATCGGCAATTAATGGCGTTCTCAAAAATATTATTGTCGAAAGCTGTCATGCTAACTTTACGTGGCTGCAGGCTTCCCCACACCACGGACATTACACACGTGTGTGAAGTTAGCATAACATTTTTGAGCTAGAGCAATGGGACCATGGCAGGAATTTGCAGTTTTTTTTGCATTTTTATGCATTTCTATTCCGGATTTTGCAGTTCATCAAAAAGTGGGTGTAACCGACTGTACTGCTAACTTCACTGTGAAGTTAGCAGTGCCTATGCTTTTCTCAGCAACCGGGCTAGCTAGGAATCTGAAATAAGGCTCTGAATTTGCAGTTTAATTTGCAGTTCCAGAAAAGGAAAAAACCAAATTTCTAAATCCTTATATAAAAAAAAATTCATACTGTACTGCTAACTTCACTGTGAAGTTAGCATAAAAGTCCTTTTCTCAGCAACGGTGATACTTAGAAATTTGCAGTTAGGCTCCAAATTTTGCAGTTAATTTGCAGTTCAAGAAAAACTAATGCCCAAATTTGAAAGTCCAAATTTGAAAAAAAAATCGAATAAATTCATTTTTCACTGTTAACATCACTGTGAAGTTAGCAGTACATACCCTTTTCTCAGGAACTGAGCCAGCTATAAAATTGCAATTAAGGTCCAAATTTGCAGTTTTTCATGCACTTCAAGAAAAAACTAAGTCCAAAATTTTACGTCCAAATTTGACAAAAAAAAATCGAAAAATTTACTTTGCACTGTGAACAACAGTGTGAAGTTAGCAGTACATACCCTTTTCTCAGCAACTGTGCTAGGTAGAAATTTGCAGTTAGGGTCCAAATTTGCAGTTTTTCATTTACTTCACGAAAAAATGCAGTTCAAATTTTGAAGTCAAAATTTGGCATTAAAACCGATTAAATTCATTTTTCACTGTTAACATCACTGTGAAGTTAGCAGTACATATCCTTTTCTCAGGAACTGAGCCCGATAGAAGATTGCAATTAAGGTTCAAATTTGCAGTTTTATATGCACTTCAAGAAAAAACTAAGTTCAAAATTTTACGTCCAAATTTGACAAAAAAATCGAAAAATTTACTTTGCACTGTTAACGTCAGTGTGAAGTTAGCAGTACATATCCTTTTCTCAGGAACTGAGCCCGATAGAAGATTGCAGTTAAGGTCCAAATTTGCAGTTTCTTATGCACTTCAAGAAAAAACTAAGTTCAAAATTTTACGTCCAAATTTGACAAAAAAATCGAAAAATTTACTTTGCACTGTTAACGTCAGTGTGAAGTTAGCAGTACATATCCTTTTCTCAAGAACTGAGCCAGCTAGAAAATTGCAGTTTAGATTCAAATTTGCAGTTTTGTATGCACTTCAAGAAAAAACTAAGTTCAAAATTTTACGTCCAAATTTGACAAAAAAATCGAAAAATTTACTTTGCACTGTTAACAACAGTGTGAAGTTAGCAGTACATATCCTTTTCTCAGGAACTGAGCAAGCTAGAAAATTGGAGTTGGTGTCCAAATTTGCAGTTTTCCATTTACTTCAAGAAAAAACTAAGTTTAAATTTTTAAGTCCAAATTTGACAAAAAATTCGAAAAATTCACTTTGCACTGTTAACGTCAGTGTGAAGTTTGCAGTACATACCCTTTTCTCAAGAACTGAGCCAGCTACAAAATTGCAGTTAAGGTCCAAATTTGCAGTTTTTCATGCACTTCAAGAAAACACTAAGTTCAAATTAAAAAGTCCAAATTTGACAAAAAATCGATTGAATTAATTTTTCACTGTTAAAATCACTGTGAAGTTAGCAGTACATACCCTTTTCCCAAGAACTGAGCCAAATTTAATGCCAAATTTTGACTTCAAAATTTGAACTGCATTTTTTCGTGAAGTAAATGAAAAACTGCAAATTTGGACCCTAACTGCAAATTTCTACCTAGCACAATTGCTGAGAAAAGGGTATGTACTGCTAACTTCACACTGTTGTTCACAGTGCAAAGTAAATTTTTCGATTTTTTTTTGTCAAATTTGGACGTAAAATTTTGGACTTAGTTTTTTCTTGAAGTGCATGAAAAACTGCAAATTTGGACCTTAATTGCAATTTTCTAGCTGGCTCAGTTCCTGAGAAAAGGGTATGTACTGCTAACTTCACAGTGATGTTAACAGTGAAAAATGAATTTATTCGATTTTTTTTTTCAAATTTGGACTTTCAAATTTGGGCATTAGTTTTTCTTGAACTGCAAATTATCTGCAAAATTTGGAGCCTAACTGCAAATTTCTAAGTATCACCGTTGCTGAGAAAAGGACTTTTATGCTAACTTCACAGTGAAGTTAGCAGTACAGTATGAAATTTTTTTTATGTAAGGATTTAGAAATTTGGTTTTTTCCTTTTCTGGAACTGTAAATTAAACTGCAAATTCAGAGCCTTATTTCAGATTCCTAGCTGGCCCGGTTGCTGAGAAAAGCATAGGCACTGCTAACTTCACAGTGAAGTTAGCAGTACAGTCGGTTACACCCACTATTTGGTGAACTGCAAAATCCGGAATAGAAATGCATAAAAATGCAAAAAAAACTGCAAATTCCTGCCATGGTCCCATTGGTCTAGCTCAAAAATGTTATGCCAACTTCACACACGTACATTACACATAATGAGGTGAGGAGATGTAGCCAAACACATATCATACACATGACACGGGTACACGTGTTTCAGGGAATAGATACCCGTGTTCGTTTTAAATCCACATGTAAATAAAAATACACGCGTATTTAAAAGAACTTTGCTTGTTTTTGATGACTGACCGATCAGGCGACGACGATAACGACGAGTCTTGATGTCATCTTGCTGATATCTCGTCGTGGTCATCCAAACGTGGTTTTCAGTATCGTGTTTGTGTTCATTAAGTTCGTCTCACTGTGGTCTTGTAGAGTCCATTTCCACGGGAAACTGTGTCGTAATTTTCTCGCTATGGTCTCGCTTTGGTCCCACCATGACATTTACACTTGGCTTTTAGCATTGAGCATGTTTTGCCATTATCTCGTTTAGATCTCACTATGGTCTCACCAATTTTTTTTTTTTCATAATTAAATTCTTCAAAAAGGTTAAAATTAGCTAAAATCGTGGTTTAAAAGTCCAAACGTGGTTTCCTGTGACGTGAGTATTGTGTTCGTCTCACTGTAGTCTCACTGTGTCCATTTACCCGGCTATATGTGTCTTGGTTTTCTCGATATAGTCTCGTTTTGATCTCGCCGTGACATCTAAACGTGGTTTTATTATTGTGGACGTCTTATAATCGTCTCACTTTAGTCTCGCCAAGTTTCGACTGTATAGTAACTAATGTTTCATTTAAGCTTAGAAGCTAGATTTTTCAAGCTGCGGACAACGACGGTGGCTGAACTGGCCCAAGAAAACTGTTGATATTTACATCTGCCTGCCGACTGTATAAGCGGGTACAAGCGGGTCAATGAAGTTGCTTGAGTGGCACAGAGAACTCAAAGAGAATAAAAATCCGGATGAGAGCCCACGATGCTGGGCACCCCAGGCACTGCCGTTCAAGAAAGCTCTTGGCTATCCTTTAAAGGATATTCAACAATTTTTTTTTTCAAAAAATACCATAACGAGATTAAACTATAGCTACAAAGGAGAAAATCTAGTGTAAACGTCCACGGCGAGACCACAACGAGATGAACACTATGGCCGCCAACGAGAAAACCACTTGTCAACGGCAATGGCAAGACGAATGTCATGGTAATAAACGAGAAAACCACGTGTAAACGCTCATTCATTTACATTTACATTAGTTTTTATTGAACGGAAATTAATATTTACAATTGGTTCTTAATTCTATTCTTATATTATTATTACATTGACATTTTAATTTGTTTTGGCACATAAGGGGCCTAATTTTATACATTGTTTTATTTTTATAAAAATTATTTAAAAGATTGTGATTGATGATTATACTATTTAATACTATGAGTGTGTAAACGCTCTTGGCAAGATAACGCCAAGAGATTGTCAGTATAGCCACACCGCGACCGTGCAGTCGTCGTTGTCGAAGATCACCTTTGAAAACTACATTAGGTAGGTATATAATCCAACAATAAACCAATATATTTTTAATTTTAAATTATGAAGATTAACTTGGGTGTGGTAGTGGATGGATTGTACCAAAGCTTATTTTAAAATTCTCAGTGAAATAAAGAGCAAAGGGAGCGTGGCAGAGGGGCGGATGTTTCTTAAACTAATTTAAAAAAAATTTTAGCGTTCATAAAAACAAATTCTGAAAATGTCATCAAAATCGATATGGTCGTTTCAGAAAAACCCAAAATAAATATACTTTATACATAAATATCAGTGTTACCTATATGAATGGACTAGCAGATATTTCTGTCATAAAACAATTTTTTAACTATTCAAACAATAATTGAACCTATTTTCAATGTCCTTTGAAAATTGAAACATCGCCGTAGAAACGTTTTTCATAATAATTACACGTGTATTGCTAAATGATTTAATGGAAAACAAAATAAAGGAAAAATGAAGTGTCATACAGACTTGAGGAATCTATTTTTCGTATTTTTGTTTCGTATTTTATGAAAAATAGTCTACTGTGTGACGTCGAGAAAACTTATCGATTTTTCTGCACCCATGCTGAGGGAATTTTAAAAGGAAAACAAAAAAACACAATCTAACTTAATACACTGCTGGGTAGTCTATAGTTGATGAAACTTAGTCGGAAGAAAAATTACAATTATAGATGGATATAAGAATAGAGGTAGAATTTATTCAAAGCTTTGTTGTAATTAGTATCCTAGTTATGTTTATGCAATGTAAATTACCTGTTTTTCTGTTTTTTTCCTAATCACGACAAAGAAACAAAAGAAAGTAACATTTAATGATGATAGGAAAAAATCTCGGAAAGAATATCTTTTAATCGTAGTCATATAATTACGAGTATTTTTCGTGTACATAATTATTTTGTATGTCTTTTTCATGAAAGGGATGGGATGATGTTTTTGTTTTCGTGTTTTATTGGTTTAAAAAGCTTAAATAAATCAATGTGGAATAAAGGGGAATCTTTAAAAATTCAGTGAACCAAGTTATATGATAAGGGATTGGAATTTAAAATGACAGTTTTCAAACCAAAAAAAGTAGGTAATATGAATATTAATGGGCATATTTTAAAATATTATTCTTGTAAATAAATAAAAGCACGGCTGAGTTGGTTTTATATTTCAGGTGAAATTTAAGAAAAGGATAAAAAAAATAAAGTACCTAAACAGATAACACGTTGAGAATAATAACATCACAACTTTCAAAAACATCAGTTTTGAGGTAGGAAGATATTCGAGGTCACAATATTCAGATCTATGTAAATAAGTGCTATTTTCCATATTACACCGAATTTATTTTAAAAATTCAAAGGGAACAAATCATAAAAAAATATTTCTGAGTTACATGCACTATTTTGTATGGTTGAACCATAACCGTAGCTCAGAAGAAATGTCTTATGAGAAATCTTTTAAAAAAAAAAACACTTAAGAGCCCCACGCACTATAGACTTTTTATCGACCGATAGTTTGTCGGGTTGGGCTGCCGATACTTACATTTGAATACAATCCAACGCATCCAACTTGACACCGAATAGTATACATTTCATCATACATTTTCATACTGGCCCGACCAACCTCTCAGCCGATAGATAGTCTACAGCCGCGTTTCCCAAACTGTGCTCAGCGGAGCTTAGTGCTCCGTGAAGAATATCCAAGTGCTCCGTGGAAACATTGGAAAAAAAATCAAATTTCCAATACATTTGTTAATTTTGTGGTTCTGAATTTTTCATTTGGATCGAAGCAATCGAATTTGAAATCATCGATGTTGACTTTATATCGCATTTACACGACTTCAAATCTGGCAGTATAATGACCAAAACAACTACAAAAGACTCGAGAAAGTCATTCCTTTTTTCATTAAATTGACAGTTTTTCAATCATGTAAATGCGAAACTATCAAAGGGCACGGTAGTGTCCAGCCAAGTTCGCGGCACTACACCCTTTTACAGGAACAAACTCAGGCGATTTTCAACCCCCCTATAACTTCAGTACCAGTTAAGTCAGAAACTTCAAATTTATAGTATTTGCTGAGCTAATCAAACACAGGTGGCTCACCAAATTTCAACTCTTTAGCATAAGTAATTCCCGAGATATAGGACTTCAAAAATCGCAAAAACCGTAACTGACTGACTCATTGACTGACTGACTGACTGACTCACTGACTGACTCACTGACTGACTCACTGACAGATCATCAAAATTATGGAGCACTTCCCGACATCGTAGAAACTTGAAATTTCGCACAACGTTAGGTGTTGTGGTGCATACAAAGGAAAAAATCAAAAATCTGCTATTTTATATTCAGGGGGCGTGGCCATTCTTAAAAATTCTTATAAATAATATGGAGCACTTCTGTTGTTTTAGAACGATGAAAATTTGTAGGTCGGTAGGGCTTGAAGTACTTTGAAAGAAAAAAATCGAAAAATTGGAAATTTCAGTTCAGGGGGCGTGGCATCCACCCACATTCTCAAAAATTCTTATTAACTATATGAAGCACTTTTTTAAGTATTTAGAAAGAAAAATATCAAAAATTTGGAATTTTCCATTCAGGGGGCGTGCAATCCACCCACTTTATCAGAATTTCTATTATTTACATGGAGCACTTTCGGTTGTCGCAGGACTATGAAACTTTGTAGAGCGGTAAGGCTTGAGTTTCACGTGGCAAAATAAATCTTTGCAAAAAAGAGTGAAATCACAACAAAAACATAACTGTGCAAGAAACCTGTGAGTAAAAATTCAGCAAAATAAGAAATGAGATCTAAAATATATGCCAAGTTTTAAGTTCATGAAGTTTTATATCAAATATCGAATATCCAAATCATGACAGAAATTTGGTATTTAATGATTAATGATTACTGATTAAAATTTGTTTTATTTACCTACTTGGCAAGTTTTCTCTTTAATACTTACTTATTCACAAATTTAAAATGTATGAAAACTTGACCAGTGAACCCACCAAATTTTAATCAGTAATCATTAAATACCAAATTTCTGACATGATTTGGAATTGTTACGATATAACTTTACTTAAGATATTTGATATTTAACTTCATGAACTTAAAACTTGGCATATATTTTAGATCTCATTACTTTTTGTTGGTGACTTTTTACGCACAGGTTTCTTGCACATATAAGAACTTGGCTTTTTTTAATATTTATGTTCTTGTTGTGATTTCATATGTCTTAATTTGTTTATTTGTTGCTATTTTCGTGTGAAGGAAAATAACGCAATAGAGATAGTGCCGTCAGAACTTTCTGAAGTTTTTGAGGTGGACAATCTGCCTAGTACCAGTTCTATGATGATCAGTGCTACAGAAAACAAAACAGTTAAAAGGAATTCATACTTGGATCTTGGATTTGCTGAGACAAGTGACAGCAAACCCCAATGTGTAATTTGTGGCAAAGTTTTACCGAATAGTTTTATGTTTCGAGCAAAAACGAAACGTCATTTTGAAGGGATTCATCCAGATTGCAAAAGCAAACCGACTGATTTCTTCAAAAGGAAGTATGCTAAACTTAAAAAATCTCAGACAATCATTAATTACTACTCAAAGACAGTGGACGAAAACACATTGATGGCGACCTACGTAGTAAGTTTCCAAGTTGCTAAAACGGGCGAACCCCATACAATAGCTGAAAACTTAATCAAGCCATGCGTTAAAGACTTTGTTGAATGCATGTTCGGCGAAAAGGCCAAACAATTACTTGAAACCGTCCCTTTGTCAAATAACACAATATCACGACGTATCGGAGACTTAGCAGAGAATGTGAAAGCTAGGTACTTTACTTTCAAGAATAAAAGTCACGAAATTTGCACTGCAAATGGATGAATTAACGGATGTTGCAGGCTTGACCATTTTAATAGTAATTTTGCGCTACCAATACCTACAGTCCTTTCAAGAAGATCTGCTTTTCTGCAAGAAGTTGCCAACTACTACAACTGGTGCTGAAATTTTTAAATAAATAGACAATTTTTCACTGTCAATGACATCCCATGGTTTAACTGCGTAGATGTGTGCACAGACGGTGCCAAGGTAATGGCTGGAAAAATTTCCGGTGCCGTCTCAAGAATGACACAAAATGTAATTGCGTTCTACACCGTCACGCCCTTGCAATGAAAAAACTGCCACTCTTCTGAAAGAGATCTTGGACGAAAGCATGAAAATAATTAACTTTATTAAATCACGACCTAAGAATACCAGGCTATTTAAAGTATTGTGAGCTGACATGGGTAGTCTGCATACGTCGTTACTGATTCACGCAGAAGTAAGATGGCTTTCTCGCAGCAAAACACTGACGTGGTTCTTTGAATTGAGGGCTGAAGTCAGAACCTTCCTAATTGATATTTTAAAAAAGCTAAATGATTTAAATTTATCACTTCAGGGAAAGCTAATACCTAACTGTTTTCGATGCCAGCTTTATGTCAATCAAAACTGGCACATAGTTCTCACAAAAAGAATCTTCTAGAGATATTTATTTAAATACCATATGTACCCACAGGACACACGATCAACCACGCTCAAGCCAGCTTGATGCCTCTTGAGTATAGACTCCTCGATTCTATCCTTTATCCGCTCGAGAATGATGGTTGACATTAGTTTTGGGAAAACGGACTGTACAAACTCATAAATGTTTGCACACGATATATATCATTGTTATTTTGCGTAACTTGCATTATTGTTAAGTTTTCTATTTCTTAGTTCTATTCTTCTTTTTTGTAACGAGAGCTCCTGTGTGAACGATTAATTCTAATGGTTCACCAGACGAAATACGAACTTTCGTCATTTTAATTAGTTTGCATATTCCCACGGGAATACGAAAATATATCACAAAGTAGCTCATCGAATAATATGCTTTGTAGATAATTTAATGTGTAAAAGAAATCATTACAATTTCACCTCTCAACCACAGCAGTTGCCTTTTTGATTTAATTGGTATACTCGGTTTCATCTTTTCTCAGAGAAAGAATTTATATTTAACACGGACAAATGGGTGATACCACGCCTATTGTTGCAATTCTTAAGGTCACCTTTCTTTGACAGCTTAACAATCACACCATACTTCCAGTCCTTGGGATAGCTTTCATTTTCCCAAATGTTTTGTATCAACGGATGTTAAATACTAGCCGCTGTTACGGGATCGACTTTCAGGAATTCAGCTGGTATTCCCTGAAGTCCAGCTGCCTTGTTGTTTTTGAGGAGATTTATTGATGTTTGGATTTCCGATTCTGACGAGGGTTCGATGTTCCCTATAGGACCTGCGGATCTCGTTTAGTTGGGGGCACTTCAGAATTCTGCTCAACTGAGTGCTCCATAGAGCAATAGAACATGTAAAATGCCGGAATGCAGTGGGGAAATGCCCTACAAAGCTCTCAACGTAACATCTGTCCGGTTATTAGAGCTTCGCGTCCATTTAAAGGATATTTTCCGTGGATTATGTATTATGTTTAAAAAAAATAAAACCAAAACTATACTGGAAACAGATCCTCCACTTTCCGTTTCATTTATAGATCCAAAACTGACCCCTAAGAGTGGACTTAAGGCTGGGGCCAAATTAACGCATCAGTTTTCGAGTAATGCATGACTGAATTATGTGAGTTTGGCATTACCGCTCACGTTTCGAGCAATCAAGTACACCAAAATTTGATGTGATTACTCGTTCATTCGATCACTGATGGCACTCACTCACTTGGTCACCGAAGCGGTTATCCGGCTGCTGGTGTCAATACTGTTAGACATGTTATTAAAAGTGTTCAACATTTTAAATGTCTAAAATTGAAAAAAAAACACTGTTAAATGCCTTTGGTGTTTTTTGAGAACCGAAAAACCGAAGTTTTTTGACAAAATTCTTGGGGTTGTCAAGAAAACCTGGATCAACCATAGGTAAACTTCAACGAACGATCCTAAATTGATGGATACACTTAACTAAGCGCTAGGTGTTCTCATAGTGAATTCCTGAGTGAAACAAATTAATGGAAAAAGCACGTAGGTACCTATTGTACGTACACTGATGTTCTTCAGTTTCAGTTGAGCTATCAGTTAAACTGATGTCTTAATGCAAAAACTGAAGCATTTAACTGAAACTAAAACTGTAACTGAAACCGAAACCGATGGAATTACTTTAAGTTGTCGGTTCAGTTATCAGTTAAACTGATGTGTAAATACGTTTCAGTTCAGTTGTCATGTCAATTGCAGTTGGCGGTGATGAATCAACGTCTTCGAGTTCCGGTTTTTTTGTTCAATATGTCGAATCGGAGTGATAATTTGGTTGATTTCATCGAAATTCATCACACGTGTCCATGTTTGTAGAAGAAAAGTGATCAGTTTAACTGAAATTTTAACTGTTACACAACTGAAACTGAAATGATCGTCTTAATGGAGCTTAAGACATCAGATTTCCTGAAAGCTTAACTGATAACTCAACTGAAATGATTGTCTAAATAGGGCTTTTTATAGTGATCAAATCAGATATACCAATAATTCTGTTCACGACGCTTACTTGTTCTTCAGTGCACAAAGAGGTTCTCAGATTGTTTCGAAAAATTTTAGAATCTCAGCTTTCAAGAAGTTTTAATGCTGATTTTCAAAGAAAACTTTGTTTTTGTGCCGGCATCGGTCTTTGAAAGCATTACAGCATCATTAGGTATATGATCTGTGTTTCCATTTCCAATAGGTTGTACAAATTGTATGATTTATGTACCTAATATGAGAGATTGCCCTAAACTGTCCTACATTCTGTCACTTCGTGTTCCTTTTGGGATAAAAGAATTATTCTACTAATGTGCTGTGCAAGGAATCAGACTCAATTTTGGCATTTTTACTATGAGCCAAATGTCAAAATTGAGTCGGATTTCCTCCGCAGCTCATTCGTCAGATTCTGCAATCGTGGTGAATATTCACAGTTTTATATTTACATTTTACAGCTGATAGGCAACGGTTAATCCCGTCAACACAAAGCTGCACTTTTCTGTTCTTTCTTGTTCTGACAGTTTTCACACACTTGTGCTGTTCTGCTCTGTTCTGATCTAGTTTTTCTTCATTAAACACACAACACAGCTATTAAATGCTTATTAATATTTCCTATATATATATGTACCTACCTTACCCACCAGAATTTTTTAGTCCACCGAAGTCTCGTTTACATTTTCAGTTCAAAGAGGACTACCTAATGTATCTTCTGAGAAGAAGAATGAAAAAGCTAATAGAAGAAAATTAATTATTTTTGATTTTATGGACTTATTCAAATTTCAAAAATTCAAATTGAAGAGTTTTGTGGTCTTCAGTATCGTCATGGTACAACAGTTGGGATCATCACTTAGATTCTGTTGTATAAATGCGCCGTTTTTTAACTGACCAGACATACAAATAATAGGTTGCGTTGTACCTATACCTAGATAGTTACAACTAAAAAACTAAGAAATACCCATTTGACAAAAGTAAACGATCAAGATTAGAACCTGAAATCCTCAACCAAATCAATCAAATATTTACGGTTTGCATGTACATTACCTATGTATTGTAATGATATTATTCATCTAAGGAGTTCTTATTGAATGAAAACTGTATGTCCCATGATTATACAAAAAAGGGTTCTGGAAGTCCTGTGTCCGATTGTTGTGTCCCCATTTAAAATAACAATGTTATTTCATTATTAGTAGGTACCTTAATTTTCTATAAGTTTACTAGAAAGTGCCAAAATTCTAGAAAGATGATGTCAGATAAATTATTGAAAGCTAACCTCGAGAGTAAAATAATATAAATTCTCGGTTTTAAAATAGAGAAACTCCTTAAGGACACCCTAAAAAGCATACAGAGCTAAGTACATAATGTAAGTATTATGTGCATATGTATATACATAAATACACATTTTAATGAAAAGATAGGAATAAAGTTCCCTTACTAAAAAAAAAAGAAAGGTAGGTAGGTACCTAGATATTTATCAAACCATACATTACTTCACTACACCCACTCAATTCAGGCGACGACACTCCAGTTTGGAAGTAATCTCCATAACTTGATTCAATGACAACTCCATGTTTTTCCGGCATGACATCATTTTCCTGTCATTTGGTTTCGCCTTCTGCGCCTTAGAGACGAGAAAATAATTTGCCTATAAAAAAGGATTAAAGGAGTCTCTATTTTTAAACAGTAAAACGTGCCAAAAGAGAGTTCATAGATTATGGTCATGGAGCTGTAAAGAAACTTCTAGATTATGGGCATTGAGCTGTAAAGATACTTCTTATGTACATAGCTAGTTATGTAGTTTCTTTAAACTTACCCGAGTGTAGTTCTCCATCGATCGAATATCATTTATTGTCCAAGGCAACATTGCCGCCGAGTACCGAGGATCCACCGAAGCAGATCCTCGATATGTCAAGGTTATTAGTCGTGTTTTCATGTTTTTAGCTGTTTTTATTTTAATAAAAGTTTTTGTTTTTCTTTATCGTATCACGAGTGCACTTAAGTTTAGTTTATTATTATTTAAATAAATGAACACGATGAGATAAACTTAGAATTATCTATTGGAGAAGTTCAGATTTACATTTTCATTTGTGCAATTTCTTTGGGAATTTGTGGAAAAAGGCGGAGGCAGTGTTATTTTTCCGAATTAAATCACACCAAGAGGTATGAACGACAGGGATTCGACTATTTACAGAACATAAGAACTTTCAAGATTCAATTGAGGCGAAGACAAAACAAAAATCAATAAATAGAGACACTTTGCTTAAAACTGGAATGGTAAACTCCAGATTTTCATTAAAAATCACCAATTTACATTTTCGCGAACTACGGCTGGAATTTTCACTTCAAGGAGAATAGAAAATCGATAGAATTTTCACAGGCACAGGACAACCGATATGGAGAAAATGTTAAATTACACTCAAAGCTGTGCTGCCTTTCTCATAAATAAAATAATTATCAACCAACAAATAAATAATTATCTTCTAAGTTGAATTTGTCTTGGAAAAGCTTTTGATTTTCATTTAATTTGAATGAATGGCAAAAGAAAACTCGAACTCGCGTCCACTTTGATTGCAAGAAGGATGACAATGAAATGTTGCAGACCGTCATGGACAGCAATATTGTTGTTCCTTCGAGGAATATGAAACATTCTGCAACATTCCTGCGCATTGAAAAATGCAGAATTGCATTGAAAATCGCAGAAAAACGGTTTGTTTTGGTTGCTAGAATTTTTAAACGAATGCTGCCAACCATTTTTGTGTTTGTACCTTCAGTACCTCCGAACATCTCTGTAATTTTATTTGTTAAAATGACGTAGCGCGATGGTATGCGATGGAGATGTTTGTTTAAAGTGTTTACATGGTAGAACATGGTTGACTGTATGGTTTGACAATCATCGATTAGTGTGTTAACTTTGAATTTCCGTGATTTCCTGTACACGCTGTGGCTCCATTGGCAATATTTGAGGCGATGGCAATTGGAAAAGGAATGGCAATTTATTGCTTGGGTGGGCATTTTCATTGCCAGGAAATTTCAATTATAAAATGTGTGTATAGAAATATTTGACTGCAAATGAGTCAAATGCTGTTATTCAAATCCCCTGTTTTATTAAATTTAATTTTAATTTACTATATTTTGTCATGTGCGTTTTCATATTCTACGATTTAATTGAAAAATCAATACAGAAGCCATTTACAATCACGGGGAACCCCATTTTTTGTCAATTTATTGCCTTGACGATGGAAATCAATAATTGCCTCTCATCTTCTAGGCAATATTGCCATTGCCATTGACAAAGTGTCTCCATTTGCAATATCAAAGGCAATAGCAATGAGTGAGGCAATTTATTGCTTCAAATATTGCCAATGGAGCCGCTGGGTGCGTTTTCTTTTGGAGGTGGCGAAGTACTTGCAAGTACTTTGCTAGCTCTTTTCAATGGAACACATCAAACTGCTTTCCCATGTAAAATGTATCTACTCGCACATATGAGCATGTGCAGTTGGTAGTACTAGATTAGGGTTTTCATCGACGGCTAATGCTACATTTCCACCTAATGCTAATCTGAGTTTTAGTAAGATTAACCGCAAATCTCCTTAAAATCTCGAAGATTTACCATACAAATTTATTTCGTTAAATCTTGAAGATTATAGCCTTTTCACACCGAACCCAAAACGCGGTTTTCGCGAAAATATAGGTTTTGGAGAAAAACCTAATCGAAAACACAAGTTTTATCATACATTTTTTGTAGCTTCAGGACCCATGTTCTGTAACTATCGAATCGATAAAAATAATCGAGAAACGATGAAAATTGGAACGAAATTAATTTTATCGCATCATCGGGTTTCTGTAACTTTGACAGTCGTTAATTTTATCGACTGAAACAATCGAAATAGGAATCCTGGAAAAATTCGATAAAATGGGTTTCTGTACCTTAGAAAGTCGATAAGTTTTTCATTTCAAATGTCAAAACTTATCGCTGGCCTAAGAGCTGGCGAGTAAGTTAAAGATACAAATTAAAATAAAATACAAATTTTTAAAATTAAATGGATCCAACCAAAAAGGTAAACAAATAAATGTATACATTTTGATGAATTTATTTATATTTTTTGTTCAAGAAAAACGATAACATATCCTTTCAAAAAAATCTACACCACGATTTAAATAACATACCTAATAACTTGTCTAAATTTCAGTTCTTGAGACAATTTGTGCTCTGCACAGGACCAATCCAGAGATTGCCAACTTGTGCATTTTGTCACTCTACAAAGGCGTTACAACTGCATATAACTTAATTAAAATAAACAAATCAATCTGGTGACGAAGATTCAAGAACTTATTGACGAAAAGAACTATAAAGATGTAAGGTGCTGGTAGATAAGATAGTCTTTGAGAATGTACCGATGCCAAATATAAATACATTTATACTTTGGGCAGCATACTGGGCCATCTTCTTGGAGGCTACCCAGTCCTTTGCTATTTATCAAATGGTATTGCCGCTCATTTTGCAAAATAAACCAAACTTTGCTGTGGAATGTGAATGATACCTACATAAATAAAATATTTATTCAAACAAGGGGAACATTTAATATTGCGTTTATTTTTTATTTAAATTTGGTCATCACATTGAAGCTCCCACTAGATTTGATACATGCCTTATTTCACCTTATTTCTTATGGAATGTACGGTTAATAATTTGAATTTCTGCAGAAGTAAACTGCAGAACTGCATCAATAGCATTGATCATATGATGTTTTCCTTCAATGCTCTTGGTGGATAAAAAGCTGATAAAAATATTTTTCAAATACTCCAAAGAAACACCTTCACATGTCTTGCAGCGTTCCAAGCTATTAAAAATTGAAAATAAAAATGAAATAAAAATAAATATATATTATGCTGTTCGATTAACTTACCGATCAACTTCTTGCTTAAGCTGCACAATCTCATCTCTTAATTCTTCTTCACCTGTTGTTTTATCCTGCAAGGCTTTTCGAAGTGCTGATGTTTTCGCAGCAAACTTTGTCTTTCTTAGGCCAGCAATTCCTATGTCCTTGCGAGCATTTTCATTGGCATTGTCGGCTAGGTCGATGGCAAGCAAAGTTTACAAACAAATACGAAACTTGAGAGAAAATCATTTCACAGAACTCACATCGCAGAATACAACTCAGTATGACCATCTTGAGGTGCATCGTCATTCGTCAGCTTATAGTCCAAATTTGAAGACTAATAATGAGTTAGGATAATCTAAAGAGATTCTATTGACACTAATATCTTTTTCAGGCAGTTCAATAGTGTCATCGAGATAATTTTCTTATTGAAATTCCGGCCACAGCTCGTACATGATTGATGATTGTGCGGTAGTAGGGTTGGAATCAGGTCCAGTACATGCTCTCGATGTGCCGTAAAAGAGCTCCGAAGACCGAAGCATATACAAACTTTCTCTCACACAAATTACATTCATGTGGATCGTCTTGCTTCTTAGTTGTCGGCGTTGTCTTTTCCACCACGAATACCAATAACAAAAGGCTCAACTCTTTTCCCGGAACAATAAGCGGACGACTCGAATGTTTTGGTTTTAGTTGGTACTGTTGTCGGTGATGCTGAAAAGCATTATTTATGTATTTGCGTCTATTCTTTGCATCTTTTTTTATATATTCTTTTTTAATTCTCCACATCACTTTTTAAAACTATTTAATGTATAATTTGTTTCGAGGCCAGATAGGTTTTCAATTTTTATAAAATTTTTCAAGAAAAATAATTGTTTTGGTTTTGCAATGTCAATGTGACAGTTTTACTTATCGCCTTCCATTGGAAATTCCAGCCAGAACTGTTCGAAAATTTCACTTATCGCGTTCAGTTACAGAAACCCAATTTTTTCCAGAGGCGATAAGTGAGGAATGAGTTGTTTCATTTTTTTACGATTCGAGAAGTTATCGCTTGAGTTATAGAACATGGGTCCAGGTTTTCGTAAAACACAAGTTTTATATAAAACCAGTCGAAAACATGTTGGAGTTCAGAGATGAACAAAACAAACATACCTTTAAATAAGTTCAGAACCTATTGAAGTGTCAAAAAAGAAACTAATAGGATGCTTTCAAAAGAAATTGAAAACAGCAGCTGACGGAATTCTGTCATATCAAATATAAAATTCGAATTTCAAAATAAATTTGTAATTTTATTTAAAATTGATAAATAATTGTTTGTGGCAAGTCAAATTGTTCATATGGATCCTGTTTATAAAATAAATCACGGTGTTTATTTCAAAAAAATGGAAGAACATACAAAAAATTGCGTGGTTTGTGTAAAAAAAACAGGAATGTCAAACGAAAACGTGTAATGTTCAGTGAATGGCTTTCGCGTTTTTGAAAAGTTTTCACCGAAAACCTGTTTTGGGGTTTGGTGTGAAAACCCTATTAGAAATTAATCTTGTTAAATCTTCCTAGGACAAATACTTTTACAAATCGAACTAACCTATTCCTGTATGGCGCTGAAGGATTCATTTAAGGCTGAATTCAGTTCTTCGCAGAGGAAACATTCTATCTCACTTCCTCTTTACGAGGAAAAATGAAACACCATTTGCATTTTAAAAGGGGTTGTCAAAGTAAATCTTTTTTAAATCTTTTTGTGTGGTTGAAACACCAAATAGATTTATTGAATCTGAACTAAGATAATCCTTTGGTGGAAACATAGCATATTGTTGTGTGCATTTAAGCCCTCTATTCCATAGACGATTCAACTTCGTTCTCAATTTAATGTCAAGTTTATCAAATCAGGCCGTGTGTGCGCATGTCATTTGATTAATTCTACGTTTTCATTAGGCCTAATGAGGTAATTTCGTTGAAAATTTCCAAATGCGATACGAAATCATCTCATTTCCCATACAAATTCACATTTCGAAATGAGATATTTTCAACCAAATTTGCACGAAATTAGGTTAGAAATTAAGTCAAAACCTAACGAACACACCCAATTAGCCACAGTTTGAAGAGCACTGAATTGGTTTTGTATGAAAATGTCAAAGCGCAATGGAAGGAGACAAAAGAAAACAACAACAAAAATCGATTAACAGCCAGTTGAAATTCAAAAATGAAATGAACTGTCAAACGAAATTACCAAATTACTAATGAAAACACTTTTTCTGTGATTTGTGAAATTAGCTTATTTCAGCTCTAATGAAAACGTAGTATAATTTGAAGGTTGACGATTGAGTTGGGAGAAAATCAAAAGATTTTGATATTTTTCAAATTGATGTGAAAGTTTTCAACTTTGTAAAGCTGTGTGTAGGCAAGTCATTTGATTTACTGTCAAACCAAAGGCATTTTTAATCAACGCCACCAGCATTCTAAGGAACCAGCGAGATGGACATGCTCGATGTCCAGCATCGACATTGCAACAAAACCAGACATCTCCAACGCAAGTGCATATTGCCACCTGCAAGACAGCAACAACAACAGTAAGTACTCCAACTCGGCCTGTTTCTCACCCGGGAAACAGATAAGCACCAACTCAGAAGGGCAGAAGATTGTTTCTGGTATAGATGACCCTAGAACCACCACCATCCAGGTGTCGCAGACTAAACGAAATAACAAAATTCTGACTGTGGAGGCAACATTAAACGGTAAGAAACAATTGGCTACGATTGACACTGGTGCCACTGCCTCCATTGTTCGAAGAGACTGGGTGAAGATGACATGCTGCATAACACCAACGACTACCGTCTGAAAACTGCAACAGGAGAGGCAGCCAGAGTGTACGGGGAAGTTCGTCTTTACGATCCGTTTGGCCGAACTGGAGTTCTCACATCTGTTTCTGGTAGCAGATATATGTAATGGGTGCATTGTTGGAATCGACTTTATGAAAGAGCATGGAGTAATCCTCGATATCGGGAAGCAAGTTCTCAAGTACCGAAATGTGGAGATTCCTTTATGGCAATGAAAACACATCAGCTCTGAGGACTCTGTCATAAAGGAAGATATGCCTGCCACCAGCACCGGATTTAGCTTTTTTTGGGCCCTAGGCCTGAAGAGTAAATGGTGCCCCCTTTGCATATATTCTCTTATATTGTATGGTTTACTACATACAAAATTAAATAATTAAGAAAACAAATTACAACGAATTCCATAAAACAAAAATTAATTTTATTTATAATGGTAGTTACAAGAATATACGACTTTTTTTTACAGATTTTTTTACTTAATTTTTGAAATATTGTTTTCTTGCTTTTTTAGCAGCGAAGTCTTTTATAAGTTCATCGAAATCTATTTCATGAAGCAAATCCCTCTCAATTCAGAGCAGAGATAGTGCATCAAGTCTTTCCTGCGATATCATTGTTCGACAAGGACTTTTTAAGCGTTTTAATTGACTAAATGATCTTTCCGCAGAACAATTTGTCACCATCAGACTTAAAAACAAAAATATAATGCCGTGTCTACGTTCGGAAACGCTGATGCTAATTTATATAAGATTATGTGGGAAGATAAAATTTCCCACATAATCTTATATAAATTAGCTTGATTGAAAAATTTAAAATTATTGCCATTTTTATGCATCACATAACGATGGAATTGTATTAACTCGTCAGCAAGTTTTGAATTTAAATCTTCCGGATAATTTGACACCAAACGCTGGGCACAGGCTATAACGTTGACTTTTTCATTGCTTGTGCAAAGAAAATCAAATCGTTCAGAAATTTCCTTATATATTTTACCTCTGGAATCCATTTGTATTCTTAACTTATCGATAATAATATAAAAAGCGTTTATTCGAAACTTATCCTTCGGGCTTAAATCTACATCGGGAGCATTACCATCGTAAGCCATTTTTTTGCGACTATGCAATACACCAGTTTTGGCCTATCCGACACCAGGGAAACCTTTCATCATCGACGCTGACGCAAGTAACGTGGGAATTGGTGCCGTACTATCACAAGTCCACAAAGGAGAAGAGAAGGTCGTTGCCTATTACAGCAAGGTGCTCTCAAAGCCTGAAAGAAATTACTGTGTGACCAGAAGAGAACTTCTAGCTCCAGTATCGGCAACAAAACACTTCCATAAGTGCATCTATGGACAGAAGTACCTTCTTCGAACAGATCATGGCGCACTGTTGGCTGTTGAACTTCAAAAATCCAGAAGGTCAAGTGGCAAGATGGATTGAGAGTTTGCAGACATACGACTACCAGCGCCAAAATCGAAAAGGAAGGTTGCACTTAAACGCAGATGCTTTATCTCGGAGACCATGCAAACTGGACTGCAAGCACTGCACACGTCAAGAAGAGAAGGAGGTTGCTTCCATCCAGCGATTAAGAGCCGATCCTATTTACGGTTGGAGTAATGATGAAATAAGGAGCTGCCCAACAAGAAGACTTGGATATTGAACCCATTCTTGCGTGGAAGGAACACCAAGAGAAACCAGAATGGGGTGACATCTCAATGGGAATCCAATGACGACAAATCATATGTGATGCAGCTAGTCATAACAAAGTTCCAAAGTTGATGATGTTCTTCAAGAGATGCATGAGGGAGCTTCCGGAGGACATTTGGGGGTCAAAAAGACACTGGAAAAGGTAAGGCAGCGATTCTACTGGCTACTTGCAAGAGAAGACGTCGAAAAATGGTGCCGAAAATGTGATACTTGTGCTGCAAGCAAGGGACCAGGTAGAAAAGTCCAGAGTAGAATGCAGCAGTATAATGTGGGCACGCCTTTTGAGAGGATTGAATAGACGTTGCAGGCCCTTTTCCTGAAACCGAAAACGGAAATCGATACATCCTGGTAGTAAAGGACTACTTAAGCAAGTGGCCTGAGGTATTTGCCATACCAAATGAGGAAACCAAAACAGTCGCGGATCAGAGTTTTCAACTGGGTAAGAAGGTTTGGTGTTCCTATGGAACTCCATTTCAGATCAAGGGAGGAACTTCGAGTACAAAATCTTTCAGGAAGTTTGTACACTCCTTGGCATTAAAAGGACGAGGACAACACCACTTCAGCCACAATCTGATGGGATGGTTGAACGATTCAACCGGACCCTTAAAGAACACATTTCCAAAGTTGTAAGCGACAACCAACGAGACTGGGATCGGCATATTCCATTATTCTTGATGGCCTATCGAAGTGCGGTACATAGCTCAACAGGACATACATACACCATCAGAAATCCTGCTCGGGAGCACAATGCGACTACCAAGTGAAATCAAATTTGGATGTTATGCAAATGAGCCACAAGGAATAGACAACTACGTGGACAACCTCGAAAACAAGCTAGTTGACATCCACGAAAGGACAAGGGCAAATACAAAGCTATCAAGTGATCGGATGAAAACACGATATGACACAACAACAAAAGGATTCCAAGCGGGAGACCTTGTGTGGTTACGGTCCCCACCGTAGAAATTAAAAGATGTTTAAAAATTATAACAAATCATTAATATTTATGTATTGAGGAGTACTGAAGAGTATTCGTTTCGCAGCGCTGTAAAATCTTAACTAATGAATATAATTTAAAAAAATGTAAGGAAGAATTATTCCTTAAAACATCATCTATAAAAATGGTCCCGAGTAATTTTTTTGTAAAATGATTAGAAGAAAAGTTATATCGACCAATAGAAATTATTTTCTCAAATGTTCATGGATTTTCGCTTATAACTTTTTTATGTTTGGTTCTACGACAAAAAGTCACTTGACAAAATAATCTTATTTGCAACAAAAATTGTTAACAAATTTTTTTGTGAGATCTATAGTTCGTCAGATAAACCATAAGAACCATTTGAACCCCTTTTTCGGCCGCGGGACAAGGTTTGCAACCCCACAAACTTGGATTTAACTTTAAACTTATCCCCCCTTGATATCTAAAAAAGAAAATTGCATTCTCTGACAAATGCACGCTAAGCCCAAAAAAATGTTACATTTTAATGGACTATGGGTATTTAATGCGAGACTCAATCTTGGTGAATATTTAAGCCGTGACCGTGAGTGATGTGGTTTGTTCGTAAACGATTTTTTTTGTTTTGCAAAAATGATACTTTTATGTCTTATTATTGTCACATTAATGCATCAGAAGCCATCATGATTGTAAATTCGTTAATGCTTTCCAAAAATATAACTAAACTATTTTTTATCTTAGAAACGTAAAGTAAATAGCTGTAGTTTAAGTTCTTTCGAACCCACGATTGAATTCTTTGGTTTTTAAATTTACATGAAGCAAATTGTTCGCACAAACGAAAACATTTGTTCGTTTTAGCCATACAGAATGTGGCCTCAGCATTTTTTTTGACACTTCAATAACTGTCATATAAAGGAACGGACCACAAACCTCTGTGTGGCAGATTGAGGATATTTTTGTACCACTGGTGTTTTTCAGCAGAACTACGGTGTTAGTTTAAACTGGCTGGAAAGCTAAACTAGACAGTAACTCTCTTTGCCACCGTTATCTATAGATTTGACCATCATTGAAATTGTGTTGGGTTGGC
Source organism: Dasysyrphus tricinctus (assembly GCA_963921185.1). NCBI lineage: Eukaryota > Metazoa > Arthropoda > Insecta > Diptera > Syrphidae > Dasysyrphus > Dasysyrphus tricinctus. Next base: position 248,912,786 of record OY992530.1, read on the forward strand.
TAAAACAGAAGAATTTCTTTTCAAATTTTCTTCATATTCTATTATTGAAATATGAAAGCTTATGAACATGAGAAGCAGTAAGAAACTCTGTCAGCTTTTAAAAATCAGTTAAAACTTAATTCCAGGAAGCCTATCATATTATGGGTATTCATGCAACAGCGTAAAGTCGTCGTAAACGTTGTAAAGTTTAAAACTTCGTAATTCTGTCACAATTTGTATGGAAAATTTGACACATTTACGAAGTTTGAAAGTTTACCACGTTTACGACGACTTTACGATGTTGCATGAATACCCTTATTGTCTTTTTTTAACATTGCTATTATTTTTATTAGGGAAAATCACATCAAATAGTTAAGAAAGAAAAATTTACCATTTTTTTTGTTCATTTTTATCAAGGTATTAAGATAATCCCTAATTTTGCAAAGGTGGTCGGATTCGTAGCAAAATCAATAATAGTCTGTCCGGAGATTGGTATCGTAGAGCAGTGGTTCCCAAAGTGTGTTCCGCGGAACCCTGGGGTTCCGCGGGAGAGTTTTCAAGGTTCCACAAATTTCTTGAAGTATAAACAGTAAAAAGCAAACAATAAAAGAAAAAAAAGAAAAATTTTCACAAAAAAAAATTTAAACAAAATTGTGCATAGTGCAGCTGTGAAAATAGTAAATTTTGTAAAGAATCATCATCTCCAATTGAGATTGTTTAAATTATTTCATACTGAAATCTGATGGCTTTCCAGAGGGAAAGCTTTATCCTGGTTATTTCAACTTCGTGATGAAACTGCAAACACTTTTTGATGTATTGCATGATGAGCTATGGATTTCGAAATTAGCTTAACTTGCAGACATTTTCGAGAAGATCTACGAAACTGCTGCAGCTCTGCAGGAAAAATCAATAACAGTATTTTTTGCGAGAGACAAACTGGCAGCCTTGAAAAGAAAAATTAATTTCTGGCTCTTAGTCCAGTTAATTTGTGGTCAAAACGGTTCTTTGCGAGCAAATAGAGGGATAGTTTTGATTTTTTCCTTCTTCAATGTTTTCAGGGGTGCTGAATCCGAATCTGATACTATCCAACAAAGTTTCCTAACGCAACATGGAAAAAAACCCAAAAAATGATGCAAAAATGCATTTCTTTGGAGTTTTTCACTAATGGCTCGAAAACTACCAGCTAGCTATTCGAAAATTACATCAAAGTACCATTGAAAGTATACACAATTTCCAATAAATCTTTATTTAAGGTTTTTTTCTGCGACAACCCATTTGGACTCAAGCGCTAGTCGAAAATTGATGTATTTTTACTGTTTTCGAAAATCCACTCGAAAGCGCTAAGAATTACTTTGTGTGACGAAATTTGAACTTTTGTCTTTAACATGAACCAATATATACTTTTCGGATGGTCTTTGATGCGCTGAGTTCGAATCTGGCCTTGAAATTGCCCTAGCACGTTACGTTTAGATATTCGAATCTAAAGACTTAAAAAAATGCATTTTTTATGCAAATTTGAAGTTATTTATTTTTTTCTTGAGGTAATTTTTTTTGAAAAATGTTTGGGGTCATTCTGAAGTATGAACATTTTACTTCAAAACTCTATTTGAATCTTTCAAATACCTCCATTCGTCTTCGAGAAATCGTTGGTTTTCGTCTTACTACCTAATTCGAAAAATCCAGTCAATTTGTGCTCAAAATGGCAAAATGTGAGATTTTTCGAATTAGGTAGTAAAATGAAAACCAACCACTTCTCGAAGACGAATGGAGGTATTTGAAAGATTCAAAAAGGATTTCGAAGTAAAATGTTCATACTTCAGAATGACCATAGACATTTTTTCGAAAAAAGATTACCTCGAGAAAAAAAATCCCCAAATTTGTATAAAAAATGCATTTATTTTTAATTTTTTAGATTTGAATAGCTATCTCAAAAAGGTGACGTGATAGAGCAATCTCAAGGCCAGATTCAAACCCAGCGCATCTAAGACCATCAGAAAAGTATATCTTGGTTCATATTACGGAATAAACTTCAAACTTTGTCACACAAAGTAATTTATTAGTGGTTTCGAGTGGATTTTCGAAAACAGTAAAAATACATTAGTTTTCGACTAGCGCTTGAGTCCAAATGGGTTGTCGCAGAAGAAAACCTTGAATAGGGATTTATTGGAAATTGTGTACCTATGCTTTCAATGGTAGCTTGATGTTATTTTTGAATAGTTTGTAGTTTTCGAGCCATTAGTGAAAAACTACCAAAAAATGCTTTTTTTCCGTGTTGCGTAACGAAATTTTGTTAGCAAACCTCAGATTCGGATGCAGCACCCCCAAAAACATAAAGGAGCGAACAAATCAAAACTACCCCACAATTTGCATGGTAAAAATACAATATCACTGGACTATCTCATGCGTGAACAAAAGAAGAATTTTGAGCGTTTTCAGTTTTACATGAATTCTTGCAAGAAAACATGCTTGAACTAGAGCAGATATTAGCAATGTTATTGCTCTCCATTTGGATATTCTCGAAAGATTCATACTGGATTACTTTCCAGATACAAATAATGACATCGAGTGGGTACAAAATCCATTTCTAGTGAAAACCATCAAGCGTATGACCCTGACAGATCTGCAGAGCTCCTCTTCATCAAAATTTGTATGTGATTCTGTATCATTAAACGAATTTTGGATTGGTTTTAAAAAATGAATTCCCTGAGCTTGCCAAGAAAGCTATATTAAATTTGCTACCTTTTGTTACAACGTACCGCTGTGAAAAGCTTTTCAGCGTATACTTACACACAAACTGAATACAGATCGAGGCTGGACGCTGCCCCAGATATGCGAATACAACTTTCGGACATAGAAGTTAATTTATTATAAATCAAACAATGAAACAGATTCATTCTTCCCACTAAATTTAAAATTTTGAAATGTGTTTTTTTTTTCATGTTTTGCTATTGTAAGGATGGGGTTCCGATATATATTTGGGCATTGTTTAGGGTTCCACAGCTTAAAAAGTTTGGGAACCGCTGTCGTAGAGGACAGTTTTAGCTTTTATTTTCATTTGATACCACATTTATAGAAGTTTCTTATATTATAGATAAACGTACAGCCCTATTACGGTTGTCAATTATCAATACGCTAGTTGAAATTTTTCAATGAAATTGATGAATTGGTATTATCGTTGTCAACAATCAATATTTTTGATAAACTGTGAACGCTCTTCAGAAATTAGATCTATTGTGAATGATTTAAATTGACAGTCTTGGTATTATGGTTGTCAAAATTCTTGTTGATTATCAAATTTTCAGTCAGTCACAAATTCCTTGTTGGTAAAATATTTTATGGATCGCGAAAGCCAAAAGCATGTCTACTATAGAACTATTTCTCAGTGAAAATGAAATTGAAGAAGAAAATACTTTGAAGCAAGCAAAGATTCGAAGAAAATTACGCGATGCTTCAAATCCGATGGATTTGTCTGAACATATGTATGTAAATAAAAGATATTTTTTAAATACCTTGCAAAAACTAATTTGGCTCGCTTTTAGATTCATTCAAATCTTTAGACTTTCCAAAGAAGCCTTTCTTAATGTATTTTTAGATATCAACGACAAGTTAAAACCAACGAAAAGACAACAATCCATCCCAAACATACTAAAATTTGCAGCTGTCTTAAGATTCCTTGCGCAAGGAAGCTACCAGTTGAGTGTTGGGAACGATTTTAACATTGGTATGGCGCAACCAACGGTTTCGGTTGTTTTGAAAGAAGTTTTAAATGTCTTGGAAAGAAATATTTGTCCTAAATGGATAAAATTTAACTATTCACAAGAAGAAGAACGCCAGGCCAAGATATACTTTTTTCAAAAGAGCAGTATTCCAAATGTTATTGGTGCTATCGACGGGACTCATATCAAAATTATTGGTCCGAATAAAGATCTTAGACATGTATACTACAACAGGAAAGGATTCTATAGCATCAATACTATGCTTGTAAGCTTTTTTTCATTTCAGTAGGTTTTCTACTAACTTTCAGTTCTGTTTTGAAGATGTGTGACCACTTAATGTGCATTAGGTATATTAATGCGAAAAATCCAGGATCGTCATACGATGCCAATATATGGAATATGTCCTCGTTGAAAGCAAAATTAGAGGAGGGCTACCGTAGTGGCCGTACTGATATTCGGATTCTTGGTAAAAATTATGATTCATGTAATTATATTGTATTTTTACGCACATGTTATAGGAGACGGAGGGTATCCTCTATCACCGTATTTAATGACACCATACCGCAACGCCGAAGAAAGTTCAGTTCGAGCAAATTTCAACAGGAAGCATGCACAGGGTCGCAATATCATTGAGCGAACGATTGGCTTGTTAAAAAGCTGATTTAGATGCACTCTTCAAGCACGAGAACTGCACTACACTTCCAAAAAGGCAACGCAAATTATAAATGTGTGTGCAGCTCTGCACAATATTTGTATCAAGTTTAGAGTGGAAAACCCTGAATTGGTAGCAGAAGAACCCGATAGTATTGTTGAAACCATTGATATTACTATGGATTCTGCAGACACATCATTCAATGAAGGCAACCGAATAAGGGATTCGATTTTAAGATTCATGTAAAAAGTAAATTAAAAAGTGGCTGCGTGCAACCCACTCTGGAAACTTCTCATTAACGCCCTCGAAATTCAAGAGCCCCGACCACATTATCAGGTGTTCAATATGTGTAATCTAATGAAGACACAAGATTTGTATGCTTTCGAGACAAAAATATAAATATATATTTGGATAATTGTTTGTATCTTTTTTCTTTAAAAACAACTTCTATGTGGCAAATTAACTTGGACTCAATATCATTATTTGTTCTCAAAATGCGTGTAAAATAAAATCAGCCCAGATTCATACTCAACGTTTGCTCTCAAGATGTTTAATACAAAAAACATTTTCCAACAATTACTTCTAATTGAAAGCCAACAAAAAATTATTTTTGACATACTAAGTTTATTGTTCGTTTTAAACTAAACTTATAATATATTTGTACTTCATGCTTACATTAAAAAATAAATTAAGAAACTTAAACAAATTCATAAAAAATCAAAAGTAAAAACTAACAACATAAACAAAACAATTCATACATTTTTCTGTATATAGGTAAGTACCTATTTTGGTACATATTAAAAATTATTTTTCAGTTCCTGTTTCTTTTTTTCAATTTCGAGTATTTGTAATTTTAGCTTCAATTTCGTTTTTCTGTCATTTTCTTTGTTTTTTATATATTCTTTTTTAAATTCAAATTTTTCTTTTTGAAGATGCAGTTTTTCTTTTTTAAGTTTAAATAGCTCTTTTTTTTTTCTTTTTTAAAATTATAGTTTTTCTTAGTATACCTAGTAGTCTATGTTGCTCAAACTCTTTTTAATTTCAGATATATTTTGTTGCACACTGTTCATGATTTCAACCATAGAGCTATAAAATTTGTCCTGTGCTGTAGTTTGATTTTCCAAGAGCTTTAAGCGATCGATATCATTTTTTTCTTTTAGGATCTTACGCGTTGGAACTTTTTGTTGCGCTGACGACACCTCGATATCTTGCCGCAAGTCTATTATTTCGAAATCATCTGCACTGAAACTTGGCAATTCAAAGCCAAATTCTGTGCCTGGTGGATCAACACAGGAGTCGAAGTGCATTAATGCACTAACCGCTTCCTCTGTGTCTGTGAGTCGGTGAAGTTTGTTAGGGCCACCACCAGTCGCCACAATTTCAATTTTATTTTGAGTCTTTTTTTTTTTGGTTTTGCATTTTAGGTCAGCCCATACCTGCGTTGAGAAGAATTTTTAATTAATTTATTTATATCGGAAGCACAATACTAACCCTCTGCCACTTTGTTGAGTCTCGTTCTGGTGGTCCTAAGAAGCTGTTTAATTCCACCGCAATCTCTGACCACTTCTTATTCATGAGCGGCTTTGAACAAACACCCTTGGCGAAGTCTGGACTCTCTTCCATCAGCTCTACCAATCTGGCGAGCTGATTTTTATTGCTTACAATTTTACTCCTACTCAAAGAAAACACTTAAAATTGAAAAGCACCATTAATTTATTACAAACTACTTACATTTTTAATCCAAATCAACCAAAATAAAATTAGTGACACGAAAGAAGGCAGTCGGTTGCAAAATTATTTATGAAATTGAAACGTCAAACGTCAATAGGCACTATTCACAATAGATTTTTGATCTTTGGTCACAATGGATCAAAAAATGATCAACTCGCGTTCATAATACCAATATATCAATTAATTGACAAAATGTTTCAATTGTCAATTAATTGATCTTTGACAACCGTAATAAGGCTGTTAGCCAAAAATGCAATTTGAAAAGTGCATTTTTTAACCATTGCAACCAGGTAAAGCTTGTCCGACCAGTAGTTTTGTACATGTTTGGGCTAAAGCTATCGGTTGGTATCCTCTTTTTGCGTGGCTAAATTTTCTTTGGTTTGAGCTATTGGATTGTGCCGCCAACCACCATGCTCGTCAAAAAGTTAAAGGCATTTTGAGACTTTATTCCACTATTACTTACTTATCTTTATCCATTTTTTTCTTAAACTACGTATTATCAGAAGAAAGTCGATCAGAAATTATTGATAGAAATTAAAATTCTATCAAGTAGAAAAAAATCTATTCAGATAAAGATTCGCAATACCGACAGTAGACTTTAAGTCTATTCGACTTTAATTCTATTCTGAATAGACTCTCGCAATAAGCCCCATATTGTGACTAAATACACAATACCGCATATTTACCAGTAAATAAGTGCCAAAAAAGTTAATTTTAATATAAAATATAAGTGAAGCTATTCGAATGTTACGGACTGTATGTACATAAAAGTAAAACGGTTTTACCTAATTATCTAATCTTAAAATATGTAAGAAGTGTGAATTCAAACAAAACAGAAACAATAAATTTCGACTTTAAATAGGTAGGTACCGGTTCTGGTACATAGCTATTTATTTATTTATTTCTTTTATATTGCTTTCTATTTTTGTCTAAATGTTGCTATCCAAAGTTTGAAGGTCTTTGCAATAATTGCATTTATAAACATTTTCAAGAATTATTGGGAAATATAATCATGTATAGCTAGTTCCTAAGAAGTTTCTCTAAACTTAAATACCTACGTATTAATACAAAAGGTGTTTATTTTTGAATACTGATTCACCTTTCGATAATTCTTCCTCTTTTTGTCTTAGATTATTTTTTGGCTCATAAGGGTGCAGAATATAAAAATTAAAAAATATTTTTTTAATTTATTTGAATTTATTAATGACTAGTTTAAAATATACAAACAGTTTTTATTTTATTTCAAAATGTATGCACAGTAATAAGTAGAAACTAAGTAAAGTGTTTCTTTTCTTTTAATACTTTTCTCAAACAAAAAGCATTTATATTAAATAAATTTCTTTATTTTCCGATACTAATAATTGTTTACTATTATCTCCGATTTACTTTGGTATGTTTTTATTTATTTTTATATATAATTTGAAAATCATAAATTACTTTATTTAATTTACATTTATTTTGTTAATAACTTTTTTATACAGTATTTTGTATACAGTTAGAACATAAAAAAGTTTTTACAATTTGCATAGAACCTTGGCTTAAATTTATTTATAAATATAATATATAAATGGCAGCCAAATAATCAAAATTCAAATTTAACTAAAATTAACAACAAAAAGTAATAGAACGGATAGTAATAATAAATAACAATAATAACTTAATTCCATAAGAAAAGTAAAGATCTTAACTAGGAAAACATATACATTATACAAAGCATTTATCTTATCTATATATAATATAGGTTTGTGGAAATTTATAGAATAGCACATTGCCTTGGTCGATGTCTTGGCTTCTTTTCAACAGCTCGGACGGCATCTTCAAACACTTCACCAAGATTAACCTTCTTTTTCGCTGAACACTCAACTAGGGAATGAGCGTGAATTTCCTTGCGTAGTTTTTTACCTTCGGCTTGTGTTACAAATTTTTCCGAATTAGGAATTCTCAAGTCTAGTTTTGTGCCGATTAGAACAACGGGAACGTTATTAGAAAAATGACGAATTTCCGGCCACCATTTGCTTTTAATATTTTCAAATGATGTACGACTACTTATTGAATAGCACAAAAGAAAACAGTCAGTCTAGAAAAATGTAATAAAATAAAATTTAAAAACTTTATATCTGTTTTACTTTTGTTGTTTTATTAATTATTTACTTACATTTGGATAGCTAAGAGGTCTCAGTCTTTCATAGTCTTCCTGTCCGGCTGTGTCCCAAAGTGTGAGGTTGTAATCCTTGCCATCAACAACTATATTACATGCATGGTTGTCAAAAACAGTTGGAATGTACTCGTCGGGAAATTCATTTTGTGTGTAAGTGATTAGGAGGCAAGTTTTTCCCACCATACCATCACCGACAATTGTGATTTTCAATGGTCTAAGAGACGCCATTTTTCCGAAATTTGTATGGACGGAACTCTGAAAAGAAAAAGAAAACAGATAAGTTATGGAATTCTTAAGATTACAAAAAATATATGTAAGTGAAAAAATCACAGGAATGCGTCCATGTATTTAAATGTTCGAGTAAAACACAATTCCATCGATCAGATTAATGTGCAACGAAAAAAAGAAATTTTGTTTTTTTTCCATTTCCATAACTTTTCAGTAGGGGAGACCGGGGACAAAAGTAACACGTCATGAAAGTAACAGGGCCATTCACGGCCTGAATAAAAGGTTTAAAACTCAATATTTTAAAGCAAATTTTTACTCAAGCATTCTATAATGTGTTGTTTCTTTAAACAAAATTAAGAATCTGAGTGAATTATTTAGTTTTTCTCGAAAAATAAAGGCATTTGGACAAAAGTGGACAAACGTAACACGTTACCTTCGTCCACAATATGTTTTGACCTCCCCCCTCTCCCCCTCCTTAAATGCTTCTAAACGAAAAGCCAATGTGGGTATTAAGGAAAAATTGAAATCGATATTGAGATTCAAAATCGAAACAAAGCTAAGAAAACAAAAGTAACGAGAAAGTGATACCGCATCTTTAAACGACCGACGCGACGATAAAAAAGATTGTTTATTCCTGATAGAGTGGTGTAGCAGAATTTGTGGAGGTGGAAAATTGGTTTGATGTCAACAATGTAAGGGTTGGGCCCGGTGCCGAACCTGCCTTAAGGCAAAACAGGCAGTTGCCTGGGGCGCCACTCAGCTAGGGCGGCAAAATTGGTGAAACAAATTTAAAACTGAAAAAAGGGTAACACAAATGCGTCTCCTTGAATCTAAAACAATATCAGCAACTACTGCACTGTATTTTGTTCATTCTTCTTTGTTGTTCATTCCAGGTATTCGAGGGCTTACCATTGTTTATAAATTCTATAGGTAGCATTCTCATGAAGAAAAAAAGCTCGCGGCCATCTATGCGTCCAAATGTAATCCTAATTTTTGTTAAGGGATCTCGGTAAGGCGATCACAGCGAACCTATCGACCAAATGTCAACCTACAAAATCGTGTTTCATGAGAATAATGGGCATACACACAAATTTATTTCGTATACCTCTCTGTAAAAGTATTTAACATTTGGGAAGCTTGTTGCCATTCACCGTTGCTTGCACGAACTGTGCAACGTTTGTATAGAATCAAAATATAATCATTGAATTTGGCCATTTTAGGATTTTTGTACTTCTCCAGATCTAATTTTCTTTCTTCTCCATTGCCTTACGTTCTTCTTACTTTCATGAGCTATAAAAAAAAAATAAGATACAAAACAACTAAACGCTTTTTTGCTATTGTAGCTTTTGTAAGTCAGAAGAACTTAAGTCCCCTTTCACACGAAGAAACAAGTTGCTGGAGATTTTTTTGACGTTTTCTTTTAATCTCCTTAATAATCTCTTGTAGGTACCTTTCACAAGAGGAAACAAATCTCCAGGCAATTTTTGAAATTTCCTTTGAAAGTCTATTGGTTGAACACACCTTAACCTAGATGCATTGGCGTAGGAAGGAATTTTTTCTAAGGTGGGCAACCAGTCCAAACCAAACCTAATCATTAAACAATTTTTCGGTGCAAATGATTCTTCAATAACTATGTATTTATTTGGGCTTGAGCATTAAATTAATTCCCGAATTTGTTCAAAAGAGATCTGATGAATGAAGCCGACAAAGACGTCAACAGTAAAGCAAATTAACAGTCATTAGAAGTGCTGCCAAATTCAACTCTGCCACAATGTCTTACGATGCATCTATATTAAAAAAGAATGGTTTTGGGTAAAATAAGTTCTCAGCCAAGTTCTTATCCGCCGCACTGCCGATAAAAGCGGTAATGCCCTGATTGCAAGAACTAGGTAACTAAATTTTATAAATTTTGGAGATAGCAACGTTCGTAGATGCCTTACTTCAGAACGAGGGAAAGTTTAATTTGTATGTTTTTTACATTTCACAAATATTCTAGAATAGAAAAAAATTGGACGAAACATTTTGAAAACAATACTAAATAATACAGTTTTTTCCGAGATATTTTAAAAATTGAAAATTGAGTTACCTAGTTCTTGCAATCAGGGGACGAAATAATTTGACGAAGGCGGCTAATAAATGGGCCAATAGAACATTTTCAAACCGCCTTTTGAAGTTGACATAATATGTTATCCATCACCTTAGTCGAAAAAAGAGTTATACGGGCGTATTTATAAACTTTGATAGCTGTCCTACTCCAAAAAGTTCTCTAAAAACTTTGTTCACCCTTGTCCTAAAGTTATCTTAATTGGACAACGGCATTGGATTTCTAATATTTGACGAAATTTGAATTTTATTTAATTAAACAAACCAAATTTCCAACTATTAAGAACTTTTAGAAACTGTCTAACTACTCAACCGTCAAATAAATTTAAATTCAGAGTATAAACATTATTCAATTTGATTTTTCTTTAAAACAGGGTTTGTCTTTTGAGCCATTTATTGCAAAGAAAAATAAATTTGTCCACTAAAACTTTGATCGCATTTTGAAAAGAAACTTCAAAATATGAATTTAAATACGAGACCATTAAAAACAAATCAAAGCTGCATTGACAAAATAAAAAAAACTTTATTAAAAAATCTGCCTGGGTACAAATTATAATATTTGTTCTCCAACAATCTTCGGTTTCGATATGGGAAGCCAAATCAAGTGTATTGCTTTCGCCACAACTGTTGCTGGAAAGTAAATTTTTGATACTCGTATAGGTTTTAAAGGAATCTCATACTTTTGTGAAAATGTTTCTATTTCAAACCAAATTTAAAAATCATTCCTTAAGAGTGTTCCGAACTGAACAAAACCAGTCATTTGCCAACTTTTTTTTGCGTATATAAGACCGGTTTTTTTTCATTTTCATCAGATACTTTGTTATATATAAAACTTTTTATTTTTACTAATTGGTCACTAGTATGCGTATTATTGTACTAAAAAAAGCATTTTGAAAAAGTAACGGATTTTAACTTCCAAATTTACATAAATTTTCTGTAAAAAAGTGACTTTTAAGAATTAAAAATTTCAATATCAGACAATACATTTAAGATTATAGTTCAGGTAAAATAGAATAGATAAAACAAAAAAATTGGTACCAGCTTGAAACTTGGTGAAAACGTTTCATGTACTATTAGAATGAAGAATCAAAAGAGACTATACAAATATTTAATATGGAAGGGTGTTTTCTTGAGGGGGGAAGGGGCGTAAGTTGTGGTGTATCAAACGGAAAAATAAACTTTGGTGCAACCTAAGCATATGACACATGTTTTCAAAGTAGTTTTAAATGCTGAATCAAGTGACACCAAAACCAAGTCGATACGACCTCCGTGAAAAAAGATATTGTCATTTTTGTGTTAGGATGACTATATTTTCAGTATAAAAGTCAAATATTACCGAAAACTAGTTTAAAATGATGGTCCGTTGATGAAAATTGGTATAAATGGTTCATTTGTCATGAAAAGCAATAATAAGAAGAGTCTATAAAAATATCTGTGGTTAAAGGGTGTTTTTTTGGAGGGTTGTCGTTATCGTGAGATTATTACCATAAAACCTGTTACAAAAATGGTACCCTCATGAAACTTTATACAAATGTGTTATGAACTACCAGACCAGAATGAAGAATCAAAAGAGTCTATAAAATTATCTTTAGGTAGTATGATGTTTTTATGGGTCAAGGAAAGCATAATACTTTTTCTAAAAACAAAAATTGATCCCAAAAACAAATAACACCCTGTACCCAAACCCACAAAAACAACTTTTCTTCCTTGATATTTTTGTTAATTCCTCTGAATCTTCATTCTCGTAGTAAATGAAACACTCTCAAGAAAAAAACCTTTCATATGAAATATTTGTATAGACTCTTGATTCTTCATTCTAATAGTACATGAAACGTTTTCGCCAAGTTTCAAGGTGGTACCAATTTTTTTTATTCGAAGGCCTTTCTGTACTATTTTACCTGTACTATTATACAGGTAATGAAAATTGTGAAAAATAAATTGAATTTATATCCACTGCAAAAAAATTTGTCAAAAAAATACCGTTAGGTATAAAAAATTGACTGTCAAAGATGCATTTTTTTTTCAAAATTTACAAGCATTTTTATTTTGTATTATTAAAATTTTTATTAGGTACAAATAATGCCAATAGTGGCATAATAAATATATGAAATTTTATGTTATTAAACATTGTTTTGCAAAAAATGCTATAGTGTAGGCTACATTTGCTTTAAAAAACAGCCATTTTTCCCATTTTCTCGTTTTCTTAGAGGCTTTTACCAAAAACAAGAGCACAAAATTGAAATTTGTTTCCAATGATGTCCTAGAAAACAAAGTTTATCTGTCCATAAACACCTTAATCGTTTTGATCGGACAAGTACACGCTTCACAATCTTTTTCATGAAATCACCATTTCAGTCCGGAACACTCTTAATGTTTCAAAGGTATGGACTGTACTGTCTGTAGAGTGTAGGTACTGGCACAGAAAAAGTGTATTTTGATCCAAATGTCACCCAATTACCCTAAAATAATCTTTTTCCGGAACAGTAAAAAAATAAAAATTTCTGATTTTGTTGACGTTTTTTAATTCATCCACATTTTACTGTTCCGCAGGCAATAAGTAGAAGCAACTTGGTTTAGATTTTTTTATAAAATTCCAATTATTCGGTTTGATTTGTCTGTTACAGAGCAAATACTACTTTAAGTGTGAGTCGATGACAAACGAGTTGATACATACCGAAACAGAACCGTGAGCTTTAATTTTAAACAAACCAAATCGAATTACGTTTCGGTTCATGTTCCAAATATGTCAGATGTAGCGATTTATCGCCAAACAGACGATTTGAAATTTTATTTTGTGGCATGAAAATCGATTTGGCGACGTACACAAAATAGTCAATATTTTTAGCTTTTGGTGATTTTAATTTTTTGAATTCAAATCTTTATATTATTTCCAAGTTTTTACTTAAACTAAACATTAGTTTTATAATTTAATATTTTGCTAGATTGAGCCATCGTAGTACTAAATCTGAACGCACTCCAAATATTTTACATTTGTTGGTGATTCCGCTTTTGAAACCTCAAAACGTACTCATCTTCAAGGTTCAAGCTAACTCGGTTTGAGACAAATTTAGATCGGTTCAACTAGGTTTGTGCGTGCTGAGGCTTCTCCGACAGTGATTCAATTAGTAAACACAAAAAAAATTAAGGTAGGCAAAAATAGCTTTTATGTGACGACCAAATGTAACTGTAGGCAAAATTTAAATTTTCGTGTCTTAAATTTCATTCACAGTTGTTCAATCTTGCTCCTTGGGTGGGTTGTAGAACCAGAAAAGTTTAAATGTCGATTTTTCTAAGGTGGGCAGTTCATTTTTTAAGGTGGGCACTGCCCACCTCCGCTCCCCCCTTCCTACGCCTATGCCTAGATGTGAAAGGAAACGTGAACAAATTTCCTGAAATCCTCGACCGGGGAGATTCTGTTCGCCCCTCTTTCCTTCTGCCCTTCTTACCTAGGAACTAAAAGTTGCTGGCAACTCAGTTTCTTCGTGTAAAGGGCAATAAGGCGTTACCTTTGAGAATTTTAAAAAAGAGTCAAAAAAGGAGTTCTGGACGTAAAAAAGAGTCCCCCATAAAATTCTAATAAAACACCAATATATGTATTTTTAAACGTTATAATTCAAACAGTTTCTTAAAACCAAACATAAAAGCTTCTCTTTGAAACAGAACAAAAAATTAACTACATATATTTTATATTATTTTATATTAGCAGCATTTTAATGTCAATATTCTGTTAAATTATTTTATCGAAAATCCTTAAAATTTATTCAATAAAACTTTTAAATATTAATTTGTACTATTTTCGTTTTTTTTAAAGTTTGGGGCGCCAAAATTGAATTTGCCTGGGGCGGCAAAAGTCCCAGGTTCGGCACCGGTTGGGCCCATGATTTTTTGTGCTATTTTTGTCCCGGCAATGTGTTACTTTTGACCTCGACATACAGGACGAAAGAAACAAGGGAAGAGTAAATTAACACAGCTATTAGAATTCGTCATTTTAAAGAAATTTAGCTTCATCCGATTCTAGATAAATAACCCATCCATAAGATGACAAATTTTGTTTTCTGTTATGCCAACAAACCCAAAAGCAGGAACCCCAAAAGTAAAAATGTTGCTTTTGTCCCCGGTCTCCCTTAAATGTATTTAAACTTGATTACCTTAAAATTCATAATTTTATCGTTTGCAAAGTTATGTTAAACTCTTCTCTGATAGAAAATTGTTTCACAAAAATAACAAAATTTGGTGCCGTGAAATAAGGCCAAATTTAAAATTTTAAGTGTTGGCCTTATGTCACTTGTACAAAGTGTACGATCACCTACTAATAAAGGGTGTTTTTTTAGAGGTATAGAACTTTGAAATGGAATAAAACAAAGGTGATTTTTTTAAGTTGATATGAAATTTACTTTATTCGAAAGATAATCTTCTGGCATTTATTGAAGTATGATTTCTGGCATGAGACTGCCACGGCTCGGCTGGTTCGGACGTAGTCTAATCTGAAAGTCCAATTTTCGATTAATTTTTTCAACATTTGTTCGGCAATACCGCTGTGAATGTTGTCCTCCAAGTAGTCAATCGTTTCGGGCTTATCGGCGTAGACTAGTGATTTCACATATCTCCACAGAAAACAGTCAAGTGGCGTTAAATCGCACGATCTTGGAGGCTTATTCACGGGTCCGTAACGTAAAACTATGCGGTTACCAAACGTTTCCTTCAATAAATCAATTATTGTGGCACGAGCTGTGTAACATGTTGCGCCGTGTTGTTGAAACCACAGCTTCTGCACATCATGGTTCTTCAATTGATGAACGAAAAGGCTCTATAGCGGTCACCATTAACTGTAACGTTCTGGACAGCATCATTTTTAAAGAAGTACGGACCAATAATTATTCCACCAACCCATAAAGCACACCAAACAGTCAGTTTTTTTGGGTGTAACGGTACGGTGTCTCAACATACACTTGAAAATTATCATCACATGGCAGTTTTGTTTATTGACGTATCCATTCAACCAAAAGTGAGCTTCATCGCTAAACAAAGTTCGCTTATGAAAATTGGGATCAACGGCAATCTTGTTTTGGGCCCATTTGGCACAATTCGGAAGAGTTGATCAGGCGTCAGTCTATTCATGTTGAAATGCCAAACCAACCCAAAATAAATCACTTGACAGCCGACAAAATGGCCGCAAGTTAAAATAGTGTTACCAACTCAAAGTTCTATACCTCTAAGAAAACACCCTTTAGAAGCAAAGTGCTGATTTTAGATAAATGATTTTTTTTTTTTTAACTACGATTCATGGAGTCGTGGAGGAAATGTTTTCTAATGACATATTATTGTGACAATTTTTATTGTATTATGAAAATTTACATTTCGCGTTTTAATAATTAACATTCACTCGCAACGCAACCGTTTGTTAAAGTGAGGAAGCTAACGAACCACCAAAGATCATCTTAGTTAGAAGGTTAGAACACCGAAACCAGAAATTATAGTTAAGTCCGGGAAGTGGAGAACCCTCCCAGAAAATTTAGAGTAAGTAAACAACTTATTTGTTATTTCATCCGAAGACTTCCCCCCACCAGCCAATAAGTTAAAATCTTAAATATAAGCCGGTTAAAAGCCGTTGATAAATCAGTTCAAATCCGTGATCGCCAACGGAAACGCTGTTGATAAACCGGTTAAACACCGTTTTTAAGTTGGTTGAAAGCTGTTGTTGATAAGCCGGTTTAAAGCCGCTGATAATTCGGTTAAAAGCCTTTGATAAACATGTAAATCTAAATTCGTGGTGTAGCCAGTGAAGACGGTGCTGATAAGCCGGTTAAAAACCATTGAAGTCGGTCAATAAGCCTGTTAATTAGCCGGTTAACAAGCCAGTCACAAGCCATGCCAAGCCGTGAAAACACCAATCGAAGACCTGCAGCCCGAAGAAGTAATACTACACAGGGTGTCCCGGACCTGAGTGGAAGTATTTAAGGGTGTGGTTCTTGGGGTTATTCTAAGAAAAAAATTGTATAGGAGGGAAGTTGTATCTCCCCTCCCTGAGGCAGGGAGCAATTGGTTCTTAAATCAAGTTGTTTAAGCGAATAGTTTTTGAGAAATTAAATTTCAAAGTCAAAATTAAAAAAAAATGTGATTTTTTATTCTTAGGTCGATATTTTTCAAAATTTTACGTAATTAAGTGCTTTAAGAACATCACAAATTGGCAGGATGTCCACGCGCACCTCCCTGCCATCTCTTGTGTATGACCTTGAATCCAGGTAGAATGACGTATCTCATGATACTGATCCAGAGTCGTAGATAATTAACGCAGCGATTGATGGCTTACGCTCCATTCACTGTGGATGTTTTATCTCACGAATCAAAATGTTCTGACCTATTCTTCAGAATTGTTAGCCAGAGGCAGGTTTTTATTATTAAATGAGTTGGAATAAACACCATTAACAAAAAACATTGTCTTTCTTTTATTTTCCACCGTCCGGTCCTGATAAACGTTTGAGAAAAACGTTTTACATTACTTGAACCATGAATCTGCCCAGATTAACGCGAGCAATATTAAGCAACATCATCTAACACCAGTTTTATATTTGATCTCAAATAACATCGGATTCAAAAGAAAAAAGACACACTTGACTTCTATCAATCAATGAAGTTGAAGTTGCAAGGAAAATAGATGTCAAAAAACAGCCCGAACAATTGTTCAATTGATCCCAATTGACGTAAAAATTAACCTATTGCATATATGAATTACATAATTATTACATGAAAATCAAATTATAAAAGCACCGATGTTAATAGAGTATGTGAATGTGAAGGGATCATTTCATAATGACAACGGCAGTATAAAGACCTCAACAGATAAAATGTATCTTAATATCCATTTTTATCGCCCTTTTGATTAAACTAAAATGAATTAAATTGGTTACTTTATTTATAGTATATATGAGTATGACATATGACATCAGAATCTCCCTTCACATATCCATGTGTTTTTTTTAAGGAAAAACGAAAAATAGAACAAAAAAGCTCAATGTTTTTCCCCAAAAGAACATTCAATTCATTTAGGTGAGCATTTTGCAGTTTTTATCGCAAAGAATGCAGAAAATTCAGCATTCCGCCTTTTGATAAGCTGGGAAATATCAACAAAATTTCTCATACAGCGATATGATGTTTTGGGTGTTTTCCGAAGGAGTGGGCACGCAATGCACCCTAATCTTAAATAAGAAAATAAAAAAAGGGGCGTCAAACCGGCAACATGTGCTTGTTATGTGCATCTTAAGCATTTGTGGTGTTGAAGTGAATTTTTTTTAAATTTGCACTCCATGAACTTTGTTTATCAAAGCAACATGCGTTTATTTCTTTTTGTTATGTTAAGTAATTTTCTTCTCTTAAACACAACCGGAAGTCGTCGAATTATTATTGTATATAGCGCAGTTTGATTTCTTGTTTTTTTTTTTACATAAATTTGTTCTTTTCAGTTGCAGTTGTAATACAGGCATTGTGACAAGCAGGGTGGAAAGACAAAATGGGCAACCGGAAAAAAATAAGGTCATAGTTTTAACGTTAACATATCGAGAAAACTTATGGGGTTTTCTTTTGGTAACAAAAATTGATTTTTTTCCCCTTCAGATCTGTCAAAACACAGATTTTGTGAATTAAAACCTTCCAATGGGCAAAAAAATCAATTTTTTTTTTGATCGAAAATCAATTTTGCAGATCTGGATTTTTCGGCGGATTTACCCCTCTTTTACTAACACCATTACACACCAGAACAATTGAAAGCCATCAGTTTGACATGTCTGGATCGCTATAGCTTCATAGACACACATTATTAACCAATACAATGAAAAAGAAAAATCAATCTGAAATCGTATACCATTCGCGACGAAAAAAATCAATTTTTAGATCAAAATCTGAATTTACCAAAAGAAAACCCCATTAAATGTCTGCCATAAAATGCTAATAATTGGAGTCCTGACAAGACATACTGTCTACTGTATCTACTAATTTGTCGAAACCTAAAAAACTACATTTGTACGAGTAGGTTGTATGTAGGTCTGTTATTCTTCCAACTTTGAAACTTTTTATCAAGTCAACTTAGTCCCAATTCCTGATTTCCTTTTGCGAGGAAGTGACAACCTCCACGAGTGTCCCGTGTCATGAAAAGTTCCTCTCATCTTAGCCCTTCGCTTCGGTTACAAAAATGGTTGAGAGTTGTAAGTCACTTCTTCTGGTTCTCCACTAGCTGTGGCATCACCAATTTTGTTTTCATAAGAAACCATCCACTGAGTTAGTCTACTGAAATTATAGTATATTGTTTACTATTATAGTGTAGTATAACCTACTCAGGTTTTATTTCTATATCACTTATTATCGCAGTCACAGTCGTCTCGTCACTTACAATTATCTGTGCCAGTAACTGTGCTTTAAGTCTCATTTAAGCATTCCTAACATGACTTAACCTCGTCTCCACTTTAGAAATGTTCTTTAACAACAACAAGCAAGCTTTAATTTAGTCTTGTTGTATGAAATTGCATGTGTATATCGATATAGTACGCGGAGTAGGTGTCAATAAACGAATAATTCACAGCAACCATATTTAGAGTACCGCTAACAACCTAAGCATTGTCTTGAACTGAATTTTTGATGCATGTTCAATATGTGTAAGACATTATACCTTTGTGATCCAATAAAAATGCTATTTATATCGCCACCCGATTGCTTGAAATATGACATACACATGTACATACATATCGGGTTTTTTAAATAAAACAAAAACGGTTTTGGATATCAATGAAATTCTTTATTCCTGTGAAAGTACGTTCCATGCCATTATGTATGGAACTCGATTTCTTTTGCATGGCCACCACGGGCACGCTTGCAGAAGTCCAGACGCTGAACCCAATTTTCGACGGTTTTCAAGCATAAATCGGCCGATACTGCTGCAATTTCACGTTCGATATTCGTACGAATTTCATCAATCGCCGCTGGCTTGTTGGCATAGACCATAGACTTGACGTAGCCCCACAGGAAATAGTCTAACGGCGTCAAATCGCACGACCGAGGCGGCCAAGCGCCGGACCATTTCGTGAGATAACACGTTCTCCAAACTTGGTTTCCAATAAATTGATTGTGACATTCGCTGTGTGGCTTGTGGCGCCGCCGTCCTGTTGGAACCACATGTCCTCCATATCATCCAATCGGGGCCAAAAATATTCGGTTTTCATTGAACGGTAGCGATCCCCATTCACAGTAACGTGAGGGTCTTGATCATCACGAAAGAAGTACGGCCCAATGACGCCGCCGGCCCATAAACCACACCAAACCGTAATTTTTTTGGGATGCAATGATGACTCATGGAGTACGTGTGGATTGCTGCCTGACCAATACCGCATATTTTGTTTATTGGCTTCAGCCAGAAATGAGCCTCATCGCTCAGAGGACGTAGCGCTCTTAACGTTGAGGCCACTGACTCCCAATTTCAATAGTAAATTTTAATAATTTCGACTCGTTGTTGGCTCGTATATCTTTCCATCATGAAATGGCAAACCTTACTGAAGAGAAATGTCAAAAGAGCGGCAAGAAATATGGCGTCGTTTGCTGTCCCTGTTGCTCTACTTTTTTAGGGTCCCTGTTGAAAAAGCTGCCTTTTATTATCCACATGACATGATCCACATCAATTTTCAAACACATAATTGCAAAAACAACATAGGATCCTACTTTTTATCTGGGGCCCAATTCCGCAAGAGTAAGTTTATTCTGTGTACACAGAAATTCGTGTACACATCGATTTTTGCTATTCCGCAAGAGTGAGTTTTAATTTTTTTGACAGATAACGCATGCACGATCAGTCAAATTTATTCACACTTGTTTTGGGTGTGAATAGAATGTGTACACTACACATACATAAAATCATTCACCCTTGCGGAATTGGGCTCCTGGATCTATTTCAATGATCCAAAAATTAGTTTTTATTCTGGTATCTTTGCTCCGAAAAAAGTTATGTGCAATTTAGAAAAAAATTTACATATCTTTGATTTTTCGATTTTTTTTATGTTGGTTTTTGTGTACTTTTCCTGCTTAAATTTTTTAAAGAAATTTTTCAAACTATCCATTTCGATAGAAAATTTAATTTTGAACAAAAAGTGTTATACGTAAAATTGTCAAATTCCGCTTAGTTTTCGAGTTATACCAAAAATATTGAAAAGAGGCCAGTGTGACCATTCTCTCAGAAACGCATGGGTGAATTTAGTAGCCTTTTCGGTTTTAAGCATGCTTATGGGCCAAACAAACATATTCAATAATAAAAACCCTTGCACGTAATTGTTCTTTTTTAAAAGGTCTATTCAATAGGCTACTATAGTTTATTAATTAAAGGTTAATTAATGACTCAATGTGTGGCTTAAGCCAAAGTAGACATTTTTCGCTTTGAATATTGTAATATTTTCTCAGGTTTGTTAATAAAACTTATTAACTTTATTCAAAACGTCCACTTATTTATTTCACAAAATAAAACACTTTACTTTTTTACTATAACCAAACTAAATTGTCACTACTGAAATTAATTCACCAACTTTACTTTTCACTTTTATTACAACCAACTTTATTCATTCACGATTAAAAACAAACTGTGTCGCTGCCGGTCAAACATGTGCCTTTTATACTTGTTTGACAAACTCTGGAAATTAGTAGAAGGTTCTGGTCTCTGCTTCTAGAGCTTTCCGTAGGAGAAATTTCCCATAATTCATTTTTCCAAAGCTTTTTGGAGTCGTTATACATAGTTCAAATATGAAAAGTCATTACAATATTATTCAATATGGTGCACAGAATAGGTTTACTCTTCTTGACAAAAATGTCTTTTGAGTTATGTCGAAATAATATTATGGGCGAGCACTCTAGATAACTACCTATTTTTTTCGATGAGATATTTTGACCATGACCATGTTTTCATAACACCGCGTATCACTCAATTTTTACTAATCTGTGTATACTGTCAGCTGTGAAATTTTGTTTTAAGGGTTGCCAACACGTTGCTTCACAAATTGAAATCTTGTGTTAATTTTGGGACTCCTCCTCAAGCCTTCTGACAAATCACTCGCCACTTACTCGCTTCTCAACAGGCTTGACTTCGAAAAAATTAAGCTGATGGACGAGCGAAAAATGTTTCTGTGTAGTAGTTACAAAATTAGGCCATTTTCGCAAACGTCAAATCAAAGTCAATTTGATCGTTAAATGATTGTCATTTTTTGACGCAGATTGCAATCGTCAAATGCAATCGTCCTGTCTTACACAAAATCGGTTTTATGAACGTTATTCAATTTACTCGCAATCGCAATTTTATATTTACGAACACGCTCTCTAGCTTCTCAATTTTTTTTATCGTCAACTCGAGTTTTTACTGCGCAGCTGCACTGCAGATGATGTTTTCGAACATGTGACTTTAGCAGTTTGCGTTAAAGAACATTCTGCAAATGCATTTTTGACGCAGATGACGTTTTCGAAAACGGCCTTAGTTTATCGTTCTGAGATCTTAGAGAACTCAGAAGTATAAACAGGATTCCTCACTTTCCCCCATAAAAAAAAAGATTACAATTTGTTTGATTCATCACTTGCTCGGTAAATTACATCAGAAGAAAAGAAAGAGAGAGTTACTATGAATTCTATGTGAGCGATCCTATTTTATTTTGTATTTTCCTGCTCTATCAAAGGACGGAAGAAGACCAATGGAACAGTGCTAGTGCTTTTTACTACTACTCAATTCTGATGTTTTGTCCCTGTATTGGTGAATTATTAAATAGAAACTTTTTGTTGGCACACAAAAAGTGTAATTAAGAACAATAGTTGTTCACCCCTTACTTAAAAATAATAATTTTTGTTTGTGTTTTTCTTAATTTGTTTATAGAAACACCTATTTTTTAGACCATGAAATTCTATTTTCCCAAAGCGCATTTGGTGTCTGGAGGTGTTTCTACAATCTTTTTATGTTCAAAAAACAAAAAAACTACCAAAAAGTGGAGGTCCCATCCCTTGACATCAAAAAAATATGTTTCCGAAAAGTGGCAACATTTACATGTTATCTAAGGGGAAACCCTTAGGTGCATCCACTCAACACCTATCTTCTAAGACCTTATTTTCTCAACGCTTTTGGAATCTTAGGGCGTCTCTTCAACACCTATCTTTTCCGACATCAACACCTATCTTCACCTATCAACCTCGGGAGGCGTTTCCGTTACAAAAATGTTGACATATCAAAAAAGTATTTTCCCGAAAAGTGACATCTATGTTTCAAACATTTATCTTCTAGGACATTACGTTTGATATCCGGAAGAGTTTGCGCAACACTACCCAAGAAATCAACCGTTATTTTCCTAACACACGGTTGGTATCTTGAGGCGTTTTCGCAACTTTTGTTCATGTTCAAAATATTAATAACTACCAAAAAATAGTAACTCCACCATTTAGCATAAGGAAAAACTTTTTTCCCGAAAAGTAGCAACATTGACATTTTTCTCGAAGATGCGTCTATACAGTTATTTTTCCAACATGCGTTTGGCATCTGTAAACATTTCTGAAATTCTCTTCATGTTCAAAATATTAAAAACATAACAAAAAAGTGGAAGTCCCACCCTTTGACATAAGAAAAAGTATTTTCCCGAAAAGTGGTGACATTGAGATTTTAGCTGCTGCACAGTGGTCGGAAATCAACATTTAGCGCAAATTGAATAAAAAACTGAACATGGAAAACCATGACAAATGTTATCTATCGTTAGTTGAACGATTCAACCAATATTCGCAGCATGATATGCCAAAAATGTCAAAAATTGTGGCCTTTTATGACGATTCATTCATCCATTGTGCCAATGGAATGGTTTCAGAAGTTTTCCGAACGCTTCGGAATGCTTAAATGCTAAAACAAAATGTCAAAAAGAGTCGCGGAAACCTTGGCCACAACACACAGGGCTACTGGTTTTCCGCAGTCATCATGTTTGAAAAGAGTTAAGGTAGAACTATAATAGTCGGAAGGGCACTGAAGCTAATGTCAAAAACCAACGAAAAGTATCTTTCCGTACCGAAAAAAGGGGAACACACCCATAATGTAATTATTATCTATCTCTTTTTGGTATTCCTATTTCACCAAATGTCAGTTTTACTTAAGTGAGGTGCGCTCGGAAGCGCACCTCACTTCCGTAACCAAAGTTGAACGAAACTTGACGAAACGCTCCACTTCGCAATTATAGTCGGCGCCATATGCTTTCCGTGTATTCGCTTGTTTTCTGCCGACCACTTAAGTGCCCCTCCGAGCATTATAGTTCTAGCTTTAGACGCGAAGAATCATCGTGTAATAGGGGATTTATACCGAACCGTATCATAAATCTCCGAATACAGGGACCACTGAAGTGCACTTTCAATTGCAGTCGTAAACGCCACCGTTTTCGAAAAATTTATCAAAAAAGCTAAATCATTGCATTGCAGCTAGCCGTCTAGATGAGCTTAATCAAAAGTTCGAATTTCTCCTTTACCAGGGAATTACATACAAATTATATTTACCAGATTATAAGCAAATCCATCGAACTGCTTTAATATCAAAGGCAACGGAAACACTGTCAACTAGCTTTATCAAAACACTCAATTTAACTTTGGACCGAAACAATAACAATTTCAAAATGGAATTTCTATGATTTTAATTTTTTAATTTGATAAAAATATTTTATATGAACACACCTTTCTCCTTAATATTTCCTCAATACTATTGCACACTTATCATAAAGTATGTATATAATAAAGTTAGCTTAAATTGGCATTATTTACTTAACTACCTTTATTATGACTATGAGTCTTTTTCTATTTGAATGTTGTCATAAATATTATGCGTGTATTTGTTAAGTTGAGTGTGATTTGAAAAAAAAAAAAATATATTAACAAATAAAAGATTTTTATCTTTTTGCAAAATTGTATTTGTAGGTTAGGCCATGTGTGTATGTACTGTACAAAGGTATATAATATATTTTGCTATCTTATCAGTTCGCTATCATGGGTTGTAGACTGAAATTTTGTGTGGTATGTAAATGTTTTGTATTTAGCTACTAACAATTTCCATTTAAAGCTTCAACATACTGAAGTTTGTTTGAGTAGATTCTAATTCTTTTTTAAGTATATTAATACTACATTATAATGAGATAAGATTTTCGTCAAAAATTTCCTTCTTCTCACGAAAATAATTGAATTTAATTTGTACCTATGTATGAGGCAGGCTGTGAGTGCAAAAGTAGTGTAACCCACTTTTTTTGTATCATATTTGTCATTTTTAGTCGATCTTAAATACTACTTTAACTGAGATTCAAGCAGGATAAGTCACAGTTTTGGAAAGCTTAGATATTTTAGAAATTTAAATTTAAGCTTTTTGATGACTTTTAATGCATAAATGTAAAAATACGAGACAAAATAATCAAAAATGCCAAGAAATGGGTTACACCACTTTTTCACTCACGGCCTCGTATGTACATTTCACGACTGAAATTTGTGGCATTGCGGAGATCTCCAAGGTCTCAAAGATCTGAACTTGATTATTGCTTGATTTTAAAAACTGTAAGTTTATAAAGCGCTGTCATAAGAATGAAATGCCATCAATATTTTTAATTCATATCCTGTTTAGATTGAATAAGTGATTGGAAGAACAGTAGATGCAAGTGTTAAATTATTAGAAAAATCTTATCTCCCTAATAAGCTGCGTTTTTTTGTATGTCCATATGGAGTTTGGCGAAAAAAACGACATCGGGACATTTCAACATTTTTGCCTTGGTCTGCCATTTTGTTTGAACTATCTTACCAACAAACATTTGACATTTCTATACAAATTATCGATAACACAACGATAATGGTAGTCTGGCAGTACCGTTTTTATCGGGACAAAAGTTAACTCCAGTTAATTATCTGGACTTAGCTAACTCTATATAGACATAGTTGTTGTTGTATTTAACATGTTAATTGTTTTGCTTTGTTGTCGTTTTTTTCACACAATTTTATTTGGACATGCAAAAAAACACAGCGTTTTTCTCTTTTAGCTCCGAGCATAGCACTGAGCTGTCAAAAAAAAGATCAGTGTTTCTTTTTTAGCTCCGAGCGCTCAACTTGTGTTTCTTTTTTAAATCAGAGCTAGCTCGGAGTACGCTCCGTGCGAATGGAGCAAATAGCTGAGCGCAGCCAACTTCACTATTTTTTTCACTGTCCCTGATCACACGTGAAGAAATTGAAGCATTTTCTGCGATTTGTGATGGTGAGCGGGGGAATTTGCAGAAGAGGGAAGGGGATGAAATATTTTAAAATATTTGAAAATATTCGGTGTAGAAAATTGACGTTCTCTTTTGTGTTGCTTTTCCTATTCAATTCAACCAATCAAATCGTGTCTTTCATTATGAAAATACGAAAAACACAAAGAGGAGAACAAAATCTGCAGAATGATTTTCTTCACATCTAAACACTTTCGTTCTTCACGTGTAAGCAGGCACACTCATTTCAAGTGGCCGCGTTCGACACATCAATTTCAGTTCACAATTTGGAAATTTTTCGAGATTTTGATTGGCCAGCTGTCTGATGAAAATTAAGAACGCATCGCAATCGTATGACAGTTCAGAGCTCAGATGTGTTTCAAAATTATATCGGAGAGCTCTGATCATACTCTGCTCAGAGCTAACTCCGATAGCTCTACTCCATGCTCTGCTCATAGCTAAAAAAGAAAAACGCCTAATATGTAGAATGTAGCTTTGTTAAAGAGATTTTTGGGCAAAAATTTGCCAGTCTGTCAAATTTTGATAAAACTCTCACATAGCAAAGCGAATTTCTGGATTGTATATTTGACATCTGACTTACGTCAACCTGGCGTTTGACAGACAAAACCATTTCTGTCGAGAGAAATTTCTTGGTCAGAATTTGTCAGGAATGCGAAAAGTTCAACTCTCTCGTGAGCTCTCTCTTCTTCTCAAAACCACCCATTTTTTGAAGTGTGGAACAGGAATTCGGGAAAAATTGGTGATGAAAGCTAGTGTCCCCTATTTCACGATGATTCCTTGCGTCCTGGCTCATTTCAAAACTCAATGGGTGCGAAAGTGAAATCAAATATTTTTTTCTCCTTCCCACTCAAACAAAAATTGAAGAGTTAGCCGCAAAGAATAATCGTGTAATAGGGGAATAAAAATTAGCAGGTTTGGCCAATGTATGGTCAAATGGTACGTGTTTCATTTTTTTGACACTTAGGGTGAGGAAATGTAGGGGCAGGGAGAACGAAGTAACGAAAGCACGAATGAAAATTTTAAGACTTTTACCAGTTGAACTTTGACGTTTATGATTTGACAAACGAGTAGAAGTAAGGGATGCTTATAAACTTTAAATAATAAGCTTTTATTGTTTTTCATAATTAAATAGGTATAAATTCGACCCAGAAGTGATTTAAAAATATTTGTTTAACTATACCTGCTCTATTTTCCAATTAATGAACCTCATATTTTCAGACCGTGTGTGTGTGTGAAAAGTGTAACTACGAAGGTAGATACGTACATGTCAAAACGGCGAAACATGATAGACCGAAAAAACGAATCGTGTAATCACTCTAGAAAAGGCTTGAAGAACTGTAAGCAAATTTGACATAAATGTCAACTAAAAACTGTGCGTGCAGGGTGTGCCGTGTGCCGTCTTTAATATTGGTATACGACTGTTTGGCCATTTATCAAGTGACATGGATGATCTGTCTACAATATTCTTCATTCAATGTGCTGCAATGTGGTTCCACTGACGGCAAAATGCTGAGAGCAGTGACGATAAGACACACATAAGAACTTGGCTCCTTTTTTAACATTTATGTTTTTGTTGTGATTTCACTCCTTTTTGCAAAGATTTATTTTGCCAGGTGAAAGTCAAGCCCCACCGCTCTAAAAAGTTTCATAATTCTACGACAACCGAAAGTGATCCGTACAAATAATAGCAATTCTGATAAAGTGGGTGGATGGAACCCCCCCTGAATGGATAATTCCAAATTTTCGATTTTTTTTCCTTTCTAAGTACTTCAAGTCCTACCGACCTACCAATTTTTATCGTTCTACAACAATCGGAAGTGCTCCATATAATTAATAAGAATTTTTAAGAATGTGGGTGGATGCCACGCCCCCTGTATGGAAAATTCCAATTTTTCAATTTTTTTCTTTCTAAGTACCTCAAACCCTACCGACTTACCAATTTTAATTGTTCTACAACAATCGGAAAGGCTCCATATAATTTATAGAATATTTAAGAAAGTGGGTTTTTTCCTTTGTATGTACCACAAGGCCTACCGTTGTGCGAAATTTCAAGTTTCTACGATGTCGGGAAGTGCTCCATAATTTTGATGATCTGTCAGTGAGTCAGTCAGTCAGTGAGTCAGTGAGTCAGTCAGTTACGGTTTTTGCGATTTTTGAAGTCCTATATCTTGGGAACTACTAATGCTAAAGAGTTGAAATTTGGTGAGCCACCTGTGTTTGATCAGTTCAGCAAATACTCCGAATTTGAAGTTTCTGACTTTATTAGTACTGAAGTTAGAGGGGGGTTGAAAATGGCCTGAGTTTGTTCCTGTAAAAAGGGTGCAGTGCCGCGAACTTGGCTGGGCACTACCGTGCCCTTTGATCTCTTGAAAATTTACACAAATTTTCCCGATTTGCTGTCAGAAACCATAGGAAAAAAACCGAAGTTTGGGAAACTTGGTGAAAATTTCACGTTACCGAACAGGCATAGTGTTTGTCAGTTGTTTGGCCACGATATTTTCGACGATATTCAACGACAATTTATAATGTACACCGTCACTATTTTTGGTGCGGTGTTTCGGTGTGAAGCGATTCATGGATCACGGTTAGAATAATTGAATTCTGAAATTTTAAAGCATGTCCACTCAAGAAGTGTTTACACACCGACCTAAAAGATGGCACATCCGTTACATTTCGAGGAGAAAATGATGACTGCGTAGAAGAAGGAGAGGTGAGAGGGTATATGTATGGGCAGCATTCTAGTTCTAGCTGAAGAAGATTAAAATGTTCCGCGACCAAAACAACACCCATGCGCCATGCCATAGTTTTAATTAAAAGCTAATCAACTGTCAGGCAATTGTATGCCCGGGACGCAGGCTCTTTGAAATAGAAAAATTTACCTATAGTCACCGGAATACAGGAAATAAATAAATTTTATAAATTTGGTGGCACAACAGCTCGTGTTTTGTTGGCAGGAATGGAGGGAACCTACAATTTTTTGCCGAGTCCAAACGGCTTGATGCGAAGCTTCACAAGTATACTCTTGGATGATTTGTCAGTTCCTCGCAGATGTAGTACCTCGGGAAAAACATTTCTGTTTTTAAGTGGCAGCGGCTGGGAATCAGATTACAAGAAATAGAAAACAGTAGATAATAGCTGTGTTTTTTTGCATGTTCAAATAAAGTTGTGTGAAAAAAACGACAACAAAGCAAAACAATTTACATGTTAAATACAACAACAACTATGTCCATATAGAGTTAGCTAAGTCCAGATAATTAACTGGAGTTAACTTTTGTCCCGATAAAAACACTAATGCCAAACTACGATTGTCGTTGTGTTATCGATAGATTATATGGAAACGTCAATGATCCATTCCT
Source organism: Dasysyrphus tricinctus (assembly GCA_963921185.1). Classification (NCBI taxonomy): domain Eukaryota; kingdom Metazoa; phylum Arthropoda; class Insecta; order Diptera; family Syrphidae; genus Dasysyrphus; species Dasysyrphus tricinctus. The sequence continues at coordinate 248,941,978 of OY992530.1, forward strand.
TTTCTCTAAAATGTTAACAATGAGCCTGATTACACGATTCGTTTTTTTGGACGTTTCGTTTTTCGTTTTTTTTGACAGGTACGTACCTTCGTGTTTACACACAACGAAAAAAATCCATTCGTTATTTTGACGTTCAGAAAATTTGAGGTTCATTTATTGAAAAATAGGCAGTAATAATAATTAAAAATGCTTTTACATCACTTCTTGTTCAAATTTATGGCTATTTAATTAAGAAAAACAATTTTAAATCTCACTATTTACATTTTTTAAGCATCCCCCGCCTCTACTCGTTTGTCAAATCATAAAAGTCAAAGTTCAACCAGAAAAAGTCTTGAAATTTTCATACGTGCTTTCGTCTTTCCATTCCCCCTACGTTTCTACACCCCTCACCCAAAGTGTCAAAAAGACAAAACACGTAACGTCCGAAAAAACGAATCGTGTAATCAGGCTCAATATTGTTGATGTGTCAAAAAAAAAAAAATGTTGAAATGTCATTGTACACTTTGTAACATTTCATTTAGGAACTATCAATGTTGAAAATATTGTTGATCTGTCCAACGGGAAGGTTGGAAAAAAAAATCGAAATGCATTTAGAATGAATAATTAAGAAAAAACTATTTATTGCATTAAATTCATTGAAAATAAATACAAATAATTTGAAAATTAAATTTGTATTAACTTGAACTAACTTTGAGCACAAATTTCTTTTAAAAAAATCACGGAATTGATAGAATCAATGTCGAAAAAAAGTTAATTTATCATAAAACGATTCAAAACTCAAAAACAACACTAAAATCAATTAAATTGAAAACACATATTTGCAAAAATGCAAACGATTCCAAATCCAAACAACGAAAAGTAAACAAAAGATAATCACAAAGTGAAAAAATTGCAGTTTCAGCTGTTTTTGACAGATCAGCACTTTCAATTCATGTCGAGGAGATGATTTTGAAATTGTAACAAAGTGTAACATTCTGACACCTCAACATTTAGTTTAGGAACGATTTTATGACGTCATGATGTTGCACGATGTTACAATTTGAGAATTTAGGAACGATCAGTGTTAACAATAATTATTGTTAACATTTTAGAGAAAAGAAACGGACCACAAGTGTTTGTTGGTAGGATAATTCAAAACAAAATGGCAGAACAATGCAAATGGTAAACAAATGATGAAATGTCCCAATGTCGTTTTTTTCGCCAAACTCCATATGGACGTGCAAAAAAGCGCAGCTAATGCATTTCCAGACAAGAATTTTTAAACAATTTAAAAACTTCTGCGTCACTTGGCCATCATCTCTTTCTTTCCAAGAGAAGAGAGTGAGATTAAAATGATAGACGTCATAATGAGTCACCTCACGTGAAGTTTGTCTACCTGAGAACCTGGCTAATGACTTCAACATTGCTAAAATGAACTTTTTTATTGTAGGTAATTATTAGTTGAATTCAATCATCAAACAAAATGTTAGGTACTAGTTTCCGTACGTTTTAGGCAATGCTTATACTCTTGCAACATTTTAGTGCATATATAAAAGATGTATACCTAATTTATTTCATTTTACGTACAAAGTCAAGTATAAACTCAGAGCAAGCTATGAAAAGTTCAAATAATGTATTAATGGTCCGCTTTGCGTCAATTGCTCCTAAATCTTATGTATGTCACCTCTTAAATATAAAGTTCAAAACAAATAATCATCTAATAAAGTTGATAATTTAATTTATAGATGACAACGTGTTACAGATACTTAATAAATTTATTGAAAAAAAAAACTATTTCACTTATCTATAAAACTATATTATTGCCATCATTAATACTTAATGTGGTGGCTCCGCGACGGTGAGTGGCCAACCCTATGATGATGTTTTCCATTGCCTTATATTTAAATTTATATAAACGTCAAAGAATCTTGTCTGACTTTAGGTCAACTGCACTGTCTTCATCTCGATTACATCAAAGAGACACAAAGAAAAAAAAAAGAAAAACGATGGGACATCAATTATTCTATCTTTAATTGCACCGCACTGCGTTACTTGCAATGTCACTCTGATTAGACTTTTTTAATCATTCTCAAAGAACAAAATAACTTCAATTCTCAGTCGAACAGTAGTGATTGATACATAGTTATTTCAAGTCATTCACATTTTTATACGTCAGTTGAGGTCAAAGTACTTTAGAATGCTAACTATGAGTGAAAATAGTATTATTATTATACGTCTTATCAGTAAAGGCTCATTTTATAGAATAAATACTAAGCCTTGTGGCGGCTTTGAAATTGTCAATGGAAGCCATAATGAGGAAATTGTTTCTAAAATGGAACAGAATCACGCGCGCCGATTATTGATCCGATGATTGAGCTGCAGAGGGAATCAGACTTAATGAGCCCAATTACACAAGTCATTTTTTCGTTCTTGTGACAGGTACATTCCTCCGTGATTACACACAACGAAAAAAGTCCATTCCTGATTTTGACGTTTAAAAAGTTTAAGGTTAATTTATTGGGAAATAGACATTAATAATAGCCCTGTTTTCTAGTGCATTTTTATCTTCGCTTGGCAAAAAGTAGCATGTTAAATACAACAACAATACAGAGTTATACCAAATTGTTATTGTATTTAACTTGCTACTTTTTCTTAAGCGAAGATAAAAATGCACTAAAAAACAGGGCTAATAATTAAAAATATTTTTTAATCAGTTCTTGGTCAAGTTTATACCAATTTTATTATGAAAAGCAATTTTTATTTCATTATTTAAAGTTTATAAGCATCCCACGCCTCTACTAATTTGTCAAATCATAAACGTCAAAGTTCAACCGGCAAAAATCTTAAAATTTTAATACGTGCTTTCGTTACTTTATTCTTCCTTCACCCCTCACCCAATGTGACAAAAAGATGAATCGACCGAAAAAACGAATTGTGTAATCCAGGCTCAAAATTGAGCCTGACTCCCTTCGCAGCTCATTTATCAAATCTTTTATGTGAATAGTGAAATTGTTCTTGGTTCCCTTATTGAACGACTACGAGTAGTATATACTGGTATACATATATCCTGCTCAATTTGTCAACCAATAATTGGCAAATTCGAGTGACTTTAGAGGTGTATAAGGTGTATAATTGATTCCACAAAAATAAACTTTAACAAATACATATTAAGGGTATTCATACAACGGCGTAAAGCCATCGTAAATGTTTTAAAGCTTTTAACTTCGTTATTATGTCACAACTTGTATGGAAAATTTGACAGTTTTATGCAGTTTACAACTTTACTACGTTTACGACGACTTTACTTTTGTATGAATACCCTTATTTAAAAAATAGTTGTTAATTAGAAAATTAATAGTGCTACCCCATTTCAACCAGTTTTTTTAAAAGAGATTAACAAACATTATAATAACATAGAAAACTGTGGGCGTCAATGACATGACAATTATTGTTCACACCATTTAATTAAATGAACATTTAATTGAAAGCATTTTACAAGTCATTTTAATCAAATTCAACTCAATTTAAAAACCACATTTTTGTATGAATATGAACAAACTTTCACTTGCTTAAGATTATGCTACAAGTGCAGATTTTATTCCATCTCTCGGGACTGAGACTGAGCCATTATACTAGTTTTGTTCTTCTCTTTTAAGCTACGACGCGACGCCGACGGTACGATGAATAAGGAAAAGTTCCCCACATCAGACAAGTTGAATTCGCATTCATACCTTGATGTTAAAAGCAATTGTCACCAAGACTGTGAATCTCAATGGCATACTTAAGTAGCCACAAGAGATGCGATGAGATTTATAAAGACTTTAATCATAATAGCGTTCATTGGCATTTTTCTATACAAAGAGCTTGGAATGGTCTATTTTTTTTTCATCAAAATATTCAAGATTTTCCTTTCATAATACAAGTCTAGACATAAATCTTGAAATATTTCGATCAGTTGAAAATTGTACATACAAATTTGGACTGACTCTTAGCAGGTATTATTTAAGACAGTTGTTATAACATCTCTGAAGCTCCAATTAATTTCGTTGTCCCTGATGATCACACGTGAAGAAATTGAAGCATTTTCTGCGATTTGTGATGGTGAGCGGGGGAACTTGCAGAAGAGGGAGGGGGATGAAATATTTAAAAATATTTGAAAATATTCGGTGTAGAAAATTGACGTTCTCTTTTGTGTAGCTTTTCCTATCCAATCCAACCAATCAAATCGTATCTTTCATTATGAAAATACGAAAAACACAAAGAGGAGAACAAAATCTGCAGAATAATTTTCTTCACATCTGCATTGTAGAGGGTGATTTTTTAAGAGGTTTAGAACTTTTTAAAAAAAAAAAACACAAAAAATTCGAAAAAATGAATGAAATATTTATTTGAATCGATAGTTTGAACCTTGCAATTTAATGTTTAAAGATAATTTCATGCAAATGTTGACCGCGGCTGCGTCTCAGGTAGCCCATCCGCTGAGTCCAATTTTGGCATACTCTTTCACACATATCGGCCGGTATCTCACGAATGAATGCATGGATGTTGGCTTCCAGTGCGTCAATCGAAGCGGGCTTGTCCCTATAGACATTAGCCTTGACATACTCCCACAAAAAATAATCTAATGGTGTCAAATCGCACGATCTAGGCGGCCAATTGACCGGCCCGAAACGTGAAATTAACTGTTCACCAAACTCGCCTCGCAATTGCGCCATTGTTTCGCGTGCTGTGTGGCATGTGGCACCGTCTTGTTGAAACCACATATCATGCAAGTCAAGAACTTCCATTTCGGGCAAAAAAAAGTTTGTTATCATCGCTCGGTAGCGTTCACCATTGACAGTAACGCTGCGATTCGCATCATCTTTGAAGAAATATGGCCCAATAATGCCGCCGGCCCATAAACCGCACCAAACAGTGGCTTTTTCGGGATGCATTGGTAGCTGTTGCAATGCTTCTGGCTGATCTTCACTCCAAATGCGGCAATTATGCTTATTTACGTACCCATTCAACCAAAAATGAGCCTCATCGCTGAACACAATTTTTCGATAAAAAAGCGGATCCTCGGCCAGCTTTCCAAGAGCCCATTCACCAAAAATTCGTTGCGTTGTTCATTTGTAAGACGATCCATGGTTAAATTGCAAACCAAACTGAAGCTGTTTGACAGTGACACAAGGTACTAAATACACGTCAGTTGTCAAAACCAGTGTTGCCAAAACCAAACCAGCTAAAAAATCACCCGTTATATAAATTCTATAGTATTCTCATGAAGAAAAAAAGCTCGTGGCCATCTATGCGTCCAAATGTCATACTAATTTTTGTTAAGGGATCTCGGTAAGGCGATCACAGCGAACCTATCGACCAAATGTCTACCTACAAAATCGTGTTTCATGAGAATACTATAGATTGGATATACAATGACATCTGAACACTTTCGTTCTTCACGTGTAAGCAGGCACGTTGATATACGCGACTTATTTAAAAAGAAAGGATGTGTACCTATAAATTTACATTAATTTACAAATAATAATAGCAAAATGCTGCATACGACCCTATACGTCTGTTGTGCTCAACAATTTCTTCAGGGAAAAAGTAATCGTGTAATAGGGGTCATAGTTTCCATTTAATTTGACATTGGCAGAAAGTGTCATAATGTAAGTCCTCTGCATGAGAGCAGAAATAATTTAATGAAACAAATCTTCTTTTGCATTCAAGCAGCTGCAAGTATGTTCTGCAAAACTACTGCGTTAACTTTTCCCAGGTCTCTTTCCGAGTGGATGTGAATGGAAAACAGCATTTAACCAGCTTGTCCGATTCCACTTACGTTCTTTCATTCCGAGGTCATTGAAACTTTTATAAGTCCTCTTCACCATCAGCTTAAGAGCGAGAAGTAGTATGAAGTACCCCGTGATTAGTTAGCGCGTTGGACTGTCACGTGTCACCCCGAAGCAAGGTCTGACTGTCGGTTCTCAGCCTTTGCCACCCAAAACAGTCTGTTCCAGCCATATTTATTATGTCGTTTTCGATTGGACGTTCGGAGAACGCCTTTTCTACTCCATTTTTACTCCATCTACTCCAAAAGCCTTCGATTGGCTGTTCGAAGTAATGTTTTCGCAGTCTTTTTCTGTTCCCGATTTCAAGAAGGAGTAGATTTGGAACACACGCATACATATATAGTTTTTCGTCGGACTACTTGTCAAAAGTGATAAATGCTTGAAGAAGCCATTTTATAAAATGGCGTCATTCAGTAGTGTGTGCATAAATGTGACAAACACGATGTTTTCATATTCGATTGGAATCGAACAAAATGAAAATCCAATGGAAAACAACATAAGTATCAAAAAGGAAAGAACAAAAAATCGTTTACACTCGTTTTTGTAAATTTCACACGATGATGTCATGTCAAAATGACATCTAGATACTCAAACGGCTTTACTCCGGCTTTATACCTCCCATGAACCAGTTTTAGCTCTATCCACCTCTATTCCTCGTGTATTTTCTTATAAATAAACTTTCAGGATTAGAGGCGTTGTAAAGTCAGAGCGTCGCTAAAACGAGTTTATAAATAAGGCTGTTACATTAAAGGTGCAAACGTGGACTCTGACCACTTTCTTGTTCAGAGCCCGACTGTCCAACGAAAAGAAAACGAAGACCGCCCAAAGAAAGAAATTCAACATCGCATGCCTTAGCATATCTCAGAAAGCCAGAGAATACAGTGCGCAATTCACCGGGAAACTCTCTGGCGTACACCCAGCCACAAGCGTCAACAACCAGTGGAACCAGTATCGCGACATCATTAAGGAGACAGCCGAGACCACTATAGACTATCAACCACCCAGAAAAAAGAACCCGTGGTATGATGATGAATGCGCGGTATTGAAGCAGGAGACGGAAAATGCACGAATGCAAATGCTGCAACGGAAAATAAGAGCATCAGCAAGAGAGGAGTACCGTGAAAAGAGAAGGAAAGAGAGAAAACCCTGTGCAGAAAGAAAAGAGCATCCGCAGCCTCCCAGCTCAAGTATCTCGAATAGTCCAGCACCGTCACCAACACCCGCCGGTTCTACAAAACAGCCAAGCAACTGGCATCTGGTTATAGGACTGGCACGCAAGCTCTTCGAAACAGCGAAGGGAGCCTAGTCACCGAAGCACAGAAAATTGTAGACGTGTTAAAGCAGCATTTCCAGCAGCTGTTTAATGGGCATTATGTAGAGGAGGCGACAGGGGAACAAAGAAGCATTAGAGCAGTCAATGAAGATCCAGTCCCAGCACCCAGTACTGAAGAGGTTAAGAAAGCCATCCACAAGCTTAAGAACAACAAATCCGCCGGCTCGGATGGCCTACCTGCGGAACTCTTCAGGTATGGAGGAGATGTTCTGGTAGGGTGCATGCACCAGATCATCAACCAAGTTTGGGAGGAGGAAAGTATGCCCGACGACTGGTCAAATAGTTCCATATGGCCAATCTAAAAAAAAGGCGATCCTATGTCCTGCAAGAAATAGAGAGGCATATCCCGGCTTAATGTTGCCTACAAGACCCTATCCAACGTACTATGTGAGCGTCTAAAACCTTTCTGCAACACTATGATCGGCACGTACCAGTATGGCTTCAGGCCAGGCAGATCAACGATAGACCAAATCTTCACATTGAGGCAAATCCTGGACAAGACCAACGAATTTCAAGTCGAGACCCACCACCTATTCATCGACTTCAAAGCCGCATATGATAGCATAAGTCGCCGAGAGCTTCTATTGGCGATGTCAGAAATCGGGATCCCGAAAAAACTGATCCAGCTATGCCGCATGACGTTACAAAATACGCGGTGCAACGTGCAAATGGGTAACAGCTTATCCGAGTTATACCAGACGTGTACAGGGTTCAGACAAAGAGATGCGCTTTCATGTGATTTCTTCAACCTAGTCCTTGAGCAAAGAGTGGGGTTAACATGGAAGGCACTATCTTCAACAGGTCTTCTCAACTGCTTGGCTATGCAGACGATATCGACATCATCGGCCGCTCCAAGAGAGCTGTACTTGAAGCATTCACAGCTATTGATGAACAGCCGAAACGCGTTGGTCTTGAAGTGAATGAGGACAAAACAAAGTATATGCTATCAACAAACAAAGCCTCATCTGTCCATCGCCTAGGACAAAACGTCACTGTTGGTAGCAGCAATTTCGAGGTAGTCAAGGAGTTCACCCACCTCAGAACAAACATCAATTCCACGAACGACACGTTAGTGGAAATCCGAGGAAGAATTACCCTTGCGAACCGCTGCTACTTCGGTTTGGCCAAACAAATGGATTCAAAACTCCTTTCTCGAAAGACAAAGTGCACGCTATACACAACGCTTATTTTACCAGTTCTACTCTACGGCGCCGAGTGCTACGATATGTAAAAAAGGGGAATTGATACTGGGCACTTCTGAGAGAAAAATTCTTCGGCGGATATTTGGTCCTATATGCGAAGAGGGCGATTGGAGGAGAAGATTCAATCGTGAATTGTACGAGTTGTACCAAGATGTGGATGTAGTCCAAAGAGCCAAAACACTTCGACTACACTGGCTCGGCCACATCGAGCAAATGGAAAACAACGCTCCAGCCAAGAAAATCTTCGAATCCCAGCCCGCATGTTCGAGACGACCAGGAAGACTGAACCTCCGCTATAGGCACCAGGCGGTCACAGACGCAAGAGCCCTTGGTTTCGACGACTGGAGGGAGCGTGCGAGGGACCGCAACCGATGGAAGACTGCAATATCTCAGGCAGAGACCCTTCATGGATCGGGAGCCGGATAAGTAAGTAAGTAAGTTACATTAATGATAAGACCTTACTCGAGACTCGACGGAACTGCACTTCAGCAGAACTGAACTTCAAAATATTTTTGGTATGAAAATGTATGAGCAATATCGCACTAAGCGACAACTGAACTTCATAGCGCGGCACCATGCGGCAAAGTTGATAATCTGACCAACTATGCCACGGCCTGAAGTTCCGTTCAGTTCCGTTGCCGCAAAAGATATTTTGAAGTTCAGTTGCAGTGCAGGACCGCTGAAGTGCAGTTCCCTCGAGTGCGGTCTTACCTTAAAGTTGAAATCACCAAAGTCTGATTTTATTTTTTTAGTCTCACGCTAGCTGTCACACGAACTGTCATTAATTTAGGCGAGTTCAACTTTAATTTTTTAAGAAAAATGGTTGTTAAAATGGCCAAAACGCGACACTAATTTTCAAGTGTTTATATTTCAGCAAAATTTAGAGCATTGTATCAAAGTTAAACAGTGTTAATTAGTGCCAGGCTAGGCCCTTAAAAAAGGTTGTTTGTAATTTTGCGCCAATGTTGAGTTTTGCTTTTTTTTAGTGCCATTTATACAAACGTGGTTTAAAGTTTGATCCGTGGTTCAGCATGATTATTAAACTCATAGATTTCGGTGAATCTACTGAGGTTCAACGATGGTTCAAGGTTCTAGTATGTTATAAGCCATTAGAACCCTCATCATTGAAGTTCAATTAATCCGCAGAAATCGGTAGGTTTAAATTGCTGAACCATGGATCAAAATTCGAACCATGATTATACAGCTGGCTCCTAATAAAATTTAATATAAATTCAAAAAGTTTTATTTTTAAATTAAAAAAACATGTAAAACTAAAACTTTTTGAAATATATCTACACGCAACATCGAGACGAAACCACAAAGATATCGTTTTTTCTACTTTTTGCTTTTTTAACTTTAGTGTTCGTAATTATTGTTTGTTTGGGCGATTGGGTCTTAACATCGTTCAATGCAATACATACTACATTCTCCATTAGACAGATGAATTTAGTGCGCCGTCTGCAAAGAACAAATCCTTCCGACTTGGTGCGGTGAACAAAAACCGCTTTAAAATCTCGAAATAAGCAGGAACTTTCACCGGAAAGTTACCTGCAACACGTTACTTAACTTCGTTAAAAATAAATTGCTAGATAAGTTTCAACTTAGTTGCAATCGGGAAGTGGAGGTGGTTTTAGTGTAGTAAGAATCTCACACTTCTATGAGCACGCGTTTTCCGGTCCTCATAGAGCCTGATGCAGGTTTTGCATCTACCCACGGGGAAAAAAAAATCTAAAAATTTGGTAATCTGGTTTGACAGCTCATTTCGTTGTTGAAATTCACTTGGCCGTTAATCACTTGTTGTTGTTATCAAAAGTGACAGATATACCCATTCAAACTTTACCATTTCTTATCATCTTTTGCAGTTTTGCCCCGAAATCATCTTTTTCGGTATTAATAAAAAATTCGCTAAAATAAGCTTAAAGAATTCGGTTCGCTGCATTTTAGAGTGCTAGACCATACAAGCTTTCCTTCAAGGGCAATTACGAACGATCACTTCAAGCTAAATGAAATTCAGTTTTTTTTTTTATTTGTACATTAATCTTTGCATCCTACATACATACCCACATTATGTACCTAAACGCGATATTACAATAAATTAGTTGTTGATTTGAGAAACTCTAAACATTTGACACAAAAATGAAAAACTGTTTGTTATTACTCGAAGCAAAATCTTGGCTACACGCCCGGAAATGAAGACATATCCTCTGAGTAAAATCAATGTTGATGACTCATTACTAAAATATTTTGAATTGCGTCTTGCATCTCAAACAATTCATCCCCTGTATACCCATCTAACCAAACTTATATGGGCATCAGTAAACTCATTTAAAAAAAGTGTACTCGTTAAAAAGAGTTATACTAAAAAGACAATTTTTATTCCAATACATCGTAGGTATTAGCAGTTTTGTAAGCATTATAGGCTCTGTATTGGGAATATATAATTTTCTAACAATAATTTACAAACAAAAATACCCCGCTATTTTTCTAAGGTATTTCTTTAAATTCCATTTAAACTTGTTGTAAATCTAAAGAAAAGCTGATCAAAAGATTTTATGAGTCAAACCACAAACTTGAGTGGTAGACTGCTACATTATGATAGAAGTCATGAGTCAAACCGGAGAGGCACATATATTTATATGATATAAAGAACACATTTACGTGCCTTCCTTCGCAAAATTATTACGCAAATTGGATTAGATACGGAGACGGAGTAACATTATTAGAAGGCTGTCTGATGAAAATGGGACAAACCCTCAAACACTGTAATCTTAATATGACTTTTGGAAATTTAACAAAAAGAAAATGAAAAAAAAAAATGATAAACCACTCATATGTACGAGTAAATATTTATATAATGACTCGTTGCCAATTAGTTTCAAAAAATTCTTTGAAGTTGTGTAGCAATGATTTTATTCTGTTTATCATCGTGATATTTAACACTACAAATTTTAACACTCTGGTCTTATGTGACAATTAAGGTGAACTACATAAATGTTGCAGGTAATGATATTGTTTCGATGGGAATTTGATATTACCTACATACATATTTAATAGTTAAGTTGGTAGTGAAATTAATGGGAATTTTCTATTGCAATAGTGAGCTTTTCTTCATTTTCTTCATAACTCTTAATTGCTTTCAAATAGTTTTCGAAATTCATCAATTTCAATAGTATTAAATTATTTTTATAGTTAGTCTATGAATCATTTTTATTATACTTAGTAGATATTTTAAACACATCCACCATTTTTATGTATCTGGGTATAAATTAAAGTAATATGAAACTGTCACAACTACTTTACGATCTAGGTATCGTAATATAACTTAAACCTTATCATTAGCCGCGTTTTATTATCGCTCATATCATAACCCATATGGTTCACCTCGTAAAAAGAAAACGAAGCGGGTTAGTGCAAAAACCGTGCTGTATATCGGTCTCTTTTTTTCTTATGTTTATTTGTTTTTCATTTAAGGCCTGTCTCTGTTCCTCTCTATTCCTAACACTGCTGACAAATCGCCGACAATAGCCTGTTTCTAGGTTATTGATATAATCAGAGAAATAATAAGAGATAATAAAACGCAGCTATTGTTTAGAGCATTTGATGGCTAAATAAAACGTCTATGTAAGGCGTATTTTTTTTGTCAAGCCCGGAAGGAATTGGTCGAAAAAAACGATGTTGAGGCTAAACAGTTTTAATATGTTTAATTTTTAATACAACAACAGTTAAGCACCTTCGGGCTTAGCTTAGCCCAGGGAAAAACTGTGTTACCGACACGAATTTTATACTTGTTTTTTACAGTTTGGAAACTCAATTTTTTCCCCTGGGATTGCAAAAATACTAGGTATGTTTGCCAAACCCATAGATATTCCAAAAAGTTGTAGGTCCCTTATATTCCTGCTGACTTGTTGAGAGTATAGTGTCGTTTTTCATTCTTGAAAAGATGTACCTAAGCTTACAAATCGAACTAACCTATTCTATTCTTTATTATGAATGTTTGGTAATGTGAAATTTTCACCAAGTTTCCCAAACTTGGGTTTTTTCTTTTATGGTTTCTGACAGCAAATTTGAAAAAAGAACCTCAACTCCCCCTTTTATGGCGAATACAGCAAAAAGCCATCTGTCATCCCAACATCACTCCCCGTCAACCAAGTAGCTGGCACTGGGGTGGAAAGTTTTAAAAAATTTCACGTTCACACACATGCCTTATCTAATACTACGTTTTTACCAAAAGATAAAATGGGATTTAAGGAAAAAGATGTATGTGGTGTTTCCACCGGATGAAAAGTTTAAAAAGAAGATAAACTCTGGCAGCATACTTCAAAAGCAAAAGAGCTTTCGTTTTTTCTTATAAAGTAGAAGTGAGATAGAGTGTTTCTTTTGTGACAAACAATGGAGAACTGAATCCAGCCAAGGATGGATCCTCCAGCGCCATATAAGAATAGGTTAGTTTGATTTGTTCAACTATTTGTTGTATGAAGATTTAAAAAGATTAAATTTGAATCTTGTAGACTAACGAAAACAATTCGTATGGTATATCTTGGAGATTTAAAGAGGATTTGAAGTAAATCTTCGTTTAATGTTCGGTGAAAACGTAGTATAACTTCCACTTCATAAGAAAAAATAAACCTCATTTGCTTTTGAAGTGTGCTGTCAAAGTTAGTCTTCTTTTTATTCTTTTCATGTGGTGGAAGTACCATATAAATCTTCTACCTTTAATCCCGGATTACCATTTGGTGTTAACTTTGTATTAGTCCAAAGTTCTGTCAAAGTTTATATAAAAAAAATATTAACAGAAGTTTACAAGGAAAGATTCGAAGTAAGGAATCAGACTTTTGCCTCTATTCCTCGTTTAAGCTTAAAGTATAATGCTCGGAGGGGCACTTAAGTGGTCGGAAGAAAGCAATCGATTACAAGGAAAGCATATGATGTGGCTATAAGCGGAGTGGAACGTTTCCGTCAAGTTTCATTCAATTTGCTTTTTCACTTAAGTATAACTGACATTTGGTGAAATAGGAATGCCAAAAATAGATAGATGATAAGTACACTATGGGTGTTTTCCCCTTTTTGCGATAAGGAAAGCTTCTTTGACATTTGCTTCAGTGCCCTTCCGACAATTATATAGTTCTTCCTTTTTTTTTTAAATAAGTCCCCTATCACACGATGATTCTGTGCATGCATCCGATTCATTTCGAATTTTAATGAGTGGGAAGAAGAAAAAATATCTGATTTCACTTTCGCACCCATTGAATTTTGAAGAGTCAGACGCAAAGAATCGTCGTTTAATACGGTACTAAGCTTTTCCGTCTCTAAAGAAACGAGTCAATAAATAAGAAGTAAGGGTGTTCAGGATTGGAGGCGTTGTAAAGTCGGGTAAACTTTACTCCATCTCTAAAATGAGTTTATGTACGAATAAGATTCTGGATTTATTAAGATTCCACAACATTTTTTTTAAATATACTAAATATTATACTAAGGGTATTCATGCAAAAGCGTAAGGTCGTCGTAAACGTGCTAAAGTTTTAAACTTCGTAAATCTGTCAAATTTTCCATACAAATTGTGACAGAATTACGAAGTTTTAAACTTTACAACGTTTACGACGACTTTACGCTGTTGCATGAACACCTATATTATTTAATTTTTCAGTGGCTTTCATCAGTTCTGATAAATAATGCTCCAACTAAATTGAATTCATTTCACAGTTTGATCTTTTCTAATAAGCGTTTGTGGGTTTTGACGGTGTGCGCAAAGTGTGCATTACATTCAGTATTCCTCCTATAGGGTGTTGAAGCATTGGAATATGTGTGTATGTACATATGTGTCCGATCAATAAGTGCTGTTCGGGAGAGTATGCAATGGAACTTTTTAACAAACATCAATCTGCATCGTTCATTTCTAAACGTCAAACTCAAGATTTTGGCACAGTGACATTTAAGTGACACCCGTTTCCTTTTTTTTATTTCAGAGGCAAATAAATATTTGGAATTGGCATTTTTGCGAGAAATAAAAAATTGTGCGAAGAGTTAAAATATTAAAATATTTAAAACAAAATTAAAAAATCAAAAATCGCCATTATTTTTGCCAAAAACTGGCAAAATAATGGCCTTTTCGATTGGGGACAGAATGACAGTTCTTATTCTGAAAAGAACAGAAAATTGTTCTGAATTTAGTTTCAGAATCGAAATGAGAAGCGTTCACACGTATCAAATCGCTATTCCGGATTGCCAATCGAAAAGGCCATAAGAAAAAAATTACATCGAGGCTTAGCGACGCGCGAGTTTCCATACAAACTATCTATAATAAGTACGAAATTCGTGCCGGTAACACAGTTTTTATCTGGGCTAAATTCAAGCCCCTAAAATTATCTGGGGCTTAGCTAAGCCCGAAGGGGCTTAGTTGTTGTTACTTTTGACATGGAATTTGCGCCCCATGTCGTTTTTTTCGTCCAAGACCATTCGGACAAGAAAAAAAAAAACAACTACTACCCACTAGTTTCATGCACAAATGCAATTCAGGTTCATGATCACTTTATTTGCTAGTTCAATGATATTGGATATGGATACAAAATTTGAATAAATTTTTGTTTCGGAATTTGACTGGTTGTCAGTTCTATCAAGACAAAACATTAATATGGACTCTAATTTGGAACTCAAATCTACTTCCAGAAGTTGCTACCGCTGCAACAGATCCCATTCGAGGAGTGGTAAAACAGGTAAGTGCTGTCTGCTGTGTTTGCTAAAGCGAGAAAGTAAAATCCAGGTACAAATCATGTTTCAGTAAAGTCAGAGAAACTTCAATTAAAGTTTTATGGCCTTTTCGATTGGCAATCCGGAACAGCGATTCGATACGTGTGAACGCTTCTCATTTTGATTCTGAAATCAAATTCAGAACAATTTTCTGTTCTTTTCAGAACAAGAACTGTCATTCTGTCCCCAATCGAAAAGGCCATTAAACAACTTGTCAATCTCATTTCATGTTCATATATACATGCATCTATGTCTACAATATATAAGTATCCAAAATGGTATCACTCAACAATATTGAACCTGACTTTATGTTTATAATTAATTATTTCTTAACGGGTAAGCTCAGCCATGTCGCCCGCCAGCCAGTTGGCTTACAAAATATTAACCAAAACTGGTAGAGTGGTAGTTGACAGTTTGTTGTCATATATAAAAATAAACAACTTCTGAACAATCCAGTTGGATATACAAAATACAATCACTCAAGTTTATGAGTACATTTTTGTGAGTGAGAGCTGTGAATGATAAAGGTGATTGTTTGTGTGGTGACTGGTCTTAAAGTGTTCAGTTATTCTCTGTGAATGATGATGATTCACGTATTTATTTGAGAATCTTAATGAAAATTTAATTAGATTTATAAGTAAGGTTTTAACTGGCAAAATGCAAACTTCCGGTGATACTTTAAATATGGATTAAAGTGTAGTTAAAGATTTAAAGAATGAATCATTTGTAATTATCCATTTTTGGGACAAGTATTTAAGCCAATTAAGCCTAGAATAATATTATCGTTTGGGAAATCAAATCAAAATAGTAAATGTTTCATGTTCATTTTTTTGTTATTATTGTGTCAGTGACTATTTTACGATGTATGGTAACAACACCGCGGAATGCAAAATACAAACGTATCCGTTCGGATAAATGTCAGTTTGCTTTCGTGTGTGAGTGTGATGCAAGTGCGTGTTAATCTAGCTTAACAATTTGGGTTGAAAAGAAAGTAAAATTTGATCTCTTCTTTAAACATCGATTTTTTGTTGTAAAAGGAAGCACACAGATAATTATTTATTCGGCAAAATTTATTTGTCTCGTATCGTGAGGGATCTCTTTTGCTGCTAAAAACTAGTCAGTTTTTGAAGCATGGAACAGAAACTAGGCAACTACTAATTTTAGTACAATTTTATTTTTTGTATATGAACTTTGACAGAACTTGGGCTAAGCTAGTAGAAGTTCGTAGCTTTGGTAAGTAAACCAACAGACATAAATATATAAAATATATTATAGATAAAAATACCGAGGGATGGTACATGTATAATGAAAACTACTTTCTTGAACATTTGAGCTTCATTTCGATCATCAGCGGTGCAAACATTTCAAGAACGAGCAACTCTACTCTGATTCTGAAACCAAGGTAGTCTCCCTGGACAAGTACTTAGTTCTATCTGCAGAAAAACTGGTTTGGAACATCGCCAACCACCCTTATCAACTGATGAGAACGATATGATAAACCAATAGAGACATCCGGAACCAAGGTACCTAGGCTCTACGGATATCTTGGATATAACTACAACGATAAAGCAGGACACTTCTACTCTGACCCATCAGGGCCAGTCCATTACCGTGGCTAAACGCCAACTCTATCCCCCACCCTACATAAATGCACTGCCACTGGACAATCCGAGGACGACAAAGCCAAACCAACTCTTGTTTGTTCCTTGCCGAATTTCAAACAGTTTGGGATTAACCAAGGAACAGGGTTTAAGTTTTCACGCATATTTTGCCTGTTTGGTTACGTGAAATTTTCACCAAGTTTCTCAAAATTGGGGTTTTTCTCCTATGGTTTTGAAAGCCAATGTGAAAATTTGCAAGAAATTTCACGTTAACAAACACAACTATTATGAATCTTATTTTTTTTTTAACTTTACCAATGTATATATCGTTAGGCTCCTTAATGTACCAAGAAAATTTTATTGTTTATCATTTAGACATAAATAATTTTCTTAAGTCAACTGTAAATTTAGAGTATGACCAAAAAATAAAACGTTTTTTGATCTTGTATTCACGATCATTCAAAATAACATTATAACACAAATAATTATATACAGATGTCTCACCTCCATAGAAAATTCTGTCTTCAAAAATTTTATCAGCCGACAAATCATCAGCCGACAAAATGCTTTTTAAGTGGATTTCATGAGAAGAAGAGAATTTAAAGCCGACAAATATCCAAGAAGAAAAAGCTTTTTCTAATAAGAAAAGAGATCAACATGGAAAACTCTTTGAATACTTTTCTCATTAACACACAAACAAATGACAAGAATTTCTCTCACAAAAAAAAAAAATGATAGATACAGGAGAAATTTAGCTTTGTGGGTAGTTATGCAGATTTTCAGATGTTTTTTCTTCTGCGGAGTTGGTTTTAACTACTTTGCTATTCAGACGCAGATCGTGGACACTGGCATTGTGTTTTTGAAAAGATAAACAGCTATTTTTATTGCTATTTCAGTTAAAAGTGATTTTCCATTATTCAGTGCATTCATTTATGTTTTAAAAACTTTGATTGATTACATACATATATCAATATTTTAGTGAAGGTGGTATATTTAATCGTTTCGTTTAATTTTAATTCGTGTGTCTTTTTTTTTATTAAAGGTAAGTTATAGGTACCTATGCAATACAAAAATTAAAAACAAATTCTTTAAATTAAACAATATTATTATGTTTTTTTTACAATCTTTTATTTATAATAGTTGCTTTTTGTCATACCACCCACACTGATGGTGTGCACTTGTGAGTTTGTGCAACAGTGTTTTTGTTGGATTTTTGTTTACTTTTCGAAGACAGTTAAAGCTATTTTTTCTAAATATAATTAGATTATTGTATATACCTGTTTATATGTAAATGCAAATATGGTGTTTGGGAGAAACATGATAAACATGATAACTCCATTTTAAAATTTGCGGCTTTAGGACAGGTTTACAACGAGCTAGAGCCTAAGCGCGTGAACCGATTTTCTTCAAATTTGAAGCATGATTTTTCTAGGATTATGTCCATATACCTATATTCCAAAATTGAAGAAAATCGGTGAGCTCGTTTAGGCCCTAACTCGATGTAAGGTGGACCCAAAGACGCAAATTCTATAGTTATATTATTATGTTTCTACCAAACACCTCAGAAATACATTCGACCTCTTTATTTTTACTTGATCTTTAGGGCAAGTGTTTCGTTTCTAAAATTTAGGGGTTTTAATCAAAACTAACGATTATGGAGAAGTCCAAACAAGTGGTTGTGTTTAGTTATTTTTTTTTAATTATCCATAGAACAGTAGTAGCTCCGGTAATAGGGGTATGACGATTTTGGGCAGTTTAGCATAGATTTAAAATGTTTACAAATAAATTATTTACATACATATATGTAGTACAGAAAAATAGTACAAAAAGTTTTTCGAATAAAAAAAAATAGTCCATCATGAAATTTGGTGAAAGCCTTTCATGTACCATGAGAATGGAAAATCAAAAGAGTCTATACAAATATTTCACATGGAATAGTGTTTATTTTGAGGGATAGAGGGGGAGGTGATGGTGTATCAAACAGAAAAATTAACTTTGGTGCGACCTTAGCATATGACACATGTCTTTAAGGTAGTTTTGAATGCTGCATCAAATGACACCAAAATCAAGTCAGCCTCCGTGAAAGAAGTTATTGTCATTTTTATGTATGGATGAATATATTTTCTTACTGTTTCTTTTTTCATTTTTGTAAATGGGTACCTACTTCTTAGTAGTTCAAGTAATATGGAAACAGTTTTTAATTGATAGAAAAATTAAAAAGAAATACATTGATAGTAGGTAGCACATTTTAAACACTTTTTATTTCAATTCTATCAAAAAATATTGGTAGGTATGCAATATTAGTTCTTTAAAAACCTTTCGCTATCGGCGATACGTAAGTTTTAGTTGTTTTTTTTAATAAAACTGTGACATTAAAGGATTGGTTACTTCATCAGACAATATTTATTAAGTTTAATTAAAATCACTGGTAAATTTTTGCTTTTTTTCTATTTTATAATTTTTTTGAAAATATTTGAAAAGACAATTCAAAAAATATTTAATCAATTCGAATATGTATTCAAATTCAGAATTATTACAAATATTAACAAAAACTGATCTAAGGGGGGCGATTAAAATTAAAAAGATCACGGCAAAAGGAATAACTTTTTTGATAAGTATGTAGTAATGTACTAGCAAAATTTAAATAAAATTGGTCAAACTGTTTTTGAAAAAGAAAATGGAAAAAACGACGTGAAAAAAAAATATTTAATTAAGTTAATTAGAAGCGCTAATTACAAAACCAAAAAAAAAATGGCTAAGCTATTGAATATACACCTTAAGGAGTTAGGGTGCGTTTATGCTAAAGCTGAGATAAACAATCCGAGCAGCTATGTTAGCAACGGTGAACTCCAAGATCGAATCACAGCTTTTATGCTGTGTTCATATTGGAGCTTCGATAACTGATATTTTCTTAAACAAATTATTTATTTTCTTTTAAATTATTTGATTTCATCATAAAATTTTCAGCATCTTTCCCCGATAAGAGCTTCAAGAATATAATCGATGATTTTCCTTGCTCACCTTATAACCTTAGGTGAGGTTAGTTCAATCATTTTTTTTCTAAAAAAAACATTTAAAACCTTTTTAAATATTTATTTGTAAGGTAGTAAACATTTTAAAAAATAATTATTTTTCTGGATTTAATCGGACCCGCATTCCCATTTGAGAAAAACTTATTTTACAAAATCTCAAAGAGTTTGTTAGAGTTTTGGAAACTTAACATTTAATTTTCCCTAAAACCGGTTTTTATTTTAAATCAATTTTTGTTTTATATCTAATCTTAGGGCTTTTAGGTTAAAACAAGTGGAAATAAATACCTAACTCATATTTAAAAAAAAAAATTGCAAACACCTTATCACAAACAAAACTAGCGCAAAATTACAAAATTCAATTTAATATTTTTATGGACAAGAATTTGTTTTTCTGTCAACTTTATTTTGTGTAACCCGAAATAAAAATTTATTAAATATTAAACATATTTTTTTCATTTCGTTCGTTATTCTTATAGAAGGGGGTTAAGGAAGGTTGTGCCCTACTTTAATTAACTTTGAAGAAAAAATTGACTTTTTTTCAGAAGAGGAAGGTAAATTTTAAACTTTTATATTTTTAATCCTTTAAGTTTTATACAGGTACTAACAAAATGTCTTGGAAAAGGACTAAATGTATTATAAAACACTGCAGCTCAAAACCTGGTAAGGAGAACAAAATGTTTCGTTTTCCAGAAAAGAACACGGACAGATATACAGAGTGGTTGACTATGCTTGAAGAAGAGTGTCAATTAAGAGTTCAGAGTCTTAAAAAGCCATACATATGTAGCAAACATTTCGAAGCAGCTTTTATTTGCAAGAAAAAATTATTCAAAAATTGTCGGCCAACGCTTTTTTTAAAAGAAAATGATTCAAATCGAGAAGAAGAACCTCAACTAAATGATGAAAATGATATTTTTTTTAACCCAGAAAATGCCAAAATCAACTACTTGCAACCGAGAAATACAATGCATATGGCAGTAGCTGAAGCAGAGACAGAAAGCTTAAATGACATTCAAATTTTAAAACCTATGAGCCACACAAATTTCGACCAAGAAGATCTAAAATGTTCAAGTTGCGAAAAAAATTCCAAAAAGCAATCCTATTACATTAAACAAGTAAGCCGCCTAACTAGAACAAATAAAATGCTGCAGACTAAAGTGAATAAATACAAAAAACTGAACGCAAGAATGTCGAAAAAGATTTATCGTTTAAAAGAAGATAAGAAAACATTACAAGCAAATGAAAAGCAGAGTATATATGACAAAATTGATTTAAGTTCTAAAATAAATAACAATACCAAAACTTTTACGAAACTTATTCTTTCTCAAGGCGGAAAACCATATAAAGAAGATGAAAAATGGATATCGCAATGTATTTTTTTCCGATCAGCTTCGGGGTACAACTTTTTACGAGACCAGCTTAAATTACACCTTCCGCATCCTTCATCATTGCACAGATGGATTGAAATAAAAAGCTTATCACCTGGGATGAATCCAAATGTTCTTGCAGAAATAAAGAATGTTACAAGAACATTGCCGCCCAAAGACAGGGAAGTAATTCTAATCTTCGATGAGATGAGTATTCAATCGAACCTTACCTACAACAAATTTAAAGATATTATAGAGGGTTTTATAGATTACGGAAGAGATATTCGACTGAACAAGTGTGCAAA
Organism: Dasysyrphus tricinctus; assembly: GCA_963921185.1. Taxonomy (NCBI): domain Eukaryota; kingdom Metazoa; phylum Arthropoda; class Insecta; order Diptera; family Syrphidae; genus Dasysyrphus; species Dasysyrphus tricinctus. The sequence goes on from OY992530.1 coordinate 248,963,369, forward strand.
GTCTGTTTGCGTTTTCATGATAAGAAGTGTTTGTGGAAAATTTAAGCAAGTCCTGTACTATGTTGCATGTCCATCAAATATTCCAACGACTGATCTCGAAAAAGAAATACAAAACTGCCTTGGAATATGTAGCAGTTTGAATCTTAGTGTGAGAGCAATTTGCTGCGATCAAGGGCCTACAAATAGAAAAGTTTTTAAACAACTGAATATTGATTTTCAAAACGTAAGTTTTGATTACAATGGAAAAAAAATATACGGAATGTTTGATATGCCACACTTAATGAAAAGTATACGAAACAACCTTTTGAGTTATGACCTTGTCACACCTGACGGAACTGTTAGCTGGAAGGTCATCGAATATCTCTATAACAATGAAAAGAATAATACAACAAAAATATGTCCCAAGCTTTCAAGCTCCCATATTGATCCAACTGACTTCCAAAAAATGAATGTAAGTATGGCCGCACAAACTCTGAGTGGATCAGTTGCTTGTGGAATAGAAACATTAGTGCATTTGAACAAATTTCCACATCATTTAGTTGCATATGCAACCCCAACATCAAGTTTTATAAGAAAAATAAATAGGTTGTATGATTTACTCATAGGAAAACCAGCGCTAACACGTGAAGATAAAAACATTGATTTTTTAGAAAATATGGCAGCATATCTGCAAAACATCGATCGCATAAATGGAAAAAATAAAGTATTTTGCTTTGAAGGTCTAGTTTTGACTATAAATAGCATTTTATGCATGAGAAACGATTTACTTGTAGATCATGAAGATATTATTTACATTAATGTCAACAAATTCAATCAAGACCCACTTGAAAATCTGTTCGGAAAAATAAGAGCGCGCAATTTCAACAAAAACAATCCAACGGTCTCTGAATTCGGCTGTCTTCTTGCAAAGGTCATTTCATTAAAATTTTTATTTACCTCAAAGTTTTCCAATTGCGAAGAAGATGATTCAGAATATCTAGAGTTAGATTGGAAAGCAGTCACAGAAAGTGACATCGTAAAATCAAATGCACTTACCGATGAATCTGCATACAATGCCATAGATGGCGTAGAAATGTTTAAAATTGATGAAATTGTTATGAATACAAATGATTCACAAAATGATAATGACATTTCTGTCATAATACCCGAAATTGATGACGTAGCAACAAGATATTTCGGAGGGTATTGTTTTTTTAAAACGTTAAGCAAAATGCGCAATGTTTGTCAAAAATGTGTTGAAGAAGTATCTAAAGATAAAAAGAAAATTGATATAACAGAAGTGCTCATACAACTTAAGGAATATGAAAATTCTAAAGAAAAAACTCTGCTCTTATGGCCTTCAGAAAAGTACTTTCAAATATGCCGCATACATGTAAAAGTATTTTCTAAATTTTTCGATGAGCATGCGTACACATCTCATATACGGCAAAATATATTGAAGCAATGTATTGAAGCAACAGATACTGTTTACCCAGATTGGTTTGATATTACTAATGAATGTTATACGCACAGACTTGATACAGTGAACTTTTTGATAATTGTTTTACTATGGAAAAATTGTAAATGGACTCTTGACACGAACGTTTGCAAAACCAAAAAACCTAGATTCAAGAAAAAAAAGCTACAGAACTTAATGAACGCTTAAAAAAGAGATTTGAAATATTATTTTTAGGTAAGGTAAATAGGTACGGAGTGCGATAAATTCAAAAATCTAAATTAAAAAGGGAGGTAGGGTGGGTGGGGGACGAATTTCTGCCACGTCCACGATCGTGTCCCCTGGAAACTATTTCATGGCAGTCGAACTAAGCATATTAAAACTAATCAGTTTAAATGCATAAGCCACCTTGAATGAAATAGGCTAAGAGCAGAAAACGGCACGAGTACGATAACTTTGGTGCCAAAAATTGATAACGGTTTTTTGTAGAAGAGTCAAAAACAAGCATTTTTTAGTATATAAGGGGGGGTCTATCTAACTCCGTTTGGGCGGGAGGGGCAATTTCATAAAAAAAGTCTCAAAAATTTAAAAAAAATATTAAAAAATAACGGTAATACTTACAATTAAGTGTTATACTTTTTTTAAAGCCAATACTCTGTTCTACTAGCTAGTTTTTGAATCAAGTGAAATCTATACCTGGTTTTCGAAAAAAACGAATTTTATACTCAAAATTTGCGAAAAAACATAAAAATAAGGTTTCAAATGTAATTTTTCAAAACTGTAAAATTATATACTATTTTTTTTTTCAGAAATTCGTTGCTCTTATTAATTCTTAATCAAAAACTGAAAACTAGAGGATTCTATGTCTTCTTGTTTTTGAGAAAATCGAAAATTACTCTTACTACTTTTTTATGATTTTTGTTTTTTTGGTTACTTACATACATACATAAATACAGTGCTAGCGAACAGCATTACGACGTATAAACAATGAGGTTGGGTACATTATAGGATTTGGGGTAAGTGCCAGGTTGGGTGTATGCAAAGTTTCTTGTGCATTGAAAGAATCTGGATTTAAAGAAACCTTGAACTTATCCTATATATCCAGTATCAACAGCTGATTTTTATATATCCATATACCATATACGTGGCCCAAAGTTGCACATTTGAAATTTACAGATATGAAAATGTAATGCATTATAAAAAATTCACATTTCCTTGGTACTACATAATTTCTTAACATGTATGTTTTTGTCTTACATATATAATGCAATTGTAATGTTCAAAGTATGCATACCTACATATATCATATAATAAACGAACAAACATTCGAGTTTTGTACCGATGTAGTTTTAGTAATTTTCTATTTTCTCAAAAACTAGAAGATATAAAATCATCTAGTTTTCAGTTTTTGATTAAGAACTAATTGAAGCGACGAATTTCAGCAAAAAAAAATATATAAAATCTTACTGTTTAGAGAAATCACTCTTTAAACCTTAATTTTTATGTTTTGTTTCCCAAATTTTGGGTTTAAAAGCCGTTTTTTTTCAAAAACTATGCAACGATTCTACTTGATTTAAAAACGCTGATAGTATTGGATTTAAAAAAAGGTATAATACTTAATTGTAAGTATTGCCGTTATTTTTAAATCTTTTTTTTCCATTTAAGTATTTTTTTTTAATACATTGCCCCTCCCGCCCAAACGGTGGGAGATAGATCCCCCCTCCACCTATAGTAAGAAATGTTTGTATCATATCTTGGTCCCCCAGAAAACATTTGAAGACTAATAAAGATAATTTTTTTATTATTTATAGAATTTTCAAATAGATAGGTAGGTACCTACTCAAAATTAAAAAACTGTTTGTATAATTTTTTCTCCTTAAGTTTTTTTTCCAGCTAGTTTAAAACAAATTAAATTGAAATTCAAAATACCTATACGTTTGTATTGGAAATAAAATTTTATGTAATTTTTCAAGTAAGACGGAAAATTACGTACAACTGAAAGAGGACCATATGCGATACTAATTAGACTTAATATTTAAAATTATAGGTACTTATCACTATGTTTTTTGGTATATAAATGAAATAATAAACAGCCATACAAACTATCTAAACTAAATTAAAACTAAATTTTAAAGTAGGTATATTTGTAAAAATATCCCATTTGACCAGACAAAATTACTATTATTATTTTAATGACTGAACTACTTCAGCAATTATAATTTTATAATATTCTATAATATTAGCTTAATTGGAAAATTGATTCCAAATTAAAATTTTTTGCGGGCTGAAAATAGTAAATAATTCATAATCATAAGCTTTTTAATGGCTGATTTTGGCGGGATTTACCATCGATGAGATGGTTCAAGGTTTAAGTGCCTACATATACCTACATATGTCTTAGGAGCAAATTTAATGCCTGAACCATCGTTGAACCTCAGTTGATTCGCCAAAGTCAGTGAGCTAAAATTGCTGAACCACGAGTTATATACTAGTACAACTGGCCCTTGGTTGGAGATTCGTCTTCGAGTTTAATTTTTTTTTTTCAGTTTGAAACTCAGAGCGAAAAATGTTACTGGAATTGCGAGATTTTGATATTAGAGATTTTAATTTGCGAGATTTTTTGTTGTGAAATATTTTTTGAAAAGCAAATTGCGGTAGCGAATTCATTTTTCGATTGCAATTACCACCGCATTTTGCTTCGATTTGCCGGAGAATTTTATTGCTTGCACTCGCCCAGCTAGGAATTTGGAAGAAACTATTGGAATTCAATGTTTTTTTTGTATGCGTACCTCTATTTTGTGTAAGGGATGTCATTAAAGAAAGTAGTAAATCACTTAGTTGCTTTGTGCTACAAGACAAAAGCGAAAAATTGGTCTTTTAGGGGCTAAGGTTTTAAGACCAAAAATACGGGTCTTAAACTATATTTGCAATAAGAATAAACTAATTTTTAGTACAATACCATGAGTTTTAGAAAACTTAAGAAATATCTAATAAAACCCGAAATTTACCTAAAAATCGAGCTATTTTTCAAATTTTATACTGGAATACCTACCTCAAAAACGTAACATACTAGAGCAGATCTGAAACCAGATTCGGATTAAGCTTATCAAAAACCACTAGATATATCTGTAGTCTTTTGTAGAACCATGATACCTAGCTAACTCCATTTTAAAATTTAAAATAGAGAGATTCAAGATTTTTATTTCAAATAAATTTACATTTTTTTTCTATAATATAAAATAACATAAAAATTTAGAATATTTATGAGCACAATCTTTGAAAAATTATATTTCAAATTTGAAGGAAATCGGTTCATCCGTTTAAGCTCTAGCTCGATGTAAAGTGGACGTACCTAAAGACGCAAAATTTTAAGAGCAGTTATAATATTTCTACCAAACTATGGATACTAGGTATATTATGGGTTTCAAATTCAAATTTTGTTACACAGTGTTATTATAGCAGTTTTTTCCTACAACATTATTTTTCTATAGGAGATATTGCATCAAACAAAATTAAAAACACTGGATTTTTGATATTTTTTTTAAGCAAACACTGAATTTGTGAATCATCATTAGCCGTTTTCCTTTGGAGGTGGCGAAGTACTTACGAGTAGATGAAAACCCTAATCTAGTACTACCAACTGCACATGCTCTCATGCGCGAGTAGATACATTTTACATGGGAAAGCAGTTTGATGTGTTCCATTGAAAAAAGCTGGCAAAGTACTTGCAAGTACTTCGCCACCTCCAAAGGAAAACGCCTATTAGTAGGTACCTATGTATGTATGTATAATTTATAAGTACAACAAATAATTATATACAAATCCATCTGTAAACCCATCTTTGGAATTTAATAAAGTTTATTTATTCCTATATGCCCATTGATATATAAAAAGAATACGTTACCTATGCACTATGCCCATTAAAAAAATTCCCATACCTAGGTAGGTAGGAACATTGCCTTTCTTTTATTTTTTAGCAGACACAGATCTTATCAAATCAAATCACACAAAAATTCATGATAATCCGAATCACTCATAGATATTATTTTTCCTAACTTATATCAAGAAAATCTTTAAAAAGGCAAATAAATTCAAATACCTACAAACAAACATATGTATCAACATCTATGTTCCTACTACGAAAAATTCTGTTTTGGTTTCCTTTAATGAATACACAAGAAGTCTGTGGCCACAAGCAAAAACCGCTTAAGTCGATTTAAGACAAAAGTCAGTTTTTTGTTTCATCATGTTCTCCATGCTTCATTGCACTTTTGAAAAAAATCCCCTGTAATTTAACCACTTTTTTCATAAAATAAAACCAACATGAAAAAACCGCTTAAGTCATTTTCACACAAAGCAACATATGCAATAAACGCTTAACTCAAATAAGAATTCACAAAAAATATAATGCAGTTTAAAATAACGGCTTATATTGACATAAGCTGCTTTTCTAAATTGAAAAACCCTCCAAACACATAAATGTGTATAAGAGTCAAGAACAACTTATTCCGATTTAAGCGCTTATTGCAAAACGAAAAAGATATTTTCATCAATACTAAAATTAATTAAGTCATTTTTGCAAATTTTTGTTTGTATTTTGAGACATCTTATGTTACTTAAGCTACTATTGCAAATTGAAAATTCCCACATACAGAGAATTAAATGGACTTAAGCTGTTATCTCGAATGCATGAAGGAATTTTCAATGAACTTAAGTGTTTTTTGAAGGGAAATAGTAAAGTGGCAGATTATAATATTGAAGAATTTAAAACAAATTTTGACTACCTCAAACTAAAATTTATAAATTAGTATAAGTTACATGTTCTCAAAATGGTGAATCATAAATTTGATTTTTTTTTTTTAATTTTAAAACAGGTTACAATTTGTATTAAAGTTAAATAAATTGGGTGGCGCAACAGCTCGTGGAGAACCAGGGCCTGTAACTTACAACTCTGTAGATCCCTCAATGGAGGGGACCTACAGTTTTTTGCCGAGTCCAAACGGCTAGATGATTTGAAGGATTTGTCAATTCCTCGCAAGAGGCAATACCTCGGATAACAGATTTCTGTTTTTAGGTTGCACGGGTGGGAAGCGAACCCACACCTTCGGCAAGACAGTCCAACGCACTAACCATTATGCCACGAGGTACTGATGTTTTAAGATAACTAGAAAAAGGGGACAGTCACTTATTGTGAAACAAAAGAAAATAATTAAAGAAAATTTGTATCGACATATCTCATATGAATTGATATTCAAAACAACAATATACAACAAATCTAAATATTCGTTTCAAATGTTTAGTGGCAATGTTAGTCCAGAACCACACTTCTTCAACTTCAATTTAGATGATTTTGTCCAAATTTCAGGCCATCTGATTGATTCTAATAATATCAAGGTTTCAGAAATTAATTTCAACTTAGATTATCCTGATGACTACCTAGTGCAGATTGCAGATGGGAATGGGACAGAAACCTGAATATAAAACCAAAAGTGCCTCTGGCTGTGGCTACAGTGGATGCGTAACCTCATGGACAATTCTGCTGCTAGTAACTATGAAAGCATTTACAGTGTATACGTTTGGTTCGAAAGAAGGTGAATGGAATTGTCACAATAGATCAATAGATTTTATTCAAAAGTTTATTGGAATTCCAATTCATACATCCGCTTCTAACGAATAGAGTCAAAGAATTCGTGAGAACATTTTGTTCGTCAGATCCATTCTTTTTCTTTGTTTTCTAAGATCACTTATGAAAAAGAAGTTACATTATAGCTTCATATAAGAAATTCACACAAACTGATCGGTAGTTGGTACCTGAGTATTTCTGCTGGAAAAATATCTGGGAGTGATTCGGATAGTGTGAAAGCCCTTACAAATAACTTTCCAGTCTAAGAAAGCGATTATTTGCTATTGATACAAGGTACTTGCAAATACTTTAACACAATATCTGTCGTTGAGGGATAGCTACTTGTATAATGGTTGGTACATCTGTGGAAATTATATCTTTTTGTTTTTCTTTAAAATTGAAAGACAAGCTCAATTGTGAGCTGCTTTTTTGTCTTACCGAACTCCAGCTTTTCCATTTAAATAATAGAACATAAGTTCTAAGAATCAACATTATGCAGTCGTAGAAGGAGAAAAATAATGGAATAGATATATTATCATCAACTGGCTCTATTTTGTCGGGTTGTTAGAGTTAAAAACCTTGATTAAGCAAAGAGAAATGATTCCTCAAGTCTTTTTCGACTTCTGAACATTTCAGAAATCAAAACCATCGAAAAATGCAGATTCAAAGAAAATTGTGTTGCAAAAATAAATTGGCAAAATACAGCAGCCAAAAATTGGAAGAATACACTTTTCAAATGAATCTAGATGAACATAAAATAGTCTGAGCTTTTAATCAAGGGAGAGCGCATGATGTCGGTCAGGGAGGGGAGCGAAAATCATTCAAAAATGAGTATTAGCAAAGAAATCTAGCTTTAAGATTCAACAGAAAACAAATTGGATGAAATGTATGCAAAATATCTTGATTAGGGGGGCAAGTGCCCCTCCCTATCCCCGCTTGCGTACGCCCTTTGCCTTTAATATGCCCAAACGTGGTATGCATGCATTTATGTCAATTAATTTATGTATTGAAGTTGATTAAGATGCCGTTACTTTCTATGAAAATCGATGATAAAACTCTTTTTAGCAATACGTAACATATTTTTTGTTTCTGTTTCCAACAAAAAACAAACCAATTTTGTATCATTACTACAAAAATATTTCAATATTCTCTCTACAAAAATAGCTTACATATGAAAAACATAAGAAATTAAATTTGTAAAAACAGCTTACATCGTTATAAGTTGCCAGTGAACTAAAATTTTGATTTGCAATAACCGCTTAAGTGATGTAAGTTAATGAGATGTAAATTATTTATAAAAGCAATAACAGCTTAAAACACGTTTTTGGCAATAACTATTGCAAATAAGTTTATTTATAAACAAAAAAATGTTTATTTACTAATATTAAAACTATATTTTAAAAATATGTATCAATTTGTAACATAGATGTTTGTAATTTTTTCGAATCTCAAATTGAAAGTTAAAAGTGCTTTTCCCAAAAAGTTAGTTTTCAGACTTAAGCGGTTATTGCTTGTGGCCACAGAAGTTATACTTACCTACCTACAATCGGAATACACAACGCACTGCACTTGCATTTTTTTTCTCGTCTCACTTTTTTTCTCGTTAAGATCCCGCTATGAGAAATTTAGGCACATAACCATAAGTATATCCCTTACGAGAATACTTGAAAAAAAGAGTAACTAGAGAAACAGAAATAAAAGTGAGAGAGCATCGCAGAAAATATATTTTTGTTGTGATTTTAGAAGGTACAAATTTGAAAGAGAAAAAGCACTTTGACCAGATCTTAAAATAATTCCATGAAAAGAGCTTTCTTAAAAGCTCATTGAATTGTAGATTTTCAGTTTCATATCCCAGATTTTTCTATGAGCGTGAGACATCTGTATATAATTATTTGTGATTATAACTGATCAGATAGAACACTCTTGCACCTTAGCTATTTTTCTGTGGTTGGTCTCTTTAGCTAAGTATACAGTTCTTTTGAGCAAAAGAATTATTCAAGGTAAGAAAAAAAATATTTTCTACAAAGAAAAAAAGTCAGTGGTGTAAATTGTTTTTATATGTCTTCAGTTTACAGTTTCCAAAAAGAAATCTCAATAAGACTGTTCTATGAAAAAGCAAACACAAATGTCAAACCCAATTTTGTTCCGCAAAAGAATGTCAGTGTCATTGTTTTGTACGAAAAAAAATCGTGGTGAATATAAAATTTATTTTCTTTGGGTAGTTCACAGTTCGATAGAAAAATTTAAACGTCAAAGATCGCTCCCATAAGAAATACATGTAGTTTTTTTTTTTGCCAAGGAACTGTATACTTAGCTTTAGTCCAAAAAGTTCTGTGATTATGGCATAGTTTACAGTTCCCATGCGAAAAAAAATCAAAATTTTCAAAACAATGTTCCACCTATTCTGTGTATCATATTGAATAACTAATGTTCAAAGCGAAAAATGTTTTCCTTGGCCTAAGCCACCCGTTGAGTCATTATTTTACGCTTCAATATTAAAATATACATAGGCCTAAAAATGGAAAATAATTATTTTTTTTGCATGCAAAAATAATTTGCATGCAAAAAAGGCATGAAGTGTAAGCCGACCATCCAAAAAAGAATTTGTATTCACCACTGTTTATTTCGCATGCAAAACAATTAATGGTCCATTGTTTTTCATGACATTCCATGACAGGAATTTTTTTGCATGAAACTGTAAACCAATCATGCAAACAAATAATTTTCTATTTCACCTCAATTATTTTTAACATGCGAAAATATTTGCATACATTTTTCTTTTTCTTGGGAACTGTAAACTAGGCTAAAGCCGTCAATTCAAGAAATTTATATGTTGAAATATGGTTTACTGCACTAACGGCCTCTTGCTTCTAAACTTTACAAACAAAAATATGTTTTTGCATGAAAATTCTAGCCCAAGTTATGAGCAAATTAAAAATTCCTTCCTTGAAGTTGAAGCTGTTGCTAGGCAAAACTCGAGATTATGTTATTGAAACTCCATCAAGTAAACTCCAGTTTCACCTAGCAACAACTTAAAGGAATGTCTGTGGATATGGCCAAGGCCAGCAACGTACGTCGTTTAAACGTTTTCGGCTCATGGTTGAGTGAAGATAAATTTTCAACCGCCGAAGAGCGGGGAATAATCGACACTAACTGTAAGAATTTTAAATATTCAGGGAGTAGCCCCTGAACAATCTCATTTTCCCTTATATTTTCTTATGTTAAAGTTTTTTCTCTTCGTCAATCTCAAAAATGTCCAAATAATTACAAATTTTTCGGTATCAATAATGCATTTTCCTTTTGAATTCAGTATCTCTATCCTGTCAAAAAGTTCAATCAGCATGGTTAAGAAGAAAAGGAAATTAATACATTTATGCTAGGAATCCTAGAGCATTTACAAAACTCTAGTTATGGACCTTGCGATCACTTGCCTCTTTGTCAAATTACAGATATTAGCTGCATTTTATTATCTCTGGGTCTGGGTCGAGGTTATCTTTTAACATGCATTACAAAAACAACATGGGATCTAGGTTTCTATCGAGGTTAATTTCAATAAACCCCTTGTGAATGGATGCCAACGATTTGTCAGCAGTATTAGGAATAGAGAGGAAAAGAGACAAGTCCTTATATGAAAAACAAATAAACATAAGAAAAAAAGAGACTGATATATACAGCACTGCTTTTGCACTAACACACATCGTTTTATTTTCACGAGGTGAACTATATGGGTTATGAGCGATAGTAAAACGCGGCTATTATCTTCATAGTCCATCTGAAAACGCATGCAACAGTTTCTCACTTTCAAAGTGTTTCCTTTATTTTCAATGACACTAGTTTTTTCTTGTCCTTAACATTCCGTCTTAAATTATAATTTTGAAGAAAATCAAAGGGCACGGTAGTGCCCAGCCAAGTTCGCGGCACTACACCCTTTTTACAGGAACAAACTCAGGCGATTTTCAACCCCCCTCTAACTTCAGAACCAATAAAGTCAGAAAATTCAAATTCGGAGTATTTGCTGAACTGATCAAACACAGGTGGCTCACCAAATTTCAACTCTTTAGCATTAGGAGTTCCCAAGATATAGGACTTCAAAAATCGCAAAAACCGTAACTGACTGACTCACTGACTCACTGACTCACTGACTCACTGACTCACTGACTCACTGACTCACTGACTCACTGACTCACTGACTCACTGACTCACTGACTCACTGACTCACTGACTCACTGACTCACTGACTGACTGACTCACTGACAGATCATCAAAATTATGGAGCACTTCCCGACATCGTAGAAACTTGAAATTTCGCACAACGGTAGGCCTTGTGGTACATACAAAGGAAAAAATCGAAAATATGCAATTTTCTATTCAGGGGGCGTGGCATCCACCCACTTTCTAAAATAATCTATAAATTATATGGAGCCTTTCCGATTGTTGTAGAACAATGAAAACTGGTAAGTTGGTAGGGTTTGAGGTACTTAGAAAGAAAAAAATTGAAAAATTGTAATTTTCCATACAGGGGGCGTGGCATCCACCCACATTCTTAAAAATTCTTATAAATTATATGGAGCACTTACGATTGTTGTAGAACGATGAAAATTGGGAGGTCGGTAGGGCTTAAGGTACTTAGAAAGAAAAAAATTGAAAAATTGGAATTTTGCATTCAGGGGGCGTGGTATACACCCACATTCTTAAAAATTCTTATAAATTATATGGAGCACTTCCGATTGTTGTAGAACGATGAAAATTGGTAGGTCGGTAGGGCTTGAAGTACTTAGAAAGGAAAAAAATCGACAATTTGGAATTGTCCATTCAGGGGGGGGGGGGTGCCATCCACCCACTTTATCAGAATAGCTATAAATTATAATTATATAGCTATTATTTGTATGGAGCACTTTCGGTTGTCGTAGAATTATGAAACTTTGTAGAGCGGTAGGGCTTGACTTTCACCTGGCAAAATAAATCTTTGCAAAAAGGAGTGAAATCACAACAAAAACATAAATGTTAAAAAAGGAGCCAAGTTCTTATGTGTACAAGAAACCTGTGCGTAAAAAGTCAGCCAAAAAAAGTAATGAGATCTAAAATATATGCCAAGTTTTAAGTTCATGAAGTTTAATATCAAATATCTTAAGTAGAGTAATATCGAAACAATTCCAAATCATGACAGAAATTTGGTAATTAATGATTACTGATAAAAATTTGGTGGATTTACTTGGCAAGTTTTCTCTAAAATACTTACTTAATCACAAATTTAAAATGTATGAAAACTTGACCAGTGAACCCACCAAATTTTAATCAGTAATCATTAATTACCAAGTTTCTGTCATGATTTGGAATTGTTTCGATATTACTCTACTTAAGATATTTGATATTAAACTTCATGAACTTAAAACTTGGCATATATTTTAGATCTCATTACTTTTTTTGGCTGACTTTTTACGCACAGGTTTCTTGTACACATAAGAACTTGGCTCCTTTTTTAACATTTATGTTTTTGTTGTGATTAAAAATAACATTCTTCTGTTTTAGTGGAGCGAATGAATTATAGGTTTCTTGTACACATAAGAACTTGGCTCCTTTTTTAACATTTATGTTTTTGTTGTGATTAAAAATAACATTCTTCTGTTTTAGTGGAGCGAATGAATTATAGTCTGAATTTAGACAAATTCCCCAGGATAAATAGAATTCACAGTGTATTCATCATGTGATTTCTATATGAGTGGGTAAACATCGACCAAAATTTGCGTCTTAGAAGTGTACAACATCATCTAACTGATGAGCCCAACTGTTGTACCTGGGCGAAACGCAATATATGGAGTATAGAGCTCACTTCAACTTCTTTATTTGAACTTAATTCCTTTTTAAAGCTCGAATATTTATGCTTATTTTTTTTTTTTTTATCGCATCGTCGAAGAGCGGATAAAGACAAATCTTTGGTTTGGGATTTTCGGGTATTGGAGTCACTACAGCCGATAAAATGTTGAGTCTTGAGTTCCTTATACCCCCAATATGTATGTCTTTCGCCGGCCCTGAATGTCCCTTTATCTTTCTAATGTTGTTTGCCATTTAACCACTTCAGATTCATTTAGAGATTTCAAATCTTTAGTAGCAAATAAAACACAAAATGAAATTTGATTTTTTTTTTCTGTAATCATGTCTTTGTATATAAACTTTATAGTAGTATCATCGACATCAATTGTTTCTACACAATCTGATGTTGAAGCCCCCGTATCTATAAACATTCTTTGACATTCGAAAGTTGAGGAAATTTTTGGTGATTTGACATTTGAATGTTGAGGAACTTTATTGGCAGGGTGATATTTCCCCGTAGAAGAGTAAGGAAAAGTGGTAGAAAATGAAAAAATACTAAAATGGCGAGAATGAGAAGGCGGTATAGGTATATATATGAAATATATGGGAGTTGGAGGAAAAGAAAAAATAGAGCAAAATAACCGAGATACGCTAATTTCTGTGAAATTTGGCATGATGTTTTTTTGCTTGTATGTGATTTTGTATGGAAGTTCATTTTGTATGACTGTATGGGTATTATGTTTAAGATTTTCTTTAAAAAATACTTTTCGCGGGTTTTTGAAGCTATTTCAGCTTATTGTAACGATTTTTTATTCAGATCAACTTTTTACTTGCAATTACGTATTGCAATTCGGTAGGTATTTACTTATTGAAAAGAATAAATGCTATGGTATCAGGTATTGAATTTTTTTTCAGTTATGTTGGTATTTAAAATGAAAAGTCATTTCATTTCTTTTTCTCTGTACAAAAGATCCTATGTTGGCAATCTAGGTATATTAAAATCTGTGAATGGTGCTATCATCTTAATTTTGGTGTTAAAGATTCACCATTAAAAAGTATAGGTACCCTTAAAAACCAGAGTAATAAATAATCATTCATATCATCATATCCAAAATTAGCCACAGTCCACCCCCGGGAAATGGCTTAAATTTGAATGCATTTACGCATGTGCAGGGCGTTTTGCATACAATACAATTAATGATCAGAGAATGTAGGTTGCACCGAAAAAAGAAAGAAGTAATTTTAAAGTGGGGTCTTACTGCCCCCAGTTTGAGTGGGAGGGGCAATTTACAAAAAATTCACTTAAATTAGAAAAAAACATTAAATCAACAACACTTATAATATCGCATGCTATAGGTTTTTGTAAAGCCAGAAATACATTCGTTAATTTCATTTTTAAATTAAGTTGTTTAAGAGCTTATAAATTCGTAAATATTTTGTTAAATATTTTTTGATGGAACTAATGTACGAGTTCAAATTATAATGGATAAATTGAAAGATTTATTCTCATTCTCATACAAATTTGTTTAAGAGCATAGTTTTTGAAAAATTAACCTTCAAACTCAAAATTTTGAAAACAATTAAAAACAAATTGTTCCAACTGATTTTTTTCTTTAAAATTTTATGTTATTAAGTACTTTTTTTGTCTTTAAAGTTCAATGCTTTAGTCAGTTTTAAGTCAAACGCATAAGACCAAATGGTTCTGGGACTTTTACTTTTTAAGATATAAGCAAAGACCTAAACCAGCTTAGTGATACAAAATTTTACCTACATTTTAAAAACCATATTAAAACCCAATGGCATTACGTACAATATTATGCTATAATTTTTTGTAAAGCCAAAAGTCGATTTTTTCGTATAATGCGATGCATTAGTTGAGCACCAATGCTATAGGATTGGGGGTGGGTGCGAGGTTGGGTGTATGTACAGTTTCTTTTGCATTTAAAAAAAATAATATCATTCATACATAATTCGAAGAAAATGCCAATTGAATTAAAAATATTTTTTTTTAAAGTTTTGGAAAAAACTTTTTTACCAATTTTATTTTGATTTTTGGGAACGGGCACATTCCAAGATCACGAATATGCAATTTATAAGTCGCTAGGACGCTTAGTTTAGCTCCAAATCAAGTTTAAAGGTGTCAACTTTGATGCCTCTAGGACGCTTAGTTTAGCCGCAAATCGCGTTTAAAGATAAAAGTTGATTTTTCGTAAAATGCTATGCATTAATTGAGTTCTCTTGAGCAAGAGTACCTTGAATGACAAATAAATAAAGTATCTAAAAAGTTGGGATTATTTTAAAAAAGTATTAAAAATCCCGCAAAATAGTAGCAGGCTACTGGCGGGATTTCGACTTGCGGGATTTTTATCGGCGGGATTTCAACCTTTTTCCAAAAGCTTCACTTTTTCTGCAAAAGATCCTATGTTGGCCATCTAGGTATATATTTAAATCTATGAATGGTGCTATCATCTTAATTTTGGTGTTATAAGATTCACCATTAAAAAGTAAGTACCCTAAAAATAAATAATAAATAATCATTTTCTTTTGAAATGGTTATTTAGAGTGATAATTATTTAACCAGAGTTCAAAATATTAGACTTGAATGTTTAAAACTCGAGTTCTGCAAAATCAGAAATCTAATGGTAACATTCAAAAATATTAAGCTCTAAACCATCCTCTAAGTACTTTCCTTCAATACAAACACAAATTTAAATCGTATAGGTTTTTTTTGTTTAACCTCGTTTCACCCTATTAATAGCTAGACTTAGAAAAATATTTACCTCTTAAGCCATTTTTTAGCTTAAACCTTAAAACACAAAAATAATTTTTAAAATGGAACCGTTTGTTTCTTAACATTAACAAATATGTAAACTTGTTGTGCTATTTTAATAAAATTTCACACAAATACCTACCGAAGGTTACTTAAAACTGTTGAAAATCTGTTGTTTTTTTTTGTGAAAACTCGAAGACTCAAAAGTACATTTCGGCTTAAGACGATGTACATAGTTCTACTACTCATATTTTATTCATATTTCAAAATCAAGTCCTCAATTAATCGAATTCCGGTTAATGGAGAATCGACTGTATAAGCCTGGTTTAATTTTATTTTGATTTATTTTATTTATTATAATTTTCACTTTTGTTCAGTCTATATTTATGTTTACGTTTTTTTCTCCCGTTCATTTCCATTTTTTTAATTCGGACACTTTCAATTTTTACAACCTCCGGAGTATATAACCTTCTATCTATTTTTCCATAGTATCTACTCGCACATGAGAACGTGTGCAGTTGGTAGTACCACTTTCATCTACTCATAAGTACTTTGCCACCTCCAAAGGAAAACGGCTATAATTGTCTGCAATCAACATGACCACCATGAAAATTGTCAACAACAATCAACACTTATCATCGGTGATTTTAAAGCAACCCCAAGTCCAAGTTTAAAGAAGTTCATCAATCGTAGCAGAAGTAGAACCAAATCAATGTGAAAAGAAGATAGGTATCCCAACATCAATGATGCCACCACCAACAACATTTCCTTTGATGATGAAGCCACCGATCCCATCGTAGTTCCTTTCATGCCAAGACACTTTCACCCACCACCATATTATATGCCAAAAATTTCTTTTCAAATTTTCTTCATATTCTATTAAGAAATATATGTAATTTGAAAAAAAAAAAAAAAACAGAAATTTTTTGTCATATTTATTTATAGGGAAAGATTTACATAAACCAAATTGATGAAGAAAAGTGCATTACAAAAACCAGCGAAGTTTTTTAGTGCATTTTTATGTTCGTTTGGAAAAAAGTAGCTAAAAATACAACATCAATACGGAGTTATATCAAACTCAGAAAATTTTGGTATATGAAACTCATTTTTGGTATTTTCAATGGCTACCTACAACCTTTGTTTCGCCAGTGGTTTGTCAAGTTTTCCAAAATCGTTATAAATCGATTTTTCTATGCAAAAAACAATTTTGCAATTTTAACAAGGTGTTCACTTGCACACACAACAGGAAGATTAAAATTTTCTCTGAAGTTGAAAGTATTTTGCCGCGGGTTTATTAAAAAGATTCGTTCATTTAAATGGATTAAAAGCAAATACCTATATTTTCAAAATAATTATGGTTGGATATAAAATTGATTTTTTTTTTTATCTACACAACACAAAACAATTTTTGGTTTTTTCTTGAACCATTCTGAAAAATATATTTGCTCTTAATCTTTTTGAACAACCGAAAAACTTATTCACTTTACAATGCCAAAAGTACAAAATACATTGTAGTTCCAACTTCTAAAAGAAAAACAAGACACTTAGGTATTTGTTAGATTTTCTTTTTTTTTTCTTTATTGAATATATGAAAAAATCTCACTACACAATTCACATAGCTAGGTAGGTATATTGAATACAAAATTTCTTTATTTTTGTGCACTTTAATTTTTCAAGTGGTGTGTTTGATATGAGGTGATGGGAACTAAAACTCGCCATGTCAATGCCACGAAAACTAAGATAGTTTTCCTTCAAACCATAACAAATAGAGTTATAAATCTATGATAAGATACAACAATTATTCTCTTAGGAGGTATTCTCAAATTTACTTTAACAATTTAATTTGATTATAAAATTTTTTTGGCATTGATATGACGATTTTTGGTTCTCATCAGCTCATGTACCTATTTACATTGCAAAACAAATAGTAACAAAAAGCACTAGCACACACAATTAATTAATTTAATTTAATTTTTTGGATTTTTATCCACCGGAACTGTTGGCTGTTGATTGTAGATATTTTTTTCTGGCAAGCATTGTTGTTTGTCTTGAATATGCACGGAAATATTTATGTAGGTAGGTAGGTATTTTCTGAAAGTAGGTGGAAAAAAATGATTAGCAAAGAAAAAAATAGAATGCAAAGATATTTATCTACAATAAAAACAAAATACTTATCTATTTATTGATGTTGCTTAATCTTCCTTTTTTATAATTTATTCCAGCTCCACAAATCTATTTGGTTTCCACTTTTAACTTCCAAGCAAACAATTTAATTTTACACACGATTTCACGAATTGTTTTTTTTTTTTCCTTCTGCCATTTGACAGCACAATATTGCGGTAAGAAATCGTATTTCTATTCTACCACTTTGTTTGGTCATGCGCGGTGGAAGTGGAAAAACTACTTCACTCGCTTACTCCATTTATTATTACGAGAATAATATATGACTTTCTCGTTCTTACGATAATAATAAATATACCTCGAAATAAAAAAATATTCCCCATTCTGGTGTCAAAATGTGAAACATGTTTCTCAACATGGGTGCTCACTAGCGCCACCATCGATGGAATACCACGTAAATAAAAACGACTCCATGATAATACTATAAAGTTTATATACAAAGATCATGTGAATGCCATTTTTTTTTTTTTTTTTTAAATTGTTCAACTCAATATCAAATTTCTTATCAACAACAACGTTGCGAAATGACTACATAAATAATTTGAAATTAGGTAAACGTTTAGATAAATTCAACTTTATTTAAGTGTATAAGAGAATTATTGTTCTTTCAAATGTGTGTAAATCTTGATTGAAATCGAAATTAGAAGATTCGATCTAGAATAAAAAACATTAGGTATTCGGATGGTTTTGGTTGAATATCGAATATCTTTTTTAAAATAACATAAACCTCCTAGTTAATTTTTTTTTAATTTAAACTTGAATATAATCCTAAGCATAAAAACTTGCCAAAGAAGACTTAAAACATTTTCATTTATCTATTAAAACTATTAACTTACATTTTAACTCTTTGCTTTATAATCCGTTACAGTTTTAGGTTTTGGTATCTGATGGCGGTTTCCTCTTTAATGATTCAGCAACATAAAATATCCACAATCAACAACAATTATTCTTTAACAAGAACAAAACTTATCACTCAAAAAACTTTTTTTTTTGTAAGTTAGGGTGCAGCATATACTGCAGATAACCACTTCCTCTTCTTTTGTAAATTTAACGACAATATTTTTATAAATTTATTTCCATCAATTCGTGCTTAACTAGTAAACTATATTTGATCCACTTGTCTTTAGATTTTTGGAAGAAATGTGATTGCGACAGTTGAATACGAATCAACTAGAACTAGGTAGGTATATGAATATATTGAAATTTAAACAACTTTATTCTATCTGGAATATATTGTTACTGTTACTCAAGCTATTCATCTTCATTGAAGTGATAATAAAAGTATCTAGGAGTTCAAGAACAAAACAAGTTAAACACCTTGCCTTGCAAGTGCGCGATCACATAAAATATCTACACACGATCACGTAGAATGAACAATACCAACAATAAATTTATTATTGCTTCAGCGTGTCAATGTTCTATATCTATAACAATTAACTAACCTTTGTAACTAAATTCTTTATTTAATTATTTATTTTTTTATAATTACGATTATCGAATTAAAAGTTTAACAAAGCGCGATAGGGTGTTGGCACTATGATCAGTTTCGCGAAAAAAAATACAATGATTTACGTAATAAACTCCAAAAACAAGTTAAACCACCTTGATTGTGTAAAAATATTTAAGTATATTGAGTTATTCATTTAAAATCAACGAAAAAGGTTTTTTTTTGGACCCAAATCTTTTCCTCTAATAAATAACCCACAACCAACACACGTGAAACACAACCGATCGGATGAACGACTCGATAGATACTCAGACTTGGAGTCAGATTGAACATGAACACTGAGTGGGAAACTATCCATTTAAAGTTGCCTTCTTCATAATTTTCACCAGCGATGGAATAATGTAGGGGTAGGTACATCAGATTTGAATAAAATAAATCTTTGCGGAGGTATCGCAGCACAAAAAGATCGAGAAGAAGATTTATTTTGTTATTTTGACAGCACACTTCCAAAGCGAATGGTGTTTCATTCTTTTTTTATGAAGCGGAAGTGAGGTGGAAAATTTCAATTGTGATGTGTTTTTATGGGCTGGTATGCACCAGATTCTGACATTTCCACGATGTGAAGATAATCAAAATATATTTTTATTTTTTTAGATTGGTGTCGTTTAATATGGTGTGTGTGTGGCGGAGTAAATTTGTCCTTTCTTTTTTTTTTATTATTCAAGCCCTTATGGTTGCAGTAGAAGTTTGTTAAGGTTAAAGCGGCCATTGTCAAAGCAAAATCTGTCAAATTCGTTGTGAATTGTTCGGATTCGGGTATGGCAAACCACCATGGAAGATGAAAGCATTGAAAAACGAAACGTGTTAACGTCTGCAAATCATCAATTATTGTTTTTTTTTTTCAAAATAATTTATTGGACTCTGAAGAAGTTGGAAATCGACTAAAATTTCACCAAAAAATAATCTTTAACGATGAATGAATGTCTTGAGGCTAGTAAGCTTCCAATGCCGAAGCTTGAAAACGAAAGGGAGAGGGGGGCACTTTTGAACGTGGAGTACCCTTAAACATCGCTAGTAAAATCGAATTAAATTAATATTTTAGAGCGTTAACCAAACTTTAAAATTGGCATTTGGCAATTCTGTCTTCTATTATCGCCAGCGGCGTTCAGTGGTAATCTAATTAGCCGACAAAAAGTAGCCCGTTGTGAAGGTTTTTATGCTTTAATTGTATTTTTTTTATTTTTTTTTTGTTTTTTTTTTCGTAAGAGTGTAAAAATGTGTTAATGGGCTTTTCTATTTGCGAAAAATGTGTATTTTTTGCAGGTCAGGTTCATTTAAAACCGGTAAAAGGTTAGACTTTTGATAAATATGCAAAAACACTTAATTACGTAAAATTTGTTGTCACTTGGCATGTTGGAGCAGCCTTAAATAAAACGAATGGGGTCCCTTTGAACGGTAAAAGCTATTTCAAAAACGACAGTTGAAAAGTGCCCCAGCTAAGCTCAAAGCTGCCCCACATAAGGACCAGTTTCGTAAAAAAAATCATAATAATAATAATTATAAACCTTTATAGCTTTTTATGAGACCTTAAAGCAACAAGTGTTCAAAGATGACCCCCTCTCCCCTACAGTGGCACAAACTCAACAAATTAATACAAATGCAAACAAATTGGGTGGTTGGATGTTGTAGGAACTGGGGGTCTCGAGGTGGTCTTGGCTTTATGTCATGACTTGCTAAACTTGTAAGTGCGAATGTTGATCAGGGAAAGAATTGCAACATTAAACCCATGGCTTTGCAGATTGGACTTTAAAGCGTTGGTCTAACAACCCGACCACAGAAAAAAAAACAATTGTTATGAAAGAGACGCGTGAAGCCTCGGATAACGACCCCCCTAAAATGGCAATCAGACCTGGAACGAAAATGGACTATGACCTACGAATATGCACCTGGAATGTAAACTTGATTCTGTCCTCTCGCGGTACAAGGCAGATATTACCGCGATCCAGGAGTTACAACGGATAGGATCGGGAATAACGAAAAGAAAAGATTGCGACATTTATTACAGATGTCATCAAGACCTCCACATGCTAGGATGCGGATTCATCGTGGGAAATTGACTCAGATCGAAAGTCATCAATTGTAGGCCGATTAGCGATTTCCTGGCTGTGATCCGCATCAAAGCTACCTTCCAAAACATCAGCCTAATATGTGTACATGCCCCGATGAAGCTTAGGAGTCTATCAAAGAAGAGTTTTACGACCTCCTGGCCGGAGCCTACGGTGCTTATCCGCAGTACGTCGGAAAGAAAAACATCTTTGGCGGATTAGTTGGAAAGCACAGCCTCCACGAAACGACAGCAGAAAACGACTCCCGACTAATCGACTTTGCTGCAGCTCGTAATACGGTGATAAGAAGCACTAGGTTCCTCAGCCGAAGGATACACACAGCAACTGGCGATCTCCAGATGGTCGAACCACCAACCAAATGGACGACGTGCTTATTGGCGCAAAGTACGCATCGAAAATCTTGGACGTTCGAACTTTCCGAGGTGCAAACGTGGACTCTGGCCACTTTCTTGATGTGACGAAGTTCAGAGTCCGATTGTCCAATGAAAAGAAAACGAAGACCGCTCAAAGGAAGAAATTCAACATCGCATGCCTTAGCACATCTGAGAAAGCCAGGGACTACAGTGAGCAATTTACCGGAAAACTCTCTGCCGTACCCCCTGCCACAAGCGTCAACAACCAGTGGCACCAGTATCGTGACATCATTAAGGAGACAGTCGAGACCACCATAGGCTATCAACCACCCAGAAAAAAGAACCCGTGGTATGATGATGAGTGGGCGGTATTGAAACAGGAGACGGAAAATGGACGAATGCAAATGCTGCAATGGAAAACAAGAGGAGCAAGAGAGGAGTACCGTGGAAAGAGAAGGAAAGAGAAAAAACCCTGCTCATAAAGAAAAGAGCTTCAGCAGCCTCTCAATTCAAGTATCTCGAAGAGTCTAGCACCGCCACCAACACCCGCCAGTTCTAAAAAACAGCCAAGCAACTGGCATCTAGTTATAGGACTGGCACGCAAACTCTTCGAAACAGCGAAGGGAACCTAGTCATCGAAGCACAGGGAATTAAAGATGTGTTTAAGCAGCATTTCCAGCAACTGTTTAGTGGGCATTATGTAGAGGAGGCGACAGGTGAAGAGACAAGTCAATGAATTTCCAGTCCCAGCGCCAAGTACTGAAGAGGTTAAGAAAGCCATCCACAAGCTTAAGAACAACAAATCCGCCCGCTCGGATGGCCTACCTGCGCAACTCTTTAAGTAAGGACGAGATGTCCTAGTTGGGTATATGCGCAGGCTCATCAACCAAATGTGGGAGGAGGAAAGAATGCCCGGCGACTAGTCAAATAGCTCCATATGCCCAATCTACAAAAAAGGCAATCCTATGTCCTGCAAGAAATAGAGAGGCATATCCCTGCTTAATGTTGCCTACAAGATCCTATCCAACGTACTATGTGAGCGTCGAAAACCTTTCTCCAACACTATGATCGGCACGTACCATCAGTGTGGATTCAGGCCAGGCCGATCAACGATAGACTAAGTCTTCACATTGAGGCAAATCCTGGAAAAGACCAACGAATTTCAAGTCGAGACCCAACATCTATTCATCGACTTCAAAGCCGCATATGATAGCATATAAGTAACCAAGAGCTTCTATTGTTGATGTCGGAACTCGGGGTCCTGAAAAAATCCAAAGATCCAGCTATGCCACATGACGTTACAAAATACGCGGTGCCACCTGCAAATGGGTAACAGCTCATCCGAGTTATTCCAAACGTGTACAGGGTTCAGACAAGGAGATGCGCTATCATGTGATTTTTTCAACCTAGTTTTGGAGCAGATAGTGCGCAAGAGTGATGTTAACATTGAAGGCACTATCTTCAGTTCTTCACAACTGCTTGGCTATGCGGTCGACATTGACATCATCGGCTGCTCTAAGAGGGCTGTACTTGAAAGATTCACAGCTATTGATGAACATGTGAAACGCGTTGGTCTTGAAGTGAATAAAAACAAAACAAAGAATATGCTATCAACAAACAAAGCCTCATCTGTCCATCGCCTAGGACAAAACATCACTGTTGGTAGCAGTAATTTCAAGGTAGCCAAAGAGTAAGAAATTATAAAACTGGTGAATAATGACGAGTTCTTTTCCTTCATAATCCGACTTTAACTTGCTTTCTTTTGGAATATGGCTACGAGCTTACCTCAGCCTCAATAAAAAAGCATTACAATTGGTCTGATCTTCCAAAACTAAATTGGTGTTCCCAAAATCATGAATTGCCTGGCCGGTGCCCGAGATCGATCATAAGCATAAGCATTTTTTCGTGGTTTTAAATACATAGATGACATGGATGCCGATATGGTGACGAGGCGATGACATGTGGTTCCAACAGGACAGCATCATGCATATTACAAGCCACGATGTTAAAGTGCAGAAATAAATGCACTTCTAATTTAGTAGCTACAGTTTCTTGACAGCACCGATTTATATAATTATTTAATTTAAATGTAGTCTGAGAAAAATACTTCCATGTACATTTCCGAAAAAAGTTGATAGTAGTAGATACCTATGTGCATGCATATTTTTTGGAATTTATATATTTTTTCACGACTCTATTCCAATACTGATTTTTGAGACAAACTCATGGGCGGGTGGATTTACCGAGATTCTACTCAAACGATGATTTGAGTGAAATATATTGACATTGCTTTGAGTTTCACATATTATCACACAAAAGACAAAAACATGGTGTCACTTGAGCTGTTAGAGCTAGTGCTTCGTGCTACCTTTGTATATAAACTTTATAGTATTATCATGGAGTCGTTTTTATTTACGCGGTATTCCATCGATGGTGGCGCTAGTGATCACCCATGTTGAGATAGAATATGCAACATGTTTCAGTTTTTTTTTTCTTATTTTTTTGCTCTATCCTCCGTTTCCGAGCGTTCGTCTGTTTTTTTCATTCTTCTTGAATTCCCAGAATTTTACGTGTAAGGGTTTTTTTTGTTTGTTTATTTTTTTGTCGAGAGATTTAGATTTTTGTCTTTGTTGGGTTCTTCGTCCTTGTGTCTTGTTGTTGTATCTTGTGCTTGAGAAGTACATTAAGAAAAAATAGATTTAATTTTTCTGGATTCTACAATATTGTAGATCTGAATCAAAACGAAAAAAAAATTAAGTTGAAAAAATGAGGTAGCGAGTAGGTATTTAAACTCTTTTTCATATAAATTATTGATTTCTGGAATTTCATTGTTTTGATCAAAATTATGATTACGATGATTTTACAAATTATTTTCGTTAGGTAAGTAGGTATGTATATCGTCCGTCAGTCTGTCTGTGGGGGTGTGTTTGTGCGATAAATATCTATGGGTAGGTACATGGAGCAAGAATCTAAAGGTATGGATAAATTTGCTTAAGACTTGTTATAGGTAAAGGGTAGGTAAAGGGTAGGTAAATCGTCGTGGAATCAATTCAATTTCTAATTTGTTTGCAGTTTTGCATTAAGAATTTTTTACTGGCAATAGCTTACTGATAATAGTTTGAATAAAAGAATTTTTATTTAAAGAGAAATGTAGTATACATGTGTGTGTGTGTGTGTATACAATACTGCCGTCAAAAGGAAGAAAGCCGTATC
Source organism: Dasysyrphus tricinctus (assembly GCA_963921185.1). NCBI lineage: Eukaryota > Metazoa > Arthropoda > Insecta > Diptera > Syrphidae > Dasysyrphus > Dasysyrphus tricinctus. The sequence continues at coordinate 248,988,328 of OY992530.1, forward strand.
TCCATTTTAGTAGTGTTGAGATAAATGCATTTTAATGATTTTGCTTTTCTCACCTTTAAATTAAATAATTTTGAAATTTAAAAATTTTTAAGAACGATGCGTATAAGTTAGAGAAATTTTGGTGATGACTTAGAAAAATTAACTTGCGACGTTTAAGCTTATTATAGACACATAAGCAACTTGCTTGAAACCTTCAATTAAATTTGAGTTCGTGATTTTAAGCCATTTGCAGTTGGAAATATTCGTTTTAAGCCTTACAAAATAAAATGCACGACTGGATCGCACGTACTTGCTCTTATGTTCAAGTTGTGTGGAACTTAAGAACTTTAAGAAATATTCAAGTAATTAAAGAAAAAGTATAAAAAAGCACTTAAATCGTTCTTTTAATTGCTTAAACAGCCTGATAAATAACTTAGAGCGCAAAAAAAAGTATGCCATTTGATTACTTAAAAAAATATCAATATATGCAAAAAAAAATTTAAAATCGTTGGAGCCGTTTTCTTAAAAATTAATTTTTTATATATAAAATTTTTGTAACATTTTTCAAGTATATATTAATATACATTTAAAACTGAAATTTCAAAACAATTCATCAACCCGTTTTTGAAATATTGAATTTTCAAAAAAGAATTTTGAATCTTTTTTTAAAAATCCAAAATTTATGTTTTCAAAAATTTTGGTATGCAGTATTATTTATATTCTAACAAAGCTTTTGTGCAAAAATTTTTATTGAAATTGGATGAGCGGTTAATGAGAAAACCAAAAATAAAAAAAACCGTTATATGGAAGGTACCGTTAATAAATGTTTTTGGTGATTTTTTTTCTTACTAAAAGGTATATCATATCTACAATAACACACTGATTTTTTTTTATCAAAATCGTTGGAGCCGTTTTTGAGATAAATAAGCTTTTCCTTAACGGTTGTATGGCAAGTACCGTTATTTTTTGAGCTAAAAAAAAAATTTCAATTTCCCCTCTGGAGAGTTACAAAAAAACCTTAAGTTCAAAATTTGAAGAAAATCGCTTCAGTGGTTTAGGCTGTAGGTTGAGGTACGGACAGACAGACAGACAGACAGACAGACAGACAGACAGACAGAATTGTGCCACCCACTTTTTTCGTGTTCTCTATTATCGTAATGTCATGTTTGATTGTTATCTCGAAATTTTTTTTTTGCACGAATCCAAAACTTGCCCTATAGTACCTATATCGCAAGTAAAAATAACAAACTATTTGACGTGTCCAATTATGGTAGCTACTAACTCGGTTCCAATAATGGTTGGTTGGTAGGTATACATACATATATAATGTAGGTACCTATAGTATGTATTATACCTAGGTAGGTAATAGATTTTTATTTTTGAAAATGGCAAGGTAGGTAGGTACCTACCTATAGTTAGGTGAGTAAATTTTATAAAATTTCGTAGGTGGATATGTACCCACCAGTTCATTAAGTCGGTAGATAAGTATCTATTGGAATGAAAGTGCTAAGTAGATTTTTTTCTAACGATTCTTAAAAAAAAAAACACATTTACATACCTACATAGGTACCTACATATCGACGGTTAACTATGAATACCTTTTATGTCGCATTTTGTAAACTTTACAGGAGACAAAAACTGAATATTTTCTCAAAACAGAATCGTATACCTAGTGATGAAATTTGGCAAAGTATTTTCAGGTTTGAATCTCTGTCATGTGAAATAGTTTCCCATGTTAAAAATTGTGATTTTCATAAGAAAAAAGAAACAAAGGAGGTAATCATACACAAAAAAAAACTTTTTAGTAGTAGGTTATTTGTTGTACGCCCAGTAGTTAATTTGTTTAAGAATTCAAATAAAAAATGAAAATGTCAAAACCTACAAATCCATTGATAGGAGATGTAATGACACCGGTTATTCAAAACGGGATATGTCCTTACATATAATTGGACTAGTTTTATGACTTTATTGTTAATTATTGCAATAAAACTATAATTTAAAATTTTTAATAAAATAAGAATTCTTATTTCTAAGCAAAACAGACAAAAATTAAGCAAATACAATATGTAGAAAAAAACTTCTTTGCGGTCCTTGTGCCTGCTCAAAGCTTGAATTAAATGTAATGATAGGCTATATTTAAGGCATATTTTAGCCGCCAAGATGAGAGGAGGTTATAAAAAACAACTATTTAATGTTTTGACAGCTGCTTGCGATAAAATGAATGCCTTCAGCTTTTTAGATGAAAATTTTTAACAAAACTACATCAAAAAATTAATTTCACAAACAAGGTATGTATGTTAGGAAGTAGTCATATTTTACTTTGCTCTTTTTTAACATTTATGTTTTTGTTGTGATAGCACCTATATCGCAAGTAGAAAGGTTACATACAAATGTCTATTATTATTATCTTACAATGGATGTATTAAGACATTAAGAAAAATATTTAAGTTACATTACAGTAGACGCTTGATATAAAGAAGTAATAAACACCAGGCCTGTTCACTGTTCACTGAGATTGTTGACTTTTTCGAGCGTGAGTTTTCTTAGGTTCTCTAAAGATGAATTTGATCCAAAATGCACATTTCGATCTGAATGTTTTTAATTTAAATTAAACACTAGACAATTTTTCACTCAGGCTTAAACAAAGAACAGAAACAATTCCTCAGAGCTCTAAAGCTTTGTAAGATGCTTGCGCGGCATTTTTATACAAAATACGTTTTTATGTATATAAAATTTTGTGTGTTCACTGTTGTGGATAGTTCACTATTTCGAGATTCACTAAATCGAGCGTCTACTGTATATTCAACGAATTTAAAAATTTTTTGTGTGCACACTTTTTCCCTCCGACCAATAGGCATTGAAATAAATTGATGTCAAAAATCTACGTCAAATTTTACACCTGTTCGGCAATTGTTTAGGTAGGCCGACAAACGGCTAATGGTTCAACATCTAAAAGGCTATTATTAATTGATATGACTTACACCTTTACGCAAATGACTTGACTTTGCATGTCGTTGGATATCAGACTATAATATGTTTGTACAGGTATAAAATCTGTTATCATAAAAACCCCCTTCTATAAAAATTATTCCTTAGTTTCAATTTCAATTGAGGCCGTGAGAGGCATAGTGGCCTAGCTGCAATTAGAATGAGTTTTAACGAAAATTGAATTTGTACATATGTAATAAGCACTATAGCTACATGCCATAATTGCAGGACTTTTTCACTTAAAGCCAACCACAACAAAATTAAAACCTTGAGAAGAAGAGTGGCCTATCTGATGTGTTATAACGGTTTTTTGAAGAACAAATACAAAATCAAAAACCTTTTCAATGATCATTGGTAAGGTAGTTCAATCCTTGAAATAAAAGGCGCATGTTCAGGAAAATGACATCTCAGAGCCCTCAGCAATCTCAATTTCGTGCGAACAGGATTCTTCAGCTGTAAAATTACTGAGGAACAAATTATTCGATTCGCTTGCTCACTTGTTGACGGATAAAATTTGATGAGCACTCTGAGATCTCATTTTCCTGAACTCGCCTAGTAATTCATTTTATGTGATAGATTGGGCTTAAATTATTTATTTTCACGAATATGCATTTTATAAGTCGATAGGACGCTTAGTTTAGTCGCAAATCAAGTTTAAAGATGTAAACTTTGAAGCCTCTAGGACGCTTTGTTCAGCCGCAAATCGCGTTTAAAGATAAAAGTTGATTTTTCGTATAATGCTATGCATTAGTTGAGTTCTCTTGAGCAAGAGTAGATACCTAGAATGACAATTAAACGCGAATAAACAGCAAAGTGTGTATGGGGGGCATGCTGCCCACCTGCAACCCCCCTGCTTGGGCCCATTATAGGATTTTGGGTGGGTGCGAGGTTGGGTGTATGTAAAGTTTCTTTTGCATTTAAAAAAAATAATATCATTCATACATAATTGGAAGAAAAATTAAAAAAAGAAAAAACAAATTGATTAAGTTTAGCCGAAAAAACTGAAAATATTTTTTTTGAAAGTTTTGGAAAAAACTTTTTTACCAATTTTATTTTGATTTTTGGGAACGGGCACATTCCAAGATCACGAATATGCATTTTATAAGTCGCTAGTACGCTTAGTCTATCCGCAAATCAAGTTTAAAGGTGTCAACTTTGATGCCTCTAGGACGCTTAGTTTAGCCGCAAATCGCGTTTAAAGATATAAGTCGAATTTTCCTATAATGCGATGCATCAATTGAGCGCCAATGTCAAGTTTTCTTGAGCAACAGTACCTATCATTCATATTTCGAAGAAATATTAAAAAACGAAAAAAAAAACTGAGAAAAGTTTAATTTTTGATTGAAATTTTTCAAAACAAAATATTTTCATTCATATTTCGAAGAAAAATTAAAAACCGAAAATAAAATTGAGGAAAATCCCACCTGTGTCCAGATCCAGACCCACCTCTGTCTTCTTTTAGACTACCGTCTAGTAAATTGTACTTGTTTTTTTCAAGTACAAGTACTAGTACAAGGTACTGGGTACTTACAAAGTACTTAAGTACAAGTGTACTTAAGTACTTTACAACTCTGTTTACAATCATATTTATGTTCTTTCATGCCGTACGCAAATTGTTCAACAGATAAATATTTAGAAGGGGGTTTGGCTTTAAGAGACAAATTTTGTTCAGTTCTTTTAAGCTCGGCCCCCCGGGCCCCGGCTGACTACTGAAGACTACACTTTTTAATTTTTTTATTAAACTGAGTAGGTACCTACCTATGAAAATAGAATGGACCTTTTATCCTCTCTTGATTTCAGTAAAAATAAATTATTTGTAAGAAATCCCTATTTTCAGTAGTCATCCGCCTGTTTACAAAATGAAAGAATGGGGTCTGACTACAGGAGACGTATAAAAATGTGTGTCCCTGTAGTCGGCCCCCATTTTTCATTAACAGGGGCTGACTACGTACTAAGGTGGCTGCCATAACAAGAAACGCACTTACAGCTCAATTTTTGTTAATAATTTGTTTGTGTTAACAAATTATTATTATTATTATTATTATATTCTTTCATTTCCTGAAGGAATAAATAAACTTAAAAGATAAACACACTAAATCCTCCAAGCCAAAACAGAGACATTTTTCAAAAAACAAACCTTTCCTTCATACCTACATAAGATAGGTATACCTACTTACATACATTCATATATGTTTTTTCATGCCGTACGCAAAATCCTATTATTTGACATTATTTTAAAGATCGAGAAGAATGAAAAATTAAACTACAAGCGTACACACGCATATATGCACAAAAAAGTATGACGGAGAGCAAACAATAAAAAAAATATTTATGTAGATATTCTGCACCCCCAAACCTGAAATCCTATAAGAAGAAAATAAAAACGAAAATTATTGAAGATCGAGATGAACGAAAACATGCGCACAACGAAAGGATAGAGCAAAGAGGATATTAAAAAAAGTAAAAAAAAAACATGAAAACCAGCAATAATTTTTTTCATTCTTGGAGCGCCGAGTGGCGGTACTTCCTCCTCGCATGCATTTTTACGACTGAACTGAAAGAAACTGAGAAATGACAATAATAATAAAATAAATACGAAAACACAAAAGTAGAAGTTTATATACAAAGGCATGGAGTTTCAACATGAGGCAAGCACGGGGGCTTCAACATCAGATTGTTGTGAAACATCGATGCTCATGATATTACTATAAAGTTTATATACAAAGGTGCTACTTGTTGATTAGATAAAAATAAAAAACAAGATATCTTTTATGTTTTTTTTTTTACTTCCAATTTTCCAGTCTTCTTGAAAATAAAGACTTCTTGCCTTTTGTGTGTTAAATAGTTGTGTATATTTTTCCATATGATCTATCTTTTAGGAGGGAAATTGTGCACTCATTGGGAGTTAGTCTTGAGAAAATCGGAAAAAACCGTACGTAGGGTATTTATCTACATAGAGCTACTAATGATATCATTAGAAAGATATTACAGAGATACACATTTTGTATAGTCTGGTAACTGTTGATTGGAATTTATTTTATTTTATCTTATTCGATAAGAAATTTAAATGTATTTTTATTGTTTTCGTTGTTTGAATAAATAATATATATAACAATTTAAAGATGTTGTATAATTCAAATGCTTTGAGATAAATAACTATAATGTAGGTATGTAGGTACCTAAATGGAAAATTTTAAACATTCTAGAATCAGAAAAAAATCTTTGAGTAGGTACCTACCTAAAGAACGAGTATGTTACGCACTAAACAAATGAACAATTTAAAATAAAAATAAAATTAATCATATTGAGCTGTATGACATCATAGCTTTCGTGATTGTGATTTGTGACGTAAGCATCATAAAGCTTATCTATTGTTCAATTTTTAGCAAAACCTTTTATCGACGGCACAATACCAATTCCGTAATCGAGTCTGATTGTCATAATCATAATGAGTTAAGTTAATTGTTATTCTATTTTGTTGCTACTTACTTGTTGATATCTACCTATAAACTTGTTTTCAAGGTAAATAAAATGCACGACCTGATAGTAAGTTCTTGCTCTTTTTGTTCAAGTTGCTTGGAATTTTAGAGATTTTATATTAAGGATATTCATGCACCAGCGTAAAGTCGTCGTATATGTACGGTGACCATTCTTTCAGGGGCAAAAAAGAGGACAACTTTTCTCTAACCTTAAAAATTTAAGAAATAAATATTTTAATAAAAAAACTTTGCTTTAAAAAAAAAATACATTCATAAGATCTACCTAAGTTACAACAAAAAATCGAAGTCGTAATTGCACCTGGTCTCAAGTAGATTAACTTTTGATGGCGATTTCTCGGGTGTCCAAATGTTATTTGAAATTGAAAACACCCTTTCAGTTGAGACATTTCAAGATCTAAATGATAGCAAAACTCACATGTTCTTCATGAAAATGTTGAAAAGTCCAAATCATTTCTTATTTTGTGACCAATTGCCTATTTTTCAATTTATTCTTCATTGACTTATCGTTTGGTGAAGAGTGTCCTGCTCTACTTCTTCGCCTTTGCAGCCTCCACCTAGGTCTTCAGTAATTAGTCTCATCTGCTTTTTATGATACCCTAAAAGATTATGTCCTGTGATAGTCCCTACCAAAAGATTCAGGGATCTCTTTTTCGGGTTTATGATGATGTCCGTTTTTTTCTTATTGTAGTATTGTATTGTAGGACCTCATTGCCCCTGTGATTTCTATGCACGCTAGTCTTTGAACTTTATTAAGCGTTTTATAGTTAGATTCTTTATCCATCGCGCTCCACCAAACCAGGCTACCATATCTAAGCATCGGTGTTATAATGGCCGTGTACATCCACATTATGATTTTAGGGTTTGGACCCCAGGTCTTGCCAAAGCTCATATTGCTGATGTAACAAGCGATCATGGCCTTCTTGGCGCTTTCTTTGATGTTCATACAAAAGTTAAGCTTTTTGCCAAGAATAACGCCTAGATATTTGGCATGATTTGACAGACTAACGGCTCGTGTACACCTAGTCCGTCATCGGCCGAATTATGCTCGGGCGCCATCGGCTGAAATTGGGCGATCAAACCAAACGTATGTAAAAGAAAGAGAGTGCGTACACCACTCCAACCTACATCGTCCGATGACCCCCGGTAATTACCGATCAACGGTCAAATCCGAACTTGTTTGGATTTATCGTCCGTTTGCCGGGTTTACTTGCATAATACATGACAAAATTGGATACTGACATTACACAAATAGAAGAGGCATCGTCCGAGAACGGCTTGAGTGTATGCAGGCGAACGCACGAGACAGTCGCCCGAATAGCACAAACACGAAATCGGTCCATGATTCGGTTTCAGTGTACGTTAACTGTAAGTCGGTCTCGTTCTATTGATCGCAGGTCAAATTCTGGTATTTTCCTTTTGTTAGTTAAAAGTACCAGTTCGGTTTCTTGCGGGTTGACCGAGAGTCCACATTTCCTCGTCTAGTTACAGACTTTTGACAGAACGTAGTTAATCGCCAGGTCATCTGTGCAGGCAACTACTTTGACACCGCTATTGTTCAGCTCAATGAGGATTACGTTCATAACTAGTATCCACAGTGGTGGTGAGAGAACTCCTCCTAGATGTGGATACTTTGATCCGTGTTACCCTTAGTAGGGAGTTAATCCGTCTGTGCTTTAACATACAAATAATCCAGTTAACGAGAGAGTTATCCACTTCAAGGTCTACAGGTGCTCTTTTTACCGCATAATTTTGTATATTGTTGAAGGCACCCTCAATGTCCAGAAAAGCTGCTAGAGCTAGAGTGCACTCTTTGTCCTTGAGTTATTCCATGACTAGTAACACGATTGAGCAACACGCGTGGAAATAATAAGACTTTGTTAATAACGATAATGGCTGTTCTCTTGTGGCAACCAGAGATTATCAGAGAAACACTAAAGGTTTTGACCCAATGACTCCATCACCGTTACGCGTTTGACTTAAGCTGTCACAACTGACAGGTCAATTAAAATACATGACGGGTTCAGGGAAAAAAACGGCTTAAGTCAACTTGAGTTGATTCCGAGAAAACTGAAATTGTAAATTTATTACTAAAATTATGCTTTATTCAAAGAAAAATAAATAAAAGTAACAAGTACTCAACTAAGCAAACATAATTGATTTTTACATCTTTATTTATGCATACATATGTATCTAGATTTTCAAAATATATGTAGGTTAGGTTAGGTTAGGTTAGGTAGAAGTGGCTGCCAGTGATCAATACTGACACACTTAGACCAAAGTTGGCCCGTTGTAATACCACATCTTGTAAAAATCTTCCTCACTCGTGAAACCATTTAGAGCTCCTGACGAAGCGTGCATGACTGTAAATGTCTTTGCTTGCCAGATCACTAGGATCGTTATAGTAGTAATCTCCTAAGTGGAGTCTGCATCTGTGGGAAAGAGCAGGGCAAGTACAGAGAAGGTGAGGAATCGATTCTTTCTCCTCCTCGTCCATACAGCTTCTGCAAAAATCATTTGAAAGTACGCCAAGCCGCGTTGCGTGCCTGCCTATTAAATAGTGCCCCGTTATAATACCTACAATAGAGCTGTTGTGCAGTCTGCTTAGAGATATTAAACACTTGGAACATTTTAATCAGGGCTTGGTCAAATTTGTTTTGTCGCCAAACAAGTAGTAATGTTGTCCCACCTAATGTTTGTTTTCTCCAAAGCATCTTGCTTCAGCAAAAGTTTACACGTAGCGATGGGTATACCAATATTTAGCTTTTCAGGTAAAATGGGTAGTAATGTCCCACATCTAGCGAGTTCATCAGCTTTACAATTGCCTGGAATGTCACTATGACCTGACACCCAACAGAGGTGAATATTAAACTGTTGCGCCATCTCCAACAGAGATGATCGACAGTTAACGGCTGTTCTAGAGTTTGTAGAGACAGAGTCCAGGGATTTAATAGAAGCTTGGCTATGTGTCAGATGGAGTAGTGTGTCTAGTGCAGCGGAAGGAGTCGACCGAAGTGCTCCACTTTTGCATAGACATGCTGTTCTTTGGACTTTGCTTAGTTTGTCACGATGTAACGCTTTATCCAAGGCAGTCCACCATACTTCCACACCGTAAATTAGAATCGGTCTTATTACCGAAGTGTAAAGCCAGTGAGTAATGCGAGGTTGGAGGCCCCATTTACTACCAACGGCTTTTTTGCAAGAGAAAAGTGTCACTGTGGCTTTTTTCACTCTTTCTTGTATGTTAGGTTTCCAGCTTAACTTCTTAACTAAAATGAGACCCAAGTATTTAGCTTCGTCTGAGAATGTTAGTGGAACACCTTTAACAGACGGGGGGTCTATTTGCGGAATTTTATATTTCCTGGCGAAGAGGACAAGATCTGTTTTATGGGGGTTTACTCTAAGTCCGCACTGATCTGCCCATTGTGTAAGCTTGCTTAGAGCGTTTTGTAAGAGATCTCTTAAAGTGTTAGGATGCTTTCCTGATACTGCTATAGCCTCGTCATCCGCAAAGGCAATCACTCTCTAGCTCTCCGCTTCTAAGCAATTTAGCAGCTAATTAACTAAGAAGTTCCAAAGAAGGGGAGAAAGAACCCCGCCTTGCGGTGTACCTCTACTAACATATCTTTTTGCCGAGAAGCCGCCCAGATTTGAGTTGATAACCCTGCTTGTAAGCATTAGATTAATCAGTTCACCAAGCGACCCATCAACATTCAGGGATGCCAGTGCAGATGACATGTGTCGAAGTTATTGAAAGCGCCTTCTATATCTAGGAAGGCAACCATTGTACACTCTTTATAATGGAGGCAATATTCGATGGTACGTACTAGTGTGTGGAGAGCTGTTTCCACTGACTTTCCTTTGCAATAAGCATGTTGAGCTATAGACAGAAGTCTCGAAGCAATGCTTGATCGTAGTTATATATCAATCAGTCGCTTAAACGTTTTTAGAAGGAACGATGATAGGATAATAGATTTAAAACTTTAGAGTTTACGTGGGAACATTCATTGGCTTTAGGTATAAACACAACTTTGACTTCTCTCCATAGAAGTGGAACATAGACCAGATTCAAGCAACCATTGAAAATGACCTCCATAATCGGCAGAAATACGTCTGAATTCATCTGCAGTTCAGCTGGAATGATGCCATCCGGTCCTGCTGACTTGTATGGTTAGAAACTGTTGAGTGCCTTTTGTAATTTTTCCTTTGTAATTAGACCTTGTGGAAAAGTTAATTTTCCGCTTTTCCTGTGTAGGGCGGTACTATTAACAGTCTGTGAGCTACTTGGAAAATGAGTATCCAGTAGCAAATTGAGCTAGAGTTGGTCCAGGAGCCATCAGAATTTTTCAGGCAGCTAGGCATAACTGGATTTGTGGAGAGGATTTTTCTTAATATTGATGCTTCGGAGGCTTCTTCTATATTGCCACAGAAAGAAGATCTTTTGGTTTTCCTCAATTCTTTTTTATACAATTTGTGTAAGCGATTCCTTAAAGGATTTCCAATCAGACACTACTCTAGTGCTTTTGTTGGATGGAACACTTAACATATCAGGTGTGATTAGTCTCTTAAGTGGTTCTCTGTACTTGGTCCAGTCAGTTTTCCTATGATTTCGAAAAGCTAATCGGCTAGGAGCAGGAGGTTCATCGTTCAAGCTGAATTGTATGTATCCATGAGAACGTGTGATCATTAGATACTTTTCAATTGAAAATCATTTCATAGCTATTGGCGGAGAAAAGAGTTATGTCTAAAACTTCTTGTCTGTTTCTAGTAGCGAAAGTTGGTTCATTGCCTACGTTACTTACCTACTACTAAAGTTAAATATATAAATATATGTAAATAGTTTTGAAATAGAATAATTTTCACAAGCGTGACGTTGAACCGTTTCTGCAATTCAATTTGTTTTGACAGGACCTTGACCGGAAGTATTTAGAATATCGGATATATGTAGGTACTTTTTTTATTATTTACCTGATATGTTGCTAGGTCTAGGCATAAAATTTTCTTTTTTAATATCGCTTTGTTTAATTTTTAGAGCAAAAATAAAAACTTGGAAAAAAGTTTTTTTTTTTAAGTGTGCTATTTTGCGAGTTTTTAAAATACTTATATGTTGTGTACTGTTTGATGAATTCTTAAAAACCACTGAGTCTCATTAAGAAATATAAATTTCTTAACAAGAAAAACCTCACCACAAGCGTCCGATTGTCTTCTTCGCTACTTTGGAATGGCCGATAGTAATTAACTCATCACCGATAAGTGACTTATATTTGAGTAATGAGTCTAAAGAATTGTTTACTAGCTGCATCACAGCTAATGGATTAATGTACCCAGTACAGATTTCATCATGTAATGTGTACAAAAACTTATATGTGCAAAATGTATGCGATGACCAATGAGTAGGTATAAAACGGTAGGTACATTTATTTGCTGAGTCGCTGAGTGGATATATTTTTCCTCATTGTAAAGAAGCCAAATATTTTATATTTTAAGATTTCATTCCATGAGTCAAAAAAATTGATTAATTTGCAGGTGAACATGCTGTCATTAGTTTGGAATAGCCATCATAGTATCTGTAATTATGCATAATTAAAATGTCATAAATTTCGAATTTCTAAAATGCTGCTTGTGTTCAAATAGGTATTTATCTATCCATACGTACATACTTGAATATTATTATTTACCATCAGTGCATATCAGTTGCGAATTGTTTCAAAAATACTTTTGAATGCTCTATAAGCGCAAATCCCTCTCATGCGCCCAAAAGTTTATTTTTAACTAGTAATTTATAAACATCCTCAATGTTTCTCCATAATTTTCACCTATTTAAAAAAATAAATTATTTCTTTTGTTTTGTATCAGAGATTATTAAATAAATAAATTAAAATTTATATTCCACTCATGCAAAGCAGGGAGTGCGTATATGGGATGCAGTCTACGTATTAGGTAGGTAAAATGTATGTGAATCAAAAGAACCTAGGTACTGGCGTCGGCGTTGGTCGACGTCATATTGGATTCAATCTGAAATTTCTTGTTCAATTTTCTGCCTAGTGGATTCTGTCTACCTGTTGAATGTAAAAAGATACATTAGTTGAAGAACGTATGTAAACAAACTAATGTAATCCCTTGTATCTATAAGGTTTGACTTTTTCAATAAAATTAATTTCTGAAGAAGTGAAGAGAGGATTTACTTAAGGCGTTTTCCGTTGGAGGTGGCGAAGTACTTGCAAGTACTTTGCCAGCTCTTTTCAATGGAACACATCAAACTGCTTTCCCATGTGAAATGTATCTACTCGCGCATGAGAGCATGTGCAGTTGGTAGTACTAGATTAGGGTTTTCATCTACTCGTCAGTACTTCGCCACCTCCAAAGGAAAACGGCTTTAATCAATTTACTTAATCATTTTTTATTTTCAATCATCTTTGCGTTTATTCATAAGATCATAATAAGGGTAGGTATGTGAATTATCTCAAACTAAAATGTTCGCGTGGAACTATTTATAGGTACCTAGTTGCAGTTGAAATTCTTTCAGCTGTAGCATCTGTTGCATTAAGGTTCAATGTTCTTTTTGCATTGTCTGCTTTCAAGTGCATCACAATACTCTAAATGAGATTAAGTTACAATAAGCAGCAGGTGTTTTGTAGATGTGATATATGAGTATTTTTTTTACTATTTTCTAAATAATGAATGGAAACTTCTGTATTTATTCCATGAGCTCCATTCCCCATCCACCAGACGATAATTTATGTATTTCCAAGTGTGCCATTCATGTACCAACTTATGTGTAGGTTAATGTCCCTCATCTAATCCCAAGAGATTTTGTAGAAATTCATTTAGGTACATTAGATGTTTTTCAAGTGCATCTTACAAATATATTCAGTTACAAAAATGGAAGAGGAAACCGGAAGTAAATATAGCATACACCATTTGCTTGCAAAGGTTAATACTAGTAGGCAATATATAGATTTCTAGGTAAAATTTTTCGCAAATTTTCGCACCGCTGAAATTCAGATTATGTTCTAATAAAACAAAAATGCGTAGGTAGGACGAAATTTTATAATTTTATATGCATTTGTATGTACATTATGTACAATTGTACATACGTACATGCATGATGTTAGGTATAAACTATAAATAGAAGTTCTTGCTAGTAGCTTGATGGTTAGTGCGTAGGACTGTCATGCCGAAGGTGTGGGTTCGATTCCCAGCCGTGCCACCTAAAAACAGAAATGTTTTATTCGAGGTACTGCCTCTTGCGAGGAACTGACAAATCCTCCAAGAGTATACTTGCCATGAAAAAGTGCTTCTCATTTAGCCGTTCGGACTCGGCAAAAAACTGTAGGTCCCCTCCATTCCTGCCCAACAAACACGCACACAGGAATGGTTGTGAGTTGTAAGTCACTAGGCCCTGGTTCTCCTCGAGCTGTTGCGCCACCCAATTTATTTATTTATTTTTTTCTTGCTAGTTGCTACTCATAAAAATTTACTGTGAGGTCTTCATTTGGTCACTGCTGGCACCCTTTTTACACTGCTAAGGCCAACTCTACAAAATTATTCGATATTGGATATTCGAAAAATGTAGGTTGGTATATAAAATGATGATAAAATTATTCGCAATTTAAGATATGTAATTTAATTTCGAAAAAAAGGGAATAGCTTTGTGCCCTATTACACGACGACTTTTGAGTCATGACTTTTTTCGAAATTAAATTAGTGCGAACGAGAAAAACATCTGTACCTACGTTCTTTAACTCTCGCATCGATAAAACAGTCCAGAAACGTTGAAAAATGGAACAAAACTCATGCATTTTGTTTCAATTTTCATCGTTTCTCGACCAGTTTTTTCGATGCGAGAGTTACAGAACGTAGGCGCAGTGCCTTCTCACCTTCGCACTCATTTAATTTCGAAAAAAGTCATGACCCAAAAGTCGTCGTGTAATAGGGCACTATATACCTCTATCGGTTATTTCAGAAACAACATAAGTCAGCTTTTCAGGTTTTTTTTTTTGCAAATTTCTCATTTTTGAATAGTTAAGGCTCTCCCAAACCAACGCGAAATCATAGCGAATCATTCGCAAAGTCAGTTTTTTGTTGTTGTTTAGCGTTGTGTATCTTTCATATTTTGTATTATTGTGAATGATTTCGCGTCGTCGGCGAATGTTTCGCGTTGGTTTGGGGGATCCTTTATTCGTCTTTTGAAGAGATACACTCCCGTTCAAATGAATAGGTTCAAAATTTTCGAATGCGATTTACCGTTATAACTCCGAACTATGTGGAATAAATGAATTTTTGAAAATGGTATTAGAGAAAGCATCCAATTGAGGAGAGAATAAGAAAACACACAATATCAAACTTACCATCATTACAAGTTTTATTATTTTTTCTTTAAATTCATATTGAAATCGTAGCACTTTTTTTCGTTTATTTGAATAGGTGCACCGCGTTAATAATCACTTTTGCTTTGAACTAGTTGAAGGTCAGACCTCTAAAAGCTATTTTTGGGCTTTATATCATGGTTTCTTTGATATGACACAAACAAATTGAGAACAAACGTAGAATGGGTGGAGGAAAAGCTCTTTTCGCGGTTGAGTACGCGCAAATTTATTGTTTTCATGATAGATGGCTAACGGGACATCAAATTTCGGAAAAAACTTACAGAACCTATTCTATGATCTATAATTATCTGAAAAATAAACAAAAAGATGGTGTCGATATGAAAAGATGCAAATAACCTGCTACCTCCGCAAGTGATAGGCGAAAAAGTCTGAGGGTTGCGTCTAATTCGTCGGTTTAAATGGCTAAAACAAGGGAAGAAGCTAGGATCAGTGCCAGTATTTCAGCAGTCGAGAGTATTATTAAAAGTTCTGCATACCGAAAAAGAAGAAAATTAAATGAAACCACACCTAAACGAAGTTAGCAAAAACAAAAAAAAAGCTTCATAAGACTTGAAAGAATAAGTGGCGTAAAGTCGTGTTTCTAATGAAAAAGGGATTAAATTCAACGGAATTGATGGATTCAAATTGTATTTCCATGACTGAGCGTTTTTGTGTAACTAAACCATAGTCATACTAATAGTTAAAAAATGTGGGGTTAAATTTCTTTGCCTTGAATCCTCAAATTGTTACTTCTTTCAACTAAGCGGTGGTTTATTTTAATTTTTTCTTCTCTTCTGATATGAAGAACTTTATACTACACTCTCTACTGAAGAAATACTCGCACTAAGCCTAGCTTGTTCCCTTATTTAAGCCATTTTAACCGACAAATAAGATCCAACCCTCAGAATGTTTCGTCTATAGCTTGCGGAGGCAGCAGTTTTTTTACATTCTTTTCATATCGACACCATCTTTTTGCTTACTTCTCTGATAAATATAGATCAAAGAATGGATTCTGTAAGTTTTTTTCCGAAATTTGATGTCCCGTTAGTCATTCATCATGAAAACAATAATATTGCGCGTACTCAGCCGCGAAAAGAGCTTTTTTGTTTGTGTCATATCAAAGAAAACATGATATAAAGCCCAAAAATAGCTTTAAAAGGTCTGACCTTCAACTAGTTCAAAGAAAAAGTGATTATAAAGGCGGTGCACCAATTCAAATAAACAAAAAAAAAGTGCTACGATTTCAATATGAATTTAAAGAAATGATAATAAAACTTGTAATGATGGTAAGTTTGATATTGTGTGTTTTCTTATTCTCTCCTCAATTGGATGCTTTCTCTAATGCCATTTTCAAAAATGCATTTATTCCACATAGTTCGGAGTTATAACGGTAAATCGCACTCGAAAATTTTGAACCAATTCAATTGAACGGGAGTGTACTACACATGTCAGACTCCTCAGAGTACGAAAACTGAGTGTACTATTTCATTGTTCCGAAGAGAAACGACATAAGATAAGCCATTGACTTATGCTGTTTCTCCACAAAATTGTTTTACTTCGTACACATAACGGTCCGTTATTTTTCTGACAGAAGATTTTTATATTAAAAATATACCAGCCGGTGCAATTACTTAAATAGTTTTAGTTTCGTTCGTGTTAGGTGAACAAAATGGAAGAATGTGAAGAAGTGTCCACTATAAACCCCAAGAGAAAGAGGGGCGTGAAAAATCTAAAATCATACAAGAACAAAATAATAAAAAGATCTAGAATAACTGGCAGTCAATATACAAACTGGAAAGGGAACGTGGTAGCTGCTGTGACACCCGAAGTTTTCACCAAGCTTATAAGCTTCACTTCGAAGAATGAACAAGACAGTTATTTGCAGAGTCTCATCTCTGTTTAACCTGTTACTCAAAGGAGGCGTCGAAAGCCTGAAGATCAGTCACCTAGGCCATCAAGAGGATCTACTTGTACGAGTTGACAACTTCTGTGGGGAAATTCAAAGTTTGCAAATCTGGGTTTATTAGAGCGCATGGAATAACGTCAGAAGACTTTGTTCTCTTCTTGCACATGGTAAGAATCCTAACGTGTTTTATTGGTAAAGCTATCCGCAGCACAGTGAAATTTTATATGAATTACAAAAACAACATCGGCAGCAAAACCGCTGCCGATAAAAGTTAAAGTAGAATCCCGCTGCCGATAAACTTTTGACGTTTGTTCGAGTATCGAACTCAATTGAATAGGATTTTTGTGTGTCGTCATTGGTACGACTGGAACTTTTATGTTTCTCGAATCCTCGATGGCTATGTTCGTGGAGTAGAATTATGTTGAATGAATGGCCCTGTTTAGACTGTAACTTTTCACTTCGTCAAGACCATGTTTTTGTAGAAGAAATCGGTAAGAGAAAATTTCACCCATAAATTTACGTCATGGTGGCGTAGTGAGCAATTACAGTCTAAACAGGGTCGTTTGTAAGTGCATGGTTGTTTTGTTTTACCTTTTCGACAAAATGAAAAAACGATCCTATCCTATGCTATGCTTAAAAAAAAAACGCTGCCTTAAATTAGTTTAAAGTGCAAAATTTAGCATTTTTATTTATAAGTGACAAACAAGATATATTCTGCCGACTGTCAAACGATAATTCGCAAACCACAACATCAAGGCGCATTTCACAAAGCATTTTTCTTCACATTTTCTTCTATAGGCAACCAAACAAATTACTCAAGGGAATGGAAGGTCAAAATTCACGATCATTCCCATTTCAAAATTCACTATTCGCAGCTCATATGAAAAGCTCTTTTTGTAAACCTTTGGTCTATAGGGACCAGTTTGTATAGCCAGTTTGTATAAGTCACTGCTTTTGGTGGGAAGGCTACTTGTACAAACGTGGTTCAAGCTTTGATGCGTGGTTCAATTATTTTAGCTCACTGATTTCGGCAGTTTAACTGAGGTTCAACAAGGGTCAAGCTTGAAATTGTTATTACAACATACTTGAACCTTGGAATCATCGTTGCACTTCAGTAGATCCGATAAAATCGATGAGTCACAAATGCTGAACCATGGATCAAATTTTTAACCAGTTAGTACAGCTGAAACTAACTGAAGTTCAAGGAAGGTTCAGGCTTATTTGGCTACTAATGTACTCAGTTAATCCGGTAAAATTGGTGAGTTAAAAAATTTCCAGTGGAAAACTAGGTAAATGCATTAAAATTAGCCATACAATCATGTCCTTATTGTAATTTATAAAATTATCGCTAATAAAGTCATCTACTCCATGTGTATTGAGCCTGTTATTATACGACGACTTTTGAGTCATGACTTTTTTCAAAATTAAATGAGTGCAATTGAGAAAACAAAACTTGATTTTACTTTCACAATATTAAATTTCGAAAAATCTCAACTAAAAAGTCTTCGTGTAATAGCCAACTAAATCATTAGTTTTTTACTTTGACCCTAGTCTACCAACACACCCCTACCCCTTTTCTTTTCTTTTATAGCTGCAAAATCAATTTTCGTATCTGAAAATGGCAAATAAAGAAAAAAGGGACACAAACATTTGATTGAAAACATTAATTATATAAATATATAGTTATATTTCCCATTTAACTTGCAAATATGTTAGTTTTTGTTAATAATTTTGGTTTATTTCTACTTTTAACTTTCACAAAATTCACTTTTGTGTCGTGACAGCTGTTCAGGCGTACCATACTGCAAATACAAAAATATAGGCCGCTGCGGATGCGTTTTTATGGAAATTTCTCACTGTACTATATATGAAATCCCAAAAAAACACGCCTATTAATGCAATAAAGAATCATATCAAATCTTTTGCAACAAAAATGGGGTATTATACATCTGGTGAACGCCATTATTTGAGTGAAAAATTAAACGTCAAGATGATGTTTAAAATGTTCCAACAGCGATGTCTAGAGTTACCAGATGTTAAGTACAACTTTTATTACAAGATATTTAAGGAACAGTTCTCGCTCTCCTTTGGATGTCCTCAGGTGGACCCATGTTGTACGTGTGAGGAGCTAGAAGTAAAGATAAAAAGCACTTTTTTGAACGATGTGGCAAAAAGGACAGCAGTTGCTGAAAAAGTACTACATCTAAGACGGGCTAATAAGTTCTATTCGACCATTAAGTCAATTCAGGAAAAATTACAGTTGGATGAAACAAAAACTGTTGGCGGAATATGTATTGACTACATGCAAAATCTTCAAATCCCATGTATATCTGTACAGGAAACGTTCTACTTAAGGCAACTTACTGTTAGCGTATTTTGTATACACGATCTTCGAGACAACACCGCGACTTTTTTTGTTTACCATGAAGAGACCGCTGGAAAGGGCCCGAATGAAGTGTGCTCTGTTTTAAATCAATTTTTTGAAAGTAACATGGAGGATTTCCAGGAGTTGCATATTTTTTCAGATGGCTGTGGTGGTCAAAATTTTATTTCACCACCACAGTGATAAGATTTTTGTCATTAGTAGCTTTAAAAAAGTTTAAGACTATTGAACAGTATTTTCCTATACGAAGACATTCCTTTTTATCATGTGATAGAGACTTGGCAGTCCTAAAACGTAAAATTAAAAAAACTGATAGAATTTACACTGTTCAAGAATATGCCGATTTGATACTGTCTTCTTCAGCATCAACAAAATTTATAGTAATTTTACCAAAAGCTGCTGACATCATCGACTACAAAAGCTGGTGGCCACGCTTTATAAAAGAAACATGCTTTCAATGGAGTCCATTGGAAGACATGTGGCTAGAGAAAATAAGTATACGTTTACTATAAGTAAATTTTCTCAGTTTTCCCACTCGGATTGTTATGATAAAACAGTTGTTGCGAGAGACTTTATTAACGGTTTTACAAGTCACACATTTAACCTGGGAAACCTTCAAAGAGATGAACTGGTAGCTCTGCCACAAGCCCTTGCTTATCCCTTTGGAAAGGTGCCAATCAATAGCCGTTTTCCTTTGGAGGTGGCGAAGTACTTACGAGTAGATGAAAACCCTAATCTAGTACTACCAACTGCACATGCTCTCATGCGCGAGTAGATACATTTTACATGGGAAAGCAGTTTGATGTGTTCCATTTAAAAAAGCTGGCAAAGTACTTGCAAGTACTTCGCCACCTCCAAAGGAAAACGCCTAATATAAAGAAGATGAATGACATACAAAAACTAAAATCGTATCTATCAGGAGACGTTAACATTCAAGTGTACTATGATGAGATTTTCGCTTGGTCAACTTGCGAAAAGGATTGTCCAATCGATACAGATCAATAGTATTTCCTTTATATTTTTGTAAGCATTTTGTCTTGTGTTAAAGCTTATAATAGCTGCGTTTTTTTGTAGGTCCATATGGAGTTTGGTGAAAAAAACGACATCGGGACATTTCAGCATTTGCCTTGGTCTGCCATTTTGTTCTGAACTATCTTACCAACAAACATTTGACATTTCTATACAAATTATCGATAACACAACAATGGTAGTCTGGCAATACCGTTTTTATCGGGACAAAAGTTAACTCCAGTTAATTATCTGGACTTAGCTAATGCTATGTTTCCACCAAAGGTTTATCTCAGATTAGATTTAATAAATCTTTTAGGTGTTTCCACCGCACAAAAAGATTTAAAAAAGATTAAATTTGACAGCACCTTCAAAAATACAAATGGCGTTCCAATTTTTCTTATGAAGTGCGAATGAGACAGAATGTTTGATTCGTGTGAAACAATGAATAACTGAACGCGAGTCTCGAATGAATCGTTCAGCACCATGTAAAAATAGTTAGTTCGATTTGTAAAACTATTTGTCCTAGGAAGATTTAACAAGATTAATTTCTAATCTTCAAGATTTACGAAATAAATTTGTATGGTAAATCTAAGAGATTTAAAGGAGATTTAATGCTATGTTTCCACCAAAGGTTTATCTCAGATAAGATTTAATAAATTTTTTTGGTGTTTCCACCGCACAAAAAGATTTAAAAAAGATTAAATTTGACAGCACCTTCAAAAATGCAAATGGCGTTGCAATTTTTGTTATGAAGTGCGAATGAGACAGAATGTTTGATTCGTGTGAAACAATGAAGAACTGAATGCGAGTCTCGAATAAATCGTTCAGCACCATGTAAAAATAGGTTAGTTCGATTTGTAAAACTATTTGTCCTAGGAAGATTTAACAAGATTAATTTCTAATCTTCAAGATTTACGAAATAAATTTGTATGGTAAATCTACGAGATTTAAAGGAGATTTAAGGTTCATCTCATTAAATCTCAGATTAGCGCTAGGTGGAAATGTAGCATAAGGTTAATCTCATTAAATCTCAGATTAGCGCTAGGTGGAAATGTAGCATAACTCTATATGGACATAGTTGTTGTTGTATTTAACATGTAAATTGTTTTGCTTTGTTGTCGTTTTTTTCACACAGTTTTATTTGGACATGCAAAAACCACAGCTAATAAAACAAAAGTTTCACCAAAAAAGTTTGTTTATTTCAGAAACGACATAAGTCAAGCGACTTTAAAGGCTCAAAACTGGTTAAGACTCAAAAAAAGCCAAACAAATTAGCGGTTTTTAAATGCATCTTAAGCCAAATTATAACTTTGCATACTCAAAATGTTGAGTGTTGTGGAATTTTATCATTTAAAACAGTTTTTTGTTGCTACTGAAAAGTTAATGTTCATTGACTTATGTTGTTTCTGAAATAACCGATTCTATTGTTAAATAAGCATAAACCTATTTTTTTTTGGAAAAAAATGTAATAAAATAGAAATGTAGTGCTTGCAAAAGTACCTCAGAGGCATGGCAAGAAGCATTGAAAAAATTGTTTTATTTCATATTCCGTTCCAGACTTTCAAGATGCATTGCATATACATATACTCAGACACACGCTTGCCAGATTGTGCGATTTATAGCCAAATATGTGATTTAAACATTGATTTTACGTTATCTAGATTTTATTAATGTGAAAAAAGTGAATGAAGAAAATCTTCAATTTGTACGTAGATAAGATTCAAGAAAAACATCGGGGCTTTCAAAGTACTGCAATAATTGCAGAATTGTACTGCTTTTTGAAACTCCATACTGGAGAACTTTTTTATACAAAATTTTCAAATCATATATACATCTGTATGTATGTATTATTAGTTAAACTGTACTTCTCTGTAATCACACCCAAAAATTACAATCCTTTCCATAAAATGGTATAGCGCTTTTTTTTGTAATGATAACTTTTTAGGTATAACCAGTGCCGAGATTCAACTAATTCGAAACCGCAGGGAGTGAGTCAAAAATCGATCCAGCTAGTAAAAGTGAGTGAGTGAGCGATTTAAATGAAATGTCAGATTACTCGCCAGGTATTTCCACCGGCGTGACTTGGTGTTCCTATATGTGTTCGTAAATTTGGATAGGTATGTATACTTTTCTCAAGAATTTTGTCACACCTACTCATGGATAGGAAATGAAATAGAAAAAAAAACGTAGATAAAACCAGCTACATACCTTTTTATTGATCCTCAAATCTTATTTTATTATCATATACATAATGTACATATGTATGTATATTAAATAAAATTATGAGGGTATTCATGCAAAGGAGTAAAGTCGTCGTAAACGTAGTAAAGTTGTAAACTGCGTAAATCTGTCTAATTTTCCATACAAATTATGACAGATTTAAGAAGTTTAAAACTCTACGACGTTTACGACTGCTTTACGATGTTGTATGAATACCCTTTATATTTTATTCACTTTTAACACTAACTGCGTTTTATTATCTCTAGGTCTGGGTCGAGGTTATCTTTTAACATGTATTACAAAAACAACATGGGATCTAGGTTTCTATCGAGGTTAGTTTCAATAACCCAGATAGAGGTTTTCAGTCTGACCGGCAGAGGGCTATTTACCATTGTGAATGGATGTCAGCGATTTGTCAGCAATATTAGGAATAGAGAGGAAAAGAGACAAGTGCTTACATGAAAAACAAATAAACATAAGAAAAAGAGAGACTGATGTACAGCACTGCTTTTGCACTAACCCACATCGTTTTATTTTCACGAGGTGAACCATATGGGTTATGTGCGATAATAAAACGCGGCTACTATTAAACATTTTTTTATTTTTCAAGGGTGAAAACTCACATTAAACTTTAATTACGACAAAAAAAATAATTTAGATGAGAACCAAAACTCGTCATATCCACTTTAATCATAAAATGAGATTTTGATGCAGATTTGTTAAGCCGGGCATATTGAATAGTTTTTAAGGGAAATTTGACAACCTTACCCCTCCAATATCCTTTAATATTAATGTCAAACATCGTAATTGTTTCGAAAACTCTCTTTACCCACTTCCACAGTGTGATTTGCATCACAACTTTCCATATCCATTGTTTGCAGTATAGGTTTGCTTTCAAATTTGTTCTTATCCATCATGGACTAAGTATTTATTATGTCAAATAAGAAGAAACTAAAACGTTCATTGGTTTTTATTTTAAAAATCTTTAAATGGGTCATTGAAGTGATTCAGCTATTAAAGTTAAATGATTAAGTTCGAATTTAGTTTCGAACATCAGACAAAGAATTAATATAAAAGAGCCAAATTCTATCTCTTGTTAAACTCGTTACTCGTTACAAATACAACAATATAAACATTGGAATCTTAATATTAGAGTATCTTTTGTTTCAATAATTTTGCCTGTCGTATTAAAGTTTAATGTGAGTTTACACCCTTGAGAAATAAAAAGTTTAATGGTGTCAAAAGTGAATAGAATATTATTTCATTTTATGTACATATGTAGATATGTGCATATGATAATAAAATAAAATTTAAGAATCAATAAAAGGGTAGTTGTTTTTATCTACATTGTTGTTTTTTTTTTATTTCATTTCCTATCCATGAATAGGAATTCTTGAGAGAAGCACACATACCTATCCAAAACTGGAAATTTACCAACACATACACAAAGTCACTGCGGAAATATCTGGCGAGTAATCTGACATTTCATTTCACTCGCTCACTCACTAACTTTTGCTAGCTGAATCGATTTTCGACGAAAAGTGACTCATCTCACTCACTCCCTGCGTTTTTGAATTAGCTGATTCTCGGCACAGTTGGCGAGTGAGGCGAGTCATCTCATCTCACTCGCTGAAATAGCTGAATCTCGACATAGGTAAAACAGTACAGAAAGCCAACACTGTAGATGTATTTAAGGCTTAATTTGGGCTCAGCGCATCAAAGACCACCAGATAAGTATATCTTGGAGCCTGTTTTTATTGGGAAGATTGAGACTGGTCTCACGGCAGTTTCTGGACCACTCACTTTTCTTGTCCAAAAACTGCTGTGAGACCAGTCTCAATCTTCCCAATCTAAACAGGCTCTTGGTTCACGTTAAAGACAAAAAATACAATTATATCACGCAAAGTAGTAAATTAGTGTGTTTTAGTGGATTTTCGGAAATAGTAAAAAAACATCAATTTTCAATTAGCGCTGTCGCAGTAAAAAAAGTCTAAAAGAGAGATTTGTTGGAAATTGTTTATACTTTCAATTGTATCTGCTATGATATACCCAATTCAAATAATAATAATATGTAATTCGAATAATTGATAGTTTTTGTGTCATAAGTAAAAAACTCCCAAAAAGTGCATTTTTGCATAATTTTTGCATTATTTTACACGTTGAGTCACGAAATTTTGTTCGCAAACCTCAGATTCGGATTCAGCAACTCTGAAACATAAAACAGGGAACAAATCGAAACTACCCCACAATTTGCATGGTAAAAATACAATTGCTGCGTTTTATTATATCCTGGGGCCCAACTCGGCAAGGGTGAATGTTTTTCTGTGTACCTTCACATTCTATTCACACCTAAAACAAGTGTGAATAAATTTGACTGATTGTGCATGCGTTGTCTGTCAAAAACTTAAAACTCAGTTTCGCGGAATCGCAAAAATCTATGTAAACACGAATTTCTGTATACACAGAAAAAAATTCACTCTTTCGGAATTGGGCCCCAGGTTTGCGGTATTTCTACACACAAAGATTACTACACTCCTTTTATTTGTAAAATCAATAGATTTAGAAAAAAACGTCCAAGCACTTCATGGTGCAGCAAGTTTAGTTAAAAATTTATTAAAATTGCATTAATAGATGGGCAATACTTATATTACGATTTATGTTTGGCTACATCTCTTCTCACTATAAGTTTTTGTGGTGTCCAAGAAAGTGATGAAAAAGTTAGTTTTACTCACTAAAATTATATATAAAATTAACTGTTAATAGCCATTCCACACTATCCCACTGAGTATTTACACATGTCAAAAAAGTGCCTAGAATAATGTAGGTTATGAGCGCGTATTATAGAGCCGTTTTCGAAAACGTCATCTGCGTCAAAAATGCATATGCAGAATGTCCTTAAAGCGCAAACTGCAAAAGTCTTCTGTTCTAAGACACAAATACAAATTTTAATGTAAATAGTATTGCGTTCGATAGTACCAACAGTTGGCTTAAGTCTAAGTCCCATGTTCGAAAATATCATCTGCAGTGAAGTAAAAATCGAGTTGACGAACAAAATATTAATAAAGACAAATAACGTTTTCGTAAACATCAAATGCGTTTTTAGGTAGAAAAATTGACTGACCTTGATCAAACCGATTTTGTACAAGCCAGACAATTCATATTTGACAAAAGCAATTTATGCGTCAAAAACTGACGATCAAATTGATTTTCAATTGAATTTTTTGAAAACGTCCTAAGTTCTACATTTTATTTTTTAACTAATTATATTTTCACTTAAAAAAAAAAGTAAGTGCATGAAAATTTATATTAAGGATATTCATGCAACAGCGTAAAGTCGTCGTTAACATAACTGTAAAGTTTTAAGCATCGTATTTATGTCACAATTTGTATAGAAAATTTGACAGATTAACGAAGTTTACAACAACTATACTACGTTAACGATGACTTTACGCCGTTGCATGAATACCCTTATTATTTTACTGCCGTACTACTGGGGAGGTACTACTATATTTTCGTTGGAGGTACTGCTTTCTCAAAAAATGAAATGGCAACGCTGTTTAATTTATTTAATTGCTTCATTCAGTACTCTTTTTGGAATTTTCTCTTGGCCGGTCCAAACTTTTTTGTTCTAGAAGCATTTTTTAATATTCTAGAGCATTCATTCAATGAGGCCCGCAAGCGCTTCAATTTCCCCTTTCACAAGAGGAAACTGAGTTGCCAGCAACTTTCAATTCCTGGGTGAGAAGGGCAGGAGGAAAGAGGGGTGAACAAAATCTCCCCGGTCGAGGATTTGAAGAGATTTTTGGCATTTTCTTTCACATCAAGGTTAAGGTGTGTTCAACCAATAGACTTTCAAAGGAAATTTTAAAAATTCCCTGGAGATTTGTTTCCTCGTGTAAAAGTAACAAGAGATTTTTAAGGAGATTAAAAGCAAACGTCAAAAAAATCTCCATTCAAGAACGACTGAAACCAGAAATTCAGATCACAAATGACAGTTATGTATCAATGTAAACAGTTTTCTTGGATAGCAAGTACCTTTGGATAGCCCAATTCGTGGGTTGAAAAGATTATATTTCCTTATAGGTCTTCTGTCCCGCTCGTTGACCTTCCTTACTCTGTTGAGGTTACGTAAAATCGCGAGGCAGGCGCCTTTGTTTGACGTTCTTCTCGTTCGCACTCATTGAATTTCGAAAAAAGTCGTGACTCAAAAGTGTAATAGCAGACTTTTAAGGCTTAACTACATACTACATTCAACTACTTTTTGCAAAAAGTGCAAAAGTGAAAAATTAAAAACATGTTATGCTAGTGACACCTTTCTTCGAAAAATAGTATGAAATTTGTGTTGAGTTGAATGCTTTCAAACACAGAAAAGACTAGTTCAGCAACAATTATCGATGGGACTGACATCTATGATTCAGCTTTTTATCTGTTTATTTCTAGTAGTGCTTCACTTTTCTACAAAACTTTTACTTTTGTAAAACTTGAGATAAAAGATAGGATTGAGTAGTTTATTGAAAAAATACAAAACATTTTATCACTTTTGTACAAAAGTGAATTGAATGTAGTTAGGCCTTTATACTATGCAATTAAAAACTAAAAACTTCGTAAT
Organism: Dasysyrphus tricinctus; assembly: GCA_963921185.1. Taxonomy (NCBI): domain Eukaryota; kingdom Metazoa; phylum Arthropoda; class Insecta; order Diptera; family Syrphidae; genus Dasysyrphus; species Dasysyrphus tricinctus. The sequence goes on from OY992530.1 coordinate 249,015,290, forward strand.
ACTGTCACATTTTATATGGAAAATTTGACAGATTTAATAAGTTTACAACTTTACCACGCTTACGAGGACTTTACGCTGTTGCATGAATACCCTTACTGTCTTATTTATCGACACTTTTGGGTTTGTTGTTGTTCACTGAGGGAAATTTTACTGTGCTAGCTACAAATTTTCAATAAAACACACCTACAGTCTTCGAAATATCTAAAATATTTGCAGTTTTGAGTCACTTTCTTCATGATTCCGAAAGTGCAAATAAAATGCAATCATATCCATACAAAACTAAACTGTTGTTGTGTTTAACATGATACTTTTTTTCAAGCGAAGATAAAAATGAAATTAAAACAGGGCTAATAAAAAGTCAAAATTCACGACCATTCGCACTTCGCTACTCGTAGCTCATATGCAATGCATTGCACTCTATGCAAATAAACTTGAAAGTGCATGGAGTGCAAATAAGGCCAACTCCCAGAGAGAAGATTATTGCAAATCGAGTAATTGGCATGCTAAGCTGGCTAAATTGTTGACAAATTTTCCACCAAATTTTCCAAGACAGGTCAGAGCTGCGGCGCTGCGTTGGTGCCTTCATTGTGTTACCGTATTTAATTTATCAGAATGGCAGTGCCTTGTTTACTACAAAAACCTTCACTATTCTAGTACTTTATTCATTTATACCAAAACGTCAAACTTTGACAATCGAATTTATTTTATTTTTTTTTTTAGATAATAATGGCGTCCGAAAAGGAGAAAACTGAAAAAACTAAAGTAAATAATCAAGTAAAACATGTCCCAAAAGATGCCCAAGTTGTAATGTCGATTCTAAAAGAACTTAATGTAACAGACTACGAGCCAAGAGTAATTAACCAATTGCTGGAATTCACCTATCGTAAGTTTTTTTATCGTTGCGAATTTTTACTGAAATAAATTTGTTTTTTGTTGCATTTTATTTTCCTCAGGATATGTGACTTGTATATTAGATGATGCAAAAGTGTTTGCAAATCATGCTCGCAAGAAAACTATTGATTTAGATGACGTGAAATTAGCATCCGAGGTTGTGCTGGACAAAGCATTTACCTGCCCGCCACCACGGCATGTAAGTTCATTGAATTCAACCCAAATGAAAAACAAATGCAATTTCTTTATGCCCTCAGGTTCTTGCTAAGCTAGCAGAGGTTCGCAACTCGATGCCATTGCCTCCCATCAAACCACATTGCGGTCTGCGCTTGCCTCCTGATCGTTATTGCCTCTCCGCCTGCAATTACAAACTACGAGCTGCAAGCCAACCCCGTAAAATGACCAAGTCCGCCTTGGAATCACGTCCCACCATCAAGACTCAAATAAAATCAAGTGCTGGAGGCGGTAGCAAGCGACAATCCGCTCTTACACCTAAATCTCAAGTGGTCACCATTCCCAAGCCAGTTTTCAAATTCACAACAACTGCCAAGACCATTACCTTGGAGAAACCCCAACCCGGAGCAACAGATTCGCAAGCAAATGCCGATGTGAAAATGGAAGTCGATAATGAAGCAACCAACGCGAGTGCAATCGGGAGTATTGGAGGAGCAGTAAAACGAGAACGCGAGGAAGATGACTTCGAAGTTGTGACATAAAAAAAAATTAGCGAGGAAAATAAAGTTTTTATTTCTTAATAGAATAATAATAGAATTTCATTTCACTTTTGAAGTGCAATTATAGCGGCACATCCAAGATCCATAATTTGGAGGTACTCCGAGCCTCCATCCTGAAGACGGTAGGAAGTCTCACCCAGCTTGTCGCATATGATGGCTTTCTGTTTGTTGGACAAGTCGTTAGATCGAATAATGTGGTCGTTGAGTTGTTCCATCATTTGACCAACGCTGTACGCCTCGTAGGTCAAACTTCTTACGAAATCTTCGAGTTTGGCGTAGTTTCCAGAACGACAGACTTCTAAAAACGAAATCAGGTACTTTTCTGGAATAATTCCTGAGATTTCCAGTAGATCATCTGTTGTGATTTCTGCACTCGTTCCCTTCAGGTGATAGCAGGATTGCAGAGTTGTGATAGCACGACGCATATCGCCTCCAGATATATCCACGATGGATCCAAAGGCACTTTCTTCGATTTGAACACCTTCCAACGAGCAAATGTGCCGAAGACGTTCAATAATCTAAAATTATGACACCAAATCAATCGAATGATTCACCCAATATGAATTATTGTCTTACCTTGGATCTTCCTAGGGGTTTGAAGCGAAATTTTGTACAACGCGATGTAATGGGATCAATGATTCTAGATACGTAGTTGCAGACCAAGCAAAATCGCGTACTACGGCTTTCTTTTTCCATTGTACGACGTAGGGCTGCTTGGGCAGCATGTGTCATAGAATCGGCCTCGTCCAATATGATAATCTTAAACGGCGGACATGGCTTTCCATCTGGTCGCACAGAACTGGCAGTCAATTGGGCAAAATTCTTAATTTTGGTTCGGACAACATTTATGCCACGTTCATCGGAAGCATTCAATTCTAGTATTCGTTCTTTGAACATATCGCCGAAGATTTGACGAGCAGCTGCAAGTATCGTACTGGTTTTACCAGTGCCAGGAGGTCCGTAGAGCAACATGCTAGGCAGATCGGCTCCTTCGACACACTTTTGGAGAACGGCAACTACTTCACCTTGTTCGACGACCTCATCGACACGTTTAGGACGGCTGTTTGAAGACGAAAACCAATTGGATTGTTGAGTATCTTAAGGCTTAAGGAGTAGGCGAACTTACTATTTTTCAACCCATGGCGAGGGTGCTTTGCGTTTTTCTGTCGATTGACCTGGCCCATTTGATGTACTTGGTACATTTGATTCGGGAGTTGATTTTTCAAGAGTGGTTTTACCTGTTTTCAAAAATGCTTGCATTTTTACAAAAATTAAATCAACTAATGTGATATGAGTTTTTTAAGGTAAATTATAAAAAAATATTGAATCAACAATGAGGACAGGAATCAACTCTCCCGGCTTTTTTGACGTTTTTTTTTTAAATAACAAATGACAGATAAAGGCGACCGCCGTTATTTCCCGGGCATGTTCAACGAAGCGGTTTTTTAAATAAATAGGTGCGTTTAGTAAATTTTTATACAAAAGGGTGTGTTTTCTTGCAAGTCTAGTGATTCGTTCCTTTTCTCTATTAAAGTGCCTCTACACTATCCCACAAAGCATGGTATAAAAATACAAGGTATGTTGTATATGAGATGAAGGGTCGCCATATTTGGTTTTGTGTGACGTCATAGCGAGTGTTCACCAGCACATAGCTTTAAAAAATAAATTATTTATTGTTTTACTTGAAATTTAACAAAACATAACTTCAAAACATAATTAATCTATTGTTTTACTTTGAGTTTTAATAGCAAATAGCTTCAAAACATAAACAATTTCTATTTACTTTTTTTGCCATAAATGGCAAACAATTGAGATCATTCACTCGCAATGACGTCACGACTCAATTGCCTGAACTGTCAAGCATACCTTGTTATTCTTATACCATGCCCACAAAGTATTAACACATGTCAGAATAAAGTGGGAAAGAATTTCATACGACTGCCAAATTTGTGTGATGAAAATGATTTTCATATTTTGCTTCCACACTTGCATCAAAACAAATCAGTTTCACCATAACCTCAAACGCCCAAGTGCGATAGAATGTGTGATGGTTTTAGAACCGATCTTAAATATTTTCAGGTATAAACACATGTCAAATCGTGTAGGATGCGATGTCAAGTTGTGTGTGATGAAATTTCATATTTTGCTTCCACACTATTATACATGACTTTCTTCAAACTTTTTTGACATGTATTAATACTCAATGGGATAGTGTGGAACGGCTATTAAGGCCTGGTCAAACAGAGCGCGGTCCGGCGATCTTTGTAAAAATTTACAAAGAATATTTGACCGTCGCGTTTTTTCTCTCCCAGTAAAGTATTGACCGTCCCGTCGGATCGCGCTCTGTTTGACCAAGCCTTTAAAGTGCCTCTACACTATCCCACAAAGTATTAACACATGTCAAAATAAAGTGGGAAAAAATTTCATACGACTGCCAAATTTGTGTGATGAAAAAGATTTTCATATTTTGCTTCCACACCTGCATCAATACAAATCAGTTTCACCATAGCCTCAAACGCCCAAGTGGGATAGAATGTGTGATGGTCTTAGAACCGATCGTAAATATTTTCAGGTATAAACACATGTTAAATAGTGTCGGATGCGCTGTCAATTTATGTGTGATGAAGTTTCATATTTTGTTTCCACACTGTTATACATCATTTTCTTACTACTTTTTTGACATGTCGCTGGCACTGATCTCTATAAAACACTGGATAGTGTATCGATACAAAAATATTGCTTCCATTTGAAGAATTGTTATATTATGAAGCTGACCACTTTTTTGTATACCAGTATAACTGTATAACATGTAATACAAAGATAATTCATTAAACAGACATCAATTCTCCGTTCGTTTCACCCCCCCGAGATCTGTTTGCTAACATTTGTTGTGTTCGTAATTTAAATTCATTCACTAATTAGTAAATGAAACGGAATAACAAACGTAAGGAGTGTGACAAGGAGGTACAATCATAAAAAAAAGGCAGAATATGCAATCGCATCCTCCTCATCATTATTATTCATTAGCTATTTTGCTCAACTTGTTCGCAAACTGCAATGATTTATCTCATTCCACTATGTAATTATACTAAAACAAATATACCAAATGCACACAGTGAATAACTTAAAGATAATAAATAATAAAACAAACTTCCACAAAAGTTTATATTTTCATATCATGGTCTGTTTCCCTTTCTTCAGATAGACATCTGGAAATAGGGATGAGCGATTTCAATCGATATTTGCAAAATATCGACAGTAAGGACTTCGATGCTTTGCAACATCGATATTAACATCCAAAACATCGGACTAAAAAACAAACAAAAAGTTAGTACGAAAATGATTGATTCTGCTAGTAAAATCTAGATGGAGTGACTTTCATAGTTTTTAAGTCATCTGTAACATTTGGAATTTTTTGAAAAAGGAAATCATCAAAGGGTCTCCCAAACCAAACTTAAAAATTTAGAACCACAACGAAGCTTTCGATATGCAAAAAGGCACAGATATAAGTTTACACATGAAGTGCCTATCAATTTTGCTTCCCTCAAATTTGTTTTGTGCAATAGAAATATTTTTACATCGATATTCAAGCATTAATATCATCGATGCTCAGCAAGACGCATTTTAAACCATACAAGTTTTTGTACACACTTTTGCAAGCAAAAATATCTTGCAATATCGTTAGATAACAGTGTACACATGAAATACTTGCAATATATTGCTTCTATAAAATCTGTGGACGATATATTTTGCAAAATTCAAATTTTAGCATCGATTTCCACGCATGGAAATAATAGATGCTCAGAAAGACCCAATTTACACCAATGCAAGTTTTTGCACACAACTTCGTGTTTTGCAATATCGATTTATTCCAAAAAGCCACAGAAAACAGTTTACACAAAATTCCTTGAAATATTACTGCAAAATACATATTTATTATAGATTTTCACGAATATAAATTATCGATGGTCAGAAACACGCAGTTTACACCATGTAAATTCTTGCGCACACCTTCGTGTGAAACAAGATTTTGAAATATCGGATTTTAAAAAGGGCACACATAACAGCTTAACACCATGAATTGCCTTGCAATATTGATTTTATTAAATTTGTTGATATTAATTGTGCAAAATACATATTTTAACATCGATTTTCACCCATTAAAATCATTGATACCTAGAAAGATACCACTTACACGCGGTTTTAGCACACAAGCTTCTGTGCATCATTATTTTGCAATATCGATGTTTAAAGTTGAAATACCTTGCTTATGACTTCATATTTTTCATTTGTATAAAAACTTAAATCGATTTTAAGAAACTTAAGAAAAAATAGCCGGCACCAGAAATTTTGAAAGCTAAAATACTTTAGAGCATAGCATGACGCATTTTTTGCTTTGGTCAAAGAAAAAACTTAAACAAAAACACCTGAAAAAAACATCGATATTTAGTAGCATCGATATTTTCGGTTCGATGTTGAAATCGATGTTGTTTCAATATCGCACATCCCTATCTGGAAAATACTTTTTTTTGTGTAATTCAGACGTCAAATTATGAAGCCGACCACCTAATTGTCATCTTCAAATGGAAGCAAAGAAACTGTTATACATTATAAGGAATACACTATCCAGTGTATTATAGAGATCAGTGGTCGCTGGCCGAGAACTATAAGGTTGCATGTAAAAAAAAATTTGTCCGAGATAATCGCCTTCAAAGTTTTAGAGGGCTTGTTTTTGCATTTGAACAGTTAGATATCAGTAAAGTATTGATGCAATATGATAAAGAACCATCAAAAAGCCATAAAATCCATTGACATACTATATATGGACTGCTAGTCGAGCTTCATTTCCATACAAAAGCTGTATTAATAGGAGTTCATATCTCTTTAGCGACGTATCTGCTTATTGGAGCAAAATGGCAAAAAATAGTAACTATTACCAGTGACATCTCTTGCAACTTGGCCCAAACAACCTTTTTTTTGCATAGAAACTATGGCCATCTATTAACTTATTAAAAACAGAGTCATCTCTGTTAACTCAAATCTATATTTTGACATCTGACATTTATGAGTTGTTTTTATTTTCATTACTTTGCAATACCTATTTGTTTTATTTTGGTTTTATCTCATTAAACGTTGAAAATTTATAAAAAATAAAAATATAGAATACAGTGATGCATTTTATGCATAAACATGCATTGAATAATCATATGTTATGGTCCTTGATTATGGCAGAAGCTTAGGCCAACTCAACTTCGATACATTTTATCCAACTTCTACAGTGAAATTGTCTTTGAGATCTCCTCTATCTCAGATGGAATTGGTATTGAAGGAATGGTTAAGCTTAAAGAACCGGACATCTTATTATAATAAATAATATCGACCATGCAACATCACAAAATGATTGAAATCTATCAACAATACCGAACGGAGAATCAGAAAGGTTTGTAACTAAAGCCTTCCAGTATATTTACTTACATCTTAAACTTTTACTTCATAAAATCAGCAGTGCACCTCATTGAAGTCTACCAGATTTGCCAATAAACGATACTGTTGATAATGGACCACAGCTTTGTGAGACAGTGGCTTATAAACTTGCTAGCAAAACTCGGGACAAAATTTGTAATGATTTCTTAAAATATTGTTTTTTTTTTTTTTTTTGTTCTAGCTAATCGAAGTTCAAAGAAAAACAGACAAGCGTATCTCAGCATCGTTCCATTAGCCAAGTTGATGATTTCAGCTCACCGTACTCTGTAGGTTTCTGTATTACTTGGATATTAGACGTGAATTTCAGCCATTCTTTTAGTATTTAGTCATATATGCAAATATATAAAACAGCATACAAGAAGAAAGAGCCGAATAAACAATATCATAATCGTGTGGCGCTAGAGACTAAACATCATAAGTCTGACTGGAAATGGTGAAGGCAAATAACTCACGATGGTATGCGGTTTATACCGCAAGAATAATTGTCTTACTAAAACCGCTTAATTATCTATTTAGGTTGAAAATTAAAACAAAACGTGAAAATTTCCCATGAATGTTGTGTTATTAGCAGCCGAAAAATAACTAAAAAATATGGACTTATATTTCAAAATGACTTGTTTTACTTTCACATAATGTTCTCTAAAAAAAAAACATTTTCTGTTAAAAAACTTTTTTCTTATCCAATAGGTTCGTAATATGGACACGCTAATGCTTCCAGTACAAGCTCTGTAGTTGCCAAAAGTAGCAGTCAGCTTACATTTGAAACTGTTGGCGTTTTATCCAGTTCATGCTCAGAGTCCAATCGGGGATCGAATCAAAGCCTTTTGATCGGTTCAGCAGATGCTCAACAGAAAATGATTGCGGCTGCATCCGCGATTGCAGAAATAGTAGGTATCTGCAAGCCAAGATCTTCCGTACATGACACTCCCGCTTGTTCAGCTACCGTATTTAGTGGAACCTCACAAGACTCGTCAAGTAATTTTATTGAAATTGATTATGTATATTGGAAGAAAGATAACGCAAAGTGTTTGCCAGAGGGTTATACCAGTATAAGTGTCCAGGACCCTGGGGCAAATATATTAGCACAATCAAAAGCTGTTCACAACCGCTTAGTTAAAGAAGGAAATGATTTTCAATGTGTAAAAGTCTCTGATGATGACTCAGGTTTGATATATTCGTTTGATATATCTGAAGCTTAGAAAACGATAACATCTCTTTTCCTTGCAGATGAAATCTATGCTGCTTTTGAAGATCCCAATAATCGTGCTGTAGCTGCTGAAATATATGCAAGTGGATCTGAGACATATGCTCAAATTCAGTCATCTAATCCAACTGTTGTGGCAGTTGAAATCAATACTAACAGCGCGCTTGTCTACACTGCGAATGCAAGACTAGTGCTCATAGTGCAACTGAGTGCTAGAGCCAGCATGAAACCTGACTGCACTCCAATTCGTCCGCCGCCGCCGCCGGTAGATTGCTTACGTGCTCAAAAATGCATTCGAGGCAGGCATCCTCGTCATAAAATAACAGCTCAATGGGAAATTTATATTCGCCAAAACCGGAGAAGCACTAAGCGAACCCTCAACTTCCACCTACTCCCAAAAATCAATAATTCCTGAGTATCAACTCAAATTTCACGTCTACTTGCTCCCTAGCTTCGGGTTGGAACTCGGCCACATCTATGATCGAATGTATACTTTTGCAGGATGGAAGAAGTGCCGACGATTCTCCTTTAAAAAATAAAAACGTTAGTCCGTCCAAAGTTAATGGGCCAGCGCACACGAGATGAATTCTTCCGCCAGAACACTGAGCTTTTAGGCGGGGGAAGCGAAGTGTGCGGAACGAAACGGAATAAAAACTCTACCATGGTTGAAGTGGAAGAACGAAGCAGAAAACGAATACATACACAAGTCTTACATTTAGAGTACTGTAAGAAAATACTACCACAGAGTAGGTACATGTATACATTTTTTCTACCAGAATAATTCATCCCGTGTGCGCTTGCAGTAAAGTATAAAACCAGTTTTCCACCCGAAATAAATCAGCTCGTGTGCGCTGGCCCAATGACATTGAAGGAGTGTATATGCTAAAGTAAGGTAGATAAATAATTGGTCTTTTTGAGACCAAACTAACTGTTTTCTAATTTTAGGTTACGAATAAAAACATTCTCACAAGATTCTTCCTTTCAAAATAACTCAAGGTACTACTTTTGGTCAAAAACTCTTGGAGAACAATATTTCCACACAAGAAATGATTAAAATTACCAACGAAAATCTAAACTTTAAGGATTAGGTATGTGATAAATGTTATGCACAAACCACCAACATCAAGTAAGTCCTTCAGTTAGCCTTGGCCTTCGAGTAAATTTATAAACAATTGTGTTTATCTTACAAACAGGTATAAGACGGCAACAAAGTAACAGCTACTGTAACAAAGACGATGGCTATGAGACCATTCCAGCGGACAAGATTGAAAAAAAATTAAGTACAATCGAAAATCGCAGATTATTATTATTTTATAATTTTGAGTTTTCAATGACTGGACTTTAATATGTAAGGAATAAGAAAACCATAAATGCGTAATTCTGCCAACATTATGTCAATGTTTTTATTGAGAATTTCTAACAATTCACTTATTAGGTACATAAATATGAGCTTAAAGATAGTCATCTGTCTTCAAACAAGCATTTTGGTTATTGATTAAGATAATCCATACTGCCTCAACAACGGAATATTTTTGTGCTCGCTTATTGGCTGATTCAGTCTTTGATTGGCATTGTGCACAGCATTCTCGACTTGATGTTCTAAGTTAGTATCCATTTCTTCATCGTCATTTTTTGGAGCCGAAATCATTGTCTGAATCATCGTTAGCACCTTCAGGTACCCAATTGATGGATTCCTGGTTGGAGTTAATGATTCCAGTTTTTTCACATAATGGAAACGAATCACTAATTAAAAAAATAGTTTTACACATTGGATTGTTGGACGGCTTGTACAAACCATTTTTATTGTCTTTTTCATTATTGCTCTTGTTCGTCTTTCATCAAATGATCATCATCAATATTTTGGAAGCTGAAATGTAGAAGTTTCAGAGCCAGTCGATCCTCGGCCAAAGCAGACATTCGGTGAATCCAACTGGTTCGTTCTATTCCCGAGATTTGGAATTTTCTTCCAAGGCTTTTTTCGTTTGATCAACAATCCCGATTGGCTGCTCTGTGGGAAAACATCCACCAAGATTCAGGCAACTCAATTGCCGATAGGAGTCGATCCCGAAGATCATGCTCGATTCAGCTGTGCGTTCTTCGACTGCTGTTGGTTTCTCTGGAAAGGAAAGCTTACCATAGGATGGCAAAGCTATGATAGTAAAAGTATGATTACTTACCCATTGTTGAAAGTAGAGTACGAAACACAGGCAGGATAGTGATGGAACAACTGTTGGAATGAATTCTCTTTCGGCAGCTGTGTGAATTTTCACTTCGTTCTTCCACCACTGATAAATCAGGAAGTTTGAAATGCGCCAACGCACATAGACCAGCAATAGAGCAACAAGCTAGTATCAGACATCTTAGATATATCATAAAACAATAAAAGTTAAACATTTCAACTAAATTCCCTGCGTGATTGAGAATATTCAAGTCCAACCGTAGGATCCAGATACGGTATTTTGTTACAAATCCGGAGTCCCAACATTGGTACCGATATTATTACCGCTCGACGGTCCTCGTTTTCTTAGAAGTTTCGTCTTCTGAGTAATATCAATGAGAAAAATAATCAATGAACTGTAAAATTATTTCCATTTTTCATTTTCTGCAGATCGAATTCTTTCCTTTGCAATGCAAGCGATAGCTTTTAGATTCAGTAGAAAAAACTATGTGGAAGAATGATCCATACATTTATCTTGTATCTTGTAGACCAAGTATCAACGATTAATTTTTGAGGATTTTTTGTTTTAAACGTTTGTTTTTTCTTTTCTTCGATAAGCTTTATCAAGCTATATTTCTATATTAGTTTTAAAATGTTTCATTATTTTTGACACTTTTTTTCACAGATTTTTAATAAACGTTTCTGTTTTTCCAATTTAAAATAAATAAACTGACAAATTGGTGTCAAAAAGAGTGTCAAAAGTTACACAATTTTTCTGTTTTGCTCCAACTAGCGCTGGTGGCGCTTAGTTTTTGAAGATGAACCATGTAAAGTTGGCTCCTGGCAGTCCATATATAATAGGTCAATGATAAAATCATTAAAAAATTGTTAATTTAATCACTTTAGATGATTTTACAAGCATTTTAAAAAACGACATAGAACTTTATTGAAAAAAAGTTGATTAAAAATTCCGAAAAAGGTTCTATGTACAACATAGAACCTTTTAGTACTGAAGAGATTATATGGGAGGAGATGTTTTTGTATGGAGAAAAAAGCATTTATCCTAAATAAGGACCTAAATTGCGTTTGATTAATGTTTTAACACTAAAACAATAAAGAAAAATCAATAAAAATATATTTTTCTCAAGTAAAATTGTCCCCAAATCACTGACAAAATGCACATAAAATCACTGACATAAAGTTCTATGTTTCATTGTTTACAAAACTAAATGGGTTTGAAATTATGAAAAATGGTTATATGTCATCGAAAACGTAAGATCTTTTGCTTTAATCAAAAAGTATTTTGAATTCAAAAAGATTCTATGTGAATTAATTTTGAGCAAGAAAATTCTATGTAACTTAAACGCGTTTGTTTTTTGTGTGACAAAAGTACGTTGAGGTTCTATGTTCAACATGTAGTACTGAATAATAGTGCGAATTCAATGAAAGTTCTATGTTATTTTTGGCTGTAGTATTGCAATTTTTTTAATTTTTGTTTTTTATTTTATCTGAAAGTTGCTAAAATTACGAAAATTTTGGTATATAAAACTCATTTTTGGCATTTTGGTCGACAAATAGTTATAGTTATATTTCTCAGCCAGCGATGTGTTAATACTCAGTGGGATAGTGTGGAATGGCTATTATTCGCCACCAATGAAAACTGTCCCCTAGACCACTTTTTCAGGAAACTTAGTTAAAAGACGCATTTAATTATCCATCTGATCTGATCCGGATCTATTTTAAACTTCTAAATACAAAAACATTATACAATCCTGCTTTTTATCTAGATCTATTTCAATGATCTCACAATTAGTTTTTTCTTCACTGGTAGGAGGCAATTTACTATTGGCCGCGTTCCGATGTATATTTTCAGCTATCCGGATAGTTGGTATATTGTTATTGCCCGATTTTTCCAAAGACGATCTTTTTGTTATTGTTGTATTACATTGACTTCCCCTCATTTTTAATTCCCTCTTGTTCCCTCCTCCTACAAAAACAAAAAATCGGGTTTTGTAAATGGTGACATATCTTTGTGTTGTTGTAAGATGGTGTTTAGATTGGGAAGATTGAGACCAGCCTCACGGCAGTTTCTTGACAAAGAGAAGTGGGGGGATCTCTGACCCCTCACTTCTCTGCCATGAGACCAGTCTCAATCTTCCCAATCTAAACACCGTCTTAGTGCTTGTTTAGGGAAGATTGAGACCGGTATCACGGCAGTTTCTAGACAAGAGAAGTGGGGGGTTAAGGATGTCGAGAGGCATGAAGAAAACATAAACAACCGACTCATTAGACTCATTTGGGGATGTTTCAATGTGCAAATAATTGAATTGTTGTTTCTATGTGTTTTTGGGCGCCTCAAATTTTCTAATGTAGACACGATGAGACTCACGAGTAGGTAATCAATTTTCCCAATCTAAACAGGCTTGTTGAAAACATAGCTGATGACCGCTGACACAACATCTCAAGTTATCTTGACATTTTCGGGATAACTAAATAAATAAATAAATTGGGTGGCGCAACAGCTCATGGAGAACCAGGGCCTAGTGACTTACAACTCACAACCATTCCTGTGTTCGTGTTTTGTTGACAGGAATGGAGGCGACATACAGTTTTTTGCCGAGTCCGAACGGCTCAATGAGAATCACTTTTTCATGACAAGTATACTCTTGGAGGATTTGTCAGTTCCTCGCAAGAGGCAGTACCTCGAATAAAACATTTCTGTTTTTAAGTGGCACGGCTGGGAATCGAACCCACACCTTCGGCATGACAGTCCTACGAACTAACCACCAAGCCACGAGGTACTACTTTCGGGACAACTAGATAACATATCAAATAAATATCGGAACAGATGTCAATGATTATATAAAAATAATAATTCTTCGCCACACTATACACACATATTTCATTGAAAATGACAGATAGCTCTGAATTTTGTTCACTGAGCCTGATTACACTATTCGTTTTTCTGGTTGTTTCGTGTTTCGTCTTTTTGACACTTTGGGTGATAGGTGCAGAAATGTAGGGGGAATGTATTAATGAAAGCACGTATGAAAATTTTAAGATTTGTCCGGTTGAACTTTGACGCTTATGATTTGAGAAACGTGTAGAGGCGCGGGATGCTTATAAGCTTTAAATAATGAGAAAAATTGTTTTTCATAATTAAATAGGTTTAAATTTGAACAAGAAGTGATTTAAAAATATTTGTAATTATCATTAGACGTTTTCCTTTGGAGGTGGCGAAGTACTTGCAAGTACTTTGCCAGCTTTTTTCAATGGAACACATCAAACTGCTTTCCCATGTAAAATGTATGTATCTACTCGCGCATGAGAGCATGTGCAGTTGGTAGTACAAGATTAGGGTTTTCATCTACTCGTAAGTACTTCGCCACCTCCAAAGGAAAACGGCTATTACTGCCTATTTTCCAATAAATGAACCTCAAATTTTTTGAACGTCAAAATCACGGATGTATTTTTTCGTTGTGTAATCACGAAGGTACGTACCTGTCAAAAAGACGAAAGATGAAACGAACGAAAAAAACCAATCGTTTAATCAGGCTCATTGACAATGAGTGTCAGTTGATAAGAAAATAAATAAATAAATAAATTGGGTGTTGCAACAGCTCGTGGAGAACCAGGCCCTAGTGACTTACAACTCTCAACCATTCCTGTGTGCTTGTCGTTGGCAGGAATAGAGGGGACCTACAGTTTTTTTTGCCGAGTCCGAACGGCTAAATGAGAAGCACTTTTTCATGACAGGTATACTCTTGGAGGATTTGTCAGTTCCTCGCAAAAGGTAGTACCTCTTCTTTTCTGTTTTTTGGTGGCACGGCTAGGAATCGAACCTACACCTTCGACATGACAATCCTACGCACTAACCATCATGCCACGATGTGGAGTGAAAACCTAGCATAAAGCCTTAACTACACTGGCCCAAAAAGTCAAAAAGTACAAAAGTAAACATTTTCAAACTCATTTTAGGGCGATGCAGTGTTTTCTCACTAAAAAACTTATAAAAATGATGCAGAAAGCTTAGATTTTGGTTTAAGAAAGAATTTGTATATTGTTTTTCACAAAACGACAAAATTCTTGGTTGCGATGAATGATCAAACATTTTCACCAATTTTCACCAACACGTTCCAGTTTCGGGAGGGGTTTCATATGGTAGCAGTTCAAAATTTGTCTAATTCATTGAAAAAAAAAATTTGGGAGAAAATCAATAATGTTGTCCTATGGTTTCAAGGCTGCTGAATTAAACGGGAGTTCTGAGGTCATCGTCCGACCCTTGGTTTTCGATTTCTAAGCAACATTTCGGGACTTAAACTGGTAAGTGGCAACCCCTCTCCTGTCCTTCTGACAGTGTTGCTACCTTGGAAACACTTCTTAAAAGTAAAATAAGGACATAAACTATTTGTATACTAAAGCTCAACCCGTCGCGACAGATCAACAATGTTTTTAACATTAATTGTTTCTAAATGAAATGTCAGAAAGTTTAACATTCTTAACAATGATATTTCAAAACTTTTTTTTGACACATCAACAATAATTACTGTCAACATTTTAGAGAAAAGCAAAAAACCACAGGGAAATCAAACCAAAAATTGACATGGGGACTTGGCGACACACCATCATAGAAAAATGGAGTTTCCTGAAGCACTATTCTGCCGTGTTAAGAAGAAAAAACGTAACTGACATTTTGGCTGTTTTGAGTTAGGGCCAGTTTTGACATCTTTGATATGTTTGCTTTTTTATTCTTTAAAAATAAAAGCCCTAACTCGCTTTTGTAACGGTCTAAAACGCTCCAAAAAAATGACGTTCGCTCAAAGAACCATGCAATTTTTTAAGAAAAATTGCCGTTTTAGCACTTATTTTAAGAAAAAAAAAGTGACTCCCATACAAGCATTTGTACATCTTAGAAATAATCTAAGCAAAAAAAAAATTGATTTATTTGTAAATACGACAGAAAAACATTCATCAACAAAACAGAAAAGATAGAGATAAAAACAGAAAAACGCGATTATCTCGAAATGTCAAAAATGCAGATAAGTTTTTTCTTCTTAACACGGCAGTATTGATAGCAGAGAATATGAAATAAAGAAGTCAATCCTCCGCTTTCAATTTGATTTGCCTACAAGCTGGAAGCGAACAGCTGATGTATTAGATTTGCAAAGTATTAGTGAAAAGCAGTGCAAAACGCACACATAGAATCAACTAGTCATTCAGCACATCATTCAGCACAGGGTCTTGTTGTTTTTGCAATTCACATCTATTTCTGCGACACGAAATTAAATTACAAATACAACAATGTAAACAAATGGGTTTTGGGGGGTGAAACGTACGAAGGATTGGCTTCTTTATTTCATATTCTCTGATTGATAGCAAGTATGAAATTTGTGCCGATATCACACACAGTTGTTTTCTGGACTTAAACCACGAGAGTTCTCTGGGCTAAGCAAAGCCCGAAGCGGTTTAAGTTGTTGATTTATTTAATTATCATGTATAAGCAACACTGTTTGAGCCCCGACATAATGACAAAAACATGTCGATACCTTCCCGTAAGAATGTATTAAGCGACATTTTCAAAATTTTAAATTAAATTTTTAAAATACCTCTTATTTAGTTATTTATTTGGGTATTTTGTTGTAATAAATAGATCGATCTTTAGAGGCATTTTGAGTTGAAAATCCCGTTCCAAATCTTTTTATTTTTTTAAATACATAAATAAATAACTGGACCAGAGGTTTTTTTCGATGCCTTTAAAATTTTTGAAATGTCGCTTAATACATTCTTACGGGAAGGTATCGGTGTCTATATTTACATAGACTGGGTTTTTAACTAGTCGGTGCTGGCTAGAGTGTACTCAGGCCCAGTGGCGATTTCTGGTCCTGAGTTCTGGGTTGGATACGAATAATCCTTTGATCTAAAAAAGCAAAAATTTAAATTTTTTTCCTTTATAATTAGTTTTAATTTATAATTCATTTATCTTTACCTAAAATCCAGTCGTCACTCTATTTTCAAACAAGTTTCGACAGCCGGTTCCTAAAAACTTTCAGTTTTTCTTATCTTTGACAACATTTCTCTCTCTATTGATATATTAGTCCATTAATTTAAGCCTTTCGAAGCCTCTCAGCTACTCAAATTTTATGAAAATATGTATAATCTAAGAACGCTTTATAAATTTGATTATTAATTTCTCTATAGACAGCTTATTTTTAAAAATCAAAGCAATATTTCTTGACTTATAGCAAATTTATGCAGTTGGATCAACAATTTTTTATTTTATTTGGCTTCTACGGCTACCTTGGAAATTATTAAAATGTGAATTTTAATTAAAACATTAAAAATTAAAACTTAAGCTTTTGAGCAACGTACAGCAATGTTTCATACATACATACATATATATCAATATTTTTATTAAGATTTTTGAAATGGAATTTTGAAAAAATCAAATCCATTTTGTGGGCTTGGGTGATAAATATTAGCCATATAGTTTACCCAAAAAGGGGGATTAATTTAGCAGTTTTTAATGTGACTTTTTTAAAAACACGTTTTTGATAATTTACTTCCAACTGAGCTTTATAATTTATTTCAGATTTCTTAAAACAAATACTAAATCTGAATTAAGGTTTATTTTAGTTCCTTAATATTAAAACCCTAAGTTTGTTTCCCCCTTAAAATTTCTTGTGAAGTTTTTATAATTTTGTTTGGATGAAAATAATTTTTATTATTATAATTTATTATTTCACACCTAATTTTGGAATATTTAAAAAATGACCAATGTTATAAGCTACATTCTTTATTGAATTCTTTCAATTATTTTCATATGCTAAAATTAAAGGTATTTTTTGTGAACATTTTTCTTAGCTTTTCCATGGCTTACAGTAATGTATTATGCATTAAAATAAAAGTATTTTTAATTGCTAATCAAAAAAAAACTGATTCATTCAAATCCGTTGGTAATTAAAAATGTTATTAACGTTTTAGTGAGCCCAGAAAAATGTACAAAAAAGCCTGTTTAAAATGTATGAAATTCAAATAATATTTAATTCCTGCTCTGGTGTTGGATATACAACTTTGTGATTATCTACATATATTTAGGCTGTATACTAAATAAAAATACTTAATTAAGATTTTTTTTTCTATCTTTAATATTAATATGGGTTTTTTAGTTAGTTACCATAAGCAGGTGTAAAAAAACATTAGTTCAAATTGTTTTTACATTTTTTTTAAAGTTACCATGTAAGAAATATTTTTTTTTCATAAGTCTAACGATTATCTTACTAACAGTATTTTAAAACCCAAATCATAAAGATTCATGCAGATTTGTTTGAGTAATAATTTTATCAATGAAGCTGTGTCGATCAGTTTTTTAATTAAAATGCATTTTATTTGAAAAAAAAAAAACATTTAAAAAAATTCTAGCACCTCTCATGTAGGTTTGATGGTAAAACATTATGTTACATAATTTAAGAAGAGAAGAGGAATTAGCAAATAATATGCATTTTTTGTTTTTTCATATTGTGAAATTTTTCATCAAATTTAGAATGCTGCAAATCAAATTGAAGGGGGGCTTATTCACCCCTTTAGTATGAAAATATTTGCCCCTTTTCAATGATTTTTGTATACAATGTAGCGTAATGTTGGCTTTATTTAAAGATCTCAACCTTGAATATCGGATGGGTAGAATAGGAGTTATGATTTTTTAAAGTCAACCATATAAAACTCGAACTAAAACATTCGCTTCAGATTCCACTGGTGGGTACTGGTCGGCAATCAAATACATTTTTTTTCGCATTTTTCTACCCAGGCTCTTTCAATAGAGCCAACCTGTGTGGATATTTTTGTGGATCTGTTCTTAAAGGTAGAGTGAGACACAGGCGCGGATCCAGGATTTCGTTCAGGGGGAGGCAATTTTCGTGAATTTCTAAAATCTTGAGATTTACAGGAAATTTGAGTAGGTACACTTCATACCGCCTTACACGCTTGGTCACCAGGGCCGTAGCTAGAGTTGAATTTCAGGTAGGGCAGCGATGGAAACAGGTAGGGCTGGATTAAAAAAAAAAATTTATGTAATCTGGCACAAATTTTGACTTATGGCTGGATGACTGGATTGCACGAAATAGCTCTTGTGGTTCAAGGCTTTAAGGTGGCTAGGCATTGAAGATGGTTGAAATGAAGTTTTTATAACAATACCTAATAAATATTGTGAAGGAATTAGTTTAAAAAAGTACCAACAAAGTTATTTTTTTCATTGACTGTCACTGAAATTCTTTTGGAGAAAAAAATTTAGTTTGGCATTTTGTGTTTTCTTTTGCAAAGAACTGCCCCATTGCGATTTTCTTTAGCAAACTGTAAGGTGACGATGACGATGAATGCAAAATTTCGTTCACACAACGGACATTTTTTCTTTGACGAAATTTTTTTCTCACCACCAAGCTTATGTTTTTAAAAAACAATTGTATGCATAGTTTTATAACAAAAAAATGAGTTTGAAAAATTGCGGAATGGAATAGTTCATATTTTCAAAAAGTAAGTACAAGTGTTGCAAAATAAGAAAAAAATTGTTCGAGCAATTAAAAATACATTATAGAAATAAACCAAAAATAAGACTATTTTCTCAAAAAAAATTTGAGAAAATCCGAAAAAAAAAGCAAAACTGTTGTACGGCAGCTTCTCGTTTGAGATGAGCTGCAACAAAAATTTCTTTCTCATCTAGGGAACGATAAAAAATGCTCTGAACCAAGTTTGAGGCAAATTGATATACTTTACAAGGATCTAGCGTCTAGTTCGATGTATAGTGGACGCATAGGTTCACAGACGTACAGACGTACCGACCTACATAGACACAAAGACCGGTGCACTGTGGTTCAGGGGCGGACAAAAATTTTATCGACTGTTAAATTTTTCGATTTTTGACATTGCAGTTTGATCAAGTTATCTATAGTTAAAGCATTACAATCAATTTGTTTTTAAAGTTTCTAAATATAAAATTCCAGATAAATAAAATTTCAGTGACTTTGAATTTGAAGATAAAAATGAGCATATTTTAACAGTTATTATTTTTAATTATCTGATTTTTTTGATTATTTTGTTATTTTTCCACCATCTGTATCGAATACAAACGAAGTTAGCTGTTAATATCTGCGGACCTTCAAAAACACCGAGCTTGTGTCTTTAAAATCCTTGCCCTAAATTATAGAAAAACCAATACGAATGTAACTTGTGGAGCTGGATCTTTGTATTTGTACCATTTTCATTTTTCATTCGTAAGAAAAATTTTTAGGGACTTTAAAATATTCAATTTATTACTTCGTTAACACCATTCACTACCTGTTACGAAATAGAGTTTGTAATTTTGTTATTTTTAATCGGAACTACTCTAAAAAGTGGGCGTGGTAAAAAACTTTGAATGACTTTATTTTCATAAAAGGCATTTTCTACACATTTTATTCTAAGTATCTTTCTTCGATTTTTTTTATAGGAAACTATACAATTTTTGTTTTTAAAAAACGCCCTCGAAAGTTGGTGGGGCTAATATTTACCATCAAGCTTTGTTGCTTTATTCTAAACCTGTTATTAGGGAATTCAATTTATTTCATAAAAATTACTGTCAAAAAACTAAATTTTTGTCAAAAACGCACTCCTTAATTATATCAACTTGCAACGATTAGATGACCTATTTTAAAAAGTGGGTGCGTATATGGGCGGAAATTTTATCTTATGATCTATCCTGAAAATTTCATCTGAATCGCTTGACTGCTTCAGATTTTATAGATTTAAGACCGCCTCTCGACACAGTGGTTGGACGTCTGGACAAAATTAGTTGTTTCTTCCATCGTCGTTATATTATATTAATTTTAAATTTTATTTGACATGAAATCAATATATGAGCCAAATTCGTTTTTTTTGTTGTAAATTAAAGAAAATTAGGAAATCGTACCGATAGTTGATGGTATTTTTAAGGAAGGGCATTGGCATTTTATGGTAGGGCATTGCCCCACAATGCCCTACCGTAGCTACGGCCGTGTTGGTCACACAAAGCAATGTGAGTTGATGAGTTTGAAATTTGAAGAAAGCAATTAACTCTTTCATAACTGCCACAGTGTCTCGAACAGCGGGTACTTTGAACTTTGTGAAATGAAGTTTTGCAGTTAGGAGCTATAGCATGGAAAACATATTGGCACAGTGGTATGTTCCTATTTAGACACATGACGTTCGAGTTCGAGTGAAATTTCCAGCCTCTTCTTTAACTGGGACAACCTAACCTAACCTTGCCAGTAAAAGGTCGTTTTCGAGAACGTCATCAGCATCAAAAATGCATTTTGCAGAATGTTCTCAAAAGCAAACTGCAAATACAAGTTTTACTGCATAAGTATTGTGGTTGATAATGCAGTTTGCTAAAGTCACATGTTCGAAGACATGATGTGTGGTGCGATCCTGCAGTAAAAAAATCGAGTTGGCAACAAAAATATTGAGAAGCCGGAGAACGTGTTCATAAACGTCAAATGCATTTGCAAGAAAATTGAAAGACGTTGATAAAAAAGATTTTGTGCAAACAAAACCATTGTATTAATTTGACAATAGCTATATGTTAGCTTAACTAAAATTATAGATCAAAACCCAGATAAATGATCGTTTGCTCAGATGCCTTTGTCCATCGATACAAAACCAAACTTTCCGACATTGAAATAAAACACAATGATTATAGTGGAAAATAAAAAGAAAACACTTTTTATTAAATCTTTTCGTAAGACCTTCTTGGTTCAGCTATCGATTGTGATTGTGATGTGACTAGCTTTCGTTTTCCATTTCATTAACAATATAGGTACTTAGCCTTCGTTAGGTTTTAATAAAAATGTTTCATACAAGCTCAAGCCATCGTTTGCAGAGTTGCCAGACTCATGCAGTTCGATACAATCGAATTGACTAGAACTATCCTTAGTGTAAAAGTTCCATCCAACTTCTCTTCGGCAGTGACTGCTGTAGGCGGTTTCTGGTTTCTCTCCAATCTTCTTCGTTGGATTCGTACTCTTCGCCAGTTTAATAATATGGAACAGGGAAGTTCCTGAAACGCATCCACGAAAGTGACAAAATCTTCACGAATACTTACATACATCAAAAACGTATCTTATGCATAATAGATGTGCAGCACGGCTGCGCGCATCGCTGCGTAAAGCACCGAACTCAAGACACATGAGTGCATACTCTTTAGGTGCGTATCCATTTCAGAGTAAAAAGACGGCAAGCAGCTCTGAAGAAGTTCTCGAGAATAAAACTCGAAAGTGGACACAGTCATCGTCATGAAATAAGCTCATCAGAGGGGAAGACAGATATCCGAGAGTCGCTCTATCTCGAGAGTTTTCTAGTTAAAGTACTCCCTCAAAGGAAACACACATTTAAATATTTATCATAAAAGAACTCTATCATCTTTTTAGTATGATTTTTTTTGGTATCTCAATTAATTTTATACACAAATGAAGTTTATTATTTTAGCTTTAATTCTCTTTATCCTGTAGACCAAAGCAATTGAAGCAAAGTTGGAAATTTCTGAAGCTAATACAATCGACGTATTTTAAAGATTTAATTTTTTTTAACTTTAAGGTTGAAAATTTAGATAAGTGCCCCTGCCGCCTCCCCGTTCCATTTTACTATTAAAACACACTAAACAAAATTGTAGAGTAGGGTTGGAGGTGGAGCAATAACTTTTTAAAACATTATTTTTTTAAATTTTGAAATTTTTCATTCACAACATTTTGAAAACTGAAAATCAAATCGGTTTGGGATTCACCCTGCTCTCTAGTACGAAAAATAAATTGACTTTTCTCTTAAATGTTATACAGTAATGTAGCCGGACATTTACCTTTTAATTAAGGACCTTAACTTTGAAGATCGGAAATCTAAAACTGAAGTTATAAGCTTTCCACTCGGTCGATTTGAAGGCTATTTGTGCATAGCGGAGCTTTCCTTAACTGAACTTGGTCAGCAATCGGCCACCGCACAACTACGCTGCCAAGAAAAAATTGTATAAACGTATAACGAAATAACCTTTTTTTGATTACATTTTATTAAATTCATATTTTATGCTTCCTTCGTTCTTGCCCAGGGGGGGGCAATTGCACCCATTGCCCTCCCCCTGTATCCGCGCCTGGTGAGACATCACAAGGGGAATAAAAGTGTAGTTTGTATGAGATTTGTTGGGGGAAAATCTGTAGCCAACACAGACCAATATTGAAAGAAAAATCACAACAAAAACATAAATGTTAAAAAAAGAACCAAGTTCTTATATATACAAAAAACCTGTGCGTAAAAAAGTCAGCCAAAAAAAGTAATGAGATCTAAAAACTATGCCAAGTTTTAAGTTCATGAAGTCTTATATCAAATATCTTCAGTGGAGTAATATCGAACCAATTCCAAATTATGACAGAAATTTGGTATTTAAGGATTACTGATTAAAATTTCAATTTTTTTTTTTGAAAATCAAATATTTCGAAAACGACATCATCGATTTTTTTTAAAACTCTATATTTAAGACTTTTTTAGTACTCTCTAAAATAGTTTTTGGATTTAAAAAAAAAGTTTCAATTTTTTTTTTTGAAAATTCGATATCTCAAAAACGGGTTGACAATTTTTTTTCAAATTTTGTTCTTATATACACATATGTAAATATATATTTCAGATTTGCATACTGTAAGATGGTTTTTTCTTTATAATGAAGTTTTCTTATAAATAAAAGTCGTTTTCTTTAAGTTTAAAACATACATATACATAATTTTATTCATTTAATTTTACAAGTACTTCTTATTTTTTTAGCTTAAGACAAGACAAATTATTATTTGTGCTCGTGCTGGCTTCCAAATCAAAAGTGAATATTTTCTGGCTGAAGTCCTCTATTTATACTGATTCCTGGCTGGGTTTCTTTTTGTCTTTCTTTGTTTCTTCTTTCTTTACGAAGGGAAAATTAACCGTAGGTGCCGTCGGCATCGTGTTGTGTGTTGGTGCTTGCTTGTGTTGGTAAATGTTTATTTAGGGTGTGCAGACAGATGAACAAGGCTGCCAATTTATTGTACTTTTTGGTGGTGCCACTGTATGATTTTGTTACAGTCTCCCCTTTTGTATCTGAAAGAATAATAAAAGAGTGAAGATACAAGAATATTAGTTTACGTGTTTTCGAGGTCTTCCTCGACGTCTAATTGGTACGAGAGGCTCTTCAGTTTCATTTGGATTGGTACATTTGGATAGTGCAGATGTATGATATAGTCCAAGAACTTCACTTGGGTTAGAAGGACTGGCTATTTCATAATTGTTGCAGCCTTTACTGCCGAGAATGATGTATGGCCCATCGCGTCTAGGTGCGAGTTTGCTGGTGAAGCGATTACTTGATTTACTGTGAACCCTGGTGTCAACCCAAACGTAATCTCCTGGACAGTAAGTTGGGTTAGGACGTCGTCTTACATCAGCATAGGATTTTTGGCGATCTTGTTCTCGTTCAGTGATTTCGCGGGCATTCTTTAGAGTTTCTGCCATCTTAGTTAAATATGGGGTAATTTCTGGTACAAAATTCTCGGATTGAATAACTGCACGGAAGTCACGTTCAACATCATCAGGAGCGCGTAGTTCTCTTCCAAAATTGAGAAAAGCTGCACTATATCCGGTAGTTTGACATCTGACTGTGTTCATAGCAAATCTGATGAAGGGTAACTTTTCGGGCCAGCTGTGGTGTTCGTTCCCAACTAGAATGGCTAGTTGAGTTTTTAAATCTCGGTTCTTTCGTTCAGCGGGATTTGCTTGTGGGTGGTAGACGGGGATGAAGCATTGCATAATTCCAAGGCAATGAGTGATGTGTTGCATGACGGCACTGATAAATTGCGTACCGTTATCGCTGAGCAATCTTCTTGGGAGACCAAATCGGAGGAATATTTCTGTGATGAGCGTCTTTCCGCATGCAGCTGCTGTTGCTTCTTCTAATGTAAAGAGTTCGACCCAGCGGGTTGTTACATCTTCAATGATGAAAATCCATTTCTTGTCATCATTGGAAGGAGGAAGTGGCCCAAAGAGATCAATAGCAAGAACTTCAAAACGCTGACACTGAACGGGAGTTTGCAAGAGTCCAGCTGGTTTCAAGTTCGTGATTTTGTACCTTTGACATAGAGTACAATCTTTGACGTATTTTGTGATATCTCTTCGCATGCATGGCCAAAAATATCGGGCTGATATTCGTTGAATAGTACGTTCAGATCCATAATGTCCAGCTGTGGGTTCATTGTGGTACGAATTCATTATATGTTGGCGTTCATCTCTAGGAAGTACAAGTTGAGCTTCTTCGTTCTCAGTGTCTTCGTTGTATCGGTAAAGTACACCTTCATGAAGCATATAACCTCGTGAAGTCCAGCAGGTGAATCGTTCTGGTGTGAAAGATTCAAGATCATCGATTATTTTTTTAAGATCAGGATCTCTTAATTGGTTGTCACGTGTTTCCTTTATACTTCTATGAGGAAAGTCGACAGAGATAATACAACTTTCTAAAGTTGGAATTTCTTCATCAATTGGTGGACGGGACAACATGTCTGCAAGTACGTTGGCTTTACCTGGTGTATACTGAATATGAATGTCATACGGTTGTAATTCTAAACACCATCTCGATAAGCGACCGGTTGGTGATTTGAGAGTCATTAGCCATCTAAGGGCCTGATGATCCGTAATAATTGTTATTTTGCTATTTTCTATGTAGCTCTGGAATTTCCGAACAGCCCATACTACGGCTAAAGCTTCTCTTTCCGTAGTGTTGTAGTTTCTTTCAGCTGAAGAAAGAAGTCTGCTAGCGTATTCTACTGGTCTTTCATCTGTATTCTCCCCTTGTAATAAGGCTGCACCAAGAGCGTAAGCACTGGCATCGGAACGTATGGTGAAAGGCTTGGTTTCGTCAGCTTGTCTAAGGATTGGAGCGGTAATAAGTCGATTCTTAAGCTCTTCGAAAGCATTTTGTTGGGGTTCTTCCCATATCCACTTTGCTTTCTTTTTGGTCAGATCAGATAATGGCTTGGAAATCTTCGCGAAGTCCGGGATGAATCTTCGAAACCACGAACAGGTTTGCAAAAACGATATCATCTCTTTTAAATTCTTTGGAGCTTGGCGATTTTTGATGGCTGACACTTTGTCAGGATCTGGGGATATACCATCTTTTGTTAAGATGTGTCCCAAAAACTTAACTTTACTTCTACAAAAGTTACTCTTTTTGCGGTTGATTCGTAGGTTGTATTGATTTAAAACTCGAAAAATTGTTTCAAGATCAGTCAGATGTTCTTCAAACGATGATGAGATTATCAGCAAATCGTCGAGAAAGGCTAGCACACGTATATTACAAACTTTGATTTTAATTCTATCAATCAGTCTTTGAAATGTAGATGGCGCATTCCGCAGTCCAAAAGGCATACGGAGAAAACGATAAATACCGAATGGAGTTATAAAGGCGGTTTTGTCCTTATCTTCGTCTTTCATTTTGATTTGCCAATATCCGGATAGAAGATCGATTGTAGACATGACTTCGGCGTTCTTTGCGGCATGGAGGAGGTCATCTAAGCGAGGTAGTGGATAAACATCTGGTTTCGTTATTGCATTGAGCTTGCGATAGTCAATGCAAACTCGAATGCTACCATCTTTTTTGGGAACCATTACCACCGGGGAAGCCCAAGGAGATTCACATTCCTCAATAATGCCGGTTTTGAGCATTTCAGCAACTTCATCTTGCAGAACTTTCTTCTTTAATTCTGAAAGTCGGTAGGGTGGAACTGCAATTGGTTCATGATCGGCTGTTGATATCGTGTGCTCAACAGCTATAGCTGGCTTATCGGATAGCTGGAACAATTCCTTGTTCTGGAGAAGAATCGCATTAAGTTGTTCTCTTTTGTTTGACTCAAGATTAACTGCTTCGTTTTCCTTGAGAGTGATGTCTTCTGTACTAAAAGCTTCGAAGAATATGAATTCTGGATCATATAGTGAAAGTTCGAGATGAGATAGTGTCGATTGTCTGGGAAGTGTATCTTCGAAGATTTTATTTATGGAATCTGGTGAATAGTCTCTTTGATTGGAGAAGAGTTTGCTTGGTTCTTGGATCGGTTGCTGTTGATTTGAAATGTTATGCAGTGGCATCAACGCAGTTTTTGGTATGGGACTAATCGGATTTGGAATTGGCGACTGGATTCTGAGTAAGCTCAGTGGTGTTGGTGGCGTTTTCTTATTTCCATCATCTGGAGTGGAAACAGACAATGAAGGTGCGAAGTTCAATGCAGTGATTGATTCGGTTTGAACAAAGTCATACTTTTTTGACGGTGCATCCGCAAAATACCACATTCGTTGGGGTAGATTAAGAATTATTTTGGCATCTTCTATGAAATCGATTCCAAGTAGCGTCCGATTATCTGTGGAACTTTCTATTACCATCAACTTTGTTTCGATGAAACGTCCTTGCAACTTTATAATTGCCTTGGTGACAAGAACATCTTGTTCACGCTTAATGCCATCGGCCAGAACCACTTTAGCACGGTAAGCTGTAAAACAATAGCCTAGACCAAGCATTTGTGTGTATAGCTGGTAGCTAGCTATACTCATTCGAGCACCTGTATCAATAAAGGCAACTCCTTGCTGTCCGCCGATTGTAATTTGGACAGAAGGTCGTTGACGGAGTGGTGGCAGGGTTTTCTTTGGGAAAGAATCAATGGAGCAGAAGTTTATGCTTGTTGCTTCTTTTGCTTGGTTGCAATTAGGGCATTGACTCCTGACAAAGCCTTGCTTGCCACAACCATAGCATTTGAGGATGGCACGCGAGTTGGCTTTGTTTTCTTTGCTTTTATGTTCTTGCTCATTTTTAACATCTCTTTCTCTTTTTCGGCATTCATCAAGGGTGTGTCCAAAGTTGGAGCAGTAACCGCACTTGATGCGCTTTGAATTTTGTTTCTTCGCGTCATTCTTTTTTAATGAGTTCTCTTGTTGTATTTCATCAAAATTCTTTTCAATTTGCCGTGCACAACAAAGCAGCTTTTCGAATGACTGTATGTTGTCTCTTTCTATCTTCGTTCGTATGTTTTTGTGTAATAGCCCAAACACCATGTCAATTTGTTGTGCTTCATCATGGGCTCCATCTTTCAATTCGGCAAAAAGAGCACGCTTATTACATATAAACAAATCCGTAGATACTCTCTCATTTTGTTTTTCGTTAAAGATATCAACGTATATCTGATAGGCTGGCCTTGGTGCAGCAAAAGAGCTTCTCAGGAGCGTCATAGCTTCTGCCCAAGTCTTTGGCTGAGATTTTACTCCTTGCCACCAAGTGGCTGCCATACCTTCAAGAAGAAGAGGCATCCCTGTCAGAGCGTTACTGTCGCTCATATTTGTTACGTCTTTGTATATGGATGTGCTGGAAATGAAAGCTTCCACTGTCATTTTGCAACGTTCTCCGTTGAATCGGGAAGTGCAGGTGGCGAAATTTCCAGTTGACATAGCTGTGGTTGTTGTTTGGGACCTTGTGCTGGCAATAAGTGTTTTCAGCTGTTCGTCGGTCATCTGAATTATTGCCATTTCATTTAGTCGAGGACTTTTTCGGTTCGTATTAAATGTGAACATGCAACTTTAGGAAACTAGGACCAGTCGAGGTGCGCAAGTTTTTGTTGTTTTAAAAATAATTTTATTATGCTTGACCGCTTACGTGCAGAATTATTTTGACCTAAGTGTTGGTGCAAAACTAATTCATCCGATGGGTGCAAGAAATGTTATTAGAATTATATTGTTGTGGTCGACCAAGCTATGGTGCAACGCACTACAAATTTTATTAGATATTGTCGACCAAACAATGGTGCGACACAGTATATTGTATTAAAAAAATAGATATTTTTTTTGTCTGTGTTCGGCCGTTCGGCGCCTCGATGTCGGTTTTTGGGCGAAGGTGTGTCGGCTGAACGTTGGGCGTCAGTTTGTAAGATGGTTTTTTCTTTATAATGAAGTTTTCTTATAAATAAAAGTCGTTTTCTTTAAGTTTAAAACATACATATACATAATTTTATTCATTTAATTTTACAAGTACTTCTTATTTTTTTAGCTTAAGACAAGACAAATTATTATTTGTGCTCGTGCTGGCTTCCAAATCAAAAGTGAATATTTTCTGGCTGAAGTCCTCTATTTATACTGATTCCTGGCTGGGTTTCTTTTTGTCTTTCTTTGTTTCTTCTTTCTTTACGAAGGGAAAATTAACCGTAGGTGCCGTCGGCATCGTGTTGTGTGTTGGTGCTTGCTTGTGTTGGTAAATGTTTATTTAGGGTGTGCAGACAGATGAACAAGGCTGCCAATTTATTGTACTTTTTGGTGGTGCCACTGTATGATTTTGTTACAATACCAAAATTTGTTCTTAAAAATGTTTTAAGAATTTTATATATAAAAATTAATTTTTTTAGTAACCGCTCCAACGATTTTAAATTTTTTTCCCATACAATCATATTCAATCAAGAATTAAGATTGCATTCTTTTTTTCCACATCAAACTGTCAAAAGAGTTGTTATATCCAATTTAAATGTCGTATTTCATGCCTCTCTACAATTTTCTCTCATAATTTCCATGTTTTTATATACAACTTTCTTAAGCCCACAGTGTCTTTAACATAAGAGCAAGTACGTGCGACCCAGTCGTGCATTTTATTTATAAGTCCGTTGAGTATTCGATAACCGTAGTTAGCTGAGTACGTTTTCTTGCCGTACAAACGTCATGTGAAAGGCTCTATGTAAAATATATAGCTACGCCACTGTTCATTAGGGTGTCCGTTATTTCCCAAAATCGTTTTTAAATAGCAGACACCCCCCAATTCAAAAGTTTATGCCCAATTAAAAAATATTTGGCCAAAAAAAATTTTGTCCGATGTCATTTACACGTGGCTCTAAGTCCATACTTTTCCCATACAAATTTGTATGGGATTTTCACTCTTTTCACGTTTTATTTTTTTTCTCTCGAATTACTGCAGCTATTCTAAATTTTTTTGTCAATTTTTGTTCTTTAGTCATCCCTTTAAAAGACCTCATTCAAAACTTATTAAAAAAAAAAAATCGAATTTTTTGGCTCGATTATTACCATAGGAATTCCCATATAAAAACATCATAAAAGTGAACATTTTATTATTTAATTTAAATTTTTTTTTAATAAATTTTTTGAATGAGAACTTTTAAAGGGGTGATTAAAGAAAAATAATCAACAAAAAAATTTAGGATAGCTCCAGTAATTCGAGAGAAAAAAAATAAAACGTGAAAAGAGCGAAAATCCCATAAAAATTTGTATGGGAAAAGTATGGGCTTAGAGCCACGTGTAAATGACATCGGACAAAATTTTTTTTTGCCAAATATTTTTTTTTTGACATAAACTTTTGATTTGGGGGGTGTCTGCTATTTAAAAATGATTTTGGGAAATAACGTACACCCTACTGCTCATTCGCACGGATTTATACTGCAAAAAATCGTGCGGTACACTCTCGTGTGAACCAGGTCTCAGGGCTTTTTTGAATTCCTTTCACTCATTTTCAATCGATTAATTTTTTGGTTGAAAGGAGTTTGTAAGAAATGAACTCTTTTTTGTTATTGCGTGTGAGACCAGGAAAAATGGGTTCCGAGGTTGAAAAAATTAAATCATGAAATATTAAAATTGGAATCGACGCAGAATTGCAACCCATATAACATATCCAAAGTCCCCCAAAATCCTCGCATTGACTTTTTGTGTAGATGAATTTGAAGAGGTGCAGATGGGGAGAACTTGGAGGTCTTTCAACCTAAAATATTTGTTTTGGTACAACCTAACCATATGATACATGCTTTAAGGCTAGTTTTTAACGCTGAATCTAATGAAATCGAATTAAAAATGATACAACCACCTAAAAAAAGTTATATTCCTTTTTATGTAATGATGACTTTTTTTCAGGTACAACAGGTAAAATATTATCGAAAACCCTTTGAAAATAAATGTATGTTAATGAAATTTGGAGTGAATGTTCCATTTATCATACGAACTAAGAATCAAGACAGTCTCCAAAAATATCCATGGAGAAATGGTGTTTTTTTAAGAGGGATGGCAAGTATAGAATGTTTACCATTACACCCACGAAAAAATCTTACACTCATGAAACTCGCCAAAAATATTGAATTTGTCTTGGCAACCAAGAATCCAAATGTTGTAAAATTAAAAACTTCGTAATTCTGTCACAATTTGTATGGAAAATTAAACAGATTTACGAAGCTTAAAACTTTACCACGCTTACGATGACTTAACGGAAAGAATTGAAAATCACCAATTGAAAAATTTGTTCTTGCAATTTACAACTCATGTTTTATTCGTAAATAAAGGCATTTTGATCCCAAATCAATACAAAAACTGGTAATTTAACATTCAAAACGTTGCAATTTAGAAAATTTATTTCTTCGTGATTTGCAATTAAAGTCCATGATTCAAGCTTGTACTTTTCTTAGCAAAATACAACTTTAAAAGAATAATTTCACAAACAGCATTTAAAAATTTTGATTTGCGATTAATATTTAATAATTTGAATTGCACAAACACTGATTTACGTTTTTTCTGTCTACAGCCTAAGTCACAAAACTGGTTTTCTTAAAATTTTGAACTTAATGTTTTTTGTCGATTTTCTGGGAGAGAAAATAGAATTTTCTTAGCTTCAAAATTAACGGTACTTGCCATACAACTTTTAAGAAAAAGTTTATCTTTCTCAAAAATGGCTGTTTATTGAACTTTTTGGTAAAAATAACTTTTACCAAAAACTGTTACTTACGGTACCTGCCATATTATAACCGTTTTTTTAATTTTAGATTTTCTGAAAATGGTTTGACTGATTCTTATCAGATTTGATCCCTATGTCAAATCTTTAAAACGTTCATAATATTGCACACCAAAAAAAACGCAAACAAAAATATTTTTTTTTCTTAAATAGGTACCTATCTATGTAGGTATATACTATATACCTATCCTATTTTTTTTTTTTTTTGAAATTCAATATTTAGTTACGTTTACATCTCTCGGTTGAGATTTAAAAAAAAAAAACATAAATTGTTTTTTTTTCTTTTTTATATTTTTTTTCTTTATTGATTTTTTATTTCATCTTAAAGTTATTATTATACTATATATTATATTATATTATTACTTGATTTAATTGCTAAAGAAAGGCCGCTGTCCAAAGCAAGGCTGCACCTTTCTGTCGCTTGTCGAATTAAGACTGACTTCACAAAAACTAAATTCATATTTCTTAAGCTTGAATTATTCTACAGGTAAAAAGAAAATGTGCCTTGTTTGCAAACTATAAATTTGTTTTCGAAATATTCATATTTCATTTCGTTATGCACAAAGGTGGAAGGGAAAAGGGGTGTATCCGTTTGGGATTAGTATTTGCAACGTATGCAGAAATGGCTTGGGAAACCGTTATGGATTTGGATATGCCGTTAGACAAAGGGGCGTGTGGAAAATAACGGGCTTACAGTAAAGGGTGAAGTTCTCAGACGTAACTCCTCCCCCCTTAGGATTCTGCTCCGCAGAATTTTTAATATCAACGTATTATTATTAGTTTTAATTTCTTTGATAAGTATACGATTTTCTAAATGTTTTGTATGTAGGTCTTCTGTAGAATAATTTTTTACAATATTTGTTTTAAAGATATGTTCTTAAAACTTGTTATTATAAAATTGTCGTAATACACAAAATTTTCATATTTAATATTGTTGATTTCAATCTAACAATTCTCGAATCTTATCAAGTTATTTCCTATTATATTTATACTATAGTTATGACAATTATGCACTATTTGCGTATATGGTATTATTTTTGTTATGACAATGTTATTTGTAATTTGTTTAATTTCTATTTTTCTATTTTCTATAAAATCACATTCATAATTATCTTTAAATATATTCCTAAGACAATCGTCTTTTATTGGTTTTAAATATCTTAATTTTATTGTTCCGTTTACATAATCATAATTTTGCAATTCGTCAGTTATTATTTCTTTATGAGATGTTAACAATTCTAAGTAATTTTGATTGGGAATTGGTTCTATTAAAACTTTATAAAATTTAAATTTGTGAATAAGTTGGAATTATTAATACAAATATTATTTGATTTTCATGTATAATAACTGTACTTCTAATTTTTGATAGCTCGTTGAATGATATATTAAAATGTTTAATTTCTTTAATTGATAGTACATCATGTCCTACAACTCCTAGTTGACTCATTAAAAGATTTTCTTTGACTTTCCTTACTTGCTCTTTCAGTAACTGAATATCGTACTGGACTTGATATACATGTTGCATGTTTGTTATTTGTGCAAATTCTTTATTTACTACGTTCCCTATATTGGATAACTGGTTCTTAATCTCGAGTTGTTGTCCGTTTACATGTCTTGTTATGTTGTCTATAACTTCGTTAAAATGTTCGTTAATTTTTATTTGATCATTAAGTCCATTAAGGTTTTTATTATTTTGGTCGTTGAAGTCTGTTATTACTTGAAGTTGCTCGTCCCTTTTTGAAACATAACCTTGTCCCATATTTAAATTTTGTATGTCAATTTGTTGTCCAATTGTCATTGTTGTTACTGTCAGTATTGTCAGTAGAATGGTTAGTAGTTTTTTAAATAATCCTTTTTCTTTGGTAATGGACATTTCGTCTTTTGATGGTCTGAAGTGCTTTCGCAGTCTCTCCAGGTTGACTCCAGTCTGTCGGGGGGTTGGTGAATAGAAGATTTTTTGCTGGACCTTGAATTTTAGTGTCGTATATCACGTCGAACACGGCTGCTCTCTCCTCTACTGCATAACTTCTCAATATTTTATTAACTGTACTTGCGAAGGAAGGGAGTGTCCCTTTTTCGCCCTCAAATATATTGAGGAATCTTACTTCATTTTCTATGCGTGCTCGCATACTTTTTGGTCTGTCGTTTTGTGCTACTATTTCCATTAATTGCTACTATATAATAGCCTATTGAATAGACCTTTTAAAAAGGAACAATTACGTGCAAGGGTTTTTATTATTGAATATGTCTGTTTGGCCCATAAGCATGCTTAAAACCAAAAATGCTACTAAATTCACCCATGCGTTTCTGAGAGAATGGTCACACTGGCCACTTTTCAGTATTTTTGGTATAGCTCGAAAATTAAGCGGAATTTGACAATTTTACATATAATACTTTTTGTTCTAAATTAAATTTTCTATTGGAATGGATAGTTTAAAAAATTTTACGAACAAATTTAAGCAGGAAAAGTAAACAAAAACCAACATAAAAAAATCGAAAAATCAAAGATTTTTAAATTTTTTTCTAAATTGTGCATAACTTTTTTTGAAGCAAAGATACGCTCGAGACATTCATAAACAAAGTAAACTGGAGTCTTACGGCTTTAATATGACATGTTAAAATAGCCATATTATTTAAAAATTGACAGAGATATAGCCATTCAAACTTTACCATTTCTTATCATTTTCCGCAGTTTTTGCCCGAAAGCCTATTTTTTGGTACTTTATGACAAATTTAACGTTCCTAGCACCTAATACCAAATCTTATGATAATCGGATCAGCCGTTCGGTCTGTAGGTCTGAACGCATTTAAAAACAGCCGAAAAACGAAATTGCGAACTTACATCCTTTTTATAAATTCTCTATAGTTCTAATGTCATATTATATCAAAATTTAGATTTCGAACATTTTTACGAAAGTGAAATATGCCATATTGTACCGAAAAAGGGACTTTCGGGCCAAAACTGAGAAAAATTATAAGAAAGGATAAGGTTTGAATGGGAATATCTCTGTCAATTTTGAACAAATATTAAATTTTGAACATGCCATATTAAGGCCTTTAGTCTCTACTTTGTTTTGTCTGTGCATGTCTTGACCCTATCTTTGCTTCAAAAAAAGTTATGCACAATTTATTAAAAAATTTAGATATCCTTGATTTTTTGATTTTTTTTAAGTTGGTTTTTGTTAACTTTTCCTGCTTAAATTTTTTCGTAAAATTTTTTAAACTATCCATTCCAATAGAAAATTTAATTTTGAACAAAAAGTATTATATGTAAAATTGTCAAATTCGGCTTAGTTTTCGAGTTATAGCAAAAATACTGAAAAGTGGCCAGTGTGACCATTCTCTCAGAAACGCATGGGTGAATTTAGTAGAATTTTTGGTTTTAAACATGCTTATGGGCCAAGCAAACATATTCAATAATAAAAACCCTTGCACGTAATTGTTCCTTTATACCTCTCATTTTCCGGTCTATTCAATAGGCTATAATAATATACAGTAGGGTGCAAAAATGAGTACATGTTTGTAACTCGCGCACTTATTGATGCATAACAACAGAAATAGTAAAGCAAATTGAAAAATTTTTTTTGCCCTGTATTTTATGTTCAATTCTCAACAAAACGGTATATAATACATAACGGAAGGGAGCAAGTTCTAAGAAAAAAACAAATAAAACAGAAATAAGTCGCATGTACTCAATTTTGCACCAAGCGTTAATCAGCAAAAATATCGAAATTTGCTGTTAGATTTGGAAGTTTTTGGTTTGTTTATGACTTCCTTTATCTTTTGTAGTTTGAGATATGTTTAATTGCGTATGGTTAGAACTTTCACCAGCGTATTTTAATAAATGAAATAAATAATTATAAAAATTTCATTGCTCTTTAAGATTATGAGGAAATTATCATGACAGATTGAGGACAGTATTGTAGTCATGACAAAGAGTGGCTTCTCGACACAAATGACAGCTAAAAAGCTTAAAACAAGCCAATCGGTTGTCATAAAAGTCCAGAAAATGCGAGTTATTGTTCCTAAGGCACAAGTCAAAGGCCGCAAAAAATTTTTGACGGATGCGGACGGCCCTCGCAGGATATTAGGAATGAAAAGGAACAAGTGTTTAACACCGAATCATGCTTCTTATGCAATAAATAAGCCCATTAGCCGAGAAACTGCAAGAAGAACCCTCAACGACATTGGTTATATCTCAGCGGTTAAAAGAACAAAAGTCTGCATTGTCGGAAAAAATGCTAAGGTGTGATTAAAGCTCGACTGAGAACACAGAAATTGGATATCTGACCACACTACACGTTTCCAATTACCTACTGTCCAATTTCTGTGTTTTCTGACGAACTTTAACCGCACCTTACCATTTTTACAGACTATGCAGGCTTTTGTTTTTTTAACCGCTGAGATATAACCAATGTCGTTGAGGGTTCTTCTTGCAGTTTCTCGGCAATTGGGCTTATTTATTGCATAAGAAGCATGATTCGGTGTTAAACACTTGTTCCTTTTCATTCCTAATATCCTGCGAGGGCCGTCCGCATCCGTCAAAATTTTTTTGCGGCCTTTGACTTGTGCCTTAGGAACAATAACTCGCATTTTCTGGACTTTTATGACAACCGATTGGCTTGTTTTAAGCTTTTTAGCTGTCATTTGTGTCGAGAAGCCACTCTTTGTCATGACTACAATACTGTCCTCAATCTGTCATGATAATTTCCTCATAATCTTAAAGAGCAATGAAATTTTTATAATTATTTATTTCATTTATTAAAATACGCTGGTGAAAGTTCTAACCATACGCAATTAAACATATCTCAAACTACAAAAGATAAAGGAAGTCATAAACAAACCAAAAACTTCCAAATCTAACAGCAAATTTCGATATTTTTGCTGATTAACGCTTGGTGCAAAATTGAGTACATGCGACTTATTTCTGTTTTATTTGTTTTTTTCTTAGAACTTGCTCCCTTCCGTTATGTATTATATACCGTTTTGTTGAGAATTGAACATAAAATACAGGGCAAAAAAAATTTTTCAATTTGCTTTACTATTTCTGTTGTTATGCATCAATAAGTGCGCGAGTTACAAACATGTACTCATTTTTGCTCCCCACTGTATGTATACAGTTCGCACTTCTTTCTAAATTGAAAATTTATTTTTATTTTCCTATTCGAGTATTTCTTAATCGAAAGTTCGCATTGTATCCTTGTTCAGATTTTGTGTTTTTTTTGTTGCACTTTTTCGCGCACTGTATCCTTATTCGGATTTTGTGTTCTTTGTTGCACTTTTTCGCGCACTGTATCCTTACTCGGATTTTGTGTTTTTATTCGAGTTTAAGTAAGCGAAATACACCATTCAAATATGCGGTGTTAATGTACTCGAAGACTACCCACTGCGCCAGTTACGTTTACATCTCTAGGTTGAGATTTAAAAAAAAAACATAAATTGTTTTTTTTTCTTTTTTATATTTTTTTTTCTTTATCGATTTTTATTTCATCTTAAAGTTATAATTATACTATATATTATATTATATTATTATTTGATTTAATTGCTAAAGAAAGACCGCTGTCCAAAGAAAGGCTGAACCTTTCTGTCGCTTGTCGAATTAAGACTGACTTCACAAAAACTAAATTCATATTTCTTAAGCTTGAATTATTCTACAGGTAAAAAGAAAATGTGCCTTGTTTGCAAACTATGCATTTCAATTTTTTTAAATGTAACAGACACGTTAAAAATAAAAAAAATATTTTTGTTATGAACCACCGCTCTTCTTTTATTGCTTTTAAAATATTACTATTCGCTTAATGATTTTTTTTAAACTGATACTTAACAGTCAAAATGTTGAAAAAATCATGCGAATCCATCCATTAGTTCAAAAGTTATTCTATGATTTTCACTTTTACAGCTTATCGTTCCACTGTGCTGTGCGACAATCCATTAAGATATTAAGCCAATATGAAATCCAACAAAGCCAAATGAATCGGATGGCTCGGTCGTATATAGCCAGTTTGAAAATAGAAACTTACTAATTACAGATGCCTATGTACATGTTCATTGTACATACATATATCTTGCGTCCTGCTATGGAAATCATTTATGTTACATATTTCAAAAACTCAAAAAATCTTTTTTAATCTATTTTATATCATTTATGTTTTCAATTTTAAAATAAGCAACGAAAATCCCACACCAATGGTACACGGTGGCGTATACGTATTTTTGTTGGGATATTAATGAGTCATCTATAGCAAACTGCTTCTTTAAATTTTTACAATAATTATCATTCAAATGAAAAACGAATCTAAACTAGTCTCTCCTTTAAATAACCTAATTAAATAACCAATTAAACTAAGAACTTTTTAACAGTTATCCAAAGCCCATGACCATCTTTTGCCAAGCATACAAATTGACATGAACAAACTATCTACAAGGTCCCATATGTATTTTCAGCAATCAACAAGTCAATTATTGTTTAGGTGTAGTATTACACTTCATTCAAAGCTTTTTCCTTCACTTGCGCATTAAATATGAAAAGTCTTACTCAGCATATTGAGGATGCACTCTAGCTCAGCAAGTCGTCTTGTTTAAAACAATAAACTTGACATTGCTCTTAAGAGCTTTCAGTGCAAGTGAAAATATACACTCAACTTTTTTAATAATATGTTTCTTTGGTTAAACATTTTAATTTTTAACACTATTTGATTGATGCTCATTGTGTGAGAAACTCACTATGAAAACACCTTCTTTTTCCACCCGAGTTTTTTTTATCAAATATTTTAAATAAATAAAAAAAAAATAGGTTTCCATAGTTGGCAGGTAGCTCGTCAGATGAATGGGGTGAAAATCGCAATCTTGAATATTCAATAGAAAACATAAGTACATTTACTAAGGTATCAAGGTACATACATATGTACATTATGTATGTAGTTCTTGATCCAAAATATCTTCATGAATTGAGTTTCAAAATTCACTAGAAATCATGGCAACACTGGAATCACTTTGAGTTATAAATTGAGCCAAATATATTTCACCCGCTGTTCTATTTATATCAAAGAAAATACACACAACTTTTCCAGCTTTTTTTTGAGTAACGGGTTTCGACAGCTGGTGTCTCGTACTCGAATTCGATGTACAGATACAAATACTAGGTCAACTTAAACAGTTTCATTTTCGTGTACGGTCGAGGTTGTACTGGATACTGGAAAACGTGCGTCGCGTTCCCGAATAAATCAATTAAATAATTGAAGATACTCTTATGCTTGAGTATTTTCCTTTTGTGTTCTTAAGACATTTTTTAAAGAAAGTACCTTTTTATCAATAAGATTGTTTTTAAAGTGAGTATATACGAGTGTAACTACATATTTTTATTCTGCAGATGTAGACATTTATGTGTTCACGTACCTATATGTAAATTAATTTATAACAGTGAAAAGACAAAGCGGGCATGTTATATGTACATATGTACCTACGTCAAATCTTTTCTGTATATTTTACACAAACAAAAGTGAATATTCCTGAATAGTTAAAAACGTCCAGCCTATCCCCATGTCTAGCATTCATAACTCGTCTATAGAAAAATAAATCAAAAACCTAATAAAAATATATCGAAAGCAATAAAAGCTTTCTTGTTCTTTATCGTTTGTATCACCACCAACCACCAACAATACATACATGTATATCAATCTTGGAATTAATTATGTCGTTTCTACCTTGAATTTTGTCTCATC
The DNA here is from genome assembly GCA_963921185.1 of Dasysyrphus tricinctus. NCBI lineage: Eukaryota > Metazoa > Arthropoda > Insecta > Diptera > Syrphidae > Dasysyrphus > Dasysyrphus tricinctus. The sequence continues at coordinate 249,054,291 of OY992530.1, forward strand.
TCCAAGGTCGTTCTGTGAGTTGTGAGCTCGTGTTGATTTAGTGCGCCAAAAGAAAGTTTTGAAGTGAGCTTTTAAGGTGGTTGCCTTAGAATATTTTCATGTTTGTTTTATCTTGGAAAAAGATCTAAAGTGTTTGTTTTATTTCTGACGATATAATAGGTTATCCAATAAAGTGCACAAGGGTAAGTTATTATAGAAATTAAATTAAATTAAAAAAATATAAGGACATCTTTTGAAAATTGGTGTGTTCGTTAAGAATTAAGATGACATATAAATTACTACTAAATAATATTCTCCACAGACTGCATGCCTAGTTATAAAATAAATTATTTATTAAATACTTTTAAAAAATTAGTATACCTACCTACTATTAATCGCGTTGCAAGAGAAATTTTATACATATTGTAATCAAATAATGAGCCTTTTCTAATGGGACAATCCATTGGTAAAATAAATCAAAATTTATTTTTGACTTGGATCTGTCGAAAAGCAGATTTTGACAACTTTTGCATTAAATTGGTTAAAAACACATTATGGGTATTCATGCAACAGCGCAAAGTCGTCGTAAGCGTTGTAAAGGTTTAAACTTCGTAATTCTGTCTCAATTTATATGGAAATTTTGACAGATTTACGAAGTTTAAAACTTTACCACGTTTACGACGACTTTACGCTGTTACATGAATACCCTTATTGATTTATTTTTCCAAATAATATTTCTGAGTGCTCAGAAAATTTCCTCAATTTTGCTGGTCTAAAGATTAAGGAAACAAAATTTTGGATTCTTCTGCGTCAGATCAAGCAGTTCTGATTCTTTGCTGATTTGTTTATGATTGAAATTAAACGCAGTTTTAATTAGATAAAAATAAATATGTTTATTTGACTGTAGTCTGTAGCAACGAATGAAATAAATAACTGCATACTGCATTGAAGTGCTGATGTGCTGATGTGCTGACGTCTGGCTGAATTGAAGTTCGCTGTAGCTGAAAATATATTTGCTGATATTGAGGTGCAAACATAGTTCAAAGACCTCAGAACGTTAGTAGAAGAAATTATGTGAAATTATTAAACGCGAATTAAATTTTATGATGGCGGAACTGCAATCCGCAAATCCAATGGATTTGTATAAATCCAAATAAACGAAATAGTTAAGTTAACTTAATAAAAGAAAGAAAACGATTGCACGAAGTATACGTGCGCCGCGACAAAACAACGAGATAGGAAAGACGAACTGTCAAACGATGGGTGCGTTTAATAGAAACTTCCACAACTGACAACACATAAAGTGCTGCCACCCAGTAGCTCAGCAATGGGGTGGGTTCAGTAGTAAAAGATAATTTTATTAATCGAATTCGATTAATAAAATGGAGACAAAAAAAGTAATAAAATGTTAAGTATAAGTACAGGGTGTACTTGTACTTGAAGTGGGCGCCAGGAATTCTTTTGTAAACTAAGAATTAGAGAATTCCAAAACTAATTTTATTGAATGACGAAAAGAAAATAAGAACAACAAAAAGAACCAGAATAAATAAAACACAAGATTTATGTGCCCAGATGGGGACTTCAATTATTTTATTTGGGAAACCTTATTTGGACCGAAGCCCAGGGATTAAAACCCAAAATTTTTTCAATTTATAGGTAGGTTAAGAGTACAAAGATTAAAGGGCTTACGGTGAAACGTAAAGCCGGAAAAACAAAGAAAGATAATGCAATGAAAATTGGGCCGCTAACAAGAAAATACCGTGTCCCACAAAATCGGGATAAAATCCGAATCAAACAAGCAAAATCAAAAGCTAACGAAATTGACAAAAAAAATAAAATTATAACAACCAAACACTCTACTTATCTTTTTTTTGGATGTCTGCGGACCTCCTATCCACCCTTTTCCTCTATCACCTCGATATTTTAGCCTCCTGCTAATTCCTTCTTCGCCTCGAATCAAAAAAATTTCCTTTCTTCAAAATTTCTCGACAACTTTTCTCAGAACTACAAATACTTTTTCTCAGTTTTAATTTCTTCCAAACTTCTTCGAATTTTTTTTCTTAAACACAACTTTTTGCTTGAATAGTTCTCCAAAGAGTGAACTTTCCACACTTAACCTATTGTCTACCTCGGCCATTAAAGTCTGTCACACATTACAACCAGCCAATCGTTTTCGAGATCTTCAGTCACGGGATCACGGCTTCCTGGAAAGCTACGTGCTCTCCTCGAAAACCTCCGTTCCTCCGATGTCGAATCTCATCGAAACTTTACTCTCACACACACATTCAATGATTCAGCAAGTAGTTGGATGTCTTTCCAAAACTTGCCGAATCCAAATGGCCGAGTTCAGAACCTTTCCAACTAACTTTTTCGAGAAAATTTAAAAGAATTAAAATCGAGAAAAAGTTTCTTCTAGGCATTCTCCTAGTTACTCTTAAATAATCGCGAGTGATTCGAAGCGCGAAACAATCTCTCCGAAACTAATATCTCGAGGTGAGCAGATGAACACATTTCTTTTAATCCTAAGATCTACTCATTTCTTTTCTTTCGCGTGTCAATTCCGATAGATATATCTCATTACAATTTAAAAAAGTTAAGTTAAGAGATTTATGAATCAAGTTAACAACCCATTTTCTGACAAATTAAATTAGCTACGTTAAGTTACGTTACGTTAATTGAAAGTAATTTGAGGATGTTTTGATGCAAATTTTGTTTAGATATAAGTAAGAGTCCGCCTGACTCGCTTACTTCTTCAGCTCATCCGCTGGCTCCTTCGACAAGAGACCGCCCATCTTCTTGGTAGTTATAATTCATTGGTTTCGGAACCAACTGTTCCACTCAATTGAGAAATCGTTCGAAACCTGTTTTTGTTACTTTTCCAAAATACTTTAAGAGTAGGTCTCTGGCTGATGGACGCCAGGTATCTACTAACTCTACAAGCATTTTGGAGCTGCAACGAAAAAAGGAAAGGCTAAAAATGGTTAAGGATATAGAATAGGCAGATGAAACTTGTTGTGGTAAATTTTACCGCAACATTACGTATACTTAAGGTGGTGTACGTATTTCAACAATGATGCTGGCAACATGGTAAATATTAAAAAAAAAAAACCGCAAAGTTTTCGTTTTTTCAATAAATGTCAATTTTATACCTGAAGAAATAGTTTTTGTCGCAAACTTTGTTCTAAGATTTGAAATTAACTAAATTTACATCAATTTGAGCCCAGAATCATCAGTTTTACTTGCGATGTATGTAGGTACTATAGGGCAAGTTTTTTTTGCTTATGAATAACAGACCCTTAACCCTAGAAAATTATACGAGATGTTGAACTTTTATTTTATCAGTGTTTTTTCCTCAACAAAATACATATGTACATATATTAGAAAATAAACTCGCAGCTATTTGTTTCCTAATAAGAAAGTAAAAACTTTTTGGCATCTTAAAACTAGATTTATATTCTAAAACTGCCGTGCTAAGAAGAAAAAACGTATCTACATTTTTGGCTGCTTTGATTCAAGCCAGTTTTGACAAATTATTTATTATTTTATTAATACAAAATAAAACCGCTATATCTTGACTTTGAAAAGGTTAAAAATGCTTGAGAAAAATATCGTTTGTGCAAAGAACCTTGCAGTTTTTAAGAAAAAAAAAGAACGTATCTCCTTGTTTTGAAGAAAAAAAGGTGTTACCACCATATTACCACTTGAAGATCTGGCAAATAACCTTAGAAAGTAAATTATTTGCTAAAATGTTTGTCTCTGAATGCCAGAAATATATGTAGATAAGGTTGGTCGTTAAAAAATAGAATTGAATTGAAATAGGGAAAAATGAGAAAAAAACACAAATTAAGCAAAAACTGTTTTCAAACTTAAAATTTTGAATAAAAACAATTAGTTTTCTTCAAAATGCTGAGTTTGAAAAAATTTTTCGACAAAACTGTTCGTCAAATATTGAAAGCAAGTAGTAAGAATGGACTTCTTGCCTTTCAAAAAACTTCAAAACATTACCGCAGGTGATGTTGGTTTTTAATTATTTTTTTTATATCTATGCAAATATTTTATTAAATCTTCTCGTCCGTCCAAGCCGGGGAAGATATTAGCCCCCTCCCATAGGATATTTTCCTATCTACTTCCAACCTATAGGCTCCGAATTTCTTTGGCAGATTTTACGTGCATTTCCTATAGTAGAAATTTCTCCTTAGATCCGATTTAGGCCCACCCAAATATAAGAACTCAAAAAACCCATATAACGACCATCCTAATGTAGATACGTTTTTTCTTCTTAGCACGGCAGTATTAGAATAGAAAGCCTGCATACCCCCTGGGTATTAATAATAAATTTTTAACAACAAGTAGTAACGGGTGTTTTTTTTAGAGGTATAGAACTTTAAGTTGGCAACACGATTTTAGCTGGCGGCCATTTTGTCAGCTGCTGTCAAGTGATTTATTTTTTTGTTTGGTTTGGCATTTCAACATTTGAAGCCACAGGATCACCTAGCAAGGCGTAGATTCGGTGAATGGGCTCGAAACAAGACTGCCTTTGATCCCAATTTTCATAAACCAATTTTGTTTAGCGATGAAGCTCACTTTTGGTTGAATGGATACGTCAATAAACAAAACTGCCGTATTTGGGAGTGATAATAATCCTCAAGTGTATGTTGTGACACCGTTTCATCCACAAAAACTGACTGTTTGGCTTGTTTTATGGGTTGGTGGAATAATTGATCCGTACTTCTTTAAAAACGATGTTGGCCAGAACGTCACAGTCAATGGTGACCACTATAGAGCCATGATTACTAACTTTTTCGTTCATCAATTGAACAACCATTATGTGCAGGAGCTGTGATTTCAACAAGACGGCGCGGCGGCGCAACATGTAACACAGCTCGTGCCATAATTGATTTATTGAACGAAACGTTTGGTAACCGCATACTTTCACGTTACGGACCCGTGAAAAGGAGACTTTAAAGAATGATTCGGAGAATGTTTTTGCTTCTTTTTTCAACAACTTCAATGCAATAATGCCTCATCGTAGGAGGGGAAGTTAAGTTAAGTGACAAGGATGCTCACATTCAAAGACTGACGATTCGGATGTGCAAACAAAAATCGCCTTTTTAAAATACTCGAGTGCATCAGACTTTGATGGTTCAACTTGATGTCCTTAATGTGCTGATAATCTGACGATCATCTGGAGGGATTTTCTTAATCTGACGATTTGAAAAAAAGAAACATTTTTATTCAGGATTTTTTTTGATCACTGGGGAGAGTAGGTACGATAACGGATTTTTGTAGAAGGACACCAAAAATTGATAACGGATTTTTGTAGAAGGTTCAAATATAAAAGCATTTTTACTATCAGAGGGGGCCTAACTCAACCCGTAAGGGGGTAGAGGAAATTTTCGAAAAAAACAACTTGAGTGGAAGAACAAATATTAAAAAGCAACGACAGTACTTAAAATGCAAGACAATAACGGTTTCAAAAGCCAGAAGTCTGTTCTTTAATCCTAAATTTAAATTAAATTATTTCTGTCAATAGTTTTCAAAAAATTTGCATTCAAACTCAAAATTTTCGATCAACTTTTCTCAAAATTGTGGAATGGAGAACTAAAATTTCTTTTTGTGGTCAATGCTCATATCAATTTTGAATCGAACATAAAAAACCGAAAGCTTTAATGTTTTCTAGTTTTTGAGACTGATATATGGTAGAGGTACTCAGTAGGGTGCAAGGTACCCCCCTTTTTTGCTTTCTTGAACATTTATATTTACAACTTAAAATTAATTCAATTAATTATCATTTATCATTTTATCACTTCACAACCACGAAGAAGGCGATTCCCGAACTCATTATGAGAAACAGCTGTCAAACTGAGGACTAAAAAGTACTAAAATGAAAAAAGCCACCTCTTGCTCATAGAAAAAGATGATTGTGACGTCATGGAAAGACTAAGATGGCGACTTAGGTGTATCAAATGAGCACAATTTGTTTCTGTTTATCATTTTTCTTTTCACAGGTTTTCACAGAGTGAAATGATTGTGATAAACGAATTATCATATGAAAACATTTTGGCATTTGTTTTAATTTTTTTCAAATTTCGAGAATCGCATTTGGCGTAAAGGCGTTATCATATATTTATCACTTCACAGTTTCACAGATCGAGAATTGACCCCCAGCTGTCAGAGTGAGTACTAAAAAGTACTAAAATGAAAAAAGCCACCACTTGTTCATAGAAAAAGATGATTGTTACGTCATAGAAAGACCAAGATGGCGACTTGGGTGTATCAAATGAGCACAATTTGTTTCTGTTTATCATTTTTCTTTTCACAGGTTTTCACAGAATGAAATGATTGTTCTTAACGAATTATCATATGAAAACATTTTGGCATTTGTTTTAATTTGTTCACAATTCGAGAATCGCATTTGGCGTGAAGGCGTTATCATATTTATCACTTCACAGTTTCACAGATCAAGAATTGACCCCCTGGTACAGTACCTACATTTATAACGGAATTTTGAAAAATTTTATGTTGAAATACGGCGGAATTTGTATGGAATTTTTCAGGCTTTTTTTCAAAATTCCGTTATAAATGTAGATACTATACCAGTTGTCTGCAATACTTTTTTTCTAACAAAAAAGAGTATCAGTATTAACATATCAGAGAGGCAGACATATTGCTTAAGTTCAAACATTTTTCTTTGGCCTTTGAAATACAGCGGAAGTTGCATGGAGTTTTCCAAATGCTTTTTTTTTCAAAATTCCGTTATAAATTTAGGTACTATACCAGGTGTCTGTTATAATTTTTTTCTAACATAAGAGAGTATCAGTATTAACATATCAGAGAAGCAGACATATTGCTTAAGTTAAAACATTTTGTTTTGGCCTTTGAAATACAGCGGAATTTGTATATGGAGTTTTCCAAAGACCTTTTTTTCAAAATTCTGTTATCCTCGAAATTAACTGCTTTGGAAAAAAAAATACGAACAATTAGAAAATCAAATTGAAGAAATTCAAAAGAAGAATTCCGAATGCAATCTAATGGTGAGGGTAGAAAGCTTGGAAGGCCGAGATGACAAGGAGCATGCAAAAAGCATTTGCACAAATTTAATTCAGCCCCCATCATCTGTAGAAAATTTGCAAATTCATGAAATAAGATCGCATATTCCAAACGTCAAGAGCTTTATTGTGAAATTAAACTCAAAACAACAGGTAATTTCTGCACTCAAAGCATCAAACACTCTGCGTAACACTGGCACAACATTATCGAAAGATCTACCCGCTTCGGTTCGACAAAAGAAGAACAAATGAATGTGCATTAAACGAACTCTAAACGAAATTAACCCCGCAATCAAAGTTCTGGTAAGGGAGGATAAAATGTTTGTCAACAAAAATGTTTTTCGTTGGAGTCCTACGTTGGGATTATTACATAACAACGCCACGGATGGAACTCGAGTTTTGAATGACATTTACCATGTGGAGCTTAATGAACATCTGTGTTCTCTTTTAGAAACTGACAAAACGTCAACACCAGCTGACGCTAATAATAGGCAGGAGCCATGTGCGCCATCTGGATTTGAAGTTGGATTGAGTGTAGCAGATACAGAAACCAATTATAATACTAATAGAACATAGGGTAAAGGCTCCGTCTGCCAAAATAGTAATTTAAGTAAAGAATTAAAAAAACTGAAGATTTTAAGTTATAATAAGGGTATTCATGCAAAAGCGTAAACTCTTCGTAATAGTTGTAAAGTTTTAAACTTCGTAAATCTGTCAAATTTTCCATACAAATTGTGACAGAATTACGAAGTTTTAAACTTTACAACGATTACGACGAGTTCGAGCTGTTGCATGAATACCCATAATATATCAGGGTTAAAAAATAAATCTATGTATGTATGTTAACTTTTTTAAATTTATAAATGATTATGACTTCGTCTTTTTGTACGAAACATTATTAGTTGAAGAAGAATGTCATATACACGAAATTAATTTTAAAAGCTTCGAATTTATATGGATTCCTGCAACACGACAAAACACGAGAGGAAGGGCGAGTGGAGGATGCTTCTTTGGACACAAAAAAACTATTCCAAATATTATATGTGAATTTAAAGTTGAAGAAGAAATCAAGTTGCTTAATCTTAAAATACAAAACAAGAGTTATACAATAATACCATCGTACATTAACTGCAATCGTTGGGACCAAGATTTCAATGTATTATACAGTTTTATTGAGCAATGCGAAAGAGATGATGTTATGATAATTGGCGATTTAAATGCACGAATAGGAACTGAGGAAGGAAGAGAAAACAGATTTGCTGGGAAGACTAGAAATTCAAAAGACACCACTACGAATGCAAGAGGAGTAAAATTACTTGATTTTTGTAATTCCTTTGGATTTCGGTTGATGAATGGCGTTTCAGACTCGGACGAATTAGGAGAGTTCACTTTCGTAGGCAAACAAGGTCTTTCAGTCATAGATTATTGTTTTGTTAGAGGTAGTTGGAATTCCATAGTAGCTGATTTCGAGGTCCTGAGTGTTCCATATTCCGACCATATGCCAATAGCTGTCGAATTTGGAATAAACTACGAAAGACAAGAACCAACGACTGTTCTATTTTTCCCGCCGAAGCTTAAATGGAAAGAGAATAAATCAGAAGAATACAGGCGAAACCTTGATCAAGTCCTTCCAGTACATGACTAACCCACTATAAGCGACATCGAAAATGCTATCAAGACAGCTCTTCCTACTCGAAATGTTTTTGTAAACAAAATAAAACAAAAAGAAAAATGGTTCGATGCAGAGTGTAAACGAGCACGACAAAAATCTTTTGGATGGTTAAAAGTTTTTAGAAAGTATAGCGGAAATTATTTAAAAAAGATGTACCTCGAAGCGAACTGCAGATTCAAGCAAATATGTAAGGAGAAAAAGAAGATATTTTTTGAGAACGAAGCTCTTAAACTAACCTTTTGCAAAGATTCAAGAGCATTTTGGGAAGCAATTAATCAATTAAACGGAAAGAAACTGCAAATTAGTACAAAATTAAAGATTGATTCATTGCACGATCATTTCAAACTTCTTCTGAATCCTGAGTCCTTAGCACCACCTTTTCAATACGCTAAACCGGCATATTCGAACCAAATTCTGGATTCACCTATAAATCTGCAAGAATTGCGTAGTGTATTGCAAAAGCTTAAGGACGGGAAAGCTGCAGGAGCGGACAGAATACCAATAGAGTTTATAAAATATGGAACTAACACGCTAACGGAAAAACTAATTACTGTGTTCAATATCATTTTGGTAACTGGGGAAATACCTGAACAATTCAAAAAATCTCTCATCTTTCCTATACATAAGAAGGGCAATATATCAGATCCAGCCAATTATCGAGGAATATCCTTTCTTAACGCCTCTTATAAGATATTCACTACCCTTTTGAATGGCCGTTTGACAAGTTGGATAAAGAGTGAGAAGTTACTTGGAGAATTTCAAGCTGGATTTAGGAGTGGTTATTCGACAGTCGACAATATTTTTGTTTTGCAAAGTATAGCCAGTAACTTTATGGAACAAAAAAAGAAGCTGTACGTGTTTTTCGTCGACTTCAAAGCAGCATTTGACACAGTGGATCGCAGAGCTTTATTTTTTAAGCTCTACAACATTGGAATGACGGCCAAGTTTGGAAAAGTGCTAGAAAATATTTACGATGGCAATTTATCCGCCGTTTGGGATGGATCAGATACCTCGGAGTGGTTTGAGTCAAAGATGGGAGTCAAACAAGGCTGCAGTCTAAGTCCAAGTCTCTTTGCCTTATTTATAAATGACCTGGTAGATTTTCTTCCAGGTGGAATCGAAATTTCAAGAAATATCATCAAAGCCCTTTTATTTGCCGATGATGTAGTACTGTTTGCCACTTCACCCCAAACTCTCCAACTGATGATTAATCGACTTGAAGTGTACTGCCGATTATGGAATTTACGGGTGAATTTAACTAAATCAAAGGTGATGATTTTTCGAAAAGGACCTGGTCGAACTGCGCGAAACGAGAAATGGTATTTCAACTCGGAGGATATCGAAGTCGTTAAGTCCTATAAGTATCTAGGGGTAACCATTGCTAGTAATTTAAATATGGAAACCCATCTTAAAGATAAGCTAGCTAAAGCGAAAAATGCTATTAATGCTTCATGGAGGAATTGCTTTTCCAACAAATCAATAGCACATCATGTTAAATACAAGGTGTTTGTTGCCGTGGCAGAATCTATCATGCTTTATTCAGCACAGGTATGGGGATGTCAAAAGTACGAAACAGTGGAAAAGCTCCAGAGATTTTTTATTAAAAGATGCTTTCGCTTACCCAATACCACCCCCAACTACATGATTACAATTGAGACAGGACTTTCACCACTCTTCATAAAGACTCTGAAGTACCATGTCGACTACATCTTAAATGTGCTCGATATGCCAGATGAAAGACTTCCCAAGATCCTAGCATTAGATGCCATTAGGAAAAAATATTTTTGGTATAAAAAGTTGGAAGAACTTGGGAGTTACTGCCAAATCAATCTTAGATTGCTGGAAGAAAATCGAAGATACTGCAAAGATGATCTCATGGATCTTGTTTTGAAGCTTGACGAGCAATACAGAAGCGGTAGTATAAATGAAGCCACGTCTTCGGTTCATAGGGCAGTCTACAGTCGCCTTAATCACAATCTGTGTGAATCTAACTATTTCCGTAATGAAAACGAGCTGGAGCTCATTTCGGCTATTTTCAAAATGAGGGGAGAGTTGATAAGATTGCACTATGTACCTCATCGGGATGACTTACCCATTAACTGCAGCTTGTGCAACCTAGGAGAACGAGAAGATGTCGTGCACTTCATTGGAAAATGTCCTGTTTTGTGTGAAATAAGAAGGGAGAATTTGAACAGCAATTTTAAATCGGAGGAAGAAGTACTAGCTTTACTCAACTGTGATTGCAATATTAAAAAACTCTTCACTTATTATCAAAAAGCACTTTCTTATCGTCAGCAAATTATAAACGAAGCTTTTTAAACAAAAAAAAAAAAAAACTATTTGTGATTGCAAAATTTTGAAACATAATTATCAAAACTTATTACTTTTCAAACAAACTGTTATTGTAATTTATTATACATATAAAATTGATGTCAATCGGGCAGACGGCAAAGCCAAGCTTATACGATTTTTGTAAAAATTATTAACGAAATTTGTATATTAAGAAAACTCAATAAATCGAAATCTATCTATCTATCTATCTGTTATAAATGTAGGTACTGTACCAGGTGTCTGCTATAATTATTTTTGAACAAAAGAGAGTATCGATATTAACATATCAGAGAGGCAGACATATTGCTTAAGTTCAAACATTTTGTTTTTGCCTTTGAAATACAGCGGAACTTGTATGGAGTTTTCCAAAGGCCTTTTTTTCGAAATTCCGTTATAAATGTAGATACTATACCAGGTGTCTGCAATATTTTTTTTCTAATAAAAAAGAGTATTAGTATTAGCATATCAATGAGGCAGACATATTTTTTTAATTAAAACATTTTTATTTTGTTTTTGAAATACAACGGAGTTTGTATGGAGTTTTCCAAAGCTATTTTTTTAAATTCCGTTATAAATACAGGTACTGCACCAGGGACCTGTTATTATTTTTTTCTAATAAAAGAGAATATACAAATTAATATATCAGAGAGGCAGACGTATTGCATTAGTTAAAATATTTTTGTCTTGCTTTTGAAATACATCGGAATTTTTATGGAATTTTTCAAAACTTATTTTTTTAAATTCCGTTACAGATTTGGGTAATGCACCAAGCTGCTCACAATTTTTTTCTTAATAAATAAAACTATAAGATTTATTATATCAAAGGGACAATTATATTCCTTCAGTAAAAACTTTTTTTCTTTTAAGTTTTTTAATACAGCTGAATTTGTATAGTGATTTTTAAGGCTTTTTTCAAAATTTTGTTAAAAAACAATTAACGTCACCATGTATCTGCTAATATTTTTATAATTTATAAAAACTATACTACTTGTTATGTCAAATAGGCAGACGTATTCCTCAACGGGAAATACATTTTGTTGTATTTGAAAAGAAACAGTGAAATATGTATGGAGATTTTTCCCTAATATTTGTATTTCGAAATTCCGTTAAAAATCCAGGTACTACAGGAGGTATCTGAAAACTATTTTTTTTTAGTTAAATGGACTGTAAGTATTAAAATATAAAAGATTTGAACGTATTCCTTCAAGAAAAAGTGCTTTTTTGTACCTAAGAAAAAAAGCTTATTTTTTTTAGGAAATTTTGTAGACCATTTTTAAAAATTCCGTTACTCCTAGAGGTACTACGCGCTATGTCTGCCTTTACTATTTTTGAATAGTAAAAACTATGTAGTCTAACATATCAAAGAGGCAGACGTACTGCTATCACGTTTTCGAGGTCGATTTTTTCGACTTTTGTGACCCCACTGCTCCCAGAAGTACTATGACTTTGGGTTAGGAATGCCCATTGCATGCTCAAGAGGTCTAGGACAACACATCCACTTAATATAGGGTGATTTTTTAAGAGGTTTAGAACTTAAAAAAAAAAAAAACACAAAAAATTCGAAAAAATGAATGAAATATTTATTTGAATCGATAGTTTGAACCTTGCAATTTAATGTTTAAAGATAATTTCATGCAAATGTTGACCGCGGCTGCGTCTCAGGTAGCCCATCCGCTGAGTCCAATTTTGGCATACTCTTTCACACATATCGGCCGGTATCTCACGAATGAATGCATGGATGTTGGCTTCCAGTGCGTCAATCCAAGCGGGCTTGTCCCTATAGACATTAGCCTTGACATACCCCCACAAAAAATAATCTAATGGTGTCAAATCGCACGATCTGGGCGGCCAATTGACCGGCCCGAAACGTGAAATTAACTGTTCACCAAACTCGCCTCGCAATTGCGCCATTGTTTCGCGTGCTGTGTGGCATGTGGCACCGTCTTGTTGAAACCACATATCATGCAAGTCAAGAACTTCCATTTCGGGCAAAAAAAAGTTTGTTATCATCGCTCGGTAGCGTTCACCATTGACAGTAACGCTGCGATTCGCATCATCTTTGAAGAAATATGGCCCAATATTGCCGCCGGCCCATAAACCGCACCAAACAGTGGCTTTTTCGGGATGCATTGGTAGCTGTTGCAATGCTTCTGGCTGATCTTCACTCCAAATGCGGCAATTATGCTTATTTACGTACCCATTCAACCAAAAATGAGCCTCATCGCTGAACACAATTTTTCGATAAAAAAGCGGATCCTCGGCCAGCTTTCCAAGAGCCCATTCACCAAAAATTCGGCGTTGTATTCATTTGTAAGACGATCCATGGTTAAATTGCAAACCAAACTGAAGCTGTTTGACAGTGACACAAGGTACTAAACACACATCAGCTGTCAAAACCAGTGTTGCCAAAACCAAACCAGCTAAAAAATCACCGTTATGAATCGTACTGAAATACCGTAAGTCTGCCGACCACTGGCTCTTAGACTATAATATAAAAGGCGGTTTGAATTTGTCGTCCTCGGGTTGTTCAATCCCGATTGTACCGTGGCTGTCCATTTATATAGGGTGGGGGATAGAGTTGGGGTTTAGCCACGGTAATGGGCTGACCCTGGGTCAGAGTAGAAGTGCCCTGCTTCACCGTTCGTTGTTGTAGTTATATCCAGAATCTCCTTGGCGCCTAGGAACCTTGGTTCCGGATGTCGTGGTTGGTTTATACTGGGCGCTGTGCTTGGCTGGTAATCTAGTTCCGTCTGGAAGTGATGCGGTGATGAGGGTGATGCTTCTGCAGGTTCCAGCTGAGCGGCATCATCTGCCTCCTGGTCTTCTAAAGCAAACAAGCTCCGATTTGGATGAGTTGATCTGGATACCCCATTTGGTGTAAAACTTGAAGAGTTTGCGGATGAGGGCCTAGAATTGTGTGTGTGATGTCATGATGAAACTTCATGAGCGGATGCAGAGTGGAATGCTTTTCCCGAAAACCGAACTGCATGTTTGGGATGATGTTCTTCTCGCTGCAGAACTTCTTGAGCTTCCTGAATATCAGTTCTTCCAAGATCTTACTTAGGTTATTGAGGAGGGATATCGGCCTGTAGTTGGTAACCATGTTCCTTGTACCTCTATTGGCAATCGCAACGATTTTTGCAGTTTTCCATTTCTGGAGGAAATAACTGTTGTTGATGCAGTTGTTAAGGATGATGGCAAAGAACACCATTACTGCTTGTGGAAATTTCGTTAGGATGAAGTTGGATACCCCATCCGGCCCAGCTGACTTGTTTGGTTTTGAGTTGCTAATAATCTCAGTTATCTCCTCTAGGGTGCTCAAGTTCGGGTTATCGACTGGATCACTCGCAGGATTGTTGTCACTAAACTTTGCTCTTTTTCAAGTTGGATATCATTGTTTGCTGGATGGATGCCTCAATATCAAAAAGGAAGACTGGATCGTCAGATGAGCTGACCGTGAAGTTTCTTCAAATTGGGTAGCAAAGGCTTCAAATTTATCCTGTATCGTTGTTGATTCTCCACTCTTGGTGATGATAGTCTCAGGCATTGGTGATTTTTGACCAATCAGTCTGTTGGTGTGCTTAAAGGCATCAGGTCCAGGTTTGATTGAATGCAGTCTCTTCTGGAATTAGTTGTTGTTGTGATATTGAATAGAGTTCTTGAACAAAATGTTGACGCACTGAAGCTCACTCCACACCGTCTGGTAGTTACTGTTGGTTGTGTTTAGCTCTCGTTGGTGGATCCTTTGCAGACGTTTTCTAAATCGTTGCCTATGTGCATATAGGTTTTGGATATATTGGGAAAGGTGCTGGTATCTATCCTTTTACGTCTTGGGATGCTTTTGGTTATCCAGTGCGTTTGCTACAGCCATTAATTCTAGACAGTCAATGGCTTTGTCAATTTCAATATTCTGCAGGTTCCTGTTTTGTGGTGGAAGTCTTATGGTGTCTTCAACGTCTCTTTGCAGCTTGTCTGTATCCAGTCTTCTGTAGTTGATGAAATGCTCCACTGGTTATGTCGCTTGGAAGATGGGTTGGTGGAAGTTGAAGCTTAGTTGAACAGCTTCATGGTCCGAGTCACTGGACACTTTTGTACAGGTGAAGTTACCGATTTTTGGAAGAATATGAATAAAATTTGGTGATGATAGATAGAAGTCTAATGTTGATGGCGTCCTAGGGAAGGTTGGTTAGGGTTGGGAAATAACCACCAATGAATACTAATCGCTGTTGGTATCCAGCCAGTCAGCAATAGCTTTGCCTTCGTTGGTGACAGCGTTATCCAGCCAATGGTGATGCCTTGCGTTGAAATCACCACCAATGAGTCCATATGTGCTTCTCCTTAAGATGCTGTTGAGAACGTGGAAATCTTTGTGGATATTTTTCATGCTGGATTTGCATTTGAAGTAGACACTAGTTGTATGGTGACGGCGATAGCTTCGCTGGTAAGGAGACCTGTGATGATGGTTTCGCTGGTGTTGTGGCAGATGTTCTTCCTTACATAAATTTTCGTCCCATTTAAGCCTTCGCCCTTATCCTTACGAAAGGTTTTGAAGCCAATGATGTCAATGTTGTTGCATTTAGTAACGTTGGTCTCACTGATTAGGGCTATATCCGGGTTGTTCCTCTTCATGAACAAGTTAAATGACATCCTCTTCTCCAGGCTGTATAATGAATTGACGTTATACGTCAGTATGCGGAGCTTCTTTAATTGCATAACTGGGAAGGTACCCCCCCCCCTTATACTAATCTGACGCACTCGAGTAAATCCCAAATACCCCTAGTGGGCTCCCCTACTATTAGACCGAAGAGCTATTGCATTGTGAAAAACTTTTGTTGCCTCTGCTAATTGCCCTTTATTCTGAAAAAAAAAGAAAATATACGTAGGTTGAAACATGATTAGATTAAACTATTGTAATTGCGGGAGTAAACGATTGAAACTTTTACAACAGAAGGATGGAAGTGCAAAATAAATATTGTGTATTGACTTTTTATGATGGTGCATCGTATCGTATGATTGCAGTTAACGTATGGAATTTTTGAGTAGTTGATGGTTTCAAATTAAACTTACTGCAACAACAATGATTTTATTTATTTATTTATTTATTTATTTATTTATTTATTTATTTATTTATTTATTTATTTACTTTCATCAAACAGAGCATACAAATCTCTTAAAGACTACTAAATCAATATAACAATCATCCAGATAAATAATATTATACAAACATAGATTTTATCCACCAATGTTCAATAAAGATAACAGTTTTCTTTTAAAACACTCTCTGCTTAAGAACATATTGAACTCAAGAGCACTACACACAGAGTTTGCCTGCCTTAAACAGCGCGTTAATGGCTCATTATTTCCATAATTAACCCTGTGGAAAGGGACATAAAAAAGACAATGCGATCGGAATTGTCGCATTGGTGCGTAAAAACTTACCAGTGAAAGCAAAAAGGGACAGTTGATTTTATAGTTAACGATATCTCTTATAAACATTATCTCAAAATATGTCCTCCGAATCTCCAGATATTGGATCCCTAGTAACAAACATCTCGATTTATAAGAGGGCATTTCGATGTTCCAACGCAAAGTTCTTATAGCTATTCTAGTGAATCGTTTCTGGACCCTTTCAATCCTTAACGAATGAATGCAGTAATGTGGGTTCCATACGATACAGCAGTATTCTAAAATAGATCGTACATAGCTAAAATAGAGTGATTTCAGTGTGAAAGGATCTGTAAAATCTTTTGAGTTTCGGGAGATAAAACCAAGCATAGAGCTGGCCTTAGCTACGATGTAGTCGATGTGACTATTAAAATTAAGCCTTGTGTCAAATACTACTCCAAGATCTTTTTTTTCCGTTACTCTTGTCAAAAAAGTACCATTTATGTTGTAATCATAAGTGATCGGGTAGGTTTTTCGGCAAAATGATGTACTTTGACATTTTGAAACATTAAGATGAAGATCGTTTTTGCTACACCAAGCAGATAAGTTTGATAAATCTTTCTGAAGATTAATGCAGTCTAAAATAGATCCAACACTTAGGTAAAGTTTAAGATCATCTGCATACATTAAACACATACAATATTTGAAATAATTTGGGATGTCGTTTATAAAAATCAAAAATAGTAGGGGTCCTAAATGACTTCCTTGGGGGACACCGGAAGTAACTGCGACGGGATCCGATAGAAAGTTGTTGATTCGAACATGCTGTGTTCTACCAGTAAGGTACGAACCAAACCATTTTAATAAATTTGAGTGAAAACCCAAGTATTTAAGTTTAGTTAGTAGAATTGCATGATTCACCCTATCAAATGCCTTCGAGAAATCAGTGTAAACCACGTCACACTGCAGACCTTTCTCGATGGCATCCACTACATAGTTACTAAAAATAGTAAGGTTTGTAGAAGTAGATCTACCACCGATAAAACCGTGTTGCAGTGGAGAAATAATTTCTTTTAAGAGAAAGACTAATTTATTATACACTATTTTTTCAAAAAGTTTGGGAACTACCGATATTTTGCAAATTGGTCTATAATTGGTGGCCTCACTTTTGGACCCTGACTTAAGAACTGGAGTTAAGAAAGAATGCTTCCAAGCCTCTAAGAAAACACCTTCCCGAAGAGAACGATTAAAAATATATTCTAGTGGAACTACCAAGGCACTAGCACACCTTTTTAAAACAATGGGGGCAAGGCCATCAAATCCTGGCTGCTTATCTTCATTTAATTTGTTCAATTCAATTTCGACTTCAGCTTTACTCACCTGCAAGTCTCCAATGTTTATAAGTTCAGGAGAAACGTCAACGTTAGACGCATTTTCTAAACACGATGGCTTGTAAACTGAGCGAAAAAAACTAGCAAAAAGATTGCAAATTTTTAAAGGATCGCTTGATGTTTCATCTAAATAATTAATGGAATTAAGAATACCAGTAGATCGTTTTTTGTCATTTATAAATTTCCAGAAACATTTGCTATTTTTTTTTAGTTTTGATTCGATACTAAGAATATATTGCTTGTATAGAAATTTGTTTAGAAAATCAAATTCCTTTTGCAATCGAGAATATTTCTCATAGAGAACAACATCGTTGTTGGAGTTCCGGAACAACTTGAAAGCTTTATTTTTTCTATTATTGATATTAATTAGCTTTTTATTAAACCAGTTAGGTTTAGATGATGTCTTACGTAAAAACTTTGGAGTGAATAAATCAACTGCCACTTTTAATGAGCTAGTCAAGGTATCAAATGCACTTTCTAAATTTAAGCTGTTTAAAACAGACACCCAACTGGTTAAATTCAAAAAATTTGATATTTCACTGAAATTACATTTTTCAAAATTATAAATAAGATCAACAGAATTTTGTTTTATGTACCCATAAAATTTAATGCTAAGGCAAAGAACTACATGGTTTTCAGAATTTGGGAGAGGAGGTGGTGTGGGGCTGCTAATACTCACACTGAGTTCACTATCAACAAATACTAAATCGAGAATACGATTCAAGTTATTAAAAGAAGAATTTATTTGATTAAGTCCAAATTCAGCTAAAGTATCAACAACCACACTTTCACATTCATTTTTGACATTAAAAGGAACCAAACAATTTTCATCAGGGTCATGAACCCAGTTAATAAATGGCAAATTAAAATCACCCAAGATTATTATATTTTGGTCTTCTTTAAGATTTTTAAGAATTTCAGAACAATTATCAATATGTAATTTATATAATTCAAAAGAACTCTTTGGTGGTATATAACTTAAAATAATAAATACATCATGAGAATTACTAACGCTTACGCGTACAATCAGCTGGTCCACATCGAAATTTGAATTTTGTTGAGACGACGAAGAGGGTAATTCTATTTGCGAGCTTACAAATGATGAAGAAATAGCTAGCAGCACACCTCCACCTCGGCTCAAACCAGTTCTGTGACGACATCGATCTTTGCGGAAAACATTGAACATATGATTATCAAACATTTCGGCATTGAAATGATTCTCGGAGAGCCATGTCTCGCTGAGTGCAATTATATCAAATTGTTGTGACGAGGAAAGAAGAAGAATATTTTGCATTTTTGTTCTTAGGCCACTGACATTGTGGTAGAATAAGACAAATTGAGAGACGTTAGATGAAGGAAGATTGGTACTCGTGGGTAGTAAGTGCTGTGCGGGTGAAAACTGATTATTGTTGTTTATGTTATTGTTGTTGGATTTTTTTGTCTTTCTCCGTTTTTTGAAACTGAAACAAATAATTTAACTTTAACGAATTCAGGCCAAACAGCAGGGTCCATAACAAGGTTTAGTTTGTCTACGGGTACACTGAGCTTAAAGTTCACAAATGATAGGTCATTTAGCACGGCATCTTTCTTTGTAAGTTTAAAGCATTGAAATGTTTCGAGGGGGAGATTAATTTTGTTTGATAAATACGAAATTATTGATTCAGGAGCAGTGTCCTTATCAAATTTAGAGATGTGAATCCATTGGATGTTGGGTACAACAATTAAATTTGCTGCCGACCCAGTGCCATAGAAAGTGGTGGTATTCTCGTTTATGGGGTTTTGTTTTTTGTTATTATTTCTTTTCTTTTTTATTATGATAGCAGTGTTGGGGCGACTATTGTTCTCGTTAGAGGTGAGAGGGTCAGATTTAGACCAGGATGGATTGGTTTCAGTTATTGTTATGTTTTCGGTGATGATACTGTCTAGTTGAGGCATGGTAGGGTAGAGAGCAGGAACTGAATTTGTATTAAGAGGTAAAAGAGAATCTTCACTTCCAATATATTCACTGGCACTTGACTGATTATTAAGAGAAGGATCGTCGGCATTAGGAGTTATGAGCTTAGCTTTATCTAAAGGGAAATTTTCTGGTGCACTCTCGATGGGGACAATAATTTTTTGCAAGGCGCATATTTCTCTTTTAAGATCATTTATCATTATCTATCAATACTTTCTGAAAGTTAAGTTCATGTGTCATGAAAGATCAATAAATTTAAGTAATTGGTCAGTCATAGAATTTATGAATCAGTGCTTAAATTTTTTAATGTCATATTAATTTTTTAAAACCTCATTTATGGGATACTCACAAAAAAAGGGAACCACCTTAAAATACACTAAATCATCTTAAAAGGTCATCTTGTTTAGTAACCATTGATCAAAAAACTCGGCCCCGCGAAATAACTCCCCGATGAAATAACTCCCAAAAAAAAAATGAAATAACTCCCCAAAATTTGCATGAAGTTGGGAAGTTCTTTCAAATGAAAGAAGTCCCTAAAATTGGGGATTTATTTCATCGATTTTTGGCACTCCACGCCACCGCGCGCCGCCGCGGGGATTTATTTCATCTTCGAATTTGGGGACTTATCTCAAAATGAAATAAGGCCTGAATTTGGGTAGTTATTTCATTTTCACTTTGGGGAGTTATTTCACAGAGCCAAAAAACTCTAGGGTAGACCAATACTCAAACTTGTTGGCATTTTATGACTAATTATTGATTATAAAGCATCTTTAATAGAAGAGTTTTTAATCCAGAAAAATAGATGTACCTATAAATGGCAACTGCAAAGAGTCATTGCGGGTGTATTCGGTTTCCTAGCCAAAGAATCTAATGAAAACACATCAACAGATGCCAACTGATGCAACGAAAACATCTATCTGAAAAAGAGCCTATCAAAATTAAATAGCCACGTGAAAGTGACCATTGTGAGTACTTTAAATTTGAAACTCGTACATCTCACATTTTCGAATCAAATTGCCATGTACTTTCCATTACCATCTGTCGAATACAAGAAACAAAATAATTCTTAACTATAAAGTCTTCAATTGAGCTTTTACATATTTCCATTAATAAAGCTTTTTGAGTGAAACAAGCAAGTTAGGAAGAAAAACAAAAATGAATCACTTTGTTGAAGAAGCTGATTCACATTTCACTCAAGTGACAGATTGTTGTAGGCTGATAAATATTTACACAAAACCGGCAGCCAATGACGCAAACACAAGATCTAGTACCAATTATGAAGCTAATATCATATTCATCATACTATGCATCCTCTTCTTCACAACATTGATTTGTCCCAAGAAAGTTCACCAATATTAGCTTACACTTTAGTCTAGGAGGCTTTCATGTTCATGTATCTGGTCTTATTTTCTGGCGCTGATTGTCTGGTTTGGGACTGGTGCTGCGGGGGGCTATCACTATTACTACTTTAGTACTCTTTACAACATCAATCCTACATCCTATGCTGATTTTGATTCAACTCAAATAAATGAGTGCTTCAGTAAGCTTTGAACTCGCATCGATGTCAGTCAGACTATACGCTTGTTAACGTTTTATGTTTTTCAAAGCCGGTATATTTAAAACGTAGCTTAAGTAACCTTCACTTCCCGCTATATACGGGAATATATAGCTCATTATTTTCATTTTTGTTGTTGTTTTGAGTTTTAGAGCAATGTGTTAACATTTTTCATAAATATTTTTATAAATTGTGTTTCCAATGTACTCGTGGAAATTTTTTTGAGAATTGTGAAAGTGAAAGCAAAAGTGCTGAACGAATTTAATTACCCAAATTATAAATAGAAAAGTGATCTGAGAATAATTTTTCAATCGTAAACAGAACAAAAAAATCAGCTAAAAAGAGTGAAGATGAGGTAAGAATTCATGGCTTAAAATTTGAATGCAAAAGATTAAACAATATTTTCTAATGATGATGAGTTATACATATATGCCAGCTTATTTTTATTAATAATGTATATATGTAGATAAGAATGTTGAAGAACCTTGTTTAAATAATTCTTGTTAATTTTGGTAACCGATCTCGAATAACTAGTAAAAATTCTCCAACAAATTATAGCTTGGGAGGTAGTGTTGCATATTTCGCATTCGTATTTTAGTTCGGAATTTTACCTATAGGGGCTTGGAATTACATTTGTAAGAAATATTAGTTTATTTTTGATATGGAATTGTCAAAAAGCGGATTTTGAACATTTTTGTATTTCATTGGGCAGACAAAGAACTGTTTTTATTTTTAATAATATCAATTTGGAAAATCAAAATTTTTGGCATTTGAACCCCTTGATACTTACTCTTAATACAGGGGGTATTAGCAGTGGCGTATTTAAAGATTTGGCGCCCCGGGCCAATAAGATTTGGCGCCCCTTAATTTACCAAAAAATCTAATATCGCTTCATAATGAAAAAAGGCATACAAAACAAACACAATTTTTAAATTTTTGACAACGCACAAATTGGTTGACACATTCATCAAAAGCACTGTTATAATTGAACGATTTTGCTAGGTCAGAATGAAGGCTTTAAAGTTTCTGAATAGTTAAGTTTCTGCTAAATAACTATGATTCTCTTAGTGCACAAAATTGCTGAGGTTTGAAGCTCAAATGGATCGTTATTTTCAATTAATTTTTTTTTTTTAATTATTCCTGTGGGTAGGTGTAAAACCTCCAAAAGGCTCTAGGAGGACCGAAAAACACGTGCTCATAAGTGGTTGAGATTCTTACTGCACTAAAAGCACCTCTACTTCCTGATTGCAACTAAATTTAATCTTATCTAGCTAGGTATTTATTTTTAAAGAAGTTAATCAACGTGTTGCAGGTAACTTTTCGGTGAAAATACCTGCTTATTCAGAGATTCTAAAGTGATTTTCCGTTCACCGCTGTTAGTCTGCAGGGAGTGTACTAAGTTCAATTCATGAAGAATTTCAATAATCGTTGAGTTTGCGTGTTCTAGTAACCGATTTCTGTTTTCGGGCGAAACACTGTAGGAATTTTTTAAATGAAATTCACATAAGAATTTATGAAGCGACATTTCAAAAATCTTGAGAAAAACCTCTGTTCCAGTTATTAATTTATGTATTTAAAAAAAAAAAATAAAAAGATTTGGAACGGGAGTTTCAACTCAAAATACCTCTAAAAATCAGTTCATTACAACAAAATACCCAAATAAATAACTGAATAAGAGGTATTTTAAAAATTTAATTTAAAATTTTGAAAATGTCGCTTAATATATTCTTACGGAAAAGTATCGACATTAATAATGCACATTTTTAAATAAATAAAATGCAAATTTAGATAGGTATCAAAATTATCTGACTTTGCAAAATAAGGGACGTGCTTTGTTGTTTAAATGTGCTTCGCTTATCCGGGAGCGTTATAATTTGTCTGTTTTTGAATACGGCAAAATGACTGTTCTTCACTGCAATTTGTCACTCCAATCTTCAGAAACATACGCAGGGTAAGGCCTGTGAACAGTGAGACACTTATTTTTTAAATTTAAAACATCTCAGAATGCTTTTGAGGAACCTATAATAGTATTTTAAGACATATATTTATCAGGCTGTGCCGAAAAATCGAAAGGTTTTATTCTATGGTTGGTCTCAAAATTTCTATA
Source organism: Dasysyrphus tricinctus (assembly GCA_963921185.1). Taxonomy (NCBI): domain Eukaryota; kingdom Metazoa; phylum Arthropoda; class Insecta; order Diptera; family Syrphidae; genus Dasysyrphus; species Dasysyrphus tricinctus. Next base: position 249,077,714 of record OY992530.1, read on the forward strand.
GAGGTTACCAAAATAATTATCCTCCTTAAATTTGAGCTTTTCGTACTAGGTCAGTCTCACTAAACAATATCTCACTGAGCACTCAATGTAAGTTTAGCGGAGGCGGGATGATTTGGTGGAACCAGATTCTCCATTCAATGGTTCAAAAAATATATGTGAAATTCAACTTTATTTAAAATATTTTACTGTTAAAGCACCAAATTTTATAAAATGAATGAAAAATAATAGCATGTTCAATTTATGTATTTTAATTTGTCTAAACATTTAGTCTTTATTTTTTATTTACATATTTATCGTTTTCGAATTAGCGCACTCTGAGCTTTATTTAATGGGACGCACCTATTGATATTTAGAGGTGGCTCATCGCAATTCAATGTTGTGTTGCGTTCCTACTTATATCTTTAAGGCTGATTAGTGCAATTGAAAGTCATTATAAATAAATATAAATTGGGTGGCGCAACAGCTCGTGAAGAACCATCAGGGCCTAGTGACTTACAACTCTCAACAATTCCTGTGTGCGTGTTGTTGGCAGGAATGGAGGGGACCTACAGTTTTTGCCGAGTCCGAACGGCTAGATGAGAAGCATTTATTCATGACAAGTATACTCTTGGAGGATTTGTCAGTTCCTCACAAGAGGCAGTACCACGCATAAAATATTTCTGTTTTTAGGTAGCACGGCGCGGCGGGGAAAGTCATTATGGCATAGTAAACAATTTGACGTTCTAAAAAAATATATTTGATTTAAATTCACGTAGTTACCTTTTCTTCTTATAACACACCATTTTGGCCTGGGGTATCTAGGCTTTACTTTTCCCATAGAAATTTGCAAGGGAATTTTAAATTTATCATCCAAAGTTGAATGCCGCCCTTCACAGTTTGCCGCCCCGGGCCATGACCCTTATGGCCCCTGGGTAAATACGCCACTGGGTATTAGGAGTAAGTATCACCAAAATAATTTTCAGCTGTTTGCAAATGTGATTTCTGATTTCTTCCATAATTTATCTTGGTCCTGAAAATTGTTAGAAATAACTTCTATCAAATAAGGAAGCAGTTTAAAATAAAATGTTAGATTCATTATTCTTATCTTTTCTTTATGGAAGTAAAGGGTTTTTTTTAGAGGCATAGAACTTTAAGTTGGCAATACTACTTTAACTGGTAGTCATTTTGTCAGCTATCAAGTGATTTATTTTTAGTTTGGTTTGGCATTTTAACATGATACATGAATAGACAGGCGCCTGAACAACGCTTCCAAATTGTACCAAATGGGCTCAAAACAAGATTGCCGTTGATCCCAATTTTCATACGCGAGTTTTGTTTAGCGATGAAGCTCACTTTTGGTTTAATGGATACGATAATGAACAAATCTGTCGTGATGATAATCCTCAAGTGTATGTTGAGACACAGTTACCTCCACAAAAACTGATTGTTTGATGTGCGCCGATTAGCCCAAAACGATTGACCACTTGGAATACAATACTCGGCGTGTTATTGCCGATATACGGCCACAAATGTTTTAAAAAGTCATCGAAAATTGGACCTCCAGATTATACTACGGCAGAGCCAGCCGTGGTGGTCATTTGCCAGAAATCATATTTAAATTATAATGCCAGAAGATTATCTTTCGAATAAAGTAAATTTCATGTCAATTTAAAAAAAATCATCTTTGTTTTATTCCGTTTCAAGAGGTATAGAACCTTTAAATACAACACCCTCAGGCGCGGATCCAGAATTTCGTTCAGGGGGGGGGGTTAATTTTCGTGAGTTTCCCCAATCTTGATGAGGTCTACAGAAAATTGGAGTACACTTCATACCGCTCTGCATGAGATGAGTTTGAAATTTGAAGAAAGCAATATTACGTCTTTCATAACTGCCATAGTAACGTGAAACAGAGTTATGCAATTTTTGGCTGTAGCATGGTGTCCTTACAGCGTTTTTGAAATCCGTCTTCCATCTCAAATTTCAGAAAGCATAATAGCACATCATCAGCGTGTTCCTATTCCAACACATGTAGCCCGAGTTCAAGTGAAAGTTTCAGTTTCTAATTTAGCTGAGACAAGAAAATTTTGTCAATGGCCTTGCCAGTTAAAGGCCATTTTCGAAAACCTCATCTGCGTTTGCAGAATGTTTTCAAACGCAAACTGCAAAAGTCTTCTGTTCAAAAGGGCAAATACAAGTTTTAATGCATTAGCATTGTGTTTGATAATGCAGTTTGCTTAAGTCACATGTTTGAAAACATCATCGGTGCAATTCTGCAGTAAGAAATCGAGTTGACGACAAAAATATTGACAAAAGATAGAGAACGAGTTTGTTAATTTCAATTGCGTTTGCAAGAAAATTAAATGACGTTGGCAGAAAAGATTGTGTGCAAACAAAACTATTGCATATATTTGAAAATAGCATTACTCGCGTCAAGAACTGACGATCATTTGACAATCGAATTGAAGTTTTCAAAAACGGCAGAAAATAACTATTCTTAGGTGTAGACGTTCCATCCAACTTCTCATCGGCAGTGACTGCTGTAGTCGTTTCCTAGTTTCTCTCCAATTTTCTTCATCGGTTTCGTAATCTTCGCCAGTTTAATAATATGGAACACGAAAATCACAAAATCCTCACGAATACTACCATCGGAAACGTATATTTACTAAAACACCGGTGCGTATCTATTTGAGAGTGGAAAGACGGCAAGCAGCTCTGAAGGAGCATTCCATGGTCACGTACGGACAAATTCAACTACTTTTATGTTATCATTGAACGTCTAGTTTTTGATACGTTACTTAGACATGTCATATTTTAATTTTATTTAACAGGTTCTACATGAGTCTTTTGCTATATACAAAAATTCTGAAGGTATTCCTTTAAATGTCAAAAAAAAAAAATGAGAAGAGCTGTCACGTACGGACGGGCCGATTCTACCAATGTTCTAGGTTGCTATCTTAATGTTCAAATTTCAGCGAAACTATGGATCATCGATCACAAATGTGTTAGAACCAAATTATGAGAATGAATCAAAAGCGATAATAATGAGAAAAAAATTTCAAAAATGCACATCGTTATATTTCATGCCATTTTTTAATGTTCTGTCACGTACGGACAAATCGCGTCACGTGTCGGACAGAGTTCAATTTGATAGTAATTTTTAGTAGTTTTTTAATAGCTAAGCACCGGGCTGGGCTTTGACTGGCTATGAATTTGGTACTCTATCCTATTTTTGTTAGTTTGAATGCAGTGAGAATTCGAAAGTCGAAGTAAGGGTCTGGCAATTTCACATGACAACACAGTCTATTTTAGTGAGGCATTTTAGAGACTGGAAGATAAATCACTCACGTTTTGGACGTTTTAGGGGAGCTAAAATAAAATTTCAAGTTTTCCGTGTAGTGTTACATATTAATGCACTGTACTAAGTTTGAAGCAAATCAGTTCACCGGTTTAGCTATAAACGTACATTGAAACTAAAAATTCAAATATTTGTAAATGAGCTGAAAGTTCCTCTTTTTCATGGAATGCTCCTGAAGAAGCTCTCAAGAGTAAAACTCGCAAGTACACAGTCATGAAATTAGCTCACCAGAGGGGAAGACAGATATCCAAGAGTCACTCCCGAGAGTTTTCTAGTGAAACTACTCTCTCAAATGGAATCGCACATTTAAGTATTTATCAAAAAAGGGACTCAATCACCCTTTTAGTATGAAATTTTTTGGTATTTCAAAATAATTATTATACACAAATGTAGTTTATTATTTAAACTTTATTTAAATATATCTAAATCTTGTAGATCCGAGCATTTGTAGCAAATTAAACATTATTTGAAGCTAATTAAGTTTTAAATATATTGGCTCAAAATTAAACGATTAAGAAAAGAACGATTCTAAAGCAATTATTTTAACATGATACTCAGTTAAAAAGATAATTCTGTTAATCTTATACGATTTTAGAATCGTACTATCACTTGACATTTACCTGCTTAAATCATTAAATGGCTATTTAAAATTTTTAGTATCATGCTAAATTCATGACATCTGTCATTTTCCTCAAAAAAAAAAAAATTCTTGACAATTATTGTAATTCCAGAACTAAATTGTGATTTTTTGTTTATTTTCTTAATAAATTGTACTTTAGCTAAGGATGCTCACTAATCAAGACTCAAGAGCATCAAGCATAGTGCTTCACAAAAGGCTGTTTAAAATTTTGCGCTATTGTTACTATTTTTAAATTAAAATCAATTTTAAGGTGGAAAACTTAGATAAGTGCCCCTTCCGCCTCTCCCTTTACACTTAACTATAAAAAAAACCACTAACAAATTTGTGGAGGAGGGTTAAAGCAATAATTTTTTAAAGCATTTTTTTTGCAAAATTGTGAAATTTTTCATTCACATTTGCATTTTGAAAAGTGAAAATCAAATCGATTTGGGATTCAATCTGCTCTCTATTATCAAATAATTTGACTATTCTCTAAAAATTTTATGCAGTTATATTTACTTTGTTTTCTTTTGTATTGCATTTCATTGAATTAATACACTCCTCGTCAACTGAATACGCACAAACATTTTTTAATATACTTTATCCATTTTTCCAAACAGTGATGGTTATTATGCCATCTGTTGATGCTAACTATTCCCTTAAGATGTTAAGCAGATAATTCCGAAAGAATTATCCAAAAACAACCGTGAGTTTTTCTTCAACCACTTGCAAAGTGTTTTATATGCAAAGTAGGAGTTTTTTTTTTAGTCAACTGAATAGGTACAACGCCATTTTCTTCGTTGTTTATAAGATTTTTGGAGTGCTTGACAGTTTAAATTAACGATTTTAGTGTTTTCAGTAAAATTTAATTCTTGATTTCAAATTTTAAGAAAAATGGGTAGATCTACGTGTCTTAACAGTGTTGAAAAAGCTAAAATCGATTTACTTAGAGACCAAGGCCTAACTGGACGTGCAATAGCTGATAAAGTTGGCCGACGTTTTAATGTAGTTTATTCTTACTTGAAAAATAAAGATGCATACGGCAAAAACATGAAGGGAGGTAAGAAAACAGCAACAACAGCAGCTGAGAGACGAAGAATTTTAAGATATGCATCAAATTCTTCTGATTCTGTGGCAAAAATAAAACAAAAAGTCGGCGTAAACGCAAGTTGCTCAACAGTATTAAGAGTAATCAACAACTCAAGCCATCTTAAACGAATGAAACTTAAGAAAAAACCACCACTTGACGAGAGACGGAAAATGTTGTGATTAGATTTTTCAAGACTTCACATGAGTTGGAAAAAAGATGGTATCACGTGGTTTTTTCAGATGAAAAAAAGTTTAATTTCGATGGCCCTGATGGGTTCAACTTCTATTTTCACGACTTAAGAAAAGAAAAAAGATTTTTAAAGCGCCATCATAGTCGTGAAGGAGGTGTCATGATATGGGGAGCAGTCAGTTATTATGGAACAGTTAAGCTCGAGGTTGTAACATCAAGAATGACAGCAGCTGGGTATAAAGTAATTTTGGAAAGAAATTTTCCTAAATTTTCTAACATCTTTGGACCCATAAACTGGACCTACCAACATGATAATGCGCCTATTCACTCAGCGCGCATAATAAAAACATGGATAGAGGAGCAACAAGTGCAGTTGCTTCAATGGCCGCCGTACTCACCTGATCTAAACATCATAGAAAATGTCTGGGGATGGTTAGTACGCAAAGTTTATGAGGGTGGTCGTCAGTTCGATGACAAAGAAACCTTTATTTCTGCAATCAAATTAGCGTGGAGCAAAATTTCGTTAAATTACATTAAAAAGCTATACGATTCCATGCCGGATCGAATTGACGAAGTAATTAAAAATAAAGGTGGAAGTACCCACTACTAAACTTAAACAAAAACTTGTTTCATTCCATTCTAATACCAATTTTAATTTTTGTACCTATTCAGTTGACTCAAAAAAAACTTCTACTTTGCATAAGTTACACTTTGGAAGTGGTTGAAGGAAAAACTCACGGTTGTTTTTGGATAAAACTTTGAAATTCTGTTATTTATATGTTACGAAAATTTTTACCATCAACAGATGGCATAATAACCATCACTGTTTGGAAAAAATGGATAAAATATATTCAAAAATGTTTGTGCGTATTCAGTTGACGAGGAGTGTATTTTATGCTTCGTTCGTATTTGCCCAGGGGGGGGGGCAATTGCACCCATTGCCCTCCCCCTATATCCGCGCCTGAACACCCTCTATGTGGTGAAGACATTTCTACTTTCAGCTATATTTATAACATGAAACACTACCTTCCTGACTATAAAGACAAGTATTTTTAAATAAATAATGGAATTTTTGTAATACAAGCGCTTGAATTTTGCAATATTCAAAACAACAGCTTAAACTTTGGTTTGATTAAGATTTGATCAGGTAAATAATTCTTCAGTGAGTGTTACTGTGTGATGAGTCATTCTCGTATTAGGTACACAATAATAATGAAACTCCATAGTTAAATTAATTGTTAAATTTATAAGATACCTACGTCATTTAATGTTTCTTTGTAAACAAGTGTGATATCATTCCAGTCTATGTTGATTTGTTAGTTCTTTTTCTTAATTTTCTGAATGATTTTAATGTATTTTAGATATATATATTTGTAACTATTTCAGTATAACAGTAATAGGTAGGCACATATATACATACATAATATGTATGTATATGTACTTGTACATATACCAATCAATAGGAACCTAATGTAATTAATTTATTTCATCTTGTCAATTCAGATCACGTAGAAATGCTGCATTGCCTAAAGCAACAAATATTCTATAGTTATTGTTTGAATAACTCTGTCATTGACATATTTAAAAGACGTGAGCAGAAGCGACCACAGTTCCATTTGAGATGAAAAGAAAAAAAGTGTTAAAATTGAATGTTCTTTCGTCATTACTTCATCATAACGGCTGTGTCGGTGTTATTGCAAAAGTCGCAATTTATGAAGTAATTCTAACTTGGCAAATATTTAAGTCGATAAAAGATCGCATATCTTACATAGCCGGCGAAATGGCAACCATTTTGGATTGATATATTTAAGGAAACACTCTGTTTTTTTTCTATAAAATTATATACATATTAATCATTTTATATTATTTGTTTTACTACACAAAAAGGAGGAAGGAGTCTAAAAAAAAAGAACCTGTATCGATTAAGATAAAATGTATATGAATATGGGTTGAAGAGGCATCCATTGTTGTATACACTCCCGTTCAATTGAATAGGTTCAAAATTTTCGAGTGCGATTTACCGTTATAACTCCGAACTATGTGGAATAAATGAATTTTTGAAAATGGCATTAGAGAAAGCATCCAATTGAGGAGAGAATAAGAAAACACACAATATCAAACTTACCATCATTACACGTTTTATTATCATTTCTTTAAATTCATATTGAAAACGTAGCACTTTTTTTTCGTTTATTTGAATAGGTGCACCGCCTTTATAATCACATTTGCTTTGAACTAGTTGAAGGTCAGACCTTTTAAAGCTATTTTTGGGCTTTATATCATGGTTTCTTTGATATGACACAAACAAATTGAGAACAAACGTAGAATGGGTGGAGGAAAAATTCTTTTCGCGACTGAGTACTCGCAAATTTATTGTTTTCATGATAAATGACTAACGGGACATCAAATTTCGGAAAAAACTTACAGAATCCATTCTTTGATCTATATTTATCAGAGAAGTAAGCAAAAAGATGGTGTCGATATGAAAAGAATGTAAAAAAACTGCTGCCTCCGCATGCTATAGAATAGACGAAAAATTCTGAGGGTTGGATCTTATTTGTCGGTTTAAATGGCTTAAAGAAGGGAACAAGCTAGGTTTAGTGCGAGTATTTCTACAGTCGAGAGTGTAATATAAAGTTCTTTATACCAAAAAAGAAGAAAAAATTAAAATAAACCACCGCTTAGTTGAAAGAAGTTACAATTTGAGAATTCAAGGAAAAGAAATTTAACCCCACATTTTTTAACTATTAGTATGACTATGGTTTAGTTACACAAAAACGCTCAGTCATGGAAATATAATTTGAATCCATCAATTCCGTTGAATTTAATCCCTTTTTCATTGGAAAAAACGACTTTACGCCACTTATTCTTTCAAGTCTTATGAAGCTTACAAAATTGCATTCGGGTTGATTTTTTTTTTTTGTTTTTGCTAACTTCGTTTATGTGTGGTTTCATTCAATTTTCTTCTTTTTCGGTATGCCGAACTTTTAATAATACTCTCGACTGTTGAAATACTGGCACTGAACCTAGCTTCTTCCTTTATTTTAGCCATTTAAACCGACGAATTAGACGCAACCCTCAGACTTTTTCGCCTATCAATGGCGGAGATAGCAGGTTATTTGCATCCTTTCATATTGACACCATCTTTTTGTTTATTTTTCAGATAATTATAGATCAAAGAATAGATTATGTAAGTTTTTTCCGAAATTTGATGTCCCGTTAGCCATTTATCATGAAAACAATAAATTTGCGCGTACTCAGCCGCGAAAAGAGCTTTTCCTATACGCATTCTACTTTTGTTCTCAATTTGTTTGTGTCATATCAAAGAAACCATGATATAAAGCCCAAAAACTGCTTTAAAAGGTCTGACCTTGAACTAGTTCAAAGCAAATGTGATTATAAAGGCGGTGAACCTATTCAAAAAAACGAAAAAAAGTGCTACGATTTCAATATGAATTTAAAGAAATGATAATAAAACGTGTAATGATGGTAAGTTTGATATTGTATGTTTTCTTATTCTATCTTGAATTGGATGCTTTCTCTAATGCCATTTTCAAAAATTCATTTATTCCACATAGTTCGGAGCTATAACGGTAAATCGCACTCGAAAATTTTGAACCTATTCAATTGAACGGGAGTGTATATTATAACAAATAAGAAATTACTTTCTTTAAAAGTTATCAATTTTTCCCCAAACAAAGTTTCTCACGAATTAACTGTCAGCGATTGTACAAATCAGCAAAATTATTTTCGAGTTGTTTCGAAATTAAAAAGTGATAAATAGTACCAAATAGAGAGTAATGGATTTATACATATATTGAAGTATTCAAGTGAATTCTGATTTTAAATTTAAGTTTTATTATTTGATCTGAATGGTTAAACGGAATATGAGAAACTGCAAGGTATCAATACGAGAAGCAGTAAAGAATGCATTGCAGCTTATGGTTCTGCATCGCGTAATTGCACCCTTAAGCTGCATTTGGACCTTCAGTTTATCATCCGTTAACGTTTTTCGTAGTTGCCTGTACGCGGAACAACGAAGATGTAAATGATTACACCGAACATGAACACGAACAACAAATTTTGAATTTTGAATGAACTTTGTTCGTTGTTAATTGCTTGTGGAACAACGTTCACCGAATAAAGAACGAAGGTCAAAATGCAGCTTTAGAAAGAAGACTATCTTGGAATGAAGACTACAAAATAGAATAATGAAAAACTATGTATCGGATCTAATGCATTTAGATCCGATACAATGCATTTTAGTCAACAAAGCATGTATAGGACCCGATGAATATTTGTTGGAGCCGCAAACACCTACATTAGGGTGTTTAATTTTGTAAGGCACAAAATAAAATTTTACCTGACGTTGCTCCCCCCGAGTCTCTCTGACAAAAAAGATATTCTTGCTAAATATCAAGAAGATTGGAGAATATTTAGAGGTTGCGCATTTTGATCACTTCTTTTTAAAAGTAGGCAAAAAACGATTTTTTGTTGTTAGATAGGGTTATCTCTCGAGGAAGTGACGTGAATTGGCCACCAATATCGTGCGATTTGACCCCATTAAATTTTTGTGGGGTTTTCTGGAATTGCAGGTCTATGCTAATGAGCCGAAATCAACTGAAGCCCTCAAAGTCAAAATAATTTAGGCCATCGTTCAAATTGAGCCAGAACAATGCGGCAAAGGCAGGCATTCAATTTTTGACGCTTCCCTTCATAAAATAATAAGAATTTCTTTAATACCACACACACACCTTATTTAATTCCATTTCAAAACCAACCTGTTCACCCTAATTGGTAAACCGGGTATAATGCTTGAAGTTTGAAGGTACAGTTCGAGGAGAGTTTATTTTAAAAAGAATTGTAGGTACGGATGTCACGAATTTATACATTGCAGCTAAGATTGAACGTGTAGACACACACAACCTGCACAAGATGAAACAAGTGCATTAAAAACCCTTGAGTACAAAGGACTTCAATATATTAGAAATCTAGATAGACTTAGCTTAAAGTGATCAAAAATTATCCAATCTTCTTGAAATTGGCAAAGTCAGCCAAAAATATCATCTTTGGAAAAATGAAACACCCTAACCAACATGTATGTTCATTAAGGGCTCGGATGTGATCATATACAATAGTAAATAAGTCATGTTGCGAATACTCACAGAACCTACTCATAGTAAGGGTAATATCATTAACGTTTTTATTTTTATTTGGTTCTGCGTATCTATCATTTCAAATATAAATATTTGTTGTTGTGTTTACGTGTTATTTGAATGGCTCTTGAATTGCAATTTTAAATAACTGACAATTTCAATTTTGACAATCATATGTGTACCTACATATATGACCTTGATTTGTGTACTGTGGCGAATACTTACTTTTTTTTAAACGGAGATCGATTCGAATTTTTATGTTTTTTAGCTGTTAGTTAAGCACTGAGAGTGTGAATAATTCACTGCTTTTAGCAATGTTACGATGGGATGACGGTATATGCTTATCAGCAATCCAACGCAGTCAACCCTTACTCCATCAGACGCGTTTGTGAAAATGCATAAACCTAACTTGCTTCTCGCTTCCAAAATATGAAGAGGAACAAAACATGAACCGCAAAAGGCTAGTACAGTAGACGCACAATTTAGTGAATCTCGAAATAGTGAACTATCGAAAAAAGTGAACACAGACATTTTTATATAAAAACGTATTTTGTATAAACGCAAGCATTTTACATAGTTTGAGAGCTCTGAGGAATACTTTCTGCTTTTTTGTTTAAACCTGAGTGAAAGTCTTGTTTAATGTTTAAAAACGTTCACACGACACAGTTACGGTTTTTGCGATTTGTTTAGTCCTATATCTTGGAAATTACTAATGCTAAAGAATTGACATTTAGTAAGCCACCTGTGTTTGATCAGCTCCGCAAATACTGCGAATTTGAAGTTTCTGACTATTGGTACTGAAGTAAGAGGGAGGTTGAAAATGGCCTGAGTTTGTTCCTGTGAAAAGGGTGTAGTGCCGCGAACTTAGCTGGGCACAACTGGTCAGTGCAGTATTTAGAAGTGTGGAGGCCCTGGGGCAACAAAGGAGCCCCTAATTTATTTGCCAAATAAAATTAATACTTTTTCAGTCGAGTGTTTCAATAATTTCTTTCGAAACCAAGTAAATTATTTCACTAAACATTTATAAATTGATTTAGACAAAAACAAGAATTATACGAAATTAAATTAAAGCTTTAACGAATGGAACCTTGCGAACTTTTTTCGACGAAAATCCTTGATGATTTCACTGAAATCCAGTTCGGGACCAAATTGCGTTCAGTACTGGGTAGGGATAGCTAAGCTTTCATAAACGGTTTTGTACCATATCATAGCTCAGATCTAATTTTTATAATTTTTATCTTTGAAAAGGAGTGCTCTTTTACCAATATCTTTGCTGCAGCGCAGAGATTTGCAGCATTCTCTATGTGAGAAACCCAAAGTCTGGAACGTACAGCTTCTCCAATAAGAGAAACACATAATATAGCTGGTTGATCACTTTGGTCGATCTTTTTAATTCCTTATCAGAAGATATGCTGGTTTGAGCTGCTTCGATTTCAGAATAACTCTCGACAATGATTTTCGTAGCTTCACCTCAACAAGAACAATGAGTATCGCTAAGATTTTTAAAAACGTAAAACCATCCTCTTTTTTTCTGCGATAATTTTTCAGTCAGAATTTGGTATCTATCATTCTGTGTTTGCTGTGAAAAAATTTATACAAATTCTGGATAAAATCAAAGTTTCGAACAGCCGATGGGCAGGAGTTAGTTCCAACTAAATTGAGTGAATGACCACAACGTGGTACAAACACCGACAAATTTATTTTTCTCCAAAATAAGAGCCACTCAAGTTTGCAGCATTATCATTATATGATTGGCTGCAGCAAACTGTAATTGCCTATTTGTCGAGCACCTACAAATTATGGTAAACCGTTTGCTATGACCTTGCTGGTATGGCCGCAGTTTGGTAAAACGATGAGAAATTTTTATTTTGGCTTCGATACTTCAATACATTGAACAACAACTTTTAGTTGATTGATATGAGTAGAGTCCACTGACACCGAATAATATTTTGATGTTTTTATTTTGGATACTCCTTCAGCACTTTTTCACCCATAGAACTGATCAGTTCTTCGCATATCGTAGAAGGAAGGTAATTGACATGACCACTTCCTTTGTATAGGTGATCGGATGCATTATTCCAGGTACTGAAGCCTTCTCCACTGAGTTTTATGGCGGTGTTTACTCGTCGGCATTTGAAAATAAAATTGTTTCGAAAGTCTATTGTGGGGCCCCTGTTTTGTGGAGGCCCTGGCCTGTAGCCTCGCCTGCCCTCCCCCAAATCCGGCACTGACTACCGTGCCCTTTGATAACATGTTCTACAACTTTGTGACTCGGTTATTGCATTAAACACAATTAACGCAAACGCATACTGTAAACATTACCGAGGGCGTAATGTATACAGTAGACGCTCGATATTGTGAAGTAATAAAAACCAGGCCTGTTTACTGTTTCGAGATTGTTCACTTTTTCGAGCGGGAGTTTTCTTAGGCTTTATAAAGGCGAATTTGATCCAAAATGCACATTTGGTTTGATGTGAATGTTTTTAATTTTAACTAAGCATTAAACAAGGCTTTCTCTCAGGTTTAAATAAAAAACAAAAATAATTCCTCAGAGCTCTCAAACTATGTAAAATGCGTGCGCGAAATTTGTATACAAGTTACGTTTTTTTATTAAATTTTGTGTGTTCACTATAGTGGATAGTTCACTATTTCGAGATCCACTAAATCGAGCGTCAACTGTGTATGCAATTGATGGCCTTTAAATCCACATAAACTTTTATTTTAATCGACTCTGGGTTTTAAACTCTATTCATTATTCACTTCAACGTTTTCGGGAGATTTGACTTGCATTGCAGCAGTCAACTCCTTCAACTTTTTACCAAATTTTCGTTGATATTCTTTAAAATCAAAATCACTTGCTCATGTGATGTTTCTTGATGAAAATATTAGCTTTGCCTTTGTTGTGTTTACTTATTTTTTGCCATTTTGGTTTTTCTTACTTAAAGTTACCAGCAACTAAGTTGCCTCTGCCATATAATTTAATAATGTAATTAACTTGAAAAGTTGAAGTGGGTGCCAGGTCTAATGGAAATAGAACACTCACGGTTTTACTTGCGATATATGTATGTAGGTACTATAGGGCAAGTTTTGGATTCGCTCAAAAAAAAATATTCGAGATAACAATCAAACATGACATTACGATGATAGAGAACACGAAAAAAGTGGGTGGCACAATTCTGTCTGTCCGTACCTCAACCTACAGCCTAAGCCACTGAAGCGATTTTCTTCAATTTTTGAACTTAAGGTTTTTTGTAACTCTCCAGAGGGGAAATTGAAATTTTTTTTAGCTCAAAAAATAACGGTTTTTACCATACAACCATTAAAAATACAACCATCAAAAACGGCTCCAACGATTTTGATACAAAAAAATCAGTGTATTATTGTAGATATGATGTACCTTTTAGTAAGAAAAAAATCACCAAAAACATTTATTAACGGCACCTGCCATATAACGGTTTTTTTGATTTTTGGTTTTCTCATTAACCGCTCATCTGATTTCAATCAAATTTTTTGCACAAAAGCTTTGTTAGAATATAAATAATACTACATACCAAAATTTTTGAAATAAATTTTGGATTTTCAAAAAAAGATTCAAATTTTTTTTTTGAAAATTCAATATTTCAAAAACGGGTTGATGAATTGTTTTGAAATTTCAGTTTTAAATGTATATTAATATATACTCAAAATTGGCATATCAATTTTTTTTCTGAAAAGTGTTCAAACATTTTGCATATAAAAAATTAATTTTTAAGAAAACGCATCCAACGATTTTAAATTTTTTTCTGCATGTATTCATATTTTTTCAAGTAATCAAATAGCATACTTTTTTTTGAGCTCTAAGTTATTTATCAGACTCTTAATACAAACAAAAAAACGATTTAAATGCTTTTTATACATTTTCTATAATTACTTGAATATTTTCAAAGTTCCTTAGTCCCACTCAACTTAACATAGGAGCAAGTACGTGCGATCCAGTCGTGCATTTTATTTTTTTTAACTTCAAATTTTCTTATTTTTGAGATATTCTCATATAATTATGCATGTACATACATTAGGGCGGTCGTTATATGTTTTTTTTTAGTTTTTTTTTAGTTTTATATTTGGATGGGCCTAAATCAGTTCTAAATGAAGAAAAAAAAAAATCGCTAATTTTTTCAGATTTTTATTTTTATCCCCTAGTCGCTGTAGGGGTTAATTAAATCCCTTATTTTTTTTCTGTAGATATACAAAAAAAATCAGGAAGTACACAAGAAAAAAATCCTATTGGAGGGGGGTAATATTTTTCCCCAATTGGACAGGAGGGGCAGTTTTATAAAAAAAAATACATAAAACAGAAATAATGTTATTAAAAAACAACGGCAACACTTGCAGTATTGTTCTTGAAAAGACAGAAGTCAATTCTTATGGTTTATTTTCCAACTAAGTTTTTTTGATGGACAGTTTTGTCGAAAATTTGTTTCAAGCTCAACATTTTTAAGAAAAGTTTATTTTTTTTTCCTATTTATTGAAAGAACTTTCTTTTTGAAAATAAAACATAAGAATGGACTTTTGGCTTTCCAAAAAGCGTTGCCGTTGTTTTTTTTTTTTATTATTTTGTTATTGTTGTATGCAATTTTTATATGAAAAATTAGGAGATTTTTGTTTCTTTACTTAGAGCTGATTAACACCTATCCAAGATGTCCTATTTTTTAAAGACCACCCTGATGCATACTTATTTTTTTAGGTCAACAAATTCAGTTGAAACTTTTTAACAATTGATAGTCCAGTAAAATTAAATTAAATAATTCAAAATATCTTCAAAAAATACTGCGTCGATTACTTTTTAGTTTCTATCAGAGTACCTCCTGGAGAATCTAAATCCACAAAGTTAGAAAAAAAAGTATCACAACAAAAACATAAATGCTAAAAAAAGAGCCAAGTTCTTATAAAAACCAGAAACCTGTGCGTAAAAAGTCAACCAAAAAAGTAATGAGATCTAATATATATGCCAAGTTTTAAGTTCAGGATATTTAATATCAAATATCTGAATTAGAGTAATATCGAAACAACTCCTAATTAGGATAGAAATTTGGTATTTAATGATGATTGATTAAAATTTGGTGGGTTCACTGGTCAAGCTTTCATACATTTTCAATTTGTGAGTAAGTAAGTAATTAAGAGAAAACTTGCCAAGTAACTCCACCAAATTTAAATCAGTAATAATTAATTACCAAATTTCTGTCATGATTTGGAATTGTTTCGATATTACTCTACTTAAGATATTTGATATTAAACTTTAGAACTTAAAACTTGGCATATATTTTAGATCTCATTACTTTTTTTGGCTGACTTTTTACGCACAGGTTTCTTATACACATAAGAACTTGGCTCCTTTTTTAACATTTATGTTTTTGTTGTGATTTCACTCCTTTTTGCAAAGATTTGTTTTGCCAGGTGAAAATCAAGCCCTACCGCTCTACAAAGTTTAATAATTCTACGACAACCGAAGTGCTCCATATAATAAACAGCGATTCTGAGAAAGTGGGTGGATGCCACGCCCTCTGAATGGAAAATTTCAATTTTTAATTTTTTTTCTTTCTGAGTACTTTAAGCCCTATTGACCTACCAATTTTCATAGTTCTACAATAATCGGAAGTGTTTCATATAATTTATAAGAATTTTCAAGAATGTGGGTGGATGCCACGCCTCCTGAATGGAAAATTCCAATTTTTAAAGTTTTTTCTTTCTAAGTACTTCAAGCCCTACTAACCTACCAATTTTCATCGTTCTACAACAATCGGAAGTGCTCCATATAATTTATAAGAATTTTTAAGAAAGTGGGTCGATGCCACGCCCCCTGAATAGAAAATTTAGAAAAAAAGCTTTGAAAGACCTAAATGCGATTTTCTCGGCTACTGTTGAACGTAGAGCAATATTTTTGTTTGAATTTGGAGGTAAGAACATTTTATAAAACTTTTGTCTACAAATATTTTTAAAATCTCTTTCATATGAAAAGTTATTGTCGAAAAAATGTTGAAGTTTTTGAAAATGGTTTTCAGAATTTATCTCCCATCTGAGAGAAAAATTACTTAAATGTTTTTTTGGAAAACAGGTAATTTTCTAAATAAAAAATACTTGTATTGTATTCTTCTACAAGAGTCCGTTTTTCCCCCGTAATTTCCCATAAGGATTTATTTGCTGGATATTGGCAGTTTTATAATCACGTATTTAAGACATTTTTTGCTATACAGAAAAACCATTAAAGTAATTTTCGCTCAGATGAACAAGAGGTGAGATAAATTCTGAAAACCATTTTTTACTCAAAAACTTCAACATTTTTTCGACAATAACTTTTCATATGAAAGAGATGTCAAAAATATTTTTAGGTACACAAAAGTTCTATAAAATATTCTTCCCTTCAAATTCAAACAAAAAATATTATTCTTTGTGAATTTAAACTCTCCAAGAGATATTCTTTGCGAAATAAAAAAATTCGACCCAGTATTTCTTGTAGATATGAAATGCTTATTTGACTGGACTATGACGAAGCATTCTACAAGACAAAGCTGTTCACTGTGAAGAAGGAACATGTGTGTTTATTCCTTATTTATAGAACACATTCTTTATTCAGCTGGTTTCACGTTTTATATCACTTCTAGAAGAGATTTATGTCTGCTTATTTTTTTGAACAACTTCAATAATATTTCGGGTCTTTATTATGTTTTTCAATCTCGTTGTTTATAAATTTAAATGCTTTATTATGCAACGTAGTAAAATTATCGTAAATGTTGTAAATACGTCAGAAGATGTAAAAAATTGTATGGAAAAGTTTTAATTTCTAGTGTCTACGATGGTTTTACTACACATTGCCTGAACACCCTTAATACCTACATAACTATATACACATTTTCATGGAGATTTAAATAATATTTTAAATTTTTAGAAGAGTTCAATTATGTGTACATACTACAGTACATACATATACCTACATTACTATTTAATGATGGAATGATGTTATTTGCAGAAGATAATTCTTCTTAAGAAAATTTCCGTTTCGACGATTAAACAAAAAACACAAACACCGATCAAATTGTTCCTATAAGAAATTATAAATCCTTTGTTAATTAAAGGAATTTCAACGTTAACAAGTACTTAGTCAGCCAAACAACCATAAAACGTTTATGCTTCGAATGGCTGAGAGATTATAAATAACATTGAATTAAATGCTTTAAAAGCTCCCAAGGTCCTGGATGAAATATTTTCACTCATTGTGACAAGCCCAGATTTAAAGAATAAAATTGTTTTGCATGTCGTATCGTCACAGTGGGGCAGCTCCATACATCGTGGTGATAAAAAGGTCACCTTGCAAAACTATAGTACCGGGAAAATAAAGTTTGGTTTCTCAAACTATACGGTAAATTTGATATGATGAGAGTGATTTTTGTTGTTTAAGTCATTTAGTGGAGGCTAGTCGGGCAATCAAAGTTGGACTTAAAGGTGCGCGAATCGAATATTTAAAAAGTGTTAAAAAAGGTTTACTTTTGTTTTTGTTCATATTATTGAAACTAAGAGTGATATCAAATATATCTAAAATGTCAAACCTAGCTGATGGCTGATGGCTGATGTAGATTATATTTAAACTTTAAAAATAAAAAAAAAACATTTTTGTTTAGACTTCGTGGTACGTTTTACTCAATATCTCCTGTTGGGGCAAAAGTTAAGCAGGTCTGAAAATAGGGAAAGTTAAAGGAATACTTGATTAATAAAATTATAAAAAAATATGTGCTTAACTTTTGCCCCAAATCCTTTTTTTCAATTTTTGAAATGAGTATTAAGAGATTTAATGGGTGAAAAATTGACTGACTTTTGTTCATATTTTAATTTAAAAATTTTTTTGGTGAATATTTTACAATTTTTAAAGCATATTTACACAGTTAAATTGTTTTTACATTTTTTCCATATTTTTTTTTGTTGTATACTAGTCCAAATTAATTGGTATCGGGACGTCTTTACGACACACTTTAACAGCTCATTTTTGAAGGTATGTGGCTCTCTTGTTTTAATTTTTAGTTATATTCACTTAATAATTGGCCTACTTAAATTGTCAATAAACAATTTTTTCGTATTAATAAGAAAAAATTCACGTCGGAGGCAAACTAACACCTATTTAAGAATGAAACCATCATATATCTTACCCCTTTATTTGACAAAAAAAACTATTTTTCATTTTGCATTTTGTAACTTGTATTTAGATTCTGAGGACCAAAATTACCGGTGCTCAAGAAAAAAGTTAGTCGAAATTTTTTTCTCCAGCAAACAGAAAAATCCTGACCAAAAATTCTTAGAGGTAGAATCTTATTTAAAAAATAAAACTTTTTGCGGCAAAAGTCACGTCGCTAATTTTAAATTAGCTTTGAAAAGCTTCAAACACCATTTTTAAATAAAGTGGGATCGTTCACACCGAATGAAAAAACGGTTTTTTTCTTCTGTAAAAAATTGTCTCAATGAAATTGTTTCATTTAAAAAATATCCATTGTCCGTTGGACGCCCTGCAAATGATTTTACCAGTAGTAGTGAGCAGGCAAAGCGAAAGCGAAATATTTAGTATTATTTTATTATTTGCAACAGTTTATTTATTTATCTATTAAGAGAATTAAGGGAATTGAATTTTGAAGGGTATCTTATGTACTTTTAGATTTCATCACAAGTTTTTGGGACAAAAATATCTCGCAATATAACATAACCTTTAAAGTACCCAAAAATGTTTTGTTTTTTTGATTTTGATTGAAATATCTCAAAAAGGTAACTTAAAAAAAGATTACAGCTTGGTTTCAATTTAAGGGTAACATAAACCGAAATTCAAGTTTAACGAAAAAAAATATATCTTGTTATGTAGTAAGTATATCGTAAAAATACCCAACAAGCTTTTTATGGCACTTATTAGAATATCTTGAAAACGTAATATGCGGAATTTTTTTCAACATTAGATTCGAATTCAGCACACTCAAGTTCCTCGGAAAATTGAAAATTGGATTCCAGATAAGGAAAAAAAAAGTTAAATGTGGTAAGCTAGTGTAAAATGTCCATTAAAACTCTTTGAATAAGTGATCCCAGGGGTATTCAAAACATATCCCCGTAACATAAAACTGTATGACAAGCTTCGAATATATATTACTTTCGTCATGAAATCACAAGAAGCCATTAAAACAACATTCCCACCTTACAAAATAATTAATATCATAAAATTACCATTTTGCCCCACTGTGCGTCGTCGTATGTAAATTGTTTTTATGAATACTTAAGGGTAGGAAAAAGAAATTTGCCAGATTTATTTGTCTCGTGGTATGCTCACGTTATGTTAAGTCGTAAATGATTTCCCATGGGTTTTCCTGACATAATTATCTACAAGGTTATTTTTTCTGATAATTTGTTCGCATTATTTTGGTATTTAGATAAGCCAGTCAAATGGGGGTTCAAATGTAAGTTGTACAGTAAAATACGAATACCTTACCTACATCTCTCCCTACATCCATACCCAAATACATGTAATTGGCTATTTTAAATTCTACGGTTTTGTAATTTATGTTTCTGGTAATATAATCGTCCGACCGAAATGGTGACAAAGTGTTTCTAGTTTTAGTTATTAAAAAATAAACATCAGCCAAAACGACTTCCTGGAGTTGTTGAATTCTCCCTTTAAGAGAAACACTTTTTACAATTCAAAGGTGATACTTTTTAGAATACGTTGGAGCAACCCTTTCTCAGCAGCCATTACTGATTTTGTCCTAGATCTCATATAGCCCAAGAGCCGGTAGAAAATTTTGTGGGTGAACGCATAACCAAAATATGAGTATGAGGCTTTGTAGTTGCATGCATCTGGATATCGAATACATAAGTCTGGCAGGACTTTCTTGACGCCTGTAGTGGGGACGAAAGATTCAAAACAGTGGTTGTTCCATTTATTATATCATGGGTACAACCAGATTAACTCATTTATTAAAAAAGAGAAACGATGCTCGGTCATTTTGCCTATTTCCACAGTTTTTAATTTTAAAGATTCGATAAATAGAACTCAAGATATCCACTTTGAAGCGAACCTTATTGACCTTATTGGCCTTATTTTGGAGACTTTTTTGTGTTGATTTTTTTTAAATCTCCAAATATCTCTCGATAAGGTGCGCCTTAAATGGTTATACATAATCTTGAGTATTTTAAATCGGATCATTGAAAATATAGTCTTAGGACCATCACAATTCATTTCAAAATATGAATTGAAGTGGAAGTGGTAGTACCTCTCGTCCCCACTACGGGCGCCAAAAACAATGCTGCCAGACTTTGGTATTCGATATCAAGATGCACCTACAAACCCTCATACTCAGCTCTTAGTCTAATACTTAATAAAGGTTTTGATGGTAGGAAAGTGAACTATGTGTCCTTATTTCGTGACCTTTTGTATTTATAAAAGTTGATTGTCCTCTAGTAGGCTCAAGCCCACTAGAGGACAATCAGCTTCAGTAGGAAAGTGAGGTCTACTTTTATTTTTATTGCAAATTACCACCCGACAACCAATTGGTTGTTGATATTAAAAAACAAAACAGAGCGGTAGCAATTATTGACTACAAAAAAAAAAAAAACCGTCCATTTGTTTAAATGGTATGAATTGAGGGGTATAGTTTCAAAACTCTTCTATTCAAGTTTTTTTTTCAAAAGTGAGTTATGAGGATGTGTTCTTTAGATGGTCCTTCATCGACGATATCAGCTAAAATTTTTAAAAACTTTTTTCTGTACTTAAAAAGTGGTGTTTTCTTCAAAACTACACTATTCCACTCAGTCGTTCAATTCAAAACTTATCTATTCCCATGCAAATCAAATTCCGCACCATAACTCTTCTTTTCCATTGCATGAGGAATGGATAAAGGCCATCCTTAACTCATATTTAAGCGTTAATAGTAATCGCTTGTATTAATTTGTAGCCTTTAACAACTTTTTTCGTTGTACTCGAAATTCTTAAATGTCGAAAAGAAGAGTTTTGAAACTATACCCCTCAATTAAATTATAAACATCAAGCCGATTCGTCAACTTCCATTCCAATCAAGCGTTCAAGCTAACGTATAATACTCTATGCAGATAAAAATTCACGGTACAGGTACAGGGGTGATGGTGGAACAGAACGGGTACATACAGAACGAAGCCGAAAATTGTCAATTCCGGCCGCAAAAGTCGAAAAATCGTGAAAACCCAAAATTCTAAGGAGTGGCACACCCTACGGAATTGACAATTGGCTAATTTTTACTTGCGATATAGGTACTATTGGGCAAGTTTTGGATTCGTGCAAAAAAAAATTCGAGATAACAATCAAACATGACATTACGATGATAGAGAACACGAAAAAAGTGGGTGGCACAATTCTGTCTGTCTGTCCGTACCTCAACCTACAGCCTAAACCACTGAAGCGATTTTCTTCAAATTTTGAACTTAAGGTTTTTTTTTGTAACTCTCCAGAGGGGAAATTGAAATTTTTTTTAACTCAAAAAATAACGGTACTTGCCATACAACCGTTAAGGAAAAGATTATTTATCTCAAAAACGGCTCCAACGATTTTGATCAAAAAAATCAGTGTATTACTGTAGATATGATATACCTTTTAATAAGAAAATAAATCACCAAAAACCTTTATTAACGGTACCTGCCATATAACGGTTTTTTTGATTTTTGGTTTTCTCATTAACCGCTCATCCGATTTCAATAAAAATTTTTGCACGAAAGGTTTGTTAAAATATAAATAATATTGCATACCAAAATTTTTGAAAAAAAAGATTCAAATTTTTTTTTGAAAATTCAATATTTCAAAAACGGGTTTATGAATTGTTGAAAATCGATTTTCAATAGAGTATTGCATTTTTGTTTTAAAAACATCAAAACTGAAGCAAGATATTGAAAAAAAAAAACAAACGAATAACAGAAAATAAACAAAGCAAAATAATTATTTCATCTCACATAGAAATTGCCTCTGTTACATTTTAGTTGTAAAAAGGATAGTGAATGCGTCTTGAAAGAGTCCTTTTTGTGTTATGCATAACTAATTTAAGACAATTTGGGATTGATTCAACAAGTTTTTTGGTGTAATTGGAGCCTGTTTTCTTCCATTCCTCCAGTAAAGCTCTTTTCAAGTGAATTTCGTTGAAAAGCTATAATGGTTCTGAATCTCAGTTTCCAATTTTTTCTAAAAATTGGCAATTATCTTTAGATCCGATGAGATTCTGATCACCCAGGAAAAACTATGCAACAGCCATTCTCTAAACATTTCAGTCAAGTGCCTTGAATTATTGTCTTGATAGAAATCAAAATTCCCAACATTTCAGCACTATTTTTAAAATTGATTTCCATAATATCTAAATATTGATATCTGCTCATAATTCTCTCAAAAAATCGAAGATGTATGCACCCTTAACCATTATAGGACCTTCTTCGTGCACAACTGTGACACATTTATACCTGGGATTCATCTC
Source organism: Dasysyrphus tricinctus (assembly GCA_963921185.1). Lineage (NCBI taxonomy): Eukaryota > Metazoa > Arthropoda > Insecta > Diptera > Syrphidae > Dasysyrphus > Dasysyrphus tricinctus. The sequence continues at coordinate 249,100,590 of OY992530.1, forward strand.
TTCTTCAGCTTTATCCAAACGTTGAATCTACCCTACCAAAAAGATTGATAGGATATAATAATAATCAGTGAAAGGATTTTGTTATAACTTTGCCTTTTTTTGTGCGTTATTACATAATGTATCGACTTTATACAAATACGTTTCATGTCCTCCTGATTCCAAAAATATATACTTTATTTTGCCTTTTTATTGCTTTTTTTACCCGCTAGTGCCTTATTTTGCCTTTCTTGCTTTATCGTCCATTTTTCTTTTTTTCCCTTTTATTCTTCAAATTTCACTGTTTTCAAGACAAAAAAATCTTGAAATTCAAAAACAAAGGTTGTTTTGAGTGTCTGTGAATTTTTTTTATTAAGTTACATTCGCTTTGTGCCGATAACATTACCCAAAACGGCCATTGTTACTATTTGTCACCAATATTTGTTCAATATCTGCTCCACACTTGAAAAATTGGTTTCTTTTGAGCCGAAGACAAAGACAGTGCTCACTAGAGAGTAAAACATTTCTCCTCCCTGGTAAATTCTTTGGTCTGTCAAACGCCAGGTTAACGTAGCTCAGATGTCAGATATACAAAAATCTTGCCAAAAACTTCCACCAATTCGTTCCACACTTTTTTGCCAATTTTCTCCTATCTGATAGAATTTCATCAAAATTTCATAAAATTCAAATTTTTGCCCTAAAATCTCAAGGATAAAGCTATTTTGTTCATCGAAGAATATCACTTGGGAAAGTGTTCTCAATTTTAAAGAATGTCATTGAAATTTTTTTTGGTTTTAAATACATACATATACGGGACCAAACTTCCCGAAAACGTTGATGTGAATGGATGTGTAGGTATAGGGTTTTAACGGGTTCCGCCCGCTTGTTTCTGCTCAAGTAGATAGGTCCTTTAGCTCCTTCAAGATGCTTTTAAGAGACAATCATAGAAAATTGTAACCTGAGAACTTCAAAGACCTGTTTGTAGTTTATTCCTACTACAAGTCGAACGTTAAGATATGTTAATATTCTCTTTATAAATCAATAAATTCCTTTTTTACCTTTTAAGGGATTTTATTTTGCTTTTTTTTAAATGTTTTTAGGTCAACAAAATCCTTTCCCTGAATAATTAATGATTATTTATTTATTATTTACATGTGCCACTTACATTTTACATATTTCGTGTCCCAGGTCAGCACGGAGATGTTCATATAATGGTTTGGGGTGCATGCTCAGCATGTTGGGTTGGCCCCATAAATTTTATTGAAGGAATTATTTAGATATTTTAAACATCAATTTTATTTCTATCAAGACAATGATCCAAAGCACTCGAAAATAAGCCTCAATTAAACCAAAAAGCTTGTTGAATAAATCCCTAATCGTGTTAAATCAGTTATGTATAAGGCAAAAAGGACTCCTAAAAGAGAAGTGTTTTTAAGAAAATAAAAAATAGACAAATTATTTATGTATAGTCAAAGACTAAAGAAAGGACACCCTAAAAAATACTAAATAAGATTTCAAGACGCGTTTACTAACCTTTTTTAAAATAAAATGTTACTAGACCATTTTCACTGTGAGATGAAATAATCATTCTACTTTGTTATTTTCTGTTCTGTTTTTTTTTCAATATTTTGTTTCAGATTTTGATGTTTTTAAAACAAAAATACAATACCCTATTGAAAATATATTTTTCCTTTTTTATTAATAACGCGCCTAAGGCCATTGGCGTAGCGAGGGTTCGAGTCGTGGGGGGGTGACTTTCATTAAAATGCCGATTTATTTTAGGAATTTGCCGACTTATTTTAAAAATTTGCCGACTGTGTGTAGACTTAGCATTTTTCGGGTGAAACTCAAAATAAGGCAAAAGAAAAAAGGGATTTTTTCCGAGTGGAATTACATTCGGGCGAAACTCCTGATAGGGCTGATTGATTTCAGCTCAAATCTTCACTTCGCCACATACACTTTTGAGATTTCGAAATGCGAGATTTTTCAATGAAACCGCCTTCAGCTGATGTAAGAGTTTTAAAAAACTTAGGAGCAATGATTTTCCATGAAACAATTTTTAAATCTTGGGAACTATTATTTGGTAGAAAAATAAGATATCAATTATTTTTGGAATTATGTATTTATTTATAATAAATAATTAATAACAATTGAATAAATAAATTAATATTATTATTGCAACGATTAATCTAAATTAGAAATAATTTTTAACAACGAATTAAATTCATGAACATTTATATTATTATTGCAGCAATTTTTTTGTTTAGGTATAGGTATTAAACAATGTTTATAAAAAAATTAAAGTAACGCATAATTCTATCAGCATCAGCAGTTTAGTCATTTATAATAATAAAATACATTAATTTATTAATATTGCAGCAGTTTATTTATTTAAAATAAACAATTTTTAATAATATAGCTAATTATTTATAATAAATTAATTTTAATAATAATATTTATTAATTTATATTTATTATTATTTTATTGCAGCAACTTAATAAGTTGTAATGAAAATTTAATATTTAAATTTAACATTGTACTATCTAGATTTTAATTCGGCGGACCATTCTTCAATGACCTCATTAAGGATAATTTCGTCCACTTTATCTTTCGAAGAATAAAGCAGCATCAAATTATTCAAACGATCATCACCCATTGTCGTGCGCAAATAGTTTAAGACTAATTTTAATTTACTAAATGATCGTTCACAAGAAGCTGGGGTGACATTCTGTATGGCAAAAACGAACAAACGTTTTCGTTTGTGCGAACAATTTGCTTCATGTAACTTTAAAAACGAAAGAATTCGATCGTGCGTGCGAAAGAACTTAAACGACAGCTATTTACTTCACGTTTCTAAGATTAAACATAATTTAGTTAGGTATATTTTGGAAAGCTTTAGCGAATTTACAATCATGATGGCTTCTGATGCATTTAGCTAACAATAATAAGATATAAAAGTATGTATCACTTTAGCAAAACAAAAAAAAATCGTTTACGAACAAAAAACCTTCACTCACGGTCTCAAATATTCATCAAGATTAATATCAAACATCATTAAATACCCATCCTCAAATAATATGAAATATATGAATAAAGATTTTTTGTTTTTTTTTTTATTTATTCTTTTCGTTTCTTTTCTCAGGACTAGAGATGGGTGCCTTGTTTTTCACCACATTTTACCATTTATGAAAATCCACCATATAAAAAAAAAGAACTACTTTGTTTTGAATCAAGACGACTATAGCTAAAAATGATACTTATATTCTCCTTAATTAATTGTAGAGGCTTTCGTTCAAGTTATATATAATTTTGTATCCTAAATTATATGTTTATTTATACTTTTCCACCACTTTTCTGTGTTCGACTATTCACCATCTGCATCGACCGGGGAGATTCTGTTCGCCCCTCTTTCCTTCTGCCCTTCTCACCCAGGAACTAAAAGTTGCTGGCAACTCAGTTTCCTCGTGTGAAAGGGCACTAACCAAATTCAAAGCACCTAAAAGTAGGCAATGAAAAACAGAGGCTCTCAAACTTGAGCGAACCAAATAAATTAAACGAAATGCGATATGGAATGCCAACTTTCGCTTTCGCACGATTTCTTTCGTTTTTGAAAAACGAACCTTCGCTTTCGTTTCGTTTATTACAGAATCTGGCCCCTGATGTCACAGGAGCAGTTAAAATGAAGCAAATGAGTTTGTGCGCTAAGGGCACTTTCAACTTGAACACAACTTTGGTAATGTCTTCGAAATTTATACAATTTGTTGATAAATCAAGAAGAATTTGCAACTCAGAAAGCAAACACTCTGGATCTTCTGTAAAAAATAGGGGCTCCAATTTCATTATGGATTCCACTGATTCTATTGTGACATTGCCTCTGTCGACTGGAATTTCAAAAATCTTTTGAAAAGGTTCGAAAGATGAAAAATTATCTTTTAAATTATCGTTTATACACGTCGTAAAAAATTGCAAAACCGTTCTAAATTCTTTTCGATAAAATGTTTGGAAATCGAAGTCGAAGGCTGTTTCTGGATTTTCATTGATTCTTCTTGGTACACGGCGTGTTCTATGATGTTTCAGAAAATCATTCTCTGGTTTTATTTTTAATTTCTCAGCGAATGAAGATGAACTTTTTATTAATGCATCGATTTGGTCGTCATCGTCATTCATTTGTTGAAATGATATTGATGTGCTTCGAATCAACAATACAGCATCAATGACATTCAACTCTTCAGCGTCTAAATTTTCTGTAAAATTTTTTACTTTAAACATGACGTTTTTACAAAAATACAACGAGCTTATAAAATCAAAATCCAAGATTGTTTTCAGCAGACCAGAAGCGGAGGTACGAGTATTATTATGAAAAGAACTTACATCGGTTTTTATTTTTTCGAAACCATGTATCGAAAGATATCCAAACAGCGTTTACTGTCTCAGCTCTAGCTGTCCATCGAGTTTTTGAAAAAAATTTCAGTTGCAATGAATTTCCAATGCTTTTGAATTCCTCACGCATACATTGAAAACGTTTTGTGCTGCCGTAGAAGAAAACATATAATGCTTCCAATGCTTCGAATTACATGCTGTTTCAACGAATATATTGATACGATGAACTTGGCATGGAATGTAAGGGATTATCTTACCGCATTTTTCCGATAGTTTTTGCTGTGTACCGTTATACTATCCGGACATGTTTTTGGCGAAGTCATAAGACTGAAAAGCAATGTTTATAATGGAAATTCCTACTGACACTATTATTTTTTGGGCCAATTCTTCTCCCGTTTTTTTCGTTAGGACGATGTCCATTTTCAGAAGACGTTCAATAGGAATAAGTTTCTCGTTTGCTTTCACTACGTATCGAACATTAATAGCAAGTCGATCTTGATGTGATGAGTTGTGTAAACCATTACAGAAAAAATACCAGCTTTATTGATTTCATTTACAATGGCTTTTCGAGTTCTAGTTCCCAAGAGATCAATGAATTCATTTTGGGCATCCGGACTAAGGTACGTCACATGACGTGGTCTTTTTGATGATTCATCCAACCATTATTTTTTTTTTTCAAATTAAGCTTCGTTGATTTGCCGACTCTTGAATAAGTCGGCATATTTGCGAAATTCGCAATCGGCAAAAATGCTCTTTTATTATTATTTTTTTTTTTTTTCAAATTAAGCTTCGTTGATTTGCCGACTCTTGAATTAGTCGGCATATTACCGAAATCCGCAATCAGTAAAAATGCTGGTTTTATTAATTTTTGTTTAAATGAAGCTTCGTTGATATGCCGACTCTTTAATTATTCGGCATATTTCCAAAATCTGCAATTGGCAAAAATGTCGATTTTCATAGGTACATTTAAAGTTTAAAAACCTAAAAATAATGAAAATACAAACTTACTTTTTTTTTAACTTTTTCCGAAAGATATTGTAAAATTTTTGGTTTTATTATTTTTTTTTTTGAATTGCTTGAATTATTAAATCTAGCTTCCTGACTTTGCCGACTCTTGAAAAGCCCCCCCCTGCCTAAGGCGCCCGCCCGTTAAAAATGAATGAATATAATTGATATTAAACGCTTTTATTCAATGCACGAAATATTTAATAAAAAATAATTTCTTTTAATATGTATTGGTTGGTATCTGGCCTTTTATAATATAGTTATCAAGGCCTTTCTGATGGTATTAAATTTCTGCGAATTTCCCATAAATGAGGTGCCAAAAATCGCTATGAGATTGAAATTTTTAAAAATTCATTAAAAAAAACTTAAACCTGACCAATTACTGAAACAAGCTGACCTTTTATATAGATCTAGAGATCTTTCAGATGGTCCAGATTTTTTGCAAATTTCCCTAAAATGAGGTGCCAAAAATCGTTTTGACCGTGAGATTTTTTTTTTTTAATTCATTAAATATTCATAAAAAAAATCTATGGCTGACCAATTACTGAAAATAGCTTACCTTTTACAATCGTGAAGAGGCCTTTCAAATTGCATACTTTCTTTTTTTAAATGACTTAAATCAGGTGCCAAAAGTTTTTTTGCGACCTTGAAACGAGCTTCAAAAATTCATAGAAAAAAATCTATAGCTGACCTATTACGAAAAATAGTTGACCTTTTATCACGATCTAGAAATCTTTCGGATGGTATACATTTTTGGAAAATTTCCCTTAAATGAGGTGCCGAAAATCGCGCGTGACCTTGAGCGACCTTGAGGCAGTTGAAGCCTTGACTAAAAGTTATCAAGGGCTGACCAATTTCTGGGACCACTTGACCTTTTCTGACCAAATAGGTGGCATTTTTTTTGTCAAATTTCCCTCATATGAGGTGCCAAAGGTCCAAAGCCCCAAAAAGTGGAGGTCCCATCTTTTGAAACCAAAAAAAGTAAGTTCCCGAAAAGTGGCAACACTTACATGTTACCCTAAGCTGCATCTACTCAACAACTATCTTCCAAAACCTTATTTTCTCAACACCTATCTTCTTAGACATTAAGGGTTATTTTCTGGAGGCGTTTCCGTTACTTTTTTCATGTTTAAAAAACAAGAAACAAAAAGGTGGAGGTCCGTTGATATAAAAGAAGTATTTTCCCAAAGTGGCAACACTGTGATCTTACCTGTAGGTGCGTTTACTCAACATGTATCATTCAGACATTTATCTTCTAATACATCACATTTGACATCTGGAAGCGTTTCCGCAACTTCACTTATCTTTTAAGACATCAACCGTTACTTTCCAAGCACGTGGTTGGTAACTTGAGGCGTTTTCGCAACTTTTTTTTAATGTTCCTAAAGCTAAGTACAGACGTTTGTCAGATCTTACAATCCGTCAGTTTCTGACGTTTCTAAAAATATTGTCAGGGTGAAAATTGTCAGTTCAGACGGTTGCAGATATTTGTTTACGAAAAATTGGGCGATCCGTTGGCAGACAAATTGTCAGACAAATTAATAGTTTTGTTTGTAGTGTTCAGTGCAGAAATTTTTGTGAAAATAATTTTTAATAAAAATGGAAAATATATCCTTTACCATTTCAGAAAATTTTTCCATTTTTATGAAGAAGGTAGGTAATTAAGACAAAAATTACAAATAACACGAATAATACACAAAAACTTAAAACAACTTCGATTTTGCCTTCGGGCAGATAGATTTAAATTGTATTCATCATCATCGTGTCCTGTAACCCCGGCTGGGGCATAGGGCGTCAACAAAACGTCTCCATCCTTCACGGTCTGCTGCAAGGTACTTAAGCTGTGGCCACGTCTTTCTCTGGGATTCTGCTTCCGCTAAGACAGTTGATTTCCATGTTGTTCTTGGTCTTCCAACCCGCCGCCGTGCACCCTGAGGATTCCATTCAAAGGACCGCTTTGCAATTTTTCATCGTTTGGTTTCCTCAGTGTGTGACCAATCCAACGCCATTTACGCTTTCTTATGTCGACGTCCAGCCGCTCTTGACTTGTCCTGCGCCACAATTCCTCATTTGATATTATTTGTGGCCAGCGAATCTTTAGGATGTGGCGAAGACAGCGATTCACAAAAGCCTGCAATTTCTTCGAAATGGTAGACGTGACTTTCCAGGTTTCACAAGCATATAACAGCATGGATTTGACATTGGATTCGAAGAATCTCAACTTAGTGCGTAAGGAGATTAGACTGGATTTCCAAATTGGGGACAGAGTACCGAAGGCAGCACGAGCTTTATTTATTCTACTTTTAACGTCCAGATCCGTACCACCGTTTGCAGAAACAATACTGCCAAGGTAGTTAAATTGTTCCACTACTTCAACTGGCGTCTCCTGTAAAATAATACGCTGCTGTGTGGAGCGGCCTGTGAGCATTATTTTTGTCTTTTTGCTGTTAATTCTTAGACCACTCGACTCTCCCTTCACTTGAAGTGTTTGGCACATCCCGTTCAGCCTATTGATGTTATTTGCCAGTAGACATATGTCATCGGCATAGTCTAAATGACTGAGCCTTTCGAACGGTCTCCATTGAATGCCCTGTCGCCAACACCAACCAACACTGGCCGTCAATACGTCGTCCATCGCCAGCAGGAAGAGAATTGGCGATAGAACATCCCCTTGTCTCACACCCTGTTGCACTACGAAGGAGTCGGATAGCTGCCCATTGTGCAAAACAAAACACCTCGCGTTGTTGTAGGACTCTTTAATAATGGCAACAATTTGTGGTGGAATTCCTCTACCAAGCAACGATCTCCATATACATTCTCGGTTAACTCGATCAAAGGCCTTTTCAAAATCCACGAACATGAGGTAAAGCGGTGATTGATATTCCATCGACTGCTCGAGGACGATACGCAGGGTGTTGATATGGTCGACACACGATCGACCACTGCGGAAGCCAGCTTGATGCCTCTTGAGTGTAGACTCGATTCTATCCTTTATTCGCTCGAGTATGGTTGTTGCCATTAGTTTTGGGAAAACGGACAAAACGGTAATACGACGCCAATTGTTGCAATTCTTTAAGTCACGTTTCTTTGGCAACTTAACAATCACACCATCCTTCCAGTCCCTGGGATAGCTTTCGTTTTCCCAAATGTTTTGTATCAGCGGATGTAAAATACTAGCCGCTGCTACGGGATCGGCTTTCAGGAATTCAGCTGGTATTCCGTCCAGTCCAGCTGCCTTGTTGTTTTTGAGGAGATTTATTGATGTACGAATTTCCGATTCTGACGGGGGTTCGATGTCAATACCCCTATAGGACCTGCGCATCTCGTTAAGTTGGGGCACTTCAGCACTCTGCTCAACTGAATCCTCATTTAGCAGGGCACAAAAATGGTCCTTCCATCTACGAAGCTGATCCTCAATTGATACCAAAAGTGTGCCATCCACATCCTTTACAGGATGATTGGTGTTGCTTTTTTTCCCGATAACATCTTTGGCTATTTGGTACAATTCCCGGATATCTCCTCTTCTGGCAGCGCTTTCCGCATTATCTGCGAGTCCATCCAACTTCACCCTATTGTCACGTCTCACACAGCGGTAGACCATCCTATGTGCAATGCGGTACTCTCTTCGCAAGTCAGCCTTTCGTTGAACATCAGCTTCGGCATTTATTTGGATTTTCAACGATTTGCGAAGTTCGATCTTATCCCAGGTGTCTTGGGATATCCAAGAGTCTCTACGTCTCGTTTGCTTGGGTACAGTTTCGGATCCAGCCTCCATAAAAACACTTTTAATTTCACCCCACATCTCATCAATTGTTGAATTCTGGATTCCATTTAATGACGAGGCTCTGTCGTTAAGGGTGGTGACATAGTTTCGACATATGTTGGGGTCATTTAAATCATTAGTAATGAATTTTGTGCTCCTTGTTGCATCCTGCGCTGGTTTTATTATTATTATAAATTATTTTATTTTTGAGTTTATTTATTCAGTTGTGCAAAAACTACAAATTTCCAATTTATCTCTCTTTAACCAATTCGAATCCAACCGATGGGTTTCATTGATATTTCGGACAATGAAGAAATTGTCAGCAATTGTAAGATGTTTTCAATTAAAACATCTGACAATGACCGATAAGTCTGACAATGTCCTAATCGTCTGACAATGATACAAATTGTGTGTTCAGACGATTGTAAGATACCTGACAATTTTTTGTCAGATTGTCGTCTGAGAATTACCTGGCAACGACGTTTCTGACAATATTGTCAGATAAAATTGTGTGTTCAGACGATTGTAAGACATTTGGGACAGTTTCACTGACAGATCTGACGATATTGTAAGCTCTGACAATCGTCTCTACTTAGCTTATTACAAATAACTACCAAAAAATATAAATTCCTCTATTTAGCATATACAAAAAAATATTTTTCCCGAAAAGTGTCAACACTGACATTTTACTCGAAGATGTGTCTACTCAACAACTATCTTTTAAGAAAGCAACCGTTATTTTTCCAACATGCGTTTGGTATCTGTGGGCATTTCCGAAATTGTGTACATGTTCAAAATCAAAATGTTAGAAACCAAAAAAAAAGTGGAAGTCCCATTGACATAACAAAGTATTTTCCCGAAAAGTGGAGTTTTAAGCCGATGGTGCGCGATACGCGTTTGAAACCTGGATGCGTTTTCGACACTTTTTTTATATTACAAATATTTTCCAGCGTTGCAGAATCAGTAAATGAGTCAGTCAGTGAATCAGTGATCATCGTAAATATATATGTAATTTATTCTTTAAAGAAAAAGAACCTGATTAAGGGTGAACCATTTTAACTGTGAGCCACTGTATGTACTTCCATTTTTAGTGTTCAGTAACAAGTTTTTTGGTTTCAGATAAGAAACTGTTTTCTCATTGCCCAATGCCAAAGTCGATTGAAATTTTTGGCATATTTTCTGACTAAAAAACCTTGCTCATACACAAGTCATGGTCGCTTTTGGGCTTGTTCCCAAGTGGGTGGTAAAGACTCAGTTTTTATAAATCTATTTTACAAACTAATTAAAAGACAAATAGTTCAGATTTGTAAGGTAATATACATACAAAATGTGCTTTAAAAAAAGGTAGTGTAAAAAGGTAGTGTAGCTTAGGATATAACCAGGGCCCAGATCGCGTAACAAGATTCGATTGAACGATCTTCGTTTTGACTATATCTGTCTGTATTCACATCTACACGAAAATATATAGAGGGAAATAGTCGAAACGACGATCGTTCGATCGAATCGTGTTACGTGATCTGGGCCCAGTTCTTCTTTGTTTGTCTTATAACGAAAAAAACGCTCTTATTTTAAGTTTGACAACCTATGCTCTTTTAAGTAAAATTAACATGATCCTTTTCATTTTTTCTTTATTACAGTTCATTGGAGGAAAACGTATCTTCTTCCAGGGAAAAGTTAAATCAGCCACTTGATACTGAACCAAGCGGAGCGGATAACGACAACAATATGGCTGCCGCTAGTAAAGAGCTCAGTCCTGAAAAGGAGGCAATTAAAAAGGCTGCCAGCACCGCCGAAGAGGGAATCTTTTCTCTTATGTATTCAGTAGCTAAAAAACTTGCTGTAGTTGGTGCTATCTATTTGGTTGGCTATATGGGCTGGTCAGTGGCATGGCTTATAGCACCTGTTATTTACTCAGGTATTCGAGATCAATTCAGTAAGGAAAATGCAAAAAAGAGGAATATAGCTAAATCGTCTGCAATGGCCTCAGAAAAAGATGTAATTCTAGCAAGAATCGATGAACTGCCAGCTTGGGTAAATTATATTTATTTATTATTATTTTTACTTCATTGATTAAATGGGGTTGTAAGGTGTTGATAATAATTTAAAGAAGGAAATTAATCAAAAGATTAAAAGCAAGCTGTAGACAATATTCCAGATCAAATTTAATTAGTGGAAAAGTTTTTATAAATTTATATTAGGGTGTACGTTATTTCACAAAATCGTTTTTAAATAGCAGACACCCCCTAAATCAAGCCAAAAAGGATGCTTAAAGAACAAAAATCAAGAACAAAATTTTGAATAGGTAATTGCAGTAATTCCAGAGAAAAAAATAAATCGTGAAAAGAATGAAAATCCCATACAAAATTTTGTATGGGCTTAGAGCAACGTATAAATGGCCACGGAAAAAAATTTTTGTTTTTGGGAAATAACGGACACCCTGATGTATATATGTACAGTACATAGACATAACTATCGATATATAGTACAAAAGTAAAAGTCGTTACGAGTACCTACAATATATAATAAGAACTCCAAAGTTTTATTTAATCATCCTTGAAACTTGAAGTTAGTTGAGATATGAAAATTTGTTTGCATATATAACGTACACAAATCTATGGTAATATACTGCACAGGCTGTCAAAATTGAAAGTGTCGGAAATTAAAAATAGCTGTTCCCTTGAGGACGTAAACACACGTAAAAACAACAACAAAAATTGGCATTTGACACTAATTTTGATACATATACATATATGCACAGAACAAAACAAAAGTCAAAACCCAAATGATAGGTTTGACTTTTAACATAAGTACTGTGATTCATTTAAGTTGAATCACCAGAATTGAAGTGCGGTCACGAGTAGGTTGCAGACAGTCATATTTCATGTTTTTACTTCAACCCATTCGCCTTTAAAGGGCGAAATACCAATTTTGATGAATGGCACTAAAGGTACCATTTTGGAAAGAGCCATTTTTAAGTGATTTAGGTTTCTTGGTTTTATTTTTAAGGTGCATTTCAAGGTCACTCGAATTAGGTGCTGCATTGATATTGCAGCACTTAATTAGCAGCTAAGTAGGACATAATTTCAGCATCATAGATAGATAGATAGATACATTTCTTTATTTCTCAAATAATTCTTCAATAACAAATTATTTCATATAATACAATAAAAATAAAAGAGAAATATAGTAGAAGCATTTAGAATTTTTAAAAAAAATTGTTTTAAATGCCCCTTCATATTCAAAAATTCAATTTAATTTAACATTGGGTGGGGTGACCCTTCAAAAATAAAGATTAAAGTTAAAAAAGAAAGTTCATACAATGAATATAAGTAATTGAAATTAGAAAAATTCAAACGATATGCGATATTTAAGTAAATAACATTACACAAATGATTCAATACAAGCATGATCAAAGCTTAACAACCATAATTTTAAATCTTTCAAAAATTTAGATGGTGATAATTCTGATCTGAGATTAAGCGGTAGTTTATTAAAAAGTCTACAAGAGATTATATTATAAAACCTACGAAAAGCAGTGGTGCGCGAGCGAGGAATGTTAACCAAAAATGAGTGAACTCCACGCATGTTATAATTTTCAATAACTCTTAAATTTCTGTGACCAGATCTCAAAAAGAATGTTTGTAGTACCTTAAAACAGTACAGGTGACGTAATGGAAGAATTTTCAAACTCGCGAATAATGGAAAACTATGATCCATACGTGATTTTCTTAATATTTTTCTAATTATAAGTTTTTGTAATATTAAAAGTGGTTGAATTTTGTTAAAATTAGTTCCTCCCCAGCAAGTTATTCCGTATTGCATCTTAGAATGAAAAATTCCGTAATATATCGTTTTTAAAAGGTCATTACTACAAACAGAGCGCAAATAAAAAAAGTGCCTGAGAATGGAACGAAAGTATCGTCTCAACTTTTCAGTATGGCCAGAGAAACTCATTTTTGAGTCCAAAGTTATACCTAAATATTGGAACTCATCTACCTTTTCAATTTGAAAACAATTCTCACTACATGGTAGATTATTGTTAAAAGTATTCCTTGCTAGTTCAGATTCACATTTACAGTAACATAGTTTAAAACGTTCACATTCCGGAGAGTGGTAAAAAACATCTAAATCAAGGTTATGGACATTCGATAAATTAAACAACATAAGTTTTGTTTTAGAGCTGATAACAAGTTCATGTCTAGCAAACCAGACACGAAGAATACTTAAATCCTCGTTTATATTGGCTGTTAAGTCTAAAACACTTTGTGTCCCATACGCGAATCCGATATCATCAGCGAATGCTGTCAACACACCCTTGAAAGGCAACTCAAACAGTGAATTAATATAGATTAGAAACAGTAAGGGTCCAATTACCGATCCTTGGGGTACACCCATATATGTATATTCCTCACTGCTTCTAATCTTATTAATTTTAACCTTCTGAGATCGTTTATTAAGATATGACGTAAACCACAAAAGTATGGAACCCCTAAAACCTGCACACTCTAGCTTTTTTAATAGAATTTTGTGGTTAACCATATCAAATGCTTTTGTTATGTCAACAAATAAACCTCCTGTGTATTTTTTATCATCTAAGCTTTTAAAAATGTTTGAGCAAAAATCCAAGAGTGCATCTTCCGTTGATTTTCTTTCACGAAAACCAAACTGCGATGGAGCAAAGAAATTTTTACTATTAAGAAATTTCACAGTCCTTATCTTAATAAGTTTTTCAAAAACCTTACTTACTGACGGTAGCAGCGAAATTGGTCGATAATTATTTAACTTATCCTTACCACCTTTTTTATAAAGTGGTACGACATCAGCACATTTCATCGCATCTGGAAATACACCAGATATTACGCTATTATTGAATATATGTGCTAGGATGTCAACAACAGACCATTTAATATCTTTTAATAGAAGGTTAGAAATGTCATCATATCCACAGCTATTAGTATTTTTAAGATTATTTATAGTTTTAGAAACTTCTAGTGCTGTGATTGGTTCAAAGAAAAAACTATGACAACAGTGCTCGCTACGATGACAGTTCAGACAGGAATGTGATCTAACATTTAGAGGAGTGTCTTGTGCTATATTAACAAAATACTTGTTAAACTCATTGGCTACTTCATGTTCATTATTGTAGATAATATTATTAATGCACAGCTCAATGGGTTTTTTTTCTGTAGTAGCTTTGTTAAAAATACTATTTACTATTTGCCATTCACGTCTAGAATTACCTTTAATTTCGTTAAATTGATTGTTGTAGTATGCATCTCTACATAATGGAATTTCCTTTTTAAGTTCAGAAGATAGTTTTTTGTACCTCATTTTCAATTTTATATTAAATTTATGCTTGGAACATTTCACCCTGAGTTTGTTCTTAGTTTTGATCCTCTTTAGTAAACTTGTGGTAATCCAGGGTTTTAATCTTTTGTTTTTCTTTTTATAAGTTGAGAAATAAGTACAATTTTCCATTTTTCGTTTTATAATTTCAACAAAAAGATCGTACGATTTGGATACATCACTTTCAATATAAACTAATTCCCAAGATTCAAATAAAAGCAAATTATTTAATTTAGTTCGATCAAGTTTAGGTATTACAACAGTAATATTATCTTTATCATACTTCTTACATTTAATTTTATTTAAAGTTTCAAGAAGTACACCGGTCATTGAATGATCGGTGATTTGAAAATCGAAAACACATTTTTCTAAGCACGTATAGTCTTTATTTGTGACGCGACAAAAAATATGATCGAGACACTTCCCTGATATTAATCGAGTTGGCTCATTAATCAAAGAAACTAGCCCATATAAAGCTATTAAATCCAAAAATGAAGAGATTGTATCGTTTTTTTCCAAAATATCAATATTAAAATCACCCAGGATCAACAAATTTTTAGAGTTTTCACATTCTAACAACCTTGAAAATTCCTCATAAAACACCGAAAATGCATATTTATGAAAACTATAAACGCATATAACGACAAAAACTTCGCGATTTATATTAAAAGAAATTTTTATAACATCAGCACTCACCAAATGAATAGCTGAGTAATCATAGCAAATATCATTCCTTATAAAGCACCCAACACCACCAGCAGCGTAAGTTTCATTAGTATTAGCTACAAAATCATATCCAGGCAAAGAGTAATCACCATCTTCAAAATTATAAATCCAAATTTCAGAAACAAGAATCAAATCAGGCATGCAAAGAAAAGAATCTAAATGTGTAATGAGAGCAGAAAAGTTTTCTCTTAAGCTTCTGATATTTTGGTGTACAAAAAAAAGTTTGTTATCACAATATAATTCATTTAAAAATACATTTTCACCATTAGAATAGTTATTAAAAGTTAAGGTAGGAACATCATTATCAATATCTATAAGATTATCAAAATTCATTTAAAAAAAATACAGTTTTATATTTTTAATAGGTCTTCAAACGACCTAATCACAATGATGTTGCTACCTTCCTCTTTTCTCATTAGTACTTTATTATTTGAATACCAAACAAATTTAAAATTTTTTTCCTTCCTCGCCCCTTTCGCTCGCATAAGAAGTGCCTGGGTGTATTTGGTCAAGGCATCGTTGATGTAAACATTTCCTTTGCTGCCGCCAAGAACGCAAGAGTTGATGTTTTCTTTCTTCGTTTTCTTTTCCCTCATTATTCGTTGCTTGACTGCGAAGTCCACAAAGCTGATACAAATGATAGACTTGCATGCGGTGGAAGTGGGTTCTTCATTATTATTGTTGTTGTTGTTGCTTTTCACTTGTTTGACAAAGCATTTATCAATATCTTTGTCGTCTACGTTTAACGACATAGCAGAGCGAAAAATTTGAAGTGCCATACTTTGTGCATTGGTGTCATTGACTTCAGGGACTCCAGTTATTTCGATGCATTTCTTTTTTTGATACTGGTTCTGCCAATTCAATTTACTCTCGAGAGTGTTCAATTTGGATTTTAGATCAGCATTTTCTTTTCGTAGATCAATCACAGTTTGGAGGTATTCTTTTTGTAGGATTTCCATATTTAAAAGTTTTTGATAAACCATCTGCAATGTCGGTTCAGCTTCAGTGGAAAGAGATGTTTTGGGAGTGCTTAAATCGCTTGGAGTTGTATTAGTTGGTGGGTTTGTAATTGCTTCAAGTGGTTGTATTGGCACTGGCTCGGGATTGCGAACACTGCGACGTTTTAGGGCTGTGCACCTTTCACATTGATATGATTTCTTATTTACTTTCATAAACTCAATGTCTTCATGTCTAAGGTTCACGCAGTTATTGTGAAAAAAACACTTGCAGTCACCACATGCCACTTTGAATTTAAAAACTCTATCAATTTTCTCTTTGCACACCGAACAATTCATTTTTCTTTTTTTTTTGTTTGTTTTTTCTTTCTTTCTTTTTATCATTAGATTTTCGAAAATTTTTGTTCCTAAAGCTTCCACAAGCCTGTTTAGGAATGAAAGAGTGTGGGTAAGAATTTGAAATGCCCCCTTTTGAAAATTATTTCGAGAGACCTTTGATTTGAGACCAGGGGTGGAATCGGCTAAGGTAATTTTTGATAGTTGACAGTCACATTACCATAGTTTTGCTATGTGTTGTGACTGTCAACTATCACAAATCACCTTATCCGATTCCATCACAGTTTTTTCAATTTACATCATAGGTATGTACAATAATTTGGAGACATTTTAGGTTTTTGGAATGCACTTTTGGGATGCATTTTCAAATTAAGGTTGCATAACTTAATTAGTACTTAAGTAGGAGGTAACTTCTGCATAATCAGAGTTTTGGATTTCTTTTGTGACGGGGCTATCTTGACGTCAAGTTAGCACCACCACAAGTTTGAGGGGGAAGGGAATTAAGTACTCAGCTAAGATTGCAGCACTTATTTAGCACCTAACGAGCACCTAACGGCTTTGACGGGCCTTTAAATTGAGTTATTTCAATCAACAATTTTGAAAGAAATCGTATCAAGCGCAAAATTTTATACAAAATTAAAAAGACTAGAATCGCAGATACTCAAGTTACATGAATATCGCATGCATCAGAGCATGGAAATTTGACTCCTTTTTAATTGTGGGACGTAGAGCTACGTCCCAGTTTTATAAAAGATGTGTGAGCTATAGACTACACATGATGTTAAAAAAGATAGACTTACACACATAGACATTAATACGTCAACTGTTAGTCCAGATTATTTCTTTAAGTTTTTCAGAATATTATAATGAAATCTAGCTACTTTTTTTCTTATTTCGTTCCTTTAAATCTTAATTATCTAATATTAGCCATTCCATCATTCTAAACTCATTTCACCTCCCAAGTCATATTTATTGCACATTGATTACACCATTCCCAAGCTAAAATTCGGCAAAAACTTCCAACTAATCATTCCTTCTAGAGCTCCCTGGGAAGACATGGCTTTGTTGAAAGATGAATCATGAATCGATCCATTTTTACACCGACGCGACGCAATGGATAGAAAACTGGAAGTCTGTACTCAGGTAGATTGTTATGAAAAATCTTCTAAGATAGTCAAGCAGTTTCAAAGATCTGGACTTAGTCTCTACTTACTTAGTCTCTACTTACTTTTATAGGGCCGAAGAACTCGCTTAAAGTGAAAAAAAAACTACCTATTTCATTGGTATACGGTATACCCATCGCTACACGTGAACTTAGGCTGAAGCAAGATGCTTTAGAGAGAGAAAACTTTAGGTGAAACTACATTGACACTAATAGACCTAAAGCCGACAGCAGATTTTGGGAGTGGATGTATAACCAAAATCAGAGTATTAGGGATGATAGGAACATTTATCTTTATATCGAAAACGAAAGTCTGGCAGGTTGGTTTTTTTCTCAGCCTTTGGTGGGGTTGGGGGTTAAAACCATGAACACTTCAATTCACTATTAAAAAATAAGAAATGATGCTCTGTCATTCTCCCTAAGTCTCAAGACTTTTTTCTTGGTGTTGTTGGTGATAAATAAAACCCATGATTTTAGCTTTTTAAGCAAACCTTGTCGGAGATCTTGTGGAAACTTTATTTGTTGATTTTTTGTATTGCTGAAAATCTCCAAAAAAGGGATAAGAAGATTCACGTAAAATGGTTATATCTTGAGTTCTATTGATCGGACCGTCCAGATTGTGGTGTTTATGCTTATGAAAAACGACAGAACATCATATCCGATTTTTAAAAAAATAATTGAAGAGGTTGAAACCATGAAAATAAAAAAGAGGGCCTAACACTTTTAACCCTCCACCCCTCCCAATGGCTGAAAACAAAACCTGCCAGACTTGTACCTTTAATCCCTCATACTCCGATTTTGGTTAAACGCATCCACTCCCAAAATTTGCTGTCAGCTCTTAGACTATAATTACAAAACGAAACGAATCTGGTCTTTTCTAGCTTTAAGGCGCTCTTATTGTTTGATATTTTTAAGAAATTGCAAATAAGCAAATGTACTGCCATACTTAGAAAAAAGGGTGCAAACAACAAAATTCAAAAACCAACCAAGCATATTTGGAAGCATGAAACAGTGTCTTACTTTTGAGTGAAGCTAAAAAGTCATATTTCCAACTGCAAATGACTAAAAATCACTGACGCCAATTTCATTGTACCTCTTCTAGGTTAAAAAGTAGCAAGTTAATTTTTTCTAAGTAATCACCAAAATTATTGAACCAGTCCAATATGAAAGGAATTAAGGTCCAGACACTGGGGAGTACAGGGGCAATTAACCATCTTTGAATGATCCTTGCGTTACAGAGGTCCAATCACATAATTAAACTTTCAAAAAGCTTTTTGATAAATGTTTCTGTAAAAATTTGCGGGTAATTTTCATTGTTGGAAACTTAAACATGTAGTGGCAAAGACTACCAACTAACTAAAAGACCCAGTCACCCAGACCTAGCAACGGATTTAGTTTTGTCAAAAGAATCATACTTTATACACGGAAATATTGATTGACATTGAAAACAAGGACACACAACGGCCACCCCAGTCCTTATCAAGATTTAATCCTCCATACCAGATTATCAAACTGTCGATTTTGTATTTGATGAACACATGTACCTACAATGTACATATTCTTTCTTTGACAAAAGTTTCATGCATGTAGCAATGAAGTAACGGCCTGAACAGAATGTATGCAAGACGTAGCTGAAATAGATGACGATAAGAGTTGAACAATTTTTAACTTTTACTGCAGTATTTTTGACATCTATTCAAGCTCCATCGCCCATTCTGTTGAAGCAGTAAATCTGTTACTAGCTCTTGGTTTGTAATGATTTCTCAGAGAAGAAAGGGAGGACTAGAGATATTCAAAACTAATTTCGAAACGGCAAATTCCAGATACTGCAGTGAGTTGGATTATCTCAAAAACCTGACTCGATAGTGATAGCTGATAGAACACTTATGAGGTTGGATTTCAAACCGGGGTATCAAAACCCTTCAGAAAACTACAGTTTTGTACAAAATATGTTGACCATGAGCATTAATAAAATAATTTTGAAATGAAAGGGGGCTTTGTATGAGAATGGAAACCAGACAATTGTATACCAGGCAGCAAAGTACATATATATCTACTTGTATATTGATGGCTTTTATTTCATTAATTTTTTTAAGCATTTCTTGGAAATAAAATATCCTGATTGCAAAGATAAACATATCGAAAATTAAGATTGAACATTTATTTGAATGAAAAACAACAAGCAACAACAACTTAAGGAGTCAGATGATCGAGTTGACACTCGAAAAAGCTTTAAATCCAGCCTAAAAACTTGGTGGAAGCGCTCTCAAGTCAAGCACTGTATCGTTCAATTCAATTTATTTAGTCAAAGTGTACAAATAAGACTGTGTCTTTTACAGTACATAAATATAAAGGATATATAATGATGATACATAATATGCAATAAAAGAAGAATAAAGAAAAGAAAAGTGAATAGTGAAAAAGAAAAGAAAGATTAAAGAAGAAAAGAGGAAGTCGAAAAGAAATGAGAGGAAAGCCAAAATACAATACATAAAGAAAAGAGTTGTTTTTGACGTAATTGTTCTTCATAGGGATGAAAAATGTGCCAATGCTGCATTTTTGAATTTAGTAGTTCCAATAATTCTTTTGATTACTGTGGGAAGGGAATTCCAAAGTTTGGTAGCATGAATATAAAAAAGACGCGAGGAGTTTAAATAAGTAAAACGGGGTGTGATAAGCTTTATAGTTCTGGTGGATTGGGCAAATTGCAGTTTTTCGTAAAGGTATACTGGGCATCTATTCGTTATGATTTTATTCATAAAAAGACAGCACCTAATGTCAAGAAATAATTGCTGAAATGTACATCCGAGGACCAGTTTATGGTAACTAGATATATGCTCATATCGACGCAACCTATACACGTATCTTACCAAGTCATTGAATGCCACTAGTAACTTATGCTGAGAGTGGGAGTCGAGTCTACAGTAAACAACCGTTGCATAGTCAATAACAGGCACGAATAAGGTTCTTACAAGTCTAAGCTTTGTAGTCGCTGGAGTAAAGTTTGAATAAACCCAAAGTTTACGTAGCCCAGCGTAGATCCGTCCAATAACCTGAATTATGTGATCGGCTCCAGACAATGATCGATTGAGTTTAAAACCAAGATTGGATACAATATCCGAAAATTTGAGTTGCATGCCATTCAAGAACACTGGTGGTATATCGTCAGTAAGATGCGATCGCTTTGAAATGCAAATTAACTGAGATTTAATTGGATTCAGATGAAGTCCATTACAAAGAGACCAGCTGCAAATATTATCAAGATCTTCGTTGACTCTAGCAATGAGATCTTCAATTAGTCCAATTGGCCGTGATAAATATATTTGGGCAACATCAGCATAGAGATGAATAGACACGTTGGAGCATACCCTTTGGTGACGATTAACCAAATAATTATTTATCAGGCGCACCGACCTTTCACTAAAGCCAAAATACAATCTAAGCTTTTGACAAAGCACGTTATGATCCACTCGATCAAAGGCCTTGGAGAAGTCAAGCAAGCAAAGTACTGTAATGTAATCCATATCGAATTTAATTCTTATGTCCTCAAGAATTTTAATCATGGCTGTAGAACAGCTATGATGTTCTCGAAAACCTGATTGTATAGTAGATAACAGACAATGTTGATTAAGATAAGACGAGATTTGGTTTGCAAGAATTTTCTCCAAGACTTTCGACAGACAAGGTAAGATACTAATAGGGCGATAGTCGTTTGCTGATAGAGGCTGAGCTTTTTTTGGAACTGGAATGACTTTGGCGAATGGGAAAACCATCCTCACCAACAGCGTCAGACTTAAAAGAGCGTATGATATTCACGACATCAATTTCAGATACGACTTCAAAGTCATAGTCAAAAACGAAAGATTGCTGATTATCAGGAATAAAATGCTGGATGTTGACAGTACCAGAAAGAAATGCATTATTAAGGTCGTTGAGGTCAGGAATGCTATCAACAGCATTAATTTTACCAACACCAATAGATCGTAAATTGCTCCATAGCTTTTTTGAGCTTTGTTCAGTACTCAGTTTAGATAAAAAATATCTTTTTTTCGCCCTCCGCGTGATAAAGGCTGAATGATTTCGAGCACGACAGAAAATCTCCCAGTTGATGCTAGATGCCGCTCGCTTCCATCTTGAGTATGCCTTATTTCGAATTTTTATTGCCTTGCGGACCTCTGATGTGAACCAAGGACATATTCTATTACGTATTGCTACAGTCTTTAGAGGAACATGCATGTCGAAGAGGTCCAACAGTAACATTTGTAAGTGACTGACTTTATGGTTAATATCTGATGCATAATAGCAATCACGCCAAGGAAGAAGGCTTGCATCTAATTGCAGAGCGTAGTTGTTAACCGATTCAAAGTCTCTAAACTGAAAAAATGATGGTAAGTGTGAACGAGACAAGTCAACATTATACGTACAAAACAATAAATCATGATCAGATACGCCCGCGAGAGAAAGCTGATCTTGAAGTAGGATATTTGACCTATTCGAAACCATTATGACATCAAGAAAACTGGGGGGAGCATTTGAAGCAAATCGAGTAGCATAAGAGTTAACTATGGATAGTCCGGAGGCAGCAGTAAAGTCTAATAGTTGACGAGCTTTACTGTCAGATTTTAATAAATCAGCATTAAGGTCACCACAAATAATTATATGCTCATAGAATGCAGTAAATTCATGGATTGCAGAGAATAAGGGCTCTGGAGAGTTAACTCGCTTAGGATTGTAAGCAACACCTACAAGACATTTCGTATTACCATCGCTTATTTCTATTAATAGATATTCAACTTCACTACCTTCTGACTTACTAAGAATTTTGCAATTTAATAAGGTACTACAGTACACCGCAACTCCTCCACCTGTTGTTGTAGTTATTTTATCATTACGAATGAGTTTATACCCAGGGATACTGTATAATTGATCTACCCCATCTGAATTTGACCTCAACCAAGTCTCAGTAACACAAATCAAATCGATTCCCAAACCATTAAAAATAAACTTTAAATAGTCCAACTTTTCCAAGTTTAAACTTCGGGCATTGAAATAACATATTTTAAGCCCCTCACGAGCATTAGATAGTATATTCATAACTGACCGCACAGAAACTCCATCCATGGGTGAACTATTTAAATCCATCACAACGGCAACGCATTCAAATCAAAAAAAAAATGTATAGTAACAATGGGAGTGCACTTTTAACTTTCAAATAGAAAAATAAATTAAAAGAATAATAGGTAATAAAAAAGAGAATCTTGCGTAAATTCTGTAATTATAAAGAATTAGAAAAAAAAAATAAATATAGAAACTGAAAAAAAGAAAGAAATATAGAAACAGAAAAATAAAGAGTAAGAGAAGGAAAAGGTGAATAAAGAATTGAGAATATATAAGAGAAATACAATAATTTGTTTAATTGTTTTTCTTTTTTGAATAAATATACTTATACATATACGTAGCTATGGTGAAAGAGCTCCAGATCAGTTATAACAGCGACGGGTAGAGGTAGGTGGGGAAAATCAAAGTAAGCATCAAGACAGTTTTGTTGTTGATTGAATTTGCATTTCAGCGTCATCTTTACTCTTTCTGATGTAAACCAGACCATTCCGAGTTCTTGCGGAAAACGTTACCGGCACTATTTATATAGTTTGAATCTGGCCTTACAAAAAAAGCAACTCGAACGAATTTAAAAATTCCATAAACTCAAATTAACCTACCGCTACCTCTTCCACCTAACTGTTATAATAAAACTATAATATTAAATAAACAAACCTTAAAATTCAAATACCCCATTTATCAGTCGTGTTCTTCAGAAGTGCTGCGGTGCGGTGTTTATTTTTAGTCATAACATATATGACAAATTGATATTGTTTGTCTAATGAGACATTTAAAAATGACTAAACGATATTAATTTAGTCAGGTCATGAGCCATGTTTCAAGCGATAAACATTCTACTCATTTTCTGCAAAAGCTTCATAAATCAAAAAGATTAAACATTATGGGAATGTATGTATCTTCGGCTTCCTATAAGTTTAATCAATAAACAAATGTGCTTAGCCTACTTTTAACAGTGACCTTCCTCGTTCCCATTTAATTATATTCAGTGGCGATTCCTCTCAGTTGGCTAGGTTGGCTGCGCCAACCCTAAAATTTCGTCTTAAATACACGTAATACAAACAATTTGTTTGTATTAAAACTTGAGAATAAAATATCCTTTTATGTTCATAAGAAAACAACAACCCAATCCGTTTACATCATTATAAAACCAGCATAACCTATTTAAATCGAGCCATTCACTGCAACCCCTACGTGCTATATTAATCCCATACAAAGTAGGAATCTCTTTATTTTTCTTTCAATGGCCGTGTTGGCTACACAAATTTGCGCCAACAAATCTCATACAAAGTACATATTATTCCCGATGTGCTGTGTCACTCTATCTTTAAGAACAGACCCACAAAAATACCCACACAGGTTGGCTCTATTGAAAGAGCCAACGCCTGGGTAGAAAAATGTGAGTTGATTGCCGACAAGTACCCACCAGTGGAGAACCTAGTTATCTGAAGCAAATGTTTTAGTTCGAACTTTATATGGTTAACTTGAAAAAATCATAACTCCCATTCTACTCATCCGATCTTCAAGGTTAAGGTCTTTAAATAAAGCCAAAATGACACGCTACATTATGTGAAAAAAACATTGGAAAGGGGTAAAAAATTTGATAATAAAGAGGTGATTAAGTCTGCCTTCAATGCGATTTGCAGCATTCTAAATTCAAAAGTTGATGAAAAATTTCACAATTTGAAAAAACAAAAAATGCTTATTTTTTGCTTATTTACTCTTCTAAGATTATGTTATACAATGTTTTACCATCAAACCTACATGAGCGGTGCTAAAATTTTTTAAAATGATTTCTTACAAATAAAATGCATTTTAATTAAAAAACTGATCGACATAGCTTCATTAATATAATGATTACTCAAACAAATCTGCATAAATCTTAATAATTAAGGTTTTAAAATACTGTAAGTAAGATAATCGTTAGATTTATAAAAAAAAATTATTATTTTTTACATGGTAACTATGAAAAAAATGTAAAAACAATTTGAAACAATGTTTTTTTACACCTACTTAATGGCATTAATATCTAAAAAATTCATATAAATATTGAACATAGAAAAAAATTTTAAATCAAGTACTTAAATTTAGTATAAAGACTAAATATAATATATAGGTAATCACAAAGTTGTATATCCAACACCAGAGCAGGAAATAAATATTATTTGAATTTAATACATTTAAAACATGCATTGTTGTATATTGTTCTGGCCTCACTAAAACGTTAATAACTTTTTTAATTACCAACGGATTTTAATGAATCAGATTTTTTTCGATAAACAATTAAAAATACGTTTATTTTAATGTATCATACATCATTGTAAACCACGGAAAAGCTAAGAAAAAATGTACACAAAACAAATACCTTTAATTTTTGCGTATGAAAATAATTGAAAGAATTCAGTATAAATGTAACTTATCAACATTGGTAATTTGTTTTAATATTACAAAATGAGATGTCAAATAATGGATTATAATAATTTAAATTATTTTCAGCCAAACAAAATTATAAAAAACTTCACAAGAAATTTTAGGGGGAAACAAACTTATGTAGGGTATCTATATAAATATATGGTTTTCGAGCACATTTACCTGAAAAATACATAACTTAAACGTTAAGTAACTAAAAAAAACCTTATTTATGATTTAGTATTTGTCTTAAGAAATCAGAAATATCTAAATTATAAAGCTCAATTGGTAGTAAAATATCAAAAATGTGTTTTTGAAAAAGTCTCACATTAAAAACTACTAAATTAATCTAAACTATATGGCTTATATTTATTAACCAAGTCCACAAAATGGATTTAATTTTTCAAAATTCTATTTCACTAATCCTAATAAAAAATTTGATTTATGAAACATTGCTGTACGTTGCTCAAAAGCTTGAGTATTGGTTTTCAATTTATTAATTAATTATAAGAAAATTCACATTTTGATAATTTCCAAATTTGCTATTAGTCGAGAAATACTGCTTTGATTTTTAAAAATAAGGTGTCTATTGGCGTTTTTCTATTTTAGCTCAGAGCAGATCAGATCAGATTCGAAACACAAAAATAATTGAATCAGAGGGCTCAGATAATAAAATTTTTAATTTCTGAATCTGATCTGATCTGCTCTGAGTTAGAAAAGAAAAACGTCATACAGAGAGATTAATCCTCAATTTTTTAGAGCGTTACAGTTAACAGGTTACATTTTCATAAAATTTGAGTAGCTGAGAAGCTTCGAAAGGCTTAAAAGCATGTTTTTTACTATATTTACAATAATTTCATCCTTATTTTTCAAAGTGTTTAAATATAGGTAATAATTTGGACTAATGTGTCAATAGAGAGAGCAGCAAGAGAGGAGTACCGTGAAAAGAGAAGGAAAGAGAAAAAAACCCTGCGTAGAAAGAAAAGAGCATCCGCAGCCTCTCAGCTCAAGTATCTCGAAGAGTCCAGCACCGCCACCAACACCCGCCGGTTCTACAAAACAGCCAAGCAACTGGCATCTGGTTATAGGACTGGCACGCAAGCTCTTCGAAACAGCGAAGGGAACCTAGTCACCGAAGCACAGGGAATTGTAGACGTGTTTAAGCAGCATTTCCAGCAGCTGCTTAATGGGCATTATGTAGAGGAGGCGACAGGGGAACAAAGAAGCATTAGACCAGTCAATGAAGATCCAGTCCCAGCACCCAGTACTGAAGAGGTTAAGAAAGCCATCCACAAGCTTAAGAACAACAAATCCGCCGGCTCGGATGGCCTACCAGCGGAACTCTTCAAGTATGGAGGAGATGTTCTGGTAGGGTGCATGCACCAGCTCATCAACCAAGTTTGGGAGGAGGAAAGTATGCCCGACGACTGGTCAAATAGCTCCATATGCCCAATCTACAAAAAAGGCGATCCTATGTCCTGCAAGAACTACAGAGGCATATCCCTGCTTAATGTTGCCTACAAGATCCTATCCAACGTACTATGTGAGCGTCTAAAACCTTTCTGCAACACTATGATCGGCACATACCAGTGTGGCTTCAGGCCAGGCAGATCAACGATAGACCAAATCTTCACATTGAGGCAAATCCTGGAAAAGACCAACGAATTTCAAGTCGAGACCCACCACCTATTCATCGACTTCAAAGCCGCATATGATAGCATAAGTCGCCAAGAGCTTCTATTGGCGATGTCGGAACTCGGGATCCCGAAAAAACTGATCCAGCTATGCCGCATGACGTTACAAAATACGCGGTGCAACGTGCAAATGGGTAACAGCTCATCCGAGTTATTCCAGACGTGTACAGGGTTCAGACAAGGAGATGCGCTATCATGTGATTTCTTCAACCTAGTCCTGGAGCAGATAGTGCGCAAGAGTGGTGTTAACATGGAAGGCACTATCTTTAACAGGTCTTCTCAACTGCTTGGTTATGCGGACGACATCGACATCATCGGCCGTTCCAAGAGAGCTGTACTTGAAGCATTCACAGCTATTGATGAACAGGCGAAACGCGTTGGTCTTGAAGTGAATGAGGACAAAACAAAGTATATGCTATCAACAAACAAAGCCTCATCTGTCCATCGCCTAGGACAAAACGTCACTGTTGGTAGCAGTAATTTCGAGGTAGTCAAGGAGTTCACCTACCTCGGAACAAACATCAATCCCACGAACGACACCTTAGTGGAAATCCGACGAAGAATTACCCTAGCGAACCGCTGCTACTTCGGTTTGGCCAAACAAATGGGTTCAAAACTCCTTTCTCCTCGCTATACAAAACTCTAATTTTACCAGTTCTACTCTACGGTGCCGAGTGCTGGACGATAAGTAAAAAAGGGGAATTGATCCTGGGCACTTTCGAGCGAAAAATTCTACGGCGGATATTTGGTCCTATATGCGAAGAGGGCGATTGGAGGAGAAGATTCAATCGTGAACTGTACGAGCTGTACCAAGATGTGGATGTAGTCCAAAGAGCCAAAACACGTCGACTACACTGGCTCGGCCACATCGAGCGAATGGACAACAACGCTCCAGCCAAGAAAATCTTCGAATCCCAGCCCCCAGGTTCGAGACGACCAGGAAGACCGAACCTCCGCTATAGGGACCAGGCGGTCACAGACGCAAGAGCGCTTGGTCTCGACGACTGGAGGGAGCGTGCGAGGGACCGCAACCGATGGAAGACCGCAATATCTCAGGCAGAGACCCTTGATGGATCGGGAGCCGGATAAGTAAGTAAGTAAGTGTCAATAGAGAAAGAAATGTTGTCGAAGATAAGTAAAAGTGAAAAATTTTTAGAACCGGCTCTCGAAATTTTTTTGAAAATAGAGTGACGACTGGATTTTATGTAGGTATAGATAAATGAGTTGAATTAAAACTCATTATAGAGGAAAAAATTAAAAATGTTTGCTTTTATTACATTCAGCTTTGATCAAAGGATTATTCGTAGCCAACCCAGAACTCAAGACCAGAAATCGCCACTGATTATATTCTCAAGATATCCTTGATAACCATTTTTTAAAGTACATAATAAATTTACATACAATAATTACTGTATTATTGAGATCCTGCAGTATGATTGAAAATCTTAAAGCTTTTATAATAAATAATTTTCTTTATACATTTTTAGGTCTACTTTCCCGATGTTGAACGTTGTGAATGGGTGAATAAGGTATTGACCTCCATTAATTTATTCATACAAAATATTCTAACTTTTCAACTTTCTCTGTTCACCTTTTCAGATCCTCAAACAAATATGGCCCAATGCTAACTATTTTGCTCGTACTCTTGTCAAAGAAACAATCGAGCCAAATGTTGCTCTAGCCTTGGCCAACTACAAGCTTCATGGATTCCGTTTTGACAGAATTATCCTCGGAACAATTCCACCTCGCATTGGAGGTGTTAAAATTTACGACAAAAATGTAGATCGTAATGAAATCATCATGGACATGGATATTTTCTATGCCAGTGATTGTGATATTAATTTCTATTTGGGTGGTGTCAAGGGAGGAATCAAGGATTTTCAAATTCATGGGTGGATTCGTGTGGTAATGAAGCCTTTGATTCGTTCAATGCCCTTGGTTGGTGGGCTACAGATTTTCTTCCTTAACAATCCTAATATTGATTTTAATTTGGTTGGTGCTATTGATTTTCTGGATATGCCTGGATTAAGTGATTTGTTGCGAAAGATAATTGTTGAACAAATCGGCCGGATAATGGTGTTGCCAAATAAGCTGCCAATTACATTGAGTAATGATGTTCCAGCTGTTAGTCTGAAAATGCCTGAACCTGAGGTAAAAATGTTGCAAACATTTCATAAGTACTTTTAAGGCAATTTTAAATGAATTGTGTCTTTGGTGTGTACACATTCCATGAACTCAAAAACCTTTTTTTTGTATCTATTTTTAGGGAATTTTAAGAATTCATGTTGTTGAAGCCAAGGATTTGATGAAGAAGGACATAAGCGTCTTGGGTAAAGGTAAATCAGACCCCTATGCCATAATTAATGTTGGAGCACAGGAATTCAAAACTCAAACAATTGACAACACTGTCAATCCCAAATGGGACTATTGGTGTGAGGTAAGTTTCTGTAGGGAACGCTTTTTTTAAACATATAACAAATAACTACACAAATTTAGAGAGCTGATGCAAAAGTTTCAGATGCAAATTAAGTTTGAATTTTTGCAAGTTATAAAAGACTTTTTTTCCAAACACAAATATTTTACATTGATACCGTCAATTAAAAGAAAAAGATGGTACTACTTTCTTGCGCAAGTTGAGTTTTTTTATATTTTTTTTTTTTTGTAATTCAATGCATGCGTCTTTTAGAAGAAACTTTAGAAGTGAACTTTTTTGATAATAAATGTATGACATACAAAAAACCAAAAATTCCAGTGCCACATTTTAAAGATAAAAACCACAAACACACCACAACATGAGAGAAGAACCAGAACATACAAACATACATATATAAAATAAATTCATACCCGGAAGAACCCTTTATACAATTTTAAGAAAAAACAATTAACTATAATAACCTCTTGCTTGCGATATTTCTGAATGTTTCTAAATGGTAGAGGTATGTGAGATTGGACTTTTTTCAGGTATTTTTTTTTCAACTCAACTATGTGTTAAATGCGCGTGTTTTTCTTATCATTCAAGAATTTCAAAAAAAAAATATTTACCATACTTTCAAAAACTATTTTACTTACTTATCAAATTGACCAAGAAGAAAATTTAGTTAAAAATACTTAAGAAAAAAAAAAAATCCAAATGATGGAATTTTGAAAAAAAATCTGGTTTTGAGAACGTAGACCTACAATTTTGTTTTTAGCGTCAGGAAGTAGATATAAGAGGTCAAATCTGTAAATAGCTTCTGTGGAGATGCTGAGATATCTTGAAGATTAAGTGATAGAGATTGGAGCGATGTTAATGATCAAGACGCTTACCACCTTAGTAAAAATAAGTACTCTTCTAGGATGATCAAGCTCTTTATGGTCATTGAGGTCCTACAAAGAATGTTGTTTCGTGATTATTGAAAACTCTCCGAAATTCTAGAGATGTCCAGGTGCATCGAAACCCCATTTAAGTACCAAGTTCATGGTTCATCACTTCGGCCACCTTTAAAGTGATGCAGGTAAAAGTCATCTAAGGCGAGCCTCTACAACCTAAACACAAATTTAAATGATTTTAAAGGGTTACTAACTCTTTAGGAAATAACAAATCTTCCTATCTTTTGTCATACTCGTGGACTTTCTGCCAAAACCTCGTAACTCGTAAGTCCAAATAAAAAACTAGAAAGCTGAATTTGTCCCCATCGATATGAGCACCGCTAACAACTTTGCGTGGGGTTAAAGGCCTCCCAATCGGTTTTTGAGGAATATCTCCTGAACGGTAACTCTTACACCACGGGCTTTAACATCATATATACATATATATATATATTCTGGGTGTCTGAATTTTAACAAATTCCCCTAGAAAAATATAATTTACAGTGCTTACGCGCTGTATATTTTATTAGTTGTCGGTATACATCGATTAAAAATAATGCGTCTTAGAAGGGTACAACAGCATCTAACTGATGAGCCCAACTGTTGTACCTGGGCGAAACGCATTTGGACTAAAGGTCGCAAAAACTTTTAATTTGAATTATATTCAATAGTCCACAAAACATAAACAAAAATAATTTTCTATTATTTGCGTTTTTCTTCATACGGTAACTCTTACAGACAAAATGTAAATGTCAATGACAAGATTGTAGCTTAGAAAATTTCCGACAGAAAATGTTAGGTACCTTTTTTTGTATATAAGAGTAATCGTTTTCGAGATAATTCAATCACAACAAAAACATAAATGTTAAAAAAGGAGCCAAGTTCTTATGTGCATAAGAAACCTGTGCGTAAAAAGTCAGCCAAAAAAAGTAATGAGATCTAAAATATATGCCAAGTTTTAAGTTCATGAAGTTCAATATCAAATATCTTAAGTAGAGTAATATCGAAACAATTCCAAATCATGACAGAAATTTGGTAATTAATAATTACTGATTATAATTTGGTGGATTTACTTGGCAAGTTTTCTCTTAAATACTTACTTAATCACAAATTTAAAATGTATGAAAACTTGACCAGTGAACCCACCAAATTTTAATTAGTAATCATTAATTACCAAATTTCTGTCATGATTTGGAATTGTTTCGATATTACTCTACTTAAGATATTTGATATTGAACTTCATGAACTTAAAACTTGGCATATATTTTAGATCTCATTACTTTTTTTGGCTGACTTTTTACGCACAGGTTTCTTATGCACATAAGAACTTGGCTCCTTTTTTAACATTTATGTTTTTGTTGTGATCTCACTCCTTTTTGCAAAGACTTATTTTGACAGGTGAAAGTCAAGCCCTACCGCTCTACAAAGTTTCATAATTCTACGACAACCGAAAATGCTCTATACAAATAATAGCAATTCTGATAAAGTGGGTGGATGGCACCCCCCCCAGAATGGACAATTCAAGTCCTACCTAATCGGAAGTGCATGAACCAGCTCCTGGTCCATCCAAACCATCAACCAGCCGTTGCGCGGTGCATATTGCTCCAACGGGCCTGGAAGGTGGGGAGGTAACCACGGGAGTGGATGAGTTAGAGGAGTCGCACTCGGATTGCCTTCGGGCTCAGAACCCTGAATGCAGTCCGGATGCGTCCACCTCTTCTCAGCCAGGGGATTGCAAACCGACCGACTCAACAATGGACTCCGTGAAGACTGTTTTGGAGGCCCGAGCTGAGCGTCGTAAGCGCAAGGTGAAAGGTCTCCTGGACGATAAGCAAATATTCCGCAGGCAAAACCGGAACGCTGAGAGGATTATCCGGCGGCTAGGCAAAAGGAATCCTGAATCTTTAACGGCCAAGGAAAAGCTAGCCCTGGATAGATCCACTCAGAGACTATCGACCACGACATTAAGCACGGGTACGGACAGACGAACCAAGGACAAGCCGAACTTGAAGACTGCTCAAGGGGCGGTGAAGAAGGGAAAGGAAGGCCTCTTGCCTCCGCCTGGCTCTCACCCAACTGCGAGTACGTCCAACCAAGCTAGGCCAGACGACAATCCGTCACGGACGGATAATACATGTACGGACAGACTGACTCTGGACGAGCCGAACTTGAGGACTGCTCAAGGAAAGGTAAAGGTAGGAAAGGACGGCCTCTTGCCTCCGCCTATCTCTCGCCCAACTGTGAGTGGTTCCAAAAGAGCTAGGCACGACGACACTACGTCACCAGCTGTTCCCTCACCGGGGAACAAGAAGAAGAAAGCCAAATTCTCCCGGGTGACCATGGAGGTCCAACAGACTGCGATTGCAGACTTTGGCAACCCTTCAAGGAAACTGAAGGATGATCAATGGCAATTGATAGAACTAAGAATTCTGGACGGGGTAAACGAGGCTATCGTCAAGAATAGGCCTCCGCCACTCTTCGGTAGCCTCAGCACTGTCCACGGATTCAAGGTGATGACATGTGAAGACGGTAACACTCTCACATGGCTCCGAGAGTTCATCGAGAAGACCGAAGCTCCTTGGCCGAACGCTGACCTTCGACTTATTAGTAAGAAGGAAATCAGCGAACTGAGCAGGCCAAAGGCAGTGCTGACACTTAAGGGACCCGTGATACCAAGAGACCGGATAGAGCGGAACCTCAAGTCCCTGAACACCGAACAACTCAGCCAGAATTGGGAGGTTGTTCAGGTTAACGAACCAACCAAAGATGGCACCGAAGTGATTGTGAGTCTAAGCCACAAATCGATGCCACTTCTGCGGAAAATTGGCTACAAAGTGCGCGTTGGTACAAACCGATGCAAGCTTAGGTTCATAGCCAATAAGAAAAAACAGGTAAATAAGGAGGTGGTAGTTAATAACTTATCATGAAATTTTTACAAATAAATCTTCATCATAGTAAAGCTGCCAGCGCCAACCTGGTCTACCTCATGGAGAGTAGACAAATAGACATTGCCCTAATTCAAGAACCCTGGATATCAGGCGGCAGAATTAGGGGGCTCCACTCAAAAGGACTTACACTGTTTAAATCCTCTAACACAGGTACCAACAGTAATTATAGAACATGTATTGTAGCTAGAAAACAGATTAATCTCTTTCTTCTATCCACATACAGTAACCTAGACCAAACTGCGATAAAGTTGGAGCGCGATGGGCTTCCACCGCTTATCTTGGCATCATGCTATATGCCGTACGATGGGACGGAGGGACCTCCTGCAAATGTCACGTGCCAACTTGTTCAACGCGCAGCTGTAGAGAAATGGGACCTTGTGATAGGATGTGATTCTAATTCACATCATATTCAATGGGGCAGCACTGATATCAACGATCGGGGTGAGTCTCTTTTTGAATTTATCATAGAAAATAACATACTAGTAGCGAATAGAGGTAATGAACCAACATTTGTCACTAAGAACCGCGAGGAAGTACTCGATATCACCCTTGTGAGCAACTCGAATACTGTCTCAATAGAACAATGGAAGGTACTTAAGGAAGAATCTTTTTCCGATCACAGGTTAATTGAATTCTTTATACTTAGTACAACAAACTCTCGAAAACCTTTTAGAAACTTCAGAAAAACTAACTGGGATATTTTTAATGGGGAAGTAGAGAATGAAATCAAATTGCTTAATACCAATGCAATTGATAATCCTGAGAACTTAGACAAAGCTGCCGAGAAATTCACAGAAATACTCAGCAATGCTTTTGTCAAAGGATGTCCATTAAAACCAGGTAAAAAAGGCAACAAAAAACCACCTTGGTGGACAATAGAACTGGGCGACATTAGGAAAGAAACGAGGCGACTTTTCAATGTCGCCAAGCGCACCAGATCAGACATCGACTGGGAGATCTACAAATCCAGTCAAAGAAAATTCAAAGCTGAAACACAGCGAGCGAAACGCAGCTCGTGGAGAACCTTTTGTGATGAAATAGAAGGCACCAATGAATCAGCTAGACTAAGGAAAATTCTCTCCAAAGAGCCATCTACCTTAGGTTCCTTAAAAGAACCAAGTGGTCGCTGGACAGAATCATGCAGTGAAACTCTAAAACTCTTAGTTAATGCTCACTTTCCCGGGTGTAGCTCTAACCCAAGCTATAACCGGGAAACTGAGATATTTACAGAGCACAGAACACCGTCGGACATTGTAACGGAAGAAAAGATTAAATGGGCAATAAACTCTTTCTCCCCTTACAAATCCCCGGGACTAGATGGCATCTTTCCAATGATGTTACAAAAAAGTGAAAACCTCATTACTTCACACCTGAAAAACATATTCTCAAGTAGCCTCAGATGGGGATATGTACCTAAAGCATGGCGTGAAGTCAAGGTTGTATTTATCCCGAAGGCTGGTAAACCCAGCCACACGGAAGCTAAAGACTATAGACCAATCAGTCTCACGTCGTTTACTCTTAAGACTTTCGAGAGATTGTTGGACATCTATATTCGCAGCTCACTGAACCCGGAGGTAATTTCTCCAATGCAGCATGCCTATACGAAAGGCAAAAGCGTAGAAACTGCACTTCACTGTGTTGTTAATACAATTGAAAAAACTCTCAAAGACAAGGAATACACTCTTGCTGCCTTTCTAGATATTGAAGGAGCTTTCAATAATGTGGAAAACGATGCAGTTAAGAGAGCCCTTGTAGAGCTGAATATAGAAAACTCAATTATAAATTGGACTATGTGCATGTTAAAAAACAGGCATATTAATACAGAACTTGGAGATTCACGTTTAAAAGTATCCACATCCAGAGGAACACCCCAGGGAGGGGTGCTTTCTCCGCTTCTTTGGATACTA
Organism: Dasysyrphus tricinctus; assembly: GCA_963921185.1. Classification (NCBI taxonomy): domain Eukaryota; kingdom Metazoa; phylum Arthropoda; class Insecta; order Diptera; family Syrphidae; genus Dasysyrphus; species Dasysyrphus tricinctus. The sequence goes on from OY992530.1 coordinate 249,135,661, forward strand.
GTTATGAACGAAATTCTTGTGAAATTAAAATATAGTGGAGTCAAAGTAGTAGCTTATGCAGATGACCTAGTACTACTTGCGACAGGTAAATTCCCATCCACTATTAGTGAACAAATAGAATATGCCCTGTCAAAGGTCAACACATGGGCAAAGAATTGTGGTCTAATGGTTAATCCATTGAAAACTGAATTGGTTCTCTTCACTAACAGAAGAAAAATACCAATGTTTAGATTACCATCAATTGCAGGGACTCCACTCAAAATCTCGGATCAAGCCAAATACTTGGGTGTGATCCTTGATAAGAAACTGTACTGGAGTCTCAACACTAAAGAGAGAGCAAAGAAAGCTATGGTTGCGTTCTATTCCTGCAACAGGATCTTTGGAAAATCCTGGGGACCCAATCCAAAAATTATCAGGTGGATGTACACGGCAATAGTTAGACCGATACTTACCTACGGTAATTTAGTTTGGTGGAACGCGACTGAGAAAGCAACAAACCTGAAAACCTTGACAAAAGTTCAAAGATTAGCATGCGTAGGTATTACGGGGGCGTTGAAAACCACTCCCACAGCGGGACTGGAAGCGATACTCAACTTGAGACCCCTAGATCTATTCGTGCAAGAATCTGCAGCATACAGTGCCCTGCGCCTAAGCCAGACTAAATGCTGGAAGCAAAGCACATCGGGCCATACTCAGATTCTGCAGAGATATGTGGGAAATAATGTTTGCACAGACTACACAACACCCTATTTAAATTTCAACAGACCCTTCACTACCTCTTTTCCTAATAGAGAAGAGTGGGAAAACAACCAACCTTTCAGTAATGCATCTACGATAACTGTCTTCACCGATGGTTCAAAGATGGACACTGGAGTTGGTGCAGGAATTTTCTCGGAAACTCTGGGACTAGCTAGCTCCTTCAGACTTCCGGACTTTTGCAGCGTCTTCCAAGCCGAGGTCTTGGCAGTGACAAAAGCAGCTACGCAAATATCAATGATGGCGATACCACGAGCTGATATCACCCTCTTTATTGATAGCCAAGCAGCAATAAAAGCAATTTCTGCCACCGAGATACATTCGAAGCTTGTGACTTGCTGTCGCGAAGAGCTTAGGGTTCTTGGCATGCAGCATAACATTAGACTCTGCTGGGTTCCCGGTCACAGTGATGTACAGGGAAACGAGAGAGCTGATGAGCTGGCGAGAACGGGTTCGTCGCTTGATTCAAGTCAAGCCGAACAAAATATCAAAGTACCAACCTGTAGCATCAAACAGGAAATTGGTAACAAAATATTAGAAAAAACCAATGAAAGATGGAATCTGCTTGAAACATGCGCCACAACTAGAAAGTTATGGCCAAATTTCAATAAGCAGAGAACAGACAAAATTATGCAAATGAACAAGAAACATCTCCGTTCCCTTGTCAGCATAATCACCGGACACAACCTACTGAGATACCATAAAAAGAAAATGAGGCTCAGTACTGATGACCTTTGCAGAGGATGCAGTGACGAAGAAGCACATGAGGATACCTCACACTTCCTTTGCCACTGCCCAGCACTCTGTCATTTAAGAAAGAAACACCTAGGAAATTATTTCTATAATGACCTAGAGGAACTTTCTGGAACTTCGGCTAATAGCCTTCTGAATTTCATCAACGCCTCTAAATGGCTTGACTGCTAACAGAACACATAGGTTTTTACATTAAGTGGAATACAATTTCCTAGGGTATCACAACGGATCTACATAGATCTAAGTGTGACGGTAACGAGATCAACTGTCAGCCCTTCTACCTAACCTAACCTAATCGGAAGTGCTCCATATAATTTATAAGAATTTTAAAGAATGTGGGTGGATGCCACGCCCCCTGAATGCAAAATTCCAATTTTTCAATTTTTTTCTTTCTAAGTACTTTGAGCCCTACCGACCTACCAATTTTCATCGTTCTATAACAATCGGAAGTGTTCCATATAATTTATAAGAATTTTAAAGAATGTGGGTGGATGCCACGCCCCCTGAATGCAAAATTCCAATTTTTCAATTTTTTTCTTTCTAAGTACTTTGAGCCCTACCGACCTACTAATTTTCATCGTTCTACAACAATCGGAAGTGTTCCATATAATTTATAAGAATATTTAAGAAAGTGGGTGGATGCCACGCCCCCTGAATAGAAAATTGCAGATTTTCGATTTTTTCCTTTGTATGTACCACAAGGCCTACCGTTGTGCGAAATTTCAAGCTTCTACGATGTCGGGAAGTGCTCCATAATTTTGATGATCTGTCAGTGAGTCAGTGAGTCAGTGAATCAGTCAGTCAGTTACGGTTTTTGCGATTTTTGAAGTCCTATATCTTGGGAACTACTAGTGGTATAGAGTTGAAATTTGGTGAGCCACCTGTGTTTGATCAGCCTAGCAAATACTGCGAATTTGAAGTTTCTGACTTTATTGGTACTGAAGTTAGAGGGGGGTTGAAAATCGCCTGAGTTTGTTCCTGTAAAAAGGGTGTAGTGCCGCGAACTTGGCTGGGCACTACCGTGCCCTTTGATCGGTAGAGTTACAGATTTTATGTTTCTGTATAAAATGTACTCTTTAACACCACCTTTGAGGTTGAGTACCAGGTGAGTTTTTCGTCGGTGGTATCCCTCAGGAAAATTAGAAAACAGTTAAAAAAGTATAAACAGTCCACTACATTAATCATACGGCGTCGAAGGTCATGAAACATGGTATTTCGTTTATACAGGGTGATACGTATTAAATGTGACAGAAAGCTAGATCGTTTAGGGTGGGTTGAGAAAGTAAAAAATCGTACTGGAGGGGGATCCTATTCACCCCAGTTAAGCCAGGAGGGGCAATTTTCTAAGAAATTGACTTTAAGCAGAAAATAAATTATTAGAAAAATAATGGTAACACCTACAATTCCATGCTATACTTTTTGTAAGGCCAAACATCTCTGCTTTTATTATTATTTTAAATAAAATTATTTGAGTGAACAATTTTTGAAAAATTAATTTTCAAACTCAAAATTTTAAAGAAAAAGATATTAAAGAAAATTTATTTTTACGTAATTAAGTGCTATTTTTGTTTTCAAAATTCAATGCTCTTATTAATTTATAGTCAAAAACAGAACAGCATTGAATTTTGAAAACGAAAAGAGTAGGTACTTACTTTCATAAAATTTTGAAATACTTTAATATTTTCTTTTCTTATTCTTATTTCAAAATTTAGAATTCGAAAAATAATTTTTCACTCAAACAATTTTATTTACAATTTAAATAAAGGAAATGATTTTTGGCTTTACAAAAAGATATAGCATGGCATTGTAAGTGTTTCCGTTGTGTTTAATATTTGTTTTCCTGTAATAAGTCAATTTTACTAGATAGTTGAATATCAATGGGGATGTGTCCCAAAACCTTTAAATAAATACCTGTAGATATTTTTTGGAAGTGTTTTCTAATTTTCCTGGAAGATACCACGCAAGAAAAATCACCTGGTACTCAACCTCAAAGGTAAACGAGTACATTTTATACAGAAACATAAAATTCGTAACTCTACCGATTGAATTATCTCGAAAACTCTTATGAAAAAAGGTACCTAACATTTATTGTTGGAAATTTTATAAGCAACAACCTTGTCGTTGATATTTTTTCTTTTAAATAAACCGTTCTGGAGATATTCATTAAAAACCGTTTGGGGGCCTCTGACCCCCTGTGAAATTGTTAGCGGTGCTCATATAGATGGGGGCCTTTTACAGTTTCCTAAGAATGCCACGAGGAGGCTATTTACCAAAATTCATCTTTTCGCCATTCATTCTGTATTTTGGCTGATTTTAAGGTTTATATGACTGGACTAACAAAAAACCGCTTTAAATACCTATTAATAAAACAGAATTTTTAGTAACTAATATGTTTAAAAGCGCTTTTAATAGCGTCGACACATCTGGAATCTGGACTGGGATTTGAGTGTTCATGGAAGGCTTGGTGAATTGATTAATCTAATGCTTATACTAGCAGGGTTATCAATTTAAAACTGGGCGGTTTGTCTGCAAAGTCTGTCAGTTGAGGTACACCACAAGAAGGGGTTCTTTATCCCCTTCTTAGGAACTAGGTAGTTAATGAGCTGCTGAATTGCTTAAAAGCGAAGAGCTACAGAGTGATTGCCTATGCGGACGACACGTGGCTAAAGTATAGTATCAGGAAAGCATCATAACATTTTAAGAAATCTTTTACAAAACGTTCTAAACAAGATAACACGATGGGCAGATCGTTGCGGACTTGAAGTTAACCTGCATAGAACAGATCTTGTCCTCTTCTCCAGGAAATACAAAATTCCGCAAATAAACCCCAAAATGGCACTTTTCTCTTGCAAAAAAGCCGTTGGTAAATAGTAACAGTTTAACATATTCACCTTGTTGGGTGCGTGGCCATAGTGAAATTCCAGGTAATTGTAGAGCTGATGAACTCGCTAAGAGTGGAACATTACTACCCATTTAACTACGTGTATATACTTGCTGTGGCAAGATGCTTTGGAGAGAATAAAAATTAGGTGGAACAACACCACTACTTGTTTGGCGACAAAACAAGTATGGCCAAACCTTGATTTAAAGCGCTCAAAGTGTTTAATATCTCTAAGTAGACTGCCCATCAGCTGTATTGTAGGTATCATCCACAGGCCCCTGTTTAATAGGCAGGCATGAAATGCGGATTGGCGTACTTGGAAATGATTTTTGCAGTAGCTGTATGGACGAGGAGGAGGGAGAAACGATTCCCCACCTTCTCTCCATATGCCCTGCTCTTTCCTATAGACATAGGCTCCTCTTAGGAGATTACGGTAGGAAGGAGTATTTCAGATTCATGTGGTATTACGACGGACCAACTTTGGTCTAAGTGTGTCAGTATTAACTACTGACAGCAACTTCTACCTAACCTAACCTAAAAGGTTTCAAAGCTGGCTGAAACAGTTGCATTGCAAGGCATTGATATTCAGAGATATTTTTGAGCGAAAATATATTGAAATGCCACATAAGGACTTACGAAATTTTGACAAAAAAGTCGAGTGATGCTCATCTTATGTCGTTTTTCATTGTTGAAAAGATCACAAAAAAAACATAAATGTTAAAAAAGGAGCCAAGTTCTTATGTGTACAAGAAACCTGTGCGTAAAAAGTCAGCCAAAAAAAGTAATGAGATCTAAAATATATGCCAAGTTTTAAGTTCATGAAGTTTAATATCAAATATCTTAAGTAGAGTAATATCGAAACAATTCCAAATCATGACAGAAATTTGGTAATTAATGATTACTGATTAAAATTTGTTGGGTTCACTGGTCAAGTTTTCATACATTTTAAATTTGTATTTAAGAGAAAACTTGCCAAGTAAATCCACCAAATTTTATTCAGTAATCATTAATTACCAAATTTCTGTCATGATTTGGAATTGTTTCGATATTACTCTACTTAAGATATTTGATATTAAACTTCATGAACTTAAAACTTGGCATATATTTTAGATCTCATTACTTTTTTTTGGCTGACTTTTTACGCACAGGTTTCTTGTACACATAAGAACTTGGCTCCTTTTTTAACATTTATGTTTTTGTTGTGATTTCACTCCTTTTTGCAAAGATTTATTTTTCCAGGTGAAAGTCAAGCCCTACCGCTCTACGAAGTTTCATAATCATACGACAACCGAAAGTGCTCCATACAAATAATAGCAATTCTGATAAAGTGGGTGGATGCCAACCCCCCCCCCCCCCCCCTGAATGGACAATTCCAAATTTTCGATTTTTTTTCTTTCTAAGTACTTCAAGTCCTACCGACCTACCAATTTTCATCGTTCTACAACAATCGGAAGGGCTCCATATAATTTATAAGAATTTTTAAGAATGTGGGTGGATGCCACCCAAATTGGAAAATTCCAAATTTTCAATTTTTTCTTTCTCAATATCTCAAACCCTACCAACTTACCAATTTTCATTGTTCTACAACAATCGAAAAGGCTCCATATAATTTATAGAATATTTAAGAAAGTGGGTGGATGCCACGCCCCCTGAATAGAAAATTGCAGATTTTCGATTTTTTCCTTTGTATGTACCACAAGGCCTACCGTTGTGCGAGTTTCTACGATGTCGGGAAGTGCTCCATAATTTTGATGATCTGTCAGTGAGTCAGTCAGTCAGTCAGTCAGTGAGTCAGTCAGTTACGGTTTTTACGATTTTTGAAGTCCTATATCTTGGGAACTACTAATGCTAAAGAGTTGAAATTTGGTGAGCCACCTGTGTTTGATCAGTTCAGCAAATACTTCGAATTTGAAGTTTCTGACTTTATTGGTACTGAAGTTAGAGGGGGGTTGAAAATCGCCTGAGTTTGTTCCTGTAAAAAAGGTGTAGTGCCGCGAACTTGGCTGGGCACTACCGTGCCCTTTGATTTGATCTTTTTATTCAAAAAAAGATGAGATCTGAAGACGAAAGATGCGATCTTTCTAGTTTGAGAGATTAGATCTGCATTCACCCATACATGCAAACATTCTCTTGCCAAACGACATCTCGAGATATGGCGATTTGTTTGTTTTGTATTATTTGTGCCGACGCCATACGATATTTGTATTTGTATGGGTGTAGGTATGCTATGTGTGTAAATTGAATCTACTCAAAAACATGCCCAGATGTTTCATACAAGACAGCAATTCTAGATTTTAAAATCAAAATTTTTCAGATTTCAATGAAAAACGACATTAGTCATTTGAACTCGGTAGAAAAATGTAGGTCCCCTCCATTACTGCCGAAAACATGCATATGAATGGTCACTAGGCCCTGGTTCTCTACGAGCTGTCCTCCTTTATTTATTTATGATATACTCCCATTTCTCACAGAGATTGTGAGCGTGATTTATGCGTCATCAAAATGACTGTACATGTTGAAGACAGAAAATTAAAATAGAGAAATAAAATTGTTTGGAACTCTTTGAAATGCTCGTTTAGCTTATATTGCATATTGCCACTGATGACCCAAAGGTGATCTACATAAAGCTTATCTTTGAAAATATCTACCGTTTTAACCCAATACGGGTTTGGAATCTAAAAGCGTTTACGCAACAGGTTTAAAATCTTAAAAATTGACAAAAAAGTGGAGGTCTTACCTTTTGCCACAAAAAAATAAGTTCCCGAATACTGACGTTGAACCCAAAGGTGCGTCTACTCAACACTTATCTTTTAAGACATCAACCGTTATTTTAACCATGGACATTTTCAAAGTAATTTACCGAGTTTTTTATTTAACCATTGATTGGGCGCCATTTTTAAAAATAGCGTCCAAGTGATAGGAGCACACAAATGACTCCCAAACTAAGTTTCATCCTTATCATGCCAAAAATTAAATATAAACATAAAACCAAGGTCCCCGCCCTAAAGCGCAAGAGTTTCGGTTTCATGAAAGGGCTATCAGTTTTATTATATAAAGGTTTTGCGAGGATTCCACCAGAGATGGTTTCGAATAAACCTTTGCTAGAATAAAAATGAAATTGAGACTAACAATAAGAAAGGACCTTTTTTCTTTTTATTCGATATGAGACTGTCCAAATCCAAGTTTTGTTGCTTCATTCGGAAGAATTCCACAGCGACGAAAAAGGCTTACAATTGGTGTCTGAGCAGATATTTTTTGAAGGACCAGCCGAATTCCAAGTGCAACCGACTTGGGGTCCTTAAAGGCAATACCGATGGCCACTAGCTGTTTTTTCCATAAGGAAGGACTAGAACCCAAAGAATATTAGATGTATGTATGTATTTTCTAAACGAAAAAACACAAATGTGATTGAGTGTGAAAAAAAGAGTGTAGAGCTTTCCAAATCATCTGCTACAACTATCAATTTTGCTCTTCGAACAGAGCTAAATTTTTCGTCTACAATTTCGATGTTTAATTTTTTGGTTGTGGGAATCTCATAATAGAATATTAGAATTACTGTTGACCGTTTATTTTTTTAGTTAAAGTTAAAGAACCGTGTTTTGTTTCAAAAAAAAACATGTTGGGGCTAAAAAGTTCACATGTTATGTATCAAAACAAATAAGACTCTTCGGGCTTAGCTACGTCTAGAGAATTATCGATGCTTAATGCTATGTTTCCACCTAAGGTTTATCTCAGTTTAGATTAAATAAATCTTTTTGGTGTTTCCACCGCACAAAAAGATTTAAGAAAGATTAAATCTGACAACACTTTCAAAAATGCAAATGGCGCATCAATTGTGCGAAAGAGACAGAATGTTTTATTCGTATCAAACAATGAAGAACTGAATCGAGTGTCGAATGAATCGTTCAGCACCGTGTTAAAATAAGTTAGTTCGATTTGTAAAACTATTTGTCCTAGGAAGATTTAATAAGATTAATTTCTAATCTCCAAGATTAACGAAATATATTTGTATGGTAAATCCTCAAGATTTAAAGAAGATTTGAGGTAAATCGTATTAAATCTCAGATTAGCGTTAGGTGGAAATGTAGCATAACTCAAGCCCTGAGAAAAGCTGTGTTACCGGTACGAATTTCATACCTGATATCGATTACTTACTACTTACTTAGGTCCTCGGACCTGTTACGTCCCTGAGTTTCCCCTTGCAGGGCATAAGGCCTCCACAACTCCTGCGCGCCATCGTGTACGGTTTCTGGAAATGTACCTCAGCCCTCTCCAACTCTTCCCCAGTTGTGCAGATTCCTCTTCGACCGTTCTTCGCCAAGTCGGCCCACTCCTCTGCCTCGCTGCGTGAGAGGGTTCCATTGCATCGCTTGGCTCGCAATGCACTCGTGGCCTTTTCGAAGCGTATGTCCAATCCACTGGCACTTACGTTTTCGTATTATAGAGTCGATGGGTTCCTGACTTGTCCTCGCATTAAGTTCACCATTGGGGATACGGTTAGGCCAGAAAATCCGCAAGATGTTTCGCAGACATCTATTTACGAATGTTTGCAGCTTTCTTGTGATAATGAGTGTTACTTTCCAAGTGCTGCATCCATAAAAAAGCACGGATTCTACATTGGGAAAAACAGTCGTAGCTTGATATCGAGTGCTTTATAGAAACTACATACATATATTTTCAGTGATGGTGTTGCTTAGCCCTTACTTACTAACTTACTTACCTACTTATCCAGCTTCCGATCCATGGAGGGTCTCTGCCTGAGGTCTTCCATTAGTTGCGGTTCCTCGCACGCTCCCTCCAGTCGTCGAGACCAAGCGCTCTTGCGTCTGTAACCGCTTGGTCCCTGTAGCGGAGGTTTAGTGTTCATGGTCGTCTCGAATCTGGGGGCTGGGATTCGAAGATTCTCTTGGCCGGAGTGTTTTTGTTCATTCGCTCGATGTAGCCAAGCCAGTGTAGTCGATGTGTTTTGGCTTTTTGGACTACATCCACATCCACATCTTGGTACAGCTCGTATAGTTCACGATTGAATCTTCTCCTTCAATCGCCCTTTTCGCATATAGGACCAAATATCCGCCGAAGAATTTTTCTCTCGAAAGTGCCCAGTATCAATTCCCCTTTTTTACTTATCGTCCAGCTCTCGGTCCCGCCGTAGAGTAGAACTGGTAATATTAGTGTTTTGTACAGCGTGCACTTTGTCTTTCGAGAAAGGAGTTTTGAACCCATTTGTTTGGGCAAACCGAACTTACAGCGGTTCGCTGGGTAATTCATCGTTGGATTTCCACTAAGGTGTCGTTCGTGGAATTGATGTTTGCTCCGACCTCCGAGGTAGGAGAACTCCTTGACTACCTTGAAATTATCGCTACCAACAGTGACGTTTTGTGCTAGGCGATGGACACATGAGGCTTTGTCTGTTGATAGCATATACTTGGTTTTGTCTAAATTCACGTCAGGACTAACTCGTTTCGCCTGTTCATCATTAGCCAAACAGTTGAGAAGACCCGTTGAAGATAGTGGCCTCCATGTTAACACAACTCCTTGTGAACTATTTGCTCCAGGACTGGGTAGAAGAAATCACATGAACGCGCATTTTCTTGTCTGAGATCTGTACGGGTCTAGAATAGCTCAGATGAGCTGTTACCCATTTGCTCGTTGCACCGCGTATTTTTTAACGTCATGTGGTATAGATGGATCAGTTTTTTCGGGATCCCAAGTTCCGAAATCACCAATAGAAGCTCTTGGCAAGTTATGCTATCATATGAGGCTTTGAAGTCGATGAATAGATGGTGGGTCTCGACTTGAAATTCATTGGTCTTTTCCAGGATTTGCCTCAATTTGAACATTTGGTCTATCGTTGATCTGCCTGGCCTGAAGTCACACTGGTACGTGTCGATCATAATCTTGCAGAAAGGTTTTAGACGCTCACATAGTACGTTGAATAGGATCTTGTGGGCAACATTAAGCACGGATATGCCTCTGTAGTTCTTGCAGGGCAAAGGATCGCCTTTTTTGTAGATTGGGCATATGGAGCTATTTGACCAGTCGTTGGGCATACTTTTTCTCCTCCCACACTTGGTTTATGAGCGGGTGCATGCACTTGTGGCTGAGGGTGTGGCAGAGAGTTTCCCGGTCAATTGCTCACTGTAGTCTCCGGCTTTCTTAGATGTGATTTGTGTGCAAATATTGAATTTCTTCTTTTGAGCGGTCTTCGTTATCTTTCCGTTGGACAGTCAAGCTCTGAACTTTGTCACAACAAGAAAGTGGTCACCTTGGAAAGTTCGCACGTCAAAGACGTTCGATGCGTGCCTTGTGCTAATTAGCGCGTGGTCCATTTGATTGGCAGTTCGACGATTTGGAGATCGTCAGGTTGCTGTGTGTATCCTTCACCTGGGGAAACTAGTGCTACTTATCACCGTATTACGAGCTGCAACAAAGTCGATTAGTCGGAAGCCATTATCTGTTGTCGTTTCTTGGAGGCTGTGCTTTCCAACTTATCCGGTAAAGATGTTTTCTTTTCTGACTTTAGAATTGAAGTCTCTGAGCACGATTTTGACATCGTACTCCGGACAGGCTCCGTAGGCTTCGTCCAAGAGGTCGGAAAACCCCTTTCTGTTAGACTCCTCAGCTTTATCTGTAGGGGCGTGTGCACATATTAGGCTGACGTTTTGGAAGGTAGCTTAGATGCGGATCACAGACAGCCAGGTAATCGCTAATCGGCTTTAAATCGATGAGTTTCGATCTGAGTCAATTTCCCATGACAAATCCACATCCCAACATGTGCAATCTTTTGGTCGCTAAGAACAGAGCTCGATAAAATTAACACCTCTAGTATTATAGCACTCAATTGTTGATGTAATTAACTGACTGCATTTTCAAAGTACTGGATTTCTCACAGCTCTGGTTGTCATCTATAAACAGGCGCATTAAATATAGTCAATAGTAAGTTCTTAAACTAGGATCCAGGTGCTGTTCAATCTCACATACCTATACCAATACTTTTCCCATTTATTTTTGTTGCGTTTGTATACCTATACCTACTTATTTTATTTTCTTGCCCTTCATAAACTTCAAATTAATCCATCCAAACATAGGCGAAAGTGTTTTCCGAATCTGGACAATTTTTAGACATCACACTTTTTGATTTTGATGATACCAGTAATGATGAAAAATTAGGAAGGTAAGTTCAGACACGAGCCTCACAAAACGCTCTCTATCTACTATCTTTGTTAATTTTTTTCAGTTTTAATTTTTTATTTTTATTTTCTATTTCAATTTCATTTTATTTTTTTATTTTACTCCAAATGAAAAATGTCTCTAATTGTAAAAATTTAATAAAATACCTACTGAATATAACTTGAGTCCCAGCACTTCCACTAGAGTTAGTAGTTCAAAAAAATGGTAGGTAAATGCAATTGAATGTGTGAAATGCTTTTTTTTTCAGTGATTGCATCAGCATGGTTGTCTTAAACATATTTAATAATATAGAAAAATTAACTGCACTGCTTTGATTATAATTTAATTTTTTTTGCACAATTTTTTTTTATTTTTATTTAGGCTGTCGTTAGCTCTCATATATTCCAATATATATTTTTCAACTTATGGGACTGTGATACAGCATTACCAGGTTACAAAGGCGATGACATTTTGGGCAGGTTGTAATCTTTTAAAGTAGTGTTTTGATTTGATTAGAACTTTTTTTTTGTTTAGCTTTGTTATCCTTAAATTTTTCACTCCAAAGCACAGCATGTCATTTTTAGGATCAATCCTCTCTCTCTGTATAAATGTTTCATGAGCTTTTAGCTTTATTTTTTTTGTAAGGCTTTGCAATATTGATAATACATAAAAATCAGTGCTCCCATTCAAAAAAAAAAAAAAAAAAAAATTGATTTGTATATAAATTTTGCTTTATTTTCATAACAATACCGCTGCGTTTTAACAAAATAAAATTGCTTATATAAAAGGCCGTTGTGGAAGTTACTCAACATAGTATCCTTGTCTTAAAACTCTACGATTGGGATCGCACCGGGGATGACGAATCACTCGGCAGGTTGGCTTTAAGTTGTTTGAAGATAATTTATTTAGTTTGTGTTTAATTTGGTAGTTGACATTTTTAGAAACATTGACTTTGTATAAATATTATTGTTTAGATAAAATTGTGTTATAATTATTTGTTTATTTGAAATCTTAATGTTGTACCTATACCTAAATGTTTTTTTTTTTTTTTCTTAAAAAGAACGTAAATTTGCGTACACAGGAATTTAATTAGGAGATGTGAGGGAGAGACGAACTATTTCATGAACCAAAAAAAAATAAATTTTACTTTAAACCTCAATTTATTCAATCTCCATTAAATTTAAAGTTTCCTTTAAAAATGGGAAATTAATAAGATTTCATCGAAATTTTGTGAATTTTCTAATTTTAAGGTGACTTTAAATTTAATGGAGAGTGAATAATTTGGAGCTTAATATCTTGTAAAATTTTGGTATCAATCGTACAAAAAGAAGAAAAACATACTTTTGTAAATTTAAAAATAATTTAAAAATCAAATTTCACTTACAGAAATAAGTCCTTGGCTCTTTAATTCACTTAAGGATTTAGTTATTGCTTAGTGGGGGAAATAGACTACAGGCAAGGAGTCTATTAATGATGCTGCAGGACTCAGGAATGTCATGTCAAAGTCAAAGGTCCATATTTCCCCTGACTTTCTAAAAAGACCGGTTTGACCTGGGCTGATTCGTGCTCTGAAACCTTAGAGTCACTTATGAGCATTCACTTCCCAGAATGAACTTTTGATGCATCTCTCACATTCCGGCTCCACTGGGTAGAAGCCATGCTCGGACTATGAACATGTCTTGAAAAAAAAACAAATGGAGCCTCAAAAATCCATGTCCGAGCAGTGACATATCCATACAAATCAGGTTGTAGTTTGGATGTTGGGCGTTGTTCATGTCTAGTGGAAGCTGGCAAGCCCACTCACACTGAATCGAAAGATTTTATCCTATCTTCATTTCTTTTTCAGACCTTTGTAAGGCTGATAGAAACGCACATCCACCTAAAGCTAAATTACACTACTTTATCGTGGGCCCAACATACCTATACTAACTTATTTACTTAAGATGGCTCTACAGTCCGGGGTGGACCAGGGCCTCAACCAACTAGCTTCTTCCAGCCGGCTTGGATTCTAGCTAGCTGTCTCCAGTTTCTCACGCTAATTTGGTTGAGGTCCTCTTCCACTTGCGTGCGCCACCTTTTACGCTGCCCACCTGTAGTGCGCTGTCCCACGGGGTTGGATTCAAAGACTTTCCGGGCTGGAGCATTGGTATGTCCATTTGCTCTAGGTGACCCAGCCATCTTAGTCGTTGGCTTTTCACATTTGTGGATAGGTTGGTATCGCTGTACAGTTCGTTGTTGTATCTTCTTCTCCATTCGCATCTATGCAGATGGAACCAAAAATCACCCGAAGAATTTTCCTCTTAAAACAGCCTAACGCGTTTTCATCCACCGTTAACAGTGTCCATGCCTCTGCACCATACATCAGCACCAGGATGATAGGCGTCTTATACAGGGACAGTTTAGTTGCTCGAAAGAGAGCTTTGCTTCTCAATTACCTTCTTAGCCTAAAGAAACAGCGGTTGGCAAGAGTAGTTCTTCGATTGATCTCAGCACTGGTATCGTTCACTGAGTTTATAGCAGATCCTATGTAGACAAAGTCTCTGACCATCTCAAAACTATAGCTGTCTATAGTGACGTTCTGTCCTAGACGTCGGTGTTGGGTGTCCTTTCTTTCACCGTTAGCCCCATCTTTTTGGCCTCCTTCTCAATTCTCACAAAAGCACCACTGACATCTCGCTTTTTTCGTCTGATTATGTCAATGTCGTCAGCACAAATGGACGAGTTTGGGAGGGATGCCAAAACTAGACATTGCTCTATACAGCTCATCTCTATAGATGGGTATCGATGGGTGTTGGGTATCGATTTGAGACTCCTGGTTTTTTCCAAGATCTGCTGTAGTGCAAATATTTGGTCGATGGTGGACTTCCCTGGCTTAAGGCCACACTGATATGGACCTATCACGTGGTTGACGAGTGGCTTCAAGCGTTCACAATGTACGGCAGAGAAGATCTTGTAGGCGATGTTAAGAAGACTTATGCCTCTGAAATTGGTGCAGTCCAGAGAATCGCCTTTCTTGAGGATCGGGCAAACAATGCTGAGGATCCATTCGTCTGGCGTGCTTTCAATCCGACCGTATTTTGCAGATGAGCTGGTGCATACTCCTTACCAATTCATCGCCAGCTGTTTTGAATAGCTCTGCTGCAAGGCCATCAGCCTCGGCAGCTTTATTGGTCTTATGTTTTGATATAGCTGTCTTTACTTCGTCGAGATCGGGTAGGCGGAATTGTTGGCCTACGTCGTCCAGTTTGAATGGTGCAATCTGCATGGTAGCAGAATCCGGTTCGCCATCGTCGTTATACAATTTGCAGAAATGATTTTTCCATATCCTCAGCACCGACTACGATTCTACCACAATGTTTCGCTGATCATCCTTGTAGGCTTCGGTTCGGGCCTTGAAACCAGAGAATATCAAATAAAGAAGCCAATCCTTCGTACGTTTCACCCCCCAAAAACCATTTGTTTACATTGTTGTATTTGTAGTTTCATTTCGTGTCGAAGAAATAGATGTGAATTGCAACAACAACAAGACCTGTGCTGATTGATGTGCTGAATGACTAGTTGATTCTATGTGTGCGTTTTGCACTGCTTTTGCAAATCTAATACATCAGCTGTTCGCTTCCAGCTTGTAGGCAAATCAAATTGACAGCCGAGGATTGACTTCTTTATTTCATATTCTCTGCTTGAAACCCTGGGAGGTTCTTTTAACTATTTGGTAATACCCTGATCAAACGCTTCTCATGCTCGTTCTTTTTCCTTCTGAGAAGCCGGAGTTCCTCTCTCCTCTTCTGCTCTTAGAGCTCGCGAGCAGCTCTGGTCCTTCTATGCAGCAACACTTAGTATGCCTGTTGTTTGGCTGCATGTACTTGCTGGCATTCTTCGTCGAACCAGAGCTTTCGCTGTGGTGGTCGTACGAGGCCCAGCACGTCAGAGGCGGCATCTCTGATGGCTTCTTGGCAATTCTTCCACTGGCTCTCGATACTTGAAGTTGGCGGCATAGGACTATTTAAATGGCGCGAGAGACTCGATCGGAAAAGGATCTGTCAATTTTTTGTGAATTTAGCCGTCCGACGTCGAACTTTCTGACAGTACCTATTTCCTTGTTTTGGCTTTGGTCTGGATATCCGTAGCATTACCTTTGCTGCAACGAGGTAGTGATCCCAGTCATCGTTGGCTCCTCGGAACGTTCGGACATCCTTGATACTGCAGGAGTACCTTGCGCCAATTGCAATGTTGTCAAATTGGCGGTTGATTGACCAGGAATTCGCCATGTCCTCTTGTGTATATCGAGATGCGGGAACTGCGTACTAGAGCTACCACAACGTTTCGTCTCGCAGCAAAGTCGATTAGCCTGAGTCCGTTATCGGAGGTGGTGTCGTGCAGGCTATATCTTTCGATTGTGCCACCAAAGACGTCTTCTTTTCCTAGCTTGGCATTAAAATCACCCAAGAGGATTTTAATGTCATAACTAGGGCATTGCTCCTATGTCTTGTCCAGGAGAACTCATTCTTGGTGTCGTCATCTTTCTCCTCTGTGGGGACATGCGCACATATGAGGCTGATGTTGGCGAACTTAGCCTTGATGCAAATTATCATGAGGCATTCATTCACATAGTTGAAACTCAAGACTTCTTGCCTGCCTCTAACAACAAATCCACATCCAAAAAGACGCTACCCTTGTGGTCGGTAACATTCACCGTAGAAGAAATCGCAATTTTTCAGATTTCTTTTGCCCGGCCCATCCAATCACACTTCTTGGATGGCGTTGATGTCTGCTTTGTCGCAGTCTAGGGCCTCCGCTAAATGTTCGGCAGCACGTGGTCTATAGCGAGACAAAACATTCAACGTGCAGATGCCAAGTTCGTTGTCCTTATTTCATTTACTAGGTTCGTCAACAGTAAATCGTATCCGAGGCTTGTTGTTGCTTTACAAAAAATTCGCTTTACGAGGCCGGGAAGTCACCCCGACGGCACGACCCCCAACCTGCAGGACCAGACCTTTACAATATAACTCCAAGGGCGGGGAGCCGGATTTACAGCTCCTTATAGGCCTGAGCTCCGAATATGTCGTAATAGCCCGTATAAGGTGTTCACCAATTGGTTCAGCCTGACTGGAACTGTAGACGCCACCGTTGATTCCATCTGGGAAATTCTTCAGCTGCCGCCTTGATAAAAGGAGAGGTGCCTTAGTGGGAACACTCCTCCCGGTTTCTGTCTTCTGGACTGTTGATGGCACTGTTATGATGATATTGCTATACTGGGACAACTTATAAGTCAGCTTCTGTGTGATTTAAATAGGTGCTTTCTGTAACTCGATGTCTTAAGGTGTTGAAATTTCTTCTCCTGGTCAATTCACAGTTTAATTTCGTTCGACATTCAAGCCCTGAAATGATTAAAATTAAAGTTTGCTTTTCGAAATGCACGCAAGTCTAAGATATTTATGTGTCCCTTTTGCCATCTAGTACATAATCGATAAGGTTAGTGGTTTGACCACCTGGAAAGCGTCAGTTTATCCTAAGCCTTGGACACCTATAGTGGAACTTAACATCGTTCTACGAGTTGTTGCTGAATCGATTAAACGGAAGTCATTATCCGTTGTGATATCGTTGAAACTGTTCTAGTCAACTAATCCTGTAGTTATAAATTTTCCATCGACTTAGGCATAAAAGTCTTCGAGCTCAACTTTTGTATTATATTTTGTATTTTGGGAAGGTCCCGTAAGCTTTTCCCAAGAGGTCATAGGCCACATCGTCCGAAGTTATAATGAAAAAAGTATAAAATCATTAAAGGTAAATTGAGAACAATAAAAAAATGAGAATCAGCAAGAACGAACATTTTGAAATTATTGAAATAATAGCTCTAGCTTTAGCAGAAATTTAAGTTTACTCAACTTCTACTACACCACACATTTCTTGCTACAGCAACAACTTCATACTGTAGCAAAGTGTACTATTTTAGTAATATCATTGTATATAAACTCCATAGTATTCTCATGAAGCCAAAAAGCTCGTGGCCATCTAGTGTCCAAATGTAATCCTAATTTTTGTTAAGAGATCTCGGTAAGGCGATCATAGCGAGCCTATCGACCAAATGTCAACTTACAAAATCGTGTTGCATATACTATAAATTGTATATACAATGGTAACATTTAACTTTGACAGTACGAGCTACACTACATCTATGTCAAATTAAGTTCATCCAGTGAGAAACCATCATCGTGTCCTGTAACCCCGGCTGGGGCGTATGACGTCAACAAAACGTCTTCATCCTTCACGGTTTGCTGCAAAGTATTTTAGGTGAGGCCACGTCTTTCTCTGGGATTCTGCTTCCGCTAAGACACCTTAAGACAGTTGATTTCCATGTTTTTCTTGGTCTTTCAGCCCGCCGTGCATCTTAAGGATTCCATTCAAAGGACTGCTTTGCAATTTCATCGTTTGGTTTTCTCAGTGTGTAACCAATCCAACGCCATTTACGCTTTCTTATGTCGACGTCCAGCCGTTCTTGACTTGTATTGTGCCACAGCTAATCTGTAGGATGTGGCGAAGACAGTGATTCACAAAAGCCTGCAATTTCCTCGAAATGGTAGACGTGATTTTCCGTTTCTAGGATCCACAAGCATATAACAGCATGGATTTAACATTGGATTCGAAGAATCTCAACTTAGTGCGTAAGGAGATTAGACTGGATTTCCAAATTGGGGACAGAGTACCGAAGGCAGCCCAGGCTTTATTTGTTCTACTTTTAACGTCCAGATCCGCACCACCGTTTGCAGAAACAATACTGCCAATGTAGTTAAACTGTTCGACTCCTTCCACTGGTGTCTCTTGTAGAATGATACGCTGCTGTGTGGAGCGGCCTGTGAGCATTATTTTTGTCTTTTTGCTGTTTATTCTTAGACCACTCGAATCTCCCTTCACTTGCAGTTTTTGGCACATCCCGTTCAGCCCACTGATGTTATTGGCCAGTAGACATACTTATGTATGTCATCGGCATAGTCTAAATTACTGAACCTTTCGAACGGTCACCATTGAATGCTCTGTCGCTCAGCTGTACCAACACTGGCCGTCAATACGTGTCGTCCATCGCCAGCAGGAAGAGAATTGGCGATAGAACACCCCCTTGTCTCACACCCTGTTGCACTACGAAGGAGTCAGATAGCTGCCCATTGTGTAAAACAAAACATCTTGCGTTGTTGTAGGACTCCCTAATAATGGCAACAATTTTTGGGTTAACTCAATCGAAGGCCTTCTCAAAATCCACGAACATGAGGTAAAGTGGTGATTGAAATTCCATCGACTGCTCGAGGCCGATATGCAGGGTGTTGATATGGTCGACACACAATCGACTACTGCGGAAGTCAGCTTGATGCCTGTTGAGTGTAGACTCGATTCTATCCTTTATTCGCTCGAGAATGATTTTTGGGAAGTTTTGGGAAAAAAACAAAACGGTGATATCACGCCAATTGTTGCAATTCTTTAGGTCACCTTTCTTTGGCAACTTAACAATCACTCCATCCTTCCAGTCCCTGGGATAGCTTTCGTTTTCCCAAATGTTTTGTATCAGCGGATGTAAAATACCAGCCGCTGCTACGGGATCGGCTTTCAGGAATTCAGCTGGTATTCCGTCCAGTCCAGCTGACTTGTTGTTTTTGAGGAGATTTATTGATGTACGAATTTCCGATTCTGACGGGGGTTCGATGTCAATACACCTATAGGACCTGCGCATCTCGTTTAGTCGGGGCACTTCAGCACTTCAATGGCATCCTCATTTAGCAGAGCACAAAAATGGTCCTTCCATCTGCGTAGCTGATCCTCAATTGATACCAAAAGTGTGCCATCCACATCCATTACAGGATGATTGGTGTTGCTTCTTTTCCCAATAACATCTTTGGCTATTTGGTACAATTCCCGGATATCTCCTCTTCTTGTAGCGATTTCCGCATTATCAACGAGTCCATCTAACCTCATCCCCTCGTCACACAGCGATAGACCATCTTATGTGCAATGCGGTACTCTCTTCGCAATTCAGCCTTTCGTCAGCATTTATTTGGATTTTCAACAATTTGCGAAGTTCGATATTATTCCAGGGGTCTTGGGATATCCAAGAGTCTCTACGTCTCGTTCGTTTGGGTACAAATTCGGATCCAGCTTCCATAAAAACACTTTCTATTTCACCCCACATCTCATCAATTGTTGAATGTTGGATTCCGTTTAATGACGAGGCTCTGTCGTTTAGGGTGGTGACATAGTTTGACATATGTTGGGGTCATTTAAAGCATTCGTAATGAATATTGAGCTCCTTGGTGCATCCTGCGCTGGTTTTTGTACGGCGCAGCGGTTCGTAGTTTGAGACTCATCAGAACCAAATGGTGGTGGCTTCCCACATCGGCATTTCCTATACTCCGGACATCACACATTGACTTCCTCCATCGCTGCTGAATCATGATATGATCAATTTGGTTTTTGGTTTGACCATCCGGAAGCTGCTGACGTTGGCTTTTCAACAAGAAAAGGCTCCTCTGCCACCACACTATCATGCCGTTGATAGTCCTGCAGCTCATCCGCCATTAGGGGGCTTTTAACGATTCCAAGGACAAGTGTGTGCCCTGACCAGCATCACTGGGTTGTCTTCTTATCCCGGCATCCATTCGGCCCCCTGCACGTTAGCGTTACCGGCTCTCTACCACGCGGAGGTGTGCATAGGGATATTCCTTTCATTGAGCCTAGGTCCGAAGTGGTGTCCTAGCGCTCTCCACTTTTTAGAACCATGGAAGGCGTTAAACAAAAATTTATTTACATTACTAGATAACAAGATACATAATAAGTTTTGAGTTTTAGCTTTTTGACACTCAGGATTCTGCAATCTCGAATTTTCTTTTTAATAACTAATTTAAATTTGTATCATTTAAATTTTCTAGGATTATAAAAAGTAGCTTATCTCAAAATGTGTATTTCTGTAACTGTGTTTTATGGTAAAATATGTATATCGATATCCTTATTTAAAATTTCGATGTTAAGTAAACCCTTTATGTCAGGAATTGATTGTTGCGCTGTGTTATTTGAAACATGTAATTACATTTTGCTTCAGCAAGTTTACAAAAGAGACATTTTTTTTAAATTTTTATTTTTTGTTTTCATTTTGTTTTTATTTTTATATTTTTGAAAAGAAAAAAACTAATTTAAGTTTTGCTTTATCAAAATTTTTAGAGCATCTATAGAAATCTCTCAAGTTGTTAAGAAAGGTCTACTTGATACGGTAAGTCTCCAAAAAATACCTAACACATTTTATTTGATTGAACTAATACTCTTTTTGTAATAGTGGCTTACTCTTGAAGAAGCCAAACATGGCCTTCTTCATGTTCGCTTATCATGGTACAAACTTACATCCGATCCACAAGATCTCCAAGCTGCCCTCTTGGAAACACAACTTCTTCGTGTGACATCAATGAGCACGGCTCTACTCATTGTTTTTGTAGATTCAGCAAAGAATTTACCGGTA
Organism: Dasysyrphus tricinctus; assembly: GCA_963921185.1. Lineage (NCBI taxonomy): Eukaryota > Metazoa > Arthropoda > Insecta > Diptera > Syrphidae > Dasysyrphus > Dasysyrphus tricinctus. The sequence goes on from OY992530.1 coordinate 249,156,714, forward strand.
AGGTCTTCATGGAAATTGAAATATTTTTTCTCCCCACAGAGGAATTTATGTATTTGTCTTTTCTAGCATGCAAGGGCAGCATCAAATCCAGATCCTTACCTTGTTGTTAGTGTTGGAAAACAAACCGAACAAACTCCAGTCCAGCTGCGTAATGATTCCCCTGTTTGGGAGCAAGGGTTTACATTCTTGGTTGGAAATCCCGATAATGATACGCTGCAGATGAAAATCTTCGATCAGAAAACAGGAAATGAAATTGGACGCTTCTCTTATATCCTTAGTACTTTGGTAACAATGCAGGATATGCAAATTGTCTCACAACCATTCCAACTGCACAAATCCGGCCCTGAATCAAAGATTATTATGACATTGGCTCTTAAGGTCCTAAAACGAGCTGATTCTACAGAAGATAACGTTTCAATTGATGCATTTTCAATGTCCGAGGTTATGCCCTCTTTGTCTCGTACAAGTTCCGTGAGAACGGCTAGTCAACTTGAGGGAGCAACTATACCCAGCAAGCCAAAGGTTTTTTAACTTTATTCACTTGAAGTGTTCTTATTTTTTTTATATAAATCTTTTCAATCTTCAACAGGATATTGTTTCGTCATCAATAGAAAGCTCAATCGCAGAAGAAGAAAATCTGGTTAAATCAGTAGCTTCTGCAATTTCAGCTATAACTCCTCCTCGAAGTCCCCGAATGAATCCAGATTCCACTCTAACCCATCGTTTACCTGATACTACAACTTCAGCTGGAGAGCATAATCTTGGACGTATTCAACTATCGATTCACTACAGTATAACCCGTCAAAAATTATCCGTCACAATTCATAAGATCATGCATATTCCTCTAACTGATCCTTCGAATATTCCTGATCCATATGTTAAGTTATATCTACTGCCAGGACGTGCAAAGGAGTCCAAGAGGAAGACTAACACAATTAAGGACAATTGCAATCCTGTTTATGATGCAACCTTCGAATATATAATCTCATCTGCTGAAATTATGCAGACAGATCTGGAGGTGACTGTTTGCACACAAAAAGGATTCTTGTATGGTGGAAGCCCAGTTATTGGAATGGTTTGTTCATCAAATTTGTTTCAATTATTGTAAATTTATTAATTAAAAATATTTTTTCAGTTGAAAATATCGCTGGCTGAGCCGGATATATCTGCACAAGGACTTTCATCTTGGTTTGACTTGCAACCAGAAACAAAACATGATTGAATTTAAATTTTATATTTGATAAAAAAATGTTTTTCAATATTTTGTGAAATGGTCAAAATGCAAAAAATTTTATCGGAATCTCAAAATCAATTATTCTTTTCATGGATAAAAATCTTTGCATTTACCACCTCTCGCATTCTAAAATTTCGTGTTTCAAAATCTAGCTCTTCAAAATCAATGGTGAACCCTTTAAAATCTCTGGGAAAGCATTGAGATGTAAAAAGAAATAAAAGTACGAAATTATGAAACGCGGAATTTTTCAAGGCGATATTTCGCAAACAAACAATTTTTGTATACCTCTTCTTTTTATCTACATTTATATTTTTGATATACCTTATTTACCTACAAATAAGTTTATAAGTAATCTCAGGACTTTTGACCACAAATATTTTTTTTTTCTTCAAATTTTCAAATATTAGAATAAGATTTTAAGTTATAAAATATTCCACTAACTCAATAAATTTATATTATTATTCATGATTAATTCTTTTTATTTAAAAATAAATTTTAATAATCTTTTAATTTAAAAATAAAAATACATAATTGTTAGCGTTTTTTTTTGTATTAATATGCATTTCTTCTTTATAATTGTATAGTGCCTTTTAATGATAAAAGCATAATTATAACAAGTGAAGATTATTGTTTATGAAAAATAATGAGCTTATACCTAGAAACTTAAATAAAAAAAAGCAAATAGTTGTTTTTATTTCAGCTTTATTGTATTTATTATATTTATTAGCAGGTTGTAAATTTTAAATTGATGACTGCTATGTAAATTGCGTATATTCGTGAGCTTATGTTCCATTAAAAAAAGATGGGCAAATATTAAATAATAAATAAATCTCAATTTCTCTTTGTAATAAATGAAGATTGTTTTTAATTTGGTTTGAAGGTGTAAAATATTTGTTGGTTTGGCACATAGAAACCAATAACACTCTTGCTTTTTATAGACCCAAATAAACTAAATAAATGAACATTCAGCAATGCAAGCGAAACCGAACTGGTACGGTACAAGTTAATTTTGAAATTGAAGCTGGTGCATTTCTAACTTCTTTTAATATATTTTTATTCTTCTGTTGTATTCATCTTCACTATTTGTAACATTTTAATTAACAAATCACTGATGGCCAGTTGCACCGACCTCTTTTAAATTTTTATTGATTCGCTTAATTTTAAAATGACACCAATGTTTTATATACAATGGTTCCATTTTCCCCCAGATATTTTTTAAAAGCAAGTTTAAACGAACATATCTAACTACAGTATGCCCTCGTTAAAAGCAACCCTCGATAAATGCAATACCTCAGTTAAAGCAACACCCAAATTTTTACCATTAGTGACTCAGTAATTGCAACTTTTCAAAAAAGTGTGTAAGCGCAACTGTCCATGCAATTATCTCTTTATCGTTTGACAAATATTTTCATTTTTTCAATGTTAATTTTTATTGTAGCTGGGTAGTTATTTTATCAAAGGGCACGGTAGTGCCCAGCCAAGTTCGCGGCACTACACCCTTTTTACAGGAACAAACTCAGGCGATTTTCAACCCCCCTCTAACTTCAGTACCAATAAAGTCAGAAACTTCAAATTCGGAGTATTTGCTGAGCTAATCAAACACAGGTGGCTCACCAAATTTCAACTCTTTAGCATTAGCAGTTCCCTAGATATAGGACTTCAAAAATCGCAAAAACCGTAACTGACTGACTCACTGACTCATCAAAATTATGGAGCACTTCCCGACATCGTAGAAACCTGAAATTTCGCACAACGGTAGGCCTTGTGGTACATACAAAGGAAAAAATCGAAAATCTGCAATTTTCTATTCAGGGGGCGTGGCATCCACCCACTTTCTTAAATATTCTATAAATTATGTGGAGCCTTTCCGATTGTTGTAGAACAATGAAAATTGGTAAGTCGGTAGGGTTTGAGGTACTTACATTGTATATAAATTCTATAGTATTCTCATGAAGAAAAAAGCTCGTGGCCATCTATGCGTCCAAATGTAGTACTAATTTTTGTTAAGGGATCTCGGTAAGGCGATCACAGCGAACCTATCGACCAAATGTCTACCTACAAAATCGTGTTTCATGAGAATACTATAGATTGGATATACAATGGTACTTAGAAAGAACAAAATTGAAAAATTGGAATTTTCCATACAGGGGTCGTGGCATCCACCCACATTCTCGAAAATTCTTATAAATTATATGAAGCACTTCCGATTGTTGTTAAACGATGAAAATTGGTAGGTACTTGAAGTACTTAGAAAGGAACATTTGGAATTGTCCATTTAGGGGGGGGGGGGGGGGGGGTGCCATCCCATCCACCCACTTTATCAGAATATTATTTGTATGGAGAACTTTCGGTTGTCGTAGAATTATGAAACTTTGTAGAGCGGTAGGGCTTGACTTTCACCTGGCAAAATAAATCTTTGAAAAAAGGAGTGAAATCACAACAAAAACATAAATGCTAAAAAAGGAGCCAAGTTCTTATGTGTACATGAAACCTGTGCGTAAAAAGTCAGCCAAAAAAAGTAATAAGATCTAAAATATATGCCAATTTTTAAGTTCATGAAGTTTAATATCAAATATCTTAAGTAGAGTAATATCGAAACAATTCCAAATCATGACATAAGTTTGGTATTTAATGACTACTGATTAAAATTTGGTGGATATACTTGGCAAGTGTTTTTAGTGTTTATTAACATTATTTTGTCATGCAAACAACATTCCTTCCTGGGTTTTAGTGTTATTTAAATTATCCTTTTGTGTTTGTTTTCTTCGTTGTTGTTGTAATACAGCGGATGGGGTCACGTAAGGCTGCCATCTTGAATTTCTTTGACAGTTCTCATTTCGCACAACATGCGCAAGATAATACCTTATGTCGAATTCCTTACAACAATTTCAAATCGATTTTTTTTGTTGGTTGTAAGCATAGAAGAAGAAGTAAAGGAAGTGGTGTATATCACATATACAGTGTACGTGAGTGAAGCAGCAAGAATTGAAAAAAAAAAACAAATTGAGATTCATCTGTCATTTTGCCGAGCTGAAAGGAAGTGTTTTGAAATTTCAATTTGTTAAACAAGTGAAAAAATTTATTTAAACTAAATAAAAAAGTGAAATAAAAGTTAGAATAGTGAATACTATCAATAATTTATTTAAAAAATATAAAACAGCATGTGGTGGCTACGTTAAATCCTCTAAAAACGCCTATACTAAGGAGTATACAAACATTTTTGTTTACAAGTTAATTTTGTCTGATATTTTCATATAAAGTAACGTGAAGTGATGTTATTTAGGTAAATAAATTATCTTAGAATACTTTAAAATTAAGATTTTATCGCAATTTGCAATAAAAATAACAAATTTGTTGAAAACAAAAATATACTTTAATCCAGTGATTTCGTTGAGACTCATCTGTCAAATGAGAAATTCTCGGACAGGGTCGATTTAGTTTTTGTCGGTGGTGGCAAGGCGCTCAAATCCGTTTAGCGCCCGTAGTGCAGAGTTATTTTTTAACGCTTTAAATAAAATATTTTTAAAGGGGTGACAGCAGAATCCTATTTATCTTGTTGGATTTGTATCCTCGTCACGAAGTGTTTATGTCGGTTTAAAAGTACACTACCATACAAAACATCACTTTATTAAGAATAATATGAGAGAAAACTTACCTATGAAAAGAAAGATTTGTGCACCGTATTATAGGCGTTTTTATATGATTTAATGCATCACCACATATTTTTTTATATATTTCTTATCGATAAAGTTTTTCAAAGTAATCACTATATTAACTTTCATTTCACTTTTTTATTCAGTTCAATAGGCTTTTTCACTATTTTTATGATTTAAAATCTCTGTACACTTTTCTACAGCTCGGCAAAATGACGGAAGCATCTCAATTGTTTTTTTCTTTTTTTTAAATCTGGCTTACTTTGGGCGCCCCAGCCTTCAGACGTGTAACTGCACTGCGACCCTGGGGCAATGCATTTGTGTTTGTGTAACTCACACTATTTTGAAAAATGCTTCACTGTTTCCACGATATGCCAGTTCCCTTACTTCTTCTTCTTTGGTTGTAAGGAACACACAAAAAATCAAATTTTTCGTGTGGGATTGTGTGTGTGTCATTTGACAGTAGCTTTGAAGTAAAAAAGTAAACAAACTATGCGCATACAAATTTGTAACAAATATTCCAAAGTGCATTCAGTTTTTCGCGTCATTTTGTTAGATTAAAAACATATACATCTCAAAGAAAAGTTGCAAAAATAAACAGAAAATAGTTATGTGGCCATTAAAGTAAAAAAAAACAACCCAAATTCATCCAAGAAACACATCATTCGAGAAACACATCGGCGAGCGCGCGATTTATATCTTTAATTGACTTTAGGCACTTTGAATCGAAGTTAGTTGATATTTTTATAACTTCGAACTGACCATTCACTATTTTTTGATGAATTAAAATTAATTTTAATGATTTATTTGCTTTTAATCTATTTAAATGACCGACGAACACTTTAGAACATTTATTAAACCCGCCGCAAAATACTTTCAACTCTAGAGAAATGTCAAATCTTGTTAGTGTGTGTGAAATCGATTTGAAATCTTGCTGAAAATGCAAGATTTGTTTTGACAGAATAAAATCGATTTTGTTTAGAAAAAAATCGATTCTGTTCAGAAAAAAATCGATTATTTGGTTGTAAGGAATTCGACATTAGATATGTGTACTGTGGGTTAGTATTAATATGAATTATTTCCAAAAGAAAAGAAGAATCAATAGTCCCCAAGGGCGTATGGAAGGGGGGGCAGGGGGGGCAGTTGCCCCTCCCTGACAAATCAAAATATTTTTCACATATTTTTTGCTTATGAATAACAAACCCTTAACACTAGAAAATTATGCGAGTGGTTGATTTTTTATTTTATCAGTGTCTTTTTCTCAACAAAATATCTACATACCTATACATATTAAAAACTGAATTCCTAGCAACTTTTTTTTCTAGTTTCTAATATTTTGAATGAGTCTGACCCCCCCCCCCTCGAAATCCTGCGTACGCCCGTTTAGTATATTTTTTGTTTTATTTAATTTATTGAAAAACTTTTAGTTTTAACAAACACAACGATTATAAAATTATTTTACGACGCGTTTCGGAATCAAATTCCATAATCGGGCTTGACATTGAGTCGTAAAAGCCCGATGATGGAATTTGATTCCGAAACGCGTCCACTTCATTTCCTCTCTCTAATGCATTTAGAGTCTTAGCAACGAATTCCGTAGGGTTTGTTGTGGTAGATCGGCCTTTTAAAAAGCCATTCTGTTGTGGATAAAAGATAGATTTGCAGTAAAAGTAAAGAGAGTAGTACACATGGGCGCCCGCAGGATTTTTGCTAGGGGGGGGCAGAAGTAAAATGTACCTACCTTTAAAAAATTGAAATTCTAAATAAGTCATTGTTGCAAAAAATTTAATGGCATATAATTAACAGGCACCCGTTAGATACATAAAAATATTATTTATTTATCTAAATAATTTTTTTTAAACCTTGACTGCAGTCGTGGGTTCAATGGACCTGTACTCAACTTTAAACGAGTGTAAAAAACGCCACGGTTACCTCACCTCCCTCCAACTACTTAGTACCATCATTTAGTTAGCCGAAGTAAGTGCAGAGTGACGGATGCGTTCGGCTCGCTGCTCCCATAGGTCAGTTTCAGCATACGCGTGGGTTCGTGATATATTTGTCCCTGTTACTAATTTAGTTTTTGAGTTCTAATTCAAATTTGTGAAATGAAAAATTATATTAGTCATTCAGGGAATCGAGACTATATGATGGAGCAATAGCTAAGTGCTAAAAAGTCCAGCGACGATTACGAAAATAGCGTAAATTAAAATTTTAATTAAATGGCAAGTGCAAAAAGTATGATTTGCTCTGCGCCAGTGTGTTTTGTATGCTATTAATTTAATGTAATTTGACCAATGTCAGAATTAATTACAAAAAAATTTTAAGTTTTTGTTTTAGGAATTCTAAAGAGGATGTTTTAAAGTCCAGGAAAAATGTTTCTTAAGATTTGAATTTGTTTACTATTTTACATATATGTATTTTTTAAATGATATGTTGTTAGGACAGGCGAATTGCGACCTATTGTTTTCATTGCAAATTAAAAATTAAATGCAAGCTCTTATTAGCCCTGTTTTTAAGTGCGTTTTTATATTCGTTTAAAAAAAAAGTAGCATGTTAAATACAACAACAACACGGAGTTATACCAAATTGTTGTTGTATTTAACATGCTACTTTTTTGTAAGCGAAGATAAAAACGCCCTAAAAAACAGGGCTATTGTTGATTTTTTCTTAAAACAATAATCGTGATCATTCTTAAAGTTCGGCAGAAAAAAAAAAATAATTCATACTTTAATTTTTATTAACATAGCTGGGTCCAGTGGACCCACGACTATAGAAGTGTACATAATTTTCGCGACTGCTTTAATTAATAAGACAAAAAGGATTGGGTACGATGTGTCGACTTTTTAAATATCGACTCCGTAAGATCGACTTTTAAAATCTCGACAAAAATAATTTCGACTGGATAATTAAGACCGACAGATCAAAATATAGACACATATTTGACCGACTTTTTAAAATATCGATTTTCAAAATTTTGGCAGTGATCGAGATTTAATGAATTGAAACTTCAACAACTTATATCCGGGCAGTCGACTTTATGTCAAATCGAGATTTTAAACTGTTTAAATTTCAATAAGTCGGTGAAAACAAAGTCGGTGTTTCAACTTACAGAAAAGTCGATAAAAGTCGACATTTTTTTGTCGTCATTCGTACGTTACCCGACAAAAACTTATAAAATAGACTTTCAAAATAAGACCTTGTATGAAATATTGGATTTATTCTTTTTCTCGCAAGAAAAGTTGTAGCCTTCTTGGTGCTTCCCTACAAAATCTCTCTAGCACACTTTTTTCAAATACCTAATGCTCTTGCGGCTTGAGTAGATAACCGATAACTTAATAATATCATGAGAGGAGGAAAAACATTTTTTTGTTGGATATTCGATTTATTGAGTGACAAAAATTGAATTGCATCAGTGGTAGGTTGGTAGGATACCTACAATTTTCTTTTCTTTTTCTAAAAAATTGAACCAGATCGTAGTACTGGGCATTAAAATAATATGAATGTATAGAACAAAAGTAAAGGCTTGACATTCTAGGGGGGGCAAATGCACCCTCTGACCCCCCCTGCGGGTGCCCATGGTCGTACACAATACTTTCGAAGAGCTTAGGGATAGAAGAAAGTTTGGCTGTGGACGGTAATTGGCAATATCGTTCTTTGCACCTTTTTATGAACGGGAAAAATAAAAGAATCCTTTCATAATTTTGGGAAAATGGCTTGAGAAAGTGAAAGGCGGAAAAATGCTGCAAGTGGCTGACAGAGGGAGTCAGAACATTTTTTTAAGAATTTGGCAGGCAGCCCATCTGGACCAGGAGAAAAGTCATCCTTAAGCAAACTTATATTTTTGATGATGATATCAACACTAATTTCAACTGTGGCAAGGGAGGTCTGTGGGGTACTTTTAAAGTAACTACAAAAACAGTGGTCACGTTCTTGTGGGTGATGACTAATATGATTACCTGAAAAGAGGGCAAAAAGGTTTGTGATAATTTAAGGGTTGGCAGATGTCGTGTCCAGGAATTTAAGAGCTGAGGGAAAGCCATCGGACTTACGTTTGACGTTAATGAATTGATTAAAGCGCCTAGGGTCAGAAATCCGACAGTCTTGCATGCTGTCAACGAATTCAAGGTAGAGAAATTCGCAGCGGAGAAGCGCCATTGAGCTTGCTGATAGTTCGAGAAGTCGAAAGCAGACTTGGATTGCAGGAAAGTTTTCCAGTTTGTTTCTGACATTACGAAGGGTTCGCAGTTCTTTATTATACCAAGGAGGGGAAGAGGAGACATTTTTACGGGGTACGTAGGGGACAGACTGTACAAGACAGTTAAAGATAGACTTGTAGAAAAATTCCAAGGCGATATCGATTGAATTATTATTATTCAGGAAGGAACTGAAATCAATATTTTTGATTAGATTATTGAGATAAACGAAGGCAGCGTTGCGGAAATTGAAAAACAAAGAATTTTCAAACAATATTGAGTTTTTATCAGATTCAAAGAAAAATGTGAAGGAAAGCGGAGGATGGAAGCTGTCGAGGGTAGAGAGTAGATGACAGCTTAGGGAAACAAGGGAATTACTGGCATCAGTTGAAAAAATTAAGTCAAGCTGCCTCCCTAAGTTGAAAGTAATGCCACTAACCTGGAAAAGACTTAGGCAGGAGCTCCTTTTCAGAGGAGGCATTAACAGGTATAAAAGATGCTTCATCATCTGACGGAGCCCAACGCAGTTGTGGGAGGTTGAAGTCACCAACAATAATAAAATCAACTAGTCTAGGAGATCTGCGACTTCAACAAGGGAATCAATATTTCATCAACAGCAAGTTGGTAGGCTTAAGTGGGCTGCAAGTATATATTCCGATTTTTCAAGGATGTTTTCACGCAAACAAATTCAAACGGAGATGCGCAAGACTTTTTGATTAGGCAAGCATCAAAACGATTTTGTACTGCTAAAACAACACCACGGCCAGAGATATCAGTTAGGTTACCTTGAACATCAGCACCATAGACGAAAAATTCGGAAGAAAATAGTTCTTCGTTGAGGATAGAGGGACAAAGGTTAGTTTCGGTTAAAGCAAAGATATCATATGGAAGTTTTTGAGAGTTAATATAAACAGACGTCGTTTTGGTACGAAGGCCCCTTACGTTCTGGTAGTAAAGAGACAAAATATAGGGGACTAGTTAGGATCTATAATAATTTTTAAAAGTGTTGCGGGTATTTTGAAGGTACGAAGTGCGCTTAGAGCCGATGTGAGCGGCATACGTTGCAAGGTCTCTAGTAACTGAAGCGGAAGAAATGTTGAAGCCTTCATGGTAGCGGATATAGATCTTACGAAGGCAGACAGGATCTGTTGGAAGGCCTTCTTTTTGAATAGATACGATAAAGCTGGAAAAAGAAACTTTCTTACATTCTAGGCTGAAAGCATACTTCTGGAGGAAAGACTTTCGGGATGCAAGGCACGTCCGCTCTTTTGGGGGCGCCTTTTATGAAAGAGGGAGTAAATTCAGCTTTTTTGTTTAACTTATTGATCCTATTATTCCACTCGGAGATGGTCCATGTTGTCCCAAGTCGACTAATAGTTGGCTCGTCCACTTCAGGAGACACTTCAGGAGACGCGATATGGTTCATCAGTGGTTAGGAAGGGAGTGAGAGTGGGTGTGTACGACTATCGGAATGATTGGTCATTTCTGCGACGATAGGTGTGTTATGGATGGATGTGGTGGGTGGAATGTGATCCGGAATTTCATCAATTTTGTTGGAGGCGGCTGTGATTTCTTCAGAGATTTCACCAATGGAAATACGCGTTGCGGCAAAGTCATTGCTAATATCGTTTGTTTTGGAAACCAGATCAATAAGCACAGGAGAGAGTTGACGAAAAACGGATGAAAAATCTTGATAAGAAGTTTGAAGGTTAACATCCAGGTCTGTTCGTATACTGCTTATATTGTTGCTCAAATCCACGAAAGGTTGTGACTTAGGGAAACACTAGAGGCTGGATTTCATAGCACGTTTTAATTCGTTGATGGCACAAGTAATATCATCCGAGTTATCATTATTATGGGCCAGAATCGCAAGTTCTTTTTCCATAAGTGCGTGTTTCTCGAGGCAACGTTTGTCATAACTTTCCACAGTGTTATTTACGATTTCAATATTCTTAGAGAAATCATCAAGAAGATTTTACTGACCAATGACGTGTTTATGGAATGAGTCATTATCTGTAGAGATTGATTGAATAGAGTCACTAAGGCATTTTACTTTTACTTTGCATTCGTCACAATAAAAAAACAAAGTTTTTGAGGTAGTCTTTAAGACTTTAAGATGAGGGATAGACCGTTTATTTAGACCAGTGCATGTGGGGTGATACGACTTTCCACATACTTACTTAATTATCCGGCTCCCGATCCATCAAGGGTCTCTGCCTGAGATATTGCGGTCTTCCCTCGGTTGCGGTCCCTCGCACGCTCCCTCCAGTCGTCGAGACCAAGCGCTCTTGCGTCTGTGACCGCCTGGTCCCTATAGCGGAGGTTCGGTCTTCCTGGTCGTCTCGAACCTGGGGGCTGAGATTCGAAGATTTTCTTGGCTGGAGCGTTGTTGTCCATTCGCTCGATGTGGCTGAGCCAGTGTAGTCGACGTGTTTTGGCTCTTTGGACTACATCCACATCTTGGTACAGCTCGTACAGTTAACGATTGAATCTTCTCCTCCAATCGCCCTCTTCGCATATAGGACCAAATACCACCGAAGAATTTTTCTCTCGAAAGTGCCCAGTATCAATTCCCCTTTTTTCTATCGTCCAGCACTCGGCGCCGTAGAGTAGAACTGGTAAAATTAGCGTTTTGTATAGCGTGCACTTTGTCTTTCGAGAAAGGAGTTTTGAACCCATTTGTTTGGCCCAACCGAAGTAGCAGCGGTTCGCTAGGGTAATTCTTCGTCGGATTTCCACTAAGGCGTCGTTCGTGGAATTGATGTTTGTTCCGAGGTAGGTGAACTCCTTGACTACCTCGAAATTACTGCTACCAACAGTGACGTTTTGTCCTAGGTGATGGACAGATGAGGCTTTGTTTGTTGATATCGTATACTTTGTTTTGTCCTCATTCACTTCAAGACCAACGCGTTTCGCCTGTTCATCAATAGCTATGAATGCTTCAAATACAGCTCTCTTGGAGCAGCCGATGATGTCGATGTCGTCCGCATAGCCAAGCAGCTGAGATGACCTGTTGAAGATAGTGCCTTCCATATTAAAACTACTCTTGCGCACTATCTGCTCCAGGACTAAGTTGAAGAAATCACATGATAGCGCATCTCCTTGTCTGAACCCTGTACACGTCTGGAATAACTCGGATGAGCTGTTACCCATTTGCACGTTGCACCGCTTTTTTTTGTGGTGCAGGGAACTAAGTCCCCGGGAACCAAGTCCACCGAGGGACTTAGCATTTAATGGGAACTAAGTCCACTTCAGCAAAGTGAACTTAGTTCTCATAGAAGGTGGGAACTAAATTTCTCAAAAACTGAGTGGTTTTACCATTGAATAAATACAAATAGAAGTGACACCGTATTACTCAAAGCGATACTAGAAGGTGTTGGCCAATAGAAACAAATAAATAGAAATTATGAAACTTTTGCGTACGCAAACCAATTCTCAAAGGGATATTTATTTATTTAATATTTCCTTTATTACTGGTTTCCATAACGATTATGGGTCAATTTATTATTTTGTATTTAAATTTTGCTTAAAATTTGTGTTATAAGGTATGGTGGTATTAGTTGTTTTTGTTTTTTTTTTGTTGCCATGACTATGATTTTTCAAGCTAAGCAGAAGATTTTATTTTTCTTATTGAAATATAGAACAAAATTATTTGAGGATAGTCTTATTATTATTTCATAATGTGTTTTAGATACAAAAAAAATATATGTGGGAAGTTTAGAGACTTGTTGATTTTGAATATTTATGTAGGGTGGAGGGTTTATTTTCATTTAATTTCTTGTATAATTTCTGTGAAAAATAGTTTTTGCTCTCAGATTTTAATTTAGGGATGTAGCTACATATGTACTGTACATACATATTTACTGGCTCAGTAGAGTTAGTCATATTTTAAACAAGACAAACACTTTGTTTTTGAAATCGTTTGGTCACCTTCCGGAAGCTAAAGTGCGTGGCTTCCACCATGAGAAGTGCAATAGGTCCATTTATAGGACATTAATTATAACATCTTGCTCAAAAGCTCTGATTGATGTCTTTACGTCATAATCTTTCTCCTCTGTAGGAGCATCCACGCATATGAAGCTTTAGTTTGAATAAAAACCAAATCACTTTGTTTTCCAAGATGACGGCCTTCTCCTTACCCCGGGCAGGCAACCCACAAACTTGGTTTTATATTGAGGAGATATAGCCAAACACAATTCGTACAAGAACTTCATGTGGTGAACATGAAGTTCTTGTACGATTTTCTCTGAATGTATTAATTGTATGAAAAAAGTACCTATGTTAATCTTTTTCGTGTAAGATTACATAAGCTACAATTTTTACTTTCACATTTAAAAAAAAAAAACTGCTAGTTTTCGTGAAATAAAGAAACAGCTGAATTTTACCACCCCCCCTACACCCTAAAAAATTAAGCCCCAGCAAAAATCTACGGAACTTTTTAGGAAATGCTGAAGACGTCAAAATAAAGTTCTCCACCGAATTTCATCTTTGACGCAATTTTAAGTTTTGCCATTTGTTTGTCTAATTTTCTTGGGCTATTCCTATTTCTCTCTAAGAAACCCTTAATAAAAATTTTGCGTACTTTCATACTATTTGGTTTAACTCCATTTTGTTGGTCATCTACCCTGCTCACGCTTCGTGTACGCAAGGGCGTCTGGTAGGCACCAATGCCAACAATGTTTTTGGGCCATATAAATGGAAAATGGAAGAAAAATGCTTTTGTTTTAGTTTTCAAAAATAGAAAAAAAGTTGAAAAAAGTTTAGGTAAATCTTTTACTGAAATTTAAAAAATACCGTTCATTTTTCGAGGAAAAAAAATTCTATAAACTTTTTTCTTAAAAAAAAAATGTGCCTAGGTACGTAAAATGGATGTAAAACAGTTACTTTTTTTCGAAATTCATATTTTTTCTCTCTCCGGATCCAGACCCACCTCTGTTCAGAATCCAGACCCACTTCTGTCCAACCATCCATCCATCCATTAAGAAATCCTTAATAAAAATTTTGCGTACTTTCATACTATTTGGTTTAAGAGGAAAGCTAACAACTAATCAATGATTTTCTCAAAGATAAATGAAGGTATTTGGTATAAGATTCAAAAAGAATTTCGAAGCAAAATGTTCATACTTTAGAATGACCATAAACATTAATTCGAAAAAAAAATGACCGCGAGTTTTTTTTTAAACAATTTGCATCAAAACGCATTCCTTTTTTATTTTTAGATTTGAATATCTTAAAAACGTGACGTGCTAGAGCAATTTCTAGGCCAGATTCGAAATCAGCGCATCAAAAACTACCAAAAAAGTATATCTTGGTTCATGTTAAAGACAAAAATTCAAATGTTGTCACGCAAAGTAGGTAGTAAATAAGTGTTTTCTAGTGGATTTTCGGAAACAGTAAAAACACGTCAATTTTCAACTAGCGCTTGAGTCCAAATGGGTTGCCGCAGAACAAAAACCTAAAACAGAGATTTTTTGGAAATTGTTTATGCTTTCAATTGCTCTCTGATGTAATTCACGAATAATGGATAGTTTTCAAGCCATAAGTAAAAACCTCCCAAAAAAAACACTTTTGCATCATTTTTTGCCTTTTTTGTCCACGTTGCGTCACGAAATTTTTTTCGAAAACCTCAGATTCCGATTCAGCAACCCCAAAACCATAAAGCAGGGAACAAATCAAAACTACCCCACAATTTGCATGCTAAAAACACAATATGACTGGACTAAATCGCAATATAACGAAAATGATGCATTTTGAACGATAAATTGTAATATAGGTAGTACAAGAATTTAGTCTGTTATATCTCTTTTTTTTCAGTTCCTCGATTTTCGATTCATTCGATATCAAAACACACGTACCAGACGCAGACCCCTATATTCATATTTTGGTGTTGCATTCCACAACCAAACTAGCTGTTACTAGAAGCGCTCAAAGTAAATGACGGTAATGTTTTCTATTTTTAGTTCTTATACTAACATCTACTTAATTATTTATTCAAAAGCCTTGATAGACCTTAAACTTGAATATGTATATTTAAAATTGCTTTTTATGGCCTTTAGTCCAAAAAATGGCGTTTCGTCCGGCTTACTCACTTGGACTAATCAGTGACATAGTGCGGGCCTTTGTCATACGCAATTTGTATTAAGTTCAGTTTAACTTTTTGGCAAAAACCACTGTAAACTATATCTAACAAGATTAGAGTTCCTAATCATTAAGCTGGAAGTTTTTTTGTGCGGGGCCGGGCATAGCTCCTATAAGGTTTTTTTTTACTATACAAATTCTATAAAGTACTACTGAAATAAATCAGCCAAGTAGAAGACTAAGCATTAAGGAATGGACTTGTTAAATTATTTTTTTTTTCCAGTAGTATATAGAATTTGTATTATGTATACAAAAACCTTCTTATCCTTAAAATTTTCATCATAAAATCGAACGATTTTCTAAAAATAAATAAAAAGTTTTTGGCGTTTGGAAATTCTGTGTACCAACCTATATTCTGCTCCCATGCCTATCTCAAAAAAGTGGTACTAGAATATAGCTTATTTTACCTCCTGTATATTAAGAACTTTATCCAAAAGATTAGATCAATTATGAACTCAAGTTGAATACCTCAGCAATGCTATGCAGATTTCGTATCAAGAAAATCAGTACATTTATTATTTATATATGTACTAAGCTTTGAAAAAAAGTTTAATTTCAAAAGGCAACGAAAATCATTAAAATACATACAAATTCTAAAGAAAATTTAAATTTCATATTAAAACACAACTAACATCCAAAGCAAACACTACAATCGTCCTGACACCCATCGTTTCCATAGCAATTCCTAATAAACAAAAATAACAAACAATGCTATTATTGAAAAATTCCCTTTCGAATACACCAACTTTATTTAATTAAGGAAATTAATTTTATGTTATACACCAACCTCATCATAATATTAAAAGCGAAAGCAGAGCTACTATAAAATCAAGCGGACATTTTGCCGGGTGTCACCTTCTATTTATATTTATTCAATGGTTTTACTTCCCTTTAAATGTGAATTAAGTTCCCACTTCCAAGTAAAAAAATCAATCTTATTAATAAAACAGAAATACTTTTCACAATATTGTTGGATATATATAGGATAAATTCAAAGTTTCTTTAAATCCAGATTCTCTAAATGCAAAAGAAACTTTGCATACACCCAGCCTCACACATACCCGAAATCCTATAGTGAGCCCAAGCAGGGGGGTTGCAGGGGGGCAGCATGCCCCCCCATACATACCTCACTGTTTATTCGCCGTAAGGCTTTGTCTTACCACAATACAGTGCTAGCACCCAGCATTACGGCGAATAAACAGTGAAGTATGTATCGGGGGGCATGCTGCCCCCCTGCAACCCCCCTGCTTGGGCTCATTATAGGAATTGGGGTAAGTTCGAGGCTGGGTGAATGCAAAGGCTTTCACGCAATTTTGAATGCTTGTAATTTTTATCGTTGAAAGTTAGTTCCCTCTTCATATTTCAAAATGTGTACTTAGTTCTCATAAAGAAGTGGACTACTTTCTCACCTTACCTGGGAACTAAGTCCACTTCCTTAAAGTGGATTTAGTTCCCATTAAATGAGAACTAAGTCCCTCGGTGGACTTGGTTCCCGGGGACTTAGTTCCCTGCACCGTATTTTGTAACATCATGCGGCATAGGTGGATCAGTTTTTTCGGGATCCCGAGTTCTGACATTGCCAATAGAAGCTCTTGGCGACTTATGCTACTATATGCGGCTTTAAAGTCGACGAATAGGTGGTGGGTCTCGACTTGAAATTCGTTGGTCTTTTCCAGGATTTGCCTCAATGTGAAGATTTGGTCTATCGTTGATCTGCTTGGCCTGAAGCCACACTGGTACGTGCCGATCATAGTGTAGCAGAAAGGTTTTAGACGCTCATATAGTACGTTGGATAGGATCTTGTAGGCAACATTAAGCAGGGATATGCCTCTGTAGTTCTTGCAGGATACAGGATCGCCTTTTTTGTAGATTGGGCTTATGGAGCTATTTGCTTCGGTGACTAGGTTACCTTCGCTGTTTCGAAGAGCTTGGGTGCCAGTCCTATAACCCGATGCCAGTTGCTTGGCTGTTTTGTAGAACCGGCGGGTGTTGGTGGCGGTGCTAGACTATTCGAGATACTTGAGCTGAGAGGCTGCGGATGCTCTTTTCTTTCTACTCAGGGTTTTTTTCTCTTTTCATCTCTTTTCACGGTACTCCTCTCTTGCTGTTCTTGTTTTCCGTTGCAGCATTTGCATTCGTGCATTTTCCGTCTCCTGCTTCAATACCGCGCATTCATCGTCATACCACGGGTTCTTTTTTCTGGGTGGTTGATAGCCTATGGTGGTCTCGGCTGTTTCCTTAATGATGTCGCGATATTGGTTCCACTGGTTGTTGACGCTTGTGGCTGGGTTTACGGCAGAGAGTTTCCCGGTCAATTGCTCACTGTAGTCTCTGGCTTTCTCAGATGTGCTAAGGCATGCAATGTTGAATTTCTTCCTTTGGGTGATCTTTGTTTTCTTTTCGTTAGACAGTCGGGCTCTGAACTTTGTCACAACAAGAAAGTGGTCAGATTCCACGTTTGCGCCTCGGAAAGTTCGCACGTCCAAGATGTTCGATGCATACCTTGCGCCAATTAGCACGTGGTCGATTTGGTTGGCGGTTCGACCATCTGGTGATCGCCAGGTTGCTGTGTGTATCCTTCGCCTGGGGAACCTAGTGCTACTTATCACCGTATTACGAGCTGCAGCAAAGTCGATTAGTCGGAAGCCGTTATCTGTTGTCGTTTCGTGGAGGCTGTGCTTTCCAACTAATCCGCCAAAGATGTTTTCCTTTCCGACTTTAGCATTGAAGTCTCCGAGCACGACTTTGACATCGTACTCCGGACAGGCTTCGTAGGCTCCGTCCAGGAGGTCGTAAAACTCCCCCTTGTTAGACTCCTCAGCTTCATCGGTAGGGGCGTGTGCACATATTAGGCTGATGTTTTGGAAGGTAGCTTTGATGCGGATCACAGCCAGGCGATCGCTGATCGGCTTAAAATCGATGACTTTCGATCTGAGTCAATTTCCCACGACGAATCCGCATCCTAACATGTGCAGTCTTTGATGGCAGCTGTAATAAATGTCGCAATCTTTTCTTTTCGTTATACCTGATCCTATCCATCGTATCTCCTGGATCGCGATAATATCTGCCTTGTACCGCTAGAGGACAGATTCAAGTTTTTGAGTAGCACCTGGTGTATAGAGTGTCCTTACATTCCAGGTGCATACTCGTAGGTCATAGTCAACATTCGCACTTACAAGTTTAGCAAGTCAAGGCATGAAGCCAAGACCAGTATCCGGCGGCTACCAACGTGGAGGTATTGTAAGCATTTGATGTGTAGGAAAAGATACAGCTCGAGGCCCCCAGTTCCTACAACATCCAACCACCCGACTTTCCACATAGGTCGTGCCAAACCACTCGGTCAGCAATTTTACCATCGATCGCACACTTTGAGTAATCACATGGAAAAAATTCCCGTTGAATTATTCGCCTTCATCGTACCGTTCTTAATTCTTCTCATCTAGATTTTTTCTCACTAGACATACTAACAAAATCTACTTTCAAAGTCTGAGCAGAAGGTATCCAATATACAACGACGACGAAAAAATAAATGTAGACAGTATTTTTGTTTGTTTTTTCCCTTACTTTTTCAATTCTTTATTAAGGTAGGTATAAGATTAAAATATTTTATATGTATACATCGCTTAGTTTCATTTTTTGTTTAATTTTATTATTATTCATGTCTGTGTTCTTTGTAATTTAATTAGTTAACACAGTTTGTTTACAATTTTTGTTGGCTCTCATATGACAAAATCTAGTATAAGATTCCTATGGCTATTTATTAAAATTTTAGCTTCACAAATAAATAATATTGTTGATACTTTCATTAAATATTCAAATATAGGACACCATGTTATATTTTTTGGACATTAATTAAGTTTATCTTATTTTTTATAGAATCTATTCTTATATTTTAAATATATGCGTTTTATTAAATAAATATTTATTTTTTTTTTGTTTTATTTGTTCGTATTATTAAAAAAAATATTTTTCATTTTGTTTTTCTTAAAGGCAAATACAGTTTAAACATTTAAGTTCATCTTAATATTATTATTTTTTTTTTTTTTTAATTTTATCAAATTTTAATTTTAATTTTAATTTTAATCGTGTTTTTTTTTTTTTGTTTAATAAAACAGACCTACATTTTTTAAATGTAATTGAGGTAGCCTTATTGGTTCATATAATCTGTCATTATGATTTTTATACACTGAATAAAGCAAAATTTTATAAAATGGTATTAAATTTTTGATGAAGTAAAATTGTTTGCGTGATATTTTTGAATTTGAATAAATATTGGAATTTTTATTAAAAATTGAGACAAAAAACAACTTTTTCACTATTGACAATATTTTTAAATAAATAGTGCTGAACCAAGTATTTTTGTTAATTATTTTAATCAAGATATTAAGTACGTAGGAGTCAGTGACGTAGCTACAATGGGTAGCACCCGGCGCGCACGTTGTGGTGTCCCCCAAGATTTACTGCTCCGGAGAAAAGTGATTTTAGGGCAATTGGGCGAAATTTGGATCGAAATACACTTTTTCCTTTAAAATAAAGTTTGCCGCCATCTGTCAAGTCACTAACTGTGAAATTCTATTAAAGGATGGCTACAAATAAGGGTGTATTAAAAAAATTCTAAAAATTCTGAAATTTTTGAAATTTTTTACTATTTCGAAAAAAATCACGAAAAATATTCAATAATTTTGCTTCAAACTGAATTACCCTTTTTCGGTTTGCAGCTCAGTTTGCTTAGATTCCAAATCGATCCAAGTCGGTATGGAAATTTATTATTTATTAGATTTTCTTAGAACACGCTTGGTCAGTTGTCCAGCTAGTCAATGCATTCCAACAATTGCCCAAATGTGGCCTCATTTATTCACTGACATGCCTGTATTTATTCATTTTTGAATGAATTAATGAATTTTAGTACGCTTTCGGGCCAACTAGCTTTTCATTCATTCCAAAACTAGAAAATTAGAAAAACCAGAAATATTTCCCCACCTTATTCATTAAACGTATCTATACTTTCAAATAAGATTTGGACAACCAATTTCAGTGGATAAGTTAGTCAATAGGTGCTAAGTATTTATAAATAACATTTTGGAGTTGGACAGGTGTCTAAAGTTAGACATCGCTTGGAATGGGTTTATAAATAGCACTGTTAGTGATTACATAGATTTTACAATGATGCATTAAATATTATGGTTCGATTTTGCATCCATTAGTAGGAACACAAATCACAAACCAACGCCGAATGAGCGGATGCAAGGCGAAAGTAGAAATTATTCAACTTTTGCACACATTTTGAGAATTCTATTCTTAATTATTTATAGCCTCGGAGCTGACCGTAAGATTAACTATCTCATCGCGGCCACGCCAAAAAAAGGATGCCAACCGATAATTTAAGTCCAAACGTTAACTCGTACAAAACTACTGGTCGGAGAAGCTTAAACTTGTTACAATGGTTAGAAAGTGCATTTTTCAAATTGCATTTTCGGCTAAGTGTACCTATAATATTAGTAACTTCTATATATGGGGTATCAAGAAATATGTAAGACTGTCCTCCACACGAAACCAATGGTCCAACAAATTTGTTGCTGTTCCCGTTGTGATCACATGACTTTTAATGTGAAAGTTCTCGTTGTTGTCAAAGTTGATGTTGAAGTTGCTGATGTGTCAATTGCTTCTCGCCTAAATTCATTTGGGATCACTAACAACGCACGAGGTGAACTTCCAGTTCCGAGTTCTGAGCTATCTACCATCTGACGCTCGAAGTAGAATGTGTACGCTAAAACCAGAAACATCTTTACAGCCTTATTTATAAACTCGTTTTAGCGGCGGAGTATCTAAAGTAACTCTGATCTTATAATGCCTATAATCCTGAAAAGTTTATTTTAAACAAAAACACGCCAGGAATAGAGGTGAAATAAGCTTAAACTGATTCATAGGAGATGGCAATCCTTAAGTTTTTCTGGATGACGGCACAGAGTTTTTCAATTCATATGAGTAAAACCACACTAAGCACACATAGCTTGTTGTTGTTCATTTAAAATAATAATAATAATGGCCAATTATGTGTATGTGTATATGTATGTGTATGTGCATGTGTATGTGTATGTGTATGTGTATGTGTATGTGTGTGTGTATGTGTATGTGGATGTGTATGTGTATGTGTATGTGTATGTGTATGTGTATGTGTATGTGTATGTGTATGTGTATGTGTATGTGTATGTGTATGTGTATGTGTATGTGTATGTGTATGTGTATGTGTATGTGTATGTGTATGTGTATGTGTATGTGTATGTGTATGTGTATGTGTATGTGTATGTGTATGTGTATGTGTATGTGTATGTGTATGTGTATGTGTATGTGTATGTGTATGTGTATGTGTATGTGTATGTGTATGTGTATGTGTATGTGTATGTGTATGTGTATGTGTATGTGTATGTGTATGTGTATGTGTATGTGTATGTGTATGTGTATGTGTATGTGTATGTGTATGTGTATGTGTATGTTTATGTGTATGTGTATGTGTATGTGTATGTGTATGTGTATGTGTATGTGTATGTGTATGTGTATGTGTATGTGTATGTGTATGTGTATGTGTATGTGTATGTGTATGTGTATGTGTATGTGTATGTGTATGTGTATGTGTATGTGTATGTGTATGTGTATGTGTATGTGTATGTGTCTGTATTGATTTTTGTGTAGTTAAGTCGATATTCTTACGTAATTCTTCATGATGATTATGAGCCAAAACAATCTTTACAATCATAAGAAACTGTCAATCAAATAACAGGAATCTTGACTTGTTAACAAAAATACGTTGGTGACTTGTTACAAAAACATAGTAGATTATGTAAGATTTCATATATTTTGTTTAAAAAAAATCATGAATTGACTCAAAAAAGTTCTTTCGTTTGTTTAATTCCATTTCTGTTGTACTTCTAAAGTGTATACCATTATACGACTTTTAACTTTAATTATATGATGATCTGCAATCTTAAAAACATATATTTTATAATTATTCACAGTCACAGAACTTTTCTGATAAAAAAATTGGTGTCCTTTACAAAAATATGAATTTTTAAATGTGTATTTATTAAAAGTATGTATATTGTTGTTAAAAAAAAAGTTTATTCTAAGTTATTATGATTTTTTTTAATGAATAAAATTTAATTTCGATCAATTTTCTTTTCTCATAGTCAATATTTTATTTATTTTTATAATTAGTATTTCCTTTCATTTTAATAAAAAAAACTTTCATATAAAACAACTATACACGTAATCTATTTCTATAAAAGTTTTATATTTAAATATCTAAAAATATAGCAATAAATTTTTTTCTTAATTTAGTATATGTATAAAATTAAATGAAAATAACAAATATTTTTTTTTTGCTGCATGTATAAAATAAATATCAGTTTGTTCTCTGTTGTGGTTTAAGTTTAACTTTAATCACTTTTTGTGTTGCTTTTGTATTTGCTTAAATACTTAATAATTATATGCTTTTTAAAGACAAATTTAAAAAAATTCACAAATTATTTTCTTAATTTGTAATAATTTCTTAAAATTAAAAAAAGAAGAATTTTAAAAAGGTTGTAATTTAAACGTAGATAACTAATAAATGATACATGTTTACCGCAATAAAAACAAACATAAAAACGATATAAAAAAACCTTAAACTTTATTTTGATATCTTTTGAACACACCATGTTTCACGACGAGGTACATACCTTCACGTGTTCTTTTTTTTCGATGAAAATGCAACTGCGTAATCTTCCATTGTTTTTTAAAGACAAAAAACAAAATTTGTCTCAAAACTTTCGTGTTAATTTATTATATATCGTCATAGCTTCGTGGTTTGTTTGCTTAATTTTATACAACGATAATCATCATCGCAATATTAGGGTTGGTAGTTTCTTTTAACAATACAAATAAAAATATTCAGATCGGTGCAGGAAATTAACTTCACGGGAACTATCTTCACATGGGAATTTACTTCACCAGTAGTGGGAATTAATTTCACTTTTTTTTTGTGAAGTAATTTCCCCCTAAAGGTGGGAAATAATTTCATCCGAAAATTGTGTGAAGTTATTTCCCACCTATGATATGATAGAAATTACAAAAAAGTAAAATTGTGTTTCCTTAAATCCCGATTCTTTAAATGCAAAAGAAATTTGCATACACCCAGCCCCGCACCTACCCCAAATCCTATAATGGGCTCAAGCAGGGGGGTTACATACCTCACTGTTTATTCGCCGTAATGCTTGCTGCTAGCATAAATACAGTGCTAGCAGCAAGCATAATATAATAAATAAACAGTGAGGTATGTATGGGGGGGCATGCTGCCCCCCTGCAACCCCCCTGCTTGGGCCCATCATAGGATTTGGGGTGGGTGCGAGGCTGGGTGTATGCAAAGTTTCTTTTGCATTTAATGAATCTGGACTTAAAGAAACGCACATTAAAGTGAAATTAATTCCCACAAAAAAGTGAAATTATTACTCACTTTCAGTGGGAAGTAATTTCAACTCAAAAAAGTGAAATTAATTCCCATTAGTGGTGAAGTTAATTCCCATGTGAAGGTAGTTCCCGTGAAGTTAATTCCCTGCACCTTCAGATCTGTGCTAAGAGAAGGTTTTAAACGATGTTTTTCTTTTCTTAAATCCTATCTTAATCCCGTCTCCAATGAATAATAATACTTAATGAAAAAACGATTTGATCATAATGAATTATCATATTAATAAATTGAAGTTTTTCTTTAATAATGATAGGTTCAATCAAATTGTAGGCTTTGTATTGAACTCAACGGGAAATTAGGGCCAGAAATAAACAATTTTGTTTCAGGGATTTTTATAATTTGATTTTTGGATATGACCTAAGAATGCTAAAGCCTAGTACGCTGCTGATGCGAAACGAAAAATCCCATACAAAAATGGCACAACGAAATCATAAACTAAAAATTTAGTTCTACTTTTCGTTCTACGCTGTTCGATGAGCGAAATTGATAATTGTAGCAGATTATTTGGAGATGTCTACACTCTTTTTTCGCACTCAATTAATTACCCAGACCTTTTATTGTGTGCGAAAAAATGACATTTGTGTTTTTTCGTGTTTATTTTTGTTGTTTCTTTCATTACAGCATGGCTGCTTGTGATTTTATTGCATTTGCATTTGTTTTAATTTTTTGAATTTGTGCAACTGTCAATGAATATTTTTCCGAGTCGTTTTCGTAAGCATTTCGTTGTCTTGTTGGAGACCAACTAAAAATTTCGTTTCGCATCAGCAGCGTACTAGGCTTAAGGGCAAGAGTGTGATTAAATTCACAAATGGATTTTCTTATAGGTTGGTCACACTATGGTAACCTTTCAATATTTTTGATATGTACCTAAAACTAGAACAAGTTTGATAATTAAAATTGAATAATAATGATAAATGATCTCTCATGGAAAAATGATTTTTGCCAAATTTAGTGAAGGTCCTGGAAAATTTTATTGTTGAGGAAAAGTTGTCAAATACTCGTGAGGCCCTTGATTATAAAAATTTGTTGGGTGTCGGTCATCTACTCAAAACTCTCCACTGCCCCGTCGGAAACTAAATTGTTACTCCAGTCGGGTTTCTGTTAACATCCACCTCACAGGAATGGAATGGAATCAAAATCAAAATATTTACTACATAAATATAGTTTATATTTTTTCTTAAAGCTTAGTATACAGTTTCCTTGACGAAAAAAAACTACATGTATTTCTTAAGCTTGATTCACACTATAGTTCTAATACTGATACAGTCTCAGTACATTCTCACTGCAGTAAAATATTCTTAAACGAGAAACAATGAGTATATTCACACAATCATTACCATTACCGCTCCGATACTGGTACACGCTCTCGCTTCGGTTTCGATTTCTTTGAAAGAATATTTTAACGGAGCGACATCGTATCGAGAGCATATTGGTATCAAAAGTGTGAATATATTTCACATTCTCGATGTCATATCTGTCAATAAACATACATAATTATATGTTTATTTCAATTATTAGTGAAATGTTTTGTCATAAGTTTTATTGACTTTCTGTGTTAGTTTCCTGTGTTTTTTCTACTATTTTTTAACTTTTGCGTTTATCTTCTTCGCTTCAGCGTCTGTGTTGTCGGTGTTGGTCGGGTTGGTTGTGCTAGTACGTCAATTCGTTTATTCATGATTTGTGTCTTCCTAGCTTCTTACAACTTACATAACTTCGATCTATCAAAGAAAAAAAAAGCAATGCAGCTCATAATATTTTTCTTCACTTTATCGCAGCCTTGGTGAACCTAAATTCTTTTGTTGCCATCTTCATCCAAGATCTCTTGGAAAAAGAATAATTTTAGACCACAAATCGATGAACAAAATAAATGGTTGTAGGTATCAGAAAATTTGTAATGAAAAAATAAATACAAATACAAACAAAAATACTGAAACTGGCTCGGTATTGAAACGACAATATGTGAACATTAGGGTTTTATATCGGAGCCATTTTATATAAATTCTATAGTATTCTCATAAAGAAAAAAAGCTCGTGGCCATCTATGCGTCCAAATGCCATACTAATTTTTGTTAAGGGATCTCGGTAAGGCGATCACAGCGAACCTATCGACCAAATGTCTACCTACAAAATCGTGTTTCATGAGAATACTATAGATTGGATATACAATGTCGGAGCGAGAATGATTTGAGAATTTTTCGATATTGGCACAGTAGTGTGAATCAAGCCTTTTGGGAGCGCTGTTGCGAAAAAAAATGTTTACGTTTAAGTTTTTTTCATCGAACTGTGAACTACCCAAGGAAAACATACATTTTATACATTTTGTTAAAAAAAATCATTTATCATTTAAACACCTAAGCTAGCTAACCTAACTAACTAAAATGCATTTGCAGAATGATATTAATCACAAACTGCAAAAGTCTCCTGTTAGAAAACGCAAATACTAGTTTTACTGCATATGCATTGCGGTTTTCTAAAGTCACATGTTCGAAAACATGATCTGCGGTGCAATTTTGCAGTACAAAATCGAGTTTACGACAAAAATATTAATGTCGTTTTCCATTGGTTTCACTCAAGAAGACACTCATTCTGAATCCAATGGAACAGTGCTTGTTACTTCTACTCAATTTTGAAGTTTCGTCTCTGTATTAGTGAATCATTAAATAGAAACTTTTTGCTGGCACACAAAAAGTGAAATTAAAAACAATAGTGTATCCACCCCTTACTTACAAATAATAATGTTTCTTTTTGTTTTTCTTAATTTTTTTATTAAATTTTATTAATTTCATTGTTTTCGAGTGCACAATTAATTCGAATGGGATGAACAAAAAATATGAAGTTGCACTGCAGTTTGTTTTGACGTTTGAGTGAATTTTTGTTGAAGTTTCGTGTTGCATGTATTAGTGCTTCTGAGTGTCTTCTGAATTCAAATCAAGAATCAATTTTCTCTCCTCAGAATCGTCAGAAGAGTATTTTTTGTGCCAATGAAACGGTTTCAGAAGCGTTCCGGACGATTCTGGACGCTTCCGGACGTCCAATGGAAAACAGCATAAGTAAAGGCAGAAAACTTGATCGTAAATGTCACAAGCGTTTGCAAGAGAATTGCCTGGTTGACGATAAAATTGACGTTGATTTGATATTTTTTAAAACTGCTTTATATGTGTACATATGTATATTGTTTCATTAGATTTTTTTTGACATTGATGATTAGTTCAGATCCGAAAAGGTGGGAAGAGGAATGATTAGAATCATATCCGACCCAATGGCGTATTTAAAGAGCAGGCACCCGGGCCAATAAGTTTTGGCGCCCCATTAACCAACGAAAAAAAAGTTAAAACATACTGAAAAAGTCAAATAAAACAAACAATTTTTACAAATTACATTTTTTCCGACGCACAGTGGTCGGAAATTAACATTTAGCGCGAATTAAATCAAAAATTGAAGGTGCAAACCACATGACAAAAATGTTATCTATCGTACGTAGAATACATCCGCGCACCCACTACAATACACCTCTTAAAACGCCTTTAAAAGTGGGCGGGGCAAACAT
The DNA here is from genome assembly GCA_963921185.1 of Dasysyrphus tricinctus. Classification (NCBI taxonomy): domain Eukaryota; kingdom Metazoa; phylum Arthropoda; class Insecta; order Diptera; family Syrphidae; genus Dasysyrphus; species Dasysyrphus tricinctus. The sequence continues at coordinate 249,183,979 of OY992530.1, forward strand.
TTTGCATCATTTTTTGTTCTTAACCTGTTATTTAGGCAATTCGATACCCAAATAAGAAATATTTAGTCAAAAACGTCCCCAAAAGTGGGCTTGGCCAAAATTTTTATATCGGAGAGCTATTATAAATTACATTGACTACAACTTTTCTAAAGAATACACCCTTCATACACCACTTTCGACGATTAGGTGACCTCTTTTAAAAAGTGGGCGTGTCAGAGGGGCAAATTTTCTTTGATTAAGTCTTATGATATCCATTATCATTCCTGAAAATTTCATCTTAACCGGTTACCTATCTGTTTCAATTTTTATTTTATTTTGAAAAAAAGGAATATTTTGTCAAACGCCCCCAAAAGTGGGCGTGGAAAAATTTTTTGTAAGGGAGAGTTACTATAAATTACATTATATACAACTTTTCTAAAGAACACACCCTCATTTACATCAACTTTTGCCGATTTGGTGACCTGTTTTAAAAAGTGGGCGTTTCAATGGGCGGTAATTTTCTCTGATGATGTCTTATGATATCATTTATCATTCCTGAAAATTTCATCTTTGTCGGGTAGCTGTTTCAGATTTTATAGATTTAAGACCCCTCTCCATACATCTTGAACCACTGTGCGACGCACAAATTGGTTGACACTTTCATCAAGAGAACTGTTATAAGGCGTTTTTCTTTTTTAGTTCAGAGCAGAGCCTAAACTGTCAAAATAAAAACTGTTTCCATTTTTGCTCTGAGCTCTTAGAGCTAAAAATTTGTGTTTCTTTTTCAGAGCGCGCATCGCAATCGTATGACAGTTCAGAGCTCAAATGTGTTTCAAAGACTTCCGATTCGGAGAGCTCTGATCATACGAGCTCTGATCATACTTTGCTCAGAGCTAACTCGATAGCTCGAGCTCTACTCCATGCCCTGCTCAGAGCTAAAAAAGGAAAACGCCTTCTAAGGACTCAGAATAAAATAACTGAGCAGAGCAGACAGAGTCAAAGTCTGAACCATAATTTCGTATCTCAGGTAATTTCTTATTTTGAAAGTTTCCGCTAAAAAAGTCTGAAGTAGGCAGTGAAAACCTAAAATAATACGAACGTCTACATGAAATTTGGCCCTAACAACAAATGAAAAATTGCCCCAAAAATGGGACCTTTTTTCATAATACAAATCGGCCCCATTTTTCGAGGGTATTTTTCATTTTTGTTAAAGATTTTTCATAATGAAATTTTACCCCAAATTAAAAAATTAAAATAGGCCCCAAAACCATCAAAAATCACCCCAATTCACAAAATGTAATCTTTTTTTCTTTGTTGTTGTTGTTCATATAAATTTTTGGGGCCATTTTCCATTTTATGTTTGGGATATTTTTCACTGGGGCCAAATTTCATGTAGCCGTGAAAGTCTATATCTACTAATAAATAGATTTGATTAATGTATTGTATCTGCAGAATATTTCCTAAGGATATACATGTGTACATATATGTATGTATGTATACACATTTTAAAAAGGGTGAAGTTCCTTCTTAAGTAACTTTCAATGAGGAGTTCCATGATGACCTTGATGTTAACCCTGTCGATTATTTACTTCTCTTTTCAATCAATCGATAGAGATCGAGAATATTAACCAGTGATGCCAGATGAGATTTCTAGAATCCCACCAAATTCCAAAAAAAATCCCACCATTTTTGTACTGGGAGGAAAAAAAAACCACCATAACCTTTTCTGCTACAAATATTTCCTAGATATAAAAAAAGAAGAATTTTGGCGCTGCACTCTTGGTACTTCATATTCGCAAAGAAAGTATGTCATCTAATTGGTCAGTAATTGGTGAAGAAAGTCAACTTGTCCTAGAAATTAATCAGCCCTAGAAAACTTGTAATCAAGAGTTAAAGTTTCTTAAGGTCATGCACGATTTTTGCCACCTCATTTGTGGAATATTCACAAAAAATGTATACCGATCCGAAAGATCTCTAGATCATGACAAGATCAAATATTTTCAATAATTGCTCAGTTAAACTTCGTTTCAAGGTTACAAAAAAATGTCGGCATCTCAGTTGAAAGGTCACTTAACGGTTATAAAAGGTCAGCTAGTAAGTTTCATTGATTTTTGGTACCTCATTTGTGTGGTATTCACAAAAAAAATTATTTTTGAAAGTTTCTGTTTTTTAGTGCCAAATCATTATATGTCATAAAACTCGAAGATAGGCAGGTAATAGTGAATTGTGGTTTTTCCCACCAAAAAAGAGATAATTGAAATATTTTCCCACCATAAATCCCACTATGAATATTTTCCCACCATTTTTCCCACCAAAGGCATTTTTTCGAACCATTTTGGTTAGAAAAACCACCAATCTGGGAACACTGATATTAACGTTTAAAAAATTGTTCTTAGTTCATGTGTACATTTTGATGTTGAAGTTTAGTTTTTTTTTTCAGATTGTAATAGCGCAGAAAAGTAGAGCGTTGGGAATTTAAGAAGGACTGAACCAATAAATCAAATCGATTCACGTCTTCCAATCGCACATATGAGCCTTAAAGTAAGCTGAAGATTAGAAATATCAACGTTTTTACAATAATTTCATGAATGTGTAGGTTCTTGAACTAGCTTCTTCCTAAACTTTATGTAATAGCTCAAATATTCATATTCATTAAAACCATAGAAAATTATGTATGTTTAAATATTATTTAAATCAATCAACATCTTCTCGTTGTGCATTGATTTCAAATTTAATAAAATTTCGAAGAAAAACATTAAAACAAAGAAGTCTGAGAAAGTTAGATTCTAGGGTAAAGAAACTTAACTTCTTAACTATAAACATTGGTATAGATGCAGAATTTCGTAAGAATGGAGTATTAGCTTTCAAAAAAACTATAACATATTATCATATATGTTTTCGTTGATTTTTAATGTTTTTTTTTGCATTTAAAGTCAATTTTTCACAAAACCGCCCCCCTGCCTCAGGGAGGGGAGATACAACACTCCCCCATATATTTTTTTTCTTAGAATAACCTCAAGAACCACACCCTAAAATACTTCCAGTCAGGTCAGAAAATTCTTGATGCGTTGTTGCTAATGCATTTGTATCAGCATCAGCTGCGTTGCGCATCAGCATCGCAAAAAGCAGTGATGCGGAAACATTTGAAGTTTATGAATTTACACTTATATTTAGAATAGACTAGCTGACCCACCCGGCTTCACTCGGCTAGAAATATCTTAGTTTCATACTAATTACTTAATTGTAATAAATTTTTGAAATATGTATGTTATAGATAAGAAGTACTGAGTATTTATAAACTCTAGTTGATACCTTAAAAATGATCGTTAAACATTGTCAAATGATTTGTTATTAGAATGTCAAATTAAATTATATAAAAGGGAGAATCTGTGCTTCTGGAGTTCATTAATATTTGAACTGTGAAAGAAGCTAGCCATAAGTTGGCACAGAATCAATCTATTATCAGAAGTGGGATTACCAAATAAAAATAAAAATAAAGGAATCAGGATAAGAATACGAAATTTTTAACAAGAAACAATACAAACATAAATTATACAAAAAGAAAAATTATTATCTAACGATGGAAGAAACCAATAATTCTGGAAATGAAAAAGATGCGCTAGCGCTGGGACCTCTCAAGGAAAAGAGAATTCCAATAACACAATGTTCATAACAGGTGATGCACTATCAAAATTTTTTCAGATTGCTCACCAGGCAGAGCGAAAAGATGTTATGGTTGGTTTTCCAGTCTTTTATCCCGATCATTCAAGGGTCGACATCCTGAAATGGTGCTCTGATATTGATGAACGAATCAAACGCGATGGCTTAAAAGATTTTGATGATCTAAGACCTGGTTTGACAAACATGGCTACCAGCATTACACTTGGGCTGATTTACGATCATCCATAATCCATACCTTTTCAAGTGGTTCGGACATTATTACTCAGCTCAGGAAAGTTGTTAACTCTGAGAGTAATGAGTTTGGGACCTATTCTGATTTTGTGATGGCAAAAGTATCGCAAATAAACCGTTTACCATTTAAAATCCCCGATTAAAAAATGATAAAAATCGTGATTGGTTGCATATCGAATACCGGATTGAAAAATTCATTGATGTTTGTTATGCCCAAATCTACAAATTGTTTGATTGATCATTTATCATACATAAGTGAATCTCCATGCAGACATAAAGATAATTCTCAAACCGATGGTGTTTCGCTCAAGAGGTCTAGCAGCAATAGACCATGTGATGACGAAGATGTTGATGTTCAAAAGAAGCGACCCCTCTTGCAATCAGAAAAGAGCTGTTTTGAGTGTGGAAAACCAGGACACTTGAAGGCAAATTGCCCACGATTTTTTTTGAAAAAGTACAACAAATGTGAAAGAACCGAGAATGTGAAGATTTGTTCATTCTGTAATAAAAATGGACATGAAGAAAAAACCTGTTTTACTAAACAAAAAGTAAAAAGATGATACTATTTATTTCACATCATTTACATTGATTGCACGGGCCTATTTTATGTTCTATGTCTCTGCAAGACCTTACAAAAAAAAAAAGACTGTTCAGCACTTGACAAACTTTGTTATGTTTTTTTTGGTGTTCCTGTGGAAATTATTAGTGACAAAAGAATAATCAACTTTACATCTGACCAGTTTCAAAGCCTTTGCGTGATTCCCATGGAAATGAACATTGCACGGTTGCATCTGGAATAAAACTAATCTGGAAGATCTTATCGATCATATGTTAGCCAAGTTCTTCTTAAATACTACCATCAATAAAACAACTGGACTTTAGTCCCTTAAAATACTAGCTAGAATCACTGGACTAACCCCTGAGATGAGTGCTTTTTTGGCAAATCTAAAATTGGTCTTGAATACGAAAACGTTGATGCTTTATGGGAGTTGGCGATGGTAATTGTATTTGTGAAAATAATCGAAGAATGAAGACAAGATTTGGAAAAGGTAAATGAACTAAAAAAAAAAGAAAAAAAAGAAAAATCAGTTAATGTTGATTACGTTTTATTAAATAATTTTGTGTGAAATTATTTGGTTAAATTGGAGCAATGTGTTGTTCATTAAAATGTTTTCATTTTGAAGTTGAGTGTTGGTTAAAAGTAAATCGTATGAGACATGTTTACGCCTGAGAGCTAAACCTCTGAGCTTATAACGATCTGTTATGAGAGTAGTCAAGCTGATGGCCTCTGAACTGCTGAAGGTTTGATGATATAAGACAAGTTTAAGCTTGAGCCTTAAACCTCTGAGCTTATAGTCAATACATTTATCTGAAAGCAAGTGTGTTTGCTTAAGATGGGAGACAAATTTAGGCTTGCGAGCTAAACCTCTGAGCTCAATATAAGATGGTTCATATTGATTTTTGTTTTTTTGCTATGCGTATCTAAAGTAATGATAATCACATGCGAATTATTTTAAATAAAAGAAAAATTAATTAAAAATAGGTACCCTGATGCTTTCATCGAGAACGATGATATTTGCAGGATGGCCGTGTTATAGATAAGAAGTACTGAGTATTTATAAACTCTAGTTGATACCTTAAAAATGATCGTTAAACATTGTCAAATGATTTGTTATTAGAATGTCAAATTAAATTATATAAAAGGGAGAATCTGTGCTTCTGGAGTTCATTAATATTTGAACTGTGAAAGAAGCTAGCCATAAGTTGGCACAGAATCAATCTATTATGTATATCAAAGCTGAGAGAAAAAACAATGTTTACTTAAAACTCAAAAAATGTTGTTTATAAATATTTAATTTTGAAAATAATAACATGAACAAACTTTAGATATTCATCTGTATATATATATTGACCCACCCGGCTCCGCACGGTTCACAAATTTTAGTTTCATACGGATTAAATGAAATAAATGTTTTAAATATACAGGGTGTCCCGGACCTAAGTGGAAGTATTTAGGTGGTGGTTCTTGGGGTAATTCTAAGAAAAAATTGTATGGGGGGAAGTTGTATCTCCCCTCCCTGAGGCAGGGGGGCAGTTTTGTTGAAAATTGACTTCAAAAGCAAAAAAACATTAAAAATCAACGAAAACACATACAATAATGTGCTAAAGTTTTTTTTGAAAGCTAATACTACATTGTTGCATTTGGTTTTGTAATCAAGTTGAAATTAAATTTCAAAGTCAAAATTAAAAAAAAAATATGAAATGAATGAATGATTGAGATAATTTTCTAATGCCCCGAATTCCCTTCATTGCAACCGATTTGTCGTCAGCTATATGTGGCCTGTCCTCGAGTTGGGAAACCATCCTCACTTTTCATTTACGCTCCGGAGCAGAAAAAAAAATGTTGTGTTTGTTTGTTGTGTTGTATTTTTTTTTTTTTTATTTTATATGAACGATTTGCATTACTCAAGAGCTTTTTGATAAATGTTTTTTGTTTTACCATTTAATGCATAAGTGAACAATAAGGACGGTTTACCCACTCGCGAACATCCAACATAAAGTTGTCCGTGAGAAAAAATTGGAAGCTCTAAATTTATACCACATACTTGCAATGACTGACCTTGTGATTTCTTGATTGTTATAGCAAACGCAAGATTAATCGATAATTGTAAACGCTTGAATTCAAATGCCAAATGAGAAGGAATCATGGGAATTCTTGGAATTATTACATCTTCCCCCTTATATGTACATTCCAATTAAAATAGTTGCTTCGATAACATTGTTCATTAATCGCTTTACTGCTAATCAGCCTTTGGGAGGGGTGAGGGGCTAAAATATCCTAGGTCCCCTTTTCTATTTTCAGGGTAATAACCTCTTTAATTCATTTTTAGAAAATTAGACATGATGCTCAGTCATTTTCGCTAAGCATAAACACCACAATCTTGACGGTCCTATTGATAGAACTGAAGATATAACCATTTTACGTGAACCTTATGTCTTTTTTGTAGATTTTCAGAAAAACAAAAAATCAGCAAATAAAGTCTCCACAAAAACGCCGAAAGGGCTTGCTTAAAAAGCTAAAACAATGGGTCCTATTTATCGGGTCACCAAGATTAAAGTCTTGAGACTTAGGGAAAATTCCTATTTTTTAAAAGTGAATTGAAGAGTTAATGACCCTACCATATAAACAGGAAACCAAGCTAGTTTTAAACCCCCACCAAAGACGTCATATGCCCCAGCCGGGGTTACAGGACACGATGATGAACAAAGGCTGAAAAAAAACTACCAGACTTTTGTATTCGATATCACGATATATGTATAATCCCTCATACTCCGATTTTGTTTATATATCCACTTCCAAAATTTACTGTCGGCTCTTGGTGTAAAATGAATAATCAAAAAATATATGTAGATTATGATGTTTTTATCTTACCAATATTCTGAATTCTATCTTCACATTCTTCTTTCTTTTAAATACTTGTTTGGCCATTCTGATGTACTGAATACCGAATTTAAAAAAAAAATCGACACGAGTTAATGTCCGTAGATTACAATCTTATTTCAATTTAATTAAATCAGCTTAAATTAAATTTACAAATTGAAAATAATTTTCTATGATTACATGAAAAACACTTGTTATGTTGATAAATGACAAACCGCTTTACCGATTTTTTACTAAACTTCACAGAAACTTTCTTAGACATTCTAAGAAGATACCCTACCAAAATAATTGTTATAGACATTCTCAGAAGACCCTTCCAAAATAATTGTTAGTTATTTTAAAATAATGCACTAAAAATGTTTGTCCTTTACCGAATTTTAACCAAACTTCACAAAAAAACCATCTTCAATGAATAGCTTAGGTACTTTATAAAAAAAAATTGAAAAAATCAACCCATCCATTCTCGAGTTATTAAATTGACAAACTGAAAATAATTTTCTATAATTACAGTAAACACATTTGTTATGTTGATAAATTGCAAACCGCTATACCGAATTGTGACCAAGCTTCACAGAAACCTTCCTAGACATTATCAGAAGACCCTTTCAAAATAATGTTTATTAATTTTAAAAAATGCACCAAAAATGCATTTCACGGTTTTCCCCTTACTTATTTTTAACCAAATTTCATAAAAAGACCATCTTCAATTTGATAGCTAACTTTATAAAAAAAATTGAAAAATTCAGCCCAGCCATTCTCGAGTTTATCTGGTCCGAACATAAGACAACTTATTTTTATACATATATATAAGAAAGATAAGATAAGATAAGATAAGATAAGATAAGATAAGATAAGATAAGATAAGATAAGATAAGATAAGATAAGATAAGATAAGATAAAGGCTTTTTTTGAGACCCTGTAGCTTTTTACAAAGCTGAAATTGGAATCTTTGCAAATCCTTTACTAAGCTCCAATATGTTGGACGAATCACGAATTCTCCTGCGTTCAATTTGCTCTTCTCTTTCTTCATTTTCGTTGAACCAAAGCCAAATTGCCACTGAGCACTGAGTCAATTTTGTTTACTTTTTTTTATTTGGTATTTAAAAACTTTCTTCAAATCGCTAGGAATTTTTTTTCTTTTTTCAATTTATCTGACAATTTAAAATCGATACTCGTTCGAAAGTCGAACATTTTAAGCAAAAAAGTTGGCATAACTTACATTCGATTCTAATTTAATACGTAGTACCAACTGAAAGTAGAATCGGAAATAGGTTTCGAGTAGAATTGAAAGTAGAATCGAGTTACATATTTGGCCCCCTAGTCTTTTTTCTGTTGCTGTCCATAAGTTACCACCTGGGAAGAATACTGCGGGAGCCAATGGCTCTGCCCCGAACGGATCTTACCTGAATTCAACAATAATTGCATTTTATTAAACTGATGATCCTGCCGGCTGTTAAATCACTTATATTAACTTTGAATATGCTTCTTAGCTTCTTCCAATGATAAACATGAAAGTACCTAACATATTTATTTTAGTTTGTTCAATCATTTAACTTTTAATACCACTACAAAATGTACTTAGAAAACTTTAAGGCAATGTTTTTATGGAACACATAAATCTTTTCTTCTTTTTATCTCTACTTTGTCCAACAATACCTAGGGGTATCTTTCAGCAGCGGGGACACAAGATATTATGGATTAACTTTTACAGGCTATGTGGTGTCTTAAAATCTAGTGTTGAATTTTCGGACTTTGTGTCCAAAGGATTTTTCTACGTATAGACAGGTCCTTGCGCAAAAATTGTAAAAGAGATAGGGGTTTCCGTATTGTTCATGGTTATAAAGTTCTTTTAAAGTAAAACAATGACCTTTTAAGAACCACCCTAATGTACCTATGTATATAGTTTACAAAATTGAGTTAAAACTCGCAAACTACTTCCAAAATGTTCTTCTGTCATTTTCATTAAACAAGCCAAGGGTCCCTATCAGATTATCAATAATTATATATTGATAACCTTTGATCCCGAATTATCAATTTGTTTCGTACGCGTACACTGTATGTACAGTGTGCAACTGAATCAAGTGAGAGTTGAGAGTGTTGCACCAGGCAAATATTGAAATGTAGATTTTTCAAAAGTTTAAAGTCCTCATCTAGGTAAATGGAAAATAAAATAAAATGATTTTTCCGTTAAAATTTGTAGGGAGCCTAAAATCGCCCAATTTCAAAAATAAATAGCCCAAATTTTGGTATATCGCAAATCACAATTTGAAGGAGCGAGTGATAAGTTCAAGTAGCCCAATTGGCGATGAAGAGCCTGTTCTGGCAACCCTCTACGGAAACAGTAATTTAGTTTGAATTCATTTGATTCTGATGGTGACAGATGCAACTTACCACGATTTCAATGTTCAATCAGCTTCACTGAAGACTGAACCCACATTTTCATAGATACCGTGAGTGTTTTTTTTATTTTTATTATCACTTGATTTCTTCCTGGATGATCTCAGTGGTGTAGTTGACGAGCATGTTGCAATAGAATCAGGCAGCAAATAAAGTCTATAGCAATGCTTTCAGGGATTTGACAATGATGGTAGATAACTAATGGGGTTTTCTTTTCTCTATAACTTGTAATAATTTCAATAATTATTCAAATTCTTTGTGTATGATTTTTGCGAATGAAGCTGTAGCGATCAAAGCTTTTCAAACTGATTAATATCAATTGTTCTGGTGTATAATGGAGTAAGTTAAAATAGGGGTGAATCTGCCGCAAATCTTCTGCTAAATTGATTTCCGATCAACAAAAAAATAAAATGATTTTTACCCATTGAAAGTCAATTTTTGTTACCAAAAAAAAAACACCTTATAATAGTTGTTTTTTCAACATAATACCGAAACATTTAAAATACAATACATTATGTATTTCCTCGAAACAATAATAAGAATTGAATAAATCTATCACACTCAAATAAAAGAAAATTAGGTATATGTACCTACATAGTATATATAATCCTAAAAACTTAAGAAATACAAGAAATTTTGCACTTTTATGTTGTATTTTAACACTAATATAACGGTCCATGATTTCTTGTTTTCCTTCGCAAATCAGTAAATTTAGTATTTTCAAAAAATTTCATTGGCCTATTCCAGAAATCTCGACTGTTCGTATTGAGAGGTATCTATCTACTTGAAACAGCTCAAACTTTTATTATTTTCAAAAGGAAAAATGATCACATGACTAAGGAAAATACAAATCCGCCATTTAAAGCGATCCGCCCGCCACCGTGCTTTCTGGAGAAGGATTTCTGCATAAAAATACTCGACTAATTGGGGAAAATGATAATGTTTTGTGTTGGAAATTAAAAAAATAATTAGTATTAATTACTTGGTGAGCAGATAGGTTGTTCCTAACTTAAGCTTTAGTGACCGAGTGCCATCAGTGATCGAATAAACGAGTAACTATTTCAAACCATGGTATAGATAATAGATTGCTCAAAATGTGAGCGGTAATGCCAAATTAACATACATAAGCCGTTTTCCTTTGGAGGTGGCAAAGTACTTGTGAGTAGATGAAAACCCTAATCTAGTACTACCAACTGCACATGCTCTCATGTGCGAGTAGATACATTTTATATGGGAAAGCAGTTTGATGTGTTCCATTGAAAAAAGCTAGCAAAGTACTTGCAAGTACTTCGCCACCTCCAAAGGAAAACGCCTATAATTCAGTTTCGTATTACTCCAAAACTGATACGGTAGTTGGGCTTCTGATGTTTCTTTCGAAATTTTCGAACCCAAAATGCTAAAAATAATTGTACTAAAAAATGCAACATTTAGGGCCAATTTTTCAATATTTAGTTAGTTAATTATCAGGTAGTACCTACTTATTCTTAAGATAGAGTAAACATTTATTTATATGTATTTCTCTGACAGTTAACTGAAGCTTAATTATCGATTATTGAAAAATTACCTCTTGATATCCATAAAATTTTATATATTTTTTTTTTTTAATTTCTGGAATGCTTATAAGTGTAGAGTCAAAAGTGCAACATGTTGGGTCCCAATTTCTAAACAACTTAACTACTGTTATAATTTGATTTGATTGATGGATGCATTGAGTAGAACGCTTTTCAAAATATTTCGAGGGGGTTTCGTGGGCAAAAAGCAAGCCATCTGTCTGGGACTTTGATACAATATTACATACCACCTAGCTGAAATTACCATAATTTATTTCGCAGTGGTATTTTTACTCACTAACGCATGTTTGGGATAGCTGAAAAAAATGTACCCAACGGAAGTAGAAAATTTGAATTACCTTAAGATAAATTTAAGGTGCTTTCAGAGAGACTAGCAGGGGGATATTTGAAAGTTAAATGTCTGGAACCTATAATTATTATTGATATTAGCGTGAAGTTATCATACACCCACTTTGCCTGGCAAAATAAGTGTGCTTTGCAATCCGAACCTATAAATCGCTGTTATTTTGTTTTTTCTTTAAAATATGTATATTTTGTACCCGATGTCGAAGTCTTTTTTGGAATCAAGGATTAATTTTATTTTCAACTTGTCTCTTTTTGAGTTTTTTTTTTTAGTGACGAAACGATATCTACAACTTACAACTGATTTAAGTTTTTTTTTTTAAAGAATATGTGTATTCTACAACTTTTGTAAGCCTGAATTTGAATCAGGGGGAACAAAATTTAAATGAAAATTGAAAATGTTTTCGAACAAATTTGTATAGTTTTGATTAGATTAGGTATAGTTGTAGACCTTACTTTAATAATAAGGACTCGTCTTAACCACTGAAGCCATGACGATACTGCTGATCGTTTATTTAATATGAATGCATATATAATTGAAGCAACAAAAGATTATTTCTCTATCAGACAATCTATCAAAAAATATAAATTCTTATTCAATAGACAAAAGTGACAAGGGAAAATATTTTTTTATATTATTTCATAACTTAAATAATATGAAAGAGCTTTAAGACTATGAACTAAATATATGTATTAACCTGTTCCTTAGAACGTATGTAAGGAGTTTTTTTTAAAGAGTACTCCAATGAAGTTTATATACCATGTTGTATTTCGATTTCAAAAACTTTTACAATTGGCATGAGGCTGGCAAACCCAAATGGTGAAATGAAGGCTTTAATTTGTACAATTAATATCACATTCCAAAAAAAAATCATTTTCATAGCGGAAACTTCAATTAAAAATGTTCGTACAATCAATGGCATACTTATACTATCGACATAATGCAATTTAATTTATGTGTATGCATCTATGTATACTGGGTTTAAGATCTATTTTCTAGTAATCTTAAAACAAATTATAAAACATAATGTTGCTTTGTAAAAGTACATTAATCTCGTACATTAAGGCACGGAAAAATTCGCTTCATTCTTTCTTATTTTTTTATATTAAGTTGAATTAACGGTGCATTTCAACAAAATTATTAAAAAATTAATAACACAAAAAATATTTTGAGCTAGGTATGGAGTTTATGATGTTTTGTTGCAAATTAGCGTTAATAATTTATTCAATTCCATTCCCATCGAATTAAGAACACACTTTAATTTATAGAAAAGGCAAGAAAACATTTTTTTTTTAGCTAACCAATACTTAACAAGAAAAAAGATATATTAGTTTTATCAAAGAATATCACGATTTTAATTTTTTGTTTGATGCAACCATTGCTGGTATTAATTTTAAGATCCTATCAAATCATAAACAATGAAGCATTACATAAAAAAATTTAATTTAAAGAACATTTAGGGTGACAAAAAAAAAATACCAAAAAGAATCCAACAAAAGAAATATGTAACACTTTTTTTCCGTCCATCTAAAAAAAAATAAAACAAAACAAAACACAAATGAATAAAAAAAAACTATTTAAATTTGTTTGTATCTCTGAAACCCTTAGTTTTTCAAAGCATTTTCTTTTATGCACGGGTATTATATGCAGAATTATTATTAAACATTTTTCAAGTATAAATATAGTATATGTATAAGTAATGTATGTATATATTATAATCTATAAAATATATTTACAATATAATAGAGCTCCAAAAACAACATTAATAGTAGTTTGTATTTGTAGTTTTGCTTGTGTACAAGAATTTCCATTATTAGAAAACACGAAATTGTACATGTTCTTAAATTTAAGGTACAAAATATATTATTATGCATTTTATGTATGTATGTAATTGTTTTTTTGTATTAATTATTAGGTATTATATTATTTATAATTTTCAATCACTTATAATTTAATACTTTTACATCAATTAAATATATACTTAATATAGACATTACATAGATACATGAATAAATTATGTCCAAAATATATTAAACATTATCACTTTATAAAAAGAATAAAATTTATTCATTATACATCTAATTTTATATTTTTTTTTTTTTGTTAGCAAAACAATATTTTAGCAATAAATTTCGCGATTTCTTATGCATTTTATACATTATACATTTTATTATTATAATGTGTGTTTTATAGATAGTTTATTTTTTTGTAAATATATAAATAATTTTTATGCGATTTTAGTAAAAATTTACTTTTTTTAACAGGATATACATTTATTTACAATTCAAAAAGCAAACAAACGTTTGGCTGCTAAAATAAAACTAAAAATTAACAAATTTATTTAATTAAAAAAAAATGAACAACATAATCGAACATGATATACCTAATGTTTTAAAAAATAATTTATTGATTGCAGTAAGTAAATGTGCTACCATATTTATAATTTTGAGTTTTTGAAAACGTAAACTTGTGCAATAACGCTCACCGATGAACTACTTTTTGCATGCGTAGGGAACCTTCTAATTTAACGCCTATTGAAAAGATGAACAAACCCACAAGGAGAAATTAACCAAGAAATCAAAATTCAATTTCCACTGGACAAGGCGATTTAATAGATCTTTTCTTAATCTTTTTTTTTTCGATTTTGTCTACTTATCATTTTCCACTTAACCAGAAAATCGATTTTTCCTTATTTGATATCGAATCCTATAAATCTCGATTTGCAAACTTATTTATGGGTATTTCAAAAGCCGCATTGCATTGGGAAAAAAATTACCTCAAAAAAGAAGCATCTTTAAATACGATTATATCTGTAAGATCACCAGGCTAGACTTACATTTCCTTACGGAAAGTTGATCAACACATCAAAATGGGAACAAAATTTAACCAAATTTCTGCTTAAAAATTGTACAATCCTGCAGATTATGGATGTCCGGAATTTGAACACCACTTCAGAATTTCTGAATTGGTTCAGGTTTTCGAGATAAATAAATTAAATAAATTGGGTGGCGCAACAGCTCATGGAGAACCAGGGCCTAGTGACTTACAACTCACAACCATTCCTGTGTGCGTGTTTGTTGGCAGGAATGGAGGGGACCTACAGTTTTTTGCCGAGTCCGAACGGCTAAATGAGAAGCACTTTTTCATGACAAGTATACTCTTGGAGGATTTGTCAGTTCCTCGCAAGAGGCAGTACCTCGAATAAAACATTTCTGTTTTTAGGTGGCACGGCTGGGACTCGAACCCACACCTTCGGCATGACAGTCCTACGCACTAACCATCAAGCCACGAGGTACTACGAGATACTTAAGTCCAAATCCAAAACTATCGAAGGATAATGAATATAATGAAAAGTTTAGTTTTAGAGAGGAAGAATAATAGCCTCAAAAACCGACAGAAAAAATCGAGCACAAAATCTGGCAGGATTTTTTCGTAGCCACGTTTAGAACGAGGGGTTGAGAATAGCGGTTTTCCAATTTCTGTGTCAGGTGTAAAACCACTAAATTTATTTATTAAAAATGAGAAATGATACTCTGGCATTTTCCCTAAATCAAAAAACTTTATTTAAACAATCCGTTTAATAGAATTCAAGAAGATTTCAAGCGAACCTTTGGAGACTTTTTTTTTTTTATTTTTTATTATTTCAAATACATATTTTTCGATACGTCTACAATTGTTATATCTTGATGTTTTTTTTAATTTTTTTTTACTATAATCTGCAAACTGAGAATAATGCAGACCGCTGCGAAACACAAAAAAATTAAAAATTATAAGAAACGGTTGATCAGTTATTTAATAAATTGATAAATTTGAAGGTTTATCAACCATCAATTGTTACCGATTTAGCTTGTTTTGTTTAAACGATACAGCAATTTAAAATTCGAACAATGCTTTATATAATTATGGTACTTTAAATTTAAGTTTTTTTTTAGCAAAAATTTGAAAAAAAATATAAAACACGTTTGGGAGGTAGGAACAAATAAACCAAAACTAAGTTTATTTGACAATTGGCAGGTTTGTGGATAGATCACAATGGGTCCTGTGAATAAAAAAAGGCTGAAGCTATTTTTGGATCAAGCTAAAACTAGCTAGTCATAGTTATTACTAGTAGCTAAAGCTAGACAGTTCTAGCTTAAGCTTTGTTTTATGTGAATACAAAAAGAATTACGCTAAATAGCTAAAGCTCGAAAATTCTAGCTTAAGCTTAATATTTCTAGCTTTCGTTTGTTTATTCACATGTTTTGACTTAGAAGCTTAAACTAAAACTATTATTTTTGGGACCGAAAAGCAACGCAAGGAAATTTTTAAAGATCCAAGTTTTAGCTTAAGCTATTTGTTTATTCGCAAGACCCAATGATTTAAGTATTTCGACTGAGAGATCGTGGATTATTTTCGTGCAGACTATCATTTGAAGATCAACTTTGCAAATTTTCGGATTAGGATAGTAAGAGAAAGTTGAGTAGGGGAAGTTTAAGGATCTTTTAAACTCAAGTGGGAGGGATGAGGGATTTAGCTTTAAAGGTTAATAACCTCTCAACGGATTTGACGGTACATGCAGATTATCCGTTGGTAAGAAAAATCTTAGTTTCGGTTGTTTGCTTGTGCATAGTCATTTACATAGTCAAACCATCATAAGCAGTTGCAACAAAGGAAAAAAAGGTATTTTCGAACTTGTATGATTACAATTAGCAATTTAATTTGCTAATTGAAGGTGCACACTAAATAAATGAATGTTCTGTTAATACGACAACTCGTAAATTCTTACCAGGGGAGTGTTTCTCAACAAGGCAAAATTAAAGACTTTGGTGAAGCACACCCTGCATCCTAAATATAAAACAAATCCTAAAAAGTGGCAGAGGAAACTTAATGCTAATCCATACATCGAGTACTGATTCTGGTCTGGGAGCGGATTTGGAAGAGCATATAAATCCTAAAGCGACGAGGAGGTAGTCGCAGAATAGAATTAAAATCGGTGTTCACAACTGCAACTGAAGCATAAGAGTTTCTAATTTCGCATAAGTTACGTTAAACAAAAATGGAAAACAAGAGAAAAGATTAATACATTATGAATAATGTAAATCGATATCCTAAATTCGTGTGAACGGCACATTGAAACGCGAACCGTAATTGTAATATCAGCAAATTTTCGGTTTTTTTGTTTTTGAAATAAAGAGTGTTAAATACAACGAGTGACAAAGTGGATAAATAGAAAAAAAAAGAGTCTACAGGAGAAACAAAGCAAAGCTGCTGGGATGGTGTTGCCACTGCATCGCCGCGATCTTTGGCAAGTTTTTTTTAAATTAAAGAATGAGGGTCGTCTTAGCGAAGTATGACGACAAAGGAAAGGAGGGTTAGAAAATGGGTACGTACAGACGACCCAAGGGACTTGATATTCAGTCAACTGCATTCGTTGAACGCAAATTTGACCAAGATAAGTAGGATTTTTTGAAATGTCAAACTTGGAACTTTACTTCAAACATTAACCTTCAGTTGATAGTTAAAAAAGTACCGATTATATTTTTTTCTATGAAAAATCTCACACCTAAAATAAACTCTTTACGAGTTGTAATAAACAAGCTTTTGAAAAAAAGTTTTTCAAGACTATTTTGTATTAGGAAACCAAACAAAATTAACAAAATTTCATACACAAAATATATTTTTTTACCCAAAAAATGGTAAAAACGAACGTGCAAAAAATTAATAAATCAGAAAAATCAGCTTTCTGTTTAGTGATCAAATATCCCTGGCGGTCGTGAAGAACCAGGTACATAAGTCGAGATACCTGAAGTGGATTTTTATTTTTTTTTTTTATTATTAATTATTTAAAAATATTTAACAAAATTTTACCCTCATCTAATACTTTCCTAAGATATTTGACAATACATGATGAACATTTGTTTTGACATTAGTTAGATTTTGTGATTGTTATTAAACATACAACCCGACCTTCTAATATTTTTTAGTGTTTGAGTTACCTGGTTCTTCAAGACCACCACGATATAATCAGCAGATCAGGGAGATTTTTCTGGACTTACTTTTCCAGTCAACTTTCGAATAAAGTTGCCTTAATTGGAATGCAATTTTTTGGCAGCTGAGCAATCAGAGACTAGAAACTTGCCTTAATTTCTAGTCCTTTTTTTAATTAAATAACATTATCCTACTCGTAGTCCTTGGGTTAGGGTTTTGTGGGGAAAATTGTATTAAATAAATTAATTCAAAGTCTATTAAAGAGGAAGTAAAAATTCCCAAATTAGTTAATAAGCCGAACGCGTTCCAATAGATGTTCAGACGAAATTGTTTAAAGATTTTTTTTTTTGTACCATGAATAAAATATGTAGTCAATTATTGAGTTAAGAACTAAATTAAAATATGAGTTTTAATTAAAAAGGATTATTAAAAGGATGAGGATGGGTTGGGAATGAGGGTCGTCTAAGCGAAGTATGACGACAAAGGAAAGGAGGGTTAGAAAATGGGTACGTTCAGACGACCCAAGGGACTTGATATTCAGTCAACTGCATTTGTTGAACGCAAATTTGACCAAGGTAACTAGGATTTTTTGAAATGTTAAACTTTGAACTTTACTTTAAACATTAACCTTCAGTTGATAGTTAAAAAAGTACCGATTATATTTTTTTCTAAGAAAAATCTCACACCTAAAATAAACTCTTTACGAGTTGTAACAAACAAGCTTTTGAAAAAAAGTTTTTCAAAACTATTTGATTTTTGTATTAGGAAACCAAACAAAATTAACAAAATTTCATACATAAAATATATTTTTTTACCCAAAAAATGGTAAAAACAAACGTGCAAAAAAATTAATAAATCAGAAAACAATAAAGTTCAGCTTTCTGTTTACTGACCAAATATCCATGGCGGTCGTGAAGAACCAGGTAAGTCGAGATATCTGAAGTGAATTTTTATTTTGTATTTTATTCTTAAATAAATATTTAAAAATATTTAACAAAATTTTACCCTCATCTAATATTTTCCTAAGATATTTGACAGTACATGATGAACATTTGTTTTGACATTAGTTAGATTTTGTGATTGTTTTTAAACATACAACCCGACCTCCTAATATTTTTTAGTGTTTGAGTTACCTGGTTCTTCAAGACCGCCACGGATATAATCAGCTGATATTCTGACACAAGTGCACTTGACTTGATATTAAGGGAGATTTTTCTGGACTTACTTTCCAGTCAACTTTCCAATAAAGTTGCCTTAATTGGAATGCAATTTTTTGTTAGCTGACCAATCAGAGACTAGAAACTTGCCTTAATTTCTAGTCCCTTGGGTCATGTGAAAGTAGCCAATATCTCGTGCATCCCACCAACAAAAATGGATGTTGAAAGCGTTGCTTAATTGTCCTCAAGAAGAGGCACTTAATTATGAAAAGAGATGATCTTGGAAGATTTGTCACTTCCTTGCAAGAGGTAGTAACCAAAAAAAAAAAAACTTGTGGTCAGATATTCGACGCTATCGTTTACGAACTAACCATTACCTCTAGGGCCTTAGAGATACTATAATTTGGTAAATCAAATAAGTTATCTAAAAACTTTATTAAAATTCTGTCGTCAAAGCTTCTATTTTTTGCTTAAAAAATTTTGGACACTTTTGTTCAACGCTTTAAAGGCTTTTCGACCCTTTACTTCTCTTTCGATTTACATTTCATTTAGCTCTAAAAAAATGGCCAAGCAGCAAATTTTAGTGCAATTATCGGAATAGACCTTATGTCACAACGAGTTCATCAGCAAGAGTGCACTTAAAGTTACTTTAGTTTTGAGTAACACATTTGTTCTTACACTACACCACTTTTTCTTGCAATAATGAATTTAAAAAAAATACAAAAATCAAAGTTGGCATTGAAATTAACACCTATAAACCGGTTCTTCAAAAAAAAAACACACATTTTCGTAAAAAAAAAAAAATAATAAAACAGATTTAAAACTAACAAAAAATTTAATTATTAGAATAAAACAAATAAAATCCACTTTAACATTTATATAGTCTTAACAAACAAAAGGGACTATTAAATAATAAATAAAAATAAAAACCTTATTGAATGAATACCTTAAAAATTAACAGGTAAAACTGGTAGCTTAAAAAGTTTTGTAAAATGTTTGCGTGATTTTTTCTTTCTTTTCATATTATTTAAATACGAACGTGTGTATGTACTATATTCTTTCATATACATAATGTTATTTATATTATTTATTTTTCTTACTTTCCCAACTCATAATTAATATACAAAATCTTAAAACTATTAAAGCCAAAAAATAAGAAAATCTATATAAATATAGAATAGTTTTTGTATGTAATGTATGTTTCATATAAAATATATATATATATCTTTAATAGAATTCACCATTATTATTTCTTTTCAAAAAAAAAATCTCGGTTTACACAGCACTGAAGAAACAACAACTGAAACACTCTCATTGAACTTGTATGTTTTTGTTTTGTTCACACAGCTCTTAAGATGGTTCT
The DNA here is from genome assembly GCA_963921185.1 of Dasysyrphus tricinctus. Lineage (NCBI taxonomy): Eukaryota > Metazoa > Arthropoda > Insecta > Diptera > Syrphidae > Dasysyrphus > Dasysyrphus tricinctus. Next base: position 249,204,110 of record OY992530.1, read on the forward strand.
TATTATTTTTTAATTTTTGTTTTATAATTTTTGATTCCGCTTGCCTCTCTGTTTTTTAACTTCCATCCTTTTAATCAGAGCCTTATTATCTTCATATTTGTCACCATTCTCTCCGATCGATTTCAATCATTTCTAGGAATTACGTAAATCCTCCAGACCACCATTTGAAATACCTTTTTTGACATTATCCAATACATTGTTTACAAAGTCCGTTGTACCACCTGCAATCCTTAGACCAGCTGGAAGGACATTGCAATCAGCGCGTGGAAAGGTAAAATTCAATTAGAATCAGAGTTACATAAGTTCAGAGTTAAAGTTATATAATTTTATTCAACAAAAAAAAATTAAGAATATATTTCCAATTTGTATTTATTCAAATTTACTATCACTTACTTATGGCAGCTTTGTAGATTTGTTCAATTTGTTCATCCAATTCATCAGTTGGATCACCTTGATTTTGATATTTTATACAAAGTGCTTGTTTGATATCGTTTATGCCACTTAAAAGCCTCTCTGTAAAGATCAATTCAAAAGATAGAATAATTAAAAAGAGAAATAAATAAATGTCTTAACTCTTAAAAGAAATATGTTTTTTTTTAAATGTTCAAAAAATAATTGAATAAAAATGAGGATTAAGAACTTCTTTATTTTATTTGCACTTTGGGGAAATTATTGGATAAATATTGTTCAAGGATTTATTAATGGAATCTAATGGGGTTTTCTTTTGGTAAATTCAGATTTTGATCCAAAAATTGATTTTTTTTGTCGCGAATGGTATACGACTTCAGATTGATTTTTCTTTTTCACTGTATTGGTGAACAATTTGTGTCTGTGAAGCTATAGCGATCCAGACATGCCAAACTAATGGCTTTCAATTGTTCTGGCGTGTAATGGTGTTAGTAAAAGAGGGGTAAATCTGCCGGAAAATCCAGATCTGCAAAATTGATTTTCGATCAAAAAAAAAATTGATTTTTATGCCCATTGGAAGGCTTTAATTGCCAAAATCTATGTTTTGACAGATCTGAAGGGGAAAAAAATCAATTTTTGTTACCAAAAGAAAACCCCATAAAACTATCGAGATTCAGCCTAAAGGATGTACGTATTTGTTTAAAATTAAGTACAGAGCAGGGCGCGTAACGCGTAAGACTTAAGCGATCGCTTGACAATTGCTCTCTTTAAGATGTAAATAGAGACAGCTTTCATGAAAGATGAAACCATAATCAACTATCAACTAGCTTTCAGACATAGAAATTCAAACAGACTACGTTTAACCGCGCATTGATTTCAACCCAGTACCCATAACAGATATACCAACCAGGGAACTCTGGAATGAAAACAGGGTCATAGATGCAAATCATATTTCGTTCTTTACTGACGGTTCCAAAACCTTGGAGGGGCTTGGATGAGGAAACTACTCAGATAACCCACCTGTAAATAGATCTATAAAGCTTCCAAATTTGTGAAGTGTATTCTAAGCGGAAGTGCGCAGTGTAGTTTGCGAAGCCGCGAAACATCTTGCCTCACGCAAAGTAGTCAACAATAATTTTGACATCTTCATAGATAGCTAGGCGGCGATGTTCAAAGGGTAGACACGGTGCATTCAAGAGGACACAAGCGTCCACAAGCTTTTTTTCAAAGCGAACCTCTGTCTACCAACTCCTACTCTCACCTCCAAGTGGTGAACATCGGGTGCCTAGTACCTTTAACTGAAGATGGGGTTCCAATCCCTGTGGACGGTTTTAGGGGGCAGTAAACGAGAGAGGGGGGGAGGAGTGTTCCCACTAAGGCACTTCTCCTTCATCCAGGCGGCAGCGGAAGAATTCTCAAGATGGAATCAACGGTGGCGTCTACAGTTCCAGTTAGGCTGAACTACTTAGTGAACACCTTATACGGGCTACTACGACATATTCGGAGCTCAGGCCTATAAGGAGCGGTTAATCCGGCTCCCCGCCCTTGGAGTTATATTGTAAGGGTCTGGTCCTCCAGGTTGGGGGTCGTGCCGTCGTTGTGGTAGCTAGTACGCAGTTCCCGCATCTCGATATACATAAGGGAACATGGCGAATTCCTTGTCAATCAACCGCCAACCAAATTGACCACATTGTGATCGACGCAAGGCACTCCTCCAGTATCAAGGATGTCCGAACGTTCCGAGGAGCCAACGTTGACTCGGACCACTACCTCGTTGTAGCAAAGGTAATGCTACGGATATCCAGACCAAAGCTAAAACAGGGAAATACTGTGAGGAAGTTCGACGTCGGACGGCTACAGTCGCAGGAAATCGCCAGGTCCTTTTCCGATCGAGTCTCTCGCGCCCTCTTAACTAGTCCTTTGCCGCCAACTGCAAACATCGAGAACCAGTGGAAAAACTGGCAGGAAGCCATCAGAGATGCCGCCTCTGACGTGCTGGGCTTTGCACGACCACCACAGCGAAACCCCTGGTTCGACGAAGAATGCCGGCAAGTACATGCAGCCAAACAACAGGCATACAAAGCGGCGCTGCATAGAAGGACCAGAGCTGCTCGCGAGCTCTACGAGCAGAAGAGGAGAGAGGAACACAAGCTTCTTAGAAGGAAGAAGAAAGAGCATGAGAAGCGCGCGATCGAGGAGTTAGAGAGATGCCACTGCAGGAATGAAGTTCGGAAGTTTTACCAAAAAGTAAAAAGAACCTCCCAAGGTTACAAGGCCCGAACCGAAGCCTGCAAAGACGATCAGGGGAACATCGTGGTGGAATCGCAGTCGGTGCTGAGGATATTGAAAAATCATTTCTGCAAATTGTATAACGGCGATGACGAACCGAATTCCGCTAACATGCAAATTGCACCATTCAACTTGGACGACGTAGGCCAACAATTCCGTCCACCCGATCTTGACGAAGTGAGGATAGCCATATCTAAACTTAAGTCCAATAAAGCTGCTGGAGCTGATGGCCTTGCGGCTGAACTATTCAAAGCGGCTGGCGATGAATTGGTTAGGAGTATGCACCAGCTCATCTGTAAAATATGATCGGAGGAAGCATGCCCGATGAATGGAACCTCAGCATTGTTTGCCCGATCCTCAAGAAAGGCGATCCTCTGGACTGCACCAACTACAGAGGCATCAGCCTTCTTAATATCGCCTACAAGATCTTCTCTGCCGTACTTTGTGAACGCCTGAAGCCATTCGTCAACAACCTGATAGGTCCATATCAGTGTGGCTTTAGGCCAGGGAAGTCCACCATCGACCAAATATTCGCACTACGGCAGATCTTGGAGAAAACCCAGGAGTTTCAAGTCGATACCCACCACCTTTTTATCGATTTCAAGGCCGCGTATGACAGCATCTATAGAGACGAGCTATATAGAGCAATGTCTAGTTTTGGCATCCCTGCCAAACTCGTCCGTTTGTGCAGGATGACGATGGAGAATGCACGCTGCTCCATCAAGGTCGGCAAAGACCTCACTGACACCTTTGATGTCAAAAAAGGTTTTAGGCAAGGCGACGCGCTGTCATGCGACTTCTTCAACATCGTTCTTGAAAGAATAGTGCAAAACTCTCACGTCAACACTAGAGGCACAATCTTTCAAAAGTCCGTCCAATTACTCGCTTACGCTGATGACATTGACATAATGGGACGAACAAAGCGTGATGTCAGTGGTGCTTTTGTGAGCATTGAGAAGGAAGCCAAGAAGATGGGTTTAACGGTGAATGAAAGCAAAACGAAGTATATGCTGTCAACAAGAAAGGACACCCAACACCGACGTCTAGGACAGAACGTCACTATAGACAGCTATAATTTTGAGGTGGTCAGAGACTTTGTCTACCTAGGATCCGCTATAAACTCAGCGAACGATACCAGTGCTGAGATCAAACGAAGAATTACTCTTGCCAATCGCTGTTTCTGCGGGCAAAGAAGGCAATTGAGAAGCAAAGCCCTCTCTCGAGCAACTAAACTGTCCCTGTATAAGACGCTTATCATCCCGGTCCTGATGTATGGTGCAGAGGCATGGACACTGCTAACGGTGGATGAGAACGCGTTATCATTTATGTATATGGTGCAGTTGTGGCTGTCGTAGAATAATGAGAATTGGTAAAGGGATAAGGCTTGAAGTACATACAAAAAGAAAAATCGAGTTGTGGCTGTCGTAGAATAATGAGAATTGGTAAAGGGATAAGGCTTGAAGTACATACAAAAAGAAAAATCGAAAATTTGGAATTTTCTGCTCAAGGTGTGCGGCATCCACCCACTTTTTTTAAATTGTTATCAACAAAGCACTTCCGATTGTTATAGCGCGATAAAAATTGGTAGAGCGGTAATGCTTGAAGAGCATACAAAGATAAAAATAACAAAATTATGTTTTCCATTCAGGAAAACAAATCTTTTCAAAAAGGAGTGAAACCACAACAAAGACATAAATGTTAAAAAATAAACCAAGTTCTTAAACATGGTGTCCCCTAATTAGTCAATAATATTTTGAAGGATGATTTCCGGGATCATTCTTAGAAAAAAATTGTATAGTGGGAAAATTCTATCTACCCTGGGAAAATTATATCGCCCCCCTTCAGGCAGGAAGGGCAATTTCTGAAATATTGACTTACTATTGATTACTGATTCAAATTTTGTGGTTTTCTCTTAACACACAATTTAAAATGTATGGAAACTTGACCAGTTAAACTACAATGATCTGCACGAAATAATGGAATAAATCTCAAAAGATGTGAAGCTTCTACCATTTTCGGCAAGTTCAGCACTCTGTCGACTTCATAGGGATACATTCTTCAAAGGTTACTGCTCATTACGGCATAGATATGAATCTCTCCTAATTTTGAATCTTTCCGGTATTCTTCAAGAAACCGTAAGTAATATGTTATAGTACTCGTGTGACTCTACTTAATTAATCAGCCTTCATTAAAAGAATTTATTATTAAAAAACTCTTAAATACCAACTAAGAATTTCTCCCAATGGAATAAATATTTAAAAGGAATGTGTTGAAAATTCAGTGTCGTAATGAGTTCTTTGTGGGATAATTTCATCATTACGCAACATAAGTTAAAGCGGGAAAACAGTTTTTACGATTTAAAGATTACAAAGAATATTTATTTCTAAAGCATGACGTTATGGAGCAAATCTGAGGGCAGATTCCAAAATCTCCGAAAAGTATAATCTGGTTCTTAGAACGCAGCGTTTTGGTAAAATTTCGGTTATTGACAGCTTCTTAAAACATAAATTATGGTATTTTTTAAGTGACTTAAATTTTCGGTTGAATAAATTTTACGGTTAATATGACGAAAACAACAAGTTGTTTAACTTCTTAAGCTATAGAGGTACTTAAACACCAAAAATGTTAAGGATATTGAATCCAGAAACTTGTTGTTTTTTTATCTTTTTTCCTCCGATTTGTAGAAAACTTAAAACTGCTGACATGACACTCAAAGTCGTGCCTTCAAATAAAAATATATTGGTGTAAAAAGAACCAGCTAACAAAATCCTCAGAAAAAATATATAAAACTTTAACTTACTATGCTCAATTTCAAGTCCATGCAATTTGATCTTATTAGCTTCATGTTGGGCTTTTTTCTTAAGTCGACATGCTCTTGACGCCAGCTTATTTTTTTCTTTTCTTGATTTGGGCCTTACATTGAACGGCAATTCACTGACTGGTGTCATTTCGTTAATCGTTCTACTCAGCTTATCTAACTCTCTTCCGATACTGTGTAATTTTCTTGGATTTGGAGTTAAATCGTTGCCATCACCTTTACGAGCTTTGCCGCTATGCTAAAGGGTAAATAATAAAAATATTAGTACATCATACACATTATAATTCAGCTTCAAAAGATAATTTTCCATTGTTGCCAGATTTTCGGGTTGTATTTACTTTAAATACCTTGATGCCACGAACTGAACAGTTCGGGCTGAACACGGGATCTGTAACCTCATTTAACACATGAGGATCTTCAAGTTTTGATTGAAATACCAAACGTTTGCCTTTGGGTCCTTTTGCTTGAACATTGTACTGCCAAAAAAATCGCTCTTTTCCTTTACTGCTAGACAATTGATTCGGTGTTGAGGTACGGTCTTCTTCGTTATCAGAACCTATTAAAAGCAACATTGTTAAATTTTGGAGTTTCGTAGAATTTCGCTTACTCGCTTACCATCGCTTGACAAATCTTCATAATGGTCACTGTCATCATCAGTGTAACCATCCTCATCCTGGGAGAAATCATTTCCCTCCGGACTTAGCACACTTCCAGTACTAAGAGAGGAGTATGAATCTGCTTCGACCAGCGAACCAGTGGATAATAAATGCTGCCGTGGCTCACGTCTACCCCAAATTTGCTCCATGGCTAAATGCGACACGTGTGTCGGAGCTGAAGATGACAAACGTGATGAGGCATCACTTGTTAAAGTTCTTCGACCACCAGAACCGAAACCACTGCTGCCAGGACTTAATGCTGTACCCGAAAGAAGAATGTGCGATGGTGAGGGCGCAGGCACTGACTGACCCAAAAGACTACTGCTGGTATTTCGATCTGGTGACATAGAGAATTCTTTTTTGAGCAATTGGACATTACGAGATTTGACCATGTTTTGTTGATATTGAGAACGATTTGCATGTGGTGGTGGGGGTGTGACTGAGTTTAGTAGGAGCGGTGAATTCGGACTCGCCTGCAAAATAAAATAAGTTATTAGAAAGTCGAAATTATGACAAAGACATCAGCTTACCTGACTTCCTGGCGAGAATGCTGTATTTGAATTGATTTGTTTATTTGGAGTGCTATGATAGATTTCGTATGGACTAGAGGAACCATGATGCCTTGCTGAGCTGTGCCGACGTTCGTCAAAACTGTTGTGGTGAAGTTGAACCCCTGAGGAGTTTTGATGCTGTTGTATCCGTTGGTGATGATGAACTTGTTGTTGTTGATGATTGTGTTGATTTTGTTGATTTTGTTGCTGCTGTTGCTGTTGCTGGTGTTGTTGTTCCAACAATTGCTGTGGTGGTCCTGCTGGAGATAATTGTGGACTTTGCAATTGGGTTGAGTTTTGCAACTGATGAAAACCCGTGACATTTGGCGAGAGTATGTAACTTCCTTCATTCGTAGGTATTAAGTCTTCGATATTAAGATCTTCCAATTCATCGTAGAAATTTGGAAAACTAGTATTTTGTATCTCAGCTTTGTCGATCGGAAATATGTAGTCGTCTTCGGTTTGAAATGGTTCATTTTTGGTTGCAATAATGGCATTGCCAATATCACTCCACATTGTATTCGAGTTAGGTGTCGGCTGATGAGGATCAAAGCCAAGCGAATTTGTTCCATTTCCAGAATTGCTATTATTGCTGCCAGCACCACCTCCGTTGCTACTGCTATTACTTAGTGGCGATAGCTCACTTGGGAACAGCATATTCCCATTTGAGCTAGCATTATGTGTATTAATAGCCGATGCACTCAAACTAACATCCTGCAGGAGAGTTGGTGACAACGAGCTGGCTTCTAGCGAATCCAAACATATATCTGATAATTCGGTCATTATTCTGGGTTGATGCATATGATGATGGTGCAGAGGATGGTGGTGCAATTGATTATTGTGTATGCTGCTGCTGCTTCGTGGTATAGATATGGCGTTAGTTAGCATTAAACTTTCACGAACACTATCTAGTGATGTGCTGTTGTTACTGCTGGTGACAGTTGTACTCGGCGAACCGTTTGTACTGTTGTTGAAGGAGTTATTGCTATTGCTCTGAGCTATTGATATTGTAGGTTGGCTAAAAGTCAGATGACTATTACTACCACCACCACCGCCACTATAAAGAAGACTATTACTGCTTGAACTGAAGCCACTACCCAGTGAATACAAATCGAACTTCAGCGTGTTGCTGCTGTTCGATGAAGTATCAAAGAAATCAGCCGACATCGAGAATAATTGACTCTCAGTCATATTAATTCATTGGTGAAGGTTAGAGGATGTACTATTATAGCTTTGCCTCGCCCTTCACACTTATATTATTTGATTTTTTTTGTTGTTGTTGTGTGTAAAATCTGAAGATGATTTTTCAGGATGAACTAACAAAATCCGATGAAGAAGAAAAGCAAGTTTTGCTTACTTATCTGAAATAAAAAAAGAAAAATTTGTATATTATTAAAGATGAAATCAAAGAACATTATTTAATAAATATATATATTTTATGTGTTTTATAGGTAGGTTCCTACTAAAACGTAATAGGCCATAAACTAATATCATTTAGGAAAAATTGATAGGTTTCAAAAAAGGAGACAGAACACCACAGTGAGACAAAAGTTAAGACCTTAACATTATGTTTTGTTAAACTATTTGGAAGAATTTTATATAGACTAAGAGCCCGCAGCAGATTTTGGGTGTGAACGATAGCAAAACAAGAAGTATGGGCGTCGAAAGCTTCATTAAAGACTGTTCAAAAAATTAAAGTCTTGCAGTCCACAATTGGGGCCTTTGCGAGAAACAGTGCATCGAAAAAAAAATATGAATGCAACTTCGAAGATAATCGTGTTAGCCGAAATTGGTTTTCACCCCTCCCTAGATAAGCTTCGCGGATCCCATATCACGGAATCTGAGATCATTTGAGTGTTTAATTTGCCCTGCCAGACTGTTTAAAAAAACAGTTTTTCACTTAGAATTTTGAATTTTTCAAACGGTCTGGTGGAGCGAACTTAACACTCAAATGGTCTCAGATTCCGTGATATGTGATCCGAGGAGCTTATCTAGGAAGGAGTGAAAACCAATTTCGGCTAACACGATTATCCTCGAAGTTGCATTCATATTTTTTTTGATGCACTGTTTCTCGCAAAGGCCCCAGTTGTGGACAGCAAGACTTTGATTTTTTGAATAGTCTTTAATGAAGCTTTTGACGCCCATACCTCTTTTTTTGCTATCAATCACAAAATCTGCTGTGGGCTCTCGGTCTAATAGGGAGATCGATCAAAATTTAAAAAAAATGTCTACCTTAATATTTTTTTTTGAAAGATTAAGGTTAGTATTCTTATCAGAGCTTAGAAGTTCAAACTCTATCCTTACGATTGGAATGTTCAGAGCTAAATAAAGAGAAAATAAGTAATTTAAAAAGTTGAAGATTCATTCTACACCACAGACAAATTTTTTTTGAACTAGGTCAAACCCTATAACTAACTTTTCTTTGAACTTAACACTGGTTTCTTTTTGTATTTTGTATGTTATTTTGCGAGATGATAGCTTTCAAGGTGCGTTTCCATTTAAGAGTAATTTCACTAAAAAAAAACTCCCGATAGTGACTCTCGTATAGGTGTCTTCCCCTGTCTCTTTCAGATAATTTCATGAATAAGTTGTGTCCACTTGCGTATTTTATCCTCGAGAGCTGCTTCAGAGTCGCTTGCAGTCTTTTTACCTTCAAACCCTCCTATGTTCCAACCAAAATGAAATCCGAGATTTCGGTTTTGATATTTTGAGCCACTGGAACAAGGTTTCATAGAAATTTCAACGAAATCTCAATAAAAACTCTGGATTTCAACGAAATCTAAATTAAATTCCGCTCCACCAATTTGAAATCTCGAAATCTTTAAGCTGAAATCTCGGATTTCGTTCTGGTGATAACATAGCAATAAGGTGCGTATTCGATAGTAAAAAGTGAAAGTATTCTCAAATGGAAACGCACACTTGTGCGCTCAAAAAATGGAAAGAATCTTACATTAGTATATCAGTGGTAGGAAATATGTACATAAATCGATTTAAATATGAAGAATGTTCGGAGATATTGTAATTTTGCAAACTGAATGACGTGTTGTCAAACAGTGCGAGTTTGGAAAACTGCCAGTATCATGACAAAAGCAACAACAAAAGAATGGACAGATTCATTCTCTTTGTCATTATACTGGCAGCTTTCCATTCGTGTGAATCCGGCATAAGTCAGTAACAATTTTGCAATAAAAAATATTATAATTTTGGAAGAAGCGAATCTCCATTTGGTTACCTAAATAAGTTTTATTGGAGAGGGCTATCGAGGAATTTAACCGATTTTTGATCACCAACTATTAGAGATTTGGGCTTTATGGTTCCAAGAAGATGATGCTACGTGCCACACAAGCCGTTCAATAATCGATTTATTGCACATACGTTCAATAATAACTCAGGTTTACAAATATCGGTTAACTTTTCGACACGTGAAAGCAAGAGTCGTTCTAAGGGTAATTTTGTACGCTGAACTCAAATCCCTTATCCGTTTTTCGTTTATGAGCTCAACTTTTTGGAAATAAATTAAAAAATCGCCCGTTTTTTGACCATAGTTTTTTTTTTTTAATTTGAAATGACTTTTACAAATTAAAACAAAGTGTAATGGAACTGCAGCGTTTATATACATTGTGGTCCGTTTCACGTACAAGAGACCAACAATAGTAATCATCATCCCAAAAACCTTTGTAACTTTTTTCTATTCTTTCTAAATCTTGGTGAAGTCACTCTCCTTGCTTATCACAATATATTGTAAAATGCAACTGAGAATTTCTCAAAAAGTAGAAGAGATATTGTGACGATTAAAGCTGAATTTTGAATATTATCATTTGTACTTTCAGAAATCTATACAATTAAAAAAAATAAAATTTAATTCGCATAGTTACATAAACCCAAAAATGGCGAAAAAGTGTTTTTTTTTGCACTTTCTAACGGCAATATCTCGAAAACCAGATATAGATAGCGAAAAACGGATAACGGATTTGAGTTCAGCACGAAAAATTACCTTTAGATCAACTCTTACTTAGTCGTGTCGAAAACATGTGTAATTGTGAAATATGTCGTTTTGGTGACCAGGTGTCAGGTGCTATGTAACAATACACAGACTATTCAGGCACTTAAGTACAATATTGATCAAGCTATTCGTTAAATAAGGGGCTGTAACCTACGAAAATATATTAAGAAATTGGGTTGACAGGATTGCCAACTGCCAAGTCAACGGAGGCACTCATTTAAAAAACCTTGCATATGAGCGGCGAATTGCGAATGGTTCTTAATTTGACATTTCATTCACATATGAGTAATATATGTATTTGGTGGCTGACAGGTGCGAATTGTCACAGACGCGAATTGTAACCCATTCAAATGGGTGTTTGAGGTTAAATTCGAGCGAATTTTTCATTCGCAAATTTGTGGAATGCGTCTTGATGTTGTGGATTGCGAATAAGTGTATGACAGTTCGCAGAAAATATCTCATTGGTCGCATAGAAAATATAAAAATGCTAAATTTTACAAATTAAACAAATTTTAGGCCGTGTTTTCTTATTAAAATTTGTAGATAGGATCGTTTATTCACTTTGTTGAAAAGTAAAAAACAAGAATTTATTGATATTTGCGCTTGGAATTGCTTAAACAAATATATTCGCAGGTCATGTGAAAGGCACTTTACAAAGATGCAAAAAAAAAACCTCTGTTGGTTAACTTAAAAAAATGGTGCACATTATACTCGAAAGTCCTGCCGGTTTAATTTTTGATATGAACTTTGACAGAACATTCGACCAAAATAAGTAGAAATTGCCAGTTTTGGATAGTTAACGAACAGACCTAATATTCCATAGTTAAGCAGAAAGTTTACTCATTTCAATAAAGAACTAATTTATTAAAGGTACATTTATGTGCAGGCAATTGTGGACAAGTCTTGTTCCAAATAAATTCATTGTTATTAAAAACATTTTTTTTATTAAATATCGAGTATCATAAAAAATACACATATCCATTAAATCACATATTCACACGTCATACATTTAAAAAATTCCCGAATAACAATAATAATATTGTTTTTCATTGTTGACACAGTTTATATTAAAACAAAAAAAAAAAAAAAACAAAATGCAAAACGAGGAGTACCCTCGGTCATCACCTTAGTTTCCATATAAATACAAAAAAAAACGTGCTGCTACGTCTGCTGAATGTATGCCCTATTTTGTGCTTGCACAAATTATTATTAACCATAACACGAAGATATTGCCTCTAATTCAGTGGCGGGTCTAAAGTTTGGGGTGAAGATATTTTATGTACATATATTGATTTTTTTGTACATAAAGGGTGATTTATTTAGAAGTGTTGCTTCACTTAATTTAAAACATATGAATGCTGAAATTTTTATTATGAACAAAAAGAATAATCTCTGACATTTACAAAAATCTGTTGTTTTTATATTTTTATGGCGTTTGTACCTGAAAAAATCTAAAATTTCCAAAATAAGCTTAAAAAGTCACCAGAAATTATCTTCGTTTAAAGCTTAAAGATTTAAAACATTGCAAAAAAAAGTATAGATTCTACACAAGTATTTTTCTGCAGGTATCCCACGCCAAAGATTCTTCAACTACCACACTGTGAATATTTTTTGTTTTAACATGAAAAATGCAGTTGTTTTGCATTTTTAATTCAACTTAAATACTATGTGTGCATTACAATTTGTTTTGTTATTACACTTCAAGCGTTAAGGGCTTTGTGAATGACGCGACAAATAGTGGTACAAGCTGTTTGTGCTGTTGTTTACTTAAGTTCTTTTAATAAATGCCAGCAATAATAATCAGAAAGCAACTTGCATTGTTAAGTAGATCACTTGAAAAAACGCTTCAAAGTCAAAAACAATATTGTTAAAAAAAGGTAAATTATGTCACATGATTTAAATATGTAAATGGCATTAGAGAAAGCATCCAATTTAGGAGCGAATAAGAAAACACACAATCTTAAAATTTCCTGGTCATTACACATTTTATTATCATTTCTTTAAATTCATGTGCAAATCGTAGCCCTTTTTTTGGTTCATCTAATCTTAATAGGTACACCGCCTTCATCATCACTTTTGCTTTGAACTAGTTGAAGGTCAGACCTTTTAAAGCTATTTTTGGGTTTAATATCATGGTTTCTTTGACATGATAACAAAAATTGAGAAAAAGTGGACAATGGGTGGAGGTAAAGCTCTTGGCGCGGTTGAGTACGCAGGAATTTATAGTTTTCATGATCAAGGACAAACGGGACATCAAGTTTCGGAAAAAATTAACAGAATCTCTTCTTTGACCTTTAATTATCTAAAAAATAAACAAAAAGATGGTATCGATATGAAAGGATGCACAAAACCTGCTACCTCCGCAAGTGATAGACGACAAATTTTGAGGGTTTCGTCTAATTCGTCGGTTTAAATGGCTAAAACAAGGGAAGAATCTAGGTTCAGTTCCAATATTCCTACAGTCATAGAAATACAATTTGAGTCCATCTGTTCCGTCGAATTGGATGCCTTTTTCATTAGAAAAAATGAAGTTAAGCCACTTGTTCTTTCAAGTGTTATGAATCTTACAAAACTGAATTCGGTTTGAATTTTGTTTTTTTTTTTGCTAACTTCGTTACGGGGTGGTTTCGTTTGATTTTATTCTTTTTCAGTAAACAGAATTATTATTTGCACTCTCGATTGTAGAAATACTGGCACTGAACCCAGCTTTTTCCTTTGGTTTAGCCATTTAAACCAACGAATTAGACGAAACCCTCAAAATTTTTCGTCTTTCACTTGCGGAGGTAGCAGGTTTTGTGCATCCTTTCATATCGATACCATCTTTTTGTTTATTTTTCAGATAATTAAAGGTCAAAGAAGAGATTCTGTTAATTTTTCTGAAATTTGATTTCCCGTTTGTCCTTGATCATGAAAACTATAAATTCCTGCGTACTCAACCGCGCCAAGAGCTTTACCTCCACCCATTGTCCACTTTTTCTCAATTTTTGTTATCATGTCAAAGAAACCATGATATTAAACCCAAAAAAAGCTTTAAAAGGTCTGACCTTCAACTAGTTCAAAGCAAAAGTCATGATGAAGGCGTGTACCTAATGAACAAAAAAAAGGCTACGATTTGCACATAAATTTAAAGAAATGATAATAAAACGTGTAATGACCATGTAATTTAAAGATTGTGTGTTTTCTTATTCGCTCCTAAAATGGATGCTTTATCTAATGCCATTTACAAAAATTCATTTAGTCCGCTCAATTCGGAGTTATAACGGTTAATCGCACTCGAAAATTTTGAACCTATTCAAATGAACGGGAGTATATTTAGGGCTTGTTTCACATTCTCTGATTAAAGTTTCAACTAAGCTACTTTGAACTTATTCGTCAGTTAACAACCTCATTTACGTTTCACAATATCTGAATACGTCTAAAGCGGGCCATTCACGTTAAGACTGTCGCACAGTCTGTCGATCGGACTGTTGCAACGACTGTCGAAAGTACGCACACACGTTGCGAACCAGTTTTACGAACAGTGTGTCAAAAAATTCCTTAAATTTGTTTTTTTTATTTATTTCGTCTCTAGAAACAAAATAAAAACTATGAAGATTATTTGTAGACTGAGTAGTTCGGTCGCAAGAACTGTCTCAAAAACTGCCATTCACTATACGACCATTCTGTCGTGTCGCAAGGTTCGTTGAAATTTTCAACGGACTTCCAACCTGTCGTTAGTCGCACGGTCCGATGTACAACAAGGACATTCACGATAGAACCTGTCGTATACGACTGAAATTTGTAGGACAGTCCTTACGACAGTTTTAACGTGAATGGCCCGCTTAACTAGTAGTTAAAGTTCTCAGTATTTTAATGATCAGATAAAGTATTGATTAGCAAATTTAACTGGCAGTTAAAACATTCAAAGCTGTATGTGCGATCGTTAAAACAGATAAATGTAATGGTTTGGACTTTTAGTGAATGTATTTGAAGCATAATACTATGTTCCCACCAAAGCGAAATCTGGGTTTTCAGCTCAAAACTTTCGAGATTTCAAATTAGTGTTCACACTGCCAAAACCAAGATTTCGTCTCATATAAACACAAACTACTACCTTTGTGTTCCTATGTGTTTGTATTTCTCTCCACCCAAGTGTCAAATACAATATCATACTCTCTCTTTTTGCCTGCTTGGCGTTGGAGTGAAAGATCACAATTTGTATCAAAAAGCTTTTCACCATTGTGTGGTGAAAGCTGAAAATGGGTCTGTTCATAAAGATATGCTCGCATCGATACAAGATTTCAATGGGATTTCAACGAAATCTCGCATTTCGAAATCTCAAAACTGTATGGGGAAATGTGAAGATTTGGACTGAAATCTCTGAAATCCGAGATTTCACTCTGGTGGGAACGTAGTATAAGGGTGCATTTAGACCTTCGTTCTTCATTCGGTGAACGTTGTTCCACAAACAACGAACAACGTACAAAGTTCATCTGAATTTAAAAAAGGGCTTTGAATTTCTTCGTTATTCATGCTCGGTATTTCTATTTACACCTTCGTTGTTCCACGTACGGGCAAAAATGAATAACGTACACGGACGATTAAATCGTAGGTCTAAATGTAGCTAAAGAGGACGAATTTGATAAATATTTTTGCATTATGTGATGCAATTTTAGAATTCACGATCGAATACAAATGGCTAAGAATTCTTGCAACTAAATGCAATATTGTCGTGCATTTACTTTTTCTATTAGGGACCTTAAATTTTGACTTCCAGAGTACCTAGACCTACGAACAAAAAGACCATTTGAGTTCCACTATTGTAATTGCCAAAAAAAAACTCGAAAAAACCGCGGTGGTTTGAGGGCTACTTTAACGTCCTTCATTTGTGCACATCCATACACACTCTGGCTTTATGGATATATCTTAACACATTTTCGGGGCCGTTTTCTAGCTCTTAACCACTTCGGCATCCGTTAGTTACAATTATGTACATATGTGCATATGTAGGTATATAATCAGGGAGTCGTGGGCATCAATGTGTGATAAATTGGAGTTTTCATTTATTCAACTTTCAGGAAATTTGTACTTTTGATGCGTTTTTCCTCGGTAGCTGTACCACTGCGTGCAGACAGACGGAGGTAGCTATGTGCTCTTATAAAAACTTTCAGCTGGTTTCCTCCAAAAAAATTTTGCGAGCTCTCAGTGTTTATTTGATGTTAATTATTAATTATTTTTTGAATATTTTCATCAGTCAAAAATATTTTGTCTGGAAAACTGGAATAACTTACGAATAGTTAATTGACACATAAATTAATTACTTCGAGCATTGTGAAACGCAAAGTTCGTTAATAAGAGGATTTAATTTGCAGATAATTTTACTGTCGAATAACTAATCAGAACTTTAATCAGACATTGTGAAACAAACCCTTAGTCAACTATCACATATCGCCTTAGTCGATTCCACCTCTGGATAAAGGTCGTTCCATTTACACTTCAACTAGGTAACCAATCGCCAAATATCAATTTAACAGCTTTTAACAGTTTCTTCGTCTTACTCCTAGTCCTCAAAAGTGAAAACGAAGAGTTTTGAAATTCATCCCCTCAAGTTTCAATGCATGTATCCAATACCTGTGAATGCCCAACGTAATTTACAAAAACCATAGTTTTCTAACATAAATACGTGTTTCTTATACAAGACATACAAGTAACGTCGTCAAAATTTTTACCACTCACTATTAAGCTCAAGCAAGGTGATATTTAGCCAGTTTATATTTAAGAGCGCTCATTTGTTTTCCAACGTCAATTTGATAAGGCAGAAGAGTGAAATATAAACAGGATCTCTCCCATAGAAAGTGAGACCAACTCTCTATTTCTATTGAACAAGTGAATCCAACAAATTTTAGTCTCAGTTTTTGGTAGCAAAAGTGAGAAATAGTGTTTATATTTTTTTAAAAAACATTTGATTAATGTAATTAAATAGGTTTTAAAAAGTATGAAATGCCATGTTTTTTATTTATTATTTATTTTTGTATCCTTATATGAATTGTTAGAATCATTATACCTACCTACCTATTTCTTTTTGATTTTTTTTATAATGAAAAACATTTCTTTAAAAAAAAGTGTCCTTTGGTTTCAATGAAAGTTGGGAACCCTAGATACAGCTTCCTAGGTTATCATAACGGATCTATGTTCGTAGGTACATAGGTAGGTACAGGTACAAAGATCTATGTAAGTGTTAGGGTAATCAGATCAACTATCAGCCCTTCTACCTAAACTAATCTAATACTATGTTTCCACCAAAGGTTTATTTCAGTTCAGATTTAATAAATCTATTTCCATCGCACAAAAAGATTTAAAAAAGATTTACTTTGACAGCACCTTTAAAAATGCAAATGGTATTTCATTTTTTCTTATGAAGAGGAAGTGAGATAGAATGTTTCCTTTGTGAAAAACTGAATTCAGTCATGAATGAATTCTTCAGCGCCATAAAAGAATAGGTTAGTTTGATTTTTTAAAAGTATTTGTCCTAGGAAGATTTACCATACAAATTTATTTCCTAAATCTTTAAGATTATAAATAAATCTTGTTAAATCTTCCCAGGACAAAAAGTTTTCCAAATCGAACTAAGCAATTCTTACATGGTGCTGAACGATTCATTCGAGACTCGATTCAATTCTTCATTGTTTGACAAAAATCAAACATTTTGTCTCACTCGCACTTCATAAGAAAAATTGAAACCCCATTTGCATTTTTGAAGGTGCTGGTTGCTGGATTCAACGTTCCTTTTAGTGTTCTTGACGTAAAACCGTAAAAAAATTTTAATTTTCTATAATATTTATTGCCTGAACGAAATAAAACAATTTTGACGGAGTTGCCTATATTCGAACACTAGTGTTCGAACAGGCAACACTAACAAATTTGGTTTCCTGTGTTCTAACAGTAAATTTATTAATAAATTATTAAGCTTTAAGTTAAAACTTTAAGTTATATAAATAAAATAACTATTATCTAACAAGAAAACGCGTTCACACAGGCATTAAGTTTAATTTTCACACCAAAAATCACAGTTTCTCAGAAGACTTCCAACAGTTTTTTTTTTTACAAAAGCTTTAAATTACTGGATTTCCTAAATCCTCTCTTTTAAGTCCTTTTTCTTTAAACTTAAGGATGAAATTTTACTGGTTGATAGGATTTCAAGGTTTAAAGGAATAAGAATAACACAAGAATTATTCTGCGTTTATAGAAATTGAAAATCTTAGAAATAACACAGATTATAAGCTTATTTTCAAAAACGTGTTCGACTACTGGGAGTGTTCGAAATTAGGCGACTCTACCCTACTTATAGTATGGACGTTAGTGCACGATATGGCGGACATACCTTTAATTTTGACCTGACGGGTTTAGCTTCAGTATACTGAAAGAAAATGTCCTATGGTACATTTTAAGGAGTGTTGCTACGATGGCAACACTGTCAGAGTGCAGTAAAAGAGGGTTACCACCCGACTAGAATGGGTCTGTAAGCTAAAACTAAGCCTTTCTTTCATCCTGACGGATTGAGTTTTTGTTTAATGATAGTCGATGTCCTAAGGAAACTTTTAAGAATTATTGCTACGGTGGCAGCACTATCACATTTGGAGGAGAAGGGTTGCTAATATATCACATTAAAATTCCCCATGTCTTTTATATATTGGACTGGGGATCGAGAACCAAGCATCGGACGAATCCGCGAGAGGTCTCGTTGGATTCATCACAATTACAAATATATGAAAACATTATTCGTTTACCTTCTTCTCTTTTTCATGTGCGTAGGGGGGCGGGGAGGTGTGTTAATACGTTTATAGCATTTTCTCATAAATGATGTATACTTGACCGTAGATAGGGGTATCGATGTATGGACTCGGCTTCAGGAACATGTTATTCCCTCCTTCCCTTCACCCCACTAGTGGGAGGGGCTGACTGAAAGCAACATTCTATTTCAGTCTGGCGACTTTATTTTTTGTACACTAATAACACATCTGAGGCCATGAGCGCAATAGTGGCCTAACTGCATTTTTCATTATTTTCAGTAGAGCAAAAATAAGAAACAGGTTGTTTTCAAACACTTGTTTTTAAAAAAAAAAGAAACATAGGCTTGATTTTCTTTTTGCAATATGATCAAAAAATAAAAGGTTTTTGATTTTGTATCCATGATCCTTCAAAATAGTTTTATAACTGTTTTTAAAGTCAGATAGGCCACTATTGCACAGAGGAAAAAATATAAAAATTAAAATCCTGTAAAGATAGGCCAATCAATAGTAAATAAAACTGATTTCTATGAGTTTTTTCTTATTTTTTTTAATACGTTGAAATTTAACATTTTCATTTACTTTCTAATGTGTTAGAATCCATAAAAGCTTTTGTAGTATTTGTAAATAAATTGTTATTCCTGTGATAGGTGTAAAAACTATGATCTATTAGCGGGTATTAGGATATATAAGTATCAAGGTGAAAGCTTGCTAGTATAAGAGCGAGAGCCCACGGCAGATTTTGAGTCAAAAACAGAAGCATAGGAGTTGACAGCTTGAGTATTCAAGAATTTAAGATCTTGGCAGCCCACAACCTGGGCTTTAGGGTTTAACAGTACATCGAAATCAAAATATGAATGCATCTCTCCCTAGATAATGATCACAGATCACGGAATCTGAGACCATTTGAGTCTATAGTATGCCCTGCCAGATCGTTTAAAAAATTCAAAATTAAAAGCGAAAAACGGGTATTTAAAACGGTCTGGCAGGGCGAACTATACACACAAATGATCTCGGCTTCCGCGATCAGAGGAGCGTTACCCAGGAAGGGGTGAAAACCAACTTTAGTTAGCAAAATCATAACTCTCGAAGTAGTATTCATAGTTTGTTTTCGATTCAGTGTTTTAATCACTAAATCCCCGGTTGTGGACCGCAAGATTTTGATTTCTTGAATAAGTTTTACTCAAGCTGTCAACTCCAATATTTCTTTTCTTTATACCAATCACACCCAAAATCTGCTCTTGGCTCTTAGTCAAGGCTTAGGTATATTTATTTTTTTTTTTCAAAAAACAAACATGTTGAAAAAAAATTCAAAAAAATATTTACACAATATGAAGGGTCGGTCTTAAAATATTGAAGCTCATGAATCTTGAGTCAGTTAACCTTCAGTCCTTCTCTAGAGGTCATTATATTTGAAATTTCCAATTGCAAAGTGGAGAAGAAGTGCTTTTTGGTAATTTCTATGACATTGAATGGTTTTTTTTTTCCTCGCTGAGCGTATGAAACTCTAACTTTATGGCTAATCGAGGGAGATTATCAGGGTACTGACTTATGTTTAGTTCATTGCATTGATGTCACCTGTGAGCAAATAGTTAAATAATTGGCCTTACTTAAAGTTTCAAACAATAAAATCAAATATGCGAGCGCAATAGTGGCCTTTAAGAAAGATAGGCCACTCTTGCACTTAAGCTTTTAATTTTTTTGTGTTTGGCCCAAGTACAAAAGTCCTATATCTATGGCATGAAGCCGTCAATTTGAAAAATTAAAACGCAGAAATGTTGTTCAATAAATACAGATTCAATTTTCGTTATAAACTCAATTTCGATAAAATTGCAGTTAGGCCACTATTGCGCTCACGGCCTGATCTTTTAAGTTAACTTTCAAAAATCGTTGCAACGCTGGCAACACTGTCAGATTTTGGGGGGATGGGGTTGCCAACTTACTATTTGTATTGGCCCTTAGTATGAGAACCATCCATCGGATGATGATGTGAGGGGTCTCGCTGGACTCAGCATACTTGAAAACAGAGGAACACATTCCTCGTTTACCCTCTTCCCCTCTCAAATGCGTTGGTAACCCTCTTTTTTTTAAATTTACCTTAGGACATGTTCTTTTAGTATACTGAAGCTTAACCCGTCAGGTCAAAATGAAAGGTTGGCCTCACTTACAGCCCCACTACTAGATACCTATTTTATAATTAATTTTAAAATTTCATTAAATTATCTTAATAAATAAAAAAGTTAAAGGTAATCAAAAGTTTAACGTTCGGGGTAGGTACCTACCTACCTACCAATCATGTGATCAAAAAGTTGAGTCACTGTACAGGTACCTACATAATGTAGGTAAGTATGTAATTATAGGGAGGTAGGTAGGTATAACAGGTTTAAATGCCACGTGTTTTGTTTGTTTGTTTATTTAAGCTTTCCGAATATATTTGCTTGTTTTAATTCATCCATTCTACCTATCTATGTAAATTTTTTTACAGTGAATTTTGATGAAACGGTAGGTATCTATAGCTAGGTAGGTAGGTAGGTATGTATATAATATGCATCTACCAAAAGATCTTGTTGTACTGATGTCTTCAATTCAATTATTTCTATAAAGATTGAGTGTATGTAGGTATGTAGGTATGTATGTAAATACAAATGTTGTCAGGTATGTAGCTTTGCCAATTTGCATGCACCAACTTTATCATCTTGTTTGCAAAATTCATAAATTTATCTGAATTTCACAACAGAAATTACTCTGTTATATGAATTTGATGACGTTTTTTTTTTTTGCAAATCTCAAATCAAAACAATAATCAAAACAATAATAAAAACAATAACAAAAACAATAACTTCCTCATCTACAATTAATCTTTTATAAGTAGTCTTAAATATACCTACTAACTACCCACCTACCTACATTTATACCTATAAATAGGTAGGTGTACCTATAAAACCAAATTGTAATTGTATGCGAATAATCATTCCTTTCCCTTTACTTTCTATTCTAACAAATAAATAATTTAAAAAAAACACACACATATAGGTACCTACCTACATAATACATAAATGTATTCCTCCACTTAAAATATAAAATTTACAAAGTGTATAGGTATAACTACCTACCTACAGTACATATAACGCAAATTCATTTTTTTTATTGGAAATTGTTAAAATGCGAATAAACAAAACTTGCGCACAAAGTGCAAAAACCCATCCACACAAACCATATTAAACTAACAACAAAAACAACAAAGACTCAAAAACGAAAGATAACAAAATAAATAAATGGCATTAAAAAAAAAAAAAAGAGAAATATATACACAAAGAATAATGGCAGATAAACATTGGCATCAAAACAAAATTTGAAATATAAACACGACTGACCTTGATCTAACAAACACAGTGATACAGAACAGCTGCCTGCCCACCACTCCGCACTAAACCAATAAAATAACAAACCACCACTAAGAAACCAACCACCCTCTTCGCGTCTTCTTTAACCAAACACACGAAGTAAAACAACCAACAAAATCCAAAAAGTTAACTCTCAAACTTTATACTAATATCACCACACCATCACTTGCATTATGCATACATACACGGAAAGAAATACAAAAAAGCTCTTTTTTGATTTACGGACTTTACACTTTGTCCGTGTATCACCCAATAGCTCTGTTTCTCTTTGTTGTTTTTTGTTGATTATTTTTTTTTTCTATTTGTTATTATTTTTATTTTCATATCAAATCAACATTTGTGCATGAATATGAATGTGTGAGCACACAAAAGTGTAACAAAATTATGGAATGGTTCTTTGTTTTTCCCACGTTTGTGTGTGCAAAATATTATAAATGCCGAAGAGTACGAAGAGAACATATACAAAAAAATTTTTAATAAAAAATAACAACCTTACAAACAACTTTAAAAGGGGTGAGAAAAGAGTAGACACCTTGCTCCATAATATTTTGATACTTTGAAAGTTAGAAGTTGCAAATATTTAATTTGAAAGATACAAAAAACAATTACAGAACTTAAATGAAAGTCTCATCAATAATATTGTGCCATTATACCTACTTAATCAAATACCTAATGTGATTTTTGATTGTTTTTTAAGAAGTATAACAAGCAAGACACCTACCTACCTACTTTAATTATGATCTTATCAGCTTCTAATGAATGAATTCGATGAGGACTTCCTGCATACGTTATACATACGACCTTCTATTCTGTGACGTCAATGAAAAAAAAAAAAAATAATCGTAACCGATTATATTATTTTTGTCTACCTACTTAATTTTGATTGAAAAAGGGAGGCTTGGTAATAGGTATCTTGCTTAGCAGATTGTATAGGTACATAATAGGCCAGTTAATAGCGTGATCTGATAAAGATGCCGTTCGTCTGAATGGTGGATTATTGTTAATATTACTAGTAATACAGTCCCTGTAGTGAAGTCCCGTAGAAATTTCCGTACTGATTTATCTAACCGCCAGAATCGATTAAAGGACATATAGGAGAGTCAGAAAAACTTGGGTAGACATCACCGTTTTCTGGACGGGGTTTTTTAGACGCCATTTTCCAAAATGGCCGACAAATAGTAGCATAATTTGTATGGGAGAACAGAAAAATCTCCATAAAAACTAAACCACTAAACCGATTTTGATGAAATGATCAGACATGATAAAAAACAAAATGAGAAGCCAACATAATTAATTTCCGCCCACTGCCACGCCCCATTTTTGAAAAAGTAATATATTCGTCAAAATTAATACAAATTCGAATGTTGCTTTAGTTAAACTAATAAAAATATTTTTGTATGGAATATAAGCTGTAAAAAGTTCCTACCACGCCTATTTTGTGGGCGTTTATTATTTTTTGACTTATATGGAGTTCGTTTTAGTAAGATAAAATCTGAACCACTTCACTTAGTGTAATGAAATTTTCATACATGATAGCAAACAGTATAGAGAATGATTGCATACAATTTTCGCCCATTGACACGCCCACAAAAGCCCATCTTATCACTCTTCCTCATTAGCTGCTAAAAACCGAAGGATACAATATCAATTAAAATTATTTTTGATTGATATTTACTAAAGAAAATCTGTTATTTTTGATTTTTGGCAAAAAAAAAATTATAAATTACAAAAAAATACAATTACATATTTTGCACATCATTTGTATACACATTTATCTCGTACATTGCTCAGCACATTTGCAATACTCTGTGCATGTCAAATACTTAAATTTACATTTACACGTTTAAATACAACATGGTGTACAATTGCACTGAATTAATAGTTCAGAAGGCATTATGTTAAGGCACTGATCGGGCCTAAGCACTCCATTTGTATCTTTGGAGAATCCATAATCTGTCAACTGCACACTTGAATCTGGAAAATAGCTCTGTGATAAGCTTAAGCATTCCCTTTAAACAAAAAAGCATTAAAACAAGAAAATTAAGCGAGTTGACTTTGGCATTGACCAGTCACTTAACGAATCCAGGCGGCAGCGGAAGAAAGAGAAAGACGAAAAGTTTAGATCCAATCGAACTGATAAATATCAAACAGGAGACGCCTATTCCTAGACAGATGGATAGATTCAGGTTTTCAGGTAAAAACAAAGAGATGCTCCAACTAGCTGCTGCTTCTAGCTTCATTGAGAAGGCAAATGTGACTGACTTCAATTCATTTCTAAGTGGAACCCTCACAGGTGACAATGATAGCAGGGATGCATTAATAATAAATAACAATATCTAACAAAGAACTTCAAACGTGCTCGAACCTTCAAACCTTTGTTGAGGAAGCAGATAGCAGGATTATAATCCAACTGTTCAATGCCGTCCAGTCATGCATAAAATACCTTATAGTGATATCAAATGACACTGATGTCGTTGTTCTCATCCTTTCAGTGAGGGATTGCAAGAATTGTGGATCAAAATGGGAGTGGGAGATAAAATGCGCTATTTGCCTGTACACACACTTGGGGAGCAACTGGGAGCTGCACTTTACAGCAATTTCGTTAAGGCCCACATACTTACAAGGGGTCAATTCTCGATCCGGGAAACGGTGAAGTGATAAATATGATAACCCCTTCACCCCAAATACGATTCTCGAAGTGTGAAAAAATGCAAACAAATGTTTTCATAATATGATGATTCTTTTACCACAATCAATTCATTCAACAAAAACTTGTGAAAAGAAAAATGATAAACAGAAACAAATTGTGCTCATTTGCTACAACCAAGTCACCATATTGGTCTTTCTCTGACGTCACAATCATCTATTTCTATGAGCAAGTGGTAGATTTTTTTCATTTTAGTACTTTTTATACTCACTTTGACAGCTGTTTCTCAGTTCAGGTATCGCCTGTCACGTGTTTGTGAAGTGGTAAAATGATAAAACTCTGTGAAAACTGAAATGATAACTTTGTTTTCATTTCACAGTTTCACAGATCGAGAATTGACCCCCAGGTTGCGATACCACAAGCACGATAGGAACAAAATCATCTGCAATTAAAGCATCGCCAGAACCGTTAGTACTTCGATTTGCAGAAGATAATATCTGATGAAATACTTGACAAAGTAGAGGAATACCTTGTTCAAGTTTTACATTCATCAGCAAAGCGTAATGCTACATTTCCACCTAATGCTACATTTCCACCTAACGCTAATCTGAGATTTAATAAGATTTACCTCAAATCTTCTCTAAATCTTGAAGATTTACCATACAAATATATTTCGTTAATCTTGGAGATTAGAAATTAATCTCATTAAATCTTCCTAGGACAAATAGTTTTACAAATCGAACTAACCTAATTTAACATGGTGCTGAACGATTCATTCGAGACTCGATTCAGTTCTCCATTGTTTGATACGAATAAAACATTCTGTCTCTTTCGCACTTCATAAGAAAAATTAATGCGCCATTTGCATTTTTGAAACTTTTGTCAGATTTAATCTTTTTTAAATCTTTTTGTGCGGTGGAAACACCAAAAAGATTTATTTAATCTAAACTGAGATAAACCTTAGGTGGAAACATAGCATAACGCTAATTTGAGATTTAGTAAGATTCACCGCAAATCTCCTTTAAATCTTGAAGATTTACCATACAAATTTATTTCGTTAATCTTGAAGATTAGAAATTAATCTTGTTAAATCTTCCTAGAACAAATACTTTTACAAAACGAACTAATCTATTCCTGTATGGCGCTGAAGGATTAATTTATGGCTGAATTCAGTTCTTCACAGAGGAAACATTCTATCTCACTTCTTCTTTATGAGAAAAATTGAAACACCATTTGCATTTTAAAAGGGGCTGTCAAAGTAAATCTTTGTAAAATCTTTTTGTGCGGTGGAAACACCAAATAGATTTATAAAATCTGAACTGATATAATTCCTTGGTGGAAACATAGCATAAGACATTCGATGAGCTTCGTTATTTATTACATAAAGAGAAACATATATCAGAGTTACCACCTCATCTTTTTCTATTAGAAATGGACACATCCGAAGATGCTTTTTTGTTTTAAGGTAATTATTTAGCCTGTGAAAAGAAAAATGAGAAACAAAGACAAATTGTGCTCATTTGATACACCCCACTCGCCATCTTGGTATTTCTATGACGTCACAATCATCTTTTGAGCAAGTGGTAGCATTTTTCATGTTAGTACTTTTTAGAACTCACTTGGACAGCTGTTTTTCATAACGAGTTCGGGAATCGCCTTGCGCGTGTTTGTGAAGTGATAAAATGATACAACTCTGTGAAAATGAAATGATAACTTTGTTTTCATTTCACAGTTTCAGAGGTCGAGAATCACCCCCTGGAACTATTAATTAAAAGTGTGAATTAAAGGTGTAAATGTAAGTTTAAGTATTTGACATGCACAGAGTATTGCAAATGTGGTGAGCAATGTAGGAGATAAATGTGTATACAAATGATGTGCAAATATATGTAATTGTATTTTTTATAATTTTTTAATGTTTTTACTAAAGCTAAGTATACAGTTCTTTTGAGTAAAAAAATTCTTCAAGGTGAGAAAAAAAAATATTTTCCACAAAGAAAAAATGTCCGTGGTGTAATTTTTTTTTATTCGCCGTCAGTTTACACTTTCGAAAAAAAAATCTCAATGAGACTGATCCATGGAAAAACAAACACAAATGCCAAACGCATTTTTTTTTTCGGAAAAAGAATGTCAGTGACATTGTTTTGCACGAAAAAAATTGTGGTGAATATAAAATTTGTTTTCTTTGGGTAGTTCACAGTTCGATAAAAAAAATTTAAACGTCAAAAAAAATTTTTTTCGCAAAAAGCGCTCCCATAAGAAATACATGTAGTTTTTTTTTCGTCAAGGAACTGTATACTTAGCTTAAAAAGAAAAAGTAAAAGATTTTCTTTAGTCAATATCACTCAGGAAACTTCACAAAAGCATCTCGATTGATATCATTTCCCTCGGTTTTTAGCAGCTAATGAGGAAGAGTGATAAGATGGGCTTTTGTGGGCGTGTCAATGGGCAAAAATTGTATACAATCCCTATACTGTTCGCTGTCATGTGTGAAAATTTCATTACACTGGGTGAAGTGGTTCAAATTTTATCTTACTAAAACGAACTCCATATAAGTCAAAAAATAATAAACGCCCACAAAATAGGCGTGGTAGGAACTTTTTACAGCTTATATTCCATACAAAAATATTTTTATTAGTTAAACTAAAGCAACATCCGAATTTATACTAATTTTGAAGAATGTATTACTTTTTTCAAAAAAGGGGGCGTGGCAGTGGGCGGAAATTAATTATGTTGGCTTCTCATTTTGTTTTTTATCATGTCTGATCATTTCATCAAAATCGGTTTAGTGGTTTAGTTTTTATGGAGATTTTTCTGTTCTCCCATACAAATTATGCTACTATTTGTCGGCCATTTTGGAAAATGGCGTCTAAAAAAAACCCCGTCCAGAAAACGGTGATGTCTACCCAAGTTTTTCTGACTCTCCTATATGTACTTTAATCGATTCTGGCGGTAAGATAAATCAGTACGGAAATTTTTACGGGACTTCACTATTAATATATAGAATTTTTTCGTATCACCATTGAATTCTCGAGAATTACCTACCTACCCTCAGATGTCTTTCCATTTGAGAGTAATATTTTTCAGATTTTGATATCTGTTAGAGAATTGTGAGAGTTAATCACCCTTATTGTGAGTTATATTTTATCAATTGATTGAATTTTATTATATGTATAAGCTTAATACAAGCTAGACTTAAAACTAAAATACAATTTCATAAATCTATGCTTACATATATTCAAAGGGCGAGAGTAAGAATAAGAAGAAAAGGGCCATAAGATGGGTGAGTTTAGAATAGCTAGTTTTAAAGAAAGGCTTACTAATGTTGGGGTTGAAGGTATTTACTTTGTTAGCCATAAGTTGCATTCGAGTCAAAGGTTCGTTTAGGCCATAATCAGTACGATGGTAGTCAATGAGGAATAAAGGTACTGTGATCTAAACTGGCGAGGATTTGGATTCATAGAGATCTTTTGGAGGAGATTAGGACAATCAATGACACCATTTAATAATTGGTGAACAAAAACAATGTCGGCAATAACTCGGCGTAGGTTGAGGGATTGGAGGTTTTCGTTCTAGGTGAACTTGATGATATGGTGACCAGACTTGGGAAGCATATTCAAGTGGAGGTCTTACGAAAGTCATATAAAGAGATTTGGTAACGTAGGGACAAGAAAATTCTTTTGACCAGCGTTTTACGAAACCGAGAGCCGAATTAGCTTTGCTAATAATGCTGTCGTAATGGGCACGGAAATTGAGTTGAGTGTCACAAATGACACCAAGGTCGCGAATGAAGGTTACGGTAAGAACAGGCACGTCATTGATCGAGTATTGTCTTTGTGGCAGGCGAGGAAGCTTACGAGAGAAAGTTATGGCTTGGTATTTCTTAATGTTTAACTCAAGGAAGTTCTTTTGGCACCACGTTAAAAAACTATTTAAGTCTGTTTGCAGCATAAGTGCATCGTCAGTGGCTGAAATTTGTTTAGAGATCCACATGTCATCAGCGTACATTTCCAAATCAGTGTGAGGTAAAATAAGCTCAACATCATTTATAGTCATAAGAAAGAGAAGAGGTCCTAGATGGCTTCCCTGAGGTACACCAGATATGGCATGAATAGGTTTGGAGACGCTCGCTCTGAAAATAACTCGATACTGACGGGCAACAAGATATGACTGGATCCAAAACAAGAACGAATGTGGAAAACCAAACTTTTTCAGTTAGTATATATACATATGTATATTATATATGTATATATATATAAAGGGTGGTTAAATTTTAAGGGCCGATGTTGATTTTGAATAAAACACAAATTATTTAGGAAATTATTGTCATTTCTCTTTATTATGATAATATTATACAGGGTGTCCCGCACCTGAGTGGAAGTATCTTAGGGTGTGGTTCCTGGTTGTATTCTAAGAAAAAAATTGTATGGGGGGAAAGTTGTTTTTTTTTTAAAGCTAATTCTTCGTTCTTGCATTTGGTTTTTAAATAAAGTTGTTTAAGCGAATAGTTTTGAGAAAGGTATTTACTTTGTTAGCCATAAGTTGCAATCGAGTCAAAGGTTCGTGAGGATTTGTCAGTTCGTCGCAAGAGGCAGTACCTCGGATAAAACATTTCTGTTTTTAGGTGGCACGGCTGGAAATCGAACCCACACCTTCGGCATGACAGTCCTACGCACTAACCATCATGCCACGAGGTACTACAATGATAATATAACTATGGTTCAATTATGTATGGAACACAATATCGGCCAAATGGCCGCCGCGACCTCGGCGGCACACCTCCATCCGATGGTCCAAATTTTCGATGACGCTGAGGCATAATTGAGGTTCTATGCCGTTAATGTGCCGAATTATCTCATCCTTTAGCTCTTGAATTGTTGCTGGCTTATCGACGTACACCTTTTCTTTCGAATAACCCCAAAGAAAGAAGTCCAATTGACATCGCCACCACGTGAGATAACACGGCCATTGAATTTGTGGCGCAAAAAAGCCATTGTTTCGTTAGCTGTGTGGCAAGTGGCACCGTCCTGTTGAAACCACATATCGTCCACATCCATATCTTCCCATTCGGGCCATAAAAAGTTCGTTGTCATCTCACGATAGCGAACACCATTCACAGTAATTGTCTGACCGTCCTCATTTTGGAAAAAATACGGCCCGATGATGCCGCCAGCCGATAAACCAAACTGGTTTTTCGACAGTCACTCTTGAATTATCATTCGCCCAAATGCGGCAATTCTGCTTATTGACAAATCCACTGAGGTGAAAATGTGCCTCATAACTGAAGATGATTTTCTTCGAAAATTGATCATCCACTGTTGCCATTTCTTGCCACCATTCTGACCATTGACGGACGCTTGAAATGGTCAAGAGCCTTAGTTCTTGAGTCAATTGCACCTTGTAAGCGTGTAAATGCAAGTCTTTATGCATAATGTTCATCAAC
The DNA here is from genome assembly GCA_963921185.1 of Dasysyrphus tricinctus. Taxonomy (NCBI): domain Eukaryota; kingdom Metazoa; phylum Arthropoda; class Insecta; order Diptera; family Syrphidae; genus Dasysyrphus; species Dasysyrphus tricinctus. The sequence continues at coordinate 249,234,092 of OY992530.1, forward strand.
GACGAGCGTGAGACGTGCAATTGTTGGGCACGACGACGAGTTGAGGTGAACGGCTCTTCAGCTACACTATCGCGAACAGCAGCAATATTTTCTGCAGCACGAGCTGTACGAGCATGCACTGGTGTTTTCACATCTCCTACAGACCCCGGTTTGCTCAAATTTTTGCACGATTTTTCCGACTGTACGCACATTTGGACGATTAAATTGACCGACAAAATCACGAAGTGCACGATATGCATTTTGATTTGAACGCCCATTTTCATAATAAGCCTGATTGTGTATCATTCCATGGTTCAAATTGAGTTAGTCTGAAAACTCACAATAAGGGGAATATCCTGAGAATATCTTCAGCCATAACCGTGTCCACTTGAAAGCTATAATGAAAATGAAATGCATTCATGCAAGTGAAAGGTTGCAGTTGCTTTTGTTTAGATATTTGCATTATTGCTGGATTTGATCATATAGACTATAGTTGTCAATTCAGGTGCAGGGTCCACTCTTACAATATTGCTGCAAAGGACAATGGACATAATTTATGGAAGCTGGACTAGGAACCAATATCAACGAGTAGTATTCGAAAGGTACTTTACTATACTACAATTGTTATTATAGCAGCTTATTTCAAATCACAGTGTGAAAAAATTATTCGTTGTTTTGGTAAATTTTAGTACATACTAGCTTACCCGGTGAACTTCGTACCGCCAAAAATTGATATGGTTTCTGTTGGTTTCACAGTGCGGGGCATTATGACAAAATACCCGACTTTTAGTTACAAAATGTGTGTTGTTAAACTGGGCACATCGGATGAGCTCGAAAATTTAATTGAATAGGAAGTGTGTTGCTTCGTCATTATTTGCAACGCAAATTTGCAGTTTGTCTGCGTTTTATTTTGAATAATGAATTTTTAACCATCGACGTCCTTAAAATAGTTGCGACTGATATTCAAAACAGTTTTTGTAAACAGTTCTTCCTTATATTAAGTCAATTCCTAAAATCTCGACAGAAAAGAAATCAGGCGGCCAGTTGCACCATCAACCCCAGAGTTCGGCCATTTACGATTATTGCCAACAGTTGTTTTGAGAAATCATCGGCTGATGGATTGTTCTGCAATGCAACTCGAATTTTCATCGTCAACTGCAACTTCTTTACGTATCGTCAGAAAATCCGATTTTATTTCAGTCAAGTGTTGAGCTTGGTCTGCAGACGTTGATTACGGGATTACCTGTAAATTTGAAGGAAATCATCGGCCAGTAATATCATTGCTTTTTCGAAACGTCTTGCATTTTTACACAAATCTTTCATTGTTCGATCAAGCCAATCCTATGCTTGTATTTTTGCCATTGTGCATTCACCCCATATGATAATTTTGCAAGTTATCAATACCTGTGTCATTGCAGAGTTTCTTAACTTGTTACATGTTAACTAGCCACTCTCCATTAAATTAATCGTGCATCGAACGATTGGGGCATAGAAATTCCTGATTTACTCAACAAACTACCGCACATTGGCCGACACACAAACATGTCTTCGTTCTTCAAACTCCATGCAAGCTAAGAAACATCAACCATGCCGTCCTTGTATATATCCCACAAACTGATTGCATTCGACGGAAAACATGTCAAGATGATGATGGTGAAGAACTTTAATCACAAGCGTAGAAACTCTAGCATTGGCGAACTTTGTCGTTAGCAAGCAAATTCTTTCGCAAAATTTGGCTCACAGCACAAAAACCACTATTCAAATTGGTCGGAATTTACAATTTTCGGCTCCGTTTGTGTTTCAATTTGGTTAAATACGAATCCAACAATGCGGCCATTTCGATTCGAGTATTTTTGATATTTACATTATGTATCTTTCTAGATTAATTTTCTGCATAATTTTTTTCCGTGAATTTTTCCGATAGGTATTTTATTATAGTTGTTCTGCTATTCGGGGCGGAGACTAATCCAACAAATCATAGATCAATAAAATCCGCTTCGCTCTGGAAAAGTTTCTAAAAATGTATTTTATTTTGTATGGCTGTTACTCACGCACAACAACAACAAAAGTAATAATTAACATGACATTATCTAAAATGTAATGCTGTAGCCTTTTAAAGCAAAAATCCATTTTCGATTTTTTCAAATAAAGTTGTTTAACAGTTTTTGTATTAAATCCCTTAAAAATCAGTAAACAGTATGTATAGGTAAGCTTGCCATTTTCCTCTCAGTAATACCTTTCGAACCAAAGAAAAATTTAAATATGATACAGTTTTTTTTTTCTTTCCGGAAGTTTCCTTGAAACTATTGAAAATGATTGTTTTGCAGTGAAAATAAAGAGACTCAAATGTATATCTATAAAATTACACATGTATGTAGATCAATCTCTTCTGAATTTTGTTAAAAATTTAGCAAAATGTACTAAAACTACACTCAACATGCAGTTTTGTTCATGTTCTCGATTAATCGAATTCCGGATAATGGAGATTCGACTGTATTATAATTTTTTAATTTTATTTTTTCAGAATAAACTTTCATAATCGATTGATTTGTTTTCAAACTCATTTTTTGAATTATTTTTATAAAACAGGTACCCAAAGTGCATATAATTTTTGAATTTTTCCGATATTTTAATAGTAATTCTTCTACTCGGGGTGGAGACGAATCCAACAAATCATGGATCTTTAAAATCGACCCAGATGTTCTTGAGTTATAAATGGTGTAACTAAACAACCGACTATCTTTTATATATTAAGATAAACAAAACTCGTGTGGTATGGGCAATAACTAGTGAATAACTTTTTTCATACAGTAATTTGAAATGATCTTCCCTACTAACTACTGCAGTACATACAAATACCTTTCCATCGACATATGGGTGATTCCGTGCCAACTGTGATTCTTTGCGTCCAGTGCTTTTTTTGATATTTAATGTAAAATGTTTGTATATATTTCTGGTTTGAATTGGGTGAACGGCTATTTACTACAATCTACATTCAATATCAAGACTAAATTTGCTACTTATTTCACATGGCTTGCAAAAGTGTAGTCTAAATGTCAGTACCATGGCATGTCCGTGCCTTGTTTTTCCAATTAAATCTACTATTTTCTAATTAAATACTTCATTAAATATAAAATGCACGACTGGGTCGCACGTACTTGCTCTTATGGTCAAGACACTGTGGGCTTAAGAAAATTGTAAATAAAAACATGGAAATTATGAGAGAAAAATGTAGAGAAGCTTGAAATACGACTTTTAAATTGGGTAAAACAACTCTTTTGACAGTTTGATGTGAAAAAAAGAATGCCATCTTCATTCTTGATTGAATATGATTGTATGGGAAACAAAATTTTAAAATCGTTGAAGCGGTTTTTTTTTAAATAAATTTTTTATATATTAAAATTTTTTTTATTATATTTTTATACATTAAAATTTTTAAGAACAAATTTTGGTATGCAAATCTGAAGTATATATTTATGTGTATATAAAAACAAAATTTGAAAAAAAATTGTCAACCCGTTTTTGAGATATCGAATTTTCAAAAAAAAAATTTGAAACTTTTTTTAAAAATCCAAAAACTTTTTTTTAGAAAGTTTTGATATGCAATATTATTTAATCTTATCTAAAATTTGTATATACAAAAATTCATTTAAATCCGTCAAGCTGATAACGAGAAAACTCAAAATAAAAAAAAACGTTCTATCACAGGTACTACTAATAGTTGCTATGTGTAAAATTTTATAATTTTTAATGGTAGATCGTACTAATTTTAGTATATGAAAAAAGTTTGATCAAAATCCTAGGAGTCGTTTTTAAGCAAAAAAATATTTTCCTTTGCAGTTTTTTCACTTTTGTATGGAAGGTACCGTATTTTTTCATAAATGTAAAATTTTTTCTAAAAATATTTTAGAGAGTACAAAAAAATGTTAAATATCGAGTTTCAAAAAAATCTATTATGCCGTTTTCGAAATATTTGATTTTCCAAAAAAAAATTAAAATATTTTTTAAAAATCCAAAACATATTTTTTCAAAAATGTTGGTACACAAAACTATTAAAATTTTTTGGAAGCTTCTGTATAAAAAAAATAATTGAAATCGGTCATATACCATTTTGAAGAAAATCAAAAATTAAAAAAATGGTTCCTTGGGAGGTACCATTAATAACCATTTTTGAAAAATGGTTTCCCACCCAAAGAAAGCCTTAACTAAAAAAAAAGTATTGAATTTTTTTTAAGAAAAGTTGTCGAGCCGTTTTGAGAAATATACGATTATGTAAATTTGCCAAAAAAAAATGTATGGCAGGTACCGTTATTTTTGGTTCTAAAAAAAATGAAAAAAAACGTGTCGGCAGAATCACCAAAAACCAATATGTACCAAGTTTGAAGAAAATCGATCGAGCCGTTTAGGCTGTAGACGAACAGACAGACAGACATACAGACAGACAGACAGACAGACAGACAGAATTGTGCCACCCACTTTTTTGGTGTTCTCTATCATCGTAATATCATGTTTGATTGTTATCTCAAAATTTTTTTTGCACGAATCCAAAACTTGCCTTATAGTACCTATAATCGCAAGTAAAAAATGCTATCCATAAAAAAGTTTGAGCGCAATACTTACTTGACAAAATTTTGCAAAAATTAAGACAACATACTTATTGCTGAATAAAATAATCATAATGTTTGTTGGTTATCAAAATTTTGTATTTTGTTTTAACGGCACAATTTAAAACTGTCCCGGAAATTATTTTTCTCAAAAGCAAAGAGACAAAAACTGTCTAACTGTCAGTACCGTGGATGTCAGTACCGTGGCATTTAAATACTTATTGAACTTTAATTAAATATAATTAAATAATTTCTTGCAATAATACTTTTTTCTACCAATTTTCTTTATAATATCTCACACGAGCCAAACAAAAATCATTCCTGGCAATAAAAACTTAGTAATAACCCAGCACAAGGAAAAGGGTTGCCATTCAGAAGAATAGACTTCAAAAACGAAAAAGAGATAATTTTTTTAAGAAAAAAAGGGAAGTAGAAACGTCAAAAGGTCAAAACGTATTAGACAATCAAGAATCTCAACACAAATATGGTCAAAAAGAGGGAGAACATTAAAAAATGAAAAAAAGAAAAAGAGTTATTATCGGCTATAACAGTTTTAGTACATTTTAGGCTATTGATTATGTCCTAAAAAACAGGGCAATAAGGAAGTAAGACGTTCATGGGATCTTATTGTAAAAATCAACAAAGGGGTCATTGAAGATGCGAAAACCACAGAGTGCTATTAAATTGGAGGTTGCATTTTTAAGAGGGGGTGCAAAAGCACCCTTTTTGGTTTTTTGCATATAAATCGAAAACGAAGCAAAATTTCGAGATAATTCTGAAAACCTTTTTTGTAGAGAATAAAATTTACCATCAAAATGGATTTTTGAAAAAAAAAAAATTTTTAATTTGTAGTTAGCTAATTTTTAAAAAAATGTGAAAAATCGCATTTTTTAGTTTTTTTTTACGTATTTGCTTATAACTTTCTTACCGGCAGAGATGGGTATAGGCATTGCTTCATATAAAAGAAAGATAATTAAATTTTCTTTAAAATAAATTTAAACAAAAACGGTTGGGATAAAAATCGACCAAGAAATAGTCGTAAAAACTAGGCTGATGTTAAGTTTGTAAGGCTTTATAAATGGCATATTTTTGGCTATTTTGATGGACTTGTTAGATTATCCACTCAAACTGGGTGTATTAGGGAGTCATGACCAGTTGAGTCAAAAATAAAGATCAAATTTAAAATATTTAATAGTTTTAGTGTTGCCATCTAATTTCTTTTAATTTAGAATAATTGCGAAAATAACACACTTGCTCTAACAAAGTCAGGTTTTGAACACCTATTACTTATACCTTTCGAACATGAAAAAAAAAAATACTTCCAGGCAAGTTTTACGGTTGAAAGTCCTTGCCAGACGAGCTCAACATTTTCAATGTAGGTATTATAAGAAATTACTTTTTTTTTTATTTCAAATAACTGTCAAACCTTGTTTTACAAATCCGGGTTTTTAATATATGTTAGCTTATGTCTCGTTTAATAGAGACAAAATTGTGCCAGACGAGTTTGGCTGTCGAAAATGCATGCCAGACGGCCCTTATGTTATAAAGTTGGTGATTTTTTTCTCTTTTGTTATCTAATTTTTTAAATAATTATCAAAACTAACAAATCTACTTTCACAAACCGGGGTATTTGGTAGTTTAGACGAGTTAGGTATTCCAAAATAAAAATAAGTTATTTCTTAAATACCTACTTAAAACTGGTCTAACACAGTTTTTTTCATGTTCGAGAAGGTATACGCTAACATGTGCTCAAAATCCGACTTTGTAAAAGCAAGTGTGTTCATTTTAACAATTAGTCAAAATTTTTAATAAGTTTGATGGCAACCCCCAAACTGCGAAAAATTTGAAACTTGATTTTTATTTTTGACTTAACTGGTCATGACTCCCTAATACACCCAGTTTGAGCGTATAATCTAACAAGTCCATCAAAATAGTCAAAAATACCATTCATAAAGCTTTAAAAACTTAAAATCAGCTAGTATGAACGACTATTTCTCGGTCAATTTTGTATCCAAACCGTTTTTGTTAATTTTTTTACCAGAAAGTACACCATACCTACAGTAATACACTGATTTTTTTTTATCAAAATCAATTGAGCCGTATTGAGATAAAAAAGCTTTTTCATAAAGGTTCTATGGCAGGTAGGTATACCGTTATTTTTGGAACTAAAAAAAATTCGATTTCCCTTCTAGATAATAACAAAAAAATCTTAAGTTCAAAATTTGAAGAAAATCGCTTAGTGGTAAAGGTTTAGTTCAGTTTACCCTTGAGCCCAACTTCAGACGTACTGTCAAGTATAGACATAGAGACATATAGAGATTCTTTCTTTAGCCGCACAACACGAATGTGCATCGGTATCACCTTTGTAATCCTTCCCTATTTTCCTAATCGCTCGCACTGTGTTCATCATCTTAAGGGTAGTCAAAACCCCTTTAGTGCGCGCTCATTATAAAAAAAAAAAACTGTATGGGAAGAAAATCCTATCTTACATCCCCTACTTGAAAATGTCTGAAAAATTGACTTAAAATGAAAAAAAAAAATGGTTAAAAATCAACTTAAGCCTTTTGAAAACAAAATGTACTTTTCTTCAATAATTTTGAAAAGCAAAAATATACTATTCTTCAATATTTTTGAAAAAAAAGGGATTTTTTTCAAGTTGACACATTTCAACATCCAAAACATCTTGAAATTAGTCAACATCCAAAATATCTTTCCAGTTGCGGATCGTGAATATTTCGAAACCTTAAAGTTAGGCTTAATTTAACAAAATTTTCACACGATTGATAATAATATTACGTATACGCCATGTATACCCCTGATTCCCTTAATGCCTGTCTACTTGAAACTTAAGCAAATAAAATGTTTTGTGTGCGTTTGTTTTGCTATTGCTGAATTACATTTATGGGCAAAGTACTTTTTTTTAAACAACTCCCCATTCCATTGAATGGTTCAATCACCACCCCTTGCATCTTAAGCAATTTTTACTCTCAAAATTCCAATTCTGAAGATGCAAAATTGATTTTTTTTTCTTCTTTGTAACCTTTTAGATTTCATCATTAATGGACAAAAAATATTTTATTAAGAAGATTTTAAGTGATAAATGCAGTTAATTTTTATTTTTACCTCTAGGTAAGTGATTTTGAAAAATATTGTAAAATTCAGTTCATTATTTTTTTACAAAAAATAATTTAATTTAAATAAAAGTCAACGAATTTTTTTTTAATCAGCGCATAATCTTCTTCCTCTTCACTCTCATTTGTCATTTCTATCAAGTCATATTGCATGCATACTTTCAACCAACGTGCACCATCTTCATGGTGGTTTATTTTTCCAGACTATCTATAATAAAGATTGCTAGGTCCACTATCCCGAACATTTTTTTCACAGAATTAATGACTGATCAATAAATTTTTGTATCGAAAAATGTATTCATATTCAGTGATTACTGCTGTCAAAAAACTTTCGTGCAAGTCGACCTTAGTGTTATCATTTTGTTTCTATTTAAGGTTCCTATAGCAAATTGTTAATAAATATTTCTTCACTTCTCTGCTCTTTTATAGCAACTTAAGCGAATCGAAAAGTTCTAAGTAGGTGTATACGTAAATAGGTACTCATTTTTATACGAATACTCAAGTATTAACAACAGATATCACAGATAGGTACTTCTTTCTGGTATAAATTCACACAGCTATACATAGTTCATAAAGCTGTCTAGTTTTTAGATTTCTTCCTTCTGTGCTTCGCCCCCAAAATCAAACCCAGACGCAGTCGTGTCTGCTCCTACACAATTGCGAGCACAGACATAACACAAGTGACATTGCACTTATTTTGCATTATAATTTTCATGTCGTCACATTATGCATTATTTGTTCTAGTTTTTTTTTTTTCAATTGCAAAAAACAAACATAAATAGAGTGTTTAGTTTATTTTTTTTTTTTGAGTAGTATAAACAAAAGCAAAACAAAACACCAACATCATTACCTAATCATCATGTGGTAGGTAGTACCTACTAGATACCTTCATAATGTAAACTATTATAAACAAATTCTAAATATAGATTTAACTTTTAATAAAAATAGCAACTTGTAGAGTTTGTAGCAAATCTATACAACAACAAGTTGAGATACGAGAAACTTTTGAAAAAAAAAAAGAAACTCAGTAAATAATTAAAAGTTTTACCGTCAATTTCAGATCAACTTATAAAAATGCGGCACAATTTGTAGTATGTAGTAGTTAGAGAATATGCGTGTATTCTTAAAATGTTTCAATGTGTAGGAAGCAAGCAAAAAAAAAAAAAAAATGTAGACACAAACTAAGAATAATCGCGTGGCGCCACATTGTCGCACTTCCTATGAATAAATCGATTTGCAATTACTTGCAAAAATTTCAAATACCATAGAAAGTTGTTTTTATTTAATTTTGCATGTTTCTTTTCTAACACTATTCGCGATTTTTTTGTTTGCTGTTGTTGTTATTGTTTAAAAATCGGCTGAGATGACACGTGTGGTTGTCACTGGATTTTCCATTTGTGTAAATAAATAAATATCAACTCACAATCAGTTGAATATTTGAAGTATTTTTTTTTTTTTTAAGAAATATTTAACATTGGTTTAATGTTTTCTTACTTTTTGAATGAAGTAGGTATGTTTGTTTACTAATCTGGTGACTTGAATTTTTTACTTATGTTATAAGAAATAAGGAACTTTAAAGTCAAGCTATATGGTAGGCACAAACATTTTTAATCTTTGGCGGACTTTGAATGTACATAATCGAGGCCTTGAAGCAACTGTTTTAAAAGGGGTCGACGCTCGTGTGATGGTTGTATTTTCGATTAGAGATCTTTCGGATGATTTTAATAAAAAAAATCTAATAATTGTATCATTTAGTACCTACTTACTTAGCAATAAATATTTTTATTATTTAATAAGCCAAAATATGCAGTAGAATAGAATCTAGAGTACCTACATGTTGCAAATAAAAATTGGAAAATGCCTCCGATGATTCCTGCCCATCTGGAAAAATGGCAATTTTTTTGCTTGGCCCTGAAAAGGCTTTGGCAGGGGAAATCTATACAAGGAATGCTTTTCAAATACTTGTGAGGCCCTCGCTATCAAAAACTTGTGCGGCTTTGGTAGGGGAAATCTAGACAGGCAAAACTTGTCAAATACTCGTGAGGCCCTTGCTAGTAAAAACTTGTCAGATAAGTCTTGTTATCCATTCACAACCCACCTGGAAAAATTGCAAGTTTTTGTCAAGTTTAATCAAGGCCCTGAAAAGACTTTGGTAGGGGAAATCTAGACAAAAGAAATACTTGTCAAATACTCGTGAGGACCTCGCTATTAAAAACTTGTGGGATAAGGCCTTGGAAAGGCTTTGGAAGGGGAAATCTAGACAGGAAAAAGTTGTCAAATACTCGTGAGGCCCTCGCTAGTAAGAACTTGTCGGATAAGTCTTGTAATCCCACGGCAAGTTTTTGTCAAGTTTAATCAAGGTCCTGGAAAGGCTTTGGTAGGGGAAATCTAGACAAGGAAAACTTGTGAAATACTCATGAAAAAAAACTTGTGGGATAAGGCTTTGGTAGAGGAAATCTAGACAAGGAAAACTTGTCAAAAACTCGTGAGGCCCTCGCTGGAAAAAAAATTGTCGGATAAGTCTTGTTATCCCATCACAAATACCCCGTATATGACAAAAACACAAATATTTTATACCCATCATTTTATACCCATATAGTAAAACAAATTTTATGTACGTTATTTAGTTTTTCATTTTCAACATTACGTAACTATATTCCGAAGTAGCTCAGTAGTTAGCGTATTGGACTGGTAATCAGAAGATTACAGGATCGAATCCTAGTAATGACAACTTTTCTTCTTTTTTGTTTGTCTCTCGAGGCAAAAGGTTACTTAACTGGTTAAGCCCTAGAGAAAATCGATAGTTAACCTTGCTAGAGGCTTGTTAGGGTCAATGTAAAACCTACTAGTGCCCCGTTAAAAACTAGATTTTTTTTCCATACTGCCACGCCGTAAGTTAGAATCGGTCTAATTACCGAAGTGTATAGCCAGTGAGTAATGCGTGGTTGGAGGCCTCATTTACTACCAACGGCTTTTTTTCATGAGAAAAGTGCCACTGTGGCTTTTTCACTCTGGTTTCCAGTTTAACTTCTTATCTCAAATGAAACCCAAGTATTTAGCTTCATCTGAGAATATATTTGCGGAATTTTGGTATTTCCTGGAGAAGAGGACAAGATGTATTTTATGGGGGTTAACTCCAAGTCCACACCGATCTACCTTTCGTGTTAGCTTGTTTAGAGCGTTTTGTAAAAAATCTCTTAAAATGTTAGGATGCTTGTCTGATACTGCTATAGCCACGTCGTCCGAATAGGCAATCACTCTGTAGTTCTCCGCTTCTAAGCAATTCAGCAGCTCATTTACCAAGTTCCAAAGAAGGGGAGAAAGAACCCCGCCTTGCAGTGTACCTATACTGACAGATCTTCTTGCTGAGAATCCACCCAGCTTTGAATTGATAACCCTGCTTGAAAGCATTTGATTAATCAGTTCACCAAGCGACCCAATAACATTCAGAGATGCCAGTGCAGATGCGACTGCAGATGTGCCGACGACGTTATTAAAAGCGACTTCTAGGAAGGCAACCATTGCATGGAGAGAATATTCGATGGTACTTACTAGTGTGTGGAGAGCCGTTTCCACTAACTTCTCTTTGCAATAAGCATCTTGAGCTGTAGACAATAGTCTCGTATCAATGCTTGATCATATCAATCAGTCGTTCAAAAGTTTTTAGAAGGAATTATGATAGGCTAATAGGTCTTAAATCTTTCGAGTTAACGTGGGAATATTTACCGGCTTTGGGCTTAAATACAACTTTGACTTCTCTCCATAGAAGTGGAACATGGACCAGATTCAAGCAACCATTGAAGTTTACCTCAAGAATCGACAGAATTACTTTTGAATTCATCTTCAGTTCAGCTGGAATGATGCCATCTGGTCCTGCCTATTTGTATGGTTTGAAGCTGTTGAGTGTCCATTGTAATTTTTCCCTTGTAATCAGACCTTGTGGAAAAGTTAATTTTCCGCTTGTCATGTGTGGGGCAGTACTATTAAAAGTTTGTGAGCTGCCAGGAAAATGAGTATCCAGTAGCAAATTGAGTTGAGAGTTGTTCCAGGAGCCATCTGCATTTTTCAGGCAGGCATGACTGGATTTGAAGAGAAGATTTTTCTTAATCTTGAAGCCTCGGAGGCTTCTTCTATATTGCCACAGAATGTCCTCCAAGAAGATCGTTTGGTTTTCCTCAATTTTTGTACAATTTTAGCGATTCCTTATAAGAATCCCAATCGGAGACTACTCTTGTGCTTTTAGCTCGATTGAAAAGTTTCGTACAGTTTTTTCTGAGCAGTTCGAGTCCTGAAGTCCACAAATGTGGCTTCCTTTTACCCCTTTTCGAATAAGAGGACAGGAGGTTTCTAATGAATTGTTTAAGTATAAGGTTAAGGTTGACTTTGCTGTCAAGATCGGTTTTGTTGGATGAAACACTTAACTATCTTATCAGCCAATAATTAAAAAAAAAAATGTAAATCAAAAATAGCGTTGCTTAATGTAATTCTTTTTAATATTTTATAGTTAACCTTTCGAATGTAGTTAAAATTTCGTAGGAGACGTTTTCGAGAAAAATGAGATGTTCTTCAACGGTTTCTAACATTTGTATGGAAAGAATCGTTGTTTTTGCATAAAAGTAAAATATTTTTTAAAAAGATTCCTCAAGTTGTTAAAAAGCTGTGAGATATGAACTGAGTTTAAAAAAAATCGATTAGGTCGTTTTCGAGATATTGAGTTTTCAAACAAAACATATTGATTTTCTTTTTTAAAATTCATAAAAAAATTTTTTTCAAAATTTTGGTACACATACAAAATACTATTTAAACTTTTTGGGAGTCCAAAAGAAAATTCAAAATCAAAGAAATAATTCTTTGGGTGGTATCATTTATAACCATTTTTTTAAAATGATTTCCATATAAATGTAGCCGTCTCTCAAAGTATTTTAAAAAAGTTTTTCGGTGTATATACCTTGAAAACTTATATTTTCGAAATTTGAACATTTTTAAAACAGCAATATCTCGTAACTGAGCACTCGTATCAAAAAAGTTATGATGATACTTCTTGTTGGAAATATGACTATCTTAACAATGAGCATAAATTTATTTTTCGACAACTTCGTTATTTAAGAGAAAAGACTTAAAAACAGGTATTTTTGACTTTTGACCAATTTTAGAAATAGTAATATGATTAAAATGATCAATTTTACAACAAATATGAAAATTCTTTCTTGTAGAGAGTCATATAATCTGTAAATTGTGTACAAAATTTTTTGACAAAATTTGCTGCTTAAAAATTGTAGGCGAAAAACCCATATTTTGAACTTTTCACCTTTTTGAAGTACTAATGTCTTCTAATTGATGACTCCTATGAAAAAAGTTGAACAATATTTTTTGTAGACAATATAAAAACACATAAAGCCGGTATAAATTTATCTTTGACCACTTCGTCATCATAGAGTAAAAAGCAAAAAACCAGATTTTTTAACTTTTGACGAAGTTTTTAATATAGTTTTTTTTTTTCCGTGGGTAGGTGCAAAACCTGCATCAGGCTCTATGAGGACCGGAAACGCGAAGTGTGAGATTCTTACTACACTAAAACCACCTCCACTTCCCGATTGCAACTAAGTTGAAACTTATCTAGCAATTTATTTTTAACGAAGTTAAGTTACGTGTTGCAGGTAACTTTCCGGTGAAATTTCCTGCTTATTCCGCGATTTTAAAGCGGTTTTCCGTTCACCGCACCAAGTCGGAAGGTTTTGTTCTTTGCAGACGGCGTACTTAATTCGACTCGTCAAGAATGTCAATAATCGTTGGATTAGCGTGATCTAACAGCCGATATCTATGTTTTCGCGCGAAACTCTTTATTTCGTCTCGAACCGTTGGAATCCCGAGATCCCTGTGAAGATCTTCGTTTCTTATATACCATGGTGCATTTACAAATGACTTAAGCAATTTATTTTCAAACGTTTGTAAGTTATTTAAATTTGTATCGCAGGTACAACCCCAGAGTTGTATACCGTAAGTCCAGACAGGTTTAAGTGCCTGCCTGTATAAAATCAACTTATTATCAATACAAAGCTTAGAATATTTACCGAGTAACCAGTTCATATCTCTTAATTTACTTTTTAATTTTTCGCATTTCTTTTAAACGTGCGGCTTCCATTTTAATTTCGCGTCTAGAGTCATTCCCAGATATTTTGGCTCATTCGCAAATGGTACACGACCGGTATTAAGAAAGACGGGCAATCTATTTATTTTTTTATACGTAAAGTCCACATGGACTGACTTTTGTTCATTGAGCGCTATTCGCCATGTTTTCGTTCACTCATTAACATTATTAAGAGCATTTTGTAATTTAATCGTAGCTTCGTTAATCGTTTTGCCTACTGCTAGTATTGCAGTATCATCAGCAAACGTTGCTACGATAGTGTCTTCTGTTTGAGGTATATCACGTGTAAATAGAAGGTACAGAACTGGACCTAAAACACTACCTTGTGGTACCCCAGCCACTATTTCTTTGAAATTAGAATATTCATTTCCCTGTCTTACACGAAAAAGTCTGTTTTCTAGATATTTGTTTAGAATTTTATAAAGTCCTTCAGGCAGAATTTGTCTTAATTTGAATTTGAGGCCTTCGTGCCACACCTTGTCAAACGCTTGCGACACATCCAAAAAGACCGTCGAACAAATTTTCTTTTCTTCAAGAGCTCTCTCAATTACGTCAGTTATTCTATGCACTTGATCAATTGTTAAATGCTTGCATCTAAATCCGAACTGATGTTCAGGTATTAATCGTTTCTCTTCTATTAAAGGCTGCAGGCGCAGGAGTAGTATTCTTTCAAAAACTTTCGATATTATTGGAAGAAGCGAGATCGGTCTGTAAGAATTCTTTTCATGAGATGGTTTGCCAGGTTTCAAAACCATTATGACTTCCGCAACTTTCCATTGGCTTGGAACATATTCCAGCCTTAGAGCGGCATTTATTATATAAAGCAGGTTAATTAATCCTTTATGAGGAAGCATTTTTAATATTTCCGCTGTTATTAAGTCATACCCCGGAGCTTTATTAGACTTGAGCTTCTTTATTTCTCTGTTCAATTAAGCGAGCGTAGCATTTCTGGTTCTGTAGTTCTCACTTGAGCTAAAGCTCATATTAATATTTCCATTGAGTGCTTGCCCATCAGAAGGTTTAAATGTTTCTTCCAGGTAATCGGCGAATACCGCCGCTTTCTCTTTGTCACTTTTAGCCCATTCGTTTTGGCTTTTCTTAATCGGGGGCACTGGAAGCTTTACTTTTTCCGTTGTTTTTATAGCTTTCCAAAGTGAGTAGTTGGATTCTTTCCCAGCTGACAAGTTTTCAAGGCAATTTTCAACTTCACGTTTTTGAAATCTTATATCGCTGTTTTTAGCATATTACACAAGCGATTTAAATGAGCTTTGTGTTGAGGAGCACGGGTTCGCTGCCATTTCTTACGTGCTTTTCGTTTATCTTTTATTAAGTCTTTTATTTCCTGCGGATATTTTATATCTTTATAGCGCGGCGTAACCCTTTGATAAGGTGTGGTATTCCACGCTGACTTTTGTATTATATCAACAAAGGTATCTACTGCATCTTCAAGCTCAAGAGGCGTTTGTAATGATACCCTTAATTCAACGTTGTCCTCGATATCTTTCTTAAATCCTTCCCAGTTGGTTTTACTGTTTGTTAACCTGGGTGTTTTTTCAATTTTGACAAGGCTTTCGCTCCTAGTGAGTATGACTGCAGAATGATCTGAGAAGAGATCATGGCCTTCTGAGATTTCAATACGGTTAGAGGGGGTATTCCTTTTACCATAAACAAATCGATTAAGTCAGGTATTTTTGACGGATCAGTTGGCCAGTAAGTTGGCTTTCCGGTCGAATGAAAATCGCAATTATTTTCTATTCCTGCCTCATATAGCATTCGACCCTTTTGAGATATGCATCTTGAAGCCCAAAAGGTGTGCTTTGCATTATAAGTCGCCACCAACAATTAAGTTTGGGCTTAGCGACTTTATCAATGTCGTAAACTCACTCTTATCGATTTTGCAACGTGGAGGGCAATATATCGAAGAGATATTAAGAAGAATGTTTTTAGTTCTAACCTGAACACTACTCAATTGCATCGATTCTACCTCTATTTTCAGGCCTATTGAGTGTTCAATGCACTCTTTCATATATAACGATGATCCACCCCCTGCTTTATTTGAAGGATGAACAGCGTGGTAGTCAAGAAACCCGTGAATTTTAAGATTTGATTCATTTTTGGAATGCGTTTCTGTCGATATCATTTTCCTGCATATACGTCTCTAATTCTCCAAGTTTTTTCCATAATCCGTTGGCATTCCACGTAAGAATTTTAAACTTTTCCATCATACAATTTTTGAGAGAGATTGGGGTCGAAAACAATTTTCGAGCTTACTTAACCTATCAAAGATAAGTTTATTTGTGTCACATTGTTCCTCAAGTTTCGACAGAATTATTGAAAAGACTTTTGAAACCGGGTCGGCTTCAGTGTCGTTGTTTACGGGTATATTTTTGGCCGCTATTTGGGCATATGTTTCTGCATTTCCTTGCTTTGATATGTTCTCCGAAGGTATTGATACTGTTTTCTTTTCCTTGCGGATACTAGGTTTTGGAGCTTTACTAGATTTCGAAGTCTTGGGAACTACGGTTTCTGTTTGCCTTTGTGGGTTTCTTTGTGTTTTGGCAAATTTTGATCGCCGCTTTTGTAATTCTTTAGCTACTTCGCAGCCTCTATAGTTTGCCGGGTGATTTCCATTACAATTAATGCACGTCGGTGGACTTTCACTTTTTCCGATGCAGTCAACGGTTAAATGCTTTCCGGCGCATTTTACACACCTTGGCTCTTTTTTGCAATAAGTTTGGGTGTGATTGAATTCTTGACAGAGTTTACACTGAGGGACTAACCTTGTGTTCTTTCTTAGAGGTTCGATTTTAACTACGATGTTTAGAATTGATTTTATAAATTTCATCTAGTTTTTCAGTCTTATCGAACGAAAGTATAAATAGTGGAAGACCACGTTGTACCACTTTTGTTTCACCCTCTTTTGTCTGTTTCTCTCTTTTGACGATGTTCATAGCATCTAAGATTTTGAAGTTGCGCTCTTTTAGATCACTAATGATATCGTCTTTTGAACATGATGCGTGTAAACCTCTCGCCACAACACGTAAGGGTCTTTCCGACTTATTTTCATAGGTATACCATTCTACTTTTTCTTCGTTTAGTTTTCGCGACAGAAGACGATAACTTTCAGGGTCTTTCACACATACATTCCATTTGTTGTTATTGAGCGAAATAACTTTAAAAGACGATGGTAGTAATGCCTTTAATATGGTTTGCAACTTGTTATACTCCGCAATACCGATAACATTTATCGGTGGCGGGGGCCGCTCCTTAACAAATTTTTCTTTTACTGTTGCATGTTTTGGTGAGACTATTATTTCAAAAGACGAGGCTGCCTCAGGTGAAGAGCCAGCTTTACGCTTTTTACTTAATCGTTTCTTTGAGGACTTTTCCGTTTCACGTGCTAGCTCTTCTTCTATCTTAGAGTAAAGAGCAAAAAACCAGATTTTTTAACTTTTGATGAAGTTTTTAATATAGTGATATCTTTGGAACTATCACTCGTAGAAAAAAAAATTATATTTTCTTGTAGTGTTTCAATTGTGTAAAAACTTCGTAGGAAGTTGTTTTCAATAGCAATCACCGTTCATGTGCTTCAGGCGAAAAACAGACATTTTCGTCAAATAAGGTTTTTTTGAAATTGCGATATCTCCTAAGCGATAAGTCGGAGAAAAAAAAAGTGCGTTATATGATCTACAAGGTTTGTATGAAGTACTTTTTGATAGCATATACCGTTTAAAAGTTATAAGCGAAAACGAATTTTTTGAATAACATTTGACCTTGAATAACTTCTAACACGCACACGATTTGTCAATGGACTTTTGGGTGAGTATTCCTGATACCAAAATAAGGACTATTGCATTTGAAAATCTTCACTTGGATTTATTCCGCAGTGAAAGAACATTTTGCCTGGGCTACAACACGACTTTAAAATCTTATATTTTGTTCAATATTTAACTTATTGAAAATTGTTTATTAGTTTTATCTGATACTTTCTCTGAGTGGACGGAATTGACGGAAATTTATAAAATTTAGTACACTAGTAGGACTAGTTAGGACATAATCTATTAGGGAATCATAAAAAGAAGATGAGACTTAGAAGTTAGTACTTATGCAGAGGCTGCAGAGACGAAGATGTAGAGGAGAACACCCTTCACTACCTAATTCACTGTCCGGCATTTTGCAATATAAGGAAAAAATGTTTGGGTAGCTACTTCTTCAACGATCTAGCAGAAATCTCAAAGTCAACTGGTGACAACATCTCAAATATAATGAACTTCATCAATGCCTCTAAATGGCTCGATGCTCCATAAGATTTCATAGGATATATTTTTAAAGGGATGGTCCTATCCATCAGGGTACCACAATGGATTAACATTGATCAAAGTGTGACGGGAACAAGACCATCAACTTTAAACTTAAGTCAACTCCTGAAACATGCTTTTTAGTCAATCAAATCATAAGTTAACTCTAAGTTTATTCACCTAATTTCGTGAGCTAAATTAGAGACTTAACTGGTGGCAAATCCTGTTAATGGCACCATCTCGATTTCAATTGTAAAAGTTATTAAAATCTTTGGAAAGGGATTTTGGGACGCAAAATTCAGAGAAGATGCCTATATTTGTCACTTCAAAATTAAGGCTTCAAAATTTAGCTCAGGATATGATGCGAACATTGAAAATTAAAACAAAAAAACTGTCTAAGACCTGTTTGCTGATATTATGAAACTTATGTATGTAGGTATTTATCTTCTACTTTAAAGTTTATGTTCTATTTCACATAAGCGCTTATGTTATACCTACTTAAATATTTGAAGGGAAGTTTCGTATCAGCTAATGGGCCTTAGTGAGTGACTAAGTCAAAATGTACGTCTGAAATGAGTCTTAAATCGTGAAAGTGATTTTAATCCAGATTTGTATAGGTAGTGAAACTGGATTCTGGGTCTCCAAGCGTTGTGCAGTTTTATGGTTTTATTGAGAATTATTTTGGTGAGCAGCTATTTTCGCATTTCGGACCTGTCAACTTTCTGATACCGGTCGGAGTGCTGGAATGGGTGATATTAAATTGGATCTTCCGAACGGACGAAACTACACGGCGAAGTCGCGGCCAACAATGGAATGCAATTACCACCAAAAAGTAAACGTCAGAGACAGTTCTTTTGGGGAATAAAAAAAATTCCACTATCCAATTGTTTGACGTTTGACCAATGTTAACAATAACTAGGAACCATTCGAAAAATCATTCATAATTATTATTATTATTATTATTATTATTATTATTATTATTATTATTATTATTATTATTACATACTTAGAAGTGACAGATATAAAAATAATTTTTTTGCAGTAGGTAAGCACTTTGTTTTTAAGCAATCACATGTGACACCAACTTACGCAGACCGAATTTATTTTTTGTGACTAACACTTAACACAAACCACCTTATAGTCGATTCCCCCAAATATAGTTGAAAATTGGCTGCTGCCCAATTTGTTGTTTTAAGAAGATAAAATTTAATACCCTTGACCTAAAAGTTTCAAAACAAACATGCAAGTACACACAAAAAAAAAAATAAATATAACTAAAGAGTTTTAGAATAGACCCATAAAATATTTCAAAAGACAAAATATCCACCCCCATCTAGTCAAAAATAAAAATTAAAAGAAAAAGAAAGAACTACATATTTGTTATAAGAAAAGACGTTATTACTTTGTAGGTGTTGGCACTTTTTTACTTGCGATTATAGGTACTATAAGGCAAGTTTTGGATTCGTGCAAAACAAAATTTTGAGATAACAATCAAACATGATATTACGATGATAGAGAACACCAAAAAAGTGGGTGGCACAATTCTGTCTGTCTGTCTGCTCGTCTACAGCCTAAACGGCTCGATCGATTTTCTTCAAACTTGGTACTTAGTGGTTTTTGGTGATTCTGCCGACACATTTTTTTCATTTTTTTTAGAACTAAAAATAACGGTACCTGTCATACCTTTTTTTTTGCAAATTTACATAATCGTATTTTTCTCAAAAACGGCTCGACAACTTTTCTTAAAAAAATTCAATTAATTTATTTTAGTAAAGGCTTTCTTTGGGTGGAAAACCATTTTTCAAAAATGGTTATTAATGGTACCTCCCAAGGAACCATTTTTTTAATTTTTGATTTTTTTCAAAATGGTATAACCGATTTCAATTATTTTTTTTATACAGAAGCTTCCAAAAAATGTTAATAGTTTTGTGTACCAACATTTTTGAAAAAATATTTTTTGGATTTTTAAAAAATATTTCAAAATTTTTTTTGGAAAATCAAATATTTCGAAAATGGCATCATAGATTTTTTTGAAACTCGATATTTAAGACGTTTGTAGTACTCTCTAAAATATTTTTAGAAAAAATTTTACATTTATGAAAAAATAACGGTACCTTCCATACAAAAGTGAAAAAACCGCAAAGGAAAATATTTTTTTGCTTGAAAACGACTCCTACGATTTTGATTAAACTTTTTTCATATACTAAAATTAGTACGATCTACCATCAAAAATTATAAAATTTTACACATAGCAACTATTAGTAGTACCTGTCATAGAACGTATATTTTTATTTTGAGTTTTCTCGTTATCAGGGGTCTCATCGCGCAAGACGATGATCGTCTGACGACGTCGTTTTGACGATTGATTTGCTTCACATAATTCAAAAATTCATGAATCGTTTTAACGACGTCGCTTAGACGATGCAATTTTGCTTCGTATAGCTTGTGAAACTGTCAAATAGGATCGATGAAACGATTGCGATTGAACGATTGATATTTAACAATCGTTTCATACTCTTTGGTTGGATTTTCATAGTGTTAATTCAAAAACTTCAAATATTTTTGCATCATTACTTTTTCCATATGCTAATTGCTGATATGCAAGGCAGTTTACCTGATACGAATGGATCGGTAACCACGCATCAAGAATTTTCTTGACTCTGGTTTGTTTTGAAGTTTGTGCATCACATAATGCAAGTTTGCAATAGTTAATCGTTACACGAAAAGTGGTGCGCATTTGATACATTACATATGTTTGACTGAATTGATGCATCCTTTCTGCAACGATGAGTTTCGATGAGTTTCTTAATTTAACCATAGATGCCGTTCTAAGAAAAAGAAGCCTCTGAAGCGAGTAGACTCCTAGTACTTTCTCTGCCTACCCTATGCGATTCTTGAAAAAGCAATAAATAAACAAACGAACGAAAAATCATATCTTTGGTAAAAAATATATTTATTCAAATCATTGAAACTTAATGCATATGTACAACTTTTTAGCTCAATTCTACTATTTGTTTGCTCACACGCGGTCACGCGGAACCATCAAAACAGTGTTCTTAACCAAAAGGTTGAAGTTTGATGGGTGCCCTGGGAACTAGACTGCTATTATGAGCATATGTCTCAATCTTGCTGTAGAATGGATACGGTACGGAGTCTTCTTTTTATTCCATTGTACATAAATGTTAAAACTTGCCCGCGTAAGCTAGTTGGAGGGTGAGCCATTTTGACTGCCAGACGGTTAATCTGTCCCATTTCTGTTATTTTTAAGTATGTTTTAAGTTATTTTGACTTGAATGAGAGCTGCAACGGTTCATATTGAATTTAAAATTTAAAATATTGTGACATTTTAAATTAAAACGACAGAAAATAATTAATTTTCTACATATTTTTTTATGTTTATAGTTATTCTCAAACTGTAGGCAGAACGATTCGACTGAACGACACGATTGGGATATTTTACGAAGTAAAATTTTGACGACGTCGTTTACTACAATCGTTTGAACGACGATCGTTTTCAAATTTACGTGATGAGAGCCCAGCATAACGGATTTAAATGAATTTTTTTATATACAAATTTCAGATAAGATTAAATAATATTGCATATCAAAATTTTCAAAAAAAAAAATTTGGATTTTTAAAAAAAGTTTAAAATTTTTTTTTTGAAAATTCGATATCTCAAAAACGGGTTGACAATTTTTTTTTCAAATTTTGTTTTTATATACACATAAATATATAGTTTAAATCTGCATACCAAAATTTGTTCTTAAAAATGGTTTAAGAATTTTATATATAAAAAATTAATTTAAAAAAAAACCGCTCCAACGATTTTAAAATTTTTTTTCCCATACAATCATATTCTACCATGAATTAAGATGGCATACTTTTTTTCACCTCAAACTGTCAAAAGAGTTGTTTTAGCCAATTTAAATGTCGTATTTCATGCTTCTCTATATTTTTCTCTCGTAATTTCCATGTTTGTATATACAATTTTCTTAAACCCGCAGTGTCTTGAACATAAGAGCAAGTACGTGCGACCCAGTCGTGCATTTTATTTTTTATTGGATGCTGTGAAAGAATTTTGCTGGCAGATGTATTACCAGCCCTAATCGGCTCGTGTCGTTATTTTCAGTTATAGATCCATGGATGAAATTAATAACAATATTTATGGACCTTATCAAATTAATATTATGTTGAGTGCAAAATATGTTTTCCATCGGCTATTTTGGTCACAATCAACTCAATTACAGAATCAGACGAATGAGCTGCGAAGGGAATCAGACTCAATTTTGACATTTTTAATATGAGCCAAATGTCAAAATTGAGTCAGACTCCCTCCACAGCTCATTCGTCGGATTCTATAATCGGGTGAATAATTTTTTAACAATAAAACAAGATTTGTCACTTGTACTTTTCTCGACATTTTGACAGGGGTTGCTGGCTTCTTCAAAGTGATCTTTATTACATACAAAAATATACATAAATATAATTAATCACAATTGTATGCAATAAAAATTATTAAGACTAAAACTTACACTCTAAAAGGTAAGAAAGGTTTAAATTAACATAATAATCTTTAATGTTGTCTAAAATAAAATTTATAAAAAAGCAATAAAAGGTCCTTCTGATGAGGAAGTTTAGTCTGTAACTAAAGAGAGAGGTAGATGACGCATTATTCTCTCAAATTAAGAAACGACATTTTTTCTGAAAATCTTGTAGCCACTCTTTTTTAACGATAGTTTCGTCATATAACCACGGGAACTTTCAAAAAGACTAGACAAAAATTTGGTCATTAAATGCTAGTCGATCTGTTGCTGTTCCCATATTCATATTCATATAGCTACTGGGAGTTTTTCCAATGAATACATGTGTTAGGGCGTTGTCGTCACACGCGCCCTTTACTGTAAGTTCGACAAGAAAGGATTATTTTCGCACATTTTTCTGCTGCAGTAGTTCCGTTTTAAGAAACAATTAAGGCCAGATTTACAACACTCAGGAGCTGCATCACATTATTCCCATTTCGTTTGCACTGATTTAACTGGCTCCAATCTCTTGGGAGTTAGTAATTATTTCATCCACTATTGTAACGGATCCTGGTAATTTCGAGCCAAATCGATAGTTGAACAATAGTTTTCATTGTATTTTCAGCATAGACTTGGAGCCTACAGTAGATTTTGAGTGTGAGTGAAAACAAAAACAGAAGTATAGGTATCGAAAGCTGTTCAAAAAATTAAAGTCTTGCTGTCCACAACTGGGGCTTTAGTGATTTAACAGTGCATCGAAAATAAATATAAATGCGATTTCCAGAGTCCTGTGAAGTTAGTTATTCAATTTTAAACAATTGTTTTAATTGTTTAAAATTGAATAAAAGATGAGAGTTCCCGGTAGCAAACAAAGAGTTCTAGAGTTCCTCATACTTTTTTTCAATAGTTCTGGCGAATGAAGTGTTGAAATTGAAAAAAAGTTTTTTTTACTAACCTCACGCAGCAAGGACTTTTTTTGAGAAAAAGAGTTCTGAACATGTTTTTCAACTTAAAATCAAGAGTTCTAGAGTTCCTAATGGGTTAGGGCAAATTAAGGTGCCCATTGACTTGGAACCAAACATTTTCAAAGTCCAAACAAATATAAAAAAAGGAGTTCTGATTAGAGTTCCCGATAGCAAACAAAGAGTTCTGAACATTTTCCTAATAACTTTCTTTTCTAAAACTAATTTTTTTTAAATTATTCGCAAATTTAAGTTCAACCATGTATGACCCATTCGTGTTGAGTAGGGAGGCCTCTACCCAATGCAGAATTGCATTTTTTTCTATTTGCCTTTTTTGTATGCCAAATATCTCTCGAACCCCTTGGTCTACAGCTTAACAACAACATAACAAAATGAAGTACATGCAATAACCTCTTCAACGATATACAACACATTACTCCTGACTTGGTAGAACAGCTCCAAATGCGGAATCGCAGTATTGTTCTATAATGCGTTTTTGCCAAATATCTCTCGATACCCATGGTCTACAGCTTAACGGTTACATAAAAAATTAAGTACATGCTATAACCTTTCCAATAATGTGAGACACATTGATGTTGAGCAGGAAGAGAATGTCTAAATGCGGAGTTGCATTATTGTTCTTTTCGGTGCTTTGAAGCCAAATATCTTGCAAACCCCATGGATTAGAGCTTAACGGACACATAATAAAATGATGTACTCACAATAGCCTTTTCAAAGATGTATGAAACATTCGTGTTGAGTTGGTAGACCAGCGCCCAGTGCAGAACTGCACTATTTTTCTCTTCGCCTCCTTTGATGCCAAATATCTCTCGAACCCCCTGGTTAACAATTTAACGGCTATATAACAAAATGAAGAACATGCAATAACCTCTTCAACGATGTACAACACATTACTGTCGACTTGGTAGACCGGCCTCCAATGCAGAATTGCACTATTTTTGTATAATGCGTTTTTGTCAAATATCTCTCAAAGGATATAAGCTTTTCAATGAAGTATGACACATTGCTGTTGAGTTGGCAGACCAGCGCCCAATGCAGAATTGCATTATTGTTTTATTCATCTTTTTTGATGCCAAATATCTCTTGAGCCCCATGGTCTACAGTTTAACGGTTATATACAGTACACGCTAACACCTTTCCAACAATGCACGACACATTGATATTGAGCAGGAAGACAATGTCCAAATGCGGAGTTGCATTATTGTCCTTTTTGGTGCTTTGAAGCCGAATATCTCGCGAGCCCCATGGTTTAGAGCTAAACGGCAATAAAATGAAATGATGTCCTAACAATAACCTTTTCAAAAATGTATGACACATTCGTGTTGAGCATATGGGCCAATTTGCCCATTCTCCTTTGCGAGTAACTTTTGAAAAATTAGTTTTAGAAAAAAAGTTATTTGTTTGCTATCGGGAACTCTGATCAGAACTCCTTTTTTAAATTTTTTTTTTTTTTGATTTTGAAAATTTTTGGTTCTAAGTCAATGGGCACCTTAATTTGCCCTAGCTTTTCCAATTTTGTAGAACTCTTTCTAAAACTCACCAAGAACTCTAGAACTCTCGATTTTAAGTTGAAAAACATGCTCAGAACCCTTATTCTCAAAAAAGTCCTTGCTGCGTGAAGTTAGCAAAATTTTTTTTTTTTGAATTTCAATACTTCATTCGCCAGAACTATTGAAAAAAAGTATGAGGAACTCTGGCACTCTTTGTTTGCTACCGGGAACTCTAATTTTTTATTCAATTTTTAAAAATTGTTTTGCTAACTTCACAGGAGTAATTTCCAGGATAGGTAATCGTGTTAGCCGAAATTGGTTTTCACCTCTCCCTAGATAAGCTCTTCGGATCCTATATCACAGAATCCGAGATCATTTAAGTGTGTGTACTTCACCCTGCCAGACTGTTTAAAAAAAAACCGTTTTTCACTTTGAACTTTGAATGAAAAAACAGCATTGGCAAAATTTTCTATTTCCTTAAACAAACTGTCAGATTGGCAAAAATTCACCCAAATCAAGATTTATAAATAATTAATTAAAATCCTGGTTCACGATTTCCTTCTTTGTTCCTATCTGGGTTTTTTTTTCAATTAAGTTCCATTGGTCCCAAAAATATTACCAAATTTGATTTAGATATTAAAGGGTTGGGGTCGAACTTCTGGCAAGGTCAAAATTATTTTTGCGAAATACTGCTTTCAAAACTCTGAATTTCAAAATTCTGCTTGTTAAAATTTTGGTTTTCAAAATAATTCTGTCTGAATAATGCTGTCAGTAAAAACGGGAGCGGGTCAAAATTCTGTGTTTTGCACGAAAATTCTGTTTTTCAAAATTCTTCTTTTTTCAGGTCTGTCTGTTGGAATTCTGCTTTTCAAAATTCGTTTTTCAGAATTCTGTCTTATAAAATGTTAAGCAATAAAATTCAGCTTATTCTGTTTTTTCTCAAAAACGGAAAAAAGTGATTTTTTTTTTTATAACGGGTGATTTTTTAAGAGGTTTAGAACTTTAAAAAAAAAAAAACACAAAAAATTCGAAAAAATGAATGAAATATTTATTTGAATCGATAGTTTGAACCTTGCAATTTAATGTTTAAAGATAATTTCATGCAAATGTTGACCGCGGCTGCGTCTCAGGTAGCCCATCCGCTGAGTCCAATTTTGGCATACTCTTTCACACATATCGGCCGGTATCTCACGAATGAATGCATGGATGTTGGCTTCCAGTGCGTCAATCGAAGCGGGCTTGTCCCTATAGACATTAGCCTTGACATACCCCCACAAAAAATAATCTAATGGTGTCAAATCGCACGATCTAGGCGGCCAATTGACCGGCCCGAAACGTGAAATTAACTGTTCACCAAACTCGCCAGCTTTCCAAGAGCCCATTCACCAAAAATTCGGCGTTGTGGTAGGTCGGCTGGCTTTAGTTCTTGCACCAGCTGTATCTTAAAAGGCTTTACGCCCAAATCCTTCCGCAAAATTTTCCACGTAGTGCTGTAACAAAGGCCTAACTGCTGGGAACGGCGCCGAATCGACATTTCGCGGTCTTCTGTCACACTAGCTGATACGGCCGCAATATTTTCTTCACTACGCACAGTACGTAAACGTGTTGGTGGTTTAATGTCCAACAAAGTAAATTTGGTGCGAAATTTGGTCACAATCTTCCGAATAGACTGCTCAGAAGGTCGAGAATGCCGACCATAAAATGGAAGCAGCGCGCGATGAACATTTCGAACCGAGCACGAATTTTGATAGTAAAATTCAATAATTTGCAAGCGTTGTTCATTTGTAAGACGATCCATGGTTAAATTGCAAACCAAACTGAAGCTGTTTGACAGTGACACAAGGTACTAAACACACGTCAGCTGTCAAAACCAGTGTTGCCAAAACCAAACCAGCTAAAAAATCACCCGTTACAATAAAGTGGAACACTATCTTTTTTTATACTATTTGATTGCTGCACATATTTTCCTACAACATGTGGTTCAGGGGTATGTTGGCCTGACTGCTGTATAACTGTAGGAAAATCACAATACAATTTCTTCACTTTTTGATTGTTGGTTTATAGTTTCATGCAAAAAAAACTATTGCTGTCATGGAATTTCATGCAAAACCGGCAATTGTTTGCGTGCGAGCAAATAGTGTGGTAAATAATTTTGTTTGTATAGTTGGTTTACACTTTAAAAGAAATATATTCACCTCACAGTTTTTGCATGCAAATGGTTTTTGCATCCAAAATTAATTGTTTTCCGTTTTAAGGTCTATAGTTTAATTATTAAGGGTGGCTTAGGCCAGGGCAAACATTTTTCGTCTTGAATATTATACAAAATTATGAACAGAATAGGTAGAAAATTATTAAGAAAATATTGTTTTTTACGCATGGCACTGTAAACTATGCTCAGCCTTAAAACCTAATACAAGAAATTTTCCCTATTATACGATGAGACAAGTATGTGAAAACAGAATTTTGAGAAATAGAATTTTGAAAAGCTGAATTATGAAAAGCAGAATTTTGAAAGCAGAGTTTTAAAAAGCAGAATTTTGAAAGCAGAATTTTGTAAAAAGAATTTTGACCCTGCCAGAGTTTCGACCCCAACCCTAGTTTTTATTAAAATTAAAATATTTTCTTAAAATATTCTAGAATGATAAAAACTCTTAGGCAACGAATCGAAAAAAAAACTCTAATTTTTTCGTCTTCCTTATCATCGTAACAACAAGGTTGACCAAAATCTCGAGTTTGATTTTTTATGAATGCCTAGGTACCTACCTGTCATATTAGCGCATAGTATATAAAGTCTAAATGTCAGTACCTACCATCTAACGTGGATATCAGTACCGTGGTATTTAAATTCTTATTGAACTTTACTTCAATAATTCCTTGAAAAAATATTTACTTTCTAATAATTTGCCTTTTAACAATGGTGCCAATACTTCTTACAAAAAGAAACAAAATAATTCCGTGTAAGAAATGATCTAGTAAAGGATGTTTTTTTTAGACGTGTGTTTTTCAAGAAGAAGTAAAACGCATATAATTTAATGTTATGGCCAAGAATTTAGCTTTTTTATAAAGATGAGAGTTTCCCATTATGTTTTAAAAATGATTTCGGGCAAGTTGCCCCCGCGGCTGGCTCGAATAAATTCCAGCCGAGAGGCCCAATTTTCGGCCACAAATTTTCGACGCGATGGCGAATGGACTCATTCGGGTCTTCATCGATTCTCTGCTCCATAGCAGCAATAGCGTCTTTGGTGCGCACTATACGGCGGAGGAGTCTCTGAGGAAGCGCATTATCCACTAGAGTAAACGTGGTGCGAAACCGATCCATGGTTCTCGAATTACCGACTCCGACTAGCTGGGCTATTATGTCGACCGATTATTGGACGCATGGCACACTTCGCGAACTGAACCTTTTTTTTTGGAAATAAATGTACACGATTTGCAAACGTTGTTCAGGAGTAAGTCTATTCATTATGAAATGGAAAATAAACTGAGCATAAATCAAGTGACAGGTGTCAAAAAGACCAACTCCGAAAAAAGTATTGCCAGATTGAAAGCCAAGCGTCTAAACAAAAAACACCCTTTCCTTTTTTTTTTAAATATTTGTACGAAATTTTAGTGCGAAAAATTGCTGCCATCTAAAAAAATACTGTTAAAAAAGGGGGAACCAACCACGATTAATAAAAAGAAAGCCAATGGCAGTATCATGTATTTAGAAATTAAGTACATTTCCCTATATCTTTTTGTTTTAAGTTATTACAAAATTCTTTTACAGGTTTAATGCATGTCCAAGTAAAGATATATAAAACAAACAAAAAAAAATTTTATTTTTTGAAAAAATAACAGTTGGCAGAGATTCACACACGATTTTCATTCAGAGTTTTAATGTACAGGTTAGTAACGCTCAGTTTAATTTTAATACCAGTTTAATTGATGTATACGCTTTCGGCCGACCCTCTTTCACGTATATTTTTTTTGTTCACTAATTTTCTACGAGTGTTGTTATTTTTCGAACGAATGCTTAAAATATTATATTAAAAACGTGCTAAAATCAAACCTAAAAGTATTTATCATAAAATCTTAGAGCGTACGCCACTGCTTTGTGCAGTTTTCTTAAAACTTCCGTTCCCTGATGAAATATATAAAACTCATATGCACAGCCATGCACTGACTGAAATACCCTCCTAGTCATAACGTTTCTATTCCCTCGTTGCTTTTAAACTACAATAATTTAAAAACAATAGAATTTCATATTTTATCGCAATATTAAATACCAACAGCTCGTTTCTGATGAATAAGTTTCACTTTATTATTTAGAACACAAAACTGGAATGTGAGTTAGCTTATCACTTTGAGTATTAAACAGCAACAATGGCACTTCTGGTAAGTGTATACAATAATATTCGCTATAGCAATATTCTTATCTCAACTCAACAAAAAAAAAATAATATAAAATTTAGTTGTAAATATTTTATAATTTTTATAAATCACTTTATCAAGTAGCTTGTAGGTTTGTAAAAATTAAATTAACGCGCGCGCGCGCGTTTGCCTTGAGAATGTAGTACACAGTAATTTAGTTCGAAAAATATATAAATCTCGTCTGTCAATCACAATCACAAGTGCGAGATGATAAGATAAGACAAATTAGTTTAAATTTATTTGTTTAATCAATTTAATGAATGAGCAGAATAGATCATCCTAAAGGAAAAAAAATAATTCGCATTTGAGTGCCAATCGACTGACTGACTGCAGACCAAATAGGAATCTAAAGTATACAACAAAAGTGCGATAGCTTCTCTAATCAATTTCTTACCTATCTTAATTTATTTATTATACAAATAAATAAAAGCATGCCATGCGTAGTTTTTATCTTTTGATTTTTTTGCAATTTAAGCATATATGCATGCATTACAATATTTATAAAAATGCTTATTTGTAACGTATTCCTGAAAGTAGTAGTAGTAGTCTGAAGTTATTTGATAAGAAAACTCTAAGATAGCGTTAAGACACTTGAAGGAAATAGAGATATTTCATCTTTTTGTTTTGTCAACTTTTTTTCATTCTAAGTAAACTAGTTAAAAATATTGATTTTTGTCAGAAGTCTAAGCACTTGAATTTAAAGGAAATGATGCAATGTTATTTTTGCGTGGTCGTAAGACAACGATCGTGACGATCGAACAAATTTTTTTTTTCGAAAAAAACCTACCTGGAAAAATGGCAAGTTTTTGTCAAGTTTAATCAAGGTCCTAGAAAGGCTTTGGTAGGGGAAATCTAGACAAGAAAAACTTGTCAAATACTCGTGAGGCCCTCGCTAGTAAAGCCTTCTAGGATAATGCACTGGAAAGGTTTTTGTAGGGGAAATCTAAAAAAGGAAAACTTGCAAATACTTGTAATGCCCTCGCTAGAAAAACTTGTCAGATAAGTCTTGTTATCCCATCACAAATACCCCATATTAGACAAAAACAAAAAAACAAAAAAACAAATATTCTGTACCCATCATACAATAGTAAGAAAAATTTAAGTACGTATATAGTTTTTCATTTTCAACATTACGCAGCTGTATTCCGAAATAGCTCAGTATTTAGAGTGCTGGACTGAAAATCAGATAATCACTGGATCGTGTCCCAGTGAAGACAACTCTTTTTTGTACTGTCTCTCAAGGCAAAAGGTTGCTTAACTGGTGAGGTCCTAGAGAAAATCGATAGTTACCCTTGCTACAGCCATGTTAGGATCAATGTAAAACTTTTTAGTACCCCGTTAAAAACTAGATTATTTTTCGAGGTGGGTGGGATATCAAAACTTATCCAACAACTTTTTAATAGGCCTTCACGAGTCCTTGAAAAGTTTTCCTCGACTAGATTTCCCCTAGGAAAAACTTTCCAGAGGTGTTTAGGTTAGGTTGAAGTGGCTGTCAGTCATGAAAACTGACACACTTAGACCATAAGTTGGCCCATTGTGATACCACAAGAATCTGGGAAGCCTTTTTCCCTACTCGTTGAACCATTGGGAGCTTCTTATGAAGCGTAACAGAGGTGTTTAGAGTTAGGACAAATTGCAGAGTATCAGTTCATGACAAAAAAAATTGAATAAATTTCCAGTTTTATCCAAAAACCCACCCGAATACAAGCTTTCAAAAAAACCTGCAGGACTGATGAATACACCTACCGTATTTGGCAAAACTCATCTACTCCCAAAATTTTCAGTCTCATAGACTAAATTTAAACTGCATTTTTTAGTTGTCAATCTTGTGTTGATCATATTAACACTCTGCGAATAATTCTTGCACAGTCAGCCGAGTATCAGTCGCCCTTCAAAACATCATGTTCGTCGACTTTGAGAAGACATTCAACATGGTTAATCGCGAATGTATCTGGGGATCACTGATCACGAGAGTTATCCCTGGGGAGATAATTGATATTATTAAGGAGTCATACAATAGCGGAAGGTGCTGCATGCTGCACAATGGACAGCTTTCTGATTCATTCGAGGAATCATTCATTTAAGGAATAAGAAAAAGAGTTGTGTTGTCATCAATTCTGTTTTTATTGGCAATCGACTGCTACGGTTGATCGAACGAGAGGAATGGCGTCCAATGGAATCCTTTCAAAAAGCTAAGCCATTTGGTCTATGCCGACGATATTTGTTTAATGTCAAATAGCGTGGGTGGCTTGGACTAAATGTGCCAATTGCTGCAATTGAACTTGAGGATCAACGCCAAAAAGACAAAAATGCTGCAGACCGGTTGCAACACACAAAACAATATTATTCTGAGGCAGGAAGCTATTGAGAAGGTCACACAATTCAAAGGCAGTATCGTATCAATTGATGGTGGAAATGAACTGAAAACCTGAAAATACTCCGAACAGACTACAGGCTTTTATCAACTATTGTCTTCGATACATTCTAAAGATAAGTTGGCCACAAACTATAAGAACTGTTGAGCTGTGGAATAAAACTCATCAGAGAAGAGTGGATCTAGATATCTGACAACGAAAATGGCGATGAATTGGTCATAATGTGAGGAAACCAAACGACAAACCAGCGAAGCAGTCCTTCAAGTGGAATCCTTAGGGTGTAGGATGAGATGGAAGATCAAGAAATACTTGGAGGACAACTGTACTTAACTTAGTTCAGTCCATTAATATTTAAACGTGATGGGCACAGATAAAGCACTATGCAGTGAACCGGGATAAATAGAGGGAATCTGTTGCTGCCCTGTGCTCCAGGAGGAGTAAAATTTAGCTGCGAAGACTGCAGTGACCGGACAACATATATAGGCTATATTTTTTTCCGAAAAAATGTTTGTTCCCCCGGAATTCTAAAAGCTATTATGAACTTAACCCGAACTTCTATTAATTTAAAATAAACAAAAACTTGCGCAAAGGGCAGCAGTACCCTCAGGTTTTTTTTTTCGTTTGCCGTCAAAAAAGCTCTTAGTTACAATACATTACGCCCGAAACTAGTATCTTCCCAAAAAGTGGAAGGCAAAAAGTTAAATGTCAATTTTTCCCGGTGGAATGTTCTTCACGAAAAACTCACAGTAAAGCCTAGTACATAGTTGTGAATCATGTCGTGCATCCATAGAAAATTTGCACTTTTGTTCACCCGTAAACGTACTCGTAAATCTATATGGAGAGTTTTCGTTCACGAGCAATTCCCGTGCAAAATGTAGGGGAACTCTTGGTAAACAGTTGACAGTTCGATAACAAAAGAAAAATGCCTCACTGGAGGCATTGTGGTTTTAAACGTCAAACGTTCACAACAAATTCGCAAGTCTGTACCAGTGAGCAATGTCAAAAAATCACTTTCTCAACTGGTGATTGTTCACTTCACGAGGAAGTATGTACTATAGGCTTAAGGCTGAATAATGATCTAGGTATTAATTGTTTGCGCATAAAGAGTGTAGACTTCTCCAAATAATCTGCTACAATTATTGATTTCGCTCGTCGAATTTTCCGTTTATGATTTTTGTGTATCATTTCAGTATTGGATTTTTCGTTTCGCATCAGCAGCGAACAAGGCTTAAGATACAAAATGCTGTCATTTACAAGTTGCAAGAATTAATCATACGAAATTCTTGTCAGTTTCATTTCAAAAATACTTGCTTGACTTAGATTTTAACTTGGAATAAAAATGGCTGATACAGGTTTGTAGAAGAAACTTATAGAAATCTATGTAAGTATAATGAGCAAAAATACATTTCATCTTTTTATTTTTCCATCACAGCTATGAAATTTGGTTTCAAATTTTAATTCACAAAAAAATGTCTAAAGGAAATTCCAGTGACAAAAAAATAAAAAAGTAAATTAAATTGTGTCTTACCAATTTGTTTCCAGAAGCGATAAGTGAGGAATGAATTGTTTAAATTGTTCATGATTCGAAAAGTTAAGCTGGTGCTACAAAACATGGTTTTGAGGCTAGTCGGTACCGAAAATATTGCACTTACGGTTGCAATATTTTCAGTACTTCAAACAATGCTTTGTCTCACTAGTACAGGAATATTAAATAGTGAATGTTTTGACTCTGAATTGACTTTTGCACAGGCTGTCTTCTGGGGTGATTAATACGACCGAAAATTGGAATAAGCGACCGCTGATTCAGAACTTCTATAATAATTTCCATACCAAAAAAGAGAATTCATCGTTTGATTTGAGCTGCAAAGAGGTCATCAGGGTTAGAGAAGTATGTAAGTGGTTTCAAGTTAGTCCAGTAAATAGAGGTAAAAATAGGGGGGTTACCCTACAAAAGGTCGGGTAGTTCTAATTTTTTGATATGTTATATGGTATGGTTGGTAGATGAAAATTCCAAATTTCCACAACCACGCCTCCTCCGCCCCCTTCAAAATCCGGAAAAAAATACGAAAAATCGGAACTTTTTTCAGTTTTTTGCTTATAACTTCTTTCCGTTATATTTTTACGGAAAAAAGTATGAGGAACATTTGTAGACAATAAAATTTCCAGTATTTTTTTACACCCACTACAAACGGCGCTATGGGGCTCCCAAAAAAGGCTAAAATTTCGTATTTTGTAAGTTTTTCAGTTTCTTCCCTCTTTACAGCACAATAACTCCTTAACTGTCAAGTTTAGGGCAACATTTTTCGTAATCAATCTTGTAGATAATTAAATTGGCTATCAATTTTATGTGACTACAGCCGACACCCTCTAAGTCAAACTCCCCCTAAGTCGGATTTCCCTCTAACAAAAATTTGTTCACCATGTTTGTACGAGTATACTCCTCTCAAATTTCCAAACTTATTTATTTCTCTCAAAATCGAATTTTTGCAAAACTCTCTCCAACTCGAAATAATTTTGATATCCCAAGAGAGTTTAACTTAGAGGGAGTCGACTGTATATTCATTTTGTCACAATACAATCGGGAATCGGGTGAGTTTTGAGAGAGTCTTTTTATTCAAACCTTTTTACATACTCACTTTCTTTTCTGTCTGTTTTATACAGTGTGCGGGAGTCCCGTAGAAATTTTATTACCGATTTGTCTAACCACCAGAATGGATTGAAGCATGCATAGGAGAGTCAGAAAATTTTAATAGGCATCACGATATTATGAACCCAGTGTTTTATTCGCTATTTTTGTTTAGGTAATGCTCAAAATTCCATAAAAATTAAACCTCTATACTGCCGTCCTAAGAAAAGAGGGCGTAAGCCCAAAATTCCAAATTGAGTAAGTACCAAAATTCATGTTTCCAACTGCAAATGGCTAAAAGTCACGAACGAAAACTTGAATTCAGGTTTCAAGCAAGTTGTTTATGTGCCTATATTAAAAGTCGAAGGTTCAATTTTCTAAGTCATCACCAAAATTACTATAAATTATATGCATAGTAAAAAAACATCATTTTGCCTTATAAGAAATCGTTCTTTAAAATATTTAAAGCAATACAATTAATTTCCACCCACTGCCGCTCCCACCTTTTTAAAACATAATATTTTCAGAAAAAAGTATAAAAATTCGGGTGTTTTTCAGATGACCCATATGAAGGGCCAAAACCACAAGTGCTCTGGTGATGGCTTACCCTCTAAATCAGAGGTTCGATCTTCTTTATTGCCTTCAACTTGGGATTCAGAAACTCAAAAGGCTGGAGTATAGTTTCCCATTCGCACAATCTAGCTTTGACAAGTCGACATTTTTTGGCTTTTTGGACTTCATTGTCTTTGAACAACTCATTGAGCTCTCGTTTGTGCTTTCTCTTCCAAAAATCCGTCGAATAATACGAGTTTTACTTTGCGAAAGAGCCCAGTATCAGTTTTCATTTCTGATTTTCATCTTACCGAGAGTAGGAGTGTGTTGAGCGTAAGAAGATTGTTGAGCCTAATTGTTTGACAAACTGATTAATAGCAGTGGTTTCCAAAAGTATTTTTTCGTTGAATATACACATAGGTGTCATCCGTGGAGTTAATACGAGTATTGACTCCAAGGTAAATGAAATTATAAATTACTTCGAAGCTGCTGCTAATAAGAGTGATGTTTCGGCCTAGGTTGTAAACATATGCTTTTTTCTGACAGCAGTTATTTGGAATTTTACTCGTTTACTTCAAAACCAATATATTTCACCTGTTCTTCAATCACCATATGAAGAACTGCATAAAGACACAATGCAACACCAGATAGGGTATTCTGTGTTAACAGCTGCTCTATGCACTATCTGTTCTAGAAGGAGATTAAAAAAGACAAAAATCTTATCGCATTTCCTAGCCGAGTGCACTGTACATGTTTTGAACAGTTCGGAGAAGCTGTTCTCAAGTAGCACATTGCATTTGGCATATTGCACCTTGTGTTTTATAATGTCACAAGACACAGCTGGATCTTTTTTCTCGAGATCTTGAGCTTAGTTATCGCCGTTATACAGCTATTGACGATGAATATGCTTCCATAAGCGGCCTTGAACCCAATGCAGAATCTTTATGTCTCGACTTGAAGTTTATTGGTCATTTCCAGAATTTTCCTCAGGGTTAAGATTTTTGATCTTTTTTTGTTTTAATATCCTTTATCATAACTACCTACAATTTTTATTCCAATGAGTAAGATGGATGACAAGACTTGCTCCGTATACAAACAACGTGGACAAAAGTTGCATACATTTACCGATTGTATTGGTCACAAAATGAAAATACAGTCGACACCCTCTAAGTTGGATTTTCACGGGATATCAAAATTATTTCGAGTTGGAGAGAGTTTTGCAAAAAATTCGATTTTGAGAGAAATAAATAAGTTTGGAAATTTGAGAGGAGTATATACTCGTACAATAAACATGGTGAAAACATTTTTGTTAGAGGGAAATTCGACTTAGGGGGAATTCGAATTAGAGGGCGTCTACTGTAGTCACATAAAATTGGTAGCCAATTAAATTATCTACAAGATTTATTACGAAAAATTTTGCCCTAAACTTGACGGCTAAGGAGTTATTGTGCTGTAAAAAAGGGAAGAAACTGAAAACCTTACAAAATACGAAATTTTAGCCTTTTTTGGGAGCCCCATAGCGCCGTTTGTAGTGGTTGTAAAAAAATACTGTTTGCATCATATTTGTAGGAAATTTTACTGTCTACAATTGTTCCTCATACTTTTTTCCGTAAAAATATACCGGAAATAAGTTATAAGCAAAAAACTGGAAAAAGTTCCGATTTTTTGTAGTTTTTTCCGGATTTTGAAGGGGGCGGAGGAGGCGTGGTTGTGGAAATTTGGAATTTTCATCTACCAACCATACCATATAACATATCAAAAATTTAGAACTACCCGACCTTTTGTAGGGTAAAACCTCTCAATTTACTGGACTATAATATTCATAAAATTAATGCTGGTGTGCCTTAGAGCTCCATTTTATATCCGACTCTCTTCCTTATTTTTATAAATGATTTTTAATTCGAAACTTCTAATCCATTAAATTGTTTTGCGACAGTACCCTCAGCTTTTCATATTTGTTTCAAGATTTACTTCCTTGTTCATCGGATGAGGAACTTGAACTGCAGCGTAAAATAAGCTCATTAAATTCTGATCTCAGCAGCATTGCCCAATGGGGAATAAAAAACCGCGTAGAATTAAATGCTTCAAAAACTCAATGTTGCCTTTCGTCGTGAAAGCGAAACCAACCCCCTATACCACTATCCACGAGTGGCACTTGCATAGAGGAAACCGAACAGCTTTCAGTTCTGGGTATGTTCATCACAAACCACCTTCTGTGGAATGATCACATAATCGACGTCGTCATAAATGCTGCGAAATTTTTAGATTTTTTCGAAGATGCAAGAAATTTGTCCCCACTTCTGATCTGGCTGTAATCTATAAAGTCTTTATTCGTCCAAAGCTTGAATACAACTCCCATATTAGGGTAGGTGCTCCTAAGACCTATTAAAGCCTCTTGGGTAGATTTCAAAATAGAGCGTTGAAAAAGATAGGTGATAGAACAATCACGGAAACATTTCCATCCCTCGAACACCGCACCGCGGCCGTAATGTGAGAGAAACGTCAAAGAGTACTAGTCTTTTATCGTGTCTGTAAAATTAATTAGTTTTCCGCATAATTCTACCAAATATTAAGCTTTTTTATTCGAATTATAATTAAATTAATAATTCTACGTCGCCCACTTATCATCTTTTTGTATTATTAATA
Source organism: Dasysyrphus tricinctus (assembly GCA_963921185.1). Classification (NCBI taxonomy): domain Eukaryota; kingdom Metazoa; phylum Arthropoda; class Insecta; order Diptera; family Syrphidae; genus Dasysyrphus; species Dasysyrphus tricinctus. Next base: position 249,271,854 of record OY992530.1, read on the forward strand.
CCATTTTTAATAATAATCGTATAATAATGTCGTCTGATAAAACCATGAGGCAAACAAAAAAAAAAGTGCAAGCGAAAGTGAGGTTACAAATAATGAATTGGCGAGCATGTTACAATCAATGAAACAATCAATTAAAGCCATAGAAAAACGATTTGATTCTATTGAACAATTCACTAAGAATATCGAAGTTCGTGTTATGCAGCTTGAATATGAAATTGCAACTATTAAAGCGGAAAATAATGTGCTTAAATTAAGAATTGATAAAGTGATAAACAATGAGTACGAATCTGACTTAATCATCAGTGGTGTTCCTGCAAAAGACGATGAAGATCTTAAATCTATATTTGCAAAGGTCATCAAAGTTCTTAATGTGAAGTCTATTAAACCAGTCAACATTTTTCGAGTTCCTGCTAAAAATAAAAATGTTCCTGTAATCATTGTTAAGCTTCAGAACCGATTCGAAAGGAGCCATATTATGAACTCATTATTTTCATTTATTAAAAACAATGAACTCCTCCTCTGTAAAATTGGGTTCCCAGTGGATGACAAACGTGCATTTTTCATCTCTGAAAGTCTTTCCCCTGAAGTAAGGAAATTGTTCAACTACGCCCTGACTTGCAAAAAACAAAAACAAATTGAGTCTGTCATTTCGATTGCTGGCAAGATCTGGGTAAAGGAGCTTGGTGGGACGAAGAGAGTACTAATTAATTCGATTCTGGACATGGATAAGCTACTTGGCAGAAGATCAACGGTAGATGCTGAAAGTAATGATGTAGCTGGCTCTTTGCTTGAAGTTTTCTTATTTAATCTCTATAAATTTATTAACTTATTTATAAATGTAAAAATTATTTCTTTTCTTAAAACTAACTTTTCTTCTTATTTTAGTATAATTATTTTCAATCAATACTATAATTTCCTATTACTTTTATTTTTTTTCCAAACACTGAAATGTTGTTGCTGCTTGTTGTTGTTTGCTTCCTCTGTTTTGATTCCTCTTTCGTTTTTGATGCTACGCTGGGTATGTTGTTTATTTTAATCTATGCTTTATAATAATGATAGCTATTCTGATGGAGTGAATGATTATAATATTTGCAAAAATTTAGTTAATATTTTTTCTAATCAGAGTACTGGATTTAAAGTTATACATATAAACGCCCAAAGTATATCTGCACATATTGATGAGCTTAGAGATACGTTTTCATATTCGTCTGTTGATGCCATTTGCATATCTGAGTCTTGGTTAAAACCAGAAATTAATGATTGTGCAGTCGATATACCAGGATATAAAATATTGCAGAATGATCGCGTTTTGAATAGGGGTGGTGGTGTTGCTATTTATTGCAAGCTATCGCTGTCGTGTAAAATTATTGAGAAATCTCCAACTGATTCTCTTGTTGAGTTCATCTTTATAGAAATATTTGATACCAACAATAAATGTTTTCTTGCATGTAGCTACAACCCTAGTAGAGAGTATAGTTTGGATTCATTCTTTGAATGCTTGAGAGTTTATAGTAGTGACTATGTTTTTTTCTTAGTTTGTGGGGATTTAAATGTAAATCTCTTGGAAAAAAGTTCAATATTAAGAAAGTTACTTGATGAATATCATTGTACGGGATTAGACGTTGTCAATCAATCAACACCAACTTATTTTCGACCTAATTGCATACCGAGTTTGATCGACTTATGCTTGATCTAGTTACATTTTTTAACCAGTGCTCTATTCCCTGCATACCTTGCTACCATGACCTACTTTTTGTCACCTTAGACATTAATTTTAATGCACCATCTCTTATTAATAATTATTGTTACAGAGATTTTAATTGTATTCATAGAATATCACTAGTTCAGGATTTAGTACGGTTGCCACTTAATTATGTTATGGATATGCCTAGTGTTGAGGATAAAGTTCTGTTTTTTCAAAAAGCTATTCTTGATCTTTTTAACTTGCATGTTCCTTTGAAAGAAGTTCGAGTTCAAAATAAATCTCCGCCATGGTTCAATAATCATATTAAGTCTTTAATTAAGCATAGAAATAGATGTTACACACGTTGGAGACGCAATAGATCTAGGAATAATTGGGATATGTACAAAGAATGTCGTAATCGTTCAACTGCTGCGATTAGAGATGCAAAAAAACTGTACTATGCATCTAAATTAAATACCTCTCTACCAAATAAAGTTCTCTGGAATAATCTACGTGAGTCTGGAGTTGTTAATAGGAAAAGTAATGCATGTACTCTTGATCCAAACCTGTTAAATACTTATTTTATGCATGCGGGCAGTTTGGTAACACATCAGTCTGTTTCTGTAAATAATGATTCACGTATAAATTTTCGTAGGTATTGAGTTTGAACTGAATTGTGTTACTGAACCAGAAGTCATTGATGCTATAAGAAGTATAAAATCTAATGCTATTGGGTTGGATAATATATCTTTAAGATTTATTAAAATCATTCTACCATGGATTTACTATTCTCTAACTCACATAATTAATGCGTGTATTACTCAGTCTTTCTTCCCTAAGTGTTGGAAACTTGCAAAGGTTATCCCTGTTCCCAAAAATCAAAAAGCTTGTGAGCCTGGTGATTTTCGCCCAATCAGCATATTACCTTGCTTATCGAAAGTGCTCGAAGTTGTTGTAAGAAATCAAATTAACCTTTTTATTGATCATAATAACTTACTTATATCAACGCAATCTGGCTTTCGGAATAAGCATAGCTGTTCAACAGCTATTGTAAAAATTTTAGATGACATTCGCATCGAGTTTGATAAAAATAATACCACAGTACTATGTCTCTTAGATTTTACTAAAGCTTTCGATAGTGTTAATCATTCATTGCTCGTCAAAAAATTAAGAACATTATTTAATTTTAGTGTAAGATCGACTAACTTCTTACTAAGCTTTCTCAGTGATAGGTTTCAACAGGTAAGTACTGAGTCTGGTGATTCACTATTCTTGCCTTTTACTACCGGTGTACCTCAAGGGTCGATTCTTGGACCCCTTCTTTTTTCATTATTCATTAATGACATAAGTGAAGTTTGTCGTCATGTTTCTGTACACCTTTATGCTGATGACGTCCAAATTAACTTTTCAAGACCTACTGGTCTGATGGAAGATTGTATCTTTAGAATCAATGAAGATCTCAATGCAATTTGTAACTGGGCTAATCGTAATTACTTAAAACTTAATCCCGAAAAATCTAAGGCAATAATTATTTCTGGGTTCCACCATTAGTAATGATGGGTAACGTTATACCGACCTCTAACTGTTTCTAGCCTTGGTATTCAAATCAACCGCAGTTTAGACTGTTCATCTCAGATCAACGTCTTAGTTCGACGCATTCACAATTGCCTTCGGATGTTGAGAGTTTCAGCTATGTTTACACCTTCCTGTGCTAGACTAAGGCTTGTCAAGTCACTTTTAGTACCTTTAATTATCAATATTGCAGTCATTTATTGCCATCCTGACGCTGTTTCATTCAGGAAAATTGAGTTGGCTTTTAATGCGATGATTAGATATGTTTATGGTTTGCGGCGTTTTGATCACGTATCTGCTTATAAAAAAAGAATTTTAGGAATGAGTTTGCAATCTTATTTTAAAAGCCGGAGTTGTATTTTACTTCAAAGTGTTGTTAATTCAAAGAAACCTTCCTATTTATACAATAAAATCTCGTTTTCTCATTCTACACGGACTCAAAATATAGTTCCGCATTCATATAACTTTTTAGAAAGCAAAAGATTATTTTTCATTCATTCCATTAGTTTCTGGAATTCACTTCCAGTTTCCCTTAGACAAATAAGTAACCCAGTTAGCTTCAAAAGCAATTTATTCAAATACCTAACGAGCACTAACAGCAGCAATTTCATGTAACGTCTGATCTTTGACTATTGTAACGGGTGATTTTTTAAGAGGTTTAGAACTTAAAAAAAAAAAAAACACAAAAAATTCGAAAAAATGAATGAAATATTTATGTGAATCGATAGTTTGAACCTTGCAATTTAATGTTTAAAGATAATTTCATGCAAATGTTGACCGCGGCTGCGTCTCAGGTAGCCCATCCGCTGAGTCCAATTTTGGCATACTCTTTCACACATATCGGCCGGTATCTCACGAATGAATGCATGGATGTTGGCTTCCAGTGCGTCAATCGAAGCGGGCTTGTCCCTATAGACATTAGCCTTGACATACCCCCACAAAAAATAATCTAATGGTGTCAAATCGCACGATCTAGGCGGCCAATTGACCGGCCCGAAACGTGAAATTAACTGTTCACCAAACTCGCCTCGCAATTGCGCCATTGTTTCGCGTGCTGTGTGGCATGTGGCACCGTCTTGTTGAAACCACATATCATGCAAGTCAAGAACTTCCATTTCGGGCAAAAAAAAGTGCTGTAACAAAGGCCTAACTGCTGGGAACGGCGCCGAATCGACATTTCGCGGTCTTCTGTCACACTAGCTGATACGGCCGCAATATTTTCTTCACTACGCACATCACGTAAACGTGTTGGTGGTTTAATGTCCAACAAAGTAAATTTGGTGCGAAATTTGGTCACAATCTTCCGAATAGACTGCTCAGAAGGTCGAGAATGCCGACCATAAAATGGAAGCAGCGCGCGATGAACATTTCGAACCGAGCACGAATTTTGATAGTAAAATTCAATAATTTGCAAGCGTTGTTCATTTGTAAGACGATCCATGGTTAAATTGCAAACCAAACTGAAGCTGTTTGACAGTGACACAAGGTACTAAACACACGTCAGCTGTCAAAACCAGTGTTGCCAAAACCAAACCAGCTAAAAAATCACCCTATATAATATTATATCTTTTTTTTTTTATATATTCATTTGTATATATATTTTTCCAATTATCATTTTTAGTTTATTACTTTTGGATATTCTTTGATGTATTTACTTAAATTGAATTTATGTATTAAGTACTATTATAAGACTTTAATCTTTTGTACTACTATTCTTATTTTTCAAATAAAATCTAACCTAAAAATCTAAAAAAAAATGTTTCGTGCCTTTCATTATTTTATCGATATTTTCACAAACAGTGTTGTAGTGAAATAGCCAGTTGCATACCACTACTTAAGGAGTTCCACCATAATCTAGGAGTGATCATAAGTTTACCCTTGAGTCCCATTTCGGACGTACTGTCTAGTATAGAGATTCTTTTCTTAGTCGCACTATCCGAATGTGGAATGCTTTACCTGGTCCTGTATTTCCCCCTCATTTTGAAATTCAGAAATATAGAGCCAAAGTGCATCGGTAGCTCCTCTGGAATCCTTCCTTATTTTCCTAACGCTCGCACTGTGTAAAATCTTTTTACACATTTTTAGGGTACTCAAACCCCTTTAGTGCGCGCTAATTATATAAAGGGTCCGCCAAATAACTTTTTTTTTTTTTAAATGCTACTACTACATGGAGTGTAGCTTCGGCTGTGTGGCAAGTAGCGCCGTCCTGTTGAAACCAAATGTTGCCAATATCCTCCTCTTCAATTTTTGTGAACAAAAATTCGTTCAACATGGCCCGATAACGATCGCCATTGACTGTAACGGCCACTCGAAGAAAAATGGCCCAATTATGCCTCTGGACCAAAATCCGCACGAAACAGTGACTCGTTTTGGGTGTATCAGCTTTTCAATGGCGTGCGGGTTTTCTGTGCCCCAGATGCGACAATTTTGCTTGTTTACATACCCGCCAAGATCAAAATGAGCTTCATCTGAAAAGATGATTTTTTTTGGCAAAAGGGGCATCTTCTCTAAGTCGATCGCATGCCCACTTAGCGAAGCAGCCATTTGAATGAAATTATTTTCCATTATTAACCTCAAATAAAAAAAGAAATTTGAGAAAATATTCAGTAGTTTTTTGTATAGCCTTTTCAAAAACAAAGGCGGACCCTTTATTATAAAAAAGTTGTTTGTTCGTGAATAAAAGTGTTAACCTTGAATGAAATTATTTTTAGTTGTCAAAATTTCGGATCAAAACAAGATTTGTTTTCATATCAGTGATTGTTTTTGCTTAAACATTTAACATACATATGAACATATGTCTTATTTTCATACATACGTTGCCAAATGATAATTTTTTAGATGTTTTTAATTTCGGACACACCCCCAAAAAGCTTTTATGATCTGTAACGAGGTACATTTATAGTCGCATTAGTTTCCAAATAATTAAAGTGCGTGTGAATCTAATTTATGACTTTAATTAATACGAATACCCAATTGTATTTAGTTGCCATCGATACGCACGCAACCTGAATTAGTCATACAATTATTATTGGGGAGGAAATTTAATTTAACAAAACTATATTTATTATTTCAATTGAATTTAATTCTACAAAATAGGGTGATTCAAGTTTTTGAATAAACATTTCTGGTGGTTTATGTTAATAGTTCAATTAATATTTGGGGAATATGGTAGAAGTTGATATTCTCCCTCATTATTATAATTTTAGAAAATATCTATAAAAATGTTCCAATTTTATTACTGGACACTAGAGCTCTATAATAGTTGTATTAGCATTAAAGCTCCTCGATTGGCAGAAACCAATCATAAATATTCAAATTAAATAAATAAATATTCAAACGAACACAAAAAAAATGTATATTTGAAGTTTTTTTTCATTGAAATTTGATATCTTTTATTTTATTTCACAAAACAAGCCTTAGTTTATATTTTAATGAGATTGTCTAATTTTAGAATAAAAAAATTTCCATAGAGTTGCTGGCTGACTTTAGCAAACATATTGAACATTTTGTTTTAAAATACATTTCTACCATGAACTCTATTAAACTATTGATTATATTTTATTATCACGGTCATTTTGTATTGTAGATGATGCTTATTACTTCAGATAGTTAAAGGTGATTAACCATCAAATTGTCCAAGTCAAGTTTTTCAATAATAAAAAAGTACGTATACGCCATGGTGTACTAAACATTTGGAATAGAGACTTAAAATTACCAGTAGTTGTTAATTTTCGTGTATGTGGCTATCCAGTACATGCTTAAAATAATGCACATAAAAACTCCATCGCCAGTCATATAAGAAATAATAATAAATCGAGTTGATATTTGCTTTAAATATCAATAAGTAGTTATGAATACATGACGACCCCAGAAATTTTTCTACCAAGTCTTTTTTTTCATATGGGTTTACAGAGTTTGAAGTTTGAACTTGAAGCTTAGACCTCTCAAGCTCAAGTTTAATGTATCTAATGGAACCATGTTAACATCTTTTTAAAGATTTTAAGGCATTCACCACCTCTCATGTTGCATTTCATGCATGTTACACGACCGCTAAAATTTTGTAGGAGGGGGAGCGAGCCGTGAAACCACTTTCTTCAGATTTTTTTTTATTCAAAATTGTGAAGCTTTATTATTTTTGTTTGCATTTTTAAAAAGCGATTTACACCAATAGATTTGTCCGCTTTATACACAACTAGAATGAGTTTTTTGTTAGCTTAAATTTTTGTTTTTAATTGTCTTTGCACTTGCTTTATAGGGCAAGCATTGGTTTCATCCAAACGATGAAATTGCAAAGCAGTCCTTTGAATGGAATCCTCAGGGTGCACGACGGGTTGGAAGACCAAGAACAACATGGAAATCAACAGTTCTAGCAGAAGCAGACTCCCAGAGAAAGACGTGGCCACAGTTAAAATATCTATCTGCAGACCGTGAAGGATGGAAACAATTTGTTGGCGCCCTGCCCCAACCGGGGTTACAGGACTTGATGATGATGATGATTGGTTTCATATTAAATACAAAATATGTATATCGAGGTTTTTTTTATACCGTCCGCCACTCCGGTCCCGTCAGCCTGTTTGCAAGTGCATCTAGGTGTAGCGTCTAGAGCAAGCTCTTGTAGTTCAAGTCGTTCATTTTGTTTAATATTAAGGTGAAAAGTCTCCAATATCGGATACACCTCTTTGACTGACAATCCCTTGACTTGAAAGAATATCACATAGATTTTGTTTTTAATTTATTGTCTTGAATTAATTTTAAGATGCCGATAAGGACGAATCGTTCAAGCGACGCCAACGGTGATTCTTAAAGAAAAAAAAAAAAAAAAAAATACTCCCGATCACACGTTCGAAGTTATAATTTTCCTTGGCGTAATACATCAACTAAATCAGTCAATTGACTAGCAGTTCATTAACTGCAGTATTTTGAAGATTAAACAAAAATTACCAAAGTTATTGCCCGTTTGCGGACAACTTTTTTATAATTTTTCAAATAATGAAAAATTAAAATACATACGAGAGCCACTGATATATTGCTGTTGATTTTTTCAATGAAGAATATTAAATTAAAAAAAAATGAGTAAGAAAATAAATTAAAAAAAAAAAAATGAAATATTTTATGGGCGTGGTCAAAAGATATGAACGCTATAATAGCTTGTCAAAAAAGGATCAAATGTGCAGATATTCAAAAATGTAATTTCTGTGGTTTCTTAAAAAAAAACAAAAAACAAAACATTTGCAACTAGAAGTGAAATCAAGCAATTCCTTCAAATTCATAAATGTTTTATTAAAAAAAATTATAATATTTATATATTTCAAAAGCTGTATATTAACGTAAATAAAAATATATTATTTTAAGAATTCAAATAAACTTTCAGATATTTACATTGAAATGTATTAAGTAACCTCAAAAACCACGCGACAAAACAATTGCAACTGTCAATTCAAATACCAAAACACTAAAAATTAATCAATATTTAATGGCAGACTTTTTTTTTACAATGTGTGAAAATTTCATTACACTGGGTGAAGTGGTTCAGATTTTATCTTACTAAAACGAAATCCATATAAGTCACAAAAAAATAAACGCCCACAAAATAGGCGTGGAAGGAACTTTTTACAGCTTATATTCCATACAAAAATATTTTTTATAAGTTTAACTAAAGCAACATCCGAATTTGTATTAATTTTGACGAATAATATAAATTTTTCAAAAAAGGGGCGTGGCAGTGGGCGGAAATTAATTATGTTGGCTTCTCATCTTGTTTTTTATCATGTCTGATCATTTTATCAAAATCGGTTTAATGGTTTAGTTTTTATGGAGATTTTTCCGTTCTTCCATACAAATTATACTACTATTTGTCGGCCATTTTGGAAAATGGCGTCTAAGAAACCCCGTCCAGAAAACGGTGATGTCTACCCAAGTTTTTCTGACTCTCCTATATGTACTTAAATCGATTCTGGCGGTTAGATAAATCAGTACGGAAATTTCTACGGGACTTCACTACAGGGACTGTATTACTTGGTAGTAATCGAGGAAAAAAATTCGATTTTTTTTTTTTTTATAAATTTTTGAATGAGGTCTTTTAAAGGTATGACTAAAGAACGAAAATCAACAAAAAAAATTAGAATAGCTGCAGTAGTTCGAGAGAAAAAAAATAAAACGTGAATAGAGCGAAAATCCCATACAAATTTGTATGGGAAAAGTATGGGCTTAGAGTCACGTGTAAATGGCCTCGGACAAAAATTTTGCTGTCCAAATTTTTTGTTAGGGCATAAACTTTTGATTTGGTGTGTGTCTGCTATTTAAAAACGATTTTGTGAAATAACGGACACCCTAACCTACAGCGACTATAAGGGATGAAAATAAAAATCTGAACATATTAGGGAATTGTTTCTTCTTTATTTAGAGCCGATTTAAGCCCATCCAACATGAGCATTTTTTTAACGACCATCCTAGTGTATGTACATTAGGGTGGTCATTATCATAGGCCTCAATCGGCTCTAAATGAAGGAAAAACAATTCCCTAATTTCTTGAGATTTGTATTTTCATTAAATTAAATTTCCCCTTTTTTATATAAATACTAGGAAATTCGCGTAAAATCTGCCAAAAAATTCAGAGCATGTAGGTGGGAGGTAGACAAGAAAAAAATCTTACGGAGGGGGGGAATATCTCCCCGCGCTTGGAAGGTAGGGGCAATTTAATAAAATAATTGCATTAAATAGAAACAAAATTAATTAAAACACAAAGGCAACACTTACAGTAATGTTTTGTAGCTTTTTGGAAAGCCAGAAGTCCATTGTTATAGTTTATTTTCAAACCTAAAATTTTAATAAATTTTTCCTATTTAATGCAGTTGTTTTATTTAATTGTCCAAGCAGAGGGAGATATTACCCCCCTCCGATAGGATTTTTTTTCTTGTCTACTTCCCACCTACATACATGCTCTGAATTTTTTGGCAGATTTTACGCGAATTTCCTATTATTTTTATAAAAAAGGGGAAATTTAATTTACCCCTGCAGCGAATATAGGGGATGAAAATTAAAATCTGAAAAAATTAGAGAATTTCTTTTTTTCTTCATTTAGAGCCGATTAAGGCCCATCCACGATGACCTTTTTTCTAGCGACCACCCTAATGTACATACATAGGCATAATGATTCGCAAAATATGGAACAAAAACTACATGTTGGTTCGCTAGGGAAGACAAAAAAATTTATCGAAAGAGGGGGTTCATCTCCCCCTTTTGGATAGGAGGGCTAATTTTCTGACAAATTGACTCCAAATGAAAACAAAAATATTAAATAATGACGGCAACAAGTGCAATATGTATTATGTTAAAGCTTTTGTGAAAGCTTTTTATGCAAAAATAACGGTACCTTAAATCCAAATGTTAAAAACCGTAGAAAAATCTCATTTTTCTGGAAAACCACTTCTACGATTTTTATCAAATTTTTTCTGTGTGCTAAAACTACAACGGTCTACTATTAAAAAACAAATGCACTAAACAACCTCCCTAAGAGTTTATTTTATTAATATATATGTACATTAGGGTGGTCCTTAAATTGAACATTGTCTTGGATAACCCTCATTCGATTCAAAACATTGAAAAACAAATTTCCTAATTTTTTCAGATTTTTATTTCACCCCCTGATCTACATTTTTTCACTTCAAGGCACAAATAATGGGGTTAGGTTTGTTCTTATAACACGCGAAAAAAACCAGAACTTATAGATTAGATGCAGACGAAAAAAAAAATCGTATTGGAGGGGGGGTCTTTTTCCGCCCGTTCAGGCAGGAGGGTTAATTTTCTAAAAATTTGAACCAAAATAGAAAACAAATTATTAAAAAACAACGGGACCACTTGCAATGGTATGCTATAGCTTTTTTTAAAGCCATGAATCCTGTCTCTAATATGTTTTTTAGACCCCCTCCAGTACGATTTTTTTTTGTCTGAATCTAATCTATAAGTTCTGATTTTTTTCGCGTGTTATAAGAATCACCCTAACTCCATTATTTGTACCTTGAAGTGAAAATAGGGAGACCAGGGGGGTGAAATAAAAATCTGAAAAAATAAGGAAATCTTTTTTTCTCTATTTAGAGTCATTTGATGCCTATCCAAGTTGGAATTTCAAAAAAAAACAATATAAGGACCACCCTAATGTACATACATACATGTTAGGGTGGGTCAAATTTAACGAACTTCATTTGATTTTCGTGATATCATAAAAAGTAGGTAGCTTGGGGGTCAGAAAAATTTATGTTAAAAAATGAGCTCAAAATTTGATAGCAGTACGTCTGTTTCTTTGACATTTTAAACTCTATAGTTTTTGCTGTTCAAAACCAGTAAAGGCAGACATAGGACGTAGTTCCTTTACGTGTAGCGGAAAATAAAAAAAAAGCTAGAAAACGGGCTTTACAAATTTCCATAATAATTTGCAAGCTTTAGATTTGGAATGCCTATTCCATGCTTAGGAAGTCTAATAGAATGGCTCCACATAATTTGAATCATACTGAAATGCAACAAGTATTATTTTAGCACTAAATTTTTTCTAAACGGTAACTTCTATCTTATTTTTGATCAAGATCTTTTTTTTAGAAAATGCAATTTTCTTTTCAAATATGTTATTGATTTTCAACGGTTAGGAAGTTATAAAATTCTAAAGTTTCTCCAAACCTTTTCCCATACAATTTGTATGGAAAAAACAAAATGGCGATGAGGGACCTCTAAACGTTAAAATGTTGAGCTCATTTTTGTACCTACTTTTTATGGCATAAAGAAAATCGAAGCAGGTTTGACCCACCAAATATGTATTGATTAATAAATAATATTGAATATCAAAACTTTCAAGTGAATTAAAAATAAAAACATTCTTTGAAAATTCGATACTTCAAAATCGTGTTGAATTATGATTTGCATCTGCATAAGAATAAAAACTTGAAATTTGCATACCTACCAATATGTTCCCTTAGAAATGGTTTTGAAAATTTTCTATATACAGTAGACGCTCGATTTAATGGATCTCGAAATAGTGAACTATCCATTATAGTGAACACACAAAATTTTATAAAGAAACGTATTTTTTTATAAAAATTTCGCGCAAGCATTTTACATATTTTGAGAGCTCTGAGGAATTGTTTCTGTTTTTTGTTTAAACCTGAGAGAAAGCCTTGTTTAATGCTTAGTTAAAATTAAAAACATTCACATCGAACGAAATGTGCATTTTGGATCAAATTCGCCTTTATAAAGCCTTGGAAAACTCCCGCTCGGAAAAGTGAACAATCTCGAAACAGTAAACAGGCCTGGTTTTTATAACTTTACTATATCGAGCGTCTACTGTATAGTTACAAACAAAATTTTTTAGCAACCGCTCCAACGATTTTCAATTTTTTTTTTAGCATAAATTCATATTTATTCAAGAAATCAAATGGCATAACTTTCTATCAGCTCAAAACTATGTACTAAAAGAATTGTTCTATCATTCTTAGAGGTAAAGAAGAACGAATTCTATATTTTCAAACATTTTTCTCTCCATGTTTTTCAATTCTAAGATGTTAAACATTAAGAGCAAGTATGTACATGCGACCAAGACGTGAAACTTATTTAATGAGATTCGCACCATATTTTAATTCATAAAACTATAAGTTTCTTTAGTTATAAAAGCAAGTACGTGCGACCCATAATCCGGTATTTCACTTTACAAATTTTTACTTTTTAATTGACCTTTCATAATATTTATTTTGAAATTCATGAGGGTTAAGTCGACCTTTTAGAAACTTGAGTTACTCAAGAATTTATGATGGTGTCGAAGAGAGCTTGTATTGTTTTAAATTTCCAATTGAAAGGGTTACACAATTTCGGTACTCCGCACAGCAGGTGAAAAAGAAATGTCAGTAGGTATAGGTATCTCGCAGAAAAGGAATTTCACTCAAATAAACTTCATCCACCCACTCTTTCAAGTTAATATAAATCGATTAGTAAATCAATGTGCTAAACCAAAAAACAAAAACAAACACTTTGAGTTGCAGTTTGAGTAAACAATAAAATATAATGTATAAAATAATTTAATCTTCCACCATGGAATATCTTGAATAAATTGGAATATACCTACATATTGATGTGTAGGTAGGTATGTATAGGTATTAAAATTAATTTCTCAAAGAAAAACTACCCTAATCATTCACAAGTATTGCATCATGCCATATTATATTAAATATGTATGAACAACTGTATGTCTGACGTCAGAGTCACAATACACAATCAATTCATTTTGTTTTTGTTTAAAAGTTCTTTCTTTAACTTTTGTTTTTTTCTGTTCTGTATACAATGTTCTTTGTTGAGCATTTGTATTATTTGTGTTCAAGAAATTAAATTTATTTATAAAATTTTTATAAATTCTCGTTTTGGCCGCCAGAAAAAAATGTTAATATTGTACACAGGGTGATTCAAAATAACTGGTAGTTCTTAACATTTTTGTTTATACATTTGTATGTAAATAAACAAGAAATGAGAAATGACTAGCTATCGCACGTGTTTGTTCATGGTTTTCAAGGATGTTTTAGAGCCATTTTTTTAGTGCGAGTTTCAAGGTCGAAATAATGCCATTTCTTTTTATAGAAATAAACAATTTACTATTTAAAATTTTGTCTTAACATTATTAATGTCAAAAATAGTCTAGGCCACTTCAGCTTTCCAAATAAACCTACAAATATCTGTCGATGTTTTTTTGATGTATATTTAATTCATCTTTGAGTCTAAGGCTTGCCATTCACCAACTACTATCGAAAGATGCATTTTTGCGTCATTTCACAAATGGAATAACAAGTGGAATAACTTCTTAATTGGTTATCTTTGAACTGACACTAACACTGTTTGTCAATGAAAAAACAAATTTCAAAGACAAGTGGAAATAGCTCAATTGACAATCGAAATGTCACTTTGTCTTAGACTGAAAAAGTGCTTGCTCACACGTCATGAAAGAAAGTGTTCAGATGTGAATACAATTTATTCTGCAAATTTTGTTTTCCTCTTTGTGTTTTTGTACTTTCACTGTGGAAAGCAGTATTCGATTAGTTGGATTGGATGGGAACACAGAAGAGAACTTCACTTTTCTTCAACAAATATTATAAAATATTTTTAAATGTTTAAAAAAAATACATCTTTTGCAAGTTACCCCACTCACCATCACAGATCGCAGAAAATGCTTGAATTTCTTCACGTGTGAATAGAGGCAAAGATTTTTTTTTAGCAATTTGTATTAACTAGGAATGTTCGGGAAAGTTAGATCTCGGAAACCTCAGCAAATTTTGCTTTGTCTCTGAGATCTAATTCCCTGAGCATTCATTATTTCAATGATTTTGTTATCCAAAACCAAAGTCATCAGCAATCTCAGTCTCGTAAACAGGATTCTTCAGAAGCTTTCCTGTCAAATTACTGAGGAAAATAGATTATTGGGCTCTCTTTCTCACTTTTTGACGGATAATATTTGCTGAGCCCTCCGGGATCTCATTTTTCTGAAGAATATGCTTATTAATTCATTGAAGATGACTGACAGCTGTGAAAATTTACTCATTAACAATGAGTTCATAATTTCATAAAAAGACGAAGCAATTGGAAACAGCTGCGTCAATGAACTGAAACTGAAAAAAAGGCGTTTCTTCAAATTTCTTCATTTATGACAGTTTTTATATACAGGTTTCACGTGAGTCGAGTAATTTTGACGGCTCTCATTTTTATTTCAATGCTATTTCGTAGAAAGAAAGAGATGGGTAGGTGAGAAAGAATTTCCAAAAAATTTAAAAACTTCTGCCTCACTTAGCCATCTCTTTCTTTCAAGAGATAAGAGTGAAATAAAAATGAAAGAAGTCAAAATTTCAAAACTTCAAAAACGTGAAGCTTGTTTGAACACCGTCTTGGAAAAAGACCAACAATTTTGTATCAATTAAAGACACAAGTAAAAAGCACAGGCAGTTTTGCCGTTTAAAGACTAAATAGTGATCTGTCAAACTGTGTCAATTCAATGACAAGTGGAAACCTAGCATAAAAACCTGCGTATTTTGATTTTACATCTGTTTTGGCCATTAATTTACTGCGAATATGCCCTTAAATGTTTTCACAAATTAGAAATGTCAGTTGCATTTGTCAGTAATTATGAAGTAAATTATTGACAGATCCTAGACCGTTTACACGATGAGACGGTGTCCACATTGGACTGAAAAATTGAATATTTTTTGACGTTTCATTTATCACATCTCACTTAACTGAAGGAGTGAAAAAGCTGTCAAAATTATGAATACACACAAGTTCAATGATACGACCACAACACAACGGGCAGCTGCAGAAGAAGCTGCAACCACCAGCCAGCTGGACGAGTTGGTCAACTTTTGCTTGCAACTTTTTCGACATTTCAAAATATGAATTGTTGTTTTTTTTTAATAAAGTGAGTATTGAGAAGGAAGCCAAGAAGATAGGTTTAACGGTGAATGAAAGTAAGACCAAATATACGCTGTCAACAAGAAAGGGCACCCAACACCGACACGACTCTGACACGCCTCGGACAGAGTGTCACCATAGACAACTACAATTTCTGAGGTCAAACGAATAATCTTGGCAGTCGTTGCTTTTTTGGGCTTAGAAGGCAATTTAGGACCAAAGTTCTTTCTCGAGCAACTAAGGTGTCCCTGTATAAGACATTTATCATCCCGTTCCTCATGTATGGTACAGAAGCACGGACACTTTTCACGGTGGATAGAACGCCTTAAGCTGTTTTGATGGAGAATGGAGAAGGAAATACAACAACTTTACGGGCTGTACAGCAACACCGACAAAGCCACAAAAGTGGAAAGCAAACAACAGAACTGAACAACTAAAGCGAATAGACATCAACTCAGCCGGGAAAGCTTTTGAATCCAATCCCGTCGAACTGCGGCGTAGCAGAGGAGGATAGCGTAATAGGTGGCGCACGCATGTGGCGTACGAAAGTGGAAACAGCTAGCTAGATACCGAGCCCGCTGGAAGAAGTTTTTTAGTTCAGGCCCTGGTCTACCTCTGACTGTAGCACCACCTTAAGTAATGACACATTTACATGACCAAAACGGTACAGGGAAATAATTCCACGGGCATCTGCTCCACATGGGAATTTATTCCATCTTTGATGGGAGTCTATCCCACTTTTTAAAGTGGAATTTATTTTCGCTGCGAGAGGGAACTTACACCCAAAATTTTGTGGAATTTCTTCCCACCTAAAATTTTGGAGTTTCAGAGATTATTGATTCATAAATAATACAATAATAAAATGGATAAATAAGATAAATTTAAAGTTTCCTCTGTATACACCCAACCTCGCACCCACCCCAAACGCTATAGCGTGCCCAAGCAGGTGGGATGCACTCACTGTTTACGGAACGTAATGCTGGGTGCAAGTACTGATATTATTTACACAAGTAGGTAGGACTCTTTTTGACAGTTATTCCAGCTGCAGTTCTAGTTTCAGTTGCAGCACTCTATTGTGTTTAGGCGGATAAGCGTCATGCGCTAGGGTGACCATGATCAGATCCAGACCCACGAAAAAGAGGACATCTTCAAAAATTTAAAATAAAAAAATATATTAAATCTGTCGTTCATGTACATTTTTTTGTCTAAACATGGAATATTTTTCTGCAGTTCTTCGTTAAACGTAGGTACATTTATGCTTTAGCATTTCAATTTTAAATTCATTTCTTTTCACATTAAAAAAAAACACTCAAGATAAACAAAACAAAACAAACCATTGTGCTGTATTAAATTTAAACAGAAAAAAAAGTGTTATGGACTGAACTGTCAAATGAGTGGATGCGTTCAAACGCACTGTTTGACAAAAAAAAGATGGCGTTGTTTTCAGAAGTGAATGAGTTCAGGTAGAAATATATTCTAGGTCGTGTTCACACTGCAAAGATGAAGAAATTTTTTGATTTAGAATAAAGTTATTTTTTGTAGTTTTGTGATGTCGAAAAATTTAACTGAGAACACTAACGGCCAATTTCTTCACAGAGTCCTAAAGTCAATACCGGTATTAGTCCCAAAAATAGTACTCAAATCAGTATTTCTCACTTCTTCAAACACACAAGCATGAATAAATGAAAGATACTGATTTGAGTATCAACTTTAGGACTAGTACCTACCGGTATTAAAGTTAGTACTCTGTGAAGAAATTAGCTGTAAAAAAGAGGACATGTTTTTTTGTTTCAAAAAGATACCGGGCATATTTTTGTAAACAAAAAGAAGACATGTCTTTTCAAAAGGGGACATCTGGTCAGTCTATTCGTGGGCCAAGGTTTTCGTGACTCTCTTTGACGTTTCTTTTAAGCATTTTCGTATACAGACACTGTACTAGCATCTTGAGACCATAGCAGCGAATTTAGCTATGAAAGAGACCAATCAATTTGGCATCAAGTTTCGAGAGGCACCGTTGAATAGCGCGTGCCTCACTCGAAGATTTTCGAAGAAATTTGAAAAAGGAGTCAAGCAAAAATAATCATCGTGTAATAGGGGACATACATAGGTACGACTCTTTTTGACATTTATTTCAGCTGCAAATAGGCGTTATGCCGTAAAACAGATTTACGAAGTTTACAACTTTACCACGTTTACGACGACTCTAAGCTGTTGCATGAATACCTTTAGTATTTATAACAAAAAAAAATATTTTCTTCAGTTAAAAAAAAAACAAACATTAAAAAGCCAACATGCAGTACTAAGCCGAAAACAGGCGACAGACCACAAAAATAACTGCAACGACGATAAAGTACAATTTCTATGTGCAGATCTTTATTTTTTTTTGTCTTGTTTTTTAGATGTCATCTGAATTTTCAGATGAAAATTTTTATCTGAAAAACGTAAGCAAACGTAACTAAAAGTCATCTGAATTTTCAGAATTTCTATAACAGCCGACCAATCATAAGCCTCAAAAATTCAGATATCTGAATCCTTAAACGCACGGATTGACGAGTGCCGTCATTCGTGTGATCGTTAATGTTTCATGCGTTGACACACCCTACGTTGACAGTATTTATTGACAATGTTTTTGATGACGTCAAGGAGTCAATGCGTCGACCATTTACTTGACCGTCTAATCTAAGCTTTAGAAATGTCATTTCAGTAATCTCTAAGGAGAGCGTCAGTTTCTGAAACTAGGTACACTTCTGTTCGTTTACTTCACGAAATTGCCCATTTTAGTCCAAGGTCCTGTCAATATTTTTTAATGATTCACTTAAATAAATGCTAGACAAAAACTTATACTCCAAACTAGTCTTCTTAATACACAATGACTTATAAGTTTATATATTATAAGAACTATTAAAATGCGTCATGCATGGCTACTCTAAGTTAAACTTACAACTCTATAGTAGATATACCGTATACCTACCCCCAAATGTCCGCAAATAGCCTTGAACCATTAAAATACTAGTACACATGACCCCAGTCGTGCTTTTATTTAACTCTAAATGCCCTTCATTTCATAGATATTGTCACACTCTTAATATTCAGAAGACTTTTTTGGTTAATCTTTTGATCAACACCCCTTCTATTAAAAACACAGACAAATCGAGGGTGAATATCACACAACACAAAATTCCACCAAGATACCTAGTATCTACCTATAGTATAGATAAAAGACGCCATTGTGAAATATGTATGTATAAAAAGATAGGTAGGTACACCCCTTTAAAAATCCAGCTTATAGGTATGATTATGATTCAAATCAACCCTAATCCGAAGTTTTCATTTCCATCAGCTGATGAAATAATAAAAGAAACAAAAAAGCACAACCATAACAATTTGAAATCCAAAAATATTCCATCCATTTCCTACAGAACTTCAAATGAATCATGATTCATGATTCCATATGGAAGAGATGATGACGTTATAATGACATTTTATACAAAAAAAAAAAAAAAACAAATTACCAAAAAAAAAAAAAAAAAAACAACCAACTAACCTTTTTCGTCCTTGTTCTTCAACTTCGTTCTTTTTGGATTTGTCTTCTCAAACGATAAATAATCGAAAGTTAAAAAAGTATTCCACTTTCCACGTAAGCAAACGAACAAACAAAAAATAAAAATAAAACAAAAAACGAAATAAATAAACAAACTCGTCGTCTTCCGTCCCGGTTTTCTGTTCGTTCAGCACTTGTTGTTTGTTTTATTTTAGTATAAATTAATATATATAGGTATAAGTATAGGTATATAAAATTTGATAAAAGTATTCCCCTTTTTCAAAATTAAGCTTTTTCCGTTTCCTTCCCCACCTTCATTTAAAAAAAAACGTTGAAGTAAAGAAGAACACAAAACACTTTTGATTGGCGTATTCAGCAAGTGTAACACAAATTTGTGTACATATTTTTGCTTATAATTGCCGATTTAAAGATACAAAAAAAAAAAACGGTACAAAAATTAAACAACACTTTTAACCAATTACCATTATGGATTTTTATTATTGCTGGCTATTTCCAGATTTCAGTGAACATTCGATTCACTCACTATTAGGTATTATATTGATAGACACAAACACAACAGAAGAACACTGGTAAAATTCACCCGAAAATATTTTATTAAATAAAACTTGTTTTTTTTTTTTTTATTATTATTATTATTATTGTTTTTTTTTATTTCTTCCTTCACACTCTTTTCTATGACATAAAATATTTCTCTCTGTTTTGAGGTGCTTTGTATTGTTTGCAAATTCACACAACGAGGTTTTAAAAAAATATATTTTTTTTTTAGTATTCCGAAAACACTTCCTTGCAATTTTTAAAAGCTGATCTTTAAAAACCAGTGTTTTTGAGGGATTTTAAACTTCCCCAGAGTTTAGGGTGATTCAGGGTTTTTTTTTCAAAAAACCCATGAACTTTAAAATGAATTCTAGTTGACACTTCTTCTTTTGCAAAATGACTTGTTTCAAAATTCTTAAAGATTCAGAAATAGTATTTGGAAAAAGCTTCCTTGTTTTTATTTTTTGTTATTTTATTTTAAAAGAAGATATTTTTTTCCTTACATAAAGAACAAAAACAAACCACGCGACAGATATTTCTAAATATTTTTTACAGTTGACATACAATTTATGTAAATATTTCGATAAATAAATAAAATGTTTAAAAAACTTTAAGTTTTTCACAATTTATTGAAATCGTTATCGATATTTCTTTTATTTTTTTTTTTGTATTGTTGTTTTTGTTTGAGAAATAATGTTTATTTATTATTATTACTTTTTTTTTGTTTAAAAATATAAATTGAAATTTTATTTCTTTATAACAGATAAAGTTGCGAATCGCGTTTAGCACTGACAAACGTTCTTGACCGATTGGTGAAAAGTTTTCAATTCGCACAAATACAATGTGAATTTGATTGGATTGAAGAGCTTTTTTTGTTAGGTTGTTGGTTGGTTTTTGTGCTTTTTTTTATTCTTCCCTCAGAGACTACACTTCTATACATAAGTTTATCTCTAATGTCTATAACATTCGTGATTCGTTGTGTCGTTCATTCATATACAGCTGGATGTAGGGATGTTTAGTTGGGTAGCTGGTAGAGTTGCCGTTGTATATGTTTGAAAATTGGCAATTTTTTTGTAAGGCAGGATGTTTGTTAAAATTCGTGTTCAATTTATTCACAGAGAAGTATCAGTACTGGGTATGAAGTCAGTACTGAAATCGGTATTTGTCCACAAACTTTAGGACTAGTACCATTTCCAACGTTCAGTTTTTTTAAGAAATTGTCTGTAAGTAGGGTAAAATAGTTTAAATCTAAAATGGGTCGAAAAAACATTCTTACCCGGGAGGAGGGGGTAAGGTTGGTTGTTGTTTTTTTTTTTTAGTCAATAGATATTTTAAATACCTATAGAAACGTCACACAAACGTAAGAAGGTATATTCGAAAATTATAAATAAAATTAAACATCAAGATTTAACTATGTATTTGAAAGTCAAGCATTTGATAAGTAGCGTTAGGTACATACTATACTACTGCTGCCCCCTCAAACCCCCCTGCTTGGGCACATTATAGGATTTGGGGTAGTTGCGAGGTTGGGTGTATGCGAAGCTTCTTTTGCATTTAAGGAATCTGGATTTTAAGAATCTTTAAATTAATCCTATCCATATTCATATAACAATGATTTGTAACTGTATAATTTTGAGACCTTTAAATAGAAGAGCATTTTAAATCAGAGTAGGGATCATACTTTAAGTGTGGGCTTAAATGCCAAATCCAAAAAGCAAGAACACCCGTGGTTCCTATTTCATTATTTTCGTGGATTTTATTACCATTTCAAAAGGGAAATAAGACCGTGGGTGTTTTTCCCTTTTATTTAAGGAAAAAGGCCCATGGGGCAAAACCGATGTGACCTTGAAAAAAAACTTGAAAGCTCATACAAAAATGTATTACCAACAACTTACGGAAGCTAGCTGATGTTTTTTGAGCAGTTAATAACCAATTAGGTGGCCATACTTGATTTTTGTCTACTTAAGTGAGGTTCCAAATTTTTTTTTTTTACCTTGACTTTTTTTTTTATTATTATCAAAAAATTGTTTCGCTGACCGCTTACTGAAACTAGTTGACCTTTAATCACGATCTAGTGGGCTGTCAGATATGTTTTTTTTTTGCTAGTGCTTAAAATAAATAAAGAAGAAAAACACAAACAATAAGAGAATTATTGTTGAAAATTTGGAAAACTGAATTAAATTCAATAAAGTATATACAAATTGAAACAAAAACAATAGCCGCGTTTTATTATCGCTTATAACCCATATGGTTTACCTTGTGAAAATAAAACGATGTGGGTTAGTGCAAAAGCAGTGCTGTATATCAGTCTCTTTTTTTCTTATGTTTATTTGTTTTTCATGTAAGCACTTGTCTCTTTTCCTCTCTATTCCTAATACTGCTGACAAATCGCTGACATCCATTCACAATGGTAAATAGCCCTCTGTCGGTCAGAGTGATAACCTCTATCTGGGTTATTGAAATTAACCTCGATAGAAACCTAGATCCCATGTTGTTTTTGTAATGCATGTTAAAAGATAACCTCGACCCAGACCCAGAGATAATAAAACGCAGCTAATAATTCTCTTATTGTTTGTGTTTTTCTTCTTCATATTCGTACACTAGCCAGACCACGGGCTCTCTATTCATTTCTAGGCGCATGAATTTAACCAAATTGCCCTAGAAGAATATAATTTGCAGTGTTTTTGTGCTGCAAGTTTTATTAGTGTTGGTAATCATCGACCAAAATATTGCGTCTTAGAAGGGTAACGACAGCATCTAACTGATGAGAACTGTCTTGAATGGGCGAAACGCATTTGGACTAAAGGTCATAAAGAAAATCTTTAAAATTGAATAAAATAAATAAATAAATTGGGTGGCACAACAGCTCGTGGAGAACCTGGGCCTAGTGACTTACAACTCACAACCATTCCTGTGTGCGTGTTGTTGGAAGGAATGGAGGGAACCTACAGTTTTTTGCCGAGTCCAAACGGCTAAACGAGAAGCACTTTTTCATTACAAGTATAATCTTGGAGGATTTGCCAGTTCCTCGCAAGAGGCAGTACGTCGGATTAAACATTTCTGTTTTTCGGTTTTCGGCATGTTAGTCCTACCCACTAACCATCATGCCACGAGGTTCTTTCTTGCTAGTGCATGTGGTGTTAAGAATCACACGTTAGCTTCAACCATTGATTAAAATGTTCCTCTGGCTGATCAATTGCTAAAACTGGCTAACCTTTTTTGACCAATTACATGGCATAATTCTTTTGGGAATACCGTACATATAATCACATTTAGTTTTTATTTCCGAAACTATATTTATTAAAAATAAATTTGGTGGCGTGACATCTCGTGGAGAAACAAGGCCTAATGACAGGGCCTGACAACTCTCAATCACTAATGTGTGCCTAAAATCTTTTGCCGTCTGTTTTTAGTTGGTAGCGGCTGGAAATCGAACCCAGACCTTCAGAAGGACAGTCTAATACACTAACTGTTTTATTCAGGGTTAGCTTGCTTTGATTTAACTTAGAGTTAACCCTGCACTAAAAAACTGGCCCTAAGCACCTCAAATGTAATATTTGATCATCTGGAAAATATATCGCCGGGTTTAATACAAACATTTTCTGATTCTGATATTTTTTTTCTTAAATTTTAAACCATTCAAGTTTTTAGTGAGCATTTCAACAGGGATATAAGAAATTTGGAAATTTTTAGTATTTTAAGTACTAGGTGCTAACAATCCTTGAACAAAAACTTTAAAAATTCACTTAAAAGAAACTACTACTACTGAAACTAATTGACCTTTTATGACGACTCACAGATTGTCACTTAAAATCAACGATTCAATCATTTTTTTTCGCAAAATTAAAAAACTGACGGTTAATTTCATCAATGCAATAATTTTGAATGGAAAATCGAAATGAGATGATGTTTAACATGCCATTTGAATTCAAAAGGCTGCAATTCCTTGTTCGTCTCAATTACCAACAATGTCAATCACTTGCAGTGTTTGGCTAAAATCTTTAAAATCCATGCTGTTTACATGGCCAATTGTATGTTGCATGCTCAAGCGTGGGATAGCCAAAATTGTATTTATTTTTTCAAAAGAAGAAAGACCAGAACTATTGTGGCACTTCAGTAAAATTGGCAATGAACAAATTTGTGCCTTTTATTTATTTTGTAGAAATAGTAAATGTTTCTGCTTAGTATCCATGAACTGTACATAGGTACAATAGACTGTGCTAGAATAATCTAAATTTTGAGCTTTCATTAATGGTCTCAAAATCTCGGCAGAAAATTTTAGCTTTTTATTTTGATATTTATTTTTAATATTATTATTAATATTTTCATACAAAATATTATTTTTCCACACTATTCTTCTCTACCAATTGGAAGCAAAAAAATCGACGTTCTGTAAAAAAAGGACAAAAAGAAAGATAATTGAGAGGAAAGAAGATACTGCAACTGCTTTTTTTATCTTAAGACTTTTGAGAAAAACGAAACTCAAATTCCAGTATTTTTTCGTCTAAAATGACGGTGTTAAAACTGCCATTGACATATGTTGTGTTTATCCTTACATTATATTATCCCTAAATATGTAACAAAATTAAACTTCCAGGATTGGAAGGTTGAAAATTGGAACTATAAATCCTGAAAGTTTCACGTTTTAATCTTCAGTCAAACACATTGGTGTTGTGACCTAAAAAGTGGAATTTTTCAAAAATTTTAAACTTCAAGTAGAGATTTTTTGTGTAAAGACTATGCTGAAATGGTTTTTTTTTTTCAAATTAAATTTCTTCTATGATGCACATACGACATACGAGTATCAGCTAGTTCTATTCAGTCGATATACACTGGAGTCACTTGAACATTAAAAAAAAAATCAGAAAAAATTCACGTATTTTCAGTATTTTGTGTGAATTTTATTATTTTTTTCAAAAACTAATATATTTCAGTTTTGAAATGCCATCTTAAACATTTTGATACCTTTATTAGAAACATTTTTAAAGCTTAAACTTTTTGAGAAACGAATTTTAAATGTTTCGATGCGGACAGGAGGAGCTTTTATTGAAACCAAAAGAGTACATTTTTATAGGACATTTTTCATCAGGTTTAGCAAAAAATCTAAATGTGAGAAAAAAATTAAAAATTTTTTTGGAAAAATATCATGACCCCTTCCCTATGACTTTCTTCAAAAATGTACTTTTCAAAAATGTTAATGAAATAATCGAGATATACATTAAAAGAAAGGTCTATTCGAACCTGCAAACGTTAAGCTTCTACATGGTCTGGTACCTTGGAAATTTACATCCAAAGCTATTAACCGATTTTCTACCCTTTAAATGTGTTTGGATGGTGATCATTCTGAAAGAGGTTGCGGTAAAAAAAATCTACCCATAAAATTTTTGAGAGCTATCTAAAACTGAAAACCAGAACCTTCTACGATTTCTGGTTCTGGAGATATACGCATCCAAAGTGAAATGGTTTTTTTAACCCACTCTTTGGATGGATAAATTTCCTGAACCAAGCCTTACAAAGAGGTCCAGGGGGTCAATTCTCGATCTGTGAAACTGTGAAATGAAAACAAAGTTATCATTTCAGTTTTCACAGAGTTTTATCATTTTATCACTTCACAAACACGCGCAAGGCGATTCCCGAACTTGTTATGAAAAACTGCTGTCAAAGTGAGTACTAAAAAGTACTAACATGAAAAATGCTACCACTTGATCATAGAAAAAGATGATTGTGACGTCATAGAAAGGCCAAGATGGCGACTTGGGTGTTTCAAATGAGTACAATTTATTTGTGTTTATCATTTTTCTTTTCACAGAATGAAATGATTGTGATAAACGAATTATCATATGAAAACATTTTGGCATTTGTTTTCATTTTTTCACACTTCGAGAATCGCATTTGGCGTGAAGGCGTTATCATATTTTTCACTTCACAGTTTCACAGATCGAGAATTGACCCCCAGTTTTCAGATTATACAGTCCCAGTTAAGGGCAATCCTATGCCTGAAAACCACAATCTTCTGCGAGATCTAGTTTCGAAAATATTTGTATACAAATAAGTATTTAGTTCGACTAAAGTTCAACCTAATCCTTTGGATGCGAATATCTCACGAAGGAACTTTTAAAAAGGACTGCGGCTTTCAGTTCTGAGTAAGAAATTAACAGACCTTTCCAAGAATGTAACAATTTAATTTAAATGTGAGAACAAAAATTTCAAGATTTTTTGAAAAATATCATGACCCTATGAGTTTTTTTTTCATAAATTGGCTTTTCAAAAATGTTTATGAAATAAATCGAGATATACATCCACAGAAAGGTCTATTAAACCGAATCTGCAAACGTTAAGCTTCTACACGGTCTAGCACTTTGAGTTTGACCTATGACAACAATTGTTCAAAATTGCAAGCTTAATATATCTTTTTAGCACAATTTTTCCCTCCGACCAATAGACATTGAAATAAATTGATCTAAAAAATGTACGTCAAATTTCACACCTGTTCAGCATATGTTTAGGCAGGCAGACAAACGGCTAATGGTTCAACACATCAACTGATATTATTGATATGACTTACAACTTTACGCAAATGACTTGACTATTTATGTCGTTGGCTCTCAGTCTAAAAGTTCTTTCATTTTATATATGGGGTATTTCTGATGGGATAGCAAGACTTACCCAACAAGTTTTTACCAGCAAGGGCTTCACAAGTATTTCACAAGTTTTTTTTCGACTAGATATCACACCTGGAAAAATGGCAAGTTTGATCAAGGCCCTTGAAAGGCTTTGGTAGGTAAATTTGTTTCAGTAACTGTCGTAATTTTTAGTTGGAAAAATAGGCTTTCGACTATTTTACTAAAACTAGGCACATGGCACATACACAAAAGTTCTTGAAACTTTGCAGTGAAATTTTTGTACCCGTGACTTTCAAGTATCACACAAAAAAATATAGCAAAGTTGAATGGCACCTTTGAGTTTTTGGGGCAGCAGTATTTTATGTAAGCTTTTAACTATTTCAAATGTTAATGATGATGATAACCGAGAAATACTGAGACCCCATATCTAAAGATAAATAAATCAGTCTTTACGCTTAGCTAGATTAAAAATGATGATTGATTGATTTGCAAAGCAAAAAAGAAAATGGTTTTATCGAAAAGTCGCCTTAAAATTCACAACGGTAACTCTAGGCACAACTTGGGCTTTGGGCAAGCTGGCAGCTGGGTTCTTTGTATTTTTCTTGTTTTGACGAGAGTTCTATATTTATTTTATTTTTTTTTTTTTCATATTCTCATTCTACATACTTTACTCTAATATTCGGATTGGGGGTTCGTTGGTGTTGTTTTTTTTTTTTTTTTTGTGTGTTGCTCTTGTATTGTATGGTCTGATATCGTTTATTTGTATATTTTATCGTTCTATGACTGTATAGAGGTATAAAAGCTTTTGTGTTTGATTATATTTCTTGTTATCAATTTATTTTCTTTATTTATTTTTTTATTGGTGAATTTTTGGTGTTTTCATGGTACAGTTTCCGTTATTTTGGTGTTTATAATGCCTCTTCTTAAATTGTTCTTTTGTTAGTGGGTATAATTTGTTGTGAATTATTATTGTGTGATGGTAGGTAGTCTGATTTTACGCTAAGTGCCTACCTATAAAAATTTAATTGCTGTTGAAATAAGGATATGTTCATGCATACATGCATAAACTCAATATGTCGAACACATTATGATAATGACTTAATGACATGACGTGAGAAAAAGAGTTGATGCTTTTTATTTGTCAAGGAAAAGTGTCCATTTATTAGTGCTATGTAAGCAGAGGGTTGTTTTTGTTTTGAAATGTGGTACAGTTGGCCAATGGTCTGTATACCTATTTGAATTTTTATATTTTGATGTTTTGGAATGAAAATAATGTTGGAAATGTGAAAGCAAAAACACATACCTACCAGTTAGGAAGGTACTAACCCGAAGAGTGGTCAGATTCCTTTTTGGAGAATATGAGAATCCATCTCGATTCAGTAGGTAATTGAAATCTCTCAAAATAGCAGATTAATTCGATTAGAGAGATCAAATCCATCAAGTAATAGGTACCTACAAGTATTTAATTTAATTTACCTAATTTAATTTAATTTGTACATTCATGGCATTCTTAAATATATTGGGGTCAGGCAACTTAGATTTGGAAAATTTTCATATTCAAATTAAAAGAAGCAACGACTACCCACCGTCATTTTAAAATTTTAAATTCTTGTCAAGCCTTCAATAAAAGTAAAATCCTCGAATGAGCACTGAAGCAGGGGAATTTATACACACTCATGCCAAAATTTTCAAATAATGACAAAAATATTAGGTGGGTAGTTAGGTATACACTGTACAGATACGCATGTATGTAGGTAGGTATAAGCAATATGGACACCAGAAAAAAATGTAAACATATCGATTTTTAGTCCCTCAAATATAGCATTCCTTAGAGATTGTATGTAAGTATACATACTCGTAAATATGTACGATAGTAGGTACATAAATGATATATCTAAAGAGGGATGACGAATTGGCACACCTACATACTTTTTTATTTTGATTTCAATTTTGTTGTTATTCTCCATGTTCATAACAAAACCAAAAGGAAAAGGGAATACCTACAAAGAATGTGGGATGTAGATTTTAAATAGGAATGATGTGACCATTTGTATTATTTATTATTATTTTAATATAAACACAAATTAAAAGAGAAAATTTAGCGATTTTTCTTAGAACAACAATCACAAGTGTAAAGGAACACTGACTCAATTAATCAAAAAGTAGAATGGAATACAGTAAAACCCACTTATGAATATGGCAGCTAAAATATGAGCCGATAAGATGGTTGTGCTTGTAATCCGATACTTAAAAATTCTACCAATACGATATTGAATTGGAATTTTTCTTTGGGGTCCAACAAGAGAAATATTTGTGGAGAGTTTTAAAATTTAAAAAAGAAAACAAAAACAAAAGTACAAAAAAATGACAAAATGTCATGATGATATGGAAAAAATAACAAGTACCAACTGAAATGTCGTTTTTCCACACACAGTTAAGTCTAGTTCATATATACTTCCTCTAGTCCAGTAAAATTAAATTAATTAATTCGAAATATCTACAAAAAATACTGCGTCGAATTTTTTGTTTGTTTCTTAAAGAGTACCTATTGGAGAGTGTAAATCCAAAAAGTTCGAACAAAAAGCGCCCATGCGTTGTCCGCCATTTGGAAAAAGACTTTGGAACGCTTGAACTCTATTTTCTCGGCTCCTATCATATAAAGAGCTGTATTTTTTGTTTAGGTTTGTACGTTAAAATGTCTTCTTTAACTTTTGTTGAGAAAAAAATTTGAAACCTCTTTCAAAAAAAAAGTTATCGACGAAAAACTGTCGAGATTTTGAAGTAAAAAATGGTTTTTAACGTTTATCTCGCCTCATGTTCATCTGATCGAAAAAATACTTAAGTTGTTTTTTATAGATCACTTTATTTCCTACATTTTGGTATATTTAATTTTTATGTGTGACAAAAACTGTAGGAAATATAACCTCAAAAATGGCCAATATCCTGCGAAAATTAAAAAAAAAAAGAAATTTACTCACGTTTGAAAATTTTCAAATTTGATTATGTTCATTACGAAATTTAAAGAAACAGTTCAAACTCTTTTCCACACCACCACCGAGGTAGAGTTACGGCGCATTTTTTTTTTAATGTGGTGTCCCCAGGAGGTATAATCCACGATTCAATCGTTTTCGTTTCTATATCAGCCTATCGATAGCTCAATGTGGCATAGTTTTTTCATTCGTTCTCCTTTTTTTTTGGACTAGGCGTGCGAACATCAGTGATCATATTAACGTTGTTATTACTGCTGGGATCGTCATTGGTAGTTTCTTAATTGTTTTCAGGTGAGGAAAAGTCTTCACATGCGTCTTCATCTTCCAGTAAATTTAGCAAGGAAGGAACATTCTCGCGTCAAACGTCAAAAAACTAAGGTTAATCTATCTTCATTGCCTCCTAGTGCAGCAGCTGCTCGGCAACACACATTCCGTACCTACCATCAAGTACAGACTTGGATCGATGTTCACCATGACCCACTAAAATGGGGTTGGAAAAGAACTCCGAGAGGATTAGAGCCAGTTACAACCACTCAAGATCCAGCTCCACAAAGCATATTGCAAACTATATCCTGCAAATGCAAGGTGGTCGAGCTTGTGGCTGTCGGAAATCTGGTCTGAATTGTTCCTTAATATGTTTCTACTGCAGTGGAAAAACATGCGAGAATGTTCCTTCCTTACAAAATTTACTGGAAGATGAAGACGCATGTGAAGACTTTTCCTCACCTGAAAACATTGAAGAAACTACCAATGACGATCCCCGCAGTACTAACAATTATGATAATATGATCATTGATGTTCGCACGCCCAAATAAAAAAGAAGAACGACATGAAAAAACTATGCCACATTGAGCTATCGATAGTCTGATATAGAAACGAAAACGATTGAATCGTGGATTATACCTCCTGGGCCCTATTTCATAATAAAGTACAAACTAATACTATTAGTCTATGGTAAAATTGCGTTTCATTATCAAGCAGCAGAAAAGGACTTCTGTACTTTTCATATGGTTAATATCACTAATAACGGGTGATTTTTTAAGAGGTTTAGAACTTAAAAAAAAAAAAAAACACAAAAAATTCGAAAAAATGAATGAAATATTTATTTGAATCGATAGTTTGAACCTTGCAATTTAATGTTTAAAGATAATTTCATGCAAATGTTGACCGCGGCTGCGTCTCAGGTAGCCCATCCGCTGAGTCCAATTTTGGCATACTCTTTCACACATATCGGCCGGTATCTCACGAATGAATGCATGGATGTTGGCTTCCAGTGCGTCAATCGAAGCGGGCTTGTCCCTATAGACATTAGCCTTGACATACCCCCACAAAAAATAATCTAATGGTGTCGAATCGCACGATCTAGGCGGCCAATTGACCGGCCCGAAACGTGAAATTAACTGTTCACCAAACTCGCCTCGCAATTGCGCCATTGTTTCGCGTGCTGTGTGGCATGTGGCACCATCTTGTTGAAACCACATATCATGCAAGTCAAGAACTTCCATTTCGGGCAAAAAAAAGTTTGTTATCATCGCTCGGTAGCGTTCACCATTGACAGTAACGCTGCGATTCGCATCATCTTTGAAGAAATATGGCCCAATAATGCCGCCGGCCCATAAACCACACCAAACAGTGGCTTTTTCGGGATGCATTGGTAGCTGTTGCAATGCTTCTGGCTGATCTTCACTCCAAATGCGGCAGTTATGCTTATTTACGTACCCATTCAACCAAAAATGAGCCTCATCGCTGAACACAATTTTCTGAACACAACATTTCGAACCGAGCACGAATTTTGATAGTAAAATTCAATAATTTGCAAGCGTTGTTCATTTGTAAGACGATCCATGGTTAAATTGCAAACCAAACTGAAGCTGTTTGACAGTGACACAAGGTACTAAACACACGTCAGCTGTCAAAACCAGTGTTGCCAAAACCAAACCAGCTAAAAAATCACCCTATAGTATTGGGAAGGTCACTCTCAGTATGAAACAGGAACTTTTGGTGGTCTTACCTTGTAGTTTTTGAAACTTGTACTTTCAACTAATAGTATTAGCACTATTATGGAACAGGGCCCTGGGGACACCAAATTAAAAAAAATGCGCCGTAACTCTACCTCAGTCGTGGTGTGGAAAAGAGTTTGAATTGTTTCTTTAAATTTCGTAATGAGCATAATCAAATTTGAAAATTTTCAAACGTGAGTAAATTTCTTTTTTTTTTAATTTTCGCAGGATATTGGCCATTTTGACAGGTTATATTTCCTACAGTTTTTGTCACACATAAAAATTAAATATACCAAAATGTAGGAAATAAAGTGATCTATAAAAAACAACCTAATTTTTTTTTCGATTATATAACATGAGGCGAGATAAACGTTAAAAACCATTTTGTACTTCAAAATCTCGACAGTTTTTCGTCGATAACTTTTTTTTGGAAAGAGGTTTCAAATTTTTTTCTCAACAAAAGTTAAAGAAGACATTTTAACGTACAAACCTAAACAAAAAATACAGCTCTATATATGATAGGAGCCGAGAAAATCGAGTTCACGCTTTCCAAAGCCTTTTTCAAAATGGCGGACAACGCATGGGCGCTTTTTATTCGAACTTTTTGGATTTACACTCCCCAATAGGTACTCTTTAAGAAACAAACAAAAAATTCGACGTAGTATTTTTTGTAGATATAAAATACTAATTTGACTGGACTACTCGTGAAGTCTGCAATCACCAGGGGAAAAATAATTTTTTTACATTTCTCACTGGCAAAGACTTACCAATTTGTTGTGAATGTTTGACGTTTAAAGCACCAAAACTCAATTTTTCGATTCACAAGCAAATAAGCGAGAAACACGAACTGGAACAAACTTCTTTTTTTTTGTCTTTTTAAGTTAGGTGTGTGTGTAAATGGAAATCCACACAAGTGCAGTATGCTGCAAGTTATACATCAATTTATATTGAATAATTTTGAAAGAACAACAACAACTTGTGTGTGTTACCATCAAGTATATAGTTATAGCTATTTCACGAGAGCCACCTCGATCATCAGACTCCTTTTTTTTCATTTGTAGTCGGACTGTCAACTGTTTACCAAAAATCAAAGAATTTTTGAACATTTTGCAGGGGAATTTTGCTTGTGAAAGAAAACTCTCCACTTTTGTCTCCACACAGCTTCACGTTCATGGGTAAACAATAATACAATTTTTTTATGAATTCACGACATGATTCACAAGTATGTACTAGTCTTTAATGTAGTCAGGGAAAATAAATCTGTGCGAAAAAAAAAAGAATGGAGACTTCCCCATGCATACATGGAAGATGCTTCAATCATCATCAATTCTGGTCGTCATTAATTTTCTGCGTAGGAGGAAAGGCCTAGTACAAAGATCAAATAAAGACAAATTTTATCTCCACATTTTTTTTTTTCAAGACAAATTTTGAAGGTGTAGAGATAAACACAAGCGTAAAACGAGAGCAGTAGCATAGCTAGAAATTTAAAAATATTTATAAAATTTGCTCCGATTCACAAGAATTTGAAAATTTTACATACAGAAATCAGATTCTTTCAAAGCATTTGCAGAGCAAGAAAAATTGATAGCCTACGTTTGATGGAAGGGAGCATCATCCATCAACTGTCAAATTCCATTGAAGGATGGATGTGATGCCGATGGATTAAAAAACCCTGCTAAAATAGAAAATGTTCATGGTTTTCTACTGCTCCAGAAATCCAAATGAATTTGCCAACAGTTTTCCAACATTTATTATGTTCTCATTCTTATGTCATCATTTTCTTTACGCATTTTATATTTGATTTCAGTCGTGCGTCCTCACAAAGTCTTAAAGTTTATAAAAAGCGAAATATACATAAAACGTCATAATTTGTCCGAAAAAATAATGTTTCGTGCATTCTTTTTCCGCGCAAAATTAAGTGAAGACTTTCTTTCATGTATATAAAGTTAGCAGGACACTTTTGGAAATTCATGTTAAAAACTATCCTATCATTAGTTGCTAATTAATTGCGAATTAGTTACGCAAAAAAAAAATTAATTGCTTTTTTGGTTTAGGAAAAAATGGGTGTCCTGCTAACTTCATATGAACTTAGCAGGACAACTTTCTCAAAAATAGAGATAATCGAGGTGAAAAAAGTTTATTATTGAGGACTAATTAATTGCGAATTAGTTACGCAAAAAAAAATTTAATTGCATTTTTGGTTTGCGAAAAAATGGGTGTCCTGCTAACTTCATATGAACTTAGCAGGACAACTTTCTCAAAAATAAAGATAATCGAGCTGAAAAAAAGTTTATTATTGAGAACTTATTAATTGCGAATTAGTTACGCAAAAAAAAAATTTATTGCATTTTTGGTTTGCGAAAAAATGGGTGTCCTGCTAACTTCATATGAACTTAGCAGGACAACTTTCTCAAAAATAAAGATAATCGAGCCAAAAAAAAGTTTATCATTGAGAACTAATTAATTGCGAATTAGTTACGCAAAAAAAAATTTTATTGCATTTTTGGTTTGCGAAAAAATGGGTGTCCTGCTAACTTCATATGAACTTAGCAGGACAACTTTCTCAAAAATAAAGATAATTGAGCTGAAAAAAGTTTATTATTGAGAACTTATTAATTGCGAATTAGTTACGCAAACAAAAATTTTTTTGCATTTTTGGTTTGCGAAAAATGGGTGTCCTGCTAAGTCCATATGAAGTTAACAGGACACCCATTTTTTCGCAAACCAAAAATGCAATAAATTTTTTTTTTGCGTAACTAATTCGCAATTAATTAGCTCTCAATAATCTTATTTTTTTAGCTCGATTATCTTTATTTTTGAGAAAGTTGTCCTGCTAAGTTCATATGAAGTTAGCAGGACATCCATTTTTTCGCAAACCAAAAATGCAATAAAATTTTTTTTTGCGTAACTAATTCGCAATTAATTAGTTCTCAATGAAAAACTTTTTTTTGGCTCGATTATCTTTATTTTTGAGAAAGTTGTCCTGCTAAGTTCATATGAAGTTAGCAGGACACCCATTTTTTCGCAAAGGAAAAATGCAATTAAATTTTTTTTTAGCGTAACTAATTCGCAATTAATTAGTTCTCAATTGTCAAATTTTTTCATCTCGATTATCTTTATTTTTGAAAAAAATGTTCTGCTAAGTTCATATGAAGTTGGCAGGACACCCATTTTCTCGCAAACCAAAAATGCAATTAAATTTTTTTTTGCGTAACTAATTCGCAATTAATTAGTTCTCAATTGTCAAATTTTTTCATCTCGATTATCTTTATTTTTGAAAAAAATGTTCTGCTAAGTTCATATGAAGTTAGCAGGACACCCATTTTTTCGCAAACCAAAAATGCAATTAAATTTTTTTTTGCGTAACTAATTCGCAATTAATTAGTTCTCAAAAACCAACTTTCTTCAAATAATTAATCTTCATTTTTGGGAAAGTTGTCCTGCTAAGTTCACGTGAAGTTCGCAATACGCCTATTTTTCACAAACGAACAAAAAATTAATTTTTTTTTACGTAACTAATTCGCAATTAATTAGCTCTCAATAATCAAATTTTCTCAGCTCAATTATCTTTATTTTTGAGAAAGTTGTCCTGCTAAGTTCATATGAAGTTAGCAGGACACCCATTTTTTCGCAAACCAAAAATGCTATAATTTTTTTTTTTGCGTAACTAATTCGCAATTAATTAGTTCTCAAAATAATTTTTTTTTTAATCGTTTATACACATTTTTGAGAAAGTTGTCCTGCTAAGTTCATATGAAGTTGGCAGGACACCCATTTTCTCGCAAACCAAAAAAGCAATTAATTTTTTTTTTGCGTAACTAATTCGCAATTAAGTAGCAACTAATGATAGGATAGTTTTTAACATGAATTTCCAAAAGTGTCCTGCTAACTTTATATACATCTTTCTTTCTGCCTGTCCATCTGACTGTCAAATTTTGCGCTAGAGCTGCGTACTGCTTGGAAAAAAAAATCCGAGATAAGATTTGTCCTTAAAAAAATTTTATATGAGAGATAAATGTTTAATCGATCTGCGTACTAGGCTTAAATAGTAAAATTGTTCACTAAACGGTTTACGAGTTTATTCTTGTTTTAGCCCAACCTATATAGGTACCCCCTAAGTTTTTTCTGCATATTTTACGAACCGATCGCTTTAGCATTAGTTAAGCACTTTTGGGATTTTCAAACGGCCTTCCAAAAAGCCAACTGTCGGCCGATCGTCAAATGAACTTGAATCTACAGATCTGTAATCAGGAGGAAATTATTATTAAATTAATTTTGGTTTATACAATTATCCCCAAAGTAGAAGTTTTCGACCCGCACTATCGTTTACGAAATATAGAGTGGTTAAAAAAGAAATGTTGTCAAAAACACCCTCAAAAGTGGGCGT
Organism: Dasysyrphus tricinctus; assembly: GCA_963921185.1. Taxonomy (NCBI): domain Eukaryota; kingdom Metazoa; phylum Arthropoda; class Insecta; order Diptera; family Syrphidae; genus Dasysyrphus; species Dasysyrphus tricinctus. The sequence continues at coordinate 249,307,632 of OY992530.1, forward strand.
GGAAAATATTTTGCGTAATTTTTTAGTTCTTGACCTGTTATAACGGCAATTAATTTTATTTTCATAGAAATTAATCAAAAAACAACATTTTTGTCTAAAAACGTGGGAAATTTTGTCTGATATTGGCTAACGTTTTTTTTTTTCATGTCTGAAAATAGCATCCAAATCGTATTTTATATTTTTAAGACCACCCTTCCATACAACTTGAACCACTGTGGGGGCAAAGCGCAGCATACAGTGGTCTGTTTGTCGAACTTTGGTGACAAAAATCATTTCTCATGCCAATTTATTATTAATTGATATGGTCAGAAATTTCAAATTTTCAAAAAAAAAAAAAAAAACTCTTTCCAAGCTTAAAATCTTCTTAAATTGGAATTAAATTCTTCTGAAATCATTTCTTACTCTTTTTTAAATAGGTAATAAATTTATTTCTTTAAGTTTAGAATTTTTTTAAAATTTTGTATTACTTATTCAATCAATCTGATAAATTGTGGGATGGCAATGGTGCGGTGGATGAAGTGCTTAACTACTAAGTTAGAGGGGTGGGTTCGAACCCTTCTCTTCTTTTCTATGTTCCCCCAGCTCCTGAGATTGTAATGAGATAATAAACATTTTAATCTCAATGCACTTTTCAATTATTTCCTACCTTCCTATTCTTTCTAATTATAGTGCAAGTGCAGGTTGCATTTAAAAAGACCTAAGTTCTTATAAGAATATATGTAGTTAAAATTATTTCTATTATTATTGCTTATGTAAACGCTTGTCTTAAAGAGCTGGTTGAAAGAATATATTCGTTTTTCAGTTGTAAAGACATCGTATCAAATGGCGCTGTAAATATTTCCATTTTAAGAAGGCTTATAGAAGCATTAAGGAATCATAAAAAAAGAAAATAACACCATTTTAGAAGGATTAAAGTAGTATTAAGGAAAAAACAAAATACCAATTTGAGAAATGCCAATTGAAGAAGTATTTAAAAATGCTTGTGAGCATATCTTGAAAAAATAAAGATTAAATAAAAAAGCTATGAATTGGCATACGAATAAAAGATTGAATAAGCTTTGATTTAAGAAATGTGGTATCGAAATAATACTAGTTTGTGCTAAAGTATGACGTACAAACAACTGCGGCTTAGAGTCTTTATTACAGCAATGTGTTCGCACCACTTCAAATAATCTAAGTCCACGCTATGATTTATGAAGTCATCACAATCTGCTCCACTATTGATCATATAGATTCTAACCGAACGATACCGATTTAGCTAATCAAAAAATGACACTGGTCAACAAAACTATTTTTTTTTTGTCAGCTCTTTCAGAAACATTTACAAATTTTATTTAAACAAATCACCCACGTTATAACATAACCTCGAAAACAGCAAAAACACTGTTTGTTTGATTTTCTAACGAGAATATATCAAAAACGTGAATTGACGGGTTGGCTACGAAATCTCGCAAATCAAAATCTCGCATTCGAAATCTCGCATAACGAAATCTCGCAATTACAAAATCTCGCTTTTCATAATCCCGCAATTACAAAATCCCGCTTTTCATAATCTCGCAATAACGAAATCCCGCAAACTTAAATCTCGCATATCAAAATCTCGCAAAATTCAATTGACTTGCAACAAATAAATTTTTTTAATCAAAATCTCGCAAATTAAAATCTCGCGCGAGATTTAAATTTGCGAGATTTTGATTAAAAAAATTTATTTGTTGCAATGCAATTCAATTTTGCGAGATATCCTACCTACTGCAAAATATATAATCCAGTGTCTGGGTACTTTAAGACCACACTGTTATTTATTAATTTGAATTTTTGATTTTCAATATTATTGCTTTCAAAAGAACAAGAAGGAGAGAGAACATAGAGATGGTACATCCAGTTGTAAAGTGTCATGTGCAAATCGCATTACTCGTATTTGGCCTTGAACAAGAAAATACTTTTAGTTCCATTATGAACGCGTAAATGACTATAGAGGTTATTAACAGTAATAAAGGATGTACACATTTTTTTTATTGACAGGTACAGTTATTAGTTGGAAGGAAAATTATCCAAAGTGCTCTTGGGTATATTCTCAAAAAAAAAAAAAAATTTCTAAAAGTCGTGTGTGATTCGTTGCTGTGAAATTTGAAGTTACGAAATTTTGATTTGCGAGATTTTAAATTGCGAGATTTTGGTTGAAATTTGCGAGATTTTTAGGTTCAAACTGTAAATGCGAGATTGTGAAAAGCGAGATTTTGTAATTGCGAGATTATGAAAAACAAGATTTTTAATTTGCGAGATTTCGTTATTCGAGATTTTTAAAAAAATGCGAGATTTCGTTATTCGAGATTTTGGTTTGCGGGATATCGTAGTGCTCCCGAATTGACAACACTTAGGCTCGGAAAATCATTGATTATCGATGACGATGACGGTGACTCAGGTGCCACCCACAAGTGAAAGCGGACCGCAACCAACTGGGTGTACAAAGCTGAAGACAGCAAGCTAAGAATCCACCTAGAGCTGGATGAGATTGCTAAGGTGTCTCCAAAGCGTACAGTGGGTCGCTATCATTCTTAGTTTATGACTAAAATCGCGCATTCGAAATCTCGCATAACGATATCTTGGAATTACTGGATGAGATTGCTAAGGTATCTCCAAAGCGTGCAGTGGGTCGTTATTATTCTTAGTTTATGACTAAAACCACGCATTCGAAATCTCGCATAACGATATCTCGGAATTACAACTTCCGCTTTTCGTAATCTTGCAATAACAAAATGCTGCTTTTCATAATCTCACAAAAACGAAACTGTGCAAACTAATAGACTTTTCACACCGAACCGAAATCTCGATTTGAAACATCAAGCTTTCAAAATCTACTCGAATCGTTCACAAAACAAATTATCTAGATTTTGTTCTAAATTTCAAAAGAAATAAAATACTCATAGCACCTCTAAAAAAAGAGATCCATTTGCAGAACTTAAATTTTTCAGTGCTTACCCCAGAGCAGTGAGATTTGAAATTTGCGAAATTTCCATTCGCGAGATTTTTAATTGCGAGATTTTAATTTTCGAGATTTTTGTTGAAGTTTGCGAGATTTAAATGCGAGATGGTTAAAACAAGATTTTGTAATTGCGAGATTTTTAATTTGCGAGATTTTTAATTTGCGAGATTTTGTTATTCGAGATTATTCACATTAATCTGAAAATTTTACATGCAGAAATCAGATTCTTTTAAAGCATTTGCAGAGAAAGAAAAATTGATCGTCTGCGCTTAATGGGGAACAAAATATTATGGATGGATGAAAATACCTCGAAAAAATGAGATTTCCAGTTTTTTTAATGCTCTGGAAAATGGCAATTTTAGAGCAATTGGTAACATTTGGATGAAATACACTTTTTTCGTCAAAATATAGTTTGTCCCCCATCTGTCAAGCCATCAACTGTCAAATTATATCGATGGATTAAAAAACCACTAAACATTCCAAAATATTTGAAGTTTTCTTACTTCTTCGGGAAAAAGTGATTTTAGGCCAATTTGTTGACATCTGGATCAAAATAATTTTTCAGTCAAAACATAGTTTGTTCTCCATCGTTTAAGTTATCAATTGTCAGATTCCATAAAAGGATGGCTACGATGTCGATGGATGATTTAAAAAGCCCCTAAAAGTTCCGAAACTGATTTTAGGGCAATTGGTTGACATTTGGCTCAAAAACTACATTTTCCGTCAAAATAAAATTTGTCCCCATCTTTCAAGCCATCAAATGTCGAATTCCATTGAATACGATGTCGATGGATTGAAAAAAAAATCCTTACCAAAATCAGAAATGTTCAGTTTTCTACTGCTCCAGAAATCCAATTGAACTTGCCAACTCATTTTGCTGATTCCAACTCGGTTTAACTCATCATTTTCCTTACGTATTTTATATTTTATTTCAGTCGTGCATCCTCACAAAGTCTTTAAGCCTAGTACATACTTGTGAATCATGTCGTGAATCCATACAAAATTCGCATTTTTATTCACCCGTGAACGTGCTCGTGGAGCTGTGTGGAGAGTTTTCGTTCACGAGCAATTCCCGTGAAAAATGTACGGGAACTCTTGGTGAACAGTTGACAGTTTGATTACAAAAGAAAAATGCCTCACTGGAGGCATTCTGGTTTTAAACGTCAATGTCAAACGTTCAGAACAAATTCGCAAGTCTGTACCAGTGAGCAATGTCAAAAAATCACTTTCTCCACTGGTGATTGTTCACTTCACGAGGAAGTACCTATGTACTAGGCTTAATAATGGAAAGAATGAAACAGGGATACGATTTTACATTATCAAAAGAAAAATAGTGCTTCGAGCTTCTTGCTTCTTTTTCCACGCAAAATTATGTGGAGACTTTCTTTTACCTTTTCACGTACAGCGGTTACAACTGTCAAATTTGTCGCTGGAGCTACGTACTGTTTGGAAAAAATCTGAGATGCAATTTGTTCTGGGAAAAATTTTATATGGGAGATAAATTTTGTCTCGATCTACGTACAAGGCAATATCTACCATTTTCTTATTTTAATTTAAATATTTTTTTTTTTTTGAGTCAACTGGTCACACTAATATTATATGCACTTAATTATGTATGTAAGCATTGAGTATCCTTTTGCTAACATGAAATACGAGTAATAAACACACTTTCACTTACAATATGTGTTGGTATGCATAACAAGCAGTTGACATGCGCCAGAATTTCGGAATGAGAAAATATAGAGCAGAGGACGCGGACGCCATGAAAGCTTGTTGCCCTACGAATGACAAGAACAAGGGTGAAGGCATAATATTGTTGCGAGCAAACTGTGTACCTATGTAAGTATATTAATATAAGAATTTAAGCAACAAAATCAAACGCCCACAGTTGAAGGTTGCTATTATAAACCTACGTAGGCGATGAACATTCGCTTTTTTTTATGGTTTTCCATGAATTTCATTGCTCCCCAACCTCTATTATCCTTCGAAATCCTTATCACATTTCATTATGAAAGCTTAGGAAAGTTTCAAGGCCACCACTGTTATGCTTGGTGACCTTTTAGGAAAAATACGCACCCTTGGAAGAGTATGGGCGATATAGTCAAATAGTGAGAGAGGACCCCCACCAACACATCTAGTAGATAGAATATGTGAACACAAACAAAGAAACTTGGATTTTCTGAATGAATTTGTGGAACCTCATCTAATTTTAATGTAATATTAAAAAGTGAAAGTAACGAAGAGAAGAAGTAGGTACGTGTATCTATAGGAATTTTTTCGGTAACAAAGAATTTTCTGTTAAGGAATTTTGTACCTATATGCACATTTACGCCCTTAATGTTTTATTTGTTTATTTCAAAAAAAGTAACCTTGAAAAAGCATTGAGTGTATATATGTACCAATTGAAGGATGCGGCGCGCAGCGGCGGCGTCTAGAAGATACCTATTGTGTTTTTCCGAAGAGAACTGAATGCCACAAAAAGTAATAAGCAAAAGACCTTGAAAAAAGCATTTATTTTATAAATAAAATAAATATTTTCAATAGATGTGTGCGGAACGTGCAAAGGACATCGCTTTACGTTCTGACTGTGGAACATCTCAATTAAAAGTTTAGGAATCTATAAAGTTATCTGTAAATAAAGTCAAACGTGTAGTAGTAAGGTCGGTAGGTACATACATACATAGTTCGAATTTATGATACTTTTTCAATTTTTAACTAAAATTATTAGATTTATTCTATTGTCAAGGTTAACTTAGCTCTTTGCCCTTTTAATTGGAGAGCTACCAGCCACTTTGACTTACCTTAAAGGATTGGTCAAACAGAGCGTGTTCCGACGGGACCGGTCAATACTTTACTGGGAAAGTAAGAACGCGGCGCATTGGCGTAGGAAGATTTTTTTTCTAAGGTGGGCAACCAGTTCAAACCAAACCTAATCATTAAACAAATTTTCGGTGCAAGTGATTCCTCAATAACTATGTATTTATTGGTGCTTGAGCATTTAACTAATTCCCGAATTTGTTCAAAAGAGATTTAATGAATGAAGCCGACAACGACGTCAACAATAAAGCAAATTATAAAACATTAAAAGTGCTACCAAAATCAACTCTGCAACAATGTCTTATGATGCATAATGAATGGTTTTGGGTAAAATTATTTTTCAACTAAGTTTTTATCCGCCGCAGCCGATCAACTTCTTTCAAAATTGGCGCAACTAAGCGGAAGCGGTAATGAGGCCTGTTGCAGTTTGTATATACCTACATTTGAAAATATCCAATCCATGTTTGTTTTTTAATTCATAGTTCTTTAATTCGAACATATTTGTTCATAATCTAGACTTCGGCACTCAGTGCTATTGAATTCATTTTAAAATATCTTTAAAGTTATTGATAAAATTTGTCTGCAGTACTGGTACTCATATATAATTTGACAAAGGCGACTAATTAATGGGCCCATAGAATATTTTCAAACCGCCTTTTGAAGTTTAAATATATGTATGTTATCCATCACCTTAGTCGAAAAAAGAGTTTCGCATCGAAAGCGTATTGATATCGAAAGTGTGAATATATTTCACATTCTCGATGTCATATCTGTCAATTATATTTAGGTTCATTTCAATTATTAAGTGATTAGTGAAATGTTTTGTCATAATTTTAATTGACTTTCTGGGTTAGTTTCGTGTGTTTTTTCTATTATTTTTTAACTTTTGAGTTTGTTTGCTTCGCTTCAGCGTCTGTGTTGTCGGTGTTGGTCGGTCGTCGGTGAGTTGTGTTAGTGCGTCAATTCGTTTATTCGTGATGTGTGTGTTCCTAGTTTCTAACATCTTACATCTATCGCAGCTTTGGGGAACCCAAATTCTTTTGTTGTCATCTTCATCCAAGAGATAAGCAATAATTCTAGACCCCAAATCGATGAATAAAATAAATGGTTAAAGGTATCTGAAAATTTTTAATGAACAAAAAAAATACAAATACAAACTAAAATACTGAGGCTGTCTCGGTATTGAAACGACAATGCGAACATTAGGGTTTTATATCGGAGCGAGAACATTTTGAGAATTTATCGGTATTGGCACAGTAATGTGAACCAAGCCTTAACATTATTCAATTTGATTTTTCTTTAAAAAACAGCTTATTTTTTGAGTCATTAATTGACAAAAAAAAATGAATTTTTCCACTCAATCTTTGATCACATTAAAAGAAACTTCAAAATATGTTTACACAGAAAAAGTGTATTTTGATCCAAATGTCACCCAATTGCCCTAAAATCATTTTTTTTTTCCGGCACAATAAAAAAACTAAAAATTTCTGATTTTGTTGAGGTTTTTTAATTCATCCACATTATATTGTTCTCCATAAAACGCAGGCGATAGGTAGAAACAACTCGGTTTAGATTTTTATAAAATTCCAATTATTCGGTTTGATTCGTCTGTTACAGAGCAAATAATACGTTAACCCTGAGTCGATGACAAACGAGTTGATGCATACCGAAACCGAACCGTAAGCTTTAACTTTAAACAAAACAAATCGAACTACGTTTCGGTTCATGTTCCAAATTTGTCAGATGTAGCGATTTATCGTCAAACAGACGAATTGAAATTTCATTTGGTGATTTTAATTTTTTGAATTCAAGTCGTTATTTTTTTTTCAAGCTTTTACCTAAACTAAACATTTATAATGTAATATTTTGCAAGATGGAGCCATAGTAGTATTAAATCTGAACGCACCCCAAAACTGAAAAACGATTTCTCTCTTATTCCTTAATTAATTGCAATAGATTTTTTAAATGGGTTATTTAAAGAGTGGAAAATTTTGAAATTTTGCGATTTTTTGGCGATTTACATATATCTTACGTTTGGTGATTCCGCTTTTTAAACCTGACAAACTAAAACTTCTCATCTTCAAGATTCAAGCTAACTCGGTTTGAGACAAATTTAAGCCGGTTAAACTAGGTTTGTGCTTGCCTCGGTTTAATAAACCGAGTAGATGCTTCTCGGACAGTGCTGCAATGTGTAAATACACACAAAATTATGGTGGGGAAAAATTACTTCTATGTGACGACCAACTGTAACTGTAGGCAAAATTAAAACTTTGGTGTCTGAAATTTCATTCACAATTATTCAATCTTGCTTCTTGGGTGGGATGTAGAACCAGAAAAGTTTAACTGCCGATTTTTCTAAGGTGGGCAGTTCATTTTTTAAGGTGGGCACTGCCCACCTCTGCTCCCCCCTTCCTACGCCTATGACGCGGCGGTCAAATTTTCTTTGTAAATTTTTACAAAGATCGCCGGACCACGCTCTGTTTGACCAGGACTTAAAAGATACAAAGCTAAAACTTTGTGTATGCTTGATTTGGGACTAGTTCAGTACGGAACCACAGTCTGGCAGGGTTACCTCGGTCTAAAGGTTGCCAAATGGCAGATGAACTGGCCAAAAACGGATCATCTCTCGATCCGAGCCAGGTCGAATCTTCTATACTTGTGCCACTGGAGCAGGTAAAAAGTGAAATTCACCAGAATTTCCTCGAAGCTGCAGACGTCAGATGGTCATCAATTGACACTTGTCGGGTTTCAAGAAATTTATGGCCGAATATTTCGAAGAAAAAAACTGAATATTTACTAAAGATAAGCAGACCTCAACTATCGCTCCTAGTTGGAATCCTAACGGGACACAACTCAATGGGAACCCACATGAGGAGAATGGGCATTAGCCCATCGGACTTATGTAGAGGGTGTCAAGATGAAGAGGCGGAAGAGGGCTCATCCCACTTCCTTTGCGAATGCCCCAGCTTAGCTAGAACTAGAAAAGAAGCCCTCGGAGAATATTTTTTCGACGAAATGGGCGACATCTCTTCCTTGCCACTAAAGAATATCCTGAAATTCATTCAGAATTCAGGATGGTTCAGGGAGGCATCCCACACCTAAACTATCCCCGATCACCCACCTTCCTCATACCTACCTACCTTAATCCTGGGGAACGCAATGGATCCACGCAGATCCGAGTGAGATGTTGCGGCTTGCCGTATCATCACCCCTTCTAACCTAACCTAAAGGTTGCCATTTGATTTTTTCAAAATGCAAAAAAGGGTAAAATTAACCTATTTTTACATGACTGAAATGTATTTACAATTTAGTTTATAGGTACATACATTCTACTGCGTGAAAAAATATCATGCCAGGCAAGCTTGGCAGTCAAAAGTGCTTTGCCAGACGAGTCTAAGGCTTTTAAAAATTAATAAAAGGTATTGGCTAATATAAGAAATTGTGTAGGTACAAAGCTTAAACTTGGTGTGAGCTTTATTTGTGGACAGGTAAGTCAACAAATAATGTCCAGGGAGTATTTCCTCACTTCAAGGTTTGCCATATATTTTTTTTTTGTTATTGAAAATAACTGCAAAAAACCACTTTACAATTCTATTTTTTGAATATAAAATTACTTACAGTACTGTTCGAATTAATGTGAACACAGATAAATTTCTTATAAATATCGTTTATGTGATATTATAATTTTTTAAAGTTTAAAAATAAGTTTCTTTTGTTAATATTTAGTTAAAATATGTATCTTCTATGCTTTAATAATAGTTTTTATGGTTTTCAGCATGGAATTCATCAGAATTTTGCAATTTCATCACAATGCCTCATATCAAAATTACACCCGAATTATCCCTTCCCCCATTCTTGTTTCTGCTGTACTGCCCGTTTTACCAACCTAACTTTGTAAATTGGCTTTAAATTTTCAATAGAATTGAGTCCTGTTCAATTTTGCGGCCAATCCAAGGTGTTAATAATCTCCTCCTTGAAATATTTCATCCTTTTACTGGAAACTTGAAGTTGAGCTTAATCCTGTTGGAAAAAGTGATTTTTAGTAATCCGAATTTTGGCCAGCTATCCCGCTTAGAAATGTCCACTGCGATCTTGGCTTCATTCTTTTTGAAGGCATGATGTACAGTCATAAGTCAAAACCAATTTTGGACTCCCACAAAGAGTAAGAGCTGCAGAAATGTTAGGCTACTGGAGATGCCACTTTTCAATGGGATTAAGCTCAATATCAAGTTTCCCGAACAATGATGAAATATTTCAAGGAAAAGATTATTAACATTTTGGATTGGCCGTGAAATTAACCGGGAGTCAATTCTTTTCACAATGAATAGCCAATCTGGAAAGAAAGGTTGAGAAAAATAGGCTCTACAGCAGAATCAATAATGGGGAAAGGGATGATTCGGGTGTAATTTTGATATGAGACATTCAGAGGAAATTGCGAAATTCTGATTAACTCCATGCTGAAAACCATAAAAACTATTATCAGAGCAAAGGAGATACATATTTTTACTAAATATCAACAAAACAAATTTATTTTTAAGCTTAACAAAATTATTATTCCAAATTAACGATATTTATAAGAAATTTCTCTGTGTTCACATTAATTCGAACAGTACTGTATGTCATATTTGGCTGGATGTTCAGTACTTTAAAAAAAAAATACTATTTGAAGAATTTCGTTGGTGATTTCAAATTAAGTATTTTCTGGAAATAAATATATTTTTCGGAGAGAAAAATTTTACGCAAGATTGTGTTTGGCGAGAGATTTAGTTACTCTCTCGATTAAAATTGGTTTTCAATTTTGGTGGGAGATTTCATTACTCTAGCATTTAAAATTTGTTACAAATTTTTTTTTGGGTTTAGGTGAAGGGGTGAGGTGGTCTAGACCTGGACAGAGGTGGGTCTGGATTCTGGACAGAGGTGAGATTTTTTTTTGTGTTTGGGTGACGGGGTGAGGTGGTCTATGCCTGGACAGAGGTGGGTCTGGATCTGGACAGAGGTGGGTCTGGATTTTGGACATATTTGCGATTTTTTTTTTTGTTTTTTGAAAAAATTATATAAAATTATAAACTTTTTCGACTTTTTGTTTTGAAAAATTTAGAAAAAAATAACTTTTTTCCTAAATTTCTTCTTTTTTTTTTTTGAAGAAAATTTCAATCAAAAATTTAACTTTTCTCAACTTTTGTTTTTTCTTTTTTTTTTAATTTTTCATCGAAATATGAATGAAAGGTACTGTTGCCCAAGAAAACTTGACATTGGCGACTGTCAGGCGACTTTAAATATCCGAAGCGAAGCAACGGAGTTGCGTGAATGGGTCAGAGTCCCCAAAAAGGAGGGTTAAAATTATGAGAACCTGCGAAGCAGCCCACCCAAGGTATGAACTGTTGGTCAAGAAAACTTAACATTGGCGATCAATTGATGTATTGCATTTACTAAAAATCAACTTTTATCTTTAAATGTGATTTGCGGCTAAACTAAGCGTCCTAGGGACTTATAAAATGCATATTCGTGATCTAGGATGTGCCATTTCTATTTTATTTGTGAACAAAATTAACAAAAAAAGTAGTTTTTTATGCAATTTTTTTAGAAAGTTGTTTTTTCTATAAATTTGGAAACAAAAATTATCTATTGCTCCAGAGACCTTGTCCCAGTTCCAGACGCACCTCCAGAGCCCTTGTCCCAGTCCCAAATCCACCACCATCAGACCCAATCTCGTCATACCCACCATCATCGTCGTCGAAGGCGACATATCGGCGTTCGCCCACATCGAAACCATAATCGTCCATCCAGATCCAGACCATAATCGTCCGTCCAGATCCAGACAGACCACCACCACCGTCGACCTAAAATTGAAAAACAACAATTTTTATCTCTTTGTAAATCGAGGACCAGCCTGTGCCGAGTTCTAATAAGAACTGGAATTTAATTCGGAATCACATTTCCTTATACAGGGTGTCCCGGACCTGAGTGGAAGTATTTTAGGGTGTGTTTCTTGGGGTTATTCTTATACAAAAATTGTATGGGGGGAAAGTCGTATCTCCCCTCCCTGAGGGGGGGGGGGGGGGAGGGCAGTTTCTGAAACATTGACTTTAAATGCAAAAAAAAAAAACATTAAAAATCAACGAAAACACATCTAATAATGTGCTATAATTTTTTTCAAAGCTAATACTCCATTCTTCCATTTGGTTTTTAAATCAAGTTGCTTAAGGGTGATTCCATAGAAAACGAAAACGAATTGAAAAAAGTACCGTTAGACGGTTTTAAAAGATTGCATGTTTTATTTTAAAAGTGAAATTATCAATAATATTTTTTTATCGCCGCTTATTTCGCAGCTCGAACCACTTTGCATTCTGCATTCTAGCTCTCCAAAAGTCACTTTTTATTATCAGAAGCTCAAAAGCCTATTTTCATAAATTAATTGTTTCACAATTTGAGAACCGGTGGTTATTTGCATTATCAGAGCTCCGTTTTCGTGTCATTTAATTGTTCAATAGTAAATACAATTTTAGTTTTTAGGCAGTTGATTCATTCGGGCTTTTTGGTAAAAGTATTTTTTGTTTTTCCTTTATTTCTCAAAAACTAAGAAAGATTTTTGCATTTGGTTTTCGGTAATGGACTAAAAAATAATGAGGGCATTGAATATTAAACACAAAAACAGCACTTAATAAAGTTAAATTTTGAAAAATATCGACTTAAAAAAATTTAATCACAATTTCTTTTTTAATTTTGACTTTGAAATTTAATTTTTTAAAAACTATTCGCTTAAACAATTTGATTTGAAAACCAAATGCAAGAGTATAAGCTTGCAAAAAAAAGCTACAGCACATTATTAGTTGTGTTTTCGTTAATTTTTAATGTTTTTTTTTTTTGCATTTAAAGTCAATGTTTCAGAAACTGCCCCCCCTGCCTCATGGAGGGGAGATACAACTTTCCCCCATACAATTTTTTCTTAGAATAACCCCAAGAACCACACCCTAAAATACTTCCACTCAGGTCCGGGACACCCTGTATACTACTTGGTGAAGACTTATAGGTAGTGCTTCGTTCTCGTTGATTCTCATTTCTTCAAGGGACCAAAACAGAGAGTACCAAATTCAAAATAATTTGAAGCCGTTTGCGTACTGAAAAATGAGCGAAATAGTAGGAAACTTCGTTCCTGTTGATTCTCATGCAATCAAGGCACTAATTCCTATATGGAAAGAAAAATTTTATACGCCGCCCGTCGCATTGTAGTAGACACGGCGGTATTTTGTGCGGCGGGATTTCGTGATACGGGATTTTGTGATGCGGGATTTTGTGATGCGGGATTTCGTGATACGGGATTCTATGATGCGGGATTTCGTACCCAACCCTGCCAGACAAGACTTAAGTTTTAAAAGTCGGTATTAAAAAAATGTCACTGATTAGCCAGAGAAATGTAATAAACAAAACACGTAAGCTGCTTATAATCCTTATACATAGGTACTAAGATAAGTTAACAAATAATGATATTGTTCTTTTACTGCAAACCCAGGGTTGCCATATATTTTTGCAAAATCAAAAAAAAAAATTACATTATGATCGTCTAAGATCTTACCAGACTAGCCTAGTTTAAAAAAATGGTATTATAAAAAATAGCCTTTTATATTTTTTCTCAAAATTCAAAAAACTGTTAAAATTGCAAACAAAAACAGGATATTTTTTTATAATACCAACTTTAAAAACTTAAAACTCATCTGGCGGGCACTATCAACTGTTCAATCGGTCTGATATATTTTTTTTTTCATACACAAGAAGATATCAGCTAACATATATTTAAAATCCAAATATCGTAAATTAAAATCTCGAGATTTTTTAGTTTCGGAAATGTTTAAAGTGGGATTTTGTAGTTTCGAGATTATTAAAAGGAGGATTTTGTAATTGTGAGATTTCGAAACGTGATAAATTAATTTGTTAAATTTTGTACCTAACCCGAAAAATGGTAGGTATGTATTTCAAAATTAATAATGTTCTTGCAACTCCCAACGGTCTACATCATTTTTAATGATCAAAACAGTTATCAATTGCGTTGTTAAATATCAAAATTCAATATTTATCAACTATCAAAAGTGATTGTTGTCGTTATAGGGATGAATAAAAAAAAAAGAATTTAAAAATCCAGAATTATGTAATAAGGAAAAACAACGTCATCAACTCACTATGAATATCAAAATCAACAAAAGTACCAATACCAAGTACCAACACATTACAAAAGTATATTTTGAAGGCAAGAATTTCGAAACGCGCTCGTGATTTTGAGTACCAAAAACAGTACTTAGCCATTCGCGATTTTGGCTCGAGATTTTGGCAATCGGGATTTCGGCATGCGAAATTTTGGCATTCGGGATTCTGACATTCGAGATTCTGGCATTCGGGATTTTAGCTATTAGGGATTTTTTCATTCGGGATTTTAACATTTGGGAATTTTTTGCGAAAAGTCCGGTCAGTAAACTGAATCCCATGCTCTTTGTGGAAGGGGAACTTTTTTACGATTAAAATACATTGCTTGCACACTGATTATGAAATTTGGGAATCATTTTTGTAATCCTGTCATTTTGAAAAAATGGCATAAATTTAGCTTGAGAGTCTTTATTGTAATTCTTGGACACCATTTTCAAAAATGGGGCCCAATGAAATAAAAAAACTCGTTAATTATTTGGAAAGTAAACGCCAAACCTATGTTGCATAACTTACGGTTGAAGTCTTAAGAGAAAGGTGTGGAGAAGAAGTACATTCGGTTAAAATGTCAGTGTTGCCACTTTTCGAAAACATAATTTTTTTGATGTCAGAGGGTGGGATTTCCACTTTTTTGGTAATTACATAATATTATAATACCAAAGGAACGTCTACTCAAGATCTATCTTTTATTATTATTCAATTTCACAGCACACACTCTGCCGTGTTTTTAGTTTCAAAGATCTGGGTGTTCACTTTAGTTCTGATCTAGGTTTCATAGAACATATTAATTATATTGTAAATAAGGCGAGTTCCATGCTTGGATTTATAAAAAGCTGGGCAAAAGAATTTAACGATCCGTATGTTACTCTTTCCTTATACAATTGTTATGTACGACCCCATCTTGAGTACGCCTCCCAAGTTTGGACACCCTTCTACGAAATTCATAAAAGCCGTATTGAAGCAATACAACATAGATTCCTTCGTTTTGCCTTGAAAGGTCTTCCCTGGGCTGATCCGTATAACCTGCCACCATATGAACACAGAATTCAGCTTCTCCAACTTCAAACTTTATATCAAAGGCGTGTTAATAATGATTTGGTATTTTTTCATCAACTTATCAATGGTAAAATTGATGCGCCTGACTTGTTAGCCCATGCAGGCATTAATTTCCGCGGAGGATCGCACCACCTGCGAGGATTTGAATTTGTTCATGTTCCTTTTCACAGAACAAACTATGGTACACACGAACCTCTCAATCGCATGTGCAAACTTTTCAACTTGAACGCCTCATCTGTTGATTTTAACATGAGTAAAATGGGATTAAAAACATTGTTTCGAACCAGTGCTCCACTCTCGTTTTAATGTTTTAACTTTGATTATTTAATTTTATATGTTTATATTTTTTCTAATTTTGTATATTGTCTTAGTTTTGTTAATTATCTGTATTTTTGTGTATGTGCTTGTGTTAGTTTACTTAATTTTACTAACCACTAACACATGCACTCATGATGAGACTCTGATTGTAGAATGCAGCTTGCTCTAAGCTCACTACAACAAAGAATCTGAAGTGATAAAAAAAAAGAAATTAATCGTTGTTTTAATTATGGAAATTTTCCAAGGTATTTACAATTTTTTTTATTTTACTATTTTCCACAGATTGAGCGCTATTTTTTAAAATGACGTCCAAGCGACAGGATTACAAAAATGATTCCTAAAATAAACTACATTCTTTGCATGTCGAAAATAAATTACAAATATAAAACTAAGGACCTCCCCCCACAAAAAGCGCAGGAGTTTTCATTTCCCGTACTGGACTACAAATTGGGCACCATTTTTCAAAAAGGAGACAAAGCCGAAGCTAAATTTCATCCTTAGTGTGTGATGAAATGAATTCCAATCATAAAAAAGGTCCGCGCCAAAAACTGCATGGGATTCGGTTTCCTGACCAGATTGATCTATGTTATAGGAAAATTGGACGAAAAGTATTGAAAACTATACAAAATAATACCTTTTTTGCCATCCAGTTACCTAGTTCTTGTAATTAAGAAGACATACCTTTGATATGTGTACTGTGGCGTATACTTACTTTTTCAACAATGGACACCGCCTCCAATTTTTTAAGATTCTTGGTTTTGCTTTTAAGTTAAGGCTCTTGAAAATGGTACGATGGTACGCAAATAAGTAATACTTCGTAGACAGCCCTTACTCAGACGTGTTTGCGGAAATCCAGAATTTTGGAAAACTGAATTTAGTTCTTTTTTTAAACTTTGGAGAGGAGAATTTTAGATTCACAGAATTTTAGGAACTGAGTTTTGGTGCTAACAGAATGTTGGATTTACAGAATTTTGAAACACAGAATTTTGGAATACAGAATTTTGGAATACAGAATTTTGAAATCCATAATTTTTGAATACAAAATTTTGGAAAACACAATTTTAGATTTAGGTGCAGAATTTTGAAATACAGAATTTAAGAAACTGAATTTTGCACTTACAGAATTTTGGATTTACAGAATTTTGAGATCCAGAATTTTGAAATTCAGAATTTTGAAATCCAAAATTTTGGAATACAGAATTATGTTTTTTGCATTTCGAAAAACAGAGTTTAAGATTAACAGAATTTTGAAATACAGAATTTTTGAAACTGAATTTTGCAATTACAGAATTTGGTATAATTGCAGAATTTTAAAATATCGGATTTTGGATAAACAGAATTTTGAAATCCAAAATTTTGGAATTCAGAATTTTAAAATCTAGAATTTGGAGTACAGAATTATATTTTTTGTTTGAATTTTTGGAAAACAGAATTATAGATTTAAAGAATTATGACACTGAATTTTGGCACTTACAGAATTTTGAAATGCAGCACTTACAAAATTTTGGATTTACGAATTTAGAAATCCAGAATTTTGGAATACAGAATTTTGAAATCCTGAATTTTTGAATACGAAATTATTTTTTTTTTAGAATTTTATAAAACAGAATTTAAAATTTACAGAATTTCGGTACTTATATAGTTTGGGATTGAAAGAATTTTAAAATCTAGAATTTGGAGTACAGAATTATATTTTTTGTTTGAATTTTTGGAAAACAGAATTATAGATTTAAAGAATTATGACACTGAATTTTGGCACTTACAGAATTTTGAAATGCAGCACTTACAAAATTTTGGATTTACGAATTTAGAAATCCAGAATTTTGGAATACAGAATTTTGAAATCCTGAATTTTTGAATACGAAATTATTTTTTTTTTGAATTTTATAAAACAGAATTTAAAATTTACAGAATTTCGGTACTTATATAGTTTGGGATTGAAAGAATTTGGAAATCCAGAACACTTATTACGCTGGAGTATCATTGGGAAATATCAGTTTTCTCAATATTTAATGGAAGCTTCGAGGTTCAATGAATTTTATGGGCTATGATTCTGGCCAATGAGTTTAAGGAAATATAACCTTTTTTCTAGACCAACCTTTAATTTTGAATTGAAAAAGATATCGACAAGAGCAGATAATAATTTTAATACATATATTTTGTTAACTTATTTTATTTATTAGTTTATTTCTTATTTATTATATTCCCAAGCACTAAATATAAAAATATAAGACAAAACGAATAGCCATATTTTAAGACTCCTTATGTTTATGTAATGTTTAGGTATTATTTCACCGAAAAGAAGATGATAATACCAAATCTTTAATAAAATAAAAAGTTAATATATTTTGACAATATTCCATCCAAAAATCTGTTGATTTTCTAACAAATAAAATCAATTCAACTCGTAATTGCGGTTTAAGGCTGGTTTATGGTGTAATTTGGAAAAAGACTTATTCCTTTCACTTGCAGACAAATTTATGGACAAAGTATTTCAAAAAAATAGGCATATTCAGACAGATTCTGGAGCAATAACAGTAAAGCTCATTTCTTCAGTGCGAGATCATCATAATCTCGGGGTTTAACCTGAGTTAACCCCAGAAATGTGTTTTTCAGTCAATTCAAATCATAATTACGTGTGAAATATGCAAATAATTTGTTGCTTGCTATCAATATTTTATTGAAAAAGACCATTGCAACTGGTTCATTTAGGCCACTATGTCACTAAACAAAAAATAACAAAGAATAAAATCACATTTTAAGTCGGATTGACTTTAAACCCCATTTTAGTAGGTATAGGTATACTTCAATTAGCGACTTTTGATATTTTTTTAAATAAAATACTACATCAATTCCCTAATTTCAGACCATTAGAAACACCCTGTAAAAATTTTGTATTTTGTAAATTTACTTACATTTAGCTTTGGAAAAATATCTCCTGAGCGGACGAAAGTTTAACGATATCTTTATTCGCTTATTAAAAATTATGATTATTTTTAACCAACAAATTGTATAACAGCAAAGTATTATTTAAACCTATTTATGAAAAGACATTTTGTTCGAAATCAATAAATTATTGGGAAAGGTAAAGTTTGATTAATTTATATACAAATAATAAACCCTATTAAAATGAACTGTTTGATAAATATGTGAACCTATTCCATTGAACCCAAGTGTATCTACGGTAAGTTCATATTGGCCTTGAGAGTACGGGTATTCTTGCAAATTTTAAGCAGAATTTTCACACAAACACATACACATATATGCAGGTTTGCTTACTAATTATTTATTTAGTTAAAGCAAAATTGCACACTTTATTAACCAGCAGGGTATAGGCAATGATTATAAGAATATGTTTGATTGTGAATCAATTAATAAAAGTTGCATCAGCCGCAAGCTACACACCTTTATAGTTCGAAGAAGCTAATTCAAATAAGCAAGTTTTCTAATGCTATATACATTCTTATATGTAGGTATTATCTGTATAATTTTATTACTGCTAGTCAGTTCCAGTGGTGGATTGAAGGCCCATTATTATTTACAGAAACTCAAAAGCGAACACTTTTGAGTTATTGTTGGGGTGGAATTATTTAAATGAGGCCCACAATTAATTTTGTTTATGTATGAAGTATGATTTAGTTTGTATTTTGACATTTTGGTTTAACTAATTGGTTTCGAGGTTGAGGTCTTCAATTTATCTACTTTTATTAAGATTAACTAAGATAAAGTTGACAAAATGTTTGTTTCAATTTTCACAAAAAAAAAAATACAATTTGTAGAAAATACGGCCATGTTCTGCTTAACTCTGATCATTCAGCACATGTGGTTGTTGTCATTAGTTATAATATTGTGTATTAGGTATATATACACATTGAACCGAAATGCCTTTGTGGTTTAAGAAGAATTTATTCAAGTTGAACGATTGGCAATAAAATGTATTCATAAGTCTGAGTACTTTTTTGAACAATACAAAAAGTTTTAAAAAAACCCAAATTAAAAACTGGATCGGTTATGATGACCCAATAATAGCTAATTTCAAAAGTCAACTATTTATAGGGTAAAGGAGGGTAATTGTAAAAAGGGGCAATTGTAAGATTTTTTTTTTTGAAAATCATTATATTCCCGTTATTTTGACGGATGATAAACATCATCTATCCAATGGGTCAGATCAAATTTTTACGTTGAAGTGAGTAATTAATTTTTATGTGCATTTTAAGGTTTTTAGTTCCAAAAGTTATTATTTTTTTTTGTAATTATTAAAAAATTATTAACTATAAAATATATCATTGTTGGTTCCCCAAAAATATCAAATGAAATTCAATTCAAAATTCATTTTTGTTTGCATTATTTATTTAAAATATAATTTTAATTAAGGAATACAAAGTTACCAAGAAGTATTGTCTGGATCTTAAAATAAAATCCGATTCCGAAAGCTCTTTTCGAAATAATAATAAAAAAACGAAACAAAAAATAATTAAGAGATAAACCCTTCTCATACAAATCTTGGCAAACACCACGCATACCATAATATACAGTATTCGTATTATAAGGATAGTAAAAAGGAGGATACTTTTGACGGGTTCCAATGTTGGAACCCGCCAAATTTGTATGACGTGCGACTTCTTGATAACTTTATATTCTTTGTTTTAATGCAATGTGAGAATATGTTGCATTAAAAAAAATGTCAATAAAATGTATTTATTTTTTGCATTAAGAAAAATGAAAATTTCTTGTATTAAAAATAAAATGCACGACTGGATCGCACGTACTTGCTCTTATGTTCAATAGTCAGGTCAAATGGTAGTTTGAAGTGGAAAGTTCTGGAGTAATTATTTTTTTCAGTGGCTCCCTTTATGTTTTTGGGGTCGCTGAACACGAATCTGAAGTTGTCCAACAAAAATTTTCACGGCATATATGAGAATTCGTCAAAAAACGTCGAAAATTTCGACATTTTTTGTCTTTTTTCCTTATTGCTCAAAAATTATTTTTCTTTTGCAAAAAGCGATTATGCATAAATAAAGACAATAAGATTACCTAATCTACGCTTATATCATTTTTTTTTTTACGACTTATGGTTTCTGCGGAAACAGTCGTTGAAAAACAGCCAAAAATCCGTCATTTTTAAAAAATTGCATAAACGATTATTTTTTGTATTGTTTTCTTCATTACATGAAAAGTAGGCCATGAGTTATTATGTTATTTGCATTTTCTAATTGTAGTTGTCTAAAATTATTATAATGCAGTGGTTAAGTGTCTAAGTTTCAGTATTCCAAACAGTCAAAATGTCCATTCAAAAGTGTTTTATTTGTGACAAAGATTGGAGTATAGTGCAGTGAAAGTGGTGAATGAAAAGCAATTGAAACGCTTCTTCAAGCCAGCAAGAAGAGAAAAGACGGAAAGGGAGCTTCTTTAGCAGGTAAGAAATCAGTGAAAGTGCATGCAACCTGCCAAAAAAGCTATATAAATGGTAAATGGTAGGTAGAAATGGTGACAAGAGCGTAACACTCGCCCTTTGCCCAATTAGCACTGGATTGCGCCGTTTTGATACCATAACTCGTTTGACCTGTGTATGAAAGCAGTCTAAAGTGAGGATTTGCGGGTTTATTCTCTGAGGGGCTTATTCCTGAGGTGTCCCGTCCCCTGGGTTGGATGTGAGATTTCCTACAGTGCGGTGGAGATCATCTTTCCCAAGAAACCAGAAAAGCGTTCCTTGCTTTGAAATAGGATGGCTGTGAAGTATGGTTGAGGTACCTTGTGAGTCAGTACAAAAGACAGGAGTTGGGTCATAGGACACTCACTCGATTGGATCGCATCTCGATTAGATCGCATATCGCCCGAGCTTGCTACATTATGCCGAGCTCGGTAGGTTGTAAAATAGCAACGAAGCGCGAGCGATCCGACCGCGTGTGATCATCATTGCCATTGAGCATCATGAAGCCCCGCAGAAACCCGGGTTCTTATTACTCACGGTCTTTGGATCTGGGGGCGAACATGATGCAGAACGCAACCGATTTTCGTCTCAGATCCATTTCGTGGCGTTTAGAAAAGAGATCCAGTCTTTGATGTTCATTTCGGAAAGTTCGTTTAGGTCCTCAAAAAAAGCCATTCCAAACGATTGTGCCTCTCATTCTGGCTAGAGCTGAACATTTACACAGAAAATGAAGGACTGTTTCCTTTTCTTGCTGGTCTCCACAGCTGTGACAGTGAGTATTGTAAGGAATACCCAGCCTCGCCCCATGTTCTCCAATTGACCAGTGTCCAGTGCAGGTTGCTACGACCCTGGCTATGTCCCGCTTGGGTCTACACATGAGATCAATTGTTCGGGATTTATTAAAGGCGGGCCAGGTCGTTCTGGATATTTTGCAGTTGGTTAAACTACTCCACCTAAGATTGGATTCCCTAAGGAAAATTGACAATATATTGCCCTTCACAACTCCAAGGGGAATGTTGACTCTTTCCGCAAGTGAGATGTGAAGGGCTGATCCTTGCCTGGCTAGTTCATCTGCCCGTTCATTTCCCTCAATGCCACTTTGACCAGGAACCCAGATAAGAGTGACCTTGAGGTTAATGTTTAGACTTGCGAGCTCATCAGTAGCCGAATCAATGGCTTTCACAGACGCCTGACTGTCTGTAAGGATGGTTGTATTACTATTTTGGTTTGCTTTCTTGCATGCCTCCCTAATTGCCAGTATTTCAGCATGAAATACACTAGAAAAATTCGGTAGCCGAAATGACTTAGAGATGTTGAAAGACTCAGAGAAGACTCCTGAGCCAACACCGCACTCCATCTTTGAGCCATCAGTATAGATAGTTGTGTCTAAGTCTCTCATCACGGTGGCGTCATCATCCCAGTCCCCTCTGGGTGGGAATAAGACTTTAAAATCTTTACTGGGGCTCATTGTAGGAGCATAGTAGTCAGTGGGAGTCGAAAAAATATCAGTGGGAATCAAATTTGTGATATTGCTGTGACCATAAGGCTTAGCAACCAAGAATTTGATTCTTTAAGTCTTAAGGCACTGCAAGATACTAAATATTTTATGTGTAGATCAAGTGGTAGGAGGTGCAGAAAACGCTTAAGCCATCCGTTGGGCAAGACCTGTGGTACCAAAACTATAGCTGTTCTTTGAACCTTTTTGAGTTTGTCGATGTTATTTGCCTTGTAAAGTGCGGGCCACCAGACAATCGAACCATATGTTAGATCGGCCTTACCACTGCAGTATACGTCCATAAGATCATCTTCACTGCACCATACTCCAATCTTTGTCACAAATAATACACTTTTGAATTGACATTTTGACTGTTTGGAATACTGAAACTTAGACACTTAACCACTGCATTATAATACTTTTAGACAACTACAATGAGAAAATGCAAATAACATAATAACTCATGGCCTACTTTTCATGTAATGAAGAAAACAATACAAAAAATAATCGTTTATGCAATTTTTTAAAAATGACGGATTTTTGGCTGTTTTTCAACGACTGTTTCCGCAGAAACCATAAGTCGTACAAAAAAATGATACAAACGTAGATTGTAGGTTATCTTATTGTCTTTATTTTTGCACGTTTTTTGTTTTCTGTATGCGTATAAAAGTTCATTCTAGAGTCAATTGTAAGTCCTAAATATTTAAACTCATTAACATTCTCTAACCGGAAGCATCTATCACTACAGATGGAAGAACTAGAGAAAGTACCAGAGTAGGAATTAGAGACACAATAACACTTCAAAAGTTTATATTTTTGGCATTCTGTAGCATGAAAAAATAGATCAGTATCAACATTTTTACTTTCTAAAAAATTAAAAAACATAACCTTAGTTTTTGAACTAATTACTAATTTATGCTCAGCAAACCAAATCCGTAACAAACTTAGATCCCAATTTATATCTGCTGTGAGATTAAGGTAGCTATTTGTACTAAAACAAAAACCCACATCATCAGCAAATGCTGTCAATTCACCTTTAAACGGTAGCCTAAACAATGAATTAATATATATCAAGAAAAGAATTGGTCCTAAAACTGACCCCTGAGGGACTCCCAAATTCATTGACCTGATATCGCTCCTAGCCTCTTCCAATTTAAATCTTTGTGTTCTGTTTATTAAATATGACCTGAACCAATTCCATATAAATCCTCGAAAACCTACATCTTCAATTTTACTAAGAAGTACCTCGTGATCTACCGTATCGAAGGCTTTGGAAATATCTACAAATAAAGCAGCAGTACACTTTTTTTTTGTCTAGGCTTCCAAATATATGGGAGCAGAAACGTAACAAGGCATCATCAGTAGATTTTTACCATTCTATTTTTGATAGCTTTTTCAAATATTTTACTTATTGATGGTAATAATGAGATCGGCCTATAATTTGCTAGCTCACTAGTTATACCTTTTTTGAAAAGAGGTAAGACATTTGCGCATTTGAGTGCATCTGGAAATAAACCACAAAAAATACTCTTATTAAAGATGTGTGCCAAAACATCAGTTACAAAGCAAGCTATATTTTTCAAACAAAGATTAGAGATACAATCGACACCAGAAGAGTTTGAATTTTTCAATGTGCCAATTATTTTAAGCAGTTCAAAACCAGTTATAGACTCAAACATAAAACTTTGCCTTTGCGAAGGTTCACCTGGATAACAAACAGGACAACTAGGACTGTTCATACTATAGCCCGAAAACACTTGTAAATCGTGTGAAATCGTCGAAAAGTAGTCATTAAAAGCATTAGCAATTCCAGTTTTATCAGAGAAACTAAACTATCATGAACATAAACAGCAGACGGTAGTTTCGTATTTGATGTCTTGTTGAGTATACTATTAACGATCTTCCATTCTTCTCTTACGTTACCTTTAGCTTGATTGAATTTATTCTTGTAGTAACTGTCACGGCAAATAGGGATTTCTTTCTTTAATTCGGCACATATTTTTTTATATTTATTTTTTAAGTATTCACTACTGTTGTGTTTTGAACATTTTTTTCTTAGTTTGTTCTTATAAATAATCTTTCTAAGAAGAATATTCGTAATCCAGGGCTTTAAGCGCTCTTCAGACTTTTTAGAAACAATTGAAAGAGAACATTGAGATATATATCTGGATATGGTGTTAGAGAAAATGTCGTATGATTTTGAGGGATCGCTCTCTGCAAAAACTTCTTCCCATAACTCAATCGACAAGCAATTTTTTAAAGTACCAAAATTAATTTTTGTTGGTAAATTGGAGGAACTAGATTCCAAACGAATATTAATTGGCCCTACATCAACCAAAAGCCCTGTCATTGAATGATCAGTGATCAGTGTTAAACTTGCAATTTTTTTACTTCCAAATAAATAAATAAAAATGCTGAAAAATTTTAGCTGATTATTTAACCGTTAAGTCGGCCCCCCAGACGAAACAAGTTTGGGAAAACCCATGTAATTTTTTAATTTTTATAACTTTGGTAATAATGGGTAAACAAATTTAAATTTTGGTACAAATGAAGTCTTTTATGATTACATCCCCGGGTTGAAAAACAATCTAGTTTTTGGCGAGGGGCTAGAAAGTTTTATATAGATACTAGCAAGGGCCAGCAAGGAAAACTCTAGAAATTCTCTAGGGCCTCGCCAGTAAAGTAACGTTTTTCCTCGAGCGCAACATAAAAAAGAAAAGTTGTCCTTACTGGGATTCGATCCTGCAATTTTCTGATTGCCAGTCCTATACCTGAACTACTGAGCTATTTCGCAATACAGTTGTGCAATGTTGAAAATGAAAAACTATATACTTCAATTTTTCAATTTTAAAAGGTAACTGCGGCCTTTACTCCAAAATGCGTTTCGCCCAGGCATGGTGGTGGGCTCATCAGTTAGATGCCACCATACCCAATCTAAGACGCATTGTTTAGTCGATGGTTACCGACGTCTGCATATAACAATTTAGTGAGCAAACTCACTGTGAATTGTATATATGCTGTCTAAGGAACTTTGGTTAAAGTTGTGCACTTAGACTCTGTTGTTGTTTTGCCCGTGGCCAGGCGAAGTAATAAATCGAAGTTTTTAAGAAAATAAATAGAAAAATTATTCATAGCCAAAGACTATAAACAATTAATCCATTTATTACTTAATTTTTGTGGAGTTTATGAATAAAATTCAATTTTAAAAGGTAATTGCGGCCTTGGGCGAAACGCATTTTGGAGTAAAGGCCGCAATTACCTTTTAAAATTGAATTTTATTCATAAACTCCACAAAAATTAAGTAATAAATGGATTAATTGTTTATAGTCTTTGGATATGAATAATTTTTCTATTTATTTTCTTAAAAACTTCGATTTATTACTTCGCCTGGCCACGGGCAAAACAACAACAAAGTCTAAGTGCACAACTTTAACCAAAGTTCCTTAGACAGCATATATACAATTCACAGTGAGTTTTCTCACTAAATTGTTATATGCAGACGTCGGTAACCATCGACTAAACAATGCGTCTTAGATTGGGTATGGTGGCATCTAACTGATGAGCCCACCACCATGCCTGGGCGAAACGCATTTTGGAGTAAAGGCCGCAATTACAAGACCAATTACAAGACCCATCCAACAAGTTTTTACTAGCGAGGCCCTCGCAAATATTTGACAAGTTTGCCTTTTCTAGATTTCCCCTACCGAAGCCTTTCCAGGGCCTCTGTTAAACTTGCAATTTTTTCGAGGCGGGTCTGAATTTAGGCACAAAACTCATTAAAATCGGAATCAATAATTTCCTCGATTTTAGACCCATAGAGGAAAATTGAAAAAAGTCAATTTTCCTTCTCTTTTATTCAATTCTCATTTATTACCAAAGTTATAAAAATTCAGAGTTTGATTGAATATTTTACATGGATTTTCCCAGATAAAACTTGTTTCGTCTTGGGGGCCGGGTTAACGGTAAAATAATGAGTTAAAATTTAACAGAATTTGTTTTATTTATTTGGAAGAAATTAGGGCAGTGCGGAGCACCAACTTGAATCAAACAATGACATTTTTAAAGACCACCATAATGTACAAGTTATTCGCTAGTTAAGGATAGTTTTTTTTCACACCAAAATGCGCTGAAACACAATTTTGACTAGCGAATAACTTTTTTCACATGGAGGTTTGAAATTAACTCTTTCAGTAACTATTTTAGTTCATAAAAATATCTTTTCAACGATATATATCACGTGATTATTGGTCTTGAAGCTTGGTGTAGCCAATGAATGGCCTAAGAGGCACCGATTTATCACCTTAAACAAACATTTTTTGGTCAAAAACTTTATTTTAGGGCATAGAATTTTGATTTTAGGGGTTTTTGATTTTAAAAAATGATTTTGGGAAATAACAGACACCCTTATGTACATTTATATGACTTTTATTGAACAAAATTAAATTGCCTTCTTTCAGCTATTATTTGATAACTTCTACATTTATCGTCCGATTTTGAAAAACTTTGGCTCAAATCTTTGTTAAAAAGATTGTTTTTCACTTGAGTCCTTAAAATTATTTTAAATATTTTGTTTCTATCCATATGGAGCAACCAAAAACTAGACATTTTTCAAAAATACTCGTTTTTCAAACTTTGAATGCCTGTAACTTATAAAATTTCAGTCAGACTTCTACAAGCAGTACATTGTCGGATGGACACAGATCAGATCATTAAGAAAATACACATTTTCTGTAAATTAGCTAAGCCATTAGCGAGATTTATGGGAATACCTGAAAAATAGGAGAAAAAGATTTTTGCGCTTATCTCGAAAACGCTTCTTTGGAAAAAAAAAATAGTTTTGATTTTCATGTTTAGTGACCCAAAATTAGTCTAGAAAAAATATTTTTTCTAAGGACCCTACCATGACCCAAAATTTTGTAAACTAGTGTAATTGCATAAAATAGAAAAAAAAAATTAAGAAATAACGGCAGCACTTGCAGTGATATTTTATAGCTTTATGGAAAGCCAGAAGTCCATTTCTACGTTTTTTTTTTTAAATTAAGTTTTTTTTTTAATAAACAGTTGTGGCAAAACATTGTTTCAAACTCAACATTTTGAAGAAAAAACAATTTTACAAATTCTATATACTACTCAAATAAATCAGCCAATAAGAAGACTTAGCATTAAGAATTGGACTTGTTGAATTATTGATTCAAAATAGCTTTTTATGGCCTTTACTCCTACAAGTCTTCTACTTTGCTGATTTATTTCAGTAGTATATAGAATTTGTATTATAAAACCTTCTTATATAGAAACTATGCCTGGCCCGGGCAAAAAAAAATTCCAGCTTAATGATTAGGAATTCTAATCTTGTTGGATATAGTTTACAGTGGTTTTTTGCTAAAAAAAAATCCATGCAAGTTGAACTGAACTCAATACAATAATTTTCTTCAAAATTTTAGGTTTGAAAACAGTTTTTGCTGAAATTGTTTACTGAAAGAACCTCATTTGAAAATAAACTATAAAAATGGACTTCTGGCTTTCCAAAAAGCTACAAAACATTGCTCTAAGTGTTGCAATTTTTTTCCTAAATTGCCCCTCCCATCCAAGCGGGTGAAGATATTACCCCCTCCCGTAGGATTTTTTCTTGTCTACTTCCCACTTACATGCTCTAAACATTTTGGCAGATTTTACGCGAACTCCCAAAAAAACGGAAATTTAATTTACGCCTACAGGGGATGAAAATAAAAATAAAAATCTGAAAAAATTAGGGATTTTTTTTCTTCAAATATGAAAACTAAACAAAAAAAAACGTATAACCACCGTACATACGTACAGGTGATTCTCTGCCAAAGAACCTTACAATGGGTCAATGCAGTTTTGATATTAAATGTTAAATTTTCTATTAAATGTCTGGT
This sequence comes from Dasysyrphus tricinctus, assembly GCA_963921185.1. Taxonomy (NCBI): domain Eukaryota; kingdom Metazoa; phylum Arthropoda; class Insecta; order Diptera; family Syrphidae; genus Dasysyrphus; species Dasysyrphus tricinctus. The sequence goes on from OY992530.1 coordinate 249,335,822, forward strand.
TTGGATTGGGTAAATCGCTATTTACTACAATCTTCATTCGAGGTCATGACAAAATTTACTACTTATAGTCCAGTAAATGGAGAAGTTTTACCCTACAAAAGGTCGGGTAGTTCTAAATATTTGATATGTTATATGGTATGGTTAGTAGATGAAAATTCCAAAATTCCACAACCACGCCCCCTCCGCCCCTTTCAAAAACCTGGAAACACTACAAAAAATTGGCACTTTCTTCAGTTTTTTGCTTATAACTTCTTTCCGGTATATTTTTACAGAAAAAAGTATATGGAAACTTTGCAGACAATAAAATTTCCTACAAATATGACCAAGAAAGTATTTTTGTACAACCACTACAATCAGCGCTGTGAAGCTGTCAAAAAAGGCTTAAATTTCGTATTTTGTAAGATTTTCAGTTTATTCCCTCCTTACAGCACAATAACTCCTTAACCGTCAAGCTTAGGGCAAAATTTGATCAATCTTGTAGATAATTTAATTGGCTACCAATTTTATGCAACTGCAGTCGACGTCTTCTAAGCAGAACTCCCCCTAAGTCATATTTCCCTCTAACAAGAATTTTTTCACCATGCTTGTTGTATACTCCTCTCAAATTTCCAAACTTATTTATTTCTCTCTAAATCAACTTTTTGCAAGACTCTTTAACTTGAAATAATTTTGATATCCCGTGAGAATTCAATTTAGAGGGAGTCGACTGTTTTTTCATTTTGTGACCAATACAATAATTGGTTTACACTGACTACACAATCCCAATACTGAATTTCGATAAAAACTTTGAAGTAACCATACCTTTCCAGATCCACCTGGGAGGATGTGGAATTCTTAGAAGATCAATCAATTCACTTCTACACCGACGGATCGAAGACCGACAATGGGGTTGGTGGAGGTGTGTACTCTGATTTAAGTCTCTCATTCCGTCTTCCTAATCACTGTAGCGTATTCCAGGCGGATCTTCTAGCGATAAAAGAAGTACTATCTTGGAGCAAAGAAAACGTGATATCAACCAACGCTACGTGTAAACTTTTGCTGAAGCAAGATGACTTGGAGAGAGCAAACATTAGGTGGGACAACATCACTACTTGTTTGGCGACAAAACAAAGTTGACCAAGCCTCCAAGTGTTTAAAATCTCTAAGCAGACTGCACATCAGCTCATTGTAGGTGTCATAACGGGGCACTGTTTAAAAGGTGTTGTGTATGAACCAATCATTTACTCAATGTACTATTTAGATTCCACAACCATCCAATATCATATGTTTTTATACTTATCACATTATGTTATCTAGTTTTAGTCTCATTCTTATAACTTACGCGATGTAATAAAGAACTTACATTAGAGACGCATTGTTTTAATTAAGTAAACTAAACTGTATAACAATTGGCGACGAGGATGTTACATCTCGCGTAAAAGTAATCCGAAACCATCAGCATTAAATAAATTCAATCGTGCAAAGTAGTATCATAGTTTAAAAGCTAATAAAATAAGCTGTATGTCGAATATCGACGGTCAAATAATTAAATCGGAAAACGAGCACGAGGTTCCTACAAAAATCATAGTCGAGAACATGGGTTTAATCGGCAACCTAGAAGTTTTCATACCCGGCGATGATTTTACTGTCTATGAAAAACGATTTTCACAAATAATTAAAATTAATAAAATTGCTGAAGATGATAAGGTTCCATTATTTATGACATTAGCAGGAGGAGAAGTGTGCAAAACATTAAAAAACATCACGTACCCTGATGAGCCAGATAGCAAGCCGCTAGAAGAAATATTAACAGTTCTACGAAGTCATTTCGCTCCAAAAACTCATAAGCGATCGGAACGTGTTAAATTTTACATGGCAAATCAGCAGCAGGGCGAATCAATCTCTGATTACATTGTTCGTCTGAAAGAATTATCACTAAATTGTAAATTCGATGCTTATCTTGATGAGGCATTATGTGATAAATTCATAACTGGAGTAAGAGATGATCACCTCAAGCAAAAGATGTTGGTGGAGGCTGATACGAACAAATTTGCCGACTACTGTCAGCTCGCAAAAAATTATGAAATGGCAGAGAATAATTGCAAAATAGCGGTCGGATCTCCGAATAATCAAGTTAATGCTGTAAAAAATTATTCAAGTCACTCATTCCCTGTAAGAAAACCCTTCGAGAGAAATAATAGATTCCGCGCAAGTAAACAACATAGTCAAGCTTCCGAGAGAAGCCAGCCAAATAGAGCACAGTCAAATAGAACATGCGGTCGTTGCAAGAAGAATCATTCTGGTGAGTGTCCAGCTAGGGATTGGTTCTGTCATCGTTGTAAGCGCAAGGGTCACACACGAGCCGCGTGTTTCGCAAAAATCAACAACATCACATGTCCAGGTTCACCATTACCAGCTGGTTGCGTTTTAAATATTGAAGGCAACGATATTCTCTTCGAGGTAGACACAGGATCTTTTGTAACCATAATTGGCGAAAATATTTATAAGCGTTATTTTAATCATAAGTTATTAAAGCCGTATAGTCAAAATATATTTTCTTTCACAGGAGATGAAATTGGAATAGAAGGAAAGTTTTTAGCAGGTGTGCAATATGATGGTCAGTGCTATGAGTTGATGGTGACGGTGGCCAAGACAAAATTAAAGTCTTCGTGTTTAATTGGAAGAGATTGGTTGGACGTTTTACAACCACAATGGAGATCCTTATTATTAAAAAGTCCGGTAAAATTTAATCAAGGTAATTTAAAATCTATTGCATGTACTAAAAGTGAAGTGGAATTATCGAAAACTCTATTAAACACTATAAAAGAGAGGTTTCCTAATATAGTAGATACAAATTTAAATACTCCTATCAATGGATTTGAGGTGGATATAAATTTATCAAAAATGCATGCCGATGCACGTCCAATTTTTTGCAAAGCGTATAATATTCCTTACAAGTTCCGAGATAAGTTCAATGAAGAAGTTGACAAGCTCATAGACCAAAATATTATTGTGCCTGTGGAGACATCCCGTTGGGCTTCTCCGTTATTTGCAGTGCCGAAAGCAAACGGAGAAATCCGGTTATGTGTTGACTTAAAGAAAACTATTAATAAATACATCGATACTGCCCAGTATCCGATGCCATTACCAGAAGATTTCTTTGCTAGCTTAGCTGGCTACAAATATTATTGCGTCATAGACTGCGTAGGTGCGTATTTGCAGGTGCTAGTCGACAAGAGGTCAAGAGAATTTCTCACTGTGAACACTTCTAGAGGGTTATATCAGTTTACGCGTCTCGTTTTTGGGTTGAGTAGTAGTGCTGCAATTTGGCAGTCAATAATAGACAGAATACTTCTGGGAACGAAAGGAAAACCTTATGTTGACGATATTCTTGTTGGAGGCAATAGTTTTGAAGAGTGTTATGAAAGATTATTCGAGGTTTTAGAAAGGCTTAATAAACACAACGTCCGCATAAATTTGGAGAAGTGTAAGTTTTTGGTAACTGAGGTCCAGTACCTCGGGCACATCCTTAGTGATGGAGAGATTCGTCCCCTTCCGGACAAGATGGAAGCTATCGAAAAAGCGCCAGCTCCCAAAAATGTAACAGAATTGCAAGCATACTTAGGGTTACTAAATTATTATTCGCAATTTTTGCCTAATGTTTCAAGTCACTTAAGGCATCTTTATGATCTTCTTAGAAAGAATCAAACCTTTAAATGGACTTCCTTGCAGCAGCAATCTTTTGAAGAGAGCAAACGACTTCTAAAAGAAAATTGTGTCTTAGAACTTTATGACCCTAGGAAGCCAATAATAATCGCAACTGATGCTAGTCCATATGGCATAGGAGCCGTAATGAGTCATATGGTTAGTGGTTTGGAAAAGCCTATCCGTTTTGTGTCTCGCTCGTTAACCCCGTCTCAAAAGAATTGGAGTCAGCTTCATCGAGAAGCATTTGCGATTGTGTTCGCACTGGAACATTTTCATAAGTATGTGTACGGACATGAATTCATTTTATATACAGATAATCAAGCCTTATCGGAAATTTTTAATCCCTCGAAAAGCACAAGTGGTGTTGCAGCCGCACGGTTGCAAAGATATGCAGTCAAACTTAACATGTACCAGTATAAAATCATCCACAAAAAATCGACAGCTATGGCACATGTAGACGCTCTGTCTCGTCTCCCATTGCCGAAAGTAGAAAGTCTAGTTGAAGAAAATAATTGTGTAAAATTTTTATCACCGAATTCTGAACTACCTGTCAACATAGATTTGATTAAAGAAAAAACTAATAATGATAAAGAGTTAGAAAAAGTAAAACAATTTTTAAAGGAAGGTAATGCAAATTTAAAAAGAGATAAGGATTTAATTAATTTTAAAAAGTCATTAGAAGATCCAAGTAGATTCAGTTTAGAGAATGATTGCATTTTTTACATGGATAGGGTTGTCATACCAAGTAGTTTAAGGTATGAAATCATGAAGTTACTGCATGAAAGCCATGCCGGTGTGGTGAAAATGAAACAATTATCTAGGTTATACGTGTGGTGGCCAAATATAGATGTTTGTATTGAAGATTTTGTTAGATCATGTCTGCCTTGTCAGCAGTTGCAAAACTATTCAAAAGAACATACCTCCCACTGGCCAGTTAGTAAAACTCCTTTTGAGCGCATCCACTTAGACTTTTTCTTTTTTGGAAATAAAACATTTTTGTTGTTAGTTGATTCTTGTAGTCGATATGTTCACATTGAAATGATGCAGAAAACAAACGTGTTTGCAGTTCTGGACAAACTAGAAGAATTTTTTGCAATCTTTGGACTATCTTCGGAAATTGTAACGGATAATGGTCCGCCCTTTAATTCAATCAATTTTTATGATTTTGGAAAGAGGTATGGAATAAAAATCCTTAAATCACCTCCATATCACCCCCAATCCAATGGTATAGCTGAAAGAAATGTTCAGACTGTAAAAAAGTGTTTGAAAAAATTTTTGGTAGATAATTCCACTAAAAACATGCCAATTAAAAAATTAATAAACAAGTTTTTATTCATGCAACGAAACACCATAACAGCCGCAACATCTTGCACACCTGTTGAAAGTATTTTTAAATATAAACCAAAAATTATATTAGATTCTATATTACATAGAGATAAATATGTTGAAAACAAAAAGTCAAACTTAATAAATAAAAGTAGACAAAGATCAAAACTTGAAAATAATTGTAAACAAAACAATAAATTAAAAAGAGGTAACAGTTATTCTGGATTTATACCTAATGAATTAATTTTATATAAAAATATATTTGAAAATAACGTAAAATGGATTCCTGGCAAAATCATAAAGAAATTAAGTAAATTCATCTATGAAATATTGTTAAATAAGTCTGTTATAAAAACAGCTCATGTAAATCAATTAAAAAAACAATATTCCAGAAACAAATATTTTATAAAAAAAGATTATAATGAATTTAATAATTTTGAAGAACAAAATGCAATCTTAGATAATAAAAATAATAACGATAATTTTGAATTCAGAAAAAGGAAACGAAGCGAAAGCGAAATAGAACGTTGTTTAAATGATTGGAACACCAGACCCAAAAGAGTTGTAAGAAAACCTAAACGTCTGGGTTATACATAAGTTGTTAAATAAAAAAGGGGAAGCTGTTGTGTATGAACCAATCATTTACTCAATGTACTATTTAGATTCCACAACCATCCAATATCATATGTTTTTATACTTATCACATTATGTTATCTAGTTTTAGTCTCATTCTTATAACTTACGCGATGTAATAAAGAACTTACATTAGAGACGCATTGTTTTAATTGAGTAAACTAAACTGTATAACAAAAGGTAGGCACGCAACGCGGCCCTGCTCTTTCCCACAGACGTAGGCTCCACTTAGGAGGTAACCACTATAACGATCCTAGTGATCTGGCAAGCAAAGACATTTACAGTCTTGCACACTTCGTCAGGAGCTCTAAATGGTTTCACGAGTGAGGAAGATTTTTCAAGATTCATGTGTTATCACAACGGGCCAACTTTGGTCTAAGTGTCAGTATTGATCACTGATATCCAGCTCTACCTAACCTAACCTAATACAATTGGTAAATTTATGCAAATTTTGTCCACATTGTTTGTATACGGAACAAGTCTTGTCTTTCATCCTACTCATTGGAATACAAATTGTAGGTTGTTATGATAAAGGACATTAAAACGAGTGCCAGTAAAAGATCAAAAATTCTGAAAATGACCAATGACCTTCAAGTCGAGACGAAAAAATGCTTTTGGAAACCACTGCTATTAATCTATGTTTGTCAAAAAAGGTTCAACACTCTTCTTACGCTCAAGACACTCCTACTCTCGGTAAGATGAAAATCAGTAATGAAAACTAATACTGGGCTCTTTCGCAAGTAATACTCGTATTATTCGACGGATTTTTGGAGGAGAAGGCACAAACGTGAGCTGAATGAGCTGTTCGAAGGCAATAAAGGTAGTCCAAAAAGTCAAAATACGTCGACTTGGCTAAACTAGATTTTGCGAATGGGAAACAATGCTCCAGCCTTTTGAGTTTCTGAATCCCAAGTTGAAGGCAATAAGGACGACCAAACCTCTGGATCAGAGGGTAAGCCATCACCAGAGCACTTGTGGTTTCGGCCCTTCATGGGTCATCTGCACAACACCCAAATTTTTATAATTTTTTCCGAAAATATTATGTTTTAAAAAAGTGGGAGTGGCAGTGGGTGGAAGTTAATTGTATTGGTTTTTCATCTCGTCAATTATCATGTCTATAAATTTTATCAAAACCAGTACCTATGTGGTTTAGTTTTTAATGGGATTTTGGGCACTACCTCCAAAAAAATAGCGACTAAAACACCGGGTTCAGAATATCGTGATGTCTATCCAAGTTTTCTGATTCTCCTATGTATACTTCAATCGATTAAGGTGGTTAGACAAATCGGTAATAAAATTTCTACGGGATTCCAGTACACTACAGTACAGTATATAACAGACAGAAAAGAAAGTGAGTTCGTGAAAACGTTTGAATAAAAATCACTTTCTTAAAACTCACTGTATTCCAGATTGTATTGGTCACAAAATGAAAATACAGGAGACTCTCTGTAAGTCGAAATCTTCGAGTTAGAGAGAGTTTTGCAAAAATTCGATTTAGAGAGAAATAAATAAGTTTGGAAATTTGACAGGAGTACATACATACATATACAACAAACGGTGAAAACATTTCTTGTTAGAGGGAAATTCGACTTAGGGGGAGTTCGGTTTACAGGACGTCGACTGTAGTTACATAAAATTGGGAGCCAATTAAATTATCTACAAGATTGATTATGACAAATTTTGTCCTAAACTTGACGGTTAAGGACTTATTGTGCTGAAAAGAGGGATAAACTGAAAATCTTAAAAAATACGAAATTTTTGCTTTTTTTGGAGCTCCATACCGCCGATTGAAGTGGTTCTACAAAAAAACTTTCTAGGTCATAGTTGTAGGAAATTTTATTGTCTACAAAGTTTTCATAACTTTTTTCCGTAACAATATACCGGAAAGAAATTATAAGCAAAAAACTGAGAAAAGTGCCGATTTTTTTTAGTTTTTCCAGGATTTTGAAGGGGGCGGAGGGGGCGTGGTTGTGGTTTTTTGGAATTTTCATCTACTAACCATACCATATAACATATCAAAAATTTAGAACTACCCGACCTTTTGTAGGGTAACCACCCTATTTTTACCTCTATTAACTGGACTATTATTCCACATGGCTTGGAAAAGTGTAGTGAAAATGTCAGTACATACCGTGGCATGTTCGTTCTCTGTTTTTCCAATTAAAACTACTAATTTATAACAAAATACATACTTCATTAAATAGAAATGTTGTTCTTAAGGAAAACTGAGTGCAATAATTTTTGGACAAAAGTTTTCAAAAATCAAGTCAAAATACTTAATAATTATTGAATTCAAAAAATATCTCGCTGAACCGCCATTTTCATTCGAAGAAAGTTTCAAAATATATATTTGTCAGTATCGTGGTATTATTTTCTAAACATGTAATATTAGGGGTATTCATGCAACTTCGTAGAACACTAGATAAGTTTATGATTTGGTTAAGTTTATCATTTGGTTAATGAACTGTCAAATTTTGTATGGGAAATGGTTTACACAATTTGGTTAAAATTAACCAAAGAATTTGCTGCGGAAAATTAACCAAATCTATTTGGATAAACTTATCCCAAAGTCATTGTGACTTTTAGTAGAATCAGGCATGTTCAGATATATGATTAGATATCTCAGAGAACTAAAACACTCTGAGCATGTTCTGTTCGCGATTGGTTGGCGATAAAATTTGTGAATTAAAACGTAGTTTATACAAAAAATATAACTAGGACTTCTAAATTTACTCAACGTTTAGGAAAGATACTTGTCGGCTCTCCTAAACCAATGAGAATCATTCGTTGACGACGAAGAAACTACACCCACAATGTGTTATTTTCATTGACAGCAAAGTTATTGTTTTTTTGGTTTTCGTCGTCTTCAGTGAATGATTCACATTGGCTTGGGAGATCATTAATGGACGGAAGCTGTCGTTTGTTGTTTTGGTTGAAACTGACACTTGGTGAAGTAGGAACAAAAAAAAAGAGAGAAATGATTCATTTTACCTAAGTGGAATATAGCTCTCTTCTCCTTTTGATTGTTTGGAAAGCCACTTTTCGTTGGTTTTTGAATTTAGCTTCTCAACAGCTTGCTACTGTTATAGTTTTACCTTTAAGCCTAGTACGCAGATCGAGTAGAGTAAATTTATCAAAGTGAAAAAGTGAACAAAATGTAAATAATTGTTTGTTTAATGTTAATTTTCTTATAATTATTCACAGCACAGAGTGAAAGGCTTTTAATTATTTATTTTGCTAAATCACAAAAATTCGATGTGAAAATTTTTATTTTATTTTTTACTTCACTCATACATCAAACAGAAAAAAAGAGTTGAAAACTATGCACCAAGCACCAAATTCTTTTAAGACTGCTTCCACCATTTTGATTTTGCATACGTCCACTAACGATAGGTGATCGGTTTCACGTCTGACGGCTAAAGTTAAGGAAAACTAAACGAAGAGTACCATTTCGCAATTATGTGCGCGTCATATGAATTTCTTGTTTTCGCTCGGTTTCGTACGACCACAAACGTAGGCTTCAGACAATATTAGTAGATTTATTTATCCATCCGAGACTCCGATCTCACGTTAGCTTGGGAGAGGTTCTCCATTTAAAAATAACTTCAAAATCTGAACACGTCTAATCTGTCACGTTTTTGACATTAAATATTTGACGTTTATCGAACATCTGATTTAATTACACAGCATTTAACCAAATAAACTTATCATGTTACACAATTTGTAATCTTACGACGTTGCATGAATACCCTTAGTATATTTTTGGTTGATTACTAGAATATTATATTATTTTTAACGGTCTAAGTTAAAATTTTCTTGGAAACAATTTTTCTCATTAGCATTGAAAAGTGAGGTTATATAAACAGTCTAAATGTCCAGTATCGTGGATGTCATTACCGTGGCAATTAAGTCCTTAATTCACTTAAGATTTAATAATTTGTTGCAATAATATTTACTTTTTGCCAATTTTGTTATTAAAAATGGTAGCAATATATCGGACAAGCCAAAACAAAAATATTCTGTACAATTAAAACTAAGGGGTATCACACCTTATTGAAAAGGGTTGCCATTCAGCGAAAAAAAAAATATTTATATATAAAAAAAATAGTAAAATGAAGTTGAAATTTTAAGTGGTCAAAAAATAACAGGTAGTCAAGCATCACAACAAAAATTTTGCCAAACAGAAAGAGAACAAATTACAAATACAAAAGAAAAAATGGAGTGTCAGTATCGTCTTTCCCAGTTTTAATACATTTTACATTTTACCATCAACAGATGGCATAATAACCATCACTATTTGGAAAAAATGGATAAAATATATTCAAAAATGTTTGTGCGTATTCAGTTGACGAGGAGTGTATTTTGTTTTTTTTTTAAGTTTTAGTAAAATTTTTCAACGATTCAACGATACTCTGACTAAATAAAGGCACAAAAACAAAAGAAAAACTATTTCCAATGAATTTTAATTTTTGAAAATTTTTGATACAAAAATCACAGTAGGAACAAAATCACTTCATATTTATTCAAGTAACCAATTGACATTCTTGTTTTTGAGCTCAAATCTATTTATCCATGCGTTGTTCTTACAACTCTGGAAACGAGTTTGATGCTTCGTTACATTACTTATATATTTTTTTAATATTAAAAATCTCTAAAATTCCAAGCAACTTAAGCAAGTAAACGTTCAACACAGTTATCCTTTTATTGTTTTGACCCAAACCAACACGTTTTAACTTCTTGTCGAATTTTAGACATATTTTTATTGGTCAGTTCTGTAAGGTTTACAAAGCTCTAGATATATTGAGAAACTAAGAAGTAATTGATTTCTGAAAATTTTCAAAAATATTCCTATCAAATCACTTAATCAAGTGACATGGATCTTTTTCCTTAATTTTGCCAGAACCTGATTTAAAAAATTGGACTCCAATGTAATTTTGATAATTTTCGAGCTCCACGATGATATATTTAAGGGTGTCAATAATTTTCAACCCCCAGTAGGTATATCTACAATAATATTTAAATTTCTATCTTTTTTAATTATAATTTATAGTTTCAAGCTTGATTGTGATGATCTGACAACATTTTTTCAAGATGTCCAGTCCATATTGGGAAGCAATAAAACCGGATTTGAGGAATTTCAACACAACTAGCTGGGTTTTAAATTTATGTCACTTTCGGTTTCCGGCCATTTCCGGTTGACATAGTTGAATTTTTTTAAATGACACTACAGAATACTCCTCAGCGACAGTATTTTACACATTTGACATCTTCACTCAAACTTTTTATTTGAATTTAAAAATTATTTAAAACTTGAAAGAAAGGTATGAAAACTCACCTAAGAAGACCAATGTATTTGCATACAAATATTCAGGAAAGAAAAATACGACAGCGAAATAGGAAAAGGAAAAAACAAAAACAAATAACAACAACACTAAACAAAAGATAGCAAGAAAACGCGAAATAGAATTCAACGAATGCAGAGATTCTGTCCTAACACACCCGAATTCCCCGGATTGCACTGAAAGACTGAATATGCGTGCGCTGGTAACCTAGTTTTTTTTTTCATCGCTGTCGTTCTGCTTCCAACAGGATAAAATTCAGCATTCCTATTCATTCCTATTGGCAATAAAAAAAAAAAAAACAGAAGGACCAGAAGCAACAAATCATTCGAAAACCAACTAACAACATCCCCGAAACCAAAACACACAGCGAACATTTTCCATGTTTTTACGCGTTTCACCGCGAAAAGCGGGGTGATATTTCTTGTCGCGGCACGGTGTGTGCTAAGAGAAGTTGTTGCATGCTGAGATTCAAGATTCAACAAGGATATTTCAACCCCTCTTTGCATTTGGGAAAAGGAAGAAATAATAATAAAAAAAAAATAATAAATACGAGAACAAAGCATACTCCCCTAGTTTAAGTAAGTCAAAGGAGTCGCTATGTATTCTGGCTTTTCGCGGAAACTATTTTTTTTTTATATCTACCTTCAGAGGACGAAGACACTCGTTGTAAATCATTAAATCCTTTGAACATACATACATATAGGTACACCTATAGAGATCCTTGAATGAATCACCACCAAACAGACAATGAGTGGCGTTTTTTTTTATGTTTGCTTGGAAAAATAAACATAAAAGACAAAAAATAATAAAAAAATATTTTTTTTTATTGAATCCAAGATTTGATTTGGAACACAAACAAAAATGTGAAATTCGAACAAAAGGATCAAATACTATACACGAAGCACGAAGGATGTGTTATTTCTCTTTTTTTATCGTGGTTATCTCACTTGTTCTTATTCGACATACAGTCATGTGTAATAAATGTCATTTAATCAAATGTACATAAACTTACTCTTTTGATTATAGTGAAACAATATTTTATTAAAATCTAAACAAAGCAAGAAATTTCTGTAAATCTAAAAACCTACCTTAAAATTATTCACACTTTTAAGATGCAAATAGGCTGGAGTTTTTAGGATGTATTTAGGGAAGCTCGTTTTATGGCATTTTTGGTAGGACCTTGACAATGTTTTTTAACTCTGAAAATAGAAAAAAGATGTTTTGATTAAATAAAATGTTTTTAAATGATTTCAGTTCTTGTTTAAACTAATTATGTTTAAATTAAAAATTCTTCCAAAAGATGAACAATATGAAAATTTAAAATTTGCACGAATCAAGAAACTTGATATCATCGCGGCTTAGATTGCAAATGACTGCCTGTTTAATTCGGTTGAAGTCTTGGAATAGCCTTTGTGAAGGATGGTGTGCCGTGGATGAATTCAGCATACAGAATCAACGGTGCCATCAACAGTGCCATCACCAGTGCCATCAACAGTCTTGTAGACAGAAACCTGAAGGAGTGTTCCCACTAAGGCACCTGGGAAGAATTTTCCAGATGAATCAACGGTGGCGTCTACAGTTCCAGGCAGGCTGAACTACTTAGTGAGCTCCTTGTACGGGCTAATACGACATATTCAGAGCTCAGGTCTTTAAAGAGCGGTTAATCCGGCTCTCCTGCGAGTTATATTGTAAGTGTCTTGTCCTCCAGGTCGGGGGTCGTGCCGTTGGGGTGACTTCCCGGCCACGTAAAGCTATTTAGTTGCGAAGCAGCAACACGCTTCGGATATGGACCGATTTTGACGAACCTAACAAACGAAATAAGGACAACGAACTTCGAATCTGCACGTGGAATGTTCTATCTCTCTATAGACCACATGAAGCCGAATATTTAGCGGAAGCCCTATCTGCTACAAAGCAGACATCACCATCATCCAAGAAGTGCGATGCGATGGGCTGGGCAGAAGAAAGCTGAAAGACTGCCTAATTTACAACGGTGAGAGGCAGACCTAGGCAAGAAGTCTTGAGGTTCAACCGCATGCTCACACAGAGGAGAAAGATGACGACACCAAGGACGAGTTCTACGATCTCCTGGAGAAGACATAAGCAATGCCCTAGCTATGACAACAAAATTGTCTTGTGTGATTTTAATGCCAAACTAGGAAGAGAAGACGTGTTTCGTGGTACATTCGTGAGGTATAGCCTGTACGACACCACCTCCGATAACGGACTCAGGTTACTCGACTTATTGTGGTAGCTAGTAAGCAGTTCCCGCATCTCAATACACACAAGTGGATATTGCGAATTGCTGGTCAATCAACCGCCAACCAAATTGACCACATTGCGATCGACGCACGCAAGGCACTCCTGCAGTATCAAGGATGCCAACGTTGACTCGGACCACTACCTCGTTGTAGCAAAGCTAATGGAAATACTGTGAGGAAGTTCGACGTCGGACGGCTACAGTCGCAAGAAATTGCCAGGTCTTTTTCCGATCGAGTCTCTCGCACCCTCTTAACTAGTCCTTTGCCGCCAACTGCAAACATCGACAACCAGTGAAAAATCTGCCAGGAAGCCTTCAGAGATGCCGCCTCTGACGTGCTGGGCTTCGCACGCCCACCACAGTGAAACCCCTGGTGCGACGAAGAATGTCGGCAAGTACATGCAGCCAAACAACAGGCATACAAAGCGGCGCTGCATAGAAGGACCAGAGCTGCACGCGAACCTTACAAGCAGAAGAGGAGAGAGGAACACAAGCTTCTTAGAAGGAAAAATAAAGAAAGAGCATGAGAAGCGTGCGATCGAGGAATTAGAGGGATGCCACTGCAGGAATGAAGTTCGGAAGTTTTACCAAAAAGTAAAAAGAACCTCCCAAGGTTACAAGACCCGAACCGAAGCCTGCAAGGACGATCAGGGGAACATCATGGTGGAATCGCAGTGAGTGCTGAGGATATGGAAAAATCATTTCTGCAAATTGTATAACGGCAATGACGAACCGAATTCTGCTACCATGCAAATTGCACCATATAACCTGGACGACGTAGGCCAACAATTCCGTCCACCCGATTTTGACGAAGTGAGGATAGCCATATCTAACTTAAGTCCAAAAAAGCTCCTAGAGCTGATGGCTTTGCGGTTGAGCTATTCAAAGCGGCTGGCGATGAATTGGTTAAAATATGGTCGGAGGAAAGCATGCCCGATGAATGGAACCTCAGCATTGTTTTCCCGATCCTCAAGAAAGGCGATCCTCCTCTGGACTGCACCAACTACAGAGGCATCAGTCTTCTTAATATCGCCTACAAGATCTTCTGTGCCGTACTTTGTGAACGCCTGAAGCCATTCGTCAACAACCTGATAGGTCCATATCAGTGTGGCTTTAGGCCAGGGAAGTCCACCATCGACCAAATATTTGCACTACGGCAGATCTTGGAGAAAACCCAGGAGTTTCAAATTGATACCCACCACTTTTTCATCGATTTCAAGGCCACGTATGACAGCATTTATAGAGACGAGCTGTATAGAGCAATGTCTAGTTTTGGCATCCCTGCCAAACTCGTCCGTTTGTGCAGGATGACGATGGAGAATGCACGCTGCTCCATCAAGGTCGGCAAAGACCTCACCGACACCTTTGATGTCAAAAAAGGTTTTAGGCAAGGCGACGCGCTGTCATGCGACTTCTTCAACATCGTTTTTGAAAGAATAGTGCAAAACTCTCACGTCAACACTAGAGGCACAATCTTTCAAAAGCCCGTCCAATTACTCTCTTACGCAGACGACATTGACATAATCGGACGAACAAAGCGTGATGTCAGTGGTGCTTTTGTGAGCATTGAGAAGGAAGCCAAGAAGATGGGTTTAACGGTGAATGAAAGCAAAACGAAATATATGCTGTCAACAAGAAAGGACACCCAACATCGATATTGGGGTGGTCAGAGATTTTGTCTCCCTAGGATCTGATATAAACTCAGCGAACGATATCAGTGCTGAGATCAAACGAAGAATTACTCTTGCCAATCGCTGTTTCTTTGGGCTAAGAAGGTAATTGAGCGGCAAAGCCCTATCTCGAGCAACTAAACAGTCCCTGTTTAAGACGCTTTATCCCGGTCCTGATGTATGGTGCAGAGGCGTGGACACTGTTAACGGTGGATGAGAACACGTTAGGCTGTTTTGAGAGGAAAATTCTCCGGGTGATTTTTGGTCCCGTCTGCATAGATGGGGAATGGAGAAGAAGATACAACAACGAACTGTATGGGCTGTACACCGACACCGACCTAGCCACAAAAGTGAAAAGCCAACGACTAAGATGGCTGGGTCATCTAGAGCGAATGGACACCAATGCTCCGGTCCGGAAAGTCTCTGAATCCAACCCCGTGGGACAACGCAGTGGAGGTGGACAGCGTAAAAGGTGGCGCACGCAAGTGGAAGAGGACGTCAACCAACTTGGCGTGCGAAACTGGAGACAGCTAGCTAGAAACCGAGCCGGCTGGAAGAAGCTTGTTGGTTGAGGCCCTGGTCCACCCCGGGCTGTACCGCCACTTTAAGTAAGTAAGATTGCAAAGCAACTAACTCCACATTTGTTTCTGATCCTTATAGATCACTTCAAAAATTGCTTAGAAATGGAAAAATCTATCAGATCTATTCAATATCACTGATTTTGAGTGCATTCAGATACTATGTGTATTTTTTGATTTATTCAAGTAAAACGAACAGTTTCTTCAAGTATTTTTGGGTTAAAAAATCAAAATGTGAGTTATGCTACATTTCCACCTGACGGTAATCTGAGATTTAATAAGATTTACCTTAAATCTTCTTCAAATCTTGAAGATTTACCATACAAATATATTTCGTAAATCTTGGAGATTAGAAATTAATCTTGTTAAATCTTCCTAGGACAAATAGTTTTACAAATCGAACTAACCTATTTTTACATGGTGCTGAACGATTCATTCGATACTCGATTCAGTTCTTCATTGTTTGACACGAATCAAGCATTCTGTCTCTTTCGCACTTCATAAGAAAAATTTAAACGCCATTTGCATTTTTGAAGATGCTGTCAGATTTAATCTTTTTTAAATCTTTTTGAGCGGTGGAAACACCAAAAAGATTTATTTAATCTAAACTGAGATAAACCTTTGGTGGAAACATAGCATTAGCTCTAAGCCGACCATAAATGTAGTATAATCGCATACAAAAAGATCCTTCGGGCAAAAACTGCGAAAAATAAAATGCACTACTGCCTGCTCTAATTGTTACTTGGGGTTTTAAAAATTGAGGGAAAATTGTTTAAAAGCATGAAGGAGGGATCACCTCACTTCCTTTGTGAATACCCAAGCCTAGCTAGAACCAGAAAAGCAGCCCTAGGAGAACACTTCTTCGACGAACTGGGCGAATTTTCTGTCTTGCCACTAAAGAATATCCTAAAATTCGTCCAGAACTCAAGATGATTCAGGGAGGCCCATACACCTTAAACTTCCCCCTTACTCCCTACCTTCCCCTCATTTTACTTACCTACCCACACCCTGGGAAGCACAATTGATCCACGGAGATCCGAGGGAGATGGTGCGTACCGCATTATAACCCCTTCTAACTTAACCTACCCTTCCTCGCACCAAAACAGCTTTCCGTGGCACGGCACGACTCCCAACCTCGAGGACCGGACCCTTATAATATAACTCCAAGGGCGGGGAACCAGATTAAACGATTCTAATAGCTGAGCATATAAGGTGGCCCATATAAGGTGGTAACAAAGTGGTTCAGCCTCACTAGAACCGTAGACACCACCGTTGATAAAAGGAGAAGTGCCTTAGTGGGAACACTCCTCTCGGTCTCCGTCTTCAAGGCATTTATCGATGTATCATTTCGAGGGGAATTGTTGACTCTGGTTTGGTAACATCCTTGCTGTCGCAAAGCAAAATTCAGTGCTTGACTGTCAAACGAAATGACACTGCAAACCAATCAGAAGGGGAAATTCGAATTTGGACATCTTAGCATTAGCGCACTTGGAACGAGAAGCTCTCCACTTTTCATTCACCTAATGAAGCCAACAATCAGTGTTCCTAGAACTAACCGAAGCCACCATATGCTACCAACCACTTCTCTGGAGAAAGAATTTCCCGAAATGTTGCTTATAGATCGAAAACCAGGGTCGGACGATGACCCGAGAACTCCCGTTGGATTCAGCACCCTTGAAACCATAGGAACACAATATTGTTTTTCTCCCACCCCTCCTTGCACGAAGGGGGTGAAAAACAGTCGTTTTGGAAAAGAAAATTTGAAAAGCCAAAAAAAGTTAGAGAAATACTTTTATTAATAAAATTTAAAGATGGCGTCGACGCAGAATTTCACAATCTACTATATTACATCCAAAGTTGAATGAAACCCTACTTTTGTTATTCAACAAGTGAGTTATGTTATCATTTCGAGCTTGAAATGTCCCGACCGAAAGTGTTTTCAATTTAAAATAACACACCCAAGAAATCGCAATCAAAAGTCAATCCATTTGAGACCATGTGCAATAACGACTTCGAATTTTATAACTTCAACGTTGATTTTTAAAGAGTGTTTTTTTTTAGATTTGTGGTTTTCAATCTGGCAATACTTTTTTCGGAGTTGATTTTTTTTGACAGCTGTCACTTGATTTATGCTCAGTTTGGTTTGCCATTTCGTAATGAATAGACTTACTCCTGAACAACGTTTGCAAATCGTGCAAATTTATTAGCAAAATAATGGTTAGGTTCACGTATCGCGTGCTGCGTCCATAATTCGGTCGACATAATCGCCCAGCAAAGTCGGTAAGTCGAGCAACCATGGATCGGTTTCGCACCACGTTTACTCTAGTTGATGATGCGCATCCTCAGAGACGCCGCACAGTGCGCACCGAAGACGCTATTGCTGCTGTGGAGCAGAGTATCGAAAAAGACCCGAATGAGTACATCCGCCATCGCGTCGGAAATTGGGCTTTTCGGCTGGAATTTATTCGAGTCAGCCGAGGCGGCCACTTGTCCGAAATTATTTTTAAAACATAATGGCAAATCCATATATTTATAATAAAGCTAAATTCTTGGCCATAACATTAAATTATATTCGTTTTATTTCTTCTTGAAAACCACATGTCTAAAAAAAACACCCTTTATAAATCCAAATTATGTTCCGCAGCTATGACTGCTACTGCTACTGCTACTTGTAGATTTAGATTATGTAAAACAACATTAAAACTGCGGAGGAGACTTTAATCTAATTTCTTTACAAAAACAAAAACACAAGTTTAACTATAATTTTTGACTCAGTACTGTAAGATTTATTCAAGTACGATTTTGGGACGTTTTTATTTATCATAATTTTTGCTTCGCGATTCAAATAATTTTTCGTGGGCTTGTTTCTTAGTAAAGGGGCTACCCCGTCTTTTCACTCCCTTTCTACCTGAATTAATTTTTTTTATAAAAATACAGGAACATCCCAAGAAAATTATAGTCCGACAGGTAGAGTTATTTTTCATGTTAAAGCCTAATGAGCCATCGATTTTTTTCTAATCATTTTTAAAGTTCGTTTCAAGGCAACAACAAAATTATTGGTACTATTTGAAAGGTCACTTCACTGTCACAAAAGATCACCTATTTTCAGTTGTTTGTAACCCATACATTTTTTAATGAATTAAAAAACAAAAATAAGATAATAGCGATTTTTGGCACCGATTTTTGGGAAATTTGCAAATCGCTAAGACCTTGAACAAAAATTTCAAAATTCACTAAAAAAAATCTGTGGCTGCTCAATTATTATTATAATAATATAATATTATTATATTAGGTCTAGTTCTGAGATAAGCATGTGTACTGCTAACTTCACAGTGAAGTTAACAGTGAAAAATGAATTTTTTTTTTGCAAATAAGGACTTCAAAATTTAGACCTTAATTTTCTTGAAATGCAAATTAAACTGCAAATTTGGAGCCTAACTGCAAAGGAGAATAGGACAAAACGGTCTACAAGACCAATAACGACGAGACATATGTCGTCGGAAAGGTATTTTTATGAACCACAATAGTTACTACGGGGGCTTACTTCAAATCACTGTGTGAAAAAAGTTATTCGCTAAATAGGATTGTGCTCTGGTACATTCTAGTATGAAAAAAGTATATTTAGTATGGGGAAAATTTATGAAAATTGGTCTAACATATAACGACAATATATATGTCATTGAAAAGGTATTTCCATTACCTACAATATCTTTAATATAAGTTCAGTTCGAATCTCTGTGTGAAAAAAGTTATTCGTAAAATAATCAAATATTGTGGTTCATTTTAGTGTGAAAAAATGTTTTTTTTTTTTAGTATGGGCGAAAAGTGTGATGGCAAGTTCAACCAATAACAACGGGACGTATGTCGTTGGAAAGGAAATTTTATGTACTACAATAGTCAATATAGCAGCTTAACTCAAATCTTTGTGTGAAAAAAGTTATTCGCTAATTGTTACCCATGCTCCATACATTTTATCTGTGCTAAAATTCCCTAAAACAGCGAATAACTATTTTCACACAGTAATTTTAAATAAGTTGTTACTGTAACTATTATTGTTCATGAAAATACCTTTTCAACGACATGCATATTATTAGTACTGGTAAGACCAATTTGTATACATTTTGTCCACACTTAATGGTACCAAAACAAAACCTAGGTTAACGAATAACTTTTTTCATTTGATTTGAAATGAGCCGCCATAGTGACTATTGTAGCTCATAAAAATACCTTTCAAACGACATACGTCTCGTTGTTATTGGTTCCTAGACCACCTTCCATACATTTTTGCCGATTGTCCTTTCTTGCTATCACCGATGCTGAGAAAAGGATTTTTATGTTAACTTCACAGTGCAGTTAGCAGTACAGTCAGTTACACCCAAAATTTGGTAAGCTGCAAAATCCTGAATAGAAATGCATACAAAATGTAAAAAAAAAACTGCAAAATCCTGCCATGGTCCCATTGGTCTAGCTCAAAGTTGTTATGCTTACTTCATAGACGTGGCTGTTCCACCCAATAAACAAAAATAAGATAATTATTTTCAGAAAAGACGTTAAATTCAAAATGAGGATTTAGCTATTTCTTAAAAATAATATTTGCAACACTATTTCACTGACTATAAGTAAAAAGGAAAATTGGAACAACAAAGCAAGTTATTACAAAGGGGATGTTCGATTCCAGAGCTATACTACTATTGGGAAGCAAGCAAAAAATTTAAGAGGATATTTTTTTTTAGAATAATATTTAAATTTACTATTCAAATGAACTCAATAAGGAGGGACTTGATTTTAATGAATGATAACAGATCACAGATGAAATAGTAAACAGTTAATTGCTACTATGATTATGCTACGAATACCTCATCTCATAAATATCTTCTTTTTTTTGTATTAGACCGCAACAGATCATGTGTAAGTGTATCTGGTATCGACAAGGAAAATTAGTCATAAAATTATGCAACAAAGATTCTCAAAATTCCTTTAAAGAGGGAAACAATTATGACTGATGATTTAGTTACGTTCCCTGTTAGCAGTAGTTTCGGGCAACTTTTGTTTTTCTATGGAACAAACTTTTTTTTCCTCAATGAAGTCAAGCTAAGTTACAAATTGCGATAAAAAACCACTTTTGATATATCTTTTGATTTAAGCCGCCACAGTTATCACAAAATTTATGCGAAAAAAAATCAATATGCACTAGTCAAAAAATTAAATGAACAAGATTCTTTTTTTTTTTTTTTTTTGTGTTTTTTGAAGAGCTGTATCTTTGTGATGAGTGGTCGTATGGAGTTGAAAAGCAATCTACAGCTTTATGTTTTTTGTTTTGAGATTTATTTGCAAATCATTTTTCTTATAATACCGTTATTTCGCTATTGCAAGAAATTACACGAGACAAAGCTTTTTTTTTTCATTTTTTTTAAGGTCCCCATTTTTGTGGATAATTTTTTTAGTCAATCAAATGTAATGTTCAGATAACTTGTTAATTCAGTTTTAATTTGAATTTTTAAATTTTTTTTTGGAAATTTCTGGCAATAGCGCAATAACGGCCACTCATCATAAACATAAAGCTCTTCAAAAAATACTATAAAAATTAAAAAAATCTTGTTGCTTCAATTTTTTTGACTAGTGTATAAGAATTGTAAATAAAACGACACTTAACGGACTTACCGCGATAATTAGATAAATCAAAACTATTTTTGATTATTTTCCCGACGTTTCGACCAGATTTCACTAGTCGTGGTCACGGGTTGACTGATGGCTTGTGGGTGGTTGTGTTGTTTTTACTCTCATTGTTCTGTTCTTGTTCGTAGATTGTACCGGTGCGTTTGTGCTTGCAGTTGAGATGGAATATGTTGTTGCAATTGCATAGATTGTTGTTGTTGTGAATTTATGTATTGTTGAGAGCAGGCAAAACTAATAGCATCAGCTGGCAGGTTGTTTTGATTTTTGTGTTTGTTGTTTTTAGCTTGGATTTTATTAAGCTTTAATTTGTTTATCAGAGGATCCCATGCCGGAGAAAGATTAAAACTTTGATCTCGATTGAAGTTTGAGTGCATTTTTATTTCGATTGCCTCTCGTACCAATCTTGGGACATAAAAACTTTCCGTGGCAATTGATTTTACTAGAGCAATTTCCACAAGACTAATGGAGCATATAAGAGCCATTCAAAAGAATGAAGTAACCAAATCGGCAATCTGTGAGCATTTAGCTTATAATGAGGATCACTTAATACGCTTCGATCTAGCAAAATCAATTGCCTGCAAGCACAAACGCACCGGTACAATCTACGAACAAGAACAGAACAATGAGAGTAAAAACAACAACCACCCATAAGCCATCAGTCAACCCGTGACCACGACTAGTGAAATCTGGTCGAAACGTCGCACATAGGAGTATTTGTGTGCAAAAACTGGACAAAATTATGTTTTGTCTTGATTGCCATATTTTCATCTTAAACCATGTAATAAATACCGTTTTTAATAAATTTACCCTCTTTTAAAACAAAAAAAAATTTCCAGTTTTTTTCTTAATTTTTCAACTGGAAACAAGAAAAAATGCTTACAATCGGATATACGATATGACCAAAAAAGATAAAAAGGATCAAAGTTGCAGCCAATATTTTTTTTTTTAATCAATACTGGGAGCTTTGCTAAACCATATTTTATACAAATAATTACCAAATAACTCCAAAAAATGAAATCCCAAAGAAAAATAACAGCATAAATAGTCAGTTTGAATGGGCATAAAAGTGGGAATACGATATGACAAACAACAACTACATCCGAAAATATCCGCAGCCGATTCTTTTTGAAAATGAAGCTTGATGGTTTATTTTATCCACCTATATACAAATGAGAACCCAATTCCACCTACATCTATAAAAAAATTACTTCCCAATAAAAAAGAACCAACAAAAATAGTGTTTTTTTTTGCATTTTTAGAACAAAAATTCGAAAAAAATATAAATATTAAAATATTTGTCGTAAAAATGGCTCAATATAATAGTGAACATATGTAGTTGATTTTTATGTACCAAAAATTTCATCAGACTACACAAAATTTTTAAGAAATAATTTAATAAAATGTTTCAAATTTTTTGAAGGTTGATTACAAAAAGAAGTGACAAATTTTTAATCGAAGACTTTGAACTAATATCATAGCCAAAATATGTTGAGCAATAAAAAAAATATTTTAGCCTATAGTTCCATGGGATCTTAGCTATTGTCTGGAAAAAGTTCCCCTCTCAATTTGACACTTGAAAAATCGACTTTTGGCCGAGTTTTGTAGGCAATTACTCCTATGTGCGTCGGGAAAATAATCAAAAATAGTTTTGATTTATCTAATTATCGCGGTAAGTCCGTTAAGTGTCGTTTTATTTATAATGTGAACGTCTCAGTACCACGATAAAAAAAGTCTTAAATCTACAAGTGTATAAGAAATCGATTTTTTGCAAGTTTTTGACGTGTCTTACATACACAAGTTTCTTTAAATACCTATAACAGTATTTATTAGATTTTCTTAGTATGTTAACTAGTTATGTAAGTTAGAAAGTATTTTAGTAGTTCTTAAGTTAAGTCTGGAGACAGGATTGCCAATTCTTTATTTAAACAAAACAAACTTTTTAAAATTTATTATTATAATAAAGAAATCCACCACCTTACTATTAAGTTATAAATACATGTTTGGAAATGTGCTTTATTTAATTAAATAAAGTGCCACTTTAGTCATCAAGGCTCAAACAAACCGATTCCGTTGTGCAAGAAGCCAAGCTTTAACATTTTGGTGTTGGAATGCTGTCTAAAGTTAGACAAAGTGTATACAAATTACTGTTAATTATGAGTGTCAAGTTAGAAAAGCAACTTTCACGAATTGAAAAATGAGTAGTTGGATAATCTGTCGTTAATTAGTCCTCAGTTAGTTGTGAAAGTTTCGAATTTGTCGTTCTATGTTTTTGGGTGCTTTGCTACATTGATATCAAGTTAGCAAGGGCAACTCTTACGAATCGAAAAATGGGTAGTGTAGATAAAAATTGTGGCATGAGCGTAGCACTCGGCTCTGTACCCAATTAGCACTGGATTGCGCCGTTTTGATGCCATAACTCGTTTGACCTGTGGATGAAAGGGGATTCAAATGAAGGTTTGCGGGTTTATCCTCTGAGGAGCTTATAACCTCAGGTAATTAATTAATTACATTACATTAATTAATTACACGGGTACACGTGTAATTAAAATACACGTGTAGAAACACGTGTATTTGTATTTACACGTGTATTTAGTATTAACACGTGTATTTGTATTTACCGCATTGCACATAAGATGGTCTACCGCTGTGTGAGACGTGACAAGAGGGTGAAGTTGGATGGACTCGCAGATAATGCGGAAAGCGCTGCCAGAAGAGGAGATATCCGGGAATTGTACCAAATAGCCAAAGATGTTATCGGGAAAAAAAGCAACACCAATCATCCTGTAATGGATGTGGATGGCACACTTTTGGTATCAATTGAGGATCAGCTTCGTAGATGGAAGGACCATTTTTGTGCCCTGCTAAATGAGGATTCAATTGAGCAGAGTGCTGAAGTGCCCCAACTAAACGAGATGCGCAGGTCCTATAGGGGTATTGACATCGAACCCCCGTCAGAATCGGAAATTCGTACATCAATAAATCTCCTCAAAAACAACAAGGCAGCTGGACTGGACGGAATACCAGCTGAATTCCTGAAAGCCGATCCCGTAGCAGCGGCTAGTATTTTACATCCGCTGATACAAAACATTTGGGAAAACGAAAGCTATCCCAGGGACTGGAAGGATGGTGTGATTGTTAAGTTGCCAAAGAAAGGTGACTTAAAGAATTGCAACAATTGGCGTGGTAGCACCGTTTTGTCCGTTTTCCCAAAACTAATGGCAACAATCATACTCGAGCGAATAAAGGATAGAATCGAGTCTACACTCAAGAGGCATCAAGCTGGCTTCCGCAGTGGTCGATCGTGTGTCGACCATATCAACACCCTGCGTATCGTCCTCGAGCAGTCGATGGAATATCAATCACCGCTTTACCTCATGTTCGTGGATTTTGAAAAGGCCTTTGATCGAGTTAACCGAGATTGTATATGGAGATCGTTGCTTGGTAGAGGAATTCCACCAAAAATTGTTGCCATTATTAAAGAGTCCTACAACAACGCGTGGTGTTTTGTTTTGCACAATGGGCAGCTATCCGACTCCTTCGTAGTGCAACAGGGTGTGAGACAAGGGGATGTTCTATCGCCAATTCTCTTCCTGCTGGCGATGGACGACGTATTGACGGCCAGTGTTGGTACAGCTGAGCGACAGGGCATTCAATGGAGACCGTTCGAAAGGCTCAGTCATTTAGACTATGCCGATGACATATGTCTACTGGCAAATAACATCAGTGGGCTGAACGGGATGTGTCAAACGCTGCAAGTGAAGGGAAAGTCGAGTCTAAGAATTAACAGCAAAAAGACAAAAATAATGCTCACAGGCCGCTCCACACAGCAGCGTATTATTTTACAGGAGACGCCAGTTGAAGTAGTGGAACAATTTAACTACCTTGGCAGTATTGTTTCTGCAAACGGTGGTACGGATCTGGACGTTAAAAGTAGAATAAATAAAGCTCGTGCTGCCTTCGGTACTCTGTCCCCAATTTGGAAATCCAGTCAAATCTCCTTACGCACTAAGTTGAGATTCTTCGAATCCAATGTCAAATCCGTGCTGTTATATGCTTGTGAAACCTGGAAAGTCACGTCTACCATTTCGAAGAAATTGCAGGCTTTTGTGAATCGCTGTCTTCGCCACATCCTAAAGATTCGCTGGCCACAAATAATATCAAATGAGGAATTGTGGCGCAGGACAAGTCAAGAGCGGCTGGACGTCGACATAAGAAAGCGTAAATGGCGTTGGATTGGTCACACACTGAGGAAACCAAACGATGAAATTGCAAAGCAGTCCTTTGAATGGAATCCTCAGGGTGCACGGCGGGTTGGAAGACCAAGAACAACATGGAAATCAACTGTCTTAGCGGAAGCAGAATCCCAGAGAAAGACGTGGCCACAGTTTAAGTACCTTGCAGCAGACCGTGAAGGATGGAGACGTTTTGTTGACGCCCTATGCCCCAGCCGGGGATACAGGACACGATGATGATGATGATGATTTGTATTTACACGTGTATTTAGTATTACACGTGTATTTATTTACAAACCATTTTAAATTAAAAATTAATTTTTAAATTATGGTCCATAGGTCGCTGAACACGAGTACAATTTGAGATTTTATGACTAAAGTAATCATTTTATGCCAAGAACTCTACTATTTCATTCATTTGGCACTAAAGTCTTACATGTATTGATTTTTAAAGTTTAATGTTTCTATGGTTGTTATTAAAAGGCCAGAGAGCTAGCAACCGATTCACCGACCATATGCCTGCAGTGATGAAATTTTGGTTTCAACAAGATTAGTAGATGTCAAATACACAAAATGTAAGTTACAAACTCCAGTTAGATGGATTAGGTATTTTTTTATTTAAAAATCAAGACCTGAGTACTTACCACATTTCAAAAAGGATGAAACTTTGGTTATAGAAAGATTAATAGCAGTCAAACTCATTAAACACCATAGGCGTTTTTTATTGGTAACTTATGGATAGTGCAGCTATGCAGATGCGAATAAAACGTATATTCACTTTTATATCCACTCTTAATTGAAATCTCAAAGTTGGTATCTGTGGCATTAAAATTGTCAAAATCAGCAGTTATTGAAAAAAATTAATATTTGGAAACAAAAATGGACTTTAAATGGTTTCAAATGGCGCTTGTTCGAATTTGCATTATTCCACCTATGATAAATGTCTCGACTGTATTCTAATTAGTAGATTATAATCGAAAATAATCAAATGAAATACATTCCTATATCCAATATACTTTTGAAAAAGTTAAGGGATGTGTTGGAAAAGTATTGCTTTTTGTATGTCAAGTTGAATAAAGGGCTATGCGCATTGGCCAATGATCTTCGAATAAACGAACAAAATCGGATTTAAAACATTTATAAACCTAGATTCTTCAAAATGGTATAAATTTAATTAATTGCTAAAATGAACGAAATTTGAGTTTAAAAATTGAGTTAACAAATTGAGTTAACAAATTTCATACTCTTGACATATAGAGCATTTCAGACGCTCACTTGACAAGTTTGAACCAAACATAATCCACATACCTACATTTGTATAATTTACAGTTCATTTAGTGCGAGTGGTCACCAGAAAGTACCCACTAATGATTTCGATTGAAAATGGAATAATAGTTATTTTTCCGTAAAGAAGGAAAATGTTATGTGATTTGATTTCAAAACTGCCGTCAGAAGCGTTTACATGTGGTGTTAACAGTAGGTACAACAATTCTAGGCATTAAATTTTAACTAGCCAGTTTATATTTCTTGAGCGCTCAGTAATTTTTCCCCGCTTTTTGACAGAGCAGAAGAATAAAATATAAACACAATTCTGCACATAGAAGTTAAAACAACTCTCTCTTTCTTTTTTTCCTAAGTAATTTACTGCGACAAAAAATAACTGAGCAAGCGAATCCAAAAATTTCAATTTCAGTTTTTAAGGGGAAAAGTGAGGAATTTTTGAGAGGAATCTTGTTTATATTTCTGAGCCCTCTGAGATCTCAGAAATATAAACTGGCTAAATGTGAATCGTCTAATTGAATCGGTGAGAAGAAAAAGGAAAACATTCCACAAAATTGCGAAACTGAACTAAAAATGCAGAAATGTAGATATTTACATAGCGCACCTAATGAGCCTAAAAAGGAAATCATTCCAATAAAACCTATGCCTTTCAATGAGCAAACAAAATTTTTTTGAGTGGAAAAAGGAAAACATTCCACCCCCTTTATCAGTAAATTCTGGGCTTACCTTCAATAATTTTACACCCAAGTTTTTGGCAAGTTACTTCTGAATGCTAGTTTTACATTTGTTCCTTAATAAGTTTTCGAAAGTAACTTTTAGTTTTGGCAATAAACAGTTTTTTTTTGATTTGCCACGAACTATGATTTGTGGAATGTTTTCCTTTTTCTTCTCACCGATTCAATTGTATCTTAATTTTCCATGCCACCTAGTGGGGACTAGTGAAAACAAAGCATTAATAAAATGAACACATCCTTGTATGATCAAGGTCTACCAACCTTCACGTATTAAATATTTTTCTGCAACCCCAAGTGTTGTTCTATTCCAAACATTCCACAAATCTTATCTGCACTATATACACTATTTTTTACTGACTAACTTATCCACACTATTCGATTGTTGTTGTTTACTGTGTTAATCGATTGCTGCGCTGCCTATACACTTACCAAAAAAAAACGCCTCATATTGGCCGATACAGGTGGGTCATGGGGATCATGACTGGGGCTTTCCCAAGCATAAATAAATATCAAATATATGAATTCAATCATTGAAAAGTGGTTTCACTACGCAAAGGATAGAATCCGCCTTCAAATTGATTGCATTTTTATATTTGATATCAATAAAACATTATTTGTGCGTATCTTACGAGACAAAACAGAAATCCGAGTAAAAAACACATAATTTGCCAAAAAAGAAGTCGCAAAATTAATTCTTCCTCCAGACAAATTAGTCCAGTAACTATATACATTAGACCTTGCGTCAGGTCCGGCAGTTCTGATTTTTTGGTGAGTTGTTTATCATGTTGGCTTAGTATTAAATCTGATTTTTCGACCTCGAGCGCCGAACGCAACTTTGTGAGATATGCATAAAACCGAGAAATTTTCGCGTTTTTTTCAGTTAATGGCTATTTTAACCTTTACGGCCCGGTTTGCGATTATAACTTTGCTCTACAATTTCAAAATAATTAAATGGGCTTAAATTTGAGCTAAAAATCAATTCAAATTGTGAAATTTTTCATCAACTTTTGAATTTTAAATGCTGCAAATCGAATTGAAGGGGGCTTATTCACCCCTTGTGTGAAATCGTTAGCCCCTTTTTAATGATTTTTGTATACTATGTAGCATGTCATGTTGGCTTTATTTTAAGATCTTAATCATGAAGATCGGATGAGTAGAAAAGGAGTTATGATTTTTTAAAGTCAACCATATAAAACTCGATACTAGACTGAAAACAGTGAAGTTGATGTTAATTTCAGTTTTCTCAAAAACTAGAAGTCATTTTAGCATTTGGTTTTCAGGCTTTAACTAAGAATTAATAAGGGCATTGAAAACCAAAATCAAAAATAGTACTTAATACCATAAAATAAAAAAAAAAATAGATTAACAAAAAAAAATCGTCTTTTTCTCAAAATTTCGAGTTTGAAAGTAAATTTTTCAAAAACTATCAGCTAAAAAAACTTTATTTAAAAAAAAATTAAAGAATGGATTTCTGGTTTTGAGATGAGGAATGGATTTTCGTCCAGATATTACCATTGTATTTTTATGGCTATTTTTCTATTTGAAGTCAACTTTTCTTAAAATTGCCCCTCCCGCCTAAACGGGGGGATATATACCCCCCATCCAGTACTATTGTTTTCTTCTTTTGGCCCAATCTACACGCTCTATTGCTTTGATGCAGCATATGTCAAAGACCATGTTTTTGTTATTACACTGTTTTATATACTACTTGTTGTTTTAAATTTTGTATTGCTATATTTTGAAATGCCGTCCCTTGGAAACCGTTATGTCTACAGAACCGGCTTTGGACTCATATTGAAGCAAATTTAGTAAGGTTGAAATCGTAGAGCAATGTTTTATTCGGAAGTTAAGGCGTAATGGTTAAAATAGCCAATAAGTGAAAAAACCGCGAAAAATTCGCGGTTTTTTGGATTTTTACCAATGTTGCGTTCGGCGCTCGAGGTCGAAAAATCAGATACTAAGCCAACATGATAAACAACTCAGCAAAAAATCAGAACTGCCGGACCTGACGCAAGGTCTCAGTACTATGAAACTACAAGGTTCCTGGACTAAATAATAACATTTATTTTCTTTTGAAGATAATATATTTGCAATAACTGTGGTTTTTGTATATTTATTTAAAATAAAAAAATTTGTTCCAAAATAAAGAATTCAACGATTTATTTACTTCAGTTTTACCGCAAAAGTGATTTTGAAATTGGTTTGACGATTTTTTTAACACAATCAGATAAAAAAAATTAACCTTTCTAAAAGTTTCTTTTGTTTTTCGGGGTTTCGTACCCCTCCGGCCTTTTATAGATAGTATAAAATAGGTATGGTCACTTTGGTATGGCGAAAACAAAACAGTTCAGATTTAAAATCTAATATTCCTGCCAAAAGTTCCATTAGAATCGTAGGAATAAGAATATGTAAGAAAGTTTGAAATTGAATGGTTCTTTGGATTGCTAGACAACTGAGTATATTTTCGAAAACTGTGTTTTTAGTTCCTTTTCCGTCTATTGCTAGAATGTCGTTAGAGTTAAACGGAGCTGATATAACTAGTTTAAATAATTTTACATAAAGTGTACAAACAGTTAAACAGAAACAAATTTAATTCTTTGATGACTTTAGTGACCTTTCGTTTATAAAAAGAAGTAAACTTTTTTCAATCTTTAACTTTGATCTAAAAGCCTGCAAGAAGAAACTTTATTTAAAAACAAATTTAAGGCAACACAAATTTAAATTAAAAATCGAAATCACTCAAAATGATATTTTTATACAATTTATGCGACAAATATTAATACATTTTATTTTTAATGAAATTTCACTTATCAAAGGCACCTACAAAAAATTGTATAGACTAATTTTATGTCACTGAGAATTAAAACGACACTCACATTTTTTTTGTAAAGAAGCTTTTTCGAAATATCCATATCTAAAAGAGCATAAAAAACGTTTTTCGCACATATTTGAACTTTCACGATTTTTATTTTCAAAAATTCCTTCTGGCATCTTAAAGTACTATTTCCCCCTCTTTAGTTTCAATTAAGAATTCTTCAAATCTTTTTACTTCTCACGGCTAAATCCCATGTTGAAATTTGTCGGTGTGTTCAAAAAGTACACAGAACAATTTATATGCTATATATATAGCAAAGAAACTTTTTTGGTGCACTTTTCAAGCTCATTTAGCGAGCCAAAGCCAATAACTAAACGAAAATACTAAATTAATACAGAATTTAATTTTAGTATGTAATGCAACTTTTGGAATATATTAGATGTAAAAGTTCCAGAGTCGAAATATATGACACACCCTACATTTTTGCAAATATCCAACATATGAGGTACGAATAAACGAAAGTGACTCAGTGATTCAAAATTTTCTATGGCTGACCAATTTATAAAACTAGTTGAGCTTCTTAGACCAATTATATGACATACTTTTTTCGAGAATATCAAACATATGGGGTATGGGGTGCCAGGATCACAAAGCCAAGGCCTTGCACCAACTAAGTCGCGATTAACTTTTAGTTGGTCCCAGCTTGCCGCAGCTTTTAAACCTCATTTCATTTTTAGTTAATTTTGTGATGGCAATACTACAGCTTTTCAATTCGATGTCCCCGAGACTGTAATTTTGTAACTTTCGGGAATTCAACATTGTTTGTACTGTGAATCAAAAAATTGTACGTACATTTGATTTTCTTGAATAAAAAGGCGTTTTTTAAGCAAATTGGCGTGATTTGGTACCTTTTGCAATTTTTGTATGGTTTATTGAAAGTTTTTATCAGAAAAAAGACAAAATTAAGTATTTCAAAGCTTTTTTAAATAAAAAAAATTAAGAGAAACAAAAAAAAATACTTCAAATAATTGCACGTACAGTGGCTTTAAAGTAAAATTTCTTTCAAACTAGAAATAATAATGCCATTTTTTGGTTCTTATTATAAATCCGAGATGGTTGTTTATTAAAAACACAAGCTTTGAGGTAACTTCGGTTGGTATTGTGTTCCGTTTCTCTAAACTTACATATTTGAGATGATTTTTGATAGTTATATGATTTTTTGAGCTTATATTTACCGAAAAGCCCCACAGATGTTTAATGGGGTTGAGGTCTGAAGATGGTGGTGGATGAAACAACTAAGACTTTACACTGTAAAGCAGCCACTCTTTCTAATATAGACTAATGCTTCCGATCATCGTCCTCTAACAGTATGAAATCATTCTGTAACTCAATTTACACTGGCCTTAAAATTTGTAAAATTTTCGACCGTTAAATCCAATAATGTTGAAATTTTTCTCTCAACTAAAATAGCATGAACTGAAACGTGATAAATAATTGCAAATCAATTAACTTCTAGTCGCAAAAGTTTTTGATTTGCAATTTTTGTATACAGTGTTTTCAATTATGTTTACACATTTCTTGCATTTTTTGTGTGTCGGGGATGTCAGAAAGTCGTTAGTAAATCAAATTGTTTCGTGTTGCAAGGCTTAAAATAAACCGTTCCTCAACTGTCAAATAAAACAAAATATTTTGAATGTAATAATTAAATGAATTTTGAAAAACCTGACTCCCCTCCGGACAAAAGTGTGAATTATCATGCTTTCATTTAGGGGTATTTACATGATCCAGCGTGCTTGACAACATGCTCGTGTCTTGATGATTTTAACACAAAAAACAACCACTTGACACACCATGTTGTATGGTTTATAAAATATTTTGAAAACCGTTCCGTTTCTTTCAAGCGATGTTCTCATGTATGGTTATCCATGTGAACACCCCTTTTAATACAGCCAAAGGTGGGGTTTTCAGTGATTAAAGCTGTTGGCAAGCAGACAGACAGACGAAATTGCCACCACTATTTTCGTTTGACTAAAATCTCGAATTTATGGGTCCAAAAATATACAAAAATTTAGGAAAACCTCTTTCCAAAGTGTTTTTTAAAGTTATTGAACTGATTTTTGAGGTTTGAAACCTAAACTCAAAAGTGCCAAAATAGGTAATTTCGACAGTAAGTATTGTAAGGAATGCCCAGCATTGCCGCATGTTCTCCTATTGGCCAGTGTCTAGTACAGGTTGCTACGACCCTGGCTATGTCTTGCCTGGGTCTACGTATCAGATCAATTGTTCGGGATTTATTGTAGGTGGGCCAGATACTTCCGGATATTTTGCAATTGGTTAAGCTGTTCCACCTACGATTGGATTCACTAAGGAAAACTGACAGTATATTGCCCTTCACAACTCCAAGGGGAATGTTGACTCTTTCCGCGAGTGGGATGTGAAGGGCTGATCCTTGCCTGGTTCATATGCCCGTTATTTTCTCTCAATGTCACTTTGGCCAGGAACCCAGATAAGAGTGACCTCGAGGTTAATATTTAGGATTGCGAGCTCATCTCAGCATTGCTGGGCCAATGTAGACGATAATGTAGCCAAATAAATGGCTTTAAAGCTGCCTGACTGTCTGTAAGGATAGCTATATTTACGATCTTGAAATACACCAGCAAATTTGGGTAGCCGAAAGGACCTAGAGATGTTAAGAGACTCAGAAAAGATTCCTGAACCAACACCGCACTCCATCTTTGGGCCATCAGTATAGATAGTTGTGTCAAAGTCTCTCGTCACGGCGCACGCGGCGCGGCGTGGCGTCATCATCCCAGTTCTTTCAGGATGGGAGTACAACTTTAAAATCTTTACTCAGGTTCATTGTAGGACTCCTATTTGTGGGAATCAAATTTGTGATATTGCTGTGACCATAAGGTTTAGCAACCCAACAATTTGATTATTTGTGTCTTAAAGCACTGCAAGATACTAGATATTTAATGTGTCGATTAAGTGGTAGAAGGTGCAGAAAAACGCTTAAGGCATCCGTCGTGCTAGTTTGTCGTTAATAAGTGGTTAATAAGTTATCCATCTACCTATTTTCCAGTGATGCCTAGCTGTTTGAAAAATGCTGATGGCTCATGGACCAACTCGCTAAACCTGCTACTAGATACTCATTTCCCTGGAAGCTCCAAAAATATTAATAGCTTCGACCATAATAGGTCAGATAATGAGACAAGATATCCACAAGGTCTTGTTACTAGGGAAAAGCTGCAATGGGCGCTCAACAGCTTCAAACCATACAAGTCTGCAGGACCCGACGGCATAGTACCAGCTGAACTCCAAATGAATTCTGATTTAATTCTGCCAATTCTGGAGATCATTCTTACTAGTTGTTTAAACCTGGTCCACATTCCCCTGTTATGGAGAGAAGTTAAGGTTGTGTTTATACCCAAAGCTGGCAAATGCTCCCAAGTAAACCCGAAAGATCTCAGACCTATTAGTCTATCATCATTCCTTCTTAAAATCTTTGAAAGATTGATCGATATCCACCTGCGAACAAGCATAGACACGCGACTTTTGTCTACTGCTCAACACGCTTATTGCAAAGGGAAATCGGTTGAAATTGCGTTACATACTCTAGTTCGAACTATAGAATATTCCCTCCATCATAAAGAGTACACCATGGTCGCTTTCTTGGATATAGAGGGCGCTTTTAACAATGTCGACACATATGCGATCGCATCTGCTCTGACATCCCTGAAGGTAGATGGTACGCTTGGTGAATTGATTAATCAAATGCTGACTAGCAGGGTTATCAATTCAAAACTGGGCAGCTTTTCCGCTAGAAGGTCTGTCAGTAGAAGTACGCCGCAAGGTGGTGTCCTATCTCCCCTTCTCTGGAACTTGGTAGTAAATGAGCTGCTGACATGTCTGGAAGCAGAGAGTTACAGAGTGATTGCATATGCGGACGATGTTGCTATTGCCGTATCAGGAAAGCATCCTACTGTCTTAAAAGAACTCTTACAAAATGCTTTAAATAAGCTTACCAACTGGGCTGACCGGTGTGGTCTGGGTGTCAACCCTCATAAAACAGAACTTGTTCTATTCTCAAGGAAATATAAAATCCCTCATATTGATCCTCCTTCTATCAAAGGTACTCCACTAACAATCACTGATCAAGCAAAATATTTGGGTCTTATTTTGGACAAAAAGTTAAGCTGGAAACCTAATATACAAGAAAGAGTCAAAAAAGCCACAGTGGCACTTTTCTCTTGCAAAAAAGCCGTTGGGAACAAATGGGGCCTTCAACCTCGAATCACTCACTGGCTATATACTTCGGTGATTAGACCGATCCTCACTTACGGAGTGACAGTATGGTGGACTGCTCTGGATAAAGTGGTAAATTGCGACAAATTGAGCAAAGTCCAACACTCTGCTTGTTTGTGCATAAGTGGAGCACTTCGTACGACACCTTCCGCTGCTCTAGACGTTCTGCTCCATCTGACACCCCTCAATATTTTCAGCAAACAAGTGGCTGCAAATACAGCCATTCGCCTTAAAGCTTCCTCACAATGGACCAACAACAACTTTGGCCATTCCATCATTCTGAATTCATTCGGATCAATCCCAAGTCGCACTGATTACACCATCCCAAAACTTCAGTTTGGCAAAAACTTTCAAGTCAGCATTTCTTCTAGAGTTCTCTGGGAGGATACGGCTCTCTTGGAAGATGAATCAATCCATATTTACACCGACGGATCGAAAACTGATGATGGGGTGGGTGGTGGTGTGTACTCAGAAAGACTAAAACTAAGTCTCTCCTTCCGTCTTCCTAATCATTGTAGCGTGTTCCAGGCGGAACTTATGGCGATTAAAGAAGCCTTATCTTGGCTGAAAGAAAACGTGTTATCAACTACAGATATCCGCATCTTCTCGGATAGTCAAGCAGCTATCAAATCTCTGGAATCGGTCTCTACCAACTCTTTAACAGCCCTAAATTGTCGTTCATCTCTGCTGTTTAACATTCACCTGTGTTGGGTGCCGGGGCATAGAGACATTCCAGGTAATTGTAAGGCCGACGAACTCGCTAAATATGGAACAACTCTACCTCTTCTACCTAGTAAGGCAGATATTGGTATTCCCATCGCTACATGTAAACTTATGCTGAAGCAAGATGCTTTAGAGAGAACAAACCTTAGGTGGAACAATATCACCACTTGCTTGGCAACAAAACAAATCTGGCCAGTAATGGATTTTAAGCGATCTAAATGTTTGATATCTCTAAGCAGATTGCACATTAGCTCCATGATCGGTGTCATAACCGGACACTGTCTTATAGGCAAGCACGCAACGCGTCTTGGCGTATTCTCTAACAATTTTTGCAGAAGCTGTATGGACGAGGAAGAGGTAGAATCGATTCCTCATCTTCTATGCACTTGTCCTGCTCTATCTCATAGGCGAAGACTCCATCTTGGAGATTTCTACTTCAATGATCCTAGTGATTTAGTAAATGTTGACATAGGTAGTCTGTTACGCTTCATAAGAAGCTCCAAATGGTTCATCGAGTAGGGAAAAAGGCTTCCCAGATTCTTGTGGTATCACAATGGGCCAACTTATGGTCTAAGTGTGTCAGTTTTCATGACTGACAGCCACTTCAACCTAACCTAACCCATTTTACGATTCATGAAAGTTGCTTTACTAGTATGACATTCCACTAGCAAACAAACCACACAAAAAGACATAAAACATCGCATGACAATATTGACTTCAGCACAACTAATTAACTAAAAATTATTACTAAGCAATAAAATATTGAGTTTTAAAAACTTTTACCACTTTTCGAAAAAAAAACATAGAAAATATAGAACCAAAATTCGAAATTATCACAACTAATTGATGAAAAACTATACACCTATCTTTTTTCCGATCCGTGAGAGTTGCTTTGTTATCTTGATACCAAGTTAGCAAATCATTAAAAAAAACATAGAAAACATAGAACGACCAATTAAAAACTGTTCCATCTAATTAACAACAAATTATCCACCTACTAATTTTTCGATTCGTGAATGTTGCTTTGCTTAGTTGACACTCATCTGTTAATTGAAATCATATTACTGTCGAAATTTTGCTAGGCAGATATTTTCGAAGAATGCACTTCGTACTAGGTAGATTCCCCTTACTTCCATCAGCAAGACTTATTTATTATTATTATATTTATCTTCAGCTACGCAAACTATTCATATCAGTATTATTTGTTGGGCAATTTTTTGCACCAACAAATAACCGATGGGGGCTTTTGGTCTATAAATTTCATTATGTACAATAAACCTTCCTAAAGCTTTCTTCTTTAAAAGGAGAAGAACGCGGAAAGAGCGAACAAGTGAAAGTGAAAATCGATAGTCAAAAAAAAAAAAAAATAGATGGAGACTGGAGACGTCTGAGATCTCCCTTAACCCACGCTTTTATTTCAAAACGATAATACTACATAACCTCACCAATACTATCATCGATTGAGAAGTCAAAAATAAAACATTAAAATCTCAAGATGACGCTTCGTGGTATATAGAATATCTTATACAAACCTTGGTGGTTACGTTCTCATTTATCATAGATTTAGCTGAATCTTCTTCCTTTTATCACAAAACCAAAAATACTTACGTGACTGGTTAGGACATGCGCTGAAAGCCAAATACATAATGTGGATAATATGCAAAAGGACGCGTATTCTTGTACCAAAACAAAAGTTGCCGACATTGTTTGTAAACAATTTTTACACGAAAATTGTGAATATGTATGTGGTTTTCTGAATGGGAAAGGAGATTCTTTTGGTTTTTGTCAAGGTTTCGACATCCCCCGGTGTT
This sequence comes from Dasysyrphus tricinctus, assembly GCA_963921185.1. NCBI lineage: Eukaryota > Metazoa > Arthropoda > Insecta > Diptera > Syrphidae > Dasysyrphus > Dasysyrphus tricinctus. The sequence goes on from OY992530.1 coordinate 249,372,895, forward strand.
TTCGGTAGTTATGCTAGAATCAACAGGAAAGTATTATAGGTATACTAGATTCTTAAAAGCGGATACCTAGGATGGTGTAAACAAAAAAAAAATGTTTAGGGGTGGTCGATACAGCATTTAGCTCCTCATGGGGATTCGTACTAAAAACAAATACCTTGACTGTATGCTCATTATTATTCTTGTTTTCATAAATTATGTAAATTAATTATTTGAACAGGAAGCAGGGAATTGTTTTTTTAGCAATAAAAGACAAAATTGAGAAGAAGCATTCCAGTGCTAAGAGTGGATTATTCGTAGGTATGTACGAGACATCGATGATAAAGCCATCTTGTATCATAACTATTTTAAAAAGCTGAATATTTATTCGTAAATTAATAGATATGTATTTAAAATGGTGTTTTAGTTATAGAACAAAACATATTTTTTGAAATAGTTTCAACCATCTTGACGCAATTTCAACTTCTCTGAGCATTCGGAGTAGGTACTACGATTTAAGTTGGAAATGAGTTAAAGAACATGGAGTAAAGGCTACTTCTGATCAACTCTTAATGCCATGACTTGCTAAACTTGTAAGTACAAATGTTGATCAAGGAAAGAATTGCAACATTAAACCCATGGTACTATACAGATTGGAGGTTAGTGCGTTGAGCTAACGACCCGACGACCACAGTAAGAAAAAAACCATTGTTATGAGAGGAACGCGTGAAGCCTCGGATAAAGACCCCCCTCAAATAGCAAACAGACCCGGAACGATAATGGACTATACGACCTACAAGTATGCACCTGGAATGTAAGGACACTCTATACGCTAGGTGCTACTCAAAAAATTTAATCTGTCCTCTCGCGGTACAAGGCGCGATCCAGAAGATACGATGGATTGGATCAGGAGTAATAAAAAAAAGATTCTGGCATTTATTACAGCTGTCATCAAGGAGTGCACATTCTAGGATGCGGATTCGTCGTGGGAAATCGATTCAGATCGAAAGTAATCGATTTTAAGCCGATTAGCGATAGCCTGGCTGTGATCCGCATCAAAGCCACCTTCTAAAACATCAGCCAAATATGTGCACATGCACCTACCGATGAAGCTAAGGAGTCTAATAAGGAGGAATCTTACGACCTCCTGGCGGGACCCAAGGAGCCTGTACGATGTCAAAGTCGTGCTCGGAGACTTCAATGCTAAAGTCGTTGGAAAGCACAGCTTCTACGAAACGAGACAACAGATAATCGCTTCCGACTAATCAACTTTGCTGCAGCTCGGTGATAAGTGTAGCACTAGGTTTTTCAGGCGAAGGATACACACAGCAACCTGGCGATCTCCAGATGGTCGAACCGCCAACCAAATCGACCACATACTAATTGGTGCAGACGATTTAGTCTTCATCATCGTGTCCTGTAACCCCGGCTGGGGCATAGGGCGTCAACAAAACGTCTCCATCCTTCACGGTCTGCTGCAAGGTACTTTAGCTGTGGCCACGTCTTTCTCTGGGATTCTGCTTCCGCTAAGACAGTTGATTTCCATGTTGTTCTTGGTCTGCTTTGCAATTTCATCGTTTGGTTTCCTCAGTGTGTGACCAATCCAACGCCATTTACGCTTTCTTATGTCGACGTCCAGCCGCTCTTGACTTGTCCTGCGCCACAATTCCTCATTTGATATTATTTGTGGCCAGCGAATCTTCACAAAAGCCTGCATTTTCTTCGAAATAGTAGACGTGACTTTCCAGGTTTCACAAGCATATAACAGCACGGATTTGACATTGGATTCGAAGAATCTCAACTTAGTGCGTAAGGAGATTTGACTGGATTTCCAAATTGGGGACAGGGTACCGAAGGCAACACGAGCTTTATTCATTCTACTTTTAACGTCCAGATCCCTACCACCGTTTGCAGAAACAATACTTCCAAGGTAGTTGAACTGTTCCACTACTTCAAATAATACGCTGCTGTGTGGAGCGGCCTGTGAGCATTATTTTTGTCTTTTTGCTGTTTATTCTTAGACCACTCGACTCTCCCTTCACTTGCAGCGTTTGGCACATCCCGTTCAGCCAACTGATGTTATTTGCCAGTAGACATATGTCATCGGCATAGTCTAAATGACTGAGCCTTTCGAACTCCATTGAATGCCCTGTCGCTCAGGTGTACCAACACTGGCCGTCAAAACATCGTCCATCGCCAGCAGGAAGAGAATTGGCGATAAAACATCCCCTTGTCTCACATCCTGTTGCACTACGAAGGAGTCGGATAGCTGCCCATTGTGCAAAACAAAACACCTTGCGTTGTTGTAGGACTCTTTAATAATGGCAACAATTTTTGGTGGAATTCCTCTACCAAGCAACGATCTCCATATACATTCTCGGTTAACTCGATCAAAGGCCTTCTCAAAATCCATGAACATGAGGTAAGGCGGTGATTGAAATTCCATCGACTGCTCGAGGACGATACGTAGGGTGTTGATATGGTCGACACACGATCGACCACTGCGGAAGCCAGCCTGATGCCTCTTGAGCCTCTCGATTCTATCCTTTATTCGCTCGAGAATGATGGTTGCCATTAGTTTTGGGAAAACGGACAAAACGGTGCTACCACGCCAATTGTTGCAATTCTTTAAGTCACCTTTCTTTGGCAACTTAACAATCACACCATCCTTCCAATCCCTGGGATAGCATTCGTTTTCCCAAATGCTTTGTATCAACGGATGTAAAATACTAGCCGCTGTTACGGGATCGGCTTTCAGGAATTCAGCTGGTATTCCGTCCAGTCCAGCTGCCTTGTTGTTTTTGAGGAGATTTATTGATGTAAGGATTTCCGATTCTGACGGGGGTTCGATGTCAATACCCCTATAGGACCTGCGCATCTCGTTAAGTTGGGGCACTTCAGCACTCTGCTCAACTGAATCCTCATTTAGCAGGGCACAAAAATGGTCCTTCCATCTACGAAGCTGTTCCTCATTTGATACCAAAAGTGTGCCATCCACATCCATTACAGGATGATTGGTGTTGCTTTTTTTCCCGATCACATATTTGGCTATTTGGTACAATTCCCGGATATCTGCTCTTCTGGCAGCGATTTCCGCATTATCTGCGAGCCCATCTAACCTCACCCTCTTGTCACGTCTCACACAACGATAGACCATCTTATGTGCAATGCAGTACTCTCTTCGCAAGTCAGCCTTTCGTTGAATATCTGCTCCGGCATTTATTTGGATTTTCAACGATTTGCGAAGTTCGATCTTACTGGCGGACAATCCTTTCACCCTGCAGCTGCAAATCAATAGACTGAATACTTTTTGTGAAAAATGATGCCTGCATGTTAGCACAAGCAAAACAAAAGTAATGATTTTTGAGGCGCGTCAAGGAAGAAAGCTTGCTGAAGAAACCTGGTCTCCTGATAATGTGCGTATTGAAGTTGTGCAAGAATTTAAATATCTTGGAGTTTTGCTAACGCATAATTTAAATTTTTCGAAACATGTTCAAATGAAAAGTAAGGAGGCTAAACTTGCTTTAAATTAAATGTGGCCTAAGTTTTTTGGGAACCAAAAAATTGATCTCGTATCAAAATATCGAGTTTTTCATGCAACCGTCAACACGTGTTTGAGCTACGGCACTCAGGTTTTTAGATATTTGCCCATTAAGGAATTTGAATCTATTCAAAGGCATTTCTTTAAACGAATATTAGATTACCAAACTCAATACCTAATTATACTATCTACGTGGAATCTGGTGTAACGCCAATTTACATTCAAAACCTTAAAGCTAATTCCGATAACATAGTAAGAGTAATGAAAATTGCCATGTCCTTATTCTTAAGTAAGAAATATTGTTAAACTTTTTGGGAAAAAATAAAGAATTTATTTATCTATCTATCTATCTACTAATTGGTGCAAGGCACGCATCGAACATCTTGGATGTGCGATCTTTCCGAGGTGCAAACGTGGACCTTAAACACTTTTTTGTTGTGACAAAGTTCAGAGCCCGACTGTCCAACGAAAATAAAACGAAGACCGCCCAAAGGAAGAAATTCAACATTGCATGCCTTAGCTCATCTGAGAAAGCCAGAGACAAGAGTGAGAAATTGATCGGGGAACTCTCTGCCGTACTCTCAGCCAAAAGCTTCAACAACCAGTGGAATCAGTATCGTGACACCATTAAGGAGACAGCCGAAACCACCCAAGGCTATCAACTGCCCAGGAAAAAGAACCTGTGGTATGATGATGAATGCGCGGTATTGAAGCAGGGGACGGAAAATGCACGAATGCAAAAGCTTCAAAGAAAAACAAGAGCAGCAAGATAGGAGTACCGTGAAAAGAGAAGGAAAGACAAAAAACCCTGCGCAGAAAGAAAAGAGCATCCGCAGCCTTCCAGCTCAAGTATCTCGAAGAGTCCAGCACCGCCACCAACACCCACCGGCCGGTTCTACAAAGCAGCCAAGCAACTGGCATCTGGTTATAGGACTGGCACGCAAGCTCTTCAAAACAGCGAAGGGAACCTAGTCACCGAAGCACAGGGAATTGTAGACGTGTTTAAGCAGCATTTCCAGCAACTGCTTAGTGGGCATTATGTAGAGGAAGCGATAGGGGAACAAAGCAGCATGAGACCAGTCAATGAAGATTCAGTCCCAGCACCCAGTACTGAAGAGGTTAAGAAAGCCATCCGCAAGCTTAAGAACAACAAATCCGCCGGCTCGGAAGGCCTACCTGCGGAACTCTTCAAGTATGGAGGAGATGTTCTGGTAGGGTGCATGCACCAGCTCAGCAACCAAGTTTGGGAGGAGGAAAGTACGCCCGACGACTGGTCAAATAGTTCAATATGCTCAATCTACAAAAAAGGCGATCCTATGTCCTGCAAGAACTACAGAGGCATGTCCCTGCTTAATGTTGCCTACAAGATCCTATCCAACGTACTATGTGAGCGTCTTAAACCTTTCTGCAAATCTATGATCGGCACGTTCCAGTGTGGCTTCAGGCCAGGCAGATCAACGATAGACCAAAACTTCACATTGAGGCAAATCCTGAAAAGACCAACGAATTTCAAGTCGAGACTCACTATATATGCATCGACTTCAAAGCCGCATATCATAAGTCGCCAAGAGTTTCTTTTGGCGATATCGGAACTCAGGATCCCGAAAAAAAAAACAGATCCAGCTATGTCACATGACATTACAAAATACGCGATGGAACGTGCAAATGGGTAACAGCTCATCCGACTTATTCCAGACGTGAACAGGGTTCAACAAGGAGATGCGCTATCATGTGATTTCTTCAATCTAGTCCTGGAGCAGATGGTGCGCGAGAGTAGTGTTAACATAGAAGGCACTATCTTTAACAGGGCTTCTCAACTGCTTGGCTCTGCGGACGACATCGACATCATCGTTCGCTCTAAGCGAGTTGTACTTGAAGCATTCACAGCCATTTATGAACAGGCGAAACGCGTTGGTCTTGAAGTGAATGAGGACAAAAATAAAGTATATGCTATCAACAAACAAAGCCTCATATGTCAATCGCCTAGGACAAAACGTCACTGTTGGCAGCAGTAATTTTGAGGTAGTCAAGGAATTCGCCTACCTCGGAACAAACATCAGTTCCACGAACCACACCATAGTGGAAATCCGACGAAAAAAACCCTAGCGAACCGCTGCAACTTCAAACAAATTGGTTCAAAACTCCTTTCTCGAAAGACAAACTGCACGCTATACAAAACGCTAATTTTATCAGTTCTACTCTACGGCGCTGAGTGCTGGACGATAAGTAAAAAAGGGGAATTGATACTGGGCACTTTCGAGAGAAAAATTCTTCGGCGGATATTTTTTTTTTTTTTTTTATTCATTTTTATTTTTCAATCATCTTAAAACTATCTTAAAGCTAGACAAAAATTCATAAAAACTAGCGTACTTACCAATATCTTACGACTAACTTACTGGCCCCATTCGGGCGCTCTAAGTTAAACGTATAACTTAATGCTAATGCCTTTCGGTCTAAAGCTATATTAATTCTAAAATTCTGTTTGGTTTTATTTTGTACTAAGAAGAATTGGAAAAAAAAACTTGGTATATATATCTTTTATTTTTTGGCTAAATCTGGGTAAAAATCTTTCTTAGTTTTTGAGAAATTAAGAAAAAACAAAAGGCTTGTTTGGTAAAAGTACTTTTTGTTTTTTCTTAATTTCTCAAAAACTAAGAAAGATTTTTACATTTGGTTTTCCGTAATGTGTTGCGGTAAAATTTACCACAACAAGTTTCATCTGCCTATTCTATATCACTTACCCTTTTTAGCCTTTCCTTTTTCCGTTGCAGTTCCAAAATGCATTTAGAGTTAGATACCTGGCGTCCATCAGCCAGAGACCTACTCTTAAAGTATTTTGGAAAAGTAACAAAAACAGGTTTCGAATGATTTCTCAATTGAGTGGAACTGTTGGTTCCCAAATCCCACGAACTATAACTTTCAAGAAGACGGGCGGTCTCTTGCCGAAGTGCCAGCGGAATAGCTGGAAAAGTAAGCGAGTCAGGTGGACTCTTACTTATTTCTAAACAAAACTACCATCAAAGCATCAGTAACGTAACTTAATTTCAATTAACGTAATGTAACGTAGCTTATCATTTTGTTAGTAAAATGGGTTGTTAAAGTGTTGTTAAATTCTTAAAACTTAATATGTTAAATAGTAGATCTATCGAAATTGATACAAAAAAAAAGAGCTGAGTAAAAGTCAGGATTTGATAAAATGAATTCCTCTCTCACCTCGAAGTGTTAGTTTTGTAGAGATTGCTTCGCGCTTCGAATCACTTGCGATTATTTTAGAGTAACTAAAAGAATAACTAGAAGAAACTTTTTCTCGATTTTCGGTCTTTTAAATTTTCTCGAAAAAGTTAGTTGAAAGGGTTCTGAACTCGGCCATTTGGATTTGGCAAGTTTTGGAAAGACAACCAACAACTTGCTGAATCATTGAATGTGTGTGTGAGAGTAAAGTTTCGATGAGATTCGACAACGGAGGAACGGAGGTTTTCGAGGAGAGCACGTAGCTTTCCAGGAAGCCGTGATCCCGTGACTGAAGATCTCGAAAACGATTGGCTGGTTGTATGAATGTGTGAGAGACTGGAATGGCCGAGGTAGACAATAGGATTAGCATGGAAAGTTCACTCTTTGGAGAACTTTACAAGCGACAAGTTTTGATTTTGAAATCGAGAATAATTTGGAAGACGTGAAAATTGAGAAAAAGTAATTTTGAAAGAAAATTTTAGAAAGATTGTCGAGGAAAATTTGAAGGAGAAAATTAGTGTTTCGAGGTGCGAAGCAGTTTCGAAAGGACTTAGTTAATCGAGGTGATAGAGGAAAAAGGGCGGATAGGAGATCCGCAGACATCCCCAGAAGAAAAAGATAAGTACTTAGTGTTTTTCTATAAAATTGTTCGTGTGTCAATATGATATTTCTCTTACGTTTTTTGATTTCGAATTACATCCCGGTTTTGTGGGACTCGGTTTTCTTTTCGTTTACGGCTCATTTTCATTTTCTTTCTTTGATTTCGGCTTTACGTTTTCACCATAAGCCCTTTAAATTTTGTTCTCTTAACCTACCTATATATTGAAAAAATTTTGGGTTTTAATCCCTGGGCTTCGGTCCAAAGGTTTCCCAAATAAAATAATTGAAGTCCCCATCTGGGCATATAAATCTTGTGTTTTATTTATTCTGGTTCTTTTTGTGGTTCTTATTTTTTTTTCTTCGTTCGGTAAAATTAGTTTTGGAATTCTCTAATTCTTAATTTACAAAAGAATTCCTGGCGCCCACTTTGAGGAAAGTACACCCTGTACTTTTACTTATCATTTTATCATTTATGCTTTTTATTTTCATTTTGTTAATCGCATCCGATTTATAAAATCATTTTGATTGTTGAACCCACACCGTTGCTGAGCTACTGGGTGGCAGCATTTTATGTGTTGTCAGTTGTGCAAATTATTAAACGCACCCATCGCTTAACAGTTCGTCATTCATCTCGTTTCGTTGTCTTGTCGCGGCGCACGCAGATTTCGTGCTCGGTTTGTTTATTTTATTAAAGTTATTAATTCGATTGTTTGGATTAAGTAAATCCATTTGAATTCGCGGATTGTAGCTTCCGCCATTATAAAGTTAAAATTCGCATTTAAATAATTTCACAACAAATGGACTAAAAAATAATGAGAGCACTTAATATTGAACACAAAAAGCCACTTAATTACGTAAAATTTTGAAAAATATCGACTTAAGAACAAAAAAATCAATTTTTTTTTTTGACTTTGAAATTTAATTTCTCAAAAACTCTTCACTTAAACAACTCGATTTAAAAACCAAATGCAAGAATGGAGCATTAGCTTTCAAAAAAATTATAGCACATTATTAGATGTGTTTCCGTTGATTTTTAATGTTTTTTTTTGCATTTAAAGTCAATGTTTAAACTGCCCCCCTGCCTCAGGGAGGGGAGATACAACTTTCACCCCATACAATTTTTTTCTTAGAATAACCCCAAGAACCACACCCTAAAATACTTCCACTCAGGTCCGGGACACCCTGTATAGTTTATATTTTCAAATAAAGTTCTTTAAAAACTTTCAGCAAAAACTGTTTTCAAACTTAAAATTTTGAATACAAAAATTATTTTTTTTTTTCAAAATGTTGAGTTTGAAAAAATTTTTTGCAAAACCTGTCCATCAAATAAGCCTAATTTGAAAAAAAACTGTAAGAATAGACTTCTGGCTTTCCAAAAAGCAATAAAACATTACTGTAAGTGTTGCCGTTGTTTTTAATTATTTTGTTCAATTATATGCAATTATTTTATTAAATTGCCCCCCCCCCCCGTCAAGTGAGGGGAGATATTACCCCCCTCCCATAGGATTTTTTTCTTGTCTACTTCTCACCTTCATGCTCTGATTTTTAGGCAGATTTTATGCGGAGTTCCTAATATGCAAAATAAAGAAGGGAAATTTTATTTACTCCTACAGCGACTATAGGGAATGAAAACAAAATTTTGAAAAAATTAGGGAATTTTTTTGTCTTCATTTAGAGCCGTTTAAGGCCCATTCAAATATAAAAACTCAAAAAAGCTTATATAACGACAACCTTAGTGTACATACCTATATTTTCGCTGAAATAAAAAATAAACCTACAAATCTCCAAATATTTACTTTACCATTAGAGTTCCCGTCTCGTGGCATTGTTTGATTTGATCTTATTAAATACAAAGCAAATTTACAAACAAAAATTTAAGGTCTATAAAAGTCACAAAACCATTTATAAATACCATCATGGTCGATTAAAATAGCTTAACTGCTAATCTTTATATTTTTCCTTTCAAATTTGCTTATTCTTGTCGAATCTTTTATTTAAAATGTTTGCCTTTCAGCACTGAAATTGTAAATTGAAATTTTATTTCAACCAATTTGGTTTACGATTGCGATTCTTATTAAATTGGGGGCTTTTTACAGGTAAATCACCTATATGAAATCCAGAACACAGCTAGCACCCCAAAAAAAGAAATAATGAACGCCAAAGGCCTTGAAATCAAATGAAAATATGATTTCATTTCCTTGGCTTGGCTTGGCACATGATTTTGATTTGTTTTTACTTTAATGTGTATGTGTGTGTGTGTATTTGTGTTCGTGTTTACATTGGATTCCCACCAATATATTTAAGTACAATCCCGCATACAAGTTTCATTTAATTTCAGTGATGTCAGCACTCTGCCCCTTGGAGTATTTCCCAACACCCACAAAATCCGATAAATATTTTTCATTTTAAAATTCCCATTGCCATTTCAATCTCTAAAAATGTTTTACTTCTTGATGGTCAATTGCACATTGTTTCGCTTTTATTTATTTTCACCATTTTCAGAAATCATTTTTGGCCATTTCTATCACTTAACCCCATCGACATTGAAAGTTCATTAACCCACTTTGCTTGGCGCGCGTTTTTTTTGTTTGTTGTTTTTTTTTTGTTGAATAATGAGCTCCCGTCACAAGCGATATCGTCAGTCAGATCAATACAACAACGCGACAGCGACACCATGTCAAAATGAGAAGTTGTTTGAAGGGTTATAAAAGCTTGCCAACAGCAGCTGATCGAAAAAAAAGCTCGTTAGTTTTTGTTGTTTATTGATCAAGTTAGTGCAGGGTTTCCACCTCTATTTATTATTTTTAATATAATTTAATCGTGAATTGGAATGAATGAAGTTTTCATCCACTACACGTTCAAATTAAGATTTTAATCTAGTACTTTTTTAGGTCTCTCTGAAATGTTCAAATTATAAAGCGCTAGCATCAAGTTCACTGCGCTTATAAAGAAGTTTTCGCTATGAGACATGTCATTTATTAGCTGCGTTTTATTATCTCCGGGTCTGGGTCGAGGTTATCTTTAACATGTATTACAAAAACAACATGAGATCCAGGTTTCTATCGAGATTAATTTTAATAACCCAGATACAGGCCATTGTGAATAATGTCAGCGATTTGTCAGCAGTGTTAGGAATAGAGAGGAACAGAGACAGGCTTTAAATGAAAAACAAATAAACGTAAGAAAAAATGAGACCGATACACAGAACTAGTTTTACACTAGCCCGCATCGTTTTATTTTCACGAGGTGTACCATATGGGTTATGAACGATAATAAAACGCGGCTATTGTTAGCTGTCACCGTAGAACACTGTACTTTAGGTTTGTTCGAAGAGTCCTAAGATCGCCCTGGGATTGCCTTCAATTTTTTGAAAAATCTGATCTGTCACCTGTACTTGGAGTGCTGTAGCTATAATGGGGGCTATCGTGGATAAAATTTCCCACGGAATTTCTCCCATCTTCTAAAATTGAAAATGCCACCAATTTTCCACTGTTCCCTGCGGGTTCAAATTTGGTCGATCAAAATGGTAGCCCAGTGGCCATGGAATATTTATTTTTGATGCCAATAAATTCCGAGAGAAACTGCGGCCACAATTCACGTTCCCAGTTTTCGACGATGGGAAAAATTCCGTGGGAAATTTTATTCACGATAGCCCAAAATAGGTTTGCTCATTTAGCCCCAAAATCGCCTTTGAGTTGCTCTTAATTTTTTATTTTGAATTTGTCAACCCAATTTCGTGTTTAATGATCCCTGCATACCAGGATTCACAGCTGAGCTGAACTCGCTCTAATGTAGATTAATATTTTTGCTGGGGGCGAGTTAAGAGATAAAAACTAGAATAAATAAAAGGCAATAATTAAGGATAAAAAAAATGCAAATATTTTATAATCTATATTGAGCCAAAGAAAAATTCTGACAGCTTTCATTAATTTAAATGTCAAAAACGCAATCGGCCGAGCTGGCGTATTCAACAGAGAACAGACAAAAACTGTTGTTTTTTTTTGTATTCCTGGGTTGTTAAGTAAACCTGGTCCAAACCTAGGTAAAAATTAACGAATTAAGCTAATTTTGAAATGTTGGTGTAGAATGCCATCTATCGATAAAAACACGAACAAAAGATTTTTTTTTCGTCCACGTATGCTAATCGACGGAAGGCACATCTCTAACATCTCATACGTGCGTACTTTTCGAGGGGCAAACATTAACTGTGACAATTTTCTTGTTGCGGCAAGGTTAAGAGCTCAACTGTCAAACGAAAAGAAAATACGAACTGCCCTAAAGAAGAAATTCGATGTTGGTCGCCTTAGCATACCTGGAGTCACCAGAGCCTACATTGAGCAAATGAGCGAAAATCCTTCTGCTGTGCATTCACCTGGCGCAAATGCCAACAATCCCAGTATAGCGATATCATCAAAGAGGCAGCCAAAACCACAACAGGCTACCAACCACCCCCGAAATAGAACACGTGGTATGATGATGAATGCGTTTAGCTAAAAAAAAAAGTGACAGGAGATGCACATGCGAATATGCTGCAGTTGAAAACAAGAGCAGCGAGAGAAGGCTATCAAGCAAGGAGAAGAAGACCCGACCTAGAAGGACGAAATCGTATGCAGCCCCTCAGCTCAAGGAGACCGAATAGTTTCGCGATCGCAACAACGCTCGGAAGTTTTATAAAAAAAAAACCCAAGCAACTGGCTGCTGTCAGCGCAGGATCTCCGAAACATCGAAAAAGTAACCTAGTTACCGAAGCACAGGGAATAGTATCAAGCAGCATTTCCAGCAACTCATCATGTAGAGCGAGATATAGGACAAGAAGAGAACCCAACTACAGTTAATGAAGACCCAGTTCCACCACTCAGTATAGAAGATGTAGACTTAGCTTAAGAACAACAAGGCTACCGGATCTGATGGTTTACCAGCGGAGTTCTTCAAGCACGGAGGGGCTATGCTGAAAGGGTGCATGTATGAACTTATCAACCAAGTTTAGTACTATTATCAAGTATCAGTGTGGCTTCCGACCAGGCAGATCGACCATAGACCAAATATTCACTCTCATGGAAATCCTGGAAAAGACCAACGAATTTCAAGTCCAGATTCATCATCCATCCATCCACCTCAAAGCCGCATTATATGATGCTGTTAGGATTGGGAAGATTGAGGCCGGTCTCACGGCAGTTTCTGGACACGAAAAGCGGGGGTTAGGGTTACAGGGACTAAGCATTCATCGGAGGAGGAAGAGGAGCTCAATATGGCGATGACTTACCTTGGAATCCCGAGAAAACTAATCCAGTTTCTCGCGTGACATCGGAACATACGCCATGCAATGTGCAACTAGGGAAAATGTCTTCCAAACTATTCCAGACACGCATACGAACATGGTTACAGCAAGGAGATGCACTATCATGTGATTTCTTCAATCTCGTGCTGGAGCCAATAGTGCACAGGGCCAGGAGCCAATAGCACACTGAAGCACTTTTTCAACAGATTTGTCCAACTTCTAAGGTATGCCGATAATATCGAAATCATCGGGCGCTCCCATCAGGCCGTTATAGAGTCTTTCACGGCAATTGAAGAACTAGCGAAATTTGTTGATCTTGAAGTAAACGATGACAAGACCAAATACATGCTATCAACAAATAATGAAGGATCTGTCAACCACCTAGGACAAAAACGTCTGTGAAGTTAGCAGGGCAACTTTCACCCACGCAATTAGGACCTTGACAGGAATTTGCAGTTTTTTTGCATTTTTTTTGCATTTCTATTCCCGATTTTGCAGTTCGCCAAATAACGGTGTAATTTAGTGACCTGCTAACTTCACAGTGAAGTTAGCAGGTCACATGGCGTATCTCAGGAACCAAACGTGCTAGGAACTTGTAGTAAGGCTCCAAATTTGCAGTTTTTTTGCATTTCAAGAATAGGCTAGGTCAGAATTTTGAAGTCCTTTTTTTGAAAAAAATTTCATACTGACCTGCTAACTTCACAGTGAAGTTAGCAGGTCACATGGTGTATCTCAGGAACCAAGCATGCTAGGAACTTGCAATAAGGCTCCAAATTTGCAATTTTTTTGCATTTCAACGATAGGCTATGTTCAAAATTTGAAGTCCTCAATTTAAAAATTTTCCAAGTTTGACTTCAATATGAAGCAAGTAGGTCACATCGTGTATCTCACGAACCAAGCATGCTAGGAACTTGCAGTAAGGCTCCAAATTTGCAGTTTTTTTGCATTTCAAGAATAGGCTAGGTCAGAATTTTGAAGTCCTTTTTTTGAAAAAAATTTCATACTGACCTGCTAACTTCACAGTGAAGTTAGCAGGTCACATGGTGTATCTCAAGAACCAAGCATGCTAGGAACTTGCAATAAGGCTCCAAATTTGCAGTTTTTTTGCATTTCAAGAATAGGCTAGGTCAGAATTTTGAAGTCCTTTTTTTGAAAAAAATTTCATACTGACCTGCTAACTTCACAGTGAAGTTAGCAGGTCACATGGTGTATCTCAGGAACCAAGCATGCTAGGAACTTGCAATAAGGCTCCAAATTTGCAGTTTTTTTGCATTTCAACGATAGGCTATGTTCAAAATTTGAAGTCCTCAATTTAAAAATTTTCCAAGTTTGACTTCAATATGAAGCAAGTAGGTCACATCGTGTATCTCACGAACCAAGCATGCTAGGAACTTGCAGTAAGGCTCCAAATTTGCAGTTTTTTTGCATTTCAAGAATAGGCTAGGTCAGAATTTTGAAGTCCTTTTTTTGAAAAAAATTTCATACTGACCTGCTAACTTCACAGTGAAGTTAGCAGGTCACATGGTGTATCTCAGGAACCAAGCATGCTAGGAACTTGCAATAAGGCTCCAAATTTGCAGTTTTTTTGCATTTCAACGATAGGCTATGTTCAAAATTTGAAGTCCTCAATTTAAAAATTTTCCAAGTTTGACTTCAATATGAAGCAAGTAGGTCACATCGTGCATCTCACGAACCAAGCATGCTAGGAACTTGCAGTAAGGCTCCAAATTTGCAGTTTTTTTGCATTTCAAGAATAGGCTAGGTCAGAATTTTGAAGTCCTTTTTTTGAAAAAAATTTCATACTGACCTGCTAACTTCACAGTGAAGTTAGCAGGTCACATGGTGTATCTCAAGAACCAAGCATGCTAGGAACTTGCAATAAGGCTCCAAATTTGCAGTTTTTTTGCATTTCAAGAATAGGCTAGGTCAGAATTTTGAAGTCCTTTTTTTGAAAAAAATTTCATACTGACCTGCTAACTTCACAGTGAAGTTAGCAGGTCACATGGTGTATCTCAGGAACCAAGCATGCTAGGAACTTGCAATAAGGCTCCAAATTTGCAGTTTTTTGCATTTCAACGATAGGCTATGTTCAAAATTTGAAGTCCTCAATTTAAAAATTTTCCAAGTTTGACTTCAATATGAAGCAAGTAGGTCACATCGTGTATCTCACGAACCAAGCATGCTAGGAACTTGCAGTAAGGCTCCAAATTTGCAGTTTTTTTGCATTTCAAGAATAGGCTAGGTCAGAATTTTGAAGTCCTTTTTTTGAAAAAAATTTCATACTGACCTGCTAACTTCACAGTGAAGTTAGCAGGTCACATGGTGTATCTCAAGAACCAAGCATGCTAGGAACTTGCAATAAGGCTCCAAATTTGCAGTTTTTTTGCATTTCAAGAATAGGCTGGGTCAGAATTTTGAAGTCCTTTTTTTGAAAAAAATTTCATACTGACCTGCTAACTGCACAGTGAAGTTAGCAGGTCACATCGTGTATCTCAGGAACCAAGCATGCTAGGAACTTGCAAAAGGGCTCCAAATTTGCAGTTTTTTTGCATTTCAACGATAGGCTATGTTCAAAATTTGAAGTCCTCAATTTAAAAATTTCCCAAGTTTGACTTCAATATGAAGCAAGTAGGTCACATCGTGTATCTCACGAACCAAGCATGCTAGGAACTTGCAATAAGGCTCCAAATTTGCAGTTTTTTTGCATTTCAACGATAGGCTATGTTCAAAATTTGAAGTCCTCAATTTAAAAATTTCCCAAGTTTGACTTCAATATGAAGCAAGTAGGTCACATCGTGTATCTCACGAACCAAGCATGCTAGGAACTTGCAGTAAGGCTCCAAATTTGCAGTTTCTTTGCATTTCAAGAATAGGCTAGGTCAGAATTTTGAAGTCCTTTTTTTGAAAAAAATTTCATACTGACCTGCTAACTTCACAGTAAAGTTAGCAGGTCACATGGTGTATCTGAGGAACCAAGCATGCTAGGAACTTGCAATAAGGCTCCAAATTTGCAGTTTTTTTGCATTTCAAGAATAGGCTAGGTCAGAATTTTGAAGTCCTTTTTTTGAAAAAAATTTCATACTGACCTGCTTAACTTCACAGTGAAGTTAGCAGGTCACATCGTGTATCTCAGGAACCAAGCATGCTAGGAACTTGCAATAAGGCTCCAAATTTGCAGTTTTTTGCATTTCAACGATAGGCTATGTTCAAAATTTGAAGTCCTCAATTTAAAAATTTCCCAAGTTTGACTTCAATATGAAGCAAGCAGGTCACATCGTGTATCTCACGAACCAAGCATGCTAGGAACTTGCAGTAAGGCTCCAAATTTGCAGTTTCTTTGCATTTCAAGAATAGGCTAGGTCAGAATTTTGAAGTCCTTTTTTTGAAAAATATTTCATACTGACCTGCTAACTTCACAGTAAAGTTAGCAGGTCACATGGTGTATCTGAGGAACCAAGCATGCTAGGAACTTGCAATAAGGCTCCAAATTTGCAGTTTTTTTGCATTTCAAGAATAGGCTAGGTCAGAATTTTGAAGTCCTTTTTTTGAAAAAAATTTCATACTGACCTGCTAACTTCACAGTGAAGTTAGCAGGTCACATCGTGTATCTCAGGAACCAAGCATGCTAGGAACTTGCAATAAGGCTCCAAATTTGCAGTTTTTATGCATTTCAACGATAGGCTATGTTCAAAATTTGAAGTCCTCAATTTAAAAATTTCCCAAGTTTGACTTCAATATGAAGCAAGTAGGTCACATCGTGTATCTCACGAACCAAGCATGCTAGGAACTTGCAGTAAGGCTCCAAATTTGCAGTTTTTTTGCATTTCAAGAATAGGCTAGGTCAGAATTTTGAAGTCCTTTTTTTGAAAAAAATTTCATACTGACCTGCTAACTTCACAGTGAAGTTAGCAGGTCACATGGTGTATCTCAGGAACCAAGCATGCTAGGAACTTGCAATAAGACTCCAAATTTGCAGTTTTTTGCATTTCAACGATAGGCTATGTTCAAAATTTGAAGTCCTCAATTTAAAAATTTCCCAAGTTTGACTTCAATATGAAGCAAGTAGGTCACATCGTGTATCTCACGAACCAAGCATGCTAGGAACTTGCAGTAAGGCTCCAAATTTGCAGTTTTTTTGCATTTCAAGAATAGGCTAGGTCAGAATTTTGAAGTCCTTTTTTTGAAAAAAATTTCATACTGACCTGCTAACTTCACAGTGAAGTTAGCAGGTCAGATCGTGTATCTCAGGAACCAAGCATGCTAGGAACTTGCAGTAAGGCTCCAAATTTGCAGTTTTTTTGCATTTCAACGATAGGCTATGTTCAAAATTTGAAGTCCTCAATTTAAAAATTTCCCAAGTTTGACTTCAATATGAAGCAAGTAGGTCACATCGTGTATCTCACGAACCAAGCATGCTAGGAACTTGCAGTAAGGCTCCAAATTTGCAGTTTTTTTGCATTTCAAGAATAGGCTAGGTCAGAATTTTGAAGTCCTTTTTTTGAAAAAAATTTCATACTGACCTGCTAACTTCACAGTGAAGTTAGCAGGTCACATGGTGTATCTGAGGAACCAAGCATGCTAGGAACTTGCATTAAGGCTCCAAATTTGCAGTTTTTTTGCATTTCAAGAATAGGCTTGGTCAGAATTTTGAAGTCCTTTTTTTGAAAAAAATTTCATACTGACCTGCTAACTTCACAGTGAAGTTAGCAGGTCACATGGTGTATCTCAGGAACCAAGCATGCTAGGAACTTGCAATAAGGCTCCAAATTTGCAGTTTTTTGCATTTCAACGAAAGGCTATGTTCAAAATTTGAAGTCCTCAATTTAAAAATTTCCCAAGTTTGACTTCAATATGAAGCAAGTAGGTCACATCGTGTATCTCACGAACCAAGCATGCTAGGAACTTGCAGTAAGGCTCCAAATTTGCAGTTTTTTTGCATTTCAAGAATAGGCTAGGTCAGAATTTTGAAGTCCTTTTTTTGAAAAAAATTTCATACTGACCTGCTAACTTCACAGTGAAGTTAGCAGGTCACATCGTGTATCTCAGGAACCAAGCATGCTAGGAACTTGCAGTAAGGCTCCAAATTTGCAGTTTTTTTGCATTTCAACGATAGGCTATGTTCAAAATTTGAAGTCCTCAATTTAAAAATTTCCCAAGTTTGACTTCAATATGAAGCAAGTAGGTCACATCGTGTATCTCACGAACCAAGCATGCTAGGAACTTGCAGTAAGGCTCCAAATTTGCAGTTTCTTTGCATTTCAAGAATAGGCTTGGTCAGAATTTTGAAGTCCTTTTTTTGAAAAAAATTTCATACTGACCTGCTAACTTCACAGTGAAGTTAGCAGGTCACATGGTGTATCTGAGGAACCAAGCATGCTAGGAACTTGCAATAAGGCTCCAAATTTGCAGTTTTTTTGCATTTCAAGAATAGGCTAGGTCAGAATTTTGAAGTCCTTTTTTTGAAAAAAATTTCATACTGACCTGCTAACTTCACAGTGAAGTTAGCAGGTCACATGGTGTATCTCAGGAACCAAGCATGCTAGGAACTTGCAATAAGGCTCCAAATTTGCAGTTTTTTGCATTTCAACGATAGGCTATGTTCAAAATTTGAAGTCCTCAATTTAAAAATTTCCCAAGTTTGACTTCAATATGAAGCAAGTAGGTCACATCGTGTATCTCACGAACCAAGCATGCTAGGAACTTGCAGTAAGGCTCCAAATTTGCAGTTTTTTTGCATTTCAAGAATAGGCTAGGTCAGAATTTTGAAGTCCTTTTTTTGAAAAAAATTTCATACTGACCTGCTAACTTCACAGTGAAGTTAGCAGGTCAGATCGTGTATCTCAGGAACCAAGCATGCTAGGAACTTGCAGTAAGGCTCCAAATTTGCAGTTTTTTTTGCATTTCAACGATAGGCTATGTTCAAAATTTGAAGTCCTCAATTTAAAAATTTCCCAAGTTTGACTTCAATATGAAGCAAGTAGGTCACATCGTGTATCTCACGAACCAAGCATGCTAGGAACTTGCAGTAAGGCTCCAAATTTGCAGGTTTTTGGCATTTCAAGAATAGGCTAGGTCAGAATTTTGAAGTCCTTTTTTTGAAAAAAATTTCATACTGACCTGCTAACTTCACAGTGAAGTTAGCAGGTCACATGGTGTATCTGAGGAACCAAGCATGCTAGGAACTTGCAATAAGGCTCCAAATTTGCAGTTTTTTTGCATTTCAAGAATAGGCTTGGTCAGAATTTTGAAGTCCTTTTTTTGAAAAAAATTTCATACTGACCTGCTAACTTCACAGTGAAGTTAGCAGGTCACATGGTGTATCTCAGGAACCAAGCATGCTAGGAACTTGCAATAAGGCTCCAAATTTGCAGTTTTTTGCATTTCAACGATAGGCTATGTTCAAAATTTGAAGTCCTCAATTTAAAAATTTCCCAAGTTTGACTTCAATATGAAGCAAGTAGGTCACATCGTGTATCTCACGAACCAAGCATGCTAGGAACTTGCAGTAAGGCTCCAAATTTGCAGTTTTTTTGCATTTCAAGAATAGGCTAGGTCAGAATTTTGAAGTCCTTTTTTTGAAAAAAATTTCATACTGACCTGCTAACTTCACAGTGAAGTTAGCAGGTCACATGGTGTATCTCAGGAACCAAGCATGCTAGGAACTTGCAATAAGACTCCAAATTTGCAGTTTTTTGCATTTCAACGATAGGCTATGTTCAAAATTTGAAGTCCTCAATTTAAAAATTTCCCAAGTTTGACTTCAATATGAAGCAAGTAGGTCACATCGTGTATCTCACGAACCAAGCATGCTAGGAACTTGCAGTAAGGCTCCAAATTTGCAGTTTTTTTGCATTTCAAGAATAGGCTAGGTCAGAATTTTGAAGTCCTTTTTTTGAAAAAAATTTCATACTGACCTGCTAACTTCACAGTGAAGTTAGCAGGTCAGATCGTGTATCTCAGGAACCAAGCATGCTAGGAACTTGCAGTAAGGCTCCAAATTTGCAGTTTTTTTGCATTTCAACGATAGGCTATGTTCAAAATTTGAAGTCCTCAATTTAAAAATTTCCCAAGTTTGACTTCAATATGAAGCAAGTAAGTCACATCGTGTATCTCACGAACCAAGCATGCTAGGAACTTGCAGTAAGGCTCCAAATTTGCAGTTTCTTTGCATTTCAAGAATAGGCTAGGTCAGAATTTTGAAGTCCTTTTTTTGAAAAAAATTTCATACTGACCTGCTAACTTCACAGTGAAGTTAGCAGGTCACATGGTGTATCTCAGGAACCAAGCATGCTAGGAACTTGCAATAAGGCTCCAAATTTGCAGTTTTTTTGCATTTCAAGAATAGGCTAGGTCAGAATTTTGAAGTCCTTTTTTTGAAAAAAATTTCATACTGACCTGCTAACTTCACAGTGAAGTTAGCAGGTCACATGGTGTATCTCAGGAACCAAGCATGCTAGGAACTTGCAGTAAGGCTCCAAATTTGCAGTTTCTTTGCATTTCAAGAATAGGCTAGGTCAGAATTTTGAAGTCCTTTTTTTGAAAAAAATTTCATACTGACCTGCTAACTTCACAGTGAAGTTAGCAGGTCACATCGTGTATCTCAGGAACCAAGCATGCTAGGAACTTGCAGTAAGGCTCCAAATTTGCAGTTTTTTTTGCATTTCAACGATAGGCTATGTTCAAAATTTGAAGTCCTCAATTTAAAAATTTCCCAAGTTTGACTTCAATATGAAGCAAGTAGGTCACATCGTGTATCTCACGAACCAAGCATGCTAGGAACTTGCAGTAAGGCTCCAAATTTGCAGTTTCTTTGCATTTCAAGAATAGGCTAGGTCAGAATTTTGAAGTCCTTTTTTTGAAAAAAATTTCATACTGACCTGCTAACTTCACAGTGAAGTTAGCAGGTCACATCGTGTATCTCAGGAACCAAGCATGCTAGGAACTTGCAGTAAGGCTCCAAATTTGCAGTTTTTTTTGCATTTCAACGATAGGCTATGTTCAAAATTTGAAGTCCTCAATTTAAAAATTTCCCAAGTTTGACTTCAATATGAAGCAAGTAAGTCACATCGTGTATCTCACGAACCAAGCATGCTAGGAACTTGCAGTAAGGCTCCAAATTTGCAGTTTTTTTGCATTTCAAGAATAGGCTAGGTCAGAATTTTGAAGTCCTTTTTTTGAAAAAAATTTCATACTGACCTGCTAACTTCACAGTGAAGTTAGCAGGTCACATGGTGTATCTCAGGAACCAAGCATGCTAGGAACTTGCAATAAGACTCCAAATTTGCAGTTTTTTGCATTTCAACGATAGGCTATGTTCAAAATTTGAAGTCCTCAATTAAAAAATTTCCCAAGTTTGACTTCAATATGAAGCAAGTAGGTCACATCGTGTATCTCACGAACCAAGCATGCTAGGAACTTGCAGTAAGGCTCCAAATTTGCAGTTTCTTTGCATTTCAAGAATAGGCTAGGTCAGAATTTTGAAGTCCATTTTTTGAAAAAAATTTCATACTGACCTGCTAACTTCACAGTGAAGTTAGCAGGTCACATCGTGTATCTCAGGAACCAAGCATGCTAGGAACTTGCAGTAAGGCTCCAAATTTGCAGTTTTTTTTGCATTTCAACGATAGGCTATGTTCAAAATTTGAAGTCCTCAATTTAAAAATTTCCCAAGTTTGACTTCAATATGAAGCAAGTAGGTCACATCGTGTATCTCACGAACCAAGCATGCTAGGAACTTGCAGTAAGGCTCCAAATTTGCAGTTTCTTTGCATTTCAAGAATAGGCTAGGTCAGAATTTTGAAGTCCTTTTTTTGAAAAAAATTTCATACTGACCTGCTAACTTCACAGTGAAGTTAGCAGGTCACATCGTGTATCTCAGGAACCAAGCATGCTAGGAACTTGCAGTAAGGCTCCAAATTTGCAGTTTTTTTTGCATTTCAACGATAGGCTATGTTCAAAATTTGAAGTCCTCAATTTAAAAATTTCCCAAGTTTGACTTCAATATGAAGCAAGTAGGTCACATCGTGTATCTCACGAACCAAGCATGCTAGGAACTTGCAGTAAGGCTCCAAATTTGCAGTTTTTTTGCATTTCAAGAATAGGCTAGGTCAGAATTTTGAAGTCCTTTTTTTGAAAAAAATTTCATACTGACCTGCTAACTTCACAGTGAAGTTAGCAGGTCACATGGTGTATCTCAGGAACCAAGCATGCTAGGAACTTGCAATAAGACTCCAAATTTGCAGTTTTTTGCATTTCAACGATAGGCTATGTTCAAAATTTGAAGTCCTCAATTTAAAAATTTCCCAAGTTTGACTTCAATATGAAGCAAGTAGGTCACATCGTGTATCTCACGAACCAAGCATGCTAGGAACTTGCAGTAAGGCTCCAAATTTGCAGTTTTTTTGCATTTCAAGAATAGGCTAGGTCAGAATTTTGAAGTCCTTTTTTTGAAAAAAATTTCATACTGACCTGCTAACTTCACAGTGAAGTTAGCAGGTCAGATCGTGTATCTCAGGAACCAAGCATGCTAGGAACTTGCAGTAAGGCTCCAAATTTGCAGTTTTTTTGCATTTCAACGATAGGCTATGTTCAAAATTTGAAGTCCTCAATTTAAAAATTTCCCAAGTTTGACTTCAATATGAAGCAAGTAAGTCACATCGTGTATCTCACGAACCAAGCATGCTAGGAACTTGCAGTAAGGCTCCAAATTTGCAGTTTCTTTGCATTTCAAGAATAGGCTAGGTAAGAATTTTGAAGTCCTTTTTTTGAAAAAAATTTCATACTGACCTGCTAACTTCACAGTGAAGTTAGCAGGTCACATGGTGTATCTGAGGAACCAAGCATGCTAGGAACTTGCAATAAGGCTCCAAATTTGCAGTTTTTTTGCATTTCAAGAATAGGCTAGGTCAGAATTTTGAAGTCCTTTTTTTGAAAAAAATTTCATACTGACCTGCTAACTTCACAGTGAAGTTAGCAGGTCACATGGTGTATCTGAGGAACCAAGCATGCTAGGAACTTGCAGTAAGGCTCCAAATTTGCAGTTTCTTTGCATTTCAAGAATAGGCTAGGTCAGAATTTTGAAGTCCTTTTTTTGAAAAAAATTTCATACTGACCTGCTAACTTCACAGTGAAGTTAGCAGGTCACATCGTGTATCTCAGGAACCAAGCATGCTAGGAACTTGCAGTAAGGCTCCAAATTTGCAGTTTTTTTTGCATTTCAACGATAGGCTATGTTCAAAATTTGAAGTCCTCAATTTAAAAATTTCCCAAGTTTGACTTCAATATGAAGCAAGTAAGTCACATAGTGTATCTAGCACCAACGTTACTTTAATCTCTCTAGACTGCTTTTATATAATGACCAAGGAGCTATCGCTTCAATAGTCATCCTGTTAAATTGTTATACAGTATTTATGTAAGTTTGTGTTACTTACTTTCTATATTGCTTGTATTATACCTGAGATACACTGGTATGGATACTATGGTATTAGCTAAACCACAATGGGTGACATACATCCTGTTTAGTATAAGTTGACAGATTTTGTACTGAAATTAAGTTCTTTAAATTATCACCAAGGAAAAAAACAACGCTAGTGTCATTAAGAGGCTATGTATACTAACGTATACTACGAAAAAAGCCCAAGTTTTGATACCATGCTCATTCCATTTTGCTCTCGTAGCTTAAGCATGGTATAACGTGACACATTTGTGGTGTAAGTGAAAACTATAGTATCCGTAGCACCAGTGTGTCACGGGTATTAGTGAATATGGTGAGTCTTGAAGCTATAATCGGCCATTTTATAATTTATATTTAGTTTGGCATACGAGCAAGTATATTTTTTATTGTTTAAGCCAAGGTTTTAGTTTTGTATTTAATAATTTATTTATTAGACCTATGTATTTATTTATTTAACAAACTAAGGGTTTATAAAAGCCATAATAATTATTTTATATTATTCTTGAACAAGTTTTGTATTTTTAATACACGCTCTAGTTTTTTGTCTTATATAGGAGAACATCTAAGATTTAACTAGTTCCGATTTAATCCAATATATTGTATATGTTAGCCGATCGGTTAGCCAGCAAGACTATTGATGCAAAGAGACTCGGGTTCTACTCCCTGACCTCTTACATAAACTTTTTTTGTTTTATGTGAACCTCTCTTAAGCCCGTATAATTAACTCCATTAAGGTGCAATAGGAGTGAAAAAGGTTGCCTTTTTCACTCTTTGGAGTCTTATTATACGGTGAATTTCTCCCGTGACAGTTGAAAGTATGTATTTTCCCACGGGTGTATAAAATATTATGAAGTGCAAGTCGTTCGTTTGAGTGGATTAAAAACAAATATATATCAAGTTTATTCATGCTGCGGTGTAAAGTTGTCGTAAACGTAGTAAACTTGTAAACTGCGTAAATCTGTCTTATTTTCGATACAAAATGTGACAGATTTACGAAATAACTTTAGGTACTACGTTTACGATGACTTTTCACTTTTGTATGAATACCCTTATTATTTAAAGATTTTTAATTGATCAAAAAGTGGTGAATAATAATTAATAAGAAGTGACCAAAATATCAATAAACTACAATTTCAAGTACAAATTGAATACAAATTTAAGAGGAGTTGCAAGTTGAAACGATGTTGGCGAGACTACAGTGAGACTCTACCGAGATTAAATCGAGACGATGATAAGACATGCACAATGATAGAAACCACGTGTAAATTTCATGGCGAGACCAAAGCGAGACTATAGCGAGGAAACCACGACATAGATAGCCATGTAAATGGGCATGGTGAGACTATATAATACGAACATAATAATAACCACGACCACGACACTGAAAACCAAGTTTGGACTCTTTAACCACGGTTTTAGCTGATTTTAACCACTTTGAAAAATTTAATTTTGTAGAAAAGAAGTTTGGCGAGATTATAGCGAGACGAAAGTGAGATGATGGCAAAACATGCTCAATGCCCAAAATGACGTGTAAATGTCATGGCTAGACCAAAGCGAGACCATAGCGAGAAAACCACGACACAGATTCCCGTGTAGATGGGCATGGCGAGACCACAGCGAGGTCAGCCTAATGACCACGATACTGAAAACTACGCTTGGAAGACCACGGCGAGAGATCAGCGAGATGACACTGAGACAATGAGTCATCGTCGTCGTTTTCGCTTCAAACCAAGTAAGCCTAATCGATTTGCAAAAATAAATGAAAAGTATTCACTAACTTTTTCTTTAAACCGAGTAAGGCTAGGACCGCACTTGCGATTTTCAGTCCGTGCGATTAAAAAATCGTGATCGCAACAAATAATTGGCATGCACTCACTTGCGGCTATCTATCGCGTGATTTTTTAGTCGCAAGAAATAGAACATAAAGCTTTTAATATGAATGCACGCACATGTGTCAGAAAAAACGCTCAAAAAATAGATCTGGTTCCATTTTTTTAATCGGTGCGATTTTAAAGTCGCGTGTGTGTGCATTCACATTTAAATCCATGTGTTTCATTTCTTGTGGCTAAATAATCGTACGATTGAAAATCACAAGTGCGTGCATGATTTTTTATAGTTGCGACTACGATTTTTTAGTCCCGCTATTTTAAATCGCAAGTGTGAGCACAACCATCTAAGTCTGTTTGTTTCATTTTAAATTTCGACAATCGCATCGCCGGAAAAATGGAAAAAATGTTCGACTTTTAATCGTCGCGATTTCTTGGTCGCATTCTTATTTAAATTTATATGTTATATTTCTGGAGACAAAACAGTCGCGCGATTGAAATCGCAAGTGCGGTCCTAGCCTTACTCGGTTTAAAGAAAAAGTTAGTGAATACTTTTCATTTATTTTTGCAAATCGATTAGGCTTACTTGGTTTGAAGCGAAAACGACGACGATGACTCATTGTCTCAGTGTCATCTCGCTGATCTCTCGCCGTGGTCTTCCAAGCGTAGTTTTCAGTATCGTGGTCATTAGGCTGACCTCGCTGTGGTCTCGCCATGCCCATCTACACGGGAATCTGTGTCGTGGTTTTCTCGCTATGGTCTCGCTTTGGTCTAGCCATGACATTTACACGTCATTTTGGGCATTGAGCATGTTTTGCCATCATCTCACTTTCGTCTCGCTATAATCTCGCCAAACTTCTTTTCTACAAAATTAAATTTTTCAAAGTGGTTAAAATCAGCTAAAACCGTGGTTAAAGAGTCCAAACTTGGTTTTCAGTGTCGTGGTCGTGGTCATTATTATGTTCGTATTATATAGTCTCACCATGCCCATTTACATGGCTATCTATGTCGTGGTTTCCTCGCTATAGTCTCGCTTTGGTCTCGCCATGAAATGTACACGTGGTTTCTATCATTGTGCATGTCTTATCATCGTCTCGATTTAATCTCGGTAGAGTCTCACTGTAGTCTCGCCAACATCGTTTCAACTTGCAACTCCTCTTAAATTTGTATTCAATTTGTACTTGAAATTGTAGTTTATTGATATTTTGGTCACTTCTTATTAATTATTATTCACCACTTTTTGATCAATTAAAAATCTTTAAATAATAAGGGTATTCATACAAAAGTGAAAAGTCATCGTAAACGTAGTACCTAAAGTTATTTCGTAAATCTGTCACATTTTGTATCGAAAATAAGACAGATTTACGCAGTTTACAAGTTTACTACGTTTACGACAACTTTACACCGCAGCATGAATAAACTTGATATATATTTGTTTTTAATCCACTCAAACGAACGACTTGCACTTCATAATATTTTATACACCCGTGGGAAAATACATACTTTCAACTGTCACGGGAGAAATTCACCGTATAATAAGACTCCAAAGAGTGAAAAAGGCAACCTTTTTCACTCCTATTGCACCTTAATGGAGTTAATTATACGGGCTTAAGAGAGGTTCACATAAAACAAAAAAAGTTTATGTAAGAGGTCAGGGAGTAGAACCCGAGTCTCTTTGCATCAATAGTCTTGCTGGCTAACCGATCGGCTAACATATACAATATATTGGATTAAATCGGAACTAGTTAAATCTTAGATGTTCTCCTATATAAGACAAAAAACTAGAGCGTGTATTAAAAATACAAAACTTGTTCAAGAATAATATAAAATAATTATTATGGCTTTTATAAACCCTTAGTTTGTTAAATAAATAAATACATAGGTCTAATAAATAAATTATTAAATACAAAACTAAAACCTTGGCTTAAACAATAAAAAATATACTTGCTCGTATGCCAAACTAAATATAAATTATAAAATGGCCGATTATAGCTTCAAGACTCACCATATTCACTAATACCCGTGACACACTGGTGCTACGGATACTATAGTTTTCACTTACACCACAAATGTGTCACGTTATACCATGCTTAAGCTACGAGAGCAAAATGGAATGAGCATGGTATCAAAACTTGGGCTTTTTTCGTAGTATACGTTAGTATACATAGCCTCTTAATGACACTAGCGTTGTTTTTTTCCTTGGTGATAATTTAAAGAACTTAATTTCAGTACAAAATCTGTCAACTTATACTAAACAGGATGTATGTCACCCATTGTGGTTTAGCTAATACCATAGTATCCATACCAGTGTATCTCAGGTATAATACAAGCAATATAGAAAGTAAGTAACACAAACTTACATAAATACTGTATAACAATTTAACAGGATGACTATTGAAGCGATAGCTCCTTGGTCATTATATAAAAGCAGTCTAGAGAGATTAAAGTAACGTTGGTGCTAGATACACTATGTGACTTACTTGCTTCATATTGAAGTCAAACTTGGGAAATTTTTAAATTGAGGACTTCAAATTTTGAACATAGCCTATCGTTGAAATGCAAAAAAAACTGCAAATTTGGAGCCTTACTGCAAGTTCCTAGCATGCTTGGTTCCTGAGATACACGATGTGACCTGCTAACTTCACTGTGAAGTTAGCAGGTCAGTATGAAATTTTTTTCAAAAAAAGGACTTCAAAATTCTGACCTAGCCTATTCTTGAAATGCAAAGAAACTGCAAATTTGGAGCCTTACTGCAAGTTCCTAGCATGCTTGGTTCCTCAGATACACCATGTGACCTGCTAACTTCACTGTGAAGTTAGCAGGTCAGTATGAAATTTTTTTCAAAAAAAGGACTTCAAAATTCTGACCTAGCCTATTCTTGAAATGCAAAAAAACTGCAAATTTGGAGCCTTACTGCAAGTTCCTAGCATGCTTGGTTCGTGAGATACACGATGTGACCTACTTGCTTCATATTGAAGTCAAACTTGGGAAATTTTTAAATTGAGGACTTCAAATTTTGAACATAGCCTATCGTTAAAATGCAAAAAAAACTGCAAATTTGGAGCCTTACTGCAAGTTCCTAGCATGCTTGGTTCCTGAGATACACGATGTGACCTGCTAACTTCACTGTGAAGTTAGCAGGTCAGTATGAAATTTTTTTCAAAAAAAGGACTTCAAAATTCTGACCTAGCCTATTCTTGAAATGCAAAAAAACTGCAAATTTGGAGCCTTATTGCAAGTTCCTAGCATGCTTGGTTCCTCAGATACACCATGTGACCTGCTAACTTCACTGTGAAGTTAGCAGGTCAGTATGAAATTTTTTTCAAAAAAAGGACTTCAAAATTCTGACCTAGCCTATTCTTGAAATGCAAAAAAACTGCAAATTTGGAGCCTTACTGCAAGTTCCTAGCATGCTTGGTTCGTGAGATACACGATGTGACTTACTTGCTTCATATTGAAGTCAAACTTGGGAAATTTTTAAATTGAGGACTTCAAATTTTGAACATAGCCTATCGTTGAAATGCAAAAAAACTGCAAATTTGGAGCCTTACTGCAAGTTCCTAGCATGCTTGGTTCCTGAGATACACGATCTGACCTGCTAACTTCACTGTGAAGTTAGCAGGTCAGTATGAAATTTTTTTCAAAAAAAGGACTTCAAAATTCTGACCTAGCCTATTCTTGAAATGCAAAAAAACTGCAAATTTGGAGCCTTACTGCAAGTTCCTAGCATGCTTGGTTCGTGAGATACACGATGTGACCTACTTGCTTCATATTGAAGTCAAACTTGGAAAATTTTTAAATTGAGGACTTCAAATTTTGAACATAGCCTATCGTTGAAATGCAAAAAACTGCAAATTTGGAGTCTTATTGCAAGTTCCTAGCATGCTTGGTTCCTGAGATACACCATGTGACCTGCTAACTTCACTGTGAAGTTAGCAGGTCAGTATGAAATTTTTTTCAAAAAAAGGACTTCAAAATTCTGACCTAGCCTATTCTTGAAATGCAAAAAAACTGCAAATTTGGAGCCTTACTGCAAGTTCCTAGCATGCTTGGTTCGTGAGATACACGATGTGACCTACTTGCTTCATATTGAAGTCAAACTTGGGAAATTTTTAAATTGAGGACTTCAAATTTTGAACATAGCCTATCGTTGAAATGCAAAAAAAACTGCAAATTTGGAGCCTTACTGCAAGTTCCTAGCATGCTTGGTTCCTGAGATACACGATGTGACCTGCTAACTTCACTGTGAAGTTAGCAGGTCAGTATGAAATTTTTTTCAAAAAAAGGACTTCAAAATTCTGACCTAGCCTATTCTTGAAATGCAAAGAAACTGCAAATTTGGAGCCTCACTGCAAGTTCCTAGCATGCTTGGTTCGTGAGATACACGATGTGACCTACTTGCTTCATATTGAAGTCAAACTTGGGAAATTTTTAAATTGAGGACTTCAAATTTTGAACATAGCCTATCGTTGAAATGCAAAAAAAACTGCAAATTTGGAGCCTTACTGCAAGTTCCTAGCATGCTTGGTTCCTGAGATACACGATGTGACCTGCTAACTTCACTGTGAAGTTAGCAGGTCAGTATGAAATTTTTTTCAAAAAAAGGACTTCAAAATTCTGACCTAGCCTATTCTTGAAATGCAAAGAAACTGCAAATTTGGAGCCTTACTGCAAGTTCCTAGCATGCTTGGTTCCTGAGATACACCATGTGACCTGCTAACTTCACTGTGAAGTTAGCAGGTCAGTATGAAATTTTTTTCAAAAAAAGGACTTCAAAATTCTGACCTAGCCTTCCCTTGAAATGCAAAAAAACTGCAAATTTGGAGCCTTATTGCAAGTTCCTAGCATGCTTGGTTCCTCAGATACACCATGTGACCTGCTAACTTCACTGTGAAGTTAGCAGGTCAGTATGAAATTTTTTTCAAAAAAAGGACTTCAAAATTCTGACCTAGCCTATTCTTGAAATGCAAAGAAACTGCAAATTTGGAGCCTTACTGCAAGTTCCTAGCATGCTTGGTTCGTGAGATACACGATGTGACTTACTTGCTTCATATTGAAGTCAAACTTGGGAAATTTTTAAATTGAGGACTTCAAATTTTGAACATAGGCTATCGTTGAAATGCAAAAAAACTGCAAATTTGGAGCCTTACTGCAAGTTCCTAGCATGCTTGGTTCCTGAGATACACGATCTGACCTGCTAACTTCACTGTGAAGTTAGCAGGTCAGTATGAAATTTTTTTTCAAAAAAAGGACTTCAAAATTCTGACCTAGCCTATTCTTGAAATGCAAAAAAACTGCAAATTTGGAGCCTTACTGCAAGTTCCTAGCATGCTTGGTTCGTGAGATACACGATGTGACCTACTTGCTTCATATTGAAGTCAAACTTGGGAAATTTTTAAATTGAGGACTTCAAATTTTGAACATTGCCTATCGTTGAAATGCAAAAAACTGCAAATTTGGAGTCTTATTGCAAGTTCCTAGCATGCTTGGTTCCTGAGATACACCATGTGACCTGCTAACTTCACTGTGAAGTTAGCAGGTCAGTATGAAATTTTTTTCAAAAAAAGGACTTCAAAATTCTGACCTAGCCTATTCTTGAAATGCAAAAAAACTGCAAATTTGGAGCCTTACTGCAAGTTCCTAGCATGCTTGGTTCGTGAGATACACGATGTGACCTACTTGCTTCATATTGAAGTCAAACTTGGGAAATTTTTAAATTGAGGACTTCAAATTTTGAACATAGCCTATCGTTGAAATGCAAAAAAACTGCAAATTTGGAGCCTTATTGCAAGTTCCTAGCATGCTTGGTTCCTGAGATACACCATGTGACCTGCTAACTTCACTGTGAAGTTAGCAGGTCAGTATGAAATTTTTTTCAAAAAAAGGACTTCAAAATTCTGACCAAGCCTATTCTTGAAATGCAAAAAAACTGCAAATTTGGAGCCTTATTGCAAGTTCCTAGCACACTTGGTTCCTCAGATACACCATGTGACCTGCTAACTTCACTGTGAAGTTAGCAGGTCAGTATGAAATTTTTTTCAAAAAAAGGACTTCAAAATTCTGACCTAGCCTATTCTTGAAATGCAAAAAAACTGCAAATTTGGAGCCTTACTGCAAGTTCCTAGCATGCTTGGTTCGTGAGATACACGATGTGACCTACTTGCTTCATATTGAAGTCAAACTTGGGAAATTTTTAAATTGAGGACTTCAAATTTTGAACATAGCCTATCGTTGAAATGCAAAAAAACTGCAAATTTGGAGCCTTACTGCAAGTTCCTAGCATGCTTGGTTCCTGAGATACACGATCTGACCTGCTAACTTCACTGTGAAGTTAGCAGGTCAGTATGAAATTTTTTTCAAAAAAAGGACTTCAAAATTCTGACCTAGCCTATTCTTGAAATGCAAAAAAACTGCAAATTTGGAGCCTTACTGCAAGTTCCTAGCATGCTTGGTTCGTGAGATACACGATGTGACCTACTTGCTTCATATTGAAGTCAAACTTGGGAAATTTTTAAATTGAGGACTTCAAATTTTGAACATAGCCTATCGTTGAAATGCAAAAAACTGCAAATTTGGAGCCTTATTGCAAGTTCCTAGCATGCTTGGTTCCTGAGATACACCATGTGACCTGCTAACTTCACTGTGAAGTTAGCAGGTCAGTATGAAATTTTTTTCAAAAAAAGGACTTCAAAATTCTGACCAAGCCTATTCTTGAAATGCAAAAAAACTGCAAATTTGGAGCCTTATTGCAAGTTCCTAGCATGCTTGGTTCCTCAGATACACCATGTGACCTGCTAACTTCACTGTGAAGTTAGCAGGTCAGTATGAAATTTTTTTCAAAAAAAGGACTTCAAAATTCTGACCTAGCCTATTCTTGAAATGCCAAAAACCTGCAAATTTGGAGCCTTACTGCAAGTTCCTAGCATGCTTGGTTCGTGAGATACACGATGTGACCTACTTGCTTCATATTGAAGTCAAACTTGGGAAATTTTTAAATTGAGGACTTCAAATTTTGAACATAGCCTATCGTTGAAATGCAAAAAAACTGCAAATTTGGAGCCTTACTGCAAGTTTCTAGCATGCTTGGTTCCTGAGATACACGATCTGACCTGCTAACTTCACTGTGAAGTTAGCAGGTCAGTATGAAATTTTTTTCAAAAAAAGGACTTCAAAATTCTGACCTAGCCTATTCTTGAAATGCAAAAAAACTGCAAATTTGGAGCCTTACTGCAAGTTCCTAGCATGCTTGGTTCGTGAGATACACGATGTGACCTACTTGCTTCATATTGAAGTCAAACTTGGGAAATTTTTAAATTGAGGACTTCAAATTTTGAACATAGCCTATCGTTGAAATGCAAAAAACTGCAAATTTGGAGCCTTATTGCAAGTTCCTAGCATGCTTGGTTCCTGAGATACACCATGTGACCTGCTAACTTCACTGTGAAGTTAGCAGGTCAGTATGAAATTTTTTTCAAAAAAAGGACTTCAAAATTCTGACCTAGCCTATTCTTGAAATGCAAAAAAACTGCAAATTTGGAGCCTTATTGCAAGTTCCTAGCATGCTTGGTTCCTCAGATACACCATGTGACCTGCTAACTTCACTGTGAAGTTAGCAGGTCAGTATGAAATTTTTTTCAAAAAAAGGACTTCAAAATTCTGACCAAGCCTATTCTTGAAATGCAAAGAAACTGCAAATTTGGAGCCTTACTGCAAGTTCCTAGCATGCTTGGTTCGTGAGATACACGATGTGACCTACTTGCTTCATATTGAAGTCAAACTTGGGAAATTTTTAAATTGAGGACTTCAAATTTTGAACATAGGCTATCGTTGAAATGCAAAAAAACTGCAAATTTGGAGCCTTACTGCAAGTTCCTAGCATGCTTGGTTCCTGAGATACACGACCTGCTAACTTCACTGTGAAGTTAGCAGGTCAGTATGAAATTTTTTTCAAAAAAAGGACTTCAAAATTCTGACCTAGCCTATTCTTGAAATGCAAAAAAACTGCAAATTTGGAGCCTTACTGCAAGTTCCTAGCATGCTTGGTTCGTGAGATACACGATGTGACCTACTTGCTTCATATTGAAGTCAAACTTGGGAAATTTTTAAATTGAGGACTTCAAATTTTGAACATAGCCTATCGTTGAAATGCAAAAAACTGCAAATTTGGAGCCTTATTGCAAGTTCCTAGCATGCTTGGTTCCTGAGATACACCATGTGACCTGCTAACTTCACTGTGAAGTTAGCAGGTCAGTATGAAATTTTTTTCAAAAAAAGGACTTCAAAATTCTGACCAAGCCTATTCTTGAAATGCAAAAAAACTGCAAATTTGGAGCCTTATTGCAAGTTCCTAGCATGCTTGGTTCCTCAGATACACCATGTGACCTGCTAACTTCACTGTGAAGTTAGCAGGTCAGTATGAAATTTTTTTCAAAAAAAGGACTTCAAAATTCTGACCTAGCCTATTCTTGAAATGCAAAAAAACTGCAAATTTGGAGCCTTACTGCAAGTTCCTAGCATGCTTGGTTCGTGAGATACACGATGTGACCTACTTGCTTCATATTGAAGTCAAACTTGGGAAATTTTTAAATTGAGGACTTCAAATTTTGAACATAGCCTATCGTTGAAATGCAAAAAAACTGCAAATTTGGAGCCTTATTGCAAGTTCCTAGCATGCTTGGTTCCTGAGATACACCATGTGACCTGCTAACTTCACTGTGAAGTTAGCAGGTCAGTATGAAATTTTTTTCAAAAAAAGGACTTCAAAATTCTGACCTAGCCTATTCTTGAAATGCAAAAAAACTGCAAATTTGGAGCCTTACTACAAGTTCCTAGCACGTTTGGTTCCTGAGATACGCCATGTGACCTGCTAACTTCACTGTGAAGTTAGCAGGTCACTAAATTACACCGTTATTTGGCGAACTGCAAAATCGGGAATAGAAATGCCAAAAAAATGCAAAAAAACTGCAAATTCCTGTCAAGGTCCCAATTGCGTGGGTGAAAGTTGCCCTGCTAACTTCACAGACGTAGGACAAAACGTCATAGCAAAAATTTCGAAGGAGTTCATCTAGCTCGGAGTAAACATTAATCCCACGAACGGCATCTTAGTAGAGATCCGACGGAGAATAACCAGAGCAGATAGGAGCATCTTAGGTTTGGCGCAACAAATGGTTTCAAAACAGCTCACAAAACAGCTCAATAAAACCTTATACCACCAGTCCTGCTTTATGGCGCCGAGTTTTGGGCGAAAACAAGAAAGGAAGAGCTGATACTGGACTCTTTCGAAAGAAAAATTCTTCGACGTATATTTGGTCCTGTGTCCGAGGAGGACGTATGGAGGAGAAGAGACAACCGGGAATGCTATGAGCTTCATGAAGATGTGGATCTTGTCCAGAAAATCAAAATACGTCGACTATATTGGCAGGCCAATTCGAGCGAATGGACAATAATCCTCAAACCAAGAGAGTCTTTGAATATTAGCCCCCACTTTTGAGAGAACGAAGAAAACCGAACCTCTGGGTTAAAGACCAGGCCATCATGGATGCCAGAAGGCTTGGTCTAGACAAGATGACTGGAAGTAACGTCCTCGGGTTCGTAGAGGATGGAAAGCAGCCGTGTCTCAGGCTGCGATTCTTGTGAGGTAAACCGTTAATAATCATTTTCGAAAAAAAATAAACTCACTTAATGGTTGGAGGTAATTTATTGAATTTTGTTTTAAATAAATTTGGAGCTGTTTTTGAGAAGAATATGATTTCGTTTAACAGTCAAAAAGCTGTATGGCAGCTACCTACAGTTATTTTCGGTTCTAAGAAAGTCATGTTGGTAGCCAAAAAACCCCCGATATACATAAGGGGACATGGCGAATTCCTGGTCAATCAACCGCAAACCAAATTGACCACAATGCGATCGACGCAAGGCACTCCTCCAAGTATCAAGGATGTCCGAACGTTTCGAGGAGCCAACGTTGACTCGGACCACTACCTCGTTGTAGCAAAGGTAATGCTACGGATACCCAGACCAAAGCCAAAACAGGGAAATACTGTGAGGGAGTTCGACGTCGGACGGCTACAGTCGCAAGAAATCGCCAGGTCCTTCTCCGATCGAGTCTCTCGCACCCTCTTAACTAGTCCTTTGCCACCAACTGCAAACATCGAGAACCAGTGGAAAAACTGGCAGGAAGCCATCAGAGATGCCGCCTCTGACGTGCTGGGCTTTGCACGACCAACACAGCGAAACCCCTGGTTCGACGAAGAATGTCGGCAAGTACATGCAGCCAAACAACAGGCATAAAGCGGCGCTGCATAGAAGGACCAGAGCTGCTCGCTAGGAGAGAGGAACACAAGCTTCTTAGAAGGAAAAAGAAAGAGCATGAGAAGCGCGCGATTGAGGAATTAGAGAGATGCCACTGCAGGAATGAAGTTCGGAAGTTTTACCAAAAAGTAAAAAGAACCTCCCAAGGTTACAAGACCCGAACCGAAGCCTGCAAGGACGATCAGGGGAACATCGTGGTGGCATCGCAGTGAGTGATGAGGATATGGAAAAATCATTTCTGCAAATTGTATAACGGCGATGACGAACCGAATTCCGCTACCATGCAAATTGCACCATTTAACCTGGACGACGTAGGCCAACAATTCCGTCTACCCGATTTTGACGAAGTGAGGATAGCCATATCTAACTTAAGTCCAAAAAAGCAGCTGGAGCTGATGGCTTTGCGGTTGAGCTATTTAAAGCGGCTGGCGATGAATTGGTTAGGAAAATAAACCAGCTCATCTGTAAAATATAGTGGGAGGAAAGCATACCCGATGAATGGAACTTCAGCATTGTTTGCCCGATTTTCAAGAAAGGCGATCCTCTGGACTGCACCAACTTCAGAGACATCAGTCTTCTTAATATCGCCTACAAGATCTTCTGTGTAGTACTTTGTGAACGCCTGAAGCCATTCGTCAACAACCTGATAGATCCATATCAGTGTGGCTTTAGGCCAGGGAAGTCCACCATCGACCAAATATTCGCACTACGGCAGATCTTGGAAAAAAAACAGGAGTTTCAAATCGATATCCACCACCTTTTCATCGATATCAAGGCCGCGTATGACAGCATCTATAGAGACGAGCTATAGAGCAATGTCTAGTTTTGGCATCCCTGCCAAACTCGTCCGTTTGTGCAGGATGACGATGGAGAATGCACGCTGCTCCATCAAGGTCGGCAAAGACCTCACCGACACCTTTGATGTCAAAAAAGGTTTTAGGCAAGGCGACGCGCTGCCATGCGACTTCTTCAACATCGTTCTTGAAAGAATAGTGCAAAACTCTCACGTCAACATCAGAGGCACAATCTTTCAAAAGTCCGCTCAATTACTCGCTTACGCTGACGACATTGACATAATCGGACGAACTAAGCAAGATGTCAGTTGTTTTTTCGTGAGTATTGAGAAGGAAGCCAAGAAGATGGGGTTAACGGTGAATGAAAGCAAAACAAAATATATGCTGTCAACAAGAAAGGACACCCAACACCCACGTCTAGGACAGAACGTCACTATAGACAGCTATAATTTTGAGGTGGTCAGAGACTTTGTCTACCTAGGATCCGCTATAAACTCAGCGAACGATACCAGTGCTGAGATCAAACGAAGAATTACTTTTGCCAATCGCTGTTTCTTTGGGCTAAGAAAGCCCTCTCTCGAGCAACTAAACAGTCCCTGTATAAGACGCTTATCATCCCGGTCCTGATGTATGGTGCAGAGGCATGGACACTGTTAACGGTGGATGAGAACGCGTTAGGCTGTTTTTACATGGGGAATGGAGCAGAAGATACAACAGCGAACTGTATGGGCTGTACAGCGACACCAACCTAGCCACACCACTTACACCACTTTTGCACTAACAGCCTCAATTATAAGAAAGGTCATCAAAGCACTTATTTTTTCTATTTTGAACTCACCATAGAGCATATTGAAATTCTGGCAATCCTGGTTAGGGCTTCTGTTTAAATTGACGAGGGAAAGAGTATAGTAAATTCACTTAAAACCACATTAAACAACATTCACCTTGACAATAAACTTTAATCAGCATGTTACATTGACTCCATGTATTTTCCGTTTTGTTTTGAATGATTTTTTTTTTTTTATATTTCATTAGAAATAAAATTTTTTTGAGAAGGTACCTATGTATATGTATGTAGTTGTGATGTTATTTTTGTGTTTTGTTGTTTGTTTATAAAATGTGTTGTGTATATTGTGTCTCTAGAGTTAAGAGTTGAGATATTGCTAATATATCTATTGATTCGAAAATAGAAGTGACTTTTATTTTTGTTGATTTGTCACTGCTTCAACTTTAAGCCCACGTGTTATTTGTTGTTTATTGTGTTCATCGATCGTGATGTTTTTATATTATGAAAACAAATTCTTGTAGATTTGTTGTAGGTAGTTTTATTATTTGTCATACATTAATGTCCAGTTGCTTTAAGCTTTTTTGAATTTTTATTAATTACTTCTTTAAATTTTAAAATAACATTAATCAGCAGCCCCGACTACTTTTAATTCTTAAAGTAGTACAAAAAGCCTTTCGAAAAAAAAATCTTCCTATTGTTAAAGTTGGTGAAAGCGTTTCATGTACCATGAGAATGAAGAATCAAGAGTCTATGCAAATATTTTACATGGAAGGGTGTTTTTTGAGGGGCAAGGAGGGAAGTTGTTGAAAAATTAACCATTTTTGTGTATGAGTACCTGTATTTTCAGTATAAAAGTTAAATACTACTGAACATAATTGAAAATAACGGTCCGCTGATGAAACTTGGCATCAATGGTTCTTACATACTTACTTACTTAAGATGGCTTACATTACAGCTCGGTCAGACTTCAACAAGCTGTTCACGACCGCCTTTCCTAGCAGAGAGGAAACGAGCCGTCAACCTGCGAATCGATGATGGCTTTATACACCGACGGTTCCAAGATGGATACAGGTGTTGGTGCAGGGTTCTATTCAGAAACCTTTGGATTATCCAGCTCATTCAGACTTCCTGACTACAGCAGTGTCTGCAAAGCTGAGAACCTGGCAGCGACAAAAGCTGCTAGACAAGTCTCAATGATGGCAATACTACAAGCTGATACCACCTTTTTCATTGAGAGTCCAGCGGCAATAAAAGCGATTTCTGCCATTGAAATCTAATCGAAGCTTGTTACTTGCTGTCGCGAAGAGCTAAGGGTTCTTGGTACACATCACAATATAAGGCTCCGCTGGGTTCCAGGTCACAGTCCCAGGTAACGAAAGTGCTGACGAGTTGGCAAGAATAAGATCAACTCTTGATCTTAATCAGGCAATAACAACAGTTCAGGTCTCACCCTGTATTCTTAAACAGTAACGATAAAGAAGCGATGGAGCTCGCTCGATACCTGTGTAATAACCAGAAAATTATGGCCTAGTTTTAACAAACAAAAGACTGACAGCATTATCCAACTGAATAAAAAGTCTTTATCTCTTCTCGTGAGTATCACCACCTGCGTTGCCATAAGAAAAAGATGAAACTCAGTTTATACTTATGCAGGGGACTGCCCTGCGCTATACCATCTCAGAAACAAGCACCTAGGGAGACACTTCTTCAACGACTTGGAAGAACTCTCTGAAATTCCAAGCAAAAACCTGTTAAAATTTATTAACGCTACCCAATGGCTTGAAAATTCTTAAGCTCTATCAACCACCCGACCACGAGACTGGTAGCTTCTCCAACCGCAGTCAAAGACATAAAAAGGGTCCATGATAGAACGAATGAAAACTGAACGTCGGTCGTACGTATTTCTTGTAGGAGTGGCAGTGAATGGAGAATGGGCACCTCGCATATACACCAGCTAATGCTGCTTCTGTGGTGAATACGAGCGTCAGTGACAATGTTAGAACGAATGAAAAAAGGAGAATAGGGACAGCCCCTTCGACTCATTCAGCAAACCTGACCAAACGAACGGACACAGACTCCAACCACTGACATATTATACTCATCTACCAGACGTTGCATGCAGCCATCACTGCTCCTACGGGCATTATAGAGAGATGATTTCTCAAATGGAGGTAAAGGAAGGATCACGCTTTCGAAAGGCGTTTTCCTCTCCTCAGCCAGGTGATAATGTGACGACGGACCAAGAAATACCCACCGACTTTTCAGGCTATAGTCTGCTGAAACTCATCAAGTGTGACGGTGACAGGACCAACTGTCAGCCCCAGGTGGACCAGGGCCTCAACCAACAAGCCTCTTCCAATCGGTTTGGTATCTAGCTAACACCAAGTTGGTTGTTACGCTGTCCTCCTTTACTGTGCCGTCCCACGGGGTTAGATTCAAAGACTTTCCGAGCAGGAGCATTGATGTCCATTCGCTCTAAATGACCCAGTCGATTCAGTCGTTGGTTTTCCACTTTTGTGGCTAAGTCGGTGTCGCTGTACAGCCCGTACAGTTCGTTGTTTTATCTTATTCTCCATTCCTTATCTACATATACAGACGGGACCAAAAATCACCCGCAGAGTTTTCCTCTTCTAAAAAGCCTGAAACGTTCTCCACCGTTAACAGTGTAGATGCCTCTGCACCATACATCAGGAATCAGGACCGGGATGATAAACGTCTTATACAGGGATACTTTAGTTGTTCGAGAGAGGGCTTTGCTTCTCAATTGCCTTCTTAGCCCAAAGGATCCGCTGAGCTTATAGCGGATCCTAGGTAGACAAAGTCTCTGACCACCTCATAATTATAGCTGTCTATAGCGACGTTCTGTCCGAGACGGTGTTGGGTGCCCTTTCTTGATGACGGCATATATTTCGTCTTGCCTTTATTCACCGTTTAACACATCTTCTTGGCTGCATTCTTAATACTCACGAAAGCACCACTGACATAACGCTTTTTTCGTACGATTTTGTCAATATCATCGGCGTAGAAATATAAAAAGAAGAATGATGCCTCTGCAGTTGGTGCAGCTCAGAGGTAGAGGATCACCGTCGTGAGGATCGGGCAAACAATGCTGAGGTTTCATCGGGCATGCTTTCCTCCGACCAAATTTTGCAGATGAGCTGGTGCATACTCCAAACCAATTCATCGCCAGCAGCTTTGAATAGCTCAGCCGCAAGGCCATCAGCTCCAGCAGCTTTATTGGACTTAAGTTAAGATATAGCTATCTTTACTTCGTCGAGATCGGATGGACGGAATTGTTGGCCTACGTTGTCCAGGTTGAATGGTGCAATCTGCATGGTAGCGGAATTCGGTTCGTCATCGCCGTTATACAATTTGCAGAAATGATTTTTCCATATCCTCATCACTCACTGCGATGCCACCACGATGTTCCCCTGATCGTCCTTGCAGGCTTCGGTTCGGGCCTTGTAACCTTGGGAGGTTCTTTTTACTTTTTGGTATAACTTCCGAGCTTCATTTCTGCAATAGCATCCCTCTTTTCTCTCGATGGTCCTTCTTTTTCCTTCTCTCTAATCTTCTGCTCATAGAGCTCGCAAGCAGCGCCGCTTTGTATCCCTACTGTTTGGATTCATGTACTTGCCGGCATTCTTCGTCGAGCGATTTCACTGTGGTGGTCGTTCAAGACCCAGCACGTCAGAGACGCTATCTCTGGGGGCAGCCTGACAATTCTTCCATTGGTTCTTGATGCTTGAAGTTGGCGGCATAGGACTATTTATGAGGGCGCAAGAGACTCGATCGGAAAAGAACCTGGCGATTTCTTGCTACTGTAGCCGTCCCACGTCAAACTTCCCCACAGTATTTCCCTGTTTTGGATTCGATCTGGATATACGTTGCATTACCTTGGCTACAACGAGTTAGTGGTTCGAGTCAACGCTGGCTCTTTCCAGTCATCCTTTATACTGGAGGAGTGTCTTGCGTCGATCGCAATGTGATTGACCCAGATATCACCATGTCCCCCTGTGTATATCAAAATGCGGGAACTGCGAACTAGCTACCACAACATTTCGCCCCGCAGCAAAGTCGATTAACCTGAGTCCGTTATCGGAGGTGGTCTTGTGCAGGCTTAACCTTCCGACTGTGTCACCAAAGACGTTTTCTCTTCCTATTTTGGCATTTAAATCACCCAACACAACTTTAATGCCATAGCAAGGGCATTGCTCATATGTCTTTGTGCAGCAGCTCCTAGAACTCGACCTTCTCCTCAGTGGAACAATGCGCGCTTATGACACCAATGTTGGCGAATTTAGCATTAATGCGAATTATCGTGAGAGGCTCGTTCACATATTTGATTTGAAACTCTAGACTGCTTGCCTGAATCTGCCTCTAACGACGAATCCACGCCTAAAAAGACGCTGCCTTTGAAGTCGGTTACAGTGACCGTAGTAGATATGTATCCAGTCTTTGATTTTTCTTTTATCCGACCCATCCCATCGCACTTCTTGGTCTGCTTTGTAGCAGCCTAGGGCTTCTACTTAATGTTTGGTTGCACATGGTCAAAAGAGACACAGAACATTCCACGTGCAAATCGGAAGTTTGTTTTTCTTACTTCTTGTGCTAGGTTCGTCAGCAGAAAGTCCGCTTCGCAACTAAATAGCTTTACGTGGCCTGGAAGTCACCCTGACGACACGACCCCCAACCTGGAGGGCTAGACCCATGACTCCAAGGACGAGGAACCGGATTAACCGGTCTGAGCTCCGAACATGTCGTAGTAGCCCGTAAAAAGTGCTCACTAAGTAGTTCAACCTGACTGGGGAATTCTTCCGCACTGGTCTTGACTCTTGATGAAAAGAGAAGTACCTTAGTGGAAACAGTCCTCCCCCGCAAGCATCTTGATACCGAATAAAAAAGTCTGGCAGGATTTTTGACATCCCCAGGTGGGGACGAAGGGTTGAAATTAGCAATTTTAAAATGTTTGTGTCAGGGGTACCATCACTTCAATTAATTTGTTAAATATGGGAAATTTACTGCCAGCTCTTAGTCTATTAAGGGCTTCAACATGTCTAACTGTCTCAAATCGATTCACCTTAGAAGAAGTTTTTAAGAGTTTCCATCCAATTAAACTGTCATTAATAATCGAAAATTATCCATTAACATTTTGATTTCCCTATTTATATAAAAACATATCATTTCGCCTCCTGACTGATCTCTATTTGTTTGTATTCCTACATTTTTTTTTTATCTGAGGTGCATTAGTGCATTTAACCTTCAAAATGTATGTGAAAACGAATTTTCAAGTATTCTTTTGTTATAAAGTGAAAAATGACCTTAAATTTTGAACACTCTTACCTTTGATCTGGTCTATTTCTTTGCTTTTTTTGAGAATATCAAATCTTGAAAAA
Source organism: Dasysyrphus tricinctus (assembly GCA_963921185.1). Taxonomy (NCBI): domain Eukaryota; kingdom Metazoa; phylum Arthropoda; class Insecta; order Diptera; family Syrphidae; genus Dasysyrphus; species Dasysyrphus tricinctus. The sequence continues at coordinate 249,415,085 of OY992530.1, forward strand.
GAGGTGCCAAAATGCTAATTACATTGTCCTTGACAATATTAAATTCTTTATTAAAGATATGTCCTCCTTTTTCGTCATCATCGAGTGAATATACACAACAACAACAACAAAAAGAACTGAGACTTTGATCGATTGTATTTAAATTGTTCTTTTTTTATAATAGTTAAATATATTTTTCCCCATTTTTAACCGAAGAAGAAAGTATTCTACCTACAAAGTAAAGTTCATTGTTCTTGTTCTTCTAGTTTTTCAACCTTTTCTTGTCAGTGTGTATTCTGTATTTATTGAAACAATAAGACTTAAGGAACAAAAGAAAAACTCGTTTACACCTTTTAATATCAAAAAGGACTAGATACAATACAATATAAAGGCATGCATGAATGAATATCAAACTTGTTAAAAATAGTGAAAGTCGCAAAAACCTGACGACTTTTCTTCCTTCTTCTTACTACTGAATTTGTCACCCTAGTCATGGATTTTTCTCTTAACTCAAAGCTCACCCCTGGCACATTTAACCATTGCAATGTCAGTTTAGCATCGGAACGCTAAGTGTGATTATATACAAGAATACACTCAGTGTCACTTGATTGACATCTATCGCAACATGGAATGCAAACGGTCTTTTACAACATGTATCAGAACTAAACATCTTTTTAGGCAGAGAAAATATAGACACTTGTTTGGTGTCCGAAACCCACCTCGCTATAGAACAAAGTTTTGGTAACAAATTACCATACTATACATGTTATCACGCTCGGCAACCAGCTGACAAGGGTAGGGGAGAAGATTCCTGAAAATTCTGACGACGGATGCTTCTAGCGAATACTCCTTATGGAGAGAAGCTAAGCGGCTTAAAAGACCCCAGACAAAAAACCCGCCACTAAAATCTCAAGATGGTCAATGGTTTGGAGAATTCGAAAGAATTATGGCTGATGTCTCCGCTAAGCATCTCGCAGATGTTTTTAAGCCCTTCTCAGCAAATACAGCTACAGATCCCTAACAGTTGGTTGATAAAGATAATGCCCGGTTATATTCATAGATGTAGCTCAAGCCTTTGACTAGGTTTGGCACTTGGTACTTGAGTAAAAAATGCATAGCGGCCTTCCGAGGCAGTACTACAAAATACTGAAATCCTTCGTTACGAACTAGCTCTTGAGAGTACGGTACGACCAAAATTACTCCGAAATACATTCCATTACCTCCAAGTTGGTAGCCGCCGGATACTTGGCTTTCTGTCATGACTTGCTAAACTTGAAAGTGCGAATGTTTATTAAGGAAAGAATTGCAACATTAAACCTATGGCCCTACAGATTGGAGGTTAGTGCGTTGGGCTAAAGACCCGACCACAGTAAGAAAAAAAACATTGTTAAGAGGGGGACGCATGAAGCCTCGGATAACGACCTCCCTCAAATGGCAACCAGACACGGAACGATGATGGACTACGACCTACAAGTATGAACCTGGAATGTAAGGATACTATATAAGCCAGGTGCTACTCAAAAACTTGAATCTGTCCTCTCGCGGTACAAGGCAGAAATTACCGCGATCCAGGAGATACGATGGATTGGATCAGGAATAACGAAAAGAAAAGATTGCGAAATTTATTACAGCCATCAAAAAGGACTGCACTTGCTAGGATGCGGATTCATGGTGGGAAATCGACTCAGATCGAAAGTCATCGATTTTAAGCCGATTAGCAATAGCCTGGCTGTGATCCGCATCAAAGCCATCTCCCAAAACATCAGCCTAATATGTGCACACGCCCCTACCGATGGAGCTGAGAAGTCTAATAAGGAGGAGTTTAAAGACGTCCTGGACGGAGCCTCTCCAGAATACGATGTCAAAGTCGTACTCGGAGACTTCAATGCTAAAGTTCGAAAGGAAAACATCTTTGGAGGATTAGTTGGAAAGCACAGCTTCTACGAAACGGCAACAGATAACGGCTTCCGACTAATCGACTTTGCTGCAGCTCTTAATACGGTGGATAAGTAGCACTAGGATCCCCAGGCGAAGAATACACACAGCAACCTGGCGATTTCCAGATGGTCGAACCGCCATACAAATCGACCACGTACTTATTGGCGCAAGGCACGCATCGAACATCTTGGACGTGCGAACTTTCCGAAGTGCAAACGTGGACTCTGACCACTTTCTTGTTGTGACAAAGTTCAGAGCCCGACTGTCCAACGAAAAGAAAACAAAGATCACCCAAAGGAAGAAATTCAACATTGCATGCCTTAGCACATCTTAGAGAGCCAGAGACTAGGGTCAGCAATTGACCGGGGAACTCTCTGCCGTAATCTCAGCCAAAAGCGTCAACAAACAGTGGAATCAGTATCACGACATCATTAAGGAGACAGCCGAGACCACTATAGGCTATCAACCGTCCAGAAAAAAAGAACCTGTGGTATGATGATGAATGCGCGGTATTGAAACAGGACACGGAAAATGCACGAATGCGAATGCTGCAACAGCACAGGGAATTGTAGACGTGTTTCAGCAGCATTTCCAGCAACTGCTTGGTGGGCATTATGTAGAGGAAGCGATAGGGGAACAAAGAAGCATGAGACCAGTCAATGAAGATTCATTCCCAGCGCCCAGTACTGAAGAGGTTAAGAAAGCCATCCACAAGCTTAAGAACAACAAATCCGCCTGCTTGGAAGGCCTACCTGCGGAACTCTTTAAGTATGGAGGAGATGTCCTGTGAGGGTGCATGCACCAGTTCATCAGCCATTTGAGGAAAGTATGTCCGACGACTGGTCAAATAGTTCCATATGCCCAATCTACAAAAAAAGCGATCCTATATCCTTCAGGAACTACAGACGTATATCCCTGCTTAATGTTGCCTATAAGATCCTATCTCACGTACTATGTGAGCGTCTAAAACCCTTCTGAAACACTATGATCGACACGCCCCAGTGTGGCTTCAGGCCAGGCAGATCAACGATAGACCAAATCTTCACATTGAGGCAAATCCTGAAAAGACCAACAAATTTCAAGTCGAGACTCACCATCTATTCATAGACTTCAAAGCCGCATATGATAGCATAGGTCGCCAAGAGCTTCTGTTGGCGATGTCGGAACTCGTCGTCCCGAAAAAACTGATCCAGCTATGCCACATGACGTTACAAAATACGCGGTGCAACGAGCAAATGGGTAACAGCTCATCCGAGTTATTCCAGACGTGTACAGGGTTCAGATAAGAAGACGCGTTATAAAGTAATTTCTTCAACCTAGTCCTGTAGCAGGTAGTGCGCAAGAGTGGTCTTAACATGGAAGGCACTATCTTCAACAGGTCTTCTCAACTGCTTGGCTATGCGGACGAGATCGACATCATCGGCCGATCGAAGCGAGCTGTACTTGAAGCATTCACAGCTATTTATGAACAGGCGAAACTCGTTGGTCTTGAAGTGAATGAGGACAAAACAAAGTATATGCTATCAACAAACAAAGCCTCATCTGTCCATCCCCTGGGACCATACATAACTGTTGGTAGGAGTAATTTCGAGGTAGTCAAGGAGTTCACCTACCTCGGAACAAACCTCAGTTCCACGAACGATACCTTAGTGGAAATCCGACGAAGAATTATCCTAGCGAACCGCTGCTACTTCGGTTTGGCCAAACAAATGGGTTCAAAACTCCTTTCTCGGAAGACAAACTGCACGCTATACAAAACGCTAATTTTATCAGTTCTACTCTACGAGGCGCCGAGTGCTAGACTATAAGTAAATAAAATGCACGACTGGATCGCACGTACTTGCTCTTATGTTCAAGTTGTGTGGGGCTTAAGAACTTTAAAAAATATTCAAGTAATTATAGAAAAAGTATAAAAAGCATTTAAATCGTTCTTTTAATTGTATAAACAGCCTGATAAATAACTTAGAGCTCAAAAAAAACTATGCCATTTGATTACTTGAAAAAATATGAATATATGCAAAAAAAAAAATTTTAATCGTTGGAGCCGTTTTCTTAAAAATTAATGTTTTATATATAAAATTTTTCAAAAAAAGTTTTGGTATGCCAATTTTGAGTTTATATTAATATACATTTGAAACTGAAATTTCAAAATAATTCATCAACCCGTTTTTGAAATATTGATTTTTCAAAAAAAAATTTTGAATCTTTTTTTAAAAATCCAAAATTTTGGTATGCAGTATTATTTATATTCTAATAAAGCTTTTGTACAAAAAATTTGATTGAAATCGGATGAGCGGTTAATGAGAAAACCAAAAATCAAAAAAACCGTTATATGACAGGTACCGTTAATAAATGTTTTTGGTGATTTTTTTTCTAACTAAAAGGTACATCGTATCTACAATAATACACTGATTTTTTTTTATCAAAATCGTTGGAGCCGTTTTTGAGATAAATAAGCTTTTCCCTAACGGTTGTATGGCAAGTACCGTTATTTTTTGAGCTAAAAAAAAATTTCAATTTCCCCTCTGGAGAGTTACAAAAAAACCAAAATTTTAAGAAAATCGCGTCAGTGGTTTAGGCTGTAGGTTGAGGTACGGACAGACAGACAGACAGACAGATAGACAGAATTGTGCCACCCACTTTTTTCGTGTTCTCTATCATCGTAATGTCATGTTTGATTGTCATCTAAAAATTTTTTTCTTGCACGAATCCAAAACTTGCCCTATAGTACCTATGTATATCGCAAGTAAAAAGGGGAATTGAAACTATGAACTTTCGAGAGAAAAACTCTTCGGTGGACATTTAATCCTATATGCGAAGAGGGCGATTGGAGGACAGGATTCAATCGTGAATTGTACGAGCTGTACCAAAGTGTGGATGTAGCCTAAAGAGCCAAAACACGATGACTACACTGGCTCGGTCACATCAATCGAATGGACAACAACGCTCCAGCCAAGAAAATCTTCGAATCCCAGCCCCTAGGTTCGAGACGACCAGGAAGACCGAACCTCCGCTACAGGGACCAGGCGGTTACAGACGCAAGACCGCTTGGTCTCGACGACTGGAGGGAGCGTGCGAGGGACCGCAACCAATGGAAGACCCCAATATCGCAGGCAGAGACCCTCCATGGATCAGGAGCCGGATAAGCAAGTAAGCTAGTAACGAGAATTGAAGCCGGTATACCGCAAGGTAGTGCCCTAGGACCAACTCTGTATCTGTTATATACATCCAATGGATATTCTAGTCGACATCAGCGCTGTATTGGTCCCAGATAAATCCGTTACGAACGCTACACACAAATTGCAAAATGCAGTCGATAAAGTTATTGATTAGATGGAAAAATAGCGTACAAAAATAAGCCAAACAAAATCGACGCATATAAACTTTTCAAACAAAAACAAACAATATCTATTCTAATTTGTATAAAGAGTACAGCAATACTCCATTACTGCAAAATATCTTGAAATGACTTTGGATGCAATGTTCAAATGGAAAGAGCACATCAGAAAAGAAAAGAGAAGAACTAAACTTGAAGTACAGAAAAATGTACTCGCTACTAAGAAAGAACTCTGACCTAGCTATCCATAATGTATAGCTATATACAAGCAAGTACTGAAACCCACTTGGACATATGGCATTCAACTATGGAGCTGTACAAAGAAAACAAATGCTCCAAAAATTCCAAAGCAAGGTTTTTCGTGGCATAATAAATGCCCCTTGGTATATAAGAAAATGGTTACAGAAGTGGTCAAAAACATGCATTATAACATAAAATCAGCAACTGCATAGTCATACCAACCCAGAAATGGAGACCGTCTTCCGTAAATTCACTCAACAGAATGCCAATCGATGATAAACCATTTCTTTTCGTCCAAATTCGATTATATGGATGTGATCACACCGCTGATGTCACACAAGGAACATTCTGTTCGAACGATTTAAGGGTAGGGTTATCTCTCGTATAGGTGACGTGAATTGGGCACCAAGATCAGGTGATTTAAACCCGTTGAAATGCTTGTTGTAGGGTTTTCTGAAGTCGCATGTCTATGTCAATTAGCCGCAATAGCTCTCAAAGCCAACATAACCCAGATGAACGCTCAAATTCAACCGTATGCGGCAGTCATTGAATAATGGGCTTCTCGGAACCGTGCGGGTAAGTATGACATAAATGTTTTATTCAATTTCACTATCAACCTGTTTTAAAAAATCTTTTATTCAACCACCAAATGACCAGAAAAAAGCACATCCCCAATCAAGTGACGCAGAGTGTAAAATGTGTCGTACATAAGGAAAAAGCATTTAACTTTGCACCCCGCTATTATTTTAAATATCTATAAGGGTACGTAAATATAAGATAAATAGAAAATGTGCTGAAGAACGAATTGACTGATGTACAAAGGAGCCCCGTCTTGAGAAAAGAAAATCCTAACACCGCGAGAAGCCTAGTTTTATAGAGCACACGTGCTCAAAGAAGTTCTTTTTTTGGTTGAATTACCATGTCAGTAGGTAAAAAAAGAACGTAAGTCTATCTACAATATATGAAGGTATGTATTTATGAATTCTTGTGGGTAAACTGTACCAAAAGAAAAAAAAAATAATAAAAATTAGGGAGAGATTTTATAGGTTAGTCCTCTCCCTTTGATATGTATGATGAATTTTCTACTATTTTAATTACACATCCCAGGGGGTTGAATTTTGAATGTACTTTAACTTTCTTTTGTACCAATAACGGGTGTTTCTTACTTAATAAAGAATATATTGGGGGATGATTTATTGAAACTTTTTTTAAGGAGATCATCGATGTTGCACAGGTAATGTCTTTGTAGTTTGCTTTTATTATTCATAGTGACTTGTTAAATATATCCGTATAGTCCAAGAACCAGAGCAAAAATAGAAGGTTCATAATGCAATTTATTACTGAACTGATTTTCTTGATGGAATATGTACATGGGTCTCCCAAGAATGTAAATCCAAGTAGGGGGGCCGGGGGTGCGAGCGTCAGCCGCCATTTTGGAAAACGCTTTTTATCAAATATCTCGTTAGTCGTGCATCGTACGAACAAAAATAGTAAATTTTTTTGAAAGCTCATATTCCATTCTTTTATTTGCTTTTTTAAATCAAGTTATTTTCGTGAAAAGTTTTTGAAAAATAATATTTTAAAATCAAATCAAATCAATTATATTGAAAAATTGTGAATTTTTCAAAAATGTATTGACTTTAAAATTAATTTTCTCAAAAACTTTTCACGAAAACAACTTGGTTTCAAAAAGTAAATAAAAGAATGGAATATGAGGTTTCGAAAAAAATACTATTTTGTTCGAGAAAAAAAATACTATTCTTTTTCCGTACGAAGCACGGTTTACGAGATATATATTTGACAAAACGTGTTTTCCACGATGGTGGCTGAAGCTCGCACCCCCCCCCCCCCCCTCAGCCCTTGAACATATTTCATCAAAAAAATCAGTTCAGTTATAAATTGCTGAAAAAAAGTACCCGGCTCTCTTGGGCTAGTACTTCCAGCTGTTTTTTTTATTCTGAGCTGCCATCACTACTCGTCCCTTGTTGTCCTAAATCTTTACATATTTTGTACGAAAACAAATAAATTTAGACGGTGCATTAAAGAATTCATGCGATACCAGATGTATGTATGTCTCAGGGTTCCGTGAAAAGGAATATTGACCGGAAGTCTCCCATTGACTGTCCTGGATTTGATAAGGCTGTCCCTTATCATTAATTGTGCCGCAAAACTTTAAAAGTAACTTTTCAAAAGCTTTAAGGACATGCAAGTGTTGAAAAAAGACAAAGAAAAAGCAACACTATATAGAATAATTGAATTCCCCAGATGGAATCAACGGTGGCGTCTACAATTTCAGTTATAGATTAACCCACATAGTGGGCTACTACGACATATTCGGAGCTCAGGCCTATAAGAAGCGGTTAATCCGAATTGACGAACCTAGCAAATGATATAAGGACAACGAACTTCGGATATGCACGTGGAATGTTTTGTCTCTCTATAGACCACGTGCAGCCGAACATTAAATGGAAGTTCTAGACTGCTACAAAGCTGACCAAGAAGTGCGATGGGATGGGCTGGGCAAAAGAAAACCGAAAGGCTGTTACATCTACTACAGTTACTGTTACCGACCACAACGGCAGCGTCTTTTTGGATGTGGATTCGTCGATAGAGTTAGACTTAGGCAAGAAATCTTGAGTTTCCATTATGTGAACGAGCACTTCACACGATAATTCGCATCAAGGCTAAATTCGCCAACATTTGCCACATATACTCGCATGCCCCAACAGAGGAGAGAGATGACGACACCAAGGAGGAGTTCTACGAGCTCCTGGACAAGAGACATGAGCATTGCCCTAGCTATGACATTAAAATTGTCTTGGGTGATTTTAATGCACAGGCAGATATAGCCTGCACTACCCCACCTCCGATAACGAACTTTGGTTGATCGACTTTGCTGCGGGGCGAAACATTGTGGTAGCTAGTACGCAGTTCTCGCATGTCGATATACACAAGGTGACATGGCGAATTCCTGGTCAATCAACCGCCAACCAGATTGACCTCCAGTACCAAGGATTTCCGAACGTTCCGAGGAGCCAACGTTGACTCGGACCACTACCTCGTTGTAGCCAAGTTAATGCTACGCATATAGAGATCAAATCCAAAATAGGGAAATGCTGTGAGGAAATTCGACGTCGGACGGCTACAGTCGCAAGAAATAGCAAGGTCCTTTTCAGATCGAGTCTCTCGCACACTCTTAAAATAGTGCCACCAACTGCAAGTATTGAGAACCAGTATAGAAGAACTGCAAGGAAGCCATCAGAGATGCCACCTCTGACGTGCTGGGACTCACACGACCACCACAGCGAAGCACCTGGTTTAATGAGAAGAGGAGAAAGGAACACATGCTTCTAAGAAGGAAAAAAAATGAGCATGAGAAGCGCACGATCGAAGAAATAGGGAGACGCCATTGCAGGAATGAAGTTCAGAAGTTTTACCAAAAAGTAAAGAGAACCTCTCAGGGTTACAAGGCCCGAACCGAAGCCTCAAGGATGATCAGGGGAACATCGTGGTAGAACCATAGCCGGTGCTGAAGATAGGGAAAATCATTTCTGCAAATTGTATAACGGCGATGACGAACCGAGTTCCGCTACCATGCAGATTGCAGCATTTAACCTGGACGACCGACGACGACGTAGGCCAACAATTCCGTCCATTCGATGTCGACGAAGTGAAGATAGCTATATCAGCTCATCTGCAAAATATGATATGAGGAAAGTCTACCCGATGAATATTATTTGCCCGATCCTCAAGAAATGCGATCCTCTGGATTGCATCAACTACAGAGCTATCAATCTCTTAAACAATGTGAGTGCGTGGAACAATTTGTTAACAATCTGATAGGTCCATATCAGTGTGGCTTCAGGCCAGGAAAGTCCACCATCGATTAAATATTCTCACTACGGCAGATCTTGGAAGAAACCTAGGAATTTCAAATCTATACCACCACCTTTTCATCGATTTCAAGTCCGAGAATGCACGCTGTTCCATCAAGGTCGGCAAAGACCTCTCTCATACCTTTGATGTCGAAAAAACGGTTTGAGGCAACTTGAAGCGCTGTCATGCGAATTTTTCAACATCATTCTTAAAAGAATAGTGCAAAACTGTCACGTCAACACTAGAGGCACAATCTTTCAAAAATCCGTTCAACTGCTCACGTAATTGGAGACAGTTAGCTAGAAACCGAGCCGGCTGGAAGAAGCTTGTTGGTTGAGGCCCTGGTCCACCCCGCACTGTAGCGCCACCTACAGTATTAAAAAAAATTATAAAGGCCACATATTTTTAGGGCATAAACATAAACAAAATATTTATTTTGCCGATAAAACAACATACCGTTTCCAAAATTTCTAAACGCTTACTAGTTTAAACTCCACTTTTAGTTTAAACTTTAGTTCAGCAAAACAATTGAACTCAGTTCAAGGTTTAAACGAGACTGTAAAACTGGGGGGTTAGAGTTCTCCAACAAATGGTAAACAACTCTCATTACTATGAAGTAATTTAGTCTAAAAAACAAACTTAATTTCAAGACCAGAACGACCAGGTCTACAAGGGTATTGTTGTGTTATATGTATATATGTATATGAGGGTGCTCCTTATATTGGTTTTCTTTTTTTTTAACTTCGAGCTGGAAAGGGTTCAAATGGCTCTCAAGGAAAAAAAATCCTAATTTTTTTCAGTTTTTTATTTCACCCCCTTTGTCTCCCTCTTTTCACTTTAAATTACTAAATATGGGCTAAGGGGAATACTAATAACTCATGAAAAAAAATCAGAGCGTAAATGGCAAGGTTTTGTCAAGTTTAATCGAGGCCTTGGAAAGGTTTTGGTAGGGGAAATTTAGAAAAGGAAAACTTGTCAAATACTCGTGAGGCCCTCTCTAGTAAAAACTTGTCGGATAAATCTTGTTATCCCATCACAAATACCCCATATATGGCTAAAACAAAAAACAAATATTTTATACCCATTTTGTCTTTCAAGGCAAAAGGTTGCTTATCGAGAAAATCGATAGTTACCCTTGCTAGATCATTTTTAGGATCAATGTTAAACTTTCTAGTGCCTCGTTAAAAACTAGATTATTTTTCCAGGTGGGTGGGGTGTCTAATTTCCTCCGTTCAGACGGGAGGGGTAATTTTAAAAAAACTTGACACAAAATAGAAACAAATTATTAAAAAACAACGGGAACACTAACAATGCCATGCTATAGCTTTTCTAAGGTCCCCAATCCATTCTCTAATAAAATTTAAAAAAAATAATAATTTTTTAAGTTTGAAAATTTTTTTTTGTTTCAAATACTGTTTACAATAATAACTTGATATAAAAAGAATATTAGAAAGATGATTCGTGGCCTTAAAAAAAGCTATAGCATGGCATTGTTAGTGTGTTTTCAGTAAATTGTTTTTCAAGGTTTTGAATTGAATGAGGGTTATCCAAGACTTGTCCAATTTAAGGACCACCCTAATGTATATAAATAAATTAAATGAATTGGGTGGCGCAACAGCTTGGAGAGAACCAGGGCCTAACTTACAACTCTCAACCATTCCTGTGTGCGTGTTGTTGGCAGATATGTATATAATGTCATTCAAAACTAAATTTAAGGACAAAAAGAGAAGGTATTGTGAAGGGGAGGCTCTTAATCTAACTTGCTGTAAAGATACTAAAAAGTTCTGTTTGGAGATAAATAAGTTTAATGGCAAACAACCAACAATCGGGATCCATTTACGTGCCAGCATATTAATGAACCATTTTCACAACCTTTTGAATCCATCGACAAACCAAATCCTATGCAATATGCACTACCATGGCAGACCAACGAAATATGGGACGCTCCTATCACACAAGAAGAAGTTTTGAAAGCCCTAAAACATTTACAGGAAGGTAAGGCACCAGGAGCAGATAATATTTTTATAAAGTCTTTCAAATGAGCTTAACAATTAACCAACGACTGTTTTAATCAAATAATGGAAACAGGTGAAATTCCTATACAATATTTAAAAAAGCTAATGTTCCCTATTCATAAAAGAAGGTAAAATACCTGACCCAGCAAATTATAGAGGAATGTCCTTCCTTAACTCTTCGAATAAAATATTAACAAAAGTAGTTAAGAATGGACAGTTGATAGTAAGCCAAAAATTAGTCAAAGAGTTTCAAGCAGGGTTTCGCAGGATGCAGCAAGCATCGCAGGTACATTTATTGAATAATAAAAGAAATTATTTGCCTTTTTCATTGATTTCAAGGCAGCCAGACGCAATTAACCAAAGAACTTTATTTCTGAAGCTATACAAAGCTGGATTGAGTCATACGAGTAGGCTTGGAAGAGTTTTGGAAAATATTTATGAGGAGACCTATGTACATTGTACATATTTGTAGCTAAAATGGGTGTAAGGTAAGGTTCACTTTGATCTGCTTGGAAAAAATGTTTTTCTAACAAACTTATTCATCACAGCGTGAAACACAAAGTTTTTAGTGCGATAGCGGAATATATCATGATGTATGCATCACAAACTTGGGGATACAATCAATTTGAAATTGTGAAAAAACTTCTAAGATACTACTCGTCCGAGTATATCAAAAGATGTTTTGTTTTCCCTAGCACAACTCCGAATTATATGATGAATATTGAAACAGTACTGTCTGAATTATTTGTAAGAACGTTAAAGCTTCACGTAAGTTACATACATCATTAAAATTTTAGCGATGTCAAACGAAAGACTTCCTAATATAATAGCTAAAAAGGTAATCGAAAGTAAGATACTGTGGTACAAAAAGCTGCGGAGTGAAGTTAAATCTCGATGCACAAAATGGAAGCCTTTCAAAGCAGATGCTCAATTATCAAATTTTGCAGGTGACCGATCAATACAGAAGAAGATTGTATAGATAGGGCCACTTTTTCAGTGCATCGATCTGTTTATAGCATGTTGAACCATAATTCGTGTGAAAAAAATTATTTCCAAAATAATAACAGCTAAAAATTAATATCATCGATCTTCAAAATGAGAGGAGCGATTATAACGCTTGATAATATATACCACTTCGCACTGATCTGCCAATTTATTCAAACCTGCTAAGCCTATCGGAGCGGGAAGATGTTATCTATTTTATTGAGAGATGTCCCTCTTTCAAGGAGATGCGAAGATACAGCGATATAAAAACGATACCAGGAGTTGAAGCCTTCTAAATTGTGAAAGTGATAAAAAAAATTATATCATTACTTTATCCGTGGCGGTTGTGAAGAACCAGGTAAGTCCAGACACCTGACTTTGTGTAATACTTTCCTAATAAATCTGAAACTTTATATTAAACACTTTTTTCCACCTTTGTAGGGATTTGCAAATTATATCCAACATAAACCCCGACCCTCTTATTTTTTTAAGAGCTTGAGTTAACTGGTTCTTCATGACCGCCACGGATATAATAGCAATAACATCATCATCATCATCATCGCGTCCTGTAACCCCGGCTGGGGCATAGGGCGTCAACAAAACGTCTCCATCCTTCACGGTCTGCTGCAAGGTACTTTAGCTGTGGCCACGTCTTTCTCTGGGATTCTGCTTCCGCTAAGACAGTGATTTCCATATTGTTCTTGGTCTTCCAACCCGCCGTGCAACCTGAGGATTCCATTCAAAGGACTGCTTTGCAATTTCATCGTTTGGTTTCCTCAGTGTGTGACCAATCCAACGCCATTTACGCTTTCTTATATCGACGTTCAGCCGCTCTTGACTTGTCCTACGCCACAATTCCTCATTTGATATTATTTGTGGCCAGCGAATCTTTAGGATGTGCCGAAGACAGCGATTCACAAAAGCCTGCAATTTCTTCGAAATGATAGACGTGAGTTTCCAGGTTTCACAAGCATATAACAGCACGGATTTCACATTGGATTCGAAGAATCTCAAATTAGTGCGTAAGGAGATTTGACTTGATTTCCAGATTGGGGACAGAGTACCGAAGGCAGCACGAGCTTTATTTATTCTACTTTTAACGTCCAGATCCGTACCACCGTTTGCAGAAACAATACTGCCAAGGTAGTTAAATTGTTCCACTACTTCAACTGGCGTCTCCTGTAGAATAATACGCTGCTGTGTGGAGCGGCCTGTGAGCATTATTTTTGTCTTTTTGCTGTTTCTTAGACCACTCGACTCTCCCTTCACTTGCAGTGTTTGGCACATCCCGATCAGCCCACTGATGTTATTTGCCAGCAGACATATGTCATCGGCATAGTCTAAATGACTGAGCCTTTCGAACGGTCTCCATTGAATGCCCTGTCGCTCAGCTGTACCAACACTGGCCGTCAATACGTCGTCCATCGCCAGCACACCCTGTTGCTCGATGACGATACGCAGGTTGTTGATATGGTCGACACACGATCGACCACTGCGGAAGCCAGCTTGATGCCTCTTGAGTGTAGACTCGATTCTATCCTTAATTCGCTCGAGAATGATGGTTGCCATTAGTTTTGGGAAAACGGAAAAAACGGTGATACCACGCCAATTGTTGCAATTTTTTAAGTCACCTTTCTTTGGCAACTTAACAATCACACCATCCTTCCAATCCCTGGGATAGTTTTCGTTTACCCAAATGCTTTGTATCAACGGATGTAAAATACTAGCCGCTGTTACGGGATAGGCTTTCAGGAATTCAGCTGGTATTTCGTCCAGTCCAGCTGCCTTGTTGTTTTTGAAGAGATTTATTGATGTAAGGATTTCCGATTCTGACGGGGTTCGATGTCAATACCACTATAGGACCTGCGCATCTCGTTTAGTTGGGGCACTTCAGCACTCTGCTCAACTGAATCCTCAGTTAGCAGGGCACAAAAATGGTCCTTCCATCTACGAAGCTGATCCTCAATTGATACCAAAAGTGTGCCATCCACATCCATTACAGGATGATTCGTATTTCTTTTTTTTTCGATCACGTCTTTGGCTATCTGGTACAATTCCCGGATATTTCCTCTTCTGGCAGCGATTTCCGCATTATCTGCGATTCCATCTAACCTCCCCCTCTTGTCACGTCTCACACAACGATAGACCATCTTATGTGCAATGCGGTACTCTCTTCGCAAGTCAGCCTTTCCATGAATATCTGCTTCGGCATTTATTTGAATTTTCAACGATTTGCGAAGTTCGATCTTATCTCAGGTCTCTTGGGATATCCCAGAGTCTCTACGTCTCGTTCGCTTGGGTACAGTTTCGGATCCAGCCTCCATAAAAACACTTTTAATTTCACCCCACATCTCATCAATTGTTGAATGCTCGATTCCGTTTAATGACGAGGCTCTGTCGTTAAGGGTGGTGACATAGTTTCGACATATGTTGGGGTCATTTAAAGCATTAGTAATGAATTTTGAGCTCCTTGCTTCATCCTGCGCTGGTTTTGGTACGGCAGCGGTTCGTAGTTTGAGACTCATCAGAACCAAATGGTGGTCGCTTCCCACATCGGCATTTCTTATACTCCGGACATCACACATAGACGTCCTCCATCGCTGCTGAATCATGATATGATCAATTTGGTTTTCGGTTTGACCATCCGGATGCACTAAGGTAATTTTGTTGCACGTCTTATGCTTAAATACAGTCCCACCTACGATTCGCGTTACAAAAGTCGACAAGCAAGTCACCATTTTCATTCCGTGACCCCAAGCCATTTTTTCCCATCACGCGTTCCAGTCCGTAATTGTCTGAACCGACTTGGGCATTAAGGTCTCCTATAACGACTATGATGTCGGCTCTCGGAACACTACTGTAAACCGAGTTAAGATGAGTGTAGAACGCGGTTTTGTCTTCCTCTGTCGCCTCATTTGTGGTAGCGTAGCACTGAATAATTGTGACGTTACGAATTTTTGAACGAAACCTTGCAGTCATTAATCTCGCAGAAATGGGCACCCAGGAGGATCAAACTACGCCTCGCTTTTTCGTTCAACATTATTCCGACACCATGCAGTCTTTGGCCGCCCTCTCTTTCATCTTCCCCGGAATACAGCATTCTCGTCTGTCCAGTGTCTGATCTGTATTCAGCTCTACCTCTCCACTTAGTTTCGCTTATGCCCAGGATACTGATCTTTAGGCAAACATTTCACGCTCAACTTGCTCGTATCTACCATCGCTGTACAAGGATCGAACCTCCGATTTTCGTACGTATGCGGTAGCCAAAAGTAACATTTGCGTTTCTTGAAAGATTTCTTCTATTTGTCAACGATTCATTTATTATTATGGCGTCTTGATTGACGCTCCTACATGAAAGATGCCGCACCCCCAAATCCGATGTGCGGTTTACTGCAACCGAAGCTGCAGAAGGATTTTCCATAAAAAGATGACCTCTTGGGGACTCATTTCAATTTGTTGTCATAGTTCATGTATTTGCATATATCTTTCCACCATGGTGTTTTCCGAGATATGATTAATAACATACATAAGCTCAAATTTGACAGGCACACCCGCCTTAACATACCGAAATAAAATAAGGTACGACGATTTTTAGAAACACAACAAACATTTACTTATATAATGTTCGTCTCTTGTTCTTAAGTATACTCTACCACTCCCCAGAAATCAATAACATCTTCTTTAATCTCCACTCAGTCTTTTACAGCTATCCTAACTGCCGTGCCCCCTTCTTTTTCCTTTATTGATCCCCTTCTACCCCCTACAGGCAAATGCACCCAACAATCTAGTGAATCCACTGAATGTCACTATGACCTCTCTAGGTTTAGAGATAAAAAACCTATGACAACAATCGTCTGTTTTTGGCATATCTGCACGATAAACCTGACTTCGACTGCTTTGAAGGTAAAACGAAAACAAGTGTAATGGTCTCCATTCAACAGGAACTTAACGTTGTCTGTTATTACATCTAACCTTCACAACCCATCGAATCTTATGAACTTGCAATTGATACGATTGATCACATCATCGATTTGTGTGACTCCCACGATGAGATCCTTCTTTTCGGTGACTTCAACCTTCCTAATTTAAAAAAAACTTCATCAGACGACCTTTCGTTTAATTTTGCTTCCAATCCCACATCTGCCAAAGAATGTCTCTTCCTAGATAGTCTTGATGATTCAAGCCTCTGCCAAGTTAGTGGCATCTCAAATTTCATGGTTAGACAACTTGACTTTATTTTCACAACAGACCATAAACTCTTCTGTCTCACCTAGGCCCTTTCTCTATCAACCATCGACAACTTTCATCCTCCTTGTTCTATCATTTTTATATGCCTCTCCATTACTGTCACCCCCCTACGGGTCTATCTTCTTACGACTTCCGCAAAGCAAACTTTCGTCTAATTATTGAATACCTCAGCAAAGTCTCCTTCAATTTTTTTTTTTTTTTTTTTTTTAATATTGTTGTAAAGTAAACTCTTTACTGAATAATATTGGAATGTTTATTTTTTAAATATTTAGTACATAACGAATTATACAAAAATGCCTCCTTAGATACATTTATATACCTACTATGTACCACTAATGTAAATAATGTTTTTTTCCATCAATATCACGCAATCTCTGAGCAGCTTGCTCAGGAGTTAAATCACGCTGGGCCTGGCACAGTAGTTCAAAGCCCACCATGAACTTACGAATAGTTGCAGAACGCAACAACGGCGGATAGTAGATTGCATGCAGCGTCCAGTGAGCAGCATCTTTTCCTATTTCATCACCAGTTGGAGCACAATGCCAACCCATTGAGTAAGGGAATGAACATCCAAATAGATTATCATACTTTGTGGTTAATTCCTTAATCGTCAATGCCAGATTATCGATTTGACTGTTTGTTAAATTATTGATTCGCTTATTTTTATTGCGTGAAATCAACATCGTTTCAAATGGCCATGATGCCCAGTATGGCACAACAACTAGCCAATCTGGATTTTTGACAACAATTCGCTCTTCTTTGGCTAGCTCCCGTTCAACGTAATCATCGAGCAAAGCCCGTTTGTGCTGCTCGTAATAGCTCCTTAGATTTTAATCTTTGGTCTGTGGCTCCGAAGGGAAGAATAAACATGCCCAGATTTGGCAATGAGGGTGTGGATTTGAACAACCCATCGCTGAACCTTTGTTCTCAAAGATCTGCACCCAAGTGTACTTTTTTTGCAAATCGTTGTATTGGTTAATCCACTCTTTGATAACTGCAGCTATTTCTATTGAGCTCATCAACGGTAAAGTTGTGTTAGACTTTGGATGGAAGAACATAACCCTGCAGGTGCCTCGTGCAGGTGCCAACTGCAGGTTGCCAACTTAACCGTAAATGATGCCATAACTTTATTCTACAGAAAAATATTAAGCTCTATTTCTCTTTATATTCCTTTTTCCCGCCACAAAACCTCGTCTACTTCTCCACTTTGGTATAATCGCAAAACTTTGTTCTCTTCGTAATAAAAGAAATAAGTTGTGAGAAAATTCCCTCCATTCTCGTTCACCTTGCAATTATGTTTGTTCTTGTCTCCATTTTACCGAACTATACAGTTTTCTTTACCAGCGTTATCTAACGGAAACGCAATCCCACCTTAATCCGATGGTTACCCAACCACTCTCTCTTTCAATAACGAAACTTCAAACGATCCTAGCACTATCGCCAACTTTTTTGCCACATTCTTCAAACAATCTTTTGCCGATTATCTACAAAGTTTTTCTCTTTGGCCGCTTCTCCCTCGTATCGTCGATCCTTATCTCATCGAATTTAATTTGAATGAACTTGAACAGATGGTCTCCCTGCCATTCTTCAAAAAAATGCGCTTCCATCCTTTCTCTCCTTCTCTCAAAAATGTTCAGCCTTTCCTTAAATCAAGAGAGTTTCCTCAGATATGGAAATCATCTTTCATAACCCCTTTACACAAAAAGGGTCCGAAGGGCGATATTAAAAATTATTGTCCCGCTTCCAAGCTTTCACACATATCTTTGAAAGTATTTTGTATGACACCTTAAGGTTCCACTGCAAGTCTCTCATCTCCACCTTACAACATGTCTTCAACCACTAACCTTGTTGAACTTGTGTCCTTCACCCTCTCAGCCTTAAAGAAAGGCTACGAAGTCAAGGCCTTCGACAAAATTTCCCATAAGTTTATTTTTTTCAAATTGTCTACTCTCGGCCTTGAACCCTCTTAGTTACAATGGATTTCTTCTTTGTTTTAGATCTGCCACCTCTTGCTAACCTTGTTGAATTAGTGTCCTTCACCCTCTCAGCCTTAAAGAAAGGCTACGAAGTCAAGGCCTTCGACAAAATTTCCCATAAGTTTATTTTTTCAAATTGTCTACTCTCGGCCCTGAACCCTCTTAGTTACAATGGATTTCTTCTTTGTTTTAGATCTGCCACCTCTTGCTCTTTCTTAACTACCTCCGGTGTCACCCTAGGCCTACTTTTGTTCATTCTTGCTATTAACCATATTGAAAGGGTCATCAAGCGTTCTTCTATCTATCTGTACCCCGATGATACCAAGTTTTTCAAGTCCAATCAACCGATGACTCTTACCTCATTCAACAGGATCTTGACAGTTTTTCAGTTTGGTGTCTAAAAAATTTCTTGGAGCTAAGCGTCGCCAAATGCCAATCAATCACTTTTCATGCAAACGTATCAAATCAATTCCCCGTCTCTACCTGCTTCATAACCAACCCATACCCACTGTTGATAATATTCGCGACCTTGGCATTTTATGTGACCCAGAGCTTAATTTTCTCACTCACATAGACGATATCATTCTCAAAGCAAACTTACCGCTCGGCTTCGTCGAAAGATGGTCCAAAGAATTCTTCAACCCTTATGTACCTCGGTTCTAATACATATCATTTGCTCGTCCACTCCTAGAATACGAGTCTCAAGTTTGGTTCCGTTACCAGCTTACTCACATTTCTAGAATCGAGAGCATCCAGCGTCGGTTTCTACGCTTTGCTCTTCGAGGTCTATCATGGAACAATCCTCTGATTGTGTCTCCCTATCTAGAACGCCTTAAAGTAATCAACTTAAATTCGTTGGAAGAACGAAGAGACATTCTTTTCATTCATCAACTACTCTCCGGTTCCATTGACTGCATGTTGCTCTACAACTCTATCTCTCTTAATACTTACCCTCGTAATACACGAAATCCTCATCTTTCAACGAACCTATCTCTCGTATTCTGCGGGCTGTTTAATCGAACATGTGCTCATTCGACTTTAATTTCAGTACTCCTTCCACACTTTGGCTTCTTAATCTCCTCCCCCTCCGCCCCACTAGCCATAGCTTAAATTTAAGGTTAGATTAAGATTTAGCTTGTTCTGATAAATGGGCTTTTTGGGTTTTGCCCCCACCAAAATTAAAAATTAAAATAGATTGAATAAAGTTACTACTTCTTTAGTCGAGCGCGCATTTATTTTTATTTATTTCTAAAATGTTAAATATTAATTTAAAACTTTAAAACGGAAATTGTATTCAAATTTTATAATGGAAAGTTAATCAAGCAGATGCATGCGAAACTGATTTTGTAAACAAAAATGTAGGCAGAAACATACAAGAAAAGAACTAATAATAAATCATTATCTATCTGACAATGATATTCAAAGGGTAGACATGGTGCATTCAAGAGGACACAACCGTCCACAAGCTTTTTTCAAAGCGAACCTCTGTCTATCAACTCCCACTCTCACCTCCAAATTGTGAACATCGGGTGCCTAGTACCTCTAACTGAAGATGGGGTTCCAATCCCTGTGGACGGTTTTTGGCGGCAGCAAACGAGAGGGGGGAGGAGTGTTCCCACTAAGGCACTTCTCCTTTATCCAGGCGGCAGCGAAAGAATTCTCAAGATAGAATCAACGGTGGCGTCTACAGTTCCAGTTAGGCTGAATTACTTAGTGAACATCTTATACGGGCAACTACGACATATTTGGAGCTCAGGCCTATAAGGAGCGGTTAATCCGGCTCCTCGCCCTTGGAGTTATATTGTAAGGGTATGGTCCTCCAGGTTGGGGGTCGTGCCGTCGGGGTGTCTTCCCGGCCACGTAACGCTATTTCGTTCCGAAGCAAAAACAAGCCTCGGATACGGACGGATTTACTGTTGACGAACCTAGCAAATGAAATGAGACAATTTGCTATATACAAAATAAACACACAAAGCACATTTTAAAACTAGTGCAGAGCACAGACAAAGAATTCAACAGCGAAACTGAACACCAACAACAGCAATACTGTGTTCGAGTCTGAACATTATGTTCAAGAATTCGGTTAACATCAACCACAACACACTACCATTCACCTCCAGGAGAGAATCCCAGAGACCGAACCACTAGTCACCGACCCGACACCTTAAAGAATCAAAAGAGTCATCGGAAAACTCCAATACCAGCAGTCAGCATAACTTTTTGAGAGTAATTTGGGTTCTTAAATGAAGTAAATACGTCAAGCATTTCTACAGACCACGGTTCAATGATGAAAATCTCGCCAACGGCCCCATTGCCTACATGCCTATTGTCCCTGAGCTGACCATTCCCAAAGAAATTCAGTTAAGCCTTCAATGAAGCCATCCAAAAAAATCAATGGGACTGGAAAACATCTCAAAGATTGTGCTAAAATAGCTGCCTCAAACGGTGACAATATTTTTGACAATCATCTTTAACAAGTAGTTTCACAACAACTTTAACTTTCTCAGCTTGTATAAGAGCTGCGTAAAATCATTTTTCCAAAGAAAGAAACGATAAGGAAGTTTCCGGATAAAAGCCCATCTCACTTTTGTGGAATACGAGCAATATATTCGAGGAGCTTATAATCAGCCCGCTCAAATTATTGTGCAGCGACAATCACACTATGCAGTTTGAATTCTGGAAAGACACTCTACAAACGGTCACCAAGTCAGTATCGGATGTTTTCTCGACATCGATCGAGCATTCGACAGTGTATGGTTTCAAGGACTTGTGCACAATCTTTTCCGACTAAGATTTCCATACGCTCTAATAGAAATTATTAAAAAAAATTTTCATTCCAGATAATTATATATACAAATAGGAAGCTGCCAATCACCTATCAGTGGCGAAGCGACTCAAGGATACAAACTTGTTCTGTTTCACTTTAACACACATATTAAATAGTTTCTGCAAACCATCTTGGATTGGCTAAGGCCAAGAGGACAAATCTTAACGTCAAGAGTGGGCTCTATTGCAATCCCTAGTAAAAGAATAATTTAGAAACTTTATTACTGTACGAGTACTACCAGCGCTTGGACTTCAAGAACAACTCCTCGTAAATCTGGGCTAGTTTGTTTAGATGCTTAGCCACTTACTACGGGAACAGGGAACACCAACAACTGATCAGCTAAAAATAACGTGAAAAACTTGGGAATACACTTCAACGAGCTATGAATGAATTAATTAATTAATTGGGGTTAAATGCACTACGTGTCCCTTTTAATAGCCGAATGAAGCAACTCATTTTATAACTCTCCTCAAGAACTCAATAAGTATGTTTGGTATTTTCAGAGAGTCTTCCTGGTGATGTCCCATGTCTGTGTCTTTGATCCATGAGTGCACTACATTTTCCTAATATGTTTGTGGTCCAGTGTAGATGTTCCAGAATCTGCAAATTGCACTGCTCGCTAAACCGAGAAGACTGAGGTGTCTTCTTACATTGCTTTGCGGCTGTGCTCTATGAGGATGCCCGTTATTATTCTAAGGTTGTTCCTACTTAAATTTATGCACGATGTGTAACGGACTTGGTTATAATTCGCAAATAATAATTTGGCCTGCCTCAGTTTGGGAGTTCTTTCCAGATTTTTGATCTTTTGGTCTCTTCTTCTTTCACCTACACCGTAATAGGACTCAAGCTCCGTAAGGGGTCTGTTGCACCTTTTTTGGCTAGGGTGAGTCCTCGTTGCCATGAATACCAACGTGTCCTGGTACCCAATTGGGTCTGACAGTGTTATTTTCGCCAAGTTCATTCAGCCCACCACGCAAACTAGTTTAGAATTGATGGCGTAAGAGCCTAGTGCTTTAAGCGCAGCTTGGTTGTCTGTCATGATGGCGATGTTTTGATTACAGTATTTCTAAATGGCATTAACTAACGCTTGGAAAATGCTTGTTGACTACCGCATCGGTACAGAAAATTTGGTTCTTGGACCAAAGATTCCTGAACTAGTCCCTTCAGACGCTCTCGAACCGTCGGTGTACCATTTGATGGCATTTTCTTTGAGGGTGTAGTTTGACGTTTCCCCTAGCCACACTTTCTTACTACTTACATAACTCCATTTTGAAATTTGTTCAAGAAGTTGTAGTTTTTAATCATACCATCCCTTGGAATGTCAAGGAGGTTTGACCGAGTTCTGCATTCTCTTTCTCTGTTACCTATAATTTTTCAAATCCCAGTTCCCTATTTGACGAATTTCATGCTAAATCCTTGAGCAACACTTTCAATGACCACTTGTAATGGAGAGAGGTGGAGTGTGACATCCATTGATGCTGTTCAAGTTCTCATTGCTCCAGTAACGCATATGCATGCAAGCCCCTTTGAATTTTGTCTAGTGCTTTCCTAGTACTCTGTAATTCGGTTATTTTGTGTCATACCACTGCACCATAGGTAATAATGCGTCTTACCATCATGGTGAACATCCATCTGAGAGTATTTGGCTTGCATCCCCATGTTTTTCCTACAAGTCTTTTGCATATCATAATGGCCATTGTGGCTATTTCGACTGTTAGTTCAATATGTTTGTTCCAGAGGAGTTTGTTGTCTATTGTGATTCCTAGCTATTTTACCTCCCTCTTCGTTTCTATCACTTGGTCAGCTAACCTTAAGTCTTTTCTTGGTAAATGGTATGACGGTCGTCTTCGTAGGGATTATATTTAGTCCTACAGATAGACACCATTTCTTTGTAATTGTAAGTTCTCTTTGTTCTATATCACAAAGAGTTTCTTAAAACTTCCCAAGGGCTGTTATAACGAGCTATCTCTGTTCAATTTCTATGCAGCAGCTACTTTAAGAAAAGCCAGTTTCGCCTTCCACACATCCATCCACTAACGCAAAACAGAACAGACGCAGGCAGAAGATTAAGCTCTTTTTTTTTAAGTACCTCATAGGGTCAGTCATCGCCTAATGTTTCCGGACCCATATTAAGCAGTTTTTGAAAGGAAGAGTTTGTGGCTGTGTAAAGGCATGCATTGCAAAAGCATACGTAGGAAAAACTACAGCAACAAGACTCTATCTCATCCTGATCAGTGGTACCTTGAAGCAATGAAACTGCTGGATGAGGATCTAATACCAACCAACCATGAAAAGAACATCCTCTCCTACGCTGACCCAGGGACAGCTCACTAACCTGGGTGAAAGACTCCTATGTTAAAAATAACATTGGATTCCATGTGAACATAATGTTGATAAAATATACATAACAAAAAAATAATTTGATAACAACTGAAACATGAGAGTTTTATTTTTCCTCTACAAGTCAGAATCAATAGAGACAAAATTTGCTACTGTACAACAAATGTTGATAGTCCATCTATTTTTTGTGATACCTATATTAATTGGTTCTAATACTCCACTGAAATTTGTTTTAAAATTAAGTAAAAGGCTTTAATTTAAGCGTAAAGTTTGCAACTTGAAAGAAAATACACAGCCAGTAGAAAATCTTTCCTATTTGAATCATTCATACAAAATTCAAAAAGTTATTCACATTTATTGTAAAAAGTAGTTTGCACATTTATTTACATAATACCTATTTACAAATTGTCTGCTTTTTCTTTTACATATCTTCTACGCTGTACTTGTATGCCTCCTCTGCTACGGCTAGTTTTGAGTTCTGTGTGTCGAACCATTTCTTTTCATAGCCATTTGACCGATCCACTCCATCCCACCGATATCCAGGTGGTATGCCGAATCTATTCTCTGGATATGATCCCTTGTACTTTGGCATAACTGGGATGTTTGCTGCCAACTGGTGCTCTTTTTTCTTGCTTCGTATGTATTCTAGCATAGGATCGTCATCGCGCTCTTTTTGTCTGAGCATTTCATCTAAATCTGCATCATTTGAGTATCTGGCCAATGGTTTGCTACCTTCGTACTGATCATCAGACATCTTAGCTTGGAACGCTTCTATTTGTTTAACACCTTTGTTCCAGCGACTGTAGAGTACCTTTTTCTTCTCTTCATGTTCTGCTTTCTGGCGTTGAACTTCCGGATCTTCTTCAATCTCTTTGCGATGTCGACGATAAGAATTCTTGCGGACCTGAACCTCGGCATCTCGTCCAGAAATTTCCTTCGACATCTTGTTATACATTCTATCCTCGTTTCGACGACGTTCTTCTGTTTCGATTCTCAAAGTTTGAGCATCTTGCAAACCAGCACGCTTCCCATCGAGAGTTTTGCTCATTTTCGATGACGAGGGTTTGTGTGTTGGGGGTGGTGATTGAGAGGTACGATCCGGAGACGGATTCTCTAATTTGATTGAGGTTTTGAAAGGATTTACACTGCCTGTTCGCCTGGGAGGAGACTGATCAGATGACTTTTCCCTTTTTATTCGAATTCCAGATGGATTGTCAAATCGGTTCGATGAAGCGCGATCTGAGGTTTTTATCGTGGTTCTTCTAGGTGGAGACTGGTCGGAATTTCTTCTCTTACGACTCGGAGACTGTCTCCTGCGAGGAGATTGGTCAGAATCTCTTCTATTACGATCTGGAGATCGTCTAAGCCGAGGAGATTGGCCAGAATCCCTTTTCGAGTAAGATTTAGATTCTTTTCTTGGTGGTGACTGGTCTGTGTCCTTCTTCGAACGAGCTGGCGAGCGTCTTCTTGCTGGCGATTGGTCTGAATCTCTCTTTGAATGAGCTGGCGAATGTCTTCTTGTTGGCGATTGATCAGAATCTTTTCTGGAACGCGATATGGAGGATTTTCTTGGTGGTGATTGATCTCGTGCCGAAGCTATATCTGAATTCCATCTTGAACGCTTTTCAGATGGTGAATTATGTCCATTTGTATGATTACTTCTTGCTCGTTCTTTTCTAGGTGGCGATTGATCAGAGTTCCTTCGTGCTGGCAGCAAGTTGTTGGCCTTTTTAAGTGCAGATTCATCAATATGCTTTTTTGCATCAGTAACCTTCTTTCCCCACTTATCATCATCATCAGATTCTTCCTCCTTTTTAATACCACCAAAACTTTTCCATTTACTTTCCACAGGCTCTCCAGATGCAGTAATTATTCCCACAATTTGTGGAGCATCCTCACCTGTTAACAAGAGTTCTTCATCAATTTCCAAATCTTGATTAACATGCACATCGTCGTCAATTATTTTTACCGTGGCTTTGGTTTTAAGTTTTTTATCCTTTTTCTTCTTCTTTTTATCACCCGATAGGTATTTTTTTAAATATTCCTTTTGGTTTATTTTTGTGGTCATTTTATTTTATTATTAATTTTTATTTGATTTGATTTCTTTTCAAGGAATACACAAAATTTTTGGAAAATAAAAAAACAAAAAAAGATAAACGTTCAACTCGGTATGATTATGAAGTATGTCAAATGAAATGTCAAAAGAGGTAGTTTCGATAACATTTTTTGATATAAAGGTTATCGTTGGTGCTGCCAGAGTTCATTTTTATAATAAAAAGTTCAGAGGAAGGGTAAACACCATTTAAAATATATATAGAAATACAATGTTGGATTTACATGTTTCTTTATTTTATATCTCCAAAAAAAGGAGGACCAGAATCTGATTTATTCTGATAAATGCAGTTCAAACGCTCTCCCAAACCAACGCGAAATCATAGTTAATCATTCCCAACCATACAAAATATGAAATATACACAAAGCTAAACAACAACAAAAAACTGTCTTTGCGAATGATTCGCCTTAAAGGGTGTTCCCAAACTGAAGCGAAACATTCGCCGATGACAGTCTTTTGTTGTTATTTAGAATTGTGTATGTCATTTTTTTATCGTTGTGAAAATTATCCGATAGACATCACTCACGCCGATAGTTTTTGTGAGAATCAGAACTTATGAAGTTGCTGCCAGTACCTACGTTCTGTAACTCTCGCCTCGATAAAATCAGACGAGAAACGTTGAAAAATGGAACAAATCTCATGCATTTTGTTCCAGTTTTCATCGTTTCTCGACCAGTTTTTTCGATGCAAGAGTTACAGAACGTATGCACAGAATACAAAACAACTCACATATTCAAACTGTTGCCTTGTTAGATGTCATTGAGGTTTGCCAGAATAGGATTGTAAATCAATTAAGTTCAAAATGTAAAACGAGAATATTCATGTTCGAAAAACCAAGTTAGTAAAATATCACTTTCAGAATGAACTCTTCACAAATAGAATACAGAATATCAAAATTCATTATTAACCTTCAAATTCACAAATATGTGATAATTTGTATTGTTCAATAATGATTTATATGTGTCTGTCTACATATCTAAACAGGCATATTATTCTGAAAACAATCCTACGCTAACTACATTAATTTCGTTTTCGTTATTAAGTGGACAAATGTTTTGTCTTTTTACGCTAAACTACTCAATTCTTTCTTTCATCTCAAGTTATACAAAAGTAAAAGTTAGAGCGTTCCTAACGTTTACGTTTGTAGAAAAGTGAAACACAACTACATCTAAATAAGCAGATACAAAGATGATTCATAGATGTCATTCACATCGATAATAGCTCCTGAACTAGCCTTGTTCATATTTGAATGCATTCAGCTCAACACAGCATATATTTTAATTTTTACACTTTTGTACAAAAGTGAAATGAATGTAGTTAGGCCATAATTTATGAGTCGATGACGTAATGTGCAGAACGAAACGAAAAGAAACAGGAAAGCGCTATCCTTTGTTCTTGTTTAAATTGTATTTTCACTACGGCATGACGATAGTTCCACGGTGAAATCAGTGAAGTGGAAAGGAAAGGGTTGGTCAAGAAGAAAATATAAAAATTTGAGTGAGCAGTCACGTTTCATAACCAAGATCCATTTAATTCCATTTATGCTTGTAAATTCAACAGAAAGAGCCATTTCTAATGAATTCTATCTAAATATGAATGTAGTTGCACTCATAAGGTGCCAAAAATCAAATGTTCAAGTTCGCAAATATACCATTAGCATCCAGTGCCCACGTTCTGTAATGTCGTTTTCGATTTGATGTTTGGAGTACTCCTTTTCCACTCCTTTTTTACCACTACTACTCAATTTTTCATATTCATAGACATGGAATAAAACTCAAAACCAAACAAAAACGATATATCTTTCGCATAGATAATATCAGTCGAGAAACCAAGAGAAATGGAACAAAACTCATGTATTTGCTTCAATTTTCATCCCTTCTCAACCACCAATTTTATCGCTACGGAAAGCAGAAACAGAGATATATTTGTGTGAAAACTACAATTTATTGTATAGTTCCCTCTCACACGAAGAAACAAGTTGCTGGAGATTTTTTGACGTTTTCTTTAAATGGGCCTGTTTAATTGGAAAATATTATAGCAAGCACAGTAAAATTTCCCTCAGCAACCAACAACAAATCCTGGAAAGTGTCGATAAATAAGTCAGTAAAAATGTCTCTTAGTTGTTGTTTTCCGAGGGAAATTTTACTGTGCTAGCTATGCGTTTTCCAATTAAACAAGACAAATCTCCTTAAAAGTATCTTGTACCTTTCACATGAGGAAACAAATCTCCAGGCAATTTTTAAAATTTCCTTTGAAAGTCTATTGGTTGAACACATCTTAGATGTGGAGGGAAATTTCAAAAAATCTCTTCAAATCCTCGATCGGGGAGATTTTGTTGACCCCTCTTTCCTCCTGCCCTTCTCACCCTGGAACTGAAAGTTGCTGGCAACTCAGTTTCCTCGTGTGAAAGGAGGCATACAACATTTACTTTTAACTACGTAGTTAAAACACAATCTAACAGGGTCTTTGATGTATCATGACTATACCACAGTTTAGCATGGGGAAAATAAAAAATTATGACCTGAGGGTCAATTCTCGATCTGTGAAACTGTGAAGTGATAAATATGATAACGCCTTCACGCCAAATGCGATTCTAGAAGTGTGAAAAAATGAAAACAAATGCCAAAATGTTTTCATATGATAATTCGTTTATCATTTCATTCTGTGAAAACCTGTGAAAAGAAAAATGATAAACAAACAAATTGTACTCATTTGAAACACCCAAGTCGCCATCTTGGTCTTTCTATAACGTCACAATCATCTTTTTCTATGAGCAAGTGGTAGCATTTTTCATGTTAGTACTTTTTAGTACTCACTTTGACAGCAGTTTTTTATAACGAGTTCGGGAATCGCCTTGCGCGTGTTTGTGAAGTGATAAAAGGCGTTTTCCTTTGGAGGTGGCGAAGTACTTGCAAGTACTTTGCCAGATTTTTTCAATAACACATCAAACTGCTTTCACATGTAAAATGTATCTACTCGAGCATGAGAGCATGTGCAGTTGGTAGTACTAGATTAGGGTTTTCATCTACTCGTAAGTACTTCGCCACCTCCAAAGGAAAACGGCTAAAATGATAAAACTCTGTGAAAACTGAAATGATAACTTTGTTTTCATTTCACACTTTCACAGATCGAGAATTGAATTCCTGGCAGCACTTTTCGATTTCAACGATATCAATTCTCATCATCTGTTTTGATTACTTATTCGTTGTTTGAAAAAAATTTCGTTGATTCCTGTACGCACCAAAAAAAAATAAACTTTAAACAAAGAGAACTGTGACAAAAATTTGGCCAAAACCCAAAATAGAGAAATAACATAACAATAACAGTACCTATACTGTTCAACTATGTGCTGAAAATGCCAAAAGCAGTATAAAATCGAACGATAACAAAGTTTATAGAACTACACAAACTTACCTGAGAATAAAATACGGAGCTAATCCAAATAAATTAGTTTTTTTTATTTACAGTGGCGATTCAAAGCCTAGAACCTTTTCAACAACCTTCAGACCTTCACTATTTACACTATTTTATGTATATTTCCACACTAACTTTCTCAGATGAAATATGTATGTAGTTTCAAGCAAAACAAAAACAATGACACACTTTGCTTTTACCCTTTGTAATTATATCCACAACTAATGTTTGTTCTAATTAAATTTATTTTTATTTTTTTTCACTCAGAAACAGAATGTTTTGATTTGATTTTACTATTGAAAATAAAAAATTTCTTCTACCTGTTTGATATTTCGTTTGGTTTGGACTTTTTGTTTGTTTGTTTGTGTTTCTACACTATTTTCATTTTGGGCAACTTAACATTTCGTAACGTAACGTGAGCATATATCGATATTAGGAGTGAATAGAGATGTGAATCTTAAACCGGTGCGGTGTAGTGTAAACGAAAGTTTCAGAAAGTCGGCAGTTGTTAGATGTGGCGATTTGTCTCCGAACAGGCGATTTGAAAGTTTTTTTTTGCGACACGAAAATCTGTTTGGCGATGTACCATAAAAAAGGCTATATTAAGTTTGGCGAGTTTGATTTATTGAATCAAAATCCTATATATAGACACCGGTGTTCATAAACGCAAATAAACCACGAATAATCTTTAGTCAGTGAGTTAAGTCGTTAAGTGTCAAATCTTATCAATAAATCAAATTCAAGGTAAGCTGTGTTTTTTTGCATGTCCAGATAAAATTGTGTGAAAAAAACGACAACAAAGCAAAACAATTTACATGTTAAATGCAACAACAGCTATGTCCATATAGAGTTAGCTAAGTCCAGATAATTAACTGGAGTTAACTTTTGTCCCGATAAAACGGTATTGCCAGACTACCATTGTCGTTGTGTTATCGATAATTTGTATAGAAATGTCAAATGTTTGTTGGTAAGATAGTTCAGAACAAAATGGCAGACCAAGGCAAATGTTGAAATGTCCCGATGTCGTTTTTTTCGCCAAACTCCATATGGACATACAAAAAAACGCAGCTGTAGTAAACTATTTCACCAAGGTATGTTAAAGTGCCTTTCACATGAGCTGCGAACTGCGAATGCGAACAAATTTGTTTATGCAATTTTGAGCTAAAATATCAACAAATTCTTGATTTAACTTTTCGATTACGTGAATAAACGATTCTATCTTCAATTTTAAAAAGAAAATACGGCCTAGAATTAGTTTAAATTGTTATATTTAGTATTTTAATATTTTCTACGCGACCAACGAGGTTTTTTCTGCGAACTGTCAAATACTTATTCGCAATCCACACCCTCAGGGCGCATTCCACAAGTCTGCGAATGAAAAATTCGCTCGAATTTAACCTCAAATTTTGTTTACCACTCATTTTGCTGGTTTATTTTGAATGACCATTCGCGTCTGTTGGCGACCACCCATGTGAAAGGAATATCAAAATTCGCGACCATTCGCAATTCGCAGTTCGCTATTCGCAGCTCATATGAAAGGCACTTAACTAAACGAGTAATTAAGTTCAAAATACTTGTGTCATATTGTTGCCAAAAACTAGAGATAAAAGGAATCAAGTGCCTTGCATATGAGCTGCGAATAGCGAACTGCGAATTGCGAATGGTCGCGAGTTTTGACATTTCTTTCACATGAGTGGTCGCCGACAGACGCGAATTGTCATAAAAAAAAACCAGCAAAATGGGTGCTTAAAATAATTTGAGGTTAAATTCGAGCGATTTGTGGAATACGTCCAGATGTTGTGGATTGCGAATAAGTGTTTGGCAGTTCGCAGAAAATATCTCGTTGGTCGCGTAGAAATATAAAAATGCTTTAATTAACAATTTACACAGTTTTTGTTGGTGATTTCTTTTTAAAATAGTAAATAGGATCGTTTATTCACTTTGTCGAAAAGCACGGATTTGTTGATAATTGCGCTTGGAATTGCCTAAACAAATTTATTCGCATTCACAGTTCGCTCATGTGAAAGGCACTTCAGACGCAAGTGACACACGTGTTACTTACAACCTCAAATGAGAGTGTATGTGCAAAAGTTCACATTTAGTGAGAAAGCATTTGTGCAGTTCCATAATAATAGTGTTTGGTAAGAGCAAAGTTCTTGTTGATTGTAGTAGATTTTCGTTAAATATTAGAACTTAACGTGGATTAGCAGTTTATAATTTTACTAGGCGTTTTCCTTTGGAGGTGGCAAAGTACTTGCAAGTACTTTGCTAGCTTTTTTCAATGGAACACGTCAAACTGCTTTCCCATGTAAAATGTACCTACTCGCACGAGAGCATGTGCAGTTGGTAGTACTAGATTATGGTTTTCATCTACTCATAAGTATTTTGCCACCTCCAAAGGAAAACGGCTATTGATATGAAATTTTAATTTGTGAACTAACTTCTGATCGACGTTTTAGGGCTGATACTATTTTTGGAGAGAAATCTGGAGGCAGGAATATTGAATTTCGCAGATTGAGCAAAGACACAATTTGATCTGTATACTTTTTTTTTCTCAACAAAAATTCTGAAGGTGATCACAATATGTATCAAAAAGCTTTTCACCATTGTGTGGTGAAAGCTGAAAATGGGTCTGTTCATAAAGATATGTTCGCATCGATACAAGATTTCATTGAGATTTCAACGAAATCTCGCATTTCGAAATCTCAAAACTGTATGGGGAAATGTGAAGATTTGGACTGAAATCTCTGAAATCCGAGATTTCACTCTGGTGGGAACGTAGTATAACATATAGAAATCAGTGCCGAGATTCAGCTAATTCGAAGCCGCAGGGAGTGAGTGAGATGAGTCACTTTTCGTCGAAAATCGATTCAGTTAGCAAAAGGGAGTGAGTGAGTGAGTGAAATGAAATGTCAGATTACTCGCCAGATATTTCCGCAGTGACTTAGTGTATGTGTTTGTAAATTTCTAGTTTTGGATAGGTATGTGTGCTTTTCTCAAGAATTCATATTCATGGATAGGAAATGAAATCAAAAACAACAACGTAGATAAAAACAACTACCCTTTTATTGATTGTAAAATCTTATTACTCTCAACCATTCCTGAGTGCATGTTGTTGCAGGAATGGAGGGGACCTATAATTTTTTTCCGAGTCCGAACGGCTAGATGAGAAGCACTTTTCATGACAAAGATACTCTTGGAGGATTTGTCAGTTCCTCGCAAGAGGCAGTACCTAGGAAAAAGACATTTTAGTTTTTAGGTGGTAAGTGGCTGGAAATCGAACCCAGACCTTCAACATGACAGTCCAACGCACTAACCATTATGCCAAGAGGTACTAGCTACCTTACTAGCATAACTCTATTATGAACATAGTTGTTGTTGTATTTGACATTTTAATTGCTTTTTTTTGCTACCTTTCGTTTTATTCAGGCAATAGGTGTTTGTTTTTCCTTGTCGGAATGGGTTTGGACGAAAAAATGACGCCGGAGCTAAGCAGTTTCCATGTAAAATGCAACAACAACAAAGCCTCTTCGGGCTTAGCTAAGCTCAAAGAATTTTCGGTGCTTAACTTTAGCCCAGATTAAAACTGTGTTACCGGCACAAATTTCATACTTGTTATCGATTATTTGTATGGAATCTCCATTTTTGTTTCTGTGATTGCGTCGCTAAGTCCCGATGTCGTTTTCTTTTCGTCCCAGCCCATTCAGACAAGAAAATAATTTGCTGTTTATGAATGGTTGATTAGATAAATTTAATTTTGTCATGGGGTGTTTTCTATGTATGTTGTTGTGTTTTGTTTTCTATGAGCATCAAGTTACCAAATAAACTTTCACTTATCGAAAAATGGGTAGGTAAGTCCATAATTTGGAGTTAATTTGTTGTGACAATTTCGAATTTGTCACTCAATAGGTGTGTTTAATTGGGAAAGCTATCCGCAGCACAGTGAAATTTTATATGAATTACAAAAACAGCATCGGCAGCAAAATCGCTGCCGATAAAAGTTAAAGTAGAATCCTACTGCCGATAAACTTGTGACGTTTGTTCGAGAATCGAACTCGATTTAATAGGATTTTAATAGGTGTGTTCCATGCCGACTTTCAAACAGTTTGAAACCGCCAGATTTGGTCCGAAGTCGTTCCACACTTGAAAGTTTGTACTGTTTCGGACCAAAAAGAGCTGTCATAAAATTTCCCCTCCTTACCAGATTTGGTCCGAGAAATTTCTGGTGGCTGTTTTGTACTAGCTGTCAAATATGCCAAGTTGACGTAATTTAGACGTGTGTTGCATTCAAATTAAAAAAACCAAACCTTTATTAAGGGTTACCCAAGTGCAACTTTTATTTCTATTTTTATTTTCATTTTAATAAGTGTGTATATTCTTTAATTTTGTTTTTCTTTAAAATAATCAAATGATATTCATAAAATTATTGCACTTAGAAAAACTGTTTGAAAGAAAACATTTGTAGCATTTATTTGCCATTTAGTATTTCTTGTATAGTTCAGTATTATTTCTTAAAAAGAGAAGAGTTTGAAGCATTATGATTTACCACCGTGTATGTATTTAACACGCTTCTTTTTTAAGCGAATATAAAAATACACTAAAAAACAGGGCTAATGTAAGTATGCTCATTTTATAGACTTAATTCACTTTTTTAACCAACTTTAATTATTAATCAAACGATTGGTTTAAAAGGAGCAATCAAATTACTTTATTTTTTGCTGTTTTCCGAACAAAATCAGAGATGATTATAACGTCACACATCGTGACAAAAGCAAAAAACCATTGAATGTTTGCTTAAAAGAGAGAAAGCGATGCAACTAGGTGCAGCATAATTATGAAAGATGAAAAGGTAGGCATAGTTGAATTGTAAAAGATATGAAACAAGACTCCATTTTGGTTTGTGGTGCTCTTATTTTTTTAATGCAGAAATTCGTTTGTTTCATTAAAATCAATGCCAGAGGTTTTGATGAATCATATTACAACTCCATTTAAAAATCACAAAATTTTGCTTCAAATTAAGGTTATTTAAGAATATTTGTTGTTTTTTTATTTTAATAAACTTGATATTTTTATTAACTTTTATTTTTTGAGTTGTTATTCTTGAAAATGTTGATTGAGATTTATAATTAATGTACGGCAACTCTAACCGAGTATGTGTTTGACGTTTAGTCCGAATTAGTGCAAATTAGTGCCCAAGCCGTTCCACACATTTTGACAGTTTTTCCCCTCTCTGACAGAAGAATGTGAAAATTTGACATTTAGTCCGAAACAGTGCGAAGAATCCAAGGAACAAACCTAATGTGTCGTTATTGGTACGATTGGTACTTTTATGTGTCTCGAATTCTCGATGGCTATGTTCGTAGAATAGAATTATGTCCAGTGAATGGCCCTGTTTAGACTGTAAATTTTCACTTCGTCATGACCATGTTTTTGAAGAAGAAATCGATGAAGAGTAAATTTCACCCGTATTTTCATCCTCATGGTGGCGTAGCGAGCAATTACAGTCTAAACAGGGTCGTTCGTAAGTGCATGGTTGTTTTGTTTTAGCTTTTCGACAAAATGAAAAAATGATCCTATCCTATGCTATGCTAAAAAAAAAACTGCCTTAAATTAGATTAAAGTGGAAAATGTACCATTTTTATATTTTATAAGTGACAAACAAGATATTCTCTGCGCACTGTCAAACGATAATTCGCAAACCACAACATCAAGACGCATTCCACAAGACATTTTCCTTCACATTTTCTTCTATAGGCAATTAAACAAATTACTCAAGGGAATGAAAGGTCAAAATTCACGATCATTCCCATTTCAAAATTCACTATTCGCAGCTCATATGAAAAGCTCTTTTTGTAAACCTTTGGTCTATAAGGACTAGTTTGTACAGACATGGCTTAAATTTTGATCCGATGATCAGCAATTTTAGGTCACTGTTTTTGGTGGAAAGGCTACTTGTACAAACGTGTGGTTCAAGTTCTGATGCGTGGTTCAATTATTTTAGCTCACTGAATACGGCAGTTTAACTGAGGTTCAACAATGGTCAAGCTTGAAATTGTTATTACAACATACTTGAACCTTGAATCATCGTTGCACTTCAGTAGATCCTATGAAATCGATGAGTCACAAATGCTAATACATGGATCAAATTTTGAATCAGTTAGTACAGCTGAAACTAACTGAAATTCAATGAGGGTTCAAGCATATTGGCTACTAACGTACTTGAACTATCGTTGAACCTCAGTTAATCCGGTAAAATTGGTGAGTTAAAAAATTCCAATGGAAAACTAGGTAAAAGCATTAAAATTAACCATAAAATCATGCCCTTATTGTAATTATTATAAAATTATCGCTAATAAAGTCATCTACTCCATGTGTAATGAGTCTGCTATTATACGACGACTTTTGAGTCATGACTTTTTTCAAAATTAAATGAGTGGAAATGATAAAAAAAAATTGATTTCACTTTCTTAATGTTTAATTTCGAAAAAAGTCAACTAAAAAGTCTTCGTGTAATAGCAGACTAAATCATGATTTTTTTACATTGATTATAGTCTACCAACATACCCCTAACCCTTTTCTTTTATTTGATATCTGCAAAATCAATTTTCGTATCTGAAAATGGCAAATAAAGAAAAAAGGGACACAAACTTTTGATTGAAACCATAAATAATATAAATAACGGGTGATTTTTTAAGAGGTTTAGAACTTTAAAAAAAAAAAAATTCGAAAAAATGAATGAAATATTTATTTGAATCGATAGTTTAAACCTTGCAATTTAATGTTTAAAGATAATTTCATGCAAATGTTGACCGCGGCTGCGTCTCAGGTAGCCCATCCGCTGAGTCCAATTTTGGCATACTCTTTCACACATATCGGCCGGTATCTCACGAATGAATGCATGGATGTTGGCTTCCAGTGCGTCAATCGAAGCGGGCTTGTCCCTATAGACATTAGCCTTGACATACCCCCACAAAAAATAATCTAATGGTGTCAAATCGCACGATCTAGGCGGCCAATTGACCGGCCCGAAACGTGAAATTAACTGTTCACCAAACTCGCCTCGCAATTGCGCCATTAATTCGCGTGCTGTGTGGCATGTGGCACCGTCTTGTTGAAACCACATATCATGCAAGTCAAGAACTTCCATTTCGGGCAAAAAAAAGTTTGTTATCATCGCTCGGTAGCGTTCACCATTGACAGTAACGCTGCGATTCGCATCATCTTTGAAGAAATATGGCCCAATAATGCCGCCGGCCCATAAACCGCACCAAACAGTGGCTTTTTCGGGATGCATTGGTAGCTGTTGCAATGCTTCTGGCTGATCTTCACTCCAAATGCGGCAATTATGCTTATTTACGTACCCATTCAACCAAAAATGAGCCTCATCGCTGAACACAATTTTCATTTCGAACCGAGCACGAATTTTGATAGTAAAATTCAATAATTTGCAAGCGTTGTTCATTTGTAAGACGATCCATGGTTAAATTGCAAACCAAACTGAAGCTGTTTGACAGTGACACAAGGTACTAAACACACGTCAGCTGTCAAAACCAGTGTTGCCAAAACCAAACCAGCTAAAAAATCACCCATTATATAGTTATATTTCCCATTTTACTTGCTAATAAGTTAGTTTTTGCTAACAATTTCGGTTTGTTTCTACTTTAAACTTTCACAGAATTCGGTTTACAAATACAAAAATATAGGCCGCTGCGGATACGTTTTTTTGGAAATTTCTCACTGTACTATATATAAAATCCCAAAAAAACACGCCTGATGTCAAGAAGGTTTGTTGAATCACATACCAAAAGAAGATCGACCATTGGATATTACCAATTGAATCACGTCGGACCATTAACAGATTCTGGTAAGCAGTACAAATATCTCAAGCATAAGGCAGAAGACTTTTTTTCTTAAATAGTTCCTTAAAGTTGGTAAAAATTAGGAATGAATAATAAGGTAACACACCCTTATTAATAAAAAGAAGTGCTTAGATATCTTCTAATTCACATACATTTTTGTTTAAGTCTGTTGTACAAACAGGTTTCAAATTTTGTTCCGTGGATCAGCAATTTAAACTCAATGATTTCACAAGATTAACTGAAGTTCAACGATGATTCAGGTATGTAATTGAATCACTGATGAACCTCAGTTAATCTGCTGAAATCGGTGAGTTAAATTTTTTGAAACACGGATCAAATTTTGAAACATGTTTGTACATTTGGCCCATAGTAATAAATATTGAAACTGCTAAGGGTCAGTGTAGAAGTGATTTAGATTTTGATTCGTGCCGCAGCAATTTTAACTCGACAATTTCGGCGGATTAACTGCATTAAGAAGCACCTACTTTAGTGTAAGTTGGGTAACTTGAGGCTGTATTTATTATTAGAAACTCACCTTTAATCTGCCCACAGCAGCAAACCAAGAATGCTTTCGTACTTATAGATCCGTTCGATTCATTGAATAATTTCCTTAAAATTAATGAGAATCGATACTTACCCGAAAATTCTTTTTAATCCTCTAATTATTCGTAAATAAAAATAAATAAAGCGATTATAATTGAAACTTTTATTTCTATTGCATGTTCTTTTTTTTATTTAATTTCTTTTATCAATATTTCAAATATATTTTTATTTCTTCGTAACAATTTAAATTTTCAAGAAACATTTTTTTTGTTTATTTAATAAATTTCAAATGCATCTTTTTATTTTCCATATTATAATACAAATTTTAAATACAAATGTTTTTTTTTTAAATTAGTTTTTTTCTTTATTAGCTACAAAATAACAAAAATTATGCACATTTAATGTTTTTTTTTGGTATTTTTTTATAAAATTATAAATAAAAACCGAACATATCGACTAGAATAATGAAGATATTTCTTTTTAATTGCTTGTTCTGTTGTGTTGGTAATTTTAAATAATTAATTCTAATATTGAAATTACACACACACGAATCACTCGTGTAAGTTTATAAGTATCATCTGTATAACATACTTAAATATTGATGAAACAAAAAGCGGGGAAACTAGTGCCTACGTTCTGTAACTAAGGGCTAGTTTGTCGACAGCTAATCATCTTAAATCCATGATTATTGTGACACTGGTAAATCCACGAATGTACTCGTTAACCACAATTTCAGTCAATAATCCATAATTTGAGTTGTTAATTATCGAAATCCCTAATCAGCCAATGTTGGTTGATTAGCTCAATTTAACCAGAGCCTAAGAAAAACTAATTACAGATTTAACCCAATGTAAACAAAATGATTTATCTTTGTCAATCGTATGTCTCTATATTATTCGCAGTTAGTATTCAAAATATTATTTATGTTTCTTAAATCTCATATTATTTCGAATGCAGTTGACAGAGGAAAACAACCGCTGTAATGCACGGTTGAATTCTGATCGAAACATCTTTTTATTTAATCGGAAAGTTATCGAAAATAAAACTATTCTGAAAGGCTATCTCTGGGAAACTCTTGGGTCTACAGAGAGGATTCTTTGCTCAAATTGATACAAATTTAGTTAATTTCAAATCGTAGAATAACGCTTTCGTCAAAAACGATTTCTTTAGGTATACATTTGACAATTCCTGAAAAGCGCATTTTTATAATAATAATAATAATTTAACTATATGCCTGTAAGACCTAAGGTCTTTTAAATGCAACCTGAATTGCACGGCACTAGTTAGAAAGAGTAGTAGGATAGGAAAGATTTGGCACAGTGGATTGACATCTCATTAAATCTCACGGGTGGCGTCCAGTTAAGCTGGGAGAATATAGAAAAGAATGCTGCCTAGAATGGGGCTCGAACCCACACCTCTAGGCTAGCAGTCAAGCACTACATCCACTGCACCATTGCCACCCGCATTTGTATTATTTTACCATGTTGCGTTCGGTGCTCGAGGTCGAAAACTTTGACTATTTATTAGGCAAACATCATAAACCAACTCAGCAAAAAAAAAAATGAGAACTACCGGATCTGTTACTGGATAGTTACTGAACTATCATGAACAAAATCATTATCAGATCGAAAACCGATTCCTACTCACAAGACCATTTTACATGAGTTCCATCGGCTACATTCAGATTTGTATACAGATCGATTTCGGTTAGCTTTGTGTTTTTTGTAATATCCTGTTAAAACACAGCAGCTAAAATCAGTCGATTAACGTTTAAAAATGGAACAAAACTCATGTATTTTGTTTCAATTTTTATCGTTTATCGATGCGAGAGTTACAGAGCATAGCCACCAATGGAAAATCAATACCTACTCCATTTATGTCATTTTTTTCCTTAATTTGGCTATAGTTTACGAACAAAACCTTTTCTTTAAGTTTTTATTACAAATTATTGATTGCAGGAGCCGACAAATCGCAAGCCGTTCTTAAATACTCTCGTGGAATCAAAACTTTTGTTGCCACTTTTTAAAGGACCATATCGCATGCTTAATGGAATACTGACCCATTAAGACATAGGTCAAAATTGAGTTACGTACAGATACAGCCTTTTGCTAGCGACATCTAACGTATACGGGTTGAATTACGACCAAACCATGCATTTTTGGCGCCATAATGATATATCGGTCTC
This sequence comes from Dasysyrphus tricinctus, assembly GCA_963921185.1. Classification (NCBI taxonomy): domain Eukaryota; kingdom Metazoa; phylum Arthropoda; class Insecta; order Diptera; family Syrphidae; genus Dasysyrphus; species Dasysyrphus tricinctus. The sequence goes on from OY992530.1 coordinate 249,454,959, forward strand.
TTTCACTCTTGTGGGATCTCGCGTCGTGTTTTCGTCAAACAGCGACTTATATCGACAAATTATATTTTAGGTCAGTTTACTACATATTTTAACATTATATTCCGTGAAATATTCAGTTTTAAGTAATTTTATCATTAGCCTATTGAATAGACCGGAAAATGAGAGGTATAAAGGAACAATTACGTGCAAGGGTTTTTATTATTGAATATGTTTTTTTGGCCCATAAGCATGCTTAAAACCAAAAATGCTACTAAATGCACCCATGCGTTTCTGAGAGAATGGTCACACTGGCCACTTTTCAGTATTTTTGGAATAACTCGAAAACTAAGCGAAATTTGACAATTTAACATATAATACTTTTTGTTCAAAATTAAATTTTCTATTGGAATAGATAGTTCAAAAAATTTTACGAAAAAATTTAAGCACGAAAAGTTAACAAAAACCAACTTAAAAAAAATCAAAAATCAAGGATATCTAAATTTTTTAATAAATTGTGCATAACATTTTTTAAAGCAAAGATAGGGTCAAGACATGCATAGACAAAACAAAGTAGAGACTAAAGGCCTTCATATGGCATGTTCAGAAATTAATATTTGTTCAAAATTGACAGAGATATTCCCATTCAAACCTTATCATTTCTTAAAATTTTTCTGAGTTTTGGCCTGAAAGTCCCTTTTTCGGTACAATATGGCAAATTTCACTTTCGTAAAAATGTTCGAAATCAAAATTTTGATATAATATGACATTACAACTATAGAGAATTTTTAAAAAGTATGTAAGTTCGCAATTTTGTTTTTCGGCTGATTTTAAATGCGCTCAGATCTACAGACCAAACGGCTGGTCCGATTAACACAAGATTTGGTATTAGGTGCTAGGAACGTTAAATTAGTCATAAAGTACCAGAAAATAGGCTTTCGGGCAAAAACTGCGGAAAATGATAAGAAATGGTAAAGTTTGAATGGCTTTATCTCTGTCAATTTTTAAATAATATGGCTTTTTTAACATGTCATATTAAAGCCGTAAGACTCCAGTTTACTTCATTCATGAATGTCTTGAGTGTATCTTTGCTCCGAAAAAAGTTATGCGCAATTTAGAAAAAAAATTATAAAATCTTTGATTTTTCGATTTTTTGTATGTTGGTTTTTGTTTACTTTTCCTGCTTAAATTTTTTTAAGAAATTTTCCAAACTATCCATTTCGATAGCTAATTTAATTTTGAACAAAAAGTATTATATGTAAAATTGTCAAATTCGGCTTAGTTTTCGAGTTATACCAAAAATACTGAAAAGTGGCCAGTGTGACCATTCTCTCAGAAACGCATGGGTGAATTTAGTAGCATTTTTGGTTTTAAGCATGCTTATGGGCCAAACAAACATATTCAATAATAAAAACCCTTGCACGTAATTGTTCCTTTTAAAAAGGTCTATTCAATAGGCTACATTAAACGTTATTTAATTTTTCGAGGCTTATTACGAGTTAGGTCAGCTTACTATTAAAACTTACCCATTATTAAAGGTAACACTTGCTAACATTCAAGTATAATCCTGTTTACTATAAAGGCAATTGTGGCTTTGAAGCCGAAATATGAGTTGAGTCCATGTTTGAACAAGATGCAAACGAATTGATTTTGCTAACTCCAGATTCTAATCAAATTCAAATCCGAAATCTTCCATCCGATTATAGTAGTTCATGTAAGTTTCTGATTTTGTGTTTGTCAAATTATGGGTAGCAATTTCATTTCAATAGCATGCTGTGTAACACCAACAATTACAAGAAAAAGAAAGAGGAACCCATTGTTGTGGAAACAAAATTTAAGAAAAAGTCTTCGAGAGCAGGGTCTTTCGTATGAGGGAAAAAATGGAATAACAAGGCGTTGGGTCCGACCTGTTCATCACTCTGTTTCTATAACTGTTGCAACAATATTACTGATAGTCAAAGACAGGACATCCACACCTATTTCTATTTCGTCCAAAAAAACAGGCAAGTTTTAAATATTATTTCAAAGTCAGAGATCAAGTGTTACAATTATGCAAAAAGTATTTTCTAAACACGCTTAGCATATCAGAAAAAACCATTTACTACTTTTTCTCAAAATTTTACGATAGTGAGCAAATAAAACCAGCCAAAAAGCGCGGGCGAAAGCGTACTGATGAGGATCGTATTAAGAACATTAAAGATCATATTTCCAGCATCTCCGTTGTCGATTCTCATTATTGTCGTTCGACGACTTCACGGCGATACTTAGAATCGCACTTAAATTTAAAACGAGTGTACGATTTATATAAAGTAAAATTTTAAAATCCAGTTTCAATTGACATTTACCGCAACATTTTCAATACAGAGTTTAATCTTTCTTTCCACCACCCAAAAAAAAACTTGTGCGACAAATGCTCTCTCTACAAATTAAATAAAGGCAGCTGTACAGAACGTGAAACTATACTTTATGAAAAACATTTGGAAGAAAAAAGGTATACTAAAGCAGAGCGAGATAAAGATTTACAAAATATTGATGAGAATACTGCCACTTTGATGTATGACTTGGAAAATGTTTTCACCTTGCCGAAAATGTACACTCCAAACTTTTATTATAAAAGAAAACTCTGTGTTTATAATCTCACTGGCACGCTTATTATTCCTGGATTTGCAAAAGTGACTTATTGTGTTTTGTGGAATGAAACTGTTTGCGGAAGATCTGGGAATGACAAAGCAAGTGCACTCATTAAAATGTTGAACAAAATTATGGAAGATCATCCAAATATAAGGACTTCAATCTTGTGGAGTGATTCATGTGTTCCACAGAATAGGAACCGCATCACATCAACCGCAATTCTTCAATTCATATACGATCACCAACATTCCGTAGAAAAGGTAATACAAAAATTTAGTGAACTCTTCCCTGCAGGAAGTAGACTGTGTTCATAGCGTGATCGTAAAATATCTGAGAAATATTGAAATACCAAGCCAGCTTACTCTAATCCGTCTTAAACTTCCTAACGTTTCGTTAAAAATATTGCAAATGAACCAGAAGGACTTTAAAAATTATTCTTTAAAATCTGAAAAACTCAACTTTAAGCAAGTTCAATATTTTAAATGCAAATCGATCTTTTACCACAAAGACGATTTAAATGAAATCGGGATAAAAACAACATTCAAAAAAACATTTGTCTTATTTTATTTCTATGTCCTTTTGACGTATCTAGAAGACTATTCCATTTAAACATTTGATAAATCTTTGTCGCATGTGTACAAATTTTGTCGTATGTGTATGGTTAACAAGGAGATTTGGTGAAATAGACACATACGACAAAGGCATTCTGAACAAAATTGGCTCTAAATTGTGCCTTGACAACTATTTCGATATTATTTTAACGCAATTGAACTAACAATTTCGTGTTACATAAGTCATCCAATTTTCAAGAAAATTTGACGAAGGGTTTCCGAGAAATAAAATTCTGAACTTTAATGTCGATTTCCCAAAAGTAGCCAAATGTAACATACGACAAACGTTTATCCAAGCGACGTAATGTTATAATACTGCGTAATTTTTTCATTGCCTGTAAATATCTCATTTTAAGTCAATGTTAGTCTATGTAAATACGGCGCACAATTATTTATTTGTACTATGGGCTTAATAATATTAATATTTATATTTTAGGTTAATAATGTCATTTAATAGGTCGAAAAAGATGTTGGAGCTCGCTTTACTTCGAAACTTATCGCCACAACCGGCAACACAAACATACGAATCGGTGCCATCGACCGAAATGAAGATAACAATTTCAAAGAACTTCAAATAAAAAGTAAGTTTTTGATTTATTTTATTACTTGCTACTAGTGTCCAACGGAAGCTTCGACTTCGGCTTCGGTTTCGGCCACCTTCAGCCAAAAAATCAGCCTTCGGCAAAATCTTGGGCAGCAGCCAAACGCACACGAAAACGTTGAAATTTCGGAATCAGTACCCGTCAGTAACTAAAATCAAATTCATAACACCACATTGGTCCTCGATTGCGCTGATGAGAGACAATCGAGTTCTGAAAGCGATGTTGATTTAAGTGATCAAGATGCAACATACAAAGTTCCACCTTAAAAGCAAATGCCAGTATGTCCAATCCGATCAAAATACACCAGTAGTTCTTCTTCATCGTCATCATCTTCAGGATCTTCCAGTGATACTTCCGATACAGACTCTAGTGATGAACAGAACAAAACACAAGAGAGCATAATTCAAGTAACGGAAGAAAAACAATTAGAGCAACCAAACATTGATGAACCTGCAGCAACAGAAGTTTCGCTAAATTAAGAAATCGGAGAATAAGAAGAAAAGAAGAAGGGAAGGAAACGTAAACGAAATCAAGAAAGTTGAAAACAGAATGTAGCTAAGACTCAGAGAAATGCTGGAAAATCATACATCACCAAGAAAAATGAAGTCATTAAACCTCGTTCTGTGCAACCACCCTGTGGTGATAAATGTAGGCTGAAATGCTCTGAAAAGATAAATGCAGATCAAAGACAAGCCATGTCTGATGCGTATTGGAAACTTGGCCAGGTTGATGCTCAAAGATCGTTTATTATGTCTTGTATGACCAATATAACTCCAAAATATAAATATACAAATGCTCGGCATCCAAGAAATTGCAATCAAGCATTCCATTTCGTAGTTGAAGGAAAATCGGTACGAGTCTGTAAATTATTCTTTATTAAAACCTTAGATATTTCTGATCGTGTTATACGTACTGTTAAAAGCAAAATAGACGACCATGGAATTTTAACACAAGATCTGAGAGGACAGCACAGCAACCATGTGAGAACTGATGAGCAACTTTACACTGATATTACACAGTTCATAGACGCAATTACAAGAATTGAATCCCATTACATTAGAAATTAGACAATACACTAATCGTGAATACATTGATGGTGGGAAAACTATTTCAGATCTTTTTAGGGACTTTAAAGAAAACCAAAATAAAAATAATAACGCAGCTGGCATTTTATAAAGTATTTACACAAGATTATAACATTTCATTCTTTCGTCCTAGAAAAGATCAAACTGATTTATGTGTGCAGTACAAAAATTCGACGCCTGAACAAAAAGTATTGCAACAAGAATCGTACGATGGCCATGTTAAAGAAAAAACATTGAGTCGTCAAGAAAAATACGATGACCGCTGCAAAATGGACCATAACAATAAAGTTCTTGTGTTTGATCTGCAAGCTGTTCTGCAATCTCCTAGGGGAGATACCTCAGGATTTTATTATAAGTCAAAGTTAAATAGTTATAATTTCACGGTTACAATTTTAAACAAAAAGGTTGACGGCCAAATTAAAAACTCCTACGATGATGTACACTGTTTTTTCTGACACGAAACTGATGCAAAACGCGGGGCCAATGAAACTGGTATATGTTTGTTGAAAGTTTTTGAAAAGCTCTCATTGGAGTCACCACCGGACGATGGGTGTAATTTAATTCTTTACTCTGATAACTGGGCCGCGTCAAAATAAAAATAAATTTATAGTAGCACTTTACCTGTATGCAGTCACTCATCTATATATTAAATCTATTACTCATAAGTTTTTAATTAAAGGTCATACTCAAAACGAGGGTGATAACATTCATAGCCTCATAGAAAAGGAAATAAAAAAAAATCTAACATCCGGTCCGATATATTCCCCTCACCAATACGTAGCCATAATTAAAAATGCAAAGAAATCTGGCAAGAAATTTTCAGTGCATGAACTGACATTTGAGTCATTTTTGGATTTAAAAAAACTTCAAGAAGATTGGGGTATTAACTCTAATAAAACTATAGACGGGAGAACTGTTGTATGGAATGACCTAAAAATGATAAGAGTGAGTAAAGATACACCTTTCTCATTTTTCGTTAAAACTTCGTACAAAGATAGCGAATACTAGGAAGTGAGTGTGAGAGATAAAAGGAAGAAAATGCTTCCTCTTTGTGCAACCAAATAATGTCTACACACAAAAGCAAGAACTAAGTGACCAGGGGCGGACTGGGGGTCAAAGGGCCTACCGGGACTTTAAGAAAAAGGGCCACAGAATACAATAACTATCAAAATTGTTAAAAATAAAAGTTGATATTTCAGACATTTCTCGAAAGTCCTTTAATTTTTATATTTATTGATTTTTCAATTGACATATTGATTGATATATATTGGATTTAAATATTATTGTAAATATACTAAAACCAGTGGTTATGTTCTTTATTTAAGAATAAAATAAACAACGTTCTTCTTCGATATGAAAATATATAAGTAATAATAATTTATTGAAACGAAAATCTTAGAAACATATTTCTTATCAGTTTGATGATAAGTAAAAAATCTTAAAGTGTTTGAACGTTAAGTTAAATATTTCAACACTCCTCCTCGTTCAAACCTTTAAATAATCTTACAATTTGTTCTCAATTTTATGTGCCTGGCTGGTGGCAAGGGTTTAGTAAAAATATCCGCGATCATTTCTTCTGTTGGACAAAACTTGCAGGTGATAAGTTTCTTATCAATGTAATCCTTTACAAAATTAAATTTTGTATCTATATGTTTTGTTCGATTGCTGAATTTTTCTTCTTTTATAATTTTTAAGCAGCTTTGATTGTCTTCGAAAATAGTTGTTGGATTTTTATTTTCTTCGTGCATGTCTTCTAATAATCTTTGAAGCCAAACTGCCTCTTGGCATGCATCGGATAAAGCAATAAATTCAGCTTCAGTCGAGGATAAGGATACACATGTTTGCTTTCTGCATGACCAATTAATGATTCCTCCGTTCAAAAAGAAAACGTGCCCACTGTTTGATTTTCGCGTCTGCTTATCTTCTGCCCAATTTGCATCCGAATATCCAATCAGTACTTCGTTGGCGCTATCGTCGTCGCGTCGCTGAGCTTCAGCTTAAGTTTGGAAGTTCCTTTTAGATATCTAACCACGCGTTTAAGCTGCTCCCAATCTTCTTGATTCGGACTTGAAGTTTTCTGAGCTAAGATATTAACACTCGCTGTTGTGTCCGGCCTCGTATTAATAGAAATGTATAAAAGACATCCTAATAGTTTTTGATAATTAGTGTTGCTGATCATTCTATTTGACGAATCCAAAGGTGATTTGTAGTATCCTATTTCCATGGGTGGATTTGCTTATTTTGCGTCTTGTAGTCCAAACATCTTTGCAACTTGATGAATATATTTGGATTGACATAGTTCAAAATTTCCTTGTTTGTCTCTAGTTACTTCTATTCCAAGGTAATGCTTTATTTCTCCAAGGTCCTTCATTTCAAATTTTGCATCCAAAAGTTTCTCTATGTTTTTCACATCTTCTTTATTTTTACAGGCGACCACAACATCATCAACGTAGATAAGTACATAGCACCAATTACCTCCGATTTGTCTGGAATACAAGCATGGGTCTGCCTTTCCTTGAATAAATCCACCTTCAATCAAAGTCAGTTTTACCTTTTCCTTCCAAGTCCTCGCTGCTTGTTTGAGCCATAGAGGCTTTTCTTGAGCAGGCATACTTTATGTGGATTCTCAAAGCTGAAACCTGGTGCATGTTTCATGTAAATGGTCTCTTCCAAAGTTCCATTGAGGAAAGCTGCTTTAGCGTCCAAATGGTGAACTATCAGTCCTCTTTTTCCAGCAATAGATAGTAAAGTTCTAAACGTTGATTGCCGAACAACTGGTGCAAAAACCTCGTTAAAATCTATTCCGAATTTTTGTGAAAATCCTTGGGCTACGAGTCGTGCTTTGTATCTTTTGATGTTTCCTTTTTCGTCCTTTTTTACTTTAAATACCCATTTACTTCCAATGGCTTGTCTTTTTTCTGGTAGGTCTGTCAATTCCCATGTGTTGTTCTTCTTTAGGGTTTCCATTTCTTCTTGCATTGCTATTATCCAATTAGTTTTGTCTTTACTGGACATTGCCTCCTCGTAGGTCTTGGGTTCTTGAGTTTCTTGAATGGTGAAATTTATTTCTTCAATCAATCTTGCAGCTGGTTTTCTTTTAGTTGGCCTCGTTGAAACTTTTTGAGGTATCGGTTCTTCCTTAGATTTTATTTCCTCTTTTTCTTCTTTGATTGTAATATTTTTCTTTTGTGTTAGGTCCTTTTGTTGATTTTCCTTGTCTTTTCTCATGTGAAACTGTAAATCGACTTCTAAATCTATGGTCCTTTTAACTTTAACTTCTTTTGCAAATCTGACATCACGACTTATTTCTACTTTGCGAGCTGCTGCATCGTAACATCGGAAAGCTTTCGACTTAGTGTCATATCCAAGAAAAATCATTTCCTTTCCTGTTTGATCCAATTTCTTCCTTTTTTCAGTAGGTACGTGTACAAAACATTTGCTTCCAAAAGGATGAAGATTTTCAAACGATACTCTGTTTCCGTTCCACTGCTCGTACGGTATTGAATTTGTAGATCTTGTTAAAATTCGATTTTGAATAAATACTGCTGTTGATACTGCTTCTCCCCAAAAGGTATTTGGAAGTTCAGCGTCAATCAACATGCAGCGAGCCATTTCAATGATTGTTCGATTTTTTCTTTCAGCGACTCCGTTTTGTTGAGGCGAGTATCTGGCTGTTAGTTGAGTTGTAATTCCTTCTGCTTTAAGATATTCCTTGAGCTGGTTACCCGTGTATTCTCCTCCTCGATCCGAACGAAGAATTTTGGGTTTCTTATCGAATTGAGTTTTAGTCATCTCAACGAATTCTCTTATAGATTTTTCGACTTCACTTTTATGAGTTAACAGTTTAATTACTGTAAATCGCGAAAAATCATCTATAAATGTGATCATATATCTTTTTCCACTAGGAGTAGCCGTTTGCATAGGTCCGCAAACATCCGTATGCACAAGGTCTAATAAAGTTTCTCTTCTGTTTAAGGATTCCTTTGGGAATGGTTGTCTTGTCATTTTTCCTTTTGCACATGTCTCGCACAACTCTTTAATACCACATTCCGTTATCTTTATTCCGTCAACAAGTCCTTTTGTAACCATTTTTCGGATCGCTTCAGGATCTCTATGTCCTAATACTTTATGCCAACTATGAATACAATTGGCATTATGTGCAAACTCTATACTATTGATCTTATCTGGTAGTTTATGAAGCTCATATAAATTATTTTTCTGTCTACTACTGCTATATTTGTCTTATTCTTGGATATAACGCAGTTATTTTTCTTGAATAATATTTCAAACCCATTGTCAGCTAATTTTCCTATTGAAAAAACGTTTCCGACAAGTTCTGGGGCAAATAATACCTCATGTGCTAATACTTCCTGGACTTCACCGCTTTGATTTAGAAATTGCACATTTACGCTGCCTATTCCAACTACATTAACCTTTTCTCCGTTTCCCACTTCTATAATAGCTTGATAAGAATCATCCAGGGATTTGAAAAATTGCTTATTATTTGTCACGTGTCTAGTTGCTCCCGAATCAAGTAACCAATTATCCCTGCTCTTCTGATTAACTGAAAAAACAAAATCATTTTGAGGTGAACTTACTGAATTGACTTTATCCGAAGGTTTCTTTTTATTTGGTGCATGTCCTTGTTTTTTCGCAATCCATTTTTTGTACTCTGCACAGTCCTTTTTCAAATGGTTAAGCTTTTTGCAGAAAAAACATCTAATTCCGGTGTTTCTGGTCTTTTCAGATACTTGAAGCATCATCTCAGCACTTGAATCTCCTCCTGCTTGAACACGCCGCTCATATTCCAAAACCGAACGTCAGATCATCCTCATTTCTAGCCTCAAGTGCAATTATTAGAGTGTCATAACTTTTAGGCAAACTGCTTAGCAGCATTGCTACGCTCCAAGGCTCCGATAAATCCTCATTACTGATGTCCTTGAGTTTTGCAAATAAATTTCTCAACTCGTTTATGTGGTCTGCTACTCGACCATTTTCTTCCATTTTCAGTGAGCAAATCATTCTCATCAAGTGGACTTTGTTGCTCAGTGTTGCCTTTTCATGGTACTGTTTTAAATTGTTCCAAGCTCCGAGAGCTGTATTTGAATTACGGATGTGGACAATTTGGTCATCTTCGATCGACAAACCGATCAAAGAAAAAGCCATTTCATCAATTCGGTCCCACTGTTCCTGTAGCTGTCGTCTCTCTTCCTTGGCACCAGCAGTAGCTGTAGCAGATAAATCAGTGGGTCTTGCCTTGTTCACCGCTGTCCACAAGAGCTCCTTTTTCAACAAAAGCTCAGTCTTGAATTTCCAGTTCATATAATTCGAATTATTTAACTTTTCCAGTCTTCCTTTATAATCTGCCATATCGATGTTGCAATTATTCTTTAACCGTTATCTGGGCCTATAACCTATTGTAAATATACTAAAACCAGTGGTTATGTTCTTTATTTAAGAATAAAATAAACAACGTTCTTCTTCGATATGAAAATATATAAGTAATAATAATTTATTGAAACGAAAATCTTAGAAACATATTTCTTATCAGTTTGATGATAAGTAAAAATCTTAAAGTGTTTGAACGTTAAGTTAAATATTTCAACAAATATAAGGTAGGTATAGCTTTGAATTCTAAGGTAAGAATTTAATTTTGTTGAAACAGCTTTTTTTAGTTTATGGCTGGTCACCTGGCAGTAATTAATTTGAGTTTTTATTCAAGTAAGCATACAAAATTGCAAAGATGTTCTTGTGGGTCTCATGCAGTAATATTCCATTAATTTTACGACCTTTAGTGGGTGTGACTTTCAGTTTATTCAAAACAAAATTACGCTAGTCAAAAAAATTATGGGAATTAAGGGAGATATGAAACAAAAAGTATTCTAAATGTTCATATTTCTAATTTTCAATAATTTGTTAGAAATTATTTTTTTTAAGCTACGGTTATTGTGCAATCACAAGAAATGAAACGCATTAAATATTTTAAAAATTAAATTGGGGTTGGGTACGAAATCCCGAATGCCAAAATCCCGAAATGGCAAAAAATCCCGAATGCCAAAATCCCGAAAGACAAAATCCCGAATGGACAAAATCCCGAAAGGCTAAAATCCCGAATGCCAGAATTCCGATTCCGAATGCCATAATCCCGAATGCCAAAATACCGAATGCCAAAATCCCAGTTGGCTTAGTACTTTTTTTGGTATTAAAAATCGCGCGCGTGATTCTAGCCTTCAAAATATACATTTTGTAATATTTTGTAAGAATATTATTTATTTTCAATGAATAGTTGGTCATTTATTTAACAATTTACTTTTGAAAAATGTTTATCTGCTGTCAAATTAATAATTGGCAATCATAATAAGAGTGTGTAGCAACCCAAGCAGATGCTGAGAACAATTTATGTCACAATCCCAAAATCAACTTGTCCAAGTAGGCGATGCGTGTTTTAAAACAAATAGATATTATTCGGAAACGGAACAAAAACATTGTCTTCTCATTATTTGTAAGGATTTGACATAGATTCGTTTGAATAAAACTTAAACTAAATAAAAGTTACGATTGGAAACTATTCATTAAAGAAGAACTCAATTAATGTATTGTCTCAAGATTTAAAAGTGATTATTTATTTTAAAATTTCTTTTATAGACATTGTCATGATGCCAAGGCGAACAGAGATCAAAAGCCATACAAAACAGTTTGATTTCTTTGAAATCACTGAATATTACTAAAAAAATATTGAAATTCGGGTTTCAGTTCCAAATGTTTCCGGGATTTTTTGTCATTCGGGATTTTGGCTTTCGGGATTTTGTCCATTCGGGATTTTGGGAATTCGGGATTGTGGCATTCGGATTTTTCATTTTTTGAGTACTTTAATTGAGAAATCACTAATTCGCTGATTCTGTTTGTTAAGTAGAATTTAATCAAAGATTTCCTGAAATTTCTTTTGCTCATCATTGGTTAAGACGAAGTGCTTTTTTGCAGCGGCCTTAGATAAAATTTATAGAAAAATCACAACTTGGACAAAATTTTATGACTAGGTATCACAAAATTCCAGCACTAACTTCACTTCTAACTGTCCGTGTTCTTTTACACAAAAAAATTTACTTTCTAAAGCTCACTCACCATTAACAAAAATCAACTTTTTTATGGTGAGTGACTGATTACTTATAATAATTGATTTGACAGATATACTGGAAAATCGGAAGATGATTATTTCAAAATCCATGTTCAAACTGAAATTTGAGTGAATAAACGCTCAATAATGATCACAGATTCATAAAAATGGATTAAACAGAATCAGTGATATTCTAGTTGCAGATCTAACCCACTGTGAACAAACTGGCCCTATACTAGACCAAGAACCAGAGCAAAAACAGTAGGTTCATAGTGCAATCAACTTACTTATTTGATTTTTGTTCGAAAATATTCAGAGGTGCCCCCCGAATGTTAATCCAAGTTGGCGAGCATCAGCTTCCATTTTGGAAATCACGTTTTATCAAATATCTCGTGAATCGTGAACCGACAGAAGTAGTATTATTTTTGTTTTTAGTTTTTGAGAAATAAAAAAAAACGAAAGGTACCTTCTCCCAAAAAAAGATTTAATAATATATCGTACTTCTTTGCCTTTGCATATTATAAACTTAACAAAAAAAACAAGAAATTGGAAAAAGTAGGCACCTTCTGTTATCTTTTTTTATTTTCTCAAAAACTAAGAAAAAGAAAATAAAAATGAAAAGTGGTGTTTAACTACACAAAATTTTGAAATAACAATTAACTTGAAAAAAAAGTTCACATTATTTCAAAAATATGACTTTCAAATTTAATTTCTCAAAAACTTTCCACTAAAAAAAAACTTGATTCAAAAAACAAACAAGAGAATAGAATATTAGTTTTCAAAAAAAAAAGAAGAAAAAAAGGCAGAAAAAAGGCTCTTGGCCTGTTAGTTCATCATTTTATAAAACATCTACTTAATTAACAATCACTTAAATATTTTAAATATTTTTTTAACTATCTTCTCTTTTCTGACAGTAAACTCCACGGATAAAAGCGTTGCGGTTTCAATGTGATCTTGCGTCATGATATTTCTCCATCGATTTTTGATGTACCTATTTAAAATTTGAAAATGATCTTTTGCAAGCAACTTGTGGACATGAAAATGTCAGCATCAAATTATATGCTAAGAAAAGCTTTTTGTACCTTTTTGCGTCAAAATAATATCTTCGCAAGACATTGAAGCAGCATTTTGCGCAATCTTCACAGTGTTCTTGTTTCTTTCTGTTTCTTGACGTTCGTCCTCTGCCTCATCATTACCCGCATTTTATTATACACATGATCTGATCCGGATCAATTTTAAACAAGTACGTAATTGCAAAAGCAACATGGGATCCTGCTTTTTATCTGGATCTATTTTCAGTGGTCCGAAAATTGCTATGTGAATTATCTCAGTAGCGCAAAGAAAAGAGGCAACAGATGCATGAAACATAAAAAAACTTAAGGCAAAAAGAGATGGGTATTTAATACTTCTGTCACTATGATCCTGTTTGTTTTATTTATCATGATCTGATCCGGAATCAGATAAAATACGGCAATTCATTCTCATCTTTTGAATTCAGGTTATGCACCTAACTTTCTGACATTTTAAAGAACTCATCATTGAGAGCCATTTTTATATATTTTTATTTTGCATATTTAGTTTCTTGGAACTGTTAGATTTTTCTATCAATTTTTGAATAACTTAAGATCCGTAGAGGCCACCAACCGAGTTTTGGAGGAATCCAAAAATTTAGAGTTCACCAACCAAGTTCTTGGGGCCTCCAGAGATCCGAAGAGACAACCAACCGAGTTCTTGGGGCCTCCGAGAGATCTGTAGCGGCCACCAACCGAGTTCTAGGGGTTTCCAAAGATTTACAGAGGCCACCAACCGATTTCTGGGGGCCCCCAGAGATCTGTAGAGGCCGCCAACCGAGGTCTGAAGGCCTCCAGAGATCCGTAGAGGCCACCAAACGAGATCTGGGGGCCTCCAAAGATCCGTAGAGGCCCCTAACCGAGTTCTGGTGGCCTCCAGAGACCCGTAGCGGCCACCAACCGAGTTCTAAGGGTTTCCAAAGATTTACAGAGGCCACCAACCGATTTCTGGGGGCCTCCAGAGATCTGTAGAGGCCGCCAACCGAGGTCTGAAGGCCTCCAGAGATCCGTAGAGGCCACCAAACGAGATCTGGGGGCCTCCAAAGATCCGTAGAGGCCACTAACCGGTGGCCTCCACAGATCCGAAGAGACAACCAACCGAGTTCTTGGGGCCTCCAGAGATCCATAGTGGCCACCAACCGAGTTCTAGAGGTTTCCAAAGATTTATAGAGGCCACCAACCGATTTCTGAGGGCCTCCAAAGATCCCAAGAGACAACCAACCGAGTTCTTGGGGCCTCCAGAGATCCGTAGTAACCACCAACTGAGTTCTAGAGGTTTCCAAAGATTTATAGAGGCCACCAACCGATTTCTGAGGGCCTCCAGAGATCCGTAGAGGCCACCAAACGAGATCTGGGGGCCTCCAAAGATCCGTAGAGGCCACTAACCGAGTTCTGGTGGCCTCCAAAGATCCGTAGAGGCCACCAACTGAAGTCTGGGGGCCTCCAGAGATCTGTAGAGGCCACCAACCGAGATCTGGGGGCCTCCAAAGATCCATAGAGGCCACTAACCGAGTTCTGGTGGCCTCCAAAGATCCGTAGAGGCCACCAACTGAAGTCTGGGGGCCTCCAGAGATCTGTAGAGGCCTCCAACCGAGTTCTGGTGGCCTCCAGAGTCCTTAGAGGACACCAACTGAAGTCTGGGGGCCTCCAAAGATCTGTAGAGGCCTCCAACCGAGGTCTAGAGGCCTCCAGAGATCCGTAGAGGCCACCAAACGAGATCTGGGGGCCTCCAAAGATCCGCAGAGGCCACTTACCGAGTTCTGGTGGCCTCCAGAGATCCGAAGAGACAACCAACCGAGTTCTTGGGGCCTCCAGAGATCCGTAGTGGTCACCAACCGAGTTCTAGAGGTTTCCAAAGATCTATAGAGGCCACCAACCGATTTCTGGGGGCCTCCAGAGATCTGTAGAGGCCACCAACCGAGGTCTGGAGGCCTCCAGAGATCCGTAGAGGCCACCAAACGAAATCTGGAGGCCTCCAAAGATCCGTAGAGGCCACTAACCGAGTTCTGGTGGCCTCCAGATGTCCGAAGAGACAACCAACCGATTTCTGGGGGCTTCCAGAGATCTGTAGAGGCCACCAACCAAGGTCTGGAGGCCTCCAGAGGTCCTTAGAGGCCACCAACCGACATCTGGGGGCCTCCAAAGATCCGTAGAGGCCACTCACCGAGTTCTGGTGGCCTCCAGAGATCTGTAGAGGCCACCAACTGAAGTCTGGGGGCCTCCAGAGATCTGTAGAGGCCTCCAACCGAGTTCTGGTGGCCTCCAGAGTCCGTAGAGGCCACCAACACAGTTTTTTAAGGAATTCAAAGATCGGTAGAGGCCACCAAGCGAGTTTTTGGGGCCTCAAAATATTCATTTTGATCCACAAAAAGTCTATATTTAGCGTGAGTCCAATTTTGTTATGACAATTTTTTCTAAAAAAAAAAAAACTTTTGCTTGCCCGGGGGCCCACCGGGCAAAGTCCCGGTTGCCCGGTGGCCCAGTCCGCCCCTGTAAGTGACAGTAAAAAGAAAGATCTGAGAGAGCTGTTATCAAAAAAATTGATCCCAAATTTTTATTCGGACTTTTATAACTCTATTTTTTAATAGTATATCTAGATGAACTTTAATTTATTACTGATTACACATCAAAGTTAATTAAAAAAGAAAGTTCCTTAAGTTTATAAAACAGCAACATTGTATTTGTTTCAAAGTTAGATTTTAACTAAAGTTCAGTATTATTTCTTTTTTTAATAAGTGTAATTACCAAAGTGGATTTATTTTTTAAAAGTTATTGTTAGAGATTCACACGAGAATCAATAATTTAAGGTCATCGAGCGACCCACATACTCACCTACCTAAGTATAAAGACATGTGCCACCCTAACACATCAACACCAACGGACCATAGAATCCAAGCAAAAACATAGCGGTGCCATCAAGTGCAAATGTGCAACAAAAATCCTACTTTACTTACGAGCAGAGCAACAGCGGCACCAACAAGAAATAATTCTTCGACCAGCAGATGTTTTTGGGCACGAGCGCAACAACAACCACATTAATCCTTTTCCATCATCATCATCGTCGAAGCTGACGATCGAGGCAAAAACCAAACCGTCGACATGCAGGTGTTCAGGCCACACCCCTTTTCATAGTGCCTCGATAAGCGGTACGGGCAACCGATGACAACGTCAGCGAGGAAAAAGAGATACCATGGCAGCAGAAAATAAAGAAGCAAGGCTAAAGTCAACAACAAGCAACACTGACGACTGGATGATGTGCGATGCTGTGAACTGGGTTTCGTTGGCTTTTTGGGTATTCGACTTTTCACATGAGCAGAGAGCAGACGTGCCTTCCGGAATTTATATACCTATACAGTCCATTAAATTCGTTGTCAATTATTGTCAGTTGTTTTTTTTTCGTTAATAAATATAATTATTGTGTTAAAGATTCGGTTCTGTTTCTTATGTTTCAATTTTAAAGAGCCGCTTCCTAACAGTTATAATAATTTATAATTTTTATCTCCTACTTGTTAAGGTGGCAATAAAAGATTAAAGATTATATGTTTGTCTTTTAATTAACTAAAAAAAGCCAATATTAGGTTTATCACGGTCTGCCAATATGAATAAAGAGACTCTTTCTCAAAATTAGTTTTCCTTTATTAATATTATACAGACTAAATAATAAAAAAAATCATTATAAATAATAAACTGTTTAATCAGAGAAAAGCTTAAAACTTAATGGTACAATAAATTGCATTTTAAAATTTTGCTTTACTTTTTATCAAAAACTGACCTAACATGGAATATTCTTTTTATAATATTTTTAAAAATAAATAGAAATTATTTTCGGATTTTTTTAAATCTGATCTCATGAATAAATTATCATACTTTAACAATACCAGTATTCATGATTAATTCATGAATGAGTTTTAATTTTATCCGTCAACGAGTAGGGTAAATCCTCATACCAAGATATTTTCTTGCAGTTTCTGAAATATCATCTTTTTTGAGTTGGGTCAGTATTCCATTAAGCATGCGATATGTAAAGAAAAATCCTGAAAAAAAGATTGTGACACAATGCCAAATTGATAAGGCTAAGCACCTTATCAGTTTGGGCCTAAGCCAGCGTAGGGCCGCGGAGGAAGTTGGAATAAGCGAATGTGCGCTTAGAAAACGCCTCAGTAGGTAATGGGGGACCTGGTGGTGGGAATTCGGAGCGAGAAAGAGACAGATATATGTTTAAAAAAAACCAGATATTTGGTGTGTGTAATGAGGTTATAAGTGGGTGTCGCGTGCCGGTAGCGGAAGTGTGTGTGGTTAAAAGAGACGGTCAGCTTTGTTGATGAATTGTGTGGTTAGAGATTGTAGCCTGAGTCAGCGTAGAGTAGGTTTCAGATAGTGTGATGTGACTGAATAAATTAGCAAAGAGGTCGTCAGCATTGTTAATGAATTTAATGTTTAGAGATTGTAGCCTGAGTCAGTGGTAGAGTAAGTTTCAGATCGGGATCGGGATTGGGATTGGAATTGGGATTGGAATTGGGATTGGGATTGGGATTGGGATTGGGATTGGGATTGGGATTGGGATTGGGATTGGGATTGGGATTGGGATTGGGATTGGGATTGGGATTGGTATTGGTATTGGTATTGGGCTTGGGCTTGGGCTTGGAATTGGGATCGAGATCGAGATCGGGGATTGGGGTCGTCTGGTTTGAGGGCTGATGATGATGGTTGGGTAAAAGGGAGGTCAGGTAGACAATAGAACTCGAATGATGAGACGTAATAAACTTATAAAAAAAACCATATCGTACGAATTCTCCCAATATCGCTTCTGCTCCCGCTCTCATGGCTAATATGTTAATACTGTATAGCTTATACTGCTTTGTATTTGCGGTTCAGATGTGGTAATTAATGCTAGGGTTTCTTTGGATGATAGGCAATATTTTGTATACTTTAATGGTCAAATTATACTTCCAGTCGTTTATGTTGATGATAAGATGTAAATACTTAATAAGCGGATGTGGTAATGAATGTTTAGGTTCGGTCGAAATGTTTTTTTATTTCTTCAAATGGTCAAATTATGCTTATGGTCTCATCGTTAATGTTAATATTGCTCATAGTGGTAATTTTATGATAAGAGTAAATACTTTGAAGAAAACGAAATCTTTGCATATCTGTTAAATTTGTGGTTTGAGGTTTACTCTACTTACTAAATGCTTGGTGAATATATTATGTGATATGAGACAAAGAAAACCAAGTTTATTTATAACATTAAATTTACATTGCCTTCTATATTTTTTTCGAGATAATTTAAGCAAAACTAAAATCGTAATGATAAGAAAATTATCTTGTGAAATACAAGGCCACATTCTCTGTTTTTTAGTTTTTTGAGGCCAAGAAAATCATATAAAAAGAACGAAAATATTTCAATTTTTTCATTGTAGTCATTCATTCTATTCTAACATGGACGCCTTCGCTAACAAACTCAACAATTTCACGATCGAGAAGCCGCTACTGCCCCTGAAGGATCTGGGGCGGTTCCAGTATCCATAATCGGAGCTCGCAGATGCAAGGCCAAATATGTATGGGGAGAAGGTACTAATTGAGATCGAGGAATACAATGTTTTCCTCGGGGATCGATTCAAGCCTCTTACGGATGAAGAGCTGCAGCAGATCCCCGGAATGATGATTCTTAGGACAGGGGAGGGAATTAAGTTCCTTCCTCCACCCAACAACAGTGCCAGCAGTAGTACTGCCTCGGGAACTAAGAAGCGAAAGAACATCCTTTCCCCCGTAGAGGAGACTAGGGAGGAAGAGGAGGACGAAATTTGTATGTACTCCCAAAAGCAGCAGTGCTATTAAAACAATGTAAAAAAAAATAAAAATAAAAATTTGATATACATAAATAATATTTGTTTGTTTTTACTTTGCTTTCTATATTTTTTTCGAGATAATTTAAGCAAAACAAAAATCGTAATGATAAGAAAATTAGCTTGTAAAATACAAGGCCACATTCTCTGTTTTTTAGATTTTTGAGGCCAAGAAAATCATATAAAAAGAACGTGAATATTTCAAATTTTTCATTGTAGTCATTCATTCTATTCTAACATGGACGCCTTCGCTAACAAACTCAACAATTTCACGATCGAGAAGCCTCTACTGCCCCTGAAGGATCTGGGGCGGTTCCAGTATCCATAATCGGAGCTCGCAGATGCAAAACCAAATATGGGGAGAAGGTACTAATTGAGATCGAGGAATACAATGTTTTCCTCGGGGATCGATTCAAGGCTCTTACGGATGAAGTGCTGCAGCAGATCCCCGGAATGATGATTCTTAGGACAGGGGAGGGAATTAAGTTCCTTCCTCCACCCAACAACAGTGCCAGCAGTAGTACTGCCTCGGGTACTAAGAAGCGAAAGAACATCCTTTCCCCCGTAAAGGAGACTAGGGAGGAAGAAGAGGACGAAATTTGTATGTACTCCCAAAAGCAGCAGTGCTATTAAAACAATGTAAAAAAAATAAAAATAAAAATTTGATATACATAAATAATATTTGTTTGTTTTTACATTGCCTTCTATATTTTTTTCGAGATAATTTAAGCAAAACAAAAATCGTAATGATAAGAAAATTATCTTGTGAAATACAAGGCCACATTCTCTGTTTTTTAGATTTTTGAGGCCACGAAAATCATATAAAAAGAACGAAAATATTTCAAATTTTTCATTGTAGTCATTCATTCTATTCTAACATGGACGCCTTCGCTAACAAACTCAACAATTTCACGATCGAGAAGCCGCTACTGCCCCTGAAGGATCTGGGGCGGTTCCAGTATCCATAATCGGAGCTCGCAGATGCAAAACAAAATATGGGGAGAAGGTAATCATTGAGATCGAGATGGCAGAGGATATTGAGGAGAGTTCTCTTTGTGCTACTGACCAGGAAGGGCGTCCACCCGAGTTTGTGGCGTGCGGTTTTTATCAATTAAATAGCTTAACAAAAGGTGATTTAATAATTCAGAAGTGCGATTCGGATGCCGAATAAAAGACCTACTTGTGCCATTAAAAGTGTTCTTTTGTGTACTGAAATTAAGTTAATAAGACCCTTTTTGTTCATTTTATTTGTACGTTAAACATAACGATACAAACAAAAAAGCGTTATCGTTGTTGTCCTGCTGTAGCTGTGTTATTGTCTTGATGTATATATACATATGACAGGAGACAAGCGTAAATGATTTATCTATTTTCTGTGTGCATATAGAATACAATAACTTGTACGTTTTTCTAACTAAAACGGTAAAATTACCGAAGAGTAAATATCTGTTGACACTGCGTGAATTTCAAATCTATTTACTCCTCCAGTGACTGGATAGTTCCAACTCTTTTCAATACAAGTGTAAATGCTTTATATATTTTCTGTGTGCACAAAATATATAATATCTAACTCGTATCCCAGAATATGTATCCTTCTCATGATCCATTATTTTTTCTCTCATTAAACTCAAGCTACTCCTCGCTCTGTGTGGTATCTATGTATGAACGCTTATTTTTCATGAGCACACCAATCTCTTAGAATACAAGAAAAAAAAAAAAACACAACATATCTTATGTGGGCGAGAAACTGAGAAAGAAAATATTCATTAAATAGTTTGATCATACCAAAAGTTCGTTAAAACGGTTTGTGTTGTCTGTGTGGCGTCTAAACGTTCAGTTTATCTTCTCTTTACTCTCGCTCTCTCACATCAAAATTCATGTTGATTTACTTCTATGTATATCATAAATATGAAGGATACAACTGAGTGTAGTCTGGTCTGTGTGTATGGATACGGAACAAAACGAAGTGCATCTGTGTGTCGCATTTTTTCGAGATACATACTCTCTAACTGAGTTGGTGGTTGCTTTGCAAATGTGAAGCGTGTAGATTGTACATAATGAAAGATAGATTTGCTACTGTGTGAAAGATACTGATCACATCTTATATAATCAACACTTACAAAGAAAAGGAGTACTTTCAAGAAAATGGAGAGAACACTCATCCATGGATGCATCTGCCTGTCTGGGCAATATTTTTTGTTTTCGATACATATGTATGTACAAATATTTTTGCGCAGTATGAAAGGGTTGGTAGAGGCATAGCAATTAGCATCAAAGTTAGTTTTTGGCAGTGATCGACAACAGTCATGTGTGTGCGCCGTGAAAACAAAAATAATAATATATATATATTTTTAGAATAATTCAGTACAGTTCCGTGTGACAATTTCCAAAAGTGATTTCAATATAAATTAAAACAACAATCGGTCATATTACCCTGCGCGAAAAGTGAGAAAAAAAAATAAATAATTAGTTAAAAACAAATCGGCAATTTTGTGTACCTACGTTACGAAAACATATGAGCGGGTGGTTATAACAAAAAAAAAACATGACGAGTCGTGGTGAAAGAATCGAGAGTAATCTGCTATCGCAAATTGAACTACTTAAAAAAGAAAATGAGCTTCTACGCCGTGAAAAAGAGCTCATTCAACGCGAAAGTGAATGCAGGTCGCAAAGCAGCATGAGATCAGCTTCCCCTCTCCCAGTGCGGTTGGGTGCCGATGAGGTTAAAAGGTTAATCCCAATATTAGATCCGTCGAAGCGCGGTACGGGTTTTGGTGTAAACCAGTGGTTGGAATCTATAGAAAACATTAAAACCATATATGCATGGGAAGACCAAAGCACCCTATTTTATGCTTCCCTTCGACTTGAAGAAGCCGCTCGGAATTGGTTCGTTGGAAGTGGGTCAAAATTCGCATATTCGTCAGTTCATTCGGCAGACCACCTTAAGCCGTTTGAGCAACTCGAAGATTGTAATTGGGAGCAAATAGATGATACTGATGAAGAGACACCGCTGACAGATGAGTGTGTGAAACAAATTATTATTTCAATAATATTGCATTAAATTAAATTTTGTAAATGTACTATTTAATGTGTTTAAGGAAAGAAGATATTTGCCTTTGGGTAAGAGTTGATATGTGAAGGGATCGCACCAGCGATCACTTAATTAATTGCCTCAAACCTCAAAACAATTAATAGAACATTCAACCTGTTTCGATTTTTAATATCCATATTCCCATCGCATTACATTTCATGATCAGCTATAGCAAAGCCAAAGCACAAACAATACAATATTCATATTTCCGTTGGCACACTCAGTGCATTGTGCATATAGCTATAAATAAATGCTCATATAGTTCAACTGGCACCTTCAGTGCACAAGCTATATAATATGACACCAAATATACAACAACACTTTCAGTGATTGAAGAAAAACAAACATAATTAAGGGTCGCTGACTTATGGTAGTAAAATATGCATCATAAGCAAGCTAGCCCAAAACACTTGAAGTGCATGGCTATTATGCTGATGCTGCATTTTATGGGAATTCTTATTGAATATCGAAGTATTGTTGAATACCAATACAGGCATTATTTTATTGACAAATTTTGTATAAAGAGAAGAATAAAATTAAAACACTCACTTCTTATTCTACATTCAAAGATTGTGTTTCACTTAATTAAGCAACTCGCTGGAGTCAAACCAATTTTTGATATAATTATAGTAATATAAACGCCCTAAAGAGCTACTCGCTTTTGGGTCAAGGTTTACTAGGCTACTCGCCGTACCACGTCTAAATTGCTAAGGAGTAAAAGTCAAAATATATATATTCCAAGCGTTATCCAGCTACAGACTTTGCATGGCGATCTTGCCAGACTAAAGAAGAAGACTTTGAGCGAAGCTGACAAGAAGATCTGCTCGAGCTCCGACAAGACAACCTGTGCTGCAGATTTGATAACTTTCAACCGGTCAGAGGCATTTACACCATTGACATCATCGACGATATCTACAACCAACAAGAAGAAACAAGACGTTGCATAGGACACATCCACTTAGATGTCAGAGAAAATTCGCCTGGCTTTGGCAGCCAATCTAATAGAGCAGGCACAAGCTCTAATTAACCAACCGAAAACAGTGGAGGCAGGACCAAAACCTATCAGTATAGAGGATTATAAAAGAAGAAACAGCATAAAACGGACACCTGAAGCAAACATTCCACCAGTAAGCAAAAGAGGGGGAAAACAGGTGAAGCTTAAACAACACCTCATCAAGCTGCATAGACTAGCAAACATACCTGGCCTATCCACAGGAGGAAGACAAAAATATCTAAAAGAGATAAGAAATCTAAAGGGAGCTATCCGCTCCTCCAGGCAGAAGAAAAGAAGACAAAGACAACAAGACGAAAAGGAGTTCCATAACCTATTTGAGAAAATGGTAGAGAACAACAAAAAGCGTCTCTAAATAATGGGTAAAGGACAATCGAAAATAGAAGAGGTAGTTGTGAACAACAACGGACCTCAATTGAATAAACTTAATGAAAAATCTAACTGTGAAATAGACTTTTTATCAATTTTATTAGTTATAATAATAATATTCTTCTTAAAATACGTCCACAGGACAATTAAGAGAAAATTAAATAATATCGTATAAAAAGAAATCATAAAAAATAATATTATAGGCAGACGAATATCTGTGTAAAAAAAAAAAAAAATTTTTTTTTTTTTTTTTTTAATATACATATGTATTCTTTAAAATTATTATGTATCAAAAAACTTATGGAAAATCTGACTAATATTATCGAAGAACTTCACCACATCTTGAGAAACCTGAGAAAAGACGGACCGAATAGAAAAAGGTCAAAAGAGTCAGGAAAACAAAAAAAAGAACAAGTTGAAGAAATTTTTAAAAGAGCGCGTATTCAGGCTAAGCTCTTAGAACAAACATTATCCGAACAAGGGAAAAACGACCTTCGGCCACTTTACGATAATTTATATAGATATCATAAAGAGGCCTTAGAAAGAATTACAGCTAGTATAAAGCAAGAAGACATAGAAAAAGAACCAATTTTAGTAACAACAATAAATACAGACAAAATGGCAGAATTTGATTTTAGTAAGGCCCAAAAGTTGCCTGTACTTAATTGCGAGGCAAATGACAAAAGAGCAGAAAATATTAGGGATTTCATAAATAATATAGAGTTTTACCATGATACATTAAATGAACTTTCAAAACCTATGCTAATCAAATTTATATTGAAATGTAAAATCCAGGGAAGGGCATTGACTGAATTAGGAACCGCAAAAATTATAACAATTAAACAATTAAAACAAAATTTAATTGCGAAATGCGGAGATAAGGACACAATAGAGAGTATTCAAGCTAAACTAGATAGATCACGTCAAAAAAATCGACCTATGCGAGAATTCGTGTCAGAAATAGAACACTTAGTATCAAAAATGACAGAATTAGAAATAACCATACAAGGGGAGCAGTCTAGAGAAACATTAACAGCAGCAAATGAACGTAGAGGTTTAGCGTTTTTAAAACAAGGAGTTAATGATAGATACAAGATAATTTTGGATAGTGCAAGGCATACAAAATGCAAGATGCTATAACACATCTTTTAGAGTTAGCTCCAAGTACAGCCCAAGTAACAGAAAATATCAGATATGCCAACAATTTTAGTTATTCTAATGCCCAAAACCAAACAAAACAGGGTTTTTCACCTCGGAGTTTTCACAATAACTACCGAAATAATGCTAATAATTCTAGTAACATGAATAGAAATTTTCCACGACAAACAAATTTTCGTAGCAATTACTTTCAAAATTTTCCAAGGCAAAATAATTTTAACAATAATAACAATTACCAACGATCATATTACCAACCACGTTTTAATTCGCCACAGAATAACAATTCTATTCAATATAATAACACTAATAGAACCAATCCAAATAACATAAATAGACAAAATAATAACCAATCTAATTTTTATAGAAGGGACAATACTTATCAAAATAATTCCAACATAAGAGGCAATGAAAGAAACGCGGTGAAGAATAACCGAAATAATAATAGGGAAAGGGAAACAACTTATATTATAAATTAAAATATAAATTTCCGGAATAGGTAATGGACTTCTATTGAAATATATAAGCTATATGAA
The DNA here is from genome assembly GCA_963921185.1 of Dasysyrphus tricinctus. NCBI lineage: Eukaryota > Metazoa > Arthropoda > Insecta > Diptera > Syrphidae > Dasysyrphus > Dasysyrphus tricinctus. Next base: position 249,480,057 of record OY992530.1, read on the forward strand.
GATGAAAAGTAAGTACCAAATATATTCCTATGTGAGTAAGTACAATCTTTTAGTTGTTTGACATTGCTATAACCAAAGATTTATGTATTTTATGACGGCTGTGTGCGCTATAATCCAAAGCAATAATTATGGGGAATAACGAATTAGGGCTGTGTGCTATGTGAGTAACGAATAACCGTTACATCTATGTGAAAGACATCTGAACTGTGTGCTGTGTGGATAACGTCTAAACGTTATATCTATGTGGTAACGTCTATGTGTGCTGTGTGAATAACGTATAATCGTTATATCTATGTGGTAACGTCTATGTGTGCTGTGTGGATAACGTATAAACGTTATATCTGTGTGGGAAAATCTATGTGGGCTGTGTGAAATATTATACTTTTATTGCTGTGAAAATTTTAGCAAGAACTGGGTGAAATGAACTGGGTTCTCAAGACCTAAATAGTTAGTTCCACTGAGGACAGTGCCGTGTCGGATGGCCGAATGTTAACCGACAAAATTCAAAATAGATAGAATGTACATACATGGACAGGGAAACCCCTCCTGTTCATTAGTTAGTGAGTTAGTATTAGTGCAGGACTGCAAACGCAGCTCGGTGTGGATGTGGCAGAGGATATTGAGGAGAGTTCTCTTTGTGCTACTGACCAGGAAGGGCGTCCACCCGAGTTCGTGGCGTGCGGTTTTTATCAATTAAATAGCTTAACAAAAGGTGATTTAATAAAAATATATAGTTTTATCATGTTTCAAAGTCGAAAGTGCGTACACTTACCCTAAACGACTCTATGGCTTTTGAATTAGCTGAAAAGGTTACTCCAGATCACAGTCTCGATAAAAATACTGAGAAAGCGGGAAATCGATGGCTTCTGCTGTTTTTAAAACGTCATCCGGAGCTTCCGGTGACCTCTGAAAGGGGAGAAGCGGTAACAGTAGTTGCTTGTTGCAATCCAGAGGGTAGTTTCCTTGCTCCAGCTTGTATCTTCAAGGGGAAAAAAAGAAGATTGAATGGGAAGAAGGCATGCCACCTGGCTCAATAGTTTATATGGGCAAAAAATCACCTTATACAAACAAGGAAATTTTCTATTTATGGTTGAAAGAACATTTCATCCCACAAAAGCCTAGTGGCAAGATTCTTCTGATACTTGACGGCCACTCATCTCATACTAACATGGAAATGCTTGAATATGCTACACAAATGATATAATCCTAATTGCCTTGGGAGGGACGTGGGGGGAGGAAGTGACACCTTTTCTCCCCAACAAGGGTAGCTGAGACCAGATCGACACTCGATAACAGTAGGTAATATTTTTTTCGGATCGCACGCTAGTAAATTTTTGTTGACGTTATGACAGTACCTTAGGCAGCAACCATAATTGCCATAATTATTGCTTTTTTCATCCCAGAAAATGCCAGAATCAACTACTTGGGCCCGAGAAATACAATGCATATGGCAGTGACTAAAGCAGAAATAGAAAGCTTTAAGGAAATTAAAATCTTAAAACGTATGAGCCACACAAATTTCGACCAAGAAGATCGAAAACGTATAATTTATTTTTAACAACCTTTATGTAAGTTGATATCATGTTCGCCCTACATACAGTAACACTTATGTGCAATAACTTCTTTTTTATAAATAAAGATTTCCCCTGAAGAAGACGGCAACCACCGTCGAAACGTTGGGAAAAAGGAAATGAAATAATCTTTCATTTAACCATCATCACGACCAAAAAAGCCGATGAGAAACAAATTATTAAATATAATCTCAGCTATAAATATATCCTAATTAAGGACCGACACCACCGATAACCACCACCAATCGAACCAACGAAGACCAGGAGAGGACGCAGCTTCGTCAGTTCGATTCCAACCCCGCGAATAGCAATTTGCATTTTGATTTAAACTCTTTTGTAACTACATTTCTTTAAATATTAATAAAGTATTTTTTTAAACGGAGTACTTGCGAGTAAATTAATTTAGCATAGGAATTCTCTCGGCAAAAACCCCATTGTTAAGAGGAATCGTCAATCATCGTCGTAGTAGTTAAGCTACTAGGAAAATAGAAAACTGTAAGACTTAATCTTTGTTGATAAGGGATACCTACATATAAACTACATTCAAAAAGAAACAAAAAGAAAAAAAACTCATGTCCATATTACATATTTTGATATTCAAAAATTGTAAATTTCTCCTATACAGACTCAACTCGCAATAAGAAAAAGAAAAAAACACGTGAAATACCGCAATCAGGCTATCATGTACCCGAAAAACGTAAACCACCCTTCAAGATAGGAGGAAACTGACTGGAAATACCTGATAACACCGTGGTGGAGGCTGATCAGCTTAATTGTAGCCAAAATGCTGCAGTTAGTTCAGATTAACCTCCAACACTCCATCAAGGCGTCAGCCTCACTTCTTCGTCTATCCAGCAACGGAGATGATATCGTCCTGATCCAAGAACCTTGGATTGTGAAATCCATTGTGAGGGGACTCAAGACTCCTGGATACTACTTAATTCATGCGTCCAGTAAAGGTGAACCTACATAGATCCTGCATACTAGTAAAAAGTAGCATTAATTTATATTTACTACCTAATTTCAACGATCGAGATTTAACGGCACATTTTGGATAGTATTGTAATGGCGAAAATGTGTTGCGAAAATTCAGACGAGAAGTGTAGGCTTGATAGACGCGCATTGTCGCAATGCGCAAAAAGTTTACAGGTTGTATATACATGTACAATGAAGCAAGTAGCATCGGCATCGGATGTGAATCCCGCTAAACATACTCTCTCGCTTTGTTCAAGTACATAACTTTGCCAACGGGACAATGCGCGTCCCAGTATTTCCCCTCTTTAACTTCTTTATGTTGAAAAGAAATAATTTTAGGCAGTTGGGCCAGAGACACAAACGCGATAGGAAGCACTTCCTCATAATTCCGGGCGAAAACATTAATTAAAGTATTTCCTTTTTTCAACACCGCGAATCACAGGAATAAAACCGAACTACCTACCTGTGAAAACGGAAAAAGAAAGTAAAAACAAAAAGTGTTCGCCTTTTTCCGAAAGTAGAAAAAAATATTTCTTTCGTGGTTGGAAAATAATTTTTGTTTCGCCGTGGTTTGCTCGCTTCCCTTTTAGTCCCTCGTCATTTTATCGTTTTCCTAGTGAAAAGATATACCTACGCCAAACCTAACGAAATTAAAAAAAAAAAAAAGTAAAGAAAAAAAAACTAAAGTACATTTCCTAAAAGGAAAAAAAAAAGGAAAAAAAACCCTAAACTACTGTGCTGTGCCAATTCCTACTCGTGTGTGTGTGTGTGTCTTCTTTTACATACCTCTAGTTCTGTGCCTGCGACGTAGAGGAAAAGAAAAAAAAAAACCCACAAACCCTACCATATTGTATCTGTGTGCCCCGACCAAACATCCCCTGCCCAGTGCTTAGGTCATCGTATAGCGAGACGATAGAAAAAAAAATACAATATATAGGTACATAAAATATAATTATTGTTTGTGTGGTGTATCTCCGCAACTACCTACCCCTACGAGCGTGCTTGTGGCATTCCACAGAAGCAAAGAACAGAAAAAAAAAAAACTATTAGTATATGCGTGCGCCTCGTGTGTGCCATCATTCAACCACACATACGCTTGCGTTTCCCGCTCACCGTGCAGCTCGAAGCAGCAAAGTATATATGTACATACCTACATCTCGTACCCGTGTGACGACAACATATCCACCATTCACCCATACTCCAACCTACTTGCGAAGTGACAAAATAAAGAAGGCAATTCCTGCCTAAGGGTGACAGTATTGGAATCGCCCAAAAATTTAATCCTAGCTATTCATTTAATTTATTTTTCCTTGGTTTTTTTTTGTAAAAATTATTAAATTATACTAATAAATATAATATTAAAGTATTAACTGGACGGAAGTAATAATTAAAGCAAAAAGTAATTTACCTTTTTTTGGTTGTTCCTTTAAGAAATAATTTTTTTTTTATTCTATAAGCCAATCAGGTGTGATAATTGCCTAGTGCGCGCCCCCAAAATTTAATCCCTTTTCGACATAAATATTCCTTTTTTTAGGCAAATTGAACCAGAATCCACTTCGGCAGGCCTGGCGGTTTGGAGCAAGGTAAGATTGTCCTAATTTTTGTTTGGTATTGAATTTTTTTTCTCATTCGGGTTCAAGTTGTTTCCATGTATTTTTTTTGGAAAAACGCAGGGGAGACGCTCGGTAATTAATAATTAATAATTAACTATTGTAAGATCAATTTTTTTTTATAAGTACATAAATATAAACAAATTCATCTATTTTTTTTTGTATCTTAAAAGGTTAGTAGAGAGATTATATTGGCTACTAAAGAATTTCATAATCTACTTCCGTTTCATTCTTTATTCAAAATTATAATTAATAAAACCTAATGTAAAAATTGAGAAAAAATTAGAATTAATATATATATATATAGAACCCTGAATAAATTGAACATCATGAATTATTTAATTTTTTTCGTTTATGTGTCTCATTTGGAGGGTGAGGAGAAGGAGTTGGGCGTAGTTGAAGCATAGGGCTTCCTATTTTTGGTATTGAGGTAAATATAGCGTTCCAACACAAGGCAGGGTGGGTGAAGACGCGGGGAGGACTACCACCGGTTCCTCCAGAGGGTTGTGCAAGTGTTTTTTTTTACTAGTTTTTTTTTGTTTATTTTTGTATAAGCATGCAATTTTTTTATGTGTGGACACCTCACAGCCAGATGAACAAGATCCCACGACACCGGCGAGCTGAGCCCGATGAACTTACAAGGCATGCACCAGTTCAAAAGGATGTGAGACCCTTTCCCTTCCTCTATCCATATCCTATCCCAACTCCTTCCTACAAAAGTTTAAAGTTTAAACATTTTATTTTCTCAAATTCTCCTAATCCTATAATATCTAAAGTTATACCATTACAGTATCGGCACATCTGGGACATGACCATCTTGGCCCTCTCCCAGGAAAAACCCTGGAGAAGCTTATCACTGACGCAGAAAGGAATAATATCAGCCTCATTATTGGGAGTGATGCTAATGCCTATTACACAGTATGGGATTGTAGAAACCTCTTGCTACACAAAAAAATTTCCATCGACTTTGCTATTTCGGTAAAAAAAATTACATTTTAAATAAACAGTTTTATTTACATATTAATTTGTTTAGAAAGTGCACAAGAGGTTCTTGGCGATGAAAATGATCCTTTTGAAACAGATGACGATGTTCCTGGTCCAAGCACAAGCAGAGAAGCCACAACATCTGGTGAGTCAATTTCGATTGCTTCAAAAAAACGTATTCGTCAAGAGGCCGAATGGACTCGCAACAAAAAAAAAGCCCTAAAAAATACTGGACAAGAGTACGCCAATTACAAAAATGAAACCGTACCACAACGATCAATGAAACCTCCTTGCCTTGACAAATGCAGATTAAAATGTACCAGTAAAGTTGATGAATCGTCAAGACAACAGGTCTTCAAAGAATTTTGGAAGCTGGGAGACATAAATAGGCAACGAGATTTTATTGCAAAATACTTTGAAGTTACGACAAAAAGACGTGAACGCCTAAGGTCCACAGAAAATATTTCTCCCTCCAATATGGAAAATAGGGAAAGTAGGAGAAATTTGTCCTATTTTTATTTTATGCCAATTGTAGCAACAAGTGAAAAGGTAAAAGTGTGCCAGACCTTTTTTTAAACACTTTGTCAATAAGCCAACAAATGGTCAAAACTGTGGTTAATAAGTCATACAAGAAAGGAATGCCTACAGTAGAAAACGATAATCGTGGGCGCAAAAATCGTAATTCTATGCTCCCAAATTCAATAAAGCAATCGGTTAAAGAACACATAAATAGCATACAAAAAGTAGAAAGCCATTATTGCAGATCATGTTCGACAAGACAATATTCACCAGCTGGACTCAACATTTCTAGGCTGTATGCATTGTACAAAGAAAATGCAGATGTCCGAGAAAAGGCATCATTCGGAATTTATCGCCAGATATTTTTAAGTATTTTATTTGTCATTTCATGTTCCTAAAAAAGACCAGTGTGACTTGTGCAACAAATTTAAAAATTCAGGTGGGCTGAAAAAGGAAAATTTGGAGGTCAATATGGCAAATCACTTAAAGGCTAAGGAATTATTTAGAAAGCAAAAAACACGAGGACAAACTTCTTTCTAAAAGCGTTCCTGATTTTTGTGTTGCTGCTTTTGATCTCCAAAAAAGCACTTTTGTCTCCAAAAGCTGAAATTTCTCAACTTTACTATAAGCGCAAGCTCTCCACGTATAATCTGACCGTATACGATATTGGTCATCGTCAAGGATATTGCTTCATGTGGCACGAAGGTATAGCCTCAAGAGGGGCTTGCGAAATCGGAAGCTGCGTTCTCGAATTTATACGGAAAAAGTTGCTACTGGGATAAAAAGCTTTTCTTTTTATTCAGATAACTGCAGTGGACATAATCGAAATAGGTTCCTCTTTTGCTTGTACCAGTATTGCGCAGCCAAATATAAAGTTAAAATAAGGCACAATTTTCTAGAGCCCGGCCACACGCAAAATGAAGGTGACTCTATGCATAGCGTCATCGAAAGAGCAACAAAAAACGTACCAATTTATTGCCCAGACCAGTGGTACGGTATTGCACGCACTGCTTGCAAGACCGCACTATACGAAGTTAAAGAAATGTACGCTGAGAATATTTTTGATTTAAAAACAATGCTTAATGATACGACAAAGAACTAGAAGAAAGACGAGGAAGGAAACGATGTTAAGTGGAGTAAGGTGAAAGTAGTTCAAACTTTACCTGAAAGTCCTCTTTTAATAAGCTATAAATATACCTATGATGGTGAGACAAAAACTATTAATACAATCGAAAAGAAAAGAGGACCTCTCGCAAATTTGTCAACCTACAGTCTTATTCAGTTGAGAAACACACAAGTGCCAATACCGAAGCTTAAATACGCGGATATTATGCAACCTTGCCGGGAAAAAGTTATTCCGGACATATACCACCCTTTTTACGAGAGCCTTCAAGAAGGAAATAGAAACGATGAAGCTTAAGAAGACTGTGACGCAGAATAATTTTATTATTTTAATTCACTTTATTTTTTTAACTATACTTTTAATACCTTAATTTTGTTAAAGAAAAAAGGTGCTGTGTTTAACACGAAGATTTATGTTCCTAATCTATATTATTTTCTTTATAATAATTCAATTAATTACTTAACTATTTTTCATTTTTTTACTTTATTTTTATATACATAATAATAATTTAAGAATACTTTCTTTGTCATTCTTTAATATTTAGTCAACTTCTGAATTATCTGATTTAGTTGTCTCTTTTTTTATTGTTATTCTTTGTTTACTACTATTATTTCCTTATTTTTTTTTTTGTTTTTTAACATTATTTGAAACTTTTTTATACACACTTTTAAATAAATTATTAGTGTTTTAATTGAATTAACTTATTTTTGTTTTTTAACTTTTATGAATTTGTTAACTTATTATATTCATTTATGAGTTTTTTGTTATGTTGACCTAATGAATAAACGCATTTTTCGTAGAAAAACTTTTTAGACCTTTTTATTCTTTAAGTTTTTAAAAAAACTATATGGTTTTGTACGTTTTGTTTTAAGGCTGGTTTAGTGTAACTGATCCTATGTCCACTTCGAAATAATAAAATTAATGTAAACATGATCCTAAGTCCATAGTGTGGAGAAAGGCTCATTCAACAGTAAAAAATATACGGACTAAAAAATCCTAAGTCCAATAATAGATAAAATTAGCAACTAATTTTACTTGCCCGTCAACAATGAAATACATCGTGGAAAAATAATATATATGTTTTTTTGGCCAAAAACATTTGATAATTGGTCTTGGAGTAGTAACGTTTTAAAGGTTTCAAATTGCTCTCCCTCAAAACTAAGAATTTGTGACTTCGGCTAGTTCTGCATTCTAGCGACGAATTTTGCTTTGGGTTTTGGAAAATTTCAAGGAAGATTCAAATCTTAATCCATTGTTAAAAATTTCAACTCACCGAATTTAACTCTTCGATTTGATATCACCGATTTAACTCAGTTAAATTTCCGAATTCAAAACAAGATTTACAGTGTGCCTCCACTAACAATATTTCTATCAAGCTGATTTAATTTGCACCAGAAAATATTTTTTTGATTGCCAGGCAATTGCAGTTGTAATATGTGTGTAGAAAAATTGCAGTGAGGAAGAAATGCTCTTTGTGCTATTAAAATTCACTGCTTTTAATAAATGCTACGATATTTTCACGAAAGGATCTAGCAGATATTTAACAGAATGATTCACTGTGCGTGAAAAAACGAGACGAGGGTGTGACATAACTCACAGATAGCTTTTTGTAATAATATGTATATTCGTTCCCGAATTCGCAAAGCGACGAGATATCCCACGATGATATTTAACAAAATAATACTAAAAAAAACTAATTTCCAAGTACTTATTCCATAAATTAAACGTAACGTAACAACGTTAAATGCCTTATTATGAGTATTCTCGTCATTATTTGAAACTAATTTAACAAAAACAGCGAGATGACGTCACACTCACGTCTTTTCCTCTATCATATCCAGTATGTTCGAACCTTTAAGATTCTTCTTACTAATATATGGCAATGCCCTTTCAAACTTGACAAGGAAATTAGGATTATTCGTATATGGCAATACTGAATCTGACATTTACCGAGAAAATGTTTTGTTTACTTTTGGTTTTTTCAATTTGTTGAAAATAATTTAGTAAATTCGCGTTGTTAGAAGTGTCGTTTTAAGAAAAAAAGTTTATAAATGTGATTCAAATAAAGTGTTTTAATTTTATGACCAATAAAATGTTAATAAAATATATGTTTTGGTGTGTTTTTATTGATTAGGTTTTTTTTCGTTTGGAGATTTTGATGGTTTGAAAAAGTAAATTAATTATAAACTTTTTAATGAAGAGTTGTTTTTAAAAGTGTTCCCCCATATTCAGTATTAGTTCTGCATTAAAAGAATTATCTTTTTTTGTTCAGAAATAGGTTTTTTTCGTTGATAGATAAAATTAGCAACTAATTTTAGTTGCCCGTCAACAATGAAATACATCGTGGAAAAATAATATATATGTTTTTTTGGCCAAAAACATTTGATAATTGGTCTTGGAGTAGTAACGTTTTAAAGGTTTCAAATTGCTCTCCCTCAAAACTAAGAATTTGTCACTTAGGCTAGTTCTGCATTCTAGCGACGAATTTTGCTTTGGGTTTTGGAAAATTTCAAGGACGCTTTTTCCTTTCCCGTCTTGGAAACTGCTACCATCCATCTCGCTGTCGTCGTCCTCGCCATCCTCATCGTTCGAATTTAAATGAAATCCAATTACATCTAATGGATATAATTAAGTATCTTTAATATTTGTTTCTATATTATTTCAATTTCCATACAATTTATTTTGTTTTAAGCGACCATACCTTTACACATGTAAACTCATTGCCAATGAATTTCTTTTTTCTCTTATAACAATTATTAGCAAAGCAGCTTCTTCGATCGTACCCAGAAAGGAATGCGGTGCACATCATCCCCCCCTTCTTGGAAGCAGATTGGAAAAAAAAGGAAGCCCAGTTATTAGATATTAGTGAGTCCCATTGAAAGGGATAAGTCGTTTGATTTATTTTGTATATAAAAAAAGAAGAAACATTGGAATGAAGTTAGGTAAACAGGTACAAGGTCGATAGATTTAAATTATAATGCTTGTTTTCATACTAAATTTTCTTTTGCTGGTTTCAAACTAAAATTATTAAGGGAAATCTGAAAATAGTTTTCTGAATTGAATGCTTGTTACATACTAAATTCTGAGTTTTGAATTGTCAAACTTAATTGATTAAAGAAAATCTGAAACAATTTAAATGAATTAGTTGCTCATTTTAGACTAAATTTTTGGGTAACTATGTAAGTCGGAAATTTTGTAGTTTTGTAAATAAAGGAAAATTTAGTATCTTTTAAGGATTTCATTGTGCATATTGCGATATGTATGTGGAATGAAAATAATTTTGTAGGTTTCTCATGTTCAGGTAGATTTGATTGCGTCGATATGAATTCGAGTTCACAGTAAGAGGCAAGATAGGGATGTGTAGGGTCGAGGCAGGATAGTAGGGATAGAATAGTTTTGCGTATGTGATCGAGTGGTCGCATGGGTGTATAGAAGGGGTCGTTGCTTAAGAATTAGAGCATAGCAAGGGCGTAGGATGAAGGGAAGGGATAGCTCAGAGAGGTTATTTACAGCTTTTCCTCTCACTAAATATCAATGTAGGTTAAGTTTTAAGATTGTGAAGCGAAATTCGGGCCGTAGGAAAGTTAAGTTTTGGTTAGACTTAGGCAGGGAGTTAAAAAAATGTAACCCAAGTCTGGGGCTTGCAGCAAAGATTCTTCACCCATCGATGAGCTACCGGGAGTGTAATTTTGCCTGAGCTGCAAGTGCCTGAAACCCTCTAATCACATTTGGCCTAAAGTTCCTGTGGCTTAGGTCAGGAAGGCAAGTAGAAGTGGTGAGAGGTTGGCGGAATCGGCTTTGGGATTAATTTTCGATTTAGGTCGACGACGTTTGTTACAGGATAGTACTGATAATAACGATAGAGGTGAGTTCCTTTTCGATTTTATCTTAAGTACTAACCTTATAGTAAGTAACGTAGCCAATGAACTAACTTTCGTTACCAGAAACAGACAAGAAGTTTTGGACATTACTCTTGTCTCCGCCAACATCTTTCAAATGATTTTGAATTGGGAAGAATCTAGTGATCACTCGAAAAAAAACTGACTGGCCCAAGTATAGAGAAAAACTTAAGACTAATCAAACCTGATATGTTAAGTGTTCCATCCAATAAAAACTATCTTGATTGCAAAGTCAATGTGCTAACTTAAGCCCTTAGCAAATCATTAGAAACCTCCTGTCCTCTTATTCGAATAAGGTGTTAAAGGAAGCCACATGGGTGGACTTCGGGACTCGAAATGCATGAATGTCGAAAAAAAAAATTATAATTTAAAAGATAAAAAAACGTACAGGCAAATGAAGAGCAGAGTATTTACAGCAAAATTGATTCAAGTTCTCAATAATTTATTTGCGATCAAGGGCTTACAAATAGGAAACTTTTTAAACCACTGAACATTGATTTTCAAAACACAAGTTTTGATTACAATGGAAATAAAAATATACGGAATGTTTGATATGCCACACTTAATGAAAAGTTTATGAAACAACTTTTGAGCTATGACCTTGTCACACACGACGGAACTGGCCGCACAGACTCGAGTGCATCGGTTGCTTGTGGATAAGAAACATAAGTGCATTTGAACAAATTTCCACAACATTTAGTTGCATAATATGCAACCCCAAAATCAATTTTTTTAAGAAAAATAAATAGTTTGTATGATTTACTCATAGAAAAACCAGCACTCATACACGAAGATAAAAACATTGACTTTTAAAAAACAATATGAAAGTATAGCTACAAACCATCGATCGCATTAATGGAAGAAATAATATATTTTGCATTGAAGGCCTAGTGTTGACTATAAAAAGCATTTTATGCGTGAGAAACGATTTATTTGCAGATTATGAAGATATTATATTTACATAAATGTCAATAAATTCAATCAAGACCCGCTTAAAAGCGCTGCTGAAGAGAGGATGGACCGATGTGGATCCTACTACCACTTTAGATGTCATGCTCTTTAACTTCATATTTCTTCACGGCTGAGTGGCAACTTCTCCACCACCTGCACTTACAAGAAATAACATCTACATCCATCATAATTCCTAATTTCTCTTTTTCCTACGAACGTACATACGTACATATATGCGTATCCTGCATAGCAGATACAGAATTAAAAAAAAAAGAGGAGACAAAATTTAATAAGTGTATTTGGGAGATGTCTGTCAACAGTAAACAAAAATAAAAGAAATTAAAGAAACGAAAGTTCAAGTAAATTAAAGAAACGAAAGTTCAAGTAAATTAAAGAAGCGAAATTCAAAGTAAATTAAAGAAACGAAAGTTCAACTAAATTAAAGAAACGAAAGTTCAAGTAAATTAAAGAAACGAAAGTTAAAGTAAATTAAAGAAACGAAAGTTCAAAGAAATTAAAGAAACGAAAGTTCAAGTAAATTAAAGAAAGTTAAGTAGAATTTAAGAAGCAAACATAGATAATTAAATAATTTTAAGAAATAAAAAATTTAAGCAATTCTAAGAAAAAGAATCAGAATAGTGAATTAATATCCATACAAATTGAAATCGGTATTCTGGTTCTGTGTCACAATCAATTCAATTACCTATTTTATTTAAAATTTATCATCAATTAACCTCAACAGTAAGACCTGGTCCCGAGGAGCTGTGCACAACTTCCGGATAGAATCGGTGAGTCTTTCAAACTTATCTTCATAACTTTTTGAAACGTTATATTGCGTTTCATTTAAAATAAGTATTTGAATACGGTTTTATATGATACACGATAATAATTCATACATAGGTACGCTCAAGCGTACATTTTTTTTTGGTGAACCTGTATGAGCTCGATTCGTTATATTTCTTTATATGGATAAAAAGTTCCCATAAGTGGAATTATTTTGGCGCATCTTTGAAGATCCCTTCATCAGAACCAGGTTATATTAAAGTTAGTACGGGATTTCTAATAAATGAAACTAAAAAAAAGGTAAAAAAACATATATACATAGGTATATATTTAAAGCTAAAGGGTATACTATATCCATATAAGATACATCCACGATTTTTTTTTTCAGTAATTTAATCACTTAAGAGAATTATTTTTGAAGATATGGATGAAACGTTATTTGTAAATATAGTTTTTAAGTAACCATCGATTATTTTACTTCTGTAGGTAATTTTAGGATAGATGTTCAAATAAATAATATGAAACTAAATTTGTGAGGTTTTTTGTTTAGGTTACATTATTTCCTTCCGTGAAAGATACGAACGTAGAATGGTTAAGGGAAAGAATTCGCTGTCTTTTAACTGCACGTTTATTTTATGAGAATGATAATGAAAGGTTTCTAGAAGCCAAGCAAAGGATGTGAATATAGGGGAGTATGAGATGAGGGTGATGTGACTAGATACGAAGGTGAGAGTAAGAGATGATGTTTTGATGAGATACATAAATATGGTTACAGGGGAGTATGGAGTAACGAGGACCATTTCCCAAATATTAGAGATCAACTTAAGATTTTGTTCTGAATAAATAGAACATTTTGTTTTGGAGCAGTGATACGGAATATAAGACAAAGTATTTGAATTTATTTTGGTTTTGATCTTGGGGTTTCTGTTAAGTATGAGTGAAGACAGGAACACAGGTGAGTGTGGAATTGTTCTGCCACACCTCATGGGAGGGTTTAATAATCACTCAGGTTGTACGACCACCTATACAACCCAACGTAAGATGATTTCCTTCGATAGTTTTGACAACTACATCTCGGATTGCGGTCTGAAAAATTTGTAACACCGTCTGTTCGCTAGTGTCAAGATCCCTCCCACCGACGAGCTGAGCACGAGCAACCACTAGCAGACCCCCGACATCATCAGTGAACAGACCACCTTTCGGGATTCTGCCTGGACTGGCGAATGGGTTTCTGTGACCATTCGTCACAAAGATGGAAGACTCGGAAGGAGATAAGTGGGATTAAAAGTTAATTCAAACCTAAGCACTTGTGGTTATGAGTTAAATAAATGTTACAAACTACAGCTGAAGTTATTGAAGTAACTTGTCAAGTATCTCCTTTAGGAACACGTACTGCATTTGATGTTGGATTAACTGTTTCTGGAACAGCAACATCAGAATATGTGCCAATTGGACTTGTTGCTGAAGGATTAAATAAAAAAAAAATGATGGTAAAAATGTTTCTTATACGTCAGATGGAAAATATCCAATGAAAGTTACCGGTCGGTTTAAATGATATTAATGTAACAGAAATTTATGAAAAATATTATAAACATATTCCATCGAATGCTTTATGAGTACCTACGGCTATAGATCAATATTTTGTTCATGAATGGAACCGAGAAAAAAACCCAGATACAAATAAATATCCAGAATACAAAGTACATGATAAAGAAAGTGTTCGCAGGATGAAAAAGTTCATCAATTTTTAAATAGACAATTGCAAATCACTTTCATTTGGTATTTCGTCAAGCGAAGGTTTCTGGGCGTTACCGTCCTTGGAAAAGTATCAAATTGAAGGTTTGAGATTAATCTGATTATTTTGCTAGCTCTCAGCGTTTAACTTATTTTCTTTTTGTTCAACTCAACTCAAGGTTTACCAGAAGGTTGAACTCGAAACTAATGGACACATGTAGCAGCTGCCTAAAAAAATCCATCGCAACTATGTTCACGATCTTCTTCAACCTGCCAGCTGTCAAAATCAAAGTGTAAAAAGTCAACATTCCTGTAAAAACCTCGCTGCAATAAATTCTTCTTAAAACTAAAAATCGTGTTGTGTTTTTTTTAACTTTTTATTTCAATAAGGAATCGGAATTTGCTTAGATTAAAAATAAAATAAAACTAAAACCAAACAGCACAAACATTGGTCCTTCGAGCCTTAAGCTAAATTCGATAAAATAATAAAAGATTGCAAAATTGTGTGAAGATTAAAAAGTGTGAACGTTTACCGCGGTCTCAGGACAGCGTTAGCGTGGCAAAAGCTGCATTGTCGTTGCTAGAGAAGAAAGAGAGTGAGAGTATTGCCGTTGCTGAAGAAAAGTGCTGCTGCAATCAGTGTAGCCATACCCGCGACTACAAAAGAACCAGGAAATAAGACATGCTCCTACATTTGAGCATAATGCTTAGTCGCACTTTCATAATGATGTGCATTATTTGATTTAAAGACTTAGTTTTAAGTTCTAAGTTTTAAGCTAATATTGGACATGAAAAGTTGTACTTAAATACAAATCTTTTTTTTTATAGAAATATAATATTTTTATTTAACTGTATATTTACAAATATTAAACATATTCTTAAAAACAAAATGGAACAGACTGGTATTCAAAAGAAAGAAAGTGAGACGACATAGACGAGCTTTATTGGGCCGAATGAATATGTAGCAATAATAGTTAACACAAGTGGTAACGCTTGTATGGGAAACACTATTATTAATCCATTGCATACATTTCCTCATACTTATAGTCATACTAACTCATTCCAATTGTAAATACTATAATGCTAACAACCTAACGTAAGCATTATGTACTTCTACATATGTACACACATGTAAAATACCTTACGTAAGCATATGTACTTATATGTACATTGTACATACACACATGTAAATATTTAATAGCCATAGGATAAGATTCTAAAACAAATATACATTCTATTGTGAGATACGAAAGCGAACGGTCGTTGTATCGAATTGCATGAGTATTGACTCTGCAGTCGATGTAAATAGATTGGTATATAAAACTTATGTAAGCTTTTTATAACTTAACGAAAGTATGTGAATATTCTGAGAATTTTATAAAGAAAGTAAGTATTTCAGCAGGATTTGAATTTGAAGGTTGAGCAGGGCAGGTTAAAGCGAAGGTCTTTGAATAAAGCGAGTGGTTTTTCTATTGTTGTCCACTATAATTGCTCTTGTGTTTTTATTTATTCCTACAAAAAGTGATGGTTCCTTTTACTGTCGTTTAATTTACCTGAGCTACGGTATATTTGGTCCGCGTCGAGCCGGATTGTGTTAGTGCCGGAGAAAAAGCAGGCTAAAAACAATATATACATAAAGTGTGTGGCAACACTGTAAGATTTAACGAAAGCGAAGAAGATCGAAAAGAGTTCAGTTCCAATTAAGCATTCTGTGTCGAGAATTACATGTGTGAATAAAGAAGATTTAATATATTATAAGTAAAATATTTTGTAGTTTCACTTCCATATTATTAATACTGCTAAAAGTGCGTTGTGAATTTGTGAGCACATAAAGAGCGTTGTGAAATGTGTGTAGAGTGTTGTTATTACGTGTACAAATTGTGAAGATAAAATGTGCTACGATAAGAAAATCACGTAGACACGAAAATAAAATTGAAATGTTCGCAGGAATCGTGCTACGACACGATATAGTGCAGGAGATAGAGCAGCATGCAGGGCGAGACACGGTACTATATTCCATATACATACAGGCAATATGTACCTATGAGCATGTAAGTAAGCAAACAAACATAGTTTGTCGCTTCCCCTCTTTACGAGCAGGAATAGCCGACACAAATCATTCATTAAGAATGGAGAACAAGAGAAGGTAAGATAGTTTATATTCACCACGACCAAACATATAAGGTCGTTCGGGGTTAGTGTGCGCAGCGGGGTGAGTGTGCGCATAGCGATTTTTATGGAAAAGGGGATGAAATTTGAATTTCTGTCAATGCACAATTAAGTTTGTATCTGATCTTTATTGAGGTCAGTTGTGTTTGTGCTGGTGTAGTGTTTGGTGCGTCGTAGAAAGACGAAAGAAGAAAAAGGTAAGTTTCACTAAAAATTTTCTTGATTTACAAAACGTGCCAGTGATCTCTGTTTGTATTGTAATGCAGTGAAAAGTGATGTTTTATAGAATATACTATATGAATTTTATATTTGACTGAAGATTTTACTGATTTCGATAGTTATTTGTTTATATTTTTGCAAAAACAATACAAAAGTGCATTCGGGCTAAGTGTGCGCAATCATTTGGGGCATACTCATTTTTCACAGTCACAGAAATAGAGACCAATTATTTTGTTTCTAAATTTTTATTGGATTTCGCTGCAAATATTTATTTTCTGAAGGATATTTATGTTTTCTATGAAACAGGTTATGCTTCGAACATATGTGAGAAAAAACCGAACAAAAAGCTTGTTACACAAGCCCAGATTGATGAAGCTAAACGGCTAATAAATCTAGGCTCTAGTAAGCGTGCGGCCGCAGATAAAGTGGGAATCAGCGAAGCGGCCTTGAGAAAACGTCTGATATTGAACACTGCCGCCATTTCTCTTGGGCATTATAAAACGACGTTTACTCCAAGCCAAGAAACTAAAATATTGGAGTACTGCAAGCAAATGGACAGCCTGTTTTATGGAATGACAATATCATCTATTCGAAGGTTGGTCTTCTAATACGCCGTAGTTAACCATGTAGTATGTTTATGTGTGCATTCTTTGTCCCACGGTAGTCGTTCGTATCTGGTGACGAATATTTCTCGTCACTTGATACGTCGCCGTCGCGATGTGCAACAATGTGCACATCAGCATACTACACCTAATCTCAAGCTTTATTTTATTTGATGACTCCACAAATATGTATATGGAGGAGTAGTTTTTAATTTAGATTTAACTTGAATCAGTCAATAAACATCCATTCAACAATAAAGACGTTCTATTATTTTACATGGCGACCGTGACAGTGATATAAATTACAAAAATGGGCAAACAAGAATCAAAACTAGAAAAACCAATAGCCAACGTGATAAACGAAGTGCAGTCCCCTAATGAAAGTTATAGTTATGACAAATATTTTATTTAAATTATCATACTACTGGTATGTCATTTGGTGATAAAAATATACTCTTGGCATAAAAAGACCCTTAAAAAACAATATCTGACAAGAGCCGCATCTCTTGCACAAATTTAAATAAACACTCATAATAAAAAGAAACTAAAAAAAAAAAAAAAAACAAAATATTTGACAAGACATCCTCTTATGCACAGTTTTAAATAAACACTCGTAATTTCATCTCATCATTCCAGTAGCAGTGGCAATTTCTCAAGAAGCAGTAACAATTTATCAAGAAGCAGTAACCATTCATCAAAAGAAGCAGAAATTCATCAACATGCAGCAACAATACAATGCTAAGTATTTAAATAATTTTATTGTTTTATAATTTTTATATTAATTATTTTAAAATAAATTGTTGTTATTAAATACAAACAAAACAAAGCAAGATTAGTATATATACAAATATATTAGCAACAGAAAACATTAAAAAAAAAAAAAAAAAAACAAAATATGATACAAGTGTTAAATACAAAGTGAACAAATATAAAAAAAAAAAAAAAAAAATGCCGCATATAGAAATTGTTAAATTAATGTTGTCTATCATAACTAGGGCTGGGATTTTCATGCACTAAAAAATCGGAAATATGCGCTTAAAATATGCCCTTAAAAATGGAAAATATGCACTAAAAACAGGAAAATATGCACTTAAAAAAACATTATTTTACCTTATTTTCCCCAAAAAAGAAATAAAAAAAAGATATTTTAGTCAGATTTTATAAGTTGCGAATTCAATTCAGTCTTTTATTTAACAAAAATAAAGATAACTTAGAAGTAAAAAAATAAAAATAATAAATAGGTATTTGTATTTAAAACGTTAACAATATTAAAAATATCTTAAGTAACAGAAACTTACATACTATTTTCTTTCATATGTGTTGTTCACATAAATAAGAAAACTTTGTTTAAAGTTTTCAAACACAAAACTTTACCTATTTGGCCTGTGAAAACTTTTGTAAAGAGAAAAAGAACGTTCCACGTCAACGGACGTAAGGGGAGCATTTTTCAAACAACAAATTTTATCTATTGTAAGATTATTAAAACAGCTTTCGTTATTGTTGCTCAGACTTAATACATTATTTAAACTTTTCATTGTAGAATACCCTTTATTTTTTTCGAAAACAGTCTAAATTTTTTTTTTATAATTGCACCAATAGCACAGTACACAAATCTAAGGTATTATACTGCGCAGGTTGTCAGTCGAAAATAACAAAATGGCTGTGAGGGTGAGGAAGAAAACACACGTAAAAACAACAACAAATTTAAATTGAATTGTCAGAAATAAAAATGGCTGGGAGTGTGATGACTTAAATACACGTAAAAACAACAACAAATACTGACATTTGACACAAATTTTGATATATGCGCAGAAGAAACAAAAATCAAAACTCTAATGATATTACCTTTAATATGTGTACTGTGCACCAATAGGGCCTTCTACACAGTTAATTTTTGGAAAAGTTTCATCAATTAAGTCGATTTGATTTTTCAATGTGCTTCTACCTTCAAGCTTTGTGATCGTGTCACAAAGAAAACTATAATTTGAAAAAATAAAAACAATTTCACTTTTAAGCAAGGGTTGAGTCAATATTTCTTTTGCTTTTTTAATTGCGATGGCATCACCATCATCGAAACTATTGACAAAAGCTGACGAAACGGAAGTTTCCAAACCATCAACAGTTCAATGAAAGAGAAAAGGGTATTATTTCTTTTCAATAGGCGCGTTCATTTTGTCGACAATCTATTACTACGTTTACGTTCAGTATCTAAATATGTAGTTGGAATAGGGTCGATGCACATGAGGCATTTTTATTAAACCAACTTATCGAGCAAGGTTTTGCGTCACACAAAATACGAAAAAAATGCACTTAAAATATGCATTTATTATGAAAACATGCATTTATTTTGGAAAATATGCATTTTGCATGAAATATGCAAAATATGCACTAACGATTAAATGCCATTTTAAAGGAAATATTATGATTCGTAAAGATAATTTAGTCTTAGGCTTCTAAATGTAATGAGAAAAAACATGCATTTGCATGGAAATCCCAGCCCTAATCATAACAGTAGGTACTATTAGGTGCAAATTTTATTATTAAATTATATAAAACACATAAGAAAAAATTTAAAGTCAGTTATTTGCAGAGATGTATTCGTTAATATTTACCTAAAGTAATACAAAAACAATTTTGAGATACAATTTTATGTACACTAAATGGATTCTTGGGCAGATATCCTTAAAAAACTAAAAGTATATAAAGAACAATTTGATAAATCCTATAAATCGGTTTATAGAAAACAACACGTTTCAGAATTAACTTTTATTAAACATTATCAAATACTGTTAGAAAGTTATAAAGCAGCAAGAAATTTGATTGAAAAATATAAAAACAATTTTAAGGTAAAAGAACAGTTAGCGTCAAGAATAATAATAAAGGGATATAAACAAAAGATAGCAAAACTACTAAGACTTAGAAATTTAAGAGTAGCGCAAGAATTTCATAGTTCTGAAGAAAACATAGGTTTTGAAGAAGAATCAGGTGCAGAATCTCCGACATTTACGAAAACAATAAACATGGCTCAGAGTAATGTAGAGTTTTTAAGTACGGCATCCAAAATCATACCAGATTTTGACGGCTCTGCCGAAAACTTACAAAGTTTCATTGACGCATTAGATTTAATCGATCAATTTAAAGGTGAGCATGACGCGGTAGCCGTCTCTTTGGTCAAAACCAAATTAAAAGGGACAGCTAGAAATCTTATATCAAACGAGTCGACACTAGCCGCTATAAGAGATAAAATTAAGGGTTCAGTGAAGGGCGAGTCAGTCCAAGTATTGGTAGCTAAGCTGAATAACATTCAACAGCGAAATAAAACAGCCAACCAATACACTAAAGAGATTGAACAGCTCACGAAATCACTTCAAAATGCCTTAATATCAGATGGTCTTACCACAGACCAAGCTGATAAATATTCAACAGAGCAAGCAGTTAATGCTATGACCCAAAACTGCTCAATTGAAAAAGTAAAATTAATAATGGAGGCGGGACAATTCGCAAATATGAACGAAGCCGTCTCCAAGTTTGTAAGTAGTTGTACAAAAGCTACTGGACAAGCCGATAAGGTATAGTTCTATAAACATCCATATAATGGGCAGCCTCGTGGAAATTTCCGTGGAAGCTATCGTGGCAATTTTGCTCGAGGAAGTCGTGGAAATTTCAGTCGCAATTATTACAACAGACCAAACTACAATTATAGACGAAATGGACAAAACAACAGAGGTAATAATAGTAACCGATCACAAAATGTGCGTGTCACTGCACAAGAAGGTCAAGATTCGGAAAACTTGAATCTCCCCTTGGGAAATTAAAAATTCTAAATAATAAAGTATACAATCTTAATTTGAGTCTTAGCATATTTGTAAACGTATACAACAACAATTCAAATAATCTTTTAACTCTCTTAGTTGACACAGGTGCAGATATATCATTATTAAAACAAATCAATAATGAATATAACTCCTTAAATACATTCAACACTACAACTATTAGTGGCATAGGTCAAGGTAGTATACAATCACTAGGATCAATACAATTGGATCTTAGAATAGATAATTTTTTGGTACCTCATAAATTTCACGTGGTAGATAATAATTTTCCAATACCCTGTGATGGAATACTAGGCATGGACTTTATAAAAAGATATAATTGTGTGTTAGACTTCACCAAAGAAGATAGTTTGTTCATACTAAGACCTACAAATTTTCACACTAGCATTCAAGTTCCTATAGTATACCCAAATAATAGTATAATATTGCCAGCACGATCTGAAGTAATCAGGCGTGTCCATATTAAATCAAACGAGAATGAAGTACTGGTTGTTAACCAAGAGCCACAACCAGGAATTTTAATAGCTAGCACTATAGTTAATAGTAAAAATGCGTATATTCGCATTATAAATACCACTACAGATAATAAATCTTTCAATGTAAACAATATTGAAACGGAAAGTCTCACGAATTACAATATTGGCAATTTTTCGCAAAATCAAAATAAAAGAACTAATGAAATTCTTTCAAAATTAAATGCAAATTTTCCTGATCAATTTAAAGAGGAATTGAACAAATTATGCACTGATTATAGTGATGTATTCGGATTAGAGACCGAAACTATCACAACAAATAATTTGTATAAACAAAAAATAAGACTCAAAGATAAAGAACCCGTATACATTAAAAATTATAGAATTCCCCATACACACAAGACAGAAATAGATATACAGGTCAAGAAGTTAGTTTCTGATGGTATAGTGGAACCATCAATTTCAGAGTATAACAGCCCACTACTTTTAGTCCCTAAGAAAGCACTGCCTAATTCGAACAAAAAGCGGTGGCGTTTAGTAGTAGACTACCGCCAAATTAATAAAAAAGTACTCGCGGATAAATTCCCGCTTCCGAGAATAGATGATATCCTCGATCAATTAGGTCGAGCAAAATACTTCTCTTGTCTCGACTTAATGTCTGGATTTCACCAGATTGAACTTGATGAAAAGTCAAGAAATATTACATCGTTCTCAACAAACGATGGTTCGTATCGTTTTAGACGCCTTCCTTACGGACTCAAAATAGCCCCAAATTCTTTTCAGCGAATGATGACTCTTGCATTTTCTGGCCTAGAGCCAACACAAGCTTTTCTATATATGGATGACTTGGTTGTAATAGGATGTTCTGAAAAGCACATGCTAAATAATTTGACAAAAGTCTTCGAACTATGTCGAAAATATAACCTTAAATTACACCCTGCTCATTTTTCATGCATGAAGTCACTTATCTTGGGCATAAGTGCACAGATAAAGGTATATTACCAGATGATAAAAAATACGAAGTTATACAAAACTATCCCGTACCCACAGATGCAGATAGCGCTAGGAGATTTGTTGCATTTTGCAACTACTACAGAAGATTTATCAAAAACTTCTCAAACTATTCACGGCATATAACGCAACTTTGCAAAAAGAATTTTCCATTTAAATGGACAGATGAATGCAACGAAGCATTCAACTATCTGAAAAAGAAACTAATGAGCCCCACATTATTACAATATCCCGATTTTGAAAAAGAGTTTTGCATTACCACCGATGCTAGTAAACATGCATGTGGTGCAGTACTCAGTCAACAGTATGATGGCATACAACTTCCTGTTGCATTCGCTTCAAAAACTATTACCAAGGGAGAAAGTAATAAATCAACAACTGAACAAGAGCTCACAGCAATACATTGGGCAATACTTCATTTTAGACCATATATCTATGGAAATCATTTTCTGGTCAAATCGGACCATAGGCCATTATCATATTTATTCTCGATGAAAAATCCAAGCTCAAAATTAACCAGAATGAGATTAGATTTAGAAGAATATGATTTTACTGTCGAATATCTCAAGGGGAAACAAAATCAAGTAGCTGACGCTCTCTCTCGTATAACTATCGATGAACTTAAAGAGCAAAATGCAAAAATAAATATAATTTATAAAGTGACAACTCGATCAGTAACTCAACAAAATATGCAGACCTGCGCACGTAAAGATTCATTTAAATTGAATAAATTAAAAAATAATGATAAACGCAACGTTTATGAAGTCATTAATTATAATGACGTTAAAAAACTCGTAAAATTAAAATTCTCTTCCAATAAATGCTTTTTGAAGCAAGGAAAAACAGTTTTAACACGAATAAAAGTTGATGACCTATACATTAATGGAAAATTTGACCTAAACAAATTCTTCCAAAGGCTTGAAAAAGAGGCCGGTGTACTTAAAATCAACCAACTCCAAATGGTACCTAGTGAACAAATATTCGAATTTGTTTCACCACAATTATTTAAAGAAATGGGTAATAAAGTATTGAAAAAAATAAAAGTAGCGCTACTACGAAATTGAATCTATACTGTCCAGATACCATGACGACCCCGCGGAAGGAGGTCATACAGGCATTACACGTACGTACGGAAAAATTAAAAGACATTTTTATTGGAAGAAAATGACAAAAGATATAGCAAAATATATTAAAGCATGTAAACAATGCCAACTGGCAAAAACTTTACAAAATACTAAGACACAAATGACAGTAACACCAACACCAATGTCAGCTTTTGACATTGTTTTGGTGGATACCATCGGTCCATTTCCGAAATCAGAAACCGGAAATGAGTATGCTGTCACACTTATATGTGACCTTACCAAATATCTCGTAACTATACCAACACCAAATAAAAATTCAAAAACAGTAGCAAAGGCAATATTCGAAACGCATATTTTAACCTACGGTCCAATGAAGACGTTCATTACGGGTACTGAATATAAAAATTCGATTATAAATGACTTATGTAAATATCTTAAAATAGATAATATTACATCCACAGCTTATCATCACCAAACCCTTGGGACTGTTGAGCGAAGCCACCGTACTTTTAATGAGTATATACGCTCATATATATCTACAGACAAGAGTGACTGGGATATATGGCTAAAGTACTTTACGTACTGTTTTAATACAACGCCTTCAGAAGTACATAAATATTGTCCTTATGAATTAGTCTTTGGCAGAGTTCCTAATGGATTTCAAATCTTTAACACAATAAACGAGATATTACCACTTTATAACGTTGACGACTATTCAAAAGAGGTAAGATATAGATTAGAAATTGCATATAAAAGAGCTAGATCAATGCTCGAGAGAGCCAAATTAAAACAAAAAGAATACTATGACAAACAAAGAAGAGAAATACAACTACAAGTAGGTGACCAAGTACTTCTAAAAAATGAAACAGGGCATAAATTAGAAAATAGATATTTAGGACCTTTTACTGTAGTAGAACTTAGGAAAAATAATAATGTTAAAATAGAAGACAATTCGAAGAAGAAAACACAAATTGTGCACAGAAACAGATTAAAAAATTTTAGCTCGTAAGATGGATCCATTTAGTAAGTAACACGTTTAGTATTAAAACATTTAGTACGTTATCACATGATTTTTGTTGTAATCTTTTGTTTCATTTATTATAAATAAGTATTCAATAATAAAGTTTAAAACACAAAACTTACTGTCAAAAACATTGTAATAGTATCTTAAAATCATAATTGGAAACATATATTAAATGGCATTAATAGAAACATTTGAGAATGATCTCTAAACAAAAAAAAAAAAAAAAAAAAAACAATAACGAGATCATTCTTAGTAAAAAGGGAGGTGTAGTATGTTTATGTGTGCATTCTTTGTCCCACGGTAGTCGTTCGTATCTGGTGACGAATATTTCTCGTCACTTGATACGTCGCCGTCGCTGTCGCCGTGCAACAATGTGCACATCAGCATACTACACCTAATCTCAAGCTTTATTTTATTTGATGACTCCACAAATATGTATATGGAGGAGTAGTTTTTAATTTAGATTTAACTTGAATCAGTCAATAAACATCCATTCAACAATAAAGACGTTCTATTATTTTACAACCAAATCCCCAACCCATTCAATAAAGAGGTAAAAATGGCAGGACGTGATTGGATTGAGTGCTTTTTAAAAAGACATCCTGACATCTGTTTGCGGCAATCCGTTCCGACAAGTCTTACCCGGGCGATAAGCCTCAACAAAGTACAAGTACACAACAAATATCATCTATTCGAAGGTTGGTCTTCCAATACGCCGAAGTTAACCAAATCCCCAACCCATTCAATAAAGAGGTGAAAATGGCAGGACGTGATCGGATTGAGTGCTTTTTAAAAAGACATCCTGACATCTGTGTGCGGCAATCCGTTCCGACAAGTCTTACCCGGGCGATAAGCTTCAACAAAGTACAAGTGGAAAGGCTTTATAAAAACTTAAAGGATCTTAACGGAAAGTTCAACTTTGACCCGAGCCGGATTTATAACATGGATGAGACTGGAATGAGCACTGTTCCAAAAAAAACACCAAGGGTTTTCTCAACACGTGGAAAGAAAGTTGTGGGTAAAATAGTTCCTGCAGAACGGGGCACAACAGTAACGGCTGTTTGCTGCATGAGCGCTACAGGACATTACGTCCCCCCAGCTTTTATTTTCCCGCGCAAAAGGCTCAAGGAAGAATTGCTTGATGGTGGACCTAATGCCTGTATTGGAAAGGTGCCAGATTCCGGATTTATTAATAATGCGCTTTTTTACAATGGCTCCGGCATTTTAAGGATCACGTTCATGCTGAAGAAGGAAGGCCAACCCTATTAATTATGGACAACCATTCGTCGCATATCTCCTTAGAAACAACAATATTTTGCAGAGACAACGGGATGTCAATTTTAACTTTACCGCCCCATAGTAGCCACAAAATGCAGCCGTTAGACAGAAGTTTTTTCAGTCCTCTTAAGGCAAGATACGCGGAAGAATGCAAACGCTGGGTGACTCAGAACCCTGGAAGAGCTATTAGTCAATTCCAAGTTGTGCCTCTGTTTAAGCTTGCTTATGAAAAAGCTGCAACTGTTGGAAATGCTGCATCTGGTTTTTCTGTAAGTGGAATCTATCCATGCAATGACAGTTTTTTCCAGGATATTGATTTTGCACCAGCTTCCGTAAGCAACACTTTCGAAGACAAAGAAGACAATTCAGTAAGGGAGGATGAGCTGGAAATATTTGCTCTAGAACGGAAAGAAGAAGAAACTGCAAGTGTTGTGTTAGATAAGGGTTCATCTTGAAGTTTCTGAGTTAGAAGCAGCTGTGCCTTTAAAAGAGCAGGACGAAAACGTTTCGCCGAATAAAATGAGTAGTTCACCTTCGATGACTAATAATGAACAAACCCAAACAAGTCTTAGCACACAGAAACTCACTTATGTCTCTCTCTTATCCATTGCCAAAATCGAAGAATCCCAATAAAAGAAAAAGGAAGGCTCTAAAATCAGAGATTGTAACATCCAGCCCTTTTAAGCAAGGTCTTGAGGTAAAACGAAAAGAAGAGGAGGATAAGCTACTAAAAACTATAAGAAGAAAAAAATTTAAGAAAGTGAAGGTGCCTATGAAGCCACTTGTTTCAGAACCAGGACCATCCGGCGTGGGAAAGCAGCTTAAAAGTATACCGTCTGAAGAAGAATTGGAATTTTTTTGTCCTTTATGTTCCGGAAAGTTTGAGGACCCGCCCACGGAGGAATGGATCCTATGTATCAAGTGCGAAATCTGGTGGCATGAAGACTGCACATCGTATCAAAAGGGGATGATATTCTTCTGCGATTTTTGTTGCGATTAAATTTAAACCATTTTTAAGTTAAGTTTGTCTATAAAAATTTTAGAAGCCTGAATTTGTTTAAAACTTGAAGTTCCTTTTATGTTATCTTATTGTTTCGTTTTGTTTTGTTTTTAACAGCTATTGATATGTTTATGTGAAATGAGATTAGAATACTCATCCTTATTTATCTATGTTTATTTTCTGTTTCTCTTTTTGTGTCATAAAATTATCAATTTATTTAATTTATTTATATTTTTTGTGCTAGTAAAATTTTATTTTTTTGTAGCGCTCTTATTGAAAACCCCGATATAATAAGGAAGTAAGACGTTCATGGGATTTTATTGTAAAAATCATCAAAGGGGTCATTGAAGATGAGAAAACCGCGGAGTGCTATTAAATTGGAGGGTGAATTTTTTAGAGGGGGGTGCAAAAGCACCAGGCCTGTATACTGTTTCGAGATTGTTCACTTTTTCGAGCGGGAGTTTTCTAAGGAATGTTTTTAATTTTAACTAAGCATTAAACAAGGCTTTCTCTCAGGTTTAAACAAAAAACAAGAACAATTCCTCAGAGCTCTGAAACTACGTAAAATGCTTGCGCGAAATTTTTATACAAAATACATTGTTTTATAAAATTTTGTGTGTTCACTATAGTGGATAGTTCACTATTTCGAGATCCACTAAATCGAGCGTCTACTGTAGTTCTGAAAACCTTTTTTGTAGAGAGTAAAATTTACCATCAAAATGGATTCAAAAAAAAATTTAAAAATTTTTAGTTAGCTAAATTTTAAAAAAATCTGAAAAATCACATTTTTTTTTTTTTTTTACGTATTTGGTTTGGGTAAAAAACGACCGAGAAATAGTCGTTCAAACTAGGCTGATTTTAAGTTTTTAAAGCTTTATCAATGGCATTTTTGGCCATTTTGATAGACTTGTTAGATTATACGCTCAAACTGGGTGTATTAGTGAGCCATGACCAGTTAAGTCAAGAATAAAAATCTAATTTAACATTTTTCACAGTTTTTGGGTTGCCATCTAATTTTTCAAAATTTAGAATAATTGCCAAAATAACACACTTGCTCTTACAAAGTCGGGTTTTGAACACATTATTAGCTTATACCTTCTCGAACATGAAAAAAATATACCTAACTAAAATTTTTTTAATTTTTGTTTTTTAAATCCATTTGGATGGTAAATTTTATTCTCTACAAAAAAGGTTTTCAGAACTATCTCGAAATCTTCCTTGGTTTTTGAGTTATATGAAAAAAAACCAAAAAGGGTGCCTTTGCACCCCCCTCTAAAAAAATGCACCCTCCAATTTAATAGCACTCTGCGGTTTTCTCATCTTCAATGACCCTTTTGATGATTTTTACAATAAAATCCTATGAACGCCCAAGTAACAATTTTAGCTGTTTAAATGCTTTAACAGCGCTTTTAGAGCAAATCTTAAAGCTCTTTGATTTCAAAAGAAGCTCCAGAAGCGCTTCTAAAGCAAGTGTTAAGAATGTTTACAGCAAATTCATTGAGTTTGAGAGCTAATTTTTGCTCGAAGCCAGCTTTTTATCAGTGGCTAGTACGGCTTTCAAGCTTTCAGGTTCATAATTTGGAATTTTTTTAAAGCAACATTTTTGACAGCACTTTGTTTGTATTAGTTTGGATAGTACAAATGATTAAAATAATATAAGGAAAGATGTATTTCATGTGTGTGATAGTAGCATTCGAGAACTAAACAAATTAATTAAATATTCGCAGAGAAAATGTCGTAGTGAGGAATGAAATTAATATTTGTGAGTTCCATGTTAGTGATTTTTTAGTGCGCGTTTAGTTTTATCACAACTGTACTAAAGGTACTTCGAAAAATAACAACGCGCCTTCGAAATTATTTATATTACACTGTGAAATATTTACAAAATTTACCTAAACAATGAACAAAATTGATAAATAAATTTAATAAATCATGAAATGAAATTTTTTTTGTTTTCACTGCAATATTTGCAATTTTTTTATTGTGTTTTTTTTTTTTTAGGAAAGATTTTGCATTCTCTTAAAATAGGTAAATAAAGAAAATTATTCAATGATTTTTGTTTTCCGTCGCCATAGTTTTTATTATGAGCATAGCTTGTCTTCAATCGAGCTCTTCTAGAGCTAGTTTCCACAAAATGAGAGTTTTGCGTTCAGTACCGAAAAAGTAGGGTGTTCGGAAATTGAAATTCATTGACTGACTCTAATTTCTGGAAAAAATTTCTTGTATTCTATTCAACATTCAAGTGCATTATGGATTCTTAGCACGTAAGCAAGTACTTTTGCGACTCAGTCATAGATTTCATTCTAAGAATTATTATTTGATAAAATAAAAATATTCTTCTCCAGTCTGATTCGGAGAGTCAAGCAGAAAACGTCTGTTAATTTTCTAACTAGATCATAACAGACTGTTGTGAGTGAAGCGATTTATTATTTGTTTGGTCGATTCGGATTTAATTTCTTTTAGTTTATAAGCTTGCTGGCATTAACTCGCGAACAATTTCTGGCGGAGGGTAGCGGAAAAAAAATATTTTGAGAGCTGTCAAAATTAAACTAAAAAAAGTGATGGACCGCAAAACGGAGAATGCACCGAGCAGCTGTACGAAAGAATACCTTGAAACAAAAATCCTCCGATTCGTATGAAATAGGAGAATTTTCCGTTCCGACGGATATTTAAATCCTATTTACAACAAAGTTGCTGTGATATTTTTATAACTTTATTTAAATCATTCAATATTTTGGGTCAATTTAATTTTCCAAACTGAACAATTTAATGCAATCGCACGATTAAATTGAAAATACTTTAACTAAACTCAATTATCATAGACAATATCTGGTTTATTGTTTTCTTGATTATATTTGTTATTTGAGTGGAGACACTAACGTTTTTCACAAAGAACTACATATTGATTGTTTTGTGCGGAAATTAGTAACACGTGATGTATTTCAGTCCTTAGAAGGGCAGATTAAAAAGGATTCTTATTATCAATAATATTTTTTGAAAATTACACATCATTTCCTTAATTTTCAAAACAGACCAATTTAACGCAATCGCACGATTAAATTTAAAACAATTCTGCAAAATGCATGAATTCATGCTCCTTAATTTAGTTCGCATTTCCCGAATCCGAAGATTTTGACAAAGATTATATTGTGAACTACTTAAAAAAAATTGAAGGATTTTTTCATGGAAAACCTCTTCGTTCCGACGGATACTTCGCTAGGACAGATAGTTTCTGATTCGACGTTGAGGACAAAAATTGAAAGAAAAACTAATAAAGAAACAGCGCCAACGTAACATTGCATATGACCAGGTAAGTTTCATTTTAATCCCATACTCATATTGTTTAGCAGGTACCTACATTTATATTAAAGGCAATTATTAGTCGAATCGACGAACTAATATTTAAATCCTATTTACAAGAAAGTTGCTGTGATATTTTTATAACTTTATTTAAATCATTCAATATTTTGGGTCAACTTAGTTTTCCAAACTGAACAATTTAATACAATCGCACGATTAAATTTAAAATACTTTAACTAAACTCAATTATCATAGACAATATCTGGTTTATTGTTTTCTTGATTATATTTGTTATTTGAGTGGACATACTAACGTTTTCCACAAAGAACTTCACATTGATTGTTTTGTATGGAAATTAGTAACATGTGATGTAACTCAGTTTCCAGTAGGCCTGGGCAGATTAATAAGGATTCTTATAAGCAAAAATATTTTTTAAGTTACACATCGGTTTATTAATTTTCAAAACAGACCAATTTAACGCAATCGCACGATTAAATTTAAAACAATTCTTCAAAATGCAAGAATCCATTCCCCTTACTTTAGTTCGCATTTCTCCGAATACGAAGATTTTGCCAAAGAATATATTGCGGACTACTTAAAAGTGAACACTACTACCTTTCTGCAATGAAATGTCACAAAGTTGAAGGATTTTCTCATGGAAAACCCCAAGGAAAAATGTGGTAGATTCAATAAAAAAAAACAAGTACGTGAAGGATTTTGACAAATAATATGTATATTTTGTCAATAAGACAATAAGTGTTTAACTTTGGCAGTAGGTACTTAACTCTTTCCATCCCAAAATTCAATTTACATTTGATGTTGAAAAAGAAGGGATACTTCCTTATCTTGAAGTGAAAGTAAAATTATAGACCGATAATTTTTGATTGGTATGAAAAACCAAATTCTTCTTTTGGTATAAAAAACCCAACACTTGCAAATTTCAAAAGATTTTGAAAATTTCAAGAAGACTGTGAGCCCAAGTCGTCGAACAAGAAATTACGTCACCACACGTCTCGGATTGTTAGAAAGTAATTTATTAGTGATTCAAAAGAAATATGAAGATATTCTCTGCGATGACCTCGACCAGGAAGTCAGATTTTAGACATTTGGAGTCCTGATTTCAACGCTCCATCAGGTCATAACTTTTGCACAATGCATTTTTGTGGCATGAACGGATTTTTATTTCACAATAACAATTGGATCGGAGAAGAAAAAGAGACGCTTAGTAAGCATACAGAGATTACACGTTTTATGTATGATGCGAAGGAATGTTATTAGACCACATTGTGGAAGAAACAGTCTTGGACAAGATTTTGGAAACTGAATGCTTGAAAACCAAAGAATCTTTGATCTTAGGGAATCCTGTCTCTCGAGTAGAGCTTCGGTACACGTGAACCGGGTCCCGTGTTTCGTCTAATCGACGGGACAATAGAAACAGGTGTAAGTGATAACCAGTCGGTAATCATCCACCTACTGGTAATAATCCTTTTCTATTTACTTACATATAAGGAAAAATCAATGTGCACAGGAATCGTGTTACGACACGATATAGTGCAGGAGATATATGCCATATACTATACTATACTATATTCCATATACAGGCAATATGTACCTATGAGCATGTAAGTAAGCAAACAAACATAGTTTGTCGCTTTCCCTTTTTACGAGCAGAAATAACCGACACAAATTATTCAATAAGAATGGAGAGCAGGAGAAGGTAAGAGAGTTTTCATATTCACCACACGACTAAACATATATAAGAGAAGGCAGTGAACAAGAAACGAGAATATACACACAAACATAAGTAGCCAGCTGCGCAAGCTGCATCGCCGATACGAGAAGAAGAAGAAACCAAAATTTCGTCATTCGGAATTCGTGAGCGCTGTGAAATAGTCGTGTGTGAATTTGGGCATTTTTTTTTTAAATATAAAACTAAATCATTCTAAAAAAAAAAAACGAACAATCTTGAGCAGGAAATAATTATTTACATTTTTTCAGAAGGTAAGAACTACAGTCAACTGCAGGAACGGGATGCTAGCCTTTGTGGAATCACCAGGGAGCTGCACGAATGGCAGAAGCGCAGGTCAGACTCGAAGCCTTGCAGGACGCTTGGGCACAAGTGAAGATGGAGATATACCAAAGTGGCAAGGCTTTAGAGATCGTTTCATAGCAGCGATCCACAACAATGACCGAATAGCTCCGGTCTATAAATTTTCATACCTTAAGGCATCGTTATCAGGAAAGGCAGCAAGAACTCTCGGTGAATGGCAGCTCACCGAGAAAAATTTTTAAACTCAAGACAAACTATGCCTTAAGAGCTCTTGACATCTATTTTAAGAGTTTTTTTTTGTGTTCAATATGGGTATTTAACCCACCCGTATTATTACTCGAATCGACGAACTTTTATTCAACTTCTATTTATAAGAATGTTGTGTAAACTTTCGGGGTCAATTTGCTTTAATTTTCCCAAACTGACCAATTTAATGCAATCGCACGATTAAATTTAAAACACTTTAACTCAACTCTTTACTGTATTTTCTTGATTATATTTATTATTTGAGTGGACTTATGTACTTACTTTTTCCACAAAAAAAAATCATATTTGTAACAACCATCTTGTTCTCATATTAGCAAGACACCAATCAACATAATTATTAATTTATTCTAAATACTCATTCATTCACTCATTTCCCATTATTCTTTTATAAAACATATATAATAGTACTTTATATTGCATACTACAATTTCAATAATGCAACTTTCCTCTAATTTTAAAAAAACATAACAAAGTGGCAACATTGTTAAAAGCTTTAAATATAAAAAACACACACATACTAATGTAACTATAAAATGATCAATGCACAAAATGTAAAAGCTCTTTTAAAAATTGTATAAAAGGCGACCTACAGTCAGAACATTTTCATTCTGGTTTGTGCTCTGAAGTGCGAAGTTGGTAAGTTGCGTCCACCAAAGGCATTCTCCTAGAATCAACCCAACATATGTGCATGTCGGTTGTTGATGCGACGTACGGTTTCACGAACGTCCATCGGCAGTCGACATGCTCATGTGTTGTTTTATGTTTTTGTACTTATTTCCTTTTATTACAATATGTATATATGTGTGTGACTATACTGTGTAGTTGAAGGTATCGTACCTGCGGATTGTGCGACGTTCCACGAGCGTGGAAAGGCGGCCTTAGACGCGATAGCCGGAGACATTAACATGTATATATATATATATATGTTATAACCAAGAATAACGATACAAGCATTTTTTAAGATAACTTCATATTGAAACAAAGAACACATTGTAATCTAAACGAAAAGCTAAACACTTTTGCGTACGCATCACATTTGACGAATGCATATCCGCTCAAATGCAATAATGCAAAACTCCCATAAACAAATATTAGACTAAACAAAACCATAAGGATTAATTACAAAGAAAGACGCAAACCACATATCATATTTAGACTGCCAAAAATTACACTAACAAAAGTCGTATATGAAATAAGCCACGTACGTCTTTAGAAAATAAGATTATAAATACCAGTTGTCTGCGACATTCTGGTCAGACTTTAAGAAACTTCACAATAAAGATAACCTCAAGAATCTAGAGCTCCGTCTCTAAATTCCTTTTTTTTAAAAAGTGTTTTATTTAATTCAACACTAAAATTGGCGCAGTCGGTAAAATACACAAAATATAATACAGTGCTCCACAAAAGTCTGCGTACAGCGACGAAACAGTGAAGAAAAGGGCAATTGTCTACACGCGGTAGGTGATAAATTTAGTTTAATGGTACATTCCAATAAAACAATGTTTAGGGC
This sequence comes from Dasysyrphus tricinctus, assembly GCA_963921185.1. NCBI lineage: Eukaryota > Metazoa > Arthropoda > Insecta > Diptera > Syrphidae > Dasysyrphus > Dasysyrphus tricinctus. Next base: position 249,514,027 of record OY992530.1, read on the forward strand.
TTTCATTTACAATAAAATAAATTAAATTTTAATATTCATTTCAAAATAAATTGGTAAAATGCAAAAAAAGTTGTCAAATTCGATCCACAAAAGTTTGCGTACAGCTGTAAAAGCAGTGAAAAGAAAGGGAATAAAAATGTACAAATAAATTATTGTATCGCAGTTTTTTCAGTGTCAATATTTAGTCGGATACCCTTCAGTCCCTAAACCTCCTTTTAATGGTTTTGCAGAGGTGCTGCCAGTTTTTCAGTACAAGAACTTCGGATTTTCTCCCATTTTAATAACAAAGCTTCTTTTAAATGCGCTTTATGACGGATACCGTGTATGCGGATCGTCCTTTCTAATGCACCTTCACACATGTTCGATAATATTGATATTTAGACTTTGTGGTGGAGTTCTAAGCATGTGATGAGTGTTAAAAACAGCCACAAAAGCCCATTTTGGGCGGTATGTTTGGGGTCATAATTTAGCTCAGTGTAATAATGGTTCGAAATACCGACAACTTTAGTACTTATTCTTAAATTTTGTTTAAGAATATCAAAGTACACGATCTGATTCATGATTCCTTCCATCATTTACAGCTTACCGACCCCTGTAGACGCCAAACAAGGCCAAACCATAAAACCTCCACCACGGTGCTTCACAGTGTTGATAGTTCATTTTGGATTAAGGACATCGTTCTGCCCTTAATCGACCGTCAGATCCAAAAATGTGATATTTTTAATAGTCAGAGAATATAACCTTATATTTTTGGGTCTGACGACCATTTGAGGGCAGAACGATGTCCTTAATCCAAAAAATAGTATCAACACTGTGAAGCACAGTGGTGAAGGTATTATGGTTTGGCCCTGTTTGGCGCCAACAGGGGTCGGTAGGCTGTAAATGATGGAAGGAATCATGAATCAGATCGTGTACTTTGATATTCTTAAACAAAATTTAAGAATAAGTACTAAAGTTGTCGGTATTTCGAACCATTATTACACTGAGCTAAATTATGACCCCAAACATACCGCCCAAAATGGGCTTATGTGGCTGTTTTTAACACTCATCACATGCTTAGAACTCCACCACAAAGTCTAAATAACAATATCATCGAACATGTGTGGGGGTGCATTAGAAAGGACGGTATCCGTCACAAAGCGCATTTAAAAGAAGCTTTATTATTAAAATGGGAGAAAATCCGAAGTTCTTGTACTGAAAAACTGGCAGCACCTCTGCAAAACCATTAAAAGGAGGTTTAGGGACTGAAGGGTATCCGACTAAATATTGACACTGAAAAAACTGCGATACAATAATTTATTTGTACATTTTTATTCCCTTTCTTTTCACTGCTTTTACAGCTGTACGCAAACTTTTGTGGATCGAATTTGACAACTTTTTTTGCATTTTACCAATTTATTTTGAAATGAATATTAAAATTTAATTTATTTTATTGTAAATGAAAGCCCTAAACATTGTTTTATTGGAATGTACCATTAAACTAAATTTATCACCTACCGCGTGTAGACAATTGCCCTTTTCTTCACTGTTTCGTCGCTGTACGCAGACTTTTGTGGAGCACTGTATGTGTATCCTTTGCAAATAAGAATCCATCGTTCACCTATCGTTCAAGTGTATTATAAAGTGAAAATTAAAATTCAATTTTTTACAAAAAGAAAGAAAATTATTTTAATAACGTATACCCATATAAAAAGTGAAAATTAATATCTAAAATTCTGTGAAAAAGAAATCTTTAGAATTAATAACTTAATTGGACCACTTAACGATATTGTAAAATAAATTCAGTGAAGAATAAATTCTTTAGCGAATATAAAGATTACTTCAGTGAATAATAAAGTTATTAGAACACTTGTTCAAAATTCTAAAACATCAATAATTAATTTAGTAACTCAACCTCATGCAAAAGAGTAATGTTACGCAATCCATAGAGGAAAATTAATTATAATACAACCAACTACAAAACAAAACTATTCAACAAATGCACCTTCTCAAGAAGACACACAGGAAGAATAATCCATATCCAAAGAACCCTGACGAAGAAGATAAACCATCAAACGAAGGAGATCCACAACACAGCGGAAATAGTAAGAATCTTAGTATTAATTAAGACGATCAATTGTCACAAATCAAATTACCAAATATTGAAAATATTATATTAGAACAAGACTCAAATTGTAAAGCCAACATGTCACTTACACTCACGTTAGACCCTCTCAAGTACATTGAAAAATTAAACACTTTCGATGGACGAAGAGAAGATTTATATACCTTTATTACAAACGTTGATGGGATAACTCCCACACTTAACAAATATGATAATCAGTCACAGACAATGTGTATAAATATACTGAAGTCAAAACTTATAGGTAGGGCTAAACGTTGCATTGAAATACATGCTCACTTATCCACCTGGAAAGAAATAACAGAATTGCTAGTAGAAAATTTCGGAGGATTTAAATCCTCATTCCAACTATATGACGATTTAAGACAGACTCCATATAAAGGAAATGTAATAGGATTTTATAATGAAATACAAAAGAATCTTTGTGAATTAAACCAAAAAACGGTACAAGAGGGAAAGAATGAGGAAATTCCTCATAACACACAAACAGCATTAAACATTTTTAAAGAACGTTTACCAGTTCACATGCGAACAATATTATTCGCATTGAAGCCCCCTAACTTACAAGCAGCCTTACATGAGTTAACTCAAGCTGGCTTTGTAAATGAAAAATCTGAAGAAACACCAAAGAAATTGCTGGAAGCACCAAAAATTCCAACTACACAAAACCCCCAAAATAATTTATAAAAAATATCCAAATCAAAATAATAATTTCACACCTAAAAATCCAACGTATATAAAACCCCCATTTAACCACCAAAACATTAACAACCCTAATCCAAATTATAAAGGTAATAATTATAACCCAAATTACAAACCTCCTAGCAGACAATATAGACCTATGGAAGTTGACCCAACTTCCAGTCAATTAAAGAAGATTCAAACCAACTATAACGAAAGTGATCAAAACAATACGGTTTTTCCGAATGTAGCCTCGGAAGCCTGTCTACTCAACGAGACAACAAACTCCCCTTTATTAGGTTAGAAAAAAATAATGTAACGTTAAGACTATTAATTGACACGGGAGCCACTAATAGTCTAATAAACAAAGAAAAAGCTCCAGTAAATTACACTAAAACAAGAGAACACCCATTAGAAATCAAAACAGTAGGTACTTCCATATTCATAGATAAAGAATTAGCTATACCAAAAGAAAAATTTGCACTCAAATCTCGCGTGGATTGCATTTTTCAAATCCACAACTTTAATGTCAATTTTGATGGATTAATTGGAAACAATATATTATTTCCAAATAATGCCAGCATTGATTTTAAAAACAAAATACTAAAACTAAACGAACAAATTATTCCACTGTTCTTTTCTTTGGAAGACGAACGAGAATATCAAATAGAAATAAATCATTTAAACAATTTAATTCCAGAAGACACATTTACTTTCGAAAATTTGGAAAGCCAAAGAGTCTCACATCTAAACGATGAGGAACATAAAAGTTTATTTAAATTATTGAAACAACACCAAAAGGTATTTTACCAAAAAGGAGATGATTTAAGTTTTACCAGTCATGTAAAACATAAAATCCCCACAATAAATGAAGAACCAATCTTCACACGGATATATAGATATCCCGAAATCCACAAAAAAGAAGTGGACAAACAAATCAAAGATCTATTAGATCAAAAAATTATCAAACCAAGTACTTCACCTTACAATGCCCCAATCTGGATTGTACCAAAGAAAGAAGACAAGGTAGGAAATAAGGAGTGGAGGATAGTCATTGACTATCGAAAGTTGAATAACGCAACAAAAGAGGATAAATTCCCTATTCCACTAATTGACGACATATTAGACAAATTAGGAAAAGCTAACTACTTTTCCACACTAGATTTAACGAAAGGATTTCACCAAATCGAGGTAAATCCCGAAGATAGAGAAAAAACAGCCTTCTCAACACTATCAGGACACTACGAATGGTTAAGAATGCCATTTGGTCTTAAAAATGCCCCCGCCACATTCCAACGAATGATGAACGAGGTACTAAAAGAATATGTAGGGAAAATCTGTTACGTCTACCTCGACGACATAATAATATTCTCAACCTCATTAGAAGAACATATAAACTCACTAAATAAAATCTTCACCAAATTACAGTCTGTAAACTTAAAGATATCCCTGAATAAATGCGATTTTATGAAAAAAGAAAGCGAGTTCTTAGGTCATATAATTACCCCAGACGGAATAAAACCTAACCCCAACAAAATAAACACAATCAAAAATTTCCCCATACCAAAAACTATCAAAGAAATTCAATCATTTCTAGGCTTGACTGGATACTACCGAAAATTTATCCAGGATTACGCCAAAACTATCAAACCTCTAACCCTTTGTTTAAAAAAGGATAGTAAAATAGATGTAAAAAACCCCGAATACATAGAAGCGTTCGAAAAATTAAAAATTGCCATGTCCGACAACTTATTAAATAGGCATCCAGATTTCAATAAAGAAACCATTATCATTTGCTTCACGCACTCTTAACAAACACGAATGCAATTACAGTACCATCGAAAAAGAATTGTTAGCGATTGTCTGGGCAACCAAACAATTTAGACATTATTTATACGGAAGAAGGTTTAAGATCTTAACTGATCATAGACCTCTTGTATGGCTTCAAAATTTGAAAGAACCGAATTCGAAACTTCAACGCTGGAAAATAAAATTAGAAGAGTATGACTTTCAAATTGAGTACATACAAGGCAAAGAGAACAAAGTCGCTGATGCTTTGTCTAGAATAAAAATAAACGAAGTAAACACAAAAATTGACACAAACTACGAAAATGTATTAAACATCTTAGAACTCGTTTCTACACAACACTCAAATGAATCAGATAGTTCAAACCTAATTTCCATCACCGAACAAAGTTTAAATATATTTATTCGACAAATTATCATAGAAATAGGAGAACAAAATGATGAAATCATAACCTTCCCTTTTAACAAAAGAAGAATAAAAATAATTAGAAGAAATTTCAAAGAATCAGACTTCGAAAAAATCATATCAGAAATTGATATAGATCATAAGAACGTTTTATATTGTAATAACGATAAACTATTTTTAGAATTTCAAACTTATTGGAAAACACACCACAACAATCAAACTTTAGTCAGAACTCATTCATTCTTAGAAGATGTTTATGATATAACCAATCTAGAAGAAACCATACACAAAAAACATAATGAATTGAATCACGTAGGAATAGAAAAATTATATTTAGATCTTAAAAGAAAGTATTACTACCCAAATCTTAAAACACAAATAACAAAAATCATAAATAATTGCGATATCTGCAACCTGAAAATAGAAAGAAACCCTATTAAACTACCATATGAAAAAACAGAAACACCCTTAGAACCACACATTCACTACCATATGGACATATGGATCCTGCCCAACAATAACAAGTACTTAAGTTGTATCGACAAATTCAGCAAGTATGCTTCAGTAGAAAAACTTAAAACAAAAAACCAAAGAGACATTTTAAATGCTATGGAAAAACTATTCTCATACATGTCTGAACCCAAGAAATTAACTCTAGACAATGACCCCACTTTCAAAACTTATTCTATAGAAAATTATCTAAAAGAAAAGAATATATTAACACATTTTACCACCCCTTATAGACACACCGGAAATTCGGATGTGGAACGCCTTCACAGCACCTTAAATGAACATATTAGATTACTAGAGAAAACTGAAAAACTTATCGATGTAGTAACAAAAGCGGTAAATACGTATAACAAAACAATACATCTCACTACAAAAGAGAGACCCTTAGAGATGCATCTAGGTAAAATAGATAATACAAAAATATATGATAGAATAGAAACAAATAAGAACAAAATTCTAGACAAAATAAATAAAAATCGATTAGACGTAGAAGTCAATCCAAATTTTACAAAGATAAACAACCCAGAACGGTTTAATAAACTAAAAACCAAACACAAGAAAGTAAAACTACTGAAAACAATTGATAAAAAATTATTAATCAAACCCCACTTAAGAAAACAACTCCTTCACAAAGACCAATTTAGAAAGAAAAAGAAATTTACAAAAACAAAAAATGAAGACAACCAAAACAATAGCAATCATGATAGTGATTCCCTTATTAATAACTTCAGTAAAAACTAATGATATAAAAATAACAAAGATAGATAGAGAATTTTTAGTCATTCAAGAAGGACAAATAAAACTTATAAATAATTATGACATTCTATTACATGTAATTAACCTTACAGAATGCCAATCATTAATAGACCAGTTAAAAGATCAATACCATTTACTAGAAAATCCTAACCATTTGCAAGAACAAAAGATAAATATATTAGAAATAAAACTTCAAACAATTATGCCACACCATATTATTCATAAACGAGGACTAATTAACATTGTAGGTAAAGGAATGAAATACATATATGGAACCATGGACGACGACGATAGACAAACCATAGAAGAAAAGTTACAAAACTTAGAAGATAGTAACAGAGAACTTTTAGCAAACAATAACAAACAAGTAACCATTAACCAACAATTTAATGAACAATTCTTTCAATTACAAGACATACTTAAGCAAGGTTCAAAAACATTAACTAAATACAAAGAAATCAAATCAGAAATAAATACTTTACGTATGGAACTAGAATTCAATAGAAACTTAATAGAAGTACAACAAATAATAGAAAAAATTGACAATATCATAATGACCAGCAGGACAGGAATATTAACCCAAGATATACTAACTATAAAAGAAATTTATGACTTCGATATTAACATAAAAAAACTAAAAGAGATAAAGTTGACATTGGCTACTTATAACGAAAACTTACTCATTATCCTAAGTATACCAAGATTTAATGAAAACTTATATAACAAAATATCCATACATACCCTCCCGGTAAAAGATAAAATTATAACAATACCTAACAACGAATTTATAGAACTTAATAAAACTATGTATTATATAAACAAAGAAATAAAAAATCTAATAAAAATTGAAGACAATTGTATTGAAAACATATTTAAAGATAATTCTAAACTAGACTGTAATATTAAAGATTACAAAGAGGAAAATATTATAATCAATAAAGAAAAATATTTAATAATAAAGAACATAAAGAATGAAAAGTTAGAACAAGATTTTAATAACTTAGAATATACTTTACAAGGAAACTATATTTTAGAATTCGAAAATTGTAAAATAAAGATACAAAATGTAACATACAATAGAAAATTATATCAAAATAACTATAAAATAATACCATTAATAAACTATAACTTTTCAGACAATTACTTTAAGGAATTACATTTCCAACCTATAAATAATATTGAAATATTAGAATCAAAAATACATACAAAACATGTAACATATAATGTAATAACTATCGTAATAATAATATCAATAATACTTTTTGCAATCATGTATTTAAAAATGAAATTAAAGAATAAAAAAACTGTTACAAATATAAGCCTTCCAACGGTCGCTTTCCAACCGTTAGAACACTCGAAAGAGGGAGGTGTTATAACCAAGAATAACGATACAAGCATTTTTTAAGATAACTTCATATTGAAACAAAGAACACATTGTAATCTAAACGAAAAGCTAAACACTTTTGCGTACGCATCACATTTGACGAATGCATATCCGCTCAAATGCAATAATGCAAAACTCCCATAAACAAATATTAGACTAAACAAAACCATAAGGATTAATTACAAAGAAAGACGCAAACCACATATCATATTTAGACTTCCAAAAATTACACTAACAAAAGTCGTATATGAAATAAGCCACGTACGTCTTTAGAAAATAAGATTATAAATACCAGTTGTCTGCGACATTCTGGTCAGACTTTAAGAAACTTTGTAACACGCCAACATTATTTCTTGGTATATTTCATTATTACTTAATATTAAAATTGAATTATTGTAACACTTTAACTTTTTCTATTTTCAAATTTAATTAATTTCTTATCATTAAAATAAATTTTATTATGAAGTAACAATACCTATTTAAAAATGAATTATCATAATTATTTTGTAATAAGATATTTTCTTTTAAATCACACACACACATTGTAAAAGATTAAGGTGGCAACCATGAACAGTACGAAAACACAGCTGTGTATACATTAAAAAGCTTTTCCAAGTTCCACAAATTAACAAATGGAATCCACAAGGAATGAAAGCTCATCTGAAAATTGTATAAAAGGAGAGTTCCTTTCAGAACAAATTCATTCTCGTTTGGTACTTTGCAAGCGACGGTCGGGTTCCTTCCACTGTCCTATAAAGGTATTACACTTGAAGCTTGAGACTACCGCGAACTTACTCAAATTTGGGTACTCTTGACGACGATCGGGTTCCTTTCCATCGCCTCTTGAGTTCACACATTTGAAAGAACGGTTACCGCGAAACTACTCGAATTTGAGTGCTCTTGACGACGATCGGGTTTTCCATCGCCTCCTGAGCTCACACATTTGAGATTAATTGAATTGAATTCAACTAACAGTGCAGTCCTATTAATTAGGCACACTTTGTATTTTTTTTATTTACTGCTACACACCTTTTGATAACTAAAATTAAATTACACTCTGGTTTGATTAAATATGCCTATTCTCTTATAAAACTTTTAATATTTAACTTTTTTTAATAAAATTACAACCATTTTTATTCTTAATAAACAAACAAGGTGTTTTCTTTTAGTGGAAATTATTCCGCTTCTCGTTTCTTTTGTATACTGAACATTTGTTTTGTTGCCTGTTCAGCGTATGCGGTAATCTTCGGATAGCCCATAACGCGGCAGAGAAGAAAACAAAGCGGCGTTGCTAATTCTCCAAGAACCGTTGCTGCTTGCTGTTTGCCTGAAAGATTGATAACCCACTACCATAAAGATAATAAAGAACACCAGCTTTACAACTTCACAATAAAGATAACCTCAAGAATCTAGAGCTCCGTCTCTAAATTCCTTTTTTTTAAAAAGTGTTTTATTTAATTCAACACTAAAATTTATATACATATGTTTCATTGAATAAATAATTAATGGTTGCTAACTGGGCTTAAATTAAACTATTGCCACCTTCTGTGGAAAGATCGATAAATCGAAATACAATGTAATGAAATATGATATGATTGCCAACTGGGCTTAAACATGTATTAATTGTTATGTACCAACCAACTTATCTTTGTCAACTCAACAGATTCTGATATGTAACAATCACCCACACATTGTATTCAACTTATCTTTGTCAACTCAACAGATTCTTTTAAATGAACTGTTCTTGACTATATCCAATATCTTGCATACTGTGCATAAAAAGCACAGTAGTGTCAATTTGCAATTGCAAGACGCCAACTTCTTTGGCGTCCCTACTCATAGTTTAAGTTTGAATATTTAGTTTGAATAGTCTTAAAATCGAATGGTCGTTATAGTAACTGTTTGGCATTTTGTGTTGATCATTTTTTATTTAATAAAGTAACGGATAATAATCATAATATAATGCATTTTGCTAATTAATTTTCCTCTCAAACAGAGTTGCCATACGCAACGTTTAAATTGGTTTACTTTAGTTTTAAGTTTGAATAAAGTTTGTCACAGATGATTTCTTTAAAAAAATATAAATAACTCTTTTATTTTATGGAATGATTTGCTAAGCTGCCTATTCAACGTGTACTGCGGTTTTCGAACAGCATACGTGTGGTAGAGTTTAGCAAAGCGGCATTTTGATAATCAACTAATTTTATCATAGTGTAAAATCCACACCGAGAACCACCAAAATATTAAGAAAACCATCTACCTCACGCTACATATAGATTTTTGTATACGGAAATCAGTAGCATGTGATGTAACTCAGTCTCTTGTAGGCCTGGGCACAAAAATATGGATTCCTGTAAGCGAAAATATTTTTGGAAATTATATATCACTTCTTTGATTTTCAAAACAGAACAATTTAATACGATCGCACGATTAAATTTAAAATAGTTTTTCAAAGTTCAAGTACCTATGCTCCTTTTTCTCCGAACCCCCACAACTTATAAGAAAGTTGTTGAAGTTTTCGGGGTCAATTTGCAATAGACAATAACTGGTTTATTGTTTTTTCTTGATTATATTTATTATTTGAGTGGACTTATGTACTAACTTTTTCCACAAAAAAAAAAAAATCATATTGATTTTTTATACGGAAATCAGTAGCACGTGATGTAACTCAGTCTCTGGAAGGCCTGGGCACAAAAATAAGGATTCCTGTTAGCGAAAATATTTTTGGAAATTATATATCACTTCTTTGATTTTCAAAACAGAAAAATTTAATACGATCGCACGATTAAATTTAAAATAGTTTTTCAAAGTTCAAGTATTTATGCTCCTAACTATAGTTTATGTTTCTCCTAAACGGACAAATTTAAAAACACTTTAACTCAACTCAATGATCATAGACAATATCTGGTTTATTGTTTTTTCTTGACTATATTTATTATTTGAGTGGACTTATGTACTAACTTTTTCCACAAAAAATAATCATATTAATTTTTTTATACGGAAATTAGTAGCACGTGATGTAACTCAGTCTCTTGTAGGCCTGGGCACAAAAATAAGGATTCCTGTTAGCGAAAACATTTTGGAAATTATATATCACTTCTTTGATTTTCAAAACAGAACAATTTAATACGATCGCACGATTAAATTTAAAATAGTTTTTAAAAGTTCAAGTATCTATGCTCCTAACTTTAGTTTATGTTTCTCCAAATCCCCACATGAAAAATTCTGCAGAAGCCATATTTAAATCTGCCGGACTTTTTGCTCTCTCTAAGGTTGTTTGGGATGGCTATAGTTAGTTGTACATAGCCATTTCACTTCATCGAATATTCGGACATGGGTTAGAGTCAGATAGTTAGTAGAAGATAATTTCAGAATTTATCTGTATTTGGATGACAAACAAAGATCATGATCTATGTCAAAGAGCAACAATCAAAGGCCAAACTTCAAGAAATAAAACCGCGTCAAAAATCGACATTCAATCGGCCAAATTAAAAGTGCTAAAAGACAGACTAGAGCATTTTATGCTCAAATATGAAGGCATACATTCAGAAATTGATTGCTTTACGACGCAGCCGATAATTTTGATGCTCAAACCCAATAAATTTGAAGGAATTTATTTTGACGAGTGAACAAAACAAACGGAAAAGAGTAAAGATTCTATGTAGAGGGAGGGGTAGCATAAACGCAACCACGCTACCAGTAACTAAAATGACACAAACGTTAGTGAATAATCAAACCACTCTTAGCGAGATATTAAAAGGTGAAAAGACCCCTAAGTAAGTTATTACCATACCTATCTGTCGAGCATAAAACTTCTGGAATTAACAGGAAATTTCTGCGATTGATTTTGATAAGTATTTTACAAATTTTATTGTGAATTATTTTTAAAGATTTTTTAATTTTAGTTCTTTGACTTTAATTTCAAAGGTCAATATATTTCTTTGGGCAAGGCCACTTATATACAAGTCGTTAACATAATTCAAAATTTCTCCCGTTAAAGTTTTCTGTTTCTTTCTCCCTTGTGAGTTTTTTCAGGCTATGTTCTGCCTCTGCTTGCAACTTATACTTAGCTTGTTGTTTACATGAAACACTTGTGAAATATTTATTTGTATATGTTCTGCGTATGAAGCAAAATTGATGCTAAATGCATCCTCTTTTTACTTTCATGCTAAAACCAGCATGTTGCGTGTTTACAAGATGAAATAATTTAATTTTAACACACATATCCTTAAACAAGATTACTTATTGTTTTCCACAACAATAACTGGACCAATAACATACGACATGTGCATACGGACTCATACAAAGGTGTCTTCCATTCTTCCTTTAACTACATTTTCGCTTGGGTATCCAATTGAAAGTTGGTCTCCAACCAAGAACTCAGATAGTCCACCCGCATACTGAACAACAGTGCGAATTTTTGTTTTGAAAGTAATATTCGGTAAAAAATTGATTGATCAAGAAATAAATGTTTCAATTTTGTTTCTTTTAATATCGAGTGAATAAGTGCGTGCATGGTGTGAAGGAGCTTCGCAATCCATTGAGCTTGCGCACGCATGAATATGACAACCATCCCGATCTACTTTGCAGAGGAGTTAAGCCATCGTGTTAATTGACAACAAGCTTTGGTTACAAAGTCCCGAATGGCTTTAAAAACCTCGATCGACTTGGCTAACTGAAAAGATTGTGCCAAATACTTTAGATGGGGGGAGGGATGAGATAAGATGAGAGGGCAGAGTTCTGGTGATGATAAAGTCTACAGATCAATATGCACAAAGAATATATTTCTGTAAACAAAAACCATTTTTAAAACTTAAATACATACATAAAATGGCAGCAGGACTCAAGAAGTTAAGACAGTCGAACTGTTGACGCCGAAAGGTAGATACCTCCTTGAAAATCTCGTGCTTGTTTCTTCAAAGTGAAAAAAAAATTTAATGAGTAAAAACTCTTTATACTTTTTTTGGGAATAGAAAATGGATAATTTGAGTGTTAGTTCACTGAGTGGAGTCGACACTGACGACCGAGGCTTAGAACCAGGATCAAGAGTTATGAACGTTCAGATCTTATTCGATACTATGCTACAAAAAATGCTCAACGATTATACCTCTGAACAGCACTTAGAGGTCGAAGATGAAATTTCGTCGTAGTTGAGAAGATGGGGTCAATTATAACTTCTCCAACAATTTAGAAGTAAGTTGATACTGACTACTAACTTGTTAAAAAATTTCCTATTATATTTGCAGATAAATGCGTAGATATCAATCTTCTATGAGATTCGATCTCACAATTTACTAAGTTATTTCAACCCTTGAAATTAGCCTCCCTGCTAACCTTTGAGAACAATTTAAGGAAATGGAGGGAAGAACTTGGGAACCCTCTAACAATGTATTCCGCATCCCAGTTCGGTCAAAGTAAGGATTGCCTTAGCACATCTGCAAGGTCCTCGCCATATTCAGCTGTCACTTCGAAGTCGGAATCTCCAACCTTTCCAAAGTAAAAAATCTTTCTTTTTGTGGGAATAGAAAATGGATAATTTGAGTTTCGGGTCACCGAGTGGAGTCAGCACTGACGACCGAGGCTTGGAACCAGGACCAAGAGTTATAAACGTTCAGATCTTATCCGATACTATGCTACAAGAATTGCTCAACCTCTGAACAGCACTTAGAGGTCGAAGATGAGCTTTCGTCGTTGTGGAGCAGTTGGAGTCAATTAGAACCTGTCCAACATTTAAGAAGTAAGTTTATACTGACTACTTACTTCTATAAAATTTCCTATTTAACATATTTTCAGATGAATGCCTAGAAATCAATCTTCTAAAAGAAATTCAATATCACCATTTGCTCAAGTTATTTCAACCCTTGAAATTAGCCACCTTGGTAACGTTTGAGAACAATTTAAGGAAATAGAGGGAAGAAATTGGAAGCCCGCTAATAATGTATTCCGCGCCCCAGCTTGGACAATAACAGGATTGTCTAAGGGCATCTGCTAGGTCCTCTTCATTTTCAGCTACCATTTGTAGGTCGGAGTCTCCAACCTTGCCAAAGTCCCCGAGTCCAGCGTCAGCAATATACACTATCAACGATTTTGAATAACAATGCCAACGGGCACTGGCAGAGCTGCAATGAAAATTGAAAATTTTCAGACAAGCAACGAGTGCAGTTGATTAACGTAATTGCCCAATACTTTGACACATAAATAATATTCACAGGGAGTTGGGGACCAGCTACAAGCTGGATAACTAGTCGAAGAATTAGTAAAAATTCTTGCTTATTTTAATTTTCAAATGTAAAGTTTTTTTTGTAAACTTAAGTTCAAAAACAAAAATATTTATTTTCAATTATTTGCATTTTTATTTATGTTCTATTATTTAATAATTTTATCGGAATATTACCGTACGGCCAAGCGAGGGAAAACTTATAACAAACCTAAAATTTTCCTTCAAGACAATAAAGAGTCCGACAGCAAGTACCATCAAACAGGTCAGAGATAAAAGCGAGGAACGCGAAAGGAAAACTGACATGATACATAATATAAAAACACTAAGGCTAGGCGAAGGCGGGTAGGAAGGAGGGATTACTAAAGCCGATTGATAAAGATGACAGTCCGCTGGGGACGTTCCATGTGGATCACGTCGATCCTATGGAACTGACCCACAAGCAGTACAACCATCTACTTGTTGTCATGGATGCTTTCCCGAAATTCACTTAGTTCTATCCAGTAAAGAGTACAGGTTCTGATGCTTAGGTAATAGAGAGGCTACGGAAACAGTCTGCCATTTTTTGAAATCTCAAGAAAATTATCTCAGATAGAGGTACCGTGTTTACATCTACTGCCTTCCAAGAATATTTTACGAGTCAAGAAGTACAGTATTTGTTGATAGCGACCGGAGTTCCGAGGGGAAACGGGCAGGTGGAGAGGATCCACAAGATTGTCGTTCCGATATTAGCCAAAGCATGTTTCGACAACTCCTGCCATTGGTGTGGAGTTCAGCAAATTCTCAATAACACTCCTCCCAGGAGCACAAAACGCAGTCCTTTCAAGATTCTCACGAGTATAGATATGAGGGTGGACATACCACTGAATTTCCGAGAATTGATGGAGGAAGCGCTGTTCCAGGAGTTGGATCGGGAACGCGACGATATTTGCGAACGGAAGTCCATGAAAACATCAGAACCAAGATTGCTTGAATTTTGAAGCATGGACGTTATGACGGTCAGAAGATCGGGACAAACGAAGGACCAGCACAAACAGCACGGTGGCTTAGTTTAAGAAAAAATGGAACCCTTTATGAATGGGCAGGGCATCGGCAAGAAGGCGACCTGTTCGTTTGTCGTTTGCTCCATCGGTGTCTGTCTGACCAAGTAAGAGTCAAGATTGGTTGACTGCAGCGGTGGATGAATGAGGAACAAGATAAAGAGAAAAAAAAAATTGGTGTTTGTAAAAGGGTGAGTGATTATTGGCAAACCGTTTTTTTTTTTATTAGTAGTTTCATTTTCTGTCTCATACAAAAAATAACGTCGGTTGGGAGACAGAAAGTGTTCTCCTACATTTGGTCTGGTAGAAAATATCCATTAAGAAGAAGGCTTTAGCTAGCTTTAAGACAGTTCCAGCTCCCGAAAATCGGTGTACTAGGGGAGAAATATTTACACTTCGCGATAGCGAAGACTCCCTTAAGACATTCGATGGTGTAGGTCACCCGAAGGTATCCCAATGGATATTGAATTTTGAGGAAAACGCGACGACGACGCACGGCTGGGTGGGACGAAATCTACAAATTTATTTATGACAAGCAGTTGCTCAATGGCCGCTAAGCTCTTTGTTTGCAGCGGAGAATAGTATAAAAATTGGTTGTCCTTACGAAAAGCTTTGGTAGACGAGTTACTAGAAATTGAATTAAATAAATTAAAAAAATTAAATAAATTAAAAAAATTAAATAAGATAAAAAGGGATGAAATTCTGACACTAACAGTTGACGGACTTAGGGAAAAACTTTCGGAACTAAATTTGACAACTGGGGCTCATCCGGGAACATATTTTAATGAACATTGAAACGTATGGTTCTAGATACATATTATCTAAAGTGGTTCTAAAATAGTTCGAACAAGTCAGTTTTTATTACTTACAAAAGTTTCGTGTTCATCTACATACCTACATAGTTTAAAAAGTAGGTATGCACAAAAAGTGGTAAAATTAAAAAATATGGCACAACTTTGTTCTTTAAGTTCGGCCGGCAGTGCGACTGTAAAGTCGTCTGCTGTACCTCCTGTCTTGCCTGTTGGTGGCGAAACCGTGAGAAATCATGGTCCAGTTGCTGGCAACAAGAACAGTGAGAGGAAGGTAGAAATACCCAATTTCAGTGGTGGAGGGATCGTGAAACATGGCCCTTCCACCACTACGGAGAGTAAACCTCCCCAAACTTTGCACCCTCATTTCAGTGGTGGAAGGATCGTGAAGCATGGCCCTTCCACCTCTAACGTGAGTGTAGCTCACATGGGTCCCAGTGGGGGTAGGCGTAAGCTTACACCTGGTGGGTCCTTTTACAAGGATAAGCGGAATGCTGAGAGCATCCTGAAGATCTTTGGTGCGAGACCGAAGGTTGGAGGTGACTCAAAGCATGAAGCGAAAGTAAGGTGGGCTAAGAGCTGCTTAGCTAAACACCAGACCAGCGGCGACTCCACGTCAAAGCGACAACGGTCTATTGAAGGTACCATGCCTTACGCTAAAAGATCAAAAGTGCAAAACACCAGCACTCCCCTCAAACCCCCAATTAAATCTTTTAGAGATACTCTAAAAGATAAAATCGTAGTTGCGGTTATTGATAGAAGTGATAAAGATGGTACGATATCTTCTGATCATTGGCAGATGGTGAAATTGAAGCTCTCGGCTGGCTTCTTAAGTCTTATGAGGGACAACCCGGGACCACCTCCAATCACTAGTGATGGCGGTTGGCACCAGGGCCATGTCAAGCTCATCACCTGCGATGATCAGAGATCGTGCGATCTCTATAAGCTGGCTATCAGCAGGATAGGAGAAGCCTGGCCAAGTGCGAAGCTTGAGGTAATTGCTAAGGAGGACATCCCATGCAGGCCAAGAGCACGTACCTGGATCCCGGCTGAACCCTCCTGTATGGATGAAATACTCCAGATAATCCAGCTTTCGAATCCATCCCTTCCTACTCACAACTGGAAAGTCGCGAAACTGGAGGAACAAAAAGGCCTTTACAGAGGCGCAATCATTGTGATTAATAAAGAATCCCTTGTTCCTCTGGCGCAGACTAAAGGTGTGATTAGGTTCGGGTTTGAGACAATGAACCTTAGGGTCTATAAAAAAGATGAGGTAGATGCAACTTGAACAGTGAACAAATTCTAAGAACCATAAGTAGGGGTCCTTTTCAAGTTCGTAATATCAGTTTCCCTCTTAGGGATACCTGGTAAAAAAACGTAGGTATTACAAAGTCTAGATCTTGTGTGATAAGAAAATGACTTCTTCCAAGGACCTGGTGGGTCCTTTTACAAGGATAAGCGGAATGCTGAGAGCATCCTGAAGATCTTTGGTGCGAGACCGAAGGTTGGAGGTGACTCAAAGCATGAAGCGAAAGTAAGGTGGGCTAAGAGCTGCTTAGCTAAACACCAGACCAGCGGCGACTCCACGTCAAAGCGACAACGGTCTATTGAAGGTACCATGCCTTACGCTAAAAGATCAAAAGTGCAAAACACCAGCACTCCCCTCAAACCCCCAATTAAATCTTTTAGAGATACTCTAAAAGATAAAATCGTAGTTGCGGTTATTGATAGAAGTGATAAAGATGGTACGATATCTTCTGATCATTGGCAGATGGTGAAATTGAAGCTCTCGGCTGGCTTCTTAAGTCTTATGAGGGACAACCCGGGACCACCTCCAATCACTAGTGATGGCGGTTGGCACCAGGGCCATGTCAAGCATATCACCTGTGATGATCAGAGATCGTGCGATCTCTATAAGCTGGCTATCAGCAGGATAGGAGAAGCCTGGCCAAGTGCGAAGCTTGAGGTAATTGCTAAGGAGGACATCCCATGCAGGCCAAGAGCACGTACCTGGATCCCGGCTGAACCCTCCTGTATGGATGAAATACTCCAGATAATCCAGCTTTCGAATCCATCCCTTCCTACTCACAACTGGAAAGTCGCGAAACTGGAGGAACAAAAAGGCCTTTACAGAGGCGCAATCATTGTGATTAATAAAGAATCCCTTGTTCCTCTGGCGCAGACTAAAGGTGTGATTAGGTTCGGGTTTGAGACAATGAACCTTAGGGTCTTTAAAAAAGATGAGGTAGATGCAACTTGAACAGTGAACAAATTCTAAGAACCATAAGTAGGGGTCCTTTTCAAGTTCGTAATATCAGTTTCCCTCTTAGGGATACCTGGTAAAAAAACGTAGGTATTACAAAGTCTAGATCTTGTGTGATAAGAAAATGACTTCTTCCAAGGACCTGGTGGGTCCTTTTACAAGGATAAGCGGAATGCTGAGAGCATCCTGAAGATCTTTGGTGCGAGACCGAAGGTTGGAGGTGACTCAAAGCATGAAGCGAAAGTAAGGTGGGCTAAGAGCTGCTTAGCTAAACACCAGACCAGCGGCGACTCCACGTCAAAGCGACAACGGTCTATTGAAGGTACCATGCCTTACGCTAAAAGATCAAAAGTGCAAAACACCAGCACTCCCCTCAAACCCCCAATTAAATCTTTTAGAGATACTCTAAAAGATAAAATCGTAGTTGCGGTTATTGATAGAAGTGATAAAGATGGTACGATATCTTCTGATCATTGGCAGATGGTGAAATTGAAGCTCTCGGCTGGCTTCTTAAGTCTTATGAGGGACAACCCGGGACCACCTCCAATCACTAGTGATGGCGGTTGGCACCAGGGCCATGTCAAGCTCATCACCTGCGATGATCAGAGATCGTGCGATCTCTATAAGCTGGCTATCAGCAGGATAGGAGAAGCCTGGCCAAGTGCGAAGCTTGAGGTAATTGCTAAGGAGGACATCCCATGCAGGCCAAGAGCACGTACCTGGATCCCGGCTGAACCCTCTTGTATGGATGAAATACTCCAGATAATCCAGCTTTCGAATCCATCCCTTCCTACTCACAACTGGAAAGTCGCGAAACTGGAGGAACAAAAAGGCCTTTACAGAGGCGCAATCATTGTGATTAATAAAGAATCCCCTGTTCCTCTGGCGCAGACTAAAGGTGTGATAAGGTTCGGGTTTGAGACAATGAACCTTAGGGTCTATAAAAAAGATGAGGTAGATGCAACTTGAACAGTGAACAAATTCTAAGAACCATAAGTAGGGGTCCTTTTCAAGTTCGTAATATCAGTTTCCCTCTTAGGGATACCTGGTAAAAAAAACGTAGGTATTACAAAGTCTAGATCTTGTGTGATAAGAAAATGACTTCTTCCACATAAAAATAATGAATCTTGTGCTAATAAAGCTCGGGCCGGCCCTGTGTATGTAGATTTTGTTCGTTCGTCATATCGTCATGATGTCATGATCTTATAATAATGGGATGGATTTCGTGTATTCTGTAAGTAATTTTAGTTTAAAGGATTTTTGATTTTGTGTGTGATACTGATTACAATAAAAAATCAGAGAAAGTTGACACTATTTCTTGGTAGAGTAGGTAGGTTTTTTTTTTCTTTTTTCGAAAAATATAAAATATTTTGGCCAACTTCTTATGGTTTAAAAATGAAAACCGATTTGGAGATATATTGTCTTTCGAAGGAAGAAATATAAAAAAAATACTGAGGAATGATGGACTTTCCAATTTGATAAATTACATATCCGAAATCAGTTAATCATATGCCAAGAAAGGCAAACTGAATTTGTTGTGTGAGGAATATTTAAACAATTGTTATATAAGGCAAAAAGAATCTTGATATATTTCACCAATAGGGTTAGTAAGGAAAAGGAGTGGTGATCTTAGGAGGTGTATAAACTTCTGTACCTACTCTAAACAAAAGTGCGATTAAGCATACTTGAAAACGTTTTTGGGGGAATGGTGACAGGCAGGTAAGTTATTCTATTATCTTATCTTTGTACATAGCCCAACGATACATATTTTCAGATTCTCTACTGTTAATACTGCTAAATTTAGTAACTATACCAATAGCTCGAATTACTAATAAATCAGACAAGCTAACAAACAAAAAAATCGTCTTCCCACAATTACGAGAGAACCATCATCAATCAACTAAGGAATATATATTTCAGCGAAGGTTCGACCGTTCAACCATTTTTAAATGTTAAATGTTGGAAAAAAATCAGCATTCCCGATGCCAACGAAAGTTTCATCGTTCATCTTACCACAATTAATTATTACGAGAATCATCATCAATCAACTAAGGAATAAATATTTCAGCCAAGGTTCGACCATTCAACCATTTTCAATTGTTGTATGTTAAAGTGTATATTAATTTAGAAAAAGTAACTATACCAATAGCTCGATTTACTAATATATCAGACAAACTAACAAAAAAATCAGCTTCCCTATGCCAACGAAAGTTTCATCGTTCATCTAACCACAATTAATGATTACGAGAGAACAATCATCAATCAACTAAGGAATAAATACTTCAGCCAAGGTTCGACCATTTAATTGTTGTAGGTTAAAGTGTATATTAATTTAGAAAAAGTAACTATACCAACAGCTCGATTTACTAATAAATCAGACAAAATTACAAACAAAATCAGCATTCCTGATGCCAACGAAAGTTTCATCGTTCATCTTACCACAAAAGTAGTCTTAGACTTAATTAATAAGTCTCCAGAATTTAATGGAAATAAAAGTTGTCTTGTAGATTTCTAGGACAGGGTAGATTCATTGACACCTATTTTGTCAACACTTAATGAAGTTTCCATGACAGTAATTTTAAGGTTTCTCAGGGATAAAATTTTACGAAAAGCTAGGGTTGAAACTCAGAAGCATTGTAGAGTTACCTGAGCCCACAAAATCTATTGTGCTCAGGCGAAATCTTAAAACACTGAACGCCGCACAGATAGGTATTTTATTTTGACCTTAAACGTTGTCAGAAATCAATTTTGTCAACTTTCCCGTCCAGAAAAAGTTGATATCCATATCTTCAATCAGGGTATGTACAGTATTTAAGCAAATTTTTGTTTTTCATATAGAAGAATATAAGTCTATACTGTTGTGCCATTAAACTGGAGACCACACACAATTCCCAAGAATCGCTTACAAGACACATGACATAGTTCAATTATTACTTAAGGTTCCTCATGTGTCATATGTTACACTTTAAAAGGAAAAGCAATCGAACTATGTCAACCAAACAACGACATGGGTCATATTGCAAACATAAACAATATTGACACGTGTGTGAAGTTAGCATAACATTTTTGAGCTAGGCCAATGGGACCATGGCAGGAATTTGCAGTTTTTTTGCATTTCTTATGCATTTCTATTCCGGATTTTGCAGTTCACCAAATAGTGGGTGTAACCGACTGTACTGCTAACTTCACTGTGAAGTTAGCAGTGCCTATGCTTTTCTCAGCAACCGGACTAGCTAGGAATCTGAAATAAGGCTCTGAATTTGCAGTTTAATTTGCAGTTCCAAAAAAGGAAAAAACCAAATTTCTAAATCCTTACATAAAAAAAATTTCATACTGTACTGCTAACTTCACTGTGAAGTTAGCATAAAAGTCCTTTTCTCGGCAACGGTGATACCTAGAAATTTGCAGTTAGGCTCCAAATTTGCAGTTTATTTTGCAGTTCAGGAAAAATTTATGTCCAAATTTTTAAGTCCAAATTTGAAAAAAAAATCGAATAAATTCATTTTTCACTGTTAACGTCACTGTGAAGTTAGCAGTACATACCCTTTTCTCAGCAACTGAGCCACCTAGAAAATTGCAGTTTAGGTCCAAATTTGCAGTTTTTCATGCACTTCAAGAAAAAACTAAGTTCAAATTTGTACGTCCAAATTTGACAAAAAAATCGAAAATTTTACTTTGCACTGTTAACATCACTGTGAAGTTAGCAGTACATACCCTTTTCTCAGGAACTAAGCCACCTAGAAAATTGCAGTTAGGGTCCAAATTTGCAGTTTTTCATGCACTTCAAGAAAAAACTAAGTTCAAATTTTAAAGTCCAAATTTGACAAAAAATCGATTAAATTAATTTTTCACTGTTAACATCACTGCCCAAGGGGCACAGATTTGAATTTTGCAACAAGAAATTCAAAAATCTGGTTTCACAAGAATAACTCGGAAGTTTTTGTAGAGTTGTTGAATGCTCTCATTGTATTTTAAATTATTTGAGTTCCAACTTTGTTATATATTTAGGTCACTGTTCTTATTTAGTGGGACTAAAAATAAATAGGCGTGGCTTAATAGTAACTGAGTAGTTATCCATTGTGTTTCAATGTAACTTAATTTTAATTAGCCGTTCTCAAAAACAAAATTGAAACTGTTTTGCGACTTTGATCTTTTGCTACTTCAAAGTAACTCTAAAGTGTCTAATCATTATGATTCAGAAAAACTAATATACAACACTTTTGTAACAAAGTGAAAAATTAACAGAAATATTAAATAAGATCCTAAATGCAACTACATTGTAACTTTCTGTCAGATTCTTCAAAAATAACTACCATATATTAGGGTGTCTATTTCCCAACATATTTTTTTAAGGACAATCATCTCCTAATTAAAATATGAATGTCCTAAAAAAATATTTTACCAAAAAATTGTGTCCAAATTGTTAATAACCCTTACAAATGTATATTTGTATAGGTATTGCTGTTTTCACATTTTATTTTTGTAATTACTGCAGCTATTCATTTTTTTTTTGTTTATATTTGTTCTTTAATCCTTTAAAAGCCCTCACTCAAAAACTTATAAGCAATAATTTTATATTAAATATTATGACTTTTAATTCAATGATGATGAGAAATAATTTGTTTGGTCAAATTTTTTTTGGTCACTAAATTTTATTTAACCTTTAATACATTATTTTGGAAAATTGACGACACCCTAATGTAGGTTCATGTTAAAAAAATATCTTTTTGTTCGGCTTGAAAACAAAATGGCAGAAACAAACCTAAATGCAACAAGAAATACATGCAGACGGTCACAAAACTGTTTTCGATTTCTGGAGTTATTGAAGGACTTGTATGCAACTCTAGTATGACAACTGTGTCTGTCACTTTCGTTGTCACTGAGGGAAAGCATGTTGTTTCAAAGGAGGTGCGTTCTTTTCCTTCATTAAATTGAACTTTTGTTGACGTTCACCGTTCATTTATTCCAAAATTTTATTGTTTTGTTTTATTGGATTCGGAATTTTTATTTATGTATGTAGTTATTTTCAATTTAGTATTTTCTATTGTCGATTTTCATTTTTGATATTTTTTTATTAGGATTTATATTTTTATCCATAAATAGTCCGACTTGGACAAATGTTATTATAATGGGAATTTTGCCCCTCCTTAAATGAAAAAGAGAGGTATTAGTAGGCTTAATGATTCAATTTCTTAAAAAAATATTGATAAGGGGAATTTGATTTGTTAATTATATGAGTATTTAAGTACTAATTGTATGAATATTTGAGTACTTAAATTTTTTGGACTTAGTTTTTCTTTGAAGTGCATGAAAAACTGCAAATTTGGACCCTAACTGAAATTTTCTAGGTGGCTCAGTTCCTGAGAAAAGGGTATTTACTGCTAACTTCACAGTGATGTTAACAGTGCAAAGTAAAATTTTCGATTTTTTTGTCAAATTTGGACTTTAAAATTTGAACTTCGTTTTTTCTTGGAGTGCATGAAAAACTGCAAATTTGGACCCTAACTGCAATTTTCTAGGTGGCTCAGTTCCTGAGAAAAGGGTATGTACTGCTAACTTCACAGTGATGTTAACAGTGAAAAATGAATTTTATCGATTTTTTTGTCAAATTTGGACTACAAAATTTGAACTTAGTTTTTTCTTGAAGTAAATGGAAAACTGCAAATTTGGACACCAACTGAAATTTTCTAGCTGGCTCAGTTCCTTAGAAAAGGATATGTACTGCTAACTTCACAGTGATGTTAACAGTGAAAAATGAATTTAATCGATTTTTTGTCAAATTTGGACTTTAAATTTTGAACTTAGTTTTTTCTTGAAGTGCATGAAAAACTGCAAATTTGGACCCTAACTGCAATTTTCTAGGTGGCTTAGTTCCTGAGAAAAGGGTATGTACTGCTAACTTCACAGTGATGTTAACAGTGCAAAGTAAAATTTTCGATTTTTTTGTCAAATTTGGACGTTCAAATTTGAACTTAGTTTTTTCTTGAAGTGCATGAAAAACTGCAAATTTGGACCTAAACTGCAATTTTCTAGGTGGCTCAGTTGCTGAGAAAAGGGTATGTACTGCTAACTTCACAGTGACGTTAACAGTGAAAAATGAATTTATTCGATTTTTTTTTCAAATTTGGACTTAAAAATTTGGACATAAATTTTTCCTGAACTGCAAAATAAACTGCAAATTTGGAGCCTAACTGCAAATTTCTAGGTATCACCGTTGCCGAGAAAAGGACTTTTATGCTAACTTCACAGTGAAGTTAGCAGTACAGTATGAATTTTTTTTTATGTAAGGATTTAGAAATTTGGTTTTTTCCTTTTTTGGAACTGCAAATTAAACTGCAAATTCAGAGCCTTATTTCAGATTCCTAGCTAGCCCGGTTGCTGAGAAAAGCATAGGCACTGCTAACTTCACAGTGAAGTTAGCAGTACAGTCGATTACACCCACTATTTGGTGAACTGCAAAATCCGGAATAGAAATGCATAAAAAATGCAAAAAAACTGCAAATTCCTGCCATGGTCCCATTGGTCTAGCTCAAAAATGTTATGCTAACTTCACACACGTAATATTGACCCATGGAGTGCAAGTATGTCAATAACAACATATGGCGCATTCGTTGTTTAAATAAACAAACTGTGTCAAGGCAAATGAAATAAGGTAGAATGCGTGGTTGACTTTAATGAAGTGATGATCTAGGTTTCGGAATAGGTAACGAAGGAAATAATGAGTAGAGTTTGAGTCGCTCTCATTTTAAACATAAAAGAAAGAAGTTGTTTTTTGTGTTCGTGAAAGAACCCAACATTTGGTATTTGGTGGCAGCGGTGGGATATTAAAACTAAAGCATCTGGTTTTAATCCCGAAACATTTACATATAATTTTTTTTTTAAGTGAAAGCAAATAAAAAAAAAATCAAGTGAAATCAAATAAAAAAAAGGAAGACAGTAACAATTTTAAGTAAACAAAAAAATATAGTGAGTGAGAGTGAAAAAAAAAATATAAGGATATGGGCAGCCCATCCATTATTTATAATCTCTATTTTTCTACTAAAAATCACTTTTTCTTAAAAATTTCTGTGATGACTTACAATCATCTTTTTCAGCTTTTCTTGGTTATTTACAACCACCTTTTTCAGCCTTTTTTTTTGGTGATTTACAACCACCGTTAGGTAGGTCGTATTTTTTTTTGTTAGCGTCTGGTGCCTACAACCACCAGTTTAATTTTTGCGTATGGTGCCTTACAACCACCATTAGGTTTTTGCGTGTAGAGTTTTTTACTAATACGTAGTTTATTAGTTTCATATGTATACCCAAATAAATCTACGAGTGATTTACAATCACAAGCACATTATTGGCGGTTATTTAAAAAAGTGCAAGCAAGATCATGCATCGGAGAGGAGTGTGTGCAGAATTTCTCACACAAAAACAGTAAAAGAGAACGATAATGCGGGAGCATTCACTCGTTCCCAACACAACGAAGAAAAAACAATCATCCAATTCAGCAACCATCCAAAATATTATACACACTATTACAAGATGGAAAATGTGTCTGCTTGTGGAGAGAGAAAAAATATATATCTCAATCCAAGTAAGGGGATTCATTTTCATTCAAGTGCGATTACTCAACAAGTAAAAAACAAATATTTAAGTGCGAAAGATCAAAAATATAAATACAAAATGGATAACAAAAACAAAAATAAAACTAAATCGTAAAATAGGTTTAAATGAAAATAAAAATTCAGTAAAAATAAAACATAATAATCAAACTGTGTCACAGTATGAAGATGAGTTTAATTTTACTTTCTCAGAACTTAGCATTATGCCAACAGTTATGGTAAGGTGTGAGTATGAAGGGTATAAATTTGGACCTATTAGAGGGTTCTTGGATACAGGTTCGCAGCCCAATGTGGTGAGCCACAGACTGGTACAGGAGTATAAGCTTACGGTCTTGCCTGCCTCTGGGAAGGTGGTGGGTATCGATGGAGAGTCATTTGAAATAAGGCATCAAGTTAAATTAAAGATATGCCCATGGTATGGGACGGAGGTACAGGAGTACAAGGAGGAAATATTTTGGGTTTTACCAAAAGAGAGCAATTGGAGTCCGATAATGCCGTCACCGACTCTTAATCTTAACATTGTAGAAAATCCAACTGAAGTATTCTGGGCGGACCCAAAATATTGAAAACCAAATCCAACATATATACTTTTTGGAGTAGGTTTTTTCGCAAAAATAGTAATGTCAGTTATACAAGGAAATATAAACGGAGTTGCGTTAATAGAAACGCAGTTAGGAGTTGTTGTATTCGGAGAACAGAATGGAAGGGTAGATGAATTAACAGGCAAGTCAATTTCATCTATCCAATATAAAGAGGAGGAACAATTAGATAACTTATAAGAGCGACTCTGGCAACAAGATCAGGTCAGGTCATGCCCTAAGTTTACAAAGGAGGAATTGGAAAAACACTTACTAATAAATCAGACAAACTTACAAAAAAATCAGCATTCCTGATGCCAACGAAAGTTTCATCGTTCATCTAACCACAATTAATGATTACGAGAGAACCATCATCAATCAACTAAGGAATAAATACTTCAGCCAAGGTTCGACCATTTAATTGTGGTAGGTTCAAGTGTATATTAATTTAGACAGTTACTCATTATACCAATAGCTCGATTTACTAATAAATCAGACAAACTTACAAAAAAAATCAGCATTCCTGATGCCAACGAAAGCTTCATCGTTCATCTAACCACAATTAATGATTACGAGAGAACCATAATCAATCAACTAAGGAATAAATATTTCAGCCTAGGTTCGACCATTCAACCCTTTTCAATTGTTGAATGTTAAAGTGTATATTAATTTAGAGAGTTAGTTATTATACCAATAGCTCGATTTACTAATAAATCAGACAAACTTACGAAAAAATCAGAATTCCTGATGCCAACGAAAGTTTCATCGTTCATCTTACCACAAAAGTAGTCTTAGACTTAATTAATAAGACTCCAGAATTTAATGGAAATAAAAGTTGTCTTGTAGATTTCTGGGACAGGGTAGATTCATTGACACCTATTTTGTCAACACTTATTGAAGTTTCCATGACAGTAATTTTAAGGTTTCTCAGGGATAAAATTGTACGAAAAGCTAGGGTTGAAACTCAGAA
The DNA here is from genome assembly GCA_963921185.1 of Dasysyrphus tricinctus. NCBI lineage: Eukaryota > Metazoa > Arthropoda > Insecta > Diptera > Syrphidae > Dasysyrphus > Dasysyrphus tricinctus. The sequence goes on from OY992530.1 coordinate 249,541,176, forward strand.
GCATTGTAGAGTTACCTCAGCCCACAAAATCTATTGTGTTCAGGCGAAATCCAAAAACACTGAACGCCGCGCCGCACAGATAGGTATTTTGACCTTAAATGTTGTCAGAAATCAATTTTGTCAACTTTCCCGTCCAGAAAAAGTTGATATCGATATCTTCAATCAAGGTATGTACAGTATTTAACCAAGTTTTTGTTTTTCATATCGAAGAGTATAAGTCTATACCTTAAAAATTGATATTTTAATTTTCGATGTTTTAAACAAATATATGTATTTTTAAATACACGTAACAGAAGAAGAAGAAAGTAGAAAAGAACATCTCGCACACCCATCTAATATTTTTTTATTTAATAAATCTGATTATGTGATGTTATAAACCATCTCCCTTTATTCTATGAATTATTATTCAATAATATAAAAAATACTTTTGTTAGTTATTATTATTAAAATGATATAAAAAAAAACTTTAGTTCTAAGAAACTTGTCTACTCTAAGAATTTAAAAATACTTTTGTTAGTTCTAAGAATGACTTTGTAATCTAAAACTGTGCAAACGCGAAGAACTGTTAATGTGAAGATTAACTTAAAATAAAATTTTTCTTCTCCAGTGTAATTCGGAGAGTCAACGAGAAACATTGAGTTTTTTTTACATAGATCCTAACAGTGGAATAATCTTAGCTTTCAAAAACATTCACAAGTTTTCACATAACAAAAAAAAAATTACCTTCAAAAATACATCTTTTAATGCGATTCTTACTAACACATTTGTATATTCACTCTTCCTGCGTTGTCTATGACCAGAAAACAGCTCCATGAGCTGTCAAGAGGAAGCTCACAACGATTGATTCGTCAAGATTTGGAAAAAAAACTAGTAGATATAACAGAGTGTCCCCCAGAGAAAGTAGAAGAACTTCACCAAACTATCAAGGCTTTCAAGGCTACTTATAAGCGAAGATGGCTCGCTAGCAATAGTACAGAAAGCCGTTTCCTAAAGAAATAGTGGCTTACCGAAGAAGTTGCACTACCTGCTGGCCCTATTCCTGGAAGTTTTAAAAGTCACCCAATCAAAGAATTGGGAGAATCAAGTGAGCGAAGAAAACGTCCAAAGACAATGGAACTTCGAAAGAGTGTGTCCGTTGACGAACTAACATACGCAGCACAGATGAGTCAAAGAGCGAGGGGAAATATTGATGTAGCGAAAGTGATGCAGAATGTGACCAAAGCTCCAACCACTGCTACGAAGTTCCTAAAAGCAGCTGCGATTGGTAGTAAAACCGTGACTACCAAGAAACACACACCGTTGAACGCTTTGAGAATATACATACGTTGAAGCTTATTTGACTGTTAGTTAATACGAGGGGATTCATCAGGCCAACAAAGACATACATCCGTGCTATACTTACGTGCAAAAGGCTAGACAAGATTGTTAATCACCAAAAAGCCGCAGTGAAAGAGTTGCCGAAGTGAAGCTCCAAGATTGCGATTGTGTAAATATGTGGAACCAGTTCTCCAGCAATTCTTCGAGAGCAGAGACCCAGATGTAGAGACTTTATATAAGTAGGCATGTGATGCATCTACTCAAAGCCAATACAAGCAGAAATTTGAATAGGGCGACAATAGTGATGCAAACATGTTTTGAGTTCCCTTGTACCTCTTCGTCTCAAGCGTGGGAATCAAATTGTATGGCAGAACATCCATTCTTCATCACCAAGCTGGTGCAGACCAATACTGATCCATTACGTTAAAGAAGACAAGGACTTAACCAATGAATATATTGAAAACCAGGCCCCAAAATCTTCAAGCTAAACTCCAACAAACAATACAAGGGGTGCAAGGAATTGTTTCAGCTTACTTACCCGATGCAGAATGCAACTCAAGACTAGACTCAAGTCATTCTAACGCTCTTTTCCTAACGGACGGACAATCCTAACTTTAAAATAATGTCTGCCGCTCTGGACATGTTCCTAGAAAGATTCCCCACTAACAAATACAACAAAGTTCTGGGTTCTCCAACCTTCTGTTTTTGGCGGATATAATTGCATCTAAACAGTTAGAAAAAGTCATCACGTGGTTTTTGCTCCCTCTCCTTGAGCAGCGAAATCAAGCAAATGATAGTAGAAAAACCTGAAGAGGAGGTTGAAGCAAAGCATTCCTACTTCCCGTATCTTATGTCAATGAAATTATCTGTCAGAAGCCCTTATTCAGCTGCTTCCAGTCCTAATATCGTCGGATGATTGATACGATCCGTCCGGTCCATTAACACAATCATGTTAGCATCTGCGGCTTCACCTTCCATCGCGGTCAATGCTGCTATCATTTATTTAGCAAACAAGACTGTGATTGATATGAGGATATAATATGGTACACCGGACGACCACCAAAAATATAAGAAAAAGGAAGAGAACAGAGCAAAACGAGCACCCATCACCGAAATAAGCGGAATGGATACTGTTAGAGATTCACACGAGAATCAATAATTTAAGGTCATCGAACGACCCACATACTTACTTAAGTATAAAGACATGAGCCACCCTAACATGTCAACGAGCCACCCTAACACATCAACACCAACGGACCATAGAATCCAAGAAAAAAAACATAGCGGTGCCATCAAGTGCAAATGTGCAACACAAATCCTACTTTACTTACGAGCAGAGCAACATCGGCACCAACAAGAAATAATTCTTCGACCAGCAGATGTTTTTGGGCACGAGTGCAACAACAACCACATTAACCCTTTTCCATCATCATCATCGTCGAAGCTGACGATCGGGGCAAAAACCAAACCGTCGAAATGCAGGTGTTCAGGCCACACCCCTTTTCATAGTGCCTCTATAAGCGGTATGGGCAACCGATGACAACGTCAGCGAGGAAAAAGAGATACCACGGCAGCAGAAAATAAAGAAGCAAGGCTAAAGGCAACAACAAGCAACACTGACGACTGGATGATGTGCGATGCTGTGAACTGGGTTTCGTTGGCTTTTTGGTTATTCGACTTTTCACATGAGCAGAGAGCAGACGTGCCTTCCGGAATTTATATACCTATACAGTCCATTAAATTCGTTGTCAATTGTCAGTTGTTTTTACGTTAATAAATATAGTTATTGTATTAAAGATTCGGTTCTGTTTCTTATGTTTCATTTTTAAAGAGCCGCTTCCTAACAGATACCTTACTTGATATTTGATTTAAATTAATACATGTTCTATCACTAGATTATCCAAAAGGCAGTAGAGGCCCTTGGTATTTTATTTAAGAACATTTCATTGAAATTTTCGTTTCTAAGGAAAATAAACTGCAGCCCAGTTGGTCATCCTGCCTACTATAAGGGTTCTCCCAAACGGGAAGAGATGCTTAGGAATCGTGACCTTGTTAAGGCTACGAAGAAACAAAATTAATTCGAATTAACTAACAATGTTTGTGCGTATGATTAGCTTCACTCTCCAAAAGGGCTTTTCCTACGCTGAGGTCTAACAGATCGCCTGCTGCGCCTACCTCTAGCATTCCCCCGGGTAACATGACTAATGATTTCTTGTATGAAGCGAAAAAGTTATTTCCTTTTTTTTTATTTAATGCTCTCTTTGCCAAAGTCAGGGAATTTTGGTCTCGCTACAAAAAAGATGGATGATTTCCAGAAGCCCGAGTCGTACATGACATTAAATGTCTCTTTCAGGAACATCCTCAATTCAATTAAAAGATGACGCAACCCCATCACTGCACTACAAAAAGCGAGTTTCATTTAATATTATTGATCGCTTCAGACTAGTCGATAAGCCAATAAACGGGTTTTAACTGTACTCGATATCAGCAATGGATTTTGGCATGTATGGATGTATGGATGATAAAAGCGCAGACTTTTGGCAGTCAGTCGATACAAGAATGCGAACCGAGCCGGGAACTTTCTCTCGCGTAGAAGTTCTTCATATTTAATCATTAAATTATATACGAGTGCTCTTTAATTGTAGAGTTAGAGAAGCAAAGGAAGAATGAGATGGCTTTCGATGGAAAAAATGTTCATGTTGCTAAAATTATGTCAAATGATTCATGTGCTAATGAAAATACGTTAAATAATGGGCCACCTAATTCAACTCCAAATTCATCTCCGCTTGGTAATGAAGTTATTTCTTATGAAAATTTGTATTCCAGTTTTGGAATAATTGTATTTTTTTTTCGTAGCGGATTTGTTTGAAAGCGAACCATTGGAATTAGATAGTGATTTGATAAATGCGTCTCAACTCAATTCGTCGTCACAAGCTGCAAGTGTTACGCAGTCACAAATGATGAATGTTTCGTCTCAATTGTCGATTGCTCAGCTAAATCGGTTAGTTGCAATTGACCGCTTAGGAAAAAGGATATTGCATTAATTGGATCATTAAAAAAAAAGGGGAAACATTTCAAACAATCCGAAACGTTTACAATGCACTCTATGATCAAGATATTGACTGCGAAATTGTGTTGATGTTAATTTCACGCGGTAATGTTTTGGTTAACACTTTTTTGTTGTTGTTTTTCAGAACGCATTTATTTTGTAGCCACTTCATCTTGCCTTCAAAATATCTTTACATATCTAACCAAATACCTACAAGCAATATTTTGTTTATGCAAGCATCAAAACTGAATTCATAAAAACAAGTAGAAACACTATGGAAATTAATCAGATTTTTGTTTAACTTTTAAAAATGCCACGTCGTCAACGAAGTAATATTGGTCGCCGTACGAATAGACTTACTAGAGAAAATCGTAATAGGCAAAATGAAACTAATGAACAGCGTAATTCACGTAATGATCGTAATCGTGAATAGATGAATCGTTCGCGTTCGCGTTCGATTCCGCAAGGTGGTGAGCAGAGAAGGCCTAGAGACCTGCGTCTCAATTTGGAAAAGGTTGCCTTGCATATGATCTCCCTGTTGAATATTTTGCCCATAGGAATGTTGTAATCGGTTCAATGGACGTTTCATGTCCCAGTTGCCATGCTTTGTGAATATTGTTATTATATTGATGATTTTACTGTACAGATTCAGGGGCAAATTTATCATCTCGCTGGTTCACTTTTGCCGTATCCAAATACTGATTTCAAATTTCTTCAGATTTATTTTATTGGAAATGTTGATGAACAAGTTGATCAACGATGTGCGAATTCATTTACGTGATGCGCACAATTATGGAAATTTAAATGATATTGGCCAATTAGTTATTTTGCCAACAACATACACTGGTAGCCCACGTCACATGCACGAATACTCCCAGGATGGTATGACATATGTACGACGTGATGGTCGATCAGATTTATTTATAACATTCACTTACAATCCGCAATGGACAGAAATAAAAGACAATTTACTCTTAGGCCAAACACCGATTGATCGACACGATAAAACAGCGCGTGTGTTTAGGCAAAAGTTGAAATCGTTAATGGATTTTATTGTGAAACATAAAGTTTTTGGTGAAGTTCGTTGCTGGATGTACTCGATTGAATGGCAAAAGAGAGGTTTGCCTCATGCCCATATATTGATATGTTTCGTCACAAAAATCACAACCAATCAAATTGATATTATTATATCTGCTGAAATTCCGGATAAAATAATTGACCCTGAATTGTTTGAGGTTGTGACTAAAAACATGATCCATGGACTGTGTGGCGTTTTGAACCCTCAATCACCGTGTATGATTGATGGCAAATGTTCTAAACGATTTCCTAAAGAATTGCTTCAACAAACAATTACTGGTCATGACGGTTATCCATTATATCGTCGTCGCGCAACAAATGACAATGAAAAATCAATTCGTTTGAAAGTTAATAATCAAGAAATCGAAATTGATAATCGGTGGATTGTGCCATATTCGCCTCTGTTGTCAACCGATGACTTCATATGTGAAAAACGAGCGCTATTCTCAAAACTGAGTGATCCTAAGCCAAAAGAAAAAATGATGCTTGACATGGTGTACGGACTTCTTCATATCCGAATAAGAGATGGAATTCCAGCTGATAGTTTTAAAACTTTTCATGAACTACTCTCCAAAGCTCGAGCCGTAGAACTCTCTTTAGCAGAGAAAAACAGCCATTACGATACAAAAATCGAATCGGGTCCTGTTAAGAATAGATGCAATTTCTGTAGACACGTTGGTCACAATGTCAATGAATGCAGGAAAAAAGAAAAATTTGAGGCTAAAGAGAACGCTTCTTTACAGCCAATCGAACCAAAAATACACTGTTACAAATGCAAATTGCCTGATGTAGTTCGATCTAATTGCCCTAACTGCAAGGATCTTCCAAAAGGTCCGTCAACAGTTACATTCAACTGCATAAATACGACTATGGGAACGGATCTACTAACTATTGCAAGTGCATCGCATGGAGAAACTGGCATAGATACAGCTGCTCGGACAAGTGTTGTCGGAAGAGAACTCTTCATCCACTTAGTGAAAAACGGCAAAAAGTTTAAACAAGTACCTGCCAACGTCACACTCGCTGACGGTATTCAAAATGAGCAGGAGGTATACATTGGTGAAACGAGCATTTTGATTGGCAAGCGTCCAAGGCCAATTTACTTCATTGATCTGCCAAAAGCAAAAAACAACCGCACCCTAATCGGGATTGACTTTATGGAGGAAAACGGGATGGTTCTCGACCTTGGGCAACGAATGTGGTATTTTGCAGACCAGCCAAATACATAATTTGATTTTTACGACACTAGCAATAAAAAGCTGAAAGAAAACAAAACTTCCCGGGCTTTAACTGCTGATGTTACGAAGAAAACTGAAAAATTACCAGAAGATACATTCAAAAATTCTAACGCCTTCTTGGATTGGTTTGAGCCCATTGCGGTAGTCTCGCTAATACCTGCTACCCCAAAACTCGAGTTGAGTACATTTAGAACCTCAAATCCAGAACCGAGTATTTTTAAAGCCCCTGAACCAAAAAGGAGCCCCGAATCAAATAAAGGAAGTGATTTCCAATGCACAATGAAAAGGAAATTTTCTGCAATATCAAACGCTCGAAATTAATATTCACCCCACCCTCACAGAATAATATGAAGCTTCATCTAGAAGAAAAATTAAAAAGTGCGAAAATTGCTATTAACTCCAGTTGGCTAACCTGTATGAAAAATAAAAACATAGGCCTACGTGCCAAATACCAGATCTTTGAGGCAACAGCACGTTCGATTATGTTATATGCAGCTCAAGTTTGGGGATATCTGCAAAATGAGACTGTGGAACAATTGCTAAGATTTTTTCTCAAACGAGTGCTTCATCTCCCCATGACAACCCCTACATACATGTTGCACATTGAAACAGGACTTTCACCAATGTATATCACAACACTGAAACTTCATTTTGATTACGTGCTCAAAGTTTTTAATATGGATGCTACACGCTTGCCTAAAATAGTGGCAACACACGCCATTTCTTAAAAAACGCCTTGCTTTGAAAAGTGGTTGGAGTTGGCGGAGAAGACCGGATGTTCGCTTAATCTGGATGGGTCAAACTTTCATCAAATGAAATTGGAATTATATAATATCCTAAAGGTTCTAGATGAAAATTTGCACAAGTCATTTGTCGTTGCAGCACAATCTTCAATATACAGAGTTTACTATTCCAAGCTTGAACACGATCTCAGCAACATAAACTATTTTGAAAACAACGTAGATGTCGATAAAATATCAACTATATTTAAAACTCGAGGAGAGTTACTTCCGTTAAATTTTATACCCCACCGACAAGATCTACCAATACAATGCAGCCTATGTAACTTGAATTCGCGCGAAGATATAATGCACTTTGTGGGAGTCTGCCCAATACTCTCTGAAATAAGAAATCTACACTTAGGAAAAGCAATTTACACTGTTGATGAAATTCTACATTTACTAAATGGATATGATTGGCCTGCTCTTTATAAATTTGTTAAATCAGCATTAGTATACAGAAATAAAATTTTAAGAGAAGCATTTTAATTAAATTTGAGTAACATAGGAATTCAATATTATACAACTATTTCAAATTAATATCTTGATTATTATAATTAAATTGTCAATCTGGCAGACGGCTTTTGCCATGTCATAAAGGATTTGTAAATCTTATGTAATAATGTATATAAATGATTGTAATAAAATCTTATTCTAATCTAAAATCAATCTAAATCTACAGACGCTTTGTAATATCAAGCTCGGATCTTACTAAGATTACCATTAATATTTAAGCTTAGCGTTTATTATCGTAAACATTAAAACACAATAAAAATAAACAATTATATTCATTCATATTCAACCCACTCTATTCGGAGTATTTTTAGCGACTCTTTACGAAATGAGATTACACTCGGGTTTCTTTTCATCGTCTCTTGAGTTCACACATTTGAAAGTACTTTTACCGCGAAATTACTCGAATTTGAGTGCTCTTGACGACCATCGGGCTTTCCATCGTCTCCTGAGCTCACACATTTGAGCGTGCTATTTTTTCTTTGTTTACCATTAATAATCGGAATAGAATTAATTTACTAATTTCTCAGTTACTCAAATTTGAGTGCTCTTGACGACGATCGGGTTTTTCGTCGCCTTCTGAGCCACACGTTTGAGATTTCTTGTATTTTAATATAAAAATTGAATTCAACTAACAGTGCTGTCCAATTAATTAGGAAATAAAAAAATAATTAATAACCTATAACCTTAATATAAACAAGGTTTATCAGCCTGCAAATTAATAAAAATAACATCATCATTGTTGTGAATGATGATTGCGTTTTTTTTTGAGAAGCTGTGATTAAGTTGTTTAAAAAAAAAAAAACATATAAAAGCTACACAATTTTCTTAATTTTGATTATTCAAGTTTAACCGTCAACAATCATAGAATTCATAAATAAATTGAATAGCTTTCTGGAGGACAAACCAGTGGTTCCGTTGAAGGACCTGAAGGTTACTTCGGAACTAATTGTTGGATATAAAAGGTGTAATACGAAGTATGGGCCAAAAATCATGTTGGAGTTGGAGACGTGCAAAATTTTTCTGCCGGAGCGGTTTAACGCTCTCACAGACAACGAGCTCACCCAAATAAGGAAAGCAAAGGTGCAAAACACAGAGGGTGGGATAAAATTTTTACCCTCTGGGGAAACGCTGCAAAACAGGAGGAGGACCAGGGTCATCACCTCAAATGATTATGATGAAGAGCTGTTTGCCTTTTCGCAGAAAAGGATACATTAATATAAATAAAATATGTATACAAAAAAAAATAAAGATGTTTTAATATTTCAAAAAAAAAAATTGTTTTATTTCTTTTCTTTAAAAATTGTATTTTGTTTGCATTAATAAGATTGGATTATTAATCACAGTATGTAATAGGTTCGGTTCAAGTTATATGAATTTCTTTCAGACAAAAACTAACTGTGAACTATATCCAATAAGATAAGAATCCCTAACTATTAAAAGCTAAAAAGTCTTTCCTTTCAGATGTATAAGACTGTCAAAACCCTGCTGACATGCTGAAAGAAGAGGACCACGGCCATCACCCTAAGATGAAGAAGATTATGATAATGAAGAGGCTAATGTGAATATATTATAAATAAAATATAAAAATTAAAATGTTTCAATTTTGCCAAAAAAAATTGTTTTATTTCATTTCTTTAAAAAAAAATCAAATATGCCTACCTACCTAATAACAAATTTGGGATTTCAACTTTGACGAAGACTGCACTGGACTTGACATGCTACGAACTGACAAAGACGACAGCACTGAACCATATACGAACGAAGACAAAAAGGAGGAGAACAGTTTTCTTAGTCAGTTGGATTCTACAGATCAGATAGTTGAGTCGTGTTGTGCGCGAGTGGCAAAAATATAGTTGTACGCCAGTGGTATAATATAAGAAACAAACAATTCAATTCAGTACATTAACACGAAAAGAAAGTAAAAACAAAAAACTAACTACCTAACAAAGATTTAAAATAAAGGGCATCAACTGAAAGCAGTGCGAGTGGCTGTGTAGTGTTTATATTCAAAACCAAATTAAATAGTATATAACGCCGAAAATTGAACTGCACAAACGTTTGATTTTAATCGTATGTATGAACATATGTGTAAAGAAGCAAAAGTAAAAACAGTCACGCAGACCATCGTGGTTGGCTTGTCCCAACGATAAAACTGTGAACGAGTGTTAAAATTTTTTGGAAACATAAAATCTTAAAATTATTTTATTTTGATTTCTTTTAAAAGTAATTTATTTGTTTTGGATTGAGAATTTTAAATTATTAAATTTTAAATATATCATTTTTCGATTTGAATAATTTGATTAATATCCATTTATTGATTAATTTTTTTTTTGAGAATTTGGTTGGGTTGGAAGTTGGAAGTTGGAAGAACTTGAAAATAAACGAATTAGAGATTAGAGCACTTACGGTAGAGCTATTGAAGGGAAAACTGAGAGAACTGGGATTGCCTTTGACAGGAAACAAAAAACAGTTGACAGAACGACTAATAACGCATTTCAATAAAGAAATTGTGAATAATGTTTCGGACGATGACTTTGCTGATGCTGACGGTAGTGGTAGGGGTACGCCTCGGCAGGAAAGAGCCTCTGGGTATAATTCAGTCACTGAACGAGGAATGTTGCCATTAAGCACTTTCAAGTTCAGGGATTTGGAGGATGCTATTCCTGTTTTTTCGGGTGAGAATTAGCAAGATATCAACGAGTGGACTGACAACTTTGAAGATATTTGTGCGGGATTAGGTTTCAACGAATGACAGAAATTCGTATTTGCAAGAAGGCTCGTGTCAGGTTCGGCGAAGTTTTCAATGCGAACGTGGTGTTCGCGACTGGGCTTCTTTTAAGGCAGCATTGAAAGCAGAGTTTAAGATCGAAGTAAGTTCGGCAGAAGTGCATCGGCGCTTGAAGAACCGACGTAAGCAGCCAACGAAACCGAGGTGAAGCGTATGTTAACTATGGTGGAAAAACAATAACTTTAACTTTTGCCAAATTCGGAAGACTAAATCCAGCAGTTTTAAATCATGAAGATAAAATGTCAATTTTAAATAATGAAAGTAAAGATCACTTTAACAGATTTAATCGATGTAAGTAATTTTAAGATACTTCAACAAGAAAATATAATTGTAATTTTGATAAAATATCCCATAATCATAGACAAATGTAAAACTTAAACACCAGAAGTATTAATCAAGGTGATGGAAAAATATTAATTGAAAACAAAATTGCTAAATGCAATAAGAGCTTTGTTAATCTGAAGAATTGCAAATCAGAACTAAGAAACAGATATTGTGAATTAAACAAAGAAAAATCATGTTTTGTTAACTTATTAAATAAGAATTATACTAAATGTACTAAAATTAAAGACAATAATTATCCTTTAGAAATAATAACAGATGGAGCAATATTAGCATCAGGTCAACATATAGTCAATGGAATTACATATAAAGGAACTTATCTAATCAACTTTGAAGGATCGGTATCGCTACCGTCACATCGTCGACATCATAATTCGTAAATTCGGCAATTGTATCGCACTGAGTGAATATCCGTTGATATCACAGGCTCCGAAGGAAACGTCCTGCTTAGTATAAATAATTAGAAAATTAAAAAGTATAATTCTATAAGTAGAAGTTTAAATGTAAAGTGTAAAATTAAGTTTATCGTAGGTTTTTAAATTTAAATAAAGATATTTTTTTTTCTAACACCTGCGTTGCACATTTATTAATTCGTGTTGACAAAAACCAAAACAGATTAAAAAAAGTTCACTTGGACATTTGTTATTAATGATGCAGTAACAAAGCGTTACAATTTACCATGCGCATTCAATTTCAAAGGTTGTCAAAAAGTGAGTTTTCAATCGACAGTAATTATTTGTCATTTTATGGAAATTGGTGTAGCGCGACATGCGGGATTAAAATTACAGGCTGGGCAAAGAAGAAACCTTAAGAAAACAAACATTTGAATCTATGATAAAACACTTGCTACTCGTGATTATACGTATCAAGAAAGAATGTACAAAACTATAGAAGGCGAAGAAAGAAAAAAGATTGGCAGAGATTTATCGGAAGTAAGCGACGAAAAACATTTCGATAAACTAATAAAAGACGACATGGAATTTGGACAAGATATTCCAACTAACAAACGGCCTAACAACATTTATAGGCATATCAAAATAGTGAAAAATTCAAAAACCCAACAATCCAAAGTTGGAAAGTTGTTACAAAATCTTGTACAAAAAATGTTAAAAGATCATCAATATGACAGCACTGTTTGAGAACTAGAATGCATAAAATTTGTTTATTATTCATTTTACTAACAATTAAATACATATACAGAGAATACTTGCGGACGAAGCCACCGGAAAATTTGTAAAGAAATTTAAACTTTTTGAGGGTAAGAAAACTAGTCACATTTTTTTTCTATACTGCCACAATTAATGTTAACCACAAAACAATCCCTATTAACCAAATGAAGGGAAAGAACCATGTACAAAATCTTAAGCAACGTTTCAAGATCGGTCTGAAGATGTCCTAGCAAAAAAGTAGATAATATGTATATGTGACGATAATGACAGTTTAACCTTAACGCACAGATTTGTCAAAAAAGGTTTAACCATAAAAAAACAGAATTGTAAAGGAGATGTAAATGCCTATTTGTAGATAACTTAGAGATACTTGCAAAGGAGTTTCACTTATGGAATCAGGTGCTTTTTTAAAACAGATGTCTAAACAACAAAGACCAGCTAAACAACCCGAATTTAAGCACCCAGTCAAATCACGCTGCGGTCGAAGTGTACCACGTTCAGCTACACCAGACCATCACTCGCCATCGACTAGTAGACCCAGTAAGCGACGAACTCGTACGCCTACGCCTAAGCGAGTTTTATCACTACCACCACAACCAATTTCGGCACCACAGCTCTTCCTGGCTCGAGTAAGGTTTCACACACCGCTAATTACCGTGGGACTCCTTGAAAGATTTGCTCATCGATTTTGAAAGGGTATCGTTTCATGAGCTTCGCGAATGGTTGTTCCGTTTTTAATCTGCCAGATTTAGCATAAAGAATTCGCGCAACATTAGGTCGGAGTTCATTCGTATTCCCAGGATAACCAATGGTCAATATCGACGTTTCCTCCCGGGTTTTACGTTATGTTCGACACGACCCTGATTGGTGTGGTGATAATATCGACCCGACGCTATCATCATGTGATCTGACAGAACGACAAATGAACAAAGAGCATTTCCAGATCGAAATAAGTGATCCGAAACGTGCATTTGATGCTCCTTTACAATTGGCAGTGCGGCAATTGACTCCTTGCACTATTATTAATATGGCGAAAGTTGGTATTTATAATACTGAGGTCTTCGAATTGAAGGAAGGCTTAGTTTGTTTGACTCAGCCTTATGCACCATTATTTTATATGGAGATTTTAAATGATCGCATTAACGAGCAGTCTATACCGAAATATTGTTGACAAAAATTATAGCAAAGTTAAAGATTCCATCCACAAAAACAGAGCAAGAAAAAATGTCAACAAAGGACAAAACGAATACAAATTAAATGTTCTAAAAAATGGCTTTATTTTAACACCTATAAAATCGGATAACATATTTTATAAACTTGTGAATACATGTGGCTTCGATGTGACTGTCCATCTTGTATACTTAAGTGCGGTATACAATCGAAACTACTTGGATTCGATTACATCTACATGAAATCAAATAATACAACTAGTTTAACAATTGGTCAAATCGGGGCCCAATTCCGGGATTTACAAAAAAAGACGAACTTTTAAGGCCATACTATAATATAAAACTTGAATACACTTCAACGATTCTTTCACCCCACTCCTCGCCCTCTTGAAACTGATCTCGAAAGCGAAACGTCATTTTATGAAGATTTTAATATGATTCCATTAACGACCAGTCCATACCGAAATATTGCTGAAAAAAATAATAGCAAAGTAAAAGATTTCATCCACAAAAAAAAAGAGCAAGAGCAACCAAAAAGTAATAGCATTCCAAAGTCTTAAGGATATTATTTTCAAAAAAAAGTCTTAAATGTCAACAAAGGACAAAACGAAACAAGATGTTCTCAAAAATGGCAGTATATTAACACTTATAAAATAGGATAAAGAGTGTTTAATAATAATAATTAGCAACGTTTACAGATGAAAGCGACAGAAAAACGCCAGACTACAAGTTCGCACACTTAAAGGCCTCATTGAAAGGTAAGGCTCCACGTACGCTCGAAAAATGGCAGCTGACAGACCAGATATATTGTGGTGTGTGGATGAGATCTACCACAAAGAATAAGCTACGTGCCGAGAACTGCTTCAACATTTCTTCAGGTTGCCAATCCTAGTGGGACCTCCGAAAGCAAGCGAACTCCAGAAGATGTCGAATACGACCCAAGAAACTTTGCGGCAGCTTACAGCCCAAGGCTCCAATTCCAATTCTAACCGCGCAATGGGACATGGTGATAGTCTAAACCCTCTATGAGAAGCTGGACCAAGAGACAGCGTGTAAGTGCGATGAGACAAGGAGATCTGAACGCTCCACAGTGAGAAAGTTATGAGTCTTTTTGAACAAAAGAGCTACGGCACTAGAAATCGCACAAGGCAACCAACCCATCCAATTTGGTGCCGCGCAGAGTTTCAAGTCCTAAGTCTCAGAGCACGTAAGGACTTTGTGAAAGAACGAGGACTTTGGGAGGTCCGCATACACTTCCAAAGGACGCAAAAAAGCGTCGAAGCTTGGCACAGGAGTCTGAAGGTTTTGGTCGGCCACGTGTGTTCCGGCTTGTATAATCAAGCTGATAACTGATCTGGGAACATAAACCGTAGTAGCTAAACTGGCAGTGCAGAAAGTACAGAGAGGAGAAGAGCTTCTTGTATCCAGAACGATGAGAAAGAATGAAAAGCTGCAGAGTTTTCGCAACAAAAGAGCAATATTGCATACGAAGGTATGTTAACCTTCAATCCGGCTGGATCCCAACCCATAATTTTTAGGACGACCAATAATCAAGAAGAGATATAAACAGACACTTCACTGAAGTAATAACAATAAGTGTAAAATAAATTAAAACAATTTTTTGGATAATAATACCTTAGGTGGCCCGCACACGTTTACGGGTAAATATGCCACGAGCAAACCTAAGTGTTGCAAAGATTATATTTATAGGAGGGGTTTAATGCCATATAATTTTCAATATTAAACCTTATTCACAGGGTCAAATGGGATACAAAAAAAAAAGAATGCGGTTAAATTAAATTTTGACTTAAGTTACTGACATTAATTGTGTTTTAAATGCGCATACATATCCACTTTAAAAGTAATTTCCATGAATAAATACAGAAAGAATTTGTTGGTAACATGACCGCTCATGGACTTAGCGGATTATAAGAACAGATTTCAAACTAAAAGGGGAAGCTAGTGATGGAGTTTCTTTTATTCACTTTTATTTTAAACGAAGAAACTTGAAGAGTGATGGTTGGCAAGTGTTTTTTGTTTTTAATTTTTCTCCTCTTACGCCCGCAATTTTACTAAGCGAACATTGACAGTATTTTCACATTCATTTGGTAAGAACATTCACATGAGAATGCGAATTGTTTTCTTGTCTTTACACGTTTGTTGTTTTCGATTTTTTGGAATAGATCATTAATTTTTTAAGTTTCTCGGCCAATTTTATCGATGCGATAATAACAGGGTCCTGGTTAGCGAAATGAAAGGTAAATATCATCGGTTGAAAGGTAAAATATATAAAGGGTTTGTGTACAGTGAGTTATTTGATTTTCACAAGCTTCGAATAATTACGACTAATCAACCAAAATCGACTGATTGGATTCTTTGATTAAGATTTTTGGTTACCAAATAAATTCGATAACTTATGTGTTGGAATAATCATTGCTTTAAGATGATTAACTGTGAATTTTAATTAATTAAGTTAAATGATCTAAGAACTTTAGGAATTCAAGTATATTCTCGAATTGAAATCATTGTATTCTGATGTTTATAAAATGATTATGTCGATAAACCTTTTGTGATGAGTGATGACAGTCCTCCCTTAAAGTTGGTTTTTAGCTGCTTTAAATAAGGAGGCAAATATTAATTGAAATTCACACACTGTCGAATAATTAAATCTTTTAAAACTTTTTATTCTACAGCAAATTTGTGTGACTATCAATATTTTCCTAGCTTTCAGTTTCGTCACATTGAATAATATGAAAATTAGATTTATAATTATTGCACAGAGATTTTTTTCAATGCACAACAGAACAAGCTTACAAAAACAATATTAGTATCATTGCAATCTTGGTATCATTTCCTTAATTCTACTCATATATGAATCACTCGTACCTTACAGAACTAAATCGCGCACTCAATAAATAGAAAATATATAATATTTATATTTTTTGTTTTTTACAGAAAATTTGATTTTTTTTAATTCTTAATTTTAGTTATAAATTTACTTATCACTGCGTTGCTTTTATATTTAAAATAATTTTATCATGTATTTATAATATACACAATAAATTATCTGTGACCAAAAGTTAAAATATCTTAAGTAATATTCTCAAAGTTTCTTAGAAAATAGATTCAAAACTTTAACGTAGACTAACTATATTTAAAAAAAAGCGCATGTATCTTGTTTAAAAAGATTTTGCCACGAGGGACTGAGTTTGAATTCTGAATAAACAGCTAAAACCACTAATATCTATTCAAGACATTTGAGCTTTTGGACACAGATTTGTCATTATTTAACTTCACTTCTTAACTTTTTTATTTAATAATATCTAAAGCGTCTTTTTGTTTTAATGATTGTGGCAGGAGTAAAAATATGATGTAGGAATACTGGAAGAGGAATATTTTTTAGGGTGGATGCCAGCAAAAGCGGGTGGGTATTTTTGTTATATTTTGTTTGTTTAGATGTGAGAATATAATATGAATTTCATAGTAACTGTGATATCAGCTTACGTTTATGTTGTTTCCAGTGCGTTTATATCTTTTGTTTGTTGCTATACAAATTTAGTCCAATGCAATTCCTCGAATCCATGAACTTAGGTCACTTGTATCGGATTCCATAATGATTTCCTCGGGTTCATCATTAAGGAGGATATATTGTGCGGCAGTTCGTCCACTTAAATAGGCACCATGTACGGTTGAATAAAAATTTGAATGTGTATGTTCACCAGCAAATAACACTGCAGGCTGGATAAAGAAAGAAAGTATATCGAAAAATATTTTGTTAAAATATTTCCTTTAGTTTTTATATCGAGAAAAAAAGCCTTACTTTCATTTGATGGGGACTTGCGTAAAGCGGTTGTGCGAGATTTTCAATGTCCTCTTGCGATGCCCCAAGAGGAATTGATGTATATGATCCTCGGGTGTATGGTTGCGATTTCCAACTCGTACTATTATCAGAAACAATAAAATGTATTAAGATAGAATTAGAAAATATAAAGTTTAAGGATTTTCTTTCAATAGTTTCAGAGTTTCAGAAGAAGTAACTGTTCTATATTTTAGGTGTGTCGGAATTTTTTTATTTTATTTTCAATGGTATGGTGGATCTTGTAAAGGATGCAAACAAAAGTAATTTTTGTAGTGGGATGTCTTACAAAATTGAATTTTGAGACCCCGCGCCCGATTTTTTGTAAACAAAAAAAAAACAATTCGAAAAAGTGGTCAGGAAAACCATTCAAATTTGCGTCAATTGTGGTCACAGTTACATATAATGATTTTTGTTTTGCTTTTGTAACCTGCTGCTAAGAAAATAGCATTAAAAACTGTTCCTTAAAATGTCATGAAGTAACTTTAACCCGAAATTTTCATGAAACACCCGAAAAACCGAACGGTTTTATAGATGTTTTCAATTATTTTTTCTAAATGAAATGCTCGAATTGGTTGGAACTTGCTTTTTTAACATTATACAGCATACTTAAATTGGTATTCTGTCGATACAAATGAGAAAAGAAAGTAAAAAAACAAAAATAATTGTGATTACATATCGACGCACTGCACAGCTTTTACGGAAAATAGCTAATGTTATGTTATATAAATAATGGTCTTGTTTTTATGTGTATAACTAAGAATTCTGATAGAAAAAACCATAAAATTACTATAATTTTGTATATATAAGAATATTATATGTAATTGGTACATAAATAATGGTAGTTTAACATTTTTTCAGATTTAAATAATCCAACCAGAAAAAATATCAACATTATTAAAAATATAACTTTAGATAGTTTTTAAACTTTTGGAGTTTTTGAGTAGTTGAACTAAAATTTGATTGGCAACTCCCAGCTGCCAAAATTGTCAGTTTTTTTTTCAGATTTCATCAGATTAGGCCCAAAAATTATTCCCAATACAAAAAATTTTAAAAACGAGCACTAAAATTAGTGCCAATTTCTTGGGAACCTTTCACAACATACTGGACTATCTTCTTTAAATTTTGTAAAAATCAGTATTGGAGTCATTTTGATACGAAAGTATACATTCAGTCACTTAATTTAACATATTTCTAACATAAGCTTGACTCAGTTCCTGACTTCAACAGTACTTTTTTTCAAAATTTTTTAATTTGGGACCATTTTCTGATAATAATTCATAATTTTGAGGCCCCTGTTTAAAGTAGAAAAAAATAGGCAGTACTATTGAATTCAGCATCCCCAAATCATTAAGTGTACCCAAATTTCATTTACTTGTATTAACAATTGGCGTGGGAAGTGATTGTTGTCGCCGAAATTAAACAAACGGACCACTGTGCGACGGTTCGGTGAACCATCGGTCAACATCTGTCCATCAACGAAACACAAGATTTTGCGAAAACATCTTCGCTGTCCGGAAAAGTGTGCAGGAGAACCCGAACCAGTAAATTATGCGACGCACACAAGGACTCCGCATCAACTTGGCGAAATTTGCGTCAGAAGCTGAAGGAAAGGCAACAGAGGAGGACAAAAATATTTTTATAGAAAGTTAGATATTTAGATTTTTGAAATGTAGTTTAAGTTATAGTTGAACAAGGAGCAGGATTTTTTTTATAAGAACGATATGTCATTCAAAAGGAACAGCACTTCATCCCACACAGCTGATTCACAATGGATGTTCAATGGATTTGACAATATGGTTAACTCAGGCAGAGGGGATGTGAACACTGGTTATGTCAGGCAGATCTAAGATTTTTCCGAGTCGGGGCAAAAACTTGATTTTGGCGCCCCTGCCGTTTTTGATATAAATGAAAACAAAACCACATATCTACTAAGTTGAATTTTTTGTCACTGGGAGAGTAAAACTTTTTAATGGGTGTGCAGACAATACCTATTCAGCAACTTTTCATTATAGATAAGAAAATTGGCAATGCCTAAACAAAGACGATACACGGCCAAGAATCGTAAAACGATAACATATGTAGTACCTCGTGGTGTGATGGTTAGTGCGTTGGACTGTCATGCCGAAGGTGTGGGTTCGATTCCCAGCCGGGCCACCTAAAAACAGAAATGTTTTATCCGAGGTACTGCCTCTTGCGAGGAACTGACAAATCCTCCAAGAGTATACTTGTCATGAATAAGTGCATCTCATCTAGCCGTTCTGATTCGGCAAAAAACTGTAGGTCCCCTCCATTCCTGCCAACAACACGCACACAGGAATGGTTGTGAGTTGTAAGTCACTAGGCCCTGGTTCTCCAAGAGCTGTTGCGCCACCCAATTTATTATTTATTATTTATTATAACATATGATTCGTTCTCTCGTGAAAAATTCAAAGGGGAATTTTATTTTTGATTCGATCGCGAATTTTATTTTTTGGTTCCCAATAAAATTCGTTTTCATTCGAATCAAATCTGCAAGGATCTCTAAAATATGGTTCGTTCCCGAATTTATCATGGGAGAACTATTGAGTTTCCATTCACGAACCATTCAAATAAGAAATAAAAATGTAATTTTTCGAAGGCCAAAGTTACGCAAGATAAAGTGTCGAAGTATAAAGTTCCGAAAAAAGATTTGAAATTCCCGGGACTTCGTTGTTCCTTGAACGATTTCAATGAAATTGACAGAGGTGATAGCTGAGACAGAGTAATAGCGGAAAAAAAATATTTTCAATAATTGCAATGAAACCTACGCAGGTGATATAGCTGATACAGAATTGTAGCAGAACAAATAATTTCAAAACAGGATGTTTAAACGATTTCAATGAAATTGACACACAAAATTTCAATCCTTATAGTACGAGAGCTAAGCAACGTCAAAACACAAGTCATTTTAGATTGGCTGGTTTTTGATACGTGGGAGGGCAGTCTCTGGCTGGTGGGAAATATAGAGTTATCCGCCATTTTGAAAAAGGATGTTGAAAAAGGTAAATACAATTTTTTTTTAGATACTGTATAAATCTCGCTAACGGTTTAGCTAATTAACATAAACTGTATATTTTTTTAATGTCGATATAGGTATCTCCTTCCGACAATATTAACTTGGGAGCGTATTTCAAATCACTGTGTGAAAAATGTAATTCGCTAGTACTCTCTTTTGTTAGAACAAAATTATAGCAGACACCTGATATAGTATCTACATTTAAAACAGAATTTAGAAAAAAAAGCCTGAAAAACTCCATACAAATTCCGCTGTATTTCAAAAGAAAATTTTTCAAAATTCCGTTATAAATGTAGGTACTGTACCAGATGTCTGCTTTAATTATTTTTTAATAAAAGAGAGTATCGATATTAAGTTAGCAGAGAGGCAGACATATTGCTTAAGTTAAAACATTTTGTTTTTGCCTTTGAAATACAGCGGAACTTGTATGGAGGTTTCCAAAGGCCTTTTTATCAAAGTTCCGTTATAAATGTAGATACTATACCAGGAGTCTGCAATACTTTTTTCTAAAAAAAGAGAGTATTAGTATTAGCATATCAGTGAGGCATCCATATTGCTTTAATTAAAACATTTTTATTTTTATTTTGAAATACAGCGGAGTTTGTATGGAGTTTTCCAAAGCTATTTTTTTTAATTCCGTTATAAATACAGGTACTGCGCCAGGGACCTGTTATTATTTTTGTCTAATAAAAGATAGTATACAAATTAATATATCAGAGAGGCAGACGTATTGCTTTAGTTAAAATATTTTTTTCTTGCTTTTGAAATACATCGGAATTTTTATGGAATTTTTCAAAACTTATTTTTTATAATTCCGTTACAGATGTGGGTAATGCACCAAGTATCTGCTCATTATTTTTTTCTTAATAAATAAAACTATAAGAATTATTATATCAAAGAGACAAACATATTCCTTCAGTAAAAACTTTTTTTCTTTTAAGTTTTTTAATACAGCAGAATTTTTATAAAGATTTTTAATGCTTTTTTTTCAAAATTTCGTTAAAAAACAATTAACGTCATCATGTATCTGTTAATATTTTTTATAATTAATAAAAACTATACTACTTATTATGTCAAATAGGCAGACGCATTGCTCAACAGGAAATATGTACATTTTGTTGTATTTGAAAAGAAACAGTGAAATATGTTGAGATTTTTCCCTAATATTTGTATTTCGAAATTCCGTTAAAAATCCAGGGACTACAGCAGGTGTCTGAAAACTATTTTTTTAGTTAAATGGACTGTAAGTATTAAAATATCAAAGACTTGAAGGTATTCCTTCAAGAAAAAGTGCTTTTTTGTACCTAAGAAAAAAAGCTTATTTTTTTTAGGAATTTTTCTAGACCATTTTTAAAAATTCCGGTACTCCTAGAGGTACTACGCCCTATGTCTGCCTTTACTATTTTTGAATAGCAAAAACTATGTAGTCTAACATATCAAAGAGGCAGACGTACTGCTATCACGTTTTCGAGGTCGATTTTTTCGACTTTTGTGACCCCAATGCTCCCAGAGGTACTATGACTTTGGATTAGGAATGCCCATTCCATGCTCAGGAGGTCTAGGACAATACCTCCACTTAATATGAATCGTACTGAAATACCGTAAGTCTGCCGACCACTGGCTCTTAGACTATTATGTTCTCTGTGCGAAAGAGAACAAATGTATCTATTCTTTTATTTTGTCAACAAAAGACTAGGACAGTCACTACTCTTTTTCTTTGTATTTATGAGATAGAAAAATTGAATAAATATGTTGGTTTAGTTCAGCGTGATTGCTTGTGGAGTTGCTCATGTGCGCGCTCATCGGTCAACTTGTAACTAAACTGTTTTGTTGCAGTAGCAGTTGCATGTGCGCGACTAGCCTAAGCAAACTGCACCTTACTAAGAAATACTCGTAGTTTAAATTCGTTAAGGAGATAAGTCGTATTTATATAAAAAAAAACAATGTATATTCATTAAAATATTAAGTTGCTGGCGGTTGCATATTTACAAAAGAGCTTTTTTGAGATACAACCCTTTCGTTTAGGAGGGCAGAATTGGCCAATAGGATAGCGCGATTTGACCCTATAAGAACCGCCGGTCCATACCAAGAATCCGCAAACAACAATTGCCTTTAAATTCAGCCTTCTCGAGTAACAGCGTCAAGCCCGTTACAATGGAAAACCACATCTATTATATATAAATCAGCTGTCACGTTGTTGCACACGATGAACTCCGAAACTATCTAACCGATTTTCACGTTTTTTTTTTATAAATTTTGTTTTCCCGGCGTTCATAAGATAGGATAGTTTTTATTCCTTATTTTTTATTATTTAATTTAAAATTCAACTTTTATTTGATTTCCATTACACAAAAAAAAAAAAAAGGAAACGTCAAAGCAAAAGGTATATGCGATTCTCTGCGTTCGTCAGGGTTATTTTGTTTTCCCGGCGTTCATAAGATAGGCAATTGCAATTGGAATAGGAATGGCAATTTATTGCTTGGGTGGGCATTTTCATTGCCAGGCAATTTCAATTATAAAATGTGTGTATAGAAATATTTGACTGCAAATGCTGTTCAAATCCCCTGTTTTTAATAAAATTTAATTTTAGTTCACTATATTTTGTCATGTGCGTTCTTATATTCTTCGATTTAATTGAAAAAATCAATAAAGAAGCCATTCACAATTACGGGGAATCCCATTTTTCCTCAATTTATTGCCTTGAAGATGGAAATCAATAATTGCCTCTCATCTTCTAGGCAATATTGCCATTGCCATTGAGAAAGCGTCTCCATTTGCATTATTTAAGGCAGCCATACTCAACCTTTTTTTCATAAGGGCCACAAAGACGTTTTAGCTATGTTGCCTCGGGCCACAACATGAATCATATTTTAATTAATTATTATTTATATTGAATTCATTTTAATAAAAAAATAATTTGATTTCTGAAATTTAGAACACTTTTTCAAGATCTGGCTTGATCCTGCGTGCTAACCTAATTCGTTTATTTCTTTACACATTTTTTTTAGGATTGAAAATGCTAGTTTGCAAACGTATATAAATCCAAGATGTTAATTTTGGAATCCAGCGTCGCATTTCTGACTATTTTTTCTGTCAGGTACATTATCTATTACCTGAAGTAGAAGGAGGAAAATTTGTGTCGTGGTCACTCATTTCACAGTCTTATTTTTTTTTAGTTAGTGTCTTCACTTTTGAGAGCAAAACCGGTCAAACTTCTCAAAATTACTTGCGATTTGAGTTTAATCAGCTGCAAAATCAGTGTCTTTAGCACGTTAGCAAAATATTTGCTTTGTCATAGCGTTTTTGTTTGGTAATCTGGAAGAACCCTCCGGAGCTCGTCGATCCAGATTCCAGAATGCCAAACGATTTGGTTGTATTTGTGCACTTGTTTGTTGTATTTTGGTGATGAAACGTTTACACAGCTGTTCTCTTAATATTGATATTTCTCAATAACAGCAACGAATGTCTCCACCCCGGGTTTTTATTTTGAGTAAACTTTTTACCTACGATAAATTCTACAACAAGTTATGAAGATGGCGATAATGCAGAGGATGAAATGTTTGGCGTATCCATTTTTTTCATAATTGTTTCCTTTTAACTCCAAATATTAGTACAATGAAAATGGACAGTGGAAATTCCAAAATTAAATAACAAATAGCATTTGACAATTTTGACGTTTCAATTATGCGCATGTATGCGTGCTTTTGGTTTGGATTATTTCCTCAAATCCAGAATCGTTGATCTCTTCTTTTCAGAAGAAGAACTGTCATCTATGTCAATGAATGTTATCATGTCAATAAACTTTTTCAGAAACATTTGAAAAGCTTCCGGACGCTACGAGAGGACCAAACGAAAACGCTTTCAGTCATTCATGAAAACGAAAAAACAAATCGACATTTCATTTGTCGATGAAGCTATTTCCACTTGTCTTTCAAATTTGATGTCTTTCACTGACAATACTCTTTGTTTGGAAATGCTTCCTAAATTGGGCTTTATTTTCAATTTTATATATTATTTTGGGCATTGTTCCATTCAAAGCAACGAAATCAAGAAATATCATCCAAAATTTTTGGGTGTTATTTTCAAATTAATTTAGGTGCTTTTTTCAAACGGCTGTAATGTTTGATTTATGGTATTCAGTTTTTCTATGAAATCACATATTTATGTAAGTTTGCCAGGTGGGCCACTTAAGAAGGTCGACGGGCCACATGTGGCCCGCGGGCCGCAGGTTGAGTATAGCTGATTTAAGGCAATAGCAATGAGTGAGGCAATTTATTGCCTCAAATATTGCTAATGGAGCCGCTGGGTTAGTGTCGCAGCATCGCAGTTCCGCTAACGCTAGGTGCGTGTTATCTCATACAATTCCATACAACAAATATTTGAAGATCCGCTGAAGTGCAGTTCCGCTGAAGCGCAGTGTCGCTATATGCGGTTTTACCTTGAAAAAAGCTTTTACATGTACGGATTTCGTATTGCATGCATACTTCACAGAAGAAAAAATTATGATTGGCAACACTGATCACCAACGAGGTTGATTATGTTATTTCCAGTAAATCCAAGATGTTTGAGTAGCTACTGTTATTTGTTTTTCTACAGGGTGTTTCAAAAAATTACACACTTTTTGGTTGCTTTAACTAAAATAGTCATATTTTTGATGATTGTGGACCGAATTTCGTGAAACTTTGAAAATTCCGATTTTAGACAACTTACTACACATTCAAAATATTATCATTAAAGGGTGTATGAAAAAATTGAAAATTTTTTTGGACGTTTAACTAAGCAAAATATGTCAATTTTCAAAGTTTCATTAAGTTGGTTGTAAAATCTCCGCAAAAAATACCAATTAAGTTAAAACAGAAAAAACCACACATACAAAATATTATCATTAAAGGGTGTCAGAATAAAACAAATCGCATTTTTGTAATATTTTTATTTTATAATGAGCCATTATTGATAGCTGAACAAAGAACTATTTACGATGGAATTATGTTGGCTAACAAGGTGTTTTTTTTTTCTTAGACGCACCTGGTGGGACCGGTAAGACATTTTTAGTGTCATTAATACTTGCAAAGAGCAAGTAAGTAAGTAAGTAAGTAATCAATTCATTTATTTTATGTTTATAATTTTACAAGTACTGATTAAAATGAATTTAAAAGCTATGGCCTAGCCGTCAGCCTGGTTAGCAATAATATATTTAACAATTTTTAATATAATTTTCAAATAAATTAATCTTTTGATTACATTTGCAACAAATTTAATAAATAAACTTAAAAATCAAACATATTCTGTGACTAATAACCTTCTATACTTTAGGATGGCTTTCAAATATTCACTTAACTTTTTCCAGTCGCATTCGTTTAAAATAAATATTGTATTTTGCACTGTTAATGTTTCTTTTCCAAAAAAAGCTAGTCTTTGTGGTTTTAATATTTGGCATATACTAAAGATGTGAAAGCAGTCTTCTTTTGATCTTGAGTTACACAACGAATAAAATTGATTAAAGCTGCCATTGTAAGGGGTGCCATTTAAGCCGAGAAGATCGCATCTTGCCTTGAATATCAACGATATTTGAGTGTAGCTTAACGAATCATGGAAGTAGTTTCTATCACCAAGATCGAAATTAAGCTGACAGTATAACAGTCTACTCTCAGATTCACGAGCTTTTTGAATAAATGTATTTCGTATAGAGTCCTCATTTTTCCGGATTATTTGGTAAAGTTGTTCCTTCAAATTGCTTAAATTACTAAAATCAATTATTAGCTCCTCTCCGCAGGCATTTCCAATACTTTGCCATCTTGCAAACCACCAATCCTTGTTCCTTAGTTCATACAACAACAGTTTCTTCGTCAACCTGGAGTCCTGGTGTGCTAATGTTTTTATTATAAAATCAGCTTGTGATTTGAGAGTACTTGTTAGGAGTTTTGGTAGCCCTGTTTCAATGTAGATTGCATAACTTGGTGTATTCTGAGGCAAATTAAATAGTTTTTTTAAAAAGTTCCTATGGAATTTTTCAATTGCTTCGTATTCATATGCTCCCCAAACTTGTGAAGCGTAGCAGAGAGTTGATTTCACTACTGCATCAAATATTTTATATTTTGTGGAAAGTATTATTTGTTTGTTTGAAAAAACGTTTTTCCAAGACATATTTATTAAGCTTTGAGAAGTGTTAGCTTTCTCGCTTAGATGTTTTGTAAAATCTAGAGTTGAGTTCAATTTTACTCCTAAATACTTTATCTCTTTCACAATTTCCAAAAGATTCTCATTATAGTACCATCTGTTTCGACCTTGTCCAAGATACGGTCACAAAAAAAATTGCATTAGCAATTGCATCCTCTGGCATTGCTGCCACTTTGTTAGATGGTGGACGAACGGCGCATTCTGCACTAAAGCTGCCATTAGATATTCACAACAATCCAAACGCTTTGTGTAGTATTAAAAAAAGGAACACAATGGCTGCAGTATTGCAAAAATGTTCAATTGTTGTCTGGGATGAGTTGACGTTATTAACGGTCAAGTACAAAATTTATTGCCGGGTAATTTGATGACTTTTAAGTAAATTGACACTATTATTGATGAAAATGAGATTGTCAATTTTCCAATTGAATTTTTAAATTCTCTGGATATGCCAGGAATGCCGCCACACAAGCTCTGTCTGAAAATTGAATCCCCAGTCATTCTTCTGCGCAACTTAAGTCCATCAAAATTATACAACGGTTCACGATTAGTCATCAGAAGAATTACCGGAAACATACTTGAAGCAAAGATATTGACTGAAAAGTTTAAAGGAGAGGTTGTCCTGTTACCTCGAATACCTATGATACCATCCGAATCTACATTACCTTTCAAAAGGCTACAATTCCCGATACCTTTGGCTTTCTCGATGACGATAAATAAATCGCAAGGGCAGACAATGACAATTTGTGGCTTGGACTTGCAGAATCCGTGTTTCTCCCACGGTCAGCTGTATGTTGCATGCTCACGTGTTGGAAAACTCTCAAATTTATTTGTTTTAGCGAAGGATAGATTAACGAGAAATTTTGTTCATCTTTTAGTTCTTAATTAATTTAAACCCTGATTGCTTCAAATTAGAATAAATCTATTTTATTTGTTAAATTATAATAAAATTAATCATAAATTCAACATTTTCTATTCATTAAAATTTATTTTGAAATTTGTATCATTCCTTACCTATAACTTTCTTAACCATACCAATTTTAATATTTAATAAATTGAAAGCAATACAATAAAGCCGCAGCAAAGCGCGGCCGGGTCTGCTAGTAATTTATAAAATAACTTTTCGAAATAAAATCAAACACCTTGTCAGATGAGATACCAATTTTTACAAATATTAACCAAGAGGCATCAAGAATGAAAAAAATACTAAGAACATCAGCAGCTCGAAGTATCCCAGTAACTAAAGAAATCAGCAAAAAAACAACACCTATTTGGTTTACAAAAGATATATAAAAAAATAGTCAAAGATAAACATAAGGCCTGGAAAAATCTACGTCGAAACCCTTCTTCTCAAAATTGCATTTTATACAGGAAGATATGCGCCCAAGTTAAAAGAGATACAATACAAGCCAAAAGAAAATCTTGGGAACTTTTCGTTAATACAATGGACCCCTCATTGGATATAAAATCTTTATGGGGAAGAATAAGATCTCTTCAGTGTAAAAAAACGATTCAAAATTTTCCGTTCATGTTTGCAGGTGAT
The DNA here is from genome assembly GCA_963921185.1 of Dasysyrphus tricinctus. Classification (NCBI taxonomy): domain Eukaryota; kingdom Metazoa; phylum Arthropoda; class Insecta; order Diptera; family Syrphidae; genus Dasysyrphus; species Dasysyrphus tricinctus. The sequence continues at coordinate 249,569,230 of OY992530.1, forward strand.
ACCGTACAAACAGACTCGGAAGTCGGAACTAATAGCTAATACGTTTGCTGCAAAATGGAAAGCTTATAGTGCGGTCACAACATACTCGAAAGAAATTATAGAAGAAAAAATTAACTTCAACTTAAACGAACTTAATTTTCCTGACAATAATTCAAGTCCTTTAACACAAAACATAACTCTGTTTGAACTGTCTATGACACTTCGTTCGTCTAAAGGAACAACACCAGGTGAAGACAAAATATCGTATCGATCGATCGATAAAATCAAGCGGAACAAGCCTAAAACTTAAGACTCTTTGGCTTATACAACAACATTTTAAAAACAGGGATCTTTCCACATGATTGGAAACGAGCTCAGCTAAAACCAATTCCAAAAAACACCTATAGTTCACACAAATATGATGAATATCTCCCAATATCACTTCTTCCAGTGCTTTCAAAGATTTTAGAAAAAATTCTTGCTCGAAGACTAAGTTGGTATATTGAAGAAAAAACAAGCCCTGAACAACACGCTTTCAGAAGCAACAGAGGTGTACACACACTAGTACACCTATTAGAACACAAGATTGTTAGTAATTTCAATTCATCAAAACATAGTGTACTACTATCAGCCGATCTCGAAAAAGCTTTTGACCCAGTAACCGCAACATCAGTTGTATATCAACTTAAGAAATGGGGAGTCCCAAAAATAATTGTTAAACTTTTATGGTCCTTTCTCTCAGGGAGAAGTTTTCGAGTAAATGTGGATGGGTATAATTCACAAATTGTTCGAGTTGAAAACGGTTTACCCCAGGGTTCTCCGTTATCTGTGATAGCTTATAATGCCTACATAGACTCACTCATTCAAGAGCTAGCCCAACCAAACTACGAAGTTGATTTTCTGGGTGTTTACGCTGACAATATGCTTTGTGCTCAGGACAACACGAAATGGTTCAATCAAATCTCACTAGAGTTGACAAAAGTATTCAAGCATGGGCTACAAAACGGGGAGCTATAGTTCCCCTTCTTAAAATGGAAGCTCTTCACCTATGCAGGAAACGGAAATGCGAATCGGGAACAATCAGCCTCCGTAATGAAACAATAACACTTAAAACCGAACTTCAAGTCTTAGGAGTTATTTTTACAAGAAAGCTGAAATGAAACCTTCAAACAAAGAAAATCACGGATCAACTCAAACTTCGCAATAATATGCTTAAAATAATCTGTTCCTGCAAAAAAGGTCCCCACATTGAAGCTGCACTAAACATTGCTAAAACCTTGGTTGAAGGAACACTTCAGCATGGCCTGACAACCTATATGTGGACTTTTGAAAGAAACGTTAAAAGTATTGATGTGGTGATCAATCAAAGTTACAGAATTGCGACGGGTGCTTTAAAAGCCACCCCAATCGACGCCTTAAGAACTGAAGCCGGATACGTATCCTTCAAAAACTTTGCTAAAAAAAGAGCGATTTTTCTAGGTTCCAAGGCGATAACAGATTTGAGACACCCTTTAAACTCCACAATTAAAAACACCTTACACAATATACAAACAACTAAAAACAAAACTTTTTCTGCATTCAACAACATTGCACTTATCTTGCCAATCACAACTTTCGATGAAGACAGCCTTACTAGTATCAAAGATAAGCCACCCTGAATAATAGAAAACATTCAAATTGATACGAGCTTATCAAAATACAGAAAGGATTCCACACCAGCAAGAATTTTTCAGATGATGCATAAGGAAATAGTTGACTCTATCAAGCCAAGTAGAATCCTATATACAGATGGATCCTCAACTGAGAACTACACCTCATACTCAGTCATAGAACTCATGACCTCAGGGTGCACGACAACTCTTCACCAAGGTCTGCTCCTAGCCCCTGCCGGAAATTATATTGCCGAGCTTGCTGGGCTTAAAAAAGCAATACAAATAGCATGTAACTGTCCACAAAAGACCCTTATTTGTATCGACAACTTGGGAGTCCTAAACGGGCTCAAAAGTTCCACCAAGGACCATCCATCGCTTAAAACCTTAAAGAGAAACCTAAACGACAACACCTTTCTCTCATGGGTACCAGGTCATATGGGAATCATAGGAAATGAAGCAGCAGATATTGCGGCGAAGGAAGTTCAAAACCTCCCGCTGATAGTAGAATCCCCCAACTTGTATCAACTGGTTCGAAAAGTTTGGCTTGATAACCATAATAAGAAACTAAAAGATCAATGGGTTAATAACAACAGCTTCCTACGAATCCACCATTTCCAAAGAGTTCATATTCCATACCACATAGAACTAACTAGACAAGAATACAAGATTGCATCACTCTCTTTCGTTTCCGAGTAGGAAAAACTTTATTTACGACCAAACATTTATATAGCAGAAATGAAGCTGAAGAATGAACCCACTGTAGAGTAGCTCTGACTGTACAACACATTCTTATAGAATGCCCCAAGTCCAACAAATCCTCTAACCTTCTAGACGTATCAAAACAACTGGCTGACCTTCTTGATCCTACAAAGTTAGAAACCATAAGGAACATCAAAAGATCAACATCCCTGCATGGAAAAAATGATGAAATATAAAAAAAAAAAAAATATCTAAACTCAAACGGCGTTACATGGTCTTGTCGCCCTAATGCCTTAACTCTAAAAGAGTTTGTAAATTAATTTTATAAGCTTCTAATTAATTAAATAAATAAATAATTTATAAAAATTTTATAAAATACATGCACAAAATCAACTTGACTAAGAGGTGTATATAAATTTTGTTTCCACATCCTCACTTAGTATCTAACCAAACGATTTTTAACGAGTTAGTAAGTGCTTTTCAAAACAAAAAGTCCACTAATAAATTTTCATAAAAAACTATCGATAAAAAGTGATCATCCGTGAGGTAACAATTTTTTTAAGCTAAGTCACGAAATTTTCTGTCTTTAGCTAAACTCGTAAGGAATTATTTGTTGGTGCATTTAATGTGTTAATTTCCCTCCAGTTAAAAAAAAAAAAAACAAAATATAAACTTTGTTCAGCTCATATTTCAATACTTAAGAATATTTCCCATAAAAATGAAGCAAGGGAGTCCTAGCAAAACTTAGGAATTTTGCTGAAAAGATGTATTTATATTTATGACAGTGCGATCTCAAATATGTAAATTGACTTTGGAATAGTTAAGCAGTTAAACGAAAAATAAAGGAATTATTGAAAAATACTCACCATACACATTTCTTTGGCTTCGGTACTAGAGGATCCTTAAGGAATATTTTAAGAATTTCTGTGCATTTATCAGCAACTATTTCATGTGATAAAGTCTCCATATACTCAGCTTCTTTGCCGGATAACCATCCCAATAGAAGTGTGTCTGTGACCTTAGCAAAGGAATATATTTTCTTGTACCAATGTTTACTTAAATAACCTTCAGAGGATCGATCTTCTACTGTTAAATCACTCTCGTACTTATCGTCATCCCACAAGAGCATAATTTCACTTATTTGAGGACTTAAAAATGGTCTTTCATATTCCAAGTATATTTTATCTACTGTACCGTACATAAGATTTTCAATCGCTTCCTGCTTATAGTGCGGTAATTCAGGATCGAATAGTGTTTTCATTGTTTCTTTGAGTACGCCCAACGGGACAGTACATATCACATGATCGGCAAAAAATACCCTTCCATCGTCACATATAACACGGACAGGTGTTTCAACTGGATCAGCATCGAAGGAGCCTTCCCTACTCGAGCTAGTTCCAGGAGGTGGAAAATCTGTCACTGTTTTATCCGAGTCATCACTATCATCATTTTCTTCATCTACTGTTTCTAGACCACTGCTGGTTTTCTTTCGTTTCCAAAAGATTTTCTTAACCGGACACCGCATTACTATTGATTCGGTTGGAAGCGATTGTATCAGTGGTTTTAATATTGAACTATAGCCAGAAGGTGGTACTATATTGCCACCTTGTAATTCTGTATAACTACCTAATTCTAAGAGGTCTACTTCATCCATACTATGGCAGCCGGTAATGCAGGTTTCACGTTTTAATAGGCAATTAAAAATTAACTTTTTCAGTCGCTTTTCTTTGGGGTCAGCGACAGAACTAAGGTAGATTTCTATTTCATAATTAATGTGCTCACCGACACTATTAATGTCGGGCGGTGGGCTAAACTGGCATAGGAAATATTCATCGCAGCGGCGCAGGAAGCACACATACGCTTCGTAGATTTCCTGAAGTATATCAAAAGGAACTTGAGCACCATCCTCAGTGGTAGCCACTACTTTATGCGGTTTAGGTATGTTAACAATATTAACAAGGCCTTGTTGCACGGCCAATTCGAATATGGGATTACCGAGTACACCGTGAATCCAGTTTGCACCGAGCTCAACCTAAACAAAATTAATTAAAAAAATGTGGAAATGGTAAAATTTATGTAAACAAAGTATTTTTTGAATATAGTTTTCAATATGAGAAAAAGGGCAGCTTTTTTATCAGTGGAGGGTCCATTTTCAATCACAATTATTTCAATAGTTCCCACGAAAAAAATCAGTAGGTCAAAGGCAAAGTCCAAAGCAAACCACCTTAGGGGAGCTGTAAAACTTGACCCAGAAAATAAAGTCGCATATGATAGCGTAGATAGAGAAGAACTTTATAGAGAAATTTCATATCTCGGCATCCCTGCTAAACTCGTCCGCTTGTGCAGGATGACGATTTAGAAATCTCGCTGCTCCGTCAAAGTTGGTAATAACACCACCGAACCCTTTGATATCAAGAAAGTTTTGAGGCAAGGGGACGCGTTATGATGCAACCTGTTTAACATCGTTCTTGGAGCCATTGTAGGCAGCTCGCAAGTCAACAACAAAGCGAGTTGTTACCGGCGCGTTTGCAAGTATTGAATCGGAGGCGGCGAAAATGGGTTTGGCTGTTAACAAAGACAAGACAAAGTATATGCTATCATCGAGAAAGGAATTTCAACGTCGTCGACTTGGGCAAAACGTCACGATGGATAGGTGCAGCTTCGAAGTCGTCAAGGACTTTGTCTACCTAAGCTCCACTCTTACATCGCAAAATGACATCAGTGCAGAGATCAAGCGAAGAACTTATCTTGCCAACCGCTGTTCTTCAGGCTAAGAAGGCATTTGAGTAGTAAAACCTTCTCTCAAATAACAAGGGAAACCTTTAATAAGAACCTAATCACCCCAGCCCTGTAAATGGGGCAGAAGCATGGACCCGGTCAAAAACGGAAAAACCTAAGGTTGCGCATACAAGTGGAAAACGATCTCAACCAATTTGGAATGCGTAACTGGAGGCAGCTAGCGGACTGTGAGCGCAATCTAAAGTAAATTAAAGAAAAGTATCGGTGAAATTCAGTCTGATTTATGCGCCAGTCATGGAAAATTTGAACATTTCGGATGGTCGCTACTCAGAGAATCCGCTGTTTGGGACTAACCAAGGAACAGGGTTATACTTTCAAAGGAAATTTCAAATATTGCCTGGGGATTTGTTTCTTCGTGTGAAAGGTACAAGAGATTTTTAAGGAGATTAAAAGAAAACGTCAAAAAAATCTCCAGCAACTTGTTTCTTCGTGCGAAAGAGGACTTTGTTTTTGGTATGGTTCGAATCATTATTTTGCTGGAATATCAATTCCAGGCGAAGATTCTTATCAGTATGAGCTTGATTGGTTGACCTTCGGAGCAGTCGAAAACCATGCGATCCTTTTTAATTGAATTTAGATTCGTCAGAAAACAGAACACTTTTCCGAAACCTCAATAACGAAATTTATTTCAGCAAGATACCTACTTAGATAAATATTTCATGATCTAATTTTTGCCAAACAAATGCATTCACCAACTTAAAGAAAAATAATACAAACCAACCGACAAACCCACATTTTCCAAGGTCATGATTTTAAAAGTCAACAAAATTACAATAGAGAACTCCCCTCTTTTTGCATTCCGTCATCAACGGTGACGAATTATATTCAATTCCTACTACGCGAGACAGACCAGACAACATCAGGCCAAAGCACCCGGCTAAGATAAATAATTTGGCAGCAAAACTCATATTTACATTTATAGAACAGGGAAATGCACTAAATTTTTAATAATAAAACAAAAATATCAAGTAAAATGGACAGAACGGCAGAACCCATAGCCCAGCAGAGTTTGGGGTATGGGAATCTGCTGTTGCGCTACTTACATAATTGTTTCACTAGCCCCGAAGTGAAAAAAAGGAGAAAGTAGAAAAAATATATAAAATGGATAATTTGTACTTACATTTTGCTGCGCCAAAGGTATTGAGACAATCCGTCCACCTATTCGGCCACGAGCTTCCAAAATTTTAAAGCTATCGATACCATTTTGCAGCAGATGATTGGCAGCGGATAGTCCAGCCATACCAGCACCAATGATGAGTACTTTAACTTTATTGCCTGGCGAAGCACCACTTCCTCCAGAGGGCGTAGACTCTGCATCCTCTGGATGGGTTTTTTTCTCATCGTCTGATCTACTCATTTTTCGATGGGAAAAAAATATAATTTTTTCCAATTTATAATATACGGATTACCACAATCCTAGGGGAACAAAATTTTTCACTGCTTCTTCAAGAAATTAGATGTTTTTTGCATATATATGACGACAACGAGGAATGAAAAAAACTGACAGCAAAAATTATGTTTTTTCATTTCTTTTGGTTTTGCGTTGACAACGAATATCGAACGACGAAGAGTAAAATCCAATGCGCATAATCAGGCAATGCACTGAAAGCCGGTGCAAAGAAGAAATGGCAAAATATTTTGTTTGTAATGTTTGAGAATCAATGCGATTTTTTACAGGCATTATTATTTACACAAATTGCATTTTACTGCAATAATGGAATAAACGCTTAGCAAAAAGTGATTTTTTGCTTGGAATATAAAAAAATATCGTTTGGTTTTTCATCACATCCAGAATTTGTGCCGGTGGTTCTGTTTCCCGTTCCGCGTCACACCGATACTGTTTTTAACGAACGAAAATGATAAATGAACGAAGAACGGAGTGAGAATGGCGATAAATGAAGACACAAAATAGCGAGCGTTGTGGAGTGAAGCAAAAATACACGAGACTCGTGTAAGAAGTAGACAGGTACAAGGTACGTTTGTTTTTACTACTTTTTCACCAAAAGATATGAGCCATGTTTTTTAGTGCATTTTTATGGCCTATAGGCTCTTCACACCAAACCCCAAAACCGGTTATCGGCGAAAACTTTTCAAAAACGTGAAATCATGGAATTTTTGCAAATTGGAACATTTGATTTTGGACACCATATGAGTATTTCTGCTCTTGATCTCGTCCAACCATATATCTAGGTAGAAAATTAGGAACCTTTCTGTTGGACGCACAAGCAAAAATGAACAAAATGGAATTAAATTGGTCATTTTGGTTATGAAACGTGACTGCTCACTCAAATTTTTATATTTCCTTCTTGACTAACCCCTCCCTTTTTACCTCACCGATTTCACTCACGAACTGTCGTCATGCTGTAGTGAAACCAACAAATTTAAACAGGGTCATAGAATGTGATGATAGAACTGAATAGAGTCTCGAAAGAATCGTTTAGCACTATTAAAGAATAAGCTAGTTCGATTTGTAAAACTATTTGTCCCGGGAAGATTTAACCAGGACCCATGTTCTATAACTCAAGCGATAACTTTTCGAATCGTTAAAAAATGAAACAACTCATTCCTCACTTATCGCCTCTGGAAAATATTGGGTTTCTGTAACTGAACGCGATAAGTGAAATTTCCGAACAGATCTGGCTGGAATTTCCAATGGAAGGCGATAAGTAAAACTGTCACATTGACATTGCAAAACCAAAACAATTATTTTTCATGAAAAATTTTATAAAAATTGAAAACCTATTTGGCCTCGAAACAAATTATACATTAAATAGTTTTAAAAAGTGATGTGGAGAATTAAAAAAGAATATATAAAAAAATAGATGCAAAGAATAGACGCAAATACATAAATAATGCTTTTCAGCATCACCGACAACAGTGCCAGCTAAAACCAAAGCATTCGAGTCGTCCGCTTATTGTTCCGGGAAAAGAGTTGAGCCTTTTGTTATTGGTATTCGTGGTGGAAAAGAAAACGCCGACAACTAAGATGCAAGACGATCCACATGAATGTAATTTGTGTGAAAGAAAATTTTTACATGCTTCGGTCTTAGGAGCTCTTTTACGGCACATGGAGAAGCATGCACTGGACCTGATTCCAACCCTACTACAACACAACCATCCAGCTGTTATTCTTCTCTTAGTGTGGCTATCAAAATATACGAGCTGTGGCCGGAATTTCAATAAGTAAATTATCTCGATGACACTATTGAACTGCACCTCAAGATGGTCATTATGAGTTGTGTTCTGCAATTCAAGTTTCGTATTTGTTTGCAAACGTTGCTTGCCATCGACCTAGCCGACAATGCCATGCCAATGAAAATGCTCCCAAGGACATAAGAATTGCTAGCCTAAGAAAGACAAAGTTTGCTGCGGAAACATCTGCACTTCGAATAGCTTTGCAGGATAAAACAACAGGTGAAGAAGAATTAAGAGATGAGATTGTGCAGCTTAAGCAAGAAGTTGATCGGTAAGTTTTAATCGAATAGCATAATATATATTTATTTTTATTTATTTTTTGTTTTCAATTTTTAATATGTAGCTTGGAACGCTGCAAGATATGTGAAGGTGTTTACTTTGGAGTATTTGAAAAATGTTTTTATAAGCTTTTTATCCACCAAGAGCATTGAAGGAAAACATCATATGATCAATGCTATTGATGCAGTTCTACAGTTCACTTCTGCAGAAACTCAAATCTAACAGTACATATTCCATAAGAAAAATAAGGTGAAATAAGGCATGTATCAAATCTAGTGGGAGCTTCAATGTGATGACCAAATTTAAATAAAAAAATAAACGCAATATTAAATGTTCCCCTTGTTTGAATAAATATTTTATTTATGTAGGTATCATTCACATTCCACAGCAAAGTTTGGTTTATTTTGCAAAATGAGCGGCAATACCATTTGATAAATAGCAAAGGACTGGGTAGCCTCCAAGAAGATGGCCCAGTATGACGGTTGAATATAGTTAGACAGTCTTTTCAAAAGCCCTGAATAGTAAGATATGGACACAACTGAAATCCATAGACCGATTACGGAATGGGCCATGTTGGGTGGCACTTGACTTTCTTCTGTAACGGAATTATCAGCCTTTCTTCTTTTTCCTCTGATCCATGCATTGCTTATTTCGAGTTCATCTCGTAGAATAATTAAACACCACCATTTCTTGTATGTTGCTTGTTGTTGAATTTGATCAGATTCATAGTTCTAAACAAAATTAGATGAAGAATGAATAAATCATATAAATGTTTTTTTTTTTAAACTTACATCTGCTTCTTTTTGTGGTTGCCTCCTAGGCGTATTACTATACGATTTTTTACAGTTACCTTCCTTTTGTTCTTGTAAATTGTTTCTTATTTTCTGTTTTTGACTGTTTAGGATTTACGAAGGCAAAAAGTTTGTGCAAGAAATTCACAGAAAATATATACAAACATATTCGGGAACAATAAATTTGTTTTATCACCACCTATTTTGTAAGCGATAGAAATTGACATATAAAATGAGAAACTTATCGACTTTCAATGATACAGAAACCCATTTTATCGCATTTTTCCAGTATTTCTATTCCGTTTGTTCCAGTCGATAAAATTAACGACTGTCAAAGTTACAGAAACCCGATGATGCGATAAAATGAACTTCGTTTCAATCTTAACCGTTTCTCGACTATTTTTATCGATTCGATAATTACAGAACATGGGTCCAGATTAATTTCTAATCTTCAAGATTTACGAAATAAATTTGTCTGGTAAATCTTCGAGATTTGAAGGAGATTTGAGGTAAATCTTTTTAAATCTCAGATTAGCGTTTACTACGTTTCTACCCAACACCAAACTGAAATTTAATTTACACCCAAATGTGGTGAGGATAAAAACGAGATTAATTTTAAGGGTCAGTTGTGCAAATATTTAACTCGTGGTTCAGCAATTTCAACTAACCTACTTCGGAGAATGGACTGAGGTTCAACGATGGTTCGGGCATTAACCCTGAGGCCACACGAGCTAGTAATCGCTAGCGAGTTACTAATACATCGCGAAACTTTTCCTACTCGCTAGTCAACTGGCTTGCCTTTTTCGAAGCTAGTTGTGAAGCGAGTAGAGCGGCGAGTGATTTGACAATTAATGTATGTACCCAACCCGCTAGCGAGTACTCGCTCGTGTGGCCTCCGGGTAAGGCACAATTTATTCAGTCGAAGTTGAATACAACTTGGGGATTTTTATTCTCAATTTGAGAAATCACTTTTATTCACTCAAAGTTGATTGGCTCAACTTGTGATATTCCAACGTTGACCAACTTTGGATTTTCTCAACTCCCTGAAAAAGTAGAATTTAGCGAGAAAACTTGGGATTTTTCTTCATTTCTGTTTATTCAATCAATCAAGTATACCTCGTGACGTGATGGTTAGTGCGTAGGACGTCATGCCGAAGGTGTGGGTTCGATTCCTCCTAAAACAGAAATGTTGTATTCGAGGTACTGCCTCTTGCGAGGAACTGACAAATCCTCCAAGAGTATACTTGAAAAAGTGCTTCTCATTTAGCCGTTCAGAATCGGCAAAAAAATGAAGGTCCCCTCCATTCCTGCCAACAACACGCACACAGGAATGGTTGAGAGTTGTAAGTCACTAGGCCCTGGTTCTCCACGAGCTGTTACGCCACCCGATTTATTTTTAAAGTGGAATGGTATTAAGAAGATTGAAGTAACAGTTTGTCAAGAACTGATATATTTGTTTGCAGTACTCTTCGAGAGTTTATATGTTGCTTGGGACCATGACTCTCACATTTTTAGGGAAAGTAGAACTAAACAACGCTTTGAAAGTAGTGAATTCAAGGGTCGTCTGCTTGTGTGGCATTTGTCATGACTAAAAATACAGCGAGAATGCCTAATGATGTCTTGTGTTATAAGCATTACCTCCACCATAAGGCACCATGGTTTGATTATAAGTGTCAGTTAATTTCTCTTCGAACACTGAAATAGAAAGAATTTTTATTTATTCAGAATATACATAATTCCTTTAACAATTATTGATGTAAATGAACATCAAAGTAAACTCTTTGAAGTTGAATTCAATTTTATTTGAATATAACTATAATTCTTCTCACAAGTGATAAGATAATGAGCCCGTACTTGCCAAAACTTCGTTGAGCCGTTATCCTTCATGTGCATTCACAAACCATTAGCTCTTAATGAAATTGAAACTGGTTCGTTCAATGGCAGGCTTCACAGCCTGTCTTTCTACATACTGATTTCATATATGGATACCAAATATCTGCCTAATATTGGAATATGATTTATTCGACGCGAGTTTGTATAGTGCTGCTGCAGTTTTGATCTTGGTTGGCCCAGATCCACGTAAAGCATTTGGTTTTGTTTTGAATTTATTCTCCATTGTCGAAACTGTCAATTTTTCCGATAATTTATTAGTCTTTGGTTCATCTATTCCATTCAAGTAAGCAATTCAATGATAATCATGATATTCAGCTGGTGGGCACAAATTTTGTTCTTCAATTTTGTAGAAGGGCATTCTCATTTCTCTGTCGTATTGTTGGTAGCATATAATCATGCTGTTAAAATATCCAACGCACGCTTTTCCATCCACTCACGATTCTTTTTATAAATTTACATTTTAGTTTATTTGCAGTACATGTATCACAAACACTTGACTTAACTTAACTAGGTACCATTTTTGCTGGTAAAAAATTTATTTTAGTTGTTGAAAGTTTGATTTACTTATTTTACTCACCAGTTCTAAGGCCAACGATAAGTTTTGATTTTTAAAATGAAAAACTTATCGACTTTCTGAGAAACAGAAACACAATTTATCGAATTTTTCCAGGCTTTCTATTCCGATTGTTCCAGTCGATAAAATTAACGACTGTCAAAGTTACAGACACGGGCCTATTTCTGCGCTACTACATCAATTACATCAACTACATTTAACAGCTTCATCCTACAACTACACCAGTTACATTTGTAATTTATTAAACTTTCTTATCTTTTATTTCATAACTCCAGTTGTATGTTTGAATGAGACAAATATAAAAGATGTAGTTAAAGGATTTTAATGCACGATGTAGTTGATGTAGCTCTGTTGTAGTAGCGCTGAAATAGGCCCCCGATGATGAGATAAAATGAGTTTCGTTCAATTTTTCGAAATTTTTCAATTCGAAAGTTACAGAACATGGGTTCGTCCCAAACATTTTGATGCTAAAAGAATAGTTTTGATTAGGTTGTCTCTTTTATACTTACTTTTACCAATTTAGCAATATTGTTATATTTTCTCAGGTTCGTTAATAAAACTTATTTACTTTATTCAAAACGTCCACTTATTTATTTCGCAAAATAAAACACTTTACTTTTCTTACTACAAACAAAACGATTTATTATTCACCACTGAAATTAATTCACAAACTTTACTTTTCACTTTTATTACAACCAACTTTATTCATTCACGATTAAAAACAAACTGTGTCGCTGCCGTTCAAACCTGTGCCTTTTATACTTGTTTTCCAAACTCTCGAAATAAGGAGAACGTTCTGGTCTCTGCTTCCAGAGCTTTCCGTAGGGGAAATTTCCCAATAATTTCCCTTCCAAAAGCTTTTATTTGACAGCTGGTAATACTGCTATAATCCGGCAGATGGCGCTTCCTTCGTTTGAGAGTTGCTATAATTATAGCTAATAAGGGTATGTTTGCACTGCGACCGTAAGTTTTATTGTGTCCGTTTGTTTGCATTTCGGAGTCGTTATAGTTCAAATATGGAAAGTTATTACACTGCCCCCCTCTTAGGATTGATCGTCCCGAGCAAATCCATCACTTCCATCACCATTATAATGATGTAAACGGTCGCTGTGAACTACTTTTAGCTTGCCTCTTAATCCTCTCTGAATGCGGTAGACGCCATCGTTTACTCGTGTTACAACAGTATAAGGGCCTTCCCAATTTTGTTGAAGTTTCAGTGACATTCCCCTCCGACGCTGGGAATTATAAAACCAAACAAGGTCTCCCGCTTGGAATCCTGTCTTTGTTGCTTTTGTGTCGTATCGCTTTATCATCCGACCACTTGATGGCTTCATATTTGCCCTTGTTCTTTCATGAACGTCACTCAGCCTTTCTTCTTCATTTCCCTTATCACTCCGATTCATGGGGCCAGTCTGTTGAATTTGCACTATCCTTTCGTTGTTCTTCAATGCCTTCTGCTGAGTTTTGATTGTCAGGATACCGTCCATTGAAACCGTTGAGATGACATCTTTGGCATCGTACCCCTTTGGTAGCTGGTACTTCCGTACAAACTGACGACTTATGTAGCCATGTTCATCTTCACGTTCATGATTACCTTCCACTACCACGCTGTTGCCAACAGTTTTGACCATTAACTCATTTGGCTTGAAATGGCTGACATCCATGCACACTTGAAATCCGTCCGCTCCAACTTTGTAGTTTTCTCTGGAATCGCGCTCGTCACCCTTTTGCCGAGTAGGAGTTAACTGCAGTGGAGTCACTTTTGGGCGATATATATCGCTTTCCGAGCCATCTTTTTGCGCAGGCCTCATTTTCCTTTTATTCCAATCGTAAATGGGATAGGCTCTCAGTCGCTGGATGGAAACAACTTCCTTTTCTTTTTCATGCGTGCAATGCTTGTAGTCTGGTTTCCATGATCTTCTAGGTGGCAATCTGCACTGGCTTTGCAGATGCCCAGTCCTGTTGCAATTCCAACATGGAGGTTTTCTAGGTGGCAGTCTGCACTGGCGTTGAAGATGTCCGATCTTGTTACAGTTCCAGCATCGAGCAAGTTCATCTCGCTGGTTTCTTTGGAACGCAGTTCTCTTGCAAGAACACTCCTCAACTCCTAGTTCTCTCAACCGATGAACTCCTTGAGAAGCCTGTTCTGCTGCTTCCATTGTGAGGGCGAATGCTAGTGCTTCAGGAAGCGTGCGTTTGCCAGCAGTTCGAATTGCTCGCTGAAGGTTGATGTCAGATACAGCACGAACAAAGGCTTCTGTTGCGAGTTGGTTGATGATTTCTTCTCCTGCAGCTGGATATGCCAGATGTGCCAATCGTTCGATGTCTGCTTGAAGCTGTTGCAGAGTTTCTCCCCTTTTCTGGATTCTAGTATTGAGTTGAACACGGAAGACTTCTTGCATATGGCCATCTCCAAAGCGTTTGTCAATGGCCTGAACAAGAGCACTGAAGTTGCCACTCTTATCTGCTGGTATGGTTTGCAGCAGTTCAGCAGCAGTTCCTCTGAGGGCAAGCGTCAGAGCTATGTATTTGTCTTCCTCATCCCAGCCATTTGTTGCTGCGGCTGCCTCAAACTGCTTCTTGTAGATTGACCAAGAAGTTTGCCCATCGAAGGTTGGTGGATGCATCTCTTTTTTCTTCGGACAGTCGCCAGAACTTTCTCGAACCTTCATTTTCTTTACTTTATCTAATTCCCTTGTAATGGATTCGATTTTATCTTCGAACTTTGCTTCTACTGTCGACAATTGCTTATCGACATTAGACAATTGTTGATCGAGAGTTAACAATTGTTTATCGATAGAAGAAAATTGCTTATCGACACGCTCGTCAAGGGCAACAATTCTACTGTCAAAGGCATCTTACTTACATTCGAGCATGTTTGTCTGTTTTTCCAGCAGACACTTTTGTTCTTGGCTTTGTTGTTCTAGAAGATTCTTCTGCTCTTGACTTTGTTGTTTGAAACGTTCGAGAAGATTCTTTTGTTCACTCCGTTGTTCTTGGCTTTGTTGTTCGAAACGTTCGAGAAGATTCTTTTGTTCACTCCGTTGTTCTTGGCTTTGTTGTTCGAAACGTTCGAGAAGATTCTTTTCCTGACTATCAAATTTTGCAAGCAGCTGAGACAGCATATTGGTCATGCCCGATGTACTTACTTGCTCTTGCTGTTCTTCCATTTCAATGTCGAATATAAACGTGTCCGGGTTTTTTCCACATCTTCTTAAATCTTCTTGCAGACGAATTATAAGATCATTCTTTGTTCCAGCAGTAGGAAGATCTCGTTTATTCAGTTCTGCCTTTAGTTCCACTAAATTTAAATCATTCAAAGATTTACCCATTGTCTTTTTTTTTGTTTTTCACTTTCCACACAATAAATTTACTGAGTGCACAAATTAAATAAGTTTTATTCCACTTCTAACACCAATGTTATATTTTCTCAGGTTCGTTAATAAAACTTATTTACTTTATTCAAAACGTCCACTTATTTATTTCGCAAAATAAAACACTTTACTTTTCTTACTACAAACAAAACGATTTATTATTCACCACTGAAATTAATTCACAAACTTTACTTTTCACTTTTATTACAACCAACTTTATTCATTCACGATTAAAAACAAACTGTGTCGCTGCCGTTCAAACCTGTGCCTTTTATACTTGTTTTCCAAACTCTCGAAATAAGGAGAACGTTCTGGTCTCTGCTTCCAGAGCTTTCCGTAGGGGAAATTTCCCAATAATTTCCCTTCCAAAAGCTTTTATTTGACAGCTGGTAATACTGCTATAATCCGGCAGATGGCGCTTCCTTCGTTTGAGAGTTGCTATAATTATAGCTAATAAGGGTATGTTTGCACTGCGACCGTAAGTTTTATTGTGTCCGTTTGTTTGCATTTCGGAGTCGTTATAGTTCAAATATGGAAAGTTATTACAATATTATATAAGCTCGCATACAAAAACTTTTGTTGTTAAGTTATTTATTTTTTAAACTTCGATCTAATAAGCCGTTTTAGTCTAAACGAAAATGAACACAATTAAACAGCCCTATTCTGGCAAACCTCACTGATACCTCACAAGTCACAACAACCTCACAAGGTGAGTTTAATTTGATTTTGTGAGGTTTTCATATTCTGGCAGCAACCTCACAGCTTGTGATCCTCACAAAAACTATCGAATCTGTGATCTCCTTCGGAGGAGATCACAACTAGAAAGTAACACTTGTGATTTCGAATATTACGGCATTTACATGTTTGTTTCTGTTTTTCTTAATTGCCTCCTCCTTAAAATAAATAAATAAATGAAAAATAAACATTCTTGCATGCGCTTAGCTAATTTATTAAACAAAAATCAAACAAATCATATTTCTTTTGACGTAAGAAATATGTAGGTGTGTTCAACATAAATCCAGAACATTTTAAAAGTTCACTCATCTGTCTTTCTATGACAGTCGGCCAATCAGAGCCCAATAAAACTAGAAATCATGAAAATCTGACATGTTTGAACGTGCCCAATCATCGTGGTGAGTTTCTTGTGAGGTTTCTTGTGATGATTTTCCCAGAATACCAAAAATGTTATCGAATCACAACAAACCTCACAAAGAAAACCTCACAAGAGCTTGTGACCTGTGAGCCCTCACAACGCCAGAATAGGGCTATAAGTTTTCTAAAAATAAAAAACAAAAATAATAAAAAGTCTACGAACTATGCGAAAGAGCGGTCGGTGAGCACTCTTACGTCTGACGGCAAAAGTTAACGAAAACTAAACGAAAAGTTCCACTTCGCAATTATGTGTGCGTCATATGAATTTCTTGTTTTCCCTGGGTTTCGTACGCCCACATAAGTTGGCTTCCGACTATTGTAGTTCTACCTTAAGGTTGTTAATAATTCAAAAATAACCCTTAAAATGGAAAACTATTATTTTTTGATGCAAAAACCATTTGTATGCAACAAATGCTGTGAGGCGAATATATATTTTTTTGATTAATACTACATTTCCACCTATAGACCAAGAGCTAGCGACCGATTTACTCACCTCATTTTAGCAAGGCTAAAACTTTGGTCATTGAAAGATTGAGGCCCGACAGTTATAAAAATGCCCGTCTTACACTCCGGTACCCTCCATGAGGCCTTAAGTTTTAGGCTTGAAGTTGTAAAAAAAAGTGCCCATTCACCTCGTTTTAGCAAGGCTCATCTTTTAATATATCGTTCATTGATTCAATATATACACGAAAATAACAATGTAAGACGTTTTAGCCCTCCATGACATGCTGTAAGACGCTCGTGTATATGTAAAAAAAATGACCCCATTCACCTCATTTTAGCAAGGCTGGTATTTACACATAATTAAGATGACATAAAAACAAACACACATTTCAAGTGTAAGACGTTTTTTCGGTCAATAACCCTCCGTAAGACGCTGAAAACTAAATTTCGTTTAAGTCAAGATAGCCCAGTAAAAATAGATTTTTTCAAGGAACAAATTTGTAACAGGCTGATTTTTGGTATACACGTTGAGATTGGCGTTACTTATAACCTGTCAAAAGTCCTCAAACATCCAATGCCCGCTAGTCCCGAAAGGTCACGAAAATGGGTTTTTGCTAAATATATCGAAAACGGTAAGCTTAAGAAGAAAAAATTTGTGTACAAACATGTAGCTGAGGTAATTTCCGACCGAAAACATTTATACCAAATTGTTCTTAGCATTAACCGTTACAAAGTTACAGTACGTCAAAGATTCACAGTATTTCAAAAGAATGCTTTTTCTTCCACACCACCAGAATGGTCGAGCGCTTTGTGCGTTTTTTTTATTGTGGTATCCCCAGGAGGCCTTTAGTCCTGGAACAAAAATGATTATTTCGTGTCAAAAATTAATTAATAATGATATTATCTGCTGTCGTCATTGACATCAGTATCCTGAATTTCATTCATGTGAACCATTCCACTAAATCCGACCCTGAACTGAATTAAAAGATCAGTTGCTATGGGGTTATAGAAAGAAAACTTTCTATCAGCCATATTTTTTTCTGAAATAAATGTTTCTGTCTTAAAAAAAAAAACAAGAAATTAGGGGCGGTATTCACCGAGCGCTCATAAATGGCTCTTAAGTTTATGAGGCTCATAACTCAAATATTATTTGTGCTATTCACCAACCACTCACAAGTGTTTTTCGAAGTTCGAAAATGAGAGCCACTCTCTCTTATTCAGACAAACCCAAACTGTGAAATCAAACTGTTTTCGAACATGAATGACAGTTGTTGACGTCAAACAAAATAAAAAAATTACAATCTATTGTGCTTATCTAGTTTGTTTTTTTTTATAATGGTTTATTTCAACTTTAGTGAAAACTTTATTCAATTAAAAGTGGTATCAATTAGTTTATTGAATCTAAAAACTGAATTTGTTCAGGCTATGGTGATTAACATCGGCCGCAAAAGGATTGCAGGATGTGATGAAAACTAACCTTGGACCAGAAGGAACCATGAACATTTTGGTTACTGGCCGGTGACATTAAAATCAACAGATTCTGGGTTCGTCTCGGAAAAGAATTAATTCACAGGTTAGTTAAATCAGTCTTGTCAGATGAAACGCAAATTTATTATAAATTTTTAGGTGAAAAAGCTTATAAAGTGGCGCCGCAGAACTTCTTTGCAATTCCACATGCTTTGCCTTTAGTGCCAGATCATGAACAAGTGTGTGTGCAGCATACAGAAAAAAAAATAAATTTTGTGCTTCTCATCGCTCAATGGAACATTTCAGTCACAGTTCCACAGTCAAATAATCGAAAATCGGCTGTTCAGCATGGATTATATACCCCATCAGAAGGATACCAGTTAGTCATAGTTAACGGTCAAATTGCAGACGTAGGCTATCCAGATGACTACAACGAAGTTCGTGGTTATATCATCAGTATGAAAACCAAAGCAAGTGATCGGTAAATCTATGTATCTGAGTTGGATCCAACTCGAGTTCATAAATTCTTGCACAAAAAGGTAGCTCCATCGTTGTCTATGTCGGCTGCGAAGCCAGCAGCAACCAGAATCGGAAAGAGCTCCACATACAAGTGGCAGCATCCAAAGCCACACCAGGATCAACGGCTCTCCTGGTGGCCTCTGATGCTATTTTTTAGACTTCAAACCCTCGGCATTGCTTTGTTGATTTCCGGCGGTACACGCAAACGAGATAATTCTGATCTCCAAACTGGGACTCCTTGTAATTTAGTGTATAAGCATCTTGTATATTTTTTTAATTCCTATTAACGATCATTGTACTCTAGAGTGGTCGTTATATGTTTTTTGTTATAGTTCTTATGTTTGGATTGGCCTAAATAGCTACTTGAAAATAAACTATAAAAATGGCTTTCCAAAAAACTATAAAATAATACTGTAATACTATGTTTTTATTTTTTATTTTTTTATTTTATGCAATTTTTTTTATAAAATTGCCCCTCCAATCCAAGAGGGGGGAAATTTTACCCCCTCGTGTAGGATTTTTTTCTTGTCTACTAGTCTAGTCCAGTAACTACATATATACTTATACATAAGACCTTGTGTCAGATCCGGTAGTTCTGATTTTTAGCTGAGTTGCTTATGATGTTAGCCTAGTAAATAATCCAAGTTTTCGATCTCTAGCACCGAATGCAACATGGTAAAATAGTATAAGAAGGGGGTGCATATCTCCCCGTTCAAGAGGGTGGGGCAATCATCTAAAGAAATGACTTTGAACAGAAAAACAAATATTCGGAAACAGTGGTAATATCTGGAGAAAGATCCTTTAGCTCCTCTTAGGCCAGAAATCCATTCTTCAATATTCTTTTCAAATAGAGTAATTTGAATCGATAAATTTTGAAAAATTAATTTTCCAATGCACAGTTTTGATAATGAAAATAAATTTTTTATTTTACGTTACTTGGTACATTTCTAATTTTTAATATTCAATGCTGCTATCAAGCATGGCGGGCCACGCTGTTTACCAGGGCGGGAATGCCCACCAATCAGTATAACCATTCCATCAGGCAATATCCGTACCATGCAATACCGCGGGCAGCCGTTTGGATTGAAGAAGTTCCTTGTGCGCTTCGCATTGGTTAGGATATTCTTATTTGGCATTCCAAGCACTTCAATAATACAAGCCAATTGATCTTCTTTATTTTCACCCGGAAATAAGGCATGGCCCGACAATAATTCAGCCAATATACATCCCAACGACCACATATCAATTGCCATGCCATATTTTGCTCCTTGTATTACTTCGGGAGCTTGATAAAAACGGGATTGAATATACGTATACACTCGTTGGTATTCATAGGACGATCCAAAGTCAATAACCTTTAGCAAATAAAACGAATTAATATAGGTATATATTTCATAAAACCAAAAAATTGTACCTTTATGCCGGATGGACCTTGTTGTTTAAGCAACACATTCTCTGGCTTCATAGCATAAAGAATTATTTTATTCTTATGCAACGCATCCAAGCATTGCAGCAATGAGTGGGCAAACTTACGCACCAACTGGACACTAAATCATCCTGCTTGCGTAGATGGTATAGCATTCTTATTTCATCTTGGGCCTGACGATGAAAACGCTTTTCGTTTATGATCTTCAATACTTCATACCGGTATGCAACATGATCATGTTGTATGTGAATATAGGCGCCTTTGTCGTTTTCATAATAATAAGAGTTATTAGGACCAAAGATCCCGGGTCGCTTTTTAGTATTTGCACCAATAAAATAGATTTGTGGATATGCTAGTATTTCAGTTCGTTCGTAAGGTGTTAGCTTATGCATGCCATTACTTGTTGGGGCGACACCACCAGAGGTTTTGGTTTCTCTTGTGGCGCTTTTCTGTTGACCGGACATTACAATTTGTTCGTGAAAGGGGTAGGTGCTTCCATCAACACGTACCATACTGGTTGATATGACTGTGGCAGAGTTGTCTTCGATGTTGTCGCAGATGAAAATACGCAATTAGATAGGTATTTTTGATGTGGCTGTTGCCGTTATTGTTGTTGTCGAATTCGTGTTGTTGGTTGTTTGTGTCAATACCTCTGTGGAGTTAGGCATTGTAATCGTTCCATTATTACTGCCACAAACAACACTATCAGGCATTGAAGAGGAATTGCAAGTAGCTAGAAAGTCATGATATACATATTTTTTTTAATGAAGAAGAAAAGGCAATTTAAAAAAAAAGAAAACAAAAACTATTTCATAGTGCACTAAGTTCCATGCTTCACACAAGAGAGAAACACCAAGGAATGAAGAAACCCATTCCAATCTTACTTTTGTCCATGTGTGACGAGAAGAAAATGTTATTAGGAAAATAAAATATTCCACATGGAACTTGGCATGAAATAGATGTTTTTATTTATTTTTGTTTTAATAATTTAGATTAACAAAACTTACCTATTGAAGACAAGGATGTGCTAGCATTCGATCAATATCATCGATTAGTCTATTGGTTCCCTCAATGGAATTGAATATGATTCTGATGTCCTTGACAATTGGCACTGTTACTATTTGTAACCATAGACGTTCCTTCAGCTCCTGTATCCGCCGAATGTAAATAGGAGGCACATTGTTGACCAAGCATTGCTGGTACTTTCGCTACTTTGATGACGGACCTATACTGCCAACTGCAGTAGAAACTGGTCGGTAGGCTGTGATGATGATGGTGATGATGAAATTGATGCGTTTGCTGTAGCTCTTGTTGTTGTTGCTGCTGTTGAGTTTGCTCTGTACCGACCATCTTTACTTTTGTATTTATATTTGAGTTTGAATTAGCAACAGCAATAATTGTATTATTACCAGAACGATTTATATTATTATTGCACAAAGTCGACGAGGAGGATTTATTTATGAGCCGATAAGAGCTGCCACTGCTACTACCTAGTGTTTCTCTGTTATTCCAATGGTTGTTGTTATTAAAAAAATGTGGTAATATCTCACAGCCCAAGTTGTTTAACGTAGTAGATGACGTTTTATCAGTTTTATTGATTAAACACATAGGCGTGTTCAGGAAAATGAGATCTCCGACGGCTCAGTGTCAAAAACTGAGCAAGCGAGTCGAATATTCTATTTCCTCAGTTATTGGACAGAAAATTTTCTTAGGAATCCTGTTCATGAGACTGAGATTGCTGAGGGCTCTGAGATCTCATTTTCCTGAACTCGCCTATGAAGATGATGATGAAATACTACTGGGATCTATGTTATGCAGATCTGATTCAATGTCATTTAAAATCTTATTAGAGGGTGAAGTTCGTCTACTGTGTGCTATTGATAGACTCTGAGTGCTTCGATGAATATGATTTTGTGGCTGTGATTGCTGCTGCTGTGAGAGATGGTGTTGTGACAATATGATGAATCCAACATTTCGTTATTGCTGACCTCTTCATTTACAAATAATGACGATGATCCGGATTGAGTTGTAGTATCTTGTTGTTTCTATTGTTGCTGTTAGTTCTGCTACTGTTTTTGTTTATCTTTTGTACTTAGTGTCAATTCGTTGTATTGACTATCTTGTTTATCGACAAATTCTTCATTAAACTCGATGAGATCTAAAACTGGGTCTTCTTCGTCGTCGTCGTCGTAATCATATTGGTTGTAACATTTATCAATAGCTGTTGTATAGCGATCTAGACTCTCGATTATACTATTTTGATAAAGTGCTTCCTGCTGCTGCTGCTTCTTATAGCGACGACATTCGTCTAAGAAAATGTTCTTATGAGAAATAGAAGGCGAAGGTAGTGAAATAGTTGAACGTTTAGAAAAACTTACAACCGGAGACAATAACTCTTCTTCTCGATCTAGCGACAACGATTGTTCTGAATAGTTGCTTAGGCCTAATCTGAAATTATATTTACACGTAGAGGGCAAATAAAATAACGAATTCTTAGGGGAAGTGCTATATTCTTCTTGCTACTCACTGAGTGTTTTGAAAGATGCCGTTGATGCCGGATTCGATAGTAGTCTAGGAAAATTATATTTGCTTACATTTGAATTATTTCCATGAAATATTTGATGACTCTATAGACACAGAAACGAGAACGAGCACAAAGTAGGAGTGTTTTACTAGCACTACTACCAGCTGTAGTATGAAATTCTGACTTTTCTATAATATTCTCTGCACTGTCTGAGTGGGAGTAGGAACTACAATCTGCTGTTCGGTGGGACTAACGAGGATATTCTTCCCTCGAATATCCGTGTGCAGTCGTCCACCTTGGGATTATGCAACATCTCGTCCATTTTGGCCAGCTGCTTTTTTGTCGGTGTTCCTTGGTTGTCCATTTTTAAGTTTTACTTTTGTTTTCCCAGTTTGAAGTTTTTGATTTATTTTTATTCAAAGAACTTTGAGTCCGAATGGTTTAATTCCTTGAAAATTATATATATGTACGTGAACATGGTAGCACAACAGAAAGGTGAATGCTTTGCAAATCTCGGTCATGGATTTTTTTTGTAATTAAAAAAACATATTTCTATAATTTTTGTCCATGTGTAGGTTTTGGGGAACAAAATTGGACATTTTTGTGTGTGAGACAAAATGTTTTAGCAATTCCCAAACTGCTGTTTAGAGGCTAGTATTTGAGTATATTCAGAAAGTTCTTTAGAAAGGGGCTTTAGGTTGCAAAACAAAAAAAACACGAACACTTCACCGCTCTTCATCCAAACAAGAAGCATATTTTCCTTTAAAAATATAGGCAAATACACAATTTGTGTAGAGGTACATAAATATGTATATGAATAAATTTTATACATGATTGAAACATTAATTTGGAAAAAGAAATGTTTATTTCAACAATTAAATAAACAAAAAAAAAAGCAATACACGGATAAAAACCTGTGACAGTAGTGACAGATAGAGATAGAGAGTTTGGAAGTGACATTTTATTTCGAATGATTTCGAACAAGTTTTCGAAGAGAGCGCTCATAACTTAAGAGTGGTCAGGACCACTCATAAGTATTATGAGCGCTCATAAATATTCACTATTATTGCTTGGTGAATAGGTTTATGAGCCTCATAAGTTATGAGCCGTCGGTGAATACCGCCCTAGGTGTTTATAATTGTTTTTTTAATTTAATATATTTAAACCATGATTTTTCACTTTCAGAATTTATAAAATGTAATAATATTTTAATATTTGATAATAATTTCCACAAAAAAAATCTTTTAAAAAATAGAAGAGCACTAATTTTTTAACAAAAAAACTTTTAATTCAATCAATTTTACGAGCGCGCAAGTTTTGAAGGGGGTAGCAATGAATATTAGTTGATTCAACTGCGAGCGTAGTGAAAATTAAATACTTACAACCTTGAAAATTGATTATTTAATATAACCTATTTCAATTTATTGATAAAAGAGGAAAAAAAAACAGTTCAATCACAAATGTCTGACTTCATTTTTAGTTACATATTTAAATAAGAAATACATTTCTGAAACTGAAAAATATTTATTTGAAACTAGTTATGTAGTTTATGTAGGTTTCAGTTTAGTGTTCATAAACTCCCCAGACAAATTGATCTGTTGCTATTAAGTCAATAAGAACTTGACTGAAACCTTTAAAACTTGTTGCAATCTAGTATAAAGAAACTTATTTTGAACGATTTACATTGATTACATAAGTGTTACGTGTAACTACAAAGTAACTTGAATTTAGTTGCACAATAGGACCACCCCTGCGCTTTTTTGGTTACAGTGGTGTTCATGTGACTAGTTCTTCTTTAACAAATGTGACCGTCACTATGTTACTCAGAAGTCACCACAACTTATCAAAAACTTAGCGTGTCCCTTGGGTTTCCACAACGTTGGATTAATGAATGTGTAGTTTAAATTAATTTTTCATTAAAATAATAAGGGTATTCATGCAACAGCGTAAACTCGTCGTAAACATCGTAAAGTTGTAAACTTCGTAAATCTGTCAAATTTTCGATACAAATTGTGACAGAATTACGAAGTTTAAAAGTTTACAACGATTACGACGACTTTACGATGTTGTATGAATACCCTTAATATAAAAAATCTGCATTGTATGTTTTTTTACAGCCAGTTAGTTTGTTATGTTCAAAAACGTTCTGGAAAAAAAGTTATGGTTGTTTTCGATGGTTACAAGGATCACTGAGCAGCGTCGTCGGTTTTACAAATCGAACTAACCAATTTTTACATGGTGCTGAACGATTCATTCGAGACTCGCATTCAGTTCTTCATTGTTTCACACGAATCAAACATTCTGTCTCATTCGCACTTCATAAGAAACATTGGAACGCCATTTGCATTTTTGAAGGTGCTCTCAAATTTAATCTTTTTTAAATCTTTTTGTGCGGTGGAAACACCAAAAAGATTTATTAAATCTAATCTGAGATAAACCTTTGGTGGAAACATAGCATAAAAATGGAAAATAATTATTTTTGGATGCGAAAACCATTTGCATGCAAATAATGCCTTGAGGTGAATATATTTTTTTTTCGGAAGTATAAACCGACCATAAAAAAAAAATATTTTAAGCCTAGTTTACAGTTCCCGTGCGCAAAAAAAAATCTATGCAAATATTCTCGCATGTCAAAAATAATTGAGGTGAAATGTAAAATTAATTGTTCTCATGATTGGTTTACAGTTCCATGCAAAAAGAAAAACTATGCTGTCATGGAATGTCATGCAAAACAATGGACCCTCAATTGATTTGCGTGCGAAAAAAAGTGTGGTGAATAATATATTTTTTTTTTTGATGGTCGGTTTATACTTCCGAAAAAAAAATATATTCACCTCAAGGCATTATTTGCATGCAAATGGTTTTCGCATCCAAAAATAATTATTTTCCATTTTTAGGCCTATAGCTAGTCAATTAAGGGTAAATTAATGACTCAATGGGTGGTTTAGGCCAAAGCAAACGTTTTTCGCCTTGAATATTACTCAACTTGGTGCGCAGAATGACATTCCATGACAGCATAGTTTTTCTTTTTGCATGGAACTGTAAACCAATCATGCAAACAATTAATTTTACATTTCACCTCAATAATTTTTGACATGCGAGAATATTTGCATAGATTTTTTTTTGCGCACGGGAACTGTAAACTAGGCTTATGCTAAAAGGCAAAATTAATTTTTGCATGATTAGTTTACAGTTTCATGCAAAAAAAAAAACATTGCTGTCATGGAATGTCATGCAAAGCAATGGACCTGCAATTGTTTTGCATGCGAAAAAAGTGTGGTGAATAAAATATTTTTTGGATGGTCGGTTTACACTTCCAAAAAAAAATTTTTTCACCTCAAGGTTTTATTAGCATGTACCTAAATAGTTTTTGCATTCAAAAAGAATTATTTTCCATTTTTAAGCCTACAGTTTATTAATTAAGGGTAAATTAAAGACTCACTGGGTGGCTTAGGCCAAGGCAAACGTTTGGTGCACAGAATAGATGGAAAATCGTTTTTAAATTTTGATATTTTTTTCGCATGGGAACTGTAAACTATGCTAGAGCTGTGAACAAGGCTTTTTATACAAAATTAAACCAATTTCAATTCAAACATACCTTCCAGTTGGACAATCTCTGATGTCACCTCAAACTGTATTCGAGTCTCTATTTTATCACATATTTTCTTTGTCACGCCCATTCGTAAATTCTTTCCTCATAAACGTCAAAACAAGCAAAGTCCGCAGCCACAAAAACAAAACAAAAACCCGCTTAATCGTTCCACAAAAAAAAAAGAAAGAAAAATATGTCACGAATCAAAGACGACCACATAAATTTCCCATCAACTCCAACATCCAAAAAGCTAAGGTTTCGTGGAGATATAAATTTACAAAATCGCATCGATGAGATCTTCGAAGATGTTAGCGAGCGAAGAAAACTAAAGACTGCTACTAGTGACGAAAATGCCGATGAAGTGGAAACCAAACAAAAAGGTAAATCATACAATAATCACCGATAAGACTATCGCAATTCAAAGATTTTTCAATCTCTACCAGGAACCCCATCGTTCATGGACTTCGTTAAAGTAGAAATGACACGCGGCTATATTTTGGAGCATGACGAGGAGCGCTACTCTGCGCGCCGTCAGAAAATATACTCTTTTATGAAGATTCCCCGGGAAGTGGAGAAGTTCATGGGATATGGAGTGATTCAGTGTGCTGATTCCTTCCTGTACATCCACACATTTCTACCCATTCGATTCTTTCTGGCAGTTTGGGCTGTGATAAGTCGACCCATAGCCAACTGCCTGGGACTGCGTAGAAGGACCCAAAAGCTGCTAACACCGGCTGAGATTTGCGACCTGTTGAAGGGGGTCATTTGGATTGCATGTACGTTTCTCATGCTCTCTGTGGATACAAATCGTATCTACCACATAATAAAATCCCAGAGCATCATTAAATTGTATATTTTTTACAATATGCTGGAAGTGGGCGATCGACTGCTCTCGGCATTCGGCCAGGACACAATAGATGCTCTTTTCTGGACGGCAACTGAGCCGAAAAACAAGAAACGAGAACACTTCGGCCTCATTCCACACATTATTTTTGCCTTGATCTATGTGGTGCTGCACAGTTTCTTGATCATGTTCCAAGCGACAACTTTAAACGTGGCTGTGAATTCCAATAACAAGGGGCTTCTCACAATTATGATTTCAAACAATTTTGTAGAATTGAAGGGCAGTGTGTTCAAAAAGTTTGATAAGAATAACCTCTTCCAGCTGACCTGCAGCGATGTGCGCGAGCGGTTTCACCTGTCAGTTCTCTTGTTCATTGTGGTCATCCAAACGATGAAAGAGTTCAATTGGAGTGCTACGCAATTCTATGTGATGCTCCCCGATTGCATTTATGTGCTGATCACAGAAATACTAATCGATTGGGTGAAGCACGCATTTATCACAAGATTCAATGAGCTTCCAGTGGACGTCTATCGAGAGTACACAATCAGTTTGGCTTATGACATGACGCAAACGCGTCAAAAACACGCATTCTCTGATCACTCAGACTTAGTAGCTAGGAGAATGGGATTCATTCCATTTCCCCTTGGAGTTGTTCTCATAAAAGCCATTCATAGTGCAGTTTCGTTCGATAATTGTGCGGCAATCGTGCTGTTTTTCATCGCATATCTAACTTTGATGGGCTGTAGGATCCTGAACACAATTTGCGCTCTCGGAAAGGCTTGTGAGCTAATGAAGCAGCACCAAGAGGACAAAAACAACTCGACGCCCGCTTCATCTGCTACAAATATATGCCCGGTTCCAACTGTCCAGAGTCCAACGCGTCCAAAGGCAACCCCGGGGCCGGTGCCGGAGACCACATCATCAACAGGTCTGCCTTCTGCAATGCATCGTTCGTATACCAATGATGCTCCCTCGATCGGTGCGACGTCTACTCCGAATAAGTCGACTGCGGTTGAGGATTCCGATTCACTTTTGGATACGAAAAACTCTTTAGAACTTGGAGCAACTGCTCTCTTTTCTAACAGCGATGTTGACTTAGATGACGTTTGTCTAAATGAGAAAGTCCTAGAGGCTTCCACTGCGGCTGGCGGTGATGAAGTATTCGAAGAAGGAAAAGAACTCACTCGCAGTGTTCCTGACTTACAGCAAGAGTCAAGCGGTGTAGGTAGCAATGCGTCCTCGGAAGGACCAGCTAAAAAGAAAATAGTGCGAAAGCACAAACGGTCGGAATCCGAGCCATCGATGCAGAGCATTATGGGGGAAAAGGAAGCACCAGCGTAGTTCACCACCAAGCTTAAGTTTGTTATTTGCTTCTTGGGTTTCTGTTTAAAAATATTATTTTTGTGTATGTTGAAAGCGGCTAACTTTCGTGGCACTGTTATCACTAAAAACATAACCATAGCAATTATTATTGTCTTTAAATTTAAAATATTTATATAAATATAATAATAATTAAAATAAATTAATTTTATGAATGTTTATAATGAAAGAACTTATAGCATTTCTTTATTTTATGGCACATACGTATATAACACTAACATTTGAACAAAGAAGGAAACTGGAACTAGTTTTGAATTAGTATAGACATTTATATAAAAACCGTTACAGATGAAGTGCACGCTTTATAAAGCCCTTATACTGCCAGTACTGCTCTCTGGCGCCGAGTGTTGCGAGGAGGGCGAATCGAGGAGAAGATACAACTGGGAACCATATAAGCTGTATCAAGATGTGGATGTAGTCCAGCAAATCAAAACACGTAGACTACATTGACTTTTTTTTGCTGTCAAAGGTTTTTAATCGAATACTGAAAACTACGGTTTTAGGGCTTCTAGTTTTCGAGAAAATTGAAAAATACCAAACCTACTTTTTATTAAACTTTTATTGTGTGTAATATTAACACCAAAGCAAGACCACGTAGAGTTGCGTTCAAAATAATAGGCGCAGGGTTAAAAGTCCATAAGCCAAAAGTCATAATGGACTTTTGGCTCCCTTTGGTGGTTGGATGTTGTAGGAACTGGGGGCCTCGAGCTGTATCTTTTCCTACACATCAAGTGCTTACAATACCTCCAAGTTGGTAGCCGCCGGATACTGGTCTTGACTTTATGCCAGGACTTGCTAAACTTGTAAGTGCGAATGTTGATCAAGGAAAGAATTGCAACATTAAACCCATGGCCCTACAGATTGGAGGTTAGTGCGTTGGGCTAACGACCCGGCCACAGTAAAAAAGCCAATTGTTATGAGAGAGACGCAAGAAGCCTCGGATAATGACCCCCCTCAAATGGCAACCAGACCCGGAACGAAAATGGACTATGATCTACGAGTATGCACCTGGAATGTAAGGACACTCTACACACCAGGTGCTACTCAAAAACTTGAATCTGTCCTCTCGCGGTACAAGGCAGACATTACCGCGATCCAGGAGATACGATGGATAGGATCAGGTATAACGAAAAGAAAAGATTGCGACATTTATTACAGCTGTCACCAAAGACTGCACATGCTAGGATGCGGATTCGTCGTGGGAAATCGACTCAGATCAAAAGTCATCGATTTTAAGCCGATAAGCGATCGCCTGGCTGTGATCCGCATCAAAGCTACCTTCCAAAACATCAGCCTAATATGTGCACACGCCCCTACCGATGAAGCTGAGGAGTCTAACAAGGAGGAGTTTTACGACCTTCTGGACGGAGCCTACGGAGCCTGTCCGGAGTACGATGTCAAAGTCGTGCTCGGAGACTTCAATGCTAAAGTCGGAAAGGAAAACATCTTTGGCGGATTAGTTGGAAAGCACAGCCTCCACGAAACGACAACAGACAACGGCTTCCGACTAATCGACTTTGCTGCAGCTCGTAATACGGTGATAAGTAGCACTAGGTTCCCCAGGCGAAGGATACACACAGCGACCTGGCGATCTCCAGATGGTCGAACGGCCAACCAAATCGATCACGTGCTAATTGGCGCAAGGTACGAACTTTCCGAGGTGCAAACGTGGACTCTGACCACTTTCTTGTTGTGACAAAGTTCAGAGCCCGACTGTCCAACGAAAAGAAAACGAAGACCGCCCAAAGAAAGAAGTTCAACATCGCATGCCTTAGCACATCTGAGAAAGCCAGAGACTACAGTGAGCAATTGACCGGGAAACTCTCTGCCGTACACCCAGCCACAAGCGTCAACAACCAGTGGAACCAGTATCGCGACATTATTAAAGAGACAGCCGAAACCACCATAGGCTATCAACCACCCAGAAAAAAGAACCCGTGGTATGATGATGAATGCGCGCTATTGAAGCAGGAGACGGAAAATGCACGAATGCAAATGCTGCAACGGAAAACAAGAGCAGCAAGAGAGGAGTACCGTGAAAAGAGAAGGAAAGAGAAAAAAACCCTGCGTAGAAAGAAAAGAGCATCCGCAGCCTCTCAGCTCAAGTATCTCGAAGAGTCCAGCACCGCCACCAACACCCGCCGGTTCTACAAAACAGCCAAGCAACTGGCATCTGGTTATAGGACTGGCACGCAAGCTCTTCGAAACAGCGAAGGGAACCTAGTCACCGAAGCACAGGGAATTGTAGACGTGTTTAAGCAGCATTTCCAGCAGCTGCTTAATGGGCATTATGTAGAGGAGGCGACAGGGGAACAAAGAAGCATTAGACCAGTCAATGAAGATCCAGTCCCAGCACCCAGTACTGAAGAGGTTAAGAAAGCCATCCACAAGCTTAAGAACAACAAATCCGCCGGCTCGGATGGCCTACCAGCGGAACTCTTCAAGTATGGAGGAGATGTTCTGGTAGGGTGCATGCACCAGCTCATCAATCAAGTTTGGGAGGAGGAAAGTATGCCCGACGACTGGTCAAATAGCTCCATATGCCCAATCTACAAAAAAGGCGATCCTATGTCCTGCAAGAACTACAGAGGCATATCCCTGCTTAATGTTGCCTACAAGATCCTATCCAACGTACTATGTGAGCGTCTAAAACCTTTCTGCAACACTATGATCGGCACGTACCAGTGTGGCTTCAGGCCAGGCAGATCAACGATAGACCAAATCTTCACATTGAGGCAAATCCTGGAAAAGACCAACGAATTTCAAGTCGAGACCCACCACCTATTCATCGACTTCAAAGCCGCATATGATAGCATAAGTCGCCAAGAGCTTCTATTGGCGATGTCGGAACTCGGGATCCCGAAAAAACTGATCCAGCTATGCCGCATGACGTTACAAAATACGCGGTGCAACGTGCAAATGGGTAACAGCTCATCCGAGTTATTCCAGACGTGTACAGGGTTCAGACAAGGAGATGCGCTATCATGTGATTTCTTCAACCTAGTCCTGGAGCAGATAGTGCGCAAGAGTGGTGTTAACATGGAAGGCACTATCTTTAACAGGTCTTCTCAACTGCTTGGTTATGCGGACGACATCGACATCATCGGCCGTTCCAAGAGAGCTGTACTTGAAGCATTCACAGCTATTGATGAACAGGCGAAACGCGTTGGTCTTGAAGTGAATGAGGACAAAACAAAGTACATGCTATCAACAAACAAAGCCTCATCTGTCCATCGCCTAGGACAAAACGTCACTGTTGGTAGCAGTAATTTCGAGGTAGTCAAGGAGTTCACCTACCTCGGAACAAACATCAATCCCACGAACGACACCTTAGTGGAAATCCGACGAAGAATTACCCTAGCGAACCGCTGCTACTTCGGTTTGGCCAAACAAATGGGT
Organism: Dasysyrphus tricinctus; assembly: GCA_963921185.1. NCBI lineage: Eukaryota > Metazoa > Arthropoda > Insecta > Diptera > Syrphidae > Dasysyrphus > Dasysyrphus tricinctus. Next base: position 249,601,212 of record OY992530.1, read on the forward strand.
TCAAAACTCCTTTCTCGAAAGACAAAGTGCACGCTATACAAAACTCTAATTTTACCAGTTCTACTCTACGGTGCCGAGTGCTGGACGATAAGTAAAAAAGGGGAATTGATCCTGGGCACTTTCGAGCGAAAAATTCTACGGCGGATATTTGGTCCTATATGCGAAGAGGGCGATTGGAGGAGAAGATTCAATCGTGAACTGTACGAGCTGTACCAAGATGTGGATGTAGTCCAAAGAGCCAAAACACGTCGACTACATTGGCTCGGCCACATCGAGCGAATGGACAACAACGCTCCAGCCAAGAAAATCTTCGAATCCCAGCCCCCAGGTTCGAGACGACCAGGAAGACCGAACCTCCGCTATAGGGACCAGGCGGTCACAGACGCAAGAGCGCTTGGTCTCGACGACTGGAGGGAGCGTGCGAGGGACCGCAACCGATGGAAGACCGCAATATCTCAGGCAGAGACCCTTCATGGATCGGGAGCCGGATAAGTAAGTAAGTAAGTAGGTGGGTTAAAAGTCCATAAATGCATTTTGAACTTATAACACACCCGAATGGGCCAAAAGTCCAGAAAAAATCTTATGCACTTCTGGCCCATCGTTTATGAAATTTTGGCCCACTTAGAAGACCGTTAATTATTGTTGGATATATGTATAGGATAAATTCAAAATTTCATTAAATCCAGATTCTTTGAATGCAAAAGAAACTTTGCATACCCCAACCTCGCAACCACCCCCAATCCTATATCGAGTCCCTGCAGGGGGGGGGGCAGTATGCCCCCAATACATACCTCACTGTATATTCGCGAATTTTTAAATTTTACAGACCAAATAAAGGAGAGGATTTATTAGGTTTGTAAAATTTAAATATACAGGGTGTCCTGTAAATAATGGATAACCTTACAACTGGTTATAGCAGGCCTTATGACCTTTCCAGAAAAAAATATAAAAAAAATATTTTCCCAGTGGTTACTTTGTTATGATGTTTTTTCCAAAAGTTGTTAACAAGTTCTACTTTCCTCAAATACGTAAACGCTACGACCATGGATGAACAATTTTTAATATTTTACCTTAAATTTTATTGGTCCTAGAAAATTACCTTAAATTTTATTGGTCCTTGAAAAAAAACTTTGGTACAAATTTGTAGCAAATTTAATTCTCTTCAATTTATGTTAACACAATTTTTACCCTAAGGCTGTAAATACAAAATTATAATAAAAAAACATATGATTTTTTTTCAATTTTAAAAATTTGATTATAACTTTTTTATTCATAAGCTTAGGGTAAAAAGTGTGTTAACATAAATTGAAGAGAATTAAATTTGCTACAAATTTGTTACAAAGTTTTTTTTCTAGGACCAATAAAATTTAAGGTGCCACGAAAAACACTTTTGAACTCTTTTTTTCAATATGGTGACCAAATGGTGGGGCTTTCAACACCTTAATTCGAGTTTTATACTTGCACTGAACCCCTTTACACATCAAAAGAGAAAATCTTTGTCCAACCCAAATTTGGAGGTTATTGTAACATTTTAATAGACATTTTGCGAAAATGTTAAAAGCTGCTTTATTAGATGATTGACAAATTTTCTTGGTTATTTTGTTAATACACAAGCATGTGTTATGCCATTTTGGAAAGTGCATTGAATAGACCACTTTTTTAAGTAACTGGCCATTCATGTTCTCATACAATTTTAATTTATTAGAGTTGGTCAAACTTTTTTGAAAATAAATTTTTGTACTGAAAAAAATATTTTAAAAAATTATAATAAAAAAAATGCCATAACTACTATTAAATTTTACCACCTATCTATTACAAGAGTTATTCTAGAAAATTACAAAAATAAAAAAATATTAAAAATTGTTCATCCATGGTCGTAGCGTTTACGTATTTGAGGAAAGTAGTACTTGTTAACAACTTTTGGAAAAAAACATCATAACAAAGTAACCACTGGGAAAATATTTTTTTTATATTTTTTTCTGAAAATGTCATAAGGCCTGCTATAACCAGTTGCAAGGTTATCCATTATTTACAGGACACCCTGTATAGTGAGGTATGCATGGGCTCGATATAGGATTTGGGTGGGTGCGAGGTTGGGTGTATGCAAAGTTTCTTTTGCATTTAAGGAATTATTTTGTTTTGTCTTAAATATGGACTTTGACACACTTTCTTAAAAAAAACTATGAGCTTACGACCCACTTGCTTCTGAACTTTTTGGCCGCTTAGGTGGGTTATAAGTTCATAGTGCATTTATGGACTTTTTACACACCCAAAGGAGCCAAAAGTCCATTATGAACTTTTGGCTTATGGACTTATAACCCTGCGCCGCAAAGCATCGGTTTTATATGTAAATTTAATGTTTCGTTGATAGTAAAAAACAGTTACACTTTGATTTAATAACATTTTCTTAATGATCGGGTACACACACATTTTTTGTTGCAACGCTAATATGACAGATAAACAACCGTTATTAATCAAAGCTACGAATTCTTCCGGTCAAAATAATAGTAATGCATCGGTTAATCTGAAGAAATATTATTTTTCTCTCTTATTTCTAAAATTGGAAAAAATAAAAATTGGGTGGCGCAACAGCTCGTGGAGAACCAGGGCCTAGTAACTTACAACTCACAACCATTCCTGTGTGCGTGTTTGTTGGCAGGAATGGAAGGGACCTACAGTTTTTTGCCGAGTCCGAACGGCTAAATGAGAGGCACTTTTTCATGACAAGTATACTCTTGGAGGATTTTTCAGTTCCTCGCAAGAGGCAGTACCTCGAATAAAACATTTCTGTTTTTAGGTGGCACGGCTTTCTAAAATTGAACATTTTATAAAAAGTTTTTTTTTTTTTATCCATTACACCTTCAAAGCTTTTATTGAAAAATTGGTCATATTTTTGCCAGAAATAGGAAGGTGTAAACACTGCACAGCGGAATAGCATGCCATAATTAGAAGACTGATATCGGAAGGCCAAACTTACGCGTAGGTTCAATGTCTAGTTGAATGCTCACCGAAAATGGTTAAAAAAGCCATTATTTAACTGAAAAAGTCAAAAAATGGCGGGCGGAAGCCGCTATTACCACCAAAGTTGATAAAACGAGTCGTCAGGAATTTTAAAATCAATCCCTTTATGCCAGCGCACACGTTGCGCCGTCGTCGAGGAGGGTTTTTTACTGGAAAAAAAAAATCCAAATGTACACATAAACCCTACTCGATTTTTGCGCTATGCTCGAGGAGGGTTTTTTAATCATAAAATCGTGCTCACAAAACCGGCTCTGGACCTTTGGCACCTCATATGAGGGAAATTTGATAAAAAATGTCATCTAATTGGTCAGAAAAGGTAAACTGGTCCCAGAAATTGGTCAGCCCTAGATAACTTGTAATCAAGGCTTAAACTTTCTCAAGGCCGCTCAAGGTCACACGCGATTTTTGGCACGTCATTTATGGGAATTTTGCAAAAATTTAATACCACACGAAAGGCCCTAAGATCTTTATAAAAGGTCAGATTGTTTCAGTAATTGGTCAGCTATAGATTCATTTTTACTTCGAAGTTAAAAGATCAAGTGAGCTCAACTCCATGATTGCGTTTCGCTTCTTTTTTCGATTCATTTTTACTATCAAATTTCCCTCATATGAGGTGCCAAATGTCCAGAGCTACCATTGCCAATGTAACAAAAAGATTGAAATTAGCAAAGGAACCATTTTGACTGTCCTGCATCAAATTGGAGAAATATTCTGTAACCAGGATTGTTTTATATGGTGGAAATAGACGTCGTCAATATGTAAGAAGGCCACCAAACACAACAAATATAATTCACGATTCTCAGCAAAAACAATTAAACACGGAGGACCCGGCATAGTGGTTTGGGCATGTTTTTCCAATACACCGAGTTGAAGGTATCATGGATTAGAAAATCTGTGTTAAAATCATGCAGGAAGTATGCTACCGTATGCTGAAGATGACATGATACTAAAATGGGTCTTTCAGTGAGACAATAACTCCAAACTTGCGTGGCAATGATTCCAGGCAAAGAGATATGATGTGGTGGAATGGTCCGCACAGTCTCCGGACTTAAATCCCATTGAGAGCCTGTTAGGTGATTCAACATGCAAAGAAATATGTTACTAGTTGTCCGTCAACTAACAATAAAGCCCTTTGGGAGGCTATACAACAGTCATAAAGTTCGATAGGCGTAGAAAGGTGTGAAAACCTGAAAATCTGGATGCAACACCGCCGTAGTGCTGCTGTTATTTCAACGAGGGACTTGCAACTAAATGCAAGTTTGAAATTCAAACCATTGTATATCCACTCTATAGTATTCTCATGAAACACGATTTTGTAGGTTGACATTTGGTCGATACCTTCAACTATACATCTTATGAATGATGAATATTTTGCCCTAACTTGATAAGGAGTTCTACTATTATTTTGACCGCAGATGTATGTACATATCTAAACACCAAGCAAATAAAATTAAAAAGTACGTTTAATATTTTCAATTTATTCAAAAGCTAGTAGACTTAAAACCATCTAGTTTTCAGTATTCTATTGAAAACTAATAAAAAATACAATTCAGTACATAATTTCAAAGTTTTCAATAAATTCAATATAAACTTTTTTTTTCATTTTTCTCCCAAATTTGGAGTTTGAAATTAGTTTTTTTTTCAAAAACATTTCAACAGACATAAGTGAAAAGAAAGCAGAATTTTGAAAATAGAATTTTATATACAAATTTCCAAGAAGTTGAAATAATATTGCATTTAAAAATTTCCAAAATAAAATATTTTATAAATCAAAAAAAATATTTTTTTTATTTTGAAAACTCTATTCAAAATTTATATTTCATCAAGATGGCATTATTTTGTTTTTAATAATAATTATAACTATATGCATGCAAGACCTTAGGTCTTTTAAATGCAACCTGAATTGCACGGCACTAGTTAGAAAGAGTAGGAGGCTAGGAGAGATGTGGCACAGTGGATTGAGATCAAGGTTTTTATTATCTCATAAATCCCACGGGTGGCGCCTAGTTAAACTGGGAGAATAGAAAAGAATGCTGCCTAGAATGGGGCTCGGGCTCGAACCCACACCTCTAAGTTAGCAGTCAAGTACAAACTCTACCTTCGGTTTCGTTAAGCGTTGATCTAAAGAATTCTCCGACCCATACGTCACAAAATCTCTTTACCTAACATTTTTGTTAGGCTACTCACTCCCTTCGAATAGAAGCCGTTCAAGAAGACTCCTTCGGTTTGCACTTCGCGGGTTACCCTGGCCAAATTGTTTTCATCTTCCACCCTACGAAGATCGTCTTCAGCTTATAAACTTGCAACCCCTTCATAAACGTCGCAAAGTGGCCGACATTCATTCACCAGCTTTTAGCTGGTATTATCGATTGCCCAGCGCTTCTCCAAAAAATGTCCCTCCACACGAACCCAAGACATCTAAGATCGGTAAGTCTCATATCAACTTCCACCGAACTAATTATGGAAGTAACGAACCAATGACCCGCATGCTACGTACTGCTAATAGTATTCAAAACTCCTTTGACTTTCACTACAGCAAACACTCTCTGAAAATATGTCTCTAAAACTCTTAATTTCATTAACCTCCAATGTCCCATCATCCTTCTATCTATATGTATTTATTTTTTTTAAATTTTTATGCTAGCCCTAATCTATGAGTTAAGTTTGTAAACTTTAGTTTTTAGATGTAAGTGTTTTTTCGCTTGTATTAAGCTAATAAAATTAAATAAACTCTTGAAGTTGGGAGGGGGCCTGCCCCCTCTATCTGCAGATGTTTACTGCTAAATACTTAAATATTTAAATAAGTACCCACATAAATATACCGCCAAAATATACTTGTTTGTTTTCTATAGAACTTTAACCACGACCTTCTATATTTTATCATCTAACATGTGTAGGTGTTCATTGGATACTAAAAAACGAATTATGTCTATCAAGAAACATACAACTTTATTCCACCTACAGGAATACAACCAAATACACTGACATATTTATTCTTTCTAAATTGAACTTTTTGCACAAAATTCTACATGCACTTGTTCAATGTAAATACGGGTTTTTGCAACGCTATTCCAATGTCCGGATGCGTGTCCTTTGGTATTTTGAACAAATCTACTTTTGCCCATGAAAAACATCCACACCCACATGCAGGAATTGCTATTATTACCCATCGACATCGCCCATGCAATCGGAGTCACTAAGCTGTCCAAAACCAGCAAATATTATAGGTACTAATTCTACGAAGAATCCTGGATTCCCCTCTATATGTTCTATCATCACCCGAAAGTTCTCACTTTCAAGTTTCAACTATTGTTTCATAACACTCACAGGATTCAGCATAAAAAAACTTTATCCTTTTTGTTTTTTGAGTAGGAGTTTCGAAACAACAGGTGATAAATGAGAAGCAATAATACGGAATAGATCAGCAAAATAATTTATTATTACAAATTATTATACCTACCTTCTATATAAATGATTTATTGTCACAGTAAATGTGAAAATATCCTTTTATTGGAAAATGTTAATTTCAACATTTTGGATAAACGATGAGCTTATTTGCCTTTAGGCGTTAAACTTATAAGAGGCTTTTTATATTTATTGAAAATTCATACTTTCAGGTTTTTTATTTTCGTTGTAAAGGTCAATCTTGCGTGGGATTTGGGCTTTGTTCATCCACAAAACCCATTGTTTTATTATGTAAATAAAAGATAAAAAATAAATACACCCATGCAATGATAGTTATTGTTAATTAGTCTAATATCGAACATTCTTGAAATTATATCAGTTTAAGAGGACATAAGAGGGCCAATAAAATAATATTAGGAAAAAGTTGGTTTATATTAAGAGACGCCATTAGTTCTATGAATTATTGAAAAAAAGCTGAAGTCCCGTCTTCCCTCCCAGAGGTAGTACATCTTTAAGCTTTTAATTCGTTTTTGTTTGTACGTAAATAAGGGTGGTCAATAAAAAAGGCATAAACTAGCTCTAAATATAAAGAAACAAAATTTCCCTGATTTTTTCAGATTTTTAACCATAAGAATGAATTTCTGGCTTTCCAAAGAGCTACCAAACAATACTTTAAGTGTTACCGTTATTTTTTAATAATTTTTTCCATTTAATGTAATTTTTACTTGCGATTATAGGTACTATAAGGCAAGTTTTGGATTCGTGGAAAAAAAATTTTGAGATAACAATCAAACATGATATTACGATGATAGAGAACACCAAAAAAGTGGGTGGCACAATTCTGTCGGTCTGTCTGTCTGTCTGTTCGTCTACAGCCTAAACGGCTCGATCGATTTTCTTCAAACTTGGTACTTAGTGGTTTTTGGTGATTCTGCCGACACGTTTTTTTCATTTTTTTTTAGAACCAAAAATAACGGTACTTGTCATACATTTTTTTTTTTGGCAAATTTACATAATCGTATTTTTCTCAAAAACGGCTCGACAACTTTTCTTAAAAAAAAATCAATAAATTTATTTTAGTAAAGGCTTTCTTTGGGTGGAAAACCATTTTTCAAAAATGGTTATTAATGCTGCCTCCGAAGGAACCATTTTTTTAATTTTTGATTTTCTTCAAAACGGTATGACCGATTTCAATTATTTTTTTTATACAGAAGCTTTCAAAAAATATAAATAGTTTTGTGTACCAAAATGTTTGAAAATATATTTTTTGAATTTTTAAAAAATGTTTCAAAATTTTTTTTGGAAAATCAAATATTTCGAAAACGACATGATCGATTTTTTTGAAACTCGATATTTAAGAGTTTTTTAGTACTTTCTACAACATTTTAAGAAAAAATTTTAGATTTATTAAAAAAAAAAACGGTATCTTCCATACAAAAGTTGAAAAACCGCAAAGGAAAATACTTTTTTGTTTAAAAACGACTCCTACGATTTTGATTAAACTTTTTTCACATACTAAAATTAGTACGATCTTCTTCCAAAAATTATAAAATTTTACACTTAGCAATTATTAATAGTACCTGTCATAGAACGTATGTTCTTACTTTGAATTTTCTCATTATCGGCTGAACAGATTTAGATGAATTTTTTTATATACAAATTTCAGATAAGATTCAATAATATTGCATATCAAAATTTTCAAAAAAAAAGTTTTTGGATTTTTAAAAAAAGTTTCAAATTTTTTTTTTTGAAAATTCGATATATCAAAAACGGGTTAACAATTTTTTTCAAATTTTGTTTTTTATATACACATCAATACATTATTTAGATTTGCATACCAAAATTTGTTCTTTAAAATGTTTTAAGAATTTTATATAAAAAATATTTTTTAAAAACCCCTCCAACAATTTTAATTTTTGTTTTCCCATACAATCATATTCAATCAAGCATTAAGAAGCCATTCTTTTTTTTCACCTCAAACTGTCACAGGAGCAGTTGTTTTAGCCAATTTAAATGTCGTATTTCATGCTTCTCTACATTTTTCTCTAATAACTTCCAGTTTTTATATACAATTTTCTTAAACCCGCAGTGTCTTGAACATAAGAGCAAGTTCGTGCGACCCAGTCGTGCATTTTATTTTGTATGTAAGGATTTAAAAATTTGTTTTTTTTCCTTTTCTTGAACTGCAAATTCAGAGCCTTATTTCATATTCCTAGCTTGCCCGGTTGCTGAGAAAAGGACATGTACTGCTAACTTCACAGTGAAGTTAGCAGTACAGTCGGTTACACCCACTATTTGGTTAACAACAAAATCCGGAATAGAAATGCATACAAAATGCAAAAAAAAAAATGCAAACTCCTGCCATGGTCCCATTGGTCTATAGCTCAAAATTAGTATGCTACGTTCACACACACACGTGAATATAAGAGTTTTATAAGGCACGCACTTCGTCCGTCTTTCACGTAAGGACATGAGGACTCTCAACTGTTTCGTCCAACGCAAACGCAAAGTGAAGTGATTACACTGGTCAACAAGGTTCTTGAAACCAAAATCAAAGGGCACGGTAGTGCCCAGCCAAGTTCGCGGCACTACACCCTTTTTACAGGAACAAACTCAGGCGATTTTCAACCCCCCTCTAACTTCCGTACCAATAAAGTCAGAAACTTCAAATTCGAAGTATTTGCTGAACTGATCAAACACAGGTGGCTCATCAAATTTCAACTCCTTAGCATTAGTAGTTCCCAAGATATAGGACTTCAAAAATCGCAAAAACCGTAACTGACTGACTGATTCACTGACTCACTGACTCACTGATTCACTGACTCACTGACTCACTGACTCACTGACAGATCATCAAAATTATGGAGCACTTCCCGACATCGTAGAAACTTGAAATTTCGCACAACGGTAGGCCTTGCAATACATACAAAGGAAAAAATCGAAAATCTGCAATTTTCTATTCAGGGGGCGTGGCATCCACCCACTTTCTTAAATATTCTATAAATTATATGGAGCCTTTTCGATTGTTGTAGAACAATGAAAACTGGTAAGTTGGTAGGGTTTGAGGTACTTAGAAAGAAAAAAAGTGAAAATTTGGAATTTTCCACACAGGGGGCGTGGCATCCACCCACATTCTTAAAAATTCTTATAAATTATATGGAGCACTTCCGATTGTTGTAGAACGATGAAAATTGGTAGGTCGGTAAGACTTATGGTACTTAGAAGAAAAAAATCGAAAATTGGAAGTTTCAGTCCAGGGGGCGTGGCATCCACCCACATTCTCAAAAATTCTTTTGAATTATATGAAGCATTTCCGATTGTTGTAGAACGATGAAAATTGGTAGGTTGGTATGCCTTGAAGTAATTAGAAGAAAAAAATCGAAAAATTGGAAGTTTCAGTTTAGGGGGCGTGGCATCGACCCACATTCTTAAAAATTCTTATTAGCTATATGAAGCACTTTCGATTGTTGTAGAACGATGAAAATTGGTAGGTCGGTAGGACTTGAAGTACTTAGAAACGAAAAAAATCGAAAATTTGGAATTGTCCATTCAGGGGGGGGTGCCATCCACCAACTTTATCAGAATTGCTATTATTTGTATGGAGCATTTTCAGTTCGGTTATGAAACTTTGTAGACCAGTAGGGCTTGACTTTCACCTGGCAAAATTAGTCTTTGCAAAAAGGAGTGAAATCACAACAAAAACATAAATGTTAAAAAAGGAGCCAAGTTCTTATTTGCACAAGAAACCTGTGCGTAAAAAGTCAGCCAAAAAAAGTAATGAGATCTAAAATATATGCCAAGTTTTAAGTTCATGAAGTTTAATATCAAATATTTTAAGAAGAGTATTATCGAAACAATTCCAAATCATGACAGAAATTTGGTAATTAATGATTACTGATTAAAATTTTGTGGGTTCACTGGTCAAGTTTTCATATATTTTAAATTTGTGATTAAGTAAGTATTTAAGAGAAAACTTGCCAAGTAAATCCACCAAATTTTAATCAGTAATATCAGTAATCATTAATTACCAAATTTCTGTCATGATTTGGAATTGTTTCGATAATACTCTTCTTAAAATATTTGATATTAAACTTCATGAACTTAAAACTTGGCATATATTTTAGATCTCATTACTTTTTTTGGCTGACTTTTTACGCACAGGTTTCTTGTGCAAATAAGAACTTGGCTCCTTTTTTAACATTTATGTTTTTGTTGTGATATACTTTTCCGTAGGTTTTTGGTGTGCTGAATTCGAATCTGAAATCAAAAAAATCTATCGGGCCACGTTTTTGAGTTATTTCCGTTATAAAATAAAACAAAATGTTTATTGCTGTTTTAAAAGTTGTATTGTAACGTGAGGTAAATACTTTCAACAAAAATTTTAATGGTTTGTGAAAGAGCTAATTTTGTAAAGGAGAATGGGCAGAATTTTATGGGAGCTGGTCTATTTCTCAACACGTGTGTGTGTCACACATCGTAAAAAAGGTTATTGTGAGCACATCATTTTATCACATAGCCGTTAAGCTCTAAGCCATGGGGTTCCCGAGATAACCGTTTCCTTAAGTTGATCATAGACAGTTCGTAAAGAAAAAATGATGACAAATTTTATACTCGCTAGTGTGTGTATGTGACACTTACAAATTAAGGTCAGGTTTTGACTTTAACTTTAACTTTTAACTTAAACGCAAGAGTTTTAAAATAAAATGACTTTGACATCGTCTATCATCCCTCTCCTGACAGTATTAAGTACTTCCCTTACCAGATTACATCAAGTACAATTTTTAATTCTGCCCTACCTGTTTCCACCGCTGCCCTACCTTAAGTTCGACTCTAGTTACGGCCCTGTATACCCTTATCCTTATATGGACAGCTATCAGCGGGGCCGTTCCTAACCCTTTGAGAGTCTGGGGCAAGTTTAGATTACCCACCTTTTTCGCTACAAAAATTTGTATACAGAGTTAATAAAAAATCAAATAATAAATCGTGTCACTTCCACTGTATTTATACTGATATACTGGTTGCGTTTGAATGACTGACAAAAAAAAAACAGTTGAGATATCGGTTTATATTGACTTTCTTACAAGTTAAAATGCTATTAAATGCGTTTACCTTGAGAAAAAGAAGTTTAAGTGAGCTCTACTCCATATAGTAATGCGTTTCGCCCAGGGACAACAGTTGGGCTCATCCATCAGTTAGATACTATTTTACTCTTCTTAGATGCAAATTTTGGTCAATGTTTTCCGACTCATTTAGAATTCATAGTATATTCATGCTGTGAATTTCAAAACTAAATTACCCTTTTCTGTAATTCTGTTTAAGACACGTTTTCTTGCAGTCCCTTAATTTGATTAATGACAGTCCGAAGCAAGTTAATCGCACTTTTAATAATTATTCCCCCCACTATTCCCAAAATATTGGCCATTTTCGAAAACGTATTATCAAAGTCAATTGGATCGTTAAATGAGTACTGTTTCTTAACGGAGATATTGCTATCGCCAAAGTATGCAATTGTCGTATTTGCAGAAAATTGGTTTGACAAACGGCAGTCAATTTACTAGCAAACGAATTTTACGTTACACGCTCTCTGGCTTTTCAATATTTTGTTCGTCAACTCGATTTTTTACTTCAGAGCTGCACCGAAGATGATGCTTTCGAGTATATGGTAACCTACCATTTCAGTTTAATCAATATAATAGCAATAATATTTTTTCAAAGAGGCGAACTTACGTAGGAAACTACATAAGTTCATCTCATGTCAGCCTTCACGACATGGTGGCGCCTTTCACGGAACTTGGGATATGCCATTTGCGGTACGGCGGCGGTGCCTTTCATGGTTAGGCAGCTGGGGCATTTGCCCCATTGCCCCGCCCCTAGGCACAGCCCTGGCTATCAGGGCAAAAATTCCTTCCTATCGATTCCAAAATGTATGTCTTTAAAACGATTTACTGTAATCAAAAGCTTTTTATGTTTTCAAGTTGACTCCCAACATAGAAAAAAAAAGGTGAACTTGGCTACGACCCTTTGTTTAGAATCCGTACTCTAGTTAACAAACTCACCGAGTACGAGCGGTTCGATTCAATCGCAAAAACAAATGTGCAGCACCAAGACGAAAGAGACACATATCTTCGTCAGTATAATGCCAAAACAAAAATTGTACTTGATAACGAACAATTTTTCAAAAAGATATTTAAAAATAAAATCACTATTTAATTTTTTAAATCTAAGTTTGAAATTAATTTTTTCAAAAAATATTTACAAAAACAACTTTTTTTAAAAAGTTAATTAAATAATGGATTGTTGGCTTTAAAAAAGTAATAGCATGACACTATAAGTATTGCCGTTGATTTTTAATATTTTTTTCTTTTTTAAACCAATTTTTTTAGGAAATTGGAATTGCTCCCGCCTAAATGGGGGGAAATAGACCCCCACTCTAAAATGATTTTTTTCTTGTCTGAGTACAACTTACACGCACTTGCCTTTTGTTACAACTTTTGCAAAACACCTTGTATTATAGCTGATTTTTTCAACACGGAATCCAAAAAACTTTGAAATTCACCTTGAATACCACTCTGACCTTGAATAACTTTGGAAGGAGTACATTAATTAGATAAGAAGTAAGGACTTTTTTTAAAGAACATCAAATCTTCTTTCAAATTCTACCTTGATCATTTCTGTATGATAACCGTTTTTAAAGTTATAAAATAAAGAAGGAATAAAAAAAAAGTTCCCATACGATTTGTATGGAAAATAGAAAGTATCGATGAGCGTCCTCTAAATATTGACCTAAAGGGCTGAAATTTTGCCAGGATTATTATTTCATTAAACTCTAACTAAAAAGCTAGTGGCATTGAAAATCGAAGACATTTTCATTTTTTTGAATCAGTCTAATGTATATACAAATATTTGAATAAAAAATACCATCAAAGTAATGTTTTTACAGACAAACCGACAAGACCGTCTTGAGACGGCCTCCTATAATTCTCACCTGGCGGTCGATCTGGATGAATTTTTTACCTGAAAATTTAATTATGCTTATTTTTCCTATATCTATCTGAAAAAAATTATCAACTTGATCTGATAATTTTTACAACTTTACCCGTTAGAGGCGGTTAATAGAATTTTTTTTTTATAAAAATCGTAGGAGACGTTTTAAAGAAAAAATGTTTTTATTTTAATTTGTATAGAAAGTGCCGTTGTTTTTTCATAAAAGTAAAATTTTGTATTAAAATATTTTGGAGAGTGTTAAAAAACCTTCAAATAGGATAGACAGTGGCGACGCGTGAATGAAAAATATAGTCGTTCACTTCATTTATTTTTATTTTCTTATGATTTAAGTTTGCACAAATTTTGGTGTTATGTACCTACTAGTATTTTTATTCAAATTTTCTCGATTTGTTTAAAAATATTTGCACTACACTTTTGTGAGATGAACTGTTTTCCTCAATTTTTTTCAATAATTGTCCTAGAAAAGGTAGATTTTAAATCTTTTAAGTTAAGCAAAAGATTTTCAAATAGATAATTCATAAGTTTCTGAAAAAAATTGCATTTAATTTTTATAGATGCGATGTAAGAATAAAAACAATGGTTTAATAAAACAAAAATGTAGTTAAAAACGATATTAAAAAATTTCCTACAAAAATATATGAAAAGATTCAACACCATAAGGAAATTGACAAACAAAATCATAAGAAATTGTTCTACTTCAAACAACGCCTATACCTAGCTTCAAAATTAAAAAAAAATTCAATAAGGACCTACTTTCTCTTTTTATGCACCTATCTTCTTTTTTTTCAAAAATCTAATACCTACATATTCAAATTTCTAAAACAGTCTCCTGATTTTAGACACTTTTTTTTCTTAAATTTCTATTTTGGAATAATTAGCTAAAAAACCCTACTTTATTGCAGGGTCATATTCATAAATATTATAATATATGAGCCTATAATATAATTTTTACTTTTGTCCTACCACCCACCCACTTAGCTATGATAATTTTCGACTTCATGTTACCTACCTTAATTTTTTCATGCACTCAATTTTGCTTTGAAATTTAACTCTTCTTAAAGAACCCAGAGAAGTTTTACATAAAAAAACTCAATCAGTCGAACAAATTTCCCATTTCGTTCATATTCTTCTTGCACGAGGAGCAAAAGGCATCATACATGCAACCACTCATACTTTGCCCACCCATCCATCCTATATCGAACACAAAACACAAAAAACCTTTGCTTAATTTCGTTTGAAGTTCGAACCCACCACTACCATCAGAAACCATTCCGACCAAAGACCAAACAAACAAAATTTGAGTATATAGACTTGAGCAAATCTCACCACACTTGCTTGAATTCGTTCACAGGTAATTTGAACGAATAGGTCGGTAGTATTTTGGTTATACTTGTTTTTTTGTCTGTATGCTTTTAGTGGTTACATTTCGTTCACAATTCATGTGAACGAGTTGAATGTTAAAAATGAGTAGGAAATTTGGTGTTGCAGTAGCAGGTTTTTTTTGTTTGTTTGTATTTAAACTGCGTGCACAAAAGGGTTTAACGAGTTGGAAAATTGGAATTTGAGTGCGAAATTGGCTCAAACTAGTAGAAAAGCAAAAGAATTTTGTGGGTGGTTAGGTTAATTTAATAAACTTTTATCATAATAATTTTATCTGAAAGTTAGTCGTGCATGAACGAATTGAACAATAGGACGCCTCGCCACTGAGGATAGAGTGGGGCTAGTTGGACCACGGGGCAAGTTCAGCCACCCGAATAACTCAGAAACCACAAGAGCTAAATGATGACGATCATTCAAGAATGAAGCTAGTTACTAAATCACACTAAATTGATTGAAGGTGGAGTTCTTATGCTAAAGGAGAACCATGCGCTTATTTGTGTTTTTGGGTACAAAAGTAAGAAAAAACGAATTTCTTTCTTAATGTGTTATGGTGATGAAAAAGTGTGAATTTTTCAACAAAGTACAATAATTTTGTTAGTTCTGTTATTGAATTTTTGAATTCCATTTTTGAAATTGAAAAATTCAAAGTGACGGAATATATTCATCAAGCTAGGTGTGGGGTAAGTTGGACCAAGCTTTTTGTTTTATATTAGAAAATATTATTACCAATTTTGGACAAATAAGGTTCCAAAGTGGAAGAAGAATATTATTACTGTATGTTACAGCTGTGTAAATCGTTCATTTCAGATGATCGAATCGTTCAAGAATCGATCATCAATATGATTCGATAATTTCAATCAATCGTTCTTTCGATCTTCATTTCACTGAATTTATTACCGATTCAATTTGCATTTCGATTTCGATTAATTAAATCTCTCTGATTTTAATGAATTCAATTCAATTCAATACTGTTACAATTTTGATCGAGTCCAAAACAAAACAATTTTGATGTTTAATCCATCCAAAGCTCAAAAAAATATGGAATTTTCAGTTTTTTACTGTTCCGGAAGGAGCTGATTTCATGCCAATTGGCTGAAATTTAGATCAAAAAGACATTTTATGTGAAAATATAGTTTGGCCTATGTATATCCATCAAGATCTCAAATGTCAAATTCCGATGGATTAGAAAACCTTTAAAAAGCCTGAAATTTTTGAATAATTTTTACTGCTCCGGAAAAAGGTGATTTTGGGGCAGTTGGGTAACATTTGGATCAAAATACACCTTATCTCTCAAAAACTAGTTCATCCCCTATCTTTCCAGTCATGAACTGTCAAATTCTAATCACGGATGCTTACGATGTCGATGGATGAAAAAACATCTAAAAAATCTGAAATTTTTGAATTATTTTTACTGTTCCGGAAAAAGGTGATTTAAAGCAATTGGGTGATATTTGGATCGAAATACACCTTTTATATCAAAATATAGTTCATCCTCTATCTGCCAAGCAATCAACTGTCAAATTCCATTGAAGGATGGCTACGATGTCGATGGATTAAAAAATATCTAAAAAAATCACAAGTTTTTGAAGAGAAAATCGAGATTTATCGAAATTATTGAGATTTGGATGGAAAATGGAGAATAAACGAAATGATTGAGATTTTGATGAATTGGAGAATCATCAAAATTACTGAGATAGAGATTGATTGAAATCAAAATTTGTGATTTCAATCGTTCCTGATTGACACAACCTTAGGCTCAGTATTGTCTCCGATTCTAATTATATTTATCAACGATCACCTGTCTGAAACTTCTAATCCTTAAATTGTTCTGCTGATAACAGTACCCTTAGCTTTTCATAAACGTTTTAAGATACATTTCCTTCTTCTTCGGATGTAGAACTTATTATTCTGACCTCGTCAATGGAGAATAAAAAACCACGTCGAATTTATTGCTTCAAAAACTATATGCTGTCTTCTTTCGTTAAAGCAAAAGCCTCTCCCTATGTCACTATCCATGGGTGGAAATTGCATCAAGGAAACTGAACAACTTTCAGTTCTGCATAGCAGACCACTTTTTGTGAAATTATCTAAAATGTTTAATGTCTTTCATTATTTTATCGTTGCTTTTATTAACAGTGTTCAGTTGAAATAGCCAGTCGAAATCGCATCCCTCCTCTTCAATTTGCTACAATTTCACCATTATACTCGCATTCCAAGGAATGTTCATCATTTTACCCTTAAGCCTTATTTCGGACGTACCTGTTAGGTTAGGTTAGGTAGAAGGGCTGACAGTTGATCTCGTTACCGTCACACTTAGATCTATGTAGATCCGTTGTGATACCCTAGGAAATTGTATTCCACTTAATGTAAAAACCTATGTGTTCTTTTAGCAATCAAGCCATTTAGAGGCGTTGATGAAATTCAGAAGGCTATTAGCCGAAGTTCCAGAAAGTTCCTCTAGGTCGTCATAGAAATGATTTCCTAGATGTCGCTTTCTTAAATGACAGAGTGCTGGGCAGTGGCAAAGGAAGTGTAAGGTATCCTCATGTGCTTCTTCATCGCTGCACCCTCTGCAAAGGTCGTCAGTACTGAGCCTCATTTTCTTTTTATGGTATCTCAGTAGGTTGTGTCCGGTGATTATGCTGACAAGGGAACGGAGATGTTTCTTGTTCATTTGCATAATTTTGTCTGTTCTCTGCTTATTGAAATTTGGCCATAACTTTCTAGTTGTGGCGCATGTTTCAAGCAGATTCCATCTTTCATTGGTTTTTTCTAATATTTTGTTACCAATTTCCTGTTTGATGCTACAGGTTGGTACTTTGATATTTTGTTCGGCCTGACTTGAATCAAGCGACAAACCTGTTCTCGCCAGCTCATCAGCTCTCTCGTTTCCCTGTACATCACTGTGACCGGGAACCCAGCAGAGTCTAATGTTATGCTGCATGCCAAGAACCCTAAGCTCTTCGCGACAGCAAGTCACAAGCTTCGAATGTATCTCGGTGGCAGAAATTGCTTTTATTGCTGCTTGGCTATCAATAAAGAGGGTGATATCAGCTCGTGGTATCGCCATCATTGATATTTGCGTAGCTGCTTTTGTCACTGCCAAGACCTCGGCTTGGAAGACACTGCAAAAATGCGGAAGTCTGAAGGAGCTAGCTAGTCCCAGAGTTTCCGAGAAAATTCCTGCACCAACTCCAGTGTCCATCTTCGAACCATCAGTGAAGGCAGTTATCGTAGATGCATTACTGAAAGGTTGGTTGTTTTCCCACTCCTCCTCGTACCTGTACCTACCTTTAAGTTCAAAGATTCTTTTTTCAGCCGTACCAAATGAATGTGGAATGCATAACCCAGCTCTATTTTTCCTCCCCATTAGGCGTGTTTCTTTTTTAATTCAGAAAAGAGCTCTGAACAGAGTCCGAGCATGTTGAGCATGTTCTGAACAAACTCAGAACACACTCAGAACGAAAAAAGAAATACAAATTTTTAGCTCTGAACGCTCAGAGCTTAAAAAGAAACACAACTTTTTGTTTGACAGTTCAGGCTTTGTTTTGAATTAAAAAAAGAAAAACCCCTATTGTAATATTCCGAAATTCAAAACTAATTTGCATCGGTACCTCTACCAAAACATTCCCTGTTTTCCTATAGTAAGTTCACTTAAGACTCAGTTAAGAAAATTACCATAAACACTTCTTTCTTAATTGCATGGCCTTACTCACGTCGAAAACGATTTTAATGAATTCTAAAATGGCCTATTCGACTTTTTTTAACTTGCCATACCTATTGCACCTCTCTATCACAAGTTACAATAGGTACGCTGAATTGCTAACACTCTTGTTAACCTACTTTCACGCCAACCATAATAATTCACCCTGCACCGCATCGCATTAGTATTGACCTCTTCGTAAAATGTTCTAAGCCTCTAATAATGATATACCAAAAACCCACCTACCTAAAATTCGATTTCTCATTAACATTCACAATAATGTCAAAAAATGTTCCTCATTTATTTTAATGGCTAGATACCTACTCGTACAAACTTTCTGTTATCGATTTTCAAATTGGTTAAAGAAAAATCAGCATTTTCCATCCGAAAATTGCATCATCAACGAAGTCAGGGAAAAAAAAACCGGAAGCTATTAAATTTTACGTAAAATATGAATGTTTCCAATACTTTAATTCGAATATATATTCGAGCTTATCCGGGGATACAATACCTACTGAAAGCAATAAACCCACATGCATCTAAGGCCTACTGACTGCTCTACAAAGAGCATCCATTCTAATAGTTTCTTGTTGCATATAAAATCCAACATCACCCCACAGAGCTCTGATTCATTCCAGAAATAAACATACGAGTATATCCCTGCATAGTGTTGGTAAATTCTAGAAAATGGGATGAGACAGGGTGAGATATCGTAAAACTTACCTCTAACTTAAAATCCACCTATTTGCTTCATATTTTACCCACCGCAACCCTTGGACATACGGTGGATATGGTTCCGGCTTAACTGTGAATGAAAATCCTCCATTGAATGGAACTTTAAACCACCATAAATGTCCTTGAGCTTGCTTGCAAGGGTAGGGTCATTCCTCACACCTTACACCACCATCCCGACGGTTTCGGGCTGGATTTGCTTGGCACCATATACCAATACATACATTGTATGTACACGTGTCACATCCCAATGTGACTGTGTGAGTTTCCAAGTTCGAAAATGGGACTTCATTGAGCATTTGGAAGTGATTTCTCCACTTCGAAAAACAGCACGAAAATTGAATAATACCCCGTTTATTTGGATGTGGTTGTGATTCTAATTTTGGAATCTCTATCAAGGCCTGAATTTATGAATGAAGTACAATTGCCGGGTCTGCAAAGGCGCAGTTTTCATGAATGAAATTGTTTTCGGGTTGTTTCAAGGTCTTTGCTTGAGGCTCCGGAGTATGAGGCATACCTACCTAGCGAAAGTAAAAGAGATACAGTAGAGCGAGATGGAATTATGTCAGTTATGTAAAAATGGGGGTTTGTGAGGTAAAAATATGGCCGGCCGGAAATCAATAAACTTTATCGTGTCTGTGTGTACCTCTTGCCTGTTCCCATCGACATCAGGGAAGAAATCACAAACAAGCTGTTGAATGTGGTTGCCCAAAAATTCAACACTTACGCAACATGAGACTATTTTGTAGGAAAATTTTAAGTTTTGTTTTTTAAATATATGTACGTACATAGATAAGCTAGGTACCTGCCTTGTATTTTTAAACTATTATTGGATTTAGTGAGGATGGTGTTGGTTTTATGCTGATGGTGTTGATATTTGAAAAACCGTATAAGTAATAGGCAGATGGTTATGGTTAACCTGGAGAAACCCACTTTTCATTTGTGATAAAGGTACGCATTTCTTGACACTTCGTTCATATGTATACCTGCACGTACATATGCAAGCAAAATCAGAGACATGTTTTGGACTTGTAAAATTACCGAAGCCGAGATTTTAATCAAATAAATTACTTACTTACTTAAAGTGGCGCTACAGTCCTGGGTGGACCAGGGCCTCAACCAACAAGCTTCTTCCAGTCGGTTCGGTTTCTAGCCAGCTATCTCCAGTTTCACACGCCAAGTTGGTTGAGGTCCTCTTTCACTTGCGTACGCCACCTTTTACGCTGTCCACCTCTACTGCGCTGTCCCACGGGATTGGTTTCAAAGAGTTTCCGGGCCGGAGCATTGATTTCCATTCACTCTAGGTGATCCAGCCATCTCAGTCGTAGGCTTTCCACTTTTGTTGCTAGGTCGGTGTTGCTGTACAGCCCGTACAGTTCGTTGTTGTATCTTCTTCTCCATTCCCCATCTATGCAGATGGGACCAAAAATCACCCGGGGAATTTACCTCTAAAAACAGCCTAACGCGTTTCCATCCACCGTTAACAGTGTCCATGCCTCTGCACCATAGATCAGGACTGGGATGATAAGCGTCTTATACAGGGACTGTTAAGGTGCTCGAGAGAGGGCTTTTTCTTCTCAATTTCCTTCTTAGCCCAAAGAAAGAGCGATTGGCAAGACTAATCCTTTGTTTGATCTCAGCACTGGCATCGTTCGCTGAGCTTATAGCGGATCCTAGGTAGACAAAGTCTCTGACCATCTCAAAATTATAGCTGTCTTTAGTGATGTTCTATCCAAGACGTCGATGGTGGGTGTCCTTTCTTGTTGACAGCATATATTTTGTTTCCCTTCCATTCACCGTTAACCCCATCTTCTTGGCTTCCTTCTCAATACTCACGAAAGCACAACTGACATCCTGCTTAGTTCATCCGATTATGTCAATGTCGTCAGCGTAAGCGAGTATTTGGACGGTTTTTTGAAAGATTGTTCCCCTAGTGCTGACTTGAGAGTTTTGCACTCTTCTTTCAAAAACGATGTTGAAGAAGTCTGTTACGAATAAAAAAAAAAAAAAAAAAAAAAAAAAAATTATAAAAATAAAAAAAAGTACGTATACGCCTTGGTAACCAATTAAGTATTATTTTCTGAATCCAAACATTTTCTAAATCTAAATATTATTAAAAAGACAACTAATAGCCAAAGCAAACAAACAAATAATAATAAACATGCTAAAACGATGAGGCACCCTGTCATGCAAATGGAATTCGAAATTCTTGGATTGGAATTCTCAAGTGCGGCTTCGTTCAATTGTTTTCGAGCAGGAAGCAGGGTTGACAACTTGATTGCGTTCGCGAAAACTTGGCTTATCACTAAGCTCTCTTAATCGGTCTTTTCCTTTTGGACCACCAACCTAAGAAGACCTCTCCTCAAAAAGGGAAATTTTCTTAAGGCACGATTATATCTCAAATTTGATTATATATTTCCCATACAAGCAGTATCATATAAAAAAAGAGAGGTTAAAACAATTGGGTTATCCAGAGGAAACCTAAAGCAAGCGAGCTTTATATTAATGATTTTATAAGAAGCATTCTCCGAAAAAATCAGGCTTTTCTGTTTGGTGCTATAAACGAATTATTCATTTTGACGTTTCACCCACGTGCACGAGGGTGAGCGTCTTTTTTTCCAATAAAGAAGCTTAGAAAGGAAGACAAGTGCTCCGAGAAGCGGCAATAAAATTCGTCTCCCAGTGACGCTCTCAATCAAACCTAGAGACTGTAGTGATAACCACGTTTAAGCTTTTCAATAGCGGCACTATTCCAAAAGCCTGAAGTCGAGCAGAGCCAACAATTTGCTGATTGGCAAAAAAATCATTATTCAACCTCAGTTTATTCGAGCTCGGGAATTGCGTCGGTTCGCTCAAGCACATATAAAAAGATAAAAAGAGCAAGAAGAAAAAGATCCTGTATCAGCGGTAAGGGGCAGCCAATCTCATACGGAAGCTCATCGGGAAGTGTACAAGGGAGGGGGCTAACTAATATAAAAAGTGAACATTAAGAAAAAAATAAAAAGAATATACAAGCAAAATAAATAAAATGCACGACTGGGTCGCACGTACTTGCTCTTATGTTCAAGACACTGCGAGTTTAAGAAAATTGTATATACAAACATGGAAATTATGAGAGAAAAATGTAGAGAAGCATGAAATACGACATTTAAATTAGCTAAAACAACTCTTTTGACAATTTGAGGTGAAAAAAAAGTATGCCATCTTAATTCATGATGGAATATGATTGTATGGGAAAAAAATTTTAAAATCGTTGGAGCGGTTTTTTTTTTTTAAATTATTTTTTTATATATAAAATTCTTAAAACATTTTTAAGAACAAATTTTGGTATGCAGATTTAAACTATATATTTATGTGTATATAAAAACAAAATTTGAAAAAAAATTATCAACCCGTTTTTGAGATATCGATTTTTCAAAAAAAAAGTTTGAAAGTTTTTTTTAAAAATCCAAAAATTTTTTTTTGAAAATTTTGATATGCAATATTATTTAATCTTATCTGAAATTTTTATCTACAAAAAATCATTTAAATCCGTTAAGCTGATAATGAGAAAACTCAAAATAAAAAAATACGTTCTATAACAGGTACTACTAATAGTTGCTATGTGTAAAATTTTATAATTTTTGATGGTAGATCGTACTAAGGAGTCGTTTTCAGGCAAAAAAATATTTTCCTTTGCGGTTTTTTCACTTTTGTATGGAATGTACCGTTATTTTTTCAAAAATGTGAATTTTTTTCTAAAAATATTTTAGAGACTACTAAAAAAGTCTTAAATATCGAGTTTCAAAAAAATCTATGATGCCGTTTTCGAAATATTTGATTTTCCAAAAAAAAATTTGAAATATTTTTTAAAAATCCAAAAAATATTTTTTCAAAAATGTTGGTACACAAAACTATTAACATTTTTTGGAAGCTTCTGTATAAAAAAAATAATTGAAATCGGTCATACCATTTGCAAGAAAATCAAAAATTAAAAAAATGGTTCCTTGGGAGGTACCATTAATAACCATTTTTGAAAAATGGTTTTCCACCCAAAGAAAGCCTTTACTAAAATAAATTTATTGAATTTTTTTTAAGAAAAGTTGTCGAGCCGTTTTTGAGAAAAATACGATTATGTAAATTTGCCAAAAAAAAAAAATGTATGGCAGGTACCGTTATTTTTGGTTCTAAAAAAAATGAAAAAAACGTGTCGGCAGAATCACCAAAAACCACTATGTACCAAGTTTGAAGAAAATCGATCGAGCCGTTTAGGCTGTAGACGAACAGACAGACAGACAGACAGAATTGTGCCACCCACTTTTTTGGTGTTCTCTATCATCGTAATATCATGTTTGACTGTTATCTCAAAATTTTTTTTTTTGCACGAATCCAAAACTTGCATTATAGTACCTATAATCGCAAGTAAAAAGAAGAAAAGGATTTATAGTTAAAGTTAAGTAAAGACAAAAAAAGGAGAAAAACTTGAATTAATTAAATTAAGAGAAAAAGAGAGAAAATCAGTACTATTTAAATTAAAGGAAAGAAATTAGTATACAACAAAAAAAAAAGTTATAGTGAAGTGCAAGGTAAAGGAAAAAGGTAAAAAGACTATTAATTGCTAACAAAAAAAAGAGAGAAAAGAGCTCAGTTAAAATATCAAAAGTGATTGTGTAATAGTTTCGCTGCGAGTTACATACGTCATAAAATAATATCTTCATTGCAAAGGAACCCCGTTGGATTTTGTGCACAAACTCTACATAAGCGGTAAGTCTTCAAAAATATTATAACAGTTACTTTCTCTCACAACAGGCCAAACTATTAATACCTATAGCTTTGCTCCTTTTACACATTGGTGAATTAAACTAAGCAAAAAATAGTAAACAAACGAATAAGAGTAATTAAAATAAAATTTCTATTACCTATGCCTGCACTTATAAATTAGATTTAAAACTTAAATAAATATCTTAGCGATTAATAATACAACAAAATACAACATATTGAACAAATCTCTTTAGTATATATTTGAGGAAAACATAATATAAAGAAATGAACATAAATTAAGTAATTAATGAATTCAGTAAGGATTACTTTTTCTATTAATTTTGAATAAACAGTATGTCAAACAATTAACATGAATTTTTAAATAAGACAACAATATGGGTGTAAATGAGCAAGATGAGGGTGCCGATTTTCTTGATTTAGTGTGATTAAACAAAATACTGGACTAGGGACATCTCCTTAAAATCAAGAGTGCGTGAGCTGTCAAGGCGTTGCCGTAAGGCGATATTGGGAGGGAAAACAGGTGCTCAGAGTGACACCCATCAGTCACTCATTTAGCTTCAGTAGGGTGAAGTATTCAATTCAGTCCGTCCGTCGTTAGTTTAACCGCAAGTCTTGGCATGAAATATATTTTCTTTTGCTTTGTTCGACTGGCTGTGTGAGGACAAGGACCGCCCCATTCCGGCGTACCTAGCCGCGCTTCTGCAAGCATGCCAAGCAAGGTCCTCACCACAGCTACCATATCAACTCCGTCGTAGCAAGTCACATGACAGTGCGTCACCTTGAATAAAGCCTGTTTTGGCATAAAATGCATCGGTAAGGTCTTTGCCGACCTTGATGGAGCAGCGTGCATTCTCCATCGTCTTCTTGCACAAACGGACAAGTTATGCAGGGATTGTGAAACTAGACATTTGCTCTATATACATAGCTCGTCTCTATAGATGCTGTCATACGTGGCCTTAAAAATCGATCAAAAGGTGGTGGGTATCGATTTGAAATTCCTGGGTTTTTGCCAAGATCTGCCGCAGTGCGAATTTGGTCGATGGTGGACTTCCCTCGCCTAAGGCCACACTTATATGGACCTATCAGGTTGTTGACAAATGGCTTCAGGCGTTCACAAAGTACGGCAGAGAAGATCTTGTAGACGATATTAAGTAGACTGATGCCTCTGGTGCAGTCCAGAGGATCGCCTTTCTTGAGGATCGGGCAAAAAATTCAGAGGTTCCTTTCATCGGGCATGCTTTCCTCCGACCATATTTTGCAGATGAGCTAGTGCATACTCCTTAGTCCTTACCAATTCATCGCCAGCTACTTTGAATAGCTCAGTCGCAAAGTTATCAGCTCCAGCAGCTATATTTGACTTAAGTTTAGATATAGTTATCTTTACTTCGCCGAGATCGGGTGGATAATCTGCATGGTATCGGAATTCGATTCATCATCGCCGTTATACAATTTGCTGCAATGATTTTTCTATATCCCCTGATCATCCTTGCAGGCTTCGGTTCGGGTTTTGTAACCTTGGGAAGTTCTTTTTACTTTTTAGTAAAACTTCTGAACTTCATTTCTGCAATAGCATATCGTTATTTCCTCGATCGAGTGCTTCTCACGCTCTTTCTTTTTCCTCCTTAGAAGCTTGTGTTCCTTTCTCCTCTTTTGCTTGTAGAGCTCACGAGCAGCTGTGGTCCTTCTATGCAGCGCCACTTTGTATGCCTGTTGTTTGGCTGCATGTACTTGCCGGCATTCTTCGTCTAACCGGGGGTTTCGCTGTGGTGGTCGTGTGAGGCCCAGCACGTCAGAGGTGCCCTCTATGATGGCTTCCTGGCAGTTCTTCCACTGGTTCTCGATACTTGCAGTTGGCGGTATAGGACTATTCAAGAGGGTGCGAGAGTCTCGATTGGAAAAGGACCTGGTGATTTCTTGCGACTGTTGCCATCCAACACGTCGAACTTTCTCACAGTATTTCCCTGTTTTGGCTTTGGTCTGGATATCCATAGCATTACCTAAGCTACAACGAGGTAGTGGTCCGAGTCACCGTTGGCTCATCGGAGCGTTCGGGCTCCTTGATACTGGAGGAGTGCCTTGCATCGATCGCAATGTGGTCAATTTGGTTGGCAGTTGATTGAGATGCGGGAACTGCGTACTAGCTACCACAACGTTTCACCCCACAGCAAAGTCGATTAACCTGAGTCCGTTATCGGAGTTGGTGTCGTGCAGGCTGTATCTTCCGATTGTGCCACCAAAGACGTCTTCTCTTCCTAGTTTGGCATTAAAATCACCCAAGACAATTTTAATGTCATAGCTAGGGCATTGCTCATATGTCTTATCCAGGAGCTCGTAGAACTCATCCTTGGTGTCGTCATCTTTCTCCTCTGGGGGGCATGTGCGCATATGAGGCTAATGTTGACGAATTAAGCCTTGATACGAATTGTCGTGAGGTGCTCGTTCGAATAGTTGAAACTCAAGACTTCTTGCCTAGGTCTGACTCTAACGACGAACCCACATCGAAAAAGACGCTGCCTTATGGTCAGTAACAATCACCGTACTATATGTTGCATTCTTTCAGTTTTCTTTTGCCCGGCCCATCCCGTCGCACTTCTTGGATGGCGGTGATATCTGCTTTGTAGCAGTATAGAGCTTCCGCTAAATGTAAGGCTGCACGTGGTCTATAGAGAGACAGAACATTCCGCGTGCAGATCCTAAGTTCGTTGTCCTTATTTCGTTTGCTAGGTTCGTCAACAGTTTGTTGTTGCTTCGTAAATATTGTCACTTTATGTGGCCAGGAAGTCTCCTTAGCTTCGTATATGTTGAAGTAGCCCGTATAGTGTGTTCACTGAGCAGTTCAGCCTAACTGGAACTGTAGACGACACCGTTGATTCCATGTGGAGAATTCTTCCACTGCCACCTGGATAGAGGAGAAGTGCCTAAGTGGGAACACTCCTCCCCCCCTCTCTCGTTTGCTGCAGCCTAAAACCGTCCACAGGGATTGGAACCCCATCTTCAGTTAAAAGCACTAGGCACCCGATATTCACCACTGGGAGGTGAGCGTAGGAGTTGATAGACAGAGGTTCGCTTTAAAAAAAAAGCTTGTGGACGCTTGTGTCCTCTTGAACGCACGTTTCTACCCTTTGAACATCAAAAAAATTCCAGTTATGTTGTGTGAAAACCTACAACAGTTATAACTTGGCTAGGATTAAAATATTTCGAAATCTTTATACTACGAATAATATATATTTCTTTTCGTCAAAAATATGAAGAATTTTCAATCTAGCTTAATAACATCTTTAAGTAGTCCAGTTGACAGAAACAAATTGCTTAAGTTTTTGAGGACTTCGCTGGGCACTAAAGTGTCCTTTCATTGAGATTTATTGATAACTTAACAATATATAAACTGTAAGAGAATTTATATGTATATCAAAGCCCCTAAATTAAACACAACCCTTAACAACTCATAGATACTTTAATCTGGCGATGAGATAAATTACAAAGAGAACATGTTAAAGTTTAAGAATGTCAAGTTTATTAAGGACAAACATATATGAATAATTTTTATTTGTGTACGTTAATAGTTTTGTCCCTGAAAGCTTAAACCCTGAAATCAATACGCATGTTTAACACAATTTAAAAAAAATATTTTAATTAGCTTTCTTTAATAAAATACCAGGTTAATAAAAATTTATAAAAAATATTTGATGATCTATTTTAAAAATTGACGAAAGGAGCAAAAGAAGTGGGGGATTTCTAAAATAATTAATGTTATGAATGAAAACCAACGCCCTGTGATTTCAAAAGAAGCATTTTCCTTTAATTACATAATCATTTAATGTACAGAGTAAAGCTCTCTCATTCTTCTATATAGCTAAATCCCTCGGCAACAAGTGTCAAAGTATACCTATACCATCAAGCGCCATTGCTTGCTTTAAAGGAAAACAAATAAGCAACCATAAAGCAATAGGCAAACGTCAATCTGATTGTCCTTGAAAAAGGATTTGTTTTGCTTTTTTTTAATAATTTTTTTAAAATTTGATATCGAGTTTGCGCAGAATTTGTGATTTAGAATATGGTAGCAAAAAAAAAAAGAAAAAACAATTTATCATCACCAATGTACATAATAGTATGTAGGTATCTATCTATGTTAGTTTACACAAACGCCTACGCTATCAAAAGGCAGACGACATGGTGCAAAAATAAGAGAAATACCACCATAAAAAGGCACACAAAGCAGCGGAAAAAAGGCAAAAACTGCATGGTAAACATAGTGTTTTATAAAGAATGAGTTTAAGTTCTATTTTTAAATATAATCAAGGGGCCCTCAGTATGGTGGCAACACTGGAAAAATCACAGTGTGGGTCTGATTGATGGTTTGGGGCTTCAAGGACTCGGTTTTGAGAGACTGGAATTCTTTTTTTAGAAACACCACCACCGGTTGCTTGCAACTTTGTTAACTGATACAGACACTGAGTGAAGACAGTGATTTTTTTGTCTTTATTAACACCTATGGTATCTACTATCTACAGAAAAATAAATATGTAGGTATATGTATTCCACGGTCATATTGATGCTGAACAAATTTGGGCCTCTAAATCGAACGATGTATTAGTACGGTAACCATTTTTCCATATAACGAAAAATAAAGGACATATGCTTTTTAGTACCCAAAAATACTATTAGAATTTAGTACATATTCCTAATGTCAGGCAAAAACAATTTTTTTAAGAAATCCTGACAGATCGTTATTTTCAAATCATCGTCACAATAGCAAAAAGGAGAGGACAAAATTTAAATAATTCATAAACTAATGCCAGTTCCGTGTAGTAACACTCGTATTAATAAACGCAAATTAAATACGAGTTATCTGTTTTCAGTGAGCTGAGTGCGAAATCTTATCAGCACAAACCAAGATCATCAACACAACATCGTCATCGCATGAAAGATAAAGCCTTCAGCCAACTACGTGAGGAAGTTAGTATAATGACCACCACGAAATCAGCTGGACAGTTTTCGAAAAAAATGGCAGGCGATGTATTCCGGACACCGGACTGTATGTTAAAGAAATGTGTATCTTATTTGTCTTACCCTCCATTTGTCCTTTTTAATAAAATCCCTCAGTACTTCAATTTTTTCAATGAATGGTGTGAAAAGTGCTTTTATAACACCAGTTGACAAAAAAGGTTCTAAGAATGATAATAACAATTTACCGTCCTATGGAGTATATTATTTTTAACGTATTATGGTTTCGTCAAAAAAAATCAACTGTTACAAATTTATTTAATTTTACATTCGGATAAGATGCTTTTGAAGATAGAAAACAGGTTGACTGTATATTTACTTATTTAAGTAAAGCTTTTGACAAGCTTTGTCACAAAACATTTATTAATAAATTAAATACCTGGGATTGAATGATGGTTTTTTAATGTGAATACTTTTTGAACTTTTGTGCTGCTTTTCGTAGTGAATGTTCTAACACAGTTAATGTTAGCTCTGGTGTTCCTCAGGGGAGCCATTTGGGTTCTTTATTGTTTATATTATATATAAAGACTTAACTTTGTTCTGACAACAATGAATGTTGGTAAATGCAAAACTATGTGCTTTATACGCAATCTGATTTTACTTTTAATTAGGTATATAACGGGGAGCTTCGCAAGAGATGCGTGGTATATATCGGAACCTAGATGTAGCTCTTACTCAAAAGTGAAAGTGAAAAGTAATCTCCGAACATTGTTTCGTACATTTAGGACGGTCTCCATTTTAGAGTTTGTGTGACTTTGCAGTCGCTGATTGTGTGATACAGCGTGTTTTTTTAACCACTTCTGTAACCATTTCAATTTGAAGGTCACGATGTAGATCGCTATTTCTTATATACCAAGGGGCATCAATTATTCCACGAAGGACCTTGCTTTGGAATTTTTGGATGGGTTCAGCATTTGTTTTCTTTGTACAGCCCCATAGTTGGATGCCATATGTCCAAACGGGTTTCAATACTTGCTTATATTTATATGGAGTAAGGTACTGCTGTACTGTTTATATAAATTGGAACATTATTTATGTTTTTATTTGTAAAGTTTATATGCGTCGATTTTGTTTCGTTTAGTTTGATGCACCATATCTGCGTCCAATCACTAACTTTATCGACTGCATTTTGCAATTTTTGTGAAGCCTTCGTAACTGATTTATCTGGCACCAATATTGCAGTATCATCAGCAAAGGTGGCCATGATAGCGTTGATGTCCACTGGAATATCCCTTGTATATAACAGATACAGGGTTGGTCCTAGGACACTTCCTTGTGGTACACCGGCTTCAATTTTCTTTAGTTCCGAATAATTTTGGTCGTACCGTACTCTAAAGAGTTGGTTCGTAACGTAGGATTTCAGTATTTCGTAGTACTGCCTGGGAAGGTCCCTATGCAGTTTGTACTCGAGTTCCAAGTGCTAAACCTTGTTAAAGGCTTGAGCAACATCTAAGAATATAGCCGAGCATACTTGTTTTTCTTCTAGTGCCTTTTCCACAACATCCGTAATTCGATGCACTTGATCTATCGTGGAATGTTTATTTCTAAATCCAAACTGATGGCTCAGAATTAGTATTCTTTCTTCTATTATTTTACTAAGCCTTTTCAGTAGCAGTTTTTTAAAAACTTTTGCCATGATTGGTATAAGCGATATTAATCTGTAAGATGTTACTTCTGTTGGTGGCTTACCTTGTTTAGGTATAACAATGACTTCTGCAATTTTCCAGTGATGTGGCACATATCTTAGTTTAAGGCATGCGTTTATTATAAATTGGAGTTTCTTGAAAGCTATTAAAGTGATTTCTTTCAAAATCTGAGCAGTTATGAGATCGTACCCTGGTGATTTTTTGTTAGACAACTTATGCTGACACATGCTTCTTACTTCTTTGAGCGTGACAAAAGATATTTCGCATTCGTCGTTTCTATCAGCAAACTGTAAGGGATCTGTAGCTGTGTTTGCTGGGAATGGCTTAAAAACATTCGCTAGATGTTCAGCGAAGAGATCAGCCTTTTGTTTCGGATTTCCGACCCATTTACCATTTTGAGATTTTATTGGCGGGTTTTGTGTCTGTGGTCTTTTTAAGCGCTTAGCTGCTTTCCATAAGGAGTATTCTGTAGAAGCATCCGCCGTAAGACTATTCAGGAATCTTTTCAGTGAATCGTTTTTAAACTCACAGATTCTTTTCTTTAGTTCGTTGTTAAGTCGGCTAAAAACTGCCTTATCACCTGGAAATCTCGTAATGATATCTAATATCTAATCTATCTAATATCATTCTAATATCAGCTCCTTTATTTCGACAGGATATTTTATTTCTTTTTCTCTTGAGTTCGAAATAGTTGGAGTACTTTCTTCTGCAGCCTGTTGCACATCAGCAATAAATTGTTCTACTTCATGGTCAATTTGTTCAATTGTTTGCATAGGGGATCTGAGGTTTTAAAACTTTCAAGTTTATCTCTGAATTCGTTCCAGTTTGTTCTCTTAGTCACGAGCTTAGGATTACTTTTTTCTATTATTTCCGCTTCACTCAGTGTTAAAACTACTGGAGTATGATCTGACAATAAGTCGTAGTTACCTTCGACACTTATATGGTTTCGTTTAATACCTTTAACTACGAAAAAGTCTATAAGGTCTGGTATTTTGTTAGTATCAGATGGCCAATATGTTGGCGAACCAGTACCTACGTTCTGTAACTCTCGCATCGATAAAATCAGTCGAGAAACGTTGAAAAATGGAACAAAACTCATGCATTTTGTTTCAATTTTCATCGTTTCTCGACCAGTTTTTTCGATGCGAGAGTTACAGAACGTAGGCACAGAAGAATAAAATTCGCAGTTGTATTTGCGGCTTGCTTGGTATAGCCGTTTACCTTTTGTGGTTATGAGCCTAGATCCCCAGTGGGTGTGTTTAGCATTGAAGTCGCCACCAACAAGGAAGTTATGTCCTAACAAATTAAGGAGTTCTGCAAACTCTGCTTCAGTTGGAGAGCGCCTCGGAGGGCAGTATATAGCTGCTATCTTAAACTCTTTCTGTTTTATACCAATACTAATTGTTGTTACTTGCATATTTTCATTAGTAAACTTTGGCTCTTCATAGTGTGTTAAGCACTTTCTTATAAGTATTGCTGATCCACCCCTAGCATTGTCAGCGGGGTGCGGAGCGTGATAACACGTAAAGTTTGGTAATTTATTATCAAGACTTTGTTCTATAGCGAGGTGAGTTTCGGACACCAAACAAATGTCTATATGCTCTATGTCTAAAAAGATGTTTAGTTCTGATACATGTTGTAAAAGACCGTTTGCATTCCATGTTGCGATTTTAAGTGTTCTGTCCATCATTGTTTCTTAAGAGCGACTTCTTCGCTTAGCTGTCTTATGTTTAAATCTTGTTTGTCAATCCTTTTAAGGAAAAGTTCAAGCATTTCTTTGATAGATGTTTCTTCGTTTTTCCGCACATTTCTTACAATCTGGGAATAGGATTTATTTTCATTACTTTTGCTTAGTGCAATTGCTTTTGCGTTGATTTTTAGTTTTGTTTTCTACCGTTACTGTTTTGCTTTCAACTATTGATTTTGTGTTTGTTGAGTTTCTAAGCTTGTCCCCAGTTTTGTTTTTTTCTTTTTGTGTCTTGGAATTTTTAGGCGACTGGACATCCTCTGTAACTTGCAGGATGATTGCCTTGACAGTTAACACATTTCGCTTTCTGTTCTCTGCCCATGGGACAGTTTTTAGTTGCATGCCTCTCTTCGCATTTAACACAAGCAAACTCGCGATTGCAGTATTTTTGTGTATGCCCAAAGGCTTGGCAGCGCTTGCATTGTGGAACAATTTTTGACTTTCGCAGTGGTTCAATTTTGACATTTCAATTTCGTGCATTTTTCTACCATGCTCTTAAGCTCGCCAAACATTGCCAACCCGGAAATCATGATTGGAGGTGGTGTAGTTTGTCTAGTGCCTTTAACATAAGACTTCTTTTGGGTTACATCTCCTGTTTCTTTACTAGATATTTTCATTATTACAGCAGTATCTGCTTTTGAAGTTGTCGTCTGCTGACTTTTTTGAACAGTCTCTGGGCTACCCTCTGTTTTTCGTTTCTTGGATTTACGCTTGTTTCTGCTACCATCAGTTTCAAGAAGGAGCTCTTCCTCATCAGTATGGAACTCAATTGCAGTTTTTTGTGGGCTTTTCACTACAAGAGTTTTTGGACTGGACTTGTTGTCATTTGATGTCTTCTTGTCTAGCAAACTGACTTTTTCTTCAAGTCTCTTAACTTGCTGCTGAAGACAAGTTAGTACTGTAGTACTGACGCTGTTAGTACTGTAGTGGTAGAGTCTACTACTGCAATATCAAACATAGATAAATACCATCCTCCTCTTGACATTTTTCTTGACTTGGACGGGCATTTACTTAATAATAGTAACTCACAAGACTGTTCATATTCTTTTGACTTTCGGAAAGCTAACTTTCAGTTGCTTTCTGAGCATTTAAGTGCATCTGGTATTGAAAATATACCAGTTTCAGGTGACATTGACGTTGCAGTTTCATACTTTTATCAAGTATTGACCAACTGTATTAATGACATAGTTCCACACAAAATACCCAAATACTCTAGCTTCTGCCATCCATGGTATACGAAAGAACTCAAAATTCTTCGTAATAAAAGAAACAAAGCTTGGAAGAACTTCATAAAAAGTATGTCCCTTGAGGACCGAGAATTGTATATTTCCTTGTTTGATGAGTTTAAAAACCTCTCCAATCATTTATACGCTGAATATCTTAAAAAAATGGAAAGTTCCCTTAAACTTGACCCCAAAAGTTTTTGGAATTTCGTAAACCTGAAAAAGAAATCTGATGGCTATCCAGTCAATTTTACTTATAATAATATTATTTTAAATAGTCCTCCGGATATTTGTGATGCGTTTGCCAACAACTTTCGCCAGTCTTTCGTTGATACCCCTGTCGATGTTGATGAGAACTTTTTTCTCTACTTAAAAGACTGCCCACAAACTACCTTCAATAATATCCCAATCATAATCGAAAAAATTTTACATTATATTTCCTTACTTCATGATGATTACTCATCTGGACCTGATGGCATCCCACCAATAATCTTGAAGAAATGTAAATCAATATTAGCACCCCCTCTTTTTCATTTGTTTAACCTATCACTTAGCTCAGGTAAATTTCCAAGTATTTGGAAAAAAGCATTTATTACACCAGTTTTTAAAAAAGGGTAACAGATCTGATATATGCAATTACAGGCCAATCTCCAAGCTATCTTGCATTCCTAAGCTTTTTGAGCAAGTAATGTGCGATAGTTTGACATTCAACTGTAAGAATATAATTTGCAATCAACAACATGGATTCATGCAAAAGCGATCGACGATAACCAATTTACTTGCATTCTTGCACAAGTGCTCAACTGCGTTGGAACATGGTCAAGAACTCGACTGCATCTATACAGATTTTTCTAAGGCTTTCGATCAACTTTCACACGATATCATCACGTTTAAGTTAAAGGTGTTTGGCTTCCCTCCTAAACTCATCAATTGGGTTTCTTCTTATCTCCATAATAGATCCTATCAAGTTAGATTTAGGAGCTCTGTCTCCAACCCTTTCTTTGCCAAATCTGGAGTTCCCCAGGGTAGTCATTTGGGCCCACTTCTTTTTATCTTAGCTATCAACGACGTATCCCTCTATATACGTTATAGTGAAATTCTAATTTTTGCGGATGATATGAAAATTTTCAAAAGCGTCAAATCTGTGAGTGATCGTTTACTTTTGCAAGAAGATATTAACAGCTTTGTTATTTGGTGTAGTAAAAACGGTTTAAGTCTCAACCCTATTAAATGTCAGGCGATCATTTTTTCTAAAAAAAAAGTTCCTAGTTCATTTGATTATGAAATATCGCAGCACACATTGCGTCGTGTTGATAGTTTCAAAGACCTAGGGGTTCATTTTACTTTTAATCTTGATTTTACGAAGCATATCAATTTAATAGTCAACAAGGCAAACTCTATGTTAGGGTTTGTTAAACGTTGGTCTAAGGAATTTCAGGATCCTTATGTTACCCTCGCTCTCTACAACAGTCTTGTTCGCCCTCATCTTGAATACGCATCACAGGTATGGACTCCTTTTTACGATGTCCATAAGAATAGACTAGAAGCAGTGCAGCGTAATTTTATACGTTTCGCCTTGAAAGGACTACCGTGGTCCGATCCTTATAATCTTCCTCCTTACGAACACCGGATTAAGCTTCTTCAGATTCAAACTTTAGCACAAAGGAGAATTAATAATGATATTGTATTTATTCATCAACTTTTAACGGGCGTTATTGATGCACCAGATTTATTATCTTGTACTAGCCTTAACTACCATGGTGGAGGTCACAACACTCGTAGTCTAGAACTAATGCATATATCTCAACACCGTACCAATTATGGAATGCATGAGCCTTTTACCCGCATGTGCAACATTCTGAATTTGAACTCTAATTTTTTTGATTTTAATATAAGTAAGAGTAGACTCAAAGCTTCATTGAAGACCAGTGTACCACGCTCTTAAATGTTTGTAAATGTTAATTTTTTCAATGTAATTTTATTTGCTATTTTATAATTATTGTTTTTAATTTTTATTTTGTAAAGTGTATGTTTTAAGTAGTTTGTTGCTTACTAACTACTAACACTACACTAAGTGATGAGCCTGATAAGCACTTAATTTGTGTTTGGCAATTCTTTGGTCGCAAGATGTCGCTTGTACTAAGCTCTCTTCGGCAAAGATCTGATAGTGTAAAAAAAAGACTTTCAACGAAGACTTCAAGTTGTTTTCTGGCTAAAATCTCTTTTTGCCATTCTTCGTAGTAATTTTTGGATTCAACTTGGATCTCGTTATTTTCTTTGGAACACTGCTAATCTTTTCTATCGAACTCTTCATAGTTATTGGTTCCTTTTTCGTTAATGACTTCTATATCATTTGATTTTTGTGTAGGGGTTATTGATGGAATAAGCCTTGAGGAGATTACATTTGGTGGAGTTCTCGGTGTTTTTGAACTCTTTCTGTTTCCTAGAAGCAATAATTGGTCCTCCCCAGAATCCGTAGGACCGATCTCCGTAGAGAGTGGATTTACCAGTTTAACTGGATTGCCACCTGGGGTATTATATCGATTTGTTTTACTCATTGCCATATTTAATCTTTTGTAACTTTGTTTGTCAACCATAAATAGCTAGTTACTTTCTCTATTCAAGGTTTTTAAATACAGCCGCCCCTATGGGATCAGACGCTGACCAATTATCCGCACATTATGTGTCAGACGCTCTTGGGTTTCTTGGAGAGCTGGTTCTATAGAGCGATGTCTTATCTTACATTTTGCTCCTAGTTCCTGAGAAGGTAACTCAGGTGTCTCAGCTCTTGGATACAATAGATCCAACGCTCGTCGTTAGTTCACCTTACGGCTATCCAGCGGGCACCACTTGGAGGTAACGATGCGATTTTGCTCCGCCAAAACCTTAATGAAACTTCATTTTTTGTAATTCTTTTTAAATACCTACGTAATAAGCCTTTGAATTCGCTTTTTTATTATTTGGTTATTTTTGAGAATCGTTTTCTTTGTTTTTATGTCCTCCATATTTCTTAATCTATCCACCTGTATACTTTTGAGAAAAGAAGTTCGTTTTTCAGGTTGTTAATGAGTTTATTATAACCCCACCTATCATTTTCCGTAGTACCTCGTGGCTTGATGGTTAGTGCGTAGGACTGTCATGCCGAAGGTGTGGGTTCGATTCCCAGCCGTGCCACCTAAAAACAGAAATGTTTTATTCGAGGTACTGCCTCTTGCGAGGAACTGACAAATCCTCCAAGAGTATACTTGTCATGAAAAAGTGCTTCTCATTTAGCCGTTCGGACTCGGCAAAAAACTGTAGGTCCCCTCCATTCCTGTCCAACAAACACGCACACAGGAATGGTTGTGAGTTATAAGTCACTAGGCCCAGGTTCTCCTCGAGCTGTTGCGCCACCCAATTTATTTATTTATTTACCTATCATTTTCCAACCAAGCTTTTTAGTCGGCAACGCGAAGCTTCAAACACTGTTTTGTGTTCTTGGAAAAACTTCTGTTTTGGATTTTAATCGTCAAAAACTGACCAAAAATCTGCCTCTAGATAGTATTTAGTAATTTAAAAATTGTTTCAACTATGTATGTTCTTACCACGTTCGATGTTCATTACAAGAAATCTATTTTTCAAAATTCTGTATTTAAAAATTCTGTAAATCTGCTGTAAAAGAGAAATCGTTTTGATAATGTAAAAAAGTGCGCACTATTTTGCATTATCAAAACGATTTCTCTTTTACAACAGATTTACAGAATTATGAAAAACAGAATTTTGAAAAACAGAATTTTGAAATACAGAATTTTGAACTGAATTTTGAAATATAGAATTTTGAGAAATAGAATCTTAGTCATGCAGAATTTTGTACAGGAAGAATTTGAAAAACTGAATTTTGACATGCAGAATTTTGAAAGCAGAATTATGACCCAAACAGAATTTCGCCCCAACCCCTCCACGTCTTTGCACTGCCGCCACCTGTTTTCGGTACTTCTCCTGTCGAATTATATCTGCCCATATCTACTTCCATATAGGATTGTCGGCATACTCGCTGTTGGTCCACCTACATTTGCCATCAGCCTTCTCAGCGAAGTAGGCACTTTTGAAGTTTGTACCGCTACTCCATTTATATGTGCCAGAAGGTAAGTTTGGTGTCGAGCCTCTGTATCCTTACTACGTAGGATTTCAGTGTCGATGTGGAAGTCGATTTGTGTAGGAATCATCTTCATCAGTAGGACTATCTCAATTTTCTCGGTTACGATATAAACTATCTCAAAGTCTCTAGCTACCTGCAAGAGATAGACTGGAATGTTGAACCTTATGTCGAGGGTGTTAAGCACGTCACTCCACCTCACTGAGTTGAAAGGGTTTCATGCATTCATGGTTGCCAGCAAAACAATCTTCTTAGAGTAGTGATTTCCCTGTTGGGCGATTTGGGTGGTCTTAGCTCTACGTTAGACCCGATTGAAGAGCGGCCAGAAACAGTACTGCTTTTCCGATAGGTCACCGGCTCTTTATACTGCCGCTGGGAGCAGTGGCGGATCCAGGGGGGAGGTCATGGGGGTCATGACCCCCCCCAAAGCTCCAGATAAAAGAAGAAATACGAGCAATCTTTACTTGTTATTCAACACATTAGAAGACAGAGATAAACTTTTTGGGTAATTCCATATATTTTAGTAAACTATAAACCATGACTTATTAATGATATGGTTAGCTTCTATTTTCTTTAGCAAATTCTAACTTCGTAATGATATGGTCAGGAAATAAATTTGTACAAAAATTACTGGTAGCCCTGGACGCGCACCTTCTTAGATAATATATATAGGGTGTCCACCAGTCATGGCTTTCATATGCGGTGATTATAGTCTAAGAGCCAGTGGTCGGCAGGTTTACGGTATTTCTGTTTTCTGTACGATAAGTGGAGCCATTCCATTAGACTTCCTGAGTATGGAATGGGCATTCCACCGGGGTAACAAAAGTAAACAAAAATCGACCTCAAAACGTGATAGCAGTATGTCCACCCCTTTGATATGTTAGACTTTAAAGTTGTTTCTATTTAAAAATAGTAAAGGCAGCATTAGGGTATAGTCGTATAGTACATCTTGGAGTTATATCTTCAGGTCTTTTATATTTTAATAAAAAATAATAAATAAAGCAGTACCTGGATTTTTAACGGAATTTTGAGATCGGCCATTCCAAAAATTTCGAAACCAAGCAACTCAATTTCAAACTAAGGAAAAAAATATATTTAAATATGCCAATATTTACAGTATATATTAGAGTTAACGAAAAAATTGTAAATATAAAATTTTACTTGTTGTTATAAAATAGGCAAGTGATCAAAAAAGCTCATACTTTATCTTTCATATCTGAACATTTTTCGGCATTTTTGCCGCTATCAGTTCTCTATAAATTGTGATGCAAATGGTGATGTGCAGTTAGGTTTTTATAAGTGTTTTCAATACACTACTAAAATTTGGAACTATTTTTCTGATAGGAGTGCTGTAAAAATAGTATTACGCCTCAAAATGACTGAACATTTCATGTCTTCTCCGTTACCGAAAAATGACAAAAGTTGGTATAAATGGTGAACTATATTAGGTAGTGTTTGTAAAATTACTCCGCATACAAAGCAAGACTTGAAAAAGACTTATGGTGGATTTTTTATAGATTTTTAAATCATGTCTTACTGTCTAAAACAGGGTAACGGAGAAGACAAAATTGCACTTTCTCATCCAAACTTCAACGACTCACAGGCACTTTTTTTTAAAGTCTGAATTTCTTTGATCCCTTTGCTTAAAATGGATCAAGGTAACCAAAAGAAAAATATGTGTTTAATTTCATTGAAATCGGTTGACGTTTACACGTGCTAGCGAGCACTTGAAGTTTTTCATATAAAAAACATGGTGTTTTGACAGTCTTTTACTCAAAGGGCCCGTAAAAGTGTAAACGTTGATGAAAAACTTTAAACTTGGCACATATACTAAACACCATAAGGAGTATACAAGTATATTTGTTTTATTTTTGTAAACAACAGTTACTCCATTTAAAATAGCAACAAATGCACAAAAACAACGATTTTTTATTAAATTTTTTGATGGGGTTAATATTATGCAAAACTATTGAAAATATTTTTTTTTTGATACTCCTAACAGTAGTTAATTTATGTGCCAAGTTTAAAGATTTTTCATCAACTTTTAGAATTTTGCTGATATCACTAGTTTACAAAATTTCGGGTCATGGTAGGGTCCTTAGAAAAAATATATTTTCTAGACTAATTTAGGGTCACTGAACACGAAAATCAAAATTTTTTTTTCCAAAGAAGCGTTTTCGAGACATGCGGAAAAATCATTTTCCCAGCTTATTTATAATTTTGAGTAAAAACTGTGAAAACCCCATGTGTTTTGAATGAAAAATTTCAAGTGCTCGCTAGCACGTGGTTACATTATCAGAACACCCTCACATAATTTTGTAATAATATTAAACACCCTATGATAATGAAGAAAGATACAAAGTATCTTTCCATATACCAAATGTAATGCTCACACAATGATTCATAAATTCATCTCATAGCGAATGACGATATCCGATATTATAAATATAAAACTGCATATAAGCACATTTTGCCTTCAGTAACTTGTGTGCACAAAGCATCTTTAATAATTCCAATAGAATTCTTGTGTCAGCAATTTTATTAAACAAAGAGCAGCATATGATCTTCAATCATATTGCTGAGTAAACAAATATGAAGTATAAAAGGGTTTCTTCGATCACTTAGTAGTTTAGTTCTAATTAGTATTCCAACGTATAGCTGAAGATTTCCCCCCACCAGTGGTAAGGGATCTGAAGCTCATAATAAATTTATATTATTAAAAAATCACTAGTGTTTTATTTGATGGTGGTATTCTCACAAGAGAATACAATATATATATTTTTTTGTTAACGAAACGAACCGTAAACAAAACTACGTGTTAACGTTGACCGATTTCAATGAAATTTTACACACATTTTTCAATTGCCGGAATAACTTTTATCATTGATGAGAATAATTTAAAAATACGAATTTCAATATAACTGAATAAAAAAGAAATCTTTAATCGTACGTGTCTTCTCCGTTACCATTAGCTGTCTTCTCCGTTACCATCTTTCATATTTTTTTCTGTTAGTAAAATTAAATTTGGCATAAAACGAAGGATGGTTTTTGATAAATGTTGGTTTTATGAAAGTGTGCAAAAAAAATCAACTTCATATCTTAATGGACGGCGCAGAATTTTAAACTTCAAGGCAATGGTCGGAAATCTCTAAATCGTACGTGTCTTCTGCGTTACCGTCTTTTTTTTTTAATAAACTTAATAAATTTCATAATTTTTTGGTGAAACTTCTGTGTCGTGTACTTTGTGATGAATTCTTAAAAACCCCTGAGTTTCATAAAAAAAATATTAATTTCTTAACAAGAAAAACCTTACTACTAGCGTCCGATCCGATTGTCTTCTCCGTTACTTTGGAATGGCCGAGATACAAAAAATTAAGGAAAAATCTCCATTCACGTTTCACTGTTTCTTTTTAAATAAAATAAATTGTATGACCATCGAATTGTTGGCATACGAATCAGTGCATGGGGAAAAAAGAAAGAAACCGACTGAAAAATAGCAAGCTTGTGTGTGTTAATAAAATTGCTAGTCGCTGTTGCTATTGATAAACAACGAAACCTGCGTTGGGATTGAGCAGAACATGTGGCTTCAGTGGCGTGGTGTGTAGTGCATCGGCCTCTGAATTGCAAGGTTCATGGTTCGCTCCCAGATGACGGCAAAGAGTTATTTATAATTAATACGAGCATAAACAGACTAAGCACCACTATAAAGGAGTCCGATGATCGAGGTGGCTCTCGTGAAATAGCTATAACTCCAGCCTATATACTTGGTGGTAACACACGCAAGTTGTCATCCAAAATTATTCAAAACAAAATGTGTTTCCTGTTAATTTTTATATTTGAAAAAAGATACTGGCAGACAAATGGTGAAGTTCCTAGGCTTTAAAAATCTCCATATAAGTTCTACTGTTTTTCAAAGTTTAAAAAACCACAATTTTCACTGAAGGAACATGTCTGTTTACTTGTCTCTTTAATACTTAATTTAAGTTATGTGCTGATACTTGGTGCAGTACCCAGATTTGTAACGGAGTTTTAAAAAAAATTCCATACAAAAACCACTGTATTTCAAAGGAAAGACAGGAGACAGCTTATTGTGTACCTAAGCAATATGTCTGCCTCTCTTATATATAAATTTGTATACTCTTTTTCATTAGAAAACAAATCCGGCAGAAGCCTGGTGCAGTACCTGGATCTATAATGGAATATTGAAAAAAAAGGCTTTGAAAACTCCATACAAGCTCCGATATATTTCAAAAACAAGCACAAAAGTTTTAACAAAAGCCATGTGTATGTCCACCTCTCCGTTATGTGAATCCTTATACTCTATTTTGTTAAAACAAAACTATAGCAGACATCTGTTGCAGTACTTGGATTTATAACGGAATTTTGAAAAAGGGCTTTAAAAAACTCGATACAATCTCTCCTGTATTTCAAAAGCAAACATAAAAACACTTTTAACTAAATCAGTATGTCTGCCTCTTTCATATGTAAATCATTATACTCTGTTTTACTAGAAAAATTATAACAGACTCCTTGTACAGTACCTGGATAATTAAATGGAATTTTGAAAAAAAAGGCTTTGAAAAAATTCCATAATTAATAAAATTAATAAAATTCCAATAATTATAGCACATACCTGGATTTATAACAGAATGTTGGAAAAACGCATTGAAAAACTCCATATAAATTTTGTTGTATTTAATAAAAAATTATGTGCAGATACTTGGTGCAGTACTCAAATTTGTTACGAAATTTAAAAAAAAAAATCCATGTAAGAAAATCCCCAACTCTTGACAACAGTTTTTTTCTGTTCGGCATGGATTTCACCACATATTTGCAACTAATTCTAGCTTTTTGTTTCAAATTGACACTTGAATTATTCCTTTTTTTAGTTACTGTCAACTTTTTTTTTAGATTGCAAATTTTGCTTCCAATCTTATATGTTCATCATACTCTCATAATTGTCTGAAAAGTATGAAATGGAGCTGAATCGAGTTGATAAATAAGTTTTCCAGCAGCAAGAAATTTGTGCACTATTACTCTTAGCACGAGTCCGATACAGTCTTAGGGCCTGGTCCCGTAGTGAGCGGTAGAGCGGCAAAGATCTCTGATCATGCCTTCAAATGTTATGAAGTCATGATAAAATTTGACTTTTTCTAATCACCTGATATGAAGAAAATCTAGGGCTATAGGATTTCAAGAGATTTCAGTTCAATTAAGGTATGATGTTTCAGTCTCATGACCCCCCCCAAGCTGAATTCGTGGATCCGCGCCTGGCTGGGAGTCGTGATTTTAGCATCTTCTCCATGAGCTTTCCCCCGGTATCCAGCATGCACAGAGAGGGTTGACTGCGGATGGAGAGTCCGGCTCTCCTTTGCCTTTGCTGATCAATACCAACCGTTGTTTCTTACAGCTCTTGGGGAAGGCACCTTCCTCAAGGCAGCTGTTGTACATGTGCAGCAAAAGATTAGGGCATATTTTGACTTTCACTTTCAGCACTTCTGTTTGGATTTGGATTACGTCTGGGCAGTGGGCTCTTCTGTTTTGTAGTGACTACGGCTGTGCTCAACTCTTCTTCGCTAAAAGTTGGTGCTTCCTGCCGTTTGGCCACAGTGGTGTCAGGGAGCCTGACAGGATGAGTTGGGAAGATCATATCCATAATGCGCTTCATCTTTTCGGCTCCGTGAAATAACTCCCCAATGAAATAACTCCCAAAAAAATTAAATAACTCCCCAAAATTTGTATGAAGTTGGGAAGTTCTTTCAAATGAAATGACTACGACTGGGTTCAACTCATCTTCGCTAAAAGTTGGTGCTTCCTGCCACTGGGCCAGAGTGGTATCAGGCAGCCTGACAGGATGAGTTGGGAAGATCATATCCATAATGCGCTTCATCTTTTCGGCTCCGTGTAATAACTCCCCAATGAAATAACTCAAAAAAAAAAAAATGAATTAACTCCCCAGATTTTGTATGAAGTTGGGAAGTTCAAAGTCCAAAGGACTTATTTCATTGTTTTTTGGGGACATTCATCTTCAAGTTGGGGTATAATTTCGCAATGAAATAAATCCTCAAAAGTATGCAATGAAACAAGTCCCCAATCGTGGGAATCGTGGAAACAGGCGTTATTTAATGGATGGAACTTTTAAAG
Source organism: Dasysyrphus tricinctus (assembly GCA_963921185.1). Taxonomy (NCBI): domain Eukaryota; kingdom Metazoa; phylum Arthropoda; class Insecta; order Diptera; family Syrphidae; genus Dasysyrphus; species Dasysyrphus tricinctus. The sequence continues at coordinate 249,645,118 of OY992530.1, forward strand.
TTGGCAGCGTGCAGTGGCGCGGAGTGGCGCGCGTGGCGGCAGTAATTTTTAAATTCATTCCCATAAAAAAAACTCTAACCTTGCCAAAATATTCAACGTAAATTATTAAAAGCTGTCTAAAACAACCTTGTGGTACAACCATTGTATATAAATTCTATAGTATTCTCATGAAGAAAAAAAGCTCGTGGCCATCTATGCGTCCAAATGTTTGTTAAGGGATCTCGGTAAGGCGATCACAGCGAACCTATCGACCAAATGTCTACCTACAAAATCGTGTTTCATGAGAATACTATAGATTGGATATACAATGGTACAACTTTAAAGGTTCCAAGAACCAATTTTTTTTACTCAACAACTCTATTTATTACGTTTAATAAAAAAAATCATTACAAATCTTTGGGGACTTATTTAATTTTTGGTTTGGGGATTTATTTCATTCGTTTTTGGGGATTTATTTCATCTTCGAATTTAGGGACTTATTTCAAAATTTGAGGAGTTATTTCATTTTCACTTTGGGGAGTTATTTCATTGGGGAGTTATTTCACGGAGCCCATCTTTTCTTCATTAAGAACAGGTAATGTCATTTGTGCTTCCAGTTTCAGCATTACAATCATTAGCCTAGTCCCCAAGGATTACTTTTCACGTCCCAATGAAGATCTTCCACTTCTGCTTCTTGCTCAAATCTTGAGCTCGGATCATTTGGTTCCGGCTTCATTAGGCTATTTTTGGGACCCATCATTTCTTCTTACTGGTTCTACGAGTATATCTTTGCCGAGCTACATATGTAGCAACATCAATAACAAAAATCAAATTTGATTTCAGATCTCGGATGAGTATAAATAAATCTGTGATCCATAAAATTAAAAGTTCCAAAAACTTAAATTGTATTTCATGTATTTTATACTCGTACAATGCTATCAGTTATATACATAAGTACATCTTCACGTCCTTAACCATAAACTTTAGAATATTAAAATGAAGGTAGGTTAACTGATGCAGTAGTTGTGCTTTGTCGACGCTAAACGTTCAAGTGCAAGTACATGTCCTTGAAAAGAAGGGGTATTCTGTCTCCTGATGATGTATAAATACAAATCCTACCCGGTATAAATACAGACAAAAACAATTGAGCTTTAAAGCTTTTTCTCACTTTTGCATCAATAGGTTTGTAAGAAATTGGTGGATACATTCTACAGCCGGCCGGTGTATGTATGTTAGCCCCAGCAGCTAACAAGCCTGAAGCAGCTCTCTCACCTTGCACTTGACGCACAGAAAAGCGTTCTCCCATCTCTAAGGGTCAAACTTGAAACTGATATGTATAGTGGCAGCCCCTAAGGAACATGCGTTCTTCTTGTTTCATTCGACATGTTGAATACACGACAAAATGACAATACCGGCAAATCTAGTCGGTTTTATTTTTAGATTGAAATAAATTTAAAGAAACAGCGTCATAGCTTTAAAAGCTTATTTTCTTTGCCTTCTATGTATTGTATACATGTATTTACATTGTCGATTATTTATATGTGTGTATATTATTAGGGCAGCACTTATGAATGATTAGAGGAACTTTTACGCAATTCTGAATTACCTATGTACGTCACAAAGATATGCTTACAGATTTGACGTCACTGGCATTCTGTATTAAAAATATAATTGCCGGCTCACATAAGAGAGCTTCTTCACTTCCTCCTTATGAATGGACCAAAGAAGAACATTTTCCGGTTGAATTTGGCACTACTTCTATTTGCTATGCTTTCTAACACGAGAAGGAAAGTAAGGTTAAATAAAAAGGGATAATAAAGGAGTGGCGAGTGGGTATTACATTTCTTACCATCTGTGTACCTTCTATTCGTATGTATATAAAATGAAAGAAAAGCGAAATACAAGTTTGCCGTTAAATCTATTAAAATCAAAAAGGGACACTTTGTTTCAAAATAAATTTCAGCACAACATTTAAATTTTTTTTTAATTTTAGATATCTTTGCATCCTTTTAAGCAATCTCACAGAAATGTTGATTATATTTTAAGACATTCTTTAAATTTTATAGAAAGAGAAACTTTTGTGAATAATATAATAGTCAAACTGCAATGGGAGTCTAGTCAAATATGGTAATTTGAAGAGGAAAGTTCTGGTTTAAATGTGCAAATTTCAAAAATTCACTACACTAAAAATTAAGACTAAACATAAAATTTGAAAAATACAGGTAAACTTTGTTTGAATTATCTTTCTAAAAATATACAAATATTTACAAATTATACAAGAGAAAGAGAGAGCGATCTCAGAGAAGAAAGTTGTGTTTTATATATCGTCCGAAAGAAAAAATTAAATTTATTATTAAATAACAACAAAATATAAAATTAAGTGCTTAAATAAAGTGTTATTAACTAAAGATAAATTGAGAGTGCACAAATATGGATTCGGAGTGCTTAAAATGCCAAAAATCGACGCGAAATGACCAAGTGGTCAGATGTGCGGGTCTTTGCGGCAAATTATCCCATTTAAAGTGCGCTGGTTTAGCTAAATTTGACATCGAAAGGATGCAAAGTAATGTAAACATTAAATTTGTGTGCGATCAATGCATCGATAATTGTGCAGTTTTAAAAGAAAATTATACAAATATAATTTCATCTATTAGTGCTACAGAAAATTTAATAAAAAATATATTTGAAAAGAGTGTACAGAATATTGAAAAGAGTGTTAAAGAAACAGTTAGTGAAATTATAAGTAAAAAAAAAACAACGTTAAAGATAATATGAGCGAATTAAAAGAGTGCGTGAAAGAGGCGGTCAGTGAGGTAAAAGCTAAAAGTGGAGACAAAGAAAAAAAATAAAATGCACCACTGGGTCGCACGTACTTGCTCTTATGTTCAAGACACTACGAGTTTAAGAAAATTGTATATACAAACAGGGAAATTATGAGAGAAAAATGTAGAGAAGCATGAAATACGAAATTTAAATTAGCTAAAACAACTCTTTTGACAGTTTGAGGTGAAAAAAAGTATGCCATCTTAATTCATGATGGAATATGATTGTATGGGAAACAAAAATTTTAAAATCGTTGGAGCGGTTTTTTAAGAACAAATTTTGGTATGCAGATTTAAATTATATATTTATGTGTATATAAAAACAATATTTGAAAAAAAATTGTCAACCCGTTTTTGAGATATCGAATTTTCAAAAAAAAAGTTTGAAACTTTTTTTAAAAATCCAAAAACTTTTTTTTTGAAAATTTTGATATGCAATGTTATTTGATTTTATTTGAAAGTGTAAAATTTTATAATTTTTAGTAGTAGATCGTACTAATTTTAGTATATAGAAAAAGTTTAATCAAAATCGTAGGAGTCGTTTTTAAGCAAAAAAATATTTTCCTTTGCGGTTTTTTAACTTTTGTATGGAAGGTACCGTTATTTTTTCATAAATGTAAAATTTTTTCTAAAAATATTTTAGAAAGTACTAAAAAAGTCTTAAATATCGAGTTTCAAACAAATCGATCATGTCGTTTTCGAAATATTTGATTTTCAAAAAAAAAATTTGAAACATTTTTTAAAAATCCAATAAATATTTTTTCAAAAATTTTGGTACACAAAACTATTTATATTTTTTGGAAGCTTCTGTGTAAAAAAAATAATTGAAATCGGTCATACCGTTTTGAAGAAAATCAAAAATAAATAAAATGGTTCTTTGGGAGGTACCATTAATAACCATTTTTGAAAAATGGTTTTCCACCCAAAGAAAGCCTTTACTAAAATAAATTTATTGAATTTTTTTTAAGAAAAGTTGTCGAGCCGTTTTTGAGAAAAATACGATTATGTAAATTTGCCAAAAAAAAATGTATGACAGGTACCGTTATTTTTGGTTCTAAAAAAAAAATGAAAAAATGTGTCGGCAGAATCACCAAAAACCACTAAGTGCCAAGTTTGAAGAAAATCGATCGAGCCGTTTAGGCTGTAGACGAATAGACAGACAGACAGACAGACAGACAGAATTTCGCCACCCACTTTTTTGGTGTTCTCTATCATCGTAATATCATGTTTGATTGTTATCTCAAAAAAATTTTTTCCACGAATCCAAAACTTGCCTTATAGTTTAGTTTAGTTTAGTTTATTTCATCAAACAAAGTTACAAGACTTCAGTGATTACTTGATAATAATATACAATATATTACAATACAATACAAAATAAAATAAATTAATAAAAATTAAATTTAAACATTTCCACCATTAAGGTTAGGTACTTAAAATTAATAGCAAATTATTTTTAAATGAGAATCTACTCAGACTAAAATCCATCATATCACAAACAGCATTGGCTTCTCTTAAACATCTAGACAATGGTTCATTGGCAGCATAATTTGTTCTGTGGAATGGAATTTCAAAAATCTGTCGGTTTCTGAGCATCCTCGCAGGGACATTGAAGTTAATTAAGGCCAAAATATCGCAACACTCAATATGATTTCCCAATACATCACGGATGAACATTACCTCAGAGAACTTTCTTCGAATGTTAAGAGGCAAGATTCCAAATAATTTGCACCTTGTCCCATAGGATGGCATATCTATGTCCCAGTTAAGCCTTTTCACTAAGACTCGTGTAAAACGTTTTTGAATTTTCTCAATTCTAAAAGAATGAACTTCATACATACAAAGGGTTCCAAATAGTACTACAATATTCTAGAGTAGATCTAACAAATGCAAAAAACAGACATTTCAAAGTGTGAGGATCACTGAAATCTTTAGAATTACGCAAAATAAATCCCAACATTGAGTTACCTTTGGCAACTAAAAAGTCTATATGTTTTAAAAAATCAAGTTTTTGGTCAAAAATTACACCAAGGTCTTTTTTAAAGGTAACAGATGAAAGAAATGAATTATTTATTTTATAAACGAAGTTTATTGATGAACGTTTTCGACAAAACGTTAAACTTTGACATTTAGCAATATTCAAGTGTAAAGAGTTTATCAAACACCAATTATATAATCTCTCGAGATCTTCTTGTAATAACATACAATCCTGTTCAGTCCTTATGCACCGAAAGACTTTCAAATCATCCGCATACATAAGGCACTTAGAATTAAGAAATGCGTTGGGAATGTCGTTAATAAATAGCAAGAAAAAAAGTGAACCAAGATGGCTGCCTTGTGGCACACCGGAGGTAACATTAATAGGTGAAGATAGAACGTTATTAATACGAACATACTGGGTACGACCTTTTAAGTATGCCTTTATCCAGTTCAAGAAATTAGAGTGGAATCCTAACTTATTAAGCTTCATAATTAATATATCATGTCCTACCCTATCGAAAGCCTTGGAGAAGTCAGTATACACAACATCAAATTGATATCCTTTTTCAAGTCCATTTAAAACATAATTTGAAAAAATTGTAAGGTTTGTACAGGTAGATCTACCAGAAACAAAACCATGTTGATAGGGAGAAATAATGCTTTTAATAATTGGAGCTAATTTTTCGTAAATAAGTTTTTCAAAAATTTTTGGAACTGTGGTAATCTTACAAATAGGACGATAGTTAGAAACTTCCTGCCTACTTCCTGATTTATAAATTGGTGTAATTATAGATCGCTTCCACATATTTAAAAACTCACCACTTTGAAGGGAACGATTAAATATTATTTTTAAAGGTACAGCAAATACTTTTGCACACCTCTGTAAAACAATAGGGGCGATTCCTTCCATATCTAGTCGTGTATCACCTTTTATTTTAGATAAAGCATTTTCGATTTCTGAAGTTGAAAGACTTAAATTGCCAATACTCAAAAAGCTATCAGAGTTATTAAATTGATCACCAAGAATTAAATTCGGAGTACTATCTAAATAAACAGATTGAAAATGTTTTGCAAAAAAGTTACATACAATTAAGAGATCTGAAGATGATATGCCATCGTGACGCATTAGATTAGGAATACCATTAGAATGTTTTTTAGAATTTATAAATTTCCAAAAACTTTTACTATTACTTTTTAAGTCACATTCAACAGATAATAAATACTGATTATAAAGGAATTTATTCAAAGTATCAAAATTCTTTTGCAATATTCGATATTGCTTGTAAAGATCAGGATTATTATTAGACCTGCGAAATTGCTTATAAACCTTGTTTTTTTTATTATTGAGATTAATTATTCTTTTATTAAACCACACTGGTTTTGACCCGCTTTTAATTTTTACTTTGGGAGTGTATAAAGCAATTGCATTATGCACAATCCCTAAAAATGCATCGTAACAATCATTAAAATTTGCATTTACAAATAATGCTTCCCAGTCGAATCCATTGATATAACAACTAATTGAGTTGAAATCAGTCTTAAGAAAATTGTAAATAAAGTTCGAATCATGAGAGGCAGGTGAAAAATACACATACAATTCTAAATGCAAACTGAATGCAATAATGATGAATCGTGTTGGGAAAAAGAGAAACCATAGAGTTGTTTATACCAACGCACAAATCCGAATCAACAAAAACTAAATCAAGCACATTATTAAAAGAATTATGAAAATAATTAATTTGTCTTAGATCAAATTGTGCGAAGGTATCCACAACTTCACAATCATGATTAAATATTACATTAAAAGGAACAAGTATTTTAATAAATCCATTTAACATTTGGCAAATTAAAATCACCTACAATAATAACTTTTTGATCATCTCTACGATTTTTTAAAATTGAACTACAATTATGAATGTGAGCTTTATATAAATCAAATGAACTACTTGGTGGAATGTAAGATAAAATGAGAAAAATTTCATTAAAACAATCAAGTTTGATGTTTATTACTAATTGGTCGACATCGAGAGCAGCAACTGGTGACGGCAAAACAACTTTAGTGCAATGAAATTTAGTGTGCACAGCAGCGATTACCCCTCCTCCTCTCTCACAATCAAGCAATTCATAATTTCGATCTTTACGAAAAACAGCATACTGATTATCATTAAACATCTCGGCATTGTAGTGATTATCGTTAAGCCAAGTTTCTGTGAGAACGATTATATCGTATTGGGAAGATGAAGAAAAGAGAAGTACTTGTTGCAATTTAGTGCGAAGTCCCCCACAATTTTGATAATACAAAAGAAAGTCATTGGAGGAAGAGCAAGAATTAGCTTTCAATTGATAATGATCTTTAGCTTTAATCGTTGTTGATGTTGACACTGATGATGGTGATGGTGGGTTTTTTTATGAGCGTAACGATGCAGAGAGAAATGCATTTTTGGAGATCGATGCTCTGGTAGAGGGCAGTGATGATGACGTTGATGATGAAGGGTATGATAGTCAGTTAAGAGGTAGTGGCTGCGAGGGGGACTGTTGGGTGGCTGTTGGAGTAGGTATTGTTGGTGCTGGTGGTGGTGGTGGAGGTGGTGTTGGTGATGATGATGGTGATAATGATGATGGTGGCGGTGGCTGTATTGGCGATGTTTGGTGAGAGACAAATTTTTTTATTTGGACAAAGCATGGCCATACAGAGGGATCCATAACAACAGAGATCTTCGAAGATGGAACACTCAGTTTAAATGTCACAAATTTATAATTATTTAAATCAGAGTCTTTCTTGACTAACATATAACATTTAAATTGGTTAATTGGGATGTCTGTTTTTATGGAGATATGATTTATTATATCTTCGGGTTTAGTGTTTTTGCTGAATTTAGATAAATGAAGCCACTTATAATCAGGCAACTCACCAAGAGAAGACGTAGTATCAGTGCCGATTATTTTCATTTGCTTAGAATGTTTTTTTACACGTTTTACTGGTTTCCACTGCGTATTGTTTTCAGTCGAGGGAATTAAGAAATTATTGCTTTCAGATTGAGTAGGTTTAGCAATATTTTCAGATTGTGATAATTTGTTACTTTCTTGAGATAAGGAAGTTGGATTTTTTGCTGAATTGAGAATAATCTCTACATTGCGGCAAGCGGCAGATGACAGCGGATCATTCCTCTGAGAGTTATTAACTATTTCATCAACGTCACACAGTGGGATGAGAAGCGATTCTAGCGCGCCAAAAGTATTCTTGGGGTAATTATATGGAATAAAGACCTAATTTTGATAAGCTTTTATAGTTTTGAGGTCATTGCAGCCGTTTTTAATATTTTCCCAGGGTGGGGTCAAAAATTAGGGTCAAGAAAGTGGCAAAAAGAAAATTATATCAGTGTTCGAAAAAAGGGTGTCCCTTAATGCAGAATTATTTGAGAAATGATTCTTTGGCGGTTCTAAAAAATTGTATGAGGTGGGGGGTCTGTTTCTCCTGGGAGGGGCAATTTTCTAAAAAAAATTACTTAAAATAGACAAACAAATATTAAAAAAACAACAGCAACAGTTTGAATGTCTTTTCTTTTCTGCACGTATTCTTTCACACTTTAATAGGATTTATAGTTTTTTTTTAATAATCGATAATCCGGTGGATAAAATTTAATTATTTAATTAATATTTATTATTTTTAAGCAAATTTGAGTATTTATCAAATAAAACAACCCAAAAAACGCAGAAAACACTCGCGACAACTTATTATAACGGAATACATTACCGAACTTGAGTCACCAGAGAGAGCAGTTTGACTTTCGTGGCTAACGTTATCTCTCATTAAAAGTTAAATAAAATTGTTAGTTGGTGGTAGTTGGTAGCGATTTTTATAGGAGTGTAAGTATACATATTGGACTAGCTAATGGAAGTACAGGTAAGAGGTTCCATGACGTTCCGGATTTTTGGCAGACTATACAAACAAAAAATAAAGGTTATAAAAATTGTTTTAAAAAATGATTTAAATAACAAACAACCAGTGCATTAATTTTATTGAAATTGATTGTTTATAATAATGACACTATTGGTAAACGAGAAAAAAAAATCTAGCAGATATCCATCTTTAAATAGGATCAATATCGACATTTAAAAAAAGCAGTAATTTGGCTTCATAATTAAGATTATTCATAACCTTCTAAGAAACGAGGAATAAAAAAAAAGTGCATGACGTTTTACAAAGACTGGCTCTCGATTTTTTCACGCCCAGGTATTGACAACATTCCCTGAAAAAATTACACATTTTGGAGACCATTTTTTATACCACTTTTGGCGCGCTAGAATCACTTCTCATCCCACTGTGCGTCAGTGTCTCTTACATTGATTTCAGAACTTTTTTTCGCCGTTTTACGTGGAGGAGAGTTATTATTTAACAACGATTTGAGAACAGCGAGATCATTTTTAATCTCATTTACACTATTTGAGAGCTCGTGAAAACTGTTTAAGAATGTGAAAAGGTTAATACTAGCACAAGAGCTGCACTTCCAATATAAATTGTGATTTGATAATGATTTATATTCATCATCGGATAATTCAACACAATTTTTGTGAAAATGACGACCACAAAAATATGCGCACTCAACGGAATCAATATTTTTGGAACGTTTTATGATAAGATTGCATTTAGCACAAGTCTTAGACATTTTGATTTGAGAAAATCTACAACCGACTGCGAGAGAAGTTAGTCGAAGAAGAAGTCGAAGATTATAGTACCTATAATCGCAAGTAAAAATCATATGCATCAATGCTTAGAGCCCCCATTTATATAAAGCCAAAGCAACAACAGGAGAGTGAAAAAACAATAAAAGAAGTTAAAGAGAAAATAAATCCTTCAAAATTATCTGTAAAAGTAAATAAAATTTCTAATAAAAAAGATGGTGCCGTCACTATCCAATGTGAAAATGAAAATGAAAGGAGCGTTATAAGTTAGGAAATTATAGATTAAATTAAAAGATAATTATGATATTAAAATGAGTGAAATGAGAAATCCTAAAATTTTAATCCATGGCATGAGGCAAATTTTGAATGAAGAACAAGTAGAAGTGGCTTTGAAAGCACAAAATAACTCAATCAATTTTAAATTTATAAAGTGTTTAAAAGTTTTCAGTCTGCAAAAAACAAATCTGTTTATAATGCAATTGTGGAAATTGATGGTGGAAGCATTTGCTAAAGTAATGGAAGTCAAAAATGTTTATATTGAATGGGATGAGTGCGTTTGTTATGAAAATTTAAATGTCAAGAGATGCTTTAAATGTTGTGGTTTCAACCATAGTGCGGCTAAATGTAAGAGTGAGAAAGAGATCTGTGCAAAGTGTGGTGAAGATGATCATAAAACAAATGAGTGTACGAATGAGAATGCCCGTTGCATAAATTGTGTTTTGATGAAAGAGAGATTAAATAACATTGAGAATGACATTGATGTTAATCATGATTCCAGGGATGCCACTTGTCCAGTTTTTCAACGGAAACTTAAAATTGAAAGGGAAAAAATTTCATACTAGCAGCTAAGTATAATTAAGTGTTTGTATTTGAATGTCCAAGGCCTTATTAATAATTTTGAGGAAATAGAATTGTTGGCAAGTGAGGAAAAACCACATTTAATATGCTTGAGTGAAACACATGTGACGGAAAATGTCAGCGAATCTGAATTAATGTTAAAGGATTACAACTTAGCTCAAGTTAAAAGTGTTTCTTCCCATACCGGCGGAGTTTTAGTTTATATTAAAAAAGAACTAAATTTTGAAATTATTAATGAGGTCAAAAACAATGTTGGGTCTGATTGTCTGGAAGTAGATGTGGGTAATCAAAATATAAAATTAAAACTACTGTTAGTGTAAAGATCCCCTAGCTTTTCAAAAGCTGAGTTTTGTACAATGTTTGAGAATTTAATTGAACAAGTAAATGTTGATATGGATTTTATTATAGTTGGTGATTTTAACATCGATTGGTTCAGTGACAAAGCTTATCATCATCATCGTGTCCTGTATCCCCGGCTGGGGCATAGGGCGTCAACAAAACGTCTCCATCCTTCACGGTCTGCTGCAAGGTACTTAAGCTGTGGCCACGTCTTTCTCTGGGATTCTGCTTCCGCTAAGACAGTTGATTTCCATGTTGTTCTTGGTCTTCCAACCCGCCGTGCACCCTGAGGATTCCATTCAAAGGACTGCTTTGCAATTTCATCGTTTGGTTTCCTCAGTGTGTGACCAATCCAACGCCATTTACGCTTTCTTATGTCGATGTCCAGCCGCTCTTGACTTGTCCTGCGCCACAATTCCTCATTTGATATTATTTGTGGCCAGCGAATCTTTAGGATGTGGCGAAGACAGCGATTCACAAAAGCCTGCAATTTCTTCGAAATGGTAGACGTGACTTTCCAGGTTTCACAAGCATATAACAGCACGGATTTGACATTGGATTCGAAGAATCTCAACTTAGTGCATAAGGAGATTTGACTGGATTTCCAAATTGGGGACAGAGTACCGAAGGCAGCACGAGCTTTATTTATTCTACTTTTAACGTCCAGATCCGTACCACCGTTTGCAGAAACAATACTGCCAAGGTAGTTAAATTGTTCCACTACTTCAACTGGCGTCTGGCGTAAAATAATACGCTGCTGTGTGGAGCGGCCTGTGAGCATTATTTTTGTCTTTTTGCTGTTAATTCTTAGACCACTCGACTCTCCCTTCACTTGCAGTGCTTGGCACATCCCGTTCAGCCCACTGATGTTATTTGCCAGTAGACATATGCCATCGGCATAGTCTAAATGACTGAGCCTTTCGAACGGTCTCCATTGAATGCCCTGTCGCTCAGCTGTACCAACACTGGCCGTCAATACGTCGTCCATCGCCAGCAGGAAGAGAATTGGCGATAGAACATCCCCTTGTCTCACACCCTGTTGCACTACGAAGGAGTCGGATAGCTGCCCATTGTGCAAAACAAAACACCTCGCGTTGTTGTAGGACTCTTTAATAATGGCAACAATTTTTGGTGGAATTCCTCTACCAAGCAACGATCTCCATATACATTCTCGGTTAACTCGATCAAAGGCCTTTTCAAAATCCACGAACATGAGGTAAAGCGGTGATTGATATTCCATCGACTGCTCGAGGACGATACGCAGGGTGTTGATATGGTCGACACACGATCGACCACTGCGGAAGCCAGCTTGATGCCTCTTGAGTGTAGACTCGATTCTATCCTTTATTCGCTCGAGTATGATTGTTGCCATTAGTTTTGGGAAAACGGACAAAACGGTGATACCACGCCAATTGTTGCAATTCTTTAAGTCACCTTTCTTTGGCAACTTAACAATCACACCATCCTTCCAGTCCCTGGGATAGCTTTCGTTTTCCCAAATGTTTTGTATCAGTGGATGTAAAATACTAGCCGCTGCTACGGGATCGGCTTTCAGGAATTCAGCTGGTATTCCGTCCAGTCCAGCTGCCTTGTTGTTTTTGAGGAGATTTATTGATGTACGAATTTCCGATTCTGACGGGGGTTCGATGTCAATACCCCTATAGGACCTGCGCATCTCGTTTAGTTGGGGCACTTCAGCACTCTGCTCAACTGAATCCTCATTTAGCAGGGCACAAAAATGGTCCTTCCATCTACGAAGCTGATCCTCAATTGATACCAAAAGTGTGCCATCCACATCCATTACAGGATGATTGGTGTTGCTTTTTTTCCCGATAACATCTTTGGCTATTTGGTACAATTCCCGGATATCTCCTCTTCTGGCAGCGCTTTCCGCATTATCTGCGAGTCCATCCAACTTCACCCTCTTGTCACGTCTCACACAGCGGTAGACCATCTTATGTGCAATGCGGTACTCTCTTCGCAAGTCAGCCTTTCGTTGAACATCAGCTTCGGCATTTATTTGGATTTTCAACGATTTGCGAAGTTCGATCTTATCCCAGGTGTCTTGGGATATCCAAGAGTCTCTACGTCTCGTTCGCTTGGGTACAGTTTCGGATCCAGCCTCCATAAAAACACTTTTAATTGCACCCCACATCTCATCAATTGTTGAATTCTGGATTCCATTTAATGACGAGGCTCTGTCGTTAAGGGTGGTGACATAGTTTCGACATATATGTTGGGGTCATTTAAAGCATTAGTAATGAATTTTGTGCTCCTTGCTGCATCCTGCGCTGGTTTTTGTACGGCAGCGGTTCGTAGTTTGAGACTCATCAGAACCAAATGGTGGTCGCTTCCCACATCGGCATTTCTTATACTCCGGACATCACACATAGACTTCCTCCATCGCTGCTGAATCAAGATATGATCAATTTGGTTTTCGGTATGACCATCCGGATGCATCCAGGTAATTTTGTTGCACGTCTTATGCTTAAATACAGTCCCACCTATCACAAGACGATTCGCGTTACAAAAGTCGACAAGCAAGTCACCATTTTCATTCCGTGACCCCACGCCATTTCTTCCCATCACGCGTTCCAGTCCGTAATTGTCTGAACCGACTTGGGCATTAAGGTCTCCCATAACGACTATGATGTCGGCTCTCGGAACACTACTGTAAACCGAGTTAAGATGAGTGTAGAACGCGGTTTTGTCTTCCTCGGTCGCTTCATTTGTGGGGGCGTAGCACTGAATAATTGTGACGTTACGAATTTTTGAACGAAACCTTGCTGTCATTAATCTCGCAGAAATGGGCGCCCATGAGATCAAACTATGCCTCGCTTCTTCGTTCAACATAATTCCGACACCATGCAGTCTTTGGCCACCCTCTCTTTCATCTTCGCCGGAATACAGCATTCTCGTCTGTCCAGTGTCTGATCTGTATTCAGCTCTTCCTCTCCACTTAGTTTCGCTTATGCCCAGGATACTGATCTTTAGGCGAAGCATTTCACGCTCAACCTGCTCGTATCTACCATCGCTGTTCAAGGATCGAACGTTCCATGCTCCGATTTTCGTACGTATGCGGTAGCCAAAAGTAACATTTGCGCTTCTTGAAAGACTTCTTCTATTTGTCAACGATTCATTTATTATTATGGCGTCTTGATTGACGCTCGTACATGAAGGATGCCGCACCCCCAAATCCGATGTGCGGTTTACTGCAGCCGAAGCTACAGAAGGATTTTCTATAAAAAGATTACCTCTTGGGGACTCATTTCCATTTGTTGTCATAATTCATGTATTTGCATATATCCTTCCACCATGGTGTTTTCCGAGATATGATTAATAACATACATAAGCTCAGATTTGAAAGGCACACCCGCCTTTTGTATGGTCAAACACATAACTGCTCGAGGACAAAGCTTATAAAGAAAGAATAAAATCTATGTGTGTTGAAAATAATTTGAGTGTTGTCAATGACCAACCAACGAGAATAACGGCTAACTCCTCAACACTCATAGATTATGTAATTTCGAATTATTAAGTTCTCAAAACTCAAAGAAGTGAAATTAAAAATGTTGCTTTTTACGGAAATATGATTTATGATAGTAAAGAAATTGCAAGTGAATTCAATAAATATTTTATAAAAAGTGTGGAAGATATTATCGCGGATATTTCAAAAATAGATTATTCTGACAGTATCAATAATGTAAGCACTATTTTTACTTTTAAACCGGTTTGCTCTAAGGACATAATTGATATTTTAAAAAATATGGGTAAAAAGAAAGATTATAAATTTATAAATGCGGAAATGTTTTTAGACGGAATTGAAATCCTTGGACCGATTCTAAGAGAAATTTTTAAGAAATCAATGCAGACAGGCTGTTTCCCTAACAGGTGGAAAGAGTCAATGATAGTTCCGATCCAAAAAGTCCCAAATACAAATTTATGTGAAGAATATAGACCAGTTAACATGCTGCCAACATATGAGAAAGTTTTGGAGAAGCTTGTGGAAAAGCAATTTAGAAGCTATATGGAGGATAATAATTTAATAATGGAACAGCAATCTGGGTTTCGTAAGGGATACTCGTGTGAAACAACAGCTGTGTTTTTTTGCATGTCCAGATAAAATTGTGTGAAAAAACGACAACAAAGCAAACAATTTACATGTTAAATACAACAACAACTATGTCCATATAGAGTTAGCTAAGTCCAGATAATTAACTGGAGTTAACTTTTGTCCAGATAAAATGGTATTGCCAGACTACCAATGTCGTGGTGTTATCGATAATTTGTATAGAAATGTCAAATGTTTGTTGGTAAGATAGTTCAGAACAAAATGGCAGACCAAGGCAAATGTTGAAATGTCCATTGAATTGGGTCATAGAAAACTGGAAGAATGAAGTGGACAGAAAAAATATAATTGTTGCAGTGTTTTTGGATTTCAAGAGAGCGTTTGAGACTGTTGATCGTGAAATACTTCTTAAAAAACTTTTAAAGTACGGAATTAAAGATAATGAGTTAAAGTGGTTTGAGTCTTATCTTAATTTTAGAACTCAGCGTGCTTCGGTGAACAGTAGTGTTACCGATCCAAATGACGTTAAGACTGGGGTGCCGCAAGGTTCAGTCTTAGGTGTGTTCTTGTTTTTATTGTACATAAATGATATAAATTTGGCAGTGAACTATTGTAAATTATTTATGTTTGCGGATGATGCTCTTCTCTTCATCTCGGGAAAAGATGTAAGAGATAAGAGAATGTTATGAAAAAATAAATATGGACTTACAATCAATTTAGTAAATGGCTCATTACAAATAAGTTAAAATTGAATATTAAAAAAACGAAGTATATGTGCATTAATAATGCAGATCATAATGTTGTGAAAATTGATGGTGAGAATGTGGATCGTGTTGATGAATTTAAATATTTAGGCGTTGTTATTGATAGTAAAATAAACTTGAAAGCTAATACGGATTTTGTTTGCAAAAAGGTATCAAAGAAAATATACTTTCTATCACGAATCAGGAAAAAAGTGTCATTCGGTACAGTAATTAAAATTTATAACGCAATCATTAAGCCTCATGGCCAATACTGCTCTACTATTTTATTCCTATCATCCCAAGGGGATAAAGCCCGACTGCAAAGACTTCAGAACAAAGCGATGAGAATAATTTTAAAGTGTGCAAGATTAACTCATATAAAGGACATGTTGAAAAGGTTAAACTGGTTAAATATATCACAACAAATTAAACTTTACGTTCTATTATTTATCTTTAAAATGAAAAATGGAACGCTTCCAAAGTATTTGTGTAATAATTTAAAATATGTTAGTGAATCGCAAACATTAGCTCTTAGAAATGGTCAAAACTTTAGGTTAGCATATAAATCAACCGCTCGTGGACAAAATACAATGATGTTCAAAGGAGTTCAATTATATAATAATATTCCCAGTGAAATAAAATCTATAAATAATCAAAACAAATTTAAAAAAGAAGTCATAAAATATTTAAAAACGGATAATTAACAAATAAATAAAAAACAACTTGATAAACAAATTGGCTCTTAAGCCAAATTCAAAGCTCATAAACTCTTGCTATCCAATATTTATTTTTTTATAAAAAAACAATACATAATGATTTTTAAAATAACATTTAATTAAGAATAATAACTTTTCATTTAATATAACTTAATATAACAAAATAAATAAAGTCCTCCCCGCACGCGGATTGGGAGGGGTAAGAGGGCGGGGCATAATAATAATAATAAAAATTATTTCTGAAACCTCTATTTTGCAATTCTTGACTTTCAAATTTTCATATCTAGATTTGCAGATTTTAAAAATTGTCTTTACATATGTAATGATTTTCTTGTATTTAAAAAATCTACCGATCACAAAAGAAAATTTTCTATAATTTTTCGTTTGAAAAATAGATTCTAGACTTTTCTCTTTGTTTACCCTCATACTAGTTAAACGTACCACTAATGTATATTTACTCCCTGATTTCAGTGATCAAGATATCACTGCCGCCGGCCGCTAGGCTCGAAACGGCCAATGGGACGTACCACGTACTGGCTAGTGTTGGCATATATCTGGGCCATGACCACCTCGGTCCTCTCTCCGGTCATAAACTCATCATTGGGAGCGATGGGAACTCCCATCACACAGTATGGGGAAGTACTGATATCAATGATAGAGGTGAGTCTCTTTTTGATTTACTAACCTTATAGTAAGTAATGTAGGCAATGAACCTACCTTCATTCAGTAGCGTAGCTAGATGGGCGAGGGCCCTGGGGCAGAAAATAAAATGGGGCCCCTTAACAGAAATTGGTTTCGTTTTTGATTAACAAAAAAAAATGAGAAATTTTAGAAGAGGTATGTTATGTTATAGGAATTTTTAACAAAAACTGTCAGCATAAGATATTTCTAAGAGATATAATTTTTAAAGCTTAGCATGCAGTTTGGTTACAATAGCAAAAAAATGGTGGTAAGAACAGAAATGTTAGTGATCGAAAAAAAAAACATTTTATTTTTGAGTCATTCCATATGAAAACGTCTATTAAAAAAGCACATCTCAGATTTTGCTCAAACTTTGTGAGATGCCCCTACCCGCTTTGAAATTCCTTTTTTGTTTCTATTTTGAGATGGCATTTTAAACTGAAGTATAGTAGTTTTTGAGAAAAAAAAAAAATCACACAAAAATGCTGGAAATAGTGTATTATACTGATTTTTTGTGACCTTCAGCTGACTCCAGTGTCTCGACTGTTGATATTTCTCAGATATTCTAGTAAATATGAGGCAGTGAGAGCCATAGTGGCCTAACTGCATTTGTCATTATTTTCAGTAGAGCAAAAATAAGGAACAGATTATTTCTAAGTACTTGCAGTTTTAAAAGAATTACAAAATTTTTAGTTTTTAAATAACTGAACATACATAGTTTTGATTTTTGTTTGCAATATGATAAAAAAAAATAAAAGGTTTTTGATTTTGTATTAATGATTCTCAAAATACCGTTATAAGTGATCAGATAGGCCACTTTAGCACTCAAGGTTTGAATTTTCTTGTTGGTGGCCTCTAAATGCAAAAAGCCCTATAAGTATGACATGGAGCTATCAATTCAAAAAATTTAAATACAGAAGTATTGTTTAATACATACAGATTCAATTTTTATAATAAACTCAATTTCGACAAAATTGCAGTTAGGCCACTATGGCTCTCACTGCCTCACATATAATAGAAAAAATAAAATTTAAAAAGACCGGTTCAGCACACTCCTTACACAAGAAATCTCAACTTTTTTGAGAAATTGCACTTTTTGTGTTCTGGTTTTGTTATTTTTATGTGTTGTGCGTGTAAAGGAAGCAAAAATAAAGGTCATTACGCAAGCATTTAGTGTTAGAAGAAATAAGAACTTCACACCCACCTACAAAAAACACCGATTATTATTATACCTAAACTCCTATATACAAATCACAGAAAGAAACGACAAAAACAAACCCAAATAAAACTAAAAAGCCATTTTTCTACACATATGTACATAGTTAATAATTATCACCCCTACAACGGAATCAGATGAATGAGCTGCGGAGGGAATCAGACTCAATTCTGACATTTTTAATCGGCCGTATTACAGAGTACCAAAAGCAAAGTCAAAAATGAAATTCATAGCAGTTAGCCTTCTTCTATATAGATAAAAGCCTAAACAGCTCCTTGGACCGGCAGATAGGCTATCTAAGATTTAATCAGTTTCTGTTGGATATTGTCAGAGATATTTGAGCCAAAAGTAGAAATTTATCTGGCAAAAAAGGTCCGGATATGCTATCCAAGACTTTATCCACAAGTCTTGTAACTGACCCATAATATTCAAAACAAACTTAGCCAAAACATTCTTAAAGATAAGAAGAACTTTTATTTTCGCTTTGAAAAAATGTTTCGTCAGGCTGTCCCTGGGGCCCCCAAATCTTCGGGGCCCTGGGGCGCCGCCCCAGTTTGCCCCTGGGTAGCTACGCCGCTGCCTTCATTACTAAAAACCGACAAGAAGTATAAGATATTGCTCTTGTCTCAGATACTATTCATCAAAAGATCTCGAATTGGAAAGTGTCTGATGAACACTCGTTTTCTGAACACAGATACATTCAATTCAGTCTTATTGATGAACCTCCTAGCCGCTTGGAGTTTTGGAACCCTCGGAAAACCGACTGGCTTAAATATCGGAGTATTAAAACCTTATCTTTTAAATCCTCCTTCTAATACTAATAAACTTGACTGCAAGGTCAATGTTATCACATTAGTCCTTAACAAAGCTATGGCTACATTCTGTCCACTTATTCAAGTAAGGGGGAAAAAGAAACCACATTGGTGGGATTCTGGACCTAAACCGCTCAGGAAAGAATGTCGAAAGTGTTTCGATCGAGCTAAAAGCACTCGCGAAGTGTCAGATTGGAATCCTATAAGGTTACCCTCAAATTATATAACAAAGTATTGAGAAAGTCAAAGAGATCCTCCGGAGAATTTTCTGTGGAAAAATAGAAGAAACTTCGGAGGTCAAGCTGTTTAAAAATGCTGATGGGTCATGGACCAATTCCTGAGAAGAATCGCTTAACTTGCTATAAGATACTCACTTCCCTGGTAGCTCCCAAAACATTAATAGCTTCGACTATTATAGGTCTGATATGAATTCAGGCTATCCACATGGTCTGATTACCAGGGACAAGCTGCAATGTGCGCCCAACAGCTTCCAACCTTACAAGTCTGCGGGACCAGATGGCACAATACCAGCCGAACTCCAAATGATCAAATTAATTCTGTCAATTCTGGAGTGTATCTTTACTAGTTGCTTGGCACTGGTCCACATTCCCTTGTCTTGGAGAGAAGTCAACGTTGTGTTTATATCCAAAGCTAGCAAGTGTTCCTAAGTAACCCCGAAAGATCGAAGACCTATCGGTTTTTAATCATTCCTTCTAAAAACCCTTTTGAACGATTGATTGATATCAACTCACGAACAAGCATTGACACGAGAATTTTGTCTCCGACTCAACATGCTTACTGCCTCTCCTCTCACAACTCCTCTACACAATCTAGTAAGAACCATTTTATACTCCCTCCGTCATAAAGAGTACACCATAGTTGCTAACATAGATATAGAAGGCACTTTTAACAATGTCGACGCATCTGCACTGACATCCCTGAAGGTAGATGGTTCGCTTGGGAAATTGACTAAGCAAATGCTGACTAGCAGGTTTATCAACTCGGAAATGGGTGGCTTTTCTGCTATTGTAGCGTGTTCCAGGTACGCCGCGCTGCAGGGTGGTGCCCCATGTCTCCTTCTCTGAAACTTGGTTGTAAATGAGCTGCTAACATGCCTGAAAGCGGAGGGTTACAGAGTGAGTGCATATGCAGACGATGTTGCCATTGCTGTAACAGGAAAGCATCTACTACCTTAAAAGAACTCTTACAAAACGCTTTAAACAAGCTAAAGCTAGAACTATAATGCTCGGAGGGGCACTTAAGTGATCGGAAGAAAACAAGCGAATACACGGAAAGCATTTGACGCGACTATAATTGCGGAGTGGAGCGTTTCGTCAAGTTTCGTTCAACTTTGGTTACGGAAGTGAGGTGCGCTCCCGAGCGCACCTCACTTAAGTAAAACTGACATTTTGTGAAATAGGAACGCCAAAAAGAGATAGATGATAATTACATTATGGGTATGTTCCCCTTTTTTCGGTTCGGAAAGCTACTTTTCGTTGGTTTTTGACATTAGCTTCAGTGCCCTTCCGACTATTGGGCAGACAGACCAGTGTGGTCTGGGTGTCAACCCTCATAAAACAGAACTTGTTCTATTCTCAAAGAAAAATAGAATCCCTCATGTAGATCCTCCTTCTATTAAAGGTATTCCATTAACATTCACTGATTAAGCAAAATATTTGGGTCTTATTTTAGATGAAAAGTTAGGCTGGAAGCCTAATATACATGAAAGAGTTAAAAAGGCCACAGTGGCACTCTTCTCATGCAAAAAAGCCGTTGGGAATAAATGGGGCCTTCAACCTCATATCTCACTAGCTATATATTTCGGTAATTAGACTGATTCTCACTTATGGTGTTGCAGTATGGTGGACTGCTCTAGATAAAGCGGTAAACTACGACAAACTAAGCAAATTCAACGCACGGCTTGTTTATGTATAAGTGCGGTGCGTTTCGTACGACACCCTCTGCCGCTCTAGGCGTTCTGCTATATCTGACGCCCCTCGATATTTTTAACAAAGAGGTGGATGCAAATACAGCCATACGCCTACAAGCTTCCTCACAATGGACCAAAAATAATATTGGCCATCCCATCATTCATTCGGATCACTACCTATATAGTCACATTGACTACACCATCCCAAAACCACAATTCGGTTCAAACTTTCATGTCACCATTCCTTCTAGAACCCTCTGGGAAGGATATGGCTTTCTTGGATGATGAATCGGTCCATATCTACACAAAATAGACGGATCGAAAACTGATGAAGGGGTGGGTGGCGGTGTACTCAGAAAGACTAAAATTATGGCTGATTTACAATGCCGCGTTGGGCGTTGCGTTGAAAGATTTGCCTGTCAACGCAAAAGTTCAGGCATAGGAATATCTATTTAGTGTTTACAATGACGCGTTGAGCATTATGTTACGATTTTGCATCCATTAGTAGGTACACAAACCAACGTAACGTAAGCGGCTGCAACGCGAAAGTAGAAATTATTCAACTTTTGCGTGCGTTTTGACATTTCGATTTCAATTTAGGTATGTGGCCATCTTGTGTTGAAAAAAGTTTGAATTTATTTGCTCGATTTATCTTGACGCGGCCGTAGCGCTTGTTAAATGTAACGTACGCATCGCGTACGTATTTTTATTCAAAATTTTAAGTTTGAAAATAAAAGTAAAAAAAAAATAGTTGCGAGTTCAGTTTCTAATATGTAAATGTATTTTGTTGAGAAAAAGACACTGATAAAATAAAAGTTCAACATCTCGAATAATTTCCAAGGGTTTATTATCCATCAGCAAAAAATAAGTGAAATATATTGTGATTAAAGGAGGGCAAGCGCCACCCCCCCCCCCCTGCCTCCCTTTGCATATGCCCTTGGGCTCCCGGACTATATAAAGAAGCTTTTGCAAAAAAATTTGGTTGAAATCGTTTGAGCCGTTTAAAGAAAATCGAAAACCTCGTGGATACGACGTGAATACCATACACCTTGCAGATACCACGTGGATACCTCATGGATACATCGCGGATACCATGCGGACACCATGCGGATACCACGTAGATACCATGCGCATACCTCGCTGATGCCTCGCGGATACCTCGTGGACATCTCGTGGACACCTCGTTAATAACTCACGGTTACCACGCGGAAAAATCACGGATAGATCGCAGATACCTCACGGAAACCTCGTGAAAACCTCACAGATACCTCGCGAATACTTCGCGTATACTACGCGGATACCACAAATAGCACAAATAATAATAGAGATATGAGCCTCATAACATTAAGAGCGGTGCCTTGATTATAGGAGATTTAAACGCAAGGATCGGTAAGGAAGGAGGATATTGGATTTTTCCTTTTGAAATAAAAACTGACCTTCTTCAATGTATCGTTCATTAAGTATTTATTTATAAAACTATTTTTCAATAAAGAACTATAAATCTACAGATACTCTAATTTATAGAATATAACTAATTAATAAAGTATTTGTTACCTAGTGTTTAACTATCTGAGAGTGTATTTCAACACCCCCTCTCACTCCAGATAGTTTTAATTAAGCATCTTATTGTATTCCTAAAAGGTTTGAAAACTTCCTGAAAGCATCTTTCGGAAGTGGCTTCGTCAATATGTCAGCTATCATATCTTCTGATGGACAATATTTCAATTGGATAAGCTTCTTCTCTCGTAGATCTTTTATATGATGATGACAAATATCTATGTGTTTGGTGCGTGCTCCGCATTTGTCCGACTCAATTAATTTAATGCATCCTTGATTGTCTTCATACATAACAGTAGGTTCAAGAACGTTTTCCTCAATTTCAGTTAAGAGTGCTCTTAACCAAATGAGTTCCCGACTTGCATATGAGGCCGCAACATATTCTGCTTCTGTTGATGACATAGCTACTGAAGTCTGTTTCCGACTTGACCAAGCTATGCTACTGCCTGCTAGTTGAAACACATATCCACTGGTTGATTTTCTATCCTTTGTGTCACCAGCCCAATCTGCATCCCCAAAACAAACTAATCCTTTTTCTTGATTTGAATGCAGCCATAAAGTCTTATCGATACTAGATGCAAGATATAATGTGTTGACGATATAATGTGTTGTTGGGTAGTTTTTTGACTAATTTCTTCAGTTGAACCCAAGAAACCTGTTTCCATTGGCGTTACAGCAGTTTTTGAATTTTCTAGACCATAGGTTTTTATCATTTGTAGAATTTTTAATTTTTGACTTAACCGAAAAGATCCATCTTGTTCACGTTTTATCTCAATACCAAGGTAATGTTTTACTTCCCCAAGGTCCTTTATCTTCAAATGCTTTTGTAGTTCTTTGCACATGTTCCTGGTAAAATCTTCAGAACATCCAGCTACAAGCATATCATCGACGTATAGCAATATGAATGTTGTTTCACCGTTGCTCTCTTTTCTTCTAAACAAACAGGAATCAGCTTCTGCTGATTTGAATCCAATCGCATTTAAGATTTCTGTGGCTCTTTTGTTCCATTCCCTTGCTGATTGTTTGAGACCATTATGCTTTTGTTGAGTTTCAATACTTTTTCTTTATGTCCCGAAACTTCAAAACCTGGGGCTGGTCCATAAAAATGTCTTCTTTTAAATTCGCATTAAGGTAAGCATTTTTCACATCAAAATGGCGGACATGTAACCCTCTAGCATGTGCCACAACAAGAAGAGTACGAATGGTTTCGTGTTTCACAACTGGAGCAAACGTTTCGTCGTAGTCCTCACCGTATTTTTGAGAGAATCCTCTTGCTACAAGCCGTGCTTTGTATGAACTTACTTTTCCATCTGCATCCATTTTTCTTTTGAAAACCCACTTGCAGAGCTGACTGTCCTTTTTCCTGGTGGCAGATCCGCAAGAGTCCAAGCTTGATGTTCATTCATCGACTCAATTTCATGTTGGGCAGCTTGGGTCCACTTACGTTTTTCTACAACTGGTAAGTTCAACACTTCTCTCCATGAATTTGGTTCTTTTGAAATTTCAGTTTGGGCTTTGTATGAGAGACGATCTGGCGGGATACCTTTATTTGAACGCTCAGATCTACGTTTATTCTCAACTAATGGCAGTTCCTCATTAGAATTATCTTCATTGGCATTTATTTCGTGTTCTTCAGGAATGCAAATTTCACCAGCTTAAGTGGTTCATCTTCCTTTCTTTTCAGCTCTTCTGTGAAATAGTTGAATTCGTCTGGCCATGAAGTATCTTGAATTTTTCTTTTGTATGTAGCGTCAGATATTTTACTAAGAAGTTTGCTCTTTGGATTTGAGTTTTGATTGCTAGGATCGCTTTCAATAATCCTCAATGACCTTGATATCCACACTCGATTTGTTTTTGGATCAAGTATACGATAACCCTTCGTATTGAAATCGTAACCCACAAGAACACCTTCTTAAGCTTTATCGTCCCACTTCTTCCTCCTCTGTTTTGGTACTAATGTAAATGCTCTTGATCCAAACACCCGGATATGATTTAGATCTGGTTTTTCACGAGTAAACAGTTCATGAGGAGTCTTCTCAAGACTGCTGCTGGGCAATCTGTTCTGTAAATAAGCTGCAGTCAAAACGGCTTCCCCCCAAAATCGATTTGGTAAATTGGCATCCAGTAACATACATTTCGCTGATTCAGTAAGGCTTCTATTCTTGCGTTCTGCTACACCATTTTGCTGAGGTGTGTACGGAACGGTGTATTGATGTTGAATGCCTTCGCTTTTTAAAAACTGTTCCAACTCCTTATATACATACTCCTTCCCATTATCAGAGCGTAAAACCACTGGTTTTCTTCCGTACCTGTTTGACATAGCCGCAACATAGTCCTTTATAGCATTTGTCACTTCATCTTTTGACTTAAGCAACCGTAGCACTGTATAATGAGAGAAGTCATCAATTAATGTTAAGAAGTACCTATTACCACTAGGAGTTGTTGTCGGCATCGGACCACATAAATCAGAGTGGACTAATCTTAAAGGCTCCTTTTCTTTAGTCACTCTCATCAGGAACTTTGATTGTGTCAGTTTTCCTTTGATGCAGTGTTGACAAATGATTTTGTCAGTGCACTTCTTAACCGCTATACTAGTTGCAAGATTATCTGTGACAAGTCTCTCAATAGCTTTTGGATCTCTGTGCCCAAGTCTACGATGCCACTGGTGCAAACAAAGCGAAGTTTCAGCCATGCATACAGTTTCAGCCATGCATACAGTTTCAGCTGATTCTCTAGTTTCCATCTTATAAAGGCTACCATTACTTTTGGCTTCTGCAACCACTCGTGAACCATTCATAATTTTGCATATGTTGTCTTTAAATAACACCTTATGTCCAAGATTTGCAATCCGTTGCACCGAAAGCAGCCCTCCGTCGAGTTCAAGAACATACAGAACATTTTTTAGCTGGATTTTCTGGGGAACATCATTGGATAGAACACAATTCAGCCAGCCACATCCAGCTCCTGAACCTTTTACTGATGAACCATTCGCAAGATAAATTCTGGTGTCATCTTCTTGGAGAGTAGCAAAGAAACTTCTATCATTTGTCATGTGATTTGTTGCTCCAGAATCGATGTACCAACCACCTGGTTTAGCTCTGGCTCCTGCACAAACTTCAAAAGAAACAAAATCGTTAGTGACACTTTCGCTTGCTGTCGATGCCACCGAAGACTTCACATTTATTCCCTTTTTCAATGAAGACTTATATCGAAAACAGTCTGCCTTTAGGTGACCAGGTTTGTTGCAATAGAAACATGTCCTCGTTTCTTTCCCATCAGTCTTCTTTGTTTTGGATGATCTAGAAATTTCACGTTGACCATTTTTACCTGCCGACCACATAGCAACTTCTTGGCAACTGATGCCACCATTGCTTTCAAGACGTCTTTGGTATTCATTTAACATTTTTCCCGTCACATTCTCTATCGTCAAATCGGCTTCATCTCGACCCTCGAGTGCGGTAACAAGTCCTGAATATGATTCTGGAAGACTAACTAATAGCACAGCAACAACTTCTTCTTCATCCAAAGCTTTTCCTGATCCCATGAGCAAACCAACCACACGAAGGATTGCATCTATGTGATCAGACATTTTACCACCAGTGTAATAAATGCTGTACAGCTTTCTTCTCATATACCGCCGACTTCCAAAAGTTGACCTCTCATACTTTTTAGAGAAAGCATCCCAAATAGTGCATGCATCTTCCAAAAGGGCAATATGTATAAGTTGACCGTCCTCAATGCTCAATGTAATATACGCCTTGGCCTTGTTGTTTTTCTTCATCCATTCATCATTTGCATTTGCAGGCTTTGGTTGACTCACCACATCCCAAAGTTTGTCCCTTACTAGTATTGCTTGTAGCTTTGTCTTCCAGAAAATGTAATTCCCTCCATTCAACATGGAAACGTTCGATTTTAAATCCATTTTTAAAATAAAATAATTTTCTACGCAAGATTGTCCTTATCCTTATTATTGCCACAAGACTGGGCCCATAACCTATTGGATTTTTCCTTTTGAAATAAAAACTGACCTTCTTCAATGAACGATATTAAGTATTTATTTATAAAACTATTTTTCAATAAAGAACTATAAATCTACAGATTTTCTAATTTATAGAATATAACTAATTAATAAAGTATTTGTTAACAAGTGTTTAACTATCTGAGAGTGTATTTCAACAGCGGATTGATAAATCGCAGAGCCGGAATAGTGCGAAACTCGAGGGATGAAAACTGTAACGCTAGAGGGCTGAAATTGCTAGAACTGTGTGATGCTTTTGGCCTACGTGTAGTAAACGGAACGAGTGATGCTGATACAAATGGTAATTACACCTTTATAGGTCGACAGGGGACATCTGTGATTGATTTTAGTTGTGCAGAAGGTGACTGGAACAATCATATCATAGATTTTGAGGTGGCAGAAGTAACATATTCCGACCATCTAACAATCGTCCTTAAATTCCAGATAGAAATAGAAAAAACGAAAAAATAAGAGCGATGAATCTGCTACCAAAATTACATTGGAAACAAACAAATGAAACGGTATACAAGGATAATCTAAGCCGACTAATTCCTACAGAAGAAATCAATGAATTTTCGCAAGTAGAAACCATCATTAAAACAGCTTATCCGTTTTGCAATTATATTAGAAACAACAAATAAGAGTATACACAGCCATGGTTTGATAATGAGTGCAAGATAGCAAGGAAGAGATCATTCACTTTGCTAAATCTTTTTCGCAAAAATAATTCTGAAGAATGTAAAAGCCTCGTTAATAGCAAACGTACTACGAAAATGAGGCAAGAAGATCAGCACAGTGTACCAATGCATTGGAATTTTTGAAAGAAGCCTCAAAAATAAATGGACAAAAATATGAAATCTGCCAAGGTCTGGACGCTAGTCTACTATCTACTTACTTCAATGAACTCCTGAACCCATCGATCAGTACGAACACGTTTCAATTCGCTTCGCCTGGATTCATTGATGATTTGCTGGATGGCCCCATCTTACTGGCAGAAGTAAATGATGTAATTACACATTTAAAAGATGGAAAAGCCCCCGGATTGGATCGAATACCATCTGAATTTTATAAATATGGATCAACGGAAGTTACTTCACTTTTTAATAATGTATTTGAGTATGGTGTAATATCACAGCAGTTCTAAACAGCGTTGATATTTCCAATCCATAAAAAAGGAGACAGGTCAGACCCACAAAATTATAGAGGTATATCCTTTCTGAATGCTTCCTATAAAATCTTTACCTCTGTGTTACAAAGACGCTTAACTGCTTGGATAAATCAGAACAAACTTCTTAAAGAAACGCAGGCTGGCTTCAGATCGGGTTATTCAACCATCGACAACATTTTTGTGCTTCGGAACGTAGCAGAGTTCTTTGTCTCACGAGGTAAGAATCTATACACGTTTTTTGTGGACTTCAAGGCTGCATTTGACACAGTAGACCGAAAATGCTTTATGTACAAACTATTTGGATAAGGAATGTCGCAAAAATTTGGACGCGTCATAGAAAATATCCTGCAGGACACATGGGCAACAGTTTGGAATGGTGAAGAGGTATCCGACCGATTTCAAACTAAATCTGGGCTTAGACAGGGGTGTACACTAAGTCCATCCTTATTTGCTCTCTTTATTGATGACATCACTGATGCTCTTCCTGGTGGTATTGAATATGCGGGTCTTTTAATTAAGGCGTTACTATTTGCGGATGACATCGTACTTCTAGCTTACTCCCCCCAATCACTTCAACTCATGATAAATAAACTTTACGAGTACTGCAAGCTATGGAGTTTAATACTCAATTTAGAAAAATCTAAAATCATTATATTTAAAAGAAGTGGTGGAAGAAGATGTGCAAATGAAAAATGGTTCTTCAACGGCAACAACATCGAAGTCGTAAATGAATATAAGTACCTTGAAGTATTATTTGTAAAAAACTTAAGCATGGAAAAGAAAAACTGCTGAAAGCTAAAGTTGCGATAAACTCTACGTGGAAGAACTGTTTTTCTAACCAGTATATAACACACAGTAGAAAATTTCAAGTTTTCGTGCCAGTATCTGAGTCAATTTTGCTGTATGCGGAACAGGTATGGGGAGGAAAAAGCTTTAGTTTTACATCAAGAGAGCTTTCCAACTTTCACCTTATTCGCCAAATAATGATATTTACCTTGAAACAGGCTTGAACCCACTGTTAAGTAAAACCTTGAAGCTACAGGTGGACTAACATTCTTAAATTACTTAACATGGATAATGATAGATTACCAAGGAGAATCGCTCTTCAAGCAATACAGAGTAAGACAAACTTTTATGGTGACTGGCTGGGACTAGCGCAAGCTTGTGGCTTTGATCTAAGCCTAGATGCAAACCAACATTCCAACTGGAAGACAACACTATACGAATTTTTAACGAGAGTTGATGAGCATCAACGAGAAACCTTCATGGCTGAAGCTTCAGAATAAATTTACAGATCAGTGTATAGTAAACTGCGATATAACCTGATGGAAGGAAATTATTTCAAAGATGAGCTTAAAACAGAGGCAATATCGATGATGTTCAAGCTTAGGGTGGAACTTCTTCATATAAACTATATCCCACATCGTGAAGATTTGCCTATTTTATGCAGTATATGCAATTTAAATGAAAGAGAAGACGATTTTCATTTTGTCGGAAGATGTCCAACGTTGTGAGAAACAAGGCGTTTTTATTTCGGCAGCGATTTTATATCAACGGAACAAGTTTTAAACCAAAGTTAAAAGTTCAAGTGAGCTCAACTCCATGATTGCGTTTCGCCTGAGCGCGGGCATTTGAAATTCTAAGTGTCTGAATTTAACCAAATTCCCTTAGAATAATAAAATTCATAGTATCTTAATGCTGTGATTTTTATATTAGTCGGTAAACATCGATACAAAATTGCGTCTTAGAAGGGTACGATAGTCATCTAACTGATGAGCCCAACTATCGTAAATGGGCGAAACGCAATCATGGAGTTGAGCTCACTTGAACTTTTAACTTTGAATTATATATTCGGCCACTCCACTCAGTGGCGTAGCGTAGGGGGGGCGGAGGGGGCGGCCCGCCCCGGGCGGCACTTTATGGGGGGCGGCAAATTTTGCGGCACTATATACGGGGCGGAGTTTAATAACTAATAGGTAAATTTTGCCAATTTTTGCAAATGTATTCATGTGAATTACTGAATTTGCAATCCAGGCGGGAGTTTACGTGATCAGAAAGACGACGCCTTGAATTTCAATGACCGCATTCACGACTACATGAATTGAAATAGCGATTCGCGAAACTATATTGCTGATCACCGAAGGTGCCCTGCAGTTCGCATAGTTATTAAATTTTGGCTCCCTAGAAAATTCTGTCCGGGGCGATACTGCAACCAAAAGTTTTGTCGTAAACAGAAAATAATTATTCCCAAAATTCTTTTGAACAATTAATAGGTACAAAGGTAGAAAGTAAGAAAATAATGAATGAATATTCAAAATATTATTATGTTCTTAAGAACTTTGCAGCTATTACGGAGGGTATATACAAAACAACCATTCAATAAAAAGAAAATTCTTATTCCCATTAAAGTGTTTTCAAGGAAAATGTACTTTTTGAACTTTTTCTTTTAAATTTTTAATTAAAATCAGTCACAAAGTTTTTAAGAAAACCAAAAATCATTGTTGTTGAGCTGTTTTTGAGAAAAATAAGATTTGGTAAAATGGCTACAAAAATTGGGTTTGGGTCAAAATTCTGTCTGAGGAAAAATTCTGTTTTCAAAATTCTATTTTTCATAATTCTGCTTTTCAAATATCTGCTTGTCAAAATTCTGTTTTTGATAATTTCTTTAACAAAATTTTGCAAGTAATGAAAAATTTTCTCATTATTTGCAGAAATTCATAAAACAGAATTAGGAACTGCGAGTTGTAACATAACATTAATGTACCTAAGCATACAGGAATGAATAAAAATAAAAACATTTTTGCAGCTCGAAGAGGCTTGCATATTTCGTCAGCTTAGACGTTTAGAGTGAAAAGCCACTAAATACACATTTGTTTTGATAGTTATAGATGGTTATTCTTATTAAACTCAAAAATCTTTAAAATATTTTCAATTTGATTGAATTTTAGAAACAACGAGAATACATTCAAAATTCTGAACACTTTTGGGTGAGAATTTTTTTTAAATGAAAAAAAGAGTTAACAATTTTTCTCTGTAAGGCAACAATTTGTTTTATGTCAACTGCACACGCTGATAGTTAGCGTCAATATTTACTTAAGCAAAATATTATGACCTTTCCCTAAAAAATCATAAAAAAACCCACAATCAATAGCTTTGTATGGCCTTATCCGGAACCTTATCTATACAAATTTCGTACCACAAAACTGTTCTGTATTTCGATTTAGGTTAAGCCCTTGAATAGATTCTCTTCAAATTTAGGATTCAGCCTTTTAAGGTTTGTTTAGAAGGAACATTGTGTTTTTAGCTCCAAAAATAACGGTATTTGGCTTAAAAACGACTAGGTTAATTTTGTTCATGAATGCTGTGTCCAAAATAAAAAAAAAAACAGAATTTACAGAATTTTCTTTTTCTTAAAATTTTGTTAGGCAGAATAAAAAGCAGAATTTTGAAAAGCAGTTTCTTTCTTTAAACAACAGAGTTTTGAAAAGCTGAATTTTGAAACCAAAATGTTGACCTATTTTCAAGGAAATTGTGTGGCAAGTGACAGGTACCGTAACTTTTGGTTAAAGAAAAGTGAACAAATTTTGTCTTCCCTATCAATCAAAATCTCGAGTTTGTTGATGAGAAATCACTTGAGATATTTTTTTCATAAGCAAAATTTTCTTTGGACCAAAACTTAAAACAAAGCATTAATTAATATTTCTATTCAAAACTCATTCGGAAAATGAGACAGTTTTAGAAAAAAGTGTCTTCTTAAGCTTTTTTGTAGAGAATCGTAAGATCTAGAAACTCTTTTATGCCCGCTCACGTTGACGCAAGCGAAGTACCTAACTGAGTTTGAAAGAAGTGGAACTGAATAAATAATAAATTTAGCTTTACGGAAAAAATTTTACTATTTTTTTTTGTTTATATTGGTCGATTTTTTTTTTAATTTGAATATTTACAAATTTGGGAGGGGGCGGCAAAATTTTCCACCGCCCCGGGCGGCAGAAACTCACGCTACGCCACTGACTCCACTTAAACAGAAGAATTTCTTTTCAAATTTTCTTCATATTCAAGTTTTAAACCTTTTGAATGAGATGAATGTGTGAAAATTATTTAGCTACTGTAAAAAAGCCCTAGACTATCGGGAAAGAATCATAAATGCTGCTTTTTGAATAGGTTTTATAAACAAAAAAAACGAGAAATTATATTTATATATGTACATTAGGGTGGTCCTTATATTGGGTTTTTTTGAAATTCCAACTTGGATAGGTATCAAATGAATCTAAATAGAGAACAAAAAAATTCCTAATTTTTTCAGATTTTTATTTCACCCCCCTGGTCTCCCTTTTTTCACTTCAAGGTACAAATACTGGAGTTAGGGTGATTCTTATAACACGCGAGAAAAAAATCAGAACTTATAGATTAGATTCAAACGAAAAAAAAAATTTGACCCAAAATAGAAAAAAATTTATTAAAAAACAACGGGACCACTTACAATGGCATGCTATAGCTTTTTTCGAAGCCATAAATCCAGTCTCTAATATGTTTTTTAAATCAAGTTTTTATTGTTAATAGTTTCTGAAAAAATTATTTTCAAACGTAAAAAATTATTATTTTTGTTTTGTTTTTAGATTTTGAAAACTATTTTTTTTTAAACTATTTACAATAAAAACTTGATTTAAAAAACATATTAGAAACTGGATTCATGATGGCTTTAGAAAAAGCTATAGCATGCTATTGCAAGTGGTCCCGTTGTTTTTTAATAATTTTTTTTTCTATTTTGGGTACAATTTTTAGAAAATTACCCCTCCCGCCTGAACGGGGGGGAAAAGACCCCCCTCCAATACGATTTTTTTTTTGTTTGAATCTAATCTATAAGTTCTGATTTTTGTTTTTGCGCGTGTTATAAGAATCAACCTAACCCCATTATTTGTGCCTTGAAGTGAAAAAAGGGAGACCAGGGGGGTGAAATAAAAATCTGAAAAAATTAGGGAGATTGTTTTTCAATGTTTTGAATCGAATGAGGGTTTTCCAAGACAATGTCCAATTTAAGGACCACCCTAATGTACATATGTAGGATTAACTATAGCAACTTAAATTGTATTAAGTCCAATCGGCAGACGGCAATGCCATGTCATTTTAAGATTTTGTTTATCATTTGTTTATTATTTATTTAATTTATTCAAAATTGTTTATTTTTGTACAAATAAAATCTTTCTAATTCTAATTCTAATTCATTAAGAGCAGTTTATGAGCGCTCGTTGAATACCACCCTAAGTATATAGAAAATTAGATTTTCGAAAAAAAAAGTTTTATTGATATTTGTGGTAGGAGCAAGATTAAGATAGACACGGGGGGAGTAGAAATTAAAATTATTTGAAGAACAATGTTATTGTCTTACGTAATTATTGTTTTTATTGATCAATTTACTCAGAAATAAAAACTTTTCTCTAAAACTTTGCATATTGCAGATACAAGTTTCTGACTGTTCGTTGACGATATAGTAATTGCAACCACAAAAAAGCCCAGCAGCGGCTATAAAAAGCAAATCTATACTCTACTATTTTATTCTATAAAACAATGTACATATTTTAAAAAATAATTGAAGTCTGAGTAAACAGACATAGTTTTTTAACATTAAAGCAAAAACATTAATTACTAATACGAGATTGTAACATAATCCTTTGCAACAAACTGGTAATGCTCCAGACATGTTAAATTCCTTCTAGCGAAAATCTATTTCCATTCGTCGTCGTTATGCGATATGCATCTAAAATAAAATGCACGACTGGATCGCACGTACTTGCTCTTATGTTCAAGTTGTGTGGAACTTAAGAACTTTAAAAAATATTCAAGTAATCACAGAAAAAGTATAAAAAAGCATTCAAATCGTTCTTTTAATTGTTTAAACAGCCTGATAAATAACTTAGAGCGCCAAAAAAAGTATGCCATTTGATTACCTAAAAAAATATCAATATATGCAAAAAAAAATTTTAAATCGTTGGAGCCGTTTTCTTAAAAATTAATTTTTTATATATAAAATTTTTTTAACATTTTTCAAAAAAAAATTTGGTATGCCAATTTTGAGTATATATTAATGTACATTTAAAACTGAAATTTCAAAACAATTCATCAACCCGTTTTAGAAATATTGAATTTTCAAAAAAAAATTTTGAATCTTTTTTTAAAAATCCAAAATTTATTTTTTCAAAAATTTTGGTATGCAGTATTATTTATATTCTAACAAAGCTTTTGTGCAGAAAAATTCATTGAAATCAAATGAGCGGTTAATGAGAAAATCAAAAATCAAAAAAACCGTTATATGACAGGTACCGTTAATAAATGTTTTTGGTGATTTTTTTTCTTACTCAAAGGTATATCATATCTACAATAATACACTGATTTTTTTTTATCAAAATCATTGGAGCCGTTTTTGAGATAAATAAGCTTTTCCTTAACGGTTGTATGGCAAGTACCGTTATTTTTTGAGCTAAAAAAAAAATTTCAATTTCCCCTCTGGAGAGTTACAAAAAAACCTTAAGTTCAAAATTTGAAGAAAATCGCTCCAGTGGTTTAGGCTGTAGGCTGAGGTACGGACAGACAGACAGACAGACAGACAGACAGACAGACAGAATTGTGCCACCTACTTTTTTCGTGTTCTCTATCATCGTAATGTCATGTTTGATTGTTATCTCGAAATTTTTCTTTTACACGAATCCAAAACTTGCCCTATAGTACCTATATCGCAATAAAAAACTGACTTAGAGATAAATTAACGTTTAAATAAAACACACAGCCGATATGGTGTTACACTTTTCAAAAGTCGTGCATGCTGGAGACCATAATATCTTCAGGCCAGAGATCAGGATCTTATTTTATGAACTCATAGATGTTTTTCTTATAGTTTTTACTATAGGAAAGAAATGATTTATTTTAATTGCAAATGTATACTTTACTACCATTTAGTCTTTATTTTCTCTTGTACATAGATTTTTGCTTGTTGGAAGTAAAAGAATTTACTTCATAAAAATGAATTGCACTACTGAATTGCTCTTTTATTATCTCAAAGCTATAAAATGGCTAAAAGATTGAAGTTTAAAGGTACTATGGTATCTTAATAAGATGACATTGCTATAAGGAGAAAGTGTTGAAAAAAGCCAAATGCTTAAAGAAATTATTAGTTTCCAGAAAAGTAGGGCAATTTTTGCAAAAACAAAAAACGTCAATAGCACAATTTTTCCACTATGTGGTCAGTGCCGTAGCCAGTATTTTTTTTTGGAGGGGGCTTGCTTCCTAATTTTACGAGAAATTCTTCAAACAAAAAACTAAAACTATACCAATTTATTGATTTTTATTAGTTTTTAAATAGAACATACCTAAATATTTTTTCTGTACACATTTTCTTAAAGCAGAAGACGTCTTGATTTTTTTCACATGACTTCAATCACGTTATCTGGATCCACATTAATATGCGAATGAACAGATATCAGCAAGAGAGCTTAATTTTTCATTCCCCATAGCGCTTCGGGATACTATTTTAATCCTTTTCATAGTTGAAAAGGTTCTTTCAACACCAGCTGTGGTCACTGGAAGCGTGGCTAAAACCGTAAGCAAGAAGTTTATACCTCTATAGTAAGGCTAAACCTATATCAAGCAATTTCAAAAGTTCGGTAGAAAGATCCCTCGCCAATATTTTTCCGCACCAAAGAATGTACTCAGCTTTCACAGCTGACAAAGAAATTGTATTATCAAAATCATATGTTAGTTTTTCCATTTCGTTCACTCACTCAACTGCGGCAAAACCTGGGAGAAGAGCTTGAAACGATGCGATGGTAGAACGTCTTCGTTGTCCATGAATCTGTCCGTAAGATTTTGTATTAACGAATTTTTGCAATGAATCAGTTTAGACACTCTAAAATAGGCTTCAGTAGAAGAGGTTTCTGGATTGGATCGCAGTGTTTGTTTCAATGAAGTTCTTGGAGCTCTTAATTGAACTTCAAATAAGTCTTCGGCAACTTGGGATATGCGGATTGAAAAGCCTCTATGAAAAAGTTTTCGGCATTTTCTCTTATGTTCTTAAGAGAACTCCAAACTTCTTTTGTGCGGTCGATTGCAGAAATAGCTCTGTAGGAAAACTGATAAGGGCAGCGTTAAACAGAATAGTTTTTCGCACACAATGAGGCTTATTAGGAAATCACTTCTTTGGATCGCTGCCAAGTGTTGATGCTTTCGAAGACATATCGCCCACGTTCTGATCGTTATTTCTTCAAAACTTATTGAGATGCATTTGAAAAGCTCCATAAAGGAAATAAAACTGTCATGCATTTCAATGACTCTTGTTTCACAAAGGCGTAGAAGTCGAGTTTTTCGGCTCTCTGGTGCGTGTTTTTTAATGACAGTTTAGAAAGTTATATTTGTATTTGAATGGTTGTGGAAGAAATTAGCTAATTCACTTACTACACCAAGGCAATTTGAATTGCAGGACTTGACATGGCATTAGACAGAGCCAGGTTAAAGCG
Source organism: Dasysyrphus tricinctus (assembly GCA_963921185.1). Classification (NCBI taxonomy): domain Eukaryota; kingdom Metazoa; phylum Arthropoda; class Insecta; order Diptera; family Syrphidae; genus Dasysyrphus; species Dasysyrphus tricinctus. Next base: position 249,681,190 of record OY992530.1, read on the forward strand.
ATGGCTTGCACAGTGTACATACCAACCGTTTGGATACTGTAGCATGTCTAATCCTGCACTGTACTCCACTTAAGTGACCTGCCATATTTGCGGCTCCATCATAGCCTTGGCCCACACAATTCTTCATATCAAGATACAGTTCTTCACATCGCTGCAGTATGGTTTTTGTCAAGTTTTCAGAAGTTTAGTCATCAACAGGAACAAAACCTACAAAATTTTCCCGAACCATACAACTTTTGGGATCTGTTAAACAGTCGATATATCAAAGGCATATCGAAAGTTGTTCACACCCAGTAACATCCATTGTTTCGTCAGCGAGGATACTGATGCAACTTGAACTTATAGTCCGTTTAGTTATTTCAGTTGTTACAATATCAGAACATATCTCCAGGATTTCATTCTGGATATCTGGACTCAAATAATTTAAATTTTTAAAACCTAAGCTTAACAAAACCAAAAGGGTTTTAATAATGATAAAAATTTAATAGATAGCCTTATCGTACGCTCCGTCATAATAGATTTATACTACGAATCTAAAAAAAGTATTAAAACTCCCATGCCGTAACAAAAATATCAGGTAAAATTCAAAGTTCGTGAAAATTCACCCGAACTATCCCCGGGTTCATAAGATACATTTTACTATGAGAGCTTATACTTTTTTGTGGGATTCTTCCGTATGTATTGCGTAGGGATCTGTGGTTGACCATCTATTCAAAAATAACAACTTACCACATTCACGGGTTTTTATTGTAAACAACTTTAAATGGATCATTAAAGATTGGAAAGTATTGGAGTGCTTTTATATTAAAGGGTGCAATTGTGAGAGGGTGGAATGGTGGGGAAATTGACCATATCCAATCATTTGCAGCAAAACTCTTCATATCCAAATTTTATTGTTAAATATCTCTTAAACGGAACTTCCAATATTTTTTTGCTCTTAATCATAACATATAAAATTAAAATTTCCGCAAGCTGAAAGTTATTTTAAATCATATGTTTTCGTAACGCGCATATCACTATTTTTATTTATTTTTGGTTTGTTTTACTCTGAAATCTTATAGAATTTGTGGATATTTTTAATTTGCAATTTTTTGGCAATAACTGAAGTCGTTTACTGATCCCAATTTCAAATCAAATAAAATGTAGATATACATATCACATATGTAGAATATTCTCCTCATTTTAATAACTTTTAGAGTTAAATAAAATACCTAAATAGTCTCCAAAATTCAATACAAAATTGTAAACATATCTAAATAGTCTCTTGCTTTTTAACGAAGTATTTTCAAGTAGTTGAGAACTTTAGCTAAATTCAAATAAACTATTCCCACCTGGATAGTCTCCTTATTTCTATAGATTTGAGTTTAATATATTAGAAAGGTTTAATTTTTTGTTTAGATTTTCGGGTGGGGCTTCAGCCCCTCAAGCCCCCCCTCTGACTACGTGCCTGCTCCCAGGTTAATGAACTCCTTAATTACTTTGGAGTTGTTGATATCAACAGTGGTGAGCTATGCATGTTTGGAATAGCTCGGAAGAGCTTTTCCATAGTTGCACATTGCACCGCGTATTTTCCGATATCCCAAGTTCAGCCATCAGTATATATGTAGAGCTCCTGACGACGAATGCTTATGCTGCTTTAAAGTCGATTAAGTCTTGACTTGAAATTCGTTGGTCTTTTCCAGGATTTGCCTGAGAGTGAATTTTTAGTCTATGGTCGATCTGCCTATCTAGAAGCCACACTGATAACTTGCTGATTATAGTGTTACAGAACAGCTATATAGCACGTTGGATATATGATCTTGTATGCAACGTTTACCAGGTATATGAAGATAGTTCTTGCAGGACATAGGATCACCTTTATTATAGATTGGATACATGGGGCTGTTAGACCAGTGATTCGGCATGCTTCCTTCTAACCTAAACTTGGTTGTTGAGTTGATGCATCCACCGTTTAAACACATCCCCTCAGTGCTTGAAGAGCTCCGCTAGTAAACCATCAGATCCTGTGGCTTTGTGGTTCTTGAGCTTTTGTATAGCTAAGTATATTGACTAGAGTTGGGTTGGATTCTCATGCCCAGTTAGTAGCTACTGGAAATGCTTCTTGACCGCATCAGCTATTCCCTGTACTTTCGTTACCTTCGCTGTTTCCGGTTTCAAAGCCAGCAATCAGTTGCTTGGCTTATTTTTATAAAATTTCTGGGTTTTGTTTCCATTGCTAGACTCTTCAACCTCCTTGAGCTACGAGGCTAACTACGTCCTCTTCTTTTTAAGCAAGGTATATTTCTCCTCTCTTCTCCTTGTTCCATACTCCTCTTTCACTGGTCTTATTTACCGCTCCAGGATATTCGAATGTGCATCTTCTGTCGCTTTTTTCAGCTGTACATACGTACGCATTCATCATCATACAATGATATTGGGATACTTGGACAACTGGTTGTTGGCGCCTGTGCCAGGTGAATACACAGCGGAGAGCTTTTCGCTTAGATGCTCACCGTAGGCTCTGGCGACTCCAGGTATTCTTAGGATATAATTAATACGCCGAAAGGTATCTTTCTTTCCAATTTGATCAGGTTCCGTAAGTTCTGCCCAGGAGGTCTTAAAATTCATTCTTTAAAAAGAGCCTTCAGCTCCATTGTGAGAGGCGTGTGAACGCACATATTTAGGCTTATATTTTGGAAAATGGCTTTGATGCGGATCACAGCTAGGCGATCACTTATCGGTTTGAAGTCTCTAACTTTGCTTTTTAACCATATTCTCCAGTCAGTCTGAACTACCATATACGGGCTACTAAGACATATTCGGAGCTCAAGCCTATAAAAAGCGGTTCATCCGGCTCCCCGCCCTTGGAGTTATATTGTAAAGGTCTCGTCCTCCAGGTTGGGGGTCGTTCCGTCGGGTTGACTTCCCGGCCACGTAAAGCAATTAAGTTCCGAAGCAACAACAAGCCTTGGATATGGACGGATTTACTGCCTGAACAGAATGCAAGGCGCAGCTGGAATAGATGTCAAAAATGCTGCAGTATGTCAAAAATACTGCAGTAAAAATTAAAAATTGTTTAACTCTTCCAGCTCCAGCTGCAGCATTTTTGACATCTATTCTAGCTCCTTTTTGTATTCTGTTCAGGCAGTTACTGTTGACTATATAGCAAACAAAATAAGGACAACGAACTTCGGATCTGCACGTAGAATGTTCTGTCTCTCTATAGACCACGTGCAGCTAAACATTTAGTGCAAACCCTACACTGCTATAAAACAGACATCACCGCCATCCAAGAAGTGCGATGGTATGGGCGGGGCAAAAGAAAACTGAAAGACTGCGACATTTACTACGGTGACTATTACCGACCACAAGGGGCACCGTCTCTTTGAATGTGGATTCGTCATTAGAGGCAAACTTAGGCAAGAAGTCTTGAATTTCAACTATGTGAACGAGCGCCTCACGACAATTCGCATCAAGGCTAAATTCACCAACATTAGCCTCATATGCGCGCATACCCTACAAAGGAGAAACATGACTACACTAAGAATGAGTTCAACGAGCTCCTGGACAAGACATAATGAGCAATGTGTTAGCTATGACATTAAAAGTGTCTTGGGTGATTTTAATGCTAAACCAGGAAAAGAAGACGTCTTTGGTGGCACAATCGGAAGATAAAGCCTGCACGACACCACCTCCGATAACGGACTCAGGCTAATCGACTTTGCTGCGGGGTGAAACGTTGTGGTAGCTAGTTCGCAGTTCCCGCATCTCGATATCGAAACACGAGGGGACATGGCAAATTCCTGGTCAATCAACCGCCAACCAGATTGACCACATTGCGATTGACGCAAGACACTTCTGCAGTTACAAGGATGTCCAAACGTTCTGAGCAGCCAACGTTGACGCGGACCATTACCTCGTTGTAGCCAAGGTAATGTTACGGATATTCAGACCAAAGCCAAAACAGGGAAATACTGTGAGGAAATTTAACGTCGGATAGCTATACAGTCACAAGAAATCGCCAGGTTCTTTTCCGATCGAGTCTCTCGCAACCTCTTAATAATATATAATTGTCCTATGCCACAAACTGCAATTATCGAGAACCAGTAGAATAATTGCCAGGAAGCAATCAGAGATGCCGCCTCTGACGTGCTGGGCCTCACACGACCACCGCAGCGAAACCCCTGGTTCGACGCAGGGTTGCAATGTCTTGAACTAGTTCCATAGCAGCTGGCGATTAATTGGTTAGGAGTATGCACCAGCTCATCTGCAAAATATGGTCGGAGGAAAGCATACCCGATGAATTGCACCTCAGTATTGTTTGCCCAATCTTCAAGAAAGGCGATCGTCTGGACTGCACTAACTACATAGGCATAAGTCTTCTAAATACCGCCTACAAGATCTAGTCTGCCATACTTTGTGAAAGCCTGGAGCCATTCGTCAACAACGTGATAGGTCCATATCAGTGTGGCTTTAGGCCAGGGAAGTCCACCACTGACCAAATTACTCGCACTATGGAGTTTCAAATCGATACCCACCACCTTTTCATCGATTTAAGGCGCGTATGACAGCGAGCTATATAGAGCAATGTCTAGCTTTGACATCCCTGCCAAACTCGTCCGTTTGTGCAGGATGACGATGGAGAAGGCACGCTGCTCCATCAAGGTCGGCAAAGACCTCACCAACACCTTTGATGTCAAAAAAGGCTTAAGGCAAGGTGACGCACGCTCTGTCATGTGACTTCTTCAACATCGTTCTTGAAAGAATAGTGCAAAACTGTCACGTCAACTCTAGAAGCACAATCATTCAAAAATGCATCCAATTACTCGCTTACGCTGACGACATTGACATAATCGGACGAACAAAGCGAGATGTCAATGCTGCTTTCGTGAGAATAACAAGAAAGGACACCCAACATGGACGTCTCGTACAGCTATAATTTTGAGGTGGTCAGAGATTTTGTCTACCTAGGATCCGCTATAAACTCAGCGAACGTTACCAGTGCTGAGATCAAACGAAGGATTACTCTAGCTAATCGCTGTTTCTTTCCCTATATAAGACGCTTATCATCCCGGTCCTGATGTATGGTGCAGAGGCATGGACACTGTTAACGGTGGATGAACACGCGCTAGGTTGTTTTGAGGGGAAAATTTTCCGGGTGATTTTTGGTCCAGTCTGCAACAACGAACTGTACGGGCTGTACAGCGAAACCGACCAAGTCGCAAAAGTGGAAAGCCAACGCCTGAGATGGCTGGGTCACCTAGAGCGAATGGACACCAATGGTCCTGCCCGGGAAGTCCTTGAATCCAACCCCGTGGGACAGCACAGTAGAGGTGAACAGCGTTAAAGGTGGAACAAGCAAGTGGAAGTGGACCTCAACCAACTAAGCGTGCTAGACTGGAAACAGCTAGCTAGAAACCGAGCCGGCTGGAAGAAGCTTGTTGTTTGAGGCCTTGGTCCACCCCGACTGTTGCGCCACCTTAAGTAAGTAAATACACAATCCCCAACCCTCGTTGAATTGAACCTAGCATTTCTAGAATTGCCAAATTTGGAGCCCATGTATCTATTCATTCGTACAGATAATCGCAGAAATAAAGGGTGTTTTTTCTTAGACGTGTGATTTTCAAGAAGAAATAAAACACTTATTACTTAATGTTATGGCTAAGAGTTTAGCTTTATTATAAAGATAAGGGTTTGTCATTACGTTTTAAAAATGATTTCGGGCAAGTGGCTGCCACGGCTGGCTCGAATAAATTCCAGCCGAGAGGCCTAATTTTCGACCACCAATTTTCGACGCGATGGCGGATGGACTCATTCGAGTCGTCTTCGATACTCTGCTTGAAGCAGGAATAACCTGTTCCGTGCGCACTGTACGGCGGGCGGCGTCTCTTAGGATGCGCCTTATCCACTAGAGTAAACTTGGTGCGAAACCGATCCTGGTTACGTGTGTGAAGTTAGCATAACATTTTTGAGCTAGACCAATGGGACCATGGCAGGAATTTGCAGTTTTTTTGCATTTTGTATGCATTTCTCTTCCGGATTTTGCAGTTCACCAAATAGTGGGTGTAACCGACTGTACTGCTAACTTCACTGTGAAGTTAGCAGTGCCTATGCTTTTCTCAGCAACCGGGCTAGCTAGGAATCCGAAATAAGGCTCTGAATTTGCAGTTTAATTTGCAGTTACAGAAAAGGAAAAAACCAAATTTCTAAATCCTTACATAAAAAAAATTTCATACTGTACTGCTAACTTCACTGTGAAGTTAGCATAAAAGTCATTTTCTCAGCAACGGTGATACTTAGAAATTTGCAGTTAGGCTCCAAATTTGCAGTTTAATTTGCAGTTCAAGAGAAATTAATGTCCAAATTTTTAAGTCCATATTTGAAAAAAAAATCGAATAAATTCATTTTTCACTGTTAACGTCACTGTGAAGTTAGCAGTACATACGCTTTTCTCAGCAACTGAGCCACCTAGAAAATTGCAGTTTAGGTCCAAATTTGCAGTTTTTCATGAAAAAATTAAGTTCAAATTTTTTCGTCCAAATTTGACAAAAAAATCGAAAATTTCACTTTGCACTCTGTTAACGTCACTGTGAAGTTAGCAGTACATATCCTTTTCTCAGGAACTGAGCAAGCTAGTAAAATTGCAATTAGAGTCCAAATTTGCAGTTTAATTTGCAGTTCAAGAAAAATTAGTGTCCAAATTTTTAAGTCCAAATTTGAAAAAAAATCGAATAAATTCATTTTTCACTGTTAACGTCACTGTGAAGTTAGCAGCACATACCCTTTTATCAGCAACTGAGCAACCTAGAAAATTGCAGTTTAGGTCCAAATTTGCAGTTTTTCATGCACTTCAAGAAAAACTAAGTTAAAGTTTTTAAGTCCAAATTTGACAAAAAAAAAATCGAAAAAATTCACTTTGCACTCTGTTAACGTCACTGTGAAGTTAGCAGTACATATCCTTTTCTCAGCAAATGAGCAAGCTAGAAAATTGCAATTAGAGTCTTCAAAATTTGGACATTCATTTTTCTCGAACTGCAAATTAAACTGCAAATTTGGACTCTAATTGCAATTTTCTAGCTTGCTCAGTTCCTGAGAAAAGGATATGTACTGCTAACTTCACAGTGATGTTAACAGTGAAAAATGAATTTAATCGATTTTTTGTCAAATTTGGACGAACAAATTTGAACTTAGTTTTTTCTTGAAGTGCATGAAAAACTGCAAATTTGGACCTTAACTGCAATTTTCTAGCTGGCTCAGTTCCTGAGAGAAGGATATGTACTGCTAACTTCACACTGACGTTAACAGTGCAAAGTGAATTTTTTGGTTTTAATCCCAAATTTTGACTTCAAAATTTGAACTGCATTTTTTCGTGAAGTAAATGAAAAACTGTAAATTTGGACCCTAACTGCAATTTTCTACCTAGCACAGTTGCTGAGAAAAGGGTATGTACTGCTACCTTCACAATGTTGTTAACAGTGCAAAGTAAAATTTTCGATTTTTTTGTCAAATTTGGACGTACAAATTTGAGCTTAGTTTTTTCTTGAAGTGCATCAAAAACTGCAAATTTGGACCTAAACTGCAATTTTCTAGGTGGCTCAGTTGCTGAGAAAAGGGTATGTACTGCTAACTTCACAGTGTTGTTAACAGTGAAAAATGAATTTAATCGATTTTTTATCAAATTTGGACTAAAAAATTTAAACTTAGTTTTTTCTTGAAGTGCATGAAAAACTGCAAATTTGGACCCTAACTGCAATTTTCTACCTGGCACAGTTGCTGTGAAAAGGGTATGTACTGTTACCTTCACAATGTTGTTAACAGTGCAAAGTAAAATTTTCGATTTTTTTGTCAAATTTGGAAGAAAAAATTTGAACCTAGTTTTTCTTGAAGTGCATGAAAAACTGCAAATTTGGACCTAAACTGCAATTTTCTAGGTTGCTCAGTTGCTGAGAAAAGGGTATGTGCTGCTAACTTCACAGTGACGTTAACAGTGAAAAATGAATTTATTCGATTTTTTTTTCAAATTTGGACTTAAACATTTGGACATTAATTTTTCTTGAACTGCAAATTAAACTGCAAATTTGGAGCCTAACTGCAAATTTCTAAATATCACCGTTGCTGAGAAAAGGACTTTTATGCTAACTTCACAGTGAAGTTAGCAGTACAGTATGAAATTTTTTTATGTAGGATTTATAAATTTGGTTTTTTCCTTTTCTGGAACTGCAAATTAAACTGCAAATTCAGAGCCTTATTTCAGATTCCTAGCTAGCCCGGTTGCTGAGAAAAGCATAGGCACTGCTAACTTCACAGTGAAGTTAGCAGTACAGTCGGTTACACCCACTATTTGGTGAACTGCAAAATCAGGAATAGAAATGCATACAAAATGCAAAAAAACTGCAAATTCCTGCCATGGTCCCATTGGTCTAGCTCAAAAATGTTATGCCAACTTCACACACGTTCCATGGGGTTGCTTGAATTACCGACTCTGCTGGGCGATTATGTCGACCGAATATTGGACGCATCGCACGATGTGCGAAACGAACCATTATTTTGGTGGTAAATTTGCACGATTTGCAAACGTTGTTCAGGAGTAAGTCTATTCATTATGAAATGGCAAACCAAACTGGGCATAAATCAAGTGACAGCCGTCAAAAGGACCAATTCCGAAAAAGTATTGATTGAAAACCACACGTCTAAAAAAAACCCCCGCACAAGGAAAGAATATGGGCGAAACTTATATGTACATAAGGAATAACAAATTCAATAATGTAGGTGGTATGGTTACGTTAGGTTGAAGTGGCTGTCAGTCATGAAAACTGACACACTTAGACCATAAGTTGGCCCATTGTGGTACCAAGAATCTGGGAAGCCTTTTTCCCTACTCGGTGAACCATTTGGAGCTTCTTATGAAGCGTAAGAGACTACCTATGTCAACATTTACTTAATAACTAGGATCATTGAAGTAGAAATCTCCAAGATGGAGTCTTCGCCTATGAGATAGAGCAGGACAAGTGCATAGAAGATGAGGAATCGATTCTACCTCTTCCTCGTCCATACAGCTTCTGCAAAAATCGTTAGAGAATACGCCAACACGCGTTGCATGCTTGCCTATAAGACAGTGTCCGGTTATGACACCTATCATGGAGCTAATGTGCAATCTGCTTAGAGATATCAAACATTTAGATCGCTTAAAATCCATTACTGGCCAGATTTGTTTTGTTGCCAAGCAAGTGGTGATATTGTTCCACCTAAGGTTTGTTCTCTCTAAAGCATCTTGCTTCAGCATAAGTTTACATGTAGCGATGGGAATACCAATATATGCCTTACTAGGTATGTAGGTGGTATAGTACCATCCGTTCTCAAGAATGTGCTAACAAGCAGAAATTAGTTTTGCCATAATCGTTAAACGGTATTTTAACAAATTCTTAAGTAACATTGGACTTTTAGTCTAAAAGATCTCCAAAAGTAACCCATGGTGAACATCTTTGCCATAGATTAAATGGTTAAAAATGGTGACATTAGCATTTCATTATCAAATATTTATACGGGTTTAAAATGAATGATAATGAAAAGTGATTTGATTGCGGGAGATCTCTAAGATTCCCTGATGGGTAGTAGAGATAGCAATTGCAGGGTGACTTCGGTGAACAGTAGCTACACGATTTCTTCGGATAGAAACAAAAAGAAAGAATATAAACGAGGCTCAAGAGAGAACGGATCTAGATTGTAATCTATAATATATCTTTGAAAGCTCTTTACGACCCGATATTAACAAAATATGTTTTTTAGATGTTCATCTTGCTTGCATCTTTTCATCAGATTGAGGAGATTGCCTGCTTTTATTTTTTAAGGTTATTTTTTAGAGTTTTTCTTTAAGATTGTTATCAGAGTTGAAAAAAGATATAAAACTTCACAGGGGTTCGTTTGACTAATAGCAAGAGCCATTCTGATCATATTTAAACTAAAAGATATTTTCACTGCGAGGTAAGGTATACCTACATATGAGGACCTTTTATATAGATAATCTTATAATGAAGATATTAAAGCTCAAGAGATTTGTATCTTTATGGTTCTTATACGTGGAGGTATTAGTATAGAGTGTGCGTTTAGAAATGTTGTTAGATATAGGACACAGTTACACCTGGATCGTTCTGAATATTGATGTTGATGATGATGAGATTGATTGGGTTAAACGGGAGGTCGCCCACAGAGTGTGTCAATGAAGAGGGAAATAGTTTAATACATTTTTCAACTCTCATTAAAGAGATTTTGTTTTTTTTTTTGTTTTTCATTTGGAAAATAGGCCGTGCGTATCTAATTTAATTTCTCCATAGCACGAACCTTTATTATATGACAATAAGTTTGGCATTATAATGATGTCTTTTGTTTTTATAATAGGTATCTAAAATGTAAGAGATATGCACATAATGAGTTTTAAAAGTCGTTATCAAATCTACACATTCGATTCGAAAGCATAAATTATTGTGAAATAAACCTTTTTCTTTGGAAAATTAACAATTAGCCATAAAACTCGCACCTATTAATAAAGAACTTTAGTGTTTTCTGTTTTTTTTTTTGGTATTTAAGACAGTTTTTGATTTTATATTTTTAAAAACTTAAACCTATACAGAGTGGATGTGGGTATGTATTTTCAAATGTATTAGGAAAGTATTACACAACGGTATAACTTTATTAAATATTATTAACTATTTATTTCAGAATTATTAATGAAATTATAATTAACTTCAGGTATTTCGATTTGCCAGGTTCTTCACGAGCTCCACGGAAATAGAAAAACGATTAACCTGATGTGGTTCAGAAAATTTTGGAGATTGCACGCGATAATTTATTTTTGACAGCTTACTGCCTGAACAGAATGCAAGACGCATCTGGAATAGATGTCAAAAATGCTACAGTTCAAATTGTTCAACTGTTGCAGCTCCGGCTGCAGCATTTTTGATATCTATTCCAGTGTGAGCATTGTAAAAGATTTGATATTGGATTATGCAAATATTTTACAACCACTATGCGAATTTTTTTTAAAATAAGTGCCTTGACTTCGTTTTAACTGGAAGACAGCTTCTGGTCCACAATAGGCCACGAAGGCTAGGTTAGGTTAGGTTAGGTTAGGAGGGGTGTGCACAGCACAGAGGCTGTTGCGTACACGGGGCCTGTTGGTCCATTTTGATCCCCTTACAAAAAGAAAGCAGAGAAAACTAATGATTCAGATAGACTGGCTCATTTACGAGCCAGCCTGTGTTCTCTATAAATTTTCTGATATTTACCATTGAGACCTGCGCTATAGATCGTCCAGTTTTCCAACAAACAAACCTGTTTCCCAAGTAACGGAGGCGGCTTGTTTGGAGATTTGGACAATCGCAGAGCAGGTGTTTAATGGTTTCTATTTCTTCTACATCCTGACAGCTCCTACAACAGTCGGGTGCTAGTACACCCAATCTGGTGGCCATTGTGCCAATAGCGCAGTGACCCGTTAGTACACCTATCAAGATTCTAATGTTTTTTTTTACTCAGCGATAGAATATACTGAGTTTCCTTTTCATTAATTCTAGGCCATAGACTTCTAGAGATAACGCAATCGTTCCTGGTAGTCCAGGATTTATTGATTTGCTCTTTCATTATTAGGTCCATTTTCTTTATAATTACGCCGATCGGGATGTCTAATCCCATGTCTAATTGGCTACTACTGTTTCCATTTGATAATAACCCCTTCCTTGTCAGTTCATCTGCTATATCATTCCCTTCTATTTATACCTATTGCTATATCCAGGAACCCAGCAGAGCTTGACTCGGTTAGTATTGCAAATTTTGTTCAGTATGGCTCGACATTTTGCCACTGTTTTGGATCTTATGGTCTCACTGGCTATTGCTTTGATCGCAGCTTGGCTGTCCACGAAAAATGTGATCGCCGACGAGATCAGTTTTTTCTTGTGTACCGCTTTTTGAATAGCATAAATCTCAGCCTGAAAGACACTACACTCATTTGGGAGTTTATATGACTCTCTAATAATAAGGGCTTCACAGAACACCACCGCACCTGTTCCTTCTTCCATTTTTGACCCGTCAGTATAGAAGGGGTACCCTGTTCACTAATTAGTGAGTTGGGTTCCCATCCATGTCTTTCGGGTATTGAAATAGAGAAGTGTTTGTTAAAATCTATTAAAGGTGGAATACCTTTGTAGGATAGACCCATGACCATATGTGCTGTGCTTCCAAGAGCCTTGTTCTTTGAGTCGGAGTGCGCTTTTGGCTGCTGTGCATCTATTGTACTCGTCTAGGGCTGGAAGATTTAAAATAATTTCCAAACCTGCCTGTGGCGTAGACCTCTGTGCCCCCGTTATTCCTATACAGGCTAGTCTCTGTACGTTATTCAGGTTTTTGAGATAGCTTACTTTTTCAACAGCCTTCCACCACACTATAGAACCAAAGGTTAGTATGGGGCGAACTATCGTCGTGTACATCCACTGGATAACCTGCGGTCGCATACCCCACCGTGTACCAAAGGTCTTTTTGCATGTGTAGAAAGCGCATAGTGCTTTTTTCATTCTTTCCTCTGTGTTACGTTTCCATGTTAGCTTGGAATCAAGGATAACTCCAAGATATTTAGCTTCCTTTGAGAGTTTCATTCTTTTGAGAGTTTCATTTCAGCAATGTTATTAAGCCTGGGAGGAGTAAAATCCCCTAATTTCTTTTTATTCGTGAACAGAACTAGTTCGGTTTCTGTAGGGTTAACCCCGAAACCATTTTGTGTTGCCCAAGAAGATAGTTCTTTAAGTGCGGATTCCATACTATCTTTGATGGTGGTAAGATACCTACCCGATATCAAAACTACTATGACGTCTGCATAGGCCACAATTTTAATGCCCTGATTCCTAAGTCTTGTAAGAATTTTATTAGCAACTAGGATCCAAAGAAGAGGTGAAATTACCCCTTCTTGTGGCGTGCCTCTTGTAACTGTTTTCTCAACAATAGTATCTCCAAGTCACGAGCTTATGATTCTGCCATTGAGCATGGTATAAATCCAGTCTACAATGGTAGGCTCAACTCCAACCTCTTCCAGAGCAGATTTAATGGTCTCCGTCTTTACGTTGTTAAACGCTCCCTCAATGTCCAAAAATGCTGCCAGGGTATGTTCTTTGTGCTCGATACTTTTCTCAATTTGTGAAACGACCTCGTGCAACGCAGTCTCCACTGACTTACCCTCAAGGTAAGCGTGTTGGTAGTTGCATAAAATGTTTGGATTGAGAAGGTCTCTAACATGCAGATCAATAATTCTCTCCAATGTCTTGAGGAGGAACGAAGAGAGACTTATTGGTCTGTAATCTTTTGCTGTCGAGTGTGTCGGTTTCCCAACTTTTGGAATAAAGATACCTTTAACGTTTCTCCAAGCTGGTAGGGACATATCTAAGTTTAACACAACTTTTGAAGACTACCCTAAGCCATGGGGTGATTATCTGTAGAGCATGTTGAAGAAATGCCGGACTTATCTCGTCTGGTCCAGCTGATTTAAAGGATTTGAACGAGTTTATTGCCCACATAATCTTCTACTCTGTGGTAAACTGATCCAATTCTGGTACTGATTGTAGAGCTTCTAAGGAGTCTGGTTGTTTATAACCTGAGTCCTCAGGGCTCTTACAGTAAGGAAAATGCATTTCTATAAAGACTTCAAATGTTTCTTGGCTCGAGTTCGACCACGATCCATCGGGATGTTTAATATATCCCGGAATCGTGGGATTATGGGCAAGGACCTTTCGAAGTCTCGCTACCTCAATTGTATTCTCTACAGAGAATGTATTCAAAAACTGACTCACCCCTTTTATTGACATCCTTACCTCCCCATTGAGTGTGGTGGGCGTTGGCATCGCATCCCAACACCAAAGGTGTCCCTCTTGCTGTGGTGTGTCCCACAAGATCACGGACTGTTTTTGATGGTGGGTTTTCCTCTTCGTACGGCATGTACGTTGATGCCAAGACGAAGTTACCTTCATTGGGGTTACGTACGAATGACCGACAAAAAAAATGTCGACTGGTTAAAATGTCGACTTTTATCGACTTTTCTGTAAGTTAAAATACCGACTTTGTTTTTACCGACTTATTAAAATGTCGACAGTTTGAAATGTCGATTTTACAAAAAGTCGACTGCCCTAATAGAAGTCGAGAAAAATATCGACTTGTCGGTATTTTTCCCATACAGAAAAGTCGATATTAAATATAAATTGACATTTTAACCAGTCGACAGTTTGACATGTCGATATTTTGTCTGTCGGTCATTTGAAAGTAACCCAAGGAACAATGCTCTGCCTTAAATGTTTGCACGGAATAACTACCTATATAAACTCAAGAATCATAAATTCTTGTCTGATTTTTTAACAGGAACTTAACAGTTTTTTGATGCTGTGGAAAATTTAAGACTATGTTTAAGACACATGTTCCTTTTTCATTCTTATATTAATTAACTCATTTAGGTAGTTATTATTATTATTTAATTTAACCTTTTTCTTAGCTTCAAGAAAGTTCAATAAAACGCATTTTTGTTGCCTACCTACACTATAGGTAGGTACCTAATGTTTCGAACTTTAAACTGCCTCATTTTCTGGATGTATTATTATTGTATTAATATTAAAACACATTACAGACCCTGCAACACAAATTAAATTACAAAAAATGCGATTTTATATAAGAAGGTTTTATAATACAAATTCTATATACTACTGAAATAAATCAGCCAAGTAGAAGACTTAGCATTAAGGATTGGACTTGTTGAATTATTGATTCAAAATAGCTTTTTATGGCCTTTAGTCCTACAAATTGGCGTTTCGTTCGGCTTACTCACTTGAACTCATCAGTGACATAGTGAGGGCTTTGTCAGACGCAATTTGTATTAAGTTCAGTTCAACTTACATGAATTTTTCAACGAAAATCCACTGTAAACTATATCCAACAAGATTAGAAAATGCGATTTATTGAACTATGACAATGCGATATTAGATAAAAATGATCAGATCATAGTTTAGGGAATGATGTTTACAAGCGCGCGCTTGTAAACATCATTCCCTAAACTATGATCTGATCAAAATGTCGACTATCAAAATGTCGACTTTTAAAATGTCGACTGTTGAAATATCGATTCATAAAATCTCGATCACTGTCGACATTTTGAAAATCTACATTTTGAAAAATCGACATTTTAAAAAGTCGGTCAAATTTGTGTCTATATTTTGATCTGTCGGTCTTTTAACCAGTCGAGATTTTTTCTGTCGAGATTTTAAAAGTCGATCTTATGGAGTCGATATTTTAAAAGTCGACATTTCGTACCCAATCCCCTTCATTGCACTCAACGCTGATTGCCACGTTGTCCTTGTTGCTGTACCTAGATACAAAAAAGCATTAATTGACTTTTTTGCTAGAATACAACTTCTTATTTCACCTTTTGACGTGGAATGGAACAGGTTATAGTTTTTTGACCTCAATCCTTGTACCTGATTCTTACAAATCCATGGTTCTTGGATTAAGATCACATCCACGGCCTCCTGAGACATGTGGAGCATTAGGTCGCAGCAGCTTTTGACTCCCCTTTGCTAACATGCCTCCTTACCTTTACGGTTCCGAGACCATATCTTAACACGTCTTCGTTCCCTTTAAGAAGAAGGTCAGATTTCTTGTCAATCATGAACAAGAAGTCCTTCCCTTCCCCTCTGAGACTCTTCTTGGAATGAAGAAGTTACCATTCTAGTATGGGCAGCTCCTTATTCTGTTTCGCCAGCAGTTTAATCACGGATGCATCCTCATGCATGGCAGGAGAAGGAATCCATATATTAACCTGCTGGCGAAGTGGCAGAACTTTGACGGGAAGAACCCCAAGAGATGCCCCCTCCCACAGTTCGCCAATATTGGTGATTGTGTGAGTGAGGAACTCCAGGGATTTCTGGTCCCCACAGCAAACCACTTTTACTCCCTTTCGCCAACCAGCTCCATCAAAGGTGTAGTCCTCAGAACTATCATTCTCGGATGTCACCATCATGGCTTTGATGATTTCGTTTTCCACAAGTAACCAATTTTTTGCCGTGATTTTCCCATCCGGATCGTCTCGACTTATTATGGCCACCTGTAGATCGATCGGGGTGGTGTCGAAATTGTTGGTTTTAAGCTTTTTATAACCTTCAGTCTTGGTTGCCTCCTCCGATCTTGCCCTCTAAGATCAACCTGGATTCGTCCCAGAAGAGTTGCCTACCTGTGCTTTCTCGTTCCTTTTCAGGTTCGATGAAGCGTTGGTCTGCTGTTTCTTGCTGGAGGTCTCCAGTTTCGTCTTTGAGCCGGTACTAGCGGTAGAGTTATTGCCCGCCTGTTCACGGTTTATCTTTTTAGGGATAGAACTAGATGCGGCAGCAATTACTTTTTCGCTGTCTGGGTTTTTGCGGTCAATAGTAGTTGGGAGGAAACAATGAGTGCATTGGCAGTCGTTGCCAACTGACGTTCATAGTTCCTCACCAATTTCCTATGCTTTTTAAAAAGGGCCTTGTCTCTCGAACTGATAGTATTTGGGTCCTTTTTCTCAGTAGCACTCACGAATCTTTTAGAGGATCTGTAGTTACTGCGTTGCCTCGAAGCTTTGAGGGGTGCAGTAGGCTTCAGCGTGGTCTCTTCTTGACTCGAGTCTTGCAACAGCTCGTCCTCGGTTTGACTTCCTATAGAGGGAGGTCTGTTCGAGGTCTCCCTACCTTCAAAGCTAAGCTATCTAGAGCAGAAAGAAGAGATGCTGCAAGGTTGAGCGCATTCGGTTGTCTAGTTAAGACGGGTTTGGTTGGGTTTTCTACTTTTTTTATCACTGGCGAAGCCAAGCCCTCGCCGACAGCCGTGACTTCTGTCGACACTTTTGCGTATATCCCCGCTCGGATTTCATTATTTGTATTACTTTCCATGACCCATTAATTTAATTTGTTTTTGGATAAACATCCCTGTTTTTGTTTGGTTTTTCTTAGTTGTATGCCTCTGCAGCTGGATTGCTGGAGGGTCATATCGTAAGCCCCCTCGCCAACGTCAAGGCGAAAACCACGAGGGGGCCACGAAGGCTAACACACACATTTTCATACCATCTTAGTGTTAATTTTGTAAGGAATTTTGTTTGGAGTTTTGTTTAGAAAACAACTAGAATTATTATTTTCTTTCAGAAAAAGGAATGATTTTGTTTTTCTTCTATTTTGATAGCGTTCACAGTCCAGGATGGACTAGGACTACGACCCTTTTTCCCTAGCTAGCTGCCTCCAGTCACGTACAGAAAGTTTTTTGAGGTCGTTCTCCACTTGTGATTTTTTAGATTAGAGAGAGATTTTATTTTCTATCTTTAAATTATTTACATATGTACATACAAATTACAAAAATCTATAAAGCATGGTTTTGCCGTCTGCCTGATTGACAAGTCTTTAATAAAATCGAATAATTGATAATAAATTAAGTTATAATATGTATAGACTAAAAAATTATTAAAAATCACCATTCATTATTTTGTTTCTATAAGCAATTTTGCAGAATTCGAAAAGTTTAATTACATCCATTTCGTTCAGTAGCATTTTGACTTCTTTTTCTGATAGCATAATGTTTCCAAAAATATGTTTTCTAAATTCACTCAAGATCGGGCACCGACCAAGGAAATGCAAAATATCTTCCCGTTCTTCCCGATTACACAAACTGCATATAATGGGTAGGTCTTCTCTGTGAGGTATGTAATTAAGGTTCAGTTGCTCTCCACGCAGGCGAAACATCATAGCTATTTCCTCTACCTTATATTCATCTCTGAAGTAGTTTCGTTGATTAAGGGAGTACTCCAGTTGACTATAAATTGCCCTGTGAAGGGAACCAGCAGCTTCCTCCATGAATTTTGTTCTTGTTTGCGTATCTACACGTTCAATGAGCTCATATAATTTAGGTTTCCAGTTTTTTGTATCTTCTAGATTTATATTGAGGTCCATTCCACATTCTCCAGCCAACTTCAACCAATCCTTAAAAATTCCTGCCTTACTCTGGACCATTTGGATTGCCGCCTTTTTTGGTAGTCGGTGGTTGGGCATTTGCATCACCTTGAGTACGTAATCGATTTGAAGTTTCAGTGTTTTTATAAACAATGGTGACAGTCCAGTCTCAATCATAACCATATAGTTAGGAGAGTTAGGTGGAAGGTGAAAATATCTCTTTACGTAGAATCTGAGTAGTTTCTCCACAGAATCATATTTTCTTCCTCCCCAAACTTGAGCAGCGTAAAAAAGTACAGATTCTGCAACTGCCTCGAAAACACGATATTTGCTGCTGTGTGCTATGTGTTTATTGTTCATGCACGTTCTCCATGCAACGTTTACTGCATTTTTGGCTTTTGAAAGCTTTTCATTCAAATGCTTCTCCATACTCATACTTTTGGTAAGAAAAACTCCAAGATACTTGTATTCTTTGACAACCTCGATTATATCTCCGTTGTAATACCACTTTTCATTAGCACTGACTCTACCTCCATTTTTTTTTAACTATCATCACCTTCGATTTTCACAGATTGACCACAAGACTCCATAAGATACAGTATTCGTAGAGCTTATTTATCATGAGTTGCAGAGTTTCAGGTGAGTATGCCATCAGGACAACGTCATCCGCAAATAAAAGGGCTTTAATTTGGATTCCTCCGTATTCAATACCTCCTGGCAAAAAGTCGATTAGATCATCCAAAAAAAGCGCAAATAAACTAGGACTGAGAGCACAACCCTGTCTTACTCCTGCTTTGGTTTGAAACCACTCCGATCTATGATTACCGTTCCAAACAGCTGCTTTTGTATCTGCATAAAGGTTTTGGATTAACTGGCCAAATTTATATGATACGCCCAGCCCATAAAGCTTGTACATTAATGCACTGCGGTCCACCGTATCGAATGCTGCCTTGAAATCTACAAAGAAAAAGTAGAGTTTCTTACTTCGAGCGAGGAATGAATCTGCAATACTTTTGAGCACAAAAATGTGATCGATCGTAGAGTATCCGGCTCTGAAGCCTGCCTGAAACTCCTTTAAAAGATTATTTTCTGAAATCCACACTTTGAGTCTGCTTTGTAACAGCGCTGTGAAAATTTTATAGGATGCATTCAAAAAAGAGATGCCTCTGTAGTTAGCAGGATCTGCTGTACAACCTTTTTTATGGATGGGGAATATTAGGGCTTCATTGAATTGATCAGGTATAACTCCGTAATCGAGAATGTTATTTAGCAAGCGCGTAAGTGTTTCAATAAGGCTACTGGTCCCATACTTAAAGAATTCAGATGGTATCCTATCCGAACCTGCCGCTTTCCCATCCTTAAGCCCTTCTATAGCTGATGCAACATCACGTTTCGTAAACGGGGAGTCCAGAATAACATTATAAAAACTAGGCGCAGCATAATGGAATTGAACTGTATATAATGTCGTTGGATTTAAGAGTATTTCAAAATAATTCTGAAGCACTTCTGGACTTAGATTCGAGTTTATAACAAAAGTTCCTCCATTAAGCTTACGAGCTAAGTTCCAGAACTCAGAGCTGTTCTTGCTTAGGGCCATTTTACGTGCCTCGTTCTCATAAAATTCTTTTTTCTTAAGGCTGACAAGGATTTTGTACTTTTTATTGGCTTCAAGATATAAATTCCCAGTCATATCATTGAATTTTCGAAACCTTTTAAGCCAGGCGTTCGATATGTCCCTTGCTTTTTTACAGCTTTCATCAAACCATGGTTCTCCACTTGTGTGCGCCATCAGTTAGGGGGTCTGCTTCGTACACCATCAGGTTTGGATTAGAAGATTCTTCGGGGTGTTTCTTTGCTGTCCATACGCTCCACCTGCCCCCGCCATCTCCGCCACTGTATTTTCGTGTTTTTGACCGTGTTGATATCACTGTATAAGCCTGTAGAGCTCATTCTTAAATCTCCTTCTCACTTCTCCAGACTCCGTCGATACACACAGGACCATAAATCACCAGAAGAACCTCTCAAAGCACCCAAAATTTGTACATGGTCATGGTAGAGAAGTTACCCCAGTTACCCCGATGCACAACCCCCGTCCTGTAGGACCAGACTCTGCAATAAGACCAAGCCAGATGAAGCCGCTCACTATAAGCCTGAACTACGAATAGTCGGAGTAGCGCCAAATGAGGTGTTTACCAAGAAGTTCAGCCTTACTGGAAGTGTAGACGCCATTGATGATTCCATCTCGAGAATTCATCCGCTGCCGTCCAAACGTTGAAGTGCCTTGGTGGGACCAGTCTTTCGTGGGAGGGTAATTAGGAGGAACAGCCTATTCCACTCCAACCTGTCGACCATGGGAGGCTCTTCTGCAGAAACTATAGTTTAGAACTAGTCCTCCTTAATATTGATATGGATCGACCGGATCAAATTCAAGAGCTCTTGTGGTCTAGTACAGAATACAACGCTGAGGTCCAAGACAGTGCAGCTGGAAAAACCAAAAGGAACAAAATTTCCGAAATGCTCTTTCTCTAAAGAGAGTTTCTCCAAACTAGAAATAGTTGAAAATATTCCCATTACTTTTTTTTTAATAATATTCAAAAATACATAAACAAAATAAATATTTATTAAATAAAAAAAATAAATATTTATTAAACTTTAACAGAAAATATACACTTCAACGGTACTTAAAACTATTTAACACTAAACTTAAATACTTTATCATTTGTAAAACGCAAAAAAAAATTACTTAAAATGTATTTGTACTTCAATTGTTTCAATCAGTCATAGTATTTCATTAAACAAAAAATCATACAAGTTATTTTTACTTCAAGCTGTTTGCAATATCCTGCTCCCGTTCTAGAATGTTATTTCTTTCTCGCATTACATTTATTTTTTCTTGCCAATGACGCTCTTCTGTTTCCTCTCTGGTAGGCTTTCTCCTGCTGCTCCTTATCGGCCGGCATGGACTTGAAACAATTTTTGCGGAATAATCATCTATTAAGAACAAAGAAATCATAAATTGTTAATACAAGCAGTTGTTAATTGCAAGGTGGTTGGATGTTGTAGGAACTGAAGGTCGCGGAGCTGTATCTTTTCCTACACATCAAGTGCTTACAAAACCTCCAAGTTGGTAGCCGCCGGATACTGGGGGTCAATTCTCGATCTGTGAAACTGTGAAATGAAAACAAAGTTATCATTTCAGTTTTCACAGAGTTTTATCATTATATCACTTCACAAACACGCGCAATGCGATTCCCGAACTAGTTATGAAAAACAGCTGTCAAAGACTAAAAAGTACTAACATGACAAATGCTACCAATTGCTCATAGAAAAAGATGATTGTGACGTCATAGAAAGACCAAGATGGCGACTTAGGTGTATCCAATGAGCACAATTTGTTTCTGTTTATCATTTTTCTTTTCACAGGTTTTCACAGAGTGAAATGATTGTGATAAACGAGTTATCATATGAAAACATTTTGGCATTTGTTTTCATTTTTTCACACTTTGAGAATCGCATTTTATGTGAAGGCGTTATCATATTTATCACTTCACAGTTTCACAGATCGAGAATTGACCCCCTGGTCTTGGCTTTATGCCAGGACTTGCTAAACTTGTAAGTGCGAATGTTGATCAAGGAAAGAATTGCAACATTAAACCTATGGCTCTACAGATTGGAGGTAAGTGCGTTGGGCTAGCGACCTGACCACAGTAAAAAAACCAATTGTTATGAGAGAGACGCATATTACCGCGATCCAGGAGACACGATGGATAGGATCAGGTATAACGAAAAGAAAAGATTGCGACATTTATTACAGCTGTCACCAAAAACTGCACATGCTAGGATACGGAATCGTCGTGGGAAATCGACTCAGATCGAAAGTCATCGATTTTAAGCCGATTAGCGATCTCCTGGCTGTGATCCGCATCAAAGCTACCTTCCAAAACACCAGCCTTATATGTGCACACGCCCCTACCGATGAAGCTGAGGCGTCTAACAAGGAGGATTCTTACGACCCCAGGCGAAGGATACACACAGCAACCTGGCGATCTCCAAATGGTCGAACTGCCAACCAAATCGACCACGTGCTAATTGGCGCAAGGTACGCATCGAACATCTTGGACGTACGAACTTTCCGAGGTGCAAGCGTGGACTCTGACCACTTTCTTGTTGTGACAAAGTTTAGAGCCCGACTGTCCAACGAAAAGAAAAATGAAGACCGCCCAAAGAAAGAAATTCAACATCGCATGCACATCTGAGAAAGCCAGAGACTACAGTGAGCAATTGACCGGGAAACTCTCTGCCGTACACCCAGCAAGCGTCAACAACCAGTGGAATCAATATCGCGACATCATTAAGGAAACAGCCGAGACCACCATAGGCTTTCAACCACCCAGAAAAAAGAACCCGTGGTATGATGATGAGTGGGCGGTATTGTATTGAAGCAGGAGACGGAAAATGCACGAATGCAAATGCTGCAACGGAAAACAAGAGCAGCAAGAGAGGAGTACCGTAAAAAGAGAAGGAAAGAGAAAAAAAACCCTGCGCAGAAAGAAAAGAGCATCCGCAGCCTCTCAGCTCAAGTATCTCGAAAAGTCTAGCACCGCCACCAACACCCGCCGGTTCTACAAAACAGCCAAGCAACTGGCATCTGGTTATAGGACTGGCACGCAAGCTCTTCGAAACAATGAAGGGAACCTAGTCACCGAAGCACAGGGAATTGTAGACGTGTTTAAGCAGTATTTCCAGCAACTGCTTAGTGAGCATTATGTAGAGGAGGCAACAGGGGAACAAAGAAGCACAAGACCAGTCAATGAAGCTCCCAGTACTGAAGCGATTAAGAAAGCCATCCACAAGCTTAAGAACAATAAATCTGTCAGTTCGGATGGCCTACCTGCGGAACTTTTCATGTATGGAGGAAATGTTCTGGTAGAGTGTATGCACAGCACCAGCAACCAAGTTTGGGAGGAGGAAAGTATGCCCGACGACTGGTCAAATTGCTCCATATGCCCAATCTACAAAAAAGGCGATCCTATGTCCTGCAAGAACTACAGAGGCATATCCCTGCTTAATGTTGCCTACAAGATCCTATCCAACGTACTATATGTGAGCGTCTAAAACCTTTTTGCAACACTATGATCGGCACGTGCCAGTGTGGCTTCAGGCCAGGCAGATCAACAATGTTTACAATTGTTGACTTAGCAAAATAATGTTTAATTATAATGATTAATAGCGTAAAGTTAACAATAAGTATTTAATTATATTTTGTACATAAAGTATTAACAAGTTCGTTATTTAAAGGTTAACAGTATTTAATTATATATGATGTATTATAAAAATCATTACTCATTAAATTATAATTATGAAAAACTATACAAGACAAAAGAGTGTTTGACCATGAATTATAAAATGAAATGGTATCATGCACTTTGTGGTACGGATACCAGTGTAAAGTGCGTTTTCATTAGATGTACTTTTAATTTAGATGAAAAACCGCGTCGAAGTTATTGCTGTAAGAGAGTGAGAGAACACTACAAAAAAAAGAGATATATTTGCATCAGGTGAAGATTTTAGGATTGGGCAAGGAATATGTGAGAGAGAATATGAATTTATAATGAGATATGAATTTAAAATTATGGATGGCAATTAATTTAAATAAAGCAAGCAAAATTATCTTTTTTATGGTTTAGGTTGTCGTGGTATAAGAGGTCAAGCTACTACACGCATTAAGTCTTCCACATCTGATTTAGAAAAGAGCCAAATTCTAAGATGTTTTAAGAACCTGTGGCATTGGCCATTGCTGTTGCATATATCTGCTGGAAGTTTATTATATATAAATGGAGCTATGACAGTACAGAAGCGTCTAAGATGCTCTGTTCTAGTTCTTTGGATAGTCACAGTAGAAGCTGATGATCTCAACGAGCGATTTATGGCATTTCTTCTTACTGTATTGTGACCACCCCGCAGATAGAACAGTCTCAATACCTTATAAACATAAAGATGCCGAAGTGGTAATATATTGAGCGATTTAAACAACGGAAATGATGGTTCCCATCTAGGTTTGTGAAGCATTACTCTAATGATCCTCTTCTGGGCTGTGATTAAAGGCTGTAGATTGCTGACAAATGCACTACCCCAGCAGGAAATACCATATTCTAAGCGAGAGTTAGCTAATGCATAGTAAATAGATGTTAGTAGGTTTGCTGGTACTATTTTCCGCAAGAGAAAGATTTTGTTCAAAACAATATACATATTCTTTTTAACACTCATAATGTGTGACTTCCAGTTCAGTTTTGAGTCTAGTATTATGCCAAGGTATTTAAATTCTGTTACACATTCAAGTGGCATGCAAGAAACGGTACAACTAGAATGATCACAACTTGCGTCATGAAGACCAACATTTTCAATAAAAATCTCATTTGACAAGGAAAAGTACATAATCTTGGATTTGCTACTCAGCACCATCTGATGATACTTAAACCAGTTTGCCAAAATAGATAGATCGCTATTCATTGAGGCTTTTATTTTATCAACAGAAGGAGCAGCATACGAAAGGGCTAAGTCATCAGCAAAAGCAACCATATTTCCTTTCAAAGGCAACTGAAAAATTGAATTTATATAAACAATAAAAAGTAAAGGCCCGAGCACTGACCCTTGGGGGACGCCTACACATGCACTTGTGATCGAATCACTCATAGTTGTACCGATTCTCACATGCTGGGACCTGTTCTGAAGATAGGATGAGAACCAATTTAAAATGTTACTTCTGAATCCATATCTGTAAAGTTTATTTAAAAGAAGTTTATGGTCGACTAAGTCAAATGCTTTCGTCAGATCAAGAAACAGAGCACCAGATTTATTTGATTTATCGAGTTCATTATTGATGCTTTCCAAGAGAGTCACTACTGCATCTTCGGTAGACTTACCCTTCATGAATCCAAATTGCGAAGAGCTGAGAATACTATATTTACCAAGAAACTTAAGCATTCTTTTAGTTATTAATTTTTCAAAAATTTTTGAGAAAACAGATAGCAACGAAATTGGTCTGTAGTTATTAGGGTCTGTTTTGTCACCTTTTTTATGTATTGGAATAATAATTGCAGTTTTAAGGCATTCTGGGAATACCCCACTTTCAAAGCTTAAGTTGACAATATATGATAAGGGCCTTGTTATAAAACCATGTATTTTTTTTATTACAATGCTGCTTAAGCCATCTATTCCAAAGGAAGTTTTTGATTTCAAGTTAGCAATCACATGAGATACTTCATTTTCGGTAACCTCACTAAAAAAGAAAGAAGACATAACTAAATCATCATTTGGATGTTCTAGATAAATATTTTCGATGTTTGAGGAAATTGGTGTATGATTTTTAACTACATCTTTGAAAAACAGATTAAAATTATTTGCAATATCCGCATCGCTTTCTGAAACCGTATTTTCTGAAAACTCAATGCGTTTAAGTTCATTGCCGCCATTTTGTTTTCCTAAAAGATTGTTAATGATGTTCCATTGCTGTTTTGGATTAAACCTACTATCGTTAAATTTTTTCTTGAAGAATGCTTCCTTTTGTTTACTAATTCCATCGAGGATATCTTTCTGCATACTTTTGTAGGCGATCTTTATATTTGGTAGATGTAATTTGCCTTTGTTCTTAATATAGAATTCATTTTTAGCATTAATTTTTTGGCACAAGTGGTCAGTCATCCATGGTTTAATTTTTTTGTACTTTCGCTTTTGTTTTATGGATTTACTAGAAGAAACATGACCAGATAAAATGTCAATAAAATTCCGAAAAGCGTCTGAAGGACAGTTACAGCTATAGACAGAATTCCAACTTTCAGCGGCGAGACAATCATTAAGCAATGTATAGTTTATTTCCTGAAGTAATTGAATACTCGAACTTTCATTTTTTTGTTTACTATTTTTTAATAAGTCCAGGAAAGACACCCCCGTTGCAAAATGATCGCTAACATCCCATTCGAGTAAAAACGAACATATTCATCGACTTCAAAGCCACATATGATAGCATAAGCCACCAAGAGCTTCTATTGGCGATGTCGGAACTCGGGATCCCGAAAAAACTGCTCCAGCTATGCCACATGACGTTACAAAATACGTGGTGCAACGTGCAAATGGGTAACAGCTCATCCGATTTATTCCAGACGTGTACAGGGTTCAGACAAGGAGATGCGCTATCATGTGATTTCTTCAACCTAGTCCTGGAGCAGATTGTGCGCAAGAGTGGTGTTAACATGGAAGCCACTATCTTCAACAGGTCTTCTCAACTGCTTGGCTATGCGGGCGACATCGACAGCATCGGCCGCTCCAAGAGAGCTGTACTTGAAGCATTCACAGTTATTGATGAACAGGCGAAACGCGTTGGTCTTGAAGTGAATGAGGACAAAACAAAGTATATCGATACCTTCCAATTAAATTTTTAAAATACCTCTTATTCAATTATTTATTTGGGTATTTTGTTGTAGTAAACAGATTTTTCGAACCATTTTGAGTTGAAATTCCAGTCCCGAATCTTTTTATTTTTTTAAATACATAAATAAATAACTGGACCAGAGGTTTTTGTCAATGCCTTTAAAATTTTTGAAATGTCGCTTAATACATTCTTACGGGAAGGTATCGATATGCTATCAACAAACAAAGCCTCATCTATCCATCACCTAGAACAAAACGTTAACTGTTGGTAGCAGTAATTTCGAGGTAGTCAAGGAGTTCACCTACTTCGGAACAAACATCAATTCCATGAACGACACCTTAGTGGAAATCCGACGAAGAATTACCCTAGCGAACCGCTGCTACTTCGGTTGGTCAAACAAATGGCGTCAAAACTCCTTTCACGAAAGACAAAGTGTACACTATACAAAACGCTAATTTTGCCAGTTCTACTCTACGGCACGCCCGCCGCGGGCACCGTAGTGCTGGACGATAGGACGATACTGGGAACTCTCGAGAAAAGTTCTTCGGCGGATATTTGGTCCTATATGCGAAGAGGGCGATTGGAGAAGAAGATTCAATCGTGAATTGTACGAGCTGTACAAAGATGTGGATGTAGTCCAAAGAGCCAAAACACGTCGACAACACTGGCTCGGCCACATCGAGCGAATGGATAATAATGCTCCAGCCAAGAAAATTTTCGAATCCCAGCCCCCAGGTTCGAGATGACCAGGAAGACCGAACCTTCGCTATAGGGACCAGGCGGTCACAGACGCAAGAGCGCTTGGTCTCGACGACTGGAGCGAGCGTGTAAGGGACCGCAACCGATGGAAGACCGCAATATCTCAGGCGGAAACCCTTCATGGATCGGGAGCCGGATAAGTAAGTAAGTAAGTTGTTAATTGCAAGCAGGGGCTAACACACCATCTTCGTTTCCATTTTCCCTATTAGGGTTATCCTCAAAAGATGTTGTTGAGCCAGGAGTTGGTTGAATTACAACTGCTTATGATGATGATGGCAGTGCAGCAGTACCTTTTCCGGATGAACCCAACACAAATTCAGGGAACATACTTGCCCTGTCCTTAAAAAGGTCATACAATTCGCTGAAAATAAAATACGTATCGGAAAAGTTTCTGGGTTGGTTTGTTGGTTCCATTAGAAAACTATTATCTGGAATGAATTTCAGGAAATTTATTCTTGCTTGGATATTAATTGTTATTATATAAATTAAAAGATACCTGTTTGTGCTCTTGCAGCCGCCTCTGAATTGCATGTTTTTTGCACGGAATCACCTGTTGCACAATTCACAACCTCAAAAGTTTCCATTTTATATTTTTATTGATTTGATTGTTTATTTTTTTTTAATTTTAACTGCACACATTAACAAATCACGCGAATCGACAACAAAAGAAATAATGAAATCTCATGTCACTTTTGACAGTTTGGTCGTTACCTGAACTCGCCACAGCAAAATACCTAGATCTACTTTAGGGCGAGATCAGGGCGACCCGAGGTATCAAAAAACACAGAATTTACTCGCCAGTGTGAGTTCAGGTTTTTTAAAAAAACGATTTATGGCGACTACAGGGCTCAACGAACAAACGTAGTAAAAGATGATTGTAACGTTACATAAAGACGAGGATGGTGACTTGGGTATATCTAATAAGCATAAATTGTTTCTCTGTGTATCATTTATGTTTTCACAGGTTTTCAAACAACGCATTGATTGTGATAAGAGAATCATGATATGAATGATATGAAAACAATTGCTTTCAATTTTTCACAACCGAGAATCGCATTTGAAGTGAAGACGTTATCATATTTATCACTTCACAGTTTCACAGATCGAGAATAGACCCCCATCAGCTATTCGTTTCAGCTTGTAGGCTTATAAATATGACAGTCGAGGTTTGATAATTTCTCAAGCCTCAAGCCCTCAAAACATCCCTGATCCCGCATTTCTTTTACCCACAAAACTTGCATGATACCGGACATTTGCATAACTAATTCTAAGTCTAAAAAAACAGAAATAGAAAACTTTCCGCGTTACTTGCCCTTTTGAAAAAGCGTCGTTAATGACGTTCTTTAAAACTTTAGCTAACAAAACAATACTGAGCAATACTGAAAACTATGCTCTCCTTTAATATCGTGACCTTATCTTGCTGAAGGCTACTATGCTCATCTACTGTAAATAAGCATGAGAGAAGTACAAATTCGGTACCAAACTGACCAATGTGGCAGAAAATTTTCTTACAATTTCAAGAACATCTATCTAAATCTAACATTAACTCCACACCCATCAATCTTAACCAAATGAACAAATCGGATGTGCCCAACCCCATATGAAACTATAATAAGGCTTACAACAAGAACAACAAAAAAAAAACAAGACAAAATTACAATAACAAAAGTTTTATCTTTGTATAAAGCATATGACACAAAAGAACACAAACCAAAGAGCAAGGAAAACGACGGTAAACTCCAAGCCTCTTCGACGGGCAGCACGCGCCTGTCCAAAGTCACCAGCTGAGCAATCTTCAAGATGACGAAGCAGCTATACAGCCTACAGCAGCAACCATCAGGTAAATAAAAAAAAAAAAACACAAGACGAAGACACTCAGATCCATGGGCTGCCAAAATGGATTTGCTAAGGGGAACGAAAGCAGAAAGAACGAAACAGAGCATATATGTATGCACGTATGCATACATGCCCCAAGGGAAGGTCTCAAGATTACGCGGATAGCAATCTTGAAAAGCGGTCCCATGTGCCAAAACATTAAGATTTCATTTTCGGCTGTATATGGAGATGAAGAGACGACGACGACGATGATGATCGACTTCCATTCAATTGCTCCAACAGGTTGGTATATATGAGAAGAGATGGATAATGACATTTAGATTCGGAGTCCTCCTGTGTTTTGTACATGTGTGGAGTCCACATTACTGTACCGTACTGCCTCTCGCTGCGAGGGTGCGGAGCCAAAGGAGAAAATTGTTACATGATATAAAGATAAATTTTGAAATAAACGACCGGAAATAGAAAGAAGGTTTGGTCCGATGTGCGATCTACAGGATTAAAAGATGATGGTGATCGTAAAGATGAAGTTTCCTTTTCTGTAAAAAAAAAGTCCTATTAAAAACAGGCTCATAGTCGTCTGAACGGCTGACTGACAAATCTGACTCAGACTTAAACCCAGACCTGAGGTTTTTTGTGTGTGTTTTTTTTCTCTCTCTTATATTCTAGACAACTTCGTTTTATTGGTGATCCACGATCGTTTTATTTCTTAGATTTCATACGAAAGGAATCAGTGGATAGAGATTTTCCTAATAGCATAACGTTGCTCGGGAGACATATGTACTTAAGTTTATATGTGTTTCTATATAACAATCTTGGATCTGTTTAATGGGTTCATTAATGGCAAAGAAATTGCACTATAAAGTTTTCAGATCTTGACTGATCATTATGGTTAGAGATTGTCAGAGATATTTTTTTTTTAAATTAAAAGTGTTAGGTACATAGTATCACGAAGCAATATTTTGTTAAAGGTTTTTACTTAATTTTTGTAAATAAATTTGTCATTTTTTTGTGATCTATGAGATATTTATCGAAGAGAACTTAATGCAAGCAGCAATTTGGGACCGAAAATTAACTAACACAACACATCAACTGATAGGTACTCACTCATCATTATCACTTTGTGATTTGAGTAGTCTAGGTAGATGTTAGCAAGCAATTAACCAGAGGTTTAGCATAAGTGTACTCAAAGGGCCAGTTTTCAGTATGAGATCATCCTTGTCTCGGGGTTAAGCCTGAGTTAACTCCAGAAACGTGTTTTTCAGTAAAATGAAATTCTTAGTTAACTCCCAGTTATCTCATCTAATTTGGTGAGTTAACTCTGGGACCAAATTGAGGACCTTTTCAGCTGTGGCGCCATCTCGATTTCGATATTGAAAGTTATTGCCAGTGCAATTTCGTTGTGGCGCCCTCTCTATTCCGATGCGTTAAAGGCGTAGAAGGGTGATATCCAAAGTGTCTCACATTGTTGGCCCTATAAAATTTTGACAGCTAAAAGATAAAGTTAATCCTCAACTTAAAAATTGTCCTGAGTTAAGTCAGGGTTAATTTATTTTCAGGATTAGCTAACTCTGATTTAACTCAGAGTAAGCCCTGTTCCCCTTTTGTTTGTGCGAAATCATCCTAGTCTCGGGGTTAAACCTGAGTTAACTTCATAAACGTTTTTTCAGTCAGTTGAAAACCTAAGTTAACTCCGAGTTAACTCATCTAATTTGGTGAGTTTACTCAGGGACCAAATCGAGCTGTGGCACCATTTCGTTTTCGATAAGGAAAATTATTGTCAGTGCCATGTCGTTGTGGTGGCATCTCGATTCCGATGCATGAAATGCGTAGAAGGGTGATATCCATAGTGTCGCACATCGTTGGCCCTAGATTTTTGACAACCGAAAAGTGTTCCTGAGTTTACTCGGGGTTAATTTATTTCAGGATTAGCTAACTCTGGTTAAACTCTTAGCTAACCCTGAACTGAAAAACGGGCCCTAAGAAAACAAAAATGTTCTGTCCTTAGTTGTGCTCGCCAGTAGATTTGGATGATTGCTTAGGTTGCTCTACATCATCAGACTTTTGGCAGCATTGATTATGTAAATGTCAGGGAGTGTTAATTTGGATTCCTCTTAAAAGTTGCTTGTTGCTAAAATGCTTTCGTCACCGTTGGCCAAAGTGGAATCCCGCACTGATACGCAAGATCTTCCTCTCAAACGATCCGAGTTTTTTCATCCTGGTATTGGAAATAGTAAACCATGTTGGAAAGCAGTTTGTGATGATCAGTCTGAGAAGTAATGTTCTTTGGCTGAGTCCATTATACCTCCGCATTAGGTAGGTAGTTCGCTTATTTCAGAGTAGCTGTCACATGCGGATTGAAGCGTAACCTCTCCTCAAAGTTGACACCCAAATACTTCGCCGATGGTTTGCTTGTCGTCCATCCATCATCCATCAGGCAGATTATCCAACTGGTTTTCTGAGATAAGCCAATTCCATGCCTCTGCACCATACATCAGGTCCGGGATGATAAGCGCCTTCTTAGTCCAAAGAAGCAGCGATTTCCAAGAGTAATTCTTCGTTTCAATTCAGAACTGGTATTGTTCGCTGAGCTGATAGAAGCTAGAACTATAATGCTCGGAAGGGCACTTAAGTGATTGGAAGAAAACAAGCGAATACAAGGAAAGCATAAGACGCGGCTATAGTTGCGAAATGGAAGGTTTTGTCAGTTTCGTTCAACTTTGTTTGTAGAAGTGTACCTCATTTAGGTAAAACTGACAATTGGAGAAATAGGAAAGCCAAAAAAAGATAGGTAATAGTCACAGTACACATATTAAAGGTAATATCATTAGAGTTTTGATTTTTGTTTCTTCTGCGCATATATCAAAATTTGTGTCAAATGTCAGTATTTGTTGTTGTTTTTACGTGTGTTTTCTTCCTCACTCGCACAGCCATTTTTATTTCTGACAATTTCAATTTTAATTTGTTGTTGTTTTTACGTGTGTTTTCTTCCTCACTCGCACAGCCATTTTTTATTTTCGACTGACAACCTGCGCAGTATAATACCCTAGATTTGTGTACTGTGGGTAATAGTTACATTATGGGTGTGTTCCCCTTTTGTTTGTACGGAAAGCTACTTTTCGTCCATTATTGATTAGATCAGCTTTTTCTTCGGGATTGGTGAAGCCTTCAGTCAGCTTTGGATCACTTGGTAATTGGAAATTTCAGTGTTCCTATGCTACTGGTGCTTAATTATTGTTCACTGGATTTCCTCTCCGCAAGGCGACCGATCGGCGTCCACTAGGAGTCCGCTTGGCGTCAGCTAAGCATCCACTAAGCGTCCACTTGGCATCCGCTAGGCCTCCACTAGGCGTCCGCCAGGACTCCGCTTGGCATCCGCTAGGCGTCCGCTAGGCCTCCACTTGGCATCCGCTTTGCCTCTGATAGGCGTCCAATCGGCGTCCGCTAGGCCTCCGCTAGGCGTCCACTAGACCTCCGCTCGGTGTCTGCTAGACGTCCACTAGACCTCCACTCAGAGACTGCTGGGCGTCCGCTTGGCCTCCGCTAGGCATCCGCTAGGCCTCCGCTCAGCATCCACTTGGCGTCTGCTAGGCCTCCGCTCAGCGTCTGCTCGGCGTCCGCTAGGCGTCCACTCAACGTCTGCTAGGCCTCCGATTTGCGTCCGCTCAGCGTCCACTGGGCCTCCGCTAGGCGTCCACTAAGCATTCGCTCGGCATCCGCTAGACTTCTGCTAGCCGTCCGCTTGGCGTCCGCTAGATATATAGAAGATGAACTGGATAAAAAGAGGTGGGGAGGGGTCAAAGTGAGAGGAAAAAGAATTTGCTCGCTGGCATACGCAGATGATGTGGTGGTAATGGCTTAAAATGAAGAAGAGATGCAAATCATGGTAAGAAGACTGGAGAAGTACTTTGAGAGGAAAAGACTGGATGTAAGCGTGGGAAAGACGAAAGTGATGAGGTTCAGGAAAAGAGGAGGGAGGAACACAGCAGTAGACTGGAGATCGAGGGGGAAGAAGATAGAAGAACTAAAAGAATTTAAATACCTGGGGTATGTGTTCAAAAAGAATGGAGGGCAGGAAGTACATATAAAGGACAGAAGAAAAAAGGCAGCAGTCGCCATGAAGGAAGCATTGAGGATTGGAAGGAGAAAATTCGAGAAGGATTGAGGGAAGAAGGGAACGAAGAAAAGAATCCAGTTAAACAGGTGGTATAAAGAAGTAATGACAGAAGGGATCCCACAATATTTGAAAGCGGATTGGAAGACAGAACACAGAAAGAACAAGGAGAATTGCAAGAGCCAGGCTAGGGAATGAGGTGAGGGAAAGATGGTACTGGAAACGAGAAGAGGAAAGAATGTGTAGAATATGTGATAATGAACCAGAGACGTGGGAACATGTATAGGCTATTGATTATGTCATATAATAAGGAAGTAAGACGTTCATGGGATTTGAATGTAAAAAGCATCAAAGAGGTCATTGAAAACCGCGGAGTGCTATTAAATTGGAGGGTGCATTTTTTAGAGGGGGGTGCACCCTTTTTGGTTTTTTGCATATAACTCGAAAATGAAGCAAAAGTTCGAGATAATTCTCAAAACCTTTTTTGTAGAGAATAAAATTTACCATCAAAATGGATTTTTGAAAAAAATTTAAAAAATTTTTAGTAAGCTAATTAAAAAAAAATCATTGCAAAAAAATGTGAAAATTCGCATTTTTTGTTTTTTTTTGTACGTATTTGCTTATAACTTTCTTACCAGCAGAGATAGGTATAGGAATTGCTTCATATAAAAGAAAGATAATTAAATTTTCTTTTAAATAAACGTAAAAAAAAACCGTTTGGATAAAAATCGACGAGAAATAGTCGTTCAAACTAGGCTGATGTTAAGTTTTTAAAGCTTTATAAATGGCATTTTTGGCTATTTTGATGGACTTGTTAGATTATACACTCAAACTGGGTGTATTAGGGAGTCATGACCAGTTGAGTCAAAAATAAAAGTCAAGTTTCAAATTTTTCGCAGTTTTAGGGTTGCCATCTAATTTTTTTTCAAAATTTAGAATAATTGCCAAAAGCAACAAACTTGCTCTTACAAAGTCGGGTTTTGAACACATGTTAGCTTATACCTTCTCATCTTCAATGACCCCTTTGATGATTTTTACAATAAAATTCCATGAACGTCTTACTTCCTTATTGCCCTGTTTTTTAGGACATAATCAATAGCCTATAGTATTACAAAGATGCAGGCTTGGCGGAAATTAAGGAAAATCAATAGGGGAATGGATAAGGGAAATAATTGGCGAAACGGGGAAGGGGGAAAAGTGGATAAAGGAACTAGAGGCGGTGAGAAAAGATAAGACGATAGAGAGGGGAGGAGAGGAAGCAGAGTAAGGAAACGGGAGCCTTGTAGCCCTTAAAGGAAGCAATACAAATTAATGCAATGCATAAAATAAATTTTAAAAGCTGCCATTCACCATAGATTTTCAATTTTGTTGCCCTCAACTTTCACCGCCCGTGGCAAAATGCCCAGCTCGCCATATTGGCTAAACGCGTCATGGGAGAGTAGAGAGAGGTAGACTTTCGCCATCTATGCTAAATTTCCAATAAGACCCCATTTACAGATGTTACTTTGCAATTTAGTTCTAGGTTGGCCTTTGACTAGTCTAATAGGCTACTTCAAGACATTAGAAAAATTTATTATTGACAATAAATTTTTAATATTGTTGGAGAAGAGGGTTCAGAAGCAAAAGTCTATCAAGGTAAGACGTTCTAAAAAAAAAAAATATTCTACTATTTCAATGCGTTTATAAAATTGAATAGGACTAGGAGCAGGTAGGTACATACAATCGGTGTTCGGGCTTATACCTTACTCCAAGGTGTTGTTTATTTGATGATTTATATCCAAAAATGTTTGACTATTGACCGCCTCAAAGGAAACTTGCATTATTCTCATCAATGGAAATAATACAAAATATAACCCCAATTAAAAAAAATAAAATAAATGTAAACACAACATAACAAAGAACAATCCGTCCACAATCCTCTTTGACACACACAATAGCCATTTAGCCTTCATCGTACTCATATCCATCAGTCTTCGAGCAATGTTTCATCGGCGCGGTGATGGTGGCGGCGGCTACAGTGTCTAACAGTGGAACAGAAATTCTTTAAAACTGGAAACAAATAAACGAAAAATTCTCAGAACTTGAAATTTATTGTATTTACTTACACTATCGTTTGCTAAATTGCAAAGATCACTGATCTTAAGGAATATGATGAATTCGTTGCAAAATTCTGAAGCATTTCCTTCTTCTAATTTATTTCTCAGTCAATATTAAAAATGTTTAGAAGCTTTTGATTAGTAGCTACTGTTATATTTTGTGAGGATCGATAGTAAAACTTATTTACCTACTTTTTTCAAAACATCCAATTATTTATTTTTATTTCACAAAATAAAACACTTTACTTTTCTTACTGCAAAACAATTTATTGTTCCCCACTCAACTATACTGAAATTAATTCACCAACTTTACTTTTCACAACCAACTTTATTCATTCAAGATTAAAATCAAACTGTGTCGCTGCCGATCAAACATGTGCCATTTAAACTTGTTTGACAAACTCAAGAAATTGGTAGAATGCTCTGGTATCTGCTTCTAGAGCTTTCCGCAGGGGAAATTTCCCATAATTTCCCTTTCTAAAGCTTTTATTTTGACATTTAGAATCAAAGCTCTAAAGTTCATGAAAGCTCGCTCTAGGCTGGTTTGTATCAGGTATACTCCGGAACATGGCGCTTCTTCATTTGAGAGTCGTTATAGTTCATTCGAGAGTCGTCATAATTAGTTAAGGGTATATGTGCATTGCGACCTTAAGCTCTATTGTGCCCGTTTGTTTGATATTTTATGGCGTTATAGTTCAAAAATGTAAAAGTCATACTAGATTTAGAAGTTTCGAATGAAATCAATTTCAAATTTGTCAGTTATAGATTGTCCGTTGTCCACTGTGTACAGTCGGCGTGCGTCGTCACAAAACGTTCTCTGCCCCGTCGGCCGGCCTCTATACCATGTAAATATAAAGTGTAAGAGGATTTAAAAATGTAGAAAATAATTAATATGTATCTTTAAAAAATCCATGTCAAACTATTAGTTAGCATTAAGACGGTTTGCGACTGAGTGGTTCCGTTGCTTGCGATATACTCTTACTATGATGACTGCCCTACCTTGCTTTCCACATAGCTATAAACTAAAACACTACACTCCTGTTTAGTGGACGATCTTTGCAAGATTCTTACTTACAACACAAGAAGAATATGTGCACTCTGGGATGAGGATGATGCTCGCGCGAACACAATCAAATTAAATGGAAACCATGTAAAGATGACATTTTGTCTGACATGAAATGGACAAAAAGTCATCATTTATTATAACGAATGGAACAAATGCGTTTACTCGGTGGTATAATATTGCAACAATTTTCGACCAGAAAAGGTGCGCTCGTTTTTCTAGTCTGTAAGCTAGCTGATGCGTTATTTTGCTTCGTATAGTCCCAGAAATATAAAAAGGAGGAGGTCAGACAGTTTTCTGCCATTGAATAAATTGGCTAAATATCTACTCTTGTGTGGTTCTCTAAAAAAACACATTTGAGACACTCCTTCGCGGTGTAAGATACTGATGTGTATGAGTATTCCGATCATAAATGTCAACGAATAAAAGCTGAATGGACAAACTCAATTTCAAGCACTAAATGGTGATGTAAGAATTTGTATTGATATTGAGTTTATATTGACAAGGCATAGTTTTTATTTTGTATCGATCTCACGTCAAAAATGCTTATTTAGTAACTTTCTTAATGTAATGTGGCCTCAGTTCTCAACCAACAAGCTTCCTCCAGCCAGGTCGGTCGTCAGCCAGCTATTTCCGGTTTCGCACGACAAGTCAGTTGAGCTCCTCTTTCACTAAACGGTAACGTTTTTCAAGTGATGTTACAAAAAAGTGAAAACCTCATTGCTTCACACCTGAAAAACATATTCTCAAGTTGCTTCAGATGGGGATATGAACCTCAAGCATGGCGTGAAGTCAAGGTTATATTTATCCCGAAGGCCGGTAAACCCAGCCACACGGAGGCAAACCAACCAGTCTCACGTCATTAACTCTTAAAACTTTCGAAAGATTGTTGGACATCTATGTATACTCGATACTCGCAGCTCACTGAAACCAGAGTTGATTTCTCCAATGCAGCATGCCTATACGAAAGGCAAAAGCGTAGAAACTGCGCTTCACTGTGTTGTTAATACAATTGAAAAAACTCTCAAGGACAAGGAATATACTCTTGCTGCCTTTCTAGATATTGAAGGAGCATTCAATAATGTGGAAAACGATGCAGTTAAGAGAGCCCTTGTAGAGCTGAATATAGAAAACTAAATTATAAATTGGACTGTGTGCATGTTAAAAAACAGGCATATTAATACAGAACTTGGAGAAACACGTTTAATAGTATCCACATCCAGAGGAACATCCCAGGGAGGGGTGCTTTCTCCGCTTCTTTGGATACTAGTTATGAACGAAATTCTTGTAAGATTAAAATATAGTGGAGTCAAAGTAGGAGCTTATATGCAGATGACCTAGCACTACTTGCGACAGGTAAATTCCCATCCACAATTAGTGAACAAATAGAATATGCCCTGTCAAAGTTCAACACATGGGAAATGTATTGTGGTCTAATGATCAATCCATTGAAAACTGAATTGGATCTCTTCACTAACAGAAGGAAAATACCAATGTTTAGGTTACAGAAAAAGCTATGGTTGCGTTCTATTCCTGCAACAGGATCTTTGGAAAATCCTGGGGACCCAATCCAAAAATTATCAGGTGGATGTACACGGCGTACACGGTGGAACATGACTGAGAAAGCAACAAACCTGAAAACTTTGACAAAAGTTCAAAGACTAGCATGCGTAGGTATTACGGGGGCGTTGAAAACCACTCCCACAGCGGGACTGGAAGCGATACTCAACTTGAGACCCCTAGATCTATTCGTGCAAGAATCTGCAGCATACAGTGCCCTGCGGCTAAGCCAGACTAAATGCTGGAAGCAAAGCACATCGGGCCATACTCAGATTCTGCAGAGATATGTATGTGGGAAATAATGTTTGCACAGACTACACAACACCCCATTTAAGCTTCAACAGACCCTTTACTACCTCTTTTCCTAATAGAGAGGTAGAGGAGTGGGAAAACAACCAACCTTTCAGTAATCAATCTACATAATTGTCTTCACTGATGGCTTGAAGATATACACTGGAGTTGGTGCAGGAATTTTCTCCGAAACTCTGGGACTAGCTAGCTCCTTCAGACTTCCTGACTTTTGCAGTGTCTTCCAAGCCGAGGTCTTGGCAGTGACAAAAGCAGCTACGCAAATATCAATGATGGCGATACCACGAGCTGATATCACCCTCTTTATTGATAGCCAAGCAGCAATAAAAGCAATTTCTGCCACCGAGATACATTCGAAGTTTGTGACTTGCTGTCGCGAAGAGCTTAGGGTTCTTGGCATGCAGCATAACATTAGACTCTGCTGGGTTCCCGGCCATAGTGATGTACAGGGAAACAAGAGAGCTGATGACCTGGCGAGAATGGGTTCGTCGCTTGATTCAAGTCAAGCCGAACAACATATCAAAGTACTAACCTGTAGCATCAAACAGGATATTGGTAACAAAATATTAGAAAAAACCAATGAAAGATGGAATCTGCTTGAAACATGCTCCACAACTAGAAAGTTATGTCCAAATTTCAATAAGCAGAGAATAGACAAAATTATACAAATGAACAAGAAACATCTCCGTTTGTCAGCATAATCACCGGACACAACCTACTGAAATACCATAAGAAGAAAATGAGGCTCAGTACTGACGACCTTTGCAGAGGGTTCAGCGACGAAGAAGTATATGAAGATACCTAACACTTCCTTTGCCAATGCCCAGCACTCTGTCATTTAAGAAAGAATCACTTAGGAAATCATTTCTATGACGACCTAGAGGAACTTTCTGGAACTTCGGCTAATAGCCTTCTGAATTCCATCAACGCCTTGAATGGCTTGAATGCTAACAGAACACATAGGATTTTTTTTTTTTACATTAAGTGGAATACAATTTCCTAGGGTATCACAATGGATCTACATAGATCTAAGTGTGACGGTAACGAGATCAACTGTCAGCACTTCTACCTAACCTAACCTAACGTTTTGCAAGACATCTGCATGTGGTGCCCTTTTTTTGACAGCACACATGGGTGTCTCAATAGGAGTGCAAACTTTGTGTAATTTGTTCTTACAATTGGCAGCTCTAAAATTTGAAACATGTCACCACTATAATTGTCCCAATAAAATAAAGTGCTACGCAGAAGAACGCATTATCACTGTGAAAGCCCATTATAAAAATGGGGAAAATCACGCTTATACTTACTTACTAAAGGTGGCGCTACAGTCCGGGGTGGACCAGGGCCTCAACCAACAAGCTTCTTCCAACCGGCTCGGTTTCTAGCTAGCTGTCTCCAGTTTCGCACGCCAAGTTGGTTGAGGTCCTCTTCCACTTGCGTGCGAAACCTTTTACGCTGTCCACCTCTACTGCGTTGTCCCACGGGGTTGGATTCAAAGACTTTCCGGACCGGAGCATTGGTGTCTATGTCTACCCTTGGAAAATCACGCTATGACTGCTCGCAAAATTTGAAAATTTTTCGATCATGATAACATGAACATTATAGCGGAGTTTTTGGGGAACACTCACGAACAAAAGCACTACTGAAATCTATATTTGTTCTTCCGATTAAGATTATGTCATTAGCGTCGACCTTTGCAAGGGACTTCTGACAGATTATGCCTCGAGTATGTATATTGGCTTGAGAGTTTTTAGCAATTCTTTGAAGAACAATGTTAAAGAAGCCGCATGACAGTGCATCGATTTGCCAAAACTTGGTGATCTAAAACCGGGCCTTGAAATCCTTGTAGATTGGAATTTGGAAGTTCGTGTTTTTTTGTTGATCTTCCGTAATGTGAATATTTGATCAGTGGTAGACTTTTTCGGCCTAAAGCCAACCATGGACGATTCAGGTTGTTACCATAGTTGGTACAGCTACGAACGTCTTCTTTTTTGAAAATTGGACAAACAATGCGGCGAATACATTCATTGGGCATGGTTTCCTCTGACGTTATTTTCACCACCTTTTACACTGTCCACCTAACCTGCGCTGTTCCACGGGGTTGGATTCAAAGACTTTCCGAGCTGGATCATTGATGTCCATTCGTTCTAGGTGACCCAGCCTTCTCAGTTGTTGGCTTTTCACTTTTTTGGCTAGGTCAGTGTCTCTGTACAGTCCGTACAGTTCGTTGCTGTATTTTCTTCTCCATTCTCCATCTATGCAAGGGGGACCAAAAATCCCCGGAAAATTTTCCTTTAAAAACAGCCTAACGCGTTCTCATCCACCGTTAACAGTGTCCATGCCTCTGCACCATACATCAGGACCGGGATGATAAGCGTCTTATACAGGGACAGTTTAGTTGTTCGAGACAAGGCCGTAGCCAGACAATTATGTCGGGGGGGGGGGGGGATATGCTAAGTAAACGGTTCTTTTGAGTAAAGAAAAGAAAACGCTTGGTGGTGAAAAAAAATGTATTCAAAGAAAAAATGTCTGTGCTGTAATACGTACGTTTTTTTTTTTAATAGTAAAGCAAAATACAAAGCTAGCTTACGGTTCCTGTGCGAAAATCTATGCAAATATTTTCGCATGCCAAAAATGATTGAGGTGAAGTACAAAATTACTCTTTTGTTTGATTGGTTAACAGTTTCATGCTAAAAGGAACCATTGGCGTCATAGAACTGCAAAACAATTGGGAAATTGTTTCGCGTGAGATAAAGTGGTGAATATCAAATATTAACGCTCCCGAAAAAAAATATATTCACCTCACAGCATTATTTGCATGCAAATTGTTTTTGCATCCAAAACTTATTTTTTTCCCATTTTTAACCCTATAATGTATTAATAGAGGTTAATTAATGACTCAATGGGTAGCTTAGGCAAAGGCAAACATTTTGTGCCTAAAATATTATATAAAATTAAGCACAGAATAGGTGCAAAATTGCTTTGAATAATTTGATTTTTCTTTTGCATGGGGACTGTAAACTATGCTTTATCGTCAAACATTTTATTGTTTGCGCAAAACTCACTCCTATGACGAATAGATTCCTCCCATATGATAACTGCCTCAGTGTTAGTCTCAATTTGTCGATGTACTGATATTTACTCCAACCCTAAAAGTTTATCTTCATCGGTAGAATCTCTAAGGTCAATTTTTAGACGTTTCACTGTCGAAAAATTTCTTTCCGGTGTGCATGTTAAAACCTTTAGAGTCGCGAAAATTTTAATAAGCTTGTGTATGTGAATCATGTTATGTATGGCATTTTGTCTACCATATCATGCATTCAGTCTTTCAACTTTAAATTGTCACGATCCAAAATTTTTTAAAAATTGAAGTTTTCTTCTTTAAATTTTTGTTCGTTTTTGCCAAGACTTAAGGGAATCAGAATACTCGAATCTCATTTTAAGCTGACTTAAGAAATCATCAAGGTAGGTAGAAACCTTTACAATATTCATAAAAAATTATGTAGTACGTGAGTTAGGCCGTGTGCAAATTGCGTTAAAATCCTGGTTAAATTTGATCCCATGGCTAAATTTTGACAAAACTGAGGTAAATATAGACGTTAAAATTTAACCTGCTCAGGAGCTCGTTAAAATTTTAGCCAGTGGTTAATTTTTGACATGTCTATGCTCATGAAAGAGTGAGGGAGATGAATGTAGATAAATATTTTATTTTGTTGTCATGAATCATTTCGGAAAAGATTAAAAAAACTAAAATCAAATGAAAAGATTAAGAAATATAGACAAAGGCCTAGAATAATGAACTCAAGAAATCAAAACAAAGAAATATTCAATATTTTCATTTGTATAGGGTATCTAGGTTCTTTT
This sequence comes from Dasysyrphus tricinctus, assembly GCA_963921185.1. NCBI lineage: Eukaryota > Metazoa > Arthropoda > Insecta > Diptera > Syrphidae > Dasysyrphus > Dasysyrphus tricinctus. The sequence continues at coordinate 249,723,176 of OY992530.1, forward strand.
CAAAGTATAAATTTTCAAGCGTAGGTAAATGTTGGTTGGATGTTGTAGGAACTGGGGGCCTCGAGCTGTATCTTTTCCTACACATCAAGTGCTTACAATACCTCCAAGTTGGTAGCCGCCGGATACTGGTCTTGGCTTTATGCCAGGACTTGCTAAACTTGTAAGTGCGAATGTTGACCAAGGAAAGAATTGCAACATTAAACCCATGGCCCTACAGATTGGAGGTTAGTGCGTTGGGCTAACGACCCGACCACAGTAAAAAAGCCAATTGTTATGAGAGAGACGCATGAAGCCTCGGATAACGACCCCCCTCAAATGGCAACCAGACCCGGAACGAAAATGGACTATGACCTACGAGTATGCACCTGGAATGTAAGGACACTCTATACACCAGGTGCTACTGAAAAACTTGAATCTGTCCTCTCGCGGTACAAGGCAGATATTACCGCGATCCAGGAGATACGATGGATAGGATCAGGTATAACGAAAAGAAAAGATTGCGACATTTATTACAGCTGCCATCAAAGACTGCACATGTTAGGATGCGGATTCGTCGTGGGAAATCGACTCAGATCGAAAGTCATCGATTTTAAGCCGATTAGCGATCGCCTGGCTGTGATCCGCATCAAAGCTACCTTCCAAAACATCAGCCTAATATGTGCACACGCCCCTACCGATGAAGCTGAGGAGTCTAACAAGGAGGAGTTTTACGACCTCCTGGACGGAGCCTACGGAGCCTGTCCGGAGTACGATGTCAAAGTCGTGCTCGGAGACTTCAATGCTAAAGTCGGAAAGGAAAACATCTTTGGCGGATTAGTTGGAAAGCACAGCCTCCACGAAACGACAACAGACAACGGCTTCCGACTAATCGACTTTGCTGCAGCTCGTAATACGGTGATAAGTAGCACTAGGTTCCCCAGGCGAAGGATACACACAGCAACCTGGCGATCTCCAGATGGTCGAACCGCCAACCAAATCGACCACGTGCTAATTGGCGCAAGGTATGCATCGAACATCTTGGACGTGCGAACTTTTCGAGGTGCAAACGTGGACTCTGACCACTTTCTTGTTGTGACAAAGTTCAGAGCCCGACTGTCCAACGAAAAGAAAACGAAGACCGCCCAAAGGAAGAAATTCAACATTGCATGCCTTAGCACATCTGAGAAAGCCAGAGACTACAGTGAGCAATTGACCGGGAAACTCTCTGCCGTAAACCCAGCCACAAGCGTCAACAACCAGTGGAACCAATATCCCGACATCATTAAGGAGACAGCCGAGACCACCATAGGCTATCAACCACCCAGAAAAAAGAACCCGTGGTATGACGATGAATGCGCGGTATTGAAGCAGGAGACGGAAAATGCACGAATGCAAATGCTGCAACGGAAAACAAGAGCAGCAAGAGAGGAGTACCGTGAAAAGAGAAGGAAAGAGAAAAAAACCCTGCGTAGAAAGAAAAGAGCATCCGCAGCCTCTCAGCTCAAGTATCTCGAAGAGTCTAGCACAGCCACCAACACCCGCCGGTTCTACAAAACAGCCAAGCAACTGGCATCTGGTTATAGGACTGGCACGCAAGCTCTTCGAAACAGCGAAGGGAACCTAGTCACCGAAGCACAGGGAATTGTAGACGTGTTTAAGCAGCATTTCCAACAGCTGCTTAATGGGCATTATGTAGAGGAGGCAATAGAGGAACAAAGAAGCATAAGACCAGTCAATGAAGATCCAGTCCCAGCGCCCAGTACTGAAGAGGTTAAGAAAGCCATCCACAAGCTTAAGAACAACAAATCCGCCGGCTCGGATGGCCTACCTGCGGAACTCTTTAAGTATGGAGGAGATGTCCTGGTAGGGTGCCTGCACCAGCTCATCAACCAAGTTTGGGAGGAGGAAAGTATGCCCGACGACTGGTCAAATAGCTCCATATGCCCAATCTACAAAAAAGGCGATCCTATGTCCTGCAAGAACTACAGAGGCATATCCCTGCTTAATGTTGCCTACAAGATCCTATCCAACGTACTATGTGAGCGTCTAAAACCTTTCTGCAACACTATGATCGGCACGTACCAGTGTGGCTTCAGGCCAGGCAGATCAACGATAGACCAAATCTTCACATTGAGGCAAATCCTGGAAAAGACCAACGAATTTCAAGTCGAGACCCACCACCTATTCATCGACTTTAAAGCCGCATATGATAGCATAAGTCGCCAAGAGCTTCTATTGGCGATGTCGGAACTCGGGATCCCGAAAAAACTGATCCAGCTATGCCGCATGACGTTACAAAATACGCGGTGCAACGTGCAAATGGGTAACAGCTCATCCGAGTTATTCCAAACTTGTACAGGGTTCAGACAAGGAGATGCGCTATCATGTGATTTCTTCAACTTAGTCCTGGAGCAGATAGTGCGCAAGAGTGGTGTTAACATGGAAGGCACTATCTTCAACAGGTCTTCGCAACTGCTTGGCTATGCGGACGACATCGACATCATCGGCCGCTCCAAGAGAGCTGTACTTGAAGCATTCACAGCTATTGATGAACAGGCGAAACGCGTTGGTCTTGAAGTGAATGAGGACAAAACAAAGTATATGCTATCAACAAACAAAGCCTCATCTGTCCATCGCCTAGGACAAAACGTCACTGTTGGTAGCAGTAATTTCGAGGTAGTCAAGGAGTTCACCTACCTCGGAACAAACATCAATCCCACGAACGACACCTTAGTGGAAATCCGACGAAGAATTACCCTAGCGAACCGCTGCTACTTCGGTTTGGCCAAACAAATGGGTTCAAAACTCCTTTCCCGAAAGACAAAGTGCACGCTGTACAAAACGCTAATTTTACCAGTTCTACTCTACGGCGCCGAGTGCTGGACGATAAGTAAAAAAGGGGAATTGATACTGGGCACTTTCGAGAGAAAAATTCTTCGGCGGATATTTGGTCCTATATGCGAAGAGGGCGATTGGAGGAGAAGATTCAATCGTGAACTGTACGAGCTGTACCAAGATGTGGATGTAGTCCAAAGAGCCAAAACACGTCGACTACACTGGCTCGGCCACATCGAGCGAATGGACAACAACGCTCCAGCCAAGAAAATCTTCGAATCCCAGCCACCAGGTTCGAGACGACCAGGAAGACCGAACCTCCGCTATAGGGACCAGGCGGTCACAGACGCAAGAGCGCTTGGTCTCGACGACTGGAGGGAGCGTGCGAGGGACCGCAACCGATGGAAGACCGCAATATCTCAGGCAGAGACCCTTCATGGATCGGGAGCCGGATAAGTAAGTAAGTAAGTAAATGTTTGCGGCACTTCAGATGATCTCCTTTTAAAAATTCGAAATTCTCTTCCCCGTTTTTGTGAATTACCTGTGATAAATCCTTCAAAATGCAAAAGAATCAATAAAATTAATTGAAAATACTTTTTCAGATGATCATTTATTTTGCAAACTGAATTATTTGTTCAGCGAACTGTCATTACAAAAAAAAAAATACAACAACAAAACTAATGGGATATGTTTGTTTTAATAAAGTCCCATTTAATTCAATTGACACAGCAAAAACCCAAAATTTTATTCACCCCTATAAAAACGGATAAAATTTAACTGGGACCAAATTTAACCAGAATTTTAACGCAATTGGTACGCGGCCTTATATCAAATTAAATTAGTTAATAACCATCGCACAAATTTGAGTACAAAATTCATACTAAAATTGAAAGTATGATTTACAAATGCCTTGCTCAAAAATTTTGGGGGGTAATCAAACCCCTGTGATCCCCTCCCTGGCTACGGCCTTGGTTCGAGAGAGGGCTTTGCTTCACAATTGCCTTCTTCACCCAAAAAAAACAACGATTGTCAAGCACCGGTATCGTTCGCTGAGCTTAGGTATAGCGGATCCTTGGTAGACAAAATCTCTGACCACCTCAAAATTATAGCTGTCTAAAGTGGCGTTCTGTCCAAGACGCCGCCGATGTTGGGTGTCCTTTTTTTATTGACAGCATATATTTCGTTTTGCTTTCATTCACCGTTAAACCCATCTTCATCTCATTTCGTTCGTCTGATTATGTCAAAGTCGTCGGCATAAGAGAGTAATTGGACGGACTTTTGAAAGATTGTGCCTCTAGTGTTGACGTGAGAGCTTTGCACTATTCTTTCAAGAACGATGTTGAAGAACTGACTTGAACAGCTCAGCAGAAAAGCCCTGAGCTCCGGCTGCTTTTTTCGACCTAAATTTAATAAAGAAATCTTCATACACAGTTTGTCATCTCTCTATTTCTCTGGTCGTTTGCTTTTGTTGGTCCTTCTATTTCCTTTCGAGAAGCCAGTGGTCCTCTCACCTCTTCTGCACCTTTGTATGGTTCTTGTTAAGCTACATGTGCTTGTCAGCACTGATTTATAAAGCAGAGGCTTGATCGTGTGAAGTCCACCACGTCCGAGGCGGTATCTCTGATGGATTCTTGGAAATGTTTCCACTGTTTCTTAAAGGACTGGTAGCAAAGGACTTCTTAAGGCGCTACTGGAGATCGATCGGAAATGGACCTGGCACAGGCACTGTAGCTGTTCAACCTAAAATTTTCAAAAGTCTGTTTACGCATCCAGCATTGCTGGACAATACAATCGACTTGCTAAAATCTGACATTGCTCACTATAACTAATAAAATACACCTTGAGAGAAATAAGACTTAAACACTGCGACTAATTGAATTCCCTAAAGCTAGGAAATTAACATTGTCTGGCCTGTAATTCATGGCCCAGATTTTCAAATGATTGTATTTCTACTCATACTTATACGTGCGTCCTGTAACCAAAAATCATAGAATACACATATGTATTTATGTATTTAATTTCAATAACTTATACAAACGGTAACGGTCTTACAGATGTGTATGAGTATGTTGTGTGCCTTAGACGCACATGTGCATTCTTCCTTTGGCAAAGCGTGCCGCTGTGATTATCTATAGGTATTTAATAGAAAACTCTGGAAGACACAACAAACGCCACATGACCCAAATCGCAGTTCATATCTTTTTATCAAAACTTTCCAACACAAAATTATTACAAATTTATTAAAACAGAAGAAGAAAAAAAAAATTTATTCTGCTGAGATATTTACTAATTGCATTCCTACAAACGGTTCCCTATATATGTAGATGCCTATGTAGATCCAAAGAGATGATTTTGATAATATTAATTAAAAAGCGATTTCAAAATTAATTTCTAATATCCCCCCCTGCCTATGTCAAGTCATGAGGGACTGACTGGTCATTTAATTAATCCGTTTTCCGCCTGGTGGGCCCGATCGGGAAGTGTCGATAAGGAGGTGCTTCATGTAAAAATTGTAGCTATTAGAGTGACAAGATTATAGAAAAGAAGCTCTTAAAAGTAGTGTATCCCACAGAGCCGCAACGGTGTTTGTCAGCGCCTAGAAGCGAAACCAAATAGGTCCAAGGAAACATTTAAAAATTTTGTTTGTGTAACTAGCATTTGTTGAATTTGATTTCTGGTACTCATCATAATTGGCAATTTTAAGAAATAATCGGTTTTGCAGGGACGATTTTTCTACACGTTTAGGTGGGATAGGTAATTTTCTAAAACAGGCATTGCCTCAAAATAATTATAAATTTAAAAAAAATGAGGGCAGCGCCTAATTTCTTAGAAACCATTTGGTGCTTAAGCGTTCGACTAAAAATTGTTAGTACAATTGAATACTTTAAAATTAAAACTAGCACTAATTAACAGCAATTTGGAAACAAAATCTGAATAATTACACTGGTCAACAAGGTTTTTGTTATTTTTTTTACAGAAACCGAAGTATACTTTTTCGTAAGGTTTTAGTGTGCTGAATTCGAATGAATCTGAAGTATCGTTATAAAATTAAAAAAAAATTGTTTTTGCTGTTTTAAAAGTTGTATTCTAATAAATTTTCTTCCTTTTCAGTTTAAATCTTCCCGATACCTCTTTTCTTCTCTGAGAAATCTTCAGTTAATTGTAGGCCTTTCTTTAGACATAAATACAATGTAAAAGAGAATGGGCAAAAATGTTTGGGAAATGGTTAATTTCTCAATACGAATGTGTCATGCATCGTTGAAAAGGTTACTGTAAGTACATCATTTCATTATATGGCCGTTAATCACTAAGTCCCCTTTCACACGAAGAAACAAGTTGCTGGAGATTTTTTTGACGTTTTCTTTTAATCTCCTTAAAAATCTCTTGTATCTTTCACACGAGGAAACAAATCTCCAGGCCATTTTTGAAATTTCCTTTGAAAGTCTATTGGTTGAACACACCTAAGCCTAGATGCGAAAGGAAATGTCAAAAAATCTCCTCAAATCCTCGACCGGGGAGATTCTGTTCGCCCCTCTATCCTCCTGCCCTTCTCACCCAGGAACTAAAAGTTGCTGGCAACTTAGTTTCTTCGTGTGAAAGGGCACTAACTAAGCCATGGGTTCGCGAGATATTCCAACCAACAAATGGGGAAGTCTCACATTTTGACATTAAAAAAGTATGTTCCCGAAAAGTCGAAACATTGACATTCTACACGAAGGTGCATCTACTTAACACCTATCTTTTAAGACATTAACCCTTATTTTAGATATGAAAATTTTCCAAGAAATTAACGAGTTTCTCTTTATTATTTAAGTTGGGTCTTGTGTGTAAATAGAAATTCTCACACAAGTGCCTTGCATGCTGCGCATTATACATCAATTTATATTGAATAATTTTGAATGAACAACAACAACTTGTGTGTGTTACCACCAAGTTTATAGGCTGGAGTTATAGCTATTTCACGAGAGCCACCTCGATCATCAGACTCCTTTAGTGGTGCTTAGTCTGGTTATGCTCGTATTAAGTGAAAAACTCTTTGCCTTCATATGGGAGCGAACCATGAACCTTGCGATTCAGACGCCGATGGACTACACACCGCGCCACTGAAGCTACATGGTTAGCTCTATCACAGTGCAGGTTTCGTTGTTTATCAATTGCAACAGCGACTAGCATTTTTATTAACACACACAAGCTTGTTATTGTTCAGTCGGTTTCTTTCTTTTTTCCCCATGCACCGATTCGTATGCCAACAATTCGTTGGTCATACAAGGGGGGGGATGAGTTGAAATAGTTGACACTGGTCAAGAATTAATTTACAATTTAAGTTGGGTCTTGTGTGTAAATGGTCTTTATTTTAGTTTTTGGCCCAGATTGGGCGCCATTTTTCAAAATGGTGGTCAGGCGACAGGATTACAAAAATGACTTCCGGGCTAAATTTTACTCTTATCATCTCAAAAACAAATTCTAAACATAAAAATGGTCCCCGCCAAAAACCGCACGGTATTCGGTTTCCTGACAGGACTAACAGCTGTGTTTTATTTTTGTGTTTTGTTTTTGGGCCTTACCAATAACCAAATGCTAAACACGCGTTTTGATTAATGTCTTGCATGCTTGCGTGTTTACCAATAACCAAATTAAATACACCTTTTACTAATTAGCGCCCTATTACAAAATCTAGTACGGTATTTGTCAAATAGACAGCTGTTGAAATGACATTTGTGTTATTTTTTTGCAAAATAAACAAACAATTTTTCTAGGTCCAAACAGAAATGTTAAGTTTTTTCATTTATCCAATCAAAAAATGAGTTCCGACGACCAGGATATAATTGCTGACATCAGTATTTTGGAGGAAGTGGCACAATCCCGCCGAACAAAAATATATCAAAAAAGAATAAATGATTTGGAAGAGTATGATTATGAGAATACGTAGATGCAACAGATATGAAAAATAGTTTTTTTTCTGTATTAATTTTAGCTATCAGATTGACAGCACAAACGAGGTGTTTACACAATTAAACATGAGTTTCTTCACTTGAAATTTAAGGCACGTTTAGCGTTAAGCTGAATATTAAATTGGTTATTGGTATGGTTAATTTCTTATGTGCGTGAAGTTAGCACCGCCATTTTGGATTTTCAAAAAAAAAGGTTGTGCTGTAATGTGCCCAACTTTTGCTGCTACAGTGAGCGTCAATAAAAGTGTACAGCTGTGAACTGCGTTTTTGTAACTCTGTTGAAGAAAATAGATTCGATCTTTAAGGAAAATACTTATCTTATTTTTTGAAGCGGTTAATCTTCAATGAATTGGCACATAAAACTTTACAAAAAATATTTTAGTAAAAATTTAATAAAAAAATAACAAAAAATACTTCATTTCTATGGCTCAAAAGAAAGTGTACATTATTCAATTAAAGCGAAAAACTTAAAACAATACTTCGTCTGCTTCCCTTTCGCCCTTAGGACAGCTTCTATGCGTCTGGGGATTGACTCTACTAGCTTCCCTGGCAATTCAGCTGGAAATTTTTGCCACTCTTCAAACAAAATTGAATTTTGTGCCTTTTGCTAAATAATTTCCTCTTTTGGATCTGTTTGTATAGATAATCTCTCAAATTCTCAATGAGGTCAAGGCCTGGGGATCGCGGAAGGTCTGCTAGTTGCTAAGAAGTACCAAGGAGTAACCATTCCTTGACCAATTTCGATGTATGGTTAAGGTCGTTGTCTTGTTGGAAGACCCATATATCAGTTAACCCCAGTTTTTCAACACTAAACGGCAAATTGTCTCTTAAAATATTAAGGCAATCGTCAGTCCTCATTGTATTATCAATAAAGACAAGGTTTCTAACTCCAAAAGACGTCATTCATCCCCAGACCATTACCAAACCTCCTCCGTGCTTTTTGCAAGAAACCTGTTTAATTCAGTATTTTTCAGCGTCCATATTTTTGGAGGCTGTTTTGAGCCAAAAATAGCAATTTTTCTCTTGTCCACTAACAAACAAGATTATTTCCCAGAATGATGAACCGTAATTTTTATATTTCTTGGCAAAAAAAGTTTTCACTTTCGATTTTTTTCGGAAAGGTATGTCTATACGGCAATGTCTTTGAGACAGTTCGGTAATGGTCTGGGGATTTCTGAGACGGTTCGGTAATGGTCTGGGGATGTATGGCGTCATCTGGAGTTGGAATCCTTGTATTTATTGACAGTACGATGAGGACTGAAGATTGCCTTAATATTTTTAGAGACAATTTGCCGTTTAGTGTTGCAAAACTGGGGTTAACTGATTCATGGGTCTTCCAACAAGACAACGACCTCAAGCATACATCGAAATTGGTCAAGGAATAGTTACTCCATGGTACTTCTAAGCAACTAGCAGACCTTCCGCGAACCCCAGGCCTTGACCTCATTGAGAATTTGTGAGATTATCTATACAAACAGATCCAAAAGAGGAAATTATTGAGCAAAAATGCACAAAATTCAATTTTGTTTGAAGAGTGGCAAAAAATTCCAGCTGAATTGACAGGAAGCTGGTAGAGTCAATCCCCAGACGCATAGAAGCCGTCCTAAGGACGAAAGGGAAGCAGACCAAGTATAGGTTTTAAGTTTTTCGCTTTAATTGAATTGTGTACACTTTTTTTTGATGCCATAAAAATTAAGTATTTTTTGTTATTTTTGTATTGAATTTTTACTATAATATTTTTTGATTCAAAATAGCTTTTTATGGCCTTTAGTCCTACAAATTGGCGTTTCGTTCGGCTTACTCACTTGAACTCATCAGTGACATAGTGAGGGCTTTGTCAGACGCAATTTGTTCTAAGTTCAGTTCAACTTACATGAATTTTTCAACGAAAATCCACTGTAAACTATATCCAACAACATTAGAATTCCTAATCATTAAGCTGGAAGTTTTTTTGCCCGGGGCCAGGCATAGTTTCTATATAAGAAGGTTTTATAATACAAATTCTATATACTACTGAAATAAATCAGCCAAGTAGAAGACTTAGCATTAAGGATTGGACTTGTTGAATTATTGATTCAAAATAGCTTTTTATGGCCTTTAGTCCTACAAATTTGCGTTTCGTTCGGCTTACTCACTTGAACTCATCAGTGACATAGTGAGGGCTTTGTCAGACGCAATTTGTTCTAAGTTCAGTTCAACTTACATGAATTTTTCAACGAAAATCCACTGTAAACTATATCCGACAAGATTAGAATTCCTAATCATTAAGCTGGAAGTTTTTTTGCTACTTGGCTGATTTATTTCAGTAGTATATAGAATTTGTATTATAAAACCTTCTTATATAATATTTTTTGTTAAGTTTTATATGCCAATTCATTGAAGATAAACCGCTTCAAAAAATAAGATAAGTATTTTCCTTAAAGATCGAATCTATTTTCTTCAACAGAGTTACAAAAACGCAGTTCACAGCTGGACACTTTTTTTTGACGCTCACAGTATGTGCAGTATTTAAAAAAAAATCGTACTAAGGGTTTGGTTTTTAGAGGGTACCCATTTTTTCTTAGCGTGAAGTTAGCACCGCCATTTTTGATTTTCGAAAAAAGAAAAGTTGTGCTCTACTGTGCTCAGCTTGTGCTGGCATGTGCCGTAAATATTTTTGAAAAATTTGCAAATTTGCAAATTTTACGAATGAAATTTTTGCGAAATTTCAAAATATCTTAAATAAAACGGTAGTCCTGCATTGTGCTCAAAAAATGATACCAAGAACCAAAAAGAAATTAATAAAAATTCGCATAATTGCATCTATTATGGCCAAAACTAAACTTTGCGAAGGGCTATAGCGTGAAGTTAGCACCGCCATTTCTGATTTTCAAAAAAAAGTTGTGCTGTATTGTGTTCAACTTGTGCTGCCTTGTGCCGTAAATATTAAAAAAAAAAAATCGCGAATTTGCAAATTTTACGAATGAAATTTTTGCGAAATTCTGTAATTATTAATAAGTGAAAGTTGTACTATTTTGTGCTCAATTGCAGCCATATTCGAAAGAGAAAAAAAAATCGCATATTTGTAACTTTTATGCAAAAAATGAAGTATTAATTTTTTCTTTAAGTTTTACATTTTTCTTAAAAACTAATATGTGCTATTTTGCGCTCAGTTTGTTCTGCCATATTCCGAAGAGATACAAAAAATCGCATATTTGTAACTTTTATGGCCAAAAAACAGTTCTGCCAAGCGTGAAGTTAGCACCGCCATTTGCGATTTCAAAAAAAAAATGTGTGCTGTATTGTCCTCAACTTGTGCTGGCTTGTGTCGTAAATATTTTTGAAAAATTTGCAAATTTTACGAATGAATTTTTTGCGAAATTTCTTAAAAAAAAGCTCAAAAAATGACACTAAGAACCAAAAAGAACAAAAACAAAGATTCACATGATTGCATTTATTATAACCAAAACTAAACTTTGCGAAGGGCTGTAGCGTGAAGTTAGCACCGCCATTTTCGATTTTCAAAAAAAAAAATTGTGCTGTTTTGTGCTCTTTGCTTTGTGCTCAACTTGTGCTGCCTTGTGCCGTAAATATTTTTAAAAAATTTGTAAATTTGCAAATTTTACGGAGGAAAATTTTTCAAATTTTGCAATTTTGTAAAAAATTAAAGTTGTTCTGTTTTTTGCTCTTTTTGAGCTGCCATATTCCGAAGAGAAAACAAAAAATTCGCATATTTGTATCTCTTACGGCCAAATAACAGTTTTGCGAAGCTATATTTTGTGCCCAATTTGCGTTCCCATGTGCTGGTGCATATTAACATATTTTCGCCAAAAATAAATTTTTGCTGCGTTAGATTTCGATTTAAGAAAAAGAAAACAAATGATAGGTTTTCATCTTTTCCGTTTATTAAAATGTATTAAAAATTGTGTAGAGAAAATGAAATGACTTCTCATGGTTCCCTAGTCAAGTAATATTGAAATACTTTTGTTTCAGTTCAATGTTTCAGTTTCTGGTTTCCACATATTTGGTGTACGACACCTATCTTCCGAGGCCTGAAACTCATGCTTATGGTAAGACTACACTATGTTAAACCGTTATCTCTTCCTTACCCTAAGGCCATGCGAGCGAGTATATTCACCAGCGAGTTGGGTACATACATTAATTGTCAAATCACTCGCTTCTCAACTAGCTTCAAAAAAGGTAAGCCAGAAAAGTTTCTATGTATTAGTAACTCGTAAGCAATTACTGGCTTGTATGGTTACATCAGCAGTTGTATTTTACTCATGAAAATTCAAAAAGAGGCAGATGCAAAGAATCATAATGTTGTTTTCCATTCAACCATTTCAGATTTGGTGGTAATAGCCATTCCACACTATCCCACTGAGTATTAACACAATGTCAAAAAAGTGGGAAGAAAATCATGTATAATAGCCATTCCACACTATACCACCAAGTATTAACACATGTCAAAAAAGTGAGAAGAAAATCATGTATAATAGTGTGGAAACAAAATATGAAATTTCATCACACACTTATTGACAGCGCATCCGACATGATTTGACATGTGTTTATACCTGAAAATATTTAGGATCGGTTCTAAAACCATCACACATTCTATCCCTCTTGGGCGTTTGAAGTTATGGTTTGTTTTGATGTGGAAGCAAAATATGAAAATCATTTTCATCACACAAATTTGATAGAAATTTTGAAATTTCGCAAAAAATTCATTCGTAAAATTTGCAAATTTTCGAATTTTTCAAAAATATTTACGGCACAAGCCAGCACAAGTTGAGCACAATACAGCACAATTTTTTTTTTTTTTGAAAATCGCAAATGGCGGTGCTAACTTCACGCTTCGCAGAACTGTTTTTTGGCCGTAAAAGTTACAAATATGCGTTTTTTTTTTAATCTCTTCGGAATATGGCAGCACAAACTGAGCGCAAAATAGCACATGTTAGTTTGAAAAATGTAAAACTTAAAGAAAAAAATTATTAATTCCTTTTTGGCATAAAAGTTACAAATATGCTAATTTTTCTTACCTCTTTCGAATATGGCTGCACAAATTGAGCACAAAACAGTGCAACTTTCACTTTTTAGTAATTACAGAATTTCGCAAAAATTTCATTCGTAAAATTTGCAAATTTTCGATTTTTTTTTTTAAATATTTACGGCACAAGGCAGCACAAGTTGAGCACAACTTTTTTTTTTTGAAAATCAGAGAAGGCGGTGCTAACTTCACGCTATAGCCCTTCGCAAAGTTTTGTTTTGGCCATAATAGATGCAATTATGCGAATTTTTCTTTTTGGTTCTTAGTATTAATTTTTGAGCACAATGCAGCACAACTGTTTTATTTAAAAAATTTTGAAACTTCGCAAAAATTTCATTCGTAAAATTTGCAATTTTGCGAATTTTTCAAAAAAATTTACGGCACATGCCAGCACAAGTTGAGCACAGTAGAGCACAACTTTTCTTTTCTCGAAAATCAAAAATGGCGGTGCTAACTTCACGCCAAGAAAAAATGGGTACCCTCTAAAAACCAAACCCTTAGTACGATTTTTTTTTAAATACTGCACATAGCAGCAAAAGTTGGGCACATTACAAATTGACGGTATTTTTTAGGAAATGCTTAAGACGTCAAAACAAAGCTCTCCACCAAAATTCAGCTTTGTCGGAATTTTGTTTGTCTAATTTTCCTGGGCTACTCCTAATCACTAATCAAATTTCTTAATTTTCGTTCACAAGCTCTTTCACTTATGTGCAAACTTCTGCTGCATTTAAACGACTGGGAGACTGGTAGGTAGTATAATGACAAAACAAAAGCAAAAAGAGTGGATAGTGAGTAAAAGCCCTGTATTTGATTGATTTTAGTGTTCAAGAATGGTCTGGGCATTGATAGGTATTAGGTATTTTCTTTATCAAAAGACAACCACGGGCCTATGTTCTTCTCACCATTTTCTAATAAGTGCAAACCGGCCTTGATGACACTCACCCCTGTTGTGAGGACACAGCATAGTTTTGACTAGCGCAGCGTTCAAGTGTTGATTCAATTTATCATCGGCTATATGTTCCCATTCCAAGCCCTTCCAATAAAAACAAGCTTTTCATAACTGCGACGACATCGCATCGGTCAACCCATTATTTTCCCGATGCGATAAGGATCAAGATCAATTCTGAGGTTTTCCTCTATGGTGCTTCACGATTGCTTTAACAAAAAAAAAAACGTGGCGCCAAATTTTATTTGAATAAACAAATATTTTAGTATTATTCCTTTTATTAATTCTTTTATATTAATTTTGTTATCTAAATTGGGGAAGAAAATGTTTATTTTTTGTGTTTATAAACCAAAAACCGCACGCGTGCGAGATAAGAATCGCTTGGAATAATTTCCGATAAGCTATGGGTATCTGTATAACGGTAAATCATGGCATCAGGTTGAATTCTATTAATGATTTCTATAGAAAGAAGTGGTTCCTATACCTATGGATAGACTCCCTCACTACCTTAATAATATAATTTGCATTTTGTAAAATAAACCAAAACACACAAATTCTGAATAATATTTTCTCTAAGAAAAAGATTTTTGAGACGAGATCGAACAGATGTGCAGTATCAAGCTTAAGCCGGAAGCTATGCATTTGTCTGGCTTTTTAACAAGTGATGATGTCTGTCGTGTGTGGTGGTTTGAGTTTTTGGTTAAAAGGTAAAACGATTTGTAGCAACAAAGTACCTAATGATCACTTTGTTAATTTTTTTTTTTTTGTTAAATTTTGAAAATGAAAGAAATTTGAGTTAACAAAAATGATGGTGTTGTTGCTTCGTCGCTGGTGGCTTTGGATAAGCTGATGCATAAATTGGGTGGTCAAACTTCAAAGATGTAATTTGAGAATATATGAATATGAAGGTATTGACGGTTTGATTTGACCAATATTTTGATAAAAAAAAAAAAAAAAAAAATACATTAATCTGACAAAAATGAAGAAATATAATTGAGTTTTAAAATAGAAACTCAATATGGGAATAGAGACTTTAGTGTCAAAATTTAAATAAATATAAAATTTTCAAAAGTGTCAATCCATCTACTGTTTTTAAGGCATTTTTATAGACTTCTTTGATAGTTTTGTTATTCATTTGACGTTTTGTAGCGTTATCAATGAAAAATGTATAAAATACAACATACATTTATTTTTTATTGATACAGGTGCATTATATCTATCAAATATGCATAATACACTTGGTTGTTGGTTTATTTTGCTTTAGTTTAGGCCCATTTTCACAGAGCACACTGGACGATAACTCGGATAAGTGACACTAAAATCTCCCAATTGAGAACTTACGTATGAACCTGTGGTTGGGCGTTGTAGGGCGCGGGTATTCACTGATTGGCGGCCACGTGTAGCCGAGCATTTAGGAACAAGAGGCCCTAGACTGCTACAAATCAGACATCACCGCCATCAAAGAAAAGCGATGTGATGGGCCGGTCAAAAGAAAACTGAAAGACTGCGGTATCTACCGACCACAAGGGTAGCGTCTTTTTGGTTGTGAATTCGTTGTTAGAGACAGACTTAGGCAAGAAGTTTTGAGTTTCAACTATGCGAACGAACGGCACAATTAGCATCAAGGCTAAGTTCGCCAACATCAGCCTCATATGCGCGCATGCCCCCGCAGAGGAGAAAGATGAAGACACCAAGGATGAGTTCTACGAGCTCCTGGACAAGACATATGAGCATATTCCCTAGCTAATTTGAATGCCAAATTAGGAAGAGAAGACGCCTTTGTTGGCACAATCGGAAGGTACATCCTGCATGACACTACCTCCGATAACGGACTCAGGTTAATCGACTTTGCTGCGGGGCGAAACGTTGTGGTAGCTAGTACGCAGTTCCCGCATCTCGATATACACAAGGGGATATGGCGAATTCCTGATCAATCAACCGCCAACCAGATTGACCACATTGCGATCGACGCAAGGCACTCCTCCAGTATTAAGGATGTCCGATCGTTCCGAGGAGCCAAAGTTGACTTGCACCACTACCTCGTTGTAGCCAAGGTAATGCTACGTATATCCAGACCAAAGCTAAAACAGGGAAATACTGTGAGGAAGTTTTACGTCGGACGGCTACAGTCGCAAGAAATTGGCAGGTCCTTTTCCGATTGAGTCTCTCGCGACCTCTTAAATAGTCCTTTGTCACCAACTGCAAGCTTCGAGAGCCAGAAAGCCAGAAAGCCATCAGAGATGCCGCCTCTGACGTCCTGCGCATCGGTCGACCACTACAGTGAAACCCCTGGTTCCACGAAGAATGCCGGCAAGTACATGCAGCCGAACAACAGGCATACAAAGCGGCGCTGCATAGAAGACCAGATCTGCTCGCGAGCTCTATAACGAGCAGAAGAGGAGAGAGAAACACAAGCTTCTAAGAAGGAAAAAAAATGAGCATGAAAAGCGTACGATCGAGGAAATAGAGGGATGCCATTGCAGGAATGAAGTTCGGAAGTCTTACCAAAAAGTAAAAAGAACCTCCCAAGGTAACAAGGCCCGAACCGAAGACTGCAAGGACGATCAGGCGAACATCGTGGTAGAATCACAGTCAGTGCTGAGGAAACGGAAAAATTATTTCTGCAAATTATATAATGGCGATGACGAACCGAATTCCGCTTCCATGTAGATTGCACTATTAAACCTGGACGACGACGTTAGCCAACAATTCCGTCCACCTGATCTCGGCGAAGTCCAATAAAGGTGCTTGAGCTGATGGCCTTGCGGCTGAGCTATTCAAAGCGACTGGCGATGAATTGATTAGGAGTATGCACCAGCTCAACTGTAAAATATGGTCGGAGGAAAGCTTGCCCGATGAATGGAACCTCAGCATTGTTTGCCCGATCCTCAAGAAAGGCGATCCTCTGGACTTCACCAACTACAGAGTCATCAGTCTTTTTAATATCGCCTACAAGATCTTCTCTGCCGTACTTTGTGAACGCCTGAAACCATTCGTCAACAACCGGATGGGTCCATATCAGTGTGGCCTTAGGCCAGGAAAGTCCACCATCGACCAAATGTTTGCACTACAGCAGATCTTGGAGAAAATCTAGGAGTTTCAAATCGATACCCACCACCTTTTCATCGATTTCAAGGCCGCGAATGAAAGTAACTTTAGAGACGAGCTATATAGAATAATGTCTAGTTTTGGCATCCCTGCCAAACTCGTCCGTTTGTGCAAAAAAAGTTTCAGGCAAGGTGACACGCGCTGTCATGCGACTTCTTCAACATCGTTCTTGAAAGAATAATGCAAAACCCTCACGTCAACACTAGAGAAAGCGAATGGACAAAAATGCTCCGGCCCGGAAAGTCTTTGAATCCAACCCCGTGGGACAAGGCAGTAGAGATGTACAGCGTAAATGGTGGCGCACGCAAGTGGAAGAGGACCTCAATCGACTTGGCGTGCGAAACTGGAGATATTATTTTTTCCAAAACTTATTTTTTTTTTTTTTTTTTTTTTTTTTGACCGTGGGTAGGCGCAAAACCTGCATCAGGCTCTATGAGGACCGGAAAACGCGTGCTCATAGAAGTGTGAGATTCTTACTACACTAAAACCACCTCCACTTCCCGATTGCAACTAAGTTGAAACCATTGAATAATTACAAATAGAAGGGGACACCGGACATTGCTCAAACGACAGTCGCACCAATCGAATCCAGTGGTCGCTCATGAAGCTATAATTTCCTTTTCACACAATAATTGGTTTTCTTCTCGGCTAAGTGAGTCTCAAATAAATCCTTTTGTATTTTTCTTAGAGATATAGATACATACGAGTAGATATGTAAATACAGCGAAGAAAGGATACATATTTTTTTTCTTCAATTTGTGCTTTGATTTTCTAATATAATAATATCTAATCTAATAATAATCTAATAATATCTAATCTAATCATCCAAGCAAATTTTTGCCTACAAATAAAAGGTCTGTTTTTTTTTTTAATAAAACGATATTATAAATCAATCATTTAAATGAAAAAAAAAGGAAAACGTGAGTATTTTTTAAGAAAAAATCTACATATTATGCAGGCACATATAAATATCATTTAAAAGATATCATTAAAGATTTTTTTTTTTCAAAATTTTTCATTATAAATGCAACTTAACATGTGAAGTGTGAAGATAGCAATATTTGTGAATTTGACGATTCAGATGACGAGGCATCCTTAGACAATGAACAATGAAGTTGAACAAAATACACCGTCAAATATTTCAGAAATGTCTACAACATATTTTGCTGGATACATACATCGCAAAGTCTGTCCTCAAAAAAACCGGTTGTGAAATATGTAAATTCAACATAGTCAAAGCTCGACAATATGAAGAGACCACAAATGGAGGCTTGATAATTCCTTCAAAATCATTTGTCAAGCTCATAGATATTATTGTAAAATGTTTCAAAGAAAATTTTGATCAACTTTGTTTCCAACAAACTGTTCTACAATCTTTTTTGAATATATGCGATGCCCAAGTTTATTACCCCTGTAGTGAACATCCACTGATCATAAACAAATTTTATTAAATCATACTTTAAAGGTATTAATAAGAGCTAAAATTAAAATTATAAATGCCAGGCTAAAGTGTAAAGAAACTAGATATATTGAGACATATTTGAAGTACAGCTATTCGAATTTGTGGACCTCTTCTTTTCTGTAATATACAGGGTGTCCCGGACCTGAGTGGATTTATTTTAGGGTGTGGTTCTTGGGGTTATTCTAAAAATTGTATGGGGGGGGGGGCAAGTTGTATCTCTCCTCCCTGATGCAGGGACTTCAAATGCAAAAAAAAACATTCAAAATCAACGAAAACACATCTAATAATGTGAAAGATAATACTTCATTCTAGCATTTGGTTTTTAAATCAAGTTGTTTAAGCAAATAGTTTTTGAGAAATTAAATTTCAAAGTCAAAATTAAAAAAAAAATGTGATTTTTTGATCTTAACTCGATATTTTTCAAAATTTTACGTACTTAAGTTTGTGTGCAATATTCAATGTCCTCATTATTTTTTAGTCCATTACCGAAAACTTAATGTAATTATCTTTCTTAGTTTATGAGAAATTAAGAAAAAACAAAAGGTATTTTTACCAAAAAAGGCCGAAGAAGGGTTAAAAAAAACTAAGAAAGATTTTTGCATTTGGTTTTCGGTAATGGACTAAATAAATGATGAGGGCATTGAATATTGAACACAAAAAAGCACTTTATTACGTAAAATTTTGAAAAATATCGACTTAAGAAAAAAAATCACTTTTTTTTTTTAATTTTGACTTTGAAATTTAATTTTTCGAAACCTATTCGCTTAAACAACTTGATTTGAAATCCAAATGCAAGAATGGAGTATTATCTTTAAAAAAAAAAACTATAGCACATTATTAGATGTGTTTTCGTTGACTTTTAATGTTTTTTTTTGCCTGCCTCAGGGAGGAGAGATACAACTTTCCCCCCCAAATATTTTTTTCTTAGAATAACCCCAAAAACCACATCCTAAAATACTTCCACTCAGGTCCGGGACACCCTGTATATTATCTATACTAAGATTTAAACAATTTCTTGTATTTGTTGTTTGAATTAAGCTTAACAACAAACTACCGCTCACTTTCAAAAAGTATTCTTTATTTTTTTTTATTATGTGTAGACTAAACTTTTAAATCTATAAAATAATTTAAAAACTACTTTTTGTTTTTAATTAATTAAATAAATACAATTCTAATGTTCGGACTCAGACGTCAAACTTCAACCATTCAAACAAATTTAAGGAAAACAAAATGTTTGTTTTTAGTTTTGCATTCATGGTACTAAGTTGTGGTATAAGATGAAACACGAAGCATTTTTTTTATTTTTGAAGGTTGTCAAAGTGAGAAAATCTCCGAACTTTTTGTTCGGAACTTTAGTTAGGTGACTTGTGTATTCAGCTTTAAGTCACCTTGTTTTTGTTGTAAAATTTAGTTTTACCTGAGATATGTGCAGGGCCGGCCCGAGTGAAATTAGCGCCCTGCGCATACTTCATCATTACCGCCCATCAATTGCAGTCAATGGTGGAAGAAATCATACTCTCTTAACTATGTTGGTACCTAGGTTGTAGATGGACACGACACTTTTGTAAATACATAATAAAAACTGAATTTGTTCGAACTATGTAAGAACCACTTTAATGTTCATTAAAATACACAAAAAGATTTTATATTTCAGAACTATATTCAGCCTTTAGCAAAAATGTAAACACGCTAGACGTTATATAAACTAATTACTAATGGACTCTGACTCTGCGCCTAGTAGATCTACATATGAGGCGATGAGAACCAAAACTCGACATATCCTTACCAGAAAAACTCGTCACAGCCAGATTTATTTTTTAAATAACTTTTTACGAAACTTTTTATATAATTTTTCTTTAAAACATAACAAATAGATTTAAAAATCTACGATTAGATATAAAAAATGATTTGCTAAGTACTCTCAATTAAAAAATATTAAACAATTAAATTTGGTCATGGAGAGTTTTTCTGACATGGATATGGCGCCATCACCTCATATGTACTCTCAATATAGATTCTTTTTCCTTTCTTTTTGTTTTGACTTTTTTAGTTTGACCACAATAAGAACACTGGCACACAAATAATGAGATTAGATAAGTCAAGAAATCCTTTTTTCTTAAAAAAATAATGTCCGGCAACAAAAAAAAAATAGAGAAAAGGAGAAATTGAATAAACAAGATTCCCTCATTAACGACAAACATCATCATAATCATAAATCATCGCATCATCATCATTCATTATTTCCATATTTCAATCCTTTGTCTCAACACACAGTAAGATAGTGCTACAATTTCATATTTCACTCATCGATAGAAGCCAATGCCAAACTAAAACATAAAAAACACTTTACCAGAAGAGTTTAATTCATAGACGCAAATTTTTAATTTGCGCGCTGTTATGTCAATGAGTGTGAATTTTTATCTAAGAATTTCTGTTAGATTAACATTTCTGGCTTCGATTTCATATAGAAAAACTGTTATCGTGCGCATGTTATCACCATGATAGCTGTAGTGTTAATTGTCTGTATTTGCAGTTGAAGAATTTTGTTTTGTGTTGCACAGCATAGGGGTGGGTTTGCGTTATGAAAATAATGTCGAATTCCTTACAACAATTTCAAATCGATTTTTTTTGTTGGTTGTAAGGAACACACAAAAAATCAAAGTTTTCGTGTGGGATTGTGTGTGTGTCATTTGACAGTAGCTTTGAAGCAAAAAAGTAAACAAACTATGGGCATAAAAATTTTGTAACAAATATTCCAAAGTGCATTCAGTTTTTCGCGTCATTTTGTTAGATTAAAAACATACATTTCCAAGAAAAGTTGCAAAAATAAACAGAAAATAGTAATGTGGCCATTAAAGTAAAATAAATAACCCAAATTCATCCAAGAAACATATCATTCGAGAAACACATCGGCGAGCGCGCGATTTATATCTTTAATTGACTTTGGGCACTTTGAATCGAAGTTAGTTGATATTTTTATAACTTCTAACTGACCATTCACTATTTTTTGATTAATTAAAATAAGTTTTAATGATTTATTTGCTTTTAATCTATTTAAATGACCGACGAACACTTTAGAACATTTGTTAAACCCGCCGCAAAATACTTTCAACTCCAGAGAAATGTCAAATCTTGTTAGTGTGTGTGAAATCGATTTGAAATCTTGCTGAAAATGCAAGATTTGTTTTGACAGAATAAAATCGATTTTGTTTAGAAAAAAATCGATTTTGTTTAGAAAAAAATCGATTATTTGGTTGTAAGGAATTCGACATAAAATAAATGCCTTCACTGTTCACTCACACACACGATGGTGAGTGAGCTGAGAATAACGTCGACAGTTTGAAAAAGAGAAAAATAACAAATATGTAGGTATCTGTTTGGTAAAGGCGAACAAAATCGTGGACTTTTCAAAGATTTTGTGATGTAGTTTTTTGTTAATGTGGGTGAGAATAGGAAGATAGACATCGACTTATTTTTGGAATAGTAGATAGATATATGAATGTATATTATAACTGTGTTTAAATTCAGAATAAACTGGTAGTTATATACTGGATATCACTATTGGTGTGAGAAATAAAAATTAAAAAAGTAGGTAGGTTGTAGGTATAGGTAGTGGTTACGAGAAGTGGCTTTGTTAATGCCTGCTCAAGGCGCCCCTTGGGTTCAGCGCCCTGTGCATTTGCACCGCTTGCACGTATAGCTTGTCCGGCCCTGGATATGTGATCTTCAAGCATCAATGAATAATGTTTTTTTATCACCAATATCCCAACTTATAATGATCATTTTAGACTTTGTTGAGACTATTTGTTTTTGTGGCTTTTCACCGTTATTTTAGAAAAAAGTTCAAACGACTTTTTGTGATCTCTTCGTAGGTATGTATATCTTTTGCTTCCTTCCAAATATTTATTGCATGGTTAATAAAAGTATGCAGATTTGAAGACTAACATATTCTTAACATTTTTGAAAATAACAAATTGTGTTTTTACTAAACATTTGTGTAATCTTTTCAACTACAGTACGTTCTCGATTAACGCAACTCTCGATTCATGCAACAGCTGAGTTTATATCATTGTTGATTCAGTAATCGCAACTCTTGATAAAAAATTGACTCGATAAGTGCAACTTTTGTTTTTATATGCATATTTTTATTTACTCAGGGTCTTGGCCAGGTTTGTTTTTGTCTGTTGCGTTGCATTTTTTCTCGAAAGTTAGTTTCTAATGCTGAATGTGGACCCGGAAAGAGGATTACATTAAAAGTGGCGAATACCCTAAGATAGAAAAGGCTATGTAAAAGTGGTTCCTAAATCAAGGAAAGCAAAATGTGCCGATTTCCAGCGAGTTTCTAAAAACAAAAGGCGTGTTTATTGCATGAAAAAATGCAATGGTTGGGTGACAAATTTTAAGAAAAGACGCGGAATTCGCCTTTTGAGAATTTGTGGAGAAAGAACCCTCCACCGGTAGGTCTTTTTTTCATACGTTGTTTGAGTCTTTTAAGTACGACTCTTTTTAAATTAGAAAGGACTTCCAACAAAAGCGGTCTTACATTTGGATAATTTGGATTAATATTTGCAAAGAAGCAGTAGATATATGTACATATATGTACCTACGAAGGGATCACAAAAAGTCGTTTTTTTTTATTATAAGGTGTGATTTTGGTGATCAAAACAAAGTTTTTCGATTAAAAGTCAGATATCGCAGGCAGAACAAAATTTTACAACAACGGCAACAACAAAAAGGTTAGTAACTTATAGTTGAATAAAGTCATAAACGATAGATTTGATTGACTTATAAAAGTTCCGAGAAAATTACAACCTTTAAAAATTAAAAAAAAAGTTTTCTGTCTCATCTCACACATACAACAAAAACCACTGACAAAAAAATTCAAAATCTTGTTCCTAGAATTTTTCTTAACTAGTGTACATATGTACATGCGATTTTTTAATTTAAATTAAATTATGGCCAAATTCAAATCAGAATATCTACCTCTCAAAAGTCCACTTAAAGTGTATCCTTCTATTTAAAAGAAAAACATAAGATTCTTATAGCTTAGTTACTAAAAAAAGGGAGTTACATACCTACATACCTTCAAATGTGTTCTACACCCTGTTTCACGGTTTTAGTTTTAAATTTCAAACATTTTTCATTTGGGTACAGTAAAAACAAAACTTTAATTAAAAAAAACTACATCTTTACTATCACTGGTTGCTTTAGTTTCTTTTTTGATTTATTAAGTATATAATAATACTTATAATTTTTAGTTTTCTAATCTTAAAAATAACAATGTATGTATGTATGTACCTACATTTATACCAAAATCGTTGAAAAAAACAATAAATGAGAACAAATTATAAACCATTATTTAATTATTTTTATGTAACAGATGGCAGGTACCTATGTAATAAATAGGTACGAATTGAAAATTGAGTACCTACTTGATAATCTATATTAATTGATAGCTAAGGATCCGTGAAAATCAACGAAAAATTTAAAAGAAGATGGAACAGGTACCTTCCTGCATATACCTATAAAACGACCCATTCACAGCAAATAAGTGTGCACACACTCCGCTACACATATACCACCGATCGACCCACCACACCAAAAATCAAAGAGTGCACACTTGTGTTGTGTGTATGTACCACTTGAGACTAATGTTTTCAAATAAAAAAAAAAATTATTATTCCTTGCCTATGGATCTCAAGATATAAAAAACAAAACAAAGCCATCATCGTTAACATCCCAAATTGCAACAAAACACTAACAACAAATTTCATTTACTGGACAACACACACACAACCCAGAAAAGAAAATATAATTTGTATCTCTACCCCATATTTTCATTAACCTTGAGTCCTCGAATGGCATTGAAAAAAATACCTCAAAAGCAAAACTAAAACGGCTGTTCAATTCGTTGTTGTTGTTCATTTTCCTGCTCTGTGAAAAAAAAACATTTCTTCCCTTTCTTCTTCGGCAATTAAGGAAATTTCCCAAAAGGAACAAACTTTTAAGGAACAAATTTATTAAAGGGGTGTTGTATTTGATAGAGCGATTGCAGCGACAGCCTGCCAAACCAGGCCACCTAGTGGACGTTTTGCCCGGTGTCCCTTCTATTTGTAGTTATTCAATGGTTGAAACTTATCTAGCTATTTATTTTTAACGAAGTCTTTGTATATGAAAACCATAGTACTATCATGGTGGCACTCGAAGAGGGCGACATCTCAAGTCTCCAAGGGGTACCTTGACGTGGAGAATTGTGGAATAAGTGGAAGTGTGGACGTGAAGAATAGTATAAGCATGGGAAAGACGTATACTGAATTTATGAGAGTTAGAGTGAATCAGGTAGAAGGCATTTTGGAGAAAATATTCAATTTTGTTTTGGTTATCGGTTTTGTTTACATTTTTTTTTACTATGCAGATAAAGCTGAAAGACACAAAAAGAACAATTTTGGATATTCTTTTTGGCTTATGGGGTTTTTATGGTGCAAGGGAAAGGGGTAGGTATACATGTGAAGGTATATTTGTTTTTTCACAGCTGTAGGCGTAATGTCTTCAATATATTTGGGTTTCTATGGTGCAAGAGGAAGATGTTGTTATACATTGGAATATAGGTAGGTAGGTATGTGGGTTAGTTTTTAGTTTTTACAATTGAGTGGGTAGTTGAGAACCAAAACTCGTCATATCCAAAATTTTCATTTTGTGCAAATGAAAAAAAAAAACTAATTAAGGTGAAATGGTAGATGTTATAAAAGATTTTATTTTATACCTATAATCTTTGTATATGAAAATTTTTCAGATACAAAGCTATAATAGAAGATTTTTAAATCTATGCTATGATTGAGAGCAAACAAATATTGGAAGTTCCGTTTAAAAGATATTTAACAAATTTGTTGCAAATGATTGGATATGGCCAGTTTCCCCACCATTCCCCCCTCTCACAATTGCACCCACTAATATAAAAGCACTCCCCTACTTTCCAATCTTTAATGACCCATTTAAAATTGTTTACAATAAAAACCTGTGAACGTTTTAGTTCCTTCTTATATAACATAATTAATAGCCTATGATGGATAAGAAGAGTTTTGAAAGCAAACTTACTGCTTAGAATGGATATGGAAAGTTTTGATGTAAATTGCACTGTGGATATCGAGATTTTTGGAAACAATAACGATGTTTGACATCAATATTAAAGGGGCTTAGAGGGGTAAGGGTGTCAAATTTTCTTTAAAAACTATTCAATATGCCCAGCTTAACAAATCTGGCTCAAAATCTCAATTTTTGATAAAAGTGGATGAGTATGGTGAGTTTTCGTTCTCATCTACTCAAATGTAGGTGTTTTGTGTGTAGGATTTTTTACAAATAATGTACATGCAAACTTTTCGCACTTTTCAAACTTTTCTTTCGCTTCTTTCCTTAATATATATACATATATTTTAGTAAAGGCTACATTGGGGTGGAATACGATTTTCAAAAAAATGGTTATTAAGGTGCAGTGCAATAACACCCGCGGTAATAATACCCACGGTTTATTTTCCATTTTAAAATGGCAGTAACCCACGAAAGAAAAGAAATAAGAACCGCGGGTGCTATTGATTTTTGGATTTGGCATTTAAGCCCACACTTAAAGTATAATCTATACTCTGCTTTTTAATACTCTTCTATTTAAAGATCTCAAAATGATAAAGTTGGATATCTTAATATATACAACAAAGTCGGGTTAGTTACTACATTTATAAGTTATAACTGAAGAACGGCTGAACGAATTTAAATTATCTATGGTTTGTTGGATTTGTCTCCGCCTCAAATAGGAGAATAACTATTAAAATATCAGAAAAGTTCACGGATAAAAATTATATGCACTTTGGGTAGGTAGGTACCTGTTTTATTATATAAAAAAGAAATCAGAAAATGAGTTTGAAAACGAATCAATAAATTATGAAATTTTGTTTTGACAAAATGAAATTAAAAAATTATAATATACGGCCATTCCAAGGTAACGGAGAAGACAATCGCATGCTTGTAGTAAGGTTTTTCTTGTTAAGAAATTAATATTTTTTTATGAAACTCAGTGGTTTTTAAGAATTCATCACAAAGTACACGACACAGAAGTTTCACCAAAAAATTATGAAATTTAGTAAGTTTATTCAAAAAAATAGACGGTAATGGAGAAGACACGTACGATTTAGAGATTTTGGACCATTGCCTTGAAGTTTAAAATTCTGCGCCGTGCATTAAGGCCCATTTGCTGATACGAAACTTAAATATTTAAGTAGAACATAAGCGCTTATGTGACAGTTTAGGCAAAGGAAAAAATAAAACATAAGCTTTTAAGTAGAACATAAATACTTGAGTATCGTATCAGCAAATGAAGTTGATTTTTTTTGCACACTTTCATAAAACCAACATTTATCAAAAACCATCCTTGGTTTAATGCCAAGTTTCATTTTACTAACAGAAAAAAATATGAAAGATGGTAACGGAGAAGACAGCTAATGGTAACGGAGAAGACACGTACAATTAAAGATTTCTTTTTTGTTCAGTTATATTGAAATTCGTATTTTTAAATTATTCTCATCAATGATAAAAGTGATTCAGGCAATTGAAAAATGTGTGTTAAATTTCATTGAAATCGGTTAACGTTAACACGTGCTAGCGAGTACTTGAAATTTTTCATTCAAAACACATGGGGTTTTCACAGTTTTTACTCAAAATATCAGCAAAATTGTAAAAGTTGATGGAAAATCTTTAAACTTAGCATATAAATTAACTACTGCTAGGAGTATCAAAAAAAAATATTTTCAATAGTTTTTGCATAATATTAACCCCATCAAAAAATTTAATTAAAAATCGTTGTTTTTGTGCATTTGTTGCTATTTTAAATGGAGTAACTGTTGTTTACAAAAATAAAAAAAATATATTTGTATACTCCTTATGTTATTAAGCATATTTGCCAAGTTTAAAGTTTTTCCATCAACGTTTACACTTTTACGGGCCCTTTGAGTAAAAGACTGTCAAAACACCATGTTTTTAATATGAAAAACTTCAAGTGCTCGCTAGCACGTGTAAACGTCAACCGATTTCAATGAAATTTAACACATATTTTGTTTTAGCTACCTTGATCCATTTTAAGCAAGGGGATCAAAGAAATTCAGACTTTAAAATAAAGTGCCTGTGAGTCTTTGAAATTTGGATGAGAATGTGCAATTTTGTCTTCTCCGTTACCCTGTTTTAGACAGTAAGACATGATTTAAAAATCTATAAAAAATCCACCATAATTCTTTTTCAAGTCTTGCTTTGTATGCGGAATAATTTTACCAACAATAATATAGTTCACCATTTATACCAACTTTAGTCATTTTTCGGTAACGGAGAAGACATGAAATGTTCAGTCATTTTGAGGCGTAATACTATTTTTACAGCACTCCTATCAGAAAAATAGTTCCGAATTTAAGTAGTGTATTGAAAACACTTATTAAAACCTAAATGCACACCACATCTCAAGTTGCATCACAATTTATAGAGAACTGATAGCAGCAAAAATGCCGAAAAATGCCCAAATACGAAAAATAAAGTATGGGCTTTTTTGATCACTTGCCTATTTTACAACAACAAGTAAAGTTTTATATTTACAATTGTTTCGTTAACTCTAATATATATTGTAAATATTGGCATATTTAAATGTATTTTTTTCCTTAATTTGAAATTGAGTTGCTTGGTTTCGAAACTTTTGGAATGGCCGTATAGTCGAATCTCCATATTTCGTTCTGACAAAATAAAATTACAAAATTATAATCAATTTATGTATTTAAAATAACAATTAAATCTTCCATTGATCCACTTAATCAAAATAGCTTTTTGTTTTCTTTGATGTTTAGTAAAACTTTTAAAGGAATTAAAATAGTTTGATGAGAATTTTGTTTAAGATAATAATAGTAAAAATTACATATCGCTCATTTAAAAGAACACCGTTATAACTCAAAATTTGGTGTTTTGAGATAAATGCGATTGAAAGTTTCGTTTTTGTGAAAAATATATGAAAAAACGACTATAGTGCAACAAACAAAACGTTCGTATGGCAAATGGAGATGAGATATCGATGTAATTTTTTCACAAAAGTAAAGATAACAAGATTAAGCATACAATGTTATACCCAGTTCAAAACTGTCAATTTTTGAGTTATGACGGTGTTCTATTAAATGAGCGATATTATATAAGTAGAGGAAGTTAGGGTATTGTGGTATACAGGTTTGTATTTTTGACTTAACAGACAAAGTAGTGACACGAATGCTTCCAAATTTTGTAGATGTTACCACGAACATATAAGCTACTACGTTAACTGTTTTTGTCGGATTCTAACAGTAACTTACAAAGATTTTGACAAAATAATGATATGACCTTGAAATCACAATCACAATTTACAAAGAAGAACTTTAAGCACGGTTAAAAATTTTGGGGAAGGTACTTTTTAATGTTTTCTGGGTTACATAGGTATATGACAACACCAAAAATATATTGAAATTTAATACTTGGCAAATATTAAAATTTGGAAGTTAATTCAAAATATGTAGGTATATTAAAACTTAAAAATAAATCTGTAAAAAGTTCATTAGATAAAAAGTTTATTAGGTACTACCTACATTCATACCTACCTACCTATGCTTATCTAATATACATAAAATTAGTTTTAAATTCAAGGTCAAATAGGTACTCAAAGAAATAGGTACCTACGTACCTACCTACCCTTGAATTTTGCAACAAAAACCTTTAAATAAAATACCTACCGATGAGTCGAAATGAACTTCGACGTAGGAGCCAATAAAGCTAGGAATGAATTTTTTGAAAATCACTGGTAAGAAATTTGAAATTAAATTAGTTTTGACAGTATTTGGAACTGGCATAGGGATTCCCAATTACAGACTAGTGAATAATATTAGGTTATCTTTTTACAAAATTCGAAGAAATTTCAGGTCAAATAAGTAGGTACCTACCTACCTACTCAAAGAAATACCTACCCTCGAATTCGATATCTATCAAAAATATCTATGCCTTAACCCACCCCCGAATTTTGCATACAAAATTTAATTAAAATACCTACAAATACCTATTAAACATAACTACTCGAAATAATTTATAATATGTAGGTACCTACCTATGTAGGTAATAAAAACTATTAACAAAAAAACTATCTAGCAAAAAATTAATAGTAATTGCACAAAAACTTTAATTCAAATATGTACCTACCTACCTACATACCAAAAGACCAATCCTCGCAAAAAAAATTGCATCTAAATATTCAAATACCTACACACCAAAATACCTACCACCGAAATCATGCAAGAAAATTTCAATCAAAATATCTACCAAAAGATATATGCCTAGCCTATCCTCGAAACTTTGCAAGAAAGTTGGAAAAGTTGGAAAAGTTGGAAAAAAAAAAAAACATTTATTAGACATACAAAATTTCGTCATTTTCATCGTCTACGCTACTTTTTGTTGGTTTTTGACATTAGCTTCAGTCCACTTGCTTTCCGACAACTATAGTCAGTGGCGTAAGTACGGAGTGGTAAAAGCGGTCAATTGCCCCCCCCCAGACCATACAAAAACAAATCGAAATGTTTGATATTAAGCTTATCTTTACAAAATGTTCCGAATACAAATTTTAAAAGAATAGAACTGCAACTATGACACCACCTAATCATAAACTTAAAAAAACTCCTTCACATTGTACCGAATAGCTAGCCTCAGGCCCGTTCTCATTTACCGCCCTGCTTCTCTTTGCTCCTTTAAATTTTGTTTTGTTGGTACATTATACACAGGTTGATTATGTCAGTGTGAGTAACAATCATATAACAGATGTCAATAAGATCGTCGATATTCTTGCTGAAAAAAGAATAATAATTGTCAAATTATAATAATAGAGTTTTCCCCCATACGATTTTTACTTGCGATTATAGGTACTACAAGGCAAGTTTTGGATTCGTTCAAAAAAAAATTTTGAGAAAACAATCAAACATGATATTACGATGATAGAGAACACCAAAAAAGTGGGTGGCACAATTCTGTCTGTCTGTCTGTTCGTCTACAGCCTAAACGGCTCGATCGATTTTCTTCAAACTTGGTACATAGTGGTTTTTGGTGATTCTGCCGACACATTTTTTTCTTTTTTATTTTTGAAACAATAATAACGGTACCTGCCATACAATTTTTTTTGTCCATTTTACATAATCGCTTTTTTCTCAAAAACGGCTCGACAACTTTTCTTAAAAAAATCAATAAATTTATTTTAGTAAAGGCTTTCTTTTGGTGGGATACTGGTTATTAATGGTACCTCCCAAGGAACCATTTTTTGATTTTCTTCAAAACGGTACGACAGATTTCAATAATTTTTTTTACACAGAAGCTTCCAAAAAATATAAATAGTTTTGTGTACCAAAATTTTTGAAAAAATATTTTTTGGATTTTTAAAAAATGTTTCAAATTTTTTTTTGGAAAATCAAATATTTCGAAAACGACATGATCGATTTGTTTGAAACTCGATATTTAAGACTTTTTTAGTACTCTCTAAAATATTATTAGAAAAAATTTTACATTTATGAAAAAATAACGGTACCTTACATACAAAAGTTAAAAAACCGCAAAGGAAAATATTTTTTTGCTTAAAAACGACTCCTACGATTTTGATTAAACTTTTTTCATATACTAAAATTAGTACGATCTACTACCAAAAATTATAAAATTTTACACTTAGCAACTATTAATAGTACCTGTCATAGAACGGTTTTTTTTATTTTGAATTTTCTCGTTATCGCCTAAACGGATTTAGATGAATTTTTTTATGTACAAAATTCAGATAAGATCAAATAAGATCAAATAATATTGCATATCAAAATTTTCAAAAAAAAAGTTTGTGGATTTTTAAAAAAAGTTTCAAAATTTTTTTTTTTGAAAAATCGATATCTCAAAAACGCAAAAACGGGTTGACAATTTTTTTTCAAATTTTGTTTTTATATACACATAAATATATACATTAGATATATTTATATAAATATATACCCAGATTTGTTCTTAAAAATGTTTTGAGAATTTTATATATAAAAAATTAATTTTTTTAAAAACCGCTCCAACGATTTTAAATATTTCAATAATTTCTTTTTTGGTGGGAAAAACCACAATTCACTATACCTGTCTATCTTCGAATTTTATGACCTATAATGATTTGGCACAAAAAAACAGAAACATTAAAAAATAATTTTTTTGTGAATACCACACAAATGAGGTACCAAAAATCACTGACCTTGACAAAAATTAAAAAATATCTGAAAATTCATAAAAATCAATGCCTGGCCAATTACTGAAACTTACTAGCTGACCTTTTATGACCGTTAAGTGACCTTTCAAGTGAGATGCCAACATTTTTTTTGTAACCTTGAAACGAACTTTAAAAATTCATAAGAAAAACTTTGGCTGACCAATTATTGAAAATAGTTGATCTAATTATGATCTTCTGATCTTTTGGATCGGTATACATTTTTTGTGAATATTCCACAAATGAGGTGGCAAAAATCGTGCGTGACCTTAAGAAATTTTAAGTCTTGACTACAAGTTTTCTAGGGCTGGCTAATTTCTAGGACAAGTTAACTTTCTTCACCAATTACTGACCAATTTGATGACATACTTTTTTTGCGAATATGAAGTACCAAGAGTGCAGATCCAATATTCTTCTTTCTTTACATCTAGGAAAGTAATTTTGGAAAAAAAATTGTATGACTTGGTTCGGTACAGCTGTGAGCTCTCCAAATAAGATCTCATAATATTGCATATCAAACTTTTCAAAAAAGAAATTTTTGAGTTTATAAAAGAAAGCAAACATTTTTTTTTTTGAAAGTTCGATATCTCAAAAATGGGTTGATAATTTTGGGTGAAATTTTATTTTTATATGCATATAAATAAATACTTATGATTTGCATACCAACAATTTTCCTAAAAAATGTTCTAAGAATTTGATATATTAAAAAATAATTTTTTGAAAACCGCTTCAAATAAATATTTCTTTTCATTCAATCATATTTGATCAAGAATTCAAATGGCATCCTCTTTTTTCGCCACAAATTATTGAAGGAGTTGTTTTAGCTATACATATATACATATACAGTGATCCACAAAAGTTTGCGTACAGCGACGAAACATTGAAGAAAAGAGCTGTTATCTACAAGTGGTAGGTGATAAATTTAGTTTAATGGTACATTCCAATAAAACAATGTTTAGGGCTTTCATTTACAGTAAAATAAATTAAATTTTAATATTCATTTCAAAATAAATTGGTAAAATGCAAAAAAAGTTGTCAAATTCGATCCACAAAAGTTTGCGTACAGCTGTAAAAGCAGTGAAAAGAAAGGGAATAAAAATGTACAAATAAATTATTGTATCGCAGTTTTTTCAGTGTCAATTTTTAGTCGGATACCCTTTAGTCCCTACAACCTTCTTTTAATGGTTTTGCAGAGGTGCTGCCAATTTTTCAGTATTAGAACTTCGGATTTTCTCCCATTTTAATAACAAAGCTTCTTTTAAATGCACTTTATGACGGATACCGTGTATGCGGATCGTCCTTTCTAATGCACCCCCACACATGTTCGATAATAATGATATTTAGACTCTGTGGTGGAGTTCTAAGCATGTGATGAGTGTTAAAAACAGCCACATAAGTCCATTTTGTGCGGTATTTTTCGGGTCATCATTTAGCTCAATGTAATAATGGTTCGAAATACCGACAACTTTGGTACTTGTTCTCTAATTTTTTTTTTAACAATATCAAAGTACACGATCTGATTCATGATTCCTTCCATCATTTTCAGCTTACCGACCCCTGTAGACGCCAAACAAGGCCAAACCATAAAACCTCCACCACGGTGCTTCACAGTTTTGATAGTTCATTTTGGATTAAGGACATCGTTCTGCCCTCAATCGACCGTCAGACCCAAAATTGTGATATTTCTAATAGTCAGAGAATATAACCTTACATTTTTGGGTCTGACGACCATTTTAGGGCAGAACGATGTCCTTAATCCAAAAAAATAGTATCAAAACTGTGAAGCACCGTGGTGGAGGTTTTATGGTTTGGCCTTGTTTGGCGTCTACAGGGGTCGGTAAGCTGAAAATGATGGAAGGAATCATGAATCAGATCGTGTACTTTGATATTGTTAAAAAAAATTAGAGAACAGGTACCAAAGTTGTCGGTATTTCGAACCATTATTACATTGAGCTAAATGATGACCCGAAAAATACCGCACAAAATGGACTTATGTGGCTGTTTTTAACACTCATCACATGCTTAGAACTCCACCACAGAGTCTAAATATCATTATTATCAAACATGTGTGGGGGTTCATTAGAAAGGACGATCCGCATACACGGTATCCGTCATAAAGTGCATTTAAAAGAAGCTTTGTTATTAAAATGGGAGAAAATCCGAAGTTCTAATACTGAAAAATTGGCAGCACCTCTGCAAAACCATTAAAAGAAGGTTGTAGGGACTAAAGGGTATCCGACTAAAAATTGACACTGAAAAAACTGCGATACAATAATTTATTTGTACATTTTTATTCCCTTTCTTTTCACTGCTTTTACAGCTGTACGCAAACTTTTGTGGATCGAATTTGACAACTTTTTTTGCATTTTACCAATTTATTTTGAAATGAATATTAAAATTTAATTTATTTTACTGTAAATTAAAGCCCTAAACATTGTTTTATTGGAATGTACCATTAAACTAAATTTATCACCTACCGCTTGTAGAAAATTGCCCTTTTTTCACTGTTTCGTCGCTGTACGCAGACTTTTGTGGAGCACTGTACATATTTTCAATTTTCTCAAAAACTAGGAGACATAGAATCATCTAGTTTTCAGTCTTAGATTAAGAATTAATTAGAGCAACGAATTTCAGAAAATAAAATTATATATAATTTTACAGTTTTGAGAAATTACACTTCAAACCTTTTTTTACGTTTTTTTCACAAATTTTGAGTTTAAAAATCGTTTTCTTAAAACCCATGTGTAGATTTCACTTGATTCAAAAATTAGCTAATAGAACAGAGTATTGGCTTTAAAAAAGGTATAATACTTAATTTTAAGTAGGTATAAGCGTTATTTTCTAGTATTTTTTTTTTATTTTTAGTACTTTTTTTTATAAAAGTGCCCTTTCGGCCCAAACGGAGCAAAATAGACCCCCTCCCATAGAAAACCATTCTTGTATTTAACTCCTATACAAAAATCCGTTATCAATTTTCGGCGCCCAAGTTATCTTACTCTCCCCCAAAAAAATTCTTTAATGTATCAACGAAAACACATTACACATACAATAACCTGTTATAGTTATTTCGAAGAAAGTCAATATTCTATTTTTTTATAATGGAGATGTTTAAAAGAATGGTTTTGAGAAATTAAATTTCAAAGTCAATTTTTTTGGAAAAAAATTTCTATTTTTTTAAGTTATTTTTTTTTTTCAATTATTTTATCAACTTTCAGTGAAATGTCGACAACCAAATGCAAAAATCTTTCTTAATTTTTGAAAAATAAAAAAATTAAAGGTAGGTAGGTATTATCCTAAAAAAAACCCGTAAAAGGGTTATAATAATGATTAGTAACTTTTTCGCTTCATGATCATAAAACAAACAAGCATTGGGAAAAAGTTCCTTTACTTGAACTTGAATACAAAATAATAAAGGCTTTGAATTTTACATACAAAAAACAGCACCTAGTTGCGGTTGCTGTTACTATTTTTACCAATTTATTTTGAATAAATAGGTTCATAGGTACCTACTAACTTATTCAAAATAAATCTGTAAAAAGTTCATTAGATAAAAAGTTTATTAGGTACCTACCTATACAAACCTAAAATATGTAGGTTCATAAAATAAGTTTTTAACGCCAGGTCAAATAGGTACTCAAAGAAATAGGTAGGTAGGTACCAGCGTTGCCTCCCTACTACAGTTGTAGTGTTTTTACTACATTTTATTTTCCAAAAAAGTCACTACGTACAATCCTAAAATATTCACAAAACACTACAATTTTAGAAAATCAGAAAATATAAAATCTAAACCAAAAAATTGATTGTAGTTCTGTTGGGATACTCCCCAAAACTACGAATTTCTACGAATTAAACCCAAAGCTCTGTCCAAGTTCATATAAAAAAATGTACTAAAATTCGTAGAGATTCGTTGTCTGTGGAAATAAGCAAAAAGACTGATTGTTTGGAATAAAATATCTACGTAAGCATTATTGAAAATTTGGGGAAAAATTAAATTATGATTTGATTTGAAAATCACAAAACACAAACAATTCCCCTTCGCTTCGCTAAAACACTAAATAAGAATGTTTTTTTTTTTTAGATTATGAACGATGTCAAACCCACTTTATATTTAAACAGTTTCATCAAAGTTAAAATCGTCAGTCTGAATTAATTTTTTAGGTACCTATAACACTAGCTCATATGACATCTGTCACATTTTTTTTTCAGAATCTGTCATTGATTTAGGCAAGTTTAACTTTAGCTTGTTAAAAAAATTGCTTTAACGCTCGTGTTTGTAGTTAAGGAAAAGTTATAGAACTGCATCAAAGTTAAAAAATTGTTAATTAGTCTCACGTTTATGCCCTTAAAATAGGGTGTTTATAATTTTGCGCTACTAAGTTTAAAGAAATGATAAAAACCTGCAATATACATCCTAATTTTGAAGTGATTTTTTAGTTACATGGGTTATAAGAGTAATTTTTTTTTAATTATTTGCTAAGTAATTTTTATTTAAATTAAAGGTTTAAATAATTCAGCTAGTGTGTTTTTTATGTTTTCAAGTAAAATAAATCAGCCATGCTCACGCTACATTTTCAGCCAGTTGGGGGGGCAACGCTGGTAGGTACCTACCTACCTAACCTTGAATTTCTCAATAAAAAACTTTAAATAAAATACCTAGGTAGGTACATAGATATGAGTTGAAATGAACTTCGACGTTGGAGCCAATAGAGCTAGGAATGTATTTTTTGAAAATCTCTGGAAAGAAATTTGAAACTAAATTTGTTTTGACAGCACATATTTGGAACTAGCATAGGGATTCCCACTTACAGACTAGTGAAAAATATCAGGTAATCACCTCAATAATTTCGAATAAATTTCAGGTCAAATAAGTATGTAGTTACCTACCTAGGTATCTACTCAAAGAAATACCTACCCTTGAATTTTGCAAAACAAAAACAAACTTTAATTAAAATACCTAGGTAGGTACCTATACCTAACAAAAGATAAACCTACCTAGGTATGAAGGTACGTATAGCTGAACCTACCCCCGAATTTAGCAATAAAAACTTTAATTAAAATATATGTACCTACCTAATATACATATGTACCTGCTTACCTTTTTGTAGGTACCTACCTACCTACCAAAAATACCTATACCTTTGCCTAAACCCACCCCCGAATTTTGCATACAAAATTTAATTAAAATATGTAGGTACCTGGTACCTACCTACCTACAAATACCTAATAAATAGGTATAACAACTCGAAATAGTTTATAATATGTACCTACATATGTAGGTACCTATGAAGGTAATTAAAACTATGTAGGTATTAACAAAAAAAACTATCTAGCAAAAAAAATAATAATAACAAAAAACTATCTATCAAAAAATTAATAGTAATTAGGTACCTATCTACA
The DNA here is from genome assembly GCA_963921185.1 of Dasysyrphus tricinctus. Lineage (NCBI taxonomy): Eukaryota > Metazoa > Arthropoda > Insecta > Diptera > Syrphidae > Dasysyrphus > Dasysyrphus tricinctus. The sequence goes on from OY992530.1 coordinate 249,760,184, forward strand.
TAAAAACTTTCAAATACCTACATACCTACCTACGCACCAAAGGACCCACCCCGGCAAAAAAGATTGCAAGTAAAAATCCAAATACACACCAAAATACCTACCACCGAAATCATGCAAGAAAATTTCAATCAAAATATCTACCAAAAGATATATACCATATGCCTATCCTCGAAACTTTGCAAGAAAGTTTCAAGTCAATTAAAAAAAAAAAAAAAAAAAAAAACAAAACCTACCCTCAATAAGAAAATATAGCAACAACCTACACACGTTTGTCTTTTCACACTCACATACAAGAAAATCTCTTCAAATAATAATTTTTCTTCTCGTTGTTATGACCTAGACACCAACGACGGGCGACGACGACGCAAGCAGCTTACTCAGATATCTCTTTTACCCCCTTGTTATATTTTTCTTTGCTTCTCTGACTTCATACAAAATAATATTTTCTAAATAAAACAACAAATAACCTACAAGAAACAAGAAACATATTCTCATTTCCTTCACCTTTTTCTATTCTTTGACATTTCACCTTTGTATATGAAAACATATAGGTACAATGATTTCACAAACAGCTGTTTGCTTATCTCTCTTACTCCCTATATTTCTTATGAGAATGGAAACAATACTTTCCTCTTGCTCTTACTACTTGTCTTCTATTCCTTATGTATGCCGACTCCACAAATCTCCACGCAATCGAATGCGGTTGAATGTGGCGCCCTCATAGGGTCCACGTTCAACTAAAAAAATTTTTTCATGAGAATACTATGGTTTTCATATACAAAGACGAAGTTAAGTAACGTGTTGCAGGTAACTTTCCGGTGAAAGTTTCTGCTTATTCCGCGATTTTAAAGCGGTTTTGTGTTCACCGCACCAAGTCGGAAGGTTTTGTTCTTTGCAGACGGCGTACTAAATTCGACTCGTCAAGAATGTCAATAATCGTTGGATTAGCGTGATCTAATAGCCGATTTCTATGTTTTCGCGCGAAACTCTTAATTTCGTCTCGAACCGTAGGAATCCCGAGATCCCTGTGAAGATCTTCGTTTCTTATATACCATGGTGCATTTACAAATGACCTAAGCAATTTATTTTCAAACGTTTGTAATTTATTTAAATTTGTATCGCAGGTACAACCCCAGAGTTGTATACCGTAAGTCCAGACAGGTTTAATTACCTGCCTGTATAAAATCAACTTATTATCAATACTAAGCTTGGAATATTTACCGAGTAGCCAGTTCATATCTCTTAATTTACTTTTTAATTCTTCGCATTTCTTTTTTACGTGCGGCTTCCATTTTAATTTCGCGTCTAGAGTCATTCCCAGATATTTTGCTTCATTCGCAAATGGTACACGACCGGTATTAAGAAAGACGGGCAATCTATTTATTTTTTTATACGTAAAGTCCACGTGGACTGACTTTTGTTCATTTAGCGCTATTCGCCATGTTTTTGTCCACTCATTAACATTATTAAGAGCATTTTGTAATTTAATCGTAGCTTCGTTAATCGTTTTGCCTAATGCTAGTATTGCAGTATCATCAGCAAACGTTGCTACGAAAGTGTCTTCTGTTTGAGGTATATCACGTGTAAATAGAAGGTACAGAACTGGACCTAAAACACTACCTTGTGGTACCCCAGCCACTATTTCTTTGAAATTAGAATATTCATTTCCGTGTCTTACACGAAAAAGTCTGTTTTCTAGATATTCGTTCAGAATTTTATAAAGTCCTTCAGGCAGAACTTGTCGTAATTTGAATTTGAGGCCTTCGTGCCACACCTTGTCGAACGCTTGCGACACATCCAAAAAGACCGTCGAACAGATTTTCTTTTCTTCAAGAGCTCTCTCAATTACGTCAGTTATTCTATGCACTTGATCAATTGTTGAATGCTTGCTTCTAAATCCGAACTGATGTTCAGGTATTAATCGTTTCTCTTCTATTATAGGCTGCAGTCGCAGGAGTAGTATTCTTTCAAAAACTTTCGATATTATTGGAAGAAGCGAAATCGGTCTGTAAGAATTCTTTTCGTGAGATGGTTTGCCAGGTTTCAAAACCATTATGACTTCCGCAACTTTCCATTGGCTTGGAACATATTCTAGCCTTAGAGCGGCATTTATTATATACTTACTTACTTACTTACTTAAGGTGGCGCTACAGTCCGGGGTGGACCAGGGCCTCAACCAACAAGCTTCTTCCAGCCGGCTCGGTTTCTAGCTAGCTGTCTCCAGTTTCGCACGCCAAGTTGGTTGAGGTCCTCTTCCACTTGCGTGCGCCACCTTTTACGCTGTCCACCTCTACTGCGTTGTCCCACGGGGTTGGATTCAAAGACTTTCCGGGCCGGAGCATTGGTGTCCATTCGCTCTAGATGACCCAGCCATCTCAGTCGTTGGCTTTTCACTTTTGTGGCTAGGTCGGTGTCGCTGTACAGCCCATACAGTTCGTTGTTGTATCTTCTTCTCCATTCCCCATCTATGCAGACGGGACCAAAAATCACCCGGCATTTATTATATAAAGGAGGTTAATTAATCCTTTGTGAGGAAGCATTTTTAATATTTCCGCTGTTATTAAGTCATACCCGGAGCTTTATTAGACTTTAGCTTCTTTATTTCTCTGTTCAATTCAGCAAGCGTAGCATTTCTGGTTCTGTAATTTTCACTTGAGCTAAAACTCATATTAATATTTTCATTGAGTGCTTGCCCATCGGAAGGTTTAAATGTTTCTTCCAGGTAATCGGCGAATACCGCCGCTTTCTCTTTGTCACTTTTAGCCCATTCGTTTTGGCTTTTCTTAATCGGGGGTACTGGAAGCTTTGGTTTTTTCGTTGTTTTTATAGCTTTCCAAAGTGAGTAGTTGGATTCTTTCCCAGCTGACAAGGTTTCAAGGTAATTTTCAACTTCACGGTTTTTGAAATCTGATATCGCTGTTTTTAGCATATTACACAAGCGATTTAAATGAGCTTTGTGTTGAGGAGCACGGGTTCCTTATGAACATATTTTATGAACGTAAAAAAAAACTTACACGGAAAGAATTGAAAAATCACCAATTGAAAAATTTGCAGTTGCAATTTACGAATCATGTTTCATTCGTAAATCAAAGCATTTTTATCCCAAATTAATACAAAAACTGGTAATTTAACGTTCAAAACGCAGCAATTCACAAAATTTGTTTTTTCGTGATTTGCAATTAAAATCCATAATTCAAGCTTGTACTTTTCATAGCAAAATACAACTTTTTTGGTGTAATTTACTCTCCAAAAGCATAATTTCACAAACAACATTTAAAAATATTGATTTGTGATAAATATTTACTAATTAAAATTGCACCATCACTGATTTACGTTTTTTTTGTCGCAATTCACAACTCCATGAGAATAGTTGCAAATCACAAACAAAAAATTCCTAAATCACGACTTTCTTGTCGCAATTTACTTCTCGAAGAGACAAAGCACCACAACATGGCATGTACCTAATCATTAATTTGTGATACAATAGATCTATAATGCAAATTGGCCTAGTGGTTGCACGCTCGCTCTGCAACTGGAGGGTTGCGAGTTCAAATCCGAGTTGAGTCAAGCGTCAAGTATTTATTTCAAATAAATTAAATTAAATGTGTTTACCTGAAAAATGAAGGGTAAGAAGCAAGATTGATCTTTCAAGTAGCAATATCACGAAATAAAAGTGGTGATCACAAATCTTTTTTGCATTTTACAAATTGTGCGATTGAGGAATATTTGCATCAAATTGCGATTTGTTGTTCGCAATTTCTGTTTTCTGTCGATAGAAGAATTGATAGTTAGTGTTGATTTACGATTTTTGAGTATCAATATCTTCATTTTGGTCAGTTTTGCAAATTGCAAACAAATAGTCGTAAATTACGATATCCCGAGCCAAGGTATAAATCGGGATTAATTTTTCGTAATTTTCAGGTCATTTTTCGTCATCTGATCCAAGAATTCTTTCCGTGTATTTTGATATGAAACACTATATCGTCGTCGTTCAATGAAAACTCTCTAAGCCCATTTTGATTAATTTTGAGACCCCTGTACTTTTTATAGATTTTTACTGACCAGAATTTGAAAATGTTGGAATTTGGGTAATTTTTTCATTAGAAATAGACCACCATGAGATTAAGAGATCTTTCACAGTACTCAAAGTTTTATACAGGGTGTCCCGTAATGAGTGGATAATACTGCAACTGGTGATAGCAGGCCTTATGACTGCTCAGAAAAAAAATATAAAAAAAATATTTTTCTTGTGGTCTCCATGGTATAATTTATTTTCGAAAAATGTTAAAAAATTCGGGGTCTCCTTAAATACCTAATTACAACGGCCACCCATAAAGGATTCTTATTATTTTTGTATTTTTATAATATTCTTGAATAACCGTTCTAAATGATGGGTAGTAAATTTTAACACCAGCTGATGCATTTTTTGTGTTATAATTTTTTAAAATTATTTTTTTATTCAAAAATAATTCAATATTTTTGTTCACCAAAGTTTGAAAATCATAAAGGGGAAAAAATGTATGAGAACATAGGTGGCAAATTTGATAAAAATTGGCCTGTTTAATGTAGGTTCCAAAATGGTATAACACATGTTTGTGTCTACAACCATAACCAATAAAATTGGCATTTGATCTACTATTGGCGAATGGAGTCACGGCACCTAGCAGTCAGCACGTGAACCCTATGTGGGGGATACATTTTTTTTCATTTTGACATGCAATGTATTTCCCATAAGATAAAACCAAAAAAAGGTCTGAAAAACATTACTTTTGCTAATTAATTTTCTATGAACACGTATTTATTTTATAGTTGCAATAGAAAAAGAATTTATGTGAATTAGTTAATCAAGAAGAATATGTATCAAAACTTATGTATAACTTCCTATATTTTGCAGATGAAAAATGTAAACAAACCTGTATTTTTGTTGTTGCTTTCCAAAATGGATTCATTTCGTAAGCAAAATTGGTGTCACGTGCGTAGTCAGGGAAGGGGTTTGGTAGACAAGAGTCAATTTTGAAGATTTTTATATTATATATTTTACTACTGTTTTCTAATAAGTAAAAGCTTACGTCACCGAAACTTTGCAGTAATGTTTTTATGAAGATGTAGGTATAAAGTATTTCTATATATTTATGTATTGCGTTTGTGAATTTGTATTCTTGAGAAAAAAGGAGTTCAAATATTTGTACACTGTTTGTGCAACAGGTCAATACAATATATTTGGTGTTTAGAAACTAGCGAAGCTCATAGGGTCAATAACACCCTTTATTGAATATATAAAATTTTGCGTTTAATTTTTTACAATTCTTATTTTCAAAATATGTACCCTCCAAAAACATCAGGAAATAATAACACTTCAATCGTGCCTGCGTCTTTTGTTAATGCCGCATTTACACGATTGGAGAACTGGCAATATAATGACCAAAACAATAACAGAAGAATGGACAAATTCATTATTTTTGTCATTATACCGGCAGCTTTTCACCAGTCGTGTAAATTCGGTATAACGAAGAAGCATTTAAAATATTTACGTACTTCCAAACCAAAAAAATTGTGTACGTAGGTAAAAATACTTAAACATTTTTTTTTTTGTAATTAAATTGGTAAATATATATGCAAGAAATTTTCAATCCAGACAAAAACATGACATGTATTTGAAAATCTTCATTTTCAATACAAACATAATTAACAAAGAAAAAAAAACTGTTCATGTTTTAAATAATCTTGGCTACGTCTCTGCGCTGCTTTTTTCTCAAACGAGTATTGGTGTTGTTGTTTCTCGTTGTAGAGGTAGTTTGTTTACATTTTTCATCTTAAATTTAAAGCATTTGAGGCGTCAGTTTTGATTTATTTTTTGCTAGATTTGTAAACTCACATGTTTTGTTATTCTATTGCAATCATAAAAGTTGTATCCGTTTATATAAAAGTTATTAGAAAAAGTAACATGAATATGACTCACTTTTGCTTTTCTCTTATGGGAATTACATTGAACGTCAAACTGGAAAAAATTTTATCCCCTAGATAGGGTTCATGTGCTGAAATGCAGGTGGTGTGGAAAGCAACTTACCAGGTGTCAATAGTAGTTTTTTAACATTTTATCAGATGAAATTAAACTACTAAATTAAGTAAACACTACGACGACGAATGAATGACTAATATTGTTTTTTTAATTTTTATTGCATTTAAAAATAACCGTTCTTAAATAAAGGCAGTAACATTTAACACTAGTTGCTGGATTTTTTTTTTTTTATAATTTTTTTAATTAATTTTTAATAAAAAAATGATTAAATATTTATTTTCATCAAAGTTTGTCAGTTAATAAAAAAGAAAAAAACTGCAAACTTTCGTGGCAAATAATGTTAAAAAAATCTCCTCTTAATGTACTTTCCCAAATAATAAATCACAAGCTTTTATCTACAGCAATAACACATTAAATTGGCTTTTTATCTACTAGAGAAGATTTAAACACTTTCTCAAATCAAAATTGACTTGTAATAAAATAGGCATTAAAATGCATAAAAAAGTATTATTTGCAAATATTGTCAATTCTCTGTCATTACATAACGTATAACGTTGTTATACTGGTTTCGTCAATTAAACGCATTTTTGAATTTGATTAAATTAATACTGATTAAGAATGTCACAGTATACGCCGCTGGAGTATGCAAATATGCATTTAATATACGGGGAATGCAGAGGAAGCGCTAACGCAGCTGCAGCACTCTATAGAGAGCGATATCCAAATGCGCGACATCCGGACTATCGAATGTTCATCAGAGTCCACCAATGTTTTTCAGAAGGACGAATGCCTGGTAATGGACTGGGCAGCACTAGCGGAGGACGTTTACCGCGAGAAGAAATTGATGGTACTGTGCTGAATGCAATTGAAGCATATTCAACTACATCAACATGGGAGATTGCAAGACGTACAGGGATCGCAAAATCATCAGTTCATAAGGTATTGCAAAAATATAAATTTCATCCTTTCCATTTCACGCGTGTCCAGACTCTGCGTGAGTTCTTCAAAAAAATATTGTGGAGTGATGAGTCGTCTCTTAAAAGGGATGGATATTTCAATATCCATAATTTACATAGCTGGCATTTGGAAAATCCAAATTTAATGCGCGAGAACAGATCGCAGTACCAATTCAAAATCAATTACTGGGCAGGTATCCTGAATGGACAAATTATAGGCCCTTTTGAATTACCAGGCATCTTAGATGGTGAAGCCTATCTTAATTTCTTGCAAACTAATTTGCCAACTCTATTGCAAGAAGTGCCCGAGGAGCTAAGGAATTCAATGTGGCTTCAAAACGATGGATGTCCTGCTCATTATGCTGTAAATATAAGGAGGTACTTGAATCGAACGTATCCCAACAAGTGGATAGGCCGTCTGGGCCCAATTTTGTGGCCACCACGTTCGAAAGACCTAAATCCTTTGGACTTTTTCTACTGGGGGTGCCTGAAAAAAATGGTTTATACTAAACCAATTACATCCATTACGGAACTGCGTCGTCGTGTTCAAGACGCTGTGATGAAAATAAATGAGCGCCAATATGCTCGTTTTATTGAGAGGTCCTTCATTAGAAGATGCAGAGCCTGTATCACAGTGAATGGGGGACAGTTTGAACACTTGATATAAATTTATTTAAAAATACAAATAAATCATAATTTTAATACAGTTGTTTTTATTTATCGCATTTCCCATACCTAAATCAAATTCTTTTTGAAAGTGCATACTATTATTTTAGGTATTGAATTTAGCAGACATAATAGTGACACTGGTATATCTATTTACTTTTCCTTACAACTCAATTTTTGTAGTCATCAAACTTTGATGAAAATAAATATTTAATCATTTTTTTATTAAAAATTAATTTAAAAAATTATAAAAAAAAAAATCCAGCAACTAGTGTTAAATGTTACTACCTTTATTTAAGAACGATTATTTTTAAATGCAATGAAAACTAAAAAAACAATATTAGTCATTCATTCGCCGTCGTAGTGCTTACTTAATTTAGTAACTTAATTTCATCTGATAAAATGTTAAAAAACTACTATAGTAGATCAAATGCCAATTTTATTGGTTATGGTTGTAGACACAAACATGTGTTATACCATTTTGGAAAGTACATTAAACAGGCCAATTTTTATCAAATTTGCCACCTATGTTCTCGTACATTTTTTTCCCTTTATGATTTTTCAAACTTTGGCGAAAAAAAATATTGAATTATTTTTGAATAAAAAAATAATTTAAAAAAATTATAACACAAAAAATGCATCAGCTGGTGTTAAAATTTACTACCCATCATTTAGAACGGTTATTCAAGAATATTATAAAAATACAAAAATAATAAGAATCCTTTATGGGTGGCCGTTGTAATTAGGTATTTTAAGAGACCCCGAATTTTTTAACATTTTTCGAAAATAAATTATACCATGGAGACCACAAGAAAAATATTTTTTTTATATTTTTTTTCTGAGCAGTCATAAGGCCTGCTATCACCAGTTGCAGTATTATCCACTCATTACGGGACACCCTGTATTTTACTAAATATGTATATAGTATTTAGGAGAGGTATTTCAGTTTCGAAACAAATACGATGGTGAAATTTTGAACTTAAAGACAATTTAATTCCCTTATCAGAAAATAAAATACCACTTACCTCGTCTACAAGAAAATTTAATCCTCAACCCTTAACTCTTAATTCTAAACCAAAAACCCTTAACTCCAAAACCCTAAACCCTTTTTGCTTTTCCTAGACCTGATTTAGTATAACGAGAAAGATAGGCATTGAGTTGGTGATTTTTTGTAAACGCAGCTGAAGATTTTTCTCGATTTAATATTCTTTCTTATTTTCTTAAGATAGTTTATTGTGATGGTCTGAGCTCAGCCATTAAGATTTGTCTAGATTATTAAGGGCACCCAACTACTTGCTGAATCAGTGCTATGATTTAATCCCGGATGTTTGTAGATAGGAAGTAAGGTCCCTTTAAACAAAAACCCTTAACCTTAAAACCCAAACACTAAACCTTAAACCCTAAACCCTTAGCCCTAAGCCCTAAGCCCTCAACCCTAAAACCGTAACCCTTAACCCTAAACCCTAAGCCGTAAACCCTAAGCCCTTAACCCTAAACCCTTAACTCTAGACCCTAGGCGATAAACCCTGAACCCTAAGCCCTTAACCCTAAACCCTAAACCCTAAACCCTAAACCCTAAAGCCTAAACCCTAAACCCTAAACCTTAAACCCTAAACCCTAAACCCTAAACCCTAAACCCTAAACCCTAAACCCTAAACCCTAAACCCTAAACCCTAAACCCTAAACCCTAAACCCTTAACCCTAAACCCTAAACCCTAAACCCTAAACCCTAAACCCTAAACCCTAAACCCTAAACCCTAAACCCTAAACCCTAAACCCTAAACCCTAAACCCTAAACCCTAAACCCTAAACCCTGAACCCTAAACCCTAAATCCTAAACCCTAAACCCTAAACCCTTAACCTTAAACCCTAAACCCTATACCCTGAACCCCAAAACTTTAATCCGAATTTCATTAGAAAATTTTTGGTTATTCCAATTTTTGTTACCGTAGCTGAAAATTTTTCTCGATTTAATATCCTTTTAATTTACTCAAGGTAGTTTATTGTGAGGGTCTGAATCCGGGTATTAAAATTTGGCATCTTTTCTAAAAAGCACTTTAGTAAAACTTGCCAGAGCAATGAGTGAGAATGAAAGTAAAATTAGCGATTTAACAGTAGAGGTTCTTAGAAACTATGTTTTCCAAAGATTGTCAAAATCTCTCACGGACGAGGCAGGAAGATTCGCTATATTATTTTGAGTTTCAATATGAATTATGTTTGTAAAGCAGTCAATTGTCCTTTGTTTTTGAACCTTGTTCCTTCTGAAAAACTAAGAAAACTGCCTCTGATTTTCATAATCGGAAGGGAAGCAAAAATAGTGTCTTGATAATTTGTCCATTAAAATTAGAATTGTTTTTATAAAAAGTAGAATTGTATTTGTAATGCAAATCAATGCAATATAAATTTCTCATCCTGTGAAGGTTGCGCATGATGGTTTCCATAATTTTATTTAATTTTATAGCTCTTCGCTTTCAAAACTATTAGATAGACAAATAAACTTCAAGACATTTTTTCAAGATTTCCTGGAACAACTTTTTAACAAAATTACGTTTATTGGATTTTAACTAACCCCATGATATACATACGAAACTGTCAATAAAAATATCTTGCGATCGTTCCCAATAAAAACACACTCAAAACATCGAATTGATATTTCCTCATATCTATTTGTCACACATTTCAAAATTAATGTTTAAGACTTTCTTGAAATAGACCATCATAACACTAAGAATTTAACTAGGTGTGTCCAATACCACAAAAAAAAGTAAAATAAAAAAACAATCAAAATTCGTATAGTAATCGAATTTTATAGCACCATCAGCCAACACCATCAGGAACATCGCATGTATAAAACCTTACCAGAAAAAACACTCTCCTGACAAATCGCCATCATTTATATCATTTAACGACTTGTGCTTCTTTAAAGCTGACCTTCAACATTGCCTTATTAACACCTTAGTATTCACACCATCTCCGCCATTGACTTTCATGTCCAGTCCATGTCTTCGAGTTAAACTAAAAATCAAAATTCATAACCGAACTCTTGACCATATTAACTAAATCACTTTAACGATATTCGGATGCTGTCCTGCGGCTAAGACCAGAGTCGACTTCTTATCCCTTTGGCTTTGGGCACTCAAAACAAAAACAGCAGAAAAAAAAAGAGAAAAATGAATATTTAACTGAAAAACCATAAAATCAGCATCCAGCTCCTCTTGATTTGAAGACCACTCCATCAGAACAAATAGCTTGGGATGCGGCTGAAGCTATGTTTATGTATATGGCTCCAATGCGCTGCACCGACCACAGGGGGTGCCTCACTGTTATGGTCACTGTTTTGCGGGACTTAATTGGAATACAAACAATCACAACAAACCATGTCAGGAATTCTTTTTGGGGCCATTATTATATCAATGAAAAACCATTAGAGCTTGTTTGGGTGCCTCACATTTAACAGCTTAGGGATTTTGTCATTTAATAAGTTTACATATTTCAAGATTCGAAAGGTCATGCTATCACAATAAAATAAAAAATCCACCTGCAAGTGATAGCGTCATATGGTTTATTTAATTATTGAAATTTTTGGTGCTCCAGTATAAATTTTGTTCTGTTTAGCATTCCTGGGGTGTTGAAGTGGGAAAGAAGATCTTTGTTGTTTTCTTTTGAACTTGCATAAATGGCACGTGAGGTTATCATAATAAATGCCATATAAATACAAATATTATTAGTGAATGTTTGTTTCAAGTTTAGGCTCTAAAGGCTGCAGAATTGTATGAGTATTTATTAAGGTCTGCCATACGCTAAAATTTTCTCTTATTATGTATTATATTCAGTAATCACTGGCATAAGTTTAAATCTTAGTTTTGACCGGTGCAACCAAGAGACTAAAAGAATAAAACAGAATTATCTTTACATGCTAAATAGGATAAATATATGTAGGGTCAAAGGGGGTAATTGTGAACGATTTTGCATTTTCATGTTTTTAATAATTTATAATGTGTCTTCTAGCTAAACAATGGGGTACTATACAAAATGATTACCTGGGATAATAAATGTGGATTATAAGCTATTGAAAAACTCACGTTTCAAATTTGTAGGTTTCATAGTTTTTATAAAAATCGGTGTTTACATTTACCCCTTAAATTTAAGAGAGGAATTAAAAAAATGGGGCAATTGGAAACACGGACATAAGTGTCTACAAGGGCCATAGAAATAGAATTAAATGAAACAAATGTCTAAAATTTAATTTTTAAAAAACAATAAGGTACCATTTGTTGAAGAGAAGAGATTGAAATAGAAATGTTTACATTTACCCCAAATAAAAGGTTTGACAATTTACACCATTTTTGATTTATTCAAAACAAACAAATAATTTTTAAAACTTCTTTATAAATTATAGGCGCAGATTTAAAAAAAATTATTATTCTTTTAGGAAAAACACGTGGCATGTTTTATAATTTAAATAATACTATTAGGGGAACTATTAAGTTATTAAAAATTGACATTTACAATTACCCCAAAGTGTTTACTTTCACCCCATTTTAACGTTTACAATTGCTTATGGGAGGAAAAAAATGCGGAAATTGTAAACAGCCAATAACTTTTGTATTTCATTGTTAAAAGGAACGAAAATACTATATGCATTCACAAATCACATTAAAATGTTTATAAAGAAATTTTCACTTACTTTGACATGTTATATTTTTTTCAACAATATCTTTTAGAATTCAAATAATTTGAAAATCTCAAAAAATTTTAACGACTCCCGTCAACGCAAAAATTTCGACTAACCCGTTGAAAGATGATGTTTGCTACCTGTCAGCAAAACGAGAAAATAATAGGTTTCCTAATAAAACCGGTGACTGTTCCCTCAGACGAAAGGTTTCTCAAAACAAGAAGCTGTTTACAATTACCCCCATTCACAATTAACCCCCTTGACCCTACAGTGTATACCTATTTCTGTATTTTAAACTGTTAGAATCAGTGGCGTAGCTAGGATATTTGGGGCCCGGGGCAAAACAATAATTTGCCGCCCCTTCTCGGTCTGACAATACTTTATAAAAAAATTTGTGATAGGTACCTTCATATCATCGGTCTTAAAGTTGCAGACAAAATTTTGATTAAAATATTTTTTTATAAATGCAAGGAATTACATTATGCAAAATATTGATACATGCCACTTTGCCGCAATATCTGCTGAATGAATTTTTTTTGTTTCTGACCTACTGAGATTTAAGTTTAAGCCGACTGTATATAATATAGGCACATGAGACTTGAAATTTTGTTTAATGTTTCCTTTCGTTGAAGTTCACAATTGTTCATTAGGCGTGTCTCACCAAATAAAATCTCTAAGAGCTTAGAGATTTTTAAACTGGGACACAAAATCTCACATGAGCACTGAGACTTTCTTCAGAGATTACTGAGACGAACATTTTTGGATTCATTTCTTAATGTTCTTTCTCAGCTAAAACTGTTCATTTGGCAGCCAAATTGCAATTTCTCGTGATGTGCAAATACGAAATTGATACAAAAATACAAAAAAGAAGTTGAATGTTGATAAACAGGAAAAATAAATTGATCTTAGTATTTTTCTTTCATTTTATAAACTTTTGTGCTTTAACATTTAAATATTTAAAGCAAAGTTAAAATTTTGTTTCCATAATTTCAGTACGATTGAACAGGGAATCTCGTTCCACCAAAACATTCCGCTTACTTCAACTATTGAGTGCTCGGTGAGATTTTACTTGGTGAGATATACGCCTATTGTTTCATTAGTACTCGACAGCAAAACTGAGAAATTGAATAGTGTTCATATTTCTCAGATCTAATGATCAAGAACCATGAGAGGGTCAAAGCCACGGCTAAGTCACTACTGAATTGTTACTTCACTGAAATTGCAGTAAATTGTTGATCTAATGCATTTTTTCTCAAAATAAATCTGCTGCAAAATCTACATACTACACTTCATTTTACGAAAAACAATTAATCTTCGCAAAAAAAACTCACATTTTTTTAAAATTCTTTGTGTTGAATGCAGCCAATCATCTGCGAAAAGATTTAATCTATATAATTTTTTTTTCAAATCTAACAAGAAAAAACAGAAATGTTTTATCCGAGGTACTGCCTGTTGCGAGTACTGACAAAAAATAGTATACTTGTCATGAAAAAGTGCTTCTCATTTAGCCGTTCGGACTCGGCAAAAAACTGTAGGTACCATAGGCGCCCGCAGGATTTTGTCCATGGGGGGGCAGACACCAAACCAATTTTGAGATATGTACATATCGAATTTTCGAAAAAAAATGGGTATTGAAAATTTTTTTTTTTTAAATTTTAATATGCATTATAATTTGAGCTTTTTGGAAGTTTTTATAAATGATTTCATTTAAATCCTTCAGTCAATAATGAAAAATCCAAAATAACGTTCTCTCTTCATTGGGAGGTACTGTTATTAGTTATCCAGCGTAACATTTTATATTTAATAGTAGACCGCATTTATTTAGCCACACAGGCATTTTTTGGAAGTTTTTGTATAAAAAGCAAGGTTCATAGAACAATAAAATATTATTCGTTCACTCGTGAAAAAATCAAAAGGGAATGTTATTTTTGATTCGATTAAAACAAAATTCATTTTCACGATCGAACCAAAAATGCTAAGATGTGGATCTATAAAATATGGTTCGTTCCGAATTTATTATGCGAGAGTTATTGAAGATCCATTCACGAATCTTTGAAATAAGAAATAAAAACGCAATTTTTCAAAAAGAAAAAGGACAGTTTCAAAAATAATGTTTCGAAATCCTTTGACCTTGATAGATTTCAATTAAATCGGATTGAGTGATTTCAATGAAATTGCCAAATGTCATGGTGATGATGGTGCCAATTTTCGAAGCACCGTTTTGAAAATATTCGTTTCTGTTATTCTGTCTCAGCTATCCTGTCAATTTTATTGAAATCACTCAAGGAACAACGAAGCTGACATTTTTTAAAGCACCCTGTTTTAAAAATATTTGTTCTATTTTAATTCTGTATAAGCCATCACTTTTGTCAATTTCATTGAAAACTTTCAACACAACACAACAACGAAGATATAGTAGGTACTTTTCCATTTTCTTGTGATAAAATGGGTATTCAAACATCTGTCAAAACTTGTATGGAAAATTTGACAGATTTACAACTTTACTAAGTTTTTGAATAACCTTAATATCGTACTCATCCATATTTGCGTTTGCCTAGAACATTTTCAAAAATTTCCTACTTTCCTACATTTGCTATCAAAAACCATAGGGACAGAAAAACCCAAGTTTGAAACTTGGTGAAAATTTCACATTACAAAACAGGCATAATATATATATCTCTGTCTTGTTCATTTCTTAAAAAAACGGGGTTTCATTTTTACTTGCGATATAGGTAGGTACTATAACAAGGCAAGTTTTGGATCCGTTTTGTTACGATGATAGAGAACACCAAAAACGTGGGTGGCACAATTCTGTCTGTCTATCTGTCTGCCTGTCTGCCTATTCGTCTACAGCCTAAACGGCTTGATCGATTTTCTTCAAACTTGGTACATAGTGGTTTTTGGTGATTATGCCCACTCGTTTTTTTCATCTTTTTTTAGAACCAAAAATAACGGTACCTGCCATACAAATTTTTTATCAATTTTACATAATCGTATTTTTTCTCCAAAACGGCTCAACAAAATTTCCTAAAAAAAATTCAATAAATTTATTTTAGTAAAGGCTTCCTTTGGGTGGAAAAGCATTTTTTCAAAAATGGCTATTAATGGTACCTCTCAAAGAATAATATTTTTAATTTTTGATTTTCTTCAAAACAGTACGACCGATTTCAATTATTTTCCAACACAAATGCATCCAAAAAATATACACAGTTTTGTGCACCAACATTTTTGAAAAAATAATTTTTTAATTTTTAAAAAATGTTTCAAATTTTTTTTTTGGAAAATCAAATACATCTCGAAAACAATATAACCGATTTTTTTGAAAGTCGATATTTGAGAGTTTTTTAGTACTTTCTAAAATATTTTTATAAAAAAATTTACATTTATGAAAAAATAACGGTACCTTCCATACAAAAGTTAAAAACCGCAATGGAAAATATTTTTTTTTCTCAAAAACGACTCCTACGATTTTGATTAAACTTTTTTCATATACTGAAATTAGTACGATCTACTATCAAAAATTACAAAATTTTGCACTTAGCAACTATTAATAGTACCTGTCACAGAACGTATTTTTTATTTTGAATTTTTCCTTTATAGACTAAACGAATTTAGATTAATTTTTTTATATACATACATATCAAAATTAAAAAAAAAAGTTTTTGGATTTTTAAAATAAGTTTCAATTTTTTTTTTTTAAATTCGATATCTCAAAAACGGGTTGACATTTTTTTTCAAATTTTGGTTTTACTTTCACATAAATACATACTTTAGATTTGCATACCAAAATTTGCTCTTAAAAATGTTTTAAGAATTTTATATAAATATGTATTAAAAAATAATTTTTTTAAAAAACCGCTTCAACGATTTTAGATTTTTTTTTCCATACAATCATATTCAATCAAGAATGAAGATGTCATTCTTTTTTTTCACCTCAAACTGTCAAAAGAGTTGTTTTAGCCAATTTAAATGTCGTATTTCATGCTTCTCTACATTTTTCTCTCATAATTTCCATGTTTTTATATACAATTTTCTTAAACCCGCAGTGTCTTGAACATAAGAGCAAGTACGTGTGACGCAGTCGTGCATTTTATTTCTTTTGGAGTGGCAGTGAGATAGAATGTTGAATTTGTGTCAAAGAATGAAGAACTGTTTCATTCAGTTCAATATAAGAATAGGTTAGTTTGATTTGTAAAACTTTTTGTCCTAGGAAGATTTAACAAGATTAATTTCTAATCTTCAAGATTTAAGACATACATTTGTATGGTAAAGAAGATTTGAGGTAAATCTTATTTAATCTCGGTTTAGTTTAGCCAGGGAGGGGCAAATCATGGAGAGAAGGCAAAGTATTTGTTAAAATTCAAAGAAAAAATTAACAATTTCTTAGTTGTGTGGTATTGTCCAGAGCCAGGGGGGCAACTGCCCCCCTTGCCCCCCCCCCCCTCCGGGTGCCTATGGTAGGTACCGCTCCATTCCTGCCAACAACACGCACACAGGAACGGTTGTGAGTTGTAAGTCACTAGGCCCTGGTTCTCCACGAGCTGTTGCGCCACTCAATTTATTTATTTATTTTTTAACGCGAACAATTTTCTGAGAAAGGTCAACCCCTCTGAATTCTAAATTGAGGGAATTAACAGACACGTACTTATATGTAAAGCTACAAAAGAGAATGGTTATTACGAAAGCCAAAATTTGAAAGAATTGTTAATTTAAGAAAATAAGCTTTTGTGTTTATTACCTTCTTCTATAATGAACAATGGTCATGATTCTGCCACCCCTAGTGATTTAAACACAATGAAAAATTGTACGTTCCTATACCTACAAATGTTAAAGAATTTTTAACTTAAAAAAATAATGCTTTTTTGTTTGTTTCCAACTTATGTAATAAACAACGATGATGATTTTGTGACCCTCTTGATTTCAATTTAATAAAAATTGATTGAATAATTTATTAAACAAAAATTAAACTTTTGTTTATTTCCAAATTGTCATGAACAACGAGGATGATTTTGTCGCCCCTACAACTTTGAATACAATAAAAATATTTGTATTTTCACTAAAAAAAACTTTTGTAATTGGTTTGCAACATCACATGAACAACGAAGATGATTTTCCCATTTGCCGCCCCTAACTCCTGGCGCCCGGGGCGACCGCCCCCTTCGCCCCCCCTAGCTACGCTACTGGTTAGAATGTTTTTTTCCTTGGCTGAATTTTTAATTTTCACAGCCATTTACATTCAAGAAACTTAAAATTTCCAAAACATTGGAGATAAAAACATGAACATATTTCATAGATCCCCCCACTTCTCCTGCCCAGAAACTGCCGTGTGACTGGTCTTAATCTTCCCAATCTAAGCACCGTCTCAGAATTACTGGAGGATTTAATGCCAACGTGTTGTAAACAGGGCTGCTGTTTAATTTTTTGACAAAGCAGTACTTCGAGGAAAAAAAGGGCAGTACACAGCAGGCTCAATGATAGGAAAATCCCTATGAACACCTCCGCGTGGTAGAGGGCGGGTAACGCTTACGTGTAGGGGGAACGAATGGATGCCGGGATAAGCAGACAACCCAGCGATGCTGGTCAGGGCACAAACTTGTCCTTGGGATGGTTAAAAGCCCCTTAAGGCGGATGAGCTGCAGGTGGCGGTCAACGGCATGACAGTCTGGTGGCGGGGGAGCTTTTATTTGTTAAAAGACCAACGGCAGCAGCAGGTTGCGTCTGTAACCCATATTGGGCGGCTACAAAAGGCTGTTTTCCCATAGTGGGCGGCCTCGAGCAGTTCTGTGTTTGACCATACAAAAGGCGGGTGTGCCTGTCAAATCTGAGCTTATGTATGTTTTTAATCATATCTCGGAAAACACCAATTTTGACAACAAATGGAAATTAGTCCCCAAGAGGTAATCTTTTTATAGAAAATCCTTCTGTAGCTTCGGTTGCAGTAAATCGCACATCGGATTTGAAGGTGCGGCATCTTTCATGTACGAGCGTCAATCAAGACGCCATAATAATAAATAAATCGTTGACAACTAGTAGAAGTCTTTCAAGAAGCGCAAATGTTACTTTTGGCTACCGCATACGTACGAAAATCGGAGCATGG
The DNA here is from genome assembly GCA_963921185.1 of Dasysyrphus tricinctus. NCBI lineage: Eukaryota > Metazoa > Arthropoda > Insecta > Diptera > Syrphidae > Dasysyrphus > Dasysyrphus tricinctus. Next base: position 249,778,597 of record OY992530.1, read on the forward strand.
AACGTTCGATCCTTGTACAGCGATGGTAGATAGGAGCAGGTTGAGCGTGAAATGCTTCGCCTAAAGATCAGTATCCTGGGCATAAGCGAAACTAAGTGGAGAGGAAGAGCTGAATACAGATCAGACTCTGGACAGACGAGAATGCTGTATTCCGGGGAAGATGAAAGAGAGGGTGGCCAAAGACTGCATGGTGTCGGAATTATGTTGAACGAAAAAGAGAGGCGTAGTTTGATCTCGTGGGCGCCCATTTCTGCGAGATTAAAGACTGCAAGGTTTCGTTCAAAAATTCGTAACGTCACAATTATTCAACCGAGGAAGACAAAACCGTGTTCTACACTCATCTTAACTCGGTTTACAGTAGTGTTCCGAAAGCCGACATAACTTAATGCCCAAGTCAGTTCAGACAATTACGGACTGGAACGCGTGATGGGAAGAAATGGTGACTTGCTTGTCGACTTTTGTAATGCGAATCGTCTTGTGATAGGTGGGACTGTAACCAAGCATAAGACGTGCAACAAAATTACCTGGGTGCATCCGGATGGTCAAACCGAAAAACAAATTGATCATATCATGATTCAGCAGCGATGGAGGAATTCAATGTGTGATGTCCGGAGTATAAGAAATGCCGATGTGGGAAGCGACCACCATGTGGTTCTGATGAGTCTCAAACTACGAACCGCTGCCCTACAAAAACCAGCGCAGGATGCAGCAAAGAGCTCAAAATTCATTGCTAATGCTTTAAATGTCAAAACTATGTCACCACCCTTAACGACAGAGCCTCATCATTAAACGGAAACCAAACATTCAACAATTGATGAGATGTGGGTCGAAATTAAAAATGTTTTTATGGAGGCTGGATCCGAAACTATACCCAAGCGAACGAGACGTAGAGACTCTTGGATATCCCAGGACACCTGGGGTCGAACTTCGCAAATTGTTGAAAATCCAAATAAATGCCGAAGTGAGACGGGATAAGAGGGTGAGGTTAGATGGACTCGCAGATAATGCGGAAATCGCTGCCAGAAGAGGAGATATCCGGGAGTTATACCACATAGCCAAAGATGTTATCGGGAAAAAAAGCAACACCAATCATCCTGTAATGGATTTGGATGGCACACTTTTGGTATCAATTGAGGATCAGCTTCGTAGATGGAAGGACCATTTTTGTGCCCTGCTAAATGAGGATTCAGCTGAGCAGAGTGCTGAAGTGCCCCAACTAAACGAGATGCGCAGGTCCTATAGGGGTATTGACATCGAACCCCCGTCTTAATCGGGGTTCGATGTCCTCACTTCAATAAATCTCCTCAAAAACAACAAGGCAGCTGGACTGGACGGAATACTAGTTGAATTCCTGAAAGCCGATCCCGTAACAGCTGCTAGTATTCTACATCCGTTGATGCGTATCGACCTCGAGCAATCGATGGAATTTCAATCACCGCTTTACCTCATGTTCGTGGATTTTGAGAAGGCCTTTGATCGAGTTAACCGTTAATTTATATGGAGATCGTTGCTTGGTAGAGGAATTCCACCAAAAATTGTTGCCGTTATTAAAGAGTCTTACAACAAAACGCAAGGTGTTTTGTTTTACACAATGGTCAGCTATCCGACTTCTTCGTAGGGCAACAGGGTGTGAGACAAGGGGATGTTCTATCGCCAATTCTCTTCCTGCTGGCGATGGACGACGTATTGACGGCCAGTGTTGGTACAGCTGAGCGATAGGGCATTCAATGGAGACCGTTCGAAAGGCTCAGTCATTTAGACTATGCCAATGACATATGTCTACTGGCAAATAACATCAGTGGGCTGAACGGGATGTGCCAAACACTGCAAGTGAAGGGAGAGTCGAGTGGTCTTATAATAAACAGCAAAAAGACAAAAATAATGCTCACAGGCCGCTCCACTAAGCAGTGTATTATTCTACAGGAGACGCCAGTTGAAGTAGTGGAACAGTTTAACTACCTTGGCAGTATTGTTTCTGCAAACGGTGGTACGCATCTGGACGTTAAAAGCAGAATAAATAAAGCTTGTGCTACCTTCGGTACTCTGCTCCCAATTTGGAAATCCAGTCAAATCTTCTTACGCACTAAGTTGAGATTCTTCCAATCCAATGTCAAATCCGTGCTGTTATATGCTTGTGAAACCTGGAAAGTCACGTCTACCATTTCGAAGAAATTGCAGGCTTTTGTGAATCGCGAAAATGGCGTTGGATTGGTCACACACTGAGGAAACTAAACATGAAATTGCAAAGCAGTCCTTTGAATGGAATCCTCAGGGTTCACGGTGGGTTGGAAGACCTAGAACAACATGGAAATAAACTGTCTTAGCGGAAGCAGAATCCCAGAGAAAGTACCTTGCAGCAGAACGTGAAGGATGGATACGTTTTGTTGACGCCTTATGGCCCAGCTGGGGTTACAGGACACGATGATGATGAGTAGTCCTAATTAAATATCCAATAATTGTAAAAAATTGTTAACTATTCGAGACTAGGGCCATAAGCCAACCAGATGGTAAATTATAAATTGAAAAAGAAAATGCTAAATGTGAATATGAATTTTTAAGTTTCCGCCTCCGCTCCACCTCCGCTCAGCGTCCGCTCCGCCTCCACTCGGCGCCCGCTCCACCTCCGCTCGGCATCCGCCCCGCCTCCACTCCGCCTCCGCCTCCGCTCCGCTCCGCCTCCGCTCAGCGTCCGCTCCGCCTCCACTCCACTCGGCGTCCGCTCCACCTCCACTCAGCGTCCTCCGCTCAGCGTCCGCTCTGCCTCCGCTCAGCGTCCGCTCCGCTCCGCCTCCACTCAGCGTCCACTGCGCCTCCGCTCAGCGTCCGCTCCGCCTCCGTTCGGCGTGCGCTCCGCTCGGCGTCCGCTCCGCCTCCGCCTCCACTACGCCTCCGCTATGCCTCCGCTCAGCGTCCACTCTACCTCCGCTCCGCCTCTGCTCCGCCTCCGCTCCGCTTCCGCTCAGCGTTCGCCTTCACTCCGCCTCCGCTCAGCATCCGCTCCTTCTCCGCTCCGCCTCCACTCAGCGTCCACTACGCCTCCACTCAGCGTCCGCTCCGCCTCCGCTACGCCTCTGCTCCGCCTCCGCTCAGCGTCCACTCTGCCTCCGCTCCGCCTCCGCACCGCATCTGCTCGGCGTCCGCTCCGCCTCCGCTCCGCCTCCACTCAGCGTCCACTCCGCCTCCGCTCGGCGCTCGCTCCGCCTCCGCTCAGCATCCGCTCCGCCTCCGCCTCCACTCCGCCTCCACTCCGCCTCCGCTCCACCTCCGCTCGGCATCCGCTCCGCCTCCGCCTCCACTCCGCCTCCACTCCGCCTCCGCTCCACCTCCGCTCGGCATCCGCTCCGCCTCCGCTCAGCATCCGCTCCGCCTCAGCTCAGCGTCTGCTCAGCGTCCGCTCCGCCTCTGCTTGTCGTCCACTCCACCTCCGCTCAGCGTCCGCTCCGCCCCCGCTCGGCGTCCGCTCCACCTCTGCTCCGCCTCCGCTCAGCGTCCGCTCTGCCTCCGCTCGGCGTGCGCTCCGCTTGGCGTCCGCTCCGCCTACGCTCGGCGTCCGCTCCACCTCCACTCAGCGTCCACTCCGCCTCCACTCCGCCTCCGCTCCGCCTCCGGTCAGCGTCCGCTCGGCGTCCGCTCCACCTCTGCTCAGCGTCCACTCCGCCTCCGCTCAGCGTCCGCTCCGCCTCCGCTCAGCGTCCGCTCCGCCTCCGCTCAGCGTCCACTCCGTCTCCGCTCAGCGTCCGCTCCGCCTCCGCTCAGCATCCGCTCCACCTCCGCTCTACGTCCACTCCGCCTCCGCTCAGCGTCCGCTACTATTCGAGACTAGGGCCATAAGCCAACCAGATGGTAAATTAGAAATTGAAAAAGAAAATGCTAAATGTGAATATGAATTTTTAAGTTTCCGCGTCCGCTCCACCTCCGCTCCACCTCTGCTCAGCGTCCGCTCCGCCTCCGCTCCGCCTCCGCCTCCGCTCCACCTCCGCCTCCGCTCCGCCTCCGCTTCCGCTTCCGCTTCCGCTCCACCTCCGCCTCCGCCTCCGCTTGGCGTCCGCTCCGCCTCCACTCAGCGTCCGCTCCGCCTCCACTCAGCGTCCGCTCCACCTCCACTCAGCCTCCGCTCCGCCTCCACTCAGCATCCGCTCCGCCTCCGCTTGGCGTTTGCCCCGCCTCTGCTCAGCGTCCGCTCCGCCTCCGCTCAGCCTCCACTCCGCCTCCACTCCGCCTCCGCTACGCCTCAGCTCCGCCTCCACTCAGCGTCCGCTCCACCTCCGCTCCGCCTTCGCTCAGCGTCTGCTCCGTCTCTGCTCAGAGTCCACTCCGCTTCCGCTCAGCGTCTGATCTGCCTCCGCTCGTCGTCCGCTCCGCCTCCGCTAAGCCTGAGCTCCGCCTCCACTTGGCTACGCCTCAGCGTCCGCTCCGCCTCTGCTCAGCTTAGGCTCCACCTCCGCTACGCCTCCGCTCAGCGTCCGCCTCCACTCCGCCTCCACTCAGCATCCGCTCCGCCTCCACTCAGCGTCCACTCCGCCTCCACTCAGCGTCAGCTCCACCTCCGCTCAGCGTCCGCTCGGCGTCCGCTCCGCTCGGCGTCCGCTCCGGTCAGCGTCCGCTCTGCCTCCACTCAGCGTCCACTCCGTCTCCGCTCCACCTCCGCTCAGCGTCTGCTCCGTCTCCGCTCAGCGTCCACTCCGCCTCCGCTCAGCGTCCACTCCGCTCAGCCTTCACTCGGCGTCCGCTCCGCCTCCACTCAGCGTCCGCTCCGCCTCCGCTCCGGCTCCGCTCAGCGTCCGTTCCGCCTCCGCTCGGCGTCTGCCCCGCCTCTGCTCAGCGTCCGCTACGCCTCCGCTCAGCCTCCACTCCGCCTCCGCTACGCCTCCGCTCAGCGTCCGCTCCACCTCCGCTCCGCCTTCACTCAGCGTCTGCTCCGTCTCCGCTCAGCGTCCACTCCGCCTCTGCTCAGCGTCCACTCCGCTTCCGCTCAGCGTCTGCTCTGCCTCCGCTCGTCGTCCGCTCCGCCTCCGCTACGCCTCAGCTCCGCCTCCGCTCGGCTACGCCTCAGCGTCCACTCCGCCTCCGCTCAGCTTAGGCTCCACCTCCGCTACGCCTCCGCGCTGCGTCCGCCTCCACTCCACCTCCACTCAGCATCCGCTCCGCCTCCACTCAGCGTCCACTCCGTCTCCGCTCCGCCTCCGCTCAGCGTCCGCTTCGCCTCCGCTCGGCGTCTGCCCCGCCTCTGCTCAGCGTCCGCTCCACCTCCGCTCAGCCTCCGCTACGCCTCAGCTCCGCCTCCGCTCAGCGTCCGCTCCACCTCCGCTCCGCCTCCGCTCAGCATCTGCTCCGTCTCCGCTCAGCGTCCACTCCGCCTCCGCTCAGCGTCCACTCCGCTCAGCCTTCACTCGGCGTCCGCTCCGCCTCCGCTCAGCGTCCGCTCCACCTTCACTCCGCCTCCGCTCCGCCTCCGCTCAGCGTCCGCTCCGCCTCCGCTCAGCGGAAATAAACAGCAGTAATATCTGATACAGAAAAAAAAAATAAAGAAAAGCTTCACTGGATTCCGCCTACTGCTATATGCCAACTTTTATTATTTACTGGTTTCTCTTTGGCTCTTAAGCTTTGGATGAAAATTTCAGAGTTAATTATTATGAGTAAAAATTACCTCATCGTTTTTTTTAGAAAACAAACAGAAAACCTGTTCATAGTCAAAGACTGTGACTATTAAATGTATTTGCGTAATTTTTGTGGAGTTTATTTGTTAAAACCTATTCAATAAAAAGGTAATTGTAGCCCTTACTCCAGAATGCACCTGAGATGCGGATCTATCAATTAATATGACATTTTTAAAGTTCATTACTATGGACAAAAACTTGAGAACTGATTTTAGTTATTTTATTTTTCTTACATGTATAAATCTTTTTAACCTGTTGTGTGGGGTGGAATGGTTTAGTATCAAAGGTGACATTTCTTGAAACACATTAGAAAACATTTTTTTTTTTTAATTCTGTATCTGCTATCACCTGTGTCAATTTCATTAACATCGCTCAAGAAATAAAGAAGTCTTGACATTTTTTGAAGCACCCTGTTTCGAATATACAAACTTGTTTCTCTTAAATTCTTTATCAACTATCACCTGTGTAAATTTCATTGAAACACCCTGTTTGGAAAATATTATTTTCTATTTTAGGTCTGTATCAGCTATCACCGGTGTCAATTTCATTGAAATCGCTCAAGGAACAACGAAGTTGCGACATGTTGACATATTTTTGGAACACCCTGTTTTGAAAATATTTGTTTCTTTTTTAATTCTATAGGTATCAGCAATTACTGCTGTCAATTTCAATAAAATTGCTCAAGGAACAACGAAGTTCCAAGGGTTTCGGACAGTTTAATATTTTACAATTTTTTGTTCTCAAAATAATAGACCAGGAAAAATGGGTTCCGAGGTTGAAAAAATTAATTCATGAAATATTAAAATTAGAATCGACGCAGAATTGCAACCTCCGCATTGGCTTTTTGTGTAGATGCATTTGAAGAGGTGCAGACGGGGAGAATTTGGAGGTCTATCAGACTAAAATATTTGTTTTGGTAAAAACGAATCATATGATACATGCTTTAAGGGTAGTTTTTAACGCTGAATCTAATGAAACAAAATTCAAAATGATATAACTACCCAACAAAAATTTATAATACTTTTTATGTAATGATGACTTTTTTTCAGGTACAACAAGTAAAATATTACCGAAAACCCCTTGAAAATAAAGGTATGTTAATGAAACTTTGAATAAATGCTCCATTTGTCATACGAACTAAGAAACAAGAGAGTCCCTAAAAACGTCGAACAACAAGTGCGAAAAATTTTAAACTTGACTTTTATTTTTGACTCAATTGATCATGACTTCCTAACACACCCAGTTTGAGTGTATAATCTAACAAGTCCATCAAAATAGCCAAAAATGCCATTTATAAAGCTTTAAAAACTTTACATCAGCCTAGTTTGAACGACTATTTCTCGGTCGATTTTTATCCAAACCATTTTTTTTTTTTAAATTTATTTTAAAGAAAATTTAATTATCTTTCTTTTATATAAAGCAATGCCTATACCTATCTCTGCTGGTAAGAAAGTTATGAGCAAATACGTAAAAAAAAAAACAAAAAATGCGATTTTTCACATTTTCTTGCAATGATTTTTTTAAAAATTAGCTAACTTAAAATTTTTAAAATTTTTTTTCAAAAATCAATTTCGACGGTAAATTTTATTCTCTACCTAAAAGGTTTTGAGAATTATCTCGAAATTTTGCTTCGTTTTCGAGTTATATGCAAAAAACCAAAAAGGGTGCTTTTGCAACCCCCTCTCAAAAATGCACCCTCCAATTTAATAGCACTCCGCGGTTTTCTCATCTTCAATGACCCCTTTGATGATTTTTACAATAAAATTCCGTGAACGTCTTACTTCCTTATTATATGACATAATCAATAGCCTATAAGCATTATGATTTACCGCCGTGTATGTATTTAGCACGCTATTTTTTTAAGCGAAGATAAAAATGAACTAAAAAACAGGCCTTAAGTAAGTATGCTCATTTTATACACTCTATTCACCATCTTGGGGTCTTCTGACGTCACAACTTTAATTATTAATCAAACGATTGGTTTTAAAGGAGCAATCAGATTACTTTATTTGTTTGCTATTCTCTGAACAAAATCAGAGATGATTATAACGTCACACATCGTGACAAAAGCAAAAAAACCATTGAATTTTTGCTTAAAAGAGAGAAAGCGAAGCCACTGGATGCAGCATAATTATGAAACATGAAAAGGTAGGCATACTTGAATTATTAAAGATATGAAACAAGACTTCATTTTGGTTTGTGGTGCTCTTATTTTCTTAATGCCGAAATTCGTTTGTTTCATTAATATCCACGCCAGGGGTTTTGATGAATCGTATTAAAACTCCATTTAAAAATCACAAATTTTTCCTTCAAACTAAGGTAATTTAAGAATATTTTTTGTTTTTTTATTTTAATAAACTTGATATTTTTATTAACTTTTATTTTTTGAGTTGTTATTCTTGAAAATGTTGATTGAGATTTATGATTAATGTACGGCAACTCTAGCCGAGTATGTCGTTTGACGTTTATAGTCGGAATTAGTGCAAATTAGTGCCCAAGCCGTTCCACACATTTTGACAGTTTTTCTCCTCTCTGAGAGGAATGTCAAAACTTGACATTTAGTCCGAAACAGTGCGAAGAATACAAGGAACAAACCTTAGTTAATTAGTTTTGTGTTTAAATGATCAAACATCGATGGTTGTCAAGCAATGTTGGACAACATGTTGGTCCATGTAAACCCCCATAATGAATACCTAGCTACCTAAAAATAATAAATTTAGCAAGAAATAAAGGGGACGATTAAATCGCTCGAACTTGCTGTTGTGGTTATGAAGGATGAGTAATAATAAGCTAGACAAAATAATAATTTCCACTTGTTAAAAGCTTTACCGAATTTCATCAAAATATTCTTAATGACTATGTCGAAAATAGTTAAGTACAGTTAATTGCAGTTTTTATAAATTTTTTTTTAATCCATATGCAGACTATACACACAAATATTTGTATGCCTATTAATCTTAAGGGAAAAATAGACTTTTTCAAAATGGAAATGCTACAAAGCTACAAAGATTAATTTCGTCTCTAGGGAATAAACAAAAAACCTTAGGTTCAAAATTTTAGAGAAGATGAAGATGTACCTAAAGCAAAAATAAAAATAAAAAAATTGATACCGATTGGTAATATCTATATTAACTATGTGTTGAGAAATAAAAGACTAAGACTTTTTATATTTTATTACAATTTTAATTTTTAATTCTTGCCAAGTTCGGTAGTCGAGTTCAAAAAGAGTAATGAAATAAAAATTGTACAAATGTGTTAAAGTTGGTGAGATAAGAAGAATAGAGATAAGAAAAATTAGAGAAAAGAAAGATAAGAAAAGTAAAAGGTAGATAATTTGTAAGGAAAATCTTAAAGCTTAAGGCTTAAATAAATTTTGAGGTATGTTTACATTAATTAATATTGATTGATGTTTATAATTTCTACCATACTCCCCCACTTTGAGCAGATGTGCTCAAGCAAGTATCTTGGATTGGTAGAAGAGCCAATTGAGTTATTCCACGTTTGTAATCTCCATTTTTTGTTCTGACTTTGACAACTCGAACAACTCCCTCTGAATCTGGTATAACTTCAAGTATTCTTCCCAATGGCCATCGTAAGGTATCTAGCTGATCAATTTTCATAAGGACCATGTCTCCGACCTTGACGTTTTGCTTTTTAAATCTCCATTTCGACCTTGGCTGAAGAATTTGTAAATATTCCTTGTAGTAGCGATCCCATAGTTGCTGCTCACAATAACGCATCCGTTGAGCTAGATGAACACAGTTGGGATTTTTAGGCAACACGGGTAGCTCAGGTATTGCAATCAGAGGCCCACCACACAGAAAGTGACCAGGCGTAAGAGGCTCCAAGTCATTTGGGTCCGCCGACATGGGGGTTATTGGTCTCGAATTCATAATGGCTCCAGCTTGCTTTGCCACCGTACGAAGTTCGTCTTCTGTAAGTTCCATGCATCCAACGATGTTATGAATCAACCGCTTCATAATTTTGATTGACGACTCCCATAAGCCTCCATGATGCGCTGTTCGTGGTGGAATAAAGGACCATTCGATGAACTCTCTGCTGAATTCTTGTTCAATTTTGGATTTGTCCTTTTCCATGTTAGTCTTAAGCTCTCGAAAGTAATTAGATGCACCAACAAAATTGGTCGCATTGTCAGAATAAATCTTAGAAACTCTGCCCCTCTCAGATATAAATCTCTTCAGAGCACGTAAAAAGGCTTCAGTGGATCGGTCGGGAACCAGCTCGATGTGTACGGCTTTTGTAATGAAGCAAATGAATAGCGCCAAATGTACCTCCTTACTTTGCTTGCAACGTATGTAATGACGAACGCTTATTGGACCAGCAAAATCCACTCCAGCTACCATAAAGGCTTTATGATGCACCGGCACAACGCGATCTTCGGGTAAGCTACCCATAAATTGCGAGATGAGTTTAGGATGCATGCGAAAACACCAAATACATTTGCGAACGATGCTTTTTGTCAATTGTAACCCACCAATGGGCCAATAGCGATTTCGAACTGCTGCCAATACCATTTGTGGCCCTGCGTGACGAACTCTGTATTCATGAAAATATGAGATGACTAATGAAGTAAAGCGGTGATCTTTTGGCAATAAAATTTGGTGCTTTGCATCAAATGCTATGTTGGCCTTCTTAACTCGTCCACCAACTCTAATAAGACCTTTTTCATCGATGAATGGGGCTAAGCTTTCCAAGGTGCTGCCCCGAGGTACTGAATGTTGTTTTTCAAGTAGTGAATATTCTACAGCAAAGACTGATTGATGAATAGCCTTAATAAAAACTTCCTCTGCATTAACTTCTTCTTCCAATGACGGGGACTTGATATTATTTCTAGCATTGGGTCTTGAATAAATTTGCCACTGTCTTATGCCTGGAATTCGATTACGTTTGTGACACCTTTCAATAAATCTCAGCGCATATGCGAAAGCTCGACGAGTTCCTCGAAAATAACAGGAGTACAACATGGATTGAGTTATATCTGTTTTGTGAAAAGCCACTAAAACACATTTTTGAGGGCGTAACTCTTCTGATTCAAGCTCCGAAAGTTTGAATTTTGCAGGCCATTCTGATAGCGCTTCTCGTAAAAATGCCGGGCCATGCCACCACAATGAAGACTCTGCAATCTCGGTTGGCAACATTCCACGTGTGATAAAATCTGCCGGATTCAACTCACCTGGAATATGATTCCATTGATCAACATTTGTGACTTCTTGAATATGTGCAACTCTATGGGCTACAAAAGTGTTCCATTTAAACGATTCTTCATGCAGCCAGCTTATAACAATAGTTGAATCAGTCCAATATGAAATCTTGTCTATTGTTATCTCTCGGAAAACCTCACGCTTCAATCTTTCTATCATGTCAACCAGAAGCCTAGCAGCACACAATTCTAGCCTTGCTATCGTAAGGGTTTTACTTGGTGCGACTCGTGATTTAGCTTCCAACAACATAACTGTAATATTCCCATTGGGCTGTAAGCACCATGTATATACACATGCACCATAGCCCTTTTGACTTGCGTCACAAAACCCATGCAGATGGAACAATTTAAAATCACTATTACCAAGGACGTATCGTGGTATTGAAATATCTTTCAATGCTATTAGGTCACTACGAAACTTCTTCCACTTTACAGCAAGATCATCTGGTAATGGGGTGTCCCAATCCAATTTTCTTTTCCATAAGTCTTGAAAAAATATTTTTGCTAAAGTGACCACTGGACAAATAAACCCAAGAGGGTCAAATAATCTAGCAACTTCTGATAACACAATACGCTTTGTAACAGTCAGGGTGACTTCAACTTCATTGTATGTACACCGAAATATGTCGGCGCCAGGTTGCCAAGTTAGTACAAGTGTCTTTATAGTATTGTGGTCTCCAATTTGAACAAACTTTTCTCTGGAAGCAAAAGGTACATCTGCTATTGTAGCATCTGAATTAGAACAAAATTTGGTCACTTTAAATCCACCTCTATCCAAAATTTCAACTAGCTGACGTCGGCCCTCAATAAGCTCTTCTACAGAATCTGCTCCTAGCATCGCATCATCCACATAAAAATTGTCCTTCAACAATTTGGCACCTATAGGATAATTTTTACCTTCATCAATTCCTAATTTGTGCAATGTCTTGATTGCTAAATAAGCTCCAGGGGCAGTTCCGTATGTAACTGTGAGAAGTCGGAGAACTTTTAAAGGATCCTTCTTTTCCTTACGCCACAAAATTAATTGAAGATTGGAGTCAGTATGATCAACAAGTACCTGCCTGTACATCTTTTGTATATCAGCAGTAACAACATAAGCGAACAAGCGAAACCTCAAGAGAATTATCATCAAATCGTCCTGCAACTTTGGTCCCGAATATAATACATCGTTCAAAGAGACTCCATTCGAGGTTTTGCATGATGCATCAAAAACCACTCTAATTTTCGTACTGGAGCTAGACGCCTTGAAAACAGGATGATGGGGCATAAAAAAATGAGTTTCCGATGGATCAAAATTAGGAACCACCTCTAAATGGCCAAGGCGTTCATATTCATCGATAAAATCTGAGTACATCTGTTTCATAATTGGTGGTTTTTCGAGTTTGCGTTCCAGACTCAGGAAGCGATGTGTAGCAATATCCAAGGAGTCACCGAGAAGTTTTGGGTCGGCGCAGAATGGAAGGCGTACTACATAGCGTCCAGAATCATCCCGGCGAGTCGTACGCTCAAAGTGTTCTTCAACGGCCTTATCTTTGGAACTAAGAAACGCATTGACCTTATAATTGGTACAAGAATCGACTTCCCAAAATCGTTGCACTAGCTCATTCAAAGATTCTAAACTGTCAGGTACAACTCCGGAAGTATACAGTGCTCTACGAAGGGGTGTTGAAGATGAAGCAACAGGTCCAACGACAATATATCCAAGCTTCGTATTACAAAGGTAAGGGAGGTCGGGGCCTAAGGGATATTGCTCACCAGATAGTAACTTCCAAAATAAACCACCACCTATCAAGAGATCAACATGCTTAGGTCTATTGAAGTTAGGGTCTGCCAACTGAACATGCGATGGTATTTGCCATTCCGAAATGTCAAAAGCAAGTGGGGGATATGAGTCTGTGATTTTTTGTAGAATAGATGCATGAATATCGAATCTCTCAGAATCATTTATAGTTGAACCAAATGTTAATTTACAATGTCCCTTCGATGAAACACCAATGCTTCCTATGCCGCCTATTAGAGTGTCGCTCTTAATTCTCTTAGCATTTATTAATTTGGCAAACCTTTCCGATATGTAATGATCAGTGGACCCACAGTCCAGTAAGGCATGACAAGGGATGGCTGAACCATTTCCATCATAAACATTTATAATTACGGATGCCAATAAAACGTGCTCATCTTCAAAACATTGTGATACCAAAAATGCCTTTTGAATACCACTACTATTTGGTGAAACCTCAGCAATGGGTTGCGTATTTTCAAAATGCAATAAAGTGTGGTGCTTCCTTGAGCATTTCTCACACCGGCCTTTACAAAACCTATACGAGTGCGATGATTTTAAACATGCTACGCATGTGCCTATACGCTTTACCTCTTCAGAACGATCTCTAGGACTAAGAGCCAGGAATATAGGGCAATCTTTCAATATATGAGCAGTGGATTGGCATTTTAAACACTTTATATCATGCAAGCTAGCAACTAAAGTAGTATGGCACTTCTTACCAGATTGGGGTCGTTTATCCATTGTAGATGTTTTATAAACTTGCCTTCTAGACTGATCCACACGCTCCTGTGTTGCTGCATACTTTTCGAAGAAATTTGTGAAGTTTTTCCAAGTTGCGATATCTTCATTGGTGTGCTCCTCCCACTTGGCTTGAGCTTTGGCATCAAGTTTTCCGAGAATGAGGTTAATCAATAGATTCTCTGCTATAGACTCAGCAGACCCCAACGATAATAGTGATCTGTAGTGTGCTTGAGCTTTGGATGGACCTCCACCCGACACTCCCTGTAAGAAAATAATCTCGTTAATATGTGACGAAAAAATGAGAGCGTCATGATCATATCTGTCTTTATAGCCCGGGAGCCGGTGACATCAAAAGTCCCGTCATCGCGGAAATGGACATAATATATATCATTGGAAAGGTAATTTTATGTACTTTCAGAAAAACTTAGTATGACAGGCCCTAGCCTGCCGAAAGTACCTCTCATACCTGTTTGAACGATGCGACCTCTGTTTTTTATAAAATTCATTACGCCTTTGTATGTATGCTAATGAGTTCGAAACTACTGAATAGATTGAGCTCAAATTTGCAGGGAATATTTTTTATATACCTTAAACTATTTCTGCAAAATTTGGTTAAAATCAGTTCACTGGTTTTTAGAGGAGGGGCAGAAATGCACGCCGGGCACCCAATAAAAATGAAGCGTTTTTGAGATAAAACTTTGTTTTTAATTTTATTATTGTTTATTGAACCGTGAGTACTAAAAAAAATTTTACTATTACAGCCTACAAACTTCCAAAAATAAGATCTGAGAAAAAAACCCGACCTGATAGTACAGTCAAACCCGCTTATTTTGAATTTTTAAAATCATATTTTTTTATTAATTTTATAACTATTCATAAAAAAGTTTGATTATTTAAACAGAAAAATTTTGGGTGTGTGTCAGTACTAATTTACATAAAGTTAGAGGTACGATTAGGTGAGAAAAATATACCTATGTACCTAAGTCGACTGTTTTTACTTAAAAACATGAAATAATCAATATTTGTGGGTTAAAACGTTTTTTAAATAATTTTATTATTGTGTATTGAAACGTGATTGAAAATAACTGCCTAAGAAGAAAAAATCCCGACATGATGGTACAGTCAAACCCGTTTATTACGATTTTTTTCATATTTGATTTTTTAAATTTTTTTTTTCAAATTGTACATATTTATAAATATACTTCGGTTACATAAGCATACATTTTTTGCGTATATACATAGCTATAAATGTACATTAAAACATTTGAAGTTCACTAAGTTGAAAACATATACATATCTACATATGTACCTACAGTGTACCTTAGTAAATTTATTTTTCTTACAAACATTAAAGAACCATAATTTATTCGTTCATTTAAGGGTGATTAAGAAAAATAGTAGGTATTTAACTCTCTCAAAAATATATGATTTACCGATTATACAATCAAACCCACTTATTTGAAATCCTTTCCGTGTTTTTCAGCTCCTTAATTTACACCAATCGATTTTAGAGAGCTAGAGAAAAAAAAATATAGTATCATAAGTTTGAAGATTATATTTTTACATATGAACACAGGTGAGTATATAAAAAAATAATCATCTAATAGGGAGAATACATATAAAAATATAATCTTCAAAATTATGACACTGTATTTTGTTCTCTAGCTCTCTAAAATCGATTGGTGTAAATTAAGGAGCTGAAAAACACGGAATGGATTTCAAATAAGTGGGTTTGACTGTATAATCGGTAAATAATGTATTTTTTGGGAGGCTGTAACACTATTTTTTTATTCCTAAAATCGATTGGTATAAATTAAGGAGCTGAAAAACACGGAATGGATTTCAAATAAGTGGGTTTGATTGTATAATCGGTAAATCATATATTTTTGAGAGAATTAAATACCTACTATTTTTCTTAATCACCCTTAAATGAACGAATAAATTATGGTTCTTTAATGTTTGTAAGAAAAATAAATTTACTAAGGTACACTGTAGGTACATATGTAGATATGTATATGTTTTCAACTTAGTGAACTTCAAATGTTTTAATGTACATTTATAGCTATATATATACGCAAAAAATGTATGCTTATGTAACCGAAGTATATTTATAAATATGTACAATTTGAAAAAAAAAAATTAAAAAATCAAATATGAAAAAAATCGTAATAAACGGGTTTGACTGTACCATCATATCGGGATTTTTTCTTCTTATGCCTTAAAGAGATGTGCAGCAGGTCTGTACGCATCGCTGCGAGTAGAGCTGCACTCAAAACACATGTGCATACACTAAAATATTTATCATACAAAGGACTCCATCACACTTTTAGTATGAAATTTTTCGGTATTTCATAATAATTTTTATGCACAAATGTAGTTTTGTATTTTAACTTTATTTAAATATCTTAATCTTGTAGATCCGAGCATCAGAAGCAAAGTTATAATTTTTTTAAGCTACCGAAATCGAAGTTTTTTAAAGATTTCGTTATTTTTTTGGATTAAAATCAATTTTAAGGTGGAAAATTTAGATAAGTGGCCCTGCCGCCTCTCACGTTGCATTTAACTATAAAAAACTATTTGCATATTTGTAGAGAAGGATTGAGGCAATAACTTTTTAAACATAATTTTTCAAAATTATGTAATTTTTCATTCACATTTGCATTTTGAAAAGTGAAAATCAAACCAATGTAGGACTCAATCTGCATTCTAGTATGAAATAAATTAAACGTTTTAAAAAAAAATTATACAAAAATGTAGCCTTACATTTATCCTTTCCATAAAAGCCTTAACTTTGAAGATCGGACAATCAAAACCGAAGTTATATGCTTTCCAATCGGTCAACTTGAAGGCTATTTGTGCACAACGGAACTTTTCTCCACTGAACCTAGTCAGCGGTCGACGAATAACCACTTATTGCTGCGGAGCTGCGCAGCAAATTTAGAAATAGAGACATCGTGCAGCTCTGAGCTGCATGCAGCTCTTGAGTTTTTCTGCTCCCATAAGAACCTGTGTTATTTTATTTAGCTGCATGAAAAAGGCTGCACGTGTGTTTAAGCCATTAGGCAGTTATTTTCAATCACGTTTCAATACACAATAATAAAATTATTTAAAAAACGTTTTAACCCACAAATATTGATTATTTCATGTTTTTAAGTAAAAACAGTCGACTTATAGGTACATAGGTATATTTTTCTCACCTAATCGTACCTCTAACTTTATGTAAATTAGTTGACACACACACAAAATTTTTCTGTTTAAATAATCAAACTTTTTTATGAATAGTTATAAAATTAATAAAAAAATATGATTTTAAAAATTCAAAATAAGCGGGTTTGACTGTAGTATCAGGTCGGGTTTTTTTCTCAGATCTTATTTTTGGAAGTTTGTAGGCTGTAATAGTAAAATTTTTTTTAGTACTCACGGTTCAATAAATAATAATAAAATTAAAAACAAAGTTTTATCTCAAAAACGCTTCATTTTTATTGGGTACCCGGCGTGCATTTCTGCCCCTCCTCAAAAAACCAGTGAACTGATATTAACCAAATGATGCAGAAATAGTTTAAGGTATATATAAAATATTCCCTGCAAATTTGAGCTCAGTCTATTCAGTAGTTTCGAACTCATTAGCATACATACAAAGGCGTAATGAATTTTATAAAAAACAGAGGTCGCATCGTTCAAACAGGTATGAAAGGTACTTTCGGCAGGCTAGGGCCTGTCATACTAAGTTTTTCTGAAAGTACATAAAATTACCTTTCCAATGATATATATTATGTCCATTTCCGCGATGACGGGACTTTTGATGTCACCGGCTCCCTACCTATTAAGGGCTGTCCAAGCCTTTACAAAATTCTGTGCTGTGACTTCCATATTTGAAATGATACGCCTTGGTCCATCATCCAATGAAGATTTTAGAAATCGGAAGCGATCGACATCACCGAGATTTGCATCCTTGACAATCATTGATTCAAATTCATTTTTAAAGTCCACCCAATCGCAGTATTTTCCCGAAAATTTGGGGAGCTCCAATTTTGGCAGCCTCACTGGACGTACTGGAGCCACTGGTGCGCCAGATGGTGAACTGTGGAAAACTGTAGAGTTCAAATCGATTTTTTTCTCCTCCATTAAGTCCATCATCTTTGTTTTGAGCTCAGTATATGCTGCAATAAAAGAAGCTTCCTTCTCGCCAGCATCTTCGTCTTCCTTTTCATTCTCGCTCAATTCAAGAATGTGCTCCGTGACTTTATTATGCCGCTTATGATAATCATCAATGAGTTGCACCATCACGCTCAGACCCGAATAAGTAACAGATGTCTGTTGTTCATTAAAAATATTTCGCTGCTTTGTCAAAAGACCCAATATTGAAGCACGGATCTTCTTGGCCTTCTTCAAGTCTCCCTCATTCGTCATGATAATGATGGCTTCAGGAGGTGCCACCTTTGAACCACTACCTTTCAAGTCCGCCAATGTAGTATTCGTCAAAAGAATGTTCACTCAAGCGACATAAAAAGGGATGAAAAGACAAATTGGCGGCGGTGGTTATTCAAAATAAATTATTTTATTGTCCCTTACCTCCTTAAGGGCAAGAGAAAATCTTGCAATAAAATTATCCAAGTCAAACGTGGTGTATATATGAATTGCACACGAGGTCTACTCTAACCTCAAAACTCCGAAAGTGTGAAATGTGCGAAGAAATTAAAAAAAATATGTATTTGCAAATTACGTAATTTAAATGAGTCTCGTTCACTGCAACACAATTGGATTATACGATAACCATGTTCTGCTACCAATTTATGTTGATAAATAAAAGACTAAGACTTTTTATATTTTATTACAATTTTAGTTTTTAATTCTTGCCAAGTTCGGTAGTCGAGTTCAAAAAGAGTAATGAAATAAAAATTGTACAAATGTGTTAAAGTTGGTGAGATAAGAAGAATAGAGATAAGAAAAATTAGAGAAAAGAAAGATAAGAAAAGTAAAAGGTAGATAATTTGTAAGGAAAAGCTTAAAGCTTAAGGCTTAAATAAATTTTGAGGTATGTTTACATTAATTAATATTGATTGATGTTTATAATTTCTACCACTATGCATACCTACCAAAACAATAAAATTGGCTTTAGTCAAAGTTTTAGAATACATTAATGCTCTCTTCATTTCTAATGTACCTCAAGCAGCATACTTGAATGGCAAATCGGGTAAATTTTTTAATTTAATTTTTTTAATTTTTTAAATTACGGTTATTAAACTACATATTTGCAATACAAAAATTAATTTTGTAATGCAATACCAAGAATTTTGAAGAACGTGACCCCCCCCCCCCCCTGGGCAAAAGTCTGGATCCGCCCTCCTCTGGCTGTGCACACCTCTGCCCCCCTTCCTACGCCTATGCCCTGCATAAATAAGTAAATAGCTACAAAAACATTCATTCAACGCTTGCAAACAGCTGATTTCAATTGTGCAGCTCTGATTAGTCTGATTTCTTCCCCCAAGAGAAAACCTAGTTTGCGTAAGAGCGAAGTGCACGTCCAGAACACAGTACAGTGCAAAAAAACTAGCATGAAAAAGTGTCATATAAAACGCCATATAAAATACTGTGCGGGTAGGCGAAAATACCACGATATCAAAATTCCGCACTTTGACGGAACCGTATACGTTAGTTCGCAGATTGACTAGTTAAAGTGCGGAAGCTTGCTTAGTAAAATTTCGCCCTTTTACGGGTCGAACCAGTTAATTCGCGAATTAACAAGTTAATGTGCACATTAACGTATTTCGCACTTTAACTGTAACATATCCAGAGTAAGCTTATTATTCCAACGGGGAAGCCTTACAACCCCCAAAACCCCACGCCCTTTCGCACAAGCCTGGTGCAAGCACATATACAGAATCACAGAAATTACTACTTTCCTCTTTTCTACAAATGTCAGGTTTGAACAAATCTTCGTTTAAATTGCATTCGATCGTTTTTTTTCGAATACACTTTAGAACCTATTTTGCAAATAAAAATATAAAGATCATTTAAAACTACAACGGCTCTGAATGGCGCCAGTTAAGCACCGATTCCCATTTTAATAGTAAAAATATAATGCAAAAGTTTAGACCAACGACTAAAACGAAAGCCAACACCTAATCCTCGTCAGAATTGAACACAGCCAAGTTAACGATGTGCAAAGCAGTATTCAAATTTGTCGTATCGTGTGTATTTGTGTTTGTCTTACGTTTGAACGTCCATTATTTCTTAATAGTTTTTTTTTTAATGTTCAAGAACCTTCGAGGTGCTACCAGGATGGTCATTATATGTAATTCTAAGCTTATCTTTCGTTTGTGGTTTGTCGGCGCGTCATTGAGCGGATCGAAAATTATTAGCAGAATGTCTATAAATAATAATTTAAATGACAGATTAAAATCATCTTTAATAATTTTTCTGGGACGGACATCACCTTTGCCGCCATTGGTCTTCGATGCAGAAAAGAAATTGACTTCGCTCCCGTGAAAATGCTAGCTCAATTAGCAGCCACGATAGTCGGTTGTTTTTTATGTGTCCCCAAAGGCAAAGGGGCTTTTTGTTTTCCGGTGTGCGTGAAATAATAAGTTGTGTCATAGTACACAAGTTGCAGATTAGGGAAATGAGGAGAAATGGCTCAATAGCGTATAAAATTGAAAATCCAATTTAACTGCTTTTATTTGGTTATAGGTAATATGAACCGTGAAAAATCATGCGGAAACGGTATATGATGGATAAAGTGCTTTCATCACTACCTTTGGAGGCTTTTTTCTTTCATCAGGGAAAAAAGATTGCTTTGAGAAGAAAGTATCTTAAAAAGTTTATTGATTTAAGTTTTATATTAAGGAAATGATAAAGGTTTTAAAGGTTCTTTGATTGACCGATATACATTTATACAAATTTCGAATAGGTATGGAAATATGTTTTTGAAGAAAAAAAAAAAATTTCCTCAAAACGGGAGCTTAAAATTAGTTGTAATCTGTTGTTTATAGACTTAACACCTCCTTTATAGGAATTTATCAATCAGTTTAAGCCATGTAAATATTAATTTATTATTAATTATAATATGGAACATGTGAACAGTTATATGTATATTGGAATGTTTTGTTTGTGTAGTCTTGATAAATTGATTAGTAAGATATGTTTTTTATGACTTTGAAACAATTTTAATTGCAAATTTTGATTGGAACAAGCGAGTCGTAAGGTGGTCAAATTTCAAGTAGAAAATTCTTTGAGTTTCGCAAGGAAAAGTTTATAGGTACCTACGCTTAAAAGGCTTCAGTTTAAGAAAATGATAATCTTTTCAAGCATATATTGTTAATATATCTATATTTATTGGTTAAGCTTATTTGCGTTAATGCACGATATGAAGGCATAGCTGTCGTTTTGACCTGACGGGTTGACCTTTGGTAGAGGTAACTTACTTAATTACTTAAGGTGGCGCTACAGTCCGAGGTGGAACAGGACCTCAACCAAAAAGCTTCTTCCAGCCGGCTCGGTTTCTAGCTAGCTGTCTCCAGTTCCAATTTGGTTGAGGTCCTCTTTCACTTGCGTGCGCCACCTTTAACGCTGTCCACCTCTACTGCGCTGTCCCACGGGGTTGGATTCAAAGACTTTCCGGGCCGGAGCATTGGTGTCCATTCGCTCTAGGTGACCCAGCCATCTCAGTCGTTGGCTTTTCACTTTTGTGGCTAGGTCGGTGTCGCTGTACAGCCCTTACAGTTCGTTAATTTTTCATTTTTTAGCCGAACAAATAACCTGTAAGATGTTATGTTTTACATTTTCCAAACGGGCAAAAACGGGCAGATGAAAAATAAAATATGTTATCTATATTATGCTGGAACTCAAATTTAGTTCAATCTTTTTGTACAGATTTGTACAGAAAAAGTTGCAGCCTACAGAATAAATGTTTTATCAAGTTTTTCTTACGAATAAAGAAAATGCCATGGTTCGTTTAGCTTAAACACCATAGATCATAAACAAATAAAACTACTAAACTCCTTAAATATAGTGTATTTGGGTATAATAACAAAAAAGTTTATAACTTTTCAAACCAATAAGAGGTAAACAAAATGCTACTGTCATAAATATTGAACGAACAATGACTGAATATGATGTGTCTGCAATTAACGGTATTGTTGCTTGAAAAGTAAAGTCATCTGTCAGTTAATTTGACTCTTTTCATTGTCTCTAACATGCTAACAATCAACCTATGTATTACCTGCCCTGATATAAAATACATATTTTTTGGACTTTTAACCCTATAGATTCGCTTTTGAGACCACTGTGCGGCGTTTGCGTGTTTTTTAGTTGAACGGTAGCGAATAGTGTAGTCATAGTTCATCAACATTATGGCCCAACGTTGCAGTCGTTGAATTGTCATCTGTGGCAGCTTTTTACTTGGGTTGAATATAGTAACGAGTGGCTGATAGTCTGTCACCAATTCAAATTGCCAACCAAAAAGATATTGGTGAAATTTTGTAACGCCGAAAATTATGGAGAGGACTTCCTTCTCTATCTAGCTCTAGCTTTTTTGTGCGTCATTCAACTATTTGGATGCAAAAGCGATAGACTTTTCGATTCCATCGGGATACATGTGCGAAATTACGGCTCCTATTCCGTGCGATGAAACATCCGTTGCCAACGTGAGTGGCATGTTTTCATTAAAATGTTCTAGTCTCGACATGAGCAGCAATTGGTCTTTGAGGTCATTAAATGAGCTCTGCTGCTCCACACCCCATGTAAACTTTACATTTTTGGACCGCAACTTCTTCAGTGGTGCTGCTTTTTGTGCAAAATTTCCAATGAAATGGTTATAATAGTTCAAATTCCCAATGAACGCTTGCAGCCCCTTAAGTTTTCTAGGCTCTGGCAACTCTTTGATTGCAAGCGAGATTCAGTTTCAGACGGACAAATGCCTGACGTATCAATTATGTGTTCCAATCCAAATATACGATTTCCTTCATAGTTAACTCGCATTTATCTATTCGCACTGAGACCATATTGCTCAAGTCGGTCTAAAAATATTTGCAAATTTTTTTAATGTTTGGCTGCGTTGTGCCCCGAAATAATGATATCATCTATATACAGTGCAACAAAATCCAATTCAGCTCTAATTTGCTCGACGTACCCCTGAAAAATGCCTGGATCACTGACAACTCCCGGTGGTAGGCATTGGTATTCCATCAAGCCACACTCAGTCGAGACAACGCAGAGTTTTTTAGAATTGCCATCTAGGCATCCGATAAATCAATTTTTGTATATAAATGCCTACCTTGCATCCGATGAAACAGATCTTGAAAACGAGGTAGAAGATGCCGATAAATTTCCAGCTGTGGATTAAGAGTTACCTTGAAATTTTCACATAATCTAACCGATCTATTTGGTTTTGGGACAACCACGACTGGAGTAGCCTATTGACTCACTTCTACTGGCTTCAGTTTTCCAAGATTCTTCAACCTCTCGATTTCTTCATTTTAATTTATTTTATTAATTTAACGGACCGCGATAGTTTAATTCAAAAAATTGAATTGAAATTGAAGGCCCGACGACGTTTCGACAAGGTTCCACTTGTCGTGGTCACGTCTTCTCGTACTGCATTTATCTGTGCAAATGGAACCTGACAACACTTGAAAGTTGAAATATGGACATGGAATATTGGATGAGAATTTATGTATATAAAGTTAGCAGGACACTTTTGGAAATTCATGTTAAAAACTATCCTATCATTAGTTGCTACTTAATTGCGAAAAATACGCAAAAAAAAAATTAATTGCTTTTTTGGTTTAAGAAAAAATGGATGTCCTGCTAACTTGATATGAACTTAGCAGGACAACTTTCTCAAAAAAGGAGAGAATCGAGCTGAACAAATTTGGTTGTTGAGTACTAATTAATTGCGAATTAGTTACGCAAACAAAATTTGTATTGTGTTTTAGGTTTGCCAAAAATGTGTGCCCTGCCAACTTCATATGAAGTTAGCAGGACACCCATTTTTTCGCAAACCAAAAATGCAATCAAATTTTTTTTTGCGTAACTAATTCACAATTAATTTAGTTCTCAATAATAAACTTTTTTCAGCTCGATTATCTTTATTTTTGAAAAAGTTGTCCTGCTAAGTTCATATGAAGTTAGCAGGACACCCATTTTTTTTTGCGTAACTAATTCGCAATTAAGTAGCAACTAATGATAGGATAGTTTTTAACATGAATTTCCAAAAGTGTCCTGCTAACTTTATATACATTGAGAATTTGGCTTGAGAACAAGATTAGCAGTGAATCGTTTACTACATCCAGGTATGTTACTAAAGGCAGATGTATATTGTTCGCAGAGGGACTTCGCCTCCGCAGCTAATTGCTCTCTTGACTCATACTTCATACATACTTGCAATGAACATTCTTTTCGTATGTTTTGTATTGTAAAATCAAATTCATAAATCCAGCAAGACCCATTATATTTGAGCCGACTTCGTTATCAACAATAAGTAACTGCACCTCTCGACACATGTCTTTCCACTCAACTTTAACATTTGCTACACCTTTTACTGGCAGTTGGACGTCTCCATAAGCTTAAAGTTGCTTGTTTGCTGTTTAGAGCGTTGCGTTGGTTGACCTAACTTACGATATCCACTCAATCCAATGAGTGAGCAAGTTGCACCAGTATCCACTTGGAAAGACATTGCACAGTTGTTTACTTGCAAAGTTAAGAAGATCTTTCTCCCCCTGCGTTCGTTATCAATATCATGGTCCAAGATTTCTCGGAGAGTGCAGATTTCATCATCATCAAGCTGATAAATGGAATGTGTTGTTTCAGTTCTATTTGGTCTCGGCAAGTTTGACTGTCACGAGGGAGAGCTTGATCTGAAATTGTGCATACTACTCGAATGATTGCGGAAATTTTTGCTTCCTACGTCTAAAATTTGAAGCTGACTGTGAGCTTCCTGAAGCTTTATTATTTGCGCACACACTTTTAATGTGTCCTTGTTTTCGACAGTTATCGCACACTGATTCGAGGTGTCTACATTGGCTCATGATGAATGTAACAATCTGGACACGATTTTCGATTGAAATAATTTGAAGGCTTACCTGTGTTAAAAGCCTGCTCGCTTTGATTGAAAAACTCTCTGCCATCATCTGGGAGCGAACCATAATCTCTAATGCACTAGCTAATGGTTCGAATTTTTTCAATTAAAATGAGTTGGTACTCGTGAAATAGCTATGATTCCAGTCTAATAAACTCGGTAAAACATGCATTTCTATGGTTTATATTTAATACTAAATTATTGTAGTAATTAGACCATACGGGTTTTTTTTTATTTAAATATTCCATCCATATTCCTACTCCAAAGTAAATTTTTGAGTCAGAAAAAAAAAATGATAAAAAAACATTAATATATGGATACACTTATAATTCAGTTAGGTAACTAACTGAAGCTGTGAATTTTGTCGCTTCTTCTTTTGTGGTTTGTAGCCAATATTCGTTTTTTTTTATAGTACCACATGTTGCAGAATTGTTCCTTTGAATATGGCACACGTTTCTTCTTTTAAATAAAAATATCAACTTCAATTTACCACAAAGTGTGGCAAATACACAAAAAAGAAAATGCATTTAATCCTTACTGCCGGCAAAAATAAATCATTTTATGTTCTTGTCATCACCAGACAAAAACGTTCTACCACTCAGAAAGTGTTCACCGCAATAAGAAATTCCGACGTAAACCATGGCTCGTTCCAAAGTATAATGTGGTCAAACCTGTTAAAGTTTTTTTTTTTTTTGAGAATGAAATGATTTAATGACTCAACATCCGAATAAGGTTTTCAAATTTTTAATCTTGAAAGTTTTTTTTTTTTTCTTTTATTGTAGCTCAGATATGTATCTCAAAAGCCTAAAACCCCAGTTCAGACTTGTAAGAAGACTAGTTGTAATAAGTAAGAGTGATCTATCATTGACATTGGTGGTCATGGTCATCCAGTGTAAAATGACTACCTCCCCAATGTTACCTCCATTATTACTACGCTTTCAGCCTAATATAATACATAACCTTTTGATTTTGTTAGCCTAAACTAGGCTCGTTCTATGTTTTTGGAGTTAACTTCTTCAAATAACCACGTGAGATTTAATTACTTTTTAAACCTATAAAAAAGGAGACATATAGCACCAAACGGACCAATGCCTTTAATTAACCATTATGTTTCATTTTCATTTATTAAACAAAAAACACAAACATTATTTCATAATCCCGAATCCACCTGTTTACAATAATTTGTCGCTCCACACGACATTATTTAACAAATTGTCATATGCAGATGATGTTTGATCAAAAATTTGTTTGGCTATTATTTTGACCACCTACAAGCATGTTAGCACATCTTTAATTTTTCGAGAAGAGCTGTGTTGCTGATGGCTTTCAATGTCTACTACCAAAAGTCTATGTTTTTCAATAAGAGACAACATATTCAAATTCGAGACATCAAATTTGTCTATGGGCGACACTGACACGCGACATCATGCTGTTGGCCCCAACTTTGTCTGGAATTGTCTGGCAAACATCTTTGTCATTACCTCTCTCTCTCGCTATCAAAGTTATAATTTATTTTGTGACGGATGTGCGCACATGCTGTGCAGTGCACCTATAGGCTAAGCGTGTGCACTTTTCAGCGGATCTATGAATGTTTCGTGTGGAATGTGCATAACGATAGGACCTCACCTCTCCTCAGGTGTAGATCTATGCTTTTTGAAAAGGTTGTTTTTGATTTCAGAATTGTAATCTTATATTTTCAATACATCATTCAGCCTTAAGGAACTATAAAATGAAGTGTTTTGAAGTAAGAAGGACACTTTTGTGAAATCAAATTAAAATAAATTACATTCTTGCACATTAAGCCTAAAGTTTACAGTTCCCGTGCGCAAAAACAGCCGATGCAAATATTCTCGGATGTCAAAAGTAATTGAGGTGAAATGCAAAATTCAATGTTTGCATGATTGGTTTACAGTTTCATGCTTAAAAAATAACATTGCTGTCATGGAATAACACGCAAAACAATGGACCGGCAATTGTTTTGCATGCGAAAAAAAGTGTTGTGAATAAAATTTGTTTTTGGATGGTCGCTTTGCACTTCCAAAAAAAAAATATACTCGCATCCAAAAATAATTATTTTACATTTTTAGGCCTTTAGTATATTAATTAAGGGTAAATTAATGTCTCAATGGGTGGCTTAAGACAAGGCAAACGTTTTTCGTCTTGAATATTATTCAATTTGGTGCACAGAATAGGTGGAAAATCGTTTTGAAAATGTCGATTTTTTCGCACGGGAATTTGTAAACTGTGCTTAAACTCCGAAATTATGTACGCAAACAAAAACTACTTTCTGTTTCTGTTCTCAAAGATATAGATAAACGAAAACGATTGATTGTTAGGAACTAATTAATAGCGAATTAGTTACGCAAACAAAATTTGTAATAAAATTGAATTAAAAAAAATAATAATCAAATATATAAATAATTTTTCAGAAAAGAGTTGACTGTATAAAGTTCGAATCACAGCCATTAAACCTCTTTCTGTACCCATGCCTAGCTCCATATCAATGAATGCTATATTGTGTGTGTGCCGCATCTGATTTTTTTGTTCTCTTCGTTTGTTCATTGCGGGGGGTTTTAAGTTTAATGAAAGATCAAGCTAAGTTGCTAATCAAAGGGCACGGTAGTGCCCAGCCAAGTTCGCGGCACTACACCCTTTTTACAGGAACAAACTCAGGCGATTTTCAACCCCCCTCTAACTTCAGTACCAATAAAGTCAGAAACTTCAAATTAGCAGTATTTGCTAGGCTGATCAAACACCAAATTTCAACTCTTTAGCAGTAGTAGTTCCCAAGATATAGGAATTCAAAAATCGAAAAAACCGTAACTGACTGACTGATTTACTGACTCACTGACTCACTGACTCACTGACAGATCATCAAAATTATGGAGCACTTCCCGACATCGTAGAAACTTGAAATTTCGCACAACGGTAGGCCTTGTGGTACATACAAAGGAAAAAATCGAAAATCTGCAATTTTCTATTCAGGGGGCGTGGCATCCACCCACTTTCTTAAATATTCTATAAATTATATGGAGCTTTTCCGATTGTTCTAGAACAATGAAAATTGGTAAGTTTGTAGGGTTTGAGGTACTTAGAAAGAAAAAAATTGAAAAATATGAATTTTCCATACAGGGGGCGTGGCATCTCCCCACATTCTTAAAAATTCTTATAAATTATATGGAGCACTTCCGATTGTTGTAGAACGATGAAAATTGGTAGGTCGGTAGGACTTGAAGTATTTAGAAAGGAAAAATCGAAAATTTGGAATTGTCCATTCTTCGACTCATTTTGCTTGTTGTTGAAGACCGAAAACTCATTGGTGGTTCAATATGTAGGTAGTTGAGCTTAAAGTTCTCAGGCATTATGTCCAGTGTCCAGACATCCATCCATTTAGAAGAAGGTAATTTGTAGAAAGGTAACTATCACAAAAAAAACATAAATGTTAAAAAAGGAGCCAAGTTCTTATGTGCACAAGAAACCTATGCGTAAAAAGTCAGCCAAAAAAAGTAATGAGATCTAAAATATATGCCAAGTTTTAAGTTCATGAAGTTCAATATCAAATATCTTAAGTAGAGTAATATCGAAACAATTCCAAATCATGACAGAAATTTGGAATTTTTACGCACAGGTTTCTTGTGCACATAAGAACTTGGCTCCTTTTTTAACATTTATGTTTTGTTTGTGATAGTTACCTTTCTACAAATTACCTTCTTCTAAATGGATGGATGTCTGGACACTGGACATAATGCCTGAGAACTTTAAGCTCAACTACCTACATATTGAACCACCAATGAGTTTTCGGTCTTCAACAACAAGCAAAATGAGTCGAAGAGACATGGCGTGGCGCAAGCAACCAACCGTCGCGACACAGTGGCAAGAGTTATAAAAGCTTTTAACTATTTTGTGGAATTAGATGTCTCAGTTTTTTTTTCAGAGAGAACTGGAGTGCAATCGTTGCTTTGACAGTCGGCAGAGACAAAAAAGGTTTTTCATAAGGCTAAGATTACATTTGCGATTTTGATCGCACGACTATTCAGTGGCAATAAGTAGAACACATGAGTTTGAATAAGCATTAACGCACATGCTACCAATAAATCTTAACGATTAAGGTTGGAGCGCCCTTGCGATTTTCATCGCACGATATTTTAGTTGCAAAAAATAGAACACATGAGACACAACGTGAATAAACGCACATGCGACACATGCGACCGAGAAATTGTATTGAGTTACGAACGTTTTTTTAGTCGCGGCGACAGAAAATCGCAAGTGCGTTTCTAGCCTAAGGCTATAGAAAGTGGTAATGATTTGTGATTTAGGATCACAACCACTTCTGTGCCATATTTTGTCTTCTCGCCCATCTCAGCCACCTCCCAGTCTTTACTAAGCTGGTCAGTATGGAGTGACCTTAGGTATCTCAATTCGATCCTTCGAAATGAGCGGTCCTTTAATGATAAGCTTTGCTCTAGGCCGTGAAAAATTGCCGATTTCCTTCCTCCCCATGACGCGAAGGTCAGCATTTGGCCATGGAGCTTCAGCTTTACCAACAAACTCTTCGAGCCATGTGAGAGTATGGTCATCTTCACATGTCAACATTTTGAATCCATGGAAGGTGCTGAGAGTGCCAAAGAGTGGCGGTGGCCGGCTCCTTACGATAGCCTTGTAAACCTCCTCAAGGATCCGAAGTTCCATCAATTGTCATTCGTTGTCCGTCAGTTTCCATGTAGGATTTCCGTAGTCTACTTGCTGGCCTACTGCAGGCACTTTGGAGACTCTGGCTTGTTCCTTTTTATTGGTCGGGGATACGATTGATGGTGAGCTTGCATCGTTCCTAGCTTGCTTGGACGTACCTGCATTATGGCTGGTGGGTCAGTGGATGGCAAGGTGCTTTCCTTAGACACTCCCAATGCGGTATTCCTGGAGTTCGGTTCAGTCATCTTGTTGTCGTGTCTGTTAGTTATTTGTGGTGCAGTCTGGAGTCTTTGTTTGGATCTGTCCAGAGCCAGCTATTCCTTAACCGTTAAGGTTTCGGGGTTTTTGGTTGCTAGGAACCGGACAGTCCTCGCATCGTTCCATCTTTGTGGGCGTTGAATGCATTGCGTCGCACGGCTGGATTCTCCGCAGCTGTCATGTCAGTCATGTCACTGTTTAACGTTGAGTTTCCAATGCAGTCACCTGGTTGCAAGACGCATTTAAGTTGCATATAGGGTTGTGGCCCAGGATGTTTCCCTTCTGCCTCTCACTTCTCTCAACCTCAACCAGAGCTACCTTCCCACGCTCCAGGCTCGTAGGAGCAGGTTGCTGAATGCAACATCTGGTTTGTGTGTTGGCTAGCTCAGTGGTGTGTTTCCTTGTTGAGTCAGTCTCTCCATCTCCACCTTGCCCTGGTTGTGAAGAGGTAGGCGCACCATAGTTGCATGTAGGGCTATGGCCCTGGATGTTCCTCATGTGTGCTTCCACTACACTTACCTCTCCCGGGGGTATCTTTTCACCCTTCAGACCCGTAGGAGCAGAATGCTAAATGCAACGTCTGGCAAGCGAGTTTAATAGTCCGGTAGTTTGTTTATGTTGCGAGTCAGTATTTGTCATTGCTGGAGTAATTGATGACGCTGTCCTCTCCTTGGTGTGGGTTTTACCAACACGAGAAGCAGGCGGCCCCATCAATCCACTCGCGCTGGTGTTTTCCACAGGAGCAGTCCCCGCCGATGTATGGGCAGGTGGCCCATTCTTCATTGGAAGCTTCTTCTGCAGAAATACACGTGCGTTAATTGTTGAGATCACGATTTTTCTTAAAGGCAGCGGCTGAAAATCGTATGTGCGGTCCAAACCTTATGCAAAAACATAATATTGTCGTACTCTGTTCGACAAAAGATGTCAGTGAAGAGAAGATGTAACGTTTCGCTCTCTGTCTGGTTGCATTGGCTTGCATAACCCTGTCCTTTTTAAGACTCACACTGGATCTTTGTATGTATAACGCGTGTATTATCTTTTATGTTGTTCCAAGTAATTGCTCCTTATACGGAGAGAAATGCAAATCATCCTTCAAAATGAGCCAAAGCTGAGCAATAACTGTTGTCCGGTGCTTGTTGGCCATGATATATTGATTTTTCAATGCACATCACTACTATTTCGTGGCGTTGTTTAAGTGTAAAGTGATTCATGGCTAAAATTGTACTGAATTGACGTTTCAAAGATGTGTCTACTCAAGTCAATCAGTTCTTCATTCTCTCGAACTCTCTGGGATTCAAAGAATCTAAGATGGAAAATAATTGTCTATTCATCGATGTGGCCGAGCCAATTTACTGCCTGATGATTAGAATGCAAGACGGAACTGGAATAGATCTCAAAAATGCTGTAGCTGGAGCTGCAAGAGTTGAACAATTTTTAACTCTTACTGCAGTATTTTTGGCATCTATTCCAGCTGCGTCTTGCATTCTGTTCAGGCAGGTAGTTGGCATGTTTTCATTTTTCGAATTACATCTACATCTTGATACAGCTCATAGAGTTCGCGGTTTTATTTTCTCTTCTCCTCCATCCATTGCCCTCCTCGCACACAGAACTAAATATCCTCCGAAGAATTTTTCAATGGAAGGGGTCCAGTATCCGCTCTTCCTCTCTGCTTATTAGCAGAACTGGCAGAGGAAGCATAAGGGTCTTATAATTGTTGCGCCAAACCGAAGTAGCACCGGTTTGCTACGGTAATTCTTCGTCAGATCTTCACTATTAATGTTTCGGATTAATGTTTATTCCGAGGTAGATGAACTTCTTAACTACTTCGAAGTTGTTGCCATCAACAGTGACGTTTTTGTCCTAGCCAAGGTTGACAGATCTTTCATTCTTTGTAGATAGCATGTATTTGGCGTTGTCCTCGTTTACTCGAAGACCAACAAGTTCCATCTGTTCTTCAATTGCCATGAAAGACTCAATATCGTCAGCATAACCTGGAAGTTGAACAGATATAATCAAAAAAGTGCTTTCAGTGCTAACGCCTTGCCTGTGCACTATTTGCTCCAGAACGAGACTACGATAGCACATCTCCTTGCCGAAACCCTGTGCATGTTTTGAATAGTTGGGAAGAACCTTACCCTAGATGCGCATTGCATGGCGTATTTGCAGCCATTGCCATATCGAACTCCTGACCATATACCTAAATGCTATCATATGCGGCTTTGAAGTCGATGAATAGATGTTGATACTCGTCGTTCGTTGGTGTTTTCCACGATTTGCCTGAGAGTGAATATTTGGTCTATGGTCGATTTGCCTGGCCGGAAGCGACACTGGTACGTTAGATGGGATTTTGTAAATGCAACGTTTATCAGGGATATGCTTTGATAGTTCTTGCAGGACATAGGATCACCTTTTTTGTAGATAGGAAATATGGAGCTGATAGATCAATCATCGGACATGCTTCCTTTCACTCAAACTTGATTGCTGAATTGAAGCGTGCACCCTTTCAACATATCCCCTCCGTGCTTAAAGAGCTCCGCTGGTAAACAATCAGATCCGGTCCAGCGGTCTTGTTGTTCCTCAGCTTTTTTAATAGCTAAGTCAACCTCTTCTACTGGGTGGTGGTGGTACTGGGTCTTTATTGACTGAAGTTGAGTTCTCTTCTTGTCCTACTTCTCACTGTAACTGATGCCTATTCAGCAGCTGCTAGAAAAGCTGCTTGAATAGATCTATATTTCCATGTGCTTTGTTGACTAGGTTAGCTTCGCTGTTTCGAAGAGCCTGCGTTCCGGTTTAAAGGCCAGAAGTAGTTCAAAAATGCTGAGCCGATTTCCCTGAAATTTTCACAGCCTGATTTAAACAGCACCAGAAAGTTTTAAAATTTAAAACCTGCCTACTGCCACACCCATTTAACTCATATTTTGGTTAAATTCTTACTAAACTTAGAAGACTTAAATATGGTAACTCGTAAGTATAAGGCATGGTAGTGTATTTTCTCCCATCCACTTCCAGGTCCATCTTTTGGTGGGAATTACCGCCTTATGGTTAATAGAGCTTCAATATAAAATTTTGAAAATGGTTTACGGGTACGCTCCAAAGAAATATAATTTAGACTTCTTATGACCCCCCATTCAACAGCTGAACTTTACACTGACCAACGATGTCTTGGACAGAAAATCACTGTCACCATAGACAGTTATAACTTTGTTCTAAAGTTATGCTTCACATAAATGATTACTGATCTTAAACCAAAAGTAAACATTTGACAGTTCTAAGAATGTTCCATTAAACTCCGACTTATTATTCAACCCTTCATTGACTCGACTATATTATTTTGTTCTCTTAATCGTCGATTTCGAACCGATACAGATCCTCTATAGTCGTTTGACTTCCCGTTTAAGAAATTCCTTTTAAAAAGTCATTAAGCTTCTATCTCCCGCTAGCAATCACGGAACCACATTACACATCATGAGGTATTCCAATGAAGTAATGCTTGATCTGGTCGTATAATACAAAACAACAACAACAAACAAACACTTGGAATTCAAATAGAAATGGATGAATTCATATCTTGATCAAAATATCAAGACAACAATTTGCATATCTTTTGTGTCCAAGCCAAAGAGGAGGAGAATGGAAACGTCTCTAGAGATTTGATTTCGTATCGCTTGCGGTTCCCCTCCTTTAATTTGATTAAAGAATTCCATGGAAACCACACTACACTACCCAGATGAAGATCTTCTTCTTCATCATCATCATCATCATCATCATTTTTGTTCTCCAACTTGAGCTCAGTTAAGATCCCAAAAACTACCTGTGTTACTCGTGTGCGCAGCATGTGCTTGTGCATTCCTGATCACTGTGCTGGACCCAACCAAAGCGCCTATCAGTGTTTTGCATCAGATGACGCGGGACAAGTGTGCTTCGTTTTAGGGCAAAGAAACTACCACAAACAATAATTCCAAAGACTCATCTGTCTGTCATAATTTTCCTAAAATGAAAATAAAATAAAAACCGAATCCGAACAGAAGCAGACAACAATCTAGAGATATGATGCATCTGTTCGCAAACAAAGTCGAGAAGTCAAGGGTTCCTTGCCAGGGCTTTTATAGTCATCGTCGTCATCATTTCTATGGCATACAAAAGATGCATATAGACGTTGTTGTTGTTAGTCTTTTTTTGTTTGCTACACAGGGAACACAAATTATGAAGAGCCACATCACGCTAGTGGGGAGATGGAAGGCTTTTGATTTGATTTTGAGGTCTTTGTCGCGGTCCTCATCAAGGTAAGTTGCGCGCTTTTGAAACGCAAAACGCAACAACCACCGCGCAGCTTGTTTGTACCTTAACGTCATTTTGAAGTGATGTCGTGCGTCTGTCGAAAACTTTGTAAAGTCAAAATAAATGCGAACAAAAGAGGTTCCTGATCATAAAAAATACACATGAAAAGCCTTTATGGCGGAGTTATATTGCGTGTATGAAGTTGTACGAATCGATAATAAAAGTGTTGCCAAAGTGAAATATTCTCTCAACAAACTGAGGTAAAAATATATTTTTCAGGATTGTAATCAACTACACCGGGACCATTGAGCAGCAACAAGATCTCTCAATCTGTCGCGATTCAAAGAAGATGGTTTTACCTTTCGGCCACGTACGAATTTCACGAGACCTAGCTTCCACCAATACAGTTCACCTCCAGGTTGTTTTGGTCTTCTAACTTATCCTGCGCCCTGAGGATTTCACTTAAAAGATTGCTTCGCGATGTTATTGTCTGGTTTCCTCAATAGATGACCGATTCACAGCCATTTTCGTTGCATAATGTCAGCATCCATTTTTTGCTGTTTGGTTCTATTCCCTTATTGCCGTTGGATATGGTTTGTTGTGAACAACTCTTCAAAATGTACCACATACATATGTTTATCAGTTTTCGACATCCTATAACTTGCTCGAGATGTTGGCAGAGCACTTTCATGTTTCACAGGCTTCAGTTGGTGATTAGTGATATTTTACAAGAATTCCACATAGGGGAGAGGATTCTAAAAGCACAACGGGCCTTGGGTTTATTAACTACCAAAAATAGATCAACAGGTATAGGTACGCCCCTGGTGGCAAGATGGCAGGTATAAGCCCCTGGTGGCAAAACCACAGTTGAAAGATCAAAGGTATACGCCCCTGGTGGTAAGATCGCAGATATAAGCCCCTTGTGGCAAAATCACAGGTATAATCCCCTGGTGGCTAGATCAAATGTATAAGCCCCAGGTCACAGGTTTAACCCGCAGGTGGCACGATCGCTGGTATACGCCCCTGGTGGCAAGATTATAGGTATATGTCCCTAGTGGTAAAAATAGCTAGGCTTACACCCTAGTAGATCATAGGTACCAGAGTTGGTGGCAATTAGACCTAATCGACCTCATTTGTACTTAGCTTAAGTGAACCTGATTTGTGGAATCAAGTTTATCTAGCTCTATTGACTTCAGCACTGGCCAAAAGGGTAGTTTTCAATCGTTGGAGAGGCTCATCATGATACCTTTCCCGTAAACAGTGAGTGTTAATTGTAAGCAGGTTAATGAAAATATCTTGTGTATGTTGTTGGTGTGTTGGCCTCATGTGCATATCTTATGCTGGTTATGGATCTCCAATTCTATAAGTACCTCTTGGGTATAGTGATGGTAGTGGTAATGAATTAAAGTGGTAATTATTTAAAACCTTGTTATTCTGATGTTAACATACAGGTCTGTCTATTGATACACAACTGCCCAGATAATTAAACTGCTTGGCCTCCTTAATGGTCTTCTGCCATAGAATAATCTGCTGTTGAAGGTTTTTGCGACGTGAGCCCGAAACCAGTTACCTATCCATTTACCTGCAGTGATTGACAAATCTGATTCAAGACACCAGTGCTATTAGCCAGGAGACAGTATCGTCGGCATTATTTCCTTGGATGAGCTTGTCAAACAATCTGCATTGTAGTCTATGCCTTTCGTTTGAGTCGACTATGGCAAACATTACATCGTTATTTGCCAGTAAAAAACAGGATAGGTGAAAGAACATCTCTTTGCCTCACTCCTTGGTGGGAAAGCTGTCCATTGTGAAGAACGAAACACCTTGGGTTATTGTAGAATTCTTTAATGATATTAACTATCTGCTTAGGGATACCCCTCGGAATTATAGATCTTCAAATACATTATCGATTAACCCGTTCGAAAGCCTTTTCGAAGTTAACAAAAAATTAAGAAAAGTGGTGGTTGAAACTCTGACAAGTGCTCAAGTATAATTCTCAAGGTGTTAATGTGATTGACGCAAGATCGGCCACTGCGAAAGCCCGCTTGGTTCCTCTTGACGGTAAACTTGATCCTGGACTCTATTCTTTCGGGAACAATATAGTTGTCAATAACAAACGGTGATACCACGCCATTCTTCGGTAACTTCACAATAATACACCCATCCAGTCACTGGGATAGGTTTCTAGTGGTTGGAAAACGCATGAACTTGCTTCGGGATATGCTTTCAGGAACTCTGCGGGTATGCTGTAAGGTCTAGCTGCTTCATTTGACTTAAAAAGGTGAATACCACGACTATTATTTCTGTATTTGTAGAGGTACTCGTGTCAATACCCCTGGAAGATCTGCGTGTGTGTGTGAGTTGTGGGTACCCCATTTGCATCCAGGGCATTATTGATCAGTGTACAAAAATGATTCTTGTGAGATGGTTAAGGAGAATCTCAAGCAGTCAACTCTGCACCACACTAAAAAATTTGGCCATTCACAGACTACAAATTGGCCAAAATTTGCGCAAAGGACTTGATCCTACCCCCGTACCAACTGACCTAGGAGTTGAAAGAAAATGACTACAGACAACGCAGTGTATTCGTTTGATAAGTTTTGGAGCATTTGGAACCGGATCCGACAAAAATTCATCCTCATCAGCGACGAGGCCGATCCCGTCACTTAAAATGCCCACTTTAAGCTCAAATGCAAGCCATTAAACGTAGTGGCCACATGTAGTGTTTCTTCTGATGTTTTTGAAACTGCTTCTGTTATTGCTTTTTTGAGGCTATCCAAAGTCCTGTGGAGAGTCTTACCATGCTTCCTTGTTCTGATCAAAAGCTCTAAAACCGGTATTTTTTGTTTTTCAACCACTTCTGGGTTATTTTTGCTGTACGTGTATGGGCAAAGTTCTGTTGAAAAATCCACCTTTCCCCATTGAAAAGAGTACTTGCTGAACCTTTCATAACATCCTCTAGCAAATCGTTTATGTAAACTTTCGCAGTCGTTTTCATACTCATTTTTCACGTGTCGCTGCCAAAGTAGTTTTCTTCTTCCCAGTCTTATTTTTTTCAGTCAAGGAGTTAAGATTTAGACATGTGACATATGGGGGTCCTCCCGAATCAGTCTAGAAATTGTTCTGTTGGATATATCCGATTCCCTGGAGATAACTTTCTGATTCGGGTAGGGGTTTCGTCGAACTCGTTCTCGCACTACTTTTATTGTTGTACTCGTACGGGCGACGCGTGTGTACGGCCACTTTTTGGTCTGTCATCTATCTCCGACGATTCAGCGAACCAACTAATAGTCCGATAAATACATATTTTCTAGGTGGTTTTGACAAGCTACCATTATACCGTTTGACCCAGCGTTGGTATGTTTTCTTACAGTATGTCTACAAGATGGCAAAACAAGAACGCAAGTAACCTCCGGAGTAGAACAAGGATCAATCTTGGTGCCTGCCCTCAGCAGCATCTCTTATGATATCATTTTTCGTATCGATACATTCCTGGAGAGATATGCAGATGACATCGTCACAGTGAAAACAGTGAAAGGCACCAATAGTGTGCAAAGGAAGCTTTACCAGTTTAGCTTCAGATTGGATGAACACGGTCTCAGTTTTGTTATAAAAAAAAACCGAGGTAGTTCACTGACAAAGAAGAGGATTCCGACTCTAATCGATTCCAAAATCAGCAGGGAAGTGATAAAGAGCAAGGGTGCTGTGAAGTATTTGTGTGTGAACAGCAATACCAAACTCACTTTCTAGCATCAAACAAAGAACGCGGGAGAACGAGTGTCGAAAGTAACCGCTTCATTGAATAGATTGATAGTGAACGTAGGTGGTCCAATGGCCTGCAAGCATTGGAGAACGAGGAAGTACGTCAACAATAAAAAAGAAATTGAATCAGAAATGGAAACTCCCATTGAAGAGGCTAAGAGCAAACGAAACAGCAGTGGCAAGAGCGTTGGAGCTTGGAAAGCAGTAGGCGATGGACAGCGAGGCTGATCAGGAACGTGGGTGATTGTAACGACCGGAAACACGGTAAGGTCAACTACTACTTCACCTAGTTACGGGCACAAATACTTCAACGTTTTTCTCTACAAAATCAGCAAACCGAACAGTCCAGCCTGCCAGTACGGGTACTCCTAAGAATACGACGTGCACCATACCTTCTTCGCCTATGGCCTGCAGCAGATGGGTAAAATCACTGCAGGCAACATATTCGCTAAAATGGTGGCCAGTGGGCAGAATGGGAATTGTATCTGCACCTACGCCAAAGAAGGAAAAGAGAAGAAGAGTAGCCCCGAAAGACAGAACGACCCCGAAAGGATGATCACAGACCACCTGGAGTAATGCGAACAGCAAACCGAAGGGGGGCATCAGTCAGAAGCCGTAGGGTAGGGTGAGTTTCACCCTGTATAAAGGGGATTTGGGCACACGTCAAAGTCAGAAAGACCTCCTTATGGTGCCATCTTACATAGCCAGGTTGGCAAGATAGTTATTTGTGGTCTTGTTCTAACAATTATGAATTTATGAAACAGCTGATTCAATGGAGTTTTTTTTTTCTATTAGCGACTTATAAATAATATGACAATAAAACTTTCTCAGCATAACGAAATCTGTTAAATTTTATAGCTGATTATAATACAAAATATGCCATCTAAGACCACTTTCCCCAGCCCAGGCTAGGTCTGGTAGATATCATAAGATAATAAGGGTAGAAGGAAAAATACCCGATGACCGGACTTTCACAAGCGCCCTTTACAAAATAGGCGATCCTATGTCCTATGAGGCATTGACGACTGGCATTGTCAGGCACCGAAATGTACCAAGATGTCACCCAGAGCGCTTGGTTTGAAAGAGGGGAAGTAATCGGATCGGGATTGTTGACAATGGACCCACAAGTAAGACTTATTGTGATCAGTACACCGTTAAATAAATAAAAAATTGATTGAATTTATCTGTCACTAGCTGAAGTCTTTCTCCATTCAAAAAAAAGGAAGCGTATTCTTCCAAGTCCATTAGTCCATAAATTTTCCTTGTTTATAATTCTTTAATCATAATAATGAACCCAAGGCAAACGTTTAAAACAAATGGACTATTTAATGAGATTTATGTATATAAAAATATCACAATTTCGAAGTCATTCTCAAAAGCAGAATTGTAACAACTACTGTAGGTATATGTATGTGATAAGAAATACTCGTATACATAAAATCAGTTGAAACACAAGAAAGAAGATTTTTAATCGGATCAAATCATTTTAAACTCTCTCAATTTTATTTTTTTTTTCAGTAAATTCTTACACCAAATGGAAGAGATATATCCAACAATGATTTTAAATGATGTGAGAAGGTACACAAACTACAAAGATCTCCTTACCTCATCTAAAGCCTCATTGAATATTTAGGTGAGTTGGTGAGTAAATCAAGATGTTCACTTCATTCAAAACATCTTTTGTGTATCGAACCTCTTCCGGTTTATATTATAAAATCAAACTATTTATACAACTCGTTGACCTCTTCACCAAGCCCAATTATCTCTTTACCTTTATAAACCTCCATCAATGTTCAATGGACCCTTGTCAAGATTCAACTTCAAATCGAAATTAATTTCAATAATTTGCTTACTATTTTTGTATGTACCTACGAGGAGATAAAAAAAAATTTTGTTTAAAATCTTGAACCGTTAAATTGGTTTGAAAAGCCCCAACCAATTGGTAACACTAAACATTATATGGCACGCGGACAGCAAACCTATAACCAAACCAACACCACCGCCACCGTTGCTTGTGTACCTGCTTCATGAAAATTGTGCGGTCACCCACCACCACCGCCACCATTGCTATTTGCCTCTAGGGAATTGATTGAGAGGCTAGAATGTCAGCCGGTAGCTAGAGTACCTTTATTCCTGCTCGTCACAGTAAAAATAATAATTATTATTACGGAGTTATATATAGTGTTCGTAGTCATTGCCGCATGATCTTTGTATTTCGTCGTCGTCTCTATTGCGTACTTAAGTTAAGTTTGAGGTTATGCGGTTAAGACGCTACCTGTCCTGTATTGCTAAATGCACATAGCATATCCTTATAATAGACTTTGGAGATGGTGAAAGGCGCACAAACCTTTGCTCGATGATTTCACTGAATTTCAATATCTCTTCACTGATGGATACTGGAACAACTCCTTTTACTGGATGAGCGTCTTCAGACTTACGCACGCTTTGATTGGAGTGACAACGGGAATATCTAACAAAAATTGAGGAAAGTTTAGAAGAATATTAATGTCAGCCAAATGTATTAAAGTCAAAAAATATTTTAAATCGTCGTACAAGCGCAGATTATTATAACTAAGAGTGAGAGATTCTTACTTACTTATACTTATCCGGCTCCCGATCCATGAAGGGTCTCTGCCTGAGATATTGCGGTCTTCCATCGGTTGCGGTCTCTCGCACGCTCCCTCCAGTCATCAAGACCAAGCGCTCTTGCGTCTGTGACCGCCTGGGGGCTGGGACTCGAAGATTTTCTTGGCTGGAGCGTTGTTGTCCATTCGCTCGATGTGGCCGAGCCAGTGTAGTCGACGTGTTTTGGTTCTTTGTACTACATCCACATCTTGGTACAGCTCGTACAATTCACGATTGAACCTTCTCCTCCAATCGCCCTCTTCGCATATAGGACCAAATATCAACGGGTAAAAATTAACACCGGTATTCATAAAAGCAAATCAAATACGAATTATCTCTAGGCAGTGAGTTAAGTGTCAAATCTTATCAATAAATAAAAATTCAAAATGATAAACTACATAATTCACCAAAAAATGTACATTAAACGGGTAATTAAGTTAAAAATACTTCTGTCATTGTTGCCAAAAACTAGAGATAAAAGGAAATAGACGCTAGTGAGAGTGACACACATGCTACTAAAAACTTTAAATGAGAGAGTGTATGTGCAAATTTCACATTTAGTGAGAAAATATACATATGTGCATTTCAATAAATAGTCTTTGGTAACAGCAGAGTTCATGTTGATTGTAGTAGATCTTCGTTAAGATTTTGAACTTAACGTGTATTAGCAGTATATATTTTTATTGATATGAAATTTTAATTCCTGAACGAACTTCTAATCGACGTTCTAGTTAATTTATGAATTAGAAGATATCTGAACTCTTTTTATTGATAGGGTTGGTATATAAAACATTTTCCCATCAATTTTAGTTACAATGCCCTTATGTAAAATAAAGTACAAAAAAGAGAAATCTATTACGTTTACTATTCTCTTACCCTCCACTTGGTTGCCAGGATCAGCCTGTAGACTGTGGTTCGTAATAGTGGTGTGAGGGGTGGAGGTTATTTCAAGGACACAAAAGCAGATCAATTTCAAGTTGTGCTGTTTGAAGTGTGGTATGGGTCATAGCACTTCTCCCCTTAGGGAGATTGGGAGTTGATCTTTTCGAGTGTCCTTGACATACCAGCAAGGATTCCAGCTGCAGGTCCAGTTTAAGCCCCGTCTCCATTCTGTTCAGTCAGTTAATCAGATTTGAGCAGACCGCCTATCTGTTTATTTTATCAGAGTGACAGGAGGATTGATGATATCGATTTTTGTTTCATCAAGATACTCGAAATCCGATGGCTGATCGCTGATGTATCATGGCTGCCCTTTTCTTTCTCAGTAAATTGAAAGAAACACCTGTAGGGAAAGAAAAGAGATGGAAATTTTACAACGACATTATGTCAGTTATGAAATGGAGGAAGAGACCTAAAAAAAATATAAAATATATTCGTAGGTTTAAACATTTATTTAGTAACATTAAAGCTGGCCATACACGACAAAGCCATCCAAATATCCGATCCATTTGGCTCGGCTGGATTTCAGATTGGCTGGAAATCCTAATGGATTTATGGCCGATCCACTCCACAAACGACCGATTTTGAATCAGCATGGGGACATTTGGCTCGTTGGCTCTATCGTGTATGGCCAGCTTAAGGAAAAGGAGCTTGTAAGATAGATCAATTTCTTCACTTCATAACTGTTTTTGTAAATGGTTTGACCCATTTGTTATTATTACCTATTTCAGAAAACCACAAACAATAATCTCAAAATTAAAAAAAAAAAAATATTTAATGTGCCTAATAGGCTTGAATTGGAGATCTCAAAAATCTTCATTTAAACTTACTTGTTACAACCTACATAATATCGTGTTGAGATTATTCAAAACTAAAATCCAGTTCTACACCTGCATTCGACCCCTTTTATCAGGATCCAATAAACTATTTACTATAAAATTTAAGTCTCGCAAAATATGCCCCCGAAGGCATTTCAAAATTATAAAGAAACATAAATAATAATTACGCAGCAATCTAGCACAAATGTCATTCTTATTCCAAAGCCCTACAACCACTCATTGATTATTTTGTTTCCACCTGTGTGCTGCAATGGAAAAAAATAATAAAAACTATCCTTCTGTTGGCTTTTGGGGGTTCGGGTAGAGGAACATCGCAATCGAGTGGCTGCTTCTTGTTGCACCTCCTTGCAGATATATTTTTTATAAATACTGCCTGTTTCCACCTACCGCAGGAATCTGATAAAATCGGAGAAAAAATATCTTTGATTTGCTCCCGTTTTTTTGTTTTGTTTTGGTTTCCTTGGAATGGACTTCACTGGTTCGCAACAAATAATAATAACGAAACTCACGTTCGGCTAAAAAAACGATTAATTCCCCACCAATTCGCCTTGCGATTCGAAATAGATTTATTCAAAATGATAAACTTTGAACAACGACTTGAAGTATCAGAGCATGGTATACGGTTCAGCTCTTCGAATGGACACCGGCATGGCGCTCTATTATAAGAATTGCTTTATTATTTTATTTTATTCAATATCCATACATATCTAGATATAAATGTATGTAGGTATGCATAGCCAGCATATTCTAGATACATAGTACCCATACACTCCACGTTAGTTGATCAGGAATAGTTTTTTTTTACAATTTTTTTTTTTTGTAAATAGTTTGCAATTTCATCGTTTGGTTTCCTCAGTGTGTGACTAATCCATTGCCATTTCTGCTTTCTTATGTTGATGTCCAGCAACTCTTGATTTATCCTGTGCCACAATTCCTCGTTTGATATAATTTGTGGCCAGAGAATCTTTAGAATGTGGCGTAGACAGTGATTCATAAAAGTCTATAATTTCCACAAAATGGTAGATGTGACTTTCCATGTTTTTGGATGCGAAGAATCTGAACATAGTGCGTAAGGACATTTGACTGGATTTCCAAATTGGGGGCAGAGTACCGGGGGCAGCACGAACCTTATTAATTCTTCTTCCAACGTTCAGATCCGTACCGCCGCCGTTTGCAGAAACAATACTGCCAAGGTATAGTTAAACTGTTCGACTTCTTCCACTGGCGTCTCCTCTAGACTAATACGCTGCTGTGTGGAGTGGCATTGAGCATTAGTTTTGTCTTTTCGCTGTTTATTCTTAGACTACTCGACTCTTCCTTCAGCGTTTGGCAAATTCCGTTCTGCCCACTGATGACATATGTCATCGGCATAGTCAAAATGACTGAGCCTTTGAAACGGTCTCCACTGAATGTCCTGTCGCTCCGCTGTACCAACACTGGCCGTCAATACATCGTCCATCGCCAGCAGAGAGAGAATTGGTGAAAGGACATCCCCTTGTTTCATACCCTGTTGCACAA
This sequence comes from Dasysyrphus tricinctus, assembly GCA_963921185.1. NCBI lineage: Eukaryota > Metazoa > Arthropoda > Insecta > Diptera > Syrphidae > Dasysyrphus > Dasysyrphus tricinctus. Next base: position 249,821,981 of record OY992530.1, read on the forward strand.
CGAATCAGTCGGTTAGCTGCCCACTGTGTTAAACAAAACACCTTGCATTTTTGTAGGACCCCTAATAATGACACAATTTTTTGGGGGGAATTCCTCTACCAAGCAATGACCTCCATATACATTCTCGGTTCACTTGATCGAAGGCCTCCACGAACATGAGGTAAAGCATTGATTGAAATTCTATCGACTGTTCAAAGACGAAACACAGGGTGTTGGTATGGTTGACACACGATTGACCACTGCAAAACCCAGCTTGAAGCCTTTTAAATGTAGACTCGATTCTATCTTTTATCTGCTCGAGAATGATGGTTGCCATAAGTTTTGCGAAAACGGACAAAACGGTGATACCTCGCCAATTGTTGCAATTCTTAAGGTCGCGTTTCTTTGGCAGCTTAACAATCGCACCATCTTTCCAGTCCTTGGGAAAGGTTTCATTTTCCAAATGATTTGTAGCAACGGATGTAGAATACTAGTCGTTGTTACCGGATTGGCTTTCAGGAGTTCATCTGGTATTTCATCAAGTCCAGCTGCCTTGTTGTTTTTGAGGAGATTCATTGATGTTTGGATATCCTATTCTGATAGGGGTTCGATGTCAATACCCCTACAGAACATGTACATCTCCTTTAGTTGGGGCACTTCAACACTCTGCTCAACTGAATCATCATTCATCCTCAATTGATACCAAAAGTGTGCCATCCACATCCATAACAGGATGATTGGTTTTGCTTTTTTTTCCCAATAACATTTTTGGATATTTGTTATAATTCCCGGATATCTCCTCTTCTTGCAGCGTTTTAGATATATTGGCCCATTCGCACCTTTCAACCTTTTAAGTCACCAGGCGTAGATGACATCTTCCCAGCCCTCTTACAAAAGGATAAAGAAAATCTTATGCCTTATCTTATAAGTATTTTCCGTAGTAGCATTGCGCTTGGGTATATACCAAAACTATGGAGGAGGGCTAAGGGTACCTTCATTCCTAAAATCGGGAAAAAGGACACAACCCATCCGAAGTATTTCAGGCTGATAAGCCTAACATCTTTCATTCTGAAAACCCATCTTTATCTATGGGGTGATTGCATGGCACAAAAGAACCGAACTTACCACAACTAGGAAATCACTGGATAAAGTACAAAGGCTCGCATTCTTATGCATTACCGGAGCAATGACAACTTGCCCCACAGAAACAATGGAAGTAGTTTTTCACCTGACCTGACCCCACTATACACGTGGCCGTAAAGAGTGCTGCTAAGGGAGCCATCTTAAGACTTGCAAAGTAGGGAACTGGAACTGGAAAAATAATTAGTCTCAGAGAAAGGGACTTGATTTGCATTCCAACGGAAACATACCTCCTAAACATTGCTAATGATGGCGTGACTAAAAAGCATAATTTCGTAATAAACTTTAAAACGGAATTAAGTATCTAACTACATTTATGCAGATGCCATCAAATGGTATACCTACTGATGGATCAAGAACTTCAAGGGACTGGTGCTGAAGTATTTGGGCCTAGAACCAAACTTTCCATACCGATGAGACAGTCCATCTTCCAGGCAGAAGTAAATGCCATAGGAAAATGTGCAGAACGTAATTTCGGAAGAAATTTCAGAAACCAAAATATTGCCATCATGTCAGACAGCCAGGACGCACTTTATGCACTTAACTCATATACCATCGCGTGCGTGGACAGGCTTAATGAACTGGGGCAGAAACAAAATGTTACACTCTACTGCGTACCGGACCATGTTGGCATTCCGGGAAATGAAGAGGCAGATTCCTTAGAAAGAATAGGAGCTAGGTCACTCCTCACGGGACCAGAGCCCTATTGCGGTATATGAGAAAACGTGATCAAAAGAAAAGTCAAAGAAGAATAGGAGGCCAAAAGATTAAGAAACTGGATTCTGAAACGAACTCCCCAAGCTCAGACAGACTAAACTCTTACCTGGGAGTTACAACCAAGAACGTTTCCAATCCTGCATCAGCTTGAGTAGGATTAAATTTAGAATAATAACGGGTCTCCTCACTGGACACTGCAAACTAAAAAGACATTTCAACATCCTGGGTATAGTGAGTAGTTCCACGTGCAGATTCTTCGACGCGCATGAGGAGACACCAGACCACATATTGGGCAACTGTGATGCACTTTATGCACCAAAGACACAGGGATCTGGGAAACCACTCCAAATACTCAAGTTTCAAAGGGAAACTAATCTGGAGAATGAGCTGTAGCATGAGAAAACTCATCCAGCTCCAAAATTGTGGGCACCATAGATCTAAAACGTTGCAGTGCACTTATACCCAAATTATAATACAATCATTGATTCAACCTCACCCCCCTGTCACGTCTCACACAGCGATAGACCGTCTTATGTGCAAGGCGGTACTCGCTTCACAATTCAGCATTTCGTTGAACATCTGCTTCGGTATTTGTTTGCATTTTCAACGATTTTCGAAGTTCGATTTTACCCCAGGTGTCTTGGGATATCTAAGATACGGTCTATAAATATGTGATTATAATCTAGTGACGCAGTGTTTATACAAACTACAATCGTAGATTTTCAATTTCGAGTGCTGCCGCTTCTAGTGATTTCGGGGATATCACACAATTTAACATCTATCTGTTCTATTTCGGGGGTTGAACTAGTTTTAATTATAATACAGAATTTTAAATAGAGAAGGATTATTACCTATGTGTAGTGTACATTCTCACATGAAATATTTTGTTCTTTCCTCAAAACCAGATTATGTCAAATAAAAGGTGAATTTTATCAAAATCTAAGTCAATTGTTCAAATTCCAACAAGAAGAGAAAAAAAATACATTACTGTCGCGTTTGTACTTACTCTTATCCTCCAAATGGCTCATAGTTTTATGGAATCAATCAATACATACAAAATGTATATTGTATAATGTAGGTACATGAACTTTGAAATGTTCAAATTTTTTCTTTTGTAGATAAAAGTTGTTTCATTTGTCTTGGTATAATTTGAAATGTTTTCACTGTCAAAAGTCGTGGTTTTAAATCATTTTAAAAAGCAATTTTTCATCACTCAGGAGTACCACAAGTGAACCCTTTGGGACCACTATTTTTACTATTTCTTTTAGCTTCGATATTACTATGCATTCTATTAGTTTACAATATGCAGATGATTTCAAACTTTTTCGGTACACTGTTTAGCAAAATTTGAGTCAATAATAATTTATTTACAAAGAACTTCAAATAGTGGGTCTGTTAGTGAGATCAATCTTTCATTTTGACCTGATGGGTTGAGCTTTAGTATACAAATAGTTCATGTCCTATAAATTTTTGGATGTGTCGCAAGCGTTTGATAATGTGTGGCACGAAGGCCTCAAATTCAAAATACGACAAGTTCTGCACGAAGGACTTTATAAAATTCTAAACTAATACCTAGAAAACAGAATATTCTAATTTCAAAAAAAAAGTGGCTGGGGTACCACAAGGAAGTGTTTAAGGTCCAGTTCTGTACATTTTATTTACACGTGATATACCTCAAACAGAAGACACTATCGTAGCCACTTTTGCTGATGATACAGCAATACTATCAGTAGCCAAAACGATTAACGAAGCTACAATCGATACAAATTTAAACAGCTTACAAACGTTCGAAAATAAACTACTTAGGTCATTTGTAAATGCTTACTTACTTTACTTTAAATGGCGCTTACAGTCCAGGGTGGACTACGGCCTCAATTTAAATGCACCACCATGGTATATAAGAAACGAAGATCTTCACAGGGATCTTGGGATTCCTACGATTCGTAACGAAATACAGAGTTTTGCGTGAAAACATATAAATCGGCTATTAGAACACGCTAATTCAACGATCATATTGACACTCTTGAAGAGTAGAATTTAGTATGCCACCTGCGAAGATCAAAACCTTCCGACTTAGTGCGGTGAACAGATAATTGCGGAATAAGCAGGAACTTTCACCGGAAAGTTCCCTGCAACACGTTACTTAACTTCATTAAAAATAAATTGCTAGATAAGTTTCAACTTTAGGGAAGTGGAGGTGGTTTTAGTGCAGTAAGAGTCTCACACACCTATGAGCACGCGTTTTCGCGTTTTTTGAAGGTTTTGCATCTACCCACGGGGGAAAAAAATTCCTAACTTTAAGAAGTGCTGCCAAGATCGCATTTAAACTGCTAAGTGGCAACCCTTCTCTTGTCCTTTTGACATTGTTGTCATTTTGGCAACACTTCTTAAACGTTAAGTTAGGACATGAACTATTTGTGTACTAAAGCTAAGCCCGTCAGGTGGAAATGACAGGTATGCCCTCACATCGTGCAATAACGCCCCTACTAAAAGGGAAGGCACGTGCAAGTGCATATTTTTCGTTTTTGAAAACTTTTTTGTATCAACTCTCAATCCCGCGGTGAACATTGGGTACCTAGTGTACTGCATCTCGAGATTTGGTTTCAACCTTTTTTAGAAGTTTATTTGGGCAGCATAACGATAGAGGGAGAGGGTTGTCGCGTGAAGCTATGGATATCCACATATATTGATATCACTCTTTGACGCATTTCAGGAAATTATTAACATATATCTGTCAGATACATCTGTCCACTTTGTAGTTCTCTCAATTAATGCACCAAATAAGGTAACTTAACTGACTAAGGATTTTAATTGACTGAAATCAACAACGTTTCAGGAATTCATTCAGGTTTAACCCCAAAACTAGGATGACCTCGCTCTGAAAAACTGGACCTTAGGCAAATACTATGCTAGACTAGACGGTCCCGCAAATGGTCAATGCGACGTCAGTATGTCGTCTAGTTTTGTTTCAAAGTTGTCTTATGTGACCGTCAACGCAGAAAAGGTACTGTCCTCCATGATTTGAAAGTTGCGTTGACACAAAGTTAAGGATCAATACGTTGATTATTTTTGTTGGCTGTGTAATCAACCTGTCAATGTAAGGTTAAGTTAGAAGGGGTGATGATACGGCAAGCCGCTGACACCCTCTACAGAAGTCCGACGAGCTAGTGCCCATTCTGTACATGTGGGTTCCCATAGAGTAGTGACCCGTGCGGCCTGCTTGTCTTAAGTAAATATTCTGTCTTTTTCCTCGAAATATTCAGCCACAGGATTCCTCGAAGCCCTGCAAGTATCGATAGTTGACCATCTGACGTCTGTAGCCTCGAGAAACCTCAGGTGAATTCTATTTTTTTCTTGCTCCAGTGTACAGTCGCATAAGTACAGAATTATCAGTTTGGCTTGGATTAAAAGATGACTCGTTTTTGGCCAGTTCATCTGCCATTTCATTTTCGTATATATCACGGTGTCCTGGCACCCATCTAAGCGTGACTGTGTTCGTTGCGCTGAGAATCCTCAGCACATTTCGGCAACCATCTACCAGTTCATACTTTGTAGTGATTGAGAAGATGGCTTTTATTGCAGCCTTACTACCTATGAAGATTACTTACCTACTTACTTAAGGTGGCGCTACAGTCCGGGGTGGACCAGGGCCTCAACCAACAAGCTTCTTCCAGCCGGCTCGGTTTCTAGCTAGCTGTCTCCAGTTTCGCACGCCAAGTTGGTTGAGGTCCTCTTCCACTTGCGTGCGCCACCTTTTACGCTGTCCACCTCTACTGCGTTGTCCCACGGGGTTGGATTCAAAGACTATGAAGATATCGATATATCTATTAGCTACATCACGTGAGGTAAGATTTTTTTTGCTGCTTCGCAGATTACAAGTACTTCCGCTTGGAATAGCTACACTACGGAAATTTGGAAGCTTTATTGGTCTATTAACGTAGTAAGGACACGTTGACAGACTACTCACCAATGCGTTGTCATGTCAACTTTGAAGAGAATTTGACAGTTGTTGATGGCTTGACAGGTGGGAGACAAACTATTTCGTCTAAATGTCACCCAAATGTTATTTTGGGACAACATTAAGTTAAGATGCTTAAAAGTTTCCCTGCTGGTTGATGGCTGGCTCCCAATCTCAAAATGTATACTTAGGTTCCCTCGCAAAGTACCTATAGATGAAGAGCCAGCGCAAAAAATGCTCTGAATTGTTTGTTTTCAACTAAAAACGAGAGTTCCCATACTTACTTGTGAAATTCTTCTTATTTCTTAGTTACTTTTTGTCATAACTTGAAACCAAATCAAAAAACGAAATCGTGTTCGATGTGATGCCTCAAAGTGAGGAACGGTAGCATTATGGTTTGACTTTTGGTTCATGGAGTTCTCGAAAATAATCCCTGATTGCGCAAAAAAGATAAACGCGTGCTATACGCGTGTATGGCAAAAATTTATAAATTTATTGAAAGGAAATACACTCTGGAATTAGGATAATTTGTTTGTTTGTCCGGATAGCTATTGAATATGGATATAGTCTTACCTGAGTATTAAGTTGCCTCCGGAAAACCGATGAGAGGTGTGGTTAATTCAATTTGTTATATTGCATACCATAGCTAGATATATTTAGGTATATTCTCTTAGATTTGATTTGAAAGATAAATGTTGGATGTTTGGTTTCGCTAAAATTTAATGAGGCTGTTCTACATACTGTTTACATTTTACCATTTAGAGGAGGGCATCTATGCGAGTTAATTGAGAGGTACACGTTCGTATATATGAATATTTATTGGACGAAGTCGATTGAGGTAGCAGTTTGCCGAATGTATGGTAAGATGGCATAAAGATAATGTTAGTTGGTTGAATGGTGATTTGTATTCGTAGATGGTGTAATGAGTTTGATTGCTATAGCAGTGGTGTGTCTTAATAGTCAATTTTGAATATTGTTCCGTCTCTTAAAGTGCTTTTATAACGTACTTTAAAAATAAGATGACATCATGACATGTATTGAAGATTTGCTGGAGGTACGTCATTGGGATGTTAGAAAGATACCTAAATACTTAGAACCTTAGAAGGAAGGAGTGGTTTTATCAGAAAAATTTGAAGTGATAAAAAATTAATTGATAATCATCAAGGATATTAACATACTTACTCCAACTCTTTTAAGGTGCGTTCCTATTTGAGAGTACTTTTACTACTAACCTCCCGAGAGTGAATCTTGGATAGCTCTCTACCCCTCTCACGACTGTGTCCTTACTTTACTTTAGATGGCGCTTACAGTCCAGGATGGACTACGGCCTCAACCAACAAGCCCTTCCAGCCAGCTCGGTTCCTAGCTAGCTGCCTCCAGTTACGCACTCCAAGTTGGTTGAGATCATTCTCCACTTGTGTGCGCCACCTAACGCTGTGGCGCCATTGGCAATTTTTGAGGCAATGGTAATTGGAATAGGAATGGCAGTGAATTGCTTGGGTGGGCATTTTCATTGTCAATTATATAAAATGTGTGTATAGAAATATTTGACTGCAAATGCAGTCAAATGCTGTTCAAATCCCCTGTTTTTAATAATTAATTTTAATTCACTATATTATGTCATGTGCGTTCTCATATTCTACGATTTAATTGAAAAAATCAATAAAGAAGCCATTCACAATTACGGGGAACCCCATTTTTCCTCAATCAAATCAATAATTGCCTCTCATCTTCTAGGCAATATTGCCATTGCCATTGACAAAGCGTCTCCATTTGCATTATTAAAGGCAATAGCAATGAGTGAGGCAATTTATTACTTGCATTCGCACCGATAACAGTTCTCTTCGTTCTCCCAATGATATCAATATCATCTGCATAAGCAAGTAGTTGAACGGACTTTTGAAAAATCGTACCTCTGTTGTTGACTTGTTTCAAGAACGATGTTGAACAGGTTGCATGATTACGCGCTACCTTGCCTCAAACCTTTCTCGACATCAAAGGGTTCGGTAGTGTTTTCACCAATCTTGACGGAGCAGCAAGATTTCTCCATCGCCATCTGGCACAAGCAGATGAATTAGGCAGGAATGCCGAGATGCGACATGGCTCTGTATAGTTCGTCCCTGTCTATCATACGTGACTTTGAAATCGATAAAGAGATGGTGTGTATCGATTTGAAACTCCTGGATTTTGTCCATAATCTGTCGATGTGTGAACATTTGATCGACGGTTGATTTGCTGGGCCTTAAACCACACTGATAGGGGTAGATTTCCTCACTCTTCGGTGAATTTTCGAACATCCCCCCTACCGCTACAGTCCTCAATAGACTCGACTGCCCGCTTTGCATGCCCTCTCTTTTTCCTTCTGAGAAGTCGGTGTTTCTTCCTTGGTTTTTGCCCGTAGAGCTCCCAGGCTGGTCTCACAACAGCTCTGGTTCTAGTTTGCAGTATTGATTGGTAGTACTCGTTCTTGGCTGATGCGCCGACCGGCATTCTTCATCGAACCATGACTGTGTCCACTTACGAGTTTTACTCTCGAGTGCTGATTCAGCCGTAGTGTTTTTACTCTCACATTTAAAGATTCCTGTTAATTTGAGAGTAAATAAGCTACAAGCAGCTCTCTCGAGAACAACATGCAAGTAAGCACGCTCATTAGATAAGCCTGTAGATGTTTAGACAGCCACCATACAAGATCCTATCCAATGTACTGTGCGAGCGTCTTAAGCCATTCTGGAACACTAATCGGCAAGTACCAGTATAGCTTCCAGCTAGTCAGATCAACTATAGACCAAATATTCACTCTCAAAACCTACAAAAGACAAACGAAATTCAAGTCAAGACTCACCATCGAGCACTATATGGCGATGATAGAACTTGGGCATCCGGCAAAACTGTTCCAGCTGTGTCAAGGAAAATACGCGATGCAATGTTCCAAATATTCACAGGGTGTCGGCAAGGATTTATGTTCTATCATATGCTTTCTTTAATGTCGTTCTGAGGCAAATAGTGGGCAGGGATGGCGGCGGCGTCAATACTGAATGCACTATTTTCAACAGATCTGTCCAACTTCTAGGGTATGCCGATTATATCGACTTCATCAGCCAATCCTAACAAGCTGGCTTAGAGTCTTTCACTATTTTCTATTGAAGAACAGACGAAAGTTGTTGGTCTTCAAGTAAATGAAAAGAAGACCAAATACATGCTATCAACAAACAATAAAAGATCTGTCAATTGCCCAGGACGAAACGTCACTATCACGTCACTAGCAACAATTTCGAAGTAGTTAAGGAAATCATCTACGTCGGAGTATCCCACGAATGATATCTTAGTGGAGAAACGACAAAGAGCTGAACTACTTTAGCAAATGGCTGCAATTGCAGTTTGGTACAACAGATGGGTTCAAAACTCCTTACAAGAAAAAAAAACGACACTCTATAAAAGCTCTGCCGGTCCTGTTTTATGGCGCCGAGTGTTGTGCGATAAGCAGATATAATCAACTAATACTGGACTCCTTCGAAAGAAAAATTGTTCGGCGTATCGCGTATATTTGGTCGTGGTGTGCTAGGGGGGCAAACTCTATGAGCTTTATAAAGATGTGAATGACATCCAGAAAATCATAACAGGTCGACTATATTGGCTTGGCCACATCGAACGAATGGACAAGAATGCTGTATAGCTAAGAGAATATTTGTATAGCAGTCCCAGCCCCATCCCCAAGGTTTGATAGAAAGAAGAAGACCGAAAATCCGGGTAAAAACCAAGCTGTTGCGTAAGCCAAAAAGCTTGGTCTAGAGAATGGAGGGCTACCGTGCATCAGGCTTTGACCGCCCATGTATTAGTATAATTCAGTAATAGATGCCTATCAAAGCTAGAAACTGTGAAGCTCCATTCAGGGTTGTCTACGTTGTTGATGAACTAAAAAAAAACCCTAAAAAGTCCAAAAGATTTGAAATCCAGGTGAAGGTCAACGCAAGCTACGTTGAAATGGCAGAACATTTTTCCGTGTCAACAAATAGTCAACACGCTGCTGGTAGGCAATCTCATCATCATCATCATCGTGTGCTGTAATCCTGGCTGGGGCATAGGGCGTCAACAAAATGTCTCCATCCTTCACGGTCTGCTGCAAGGTACTTTAGCTGTGGCCACGTCTTTCTCTAGGATTCTGCTTCCGCTTAGACAGTTGATTTCCATGTTGTTCTTGGCCTTCCAACCCGCCGTGCACACTGAAGATTCCATTCAAAGGACTGCTTTGCAATTTCATCGTTTGGTTTCCTCAGTGTTTGACCAATCCAACGCCATTTACGCTTTCTTATGTCGACGTCCAGCCGCTCTTGACTTGTCCTGCGACACAATTCCTCATTTGATATTATTTGTGGCCAGCGATTCACAAAAGCCTGCAATTTCTTCGAAATGGTTAACGTGACTTTCCAGGTTTCACAAGCATATAACAGCACGGATTTGACATTGGATTCGAAGAATCTCAACTTAGTGCGTAAGGAGATTTGACTGGATTTCCAAATTGGGAGCAGAGTACCGAAGGCAGCAGAAGCTTTATTTATTCAGCTTTTAACGTTCAGATCCGTATACCACCGTTTGCAGAAACAATACTTCCAAGGTAGTTAAACTGTTCCACTACTTAAACTGGCGTCTCCTGTAGAATAATACACTGCCGTGCAGCCTGTAAGCATTATTTTTGTCTTTTTTCTGTTTATTCTAAGACCACTCGACTCTCCCTTCACCTGCAGTGTTTGGCACATCCCGTTCAGCCCTCTGATGTTATTTGCCAGTAGACATATGTCATCGGCATAGTCTAAATGACTGAGCCTTTCGAACGGTCTCCATTGAAAGCCCTGTCGCTCAGCTGTACCGTCAATACGTCGTCCATCGCCAGCAGGAAGAGAATTGGCGATAGAACATCCCCTTGTCTCACACCCTGTTGCACTACGAAGGAGTCGGATAGCTGTCCATTGTTTAAAACAAAACACCTTGCGTTCTGTTGGAATTCCTGAATGTGCGTTGGAATTCCTCTACCAAGCAATGATCTCCATAAACATTCTAGGTTAATTCGATCAAAGGCCTTCTCAAAGCATGAACTTGAGGTAAAGCGGTGATTGAAATTTCATCGACTGCTCAAGGACAATACGCAGGATGTTGATATGGTCGACACACGATCGACCACTGTGGAAGCCAGCTTGATGCCTCTTGAGTGTAGACTCGATTCTATCCTTTATTCGCTCGAGAATGATGGTTGCCATTAGTTATGGGAAAACGGACAAAACGGTGATACCACGCCAATTGTTACAATTCTTTAAGTCACCTTTCTTTGGCAACTTAACAATCACACCATCCTTCCATCCTTGGGATAGCTTTCGTTTTCCCAAATGCTTTGTATCAACGGATGTGTAATACTAGCCGTTGTTACGGGATCGGATTTCAGGAATTCAGCTGGTATTCCGTCCAGTCCAGCTGTCTTGTTGTTTTTGAGGAGATTTATTGATGTATGGATTTCCAATTCTGACGGGGGTTCGATGTCAATATCCCTATGGGACCTGCGCATCTCGTTTAGCTGAGGCACTTCAGCACTCTGCTCAACTGAATCCTCATTTAGCAGGGCACAAAAATGGTCCTTCCATCTACGAAGCTGATCCTCAATTGATACTAAAAGTTCGCCATCTCATCCATTACAGGATGATTGGTGCTGCATTTTTTCCCGATAACATCCTTGGCTATTTGGTACAATTCCCGGATATCCCCTCTTCTGGCAGCAATTTCCGCATTATCTGCGGGTCCATCTAACCTCTCCCTTTTGTCACGTCTCACACAGTGATAGACCATCTTATCTGCAATGCGGTACTCGCTTCGCTAATCAGCCTTTCGTTGAACATCTGCTTCGGCATTTATTTGGATCTTCAACGATTTGCGAAGTTCGATCTTATCCCAGGTGTCTTGGGATATCTAAGAGTCTCTACGACTCGTTCGCTTGGGTACAGTTTCGGATCCAGCCTCCATAAAAACACTTTTAATTTCACCCCACATCTCATCAATTGTTGAATGCTGGATTCCATTTAATGACGAGGCTCTGTCGTTAAGGGTGGTGACATAGTTTCGACATATGTTGGGGTCATTTAAAGCATTAGTAATGAATTTTGAGCTCCTTGCTGCATCCTGCGCTGGTTTTTGTACAGCAGTGGTTCGTAGTTTGAGGCTCAGCAGAACCAAATGGTGGTCGCTTCCCACATCGGCAATTCTTATACTCCGGACATCACACATTGACTTCCTCCATCGCTGCTGAATCATGATATGATCAATTTGGTTTTCGGTTTGACCATCTGGATGCACCCAGGTAACTTTGTTGCACGTCTTATGCTTAAATACAGTCCCACCTATCCCAAGACGATTCGCGTTACAAAAAATCGACAAGCAAGGCACCATTTTCATTCCGTGACCCCAAGCCATTTCTTCCCATCACGCGTTCCAGTCCGTAATTGTCTGAACCGACTTGGGCATTAAGGTCTCCCATAACGACTATGATGTCGGCTCTCGGAACACTACTGTAAACCGAGTTAAGATGAGAGTAGAACGCGGTTTTGTCTTCCTCGGTCGCTTCATTTGTGGGGGCGTAGCACTGAATAATTGTGACGTTACGAATTTTTGAATGAAACCTTGCTGTCATTAATCTCGCAGAAATAGGGGCCCTGGGGATCAAACTATGCCTCGCTTCTTCGTTCAACATAATTCCGACACCATACAGTCTTTGGCCACCCTCTCTTTCATCTTCCCCTTTCTGATCTGTATTCAGCTCTTCCTCTCCACTTAGTTTCGCTTATGCCCAGGATACTGATCTTTAGGCGAAGCATTTCATGCTCAACCTGCTCGTATCTACCATCGCTGTACAAGGATCGAACGTTCCATGCTCTGATTTTCGTACGTATTCGCTAGCCAAAAGTAACATTTGCGCTGCTTGAAAGACTTCTTCTTTTTGTCAACGATTCATTTATTATTATGGTGTCCTGATTGACGCTCGTACATGAAAGATGCCGCACCCCCAAATCCGATGTGCGGTTTACTGCAACCGAAGCTACAGAAGGATTTTCTATAAAAATATTACCTCTTGGGGACTCATTTCTATTTGTTGTCATAATTCATGTATTTGCATATATCCTTCCACCATGGTGTTTTCCGAGATATGATTAATAACATACATAAGCTCAGATTTGACAGGCACACCCGCCTTTTGTATGGTCAAACACATAACTGCTCGAGGCCGCCCACTATGGGAAAACAGACGCCTTTTGTAGCCGCCCAATTTGGCTTACAGACGCCACCTACTGCTGCCGTTGGCCTTTTAACAAAAAAGCTCATCCGCCACCAGACTATCATGCCGTTGATCGCCACCTGCAGTTCATTCGCCTTAAGGGGGCTTTTAACCATCCCGAGGACAAGTTTGTGCCCTGACCAGCATCGCTGGGTTGTCTGCTTATCCCGGCATCCATTCGGTCCCCCTGCACGTTAGCGTTACCCGCCCTCTACCACGCGGAGGTGTGCATAGGGATTTTCCCATCATTGAGTCTAGGGCCATATGGCGTCCTAGCACTCTCAAGTACTTTTAGAGGGCAAAACTGCTGCAGTAAAAGTTAAAAATTGTTCAACTCTTGCAGCTCCAGCTGCAGCATTTTTTACATCTATTCCAGCTCCGTCTTGAATTCTGTTCGGGCAGTAAATGCTTTGTCAGATAGTAGCTCTGTTCCCAAGAGGGTTTCAAACAGTTTCGGACCGCCATATTAATTTTCGATTCATCGACTTCACAGCCGCATATGATAGCATTCATCCCCAGGAGCTCTATATGGTGATGGCTGAACTTGGGAACCGAAGAAAATTGATCAAGTTATGTCACGTGACATTGGAAAATAAGTGACGCAATGTGCAATATGCACAGGGTAATGTACTATCATTTGATTTCTTCAATCTTGTTCTGGAGCAAAATATGTGCAGGGCATGAGTTAACACTGAAGACACTATTTCAACAGATTTTTTTACACTTCTAGGGTATGCCGGTGATATCAACTCGACATCATCGGGCGCTCCCAACAGACAGGCCATTATAGAGTCGCTTACAGCTATTAAAGCACAGCCGAAACTTGTTGGTCTTCAAGTAAACGAGGACAAGATGAAATACATGCTATCAACAAACAATGAAAGATCTGTCAACTGGCTACGACAAAACGTTACTGCAACTATCATATATCAAACAATTTGAAGTAGTTAGGGAGTTCATGTACCTCTGAGTTAAAATTAATCCCACGAACGAAATTTGGTGGAGTTCCGACGAAGAATTTCCCAAGCTAATCGATGGGTTCAAAACTTCACACACGAAAGGCGAAGTGCAGGCTCTACAAAAACCTTATACTGCCATGCCAGTCCTGCTTTATGGCGCCGAGGGAAGAGCGGTTCTCCGGGGGGTATTTGGTCCTGTGTGCAAGGGGAGGGCGAATGAAGGAGAATATACGACCGTGAACTCTATGAGCTGTATTATGATGTGGATGTTGTCCAGAAAGTCAAAACACATCGACTACATAGTCTCGGCTATATCGAGCGAATGGACAATAATGCTCCAGCCAAGAGAGTATTTGAATCCTAGTCCCTATAGGTTCGAGAAATCGAAGAAGACTAAATCTCCGGTTAAAACCAAAGCCATCGCGGATGCTAGAACGCTTGGTCTAGACTAGATGACTGTCGTAGAGTATGGAAGGCTGCCGAGTCTAAGACTGGGATACTTAGGGCCAGTTTTTCAGTGTGAGATCATCCTAGTCTCGGGGTTAAACCTGTTTTTTTCAGTCAGTTGAAATCCTAAGTTAACTCATCTAATTTGGTGAGTTAACTCAGGAACCAAATTATGGGTCTTTTCAGCTGCGGTGCCATCTCGATTTCGATATGGAAAGTTATTGCCAGTGTAATTCCATTAAGGCGCCATCTCTATTCCGATGCGTAAAAGACATAGAAGGGTGATATCCATAGTGTCGCCAATCGTTGGCCCTAGAATTTTGACAGCTCAAAGATAAATTTAATCCTCAACTGAAAAACTGTTCCTGAGTCAACTCTGGGTTAATTTATTTTCAGGGTTAGCTAACTCTGATTTAACTCAGAGTAAACCCTGAACTGAAAAACTGACCCTTAATGGTTTAGGAGTCAGAATAGTAAGTAAGTCCCCCCAACAGACTTTGTGAAAGTTATGTTGTTCATTTTTCTTGTGGAAGTTAACTCTTTGAGAGTTATTTAATAGAGGCTTGTAATTTTGAATTAAGTCTAAGGTGCTCATTCACATCCTTGAATTTCGAGACTTTTTGCCAAAGTCTGCCTCCAACGATAAATCCACTCACAAATAGATGCTGGTGTCCGTAACAATCTCCGTAGTTATATTTCAGTTTCTTAACCCTTTCTTGCCGAGCCCATCCCATCAAATTTCATTTCATTCACCATTTCAAATAAAAATTGGAATTGGAATCTTAAACGCTTCAACCCTTTCATATGCATAAATCTTAATAAATATAATTTTAATTTCTTTTTCCATCTAGAAACCGGTCACTAATTTGATTACATCAGTGAAATTATCTTTGACGATAATTATGATTTCCAAAAGTACTCAATAACAATTTGTTTACGCTAGCTCTAAAAAAATATTCCACATCAGCATCTTTTAGAAAAATTAACTTCCAATTATGCCAGGTGTCACAATCCAGTTCCTCAATATATGGAACTGGACCGGCCAAGAGAGATGATGATAAAAATAATAACACATTGGATGATGACACTGGAATCATTAATTAATCCTGTTCTTTGGTGTGGTGTTGTGTGGTTGCGATCCTCTTCTGTGCTTTGTGATGTCATCCATCCATGCTGCTGATATGCTATGCATGTTAAACTTTTTGCTTCCATTTTCTTGTTTTGCATAATATAAGTAGGTAAGGTATACATAGAGGAGATATTTAAATTTTTTCTGTTAAAGTGATGCCTGGTCTTCAACCTGAGTTTTTCGCTTTAAGGCATTCCACACTATGGCCGTGCATCCGTGTCCGATCTCTTGTTGCTTCACACCTCTGCCATATGATTGTTTCTTGTTTTTTTTTTAAATTTTATTTGTAGGTACTTGTACGTGTTTGGCAATAGCGTGCTGTACTGGCTGATGATGTTGACAGAGGAACATAATGACATTTCTTCCAGACAGTCAGCGTTACCGTTGTGAAATAAAATGTTTATACTTGGAAAGTATTTTTAATAAGGTAACAAGTGTAACAACTGCCTGAAGAGTTATGCTCTATGTCTACAGTGGATGCGTATTCTGTTAAACAATTGCTCTGAAAAACACTTCAGAAATAACAATACTCTATCGTCCGTATTAATAAACGCAAATTAAACATGAATTATCTTTAGTCAGTGCGTTAAGTGTGAAATTTTAGAAATTCAAGAAATTAACTAACTCCCCAAAGAAGGTACATTGACGAGTAATTTAGTAAAATATACTTCTCTCATTTTTTCCAAAATCTAGAGATAAAAATAAACAGACGTTAGAGACACACATGCTATTTACAACCTCAAATGAGAGTGTGTTTTACAAACAGTTGACATTTGGTGAGAAAGTAAATATATATGTGAAGTTCAATAAATACTCTAGTACGGTAACACTGCTTCAAGACACATTTTTTTCAAACTGGAAGTAAGACAGTATTCTAGAGGTTGTTTGGATTAGCATAAAACATCGAGAATGGTTTTCTTCGCATTTCGTGTTTGATTCCTTCTGCCTATGACTTTTACCTCTGGAGAAATGTTGGATTAAAACAAAATAGTGGTGCCATTTCGAATTTATTCATCTGATAAAATTGTTTTGTTGTAAAGTTTAGTGGCCGGAACAAATAAGTTAAGAAGTAATATATCATTTATTGACAACCTTAGACAAAAACCTACTAGTTAACTACCTACAGTAAACTGGAATAACAAATCACAGTAATTTGTAAAAGGCTGTATTTTGCATAATACTACTTCTTACTGCCTGAACAGAATGCAAGACGGAGCTGGAATAGATGTCAAAACTGGTGCAGCCGGAGCTGCAAGAGTTGAACAATTTTGAAATTTTACTGCAGCATTTTTGACATCTACTGCAGCGTTTTTGACATCTGTTTCAGGTGCGTCTTGCATTCTGTTCGGGCAGTTAGGTCTATATCATATAAGAAAGTTTGACATATTCCCCCTTTTAGCTATAGCACGTTTCCACTTTTTGTTCCTTCTATTTTTTAAAATCGATCTATTTCGCTTACCATTGCGTAGTCCAGTCAATTTGTGCTCAAAAAGGCTCTTTGCGAGCCAATTTAATTTTTTTCCTCCTTTACGTTCTCGGGGGTGCTGATTCGGAATCTGAGGTTTGCAAAAAAAATTTCGTGACGCGACATGGTAAAAAACGCAAGAAATGATGCAAAAATGCATTTCTTGGCAGTTTTTTTACTAATGGCTCGAAAACTACCAACTATTCGAAAATCACATCAAAGTACCATTGAAAGTATACACAATTTCTAATTAATTTCTATTCCACGACGAGCCTGACGCGCCCGGACCACAGGCAGCCGAAAACTAAACGGAGCCCCTATACTGCTAAAAAGCAGCCATCACCGCCATCCAAGAAGAAGTGCGATGGGATGGGCCAGGCAAAAGAAAACTGAAAGACTGCGATATCTACTACGGTGACTGTTACCGACTACAAAGGCAGCGTATTTTTGGATGTGGATTCGTCGTTAGAGGCAGATTTAGGCAAGAAGTCTCGAGTTTCAACTATTTGAAAGAGTGCCTCATGACAATTTGCATCAATGCTAAATTCGCCAACATTAGCCTCATATGCATGCATGCCCCTGCAGAGGAGAAAGATGACGACAGCAAGGACGAGTTCTACGAGCTCCTGAACAAGTCATATTAGCACAATGCCCTAGCTATGACGTTAAAATTGTCCAAAGATGTCTTGGTGGCACAGTTGGAAGATATAGCCTGCACGACACCACCTCCGATAACGGACTCAGGCTAATCGACTTTGGTGCGGGGTAAAACGTTGTGGTAGCTATTTCGTAGTACCCGCATCTCGATATACACAAGGGGACATGGCGAACTCCTGGTCAATCAACCGCCAAGCAGATTGACCACATTGCAATCGACGCAAGGCACTCCTCCAGTATCAAGGATGTCCGAACGTTCCGAGGAACCAACGTTGAATCGGACCACTACATCGTTGTAGCCAAGGTAATGCTACGGATATCCAGACCAAAGCCAATGCAGTGAAATATTGTGAGAAAGTATAATTTCGGACGGCTACAGTCGCAAGAAATCACCAGGTCCTTTTCTGATCGAGTCTCTCGCACCCACTAACATGGTCCCATGCCACAAACTGCAAGTATCGAGAATCAGTGGAAAAATTGCCAGGAAGCAATCAGAGATGCCGCTTCTGACGTGCTGGGCCTTGCACGACCACCACAGCAAAGCACCTGGTTCGACGAAGAATGCTGGCAAGTACGTGCAGCAAAATAACATACATACAAAGCGACGCTGCATAGAAAGACCAGAGCTGCTCACGAGCTCTACGAACAGAAGAGGAGAGATTAAAATAAGCTTCTAAGAAGGGAAAAGAAAGGGCATGATCAAGACATAGAGGGATGCCATTGCAGGAATGAAAATCGGAAGTTTTATTAAAAAGTTAAAAGAACCTCCCACGGTTACAAGGCCCGAACCGAAGCCTGCAAAGATGATCAGGGGAACATTGTACTAGAATCGCAGTCGCTGCTAAGGATATGGAAAAATCATTTCTGCTAATTGTATAACGGAGCTGCTGAAGCTGATGGCCTTGCGGCTGAGCTATTCAAAGCGGCTGGCAATGAATTGGTTAGGAGTATGCTCCAGCTCATCTGCAAAGTATGGTCGGAGGAAAGCATGCCCCATGAATGGTACCTCAGCATTTTGTGCCGGGTCCTCAAGAAAGGCGATCCTCTGGACTGCACCAACTACAGAGGCATAAGTCATCTTAATATCGCCTACAAGATTTTTTCTGCCATACTTTGTGAACGATTTTAAGGCAATGGAGCAATGTCTAGTTTTGGCATCCTTCCCAAACTCGTCCGTTTGTACAGGATGACAATGGAGAATGCACGCTGCTCTATCAAGGTCCGCAAAGACCTCAACGACGCATTCGATGTCAAAAACAGCATTAGACAAGGTGACGTGCTTAGTGGGTCAGGTCATGAGACGGCTAGCTAGAAACTGAGCCGGCTGGAAGAAGCTTTTTGGATGAGGCCTGGTCCACCCCGGACTGTGGCGCCACCATAAGGCGCCAGTTATAGCTATCTTTGAAACTCATCATTGACAATTTTAATGATTGATTTTGAAACGTTTAGGAAGTAAAATCATTTATTATTTTGATGGACGATCAAAGCTCAAGACTTAATTAATATTTTTAGTAAAAAAACATTTTCAAATAGTCACAACTTTCCATATATTAACTTCTATATTAATGTTAATTTCATATAACTCCCAGTCTACTCTCCTCTTGTTCTACTAATTTGACTATAAACGATTTAACAGGAATTTACGATTTACTTCATCAGATCCAAAATTATGTGTTTTACAATGTGTTCATTATGCACCACTAACAACTCTTTAATATTGCATGTTTCTTCATCTAAGATTACCAAATTATTTGAAGTCGTTGTGCTAAACCCTCATGCTATAACACCAAATTGAAATGCTATTAACAACAAGCTCACTTATAAATCTGATCGGATTGAGAAGGTATATATGTACATACCTCTATGATGATGTGCAGCCACAACTTCTAGCAAGATTTTTTTTTATTTGTAAGAAACAAACGAATAACTACTGATTAATCTGAAAGAGGAAGTGTTTTGCCCAAAGAAACCACAGATATTCATGCTATCTTCGTATAGTTCCTTAACCATTATTGTTAGGAATTTACGTACATATATTGATGAATTTACTTCGTATGCTAAAGACAGGCGCGGATACAGGGGGAGGGCAATGGGTGCAATTGCCCCCCCCCCCTGAGCAAGATCGAGCGAACGAAGCATAAAATAAGAATTTAGTAAAATGTAATCAAAAAATGTTTTTTCGTTAATAAAATTTATTCTTGGTAGTCAAAAGAGGACTTCATGTTTTCATTTTCCGATGTATCTAACTTCTCCCAGCTGAGCCTTACCTTTATAGCTACGAGTAAAACACACGTGCAGCTTTTTCAGGTTTTAATGGGAGCAGGCATACTCAAGAGCTGTATGTAGCCCAGAGTTGTGCACAATATTTCTAAATTTGCTGTGCAGTGTTGCAGCAATTAGTAGTTGTTCGTCGGCCGCTGACCAAGTTCAGTGAAGAAAAGTACCACAATGCACAAAAAGCCTTCAAATCGACCGATTGGAAAGCTTATAACTTCCGTTTTAGATGTCCGATCTTCAAAGCTAAGGTCAGTAATTAAAAGATCAATGTCAATGTATAACATTTTTTGATAAAAATTTTTCATACTAGAATTCAGATTGAGTCCCAATTCAATTTCATTTTCACTTTTCAAAATGCATGTAAATGAAAAATTTCAAAATTTTGAAAAATAATTTTTTAAAAAGTTATTTCCCCGACTCTCCTCAACAAATTTGTAAGTGGTTTTTAATAGTTAAATGTAAAGGGAGAGGTGGCAAGGGCACTTATCAAAATTGTCAGCCTTAAAATTGATTTAAGTTTAAGAAAAAAATAACAAAATCCTAAAAATAAGCTGTAAAAAATCAAACTTTGCTTTGCAAGGCTATACAAAATTAGAAAAAGCTTAAAACATAAACTACATTTGTGAATAAAAATTATTGAGAAATATCAAAAAATTTTGGTTGATTGAGTCCTTTTCATGATAAATATTTAAATGTGCATTTACATTTTAGAAAGTACCTTCAATAGAAAACTCTCGAGAGTGACTCTTGGATATTTGGTGAGCTAATTTCATGACTGTGTCCTCTTGCGAGTTTTCTCTCGAGAGCTTCTTCAGAGCTGACCGCCGCCGTCTTTTTCCTCTCAAATGAATACGCACCTTGAAAGTATGCAAAGTTTTTCGAGGGCGGCGATGTACACAGCGATGCGTGGTGTACAACAATTTTAGCCGTAAGATACGTTTCTGATGGTAGAATTTTGTTTCGTGGATGCGTTGAAGGAACATCCATGTTCCATGTTATTAAACCTGCGAAGAGTACGAATCCGATGAAGAAGCTTGGAGAGAAACCAGGAAACAATGACAGCAGTCACTGCCAAAGAGAAGTTGGATGGAACTTTTAAACCTAAGGATAGTTGTTTTTGGCCGTTTTTACAGACGTCAGGTCAACGGCTGTTTTCGATGAAGTCATTTGCGTCAAAAATGCATTTGCAGATTGATCCTTAAGGCAAATTGCTAAAGCTAAATCTTTGAAAACATCATCTGCGGTGCAGCTGTGCAGTAAAAAAAATCGAGTTGAAACTAAATAAATTGCACGACTGGATCGCACGTACTTGATCTTATGTTCAAGTTGTGTGGGACTTAAGAACTTTAAAAAATATTCAAGTAATTATAGAAAAAGTATAAAAAGCATTTCAATCGTTCTTTTAATTGTTTAAACAGCCTGATAAATAACTTAGAGCGCAAAAAAAGCATGCCATTTGATTACTTACAAAAATATCAATATATGCAAAACAAAAAAAAAATTAAAATCGTTGGAGCCGTTTTCTTAAAAATTAATTTTTTATATATAAAATTTTTGTAACATTTTTCAAAAAAAAAATTTGGTATGCCAATTTTGAGTATATATTAATATACATTTAAAACTGAAATTTCAAAACAATTCATCAACCCGTTTTTGAAATATTGAATTTTCAAAAAAAAATTTAGAATCTTTTTTTAAAAATCCAAAATTTATTTTTTCAAAAATTTTAGTATGCAGTATTATTTATATTCTAACAAAGCTTTTGTGCAAACAATTTTATTGAAATCGGATGAGCGGTTAATGAGAAAACCAAAAATCAAAAAAACCGTTATATGGCAGGTACCGTTAATAAATGTTTTTGGTGATTTTTTTTCTTACTAAAAGGTATATCATATCTACAATAATACACTGATTTTTTTTATCAAAATCGTTGGAGCCGTTTTTGAGATAAATAAGCTTTTCCTTAACGGTTGTATGGCAAGTACCGTTATTTTTTGAGCTTAAAAAACAATTTCAATTTCCCCTCTGGAGAGTAACAAAAAACCTTAAGTTCAAAATTTGAAGAAAATCGCTTCAGTGGTTTAGACTGTAGGTTGAGGTACGGATAGACAGACAGACAGACAGACAGAATTGTGCCACCCACTTTTTTCGTGTTCTCTATCATCGTAATGTCATGTTTGATTGTTATCTCGAAATTTTTTTTTTGCACGAATCCAAAACTTGCCCTATAGTACCTACATATATCGCAAGTAAAAATTGAGAAACAAGAGAGCGTGTTCGTAAACATCAAATGCTTTTGCGAGCAGGTTGAATGACGGTAATCAAACCAATTTTGTGCAAGCAGGACAATTGCATATGACGATTGCAATCTGCGTCAAAAAATGACGATCATTTGATGATCATATTGACTTTGATTTGACCTTTTCGAAAACGGGCCAACGTCAGTTCGAATGTTAAATAATTGTTATTATTTGACGTGAATATTGCTTTTGTTTGCACAAAGTGTTTTTTATCAACGTCACTGAATTTTCTTGCAAGTGCATTTGACATGTTTTCTGTCTTCTTAATATTTTTGTCGTCAGTTAAATTTTTACTGCAGAATTGCACCGCAGATAATGTTTTCTAATATGTGACTTTTGCAAACTGTCTTATCGAATACAATAGGCGTGTTCAGGAAAATGAGATCTCCAACGGCTCAGTGTCAAAAACTGAGCAAATGAATTCAATATTTTTTTTCCTCAGTTATTGGACAGCAAAATTTCTGAGGAATCCTGTTCACAAGCTGAGGGCTCTGAGATCTCATTTTCCTGAACTCGCCTAATGCTTATGCAGAAAAACTTGTAATTTAATTTTCGAACAAAACGACATTTGAGAACATTCTGCAAATGCGTTTTGACGCAGATGAACGACCTTTACCTGCAAAGCCATTGGCCAATTATCTTGTCACAGCTAAAGAGGAGGCTAAAACTTTCACTCGAACTAGAAAGTAATGAGTGGGAATAGGAACATACCGATGTGCCATAATGCTTTCCGAAATTTGAGTTGGTGTTACACAGATCCAGAGAGATTTCAAAAACGCTGCAAACACACCATGCTACAGCCACAAAATGCTTAGCTTCATTTCACAAAGTTCCAAAGTAACCGCTGTTCGAGACACCTATATAGCAGTTATGGAAGAACTAATTGCGTTCTTCAAATTTCAAACCCACATCGCTTTGTTTGACCAGGTGTGGAGAGTGGTACGAAGCGTACTCCAATTTTCTAAAGACTTCATCAAGATTGTGGAAACTCATGAAAATTGCCCCCCCCCCCCCCCTTGAACGAAATCCTGGATCCGCGCCTGGCTAAAGATACGTTCTAATAGTGTGGGTTTGAAAAAAAGGACATAGAATTTATGTGTAGTAATTATGTAGGTAGGTTTGAATTGTTGAATTTTTTGTTAGGTTAGGCTAGCTTAGAAGGGATGATGATACGGTAAGCCGCATCATCTCATTCGGATCTTCGTGGATCCATTGCCCTCCACAGGATAAAGGAAGGTAGGTGTGAGGTGAGGATGGGTGTGGAATTAAGGACAAATCTAGGAATCGGATGTCTCCTTGAACCACCCTGATTTGTGAGTGAATTTCAGGATATTCTCTAGTGGCAGGGTAGAGATATCGCTCATTTCGGCGAAAAGTATTCTCCGAAGGCTCCTTTTCTAGTTATGGCCAGACTGCAGCATTCACAAGGGAAATGGGATGAGCTCTCTGGCCTCTTGCGCCTCTTCATCTTGACATCGCATACATAAGTCAGATGGGCTTATACCCATTCTGCTCATGTGGGTTCCCAATGAGTTGTGGCCTGTTAGGACTCCCATTCAGTTTTTTTCTTCGATATGTCCGGCCATACATTTCTTGAAACCCGAAAAGCGTTAAGTGATGACTGTCTGACGCGTCTGCAGCTTCAAGGAAATTCTGGTGGATTTTATTTTTTTCCTGCTCCAGTGGCATAAGTACCGAACATTCGATTTGGTTTGCATCAAGAGATGATCCGTTTCTGGCCAGTTCATCTGCCATTTCGTTCCCGAGAATATTACGATGTCCAAGGACCCATGATGTGTTACAAGAGTTACTGTGTTTGTTGCGCCTTAAGATCTCAGTTCAATTCGACAACGATCTTCCAGTTTGGACTTAATAGTCCCCTTTCGTGTGAAAGAGGACATAGCTTTAATTGCCACCTTGCTATATCTATGAAGAAATCTGTAATCTATATTGCTATTGACTACTTCATGAAAGGAAAGATGATTCGCGGCCTCGCAAACTGCAAGCACCTCCACATGGAATTCACTGCAAAAGCTTGGAAGCTTTATTGATCTGTTTATAGGTGTGTTTTCCGAGTAGACCGTAACCCTTCGTCTGTTTTGGAACCGTCAGTAAACACCGAAACATGATTTGAATTGATGACCCTGTTTTCTTTCCAGAATTCCCTACCAGGGATATCTGTTATCACAAATGGTTTTAAATCTATATCTGGTGTGACGTTGTCTGTTTGAATGTCTATGTCAGTAAATTTCATTACGTTTCTGTGACCGAAGTGGCCCTTTTTCCAATTATGGCACTGTTTAAGTCTAAAAGCACTTTTGGCCGCCAGCTCTTTCGTAAACAGTTCGAGCGGAGCTAGTGAAAGGAAAGTTTCTAGGGCTGCTGTAGGTGTAGTTCTTATAGCACTGGTTGTGCTAATACACGCTAGTCTTTGAATTTTGGTCTTTAGATTGGTTCCTTATCTAAGGCTAGCCACTAGACCATACATACGTACGTTAGTATTGGCTTTATTATGGCTGTGTACATCCAATGAATGGTTCTGGGGCTGTGACCCCACCTTTCAACAAAAATTCTTATACAAGAGTGTAGAATGCAATTGAGGCTTTTTTCTCTCTTTCTTTTATATTTGGATCTATAACAATACCAGTTCTGTTTTCAGTGGGTTAACGTTGAGTTCACAGCTGCTGGCCTAATTGCTGAGCTTGTCAAGAGCTGTTTGTAGGAGCTCTCACAGAGTAGGAACAAATTTTCCTGAGGCCATTAACACGATGTCATCGGCATATGCCATTTTGGTTAGCAGGTTTTGAATTGGCATTTTGATTTCTTTAGGCAATTTGCGATTGTTATGGTTGCCACACTGAACAATGCGTTTAAAGACCTTTTGATGCCAAACTCTACCAAATGCTTTAGAAATAAGTTTACCTTCACTAAAACGCTGTTAAGATTTGTGCCACTTTTTGGTGACTTATAATATTTACCATTAGACCACCAGAGGACTTATTGCTATGAAAACCATACTGCCGATCATAAAGAAGCTTTCTTTCTTCAAGATCTTAAGAAATAAGAAAATTAAAATAAGGGGTGAGGAAGATTCGTTTTTTTTAGGGGCAGATTCGGTATTCCATCCACTTGGAAAGAGAATAGTAAAGTAAGACCGATGAAAAGTCTTCGGCAGTGGTTTTCCTAGCATTGAAGAACACCTCCTCAGAACAATAGGAAGGACACTAAACGTGGCCAACAAATTTGTGTGTATGAAGATCTATGATAACTCTTCCGATTTCCAAAACTAGGCATAGCTCTATATAGCTCGTTTCTGGTATTGGAGCTGTCATAAGTGGCATTGAAATCGACGATAAGGTAGTGGGTTATCATCACCGTGTACTGTAACCCCGGTGGGGGCGTAGTGCGTCAACAAAACGTCTCCATCCTTCAAGGTCTTCAGACTGCAGCAAGATATTTTAACTGAGGCCACGTCTTTCTCTAAGATTCTGCTTCTGCTGAGACAGTTGATTTCCATGTTGTTCTTGGTCTTCCTACCCGCCGTGCACCCTGAATATTCCATTCAAAGGTCTGCTTTACAATTTCACCGTTAGGTTTCCTCTGTGTGCCACCAAACCATCGCCATTTATGCTTTCTTTTGTCGACATCCAGTCGCTCTGGACTTGTCCTGCTTGTCTTCGTTTGATATAATTTGTGGCCAGCGAATCTTTAGGAAGTGGCGTAGACAGCCTGTAATAGCCTAGAAATGGTAGACGTGACTTTCCAGATTTTGCAAGCATATAACAGCAAGATCTTGCATACATGCGATTTTAAGGAGTCTGATGCCTCTGTAGTTTGTGCAGTCCAGAGGATCAGCTTTCCTTAGGATGGGTCTAACAATGTTGAGGTTCCATTCATTGGGCATGCTTTCCTCCGATCATACTTTGCAGATGAGCTGATGCATACTCCTA
Source organism: Dasysyrphus tricinctus (assembly GCA_963921185.1). Taxonomy (NCBI): domain Eukaryota; kingdom Metazoa; phylum Arthropoda; class Insecta; order Diptera; family Syrphidae; genus Dasysyrphus; species Dasysyrphus tricinctus. Next base: position 249,848,271 of record OY992530.1, read on the forward strand.
CCAAAGTTATCGCCAGCTACTTTAAATAGCTCCACCACAAGGCCATCAGCTCCAGCAACCTAATGAACATAAAGTATGCGCTGGTACCCAAGCTGAACAACATGGGAATACCATAATAAAAGCACTGATGATTTAGGAGCAAATGACGTACTTGGGCAGCACTATACGCCCTGTGGAGACACATCACCAGACTCTTTTGTGAGGCTTTTTGAAGAACTCCAAAGAATAAATAAAGGCCCCGCTAAAGCCTCATCAGAAACTCAACATTCTACGGCGATATCTATTCCCCAGGTTCATTATACTCTTTCAACGACCCACCATAACCCGAAAGACCCTGAAGGAGGCCGACTGGAAAATCAGGACTTTCGTGAGAACATCTCTCCATCTAACTGCCCATTGCAAGAACTCGATACTGTATACACCGGTGAAGCAGGGTTGGGTTGGGCTGTTTGAATTTCGCAGTCGAATTCCAGTCATCATGACCGAACAAATCAAACGCTTTGCAGCCAGTGACTCAATCATATCCAATATTTCCACCATCGGCCGAGACTGGATTGAACGTGCGCGAATGCTGATAGTACCAAACCAACAAACAAAGAGTGAATGTCTCAATTTTCATGCACGCACTCTAGAAACATCTTACTCCGTTAACTGCATAAATCAGGTCTCCAACCACCAAGGCTGTACAAAGTTTACAATCCACCCATTTACTGGACAGGTGAAGACTATATAAAGGCCATCCTGCTACGTTTCGACCTCTTTCCTACAAAAGGAATAATAGGAACAAAGCTGCCAAATATAGTACACCGGAGTTCATCGAAAGAGTCCCACGTCGCCATCCAGATACTAACCTCCGTATACTTCCACTCATTGTGGGAAGACGTTGGGGCTGGTGTCACCTTAATATGTATACAGGGTGTCCCGGACCTGAGTGGAAGTATTTCAGGGGGTGGTTCTTTGGGTTATTCTAAGAAAAAAATTGTATGGGGGGAAAGTTGTATCTCCCCTCCCTGAGGCAGGGAGGGGCAGTTTCTGAAACATTGACTTCAAATGCAAAAACAAACATTAAAAATCAACGGAAACACATTTAATAATGTGCTATAATTTTTTTGAAAGCTAATACTCCACTCTTGTATTTGGTTTTTAAATCAAGTTGTTTAAGCGAATAGTTTTTGAGAAATTAAATTTCAAAGTCAAAATTAAAAAAAAAAAAATAGTGATTTTTTTTTCTTAAGCCGATATTTTTCAAAATTTTACGTAATTAAGGGCTTTTTTTGTGTTCAATATTCAATGCCCTTATTATTTTTTAGTCCATTACCGAAAACCAAATGTAAAAATCTTTCTTAGTTTTAGAGAAATTAAGAAAAAACAAAAGGTACTTTTCCCGATTAAGCCCGAAAAAATGAATTTATTCATGAATTATCCATAATTTAACCCTTTTTCGGGCTTTTTTGGTAAAAGTACCTTTTGTTTTTTCTTAATTTCTCAAAAACCAAGAGAGATTTTTACATTTGGTTTTCGGTAATGGACTAAAAAATAATAAGGGCATTGAATATTGAACACAAAAAATGCCTTTAATTACGGAAAATTTTGAAAAATATCGACTTAAGAAAAAAAATTGCAATTTTTTTTCTAAATTTTGACTTTGAAATTTAATTACTCAAAAACTGTTCGCTTAAACAACTTGATTTAAAAACCAAATACAAGAGTGGAGTATTAGCTTTCAAAAAAAATATAGCACATTATTAAATGTGTTTCCGTTGATTTTTCATGTTTTTTTTTGCATTTGAAGTCAATGTTTCAGAAACTGCTCCTCCCTGCCTCAGGGAGGGGAGATACAACTTTCCCACCATACAATTTTTTTTTTTTTAGAATAACCCAAAGAACCACCCCCTGAAATACTTCCACTCAGGTCCGGGACACCCTGTATAATAACAGCACTATACATCAGCGGTTCCCAAACTTTTTAAGCTGTGGAACCCTAAACAATGCCCAAATATATTTCGGAACCCCATCCTGACAATAGCGAAAAATTAAAAACAACACATTTCAAAATCAAGTTTTTATTTTAGTGTGAAGAATGAATCTGTTTCTTTGTTTGATTTATAATTGTTTTTAAATTAACTTTTTTGTCCGAAAGTTGTATTCGAATATCTGGGGCAGTGTCCAGTCTCGATCTGTATTTAGTTTTTACGAAGTATACGCTGAAAAGCCTACTTCACAGCGGTAAATTGTAACAAAAGGTAGCAAATTCAATAAAGCTTTCTTGGCAAGCTCAGGGAATTCATTCTTAATACCACTCCAAAATTTGTTTAATGATACTGACTCAAATACCAATTTTGATGAAGAGGAGCTCTGCAGATCTATCAGGCATTCGTATTCCTGTATACTCAGGATCATAGGCTTGATGGTTTTCATTAGAAATGGATTTTGTACCCACTCGATGTCCATCAGTATTTGTATCTGGAAAGTAATCAAGCATGGGTCTTCCGAGAGTAACCAAATGGAGAGCAATAACATTGCTAATATCTGCTCTGAGTTCAAGCATGTTTTCTTGCAAGAATTCATGTAAAACTGGAAAACACTCAAAATTTTTCTTTTGTACACATGAGATAGTCCAGTCATATTGTATTTTTACCATGCAAATTGTGGGGTAGTTTTGATTTGTTCGCTCCTTTATGTTTTCGAGGGTGCTGAATCCAAATCTGAGGTTTGCCCACAAAATTTCGTGACGCAACATGGAAAAAAATGCAAAAAATGATGCAAAAATGCAGTTTTTTTGGAGTTTTTCACGAAAGGCTCGAAAACTACCAACTATTCAAAATGACATCAAAGAACCATTGAAATTATACACAATTTTCAAAAAATCTCTATTCAAGGTTTTTTTCTGCAACAACCTATCTGAACTCAAGCGCTAGTCGAAAATTGACATATTTGTACTGCTTTCGAAAAACCACTCAAAGCGCTAAGAAATTACTTTGTGTGACAAAATTTGAATTTTTGTCTGTAACGTGAACCAAGATATAACTACTTTTCTGATGGTCTTTGGCGCGCTGAGTTCGAATATATTTAAAACTAAAAATAAAAAATAAATTCATTTTTTACAAATTTGGGGATTTTTTTTTCTCGAGGTAATTTTTTTAGAAAAAATGTTTATGGTCATTCTGAAGTATAAACATTTTACTTCAAAATTCTTTTTGAATCTTTCAAATACCTCCATTGGTCTTCAAGAAATCGTTGGTTTTTTTTTACTACCTAATTGAAAAATCCCACAATTTGCCCTATTTAGCACAAATTGACTGGATTTTTCGAATTAGGTAGTAAGACGAAAACCAATGATTTCTCGAAGACGAATGGAGGAATTTGAATAATTCAAAAAGAATTTTGAAGTAAAATGTTCACACTTCAGAATGACCATAAACATTTTTTCGACAAAAATATTACCTCGAGAAAAAAATATAACTTCAAATTTGCATAAAAAATGCATTTTTTTTAATACTTAGATTCGAATATCTCAAAAACGCAACGTGCTAGAGGAATTCCAAGGCCAGTTCAAATTTTGTCAGACAAAGTAATTTTTTAGCGCTGTCGAGTGGACTTACGAAAACAGTACAAATACGTCAATTTTCGACTAGCGCTTGATTCCAAATGGGCTGTCGCAGAAAAAAACCTTGAATAGAGATTTATTGTGTATACTTTTAATGGTACTTTGATGTCATTTTCGAATAGTTGGTAGTTTTCGAGCCATTCGTGAAAAACTCCCAAAAAATGCATTTTTACATCATTTTTTGCTTTTGTTTCCATGTTGCGTCAGGAAAATTTGTTGGCAAACCTCAGATTCGGAGTCAGCCCCGAAAACATAAAGGAAGGATAAAATCAAAACTACCCCACAATTTGCTCGCAAAGTGCCTTTTTGAGCACAAATTAACTGGACTAAGAACCAGAAATTAATTTTTCTTTTTAAAGCTGCCAGTTTGTCTCTGGCAAAAAATACTGTAATTGATTTTTCCTGCAGAGCTCTAGCAGTATCGTTGATCTTCTCAAAAATGTCTGCAATATAAGCTAATTTCGTAATTCATTGCTCTTCATGCAATACATCAAAGAGAGAGATATGAAGACATATTTTTTTCCAGTTTGAACACATTCAACTCATCACGAAGTTGAAATAACCTGGATAAAGCTTTCCCTCTGGAAAGCCATCGGATTTCACTATGAAGAAGAAGCGATTCGTACTGACTGCCTATATCTTTACACACAAATTTAAACAATCACGATTGGAAAGGACGACTCTTTACAAAATTTCCTATTTTCACAGCTTCACCGAGAATTTTTTTTAAAATCCGTTAGCATTATTTTCATAACAAGTGCATAGCGATGGAAAATACAGTGACTGTTGGTACTTCTAGGAGCAAAGTTTTTGGTATTTGAAACAACCCCTTTAACCTTTCTTACCATTGCTGCGGCTCCGCCGCTGCATATTTCAATACATTTTCCCCAATTAATGATTTGTTTACTCATGAAACAGTTTATGACCCTGAAGTTCACACTTCGATTACAAAATATAAGCTCCAAAAAAAAATTTTGTTCAAGTTTTTTTTGTGGAAATTTTTTCTTATTTTTCTTTTATTGTTTGTATTTTACTCTTTATACTTCAAGAAATTTGTGGAACTCTGAAAACTCTCCACACACACTTTGGGAACCGCTGCTATACATCATAACAAACAACAGATCGGAGACATCATCACCACAGCCCTGAGAGGTAGCTGGATGACACACCAATTTTTAATGCGGAGAATGTGGCGCTAGCGATCGTCCTTCTTTTTAGCTTTTGGTTAAACTTCCGAGGTTCATTCCTGCAATAGCGTCCCTCTATTTCCTCGATCACGCACTTCTCATGCTCCATAATTTTCTTCTCTTCTGCTCGTAGAGCTCGTGAGCAACTTACTGTGCCTGTTGTTTGGCTGCATGGACTTCCTGGAGCTCTTCCAACTAAATGAGTGCGAAGAAAAATCGTCATATGATTTCGGTAATACTTTAAAGTACAGGAGAAGTCAGAACATTCTCTAATCTCGTAGCATAAACAGCAAACTGTGTTGCGAGCTTACTTTTTAGTGAGGAGTAAGCTGAGGAAAGAATACTGCAATTTACGTTGAACGATCATAAAATTCATCGATGATAAACTGAAGCTTTTCTTCGATCATAGTACATAGAACACAGTACGTGATCTGAGCTTTTGCATTTTCAAAGGGAGGGAATTCGCATTCTATCAATAATTTTTGAAAGCGAATGGATAACTATGGCTTAAATTGGCTCAGCTATGGCTTGGGAAATTTAATTCATCAAATATGACTGCAGCAGCATAAACCATAATCCAAACGCGGACAAAACCATAATCCAAACGCGGACAAAATACCGAACCATATTTTTCGACTTTTCATTAACTTCGGCCTTAATAGAAGTTTTGAAATAAAAATACCCTCCTGCTTATAATAAATTGAATAACTTGCCATCAGGAAACATGATAATTAAATTGAAACAAGACATTTTCCAAACAAATCTCATTGTTGTGGCCACCACTGTTATCCCTTTTGGTCAATTCGATTGGAACAAGATGACTACAAGTGTCACATGTCAATGCATATATTTCTTCTCTTTTATTTCTCTGTTAAAGGTCTTCCAGAAGAGATGAAGATATTTCACTTTAAACGCGATCGTTCTCTCCCATAAACCCCCGGCACAGCTCTTCAGTGTGCTGGATTCCCGAACCCGATTCATTTGTTTTGGGTGCAAAACTGGAATAACCACGTGCAATGAACTCCTTGTGTTTCTTCTGTTTCAGATATTATTTTTTGTAGGTATATTCTCCCCACCACCCACACCTTCCCGCATCTTGTCCCTGCCACAGAGAGGTATCCCCCAGGTCAAAATACTTCACCATCAAACATATATATGTAGGTATTCTCTATACTCAAAGGAATGTTTGCATTTGCTCCAGAAAATCCAAAGCCGCTACATACCAATGATAAAATGGGTAAAAATAAGCACACTAGACCAGCTAGCCAAACTAATGAACGACATAACTCACATAGAACTTTGTATATTTTGTTGTTGTTTTTGTTTTTTTTTAGAAATAGCTTGGTCGAAAAGAACCTCAAGACTTCAACAATACAAATGAACTGCAATGTCAAAAACAAACAAATGAGATGACAGAAGGTAGCCTCCAACCCAAGACAGCTAGAGCCACAACTGTGTTGCGCTGTGCTGCTGCCACGGACGACGAATGAACGATGACATTAATAAATGTCCGCCAGTTCAATATCGTTGGCAAATTAATCAGCACAGTCCTTAATATCATTTTCGTTTATTATAAGTTTTTTTTTTGGGGGAATATAAGTCTGATCGCTCTAGTTTTTTTGTTGCTTTTTTTGTATTATTAGCTTAAGAAAGAGGGCGCTTTTGGGAATTCATACTCAGCTATAGGGCAACTACTGACTCAGATGAAATATCGTTGGACGATAGAATTTGCTGGCGGAACTTCCATACCACTAACGCACTAATGGGTCTAAATGGACAGCGTATATTTTTATCCGCAGCGCGCAAATGAAACCGGAATAGCTTCATCTATACCTAGTCTAGCTAGGCCTATACCTATACGGGCCACTATACTAGTGGTATAACACTTTGAGCGTGACGCGGCGTCATCGCTGCCTCACATCTCATGATGGATCTTTTTGATTAGAATGGCTGACTTTCGCCTTCGACGACGTGCGACGATGCTCGATGCGCGTTGCGTAGTCTTTTGTTCGTCGACATAAGTCCAGCTTAAATAAGTGACGACCAGCAGCGCATATAACAGAGACTTCTGTATATATATGCAGCCTGAAAATTCCCTGGCGCACTCCATTTGTCATGGCCATTAGAAGTGGCGACTGAGGCTATAATACTAGTTTCATGATCTTGACCAAACCATCCTCGCACTGGGCAAAAGAATTTTCATTATAAAATAATTATTTATGGCCAATGCCACGCAATGGCAGCGCAGCAGAAGCACCAGAAGCAGCTGAATCAGGACGTTAGTTTAGCAATTGGCTTCTTCCTATATATGTATAAAACTTTCGGTCGTCGATGATGGTTTGGGATCTTGGGATTTCGTTCAAGCCCGTTAACACAAAATATCACATTTAATAAGCTGGCAATTTAATTTGTTTACAAACGCCGTGGACTATATTTTTAGTTCGGGTATCCAGTGTGATCCGCAGTGGTAGTCTGGTAGTGCTGCGAACTCAAATTGAAAATTATTATTTATTGAAATTATCAGACACTCAACGTGAATTGAAAGGGAGGACGACTCTATACACCACTATAAGACTGGCTGATGATGGGAATGTGGAGATTTTTTTCCGGATGCAAGAGAAGCAGGTTTCTTTTGCTCTGATGGCAGAAGCCAATGCTCATCGAGCATCATGGTAGGAGACCAAAGATAGAACTTGTAAGTATTGACAGTTGAAAGTGGATACTTTCCAAGTAAAATTTATTTGGGGAACGCATCCCCATTTGGTGTTCTAGAGAAGATACCTATACTCTTATGATAGTATCTCAAAGGAATTATGGACAAATTTACTCAGGACAGACATATCAACGTTTTTATTACATTTTATCAACAATTGATTGAATTGCAAATCGAAAATTGCTAAATTGCGGAATGTTAATATAGAATATTTGCTTTGGAAGATTTTACGTGGAATTTGCTGGGAACTAGAACTTGGGCTTGAATTCCAATTCAAATTAGTTTTAGATTGAAAAGAAGTAGGTGAACTACAGAGACTTTACTTAAAGAGTGGATAGGTATATCTCTGAGTATGGCATGAAGTGTTCCATGCCGCACTATTCTTTTTCCATTTCTTAGACAACCAAGGTAAGTATAGGTACCAGTAGCTTGAGCTTTAACTGGAGCTGTTTCAATCATTTCTTCAAGAACTGACTGTATCCGATGTACTGCCTCTTGCGAGGAACTGAAAAATCCTTCAAGAGTATAGGTAGGTGGAAATGGTGGCATGGGCACTCGCTCGGTGCCACACTAGCGCTGAATTGCGCCGTTTTGATACCATAATTCGTTTGACCTGTGGATGAAAGTAGATTAAAGGAAATTTGTAGACGTCCTCCGAGTATCATCTTTTATGCTTAGAAGTTGACAAAAGATGGACTCGGTTTGTTGGCTTGTTCAAATGATTCCTCAGGGGGTCTTCCAGGTACATGATTCGATGCGGGATTTCTCCCTGGGCCTCCGCATGACGGAGGCTTTCAGTGATCATCGGCATCCTTTATGAGAACAGATATGTTCCCTGGTTATAACGCGTTTGGGGTATGGTTGTATAATGTGGGAACAAAAGACAGGAGGCGGAACATAAGACACTCACTCGATTGGACCGCAATTCGACCGACGCCAGGTACGATATGCCCAGCTCGGCAGATAGCAGAATGGCACCGAAGCGCTAACGATCCAGCCGTATGATCATCGTTGTCATTGAGCATCATGAAACCCAGCAGAGGCCCATGTTCCGATTGCTCACGGTTTATGTTGTCTTGGGGGGTTAAATGGTGCAGAATCAACTGATTTTTGTCTTAGATCCATTTCGTCACGTTGAGAAAGGAGAGAAAATTTTTGATTTTCGTTTCGGAAAGTACGTTGAGGTCGTCAAAAAATGCAACTCCAAACGATTGTGCCCTCATTCTGGCTAGAGCAGGACATTTACAAGGAAAATGAACGATTGTTTCTCTTTCTTGCTGGTCCCCACAGCTACGACAGTGAGTATTGCCGCATGTTCCCCTACTTAGCCAGTGTCCAGTACAGGTTGCAACGACCCTGGCAAAGTCTCGCCTGGGTCTACATATCTATCAGATCAATTGTTCGGGATTTATCATAGGCGGGCCACATTTTTCTGGATATTTTGCAATTGGTTAAACTGCTCCACCTACGATTGGATTCACGAAGAAAGATTGACAATATATTGCCCTTTACAGCTCTAAGGGGAATGTTGTGATATTGCTGTGGCCATAAGGATTAGCAACCCAACCATTCAATTCTTTGAGTCTTAAGGCACTTCAGGTTACTAGATTTTTAATGTTGTGATCAAGAGGTAAAAGGTGCAGAAAAGCGCTTAAGGCATCCGAGGGCCAAGATCGTAGAGTTCCTGTGGTGCCAACGCTAGCTGTTCTTGCACTTTTTTGAGTTTATCGATGTTATGTGCTTTGTAAAGTGTGGGCCACCAGACAATCGAACCATAGGTAAGAATCTGCCGTACCATGGCTGTATACGTCCACAAGATCATCTTTGATTGAATGCCCCACTCTTTACCAAAGGTTTTACTACAGGCGTAGAAAGTTATGCAGGCCTCCAAGAGTATATTTGTCATGTATAAGGGCTTCTCACCAGGCCGTAGATAAGTCCACTTCATTCAACAACACGCACATAGGAATGGTTGAGAGTTGTTGGTCACTAGGCCCTGGTTCTCCACGAGCTGTTGCGCCTCCCAATTTTTGTATTTATTTACTTTTCAACGGGCAAACGCTGACTATCACCATTGCCTTGTTGCGGCAAGGTTTAGTGCTGGGCTGTCAATTGAAAAGAAACTACAAACCGCCTTAAAGAAAAAAATTGACGTTCATCGCCTTTGCATCTGGAGTCACCAGGGCCTACAGTGAGAACTTGAGCCGGATCGCAGGCTTTTCAAAACAACGAAGGTAACCTAGTTGCTGAAGCACAGGGAATGGTAGATGATGTTCTCAAGCAGCATTTCCAGAAGCTGCTAAATGGGCATCAGGCAGAGCGAGAAATAGGACAAGAAAAGTACCCGTCTCCAGTCAATGAAGGTCAAGTACCCGCACCCAGTATATAAAAGGTAGACTGGCACCGGCACCGGATGTGATAGGTTACCAACAACGGAGCTCTTCAAGCACGAAAAGATGTGTTAAAAGGGTGCATGTATCAATTCATCAATCAAGTTGGTGGAAGTAGCCATGCCCGATGACTGGTATTTCAGTTCCATATGTCCCATCTACAAAAAGGGTGATCCTATGTCCTGCAAGAACTATCGAGGCATATATCCCTGACTAACGTCGCATAAAAAAAGATCCTGTCCAGCGTAGTGTGTAATCGACAAATACTAGTGAGACCTCCAGCCAGGCTGATTGACCAAAAATCAAATATTTACGCTCCAGGCAAATCTTGGAAAAGCCCAACGAATTTCAAGTCAAAACTCACCATCTATCTATTCATCGACTTCAAAGCCGCGTATGGAAGCATTCATTATAAGAAATTCTTTGTGACGATGGCTGAGCTTGGGATTCCATATGACGTGTGAAATTGAAAAATACACAATGCAATGTATAACTAGGGAAATTCTCTGCCGAAATATTTAAAACATGCACAGAGTTTCGAGAAGAAGATGCGCTATCATGAGATTTCTTCAATCTTGTTCTGGAGTAAAAAGCGCACAGGACATGCATTAACACTGTGCAACTTCTAAGGTATGTCAATTATATTGACATTATTGGCCGTTCCCAACACACCATTAAAGAGTTTTCACGGCAATTGAAGAACAAGCGATTCTTGTTTGTCTTCACGAATTTGCTATAAGGGATTTGTCGACCGACAGCGAGGACAAAACGTCACCGTTGATAGCAACAACCTCGAAGTAGTTAAGGAGTTCTTCTTCCTTGAAGTAAACATTTAATCCCACGAACGACATCTTAGTGGAGATCTGACGAAAATTAGTCTGGAAAACCAGTTCAGTTTGGCGCAACAGATGGATTCAAAACTCCTCACACGAACGTCGAAGTGCACGCTCTGGCTCTATGCAATTGTTATACTGTTTGTACAGCTTCATGGGTTCGAGGGTTGGGCGGTAAACAGAACGGGAGAGCTGATACTAGGCTCTTTCAAAAGAATAAGCTTTCGACGAGTATTTGGTCCTGTGTGCGAGGAGGGTTGATGGAGGAGAAGAAAACTTATCCAGGAGAAGATACAACCGCGAATTCTATGCGCTGCATCAAGATGTGAATGAAGAGCAGAAAATCAAAACACGTTGACCATTTAGGCTCAGCCACATCGGGCGAATGGACAATAATGCTCCAATCATGAGATTCTCTGAATCCGAGTCCCAGGTTCGAGATGACGAAGAAGACCGACTCTAGGGACCAAGCCATAAATACTATTAATCTCATATGCAGTGTTTTCTATTAAGCCCAACACACTGTGTTTGCATAGCTGTTCATCATCAGCATACATATGTATAGAAGAAAGATTCATAATTTATACAATGTGAATAAAAATGCACCCAATATTGATCCTTGAGTGATCCCATAATCAACATTCCCAAAAACACTACAAAGCCAAAGTCGAAGATGTAAAAAAAATGCTCTATCTGTCGGATCGTGCTGTAATCTTTTATACCTTCGAAAGGGACTAGAGACAGGTCACCTAGTAAAACCCAATAAAAGTAACCACTAACAGTAACCAATCAAATAAACCAAAAAAGTAATCAAAAAAGATATCCAATTAAATTAAACAGTTAAAGCTGTGATGTGCTTTTTGCTTTCCAGCCGAGGTTATGCTCACCAGGGTCGTCCTGAAGAAAACACGAAGCTTCAGAGGAAAAGGTCTTAGAACCTATTACGAAAGCTTTATTGAAACAACTCTCACATATCCAATATTAAGTTAAGTATTATTTGGTTGACGGTGGAATCCGTATAACTAGTATGCTGGTTTAAACTGGTTATGTGTGGTTGGTCTTTCTGCTTTTAAGTCATGGGTGTTCTTGCATTGAACCTAATTTCTTGTACTGGTGACTGCGTTCTGAATGGTTGTAGTTAATATACGCTTATCGGCACTTACAACGCTCCTGGTGGCACTAGTCAGCAGGGAATACGCCCCTGGTGGCACTATTCAGCAGGTACAATGCCCTTAGTGGCACTAATCAGAAGTACAACGCCCTTTGTGGCACTAATCAGCAAGTACAACAACGCCCTTGGTATCACTAATCATCAGGTACAACGCCCTTGGTGGCACAAGTCGGCAAGGACAACGCCCTTGGTGGCACTAATCAGCAAGTAAAACTCCCTTGGTGGCACTAATCAGCAAGTACAACGCCCTTGGTGGCACTAGTCAGCAAGTACAACGCCCTTGGTGGCACAAGTCGGCATGTACAATGCCCTTGGTGGCACTAACCAGCAAGTGCAACGCCCTTGGTGGCACTAATCAGCAGGAACTAAGCCCCTGGTGGCGATTAGGCCGTTCGGCTTCAAATTAAGGCCTCTTACCGCTGGTGGTGGGAAACCTTAATAAGAAATAGTTTGACAGATTCTCCTACCTAAATTGGTATCTCTAACGAAACTGGTGGGGGGAAGCTCCGTGGAAAACTAAAACCTAAATTGACCGAAACGACTTGACATGTCTGCGACCGGAGTACCTTTAACTGATCAGGTTAACTCAAATGCCATCTGACGTTGGTTATGGTCGCAAGGGTGCCCTTTGTTCATCCGAGCAGGTCCACTTATTATATTTCCGGTAAAGACTGAGTGGGAACTGTATTGACGATGAATGACAAAATAAAGCATGTGTTTTCCTGTGACGTGACATGCTTGTGGTGAGTGTGAATTGTATTTTGATGAAATACAATTCTCGCTGCATATTAGCTTGTGCTGAATATTAACTTGCGCTGAATATTAACTTGAGCTGAATATTAACTTGCGCTGAATGTTAACTGGTGCTGAATATTAACTGGCGCTGAATATCAACTGGCGCTGAATACCTATTAACTGGCGATGAAGGGTTTGTCATTTGCCTTTTGCGGTGAAAGTAGAAAAAAAGAATGTTACGTGGAACACTTCGTTACAAAATAACCAACTAATAAATATAAGCAGTAAAAGTAACCAATGAAAGTAACGAATAAAAGTAACCAATAAAAGTAACTAAAAAAGGTAACCAATAAGAAACCAATAAAAGTTCAGTGATAGCTTTTGAGAACAGTTATACAAAAAACGTGCAGCTTTTGGGTTAAAGATACAGCGCTCCACCTTACGTCCCAGTACATTGCATTTAATTGTTTTTTTTTTTTTATATGATTAAGTTTGATTTTGGTCCTTAAGCCCATGTTTCAAGGGAAATTTTGAATAAATTTTGATCAATACCCATTAATTATAAAACTCATTTTATTTATCTACCTGTCGGCCGTCCTCAATTTTGTTCTTCTCCCTCTTCGTATCACAACACATACAAGCATCTTTCGAGTTTTTGTGATTAATCAAAAAAAAAAAAAAAACTGGACAAACCAAAAAATAAATAAAATCAAAGAAATTTAATCCACCAGATTGCATATCCTGTTGCACCACTTTTAGCCTTTAATTTCCACCCGCTTCAATTAAATAAACTTCACTCGATGGACCATTGCAAATAAATTCCTCCTTGTTCTTATATTATAGTTAAAGCATTCGACCATGCAGCTCCAACAAAACACTATGCAGAAGTTCCATTTTTTAGTGCAACAAATAATGAACTAGTTTCGATTTATAACGCCAGAGGGCCATCTTAATTACTCCAGTTTAACCAAGAAGAAAATCTAGAATGCATTTAATATACCTATAGATAGTGCTGCTCCATAATATATTATTTTCTTCCTAAAGGATAGGATACCATGGATGATGCAAAGAATCGTCGCACCCGTGTGTTGTCGTCGTCAAGTTGACCGCAACAAGTTTTCACCACACACAAATACCTATACCGATTAGCGATTCTAATTAACGGTATTGATTTGTTGACTTTTTGTCGCAAGCTAAGTGTGTGTGCAGGATTGCACCCAATTACCTTATGTGCCAACTGGCAAATAAAATACCAAACGTATTAGAACCTAAGGATCAGTGGATAATTAATGAATTTGCCTATCTGACCCATTGCATCAAAGTGGCTGGCTGCACTGTCAATGAAAACTAAGATTTTATATGTTCTTTCAAAATAAATGGCAAACTTGATGTTTATATGTCAGAATTTTATTTTCCAATACAGATGAGTTAGTATGCATAGCAAAGGTAGCTACTTGTATTGAAGGGAAGTCGAACTGTCAGAGATACTCCATTGGGGCGATGGTGTTAAATATTATTTGTGATACTTTTGGAGATTTAGAGAGAGATATTGCTGAGGTAAGCGGACTTGCATTTTGAATTGGTTATGGAATTTTATGTGACATTTAAATGCAGTCCAGTGAGCAAATTGCGAATAAAACATTTTGTTAAAATTAAATTAAAACTTGTTTTGAGATGAGTTTCAAATGCAGAGGATCCTACCTTAGATTATGGATATAGACAGTAAATTTACCCCGATGCTGTATTCTTATCACGTAATACATACATTTTCATGTAATTATCATGTACTGTAATACTTAAGATATTTCAACATTTTATTTTAAAACAGTTAATTGTGTTTCAACGCGTAACTCCAAAATAAGTATTCAAATTTTTCAATACCTATAGTCTAAGGATAACTTATAATTTTTAATCAAATATTATTCCAACTAGGGTAAATCGCCGATGTGTGAAGAACCTCGTGGCATAAATGGCTGGTGCGTTGGACTGCCATGCCAAAGGTCTGGGTTCGATTCCCAGCCGCTGCCATCTAAAAACAAACGTTTTTTTACGAGGCACTGCCTCTTGCGAGGAAATGACAACTCCTTCGCCGCGCCGTTTGGACTCTGCAAAAAATTGTAAGTCCCCTTGTTGAGAGTTGTTCTGGTTCTCCCTGAGATGTTGAGCCCCCAAATTTATTTATTTATAAATCATATAGCACTGAACATTTTTGTTTTAAACGGAAAACAAGAAACGGAAAACAAGAAACAAAAAAAAAAAAACTGAGTTCTTGAATTAAAATGTGAATTAACGCACATTAGACCAAAATTGTTTGCTAAGCTGTGACAACCTTTTTGGTCGCTGTGACATAAAATCACAAGTGCGTTGTTAGAAAAAATATTCATACTGAGCTCCTAACTTTACTGTGAAGTAAGCAGATCGCAGTGTGATTTTTTTTAAAATTAAGGACTTGAAGGGAAATGCAAAAAAGGTTCAAATATGGAGCCTTACTGCAAGCTCCTAGCATGTATGGTTCTGATTCCTGAGATACACGATGTGACCTGTTAACTTAATATTGAAGTCAATTTATAGAATTTTTTTTAAACTGAGGGCTTCAAATTTTTAACCTAGCCTTTCATTGAAATTTAAAAAAAAAAACTGCCTTACTACAAGTTTACAAGTTCCTAGCACGCTTGGTTCCTGAGATACACGATGTGACCCACTTACTTCATATTGAAGTAAAATTTGTGAAATTTTTAAATTGGGGAATTCAAATATTGAACATAGCCTACCGTTGAAATGCAAAAAAAACTGCAAATTTGGAGCTTTACTGCAAGTTCCTAGCATGCTTGGTTCCTGAGATACACGATATGACCTACTTACTTCATATTTAAGTCAAATTTGGGAAATTTTTTAATTGAGGACTTCAAACCTTGAATAAAGCCTATTCTTGAAATGCAAAAAAAACTGCAAATTCGGAGCCTTATTGCAAGTTCCTAGCATGCTTGGTTCCTGAGATACAGGATGTGACCTACTTACATACTTCATATTGAAGTTAAATTTGGGAAATTTTTAAATTGAGGACTTCAAATTTTGAACATAGCCAGCCTACCGTTGAAATGCAATAAAAACTGCAAATTTGGAGCTTTACTGCAAGTTCCTAGCATGCTTGGTTGCTGAGATACACGATATGACCTACTTACTTCATTTTGAAGTCAAATTTGGGAAATTTTTAAATTGAGGACTTCAAACTTTGAATATAACCTATTCTTGAAATGCAAAAAAACAGCAAATTCAGAGTCTTATTGCAAGTTCTTAGCATGCTTGGTTCCTGAGATACACGATGTGACCTGCTTACTTCATATTGAAGTCAAATTCGGGAGATTTTAAAATTGAGGACTTCAAATGTTGAATATAGCCTATTCTTAAAATGCAAAAAACTGCAAATTTGGAGCCTTATTGCAAGTTCTTAGCATGCTTGGTTCCTGAGATACACGATGTGACTTCAAAGTGAAGTTAGCAGGTCAGTAAGAAATTTTTTTTCAAAAAAGGACTTCAAAATTTGGACCTAGCCTATTCTTGAAATGCAAAAAAACTGCAAATTTGGAGCCTTACTGCATGTTCCTAGCATGCTTGCTTCCTGAGATATACCATAATGTGACCTGCTAACTTCACTGTGAAGTTAGCAGGTCACTATAAATTACACCCTTATTTGGCGAATTGCAAAATCGGGAATAGAAATGCAAAAAGAATGCAAAAAAACTGCAAATTCCTGTCTAGGTCCCATTTGCGTGGGTGAAAGTTGCCCTGCTAACTTCACAGATGTAATAATAGCCTTTGAGGTGTGATGCTTGGAAGCTTCGTAGCTCTCTATCTTCTTAAGAATTCACTTCAGTGAGAACTACCTATTACAACATTTGTTCAAAATAACAAGCTTAGCATTTCTTGTATGCTCACTTTTTTCTTTCCGACCAATAGGCATTGAAATAAATCGATGTAAAAAATATACATCAAATTGTACACCTGTTCGACACGTGTTTAAGTAGGCAGACAAACGACTAATGGTTCAACACTTTAGAGGCTATTCTTGATATGACTTAGAACTTTACACAAATGACTTGACCGTTTATGTCGTTAGCTCTTAGACTTTAATCAAGGGGTTCTGCAGTGAAAACGTGATCATGCCTGACATGCAGTTCATTTTTGCAGAAAGCACTCGATATTACCACAGCGCTTAACAGTCGCCAATGGGTGCTTCCTGGATGTCAAGAAACCCTTCGATATAGTATTGATAGAAGCCCTTATTCAAAACCTACATCTATTACATGTACCTCCGTAACCTATCGAGTTTTTTTTCTTTTCTTTCTTTCAGAAAATTTTTCGTTCAACTGGACAACTGTGAATCACACATAAAGACCATTAGAAGCGAGGTTGTACAAGGTTCGAGACTTGGCCCCTTCCCCTACAGCCTAATAATATTTGGCCAACCTGTCACAGCTTAATGTATGCTGATAAATCGCTTACCTACGTCACATCAACTTCACTTTTATTCGCCGCGCCATCCAGAAAGTAGAAGCCCACATCAACAGACTCTTTGAGTTTAACAGGAAATAGGGCATCCAGACCAACACTACAAAATTAGAACTTTTCTGCTCCATAAAAGAATAGAGGCAGTCACACTGCAGTGAAGTGCGGAAATATTGTTCTGAAACTCCTGGGAGAAACCATCATAGCTGCCAAACGAAACGTGGAGTACGTTCCTGGGAATCCACTTCAGTGAGTTGCTTAGGTTCAACACGCACTCAGGAACTGTGCTCAAAAATGCCAGCAGAAGCTTCTTCCGTATACACCCTCTGATGAGACGAAGAACCGGACTAGGTCAATAGAATAAAAACCTGATATACACGCAACTCCTGCGGCCAGTTACAACTTACAACCCATTGCTTTCTAGTCTGGGTCTCAATCTTCAAGACAAACATGGAGGAACTTCAAGTGTTCGAAAGATAATGCCCAGAACACGGGACTACACTCCAATCGTCAGTGATGGAAAAATTACAGGAACGAACACCTCAACACTGAAGCCAGCATAATCCCTCTGGACAAGTAGCTACTGCTTTCTGCCAAAGAGCTAGTAGGGAACATCAACAAACAACGGTCACCAAAATCAGCTAATGAGAAGGATGGCCAGTGACATCGAGCAACGACAACCCCAGCTGAGGCAGCTCAGTGTGACAAAAGCCCTTTCGGACGACATGGAAGCAGTTTCCTTCTATGCTGAGGCTGACACAGGGTCAGCATACTACCAATGCTAAATGCCAACCCCACCAACAAATTACACCAAAATCACCACTCGACAGCCCGGATAGAAAACCCCGAGGATGATAAACACATTTACTTATCTATCCTGCTCTCAAGCTGAGCCACGGCAGCCTTAAATCCTCTACGATCCCGAGCACGCTGCTTCCAGTCATTTAGAGCAAGCTTTTTGGTATCCACCATGGGTTGGTCTTTAAACCAGAGGTTTGGTGTTCTCCGTTCTCTCGAACCTGGGAGTTGAGATTCTAAGACTTTCTATAGGCTGGAGCATTATTTTCCATCCCATCGATGTGACCGAGTCAATGTAATCGACGTGTTTTGAATGTTTGGACTACATCCTCATCTTGATCACCTCATAGAGTTTTCGGTTGTATTTTCTCTATTCGAACTCCTTGCACACATGACCAAATATCCATCGGAGAATTTCCCTTTCGAAAGAGCCCAGTATCAGCTCTCCTTTTCTGCTTATCGCCCAACAGTCGGCGCTATAATGTAGGACTAGCAGTATAAAGGTTTGATAGTGTACAATTCGTCTTTATAGTTTTTGAAACCATTTGTTGCACCAAACCGAAGAAGCACCGGTTTTCTAGGGTACATGAACTCCTAACTACTTCGAAGTTGTCGCTATTAACAGTCACGTTTTGTCCTAGCCAGTTGACAGATATTTTATTGTTTGTTGCTAACATGTATTGGTCTTGTCCGGATTTACTTCAAGACCAATAAGTAATAAGTTCCGCCTGTTCTTCAATTGACGTGAAAGACGCTGGACAGATCTGTTGAATAAGTGCCTTCAGTTTTAACACCTGCCCTGCGCACTATTTGCTCCAGAACGATATTGACGAAATCACATATGATAGCGCATCTTCTTGCCCAAACTCTGTGCATTTTTGGAATAGCTTGGAATATCTTTTTCCAATGCCACGTGACACAACTGGATCAATTTTCCTGAGATCCCAAGTTCAGGCATCACCACATAGAGCTCCTGACGATGAATGCGATGAATATAGATGGTGAGTCTCGATTTGAATTTGTTGGTCTTTTTCAAGATTTGTCTGAGAGTGAGCATTTGGTCTATGGTCGATCTCTCTGGATCGAAGCCACAGTGGTACTTGCTGATTATAGTGTTGTAGAACGGCTTAAGATGCTCACACAATATGGTCTTGTATGCGACATTAATCGGGGATAGCTTACTTCTATGTTCTTTTTTAGATAGAACTGATAGACTACTCATCGGCATCTTCCTCCAAAACTTGGTTTTGTTTGATGAGATGATGTAACACATCCCCTCCGTGCTAGAAGAAGAGGTCCGCTGGTATACCATCATAGACCATATACCATCAGATCCGGTGGCCTTGTCGTTCTTAATCTTCTTTGTAACTAAGTCTACTTCGTCTTTCCTGGGTGGTGGAACTGGGTCTTAATTGACTGGGGTGGGTTCTCTTCTTGTCCTATTTCTCGCTCTACCTGACGCCAATTTAGCAGCTGCTTGAATACATCTCTGCGTCGTCGGTGACTAGGTCACCTTCGCTGTTTCGAAGGTTCTTTGATTTCATTTTTTTTTATTTTAAGCATCTTGATTAATATTTTCTGTGGGGTCTTTTCTAATGGTCGAAAAAAATGTATGACATTACCTATACACTACTAATTATTTTTTTAACAATTATTTATTTTCTTATGTTTATGTAAATACATACATAACATTGTACTACGGCATAATATTACCTTAGCATTTCACGTATAAATAAGCCATTTGACCCAAGCCTTATTTTAAGGACTTGTTTCTACAAGCAAAATACATTTTCAATTTGACATCTAAGGAATAGTTTGCTGACAATCGCAAAAAAAATTTGTCAGGTCCAATAGGCAATACAAATAAATAAGTTCTAAGTATGTACATATGTGTACCTAACCCTTTCGCACACATTTTGTAAAGTCACAAAAATTACACATTTTTTGTAAAACCTCTAGAACAAAAAAAAAAGAAACCCCGAAAAGGATATCAAAGGTCATTAAGGATGCACTTTTCAGTGATTTAAAGGAATTATCTCGGCATAACGGATTATTGCTAAATGCAATACAATACTAAGCCAAATAAAAGGCTCATTCTTCTCGGGATGAGCCCTTGTAAATCGATTATAAAAGGTAAATGTTTTGCTTGTTCGACACAAAGAAGCGTAGTTTTTTGTTGTCTTCAAAAGATCATGATCACCCATAACGAAAACATTTATTTAGTCGCCATCGTCATCATGGTCTACCTGAGACGAATTTTCAAAACAGAAGCTAAAACCACATGAAGTAAAATGTCTTTTGGGAAAACAAAGTGCTATTTTTGTGGTTGCAAGGTTGCAGCACTAATGTTTATCTTTGCATTCTATGTACCTGCTGAAAAGGGAATGGAAATAAGAAAATTTTGACAAATAGAGTGTTTGAATTTCTTAGAATGTTTGCCATGTTAAATTTGATTTCAGGTGGATTAAAGTCAGTGGAACGAATTAAAAAGAAATCTTCAAACGATAAAATAGCTGTTTTGTTACAGACTTGAAACATCGAAGAATTTTGTCTATATAATACATCTATTGTCTGTGGTAATATGGTAATAATAGCTGAATTAAAGAGTTGAAACGTTTTAGTCTCACTGGTCCCCTTCGGTTCTCATTACCGCCACTATACATGTATACCACCAGGGATTGCTTAATGCAGTGAAATACTGACTGGAAGCTACAATTCTCATTTCTGCCAAATTTTCGTGGCAAGCTCTACGTGTCTTTTTCCAATGATTCTGCGTGTGGGAGATCCTAAGAATCTAGTCAAGTGTCACCAGTCAACTGACAAGAATAATACATGTAGATATAGAGAACGGCAAATTAAAATATAAAATGTTAGGAAATTATATGTAAATGGAGTCTATCATTGTTACACTCATGATTGAATTTTTCCTTGCGATATAATAATGTATGTA
Source organism: Dasysyrphus tricinctus (assembly GCA_963921185.1). Classification (NCBI taxonomy): domain Eukaryota; kingdom Metazoa; phylum Arthropoda; class Insecta; order Diptera; family Syrphidae; genus Dasysyrphus; species Dasysyrphus tricinctus. The sequence goes on from OY992530.1 coordinate 249,869,161, forward strand.
GGTGCATAATATATGGCAAGTAATGTATTTGTAAGAAATTGGACTCGAGACTTTCATCAAATTTGATAGAGAAGACGATATCCAGCTGACTGGCTGGATATCAACAGCGATCAGCACTCATTGGTTGTTATTTCACAACCCAAACCAAAGTTCCCCATAGAACACCATCAACAATAGATTTCTTTATTTCTTCATCTAATTTTATTTATATTCCAGAAATCAGCAACTTTACCTGTACAATAGTATCCAGCGACTCGAACCATGGAACTGTCCAGCTAGGCATCAAACTCCATCAATCCATCTTCCTAGCGACAGAACCAGTAGAAAATTTCTGGTTAAAACAGACTACAAAGAGACGTTGAAGACACCATAACGCTTCCACCTGAAACAGGAAACTGGACAACGTTGAAATTGACACAGCTATCGACTGTCTGGAACTTGCTGTTGTGAACGCATTGGATAACCAAACGCAGCCCAAGACGTCAAAGGATAGATATCAGCACCTTCCCCAGTATATCCAAAACCTATATGCCCATAAACATAGACTTAGGAAACTTCGCCAAAGGATCCACCTGCGAGAACTCAACACAACTAGCAGCAACTAACTGACAGTGTGGAGTGAACTTCAGTGCTTCAATATTATGTTCCGGAATTCCATCCAACACCACAGCAACAACCAATTCCAGAAGAGACAGCAGTCAATCCAATCAAACCTGGAACTGACGCCTTCAAGAACATCAACAGGCTAATCGGCCAAAAATCACCAATGTCTGAGACGACCATTACCAACAATGGAGAAGCAAACACGACGCAGGACAAATATGAAGCCTTCGCATTTCGAAGGAAACTTCATGCCAAGTCCATCTGATGATCCAGTCTTCTTTGAGGCATCCATCTTGCAGACACTGATACTCAAATTGGATAGGGCGATGTTTAGCGACACCAATCCTGCAAGCGATCCAGTCGACAACCCAAACTTGAGCACCCCAGATGGTATATCTGAGATTATTGGCAACTCCAAACCAAAGAAGTCACCTTGACCGGATGAGGTATCCAAATTTTTTCTAAAAAGGCTTCCACAAACGGTGAAGGTGTTTTTAGCCATCATTTTCAACAGCTGCATCCACAAAAGTTACTTTCCCCAGAAGTGGAAAGCTGCCAAAATCGTGGCAATTCCCAAGAAAAGTGAAAGGAAAATCGCCATCAACTACAGGCCGATATCCCCCTCAACAATCTGAGTAAACTCTTGGAAGAGCTGATACCTAGGAAGTTCAAGAAGTTCTGTAGCGAAAACAACATCATCCCAAACATGCAGTTCGGTTTCCGTAAAAAGCAGTCCACCCTGCATCCGCTTCTGAAGTTTCATCATGACATCGCCACAGCTTTAAACAAAAATCAAATTACTGTCGGATACTTCCTGGATGTCGAGAAAGCATTCGACAATGTAAGAATTAAAACCTTTATCCATAAACTCTACATACTAGGCTTTTCTTTAGCACTAATCAAAATTATATTTTCTTTTCATTCTTCCAGGAATGTTTTCGTGCAACTGGAGAACAGCAAATCGATAGTGAAGAGCATTAGGGCTGGAGTTGCCCAAGGGTCGAAGCTTGGACCACTTCTATACAGTATCATGATCTCTGGCCAACCAATTTCAAGAGAATGTGAGAACCTTCTCTTCGCTGATGACTCACTTACATATTACTCATCATTCTCTCCATTAATATCTGTTCAAGAAGTCGAGGCACACAAAAGCCAACTTTTCCAATTTTATGCCAAGTCGGGTATCCAGATCAACTCATCCAAATCGGAGCTTATCTACCAGGGGGAAGACACGGTTGCTCAGCTGGAAGCTGCTTATGTTATAGAACCATATAGCCAGTCAAACGCAACGCTAGATACATAGGCATCAACTTCAACGAGCTGCTGAGATTCAATCACATTCACGGACAGTCCTCAAAAAGCCAATTTGGCTTTCTACCGCCTCTACCCCCTGAAGAAGAGAACTGGGCTAAGCCAACAAACAAAAGTTTTAATCTATAAGCAAGTCCTGGACCAGTTATCAGTTACAGCTTCCCAGTTTGGTTCACCATCTCCAAAACGGCTATATAGGAACTGCAAATATACGAGAAGAAAGTGCTGAGGATCTGCACAGGACTTTACTTCGATCGTTAGCGACGTAAGCATTTCAAGAAGGAGCAAATCTACTCTCAGGCACATATAGCCCCCCTGGACAAATACCTATTGCTATCCACAGATAAGCTCGTAAGAAACATCGCCAACCACCGACATCGATGAAGCACTACTCTTCTACACTGACCAATCCATTGCCATTTCCGCTTTCTCATGTCGACGTCCAGCCGCTCTTGACATGTCCTGTGCCACAATTCCTCGGTTGATATAATTTGTGGCCAGCGAATCTTTAAGATGTGGCGTAGACAACGATTCACAAAAGCCAGCAATTTCATAGAAATGGTAGACGTGACTTTTCAGGTTTCACAAGTATGTACATATATAACAGCACGGATTTGACATTGGATTCGAAGAATCACAACTAAGTGCGTAGGGAGATCTAATTGGATTTCCAAATTTGGAACAGAGTACCAGAGAAATCCCGCGGTGAAGATCATTGCTTGTTTAAGTCCATTTTGTTCCGAAAACTTAAAAAGTAATCGGTTAATAATACAAACAGACATCTAACCATCACTCCCCTTCAAGCAAAGGAGGCCGTTTTGTATCCGCAAACGTAGTAAACAACGTATGAACGTCAAACCTAGCGAGACTAAAAAGTATTAAGAGAAAATTCCCTTAACAAACTAAAACATGTAACGATCTCTAAACCATATCCTTCGAAACTGAGATAAAAACAATAAGTGGGAATAAACTAAAATTACTGTAGTCACTAAGAACTTGTGTATGTGTGCGTGCAAAACTATTTTTTTTAAGAATAGGGTTACTATTTCTGAAAACGTAAAAATTAGGGGGATTTTGTGCACTTTTTGGGGGGACAAAAGTTTTTCAGGGGGACAGAAACTTTAATGATATTGCCGAACTTAGCTGCCCACCTTTTGATTAAACAATTATTCGTTTTTCCTGACTTGTTTAACTGTTTTTCATGTTAAATGTCATAAAAGCATTCATGCAATATGAATAAAATGCGATAAAAATACTCACGCTTATTAAATAAAATGCACAACTGGGTCAAACGCAGCTAGGTAGGTAGAAATGGTGGCACGGCCTTAATACTCGCGCTGAATTGCCCCGTTTTGATGCTCATTTGACCTGTCGATGAAAGTAGATTAAAGTGAGGATTTGTAGACGTCCTCTGAGGATCATCTTCAATGCTTAGAAGTTGACAACTGAGGGACTCGGGAAGGTGGTTAGTTTGGCTTGTTCAAATGATTCCTCAGGGGGTCTTCCAGGTATATGATTGGATGCGGGATTTCTTCCTAGGCCTCCGTCTGCTCTCTGCTCACTCCCCATGACGGAGGCTTTCAGTGAAGATCGGCGTCCTTCATGAGACCAGATATGTTCCCTACTTAGAACAGGTTTGGGGTATGGCTGCATAATGTGGACACAAAAGACAGGAGGCTGAACATAAGACACTAACTCGATTGAATCGCAACTCGCCCGAGGCCAGCTACGATATGCCAAACTCGGCAGATAGTAGAATGGCACCGAAGCGCGAACGATCCAGCCGTATGATCATCGTTGTCATTGAGCATCATGAAACCCAGCATATGGTGCAGAATCAACCGATTTTTGTCTGAGATCCACTTCGTCGCGTTGAGATTGGAGGGGAAATTTTTGATTTTCGTTTCGGAAAGTTCGTTTAAATCGTCAAAAAATGCAACTCCAAACGATTGTGCCCTCATTCTGCCTAGAGCAGGATATTTACAAAGATAATGAATGACTGTTTCTTTTTCTTGCTGGTCTCCACAGCTACGGCAGTGAGTATTGAATGGAATACCCAGCCTCACTGCAGTTTCCCCAACTAGCCAGTACCCTGAACAGGTTGCAATGACCCTGGCTATGTCTCGCCTGAGTCTACATATCAGATCAATTGTTCGGGATTTATTATAGGTGGGCCAGATCTTTCTGGATATCTTGCAATTGATTAAGCTGCTCCACCTACGATTGGATTTTCGAAGAAAGATTGACAATAGATTGCCCTTCACAGCTCCAAGAGGAATATTGACTCTTTCTGCGAGATGTAAGGGGTGATCCTTGCCTGGCTAGCTCATCTACCCTTTCATTTCCCTCGATGCCACTGTGACCAGGAACCAAGATAAGGGTGACCCTGCGGTTAATATTCAGACTTGCGACCTCATCTCGGCACTGCTGGACTAATTTAGAGGATGATGTAACCGAATCAATGGCTTTAACAGCAGCTGCCTGACTGTTTGTAAGGATAGCAGCATTACGAATTTGGTTTGGGTCTAGTTTAAGTATCTTCCATGCCTCCCTGATTGCCGGTAATTCTGCTTGAAATACACAATCAAAATTAGGTAGCCGAAAGGATCTAGAGTTGTTAAGAGACTCAGAAAAGATTCCTGAACCAGCACCACACTCCATGACGGTGCTTAGATTGGGAAGATTGAGACTGGTCTCACGGCAGTTTCTGGACAAGAGAAGTGGGGGGAGCTCTGACCCTTTACTTCTCTTGTCTAAAAACTGCCGTGAGACCAGTCTCAATCCCGATCTAAACAGGCTCCAAACTGTTGCATTCCTCACTTGATTTTATCAGCGGGGTCTTTCTCAAAAACAGCCCCAGGTTCCTCATTCTTGGCCATCTTGTCAAGAATGAAGGAGGCCTTTCGGAACTGGTACTTGAGAAAACTACCCGCTGATTTTGTTTACTGCCCCTTACAGCGCTACTTTGGCTGGCATTACTGCAAGAGGGTTCGGTATTGGTGGTCGGTTGGGGCGCAGGTAAACTACGGCTGGTACTCAAGTGCTCCCTGGGTGTCAGGGCCGTAGCTAGAGTCAAATTTCAGGTAGGGCAACGATGGAAACAGGTAGGGCTGGATTAAAAGTGTTACTTTTTGTAATCTGGCAAAAATTTTGACTTATGACTGGATGAATAGATCGCTCGAAATTGCTCTTGTGATCGGTGCCGAACCTGCCTTAAGGCAAAACAGGCAGTAGCCTGGGGTGCCACTCAGCTAGGGCGGCAAAATTGGTGGAACAAATTTAAAACTGAAAAAAAGGTAGCACAAATGCGTTTCCTTGAATCAAAAACGATATTAGCAACTACTGCACTGTATTTTGTTCATTCTTCTTTGTTGTTCATTCCAGGTATACGAAGGCATACACACAAATTTATTTCTTATAGCTCTCTGTAAAAGTATTTAACATTTGGGAAGCTTGTTGCCGTTCACCGTTGCTTGCACGAACTGTGCAGCGTTTGTATAGCATTAAAATTTAATCATTGAAATTGGCCATGTAGGCTATGTCCCAATGCAACATACAAAAACATTTAAATGAAAAAAATTACTTTTTTAATCTGACAATGCCAACAGCGGAAAAATTGTTTTAGAATTTTTTGACTTCTACATGATCTGAGTCGGATACACGCTGGTCAAGCAGAGCAAAAGCTACTAACTGTCTTTAAGAAAATTTATCAGAAATGTATGATTCTTTAAGCGAAATCGCAGAAAGTGCAGAATTTGATGAAAATTCAAGTTTCAAAGCAACTCAACTAGGTAAACGCATATACAAATTTAAATTTGTCAACGATTATTTGGAATGAGTTTTTAGGATAAATAAACGTCCTTTAAAAAATGCTTCAGTCAAAATCTATAGACTTTTTAACATGCTTAGAACATTTAGATAAACTGCGGCAGTACTTTCAGGCAAACCGTTCTGAGGAATCTTTATTTGAAGCACTATACAAGAACGCTATAGATATTTTTACAAAGATGAATATGCATGTAGATTTCATTGTGTCCGATTCGATGAGCTTACGTAGTCACCGTTATCAGTCTGAACAATCTCAATCAATTGATCCAAAATTTAAATTTAAAGTTGATTTCTTCTACCACGTAATCGATGTGACGTTTTCTCTGCGATATTTCAAAGAATGTGGACTTTAAGGATTGCGATAAACTTGAAGCACTTTTAACAGCAAGAATTGACGACGAAGTTCAAAAGGATGTAAAAGCTAGGGATCTCTTAGTGAAATTAATATATTCAATCAAACGTCAAATCTTACTGATCTCAAAAGGCTATCAATTTTAAATTATTTAGATTCAAACCATTTGCTTGAATTGTATCAAAATTTAACAACTGCATTAAAAATTCTCTTTACGTTTCCTGTAAGTGTTGCTACAGGGGAAGCTTGTTTTTCAAAATTTAAAATAATAAAATCATATTTACGCTCAACTATGACTGAAGAGCGATAAACAGCCTTGGCAACAATTTCCATTGAAAAAGACGTGCTGAATCGTATTGAAGAAGAAAAAATCGCTACAAGATTTGCAAAAATGAAATCGCGAAAAGCAGCATTTTAATGTCAATATTTTGTAAAATTATTTCATCGAAAATCCTTAAAATCTATTAAATAAAACTTTTAAATATTAATCTGTGCGATTTTCGTTTTTAAAGTTTGGGGCGCCAAAATTGAATTTGCCTGGGGCGGCAAAAGTCCCAGGTTCGGCACCGCTTGTGATTCAAGACTTTAAGATGGTTGAAATAAAGCTTTTATAACAATACCTAATTATTACTGTGAACAAATTAGTTCAAAAAAAAGTACTAACAAAATTAATTTTTCTTTGACTGTCACTGTTTTCCTATTTTTTGGGGAAATTTTTTTTTTGGACATTTGTATTTTCTTTTGCATAGAACTGTCTCATTGCTATTTTTTTTTGGCAAACTGTAAGCTGACGATGACGATGACGATGAATGACAAATTTCTTTCACACAACGGACATTTCAGGCCGTGAGCGTAATAGTGGCCTAACTGAATTTTTCATTATTTTCAGTATAGCAAAAATAAGAAAGATTTTATTTTAAAGCGCTTGTAGTTTAAAAAATTTTTAAACGCTTGTAGTTTTAAACCAAAGAAACATGGTTAATATGATTTTTTGCAATATGATGTATAAAAGTTTTTTGATTTTGTATTCAAGATCAAACAAAATACCGTTATTTCTTATTAGATAATCCACTCTTGTACTCGAGCTTTTAATTTTTGTGGTTGGTCTCTAAGTAAAAATAGGCCTGTAACTGTGGCAATAACGCTTCAATTCTAAAAATTTAAATGCATAAATACATCTTATACATACAGATTCAATTCTCGTAATAAAAACAATTTCAATATAATTGCAGTTAGTGCGCTCACCGCTTCATTTTTTCTTTGACAAAATTTTATTTCTCACCACCAAGCTTATTTTTACTTGCGATATAGGTACTATAGGGCAAGTTTTGGATTCGTGCAAAAAAAAAAATTCGAGATAACAATAAAACATGACATTACGATGATAGAGAACACGAAAAAAGTGGGTGGCACAATTCTGTCTGTCTGTCTGTCTGTCTGTCTGTCTGTCTGTCTGTCTGTCTGTATGTACCTCAACCTACAGCCTAAACTACTGAAGCGATTTTCTTCAAATTTTGAACTTAAGGTTTTTTTGTAACTCTCCAGAGGGGAAATTGAAATTTTTTTTTTAGCTCAAAAATTAACGGTACTTGCCATACAACCGTTAAGGAAAAGCTTAATTATCTCAAAAACGGCTCCAACGATTTTGATAAAAAAAAATCAGTCTATTATTGTAGATATGGTGTACCTTTTAATAAGAAAAAAAATCACCAAAAACATTTATTAACGGTACCTGCCATATAACGGTTTTTTTGATTTTTGGTTTTCTCATTAACCACTCATCCGATTTCAATAAAAATTTTTTCACAAAAGCTTTGTTAGAATATTAATAATACTGCATACCAAAATTTTTGAAAAAATAAATTTTGGATTTTTAAAAAAAGATTCAAAATTTTTTTTTGAAAATTCAATATTTCAAAAACGGGTTGATGAATTATTTTGAAATTTCAGTTTCAAATGTATATTAATATATACTCAAAATTGGCATACCAAATTTTTTTTTGAAAAATGTTACAAAAATTTTATATATAAAAAATTAATTTTTAAGAAAACGGCTCCAACGATTTTAAATTTTTTTTTTGCATATATTCATATTTTTTCAAGTAATCAAATGGCATACTTTTTTTTGAGCTCTAAGTTATTTATCAGACTGTTTATACATTTAAAAGAACGATTTAAATATGCTTTTTATACTTTTTCTATAATTACTTAAATATTTTTTAAAGTTCTTAAGCCCCACACAACTTGAACATAAGAGCAAGTACGTGCGATCCAGTCGTGCATTTTATTTATTAAAGAGCTGCATACCTACATAGCTTATAAAAAAATGAGTTTGAACAATTTCAGAATGGAATAGTGTTTTCAAAAAGTAGGAACTTATTGTTGCAAAATTAGAAGAAAATTGTTCGAGCAATTAAAAAATACATTATAGAAATAAACCAAAAATTAGACAATTTTCTCAAAAACTTTTTGAGACCAGTGCACTGTGGTTCATTGGCGGATAAAAATTGTATCGACTGTTAAATATTTTTATTTTTGACATTGCAGTTTGATCAAGTAATATTTGAAGCATAACAATCAATTCTTTTTTTTAAGTTTCTAAATATAAAATTCCAGATAAATGAGATTTCAGTGAATTTGAAGATAAGAATGAGCATTTTTTAACAATTATTCTTTAACTATCTGATTTGTTTGACTATTTTGTTATTTTTCCACCATCTGTATCGAGTATAAACAAAATTAGTTGCTAGTATCTATGAACCTTCAAAAACACCGAGCTCATGTCTTTAAGCCCCCCAAAATAAAAAATTTCTTTAAAACTTTTTTTTTTATGGAATTTCAATTCCTTGTCCTAAATTATGGAAAAACTAATTCGAATGTAACTTGTGTAGCTGGATTTTTGCATTAGTACCATTTTTATTTTTCCTTCGTAAGAAAAATTTGTAGGCGCTATAAAAGATTCAATTTATGACTTGCTTCACACCCTTCACTATAGCTTAGATATAGATACTCTCCAATACACCTCTAAGAAGTGGGCGTGGTAAAAAACTTTGAATGACTTCATTTCCTAAAGAGGCATTTCCTACCCATTATTTTCTAGGTATCTTTTTTGAATTTTTTTAAAGGAGACTACTATTTTTTTTCTTTTTTGTAAAAAAGCACTCAAAAGTGGAAGGGGCAAACATTAAGCATTAAACTTCATTGCTTTATTCTAAACCTTCGTTTTATTTCAAAACAATAACTGTCAAAAAACTAAATTTTTGTCAAAAATGCCCCCAAAATTGGGCGTGGAGAAAGTTTTGTATGGAAAAATTATTACAAATTTTCTAAAAACACACTCCTCAATTATATCAACTTGCAACGATTAGATAGCCTATTTTAAAAAGTATGTCGACGGAAATTTAATGTTATGATATTCTTTATCCTGAAAATTTCATCTGAATCGGTTGACTGCTTCAGATTTTATAGATTTAAGATCACATCTCGACACAGTGGGCGGACGTCTAGACAAATTTTTTTGTTTATTCCATCATCGTAATGTTGGATTATATTTAAACCTTGATTTTTTGTTTGACATGAAATCAATATAAAAGCCATTTCCTTCAAATTCGTTTTTTGTTGTAAATTAAAGAAAATTAGGAAATTGTAATAGTTGATGGTATTTTTAAGGAAGGGCATTGGCATTTTAGGGTAGGGCATTGCCCCACAATGCCCTACCGTAGCTACAGCCCTGCTGGGTGTATAGGTTGCCCTACGATGGTCTCCTGGCTGGAGGCAAAAAAGTCATTCTGTGTCAGCGGGTGGTAAGTCTGTCCTGTCAATTTCATCCATGTTAAAAATTAAATAAAAATAAAGGTCCCACAATTAGGTCGGAAAGAGATGGTCAGCCCCAGCAGAGCTGATTACCGGGGTAAGGCAGATTAAGATGGACCCTGCCAAGGCATCCGAATGAGTTCGTTAGTGACTGGTTTACCACCCAGCCTTCCATTTCATCGGCACGGACTATGAATAATCACTCACACCACCACTGAAAATTAAGGAGTTGCATCTATATGGTCAAATCCAGGGGCGTCTTTGGACATTTGGGGGCCCTGGGCCATTAAGGATTTGGGGGCCTCTTGAAAAGAAAATTTAACCATTATTATTAAAATATTTCGCATTTTTGTCTTGAACACAAACTATTTTCCAGTTTAAGGCTAATTTTGAACATTTTATAATTCGACTTTAATTAAATGAATGTAAACTGCATTTTTCACGTGACACGTTTTATATTTTTGTTCATCATAGTGCGGCTTTTAAAGCAGAAATATGTATTGACTCTTTTGGTGTCGATTGTCAAACGATGTCTGAAAAACAGCAATGGAAAAATTACGTTCCCATTTTTGCAAATAAAATTGATTCTGACTTCTGCCGTGGTGCTCTTTAGAACAATATACAGAAATGTTACGTGGTTTTGTGTTTAAAGCTAATTTTCCTTTCATATCTTTTATTTTGGCTTTTTTTTCAATTGGAGGCTAATTTAAAAAAGTGATTAGACAAATTTACAAACGACGAGCAAAAAATGTATCATTCGCATTGTTTCATGGCTCGCTTGTTTGAAATTCAATATTCTTAGAAGAACCTACGCATATTAACCCTACAGTCATAGGAGTGGCGTAACAACGGGGGGGGGGGGCATAGGGAGCATTACAAACAAAATTAAACAAACACTGAAAACTGCATGAAAGCTTAAGCCATTATCATTAGGTTTGTTTGTTGAGCCCTGAAGTCACCCTGGGGTCGCCCTAAAACGTTTTTTGAAAAACTTGAACTCACCCTAACAAGTAAATTCTTAGTTTTTTAAGACCTGGGGTCGCCCTGAACTCGTCCTGAAGTAGAACTAGGTTTTTTATTGGGGCGAGTTGAGGTAACGAATAAACTGTCAAAATGACATGAGTTGTGAACCATTTGTTTTGTTGTGGATTCACGCCATGCTGCTGTTTATTGTTTATTTTTGAAATGGAAAATAAAAGAATAGACACATCTTACTCAAATAATAACAAAAAGAAATAGAAAATGGAAACTTTGATTTGTTTTTATTCAATTTGCAGCAAAAATTTAAGTTTTAATTATCAGATTTCCAAAATTCTTGTTTTTTTGCTAGTTTCAACATTACAATTGAAAGTGTTTTTTGAGAATTGAAAAACCCAGGCTTTTTTGACAACTCCCCAGGTTATCAATAAGACCTGGGTCAACCCTGGGTAAACTTCAACGAACGAACTTATTGTAAGGGACAATCTTTTAATAGATGTCAATCAGATCATCCATCCATGTGAATTGCTGGGTAGTTTCGATTTTTGTCCTCATTATGTTTTTGTATCTGAGGTTTGCGACTAAAATTTCGTGACCCAACATGGAAAGAAATACAAAAAAATTATGCAAAAATGCACACTGGGGCTCAACCCCTATTTGAATATTGGCGTATTTTTGCTGTCCCCACAAAACCCTATTAGGTAGTTTAAGGCGAAGGGTAATAACTAAATAATAATTTATTAAACACGAAAGAAGTTATTTGAAAGATTGAAGTAGAGCTTTGAAGGGAAATTTTTATACTTCAGAATGACCATAGAAATTTATTAAAAAAGAAACTACCTAGAGAAATAATATAACCCAAAATCTTCAAAAAAATACTTCCTTTTCAAAATTTTATATTTGAATATCTCAAAAACGTGAAATGCTAGAGCAAGTCTGAGGCCAGATTCGAATTCAGAACATCAAATAACATCATTAAAGTATATTTTGAATCATTTTCAAATAAAAACTTTGTCGTACAGTGTTATTAAATATAGTGTTTTCGAATGAATTTTTGGAACACTTAAAATACGTCCATTTTCAATTCAGACTTGAGTCCAAACAGGTTGTCTTGGAAACAAATCTTAAACGGAATTTTTTTGTAAACTGTGTATGCTTTCAATTGTTTTTAGATGTTTTTTAAGAATAATTAATAGTTTTTGGGCCATAAGTGAAAAACTCGGCACCACCGAAAACATATAGGAACAAAATTGAAACCACCCCACAATTTGATCAATAAAAAAATAGCAAATACGTATGTAAAAGAAAAGACTGTGAACAAATATATTTGGAGAATTTTATTAGATGTCAAAGTAAACAAAAATCATAATAAAGGCACATCGTTTAACACTCCTATTCCTCCAAATCCAAGATTCAATACAACTTGTTTTGTGTGGACATTTTCGTTTCGAAAGACGTAGTTTTTATTCAATTGTAATAATTTTATTTAAAAGTTGATTTTTCTTGGATTTCATTTTATTTTTATTTTTTTGGTATAAATAACTTAAAATATTTTTGTTTGGGAAAAATGTTAAAAAGTTTTAAGAGTAGGTATTAAGAATTTTTCATGATAAGGATGAGAAAATATTGCTCTTTCATTTATTTTAATAGAGCCAGATAAATCCAATCTCAATTTCGCATACTTTCAAAAATGACCATTGGTTGGTATACTGGTGTAGTACAGGGGGCCCCCTAAATCACGGGGCCCTGGGCCCTGGCCCACCGGGCCCATGCCTAAAGACGCCACTGGTCGAATTGCTGAGAGTTGAATTATTGAGGAATAAAGGAACACCTCAACAATTCGATCTGACCTTAGCTGATCCCCAATTTTGTCAAGACAAGATCAACTATGGTGATCATAAGAGGAAAATAATTAATAGTAAGGGTATTCATGCAACGTTGTAAGTTTACAAATTGTGTAAAATGATAAGTTTACGCAAAAGTTTGCATGAACGACCTTTTTATTAATTTGGTTAAATGCTGTGTAATTGAATCAGCTGTTCGTTAAACGTCAAATATTTGGGCGCGTTCGGCTTGGGTCGAGGAGTTGGTTTTACAGATAATGCATTATGGTCTGTTTATTTGCATGTGTGTGCACAAAATAGATACGTGTAGTAAGTACTCTTGTTAATTCAATTATATTTGTTTTGCATTGAAATAAATACATCGATGCCATTCATTTTGCTGGAATCTCAATACCATTTCAACTCAACTCAAGTGACAAAAAACCTGGACCTTTCGATCCTGCTTGTCAACGTAGTAATTTTTAAATAGAGAACCTCTCCCGAACCAACGTGAAGTCGGAAACTCGGAATGATAAAACAAAATGTAAAGCTAGAACTATTAAGGCTTTCTCAAACCAATGCGAAATATTTGGAACGACAACGAAACTTCTGCCTGTCAAAACCCACGAAAAGTTGCTTTCCAAACAGTCCAAAGAAGAAGTGAGGAATATTCCATTTAAGTAAAATGAATCATCCCTCTCTTTTTTTTCATTCTAACTTCACCAAATGTCAGTTTCACTCCCGTGAGATGAGTATGGTTCTCATGTATTCGCTCATTTTCAACCGACCACTTCAGTAAACTATCAACAATTATTATAGTTCTACCTTAATATAGGTACATGAAAATAGTCGCGTTGTAAGGTAGAAAAATATTAGTCGCAAGCTCACGGCAGTGGTCGGATGAAAATCAGCGAATACAAACAAATCATATGTCACGCCCATAATGTACTTTTCTTCATTTTCGTTAACTTTTGCTTTCAGAAGTGAATAGAGTGCCCCCGAGTACACTTCACGGAAGCGAAACTGAAATTTGTTGATGTAGGAACGAAGAAAAGAGAAAAAGTTAAGTATGGCTTTGTTCTGATTTTGACAGTTCAGAAAGATACTTCGCATTGACTAATGACATGTTTCTTACAGCTTCCAACTATTAAGAATCTTCCAAACCAGTACGAATCATTCGTTGACCACAACAAAAACAATATTAACAACACGTTGTTGTAAATGAAAACAACACGTTCGTCGTCGTCAACGAAAGATTCGCATTGGCTTCGGTGAGAATTTATAGTTCTACCTTAGTAATTTACGAAAAGTAGCTTTCCTAAAGGCTCTCCCAAACCAACACGAAATTAAAGTGAATGATTTCAATACTAAAAAACAACAATTAACTGTCTTTTTTAATGCTTCGCCATAATTTCGCGTTGGTTGGGCAGAGCCTTTAATCGTTGAGTAAATGTAGACCTTCTAATTATTTTTTTTTTTGTGTAAACTACGTTTTAATTCACAACTTTTATCGCCAACTAATTGCAATGCAACAACTACAGAACACATTCAGAGCTTTTTTGGTTCTCCGAGATATCATTTATATCATGTTTCTAAACATGTCTAATTCTAAAAGTCACAAACACGCCTAATTCAATCTCTAAAAGTCACAATGACGTTTGGATAAGTTTAACCAAATATTTGGTTAATTTTCCGCAGCTAAATCCTTGGATAAAATTAACCAAATTGTGTAAACCATTTCCCATACAAAATTTGACAGTTCATTAACCAAAAGATAAAATTAACCAAATCGTAAACTTATCTAGTGTTTTACGCAGTTGCATGAATACCCCTAGTGAGAACATTTATTGGCCTAAAACTAAAAAAATGCTGATATGTTTAAAAAGGGGTTCATTTGCTTCACTCCTCCTCATTTTTGGTTATGGGAGACAAAATAGGATCTGAGATGAAAAAGAGGGGCTGTCCCTCCAAAAGGGGGACGTATGATAACCCTCTTTAAGGACCCAAGAAGTACTGCCCAAGTTGGACCAGCGAATTTGCTTGGAGGGTGATTTTCGAAAACAGTTTGATTTCCCATTTTAGGGGTGCATAATGAAGAGAGAGTTGTTCTCATTATCGGACTTCGAAAAAGAGCAATGAGTGGTTGGTGAATAGAACAAATCCTATTTTTTTAGTATGATCCTCTCATATAAGCTTGGGTGTCGCTTATTAGTGCTTGATGAATACCGCCCTAAGAATATCTTCATTATAAAAACTTAAAACTACACTATCAAATGAAGATAAATCTGATACAATTTTATAAATAAAATGTTAAAGTGATGGAGAAACAGGTTATTGTTCTTTTGTTTATATGTTATCTATGAGAAAACTATAAAATCGTTTATCAGATCATAAATTTGACATAAATAATAAAAGCTTTAGCTTTGGCTCTTCATTGTTTAGCTTTTGGATGGACGATATCTACCTGATTTTAATAATGCTAATATCTTACAGACATAAATACACACGATATTAAAATAATGTTAATTAAAATGTTACACATTTTATGTAAAGAAAACAGAAACAAAAATCATTCAGGTTTTGATAGATTATATAACGTTTTTAGTTTGTTAAAAGTTGCAATTTTTTGTTAAACTAGTTTTAGGGTTAAATATGTACGATTTTTTTTTCTAAGCAAGTTATGGAATGGAAATAAATAATATTTTTAATCTTTTAAATGTCTTTTTTTTAATTTATCTACTTATTAAAAGATTAAACTGATTCATAATAATTGAAAGATTTCATTGAGACTAGTTAAAATTTAATTAGCATTTTGTTTGATTTTGATTAGCAATAAATTGTTAGTACTCGTATATGGAGGAATAACGCACCGGAAGTGACCATTTTAAGATAGAAGGTCTACCATTGTACCTTCATGACTTGGTGTGAAAATTTTCACGCCAAAGACCTGCTTCTTCCTATATATTACCAGACTACACAAGACTAAAGCTGACGCTGATGGTGTCTGGGTACCATTTGGCCTGGACAGACAACGTGTTGTTCATCAGCTTACACTGAAACAACGACAACAAAACGCAAAACACGAAAAGAAGAAGCACAAATCTGTGTTGTTTTCCATGTCCATCCATGTTGCAATTTTAATTGAACCAACCATTAATTAATTTCTACATTTTTCTTAGTCAGCCTTCAATTTATTGTGCTAAGCGCACAATTTTTCGCCACTCGCCGCGCTATACAGTCGGAATTACTATGGGAAAGGCTTGAGTCAAGGCAGTTTGACTCTTGGATTTATATCAATGAGGCGTATATGCTCCACTGCACTTGATCAACCACTGCACCACTATACAGTCAAAGTGTGTTACACACAAAAAGGGTTTTGACTTTTTGGTCATTTTATTAAGGACGCGCCTCTCTAAGCTTCTGTAATACCTACCTACCACACTATATGGAGACTCCTGTATTGAGCAAGACTTGTATAGATGAAGCATGTTCGGATTGTGGTCATGACACACGATGTGGTGCAAATTAATGCTGAATGTTGCTTGTATATAGCTACACTACACTCCATGTGCGGGCTAGCTAGAGGAATATTAATTTACAACTGCAACATATATCAGCAACGGCTACCGATTGAAACGCCCGGCAATAAAAAATGCAGTCTTCTATATATTCGATTGCTGGCTTGTTATTGATAGTAATAATTGCGCTGAAAGAAGATAGAAAGTTTTTGAGGGAATTGTTATAGTATGTTGGCAAAGAAATAATATTTTAAAACGAGAAAATTATTTACAAAATTTGTTTTAAATAAAAATTACATTTATTTGTATGTTGGTGCTGTTTTAAAAAGTATTCTCTTGATATAACCTCAAAACTTAAAGCAATATAGGGAGTGTGCTCTGTGTCATTTTACAATTTGTCTAGGTATTGAATTGCATCTGGAGGACCTTCCCTAAGACCATTAAGTTTGCGTGCATCCCGCACGATTTGGTATGCCTTGGCACCGATGTCCATTGTATCACCGAAGAGAACTTGCCAATGACTGAACACGCTCTGTAGGAAGGCCTGTTCTCTGCAAATCAGCAGTAAATCCGAATGATCCGTAAACAGGCAAGTAAGCTTCGACAACGAACATAGGAGTACTGATGACCTAACTTCTTTCACCGTAGATACCACCAACAGCCACTTTTGGGCATTGGATTTTCACACAAATGGACTGGCTCCACCAGAGGTGGAAATGCTGCTGCCCCCACAGGGGAGAACGATGACGAAATCAAGGATGAGTTCAACGACCTCTTAGACAAGACATATGACCAATGCCCTAGCTATGACATTAAAATTGTCTTGGGTGATATTAATGCCAAACTAGGAAGAGAAGACGTCTTTGGTGGCACAATCGGAAGATATAGCCTGCACAACACCACCTTCATAAAAGGACCAGACCTGCCCGCAAGCTCTATGACCAGAAGAGGAGAGAGGTACACAAGCTTCTAAGAAGGAAAAAGAAAGAGCATGTGAAGCGCGCGATAGAGGAAATAGAAGGATGTTATTGCAGGAATGAAGTTCGGTAGTTTTACTAAAAAGTTAAAGGAACTTGCCAGGGTTACAAGGCTGGAACCGAAGGCTACAAGGATGATCAGGGGAACATCGTAGTAGAATCGCAGTCGGTGCTGAGGATACGGAAAAATCATTTCTGCAAATTGTATAACGGCGATGACGAACAAAATTCCGATACCATGCAGATTGCACCCGTCCACCCGATCTCAACGAAGTAAGGATAGCTTTATCTAAACTTAAGTCCAATAAAGCTGCTGGAGCTGATGGTCTTGTGGCTGAGTTATTCAAAGCGGCTGGCGATAAATTGGTTAGGAGTATGCACCAGCTCATCTGCAAAGTATGGTCGGAGGAAAGCATGCCCGATGAATGGAACCTCAGCATTGTTTGCCCGATCCTCAATAAAGGCCATTCTCTGGACTGCACCACCTACAGAGGCATACATAAGTCTTCCTAATATCGCCTACAAGATCTTTTCTGCCGTACCATAAGAACGCCTAAGACCATCCGTCAACAACCTGATAGGTACATATCAATGTGGCCTTAGGCCAGGGAAGTCCACCATCGACAAAATGTTCGCACTACAGCAGATCTTGGAAAAACCCAGGAGTTTCAAGGCGATACCCACCCCCTTTTATCGATTTTAAGGCCGCGTATGACAGCGTCAATAGAGGTGAACTATAAAGAGCAATGTCAAGTTTTGGCATCCCTGCCAAACTCATCCGTTTTCGCAGGATGACGATTGAGAATACACGCTAGTCCATCAAGGTCGGTAAAGACCTCACCGAAACCTTTGATGTCAAAAAAGTCGTAGGGCAAGGCGACAAGCTGTTATGCGCCTTCTTCAACATCGTTCTTGAAAGAATAGTGCAAAACTGTCACGCTAACACTAGAGGTATAATCTTTCAAAAGTCCGTCCAATTACGCGCTTACGCTGACGACATTGACATAATCGGACGAACAAAGCGAGATACCAGTGGTGCTTTCGTGAGTATTGAGAAGGAAGCCAAGAAGATGGGGCAATTGAGAAGCAAAGCCCTCTCTCGAGAAACCAAACTGTCGCTGTACAAGACGCTTATCATCCCGGTCCTGATGTATGGTGCAGAGGCTGGACACTGTTAACGGTGGATGAAAACGTGTAAGGCTGTCTTGAGAGAAAAATTCTTTGGGTGATATTGGGTCCCCTCTGCATAGATGAGGAATGGAGAAGAAGATACAACAACGAACTGTACGGGCTGTATGTACAGCGACACCGACCTAGCCACAAATATGAAAAGCCAACGACTGAGATGACTGGGTAACCTAGCGAATGGACACCAGTGCTCTGGCCTGGAGAGTCTTTGAATCCAACCCCGTGGGACAGCGCATTAGAGGTGGACAGCGTTGAAGGTGGCGCACGCAAGTGGAAGAGGACCTCAACCAACTTGGCGTGCGAAACTGGAGACAGCTATTAGAAACCGAACCAGCTGAAAGAAGCTTGTTGGTTGAGGCCATGGTCCAGCCCGGACTGTAGCGCCACCTTAAGTAAGTAAGTAAGTATAATCATTATAAATATTGAAACGGACGCCTCAAGTGTCTTCATGATATAAAACACCTTCCTTTGTCATCCATTAGAAACCAGCAACAACGGAATCATTAATTTCGTTCAGTTTTTTAACAGACTTGATGAAATCCATCATGAAATCTGGTCTTGTACCGTCGGGGCCGAGATACCAGATCTTACGATCTTAGATCTTGTGTAATATCGTAATTGTATTTCTCAGCTAGATAACGAGTGCGAATCTTGAGATCGTCCTTTGAGCTAACTTCTACCTTCTCCACTATCAATATCTTCTGGGATACTATCATGCATAGGAACAGCCCACTTAAGTTGACGGTTACGTATGTTTGGTTAAAGTAGAACTATAATGTTAGGAAAGCCACTGAAGCTAATGTCAAAAACCAGCGGAAAGTATATCTCCGTATCGTCAAAAGGGGAACACACCCCATACTACACTTATATATCCTATATCCTATTTCACCAAATGTCAGTTTTACATAAGTGAAGTGCGCTCTGGAGCATACCTCACTTCCGAAAGCAAAGTTGAACGAAACTTGACTAAACGTTTTAGTCCGCAACTATGTTCGCGTCGTGCACTTTCCGTGCATTTCCATATTTTCTTCCCACAACTTAAGTGCCCCTCCGAGCATTATAGTTCTAGCTTTATACTTTTGTTATCACACAACGAGGTCGAATTCTTTAGAAGAAAGCAAGCGTGATCTTCTTCAAGATCCTTCAAACAAATTTCCAAATGCAATCAATTCACCGGCACCATGAATGTGCTCTCCAAATATTTTAATGATACACTGTAGCATAGGATTGGATTTTGCCAAACGCTTAAGACCTTCAACTAGTTTTGGTAAATTGGCTGGGTTCCTAGGCTCCACAGCACGACAGGTGATACCGAGAATTGTCCGACCTTTAAGTAGGGACAGTCCTTGAAGGTACTGATAGTTCCAGTTTTAACCAAGAATTTATCAACATCAACAAGACTGAAAATGTTTCCAAATGGATCAACTTCGATGGCTTCAACATTACAACCCATCATCAAGGTGTTACATATGTCGGATGGCCTTTTCGTACAAATCTTCCTTCTTGCCGGGAGCCTTATTGAGCCCCTTGATACGTGCTTTCTTGTCAGTTGCAACTTCACCGGAGAAAACACGACCGAAAGCGGTAGATCGACCTTTATCGGTGGTGGGCACCTCCTATCATGGAAATGTACATATCTACATCATAGGTGGACCATTTGGACCATAGTTTTAAACATTTCTATAAGATATCATTGGGCAATAACCGGTGATGACAAATGAATGACTATCATTTGCAACAGGGATTCTCCAGCTACCAACCATGCGAAAATAACTGTCTTTAAGAGTTTTTTGCCATCACTATCCTTGTCTTCGTGCTTCAAGGTAACACCAATCTTTCCTAAACGACTTGGAATTTCTTCCTTCTTGATGATGGAATCCAAGATGTTGTTATCACCCATGTACCAAGACCAAGTTATCCACCCCAAAGACGGATCATTATTTTTACAACATCAATCTTGAACTTTTCTGACTACATTTCGGAGAACTGTTTCAAGGTGGAAGCCCATCTTTGAAGACCGGAACCAAAACCAACAGAGCCCTTTGAGAAGTCAACACGGACCTCAGTCATTGCCTCACCATCATCATTATAATAATAGCAATAATAACGTTACCGTTTTCGAAAATCCTGTAGAAAGTTTGGTAGAGTTCTTCAGCTTTCAATAGCAATTCCAAAAAAAGGAGGGTTTATTGGCTTAATGCGTTCCCTTAATATTTAATATTTAATATTTAAAACATGAGAAAAGTGGCGGGAATGCCCCTAAATGCAAAACGCGTATTGGGAAATAAAAATTGATATTTTGAAAATAGGTGTTGAGCAGGCGCAGATTTAGTTTGAATTTCAATATTGCCACTTTTAAGAAACATACTTCTTTGTATGTCAAAATGTGGGACCTCCCTTTTTTTTGGGAGTTTATACCGTGAAAAAAGTTGCGGGAACGCTTCCGGACGTTAAACGTGTCGTGGAAAAATAACGGCTGATATTTTAAAAGATAGTGGTAAAATAGACGCACCTTTCGGTAAAATGTCAGTGCTGCCAATTTTCGGGAATATACTTTTTTTATATAAAATGGTGGGATTTCCATGTTTTTTTTTTTTAAATCTCATAATATTTTGAACACGAAGAAACTTGCAACTTTTTTTCCCAACATGCGTTTGGCATTTAGAGTTAGTTCCGCAACTCAGGTTATAGATTTAAAAATCACCAAAACAGTGGAAATCCCGCAAATAAAATAAAAAAAGTGTATTCCCCAAAAGTGGCAGCACTGAAATTTTAACCGAAGGTGCTTCTACTCAATATCTACATTTTTAGATATCAATCATATTTTTTCCAAGCCACGTTTGTAGTCTACAGGCGTTCCCACATTTTTGTCACGTTAAAAATATTACAAAATACCAAAAAGTGAAAATTCCACCCTTTGACACGAGAAAAAAGTGTGTTCCCAAAAAATGGCAAAACTGAAATATTAACCGTAAGTGCTTCTACTTAACACCTATCTTCTACCATGTCAACCCTTATTTTTTCAATATGCGCGTTTGAGAACTCTTTTTACTCTCAAAATATATAAAATTTCCTAAAAAGTGGAAGTCCCACCCTTTGATTTTAAAAAAATATGTCTCCGAAAAGTGGCAACACTGAAATTTTACCCGAAGGTGCGTCTACTCAAAACCTTTCTTTTAAGACATAAATCGTTGTTTTGATTATCGAAATTTTCCAAGTAATTTACGAGCTATTTTTGTTTTTATAAACCATTTTCAACAGATTGGACGCCATTTTTGAAAATGGCGCCCAAGCAAAGGATTACAAAAATGACTCCCAAGCTAGGTTACATCCTACATGTCAAAAATAAATTACCAATATAAAAATAAGATTCCATCCCTTAAAATGAGCAGGGATTTCGGTTTTCTGACTGGACACCAGATTGGGCGTTCAAGAGCGACAGGATTACAAACAATTACTCCCAAGCTTAGTTCCATCTTTGATATGTGAGGAATGAATTCCAAACGCCAAAAAACCTGACCAGACTATTGAGCGTAATATTTTCAAATGAAACCAAAATTGGTCAATAAAACTAATAAAAACTGTGCCCTTATTGACGGGCTGGTGTATAAAGCCATAGGAGTTACATTTTAAACTGAAAAACTTAAGTAAAGGTTCTCATATGCTCAACAGACTGTTCCGAATTTCCTTCAAGAATGTAATCAACCATCGAATAAGAATATTGAGCACCAATAAAGAAATAAACGCTCTAAACAAAACCACCACCTAGCAATCATGTAATGAGCTTGCAACTGTAACTTTGCCTACCTGTCTTTAAGGCCTTCTTATCCAGGTCTCAGTCTCAGCATCTTTTCACGTGTGATCTTTCCTTCCCCATCCAACTAAATGAGGAGCAACTTAATCCCCACCTATATAGTAGTAGGTTTGGTATACCAATCTTAAAAGCAGCAAGTTCTTAATGATCAGTTTAAGGCAATGAGTTATTATTAAGCTACCGGTTGGTGGTGTGGTGTTTGCGCACAGCGCACGTTCAACTCTGCAATTGGATGTTGCCGCTCTGCTGCCAGAGTATAACGTTTATAAATTGTATATTGGCAGCAGCAACCCAACCCCACCTTTTTTCGCATTCAAAATTGATTGACGGTTATTTTTGTCATTCAACTTGCATTTTGCCATCACAAATGACTGTGATTATTAGATTGTGAGGTTGGATGCAATTATTGTTCTCTTGATGCCGATGCGTGAGAGCTGAGAGCCGGCGCACATGCGTGCCGATCAATCAAAGAGAACCCGAATACAGTACTTTATAATTGAATATCATTATTGCTGCTACTGTTTTGGGTGTTTTCCGGGGGAAGTAATATCCTTGCGGCCCATTAGGGCTCATTAGCACGCCTTTCAAACTGACTGCATGATTAAAACTTCGAAATGGAATCATTTATAACTCGGTCGGAAGAAGACTTAAAGGTACCTCGATGGAAAAAAAACTTCTTCCTGAATTTTCGTTGATGGGTTAATTGGGTGCCGACATCTGCCAGAAAACAAGAAGCTCGTCCAGCAAATAAGGGATAATTTGATACTCCTTGACGATTACCTATAATTTGGAGAAGATTTTTTGTATGGCATGAGCTATAGTTAGGTTAAAAATTGAAAGGCGTGAATTTAATGGAAATAAAAGTTCAAATCTTTTGGAGGAATCTTTTTTATCAAGCTGAAAGAGGGACATGAGCATAAATACTATTTCAAATTAATAATTACAGCTTCATAACTGTCCTTTAGTTCTTAAGAGTGGGGTACCTATTAGGTACCGCGCTTTTTGACTTGCTCCTTGCTCTATAGGGTAAGTAGGGATTATTTTTTGTAAAGAAATAAGAAATTGGAGGTTTTAATCAAATTTAAAAAAGTCTAAAAAAGTGAGTTTTGTCAAACAGTCCGCGTGCGTCCGTAAGACTGCACGTCTGTATGTTCACTTTACCTCAGCCTTAAAGGGTGGGCATGAGTGTGGAGTTAGCACCTCCATTTGGGTTCAAAAAAAAATAGGTTGTGCTGTTATGTGCCCAACTTGGGCTGCCATGTGCCATATTTAACAAAAAAGACCATACTAAGGGTTTGGTTTTTAGAGGGTACCCATTTTTTAGCGTGCATTTAGCACCGCCATTTGTGCTGGCTGACCCGTAAATATTTTTTAAAAATTTGCAAAAATATACGATTTTTTTATTTCCTCGGAATATGGCAGCACAAATTGAGAACAAAGCAGCACAATTTCAATTTTTCAAAATTGCAAAATTTGAAAAATTTTCATCCGTAAAATTTGGAAACTTTAAAAATTTTTAAAATATATGTGGCACAAGGCAGCACAAGTTGAGCACAATAAGGCACAAGTTGCAAGGACGGGTTCTTAGTAGCATTTTCTGAGCACAAAGCAGCATAACTTTCTTTGTTAAGAAATTTTGAAATTTCGCAAAATTTGCAAATTTGCAAATTTACGAATTTTTGAACTTTTTTTTTAAATTTAAAATGGCGGTGCTTACTTCAATCTTCGCAAAACTGTTTTTGTCGAAAAAAGTTACAAATATGATAATTTTATTTAATAGTCCAGTAACCTTGTAGTTTCATAGTACTGAGACCTTGCGTCAGGTCCGGTAGTTCTGATTTTTTGCTGAGTTATTTATGATGTTGGCCTAGTATTAAATCTGATTTTTCGACCTCGAGCGCCGAACGCAACATTGGTAAAAATCCAAAAAACCGCGAATTTTTCGCGGTTTTTTCACATATTGGCCATTTTAACCATTACGCCTTAACTTCCGAATAAAACATTGCTCTACGATTTCAACCTTACTAAATTTGCTTCAATTTGAGTCCAAAGCCGGTTCTGTAGACATAACGGTTTCCAAGGGACGGCATTTCAAAATATAGCAATAAAAAATTTAAAACAACAAGTAGTATATAAAACAGTATAATAACAAAAACATGGTCTTTGACATATGCTGCATCAAAGCAATAGAGCGTGTAGATTGGGCCAAAAGAAGAAAACAATAGTCCAGGATGGGGGGTATATATCCCCCCGTTTAGGCTGGAGGGTCAATTTTAAGAAAAGTTGACTTCAAATAGAAAAATAACCATAAAAATACAATGGTAATATCTGGACGAAAATCCATTCCTCAACTCAAAGCCAGAAATCCATTCTTTATTTTTTTTTTAAATAAAGTTTTTTTAGCTGATAGTTTTTGAAAAATTTACTTTCAAACTCAAAATTTTGAGAAAAAGACTATTTTTTTTTGTTAATCTATTTTTTTTTTTTTATTTGATGGTATTAAGTACTATTTTTGATTTTGGTTTTCAATGCCCTTATTAATTCTTAGTTAAAAACTGAAAACCAAATGCTAAAATGACTTCTAGTTTTTGAGAAAACTGAAATTAACATGATCAACTTCACTGTTTTCAGTCTAGTATGCTTTTTCTTCGGGGTGGGAGGGCTCTGCCTCAGATGCGGTAGTCCTGATTTTTAGATGAGTTGTTTATGATGTTGGCCTTAGCAATAATCCAAGTTTTCGACCTCGAGCGCCGAACGCAACTTTGTGAAATACGCAAAAAACCGAGAAATTTTCGCGTTTTTTTTTCAGTTATTGGCTATTTTTACCTTTAAGGCCTGGTTTTCGATTATAACTTTGCTCTACCATTTCAAAATAATTAAATGGGCTTCAATTTGAGCTAAAAATCAATTCAAATTGTGAAATTTTTCATCAACTTTTGAACTAAGAATGCTGCAAATCGAATTGAAGGGGGCTTATTCACCCGTTTGCCCCTTTTCAATGATTTTTTTATACTGTGTAGCGTGTCATGTTGGCTTTATTTTAAGATCTTAATCATGAAGATCGGATGAGTAGAAACGGAGTTATGATTTTTTAAAGTCAACCATATAAAACTCGAACTAAAACATTCGCTTCAGATAACTCACTGGTGGGTACTGAACTGAGTACTGTTTTAGTTCGAGTTTTATATGGTTGACTTTAAAAAATCATAACTCCGTTTCTACTCATCCGATCTTCATGATTAAGATCTTAAAATAAAGCCAACATGACACGCTACACAGTATAAAAAAATCATTGAAAAGGGGCAAACGATTTCACACAAGGGGTGAATAAGCCCCCTTCAATTCGATTTGCAGCATTCTAAATTCAAAAGTTGATGAAAAAATTCACAATTTGAATTGATTTTTAGATCAAATTGAAGCCCATTTAATTATTTTGAAATGGTAGAGCAAAGTTATAATCGGAAAACCAGGCCTTAAAGGTTAAAATAGCCAATAACGGAAAAAACCGCGAACATTTCTCGGTTTTTTGCGTATTTCACAAAGTTGCGTTCGGCGCTCGAGGTCGAAAACTTAGATTAATGCTAAGGCCAACATCATAAACAACTCATCTAAAAATCAGGACTACCGCATCTGAGGCAGAGCCCTCCCACCCCGAAGAAAAAGCATACTAGACTGAAAACAGTGAAGTTGATCATGTTAATTTCAGTTTTCTCAAAAACTAGAAGTCATTTTAGCATTTGGTTTTCAGTTTTTAACTAAGAATTAATAAGGGCATTGAAAACCAAAATCAAAAATAGTACTTAATACCATCAAATAAAAAAAAAAAATAGATTAACAAAAAAAAATAGTCTTTTTCTCAAAATTTTGAGTTTGAAATTAAATTTTTCAAAAACTATCAGCTAAAAAAACTTTATTTAAAAAAAAATTAAAGAATGGATTTCTGGCTTTGAGATGAGGAATGGATTTTTGTCCAGATATTACCATTGTATTTTTATGGTTATTTTTCTATTTGAAGTCAACTTTTCTTAAAATTGCCCCTCCCGCCTAAACGGGGGGATATATACCCCCCATCCCGGACTATTGTTTTCTTCTTTTGGCCCAATCTACACGCTCTATTGCTTTGATGCAGCATATGTCAAAGACCATGTTTTTGTTATTATACTGTTTTATATACTACTATACTATACGCGAAAAATTCGCGGTTTTTTGGATTTTTACCAATGTTGCGTTCGGCGCTCGAGGTCGAAAAATCAGATTTAATACTAGGCCAATATCATAAACAACTCAGCAAAAAATCAGAACTACCGGACCTGACGCAAGGTCTAATGTATATAGTTACTGGACTATAATCTCTTGGGAATATGGCAGCACAAACTGAGCGCAAAATAGCACAGTTAGTTTTTAAGAAAAATAAAAATTAAAAAAAAAAATCATGAAACAATTTTTGATCTAAGGTTGCAAATAATCGATTTTTTTTCTCTTCGGAATATGGCAACACAAATTGAGCGTAAAACAGTGCAACTTTCACTTTTAAGTAATTACGAAATTTTGCAAACATTTCATTAGTAAAATTTGCAAATTTGCGAGTTTTTCAAAAATATTTACGACACTGCGCTGTGTGAGACGTAACAAAAGTGCAATGTTGAACAAGCTTTTGGAAGGTACGGAAAATGCTGCAGTGAGAAAGGATACAAGAGTGCTGTAAAGAATAACCACGGAAATTGTTGGGCAACGTAACACCACAGCCCGTCCTGTGTTGAATATGAACGGCAGTCTTTTGGTGACAAGGGACGATCAGCTAAGCAGATGGATAGAGCACTTCTGTGCACTGCTCAATGACGACCAGAATGTGTATGAAAATCCGCAAATGGTCTAAATGCACAGATCTTTTAGGGACATTGACAATGGCCCACCAACGTGTACAGAACTCAAGCTTTCAATCCTTCTCCTTAAAACAAACAAAGCAGCTGGACTTGATGACATACAAGCCTCTGGGCCTGTTCTCAAGCGGATAAGCCAGATTTTGCAGTGGCTGATCCTGTATCAACACATAATGACTGCCTGCGCATAATCCTTGAACTATCAGCTGAGTATGAGTTGGACGATATATATTTCATGTCAAACAGTGTGGGTGGCTTAGGCCATAATGTGCTTAGACCAGTCGCAACACACAATTTCATATAATTCTGAGGCAGGAAGCTATTGAAAAATTCAAACAGGCAGTATTGTTACAAAAAGATGGTGAAACAGACTTTGATGTTATCCATAGGATAAGCAGGGTGGTTGGATGTTGTAGGACCTGGGGGCCTCGAACTGTATCTTTTCCTACACATCAAGTGCTTACAATACCTCCACGTTGGTAGCCGCCGGATACTGGTCTTGGCTTTATGCCTTGACTTGCTTAACTTGTAAGTGCGAATGTTGACCAAGGAAAGAATTGCAACATTAAACCCATGGCCCTACAGATTGGAGGTTAGTGCGTTGGGCTAACGACCCGACCACAGTAAAAAAGCCAATTGTTATGAGAGAGACGCGAGAAGCCTCGGATAACGACCCCCCTCAAATGGCAACCAGACCCGGAATGAAAATGGACTATGACCTACGAGTATGCACCTGGAATGTAAGGACACTCTATACACCAGGTGCTACTCAAAAACTTGAATCTGTCCTCTCGCGGTACAAGGCAGATATTACCACGATCCAGGAGATACGATGGATAGGATCAGGTATAACGAAAAGAAAAGATTGCGACATTTATTACAGCTGCCATCAAAGACTGCAAATGTTAGGATGCGGATTCGTCGTGGGAAATCGACTCAGATCGAAAGTCATCGATTTTAAGCCGATCAGCGATCGCCTGGCTGTGATCCGCATCAAAGCTACCTTTCAAAACATCAGCCTAATATGTGCACACGCCCCTACCGATGAAGCTGAGGAGTCTAACAAGGAGGAGTCTTACGACCTCCTGGACGGAGCCTACGGAGCCTGTCTGGAGTACGATGTCAAAGTCGTGCTCGGAGACTTCAATGCTAAAGTCGGAAAGGAAAACATCTTTGGCGGATTAGTTGGAAAGCACAGCCTCCACGAAACGACAACAGATAACGGCTTCCGACTAATCGACTTTGCTGCAGCTCGTAATACGGTGATAAGTAGCACTAGGCTTTGCTGCATCTCGTAATACGGTGATAAGTAGCACTAGGTTCCCCAGGCGAAGGATACACACAGCAACCTGGCGATCTCCAGATGGTCGAACCGCCAACCAAATCGACCACGTGCTAATTGGCGCAAGGTACGCATCGAACATCTTGGACGTGCGAACTTTCCGAGGCGCAAACGTGGACTCTGACCACTTTCTTGTTGTGACAAAGTTCAGAGCCCGACTGTCCAACGAAAAGAAAACGAAGACCACCCAAAGGAAGAAATTCAACATTGCATGCCTTAGCACATCTGAGAAAGCCAGAGACTACAGTGAGCAATTGACCGGGAAACTCTCTGCCGTACACCCAGCCACAAGCGTCAACAACCAGTGGAACCAATATCGCGACATCATTAAGGAGACAGCCGAGACCACCATAGGCTATCAACCACCCAGAAAAAAGAACCCGTGGTATGACGATGAATGCGTGGTATTGAAGCAGGAGACGGAAAATGCACGAATGCAAATGCTGCAACGGAAAACAAGAGCAGCAAGAGAGGAGTACCGTGAAAAGAGAAGGAAAGAAAAAAAACCCTGCGTAGAAAGAAAAGAGCATCCGCAGCCTCTCAGCTCAAGTATCTCGAAGAGTCTAGCACCGCCACCAACACCCGCCGGTTCTACAAAACAGCCAAACAACTGGCATCTGGTTATAGGACTGGCACGCAAGCTCTTCGAAACAGCGAAGGTAACCTAGTCACCGAAGCACAGGGAATTGTAGACGTGTTTAAGCAGCATTTCCAGCAGCTGCTTAGTGGGCATTATGTAGAGGAGGCGACAGGGGAACAAAGAAGCATTAGACCAGTCAATGAAGATCCAGTCCCAGCACCCAGTACTGAAGAGGTTAAGAAAGCCATCCACAAGCTTAAGAACAACAAATCCGCCGGCTCGGATGGCCTACCTGCAGAACTCTTCAAGTATGGAGGAGATGTCCTGGTAGGGTGCATGCACCAGCTTATCAACCAAGTGTGGGAGGAGGAAAGTATGCCCGACGACTGGTCAAATAGCTCCATATGCCCAATCTACAAAAAAGGCGATCCTATGTCCTGCAGGAACTACAGAGGCATATCCCTGCTTAATGTTGCCTACAAGATCCTATCCAACGTACTATGTGAGCGTCTAAAACCTTTCTGCAACACTTTGATCGGCACGTACCAGTGTGGCTTCAGGCCAGGCAGATCAACGATAGACCAAATCTTCACATTGAGGCAAATCCTGGAAAAGACCAACGAATTTCAAGTCGAGACCCACCACCTATTCATCGACTTTAAAGCCGCATATGATAGCATAAGTTGCCAAGAGCTTCTATTGGCGATGTCAGAATTCAGGATCCCGAAAAAACTGATCCAGCTATGCCGCATGACGTTACAAAATACGCGGTGCAACGTGCAAATGGGTAACAGCTCATCCGAGTTATTCCAGACGTGTACAGGGTTCAGACAAGGAGATGCGCTATCATGTGAATTCTTCAACTTAGTCCTGGAACAGATAGTGCGCAAGAGTGGTGTTAACATGGAAGGCACTAACTTCAACATGACAACAGGTCTTCTCAACTGCTTGGCTATGCGGACGACATCGACATCATCGGCCGCTTCAAGAGAGCTGTACTTGAAGCATTCACAGCTATTGATGAACAGGCGAAACGCGTTGGTCTTGAAGTGAATGAGGACAAAACAAAGTATATGCTATCAACAAACAAAGCCTTATCTGTCCATCGCCTAGGACAAAACGTCACTGTTGGTAGCAGTAATTTCGAGGTAGTCAAGGAGTTCACCTACCTCGGAACAAACATCAATTCCACGATCGACACCTTAGTGGAAATCCGACGAAAAATTACCCTAGCGAACCGCTGCTACTTCGGTTTGGCCAAACAAATGGGTTCAAAACTCCTTCCTCGAAAGACAAAGTGCACGCTATACAAAACGCTAATTTAACCAGTTCTACTCTACGGCGCCGAGTGCTGGACGATAAGTAAAAAAGGGGAATTGATACTGGGCACTTTTGAGAGAAAAATTCTTCGGCGGATATTTGGTCCTATATGCGAAGAGGGCGATTGGAGGAAAAGATTCAATCGTGAACTGTACGAGCTGTACCAAGATGTGGATGAAGTCCAAAGAGCCAAAACACGTCGACTACACTGGCTCGGCCACATCGAGCGAATGGACAACAACGCTCCAGCCAAGAAAATCTTCGAATCCCAGCCCCCAGGTTCGAGACGACCAGGAAGACCGAACCTCCGCTATAGGGACCAGGCGGTCACAGACGCAAGAGCGCTTGGTCTCGACGACTGGAGGGAGCGTGCGAGGGATCGCAACCGATGGAAGACCGCAATATCTCAGGCAGAGACCCTTCATGGATCGGGAGCCGGATAAGTAAGTAAGTAGTATAGGATTAGCAGAGCTTGTAGTGCATTTGGAATGCTTTCTCCGGTGTGGAACTCCAGCATAATAATGCTAAGCACCAAGCACCAACTCTTTGAGTCCAACGTAAAATCCATCCTTCTGTATGCCTGTGAAACCTTGAAATAGTCCGCTGACATCTCAAGCAAACTACAGGCTTCTATCAACCGTTGTTATCGATTTTAAAGATTCGTTCGCAACAAACCATAAGTACATAATGTTGAGCTGTGGAATAAAACTCATCATAGAATAGTGGACCTTGATATCAGGCAGCAAAAATGGCGATTGATTGGCCATAATTTGAGGAAACCAAACGAAAACAGCAAAGCAGTCCTTCGTGTGGAATCCTCAGGGTGTAAGGTGAGTTGGAAGACCAAGAAACACTTGGAGGTCAACTGTACTTACCGAAACTCAGTCCATCGTTATTCAATCGTGGATACAGCTAAAGCACCATGCCACAAACCGTGATCACTGTTATGTCCTGTCACCCCGGTTGGGGCGTAGGGTACCATCAAATCGTTTTCATTCTTCACGGTCTGCAGCTAGATATTTTAACTTTGGACACGTCTTTTTCTGGGAGTCTGCTCCTGCCATGACTGTGGACTCCCATGTTGTTCTTGGTCCTCCAACCCGCATCGTTTGGTTTCCTCAGTGTGTGACCAATCCATTGTCATTTACGCTTTCTTATGTCGACTTCCAACTGCTCTTGATTTGTTCTGCATAATTTTTAGAATAAAGCATAGACAGCGATTCATAAAAGCCTTCAATTTCCTCGAGATGGTAGGTGTGAATTTTCAGGCTTCGTAAGCATAAACTGTCATTCTTCGAAAGAGTTGGATAGCTGCCCACTGTGCGAACCTCCATAGGTCAAGGGAATCTGTTACTGCCCTATCCTCCAGGAGGAGTTAGAGTGTTTCTGCGAAGATTACAGTGACCTGACCACTTAGTGACCAACATATAGCTTCAGCACATGTTCTCTAACTGGCCAGTTCCTAGTACATGTAGTAACGAACCGGTTTCGCTAGTACTGTATATCAAATAAATTTACTATTCTGCTTAAAAAATACTGTCAAAGTTGGGTAACCGAAAGAACCTAGAGCCTTTAGATATATAAGACTCAGAAAAAATTCATAAATCAAAACCACATTCCGTAGAATGTCTTCCTCTGATCCATCCATTGGATATATTAAAAATAAAATTCCTAACATTAACCAACAAAACTGCTAAATTAAATTAAAAAATCAAAAAAAAAAATATAATATAAAACACGTAATCGGATTAAAAACTTTGTTACCTACAAATCAAATCAGCATCATCTTAATTGCGTCAACCAATTCTCTTAATGCTTATCCCAGTTAACACTTTATTTAATAGCTTCTATAGATACTCAGCAGGCTCTCTAGCTCAGGCTCACTACTTAAGAGCTCATGAAACTGAAAGAATTTAAATTGTCCCAAAGACTTGATTCACTCGTCTCCTTTCGTTTAAAAACAAAACCCGTATCGATTACCACACAGAGTTGCTTTGTGTAAAAGCATAAAATACAAGGATCGTAAAAAACTATCATCATATCTCCTGCCACACTGTCTAACACAACAACAGCTTCTTCAACTGGTCCGCATCAGGTCTAGTAATACGATCATCCACTGTCCTAGAATCACAGTCAGTCATGGAGATAATAATCGCAACGAGCGACGCATAATCTCTCGATCAGGACAAATCTCAAATCGATATAAATATTTGAGCTAGGTGATTAATAGAACTTGATGCAACTCCCTGATGAGGCTTGGATGGAAAACTTATTTAAATTCAAAATCAATGAAAACTCATAAAACGAAGGAGTTCTTTGCTGAGTTATAAGAATCAAACCACAACCACACTGATTAATAGAAACACAGAATGAAGACGTCATCTAATGAAACAAAACAAAGTATTTCAGATCTAATGAACAATCTGATAAAAATCTGATCAAAATGCTTCATCAGAGATTGAGTTGTTATGATGGTGGATAATAAAGTAGTGTACTGACCAATATACTCCTAAAAGCAAAACAATTTATGTAGAATGAGAATATTTTTTAGGAGAATACACAACACAAGGGAATAAGGGTCAGACAACCAGAACAGTGATCACATATTTTTGTTGTTCTACTCTAACCTTTGGCGCACCAATGACGTCATGTGACAGGTGCAATATGCGGTTACAGATTTTGATTTAATAAGCCTGCTTTACACAAAATATTGTTATAACCTCAAAATTTAAGGAATCAACAATTTTAAATGTGTTATTAGCCCCGGCGAACAGTGGGGCACCTTGTATGGGAGAGTGGTAAAAATGATAATTATTAGGCTGAGAAACCAACAAATTACTATCTACCTACACCTACTTTCTAAAAAAGTAATTTTTTGTAAAAATCAGTAAATATCTGGATGTTAACTAAACCTTACAAATATTTTTTTTTTGAAAATTGGCCAAGCAAAGTTTTTACAACGCCAATTTGGTGGAGTTTTTCAACTTTTTAGTATAGGGCTTCTTGGTTCGATAAAATCTGAAGCACATTGTACATATTAATTAAATATTTATTTACACGCGCACACAAAAAATTATCTAACTTACCTAACGGAATTCTTGCTCTTTGCATCCTTACTTACTTACTTACTTAAGGTGGCGCTACAGTCCGGGGTGGACCAGGGCCTCAACCAACAAGCTTCTTCCAGCCGGCTCGGTTTCTAGCTAGCTGTCTCCAGTTTCGCACGCCAAGTTGGTTGAGGTCCTCTTCCACTTGCGTGCGCCACCTTTTACGCTGTCCACCTCTACTGCGTTGTCCCACGGGGTTGGATTCAAAGACTTTCCGGGCCGGAGCATTGGTGTCCATTCGCTCTAGATGACCCAGCCATCTCAGTCGTTGGCTTTTCACTTTTGTGGCTAGGTCGGTGTCGCTGTACAGCTCATACAGTTCGTTGTTGTATCTTCTTCTCCATTCCCCATCTATGCAGACGGGACCAAAAATCACCCGGAGAATTTTCCTCTCAAAACAGCCTAATGCGTTCTCATCCACTGTTAGCAGTGTCCATGCCTCTGCACCATACATCAGGACCGGGATGATAAGCGTCTTATACAGGGACAGTTTAGTTGCTCGAGAGAGGGCTTTGCTTCTCAATTGCCTTCTTAGCCCAAAGAAACAGCGATTGGCAAGAGTAACTCTGCGTTTGATCTCAGCGCTGGTGTCGTTCGCTGAGTTTATAGCGGATCCTAGGTAGACAAAGTCTCTGACTACCTCAAAATTATAGCTGTCTATAGTGACGTTTTGTCCGAGACGTCGGTGTTGGGTGTCCTTTCTTGTGGACAGCATATATTTTGTTTTGCTTTCATTCACCGTTAAACCCATCTTCTTGGCTTCCTTCTCAATGCTCACAAAAGTACCACTGACATCACGCTTTGTTCGTCCGATTATGTCAATGTCGTCAGCGTAAGCGAGTAATTGGACGGACTTTTGAAAGATTGTGCCTCTGGTGTTGACGTGAGAGTTTTGCACTATTCTTTCAAGAACGATGTTGAAGAAGTCGCATGACAGCGCGTCGCCTTGCCTAAAACCTTTTTTGACATCAAAGGTGTTGGTGAGGTCTTTGCCGACCTTGATGGAGCAGCATGCATTCTCCATCGTCATCCTGCACAAACGGACGAGTTTGGCAGGGATGCCAAAACTAGACATTGCTCTATATAGCTCGTCTCTATAGATGCTGTCATACGCGGCCTTGAAATCGATAAAAAGGTGGTGGGTATCGATTTGGAACTCCTGGGTTTTCTCCAAGATCTGCCGTAGTGCGAATATTTGGTCGATGGTGGACTTCCCTGGCCTAAAGCCACACTGATATGGACCTATCAGGTTGTTGACGAATGGCTTCAGGCGTTCACAAAGTACGGCAGAGAAGATCTTGTAGGCGATATTAAGAAGATTGATGCCTCTGTAGTTGGTGCAGTCCAGAGGATCGCCTTTCTTGAGGATCGGGCAAACAATACTGAGGTTCCATTCATCGGGCATGCTTTCTTCCGACCATATTTTACAGATGAGCTGGTGCATACTCCTAACCAATTCATCGCCAGCTGCTTTGAATAGCTCAGCCGCAAGGCCATCAGCTCCAGCAGCTTTATTGGACTTAAGTTTAGATATGGCTATCCTCACTTCGTCAAGATTGGGTGGACGGAATTGTTGGCCTACGTCGTCCAGGTTGAATGGTGCAATTTGCATGGTAGCGGAATTCGTTTCGTCATCGCCGTTATACAATTTGCAGAAATGATTTTTCCATATCCTCAGCACCGACTGCGTTTCCACCACGATGTTCCCCTGATCGTCCTTGCAGGCTTCGGTTCGGGGTTTGTAACCTTGGGAGGTTCTTTTTACTTTTTGGTAAAACTTCCGAACTTCATTCCTGCAGTGGCATCCCTCTAATTCCTCGATCGCGCGCTTCTCATGCTCTTTCTTTTTCTTTCTGAGAAGCTTGTGTTCCTCTTTCCTCTTCTGCTCGTAGAGCTCGCGAGCAGCTCTGGTCCTTCTATGCAGCGCCGCTTTGTATGCCTGTTGTTTGGCTGCATGCTGCGTAGCATTACCTTTGCTACAACGAGGTAGTGGTCCGAGTCAACGTTGGCTCCTCGGAACGTTCGGACATCCTTGATACTGGAGGAGTGCCTTGCGTCGATCGCAATGTGGTCAATTTGGTTGGCGGTTGATTGACCAGGAATTCCCCATGTCCCCTTATGAATATCGAGATGCGGGAACTGCGTACTAGCTACCACAACGTTTCGCCCCGCAGCAAAGTCGATTAGCCTGAGTCCGTTATCGGAGGTGGTGTCGTGCAGGCTGTATCTTCCGACCGATTGTGCCACCAAAGACGTCTTCTCTTCCTAGTTTGGCATTAAAATCACCCAAGACAATTTTAATGTCATAGCTAGGGCATTGCTCATATGTCTTGTCCAGGAGCTCGTAGAACTCGTCCTTGGTGTCGTCATCTTTCTCCTCTGTGGGGGCATGCGCGCATATCAGGCTGATGTTTGCGAATTTAGCCTTGATGCGAATTGTCGTGAGGCGCTCGTTCACATAATTGAAACTCAAGACCTCTTGCCTCAGTCTGCCTCTAACAACAAATCCACATCCAAAAAGACGCTGCCCTTGTGGTCGGTAACAGTCACCGTAGTATACATCGCAGTCTTTCAGTTTTCTTTTGCCCGGCCCATCCCATCGCACTTCTTGGATGGCGGTGATGTCTGCTTTGTAGCAGTCTAGGGCCTCCGCTAAATGTTCGGCTGCACGTGGTCTATAGAGAGACAGAACATTCCACGTGCAGATCCGAAGTTCGTTGTCCTTATTTCGTTTGCTAGGTTCGTCAACAGTAAATCCGTCCGTATCTGAGGCTTGTTGATGCTTCGCAACTAAAATAGCTTTACGTGGTCGGGAAGTCACCCCGACGGCACGACCCCCAACCTGGAGGACCAGACCCTTTATATATAACTCCAAGGGCGGGGAGCCGGATTAACCGCTCCTTATAGGCCTGAGCTCCGAATATGTCGTAGTAGCCCGTATAAGGTGTTCACTAAGTAGTTCATCCTAACTGGAACTGTAGACGCCACCGTTGATTCCATCTTGAGAATTCTTCCGCTGCCGCCTGGATGAAGGAGAAGTGCCTTAGTGGGAACACTCCTCCCCCCCTCTCTCGTTTGCTGCCCCCTAAAACC
This sequence comes from Dasysyrphus tricinctus, assembly GCA_963921185.1. Classification (NCBI taxonomy): domain Eukaryota; kingdom Metazoa; phylum Arthropoda; class Insecta; order Diptera; family Syrphidae; genus Dasysyrphus; species Dasysyrphus tricinctus. The sequence goes on from OY992530.1 coordinate 249,905,688, forward strand.
GTCCACAGGGATTGGAACCCCATCTTCAGTTAAAGGTACTAGGCACCCGATGTTCACCGCGGGGAGGTGAGAGTAGGAGTTGATAGACAGGGGTTCGCTTTGAAACAAAGCTTGTGGACGCTTGTGTCCTCTTGAATGCACATGTCTACCCTTTGAACATCGCTCTTTGCATCCTATTAGTCATTGGTTTTTGATTTACCTTCATTTAAATTGGAGATTTTTTTGGATTTCAAGTAAAATAAAATCACAACAAAAACATAAATGTTAAAAAAAGAGCCAAGTTCTTATACGTACAAGAAACCTGTGCGTAAAAACTCTGCCAAAAAAAGTAGTGAGATCTAAAACATATCCCAAGTTTTAAGTTCATGAAGTTTAATATCAAATATCTTAAGTAGAGTAGGTAATATCGAAACAATTCCAAATCATGACAGAAATTTGGTATTTAATGATTACTGATTAAAATTTGTTGGGTTCACTGGTCAAGTGTTCATATATTTTAAATTTTTGATTAAGTAAGTAATTAAGAGAAAACTTGCCAAGTAAATCCACCAAATTTTAATCAGCAATTAAATACCAAATTTCTGTCATAATTAAGAGTTGTTTCGATATTACTCTACTTAAGATATTTGATATTAAACTTTCTGAACTTAAAACTTGGCATTATTTTAGATCTCATTACTTTTTTTGTTGACTTTTTAGGCTTAGGTTTCTTGTATGCATGTACATATGTATAAGAACTTGGCTCTTTTTTTACCATTTATTTTTACTTGCGATATAGGTACTATAGGGCAAGTTTTGGATTCGTGCAAAAAAAAAAAATTCGAGATAACAATCAAACATGACATTACGATGATAGAGAACACGAAAAAAGTGGGTGGCACAATTCTGTCTGTCTGTCTGTCTGTCTGTCTGTCTGTCTGTCTGTCTGTCTGTCTGTCTGTCCGTACCTCAACCTACAGCCTAAACCACTGAAGCGATTTTCTTCAAATTTTGAACTTAAGGTTTTTTTGTAACTCTCCAGAGGGGAAAATGAAATTTTTTTTTTAGCTCAAAAAATAACGGTACTTGCCATACAACCGTTAAGGAAAAGCTTATTTATCTAAAAAACGGCGCCAACGATTTTGATAAAAAAAAATCAGTGTATTATTGTAGGTATGGTATACCTTTTAATAAGGAAAAAAAACACCAAAAACATTTATTAACGGTACCTGTCATATAACGGTTTTTTTGATTTTTGATTTTCTCATTAACCGCTGATCCGATTTCAATTAAAATTTTTGCACAAAAGCTTTGTTAGAATATAAATAATACTGCATACCAAAATTTTTGAAAAAATAAATTTTGGATTTTTAAAAAAAGATTCAAAATTTTTTTTTGAAAATTCAATATATCAAAAACGGGTTGATGAATTGTTTTGAAATTTCAGTTTTAAATGTATATTAATATATACTAAAAATTGGCATACCAAATTTTTTTTTGAAAAATGTTACAAAAATTTTATATATAAAAAATTAATTTTTAAGAAAACGGCTCCAACGATTTTAAATTTTTTTTTTGCATATATTGATATTTTCTTAAGTAATCAAATGGCATACTTTTTTTTGCGCTCTAAGTTATTTATCAGGTTGTTTAAACAATTAAAGAACGATTTAAATGCTTTTTTATACTTTTTCTATAATTACTTGAATATTTTTTAAAGTTCTTAAGTTCCACACAACTTGAACATAAGAGCAAGTACGTGCGATCTAGTCGTGCATTTTATTTTGTTGTGATTTCACTCCTTTTTGCAAAGATTTAATTTACCAGGTGAAAATCAAGCCCTACCGCTCTACAAACTTTTATAATTCTACGAAAACCGAAAGTGCTCCATGTAAATAATAGCAATTCTGATAAAAAGGGTGGATGGCACGCCCCCTGAATAGAAAATTCCAAATTTTCGAATTTTTTCTTTCAAAATACTTCAAGCCCTACCGATGTACCAATTTCCATCGTTCTACAACAATCGAAAGTGCTCCATGTAATTTATTAGAATTTTTAAGAATGTGGGTGGATGCCACGCCCCTGAATGGAAAATTCCAATTTTTCAATATTTTTCTTTCAAAGTACTTCAAGCCCTATCTACCTGCCAATTTTCATCGTTCTACAACAATCGGAAGTGCTCCATATAATTTATAAGAGTTCTTAAGAAAACATTTTAATGGGAATAAATATTTTTTTTTTTATTGAATGGTTGTTTTGTATAAACTCACCGTAATAAATAAAAATAAATAAATTGGGTGGCGCAACAGCTCATGGAGAACCAGGGCCTAGTGACTTACAACTCACCACCATTCCTGTGTGCGTGTTTGTTGGCAGGAATGAAGGGGACCTACAGTTTTTTGCCGAGTCCGAACGGCTAAATGAGAAGCACTTTTTCATGACAAGTATACTCTTGGAGGATTTGTCAGTTCCTCGCAAGAGGCAGTACCTCGAATAAAACATTTCTGTTTTAGGTGGCACGGCTGGGAATCGAACCCATACCTTCAGCATGACAGTCCTACGCACTAACCATCAAGCCACGAGGTACTACCGTAATAACAGCTGCAAAGTTCTTAAGAACATCATAATATTTTGAATATTCAGTCAATATTTTCTTACTTTCTATCTATTGTTCAAATGAATTTTGATAAAAATTTTCTGCTGACGACAAAATTTTTGGTTTCAGTACCGCCCCGACGCCAAAATTTAATAATAATTAAGCGATCTGCAGGGCACCTTCGGTAATCCACAAGGTGGTTTCGCGAATCGGTATTTCAGTTCATGGAGTCGTGGATGCGGTCATTGAAATTCAAGCCATAGCCTTTCTGTAATTCACATGAATACATTTGCCGAGGGCGACAAAATTTTACAGTTAATACCTATAAGTGATTAAATTTCTCCGCTCCGTATATAGTGCCGCCCCTTCGCTCCTCTCCGCCCCTCCGCCCTACACGCTACACCACTGCTTACAAGAGGAACCTCTCGGACTTAGCAGGTTCGAGGACCTAACTTAATAGGTACCAACCGTTACATTATTTTTGGTTCTTAAACAAATGGAACAGAATTGTTCGGGGGATGACTTGACTATAAACAACTTTTTTCCAAGTTTGAAGAAAAGCAATCAGAACAGGGAGAAAGACAGAATTAAGAGATCTATTTTGTTTCTCTTCCCTAACGTTATAACAAGTTTGATCAAAATCTCGAGTTCGATTTTTAAGAATGCATAACTTGCAATATAGTACCTTTAGATATATTAATTTATTTCATTATATTATATTATTAGTCACTTCAATTATCCATAGACAAGAAATCCAAAAATTTAGTTATTTTAACAACAGACTTCGTACTGAAAAAAAGTCGCACCTTTAAGAAAAAAAACTTCTTTAAGGCCTAACATATCTTATGCCACACCTTTTGCTTCTTTTTAAGCTGTATTCTTCGATCACTAACTATTCTTGTTTTATTGAAAGGTGATAACTTCTGGTTTCCATCCCGTTTTCTGATAAAAAGAATTTGTTTAAAGGGACCGATAAGACTATAGAAGACACTTAGTAGACTCTGATTTACAAACTACTGCTAGTTTTTATTAAAAAGATAGCTCTCTACATTTAAATATTTATCTTTCTTTCAATGTATTTATGGCTGATTAATACAACAAACATGTCATTACTCTAAGTAGATATGGCTGATGAAAAAAATTCAAAATTAAAAAAAGAACACTGAATCTTATAGCAGCCGCTCCTTTTTCGTTTTGAAAAAAAAAAAAAAAATTATTAGGCCATTTTCACCCCATTTAACATATTATCTAAACAAAACATTCTGGGTCAATGCAAAGTTGGTGGATTTGAATTTTTATCTAGACACCTCTTTCATTACAAACCCATAAAATTCCTGGCATCAGCGGCGGGTATAAGATTTCATATAGAGCAGAGATATTCAAGCTGTCAAGACTTTAATCTTAATTTCTAAAAATAATTGTCTACTGTGACAGTTCCACCAATTATATAAACTAAATCATTCGATGGATGGCTTGTGTTAAGTTTTTACATCAGCTCTTTTGTTTATATATAGTTTACCATACTAAAAGGTTTTTTTCTGCAATGGAAAAGACAGATAAGCCTTTCCAATAGGTTTTTTTTTTCTTAAATTCCATTAGCATTTTTTAGTCGATGATTGAAATCAGTCATTCATTGAGTTAAGAGAGTATAGTGAACACATCGTAAACTATTCAAACTAGAAACAGAAACAAAACAAAGAAATTAATTGGATCCATATTCAAATCTCCTCGACCACTAAAGAAGTTCTTTAGTTTGTGGTCAGGGATAAATAAAAACAATTAATTATCTATTAGCTTGTGGACTAGTTTATATGATTTCATGCATGTGGCTTATATGTGGCCACAGCTGGAGGTTTAATCTTATCAGGAGGCCTATAAATTGGTGGAGTCACCACCACGATAAGTACTTTCTTTTTAATTGAAATAACTTGCTCTTACGAAATTTTTTATAAGATGGAAATCTGTTAAATTTTTCAAATAAAATATAAGTCAAGCAATGAAAGTGAATGGAGTTAAAGTACTCGCATCACACATTAAATTCTAATTATAAGTCGATCATTATATCCTTTTATTAATTAAAACTTTGACCACACGTTCAAGGCTGTAAAGTAGTCTAGAGTCGCATAAAAGGTATTTATTTGTTAATCGTTTCAACACAACTCGTATGGAAAAGCTTTTCTCAATTTTTTGAATCAGAGGGAAAGTAGTTACTTCTGTTGTAGAGTTAATTGTTCCTTAAAATTTTGTAAGACAATCAATGTTAATGGTATTGTAAACTTTATCACCGTTAAAAGGGGCACATTGCATCAAGTGCGAAAGTTCTTTTTTATTGCTGAGTTATTGATGATTTCCAGATAAATAATCCGTATTTTTTATCTCGATTACCAAAAGTCCGTCCAATTACTCGCTTACGCTGATGACATAATAGGACGAACAAAGCGTGATGTCAGTGGTGCTTTTGTGAGCATTGAGAAGGAAGCCAAGAAGATGGGATTAGCGGTGAATGAAAGCAAAACGAAATATATGCTGTCAACAAGAAAGGACACCCAACACCGACGTCTAGGACAGAACGTCACTATAGACAGCTATAATTTTGAGGTGGTCAGAGACTTTGTCTACCTAGGATCCGCTATAAGCTCAGCGAACGATACCAGTGCTGAGATCAAACGAAGAATTACTCTTGCCAATCGCTGTTTCTCCGGGCTGAGAAGGCAATTGAGAAGCAAAGCCCTCTCTCGAGCAACTAAACTATCCCTGTATAAGACGCTTATCATCCCGGTCCTGATGTATGGTGCAGAGGCATGGACACTGCCAACGGTGGATGAGCACACGTTAGGCTGTTTCGAGAGGAAAATTCTCCGGGTGATTTTTGGTCCCGTCTGCATAGGTGGGGAATGGAGGAGAAGATACAACAACAAACTGTATGGGCTGTACAGCGACACCGACCTAGCCACAAAAGTGAAAAGCCAACGACTGAGATGGCTGGGTCACCTAAAGCGAATGGAAACCAATGCTCCGGCCCGGAAAGTCTTTGAATCCAACCCCGTGGGACAACGCAGTAGAGGTGGACAGCGTAAAAGGTGGCGCACGCAAGTGGAAGAGGACCTCAACCAACTTGGCGTGCGAAACTGGAGACAGCTAGCTAGAAACCGAGCCGGCTGGAAGAAGCTGGTTGGTTGAGGCCCTGGTCCACCCCGGACTGTAGCGCCACCTTAAGTAAGTAAGTAAGTTTCTCGATTACCAAATACAGTATTGTTAAAAATTCAAAAGGTTACAAAAACACAACAATATTTTATACCTTTTTCAGTTTTTGGTAGTTTTTTTATAAATGACTTAATTTTTTTTACAATTTCCCAGGCAATGTAGGCCTCATAGTTTCTAAAATAAATCTTTTAAATTCTTCTGAAATTATTGTTGTTTTGTGAGAATTGGTATTAAGTAAAATGCACGACTGGATCACACGTTCTTTCTCTTATGTTCAAGAGGCTTAGGGCTCAAATTGTAAATAATGACATGAATATTGTGATTGAAAAATATTTAAAAGCCAGAAATACGGTTTTTGAATTATGTATCTAAAATAAAAGTTTTAGGTGATGGGCCATCTGCATTGTTGATGATTTATCATTTTTGTATGGGAAAAACTTTAAATCGTGGGAGCGGTTTTTTAAAACAAAATAATATTTTTTACAAAATTCTTAAAACTGTTTTAAGGACAAAATTTTATAGGTATATTTTAAGTATTTATTTATGTATTTCCATGTAGAAAAAATAAAAAAAAAACTGACAGATTGGTTTTGAAATATCAAGTTTTCAAAAAACTAAGTTTGAGAAACAATTTGATAAGCAATATTATTAAATCTTACTTGAGATTTGTGTATAAAAATAAATCTAAATCCGTTCAGCTGATAATGAGACATTCAAAATAAGAAAACCGTTCTTTGAGAGGCATTATTGATAGTAGTTGCTAAAGTGTGAATTTTTATAATGTTTGGTAGATGATCACACTAATTTTAGCATACAGAAAAGTTTATGAAAATCGTAGGAGCCGCTTTTGAGAAAAAAATATTTTTCGTAACGATTTTTTAAAGTATGTATGAAAGATGCAGTATTTCATAAAAGTAATTTTTCTTCTTAAAATATTCTGAAGAGTTCTAAAAATTCTTAAAAACTGTACTAAAAAAAAATTAACCAAGCCGTCTTGGAAATAACTATTTTTCAAAAAAAAAAAAATAGAATTATTAAAAAAAAAAACAAAAAATATTTTTTTTTTATTTTTGGTTAGCAATACCTCTATGTACTATTTTTCTATGAAATTATAAAAATCGGTCAAACTGTTTTAATAATCATATTCTGAAAAATAGTTTCTCACCCAACCGGAATCTTGACCAAAAAAAATGTATTGATTTTTTTTTTAAAGTTTCTTAGCCGTTTTTGAAATACCTTATATTTCTAACAAAAAACGTAGGTACAACAGGTACCGTTTCTTTGGACTCCAAAAAAATATGAAAAAAGTGTTTTTTTTTTTACTAAAAAAGGATGGGCCTAAATCAGCTCTATGTGAAAAAAAAACAGTACCCCAATTTTTTCAGATTTTTATTTTCATCCCCTATAGTCGCTGTAGGGGTTAATTAAACTTCGTTTTTTACTTGCGATATATGTACATATGTACTATAGGGCTAGTTTTGGATTCATGCAAAAAACAAATTGAGATAACAATCAAACATGACATTACGATGATAAAGAACACGAAAAAAGTGGGTGGCACAATTCCGTCTATCTGTCTGTCTGTTTGTATCTGTATCTACAGCCTAAACCAATAATGCGATTTTCTTCAAATTTTGAACATACGGTTTTTTTGTAACCCTCCAGAGGGGAAATTGAAATGTTTTGCTGCTCTAAAAATAACGGTACTTTCCATACAACCGTAAAGGAAGAACTTATTTATCTCAAAAACGGCTCCAACGATTTTGATACAAAAAATTAGTGCATTATTGTAGGCATGATATACATTTATTAAATATGTAGAAAAAAAAAACAAAAAGTGTTATTAACGGTACCTGCCCTATAACGGTTCTTTTTATATTTTAGATTTTCTCATTAACAGCTTTTCGGATTTCAATAAAAATTTGAAAAAGCTTCTTTAAGATGTCAATAATATTGCATATATCAAAATTTTGAAAAAAATAAGTTTTTGATTTTTAAATAAATATTACAATTTTTTTTTTGAAAATTCAATACAGTAGACCCTCGATATAGTGAATTAATAAAAACCAGGCCTGTTCACTCTTTCGACATTGTTCACTTTTTTGAGCGGGAGTTTTTAAAGTTCTAATGGTGAATTTGATCCAAAATGCACATTTTGTTCGATATGAATGTTCTTACATTTATTTAAGCATTAAATGAAGCTTTCTCTCAGGCTTACTAAAAAAGCAGTGACAGTTCCTAAATGTTCTCAAGCAATCTTAAATACTTTTGAGACATTTTTATACTAAATACATTTTTGTATAAAATTTTGTGTGTTCATTATTGTGGATAGTTCACTAATTTGAGATTCACTAAATCAAGCGTCTACTGTACTGTTTTACACTCATCTTAACTCAGTAGATATACAGAGGTGTTCCGAGAGCCGACATCATAATTGTCATGGGAGATCTCAATGCCCAAGTCGGATCAGACAACTACGGTCTGGATCGCGTGATGGGAAAAAGTGGCTTGGGGTCACGGAATGAAAATGGAGATTTACTGGTCGATTTTTGTAGCGATAATCTTCTCGTACTGGGTAAACCTAAATGTGTAATGTTCGAAGTATAAAAAATGCCGATGTGGGAAGCGACCATCATTTGGTTCTCGTGAGTCTCAAACTAGGCACCGCTGCCATAAAAAGACAAGCACAAGATGCTGCAAGGAGTCCAAAATTCAATACGAATGCCTTAAATGATCCCAACATTTGTCATATATGTCACCACCCTTAACGACAAATATTCGTCACTAAACGGAATTCAGCATTCAACAATTGATGATATATGGGGTGATATAAAAAGTGTTTTTATGGAGGCTAGATAGGGAACTGTACCAAAGCAGACGAGAGTTAGAGACTCTTGGATACCCCAAGACACCTGGGAAAAAATCGAGCTTCGCAAATCGTTAAAGATGCAAATAAATGCCGAAGCAGATGTTCAACGAACGGCTGAATTGCGAAGCGTGTATTGCCTAGCACATAAGATGGTCTATCGCGGTGTGACACGTGACAAGAGGGTGAGGTTAGATGGACTCGCAGATAATGCGGAAAACGCTGGCAGAAGAGGAGATATCCGGGAATTGTACCAAATAGCCATAGACGTTATTGGGAAAAAAAGAAACACCAATCATCCTGTATTGGATGTGGATGACACACTTTTGGTATCAATTGAAGATCAGCTACGCAGATGGAAGGACCATTTTTGTGCCCTGCTAAATGAGGATTCAATTGAGCAGAGTGCTGAAGTGCCCCAACTAAACGAGACGCGCAGGCCCTATGGGGGTATTGACATCGAACCCCCGTCAGAATCGGAAATCAATACATTAATAAATCTTCTCAAAAACAACAAGGCAGCTGGACTGAACGGAATACCAGCCGAATTCCTGAAAGCTGACCCCGTCAGAACGGCTAGTAGGTATTCTACACCCTTTGATACATGTGTGTGGAAAAACGAAATCTATCACAGCAACTGGAAGGATGGTGTGATTGTTAAGATGCCAAACAAAGGTGATCTTAAGAATTGCAACAATTGGCGAGGTTTACGGTTTTGTTCATTTTTTTCAAAGGTTAGAATCGAGTCTCAAGATGCATCAAACTGGTCTCCGCAGTGGGAGGTCGTGTGTCGACCATATCACCACTCTGCGGATCAATCTTGAATAGTGTGCGGAGTTTCAATAACCGCTTTTCCTCATGTTTATGGATTTTGAGAAGGCCTTTGCCATTATAAGAGAATCCTATAACAACGCAAGATATTTGGTTTTACACAATGGGCAGCTATTCAACTCTTTCGAAGTGCGGCAGGGTGTGAGACAGGGGATGTTCTATCGCCAATTCTCTTTCTAGTGGCGATAGACGATGTTTTGACGGCCAGGGTTGGAATAGCGGAGAGAGAGGGTATTCAATGGAGACCGTTTATATAAAGGCCAAAGTCACTTAGCTAATGCCGATGATATATGTCTCTTGGCAAATAACATCGGTGGGCTGAACGGGATATGTCAAGCACTGCAGGTGAAAGGAGAGTCAGGTGGTCTTAAAATAAATAGCAAACAGACCAACAAAATGCTCACAGGCCACTGCACACATCAGCGTATTTTAATACAGGAGACGCCAGTTGAAGAAGTTGAACAATTTAGCTACCTTGGAAGTATTGTTTCAGCAAACGGTGGTACTGAATTGGACGTTCAAAGTAGAATAAATACAACTGGTGCAGCCTTCGGTTCTTTGTCTCAAATTTGTTAATCCATTCAAATCTCCTTACGCACTAAGTTGAGATTCTTCGAATCCAATGTCAAATCCGAGCTGTTATGCTTGCGAAACCTGGAAAATCACGACTACCATTTCGAGGAAATTGCAAGCTTTTGTGAATCGCTGTCTAGCCATGTTCTAAAAATTCACTGGCCACAAACTATATCAAACGAAGAATTGTAGCGCTGAACAAGTCAAGAGTGGCTGGACGTTGACATAAGAAAGCGTAAATAGCGATGGATTGGTCACACTCTGAGGAAACCAAACGATGAAAGCACAAAGCAGTTCTTTGAATGGAATCCTCAGGGTGCACGGCGGCGGGTTGGAAGACCAAGAACAATATGGAAATCCACAGTGTTAGCAGAAGCAGACTCCCAGAGAAAGACGTGGCCACAGATAAAATATCTAGCTGCAGACCGTAAAGGATGGAAACGATTTGTTGTCTAAGCTGCTAATATTTTGTTCAACTTTTGGCCTTTGAAAACTGGTTTAGCACTGGATTGTTACATGATTTTTAATTAAGTTGTAGTAAATAGCTGCATTTACCTAATTCAAACAAAGAATTTATATAAAAAATTTAACATTAAATAACTTAAAAGCGCCTGACACAAAGAATAACATTTCGTAGAAAGTAATCCATATATCGATGACACATCCTGGTAAGTGAGTATCCATACTTCTTAAGCTGCCCATACTAGACAGAGCCAAGGAGCCCAATGGCCTCGCGCCGTGTGTGGGGTGGATCGGCCGCCGATCCATTTGGATTTTCAGCCAATCTGAAATCCAACCGAGCCAAATGGATCGGATGGCTCATTGTGTATGGCCAGCTTTAGACAGCATGTCAACATGTCCTTACATAATATACACCAGGCTGCTCTTTTCGCATTGGTTGATTGGTCCTTTGTATTCATTTTTACTTGTGGTATAGTTGCTTGCAAAGCTTCGGATTCGGAAAAAATCATTCTTGACTAATCAAGCCTGACATTAATATGAAAGAGAACATGACAAAAATTGGTCTTGCGTCAATTTTGGGAGAATCTTTACATTATACCTTAATTCTGCAAATTTTTTTGTTCTGAAAATGACCATGGCTAAGGATTTACTGAATTCTCACATTTATTATATCTTTATAATGCAATATATAAATATTTATTTAAAATACTCTGAACAAAATAAGAATTTTCCACAACTTTAAACGTAGATAGGAGGTATATCCATCACTGTTATCTTTTGTATGACATATGGACATACCACTTTGTCAAATCAAATGCATATCAATCCTTAAAATTTTAAAAGAAAACAAAATTGCATCTCAACAAAAAAAAAAACTTATCTACCTTAAAAAAAAAAAAATAAAAAATAAAAATAACACTCCCTCTTTATCGTTCATATACGATTATGTCCATTTTTTATTTATTTAATTTATTTTCTGCACAAAAAAAAAACACCATCACTTTTCCTTACTTCTTTCTTATGAACGATTTGCCACCGCTTCGAAGGAACACAAATTGAACACCTCAATCAAAGGTCCTAAATATTTTCGAATCGTTAAAGTGATGCTCACAGATGGTTCAATAATACACTTCAGATAGTGTTTTTTTCTCAGTTCTCCCTGTTCGATCATTTAAAATTAAAAAAAGATACAAAATTAAAAGTCCCAACTTTGTCTTACATACTTGCTTAGGAGAAGAGCTGTTGGCTGAAATTGAAACCTTCAAAATAACTTATTGGACGATTTTGAATTTCTGTTGTTTTTTTTTTATTAAAAATATTAACAAAAAAATTTCATTTAAAGATTATGGAACAAACCGACCAAAGTGAGTTATCAATATTAATATTTTGTCATAATTTTTAATTAAAACCTCGACTTTTACACGAGAAACCAATACTTACCTTAAGAATGAAGAATATAAAATTGGTAGAAAAGATGCGCGCACCTCAAAAAATCTGAATCACAGGGACAACAACAAAAAACTATTCCCTTATTCTGGGTTGGGATCTTGAAAGAATAAAAGAAGACCAGAAAGATAAAAAAAAAAACAAGTAATCCCAAATGAATTGGACCTGATTCTGTCTCGGGTGGATTTCATGATTTCGTTCGAAATTTCGGAACAACCTGGAACAGACAGATCCTACCAAAACAAACATTTAAATATATTTAGAGGACAAGCAACATCGAAAACAAAAACGAAAACAAAACAAAAATCCCCATCAACTGATCGGAATCTCATTTGACAAATATTTTAACAAGCATTCTCTGTCGCTTGTGTTTATTTTATGTGTAGGGCAATGATTCAGGGAAAATACACCTTCACCACCGGAGGGATAAATAAATCAGAACAAGATTCAATAAGTGGAAAGTGGACTTTGAAAAGATTAAAGGAATTAAACTCATCTGTAGACGATCAATAATTTTGATATGTTACATCAATGGATATTGGACATACATAATGGGTCTTGTTGTGAATAAGAAAAAAGCTAAAGCTATTATTGGACCAAGCTAAAGCTGCTATTACTAGTAGCTAAGGCTAGACAGTTCTAGCTTAAGCTATGTTTGATGTGAATAAAACAAATATAACGCTAAATAGCTTTAGCTAGAAAGTTCTAGCTTAAGCCTAATATTTCTAGCTTTCGTTTCTTTATTCACATGTGTTGGCTTAGAAGTTTAATCTAAAACTTTTATTTTTGGGACCGAAAAGCAACACAAGGGGATTTTTAAAAATCCAAGTTTTAGCTTAAGCTATTTGTTTATTCACAAGACCCATTGTTTTCATGTAAAAAAAACTAGTCAAAGCTTTCTAGTTAGGGGTCCAGGAATCTTGATATTTTTGTAGCTTTAACTATAATATTCTAGCTTAAGCTATTATTAATCACACAATTTAATCAAACTCCCTCCAGTCGTAGAGACCAAGTGCTTTTGCATCTTTGACCGCCTGATTTTTGTAGCGGAGGTTCGGTTTTCCTGGTCGTCTCGAACCTTTGGGCCGGGACTCGAAGATTTTCTTGGCTAGAGCCTTGTTGTCCATACGCTCGATGTGGCCGAGCCAGTGTAGATGACGTGTTTTGGCTCTTTGGACGACTACATCCACATCTTGGTACGGCTCGTACAATTCACGATTGAATCTTCTCCTCCAATCGCCCTCTTCGCATATAGGACCCAATTTCCGCCGAAGAATTTTTCTCTCCAAAGTGCCCAGTATCAATTCCCCCTTTTTACTTATTGTCCTGCACTCGTCGCCGTTGAGCAGAACTGGTAAAAGTATATATTTGTATAGCGTGCACTTTGTCTTTCGAGAAAGGAGGTTAGGTTAGGTTGAAGTGGCTGTCAGTCATGAAAACTGACACACTTAGACCATAAGTTGGCCCATTGTGATACCACAAGAATCTGGAAAGCCTTTCTCCCTACTCGATGAACCATTTGGAGCTTCTTATGAAGCGTAACAGACTACCTATGTCAACATTTACTAAATCACTAGGATCATTGAAGTAGAAATCTCCAAGATGGAGTCTTCGCCTATGAGATAGAGCAGGACAAGTGCATAGAAGATGAGGAATCGATTCTACCTCTTCCTCGTCCATACAGCTTCTGCAAAAATCGTTAGAGAATACGCCAAGACGCGTTGCGTGCTTGCCTATAAGACAGTGTCCGGTTATGACACCGATCATGGAGCTAATGTGCAATCTGCTTAGAGATATCAAACATTTAGATCGCTTAAAATCCATTACTGGCCAGATTTGTTTTGTTGCCAAGCAAGTGGTGATATTGTTCCACCTAAGGTTTGTTCTCTCTAAAGCATCTTGCTTCAGCATAAGTTTACATGTAGCGATGGGAATACCAATATCTGCCTTACTAGGTAGAAGAGATAGAGTTGTTCCATATTTAGCGAGTTCGTCGGCCTTACAATTACCAGGAATGTCTCTATGCCCCGGCAACCAACACAGGTGAATATTAAACTGCTGCGCCATCTCCAGCAGAGATGAACGACAATTAAGGGCTGTTAAGGAGTTAGTAGAGACCGATTCCAGAGATTGGATAGCTGCTTGACTATCCGAGAAGATGCGGATATCTGTAGTTGATAACACGTTTTCTTTCAGCCAAGATAAGGCTTCTTTGATCGCCATAAGTTCCGCCTGGAACACGCTACAATGATTAGGAAGACGGAAGGAGAGACTTAATTTTAGTCTTTCTGAGTACACACCACCACCCACCCCATCATCAGTTTTCGATCCGTCGGTATAAATATGGATTGATTCATCTTCCAAGAGAGCCGTATCCTATCGAGAAAGGAGCTTTGAACCCATTTGTTTGGCCAAACCAAAGTTGCAACGGTTCGCTAGGGTAACAATTCGTTGGATAAACACTAAGGCAATGGGCAGATGAGGCTTTGGTTGTTGATAGTATATCTATACGAGTACCTACTTACTTTGTTTTGTCCTCATTCACTTCAAGACCAACGCGTTTCGCCTGTTCATCAATAGCTGTGAATGCTTCAAGTACAGCTCTCTTGGAGCGGCTGATGATGTCAATGTTGTCCGCATAGCCAAGCAGTTGAGAACACCTGTTGAAGATAGTGCCTTCCATGTTAACACCACTCTTGTGCACTATCTGCTTCAGGACTAGGTTGAAGAAATCACATGAAAGCGCATCTCCTTGTCTGAACCCTGTACACTTCTCGAATAACTCGGATGAGCTGTTACTCATTGGCACGTCGCACCGCGTTTTTTGTAATGTCATGCAGTATAGCTGGATCAGTTTTTTCGGAATCCCTAGTTCCAAAATCGCCAATAGAAGGAGAAGCACTTGGCGACTTATGCTATCACATGCGGCTTTGAAGTCGATGAATAGATGGTGGGTCTCGACTTGAAGTTCGTTGGTCTTTTCCAGGATTTGCCTCAATGTGAAGATTTGGTCTATCGTTGATCTGCCTGGCCTGAAGCCACATTGGCACGTGGCGATCATAGTGTTGCAGAATGGTTTTAGACGCTCACATAGTACGTTGGATAGGATCTTGTAGGCAACATTAAGCAGGGATATGCCTCTGTAGTTCTTTCAGGACGTAGGATCACCTTTTTTATAGATTAGGCATATGGAGCTATTTAACCAGTTGTCGGCAAACATTCCTCCTCCCACACTTGGTTGATGAGCTGGTGCATGCACCCTACTAACATCTCCTCCATACTTGAAGAGTACCGCAGGTAGGCCATCCGAGCCGGCTGATTTGCTTGTGGACGGCTATATCTTAACCTGGGCGCAGGGACTTGATCTTCATTGACTGTTCTCATTCTTCTTTGTTCCCCTGTCGCCTCCTCTACATAATGCCCACTAAGCAGTAGCTTGAGGTGCTGCTTAGACACCTATAGGTTCACTTGGCTGTTTCGAAGAGTTTGGCTGCCAGTGCTATAGCCAGATGCCAGTTGCTTGGCTGCTCTTTTTACGGTAGTCCTCTCTTGCTGCTCTTGTTTTCCATTGCAGCATTTGCATTCGTGCATTTTCCGTCTCCTGCTTCAATACCGCGTTTTCATCATCATACAACGGGTTCTTTTTTCTGAGTGGTCCTATGGTGGCCTCGGATGTCTCCTTAAAGATCTCGCGATACTGGTTCCACTGGTTGTTGACGCTTGTGGCTGGGAGTACGATAGAGAGTTTCCCGTTCAATTTCTCACTGTAGTCTCTGGCTTGCTCAGATGTGCTAAGTCATGCAATGTTGAATTTATTCCTTTGGGCGGTCTTCGTTTTCTTTTCGTTGGACAGTCGGGATCTGAACTTTGTCACAACAAGAAAGTGGTCAGAGTCCACGTTTGTACCTCTGAAAGTTTGCACGTCCAAGATGTTCGATGCGTGCCTTGCATTAATTAGCACGTGGTCGAGTTGGTTGGAGGTTCGACCATCTGGAGATCGCCAGGTGTATATCTTTCGCCTGGGGAACCTAGTGCTACTTATCACCGTATTACGAGCTGCAGCAAAGTCGAATAGTCGAAAGCCGTTATCTGTTGTCATTTCTTGGAGGCTGTGCTATCCAACTTATATCCGCCAAAGATGTTTTCCTTTCCGACTTTAGAATCCTCAGCTTCATCGGTAGGGGCGTGGGCACATAATTAGGGTGATGTGTTGGAAGGTAGCTTTGATGCGGAACACAGCCAGGCGATCGCTCATCGGCTGAAAATCGATTACTTTCGATCTGAGTCGTTTTCCCTAGACGAATTCGAATCCTAGCATAAGCAGTCTTTGTAATAAATGTCGCCATCTTTTCTTTTTGCTATTCCTGATCCTATCTATTGTATCTCCTGGATTGCGGTAATGTCTTACTTGTACCGCGAAATCAACTTACGAGCTTAGCAAGTCATGACATTAAGCCAAGACCAGTATCCGGCGGCTATCAACTTTGAGGTATCGTAAGTACTTGATGTGTAGGAAAAGATACAGCTCGAGGCCCCCAGTTCCTACAACATCCAACCACCATATGGACTAAAAGTCACAAAAACTTTAAAATTGAATTTATGTTCAAGTCTCCACAAAAACAAAAACAAAAATAATTAATTTTCAATTATTTCCGTTTCTAAAATTGGCCAATACTCAAAAATAACGATTTTTTGCTCTTTGCTTCTTCATGGCGAAGTTGTCAATAACTATCGCTCAAGGACGAAATCTTGGATTATTTATTAGCTAACAACTAGCATCTTAAATAACTCATTAAAAACTCAGAACTGCCGGATCTGAAGCAAGGTCTCCATCCTATCAACCTAGGTATAAGGTTACTATAGGTATTTTTCTTTTTGGCTATAAAGGTTTCGGACTTAAGAGCTTTTTAGGGGTATTTTAACATAAAGAAGCATTTAAAATTTCTCTATAAATGTCGTTATAGATATTTGACTTTGAATCCATTTTTAAATGAAATTAATATTTCAAGCAGGAGTTTCACGAAAATGTTCATAATCGAAAGTTAAAATTGCATAATTTTACTTCAAGCTTGACGACGTCTTCAAATAACAAAAGATTGCTGCCAATGAACCAAGAGGTTTAAAAGAATCATCAGCTTAAAAGTTATCATCAATCAATGGGCAGAAACAAAAATCCAAACTTCTTTATCAGACAATCACTTGCCGTCTGCCTTCCTCATCATGGCTGTATGAAAAGATCTTAAATAAACATCACATATTTTTCAGGCAGTAAAATATCAATCACTATATAAAGTCCAATCGGTGCGGTGTGTTTACTAAAGCCGCCTTATATTTGCTGTCCAATTGTCATAAATTACTTTAGGTCCCGTCTTGAACATTATAGACATTTGCATATTTTGACATAGAAAAGTACCAATTAACCACATTTCCAAGACTAGGTATGTGCACTAGTCTCACTATATACTCCACTCACGTGATATAACCATGGTCAAGTAGTCCTTTCGAATACTGAAACCCGCAGTCCCAAACCCAATAGCTACTTCAGAATTTTCCTGCCAACTTCCGACATGAAATGCTCTCCAAACCTTCATATTTCATTTATCGTCTGCCGCCTCGAATGCCAACGAAGACGCCAGTCAAAACTAAAAACAACAACAGCAGCAGCAGCAGCAACTTCTACAACAACTACTGTGGCTCTGTGGCTATCGATGGTCATAAAAGTAGGTTGGAATAGGCCAGTAAATAATTTGTAACGAACTACAGTTCTCGTTATGGTCTATGCAAATTCAGCACCGCACGCGCCGCCGAAGCAGCAGCTTGATTTTTTTTTTCATTTTTTTTTGAGACTTTCGAGAGCACTTTCGAACCGAAATCCGGAACGCTACCGCCATAGATGAAAACAGAAAATAAAAATATAAATAAAACGTCTCTAGGTATCCACATCTGTAATAATAATAATAATAATAATAATAAATGGAAAATTATGGAACAAGAATTTCAGGAAATTTTCCGCTTCAGTAAATGGTGGTAGTGGTGCAATCCAGATGAAGGAGCTGGTGGTGAGGAGGACTGAATGCTTTGCTTTTGCTGGAGTCATAACCGTTTGCTGCTGGCGCTGCTGGCTGCTGCAAATGTTATGACAGGCGAAAACGAAGTGATTTTTTCGCCCTGGATAACGCGTTTTTTTGTGGTGTTACAAACTGCGGATGAATCAGGACCTGGACCTGGATGTTACAACTTTGACTTGTTTTTGTTGCAAGCAAGAAGGAAAAACACTTAACTATCCCGAGTGAGGTGAGTGAGATGACACAGACAAAAAAAAAATATAAGAAACCAAGAAAACCTACAAAACAACGAGATTATACCATAGAGATGATCTCTCGGCTTATTTTGAAGATTGTGCGGGTATTAGCTGGATTATTGATGTCATAATGATGGCTAAATGGGCTGAGGATGGGACACTTTAGCAGTGAACCCTATCACAAATTGGTTTCCATTAAATCTTATTTTATCGATTTTGATTTGCCGGAGAGACAAGCACTTACAATGTAGGCATAGCACTAATGCCTGTGTATGTCCATCTGTGCAAAGTCAAATTAAGAGTTGCCAGCTTTAAGGGTTCTAGGGTTCCTTCGAAAAATCAAAACTTAATCAATTCGCAATGAGAGAAAAATAAAATGCTAAGTGAGTAAATATTGAATTCGTGTTCCGAGATTTTTCCCACCAAAATGGTTGGGAAAAAAACTTTCTGGTGAAAGAGACTTCATAGAGGGATTTATGTTGGGAAATTATTTCACACGTTTTTCTTTATGGGTATTCTTGGAGCTTATTTACTTTGAAGTATACATTAACTCCACAAATAAAACTTTGGTGAATATCTCCAGAAGAATTTCCTTCGGAAAATGCTGATATCTCGAGCACACTTCGCTTGAAGTGACCCCAGCCAATGGTGTCTATACGTGTGTGGTCTTTTTGGACTTGATCCTCATCTTAGTTGGAAATCAGCGCACTGCGTAGTTTTTAACGTCATGCAAGATTCAGCTGAATCAGCTTTCCATGGATACCAAGTCCAAACGTGCGTCGGGTCACCATAAAGAGTTCCTGCGGCTTAAAAATCTTTGAAAGATGGTAGGCGTTGACTCGAAATGCAATGGGCTTCTCCAGGATTTGTTTCAGTGTGAAGACATGGTCAATAATCAATTTGACAGGTGAGAAGGCACACTAAAACTACTAATTTAAGTGTTTCAGAAATGCTTCTTAATTAAAACATTTCTTCCGTATTTCAAGATTTTGTAACGAAGCGTTACATGCTACTCCACTTCTTTTACTTTTACTTTCGTATTATCTTATTTACTTGTAAAAATTGTACTTCACTGCATTCAAATCACACATACTATGGATACGTGACGTCACAGCAAAATCTATATTATCATTTTTCGTTCATCACTTTTACAGTTCACATTAAGTCTTTACTG
Source organism: Dasysyrphus tricinctus (assembly GCA_963921185.1). Taxonomy (NCBI): domain Eukaryota; kingdom Metazoa; phylum Arthropoda; class Insecta; order Diptera; family Syrphidae; genus Dasysyrphus; species Dasysyrphus tricinctus. The sequence continues at coordinate 249,925,120 of OY992530.1, forward strand.
AAAAAGTAACATGAGGATCTGCTTGGATGAACGAAAAGCACCTCTTCGGTCATACGATAAGTCAGACGACAATAATAGTTAATTTGGTTTAACCAATCATATTACTTCCGGTCGAAGACAATTCGAGACAAACTGGTCATTTAGCTTTATCGCTTTCTCGAGGCTTCCCCCACCAGTGGTAAGGGGTTTCGTTGAAAGTTTAGGTAGGAGAGATTGCCCAGCTATTTCTAACTAAGGCTTCCCCCCACCAGTGGTAAGGGGTCTTAATTCGAAGTTAAACGTCCTAATTGCCACCAGGGGCTTTGGTACCTGCTGATCTACCAGAGCATTCTAGCTTGCTGTTTTGAGTGCCACCAGGGGCGTAGTACCTGCTGATGTGGTAGAGCGATTTGCGCCTACCAAGTTAATTGCCACCAGGGGCTTCGGTACCTGCTGATCTACCAGAGCATTCTAGCCTGCTGTTTTGAGTGCCACCAGGGGCGTAGTACCTGCTGATGTACCAGAGCGTTTTAGCCTGCTGTTTTAAGTGCCACCAGGGGCGTAATACCTGCTGATGTTCCAGAGCGTTTAAGCTTGCTGTTTTGAGTGCCACCAGGGGCGTAGTACCTGCTGATGTACCAGAGCGCTTTAGCATGCTGTTTTGCTGATGTACCAGAGCGTTTTAGCCTGCTGTTTATTTGATGCTTAAAGCATAATACCCAAACCTAACGTCATTTTTAAGGTTTTAGCATCAAAAGCTACATTACCCGAGACCGAAAACCAGGAATAGGACTGAATCGTCAGAAACCAGTGTAACCGATACAAGCCAGCAAGACCAGATTCCAGAAATGCCAGTGAATTGTTTCCAGTACCAGAACTAACCGCAGTACCAGCAACCCATATCAACAGAATATTGTGTGTTATAAATATAAGAGTTGTTTTCAATAAAGATTTTGCAATAAGGTTTTAAGACCTTTTTCCTCTGAAGTTTCGTGTTTTCTTCAGCACGACCGGACCCTGGCAAGACCGGCGAGCATAACCTCGGCTGGAAAGCAAAAAGCACTTCACAATTTCCACTGGTAATCCTTTTGGTTCTTAAGCTACAACCTAAACACCTGAATTGGATTGGTTTTCCTTAGACTTGGTCGGTATCTATACCGTTTTTGGGTCATTCTACCTACATATTTTTTTCATTTTATTTTTAGAATCTAAAATAACGGAACGTGATGCTATACAACTATATTACCTTTACCTACATAGGTAGGTACTATAAAGGGTAAGTTTTGGATTCATGCTAAAAAAATCGAGACAACAGTCAAACATGACATTACGATGAAATAGATCATAAGCAATTGGCAGGAAAAATTCTGTCTACATATGTAGGGGAGAGTGGGACACATTTGAACACAGAGCACATTTGAACACTGCTTATAAAATTGCTAAACCTGCAAGTGCGAATGTTGACCAAGGAAAAATTGCAACATTAAACCTATGGCCCTACAGATTGGAGGGTAGTGCGTTGGGCTAACGATCCGACCAAAGTAAAAAAACACATTGTTATAAGAGAGTAGCACGAAGCCTCGGATAAGACCCCCCTTAAATGGCAACCAGACTTGGAATGAAAATGGACTATGACCTACGAGAATGCACCTGGAATGTAAGGACACTCTATATGCCAGGTGTCTAATATGTGCACATACCCGTACTGATGAAACTGAAGAGTCTAACAAGGAGGAATCTTAAGACTTCCGATGGAGTCTGTCCGGAGTACGATGTCGAGATCGGGCTCGCGGACTTCAATGCTAAAGTCGGAAAGGAAAACATCTTTGGTGGATTTGTTGGAAATCGAAGGCTCCACGAAACGACAACAGATAATGGCTTCCGACAAATCGACTTTGCTGCAGCTCGTAATACGGTGATAAGTAGCACTACGTTCTCCAGGCAAAGAATACACACAGCAACCTGGCAATCACCAGATGGTACATTGAACCGCCGACCAAATCGACATCGTGCTAATTGGCGCAAGGTATGCATCGAACATCTTGGACGTGCGAACTTTTCGAGGCGCAAACTTGGACTCTGACCACTTTCTTATTGTGACAAAGTTCAGAGCCCGACTGTCCAACGAAAAGAAAACGAAGACCGCCCAAATGAAGAAATTCAGCATTGCATGCCTTAGCACATCTGAGAAAGCCAGAGACTACAGTGAGCAATTGACCGGGAAACTCTCTGCCGTACACCCAGCCACAAGCGTCAACAACCAGTTGAACCAGTATCGTGACATCATTAAGGAGACAGCCGAGACCACCATAGGCTATCAACCACCCAGAAAAAAGATCTCGTGGTATGACAATGAATGCGCGGTATTGAAGGAGGAGACGGAAAATGCACGAATGTAAATGCTGCAACGGAAAACAAGAGCAGCCAGAGAGGAGTACCGTGAAAAGAGAAGGAAAGAGACAAAAAACCTGCGCAGAAAGAAAAGAGTATCCGCAGCCTCTCAGCTCAAGTATCTCGAAGAGTCTAGCACCGCCAACAACACCCAACGGTTCTACATAACAGCCAAGCAACTGGTATCTGGTTTTATAGGACTGGCACGCAAGCTTTTCGAAACAGCGAAGGGAACCTAGTCACAGAAGCACAGGGAATTGTAGACGTGTTTAAGCAGCATGTCCAGCAACTCCTTATTGGGCATTATGTAGATGAGGCGACAGAGGAGCATAAGACCAGTCAATGAAGATCCAGTCCCAGCGCCCAGTACTGAATATGTTAAGAAAGCCATCCACAAGCTTAAGAACAACAAATCCGCCGGCTCGGATGGTCTACCTGCGGAACTCTACCAGGAGGAGATGTCCTGGTAGGGTGCGTGCACCAGCTCATCAACCAAGTGTGGGAGGAGGAAAATATGCCGGACGACTGGTCAAATAGCTCCATATGCCCAATCTACAAAAAAAGCGATCCCATGTCCTGCAAGAACTACAGAGGCATATCCCTGCAACGTGCAAATGGGTAACAGCTCATCCGCGTTATTCCAGACGTGTACAGGGCTCAGACAAGGAGAAGCACTATCATGCGATTTCTTCAACCTAGTCCTGGAGCAGATAGTGCTCAAGAGTGGTGTTAACATGGAAGGCACTTTCTTCAACAGGTCTTCTCAACTGCTTGGCTATGCTGATGACATCGACATCATTGGAGAGCTGTACTTGAAGCATTCACAGCTATTGATGAACAGGCGAAACGCGTTGGTCTTGAAGTGAATGAGGACAAAACAAAGTATATGCTATCAACAAACAAAGCCTCATCTGTCCATCAACTTGGACAAAATGTCACTGTTGGTAGCAGTAATTTCGAGGTAGTCAAGGAGTTCACCTACCTCGGAACAAACATCAATTCCACGAACGACACCTTAGTGAAAATCCGACGAAGAATTATCCTAGCGAACCACTGCTCCTTCGGTTTGGCCAAACAAATGGGTTCAAAACTCCTTTCTCGAAAGGACTGCATGCGGTGTCGGGGTTATGTTGAACGAAGAAGCGAGGCGTAGTTTTATTTCCTGGACGTGCAACAAAATAACCTGGGTGCATCCGGATGGTCAAACCGAAAACCAAATTGATCATATCATGATTCAGCAGCGATGGAGGAAGTCTATGTGTGATGTCCGGAGCATAAAAAATGCCAATGTGGGAAGCAACCGCCATTTGGTTCTGATGAGTCTCAAACTACGCACCGCTACCGTACTGCTGCATTATGCAGCAAGGATCTCAAATTTCAATGCGAATGCCTTAAATGACCCCAACATATGTCGAAACTATGTCACCACCCTTAACGACAGAGCTTCACCATTAAACGGAATCCAACATTCAACATGGTGAAATGTGGGGTGAAATTAAAAGTGTTTTTATGGATGCTGCATCCAAAACTGTACCCAAGCGGACGAGAGTTAGAGTCTTTTGGATATCCCAAGACACCTAGGATAAAATCGAACTTCGCAAATCGTTGAAAATGCAAATAATTGCCGAAGCAGATGTTCAACGAAACGCTGAATTGCGAAGCGAGTATCACAATTAACGTGAAATGGTCTATCGCTGTGTGAGACGTGACAAGAGTGTGAGGTTACACTCGCAGATAATGCGGAAAACGCTGCAAGAAGAGGAGTTATCCTTGAATTGAACCAAATAGCCAAAGTTGTTATTGGGAAAAAGAGCAACATCAATCATCCTGTAATAGATGTTGATGGCACTTTTTGGTATCAATTGAGGATCATCTACGCGGATGGGAGGACCATTTTTGTGCCCTGCTAAATGAATAGATGTTAAAAATGCAGCAGCTGGAGTTGTAAGAGTTGAACAATTTTTAACTTTTACTGCAGCATTTTTGACATCTTTTCCAGCTGCGTCTTGCATTCTGTTCAGGCAGTCAGTTGAGCAGAGTGCTGAAGTGCCCCAACTAAATGAGATGCGCAGGTCCTGTAGCGGTATTGATATCGAATCCCCTACTGGAAATCCAATCTTCGATAACTCTTTTCAAAAACAACAAGGTACCTGGACTTGGCGAAATACCAGCTGAATTTCTGAAAGCCAATCCCGTAACAACGGCTAGTATTTTACATCCGTTGATACAAATCATTTGGGAAAATGAAAGTTATCCCAAGGACTGGCAAGACGTTGTGATTGTAAGGCTGTCAAAGAAAGGTGACCTTAAGAATTGCAACAATTGGCGTGGTACCGTTTTGTCCTTTTTCCCAAAACTAATGGCAACCATCATTTTCGAGCAAATAAAGGATAGAATCGAGTCTGCACTCAAGAGGCACCAAGCTGGTTCGGTGGCTGGTGTGTCAACCATATCAACACCCTGCGTATCGTCCTCGAGCAGTCGATGTAATTTCAATCACCGCCTTACCTCACGTTCATGGATTTTGAAAAGACCTTTGATCGAGTTAACCGAGAATGTATATGGAGATCGTTGCATGGTAGAGGAATTCCGCCAAAAATTGTTGCCATTATTAAAGAGCCCAACAACTCCTTCGTAGTGCAACAGGTAGTGAAACAAGGGGATGTTCTAGTTCTATTGCCTATTCTCTTCCTGCTGGCGATGGACGACGTTTTGACGGCCAGTGTTGGTACAACGGAGCGACAAAGCATTCAATGGAGACCGTTTAAAAGACTCAGTCACTTAGACTATGCCGATGACATTATGCTTCCTGGCAAAAAACATCAATGGGCTCAACGGGATGTGCCAATCACTGCAAGAGAAGGGAGAGTCGAGGGGTCTAAGAATAAACAGCACGAAGAAGTTGAACAGTTCAACTACCTTGGCAGAATTGTTTCTGCAAATGGTGGTACAGATCTGGACGTTAAAAGAAGAATTAATAAGGCTCGTGCTGCCTTCGATACTCTGTCCCTAATTTGGAAATCCAGCCCAATCTCCTTACGTACTTAGTTGAGATTCTTCGAATCCAATGTCAAATCCGTACTGTTATATGCTGTGAAACCTGGAAAGTCACGTCCAGTATTTCGAGCAAATTGCAGGCTTTGTGAATCGCTGTCTTCACCACATACAAAAGATTCGGTGGCCACAAATAATATCAAACAGGACAAGTCAAGAGCGTCTGGACGTCGGCATAAGAAAGCGTAAATGGCAGTGGATTGGTCACACACTGAGGAAACCAATCGATGAAATTACAAAGCAGTCGGATTGGGACACCAAGAACAATATGGAAATCAACTGTCTTAGCAGAAGCAGAACCCCAGAGAAAGACGTGACCACAGTTAAAATACCTTGCCGCAGACCGTGAATGATGGAGACGTTTTGTTGGCGCCCTATGCCCCAATCGGGGTTACAGGACACGATGATGATTATAAAAAAATTATGGTATTTACCTCCCTAAAAACTATCTCATTTTCCTGAAAAAAAGGCTGTACTGTTATAGTACCTTATAAAATTTAATACTAGAAAACTGTCAACAGTAGGTACCTCTACCTACCAACAATAGAATGTTTGTTTTTTATTTGTATGAAGTAGGTATACCTAATCTATTACGTATTCCACTATTCCACATATCTTTGCATCTCGTTCAATAAAAACTTAATTTATTAAAATGAAAAAATTTAGCATGGCAATCTTCTTATTGCGGCATTTCATTCTTTGTTTGGTTTAATAGTCAAAATCTTTGAGGATGGTTCAATGTTTTCATTACAAATCGATAAAACTAACAATAAAAAAAAATATTATTTTCAATATTCCAACTGCGCTCATCTTCGACTGCAGATAAGTGAGAATGTCTATAAAATTGTGACATATCAACCGAGCCCAGATACCAAAGACCCACCCTCATCTTTCTATATTTTTCAATCAGATTAACAAGGCAATAGCTATTCCCGGAAAGCCCAAGCTAATTTCCACCAACACTTATCGGCCATTGCCAGAACCATTATGATACCAACAACCAACACCGAAAGTGGTTCTTCTTCCAGGATAAACCTGTCCTTTTGGCATAAGAAGACAACAACAACAAAAAAAATAAAAACCACCACACATCATCATCAGCATCTATGTGGTGCATGCTTTCGATTTTTCATCATCCAAGTTGAATTTTGCCCAGAGAAGAGTAGGTACTATAAGACTATGACTGCTGGAGAGGAGTCTTGAACTCCAGCTGGGAGAATCTGCATGGGGATGCGTATTTCAAAAAATCGAGAACATAAATCAAAATTAACGAGCACACGCGGACCTGTTGCACAGTGGAACAGGCAACACAAAAAAAAAAGAAAAACAACAACAACAAAGAACCATGCACGCGTACAACAAGTTTATAGCCTCGCGAAAAACAACCCAGGGATCGTACGTGATTGATATGGGAAATGAGAGCAGTTCACTGATTTTGTTTGTTGGGTTTTTGCTTGAAGTTGGTCAATTCCGCCATATCAGTCGGTTGTTTCATATGCATATTTTGTGAGTGTAATGCACGCTTAAAAGTTAGCAAAAGCTTAAGATCACAGCGCATCATCAAAAGGGATGTTTGTTTTATTAATCAGATGAGAAACTCCCGAAAATAAGATATAAGACTAAGTCGTAAGTACTTGCTCTATCCTAAAAGTGCTGTATTTATGGACGAAAGTTACCATACCAAGCCGCTGCTACTTGTGTTCTGTTGAAAAACAAGAACACGCTGCACAAAACGCTCGTACATTTTACATTATATTTTGTTTTCGTGATATTCTTACTTTTACATGATATTCTTACTTTTGCATGATATTCTTAAATATTGAAGAGACGTATTAGCCAACTAATTATTTAAACGCCTGCAATTTCAAGGACTTCCTAGCTTTTCTTCCTACAGACGAAAAAAATTGATAGATATCACAAATATTCAGCACAAAATCATCGATATACTCGTAAAAAAAATATAATTTCTTTTAAATTAAATTGTAATACATTTTTTACTGAATGCATAACTTATACCCTAAGCCTCTTATTTGTATTATTAAATTAAAATAATGTGTTCTATATGGCAAAGGATTTGCCGACCTTACACGCTGATGCGATGGTGTGATGGATTTTGTTTTTTGGTTGAAGTTTTTCGGTTACTTTTAAAGAGTGATTTATGTCATCGTTCAATGTTTGAACATTTTCGATAGTGTCAAATTTGTAGATGGTTAGTGACACAAAACAAAAGGAAGACAAACACAAAGATTGGGTCTCCGACTTAGACGTATTATTAGCCGATTTGCCCGAATCAGTCCCTTCACTGACTTAATGTTCGATTCTTTATTACAGCCAATCATTTTATCTTTTACGATGATAACATTTTGCTTGGGGAAATTGGAAAGGAAGATACATTTGGCGGATTGGTTGGTAGGCACAGCCTTCACGAAGAGACAAATCAAAATGGCATCTGACTTAAAGACTTTACAGAATCTCATACAACGGTGATAAGTAACACTAGGTTTCCAAAGCTAAGAATCTTCAAAGCAATCTGGCGTTTCCCATGGTCGATACACCGACGAAATCGATCATGTGCTTGATAATCGACCGAAGACACACATCTAATATCTATGACGTCAGTACTTTTCCTGAATCTGACCAGACCATTTCCTTGTTGCGGCAAGGCTTAGAGGTCGAATATAGAATGAAATGAAACTAAGAATTTCCGTAAAGCAGAAATTCGACATTGGCCACCTTAGGGTACCTTGAGTTGCCAAACCCTACAGTGAACATCTGAGCGAGAAGCTCTTCGCTGTGCATTCACCTGCAACAGACCCAACAACCAGTGGTCCAAGTACCATCAAAGAGACAGCCGAAACCACTATAGCCTTCCAACGAAAAACCACTCATGGTATGATGATGAATGCGCACAGCTGAAAAAGGTGACAGAAAACTAACTTTCGAATAGGTACTGTAACCGACAACAAGAGGAGCGACAGAGGAGTATCAAGCACGGAGAAGGGGAGAAGAAGACCCTGCGGAGAAAGAAGAGGGCGTATGAAGCCTTCTTCCAGCTCAAGAAAATAGAAGAGTCTCGCGATCGAAACAACACCCAAAAGTTTTATTAAAAACCAAGCAACTAGCTGGTGGGTGTTGGTTTTAAAACCGGAACGCAGGCTAGATGCTCAAGAACAACAAGGCGCTCTTCAATCACGGAGGGGATGTGTTAAATGGGTGCATGCATCAACTCATCAACCAAGTTTGAGTGGAAGGCAGCTTGTCCGATGACTGGTCTTTCAGCTTCATATTAGTCTCAGTCTCATATACAAAAAATTCGATCCTATGTCTTGCAAGAACTATCGAGGCATATCCGTGATAAACGTCGTATATAAATCACCCTTATTACGATAGTCGTTTTACTAAAACGCCTTTAAGACGACACGGCTCTAAAAGCGACATTTGGTGTTTCCGAAAAACAACTACCGTAAGAGTGGTGAGAATATTGAAGAGCGGAGATATCGCTTAACTTTTAGTTTCATTCAAACACCAATTTGTCGTTTCTGAAGCCTTGTCGTTTTTCTTGCGTTTAAGTAGAACGACTATCGCGTAGTAAGGGTGAATTAGATTCTATACAACGTACTGTGTCTTAAGCCTTTCTGCAACACTATAATCGCAAGTAGGTACCAATTTCAATGTGGCTTCTGATAGACTAAATATTCACTCAAACAAATCCTGAAAAAGACCAATGAATTTCATGTCTTCGACTACAAGGCCGCGTATGACAGCTATCATCATCAGAGGAGCTCTTCAAGGGTATGCCGATGGTACCTATTGACATCATCGGCCACTTCCGACATGTCGTTATAATTTTTAATAGAGATAGAAGTACCAGCAAAACTTTTTGGTCTTCTAGTAAGTGAGGACAAGACCAAATACACGCAATCAACAAATATTTAAAGATCTGTCAACCATATTGCACTAAGTGTTGGGCGATAAGCAGAAAGGGAGATACTGGGCTCTTTCGAAAGAAAATTTTTTCGGCTCATATTTGTTTCTATGTGTGAGGAACGAGGAGGGCAAATGGAGGAGAAGATACAATCGTTAATTGTATGTGCTGAGTGAAGATGTGAATGTCGACTACATTTGCTCGGCCAGTGAAAGGAGAATAATGCTCCAGCCAAGAGCGTCTTTAGATTCCAGCCCCCAGGTTCAAGAGAACGATGAAGACCGAACCTCCCCGGCTTAAGGACCAAGCTATTGCAAATGTAAGAATGTTCGGTCTAGAAGACTGGGAGCTGTGTGGTGGGGATAGTTGATGATGGAAAAGGCTACGATGATGTCTCAGGCTGCGATCCTTCATGGGTTGGGAGGCGGATATGCAAGTAAGTAAGCTCCCTCGTACATGTTAAGTCTATGACTAGACTACCCATACAAATGTTTCCCTCATTGCCTGAGGGATAAGATTTTATAGATATCTATCGAATGCATTTTCGGTTTTTGGCGGTTTTTGTGAACTGAGATGAAGTTATATGAAAATAAAGCCGGGGAAATTGTTAGTATAAAAGTTTGTCAGTTGTCACAATGACAATACTATGGCCACCTGTGAAGAACCTTGTTGTCTTCGATATGAAGCTGTCCTTGAGGATTGTTTGCTAAATGAATCTCTGGATGACTTCTTATTGAGCGTCTTTTTTGAAGATACTGGAGCTGTTAAAATAGTAGATACGTATGTATGTACATTAAGGTAGTCGTTTTATTATTTTGTGTACTTTTATATTTTATACCCTATAGTCGTTGTAGATGATTTGAACCATTTTATCGCAAAATGCCCTGTTCTGGGGTATGCAACTGGAGATGGAGGATGCGTTGCTTATTTTGAATGGAGGCCGTGGATGGGACGTGCTATACAAATATACTGTACTTGTGTTGCGTAACAGAACACGTAGATATCATTGAAGGCGAATTTTGAACACCAAAACTATTTTTCTATATTCAGTAGGTTAGGTTAGGTTGAAGTGGCTGTCAGTCATGAAAACTGACACACTTAGACCATAAGTTGGCCCAATGTGATACCACAAGAATCTGGGAAGCCTTTTTCCCTACTCGATGAACCATTTGGAGCTTCTTATGAAGCGTAACAGACTACCTATGTCAACATTTACTATCATTGAAGTAGAAATCTCCAAGATGGAGTCTTCGCCTATGAGATAGAGCAGGACAAGTGCATAGAAGATGAGGAATCGATTCCACCTCTTCCTCGTCCATACAGCTTCTGCAAAAATCGTTAGAGAATACGCCAAGACGCGTTGCGTGCTTGCCTATAAGACAGTGTCCGGTTATGACACCTATCATGGAGCTAATGTGCAATCTGCTTAGAGATATCAAACATTTAGACCGCTTAAAATCCATTACTGGCCAGATTTGTTTTGTTGCCCAGCAAGTGGTGATATTGTTCCACCTAACGTTTGTTTTCTCTAAAGCATCTTGCTTCAGCTTAAGTTTACATGTAGCGATGGGAATACCAATATCTGCCTTACTAGGTAGAAGAGGTAGAGTTGTTCCATATTTAGCGAGTTCGTCGGCCTTACAATTACCTGGAATGTCTCTATGCCCCGGCACCCAACACAGGTGAATGTTAAACTGCTGCGCCATCCCCAGCAGAGATGAACGACAATTTAGGGCTGTTAAAGAGTTGGTAGAGACCGATTCCAGAGATTTGATAGCTGCTTGACTATCCGAGAAGATGCGGATATCTGTAGTTGATAACACGTTTTCTTTCAGCCAAGATAAGGCTTCTTTGATCGCCATAAGTTCCGCCTGGAACACGCTACAATGATTAGGAAGACGGAAGGAGAGACTTAATTTTAGTCTTTCTGAGTACACACCACCACCCACCCCATCATCAGTTTTCGATCCGTCGGTGTAAATATGGATTGATTCATCTTCCAAGAGAGCCGTATCCTCCCAGAGAACTCTAGAAGGAATGCTGACTTGAAAGTTTTTCCCAAACTGAAGTTTTGGGATGGTGTAATCAGTTCGACTTGTGATTGATCCGAATGAATTCAGAATGATGGAATGGCCAAAGTTGTTGTTGGTCCACTGTGAGGAAGCTTTAAGGCGAATGGCTGTATTTGCAGCCACTTGTTTGCTGAAAATATTGAGGGGTGTCAGATGGAGCAGAACGTCTAGAGCAGCGGAAGGTGTCGTACGAAGTGCTCCACTTATGCACAAAAAAGCAGAGCGTTGGACTTTGCTCAATTTGTCGCAATTTACCGCTTTATCCAGAGCAGTCCACCATACTGTCACTCCGTAAGTGAGGATCGGTCTAATCACCGAAGTATATAGCCAGTGAGTGATTCGAGGTTGAAGGCCCCATTTGTTCCCAACGGCTTTTTTGCAAGAGAAAAGTGCCACTGTGGCTTTTTTGACTCTTTCTTGTATATTAGGTTTCCAGCTTAACTTTTTGTCCAAAATAAGACCCAAATATTTTGCTTGATCAGTGAATGTTAGTGGAGTACCTTTGATAGAAGGAGGATCAATATGAGGGATTTTATATTTCCTTGAGAATAGAACAAGTTCTGTTTTATGAGGGTTGACACCCAGACCACACCGGTCAGCCCAGTTGGTAAGCTTATTTAAAGCATTTTGTAAGAGTTCTTTTAAGACAGTAGGATGCTTTCCTGATACGGCAATAGCAACATCGTCCGCATATGCAATCACTCTGTAACCCTCTGCTTCCAGGCATGTCAGCAGCTCATTTACTACCAAGTTCCAGAGAAGGGGAGATAGGACACCACCTTGCGGCGTACCTCTACTGACAGACCTTCTAGCGGAAAAGCTGCCCAGTTTTGAATTGATAACCCTGCTAGTCAGCATTTGATTAATCAATTCACCAAGCGTACCATCTACCTTCAGGGATGTCAGAGCAGATGCGATCGCATATGTGTCGACATTGTTAAAAGCGCCCTCTATATCCAAGAAAGCGACCATGGTGTACTCTTTATGATGGAGGGAATATTCTATAGTTCGAACTAGAGTATGTAACGCAGTTTCAACCGATTTCCCTTTGCAATAAGCGTGTTGAGCAGTAGACAAAAGTCGCGTGTCTATGCTTGTTCGCAGGTGGATATCGATCAATCTTTCAAAGATTTTAAGAAGGAATGATGATAGACTAATAGGTCTGAGATCTTTCGGGTTTACTTGGGAGCATTTGCCAGCTTTGGGTATAAACACAACCTTAACTTCTCTCCATAACAGGGGAACGTGGACCAGGTTTAAACAACTAGTAAGAATGATCTCCAGAATTGGCAGAATTAAATCAGAATTCATTTGGAGTTCAGCTGGTACTACGCCGTCGAGTCCTGCAGACTTGTATGGTTTGAAGCTGTTGAGCGCCCATTGCAGCTTTTCCCTAGTAACAAGACCTTGTGGATATCTTGGCTCATTATCTGACCTATTATGGTCGAAGCTATTAATATTTTTGGAGCTTCCAGGGAAATGAGTATCTAGTAGCAGGTTTAGCGATTCTTCGCAAGAGTTGGTCCATGAGCCATCAGCATTTTTCAAACAGCTAGGCATCACTGGATTTGAAGAGAGGATTTTTCTAAGCCTGGATGCCTCTGAAGTTTTTTCTATATTTCCACAGAAAATTCTCCAGGAGGATCTCTTAGACTTCCTCAAAGCTTTCTTATATAAATAATTTAAGGGTTTCCTTATAGGATTCCCAATCCGACGCTACTCGGGTACTTTTAGCTCGATTAAAACATTTACGACAATCTTTCCTGAGCGGTTCAAGCCCTGAATCCCACCAATACGGCTTCTTTTTTCCCCTTACTTGAGTAAGTGGACAGGAAATAGCCATTGATTTGTTAAGGGCTAACATGAGATCACTGACCTTGCAGTCAAGTTCAATTATATTTGAAGGAGGATTTAAAAGATCAGGTTTTAATAGACCTTTGAGTGTTATCCTATTTAAGCCAATCGGTTTTTCGAGGGTTTCGAAATACCAAGCGGCTAGGAGGTTCATCATTTAGACTGAATTGGATGTACCTGTGATCAGAAAACGAGTGTTCATCAGATACTTTCCAATTCAAGATCTTGTGATGAATTGTATCTGAGACAAGAGTAATATCCAATACTTCTTGTCGGTTTTTAGTAATGAAGGTAGGTTCGTTTCCCACATTACTTACTATAAGGTTAGTACTTAAAATATAATCAAAAAGAGATTCACCTCTATCATTGATATCAGTACTTCCCCATACTGTATGATGGGAGTTAGCATCACTCCCAATAATGAGACATATCTTCTGTCGTTCTGCCTGTGCGATGATTCTCTCCAGTGTATAACCGGGGAGAGGGCCGAGATTGTCATGGCCCAGATACGCCGACACTAGCCAGTACGCACCATTGGCCGTTTCCAGTCTAGCAGTGGTGATATCTCTATCGCTGAGATCAGGGAGTAGATATACGTTAGTGGTACTTTTAACTAGTATGCAAGATCTAGGTTCACCCTTACCAGATGCATACAGTAAGTAGTATCCAGGAGTTCTGAGTCCTTTAACCATGGATTTAACAATCCAGGGTTCCTGGATCAGAACAATATCCTCACCGTTTCTGGATAGACGGAGAAGAAGGGAGGCCGAAGCCTTAATAGAGTGTTGAAGGTTAATTTGGACTAATTGCAACATTTGGCTACAATCAGGCGGAATAGCCTCCTGTACGGTGTCGTTGCGTTCTTCCAAATCAGAAGATGAACTCAATAGCTCATTCTCACTCAATGGAACGAGGTTAAGGTAGTCTTCGGTCTCCATTTCGGTCAGACTGTCGACATTAGTAGAAGACTGAACCTTGATCAGGGATGACCTGGATTCCTCATCAACAATGGATGGAAAGGTGATGGATGCACCAGGGTCCCATCCCACAGGCTCAGCATCAGTTTTTTGTGGAGGGACGCGATCCGCGTCAACCTCATCTCTTTTGTATACTTTGAGGACATCACTATAGGTCTTGGATACGCCGCAATGGAGAGTTCTGGTGTTTTGCACCTTGGGTCGTTTGGGCACCGGGATGGTATCATCTAGAGACCTTTGTTGCTTTGACGTGGAGTCGCCGCTGGTCTGCGCATTGGCTAAAATGCACTGAGCCCATTTTATCCTGGCGTCCAGCTCCGTATTCCCTTCGACCTCCAGCTTTTCATTACCAAAGGTATTGAGAATCCTAGGAGCTGTCAGCCTGACCGTATAGCTGTCCTTTGTTTGCCTATTCAGCGTAGTTGATGGTAACGTCTTCGGGGGAGAACCCTCTCCAGTGGTGGGAGGACCATTATTCACAACCCTTACACCACCGAGTTGGGCTCCCTCCCGAGACGTACTCGGAAGAGGTTCACTCTCTCTAGAAGTGGTCGGACCGTTATTCACAACCCCACCACTACTGAAATAAGGTATTGCTACCACCTTACTTCTCTCGCTGGAATCTGTATCAGATGGGGGACCATGACTTGCCACAACCACCCCACTGAAACCGATCCCAGGAGTAACGGCAAACAGCTTTGACGCCGTGCTGCCGCCCGGTTTCGAAAGAGAACCGGTCTCACCATCTATCCTTGTTTTTGTCTTTTGTTTTGACATACAATTATTTTGGACCCACGAGTAGCGAATAAAGGTTGGTCACTCTACACAGAGATTCGCATATGTAGAGAAGGCAAGCTGATCCGAAAAGTGCCAAAAGTCGGATACTCCGTTAACGACTGAGCTAGTATTTTTAATTGGGCCCCCAGCCAGGCTGATCATCGGCACGGGTCGTGTAACACCTTAGATCCAGCCCAATAAGAAAATTGGAGTGGGTGAGGAAGGGGATATGATTTGATAAGAGTGGCAGACAGCTATTCGCCGTACTGTCAAGGAAAGGAATTATGTGTATAGGAAAACACGTTGAACAGCGATACGCCGTACCAACATGGGGGAGAACTCGTTGAACAGCTTTTCGCCGTACCACCGAGGGGGATTACGTGGACAGCTATTCGCCGTACTGACGATGGACAGGGATGGGTTTGGATAGGGAAGGTTTATGGATAAGTTATTTCAGGACTCAAGGGAAGAGGATATGATAAGATAAGAGTGACAGACAGCTATTCGCCGTACTGTCAAGGAAAAGGAGTAATGTGTTTGGGAAAACACGTCGAACAGCGATACGCCGTACCGACATGGGGGAGATCTCGTTGAACAGCTTTTCGCCGTGCCACCGAGGGGGATTACGTGGACAGCTATTCGCCGTGCCGACGTGGGACAGGGATCGGGTGTGGATGGGATAGGTGAAGCGCCCTTTGGTTTCAGGACTCATCTGGAGTTAGACTCGAGAATCTTTGACCTTACTCAGCTTCTACAACTCGTCAAGTTCGACGCTCAGGTAGAAGTCTATATTCAGTAAAAACTAAAACTAACTAACTAGTCGCTGTAGGCATTGGCGGAAACAGGGGGGGGGGGGGTCATGGTTGTTTTTTTGTAAATGACCGAAAGTAGCCTTGAAAAAAGAATTTTAAATTCATTAAAGCGTTATACATCACTAACCGATTACTGAAACTAGTGGACCTACACGATCAAGTGGCCTTTCTGGTTGGGTAAGAAAACTTGAAAATTAAAACCTCGTGTTACAAAATCTTGCAATTACAATATCGTACCCCAATACCTACCGCATTAACAAAATCTTCCCAGCGTACATCTCACAGGTTAAATCTCGCAAAAATTAATTTTATTATAGCAAATACAATTTTTTATCAAAATTTGCAATTCTTGCGGAGTTTCGAGTTCAATTTTTTTCAGTTCAAAGCTCGGACACTCGAAGCGAGTATTACTGCAATTGCGAGATACTGATATTGGAGATTTTAATGTTTATTATAGCCCACTTACTAGTCACCAATTTTAAGATTTTAATTTTTAAGATTTCGGTTTATTTGCTAAATTTGTTGTTGTGAAATGTAAATGCGAAATTGTTAAAAATGTACTTTTTAATTTTGAGATTATTGAAAAAATGTAAGCCTTTGTTATTCAAGATTTTGATTTGCTGTATTTTGTAAGGCTCCTGGCTTTTCAGATGTAACACATTTTTTTGAGAATATCTCACATTCACAAACAGGTGCCGTCAAGTTTGAGTGACATTGAAAGCAAATTTCGGTAGCGAATTAATTTTTCGATTGCAATTACCACCGCATTTTGCTTCGATTTGCCGGAGGATTTGATTGTTTTCACTCGCCCACCTAGCAACTTGACGGAATTTATTGGGAATCCAGCGATTTTTTTGGATATGTTGACCTACCTTTTTGTTTTGTGTAAGGGATGCCATTAAAGAAAGTATAGTAAGTTACTTAAGTTACTTCATCTTACGAGACAAAAGAGAAAGGTAGATCTTTTTAGCCCTTAAAAGTTAAAAGTTTTTATGGCCAAAAATTACGGCACTAAAAATATTATTTTTTAAATGCACTATCATGAATTTTCAAGAACGTTTAAAAGTAAACCAGAAGAATAGATTTCTGGCTTTCTAAAAAGCTACAAAGCTATACTGCTAGTGTTGCCGTTATTTTTTGTTTGTACTTTTCTTATAAAATTGCTTCTTCTGTTTAGCGGTGGAAAATATTACCCCTCTCGAGTTGGATTATTTTATAGTCTACTTTTAACCTTCATAATATTTTTGTCAGATTAAACGTGAATCACCGTGTACCGTGTATGCAAACAAATAAAATGCACGACTGAGTCGCACGTACTTGCTCTTATGTTCAAGACACTGCGAGTTTAAGAAAATTGTATATACAAACATGGAAATTATGAGAGAAAAATGTAGAGAAGCATGAAATACGACATTTAAATTAGCTAAAACAACTCTTTTGACAGTTTGAGGTGAAAAAATAAGTATGCCATCTTAATTCATGATAGAATATGATTGTATGGTAAAAAAAAATTTTAAAATCGTTGGAGCGGTTTTTTTTTAAATTAATTTTTTATATATAAAATTCTTAAAACATTTTTAAGAACAAATTTTGGTATGCAGATTTAAACTATGTATTTATGTGTATATAAAAACAAAATTTGAAAAAAAATTATCAACCCGTTTTTGAGATATCGAATTTTCAAAAAAAAATTTGAAACTTTTTTTTAAAAATCCAAAAACTTTTTTTTTTGAAAATTTTGATATGCAATATTATTTAATCTTATCTGAAATTTGTAAACAAAAAAATTCATTTAAATCCGTTAAGCTGATAACGAGAAAACTCAAAATAAAAAAATACGTTCTATGACAGGTACTACTAATAGTTGCTATGTGTAAAATTTTATAATTTTTGATGGTAGATCGTACTAATTTTAGTATAGGAAAAAAGTTTAATCCAAATCGTAGGAGTCGTTTTAAAGCAAAAAAATATTTTCCTTTGCCGTTTTTTCACTTTTGTATGGAAGGTACCGTTATTTTTTCATAAATGTAAAATTTTTTCTAAAAATATTTTAGAGAGTACTATAAAAGTCTTAAATATCGAGTTTCAAAAAAATCTATGATGCCGTTTTCGAAATATTTGATTTTCCAAAAAGAATTTTGAAATATTTTTTAAAAATCCAAAAAATATTTTTTTCAAAAATTTTGGTACACAAAACTATTATCATTTTTTGGGAGCTTCTGTATAAAAAAAATAATTGAAATCAGTTGTACCGTTTTGAAGAAAATCAAAAATTAAAAAAAGGTTCCTTTGGAGGTACCATTAATAACCATTTTTGAAAAATGATTTTCCACCCAAAGAAAGCCTTTACTAAAATAAATTTATTGAATTTTTTTTAAGAAAAGTTGTCGAGCTGTTTTTGAGATATATACGATTATGTAAATTTGCCAAACAAAAATGTATGGCAGGTACCGTTATTTTTGGTTCTAAAAAAAAAATGAAAAAAAAGTGTCGGCAGAATCACCAAAAACCACTATGTACCAAGTTTGAAGAAAATCGTTTGAGCCGTTTAGGCTGTAGACGAACAGACAGACAGACAGACAGACAAACAGAATTGTGCCACCCACTTTTTTGGTGTTCTCTATCATCGTAATATCATGTTTGATTGTTATCTCAAATTTTTTTTTTGCACGAATCCAAAACTTGCCTTATAGTACCTATAATCGCAATTAAAAGTAGCTTGTGGAAAAGGGTACAAAGGGCCACATACAGATTCGGAAAAATGTGGATGGAAGAAAATATCTTTAAAAGGTCTAAATTTTCAGTTTTATTACTTCTCTGGAAAAAGGCGATTCTAGGGCAATTTGGTATTAATTGGATCAAAATACACTTTTTCCGTCAAAATATAGTTTGTCTGTCAAGCCATCAACTGTCAAATAATATTGAAGGATCGCTGCGTTGTCAATGGATTAAAAACCACTAAAAACTCCGAAATTTTTGAAGGTTTTTTACTTCTCCGGGAAAAAGTGATTTAAGGCACTTGTTTGACATTTGGATCAAATTAATTTTTGTCTTCAAAGTATAATTTGTTCTTCATCTTTCAAGCCATCAACTGTCAAATTCCATTGAGGGATGGATGTGCTGATGATGGCTTAAGAAAACCCTGCCAAAATCAGATATGTTCACAATTTTTGTACTGCTCCCAAAATGCATTTAAATTAGCCAACTCTGTTTGCTGATTCAAACCAACTCTATTTAACTCAGTTTGGGAATCAATTAAATTTTCTTTATTGAAAAAAATATTTTCCCCATCTGAATGTGGCCCTTTTGTACCCTTTCCCATTAGCTCCGCCACTGACGGATTAAAAACAGCTGTTCTCATTCCATGTCATCATTTTCTGTACGCATTTTATATTTTATTTCCGTCGTGCGTCCTCATAACGTCTTAATAATGGAAAGGATGAAACAGGGAGATGCTTTTAGTTTATAAAAAGCGAAATATATATAAAACGTCACAATTTGTCCGGAAAAATAATGCTTCGAACATTCTTTTTCCGCGCAAAATTAAGTGGAGACTTTCTTTTGCCTTTTCACGTACAGCGGTTACAACTGTTGATGTTCAAAGGGTAGACACGGTGCATTCAAGAGGACACAAGTGTCCACAAGCTTTTTTTCAAAGCAAACCTCTGTCTTTCAACTCCTACTCTCACCTCCAAGTGGTGAACATCGGGTT
This sequence comes from Dasysyrphus tricinctus, assembly GCA_963921185.1. Classification (NCBI taxonomy): domain Eukaryota; kingdom Metazoa; phylum Arthropoda; class Insecta; order Diptera; family Syrphidae; genus Dasysyrphus; species Dasysyrphus tricinctus. Next base: position 249,944,673 of record OY992530.1, read on the forward strand.
CCTAGTACCTTTAACTGAAGATGCTACGGATATCCAGACCAAAGCCAAAACGGGAAATACTGTGAGGAAGTTCGACGTCGGACGGCTACAGTCGCAGGAAATTGCCATGTCCTTTTCCGATCGAGTCTCTCGCGCCCTCTTAACAAGTCCTTTGCCACCAACTGCAAACATCGAGAACTAGTGGAAAAACTGCCAGGAAGCCATCAGAGATGCCGCCTCTGACGTGCTGGGCTTTGCACGACCACCACAGCAAAACCCCTGGTTCGACGAAGAATGCCAGCAAGTACAAGCAGCCAAACAACAGGCATACAAAGCGGCGCTGCATAGAAGGACCAGAGCAGCTCGCGAGCTCTACGAGCAAAAGAGGAGAGAGGAACACAAGCTTCTTAGAAGGAAGAAGAAAGAGCATGAGAAGCGCGCGATCGAGGAGTTAGAGAGATGCCACTGCAGGAATGAAGTTCGGAAGTTTTACCAAAAAGTAAAAAGAACTTCCCAAGGTTACAAGGCCCGAACCGAAGCCTGCAAAGACGATCAGGGGAACATCGTGGTGGAATCGCAGTCGGTGCTGAGGATATGGAAAAATCATTTCTGCAAATTGTATAACGGCGATGACGAACCGAATTCCGCTAACATGCAAATTGCACCATTCAACTTGGACGACGTAGGCCAACAATTCCGTCCACCCGATCTTGACGAAGTGAGGATAGCCATATCTAAACTTAAGTCCAATAAAGCTGCTGGAGCTGATGGCCTTGCGGCTGAACTATTCAAAGCGGCTGGCGAAGAATTGGTTAGGAGTATGCACCAGCTCATCTGTAAAATATGGTCGGAGGCAAGCATGCCCGATGAATGGAACCTCAACATTGTTTGCCCGATCCTCAAGAAAGGCGATCCTCTGGACTGCAACTACAGAGGCATCAGTCTTCTTAATATCGCCTACAAGATCTTCTCTGTCGTACTTAGTGAACGCCTGAAGCCATTCGTCAACAACCTGATAGGTCCATATCAGTGTGGCTCAAGGCCAGGGAAGTCCACCATCGACCAAATATTCGCACTACGGCAGATCTTGGAGAAAACCCAGGAGTTTCAAATCGATACCCACCACCTTTTTATCGATTTCAAGGCCGCGTATGACAGCATCTATAGAGACGAGCTATGTAGAGCAATGTCTAGTTTCGGCATCCCTGCCAAACTCGTCCGTTTGTGCAGGATGACGATGGAGAATGCACGCTGCTCCATCAAGGTCGGCAAAGACCTCACCGACACCTTTGATGTCAAAAAAGGTTTTAGGCAAGGCGACGCGCTGTCATGTGACTTCTTCAACATCGTTCTTGAAAGAATAGTGCAAAACTCTCACGTCAACACTAGAGGCACAATCTTTCAAAAGTCCGTCCAATTACTCGCTTACGCTGATGACATTGACATAATAGGACGAACAAAGCGTGATGTCAGTGGTGCTTTTGTGAGCATTGAGAAGGAAGCCAAGAAGATGGGTTTTACGGTGAATGAAAGCAAAACGAAATATATACTGTCAACAAGAAATGACACCCAACATCGACGTCTAGGACAGAACGTCACTATAGACAGCTATAATTTTGAGGTGGTCAGAGACTTTGTCTACCTAGGATCCGCTATAAACTCAGCGAACGATACCAGTGCTGAGATCAAACGAAGAATTACTCTTGCCAATCGCTGTTTCTTCGGGCTAAGAAGGCAATTGAGAAGCAAAGCCCTCTCTCGAGCAACTAAACTGTCCCTGTATAAGACGCTTATCATCCCGGTCCTGATGTATGGTGCAGAGGCATGGACACTGCTAACGGTGGATGAGAACGCGTTAGGCTGTTTCGAGAGGAAAATTCTCCGGGTGATTTTTGGTCCCGTCTGCATAGATGGGGAATGGAGGAGAAGATACAACCACGAACTGTATGGGCTGTACAGCGACACCGACCTAGCCACAAAAGTGAAAAGCCAACGACTAAGATGGCTGGGTCACCTAGAGCGAATGGACACCAATGCTCCGACCCGGAAAGTCTTTGAATCCAACCCCGTGGGACAACGCAGTAGAGGTGTACAGCGTAAAAGGTGGCGCACGCAAGTGGAAGAGGACCTCAACCAACTTGGCGTGCGAAACTGGAGACACTGGAAACTAGCTAGAAACCGAGCTGGCTGGAAGAAGCTTTTTGGTTGAGGCCCTGGTCCACCCCGGACTGTAGCGCCACCTTAAGTAAGTAAGTAAGGTTACAACTGTCAAATTTTGCGTTGGAGCTGCGTACCGGTTGGAAAAAAATCCGAGATAAAATTTGTCCTGGGAAAAATTTTATATGGGAGATAAATTTTATCTTGATCTGCGTACTAGGCTTTATAGTTGATAGCTTGACAGAAAGGTAGGGAAAGAACTGTGTTTTTACGGAAAAAGTTTAGTTTGATCCAAATGTCAACCAATTGTCCCAAAATCACTTTTTCCGGTAGAATTAAAAAATCTTTCAATATAAATTGACAGTTGATGGCTTGACAAATGAAGGACAAACTATATTTTGACGGAAAAAAGTGTGTTTTGACGCCAATACCTCCATATCACAGTACACATATTAAAGGTAATATCATTAGAGTTTTGATTTTTGTTTCTTCTGCGCTATATCAATTTGTGTCAAATGTCAGTATTTGTTGTTGTTTTTACGTGTGTTTTCTTCCTCACTCGCACAGCCATTTTTTATTTTCGACTGACAACCTGCGCAGTATAATACCTTAGATTTGTGTACTGTGCCTCCATATTACCTTAAGATCGCCTTTTTCCAAAGAATTAAAAAAAGCTGAAAATTCCAGATTTCTTACAGGTACATATGTATGTAGATATTTTCATTCATCCACATTATATTGTTCCCCATCAAGCGCATCCAATCAATTTTTCTAGCTCTGCAAATGCTTTGAAAGAATCTGATTTCTGTATGTAAAAGTTTCAAATTTATGAATTGAAGGAAATTTTTTAATTTTTTAAATTTCTAACTATGCTACTGTTCTCATTTGACTTTAATTTTCTTTAAAGTATTTTGTCGAGCAAAAAGTTTTGGTTTTTTGGACCAATCTTGTAGAATAAACACTGTCCATGTCCAAGAACATTTTTATATAAACAAGTCCCTGTAGGTACATATATTCTACATAAAACACAGTTAGTTATCAGCATTTACAAACTGACTTTCCTGATTGACAACTTCTAGAATGTGAAAACATTATTCCTTCCATTTATGCCTAAGACTTTTAATTAATTTATCTCCCTCTACCATACACAAAAAATACCTAAACATGCCGCTCCAATCAAATATTCATTGTTTCTCGATATTTGTAGCCAAGAATATTGTTCCGCTTCTGTTGCAATGTTAATGCTAGTAGCAGTGGGTAGGTAATGCACTTGTGTGTTAGAAATCAATTAATTCAAAACGTTTACATTTTGTTAATTTCCAAATTTCGATGATTAGAAAATTATACAAAAACATAACCAAGACCGAGAAATATGTACAGTAGAATATCTTTCGGTATTTTGTCTCTGTCATAAAATTTAAATTGACAGCTAAGCAATTTGACAGAAAATTCTCTCTGCTAATCAACTGTCATTAAGATTTTCCTTTCAAAACTCCGGTAGCCAAAGATACCAATAACAAAACACGTCCAAATCCAAATGAGACTTAGCAACCCAAAGTATTCACATCGATTCGTCTTATAAAAAAAAATAATAACAATAAAAAAAAAAAAAAACAATTAACAATTGTAGCTTGTTTGACATCTTTTATAGCGCAACGTCTCAGACTTTGTTATGTAAATTTTGAATAGTTCCTTAGAACAGGTGGATAAGCTTTTCAAATGTGAAAAATAATTAATTTCGGTTTTCGTTGTTCTTTTTTTTTCCTTGTTCTTCCCAAAGACCGAAACAAAACACTAATTTTGATTTGGAAAAGGGTTTTTGTTATAACAAAATACCGATTAATGACAATTGGTTGGGGTGGGGTGTCAGGACTTTTAAATTACCATTCTTTAAAGACTTTCAAATAATATGGAATTCAACCATAATTTTTAAACTGTCATCGATGATGGGTCGGAGCTATTTTTTTAAATAGAACGACTAAACGGTTAACTCCTAGCGAAGCTAAGCCGCAGCCTATAGCCGACTTGCAAAATTGGTTAATTTTATTTTAAGATGCCGCACCCGTTGAGGTCTTGATTAAGATTTATAAAATAGAAGCAGAAAAATAATTTGAAGGCGTTTCTGTCCGTTTGATTCGGGTTATGGGACTAGTTGAGTTTTCCGAAAGATTGATTAAGTATTGTTTTTAGATTAAAGTATATTTTAAGAGATTAATGCGATTAATATGGTGATTAGTGGATTAAGACCAGTTGCATTGTTTGTTTAAAAAAATAAGACTTTAAGACCACTAATGAGCTTGATGTTTCGGGAGGAAGGCATCCATACGTTTAGGTTGATTTTTTTTGTTTTCGTATTACGATATTTGTCAAAAATGCGTAATTGTTTTTGACAGCAGCGGTAAATTGAGTTATGGTTTTTGTTAAAAGCAACTGGCAGTGATTATTTTTTGATAATTTTGTATTCATCGATTTTAGAGTCTTGATTTATTAATAAATAAAAACCTTAATCTACAATGCAAAACCCAAATTGAAACCAGAATACAATAAATAAACAATGTAGTATAGTTCGAATATATTTATGATGTGAATAATGAAATATTTACATATGTAATATGAATTCTTTCCTGAATAACGGAAAATAATAAATTGTCAATTAATGAATAAATTACGATTACAACTAAATGAATGCAATAAATGTATCACACGCATCTGCACTAACAATTATATTTCAAATGGTTAAGAATTTTTAAGATTTATAAAATATGGTGTATTCTTGAAAACGAAACGATTTTTAATAATTGAAAAACAATATTTCTAAAATATCATGCGGTTAATACTTCTTAAGAAAGTGGAAATTAAACAAATAAATTCTTTTTTAATTTTCAAATATCTTAAAATTAAAACATGTGCTGTTTTTGTTCAGTTTGAGCTGCCATGTACCAACAACAAAATACAGAAAAAATCGCATAGTTGCAAATTTTACAAAGCTTGAAGTTTGCAATACCATTTTCGATTTGATGAATGAGTGAAATAAAATCTTAAATTTTGTTTTAATGGTTTTTTGCAAACTTACTTATGTACTTAAGGTGGCGCTAAAGTCCGGGGTGGACAAGCGCCTCAACCAACAAGCTTTTTCCAGCTGGCTCGGTTTCTAGCTAGCTGTCTCATGTTTCGCACGCCAAGTTGGTTGAGGTCCTCTTCCACTTGCGTGCGCCACCTTTTACGCTGTCCACCTCTACTGCACTGTCTCATGGGGTTGGATTCAAAGACTTTCAGCGCCGGAGTCTTGGTGTGCATTCGCTCTAGGTGACCCAACCATCTCAGTCATTGGCTTTTCACTTTTGTGGCTGATCGGTGGCGCTGTACAGCCCGTACAGTTTTTTGTTGTATTTTTTTCTCCATTCCCCATCTAGGTATACAGACGGGACTGAAAATCACCCGGATAATTTTCCTCAAAAGACAGCCTTAAGCATTCTCAACCACCGTTAGCAGTGTCCATGCTTCTGCACCACATCAGGACCGGGATGATAAAGTGTCTTATACAGGAACAGTTTAGTTGCTTAAGAGAGGGCTTGGCAAAATTGCCTTCGTAGCCTAAAGAAACAGCGATTGGCAAGAGTAATCCTTCATTTGATCTCAGCACTGGTATCGTTCGCTGAGGTTATAGCGGATCCTAGGTAGACAAAGTCTCTGACCACATCAAAATTATAGCTGTCTTTAGTGACGTTCTGTCCAAGACGCCGATGTTGGGTGTCATTTCTTGTTGACAGTATATATTTCGTTTTGCTTTCATTCACTGTTAACCCCATCTTCTTGGCTCCCTTCTCAATACTCACGAAAGCACCACTGACATCACGCTTTGTTCGTCCGATTATCAATGTCGTCAGCGTAAGCGAGTAATTGGACGGACTTTTGAAAGATTGTGCCTCTAGCGTTAACGTGAGAGTTTTGCACTAATCTTTCAAGAACGATGTTGAAGAAGTCGCATGGCAGCGCGTCGCCTTGCCTAAAGCCTTTTTTGACATCAAATGCGTCGGTGAGTTCTTTGCCGACCTTGATGGAGCAGCGTGCATGCCATCGTCATCCTCCGCAAACAGACGACTTTCGCAGGAATGCCAAAACTAGACATTTCTCTATATAGCTCGTCTCTATAGGTGCTGCTCTTTCTTTTTCCTTCTTAGAAGCTTGTGTTCCTCTCTCCTCTTCTGCTCGTAGAGCTTGTGAGCAGCTCTGGTCCTGTTGTTTGGCTGCATGTACTTGTCGGCATTCCTCTTCGAACCAGGGTGAGGCCTAGCATGGTGGAGACGGTATATCTGATGGCTTCCTATGCTCTTTCCAACAAAAATTGTCAGTAAAGGGAAGATAGGACGTTTGCCTCTCAGTCTGGTTGCATTGGCTTGCATACATCTGTCTCAAGTTAAAGCTCTTACAGGGTTTCCGTACTTTGAATTATAAATTGCCACAAATCGAAGAACAATGTGCATATGGTTACCATTGATACCATTTCAAACATATTAAAAAAAAGATCCATTTATCTTTTTTTACTACAGCACTCCTTTTTGAATGAATTTGATCACGTAACGCTTTGTGAATGTTTCAAAACTTAGCGCAAATAACTTTTTTCTTCTTAAAGACTAAAATCGTACAAATTTTAAGTGCATTTTATAGCTTTATTCAAATATACAAACAAATAATAAGGGGACAATCAAAACGACAACACTTTTGGCTCTCACCTTTATAAATATTGTTCTCAAAAGCTTCAAAACTGAAAGTTTTTTCATAAAAACCACTGAAAAAGCTCTTTCGTACTGTTGCAACATGGCAAAGGCAACTCTGTTGGAATTTGAATTTTTTGTTTTATTTCACACAGCGAAGGTAGAAGCGAAAGCGAGTATACGATCAGAATGCTTTTGGCATTGAAAGACGACGGTCATGTTGGAGCGTACGAAATGTTTCAAGGAGTTGCAACAACAATTCCTGTATGTTTATCAGTGGTTTAGTATCTTTTTCAGTGGCAGGTTTGTTATTTGAGTGTTGTGATGGTATACACTGGCACCACTGTTTTGAAAAAAGCTCGCCCATAAGCCCTGTACTGACAATTTTTGCTGGATAGACTATAGAAATTCTTCTACTGGTTCTCGATAGTTGCAGTTGGCGGCAAAGGACTATTTAACTGGGCGTGAAAGACTCGATCGGAAAAGGACCTGGCGATTTCTTGCAACTGCAGCCGTCCGACGTCGAACTTTCTCACAATATTTTCTTGTTTTGGCTTTGGTCTGGATATCCGTAGCAGTACCTGGGCTATAATGAGGTTAGCTCCTCAAAACGTTCGGACATCTTTGATACTGAAGGAGTGCCTTGTGTCGATCGCAATATGGTCAATCTGGTTGGCGGTTGATCGATCAGGAATTCGCCATGTCCTCTTATGTATATCGAGATGTGGGAACTGTGTATTAGCTACCACAACGTTTCACCCCGCAGCAAAGTCGATTAACCTGAGTCCGTTATCGGAGGTGGTGTCGTGCAGGCTGTATCTTTCGATTGTGCCACCAAAGACGTCTTCTCTTCTTAGTTTGACATTTAAATCACCCAAGACAATTTTAATGTCATAGCTAGGGCATTTCTCATAATGTCTTGTCCAGGAGCTCTTTCTCCTCTGTGGGGGAATTCGTGCATATGAGGCTGATGTTGGCGAACTTAGCCTTGATGCAAATTGTCGTGAGGCGTTCGTCAACAGTAAATACGTTCGTATCCGAGGCTTGTTGTTGCTTCGCAACTAAATAGCTTTACGGGGCCGGGAAGTCACCCTGACGGCACGACGACGCCCAACCTGGAGGGCCAGACCCTTACAATATAACTCCAAGGGCGGGGAGTCGGATTAAACGCTCCTTATAGGCCTGAGCTCCCAATATGTCGTAGTAGCCCGTATAAGGTGTTCACTAAGTGGTTCAGCCTTAATGGAACTGTAGACGCCACTGTTGATTCCATCTGGGTAATTCTTCCGCTGCCGCCTGGATAAAGGAGAAGTGCTTTAGTGGGACCACTCCTCCCCCTGTCTCTCGTTTGCCGCCTCCTAAAACATAAATCTTCAGTTAAATATACTAGGCACCCGATGTTCACCACGGGGAGGTGAGAGGAGGAGTTGATAGACAGAGGTTTGCTTTGAAAAAAAGCTGTGGACGCTTGTGTCCTCTTGAGTGCACCATGTCTACCCTTTGAACATTTTTGAAAAATTTACAGTTGCCGCTAAATGCATTTTCTGATAGAGTTATTTAATGCAATGTAATACCACCTTTAGGCTATCATTGAACTCAGAATTGAACATTTTGTTCTTCATTTTTGAGGCCTTTAGAAAGCAAAATCATTTATTTTTTTGATGGAGAAATAAAGCTCAAGACAAAATAAATATTTCTAGCAAAAACAAAATTTGAAATGAGACCAATCTTCCACATTAAAAGACTGATCACTGATTTCACTATAAACGTCTCAAATTCAATCACTAATATTTTCAATGGTGAGTTTCAATTAAAGCTATGATTGGCAGACTGGCGCTTTAAAGAACAAACATTAAAAGAAGAAGTGTAGGTATACTATAAGCCTCAAAGACACGGTAGGTATGGACGCTTTTGTTTTTTTTTTGTTCTTCGTAGCTCGATCCCTCTTTTCGACAACATTAAGATTCTTGATCATTTTTCTTTTTTGTTGACGTCTTATACGGTGTTCACATTGGATTTCACACTTTTTTTTTATTTTCCATTTATCACATGCTCCAAAATCCTTCAGTCAAGTGAGATGCGAATACTGAAACGTCAGAAAAAAAATCAGTTTTGTCAGTCCAATGTGAAAACCCACGCCTGGAAAAATGGCAAGTTTTTGTCGAGTTTAATCGAGGCACTGGAAAGGCTTCGGTAGGGAGAATCTAGAAAAGGACAACTTGTCAAATACTCGCGAGGACCTCGCTAGTAAGAACTTGTTGGATAGGTCTTGTTATCCCATCGCAAATACCCCATATATGACAAAAACAAAAAAACAAATCTTTTATACCCATCGTACAATAGTAAGAAAAATTAAAGTACATACTTATGTATATTGTTTTTCATTTTCAACATTGCACAACTGTATTGCGAATTAGCTCAGTGGTTAAGGTATAGGACTGGAATGACCTGGAAAACAGAGCCTTGCTCCACCACTTCCACCTTCGGAATGACATAACGCAATGGCGATCAGAGAACCTCGGTTTCACCGGGTTCAATGAAGATCATTTGGCAAACGCCATAATCGCCGAGCGAAATGGGCCAAGTTCCCTGTTAATTACGAAGGTTCAGCTTATCTTCGATTCATTAAAGAAGAAGAAGTCAGCAGGAGTCTATGGCATATCCAACGTTGTACTTCGACATTTACCCCTAGAAGCAGTAGACATTTTTATACCACACTGTTTAACAACGCTCTGAATAATGCATATTATCCAGTGCGGTGGAAGACAGCTGTGGTGCATCCTCTCCCGAAAAAGGGAAAGGACAACTCCAATCCGGCGAATCTCCAGTCGATAAGTCTTCTTCCGAGTATCAGCAAGGTATTCGAAAAAGTTATTAATAGAGCTCTGTCTAAGTGGGCAGAGGACAATAATATCATACCGGATAATCAGTTCGGCTTTAAGGCGGGACATGACACCATTCATGCCGCGTCTAAACTCGTTTCTGATGTCCAATGGAACAAATCAAAAAAGCAGTGTACGGGTGCCTGTCTGGTTGATTTGGAGAAGGCCTTCGACACCGTATGGCTAGAGGGTCTTTATCTAAAGCTGACCAGACTTGGCATTAGTAAACCACTATTATATATGCTTTATGATATGCTCAATGGTAGAAAGTTTGTTGTCAAGAGTGGCAATGTGACTTCTGCCACAACATTTAATATTCAAAATGGTCTTCAGCAGGGAGCGGTCAACTCGCCGATTCTATTCAGCATTTACACCAGCGATCTGATGAGTAGTCTAACTCAGGCAATTGCGTATGCCGACGATCTAATTGCGTACAGAACAGCTCCAAAAATCGAGGTCATCAGAATTCTTTTGCAGCGTGACTTCGAGAAGATTCAGCGATATTGCGATGACTGGAAGTTGAAAATCAACTTCCAGAAATCAGAAACTATCTTGTTTAGGACTCCGTTGCATGGAGCCACAAGGGATACGAGAAAGAACTGGCGTAAGCTGGTGATCGTAGGGCCAAATGGACAGCCACTGGCGAGTAAAAGTGTAGTAAAGTACCTTGGCATCTGGATGGATCAGTATTTGTATTTCGACAGACATATTATAAATGCTGCTCTGTCCAGGGCTAGGGGAGCTTTTGCCCTGACGAAACGGTTGTTTTATAGCAGCCGGCTTGACAGCAGAGTGAAGGTGATTTGCTACATGGCCCTCATACGGCCGATGATTTCCTATGGGTGCCCGGTTTGGTTCAACGTTGCCCCATCTCAAATGGAAAAGATTCGGGTGTTTGAGAGGCAGTGTCTTAGACGCTGCCTTGGATTACACAGAACGCCAGAGTCGGAGTACAAACATTATTATTCTAACCTGGTTCTATACAACGGCGCCAACATAAACAGGATAGATAATTTCTTGCTGAAGCTTATTCGGGGTCACATTGCAAGAGCAATGTCCTCGACCAACAGCTTAATTTTTGGGGCTTATTACCCTAAAAACGACTATTACGAGAGTGTGCGTCCAAGCGGCCTTATTCCGCCCGATGCATTCCTCTATTTAGACAGTCGAGGGCTGATCCAGGATAGAGCGGCGGTTCCGCTAATCTACCACGTCGGCCGTAGAACTGTAGATCGGCGGCTCCTTTATGATCGAGACGTCCTCGCACAACACGGAGCGGAGCACCTTCGGTTCAGTAGGACTGTGTCCGATCGGGACCGAAGAGATAGGGTAAGGCAGGAGAACCAGTTCTGGTGGTTGAAACCCGAACAAGAAGTTAATTCGGATATATAAAAGTTAACTATGCATTTTTTATGCCATGGCCGACTTACATAGGTTTAGGTAGTTAGTTTTAAGCAGGGACAGTCAGGGTGGCACCAAAAAAAAAAAAAAAAAAAAATATATATAAAACCAAGAAAAACACAAAAAAAAATTACAAAAACCCGAAAATGCTTGCTGTGGCTGTTCTAGTTTGTAAGTAGTTTGTAAGTAGCCTTAAGTAGTTTTATAGTAGTTTTAATTAGTTTTAATTTAGTTTTATTTAGTTTGTAAGTTTTATATAAAACCAAAATAAAAGATATAGAAACCAAGTTTTTTCCAATTCTTCTTGGTGAAAAATAAAACCATGAACTTTTTAAGATAGTTCTTAGGCCGAAATGCATTAGCATTAAGTTATTAGTTTAACTTAGAGCACCCGAATGGGGCCAGTAAGTTGTAAGATATTGATAAGCAGGCTAGTTTTTATGAATTTTTGTCTAGCTTTAAGATAGTTTTAAGATAATGGAAAAATAAAAATGAATTTAAAAAAAAAGGTATAGGACTGGCTATCAGCAGATTGCAGGATCGAATCCCAGTAAAGACAACTTTTTTTTTTTTTGCTGTCTCTCGAGGAAAAAGGTTACTTCACTGGCGAGGCCCTAGAGAATTTCTAGAGTTACCCTTACTGGGCCCTTGCAAGTATCTATTTAAAACTTTCTAGCCCCTCGCCAAAAACTAGATTGTTTTCCAACGGGGCCGTCTTAAGCTTTTGACTTCTCTTTTTTCTTCAAAAATGTTTTCTTTTTTGTTGCGCATTTGAAGTCTGTTGTTCTAAATGGCAACCCTTTTCACTGTGACTTGCGAATTTGCTTATGCTCCATACTACCCTTCACTACAATTTAGTTTTTTTTTTATAAAAATCAAAAAATCTCGCAAATAGCCAAAAAAAAGTCTTAACTATTTATTTTTTGACAATTTTTATTAAAGACAAAAATTTAAAATTTTGTTTATAATCTTTTCATCAAAATATTTCATTCAATAAACACCATCTTATTTCCTACATTACACAAAAACATTTTAATATATTTCTACATTTACATAATGTATATATCAAATTTTTTTTTTTTTAATATTTTTCATTATCTAATAGTTTTCAGTATAACAAAATAAAGGTTAAATATTAAATTAATGTTCTTAATATTAAAATCATAATCAACAATTAATAATAATACATGATTCATAATATTTTTTTTTTCTTTTATAATAAAAGACAGTCAAAAGATTATGTTTAAAGAACAGTAGCCTACTTCATAATCTTATACAAAAATTCGTAAAATTTTATATCTAAATACTCTTGAAATTTTTTTTTTTATTTAATTTTTTTTTTTATTTTGAATACAAAATTAATGTTTCCTTAAATATGTGTTAAAATTTTAAATAAATAAAATAAGATAGTGGAAAAGATATAAATAACTGCATATTAAGTATATTTGAGTTAAGTATAAATTACATACGCTTATTTTTAAAAATAATCAAGTCTTTTTTTTATTATTCTTTTTTGTTTTTTAAACTTCTTCTCTGATTGTGTTTTTTAATTGGAACACAAGTAAAGAGATAATTAACATTTTTTAACATGAATAAATTCGATTTACATATATAAATTGATTTAAACAAATTTTAACTTACAGTCAAAGAAAATTAGAAGTAAATATTAAATTATTTTTGATTTTAATTTTTCCCTTGACAAAATAATGAAGAGAACGATATGGATTTATTGTTTTATTTTAAAAGGATTTTATTTTAAATAATTTCATATATTCAACATTAAACATTTACATATCTATTTCATCTATCTAAATTAATATTCAGCATGTTTTGTTTTTTTTTTTTTTTTTTTTTTTTAATTTTATATTAACACTTTTCTGAAGTAGTATAGAATATTATTATATTTATTGCGATCTCGCAATTTTGAATTTATTTTTCTCACTCTGAAACCTTCATTAGAAGGTTTAAAAAAAATTGATACAAAATGACTCGAAAAATCAAATCATTTCTCGTTAGAATAATAGAAAACCCAAACATTTGAAGAAAAAAATTATACATACCTAATAAAGGTTTTAACTTTTGAGAAATTTTAAAATTACCATAATTTTAGTTTTTTTTTCAACAAAATTAGACACATACAACCATCAGGAGTCCCAAATACTAAATTAACGGCGAATAACTGAAAATTAAAAAAATTGTAAGATATTTTTTTCAAAATTGTAGGTTTGAAAATATTTTCGAAAAAATATTGACTGAAACTACTCGATTTAAAAATAGCCTAAAAATATAGTCATCAAACTTCTAAAACACTTACAGCGTCTTTTCATTTGCTTTTAATAATAAATTGTTTTTCCGCTTAAAATCATATCTTTAACGTTTCTTGGCTTGATTAGTCCTATTGAAGGATACTCCAGAGCGGATTCAGACTTTTGCCCAGAGGGAGAGGGGGGGCGGGTGAGAGTCACGTTCTTAAAACATCGGTATCGTACTGCACTCAAAAATTAACTTGTTTTGTTTTTAGTTACAAAAGTTGATGCCAAGTTGCTAAGGGAAAAGCTTAGATTAAATGGTCTACGCATTGACTCCTTGACGTCATCAGAAACATCGTCCATATGCTGTCAACGTAGACTGTATCAACGCATGAAAGATGAAAACTTGACGATTACACTGCTTGACCACATCCAAACCTAATGAACGTTGGCTCGGAGTTGACAAGAGCAAAATTGAATCCTTTTGTACGTTGACGATCACATGCGGTGCAATCGAACAAAACAATGTGGACGGATTAAAAAAACTCTACAAAATAAGAAATTTTTGAATTTTTTTCTGCTCAGGAAAAAGGTGATATTAGGGTAATTGGGTTGCATTTAGATCGAAATACACTTTTTCTGTCAAAATACAGTTCATCCCCCATCTGTCAAACTATCAACTGTCAAGTTCCATTGAAGGATGGCTACGATGTTGATTGATTAAAAAATCAGAAATTTTTGAAGTTTTTACTACTCCGGAAAAAACTGATTTCAGGTCAATTGGGTGACATTTGGATCAAAATATATATTTGCCGTCAAGATATATCTCTTCTTTCATCTGTCAAGCCATCAACTGTCAAATTCCTTTGAAGGATGGCTACGATATCGATGCATTAAAAAACCTCATAAATTTTTGTCGCTTATTTACTGCCCCGGAAAATGTGATTTAAGGGAAATTGGGTGACATTTGGATTAAAATATACATTTGCCGTCAACATATAATTCGTCCCCCTCATCTTTCAAGCCATCAATTGTCGATGTATTAAAAATCCTCAAAAATATGCTAAATTTTCGAGATTGAGATGAAGGTTGACCTTAGGGTAGAAAATGGTAGAAAAATCCGCTGTGTCAACGTAAGGATAGGGTGAATAGTCTGTCATAGTGTCCTTACTACGTTAACAGGGTGCTTACATGGCCAGTGGAAATAATGAAGGCACTGACCCTTAAATTCGTGTTAACGAGAGTGTCAACGCAGCCGTCAACGCATGGACAGTATTCTGCGTGGACGATCACACGACAAGACAACTTTGGGACATAATTTTACGTCATTTTGACGTCAGAGAGTCAACGCATTGATCATTTGCGTTGACCGTCTAATATAGCTTAAGCAACTTGACGTTGTTTTGAGTTGCGAGCAACTAAGTTTCGTAAGCAACTAGAACACAAAATTAAGGCTGTTGGCAATTTAAAGTTTCCTGGTAAGCGCTCTTCAATTTTTAAGCCAGTGGGTAAGTGGTATAAATCAATAGCGTCATCAATTTGTTGTCAGTTTTAATGCTTTTGATTTACATTATACTCTTCCATTTAATTAATACAAATGGATCTATTGACTTACATTGATCATCCATTTTCACCACAGATCATTTTAGTTTGCCCAAAGCTTGAACCTGGGAAGACTAAGGTTAAAGTAGGCAAAAAACTTTAAGTTTCTCTAATTTGCTCTCGAAATTTTTTTGATCTTTATTCCTTTGAAAGCAACTTTTTAATGCTTGCCCACGCCCTCTCCTTGCCAGTTTTGCTGCCGGCAACTTTTAAACGCTGAAAAAAAGATGAATTCCGTAAAAAGTTGCTGTCAAGTTGCTAGGTGGGTGAGGACAAGCATTTGAGGATTCAGAAAACCGAAGCGCTCTACGATCGCGATAAAAAAAATGGATGATTTACATCAGATGTTCGTTTTTGACTGTGAGATCACTTCGTGTTGATGATGGGTCTAGCAAGCAATTAGGAACAACTTAAATTTGATAGAAACTCAGTTGCCTATTGGGTACTAACTTAAATCTAAGTCGAATTTCTTCAATCATTTAAATCATTAAAACTGTTATAATTTGCTTTTAATTGTTAAAATTAATTTGTAACAAAGTCATTGGTTCCTCTCCCATCCTATCCTTAAAATCATGAAGAAATCAGCGGCAGTGGAATTAGCGTTGAAAGTCACAACACAAGTCCGATAGCAAGTGGAAGCTCCTGATGTCAGCAACGACTGCCATTCTCCTATACCTACGGAAGCGAGATCTGGGCAGTTACACGTTTGGCTAGGTTAGGTCGTAGCGAACGTTGTTGGAACCTGCCACCCTAGGAATGACTCAATTGATCTTCTACAATTACGTCTACGACAAAAAGGCGGAAAGTGGAGTGGAATCGACAGTTGAAAAGGTACATATCAGCTCAAAGAACAGAAGTGGTAAGAGTGGCGGAGAGAGAGCAGAGCACGGTGGACAGCAAGATTAATTGGAGGTATGGCTGAGTAGAACGACTGTGAAAATGGTGAGGTTAGGTTAGGTTAGGTTAGGAGAGGTGATAAAACGGCAAGCCGCATCTTGTCACTCGGATCTGTGTAGATCCATTGCGCTTCATAGATTGCGGGTAAGTAGATGAGCAGGGAGATATAGGTGATTGAGAGGATGTTTAAGTGTGGGGACCTCCTTGAACCCCCTGAAAAAAAATTCTCCTAGGGCTGTTTTCCTGGTTTTGGCTAGGCTGGGGCATTCACAAAGTAAGCGAGATGAGTCCTTCTCCGCATGTTTATCCTGACACCCTCTATATAAGACCGATGCGCTGATGCCCATTCTGCTCATGTGGGTTCCCATTGTCCCGTTAGAACTCCCACTAGGAGTAATAGTTGAGGCCTGCTTATCTTATCTTGAGATTCAGCTTTTTTCTTCGAACTACTAGGCCATAAAGATTCCTGAAATCGACAAGTGTCAACTGATAACCATCGGACATCTGCAGCTTCAAGGATGTTCAAAGGGTAGACACGGTGCATTCAAGAGAACACAAGTGTTCACAAGCTGTTTTTCAAAGCGAACCTCTGTCTATCAACTCCTACTCTCACCTCCAAGTGGTGCATAGTACCTTTAACTGAAGATGGGGTTCCAATCCCTGTGGATGGTTTAAGGGGGCAGCAAACGAGAGAGGGAGGAGGAGTGTTCCCACTAAGGCAATTCTCCTGTATCCAGGCAACAGCGGAAGAATTCTCAAGATGGAATCAACGGTGGCGCCTACAGTACCAGTTAGGCGAAACTACTTAGTGACTACATTACACGGGCTACTACGACATATTCGGAGCTCAGGCGCTTAAGGAGTGGTTTATCCGGCTCCAGGGGGGTCGTGCCGTCAGGGTGACTTCCCGGCCACGTTAAGGTATTTAGTTGCGAAGCAACAACAAGCCTCGGATACGGACGGATTTACCGTTGACGAACCAAGCAAACGAAATAAGGACAACGAACTTCGAATCTGCACGTGGAATGTTCTGTCTCTCAATAGACCACGTGCAGCCGAACATTTAGCGTAAGCCCTAGACTGCTACAAAGCAGAAATCACCACCATCTAAAAAGTGCGATGGGATGGGCCGGGCAAAAGAAAACTGAAAGACTGCGATATCTATACTACGGTGACTATTACCGACCACAAGGGCAGCGCCTTTTTGGATGTGGATCTGTTGTTAGAGGCAGACTAAGGCAAAAAATCTTGAGCTTCAACTATGTGGCAACGTAGGTAACAATTCCGTCAACCCGAGCTCGAAGAAGTGAAGATAGCTATATCTAAGCGTGAGTCCAATAAAGCTGCTGGAGCTGATGGCCTTACGGCTGAGCTATTCAAAGCAGCTCGCGATGAATTGGTTAGGAATATGCACCAGCTCATCTGTAAAATATGGTCGGAGGAAAGCATGCCCGATGAATGGAACCTCAGCATTTTTTGCCTGATCCTCTGGACTGCACCAACTACAGAGGCATAAGTCTTCTTAATATCGCCTACAAGATATTCTCTGCCTTACTTTGTGAACGCCTGAATCCATTCGTCAACAACCTGATAGGTCCATATCAGTGTGGCCTTAGGCCAGGGAAGTCCACCATCGAACGAATATTCGCACTACGGCAGATCCAAGGAAACCCAGGAGTTTCAAATCAATACCCACCACCTTTTCATCGATTTTAAGGCCACGTATGACAGCGTCTATAGAGACGAGCTATATAGAGCAATATCTAGTTTTGGCATCCCTGCCAAACTCGTCCGTTTGTGCAGGATGACGATGGAGAATGCACGCTGCTCCATCAAGGTCGGCAAAGACCTCATCCACACGTTTGATGTCAAAAAAGGCTGAAGACAGGGCGACGCGCTATCATGCGATTTCTTCAACATCGCCCTTGAAAGAATAGTGCAAAACTCTTACGTCAACACTAGAGGCACAATCTTTCAAAAGTCCGTCCAGTTACTCGCTTACGCTGACGACATTGACATAATCGGCCGAACAAAGCGATATATCATTGGTGCTTTCGTGAGTATTGAGAAGGAAGGCAAGAAGATGGGGTTTAACGGTGAATGAAAGCAAAACGAAAGACATGCTGTCAACAAGAAAGGACAGCCAAAATCGAGGTCTCTAATTTTGAGGTGGTCAGAGACTTTGTCAACCTATGATCCGCTATTAACTCAGCGTACCATACCAGTGCTGAGATGAAACGAAGAATTAATCTTGCCAATCGCTGTTTCTTTGAGCTAAGAAGGCAATTGAGAAGCAAAGCCCTCTCTCGAGCAATTAAACTCTCCCTTCATAAGACACTTATCTATCATCCTGGTCCTGATGTATGGTCCAGAGGCATGGAATCTGTTAACAGTGGATGAGAATGAGTTAGGCTCTTTTGAGAGGAATATTCTCCGTGTGATTTTTGGTCCGGTCCGCATAGATGGTGCGAACGATTCGTATGAACTGTACGTGCTGTACAGCGACACCAACCTAGCCATAAAAGTGAAAAGCCAACGACTGAGATGGCTGGGTCATCAAGAGCGAATGGAATGGACATCAATTCTCCGTCCGGAAAGTCTTTGAATCCCACCCCGTGGGACAGCGCAGTAGAGGTGGACAACGTAAAATGTGGCGCACACAAGTCGAAGAGGACCTCAACCAACTTGGCGTGCGAAATTGGATACAGCCAGCTAGAAACTGAGCCGGCTGGAAGGTGCTTGTTGGTTGAGGCCCTGGCGCACCCAGGACTGAAGTGCCACCTTAAGTAAGTAAGTATTTCATATTAGATTGTTAGATGCTAGGGCTCTTTTTATATAAAATGTAGACAGAAAACAAAAAAAATGCAAAATTTAAAATCTCTTTGTTTTGTTAAAAACGTTCAAAAGGCAGAGTAAAAAGAAAATTTTTATAAAATTGAACAAAATAAAATAGTGTAATACATAAAATGATAAACGTTAGACAAACAAAATCTTAATCAAACACCATAAGAAAAAATATGAATTTATATTAATAAAAATGCACTCATCTTACAAATATTTTTATCATAAATTCCATTCTTCAAAACATGTTTCTTTTAAGGGAGAGCATAACAATATCTATGATACATTATACACTAATATTTCTTTTATTAAGTATAATATCCAAGGCCGTTTAAAAACCTGTTTTGCGTATTTTAAAAATTAGGTAGGTACTATACCAATTTTTTTTTATGTTTTTTTTTTTGAAAAAAATACATTTGGAAATTATGGTTTTTATAACCATGATCGATCATAAGATACGAACATTAAATATTTTCACAATATCTAAATTTAAAATTTAATACTAATTTGTGATTTTATGTGCGGCTATTAAATATAGTTACATATATTTTTGTTTTATTTAAATTTATGTCTAAAGACATAAATCAATAATTAAAAAATTGTACTATATTTATAGTTATTTTTTTTTTCGGTTTTATTTAGTTAGAGATCTTGTTGTTTTATTTTAAAAGATTTATAGAAAAACTATATAATCATTATAATGATTTTTATTTTTATATTTATTATTTTAATTATATTTTTATTTAAGGATTTGGTTATGATTAAATACAAAATGTTTACCTCTTGTTGTTGTATAACTCTATGTACTTTCATTCATTCTTAATTCGTTGAATTTTATTCGAAGACCACTTTCGTTACGGTATAATTTGTTTTAGTTTTTGTATTTTCTTATATAATTTTTTTTTTTTTTAATTGTTATAATTTTATTTTTAATTTTATTTCGTTTTTAATCTCTCTCTGATTGAAAATTAATTTATGTGTTTTTCATTTTCTAATATGATTTTATAAGGCCCTCTCTTTTATATTATTCAAGTCACCGTGTTGATGAATGTCGTTTGAAACGCTTTTCTTCTAAGCCATGAACAAACATAAAATTATTGTTCATTAATTTTAATTGAAAAATATCTAATTTTTATTTAATTTTTTTGTATTTCTTGTATTTAAATTTTTCGCTGAAAAAGAAACCAAGCTTTTTTGGAATTTAGTAGATGGTTTCAAAAACGTTTTTTTTATATTCCGATTTGTATAATATTAATTGAAAACTATATTTTGATATTTTAATATGAAAACAAAAAATATTTTAAGCGAGTCATTGTTAAAAAAAAAATATTTCTTTTAATAAATAATGTGAATAGCTTTTAAGAAATATTTGAAAATAATATTTTATATTTATTAAAAAAAAAACTGTTTTAATAATTTTAAATTAATAGTTTGTTTTGTATACATACAATGACAAAATATTTACAATTATTTTTATTTTGTTTGTGTTGCTGTTTGGTTGTAAAATTTGCTAAGCTGGCAAAGTTCTTGATATCAAGTTGATGCAAAGCACCCCCTCGAAAAGAGCCTCAACTTAAATATACTTGATTAGTGATTATTTCATAATTTGCTGTTAACTAGTCATTAATTAGTTGTGACAGCTTCAAAATTTTCATTAAAATTTGATTATCTTTTTTAAAGCTTCACTATTTTTTGATGTCTAAGAGCTGTTTGCTCATACGAAACTTAAACTTTTAAGTTCGACTTAAACGCTTATGTTCTACTTTTTCCTCAGCATTAACTGTCACATAAGCACTTATTTTGCACTTAAATATGTAAGTTTCGTATCAGCAAATTTCCCTAAAAGTATTTAAAACTGACTATTGTTGAATGATTCATAGTTTGCTCAAATTTTTAGAATTTTGGCCTGGAGACCTTAATTTAGATGAAAGACATTTTTACTAATCCAAAGAGCCAAAACACGTCGACTACAATGGGTCGGCCACATAGAGCGAATGGACAACAACACTTCAGCCAAGAAAATCTTGGAATCCCAGCCCCCAGCTTCGAGGCGACCGAACCTCCGCTACAGGGACCTGGCGGTTACAGATGCTAGAGCGCTTGATCTCGACGAATGGAGGGAGCGTGCGAGGGACCGCAACTGATGGAAGACCGCAATAGGCGTTTTTCTTTTATAGCTCTGAGCAGAGCATGGGGTAGAGCTCGAGCTATCGGATTTAGCTCTGAGCAGAGTATAATCAGACAGAGCCCTTTGAAACACATCTGAGCTCTGCGCTGTCATACGATTGCGATGCGTTCAACTCACCAAAATTAAGAAATGATTTAATTTTCATCAGACAGCTGGCCAATCAAAAACTCGAAAAGTTCAAAATTACTGAAATTGATGTGTCGAACGCGTTCACTTTAAATGAGTGAGAAAAGAGTGAAGTTGGCTACGCTCAGCTATTTGCTCCATTCGCTCGGTCTTTTTATTCTGAGCTCATGGAGCGTACTCCGAGCTAGCTCTGATTTAAAAAAGAACCACAGGTCGAGCGCTCGGAGCCAAAAATAAACAAAAGAAAAACGCCTAATATCTCAAGCAGAAACCCTTCATGGATCGGGAGTGGGATAAATAAGTAAGTAAGTTAAGTTAGTACACAAAAGTATAGAAGTCACAATAATTCCCCAAAAACAGTTAAACGTCCATAGGAATGGTTGGTAGTTTTAAATCACTAGACCCTGGTTCACCACTAGTTGTCGTGCCACCAAAGAAGAATGGGCATGGAAGTATAGGACCTGCTCCACTTACTTAACAGGAATGTTGCATGTACCATGTACGTGTACTTCATTTTATTATATAAGTAAATAACATACATAGCTGTTAAACTCTAAACGATTGGGTTCGTGAGATATTCGGCATCAAAACCCCGAAAAGAACAATAGCAAAACTCCATATTTAGACATTGTCTTCCCACTCAACATCAATGTGTCGCACATCGTTGGAGAGGTTATTGCATGTACTTAATTTTGCTTTGCGGATGTTAAGTTGTTGGTTGTGGAGTTCAAGAGATATTTGGATAAAACGCAGAATGGAACAAACAAAATGTAATTCTTCATTGTTCTGTCATATATCGTTCAATAAGTTATGGCATGTATTTCGTTTTGTCATACGCTCGTTAAGGTATGACCATTCGGTTCGAGAGATATTTGGCATATCAAGAAAGTTGAATAGAAGAAAAATGCACTTCTGTAGGTATCTGTATTGGGAGCTAATCTCAATACTCAACAGTAATGTGCCAAACCTTATTGAAAAGGTTATTGCGTGAATTTCATGCCATTATATGGCTCTAAACCTTGAGATATTCGGCTTAAAAATACCGGAAATTACAATAATGTAGCTAACTTCGTGTTTGGGTATTGTCTTTCTACTCAGCAATATGTCCTTTAATTTGTTATATAGATTTTAAGGTCGGGGGGACTAGAGATTTATTTGGCGAAATCGCAGAATGGGGGAACAATAATGCAGTTCCAGGTGCTTTGAGGCCGAATATCTTTCGAACCTTTTGGTTAAGACAGAGCTTAATGGCCACATAATAAAATAATGAACACGAAATAACCTTTTCAACAATTCATGACAATTTCGTGTTGGGAAGAAAGATATGGACCGCTTTGTCCATTCTCCTTTATTTGCTTATCTATTTATTTGGGCACTAACTATACAGGTATTTTGAGCTGAGACAAAAAATGTACTGTGGTACACTAAATTTCCTACATTTCACCTATGGCACTGCTACGAGCTACAACTTCAGCTACACCATCCACTTGTACTACTTAACAAAATTGAACTACCAAGTTCGATAGGTCCTTAAAGGTTTGTGAACTAGATAAGTGAACTAAACTGAACTACCTACATAGATTATTTGTGTAATTCTGCAATTCGATAGCTCTTTAGTTCGTTATCTTTTAAGTTCGTTTCGAAATTTATTGAACTATTTTGCTCACTATTTTGTTTGTTGTTCTGTTTTCTGTTTATTTGTACAAAAGTAGTTAATTTGTCTCTCTTTTAGTTCATCAGCTTTGTGTGTTGCGAATACAACAAACAAATGAGCTTGACACTGTGGAGAGGCTTTGGTCTTGGGTTTTTGCCTTTTTTTATATCATATGTCATAATGATACTGACAGCTCTTATGAACTGTCAGATAATCAGTATTATATCTCTACAGTACAAAATGAATCGACTTACGCTTAAACAACACTAGGCAATGTGCACCTACCCTAAGGCAGAAGATCCAACTCAGCAAATATTTCAGTAACTGAACAATATTCATGCTATCTCGCATTTAAGGGCCTTAGAACAGGTGCAAAAATCATCTTCTCGGATCAGGTACTTTTCAATCTCAACGACAAAAAATGCGGTATTTGGGGGCAGTGAAAATCCAAATGTAGCCAATACATCCCGAACGAGTGATTTATTTCGGTTATTTTTAGAGTGGGAGAGTTATTTGTCCTATTTTTCTTTCAAAGACGATTATGGAGAGGGTTACTTATGCCTAGTAACCGATTTTGTTTTGGCAGAAGGGATTTGAGGATTTGAACTTGGCCACAGCTTGGTTTAAACAAGATGGGGCAGACCTTCCAAAAAAAACCCTCAATTGTTACCGCACAGTAATCGTTATCATTTTCAGTCGTTATGAGGCGTTTTTAGCTCTGTGCAGAGCCCTGAGCAAAGTCTGAGTAAATTGAGTAAGCTGTGGGCAGTGTATAATCAGTGCTTGACAGTACTATGATAGGGAAGATGAATGTTTCTTGTCTCAAAATTTATCCGTCCATTGCCTAGTTATCCTCAATTTTTCTCACTGAATTTAACCTTTTATAATTTCTGGAGAAATAAATAAATCTTGAACAATTGAATTTAAAAGCAGACCTAGGAGGAAATAGGGATCATTGAAACATATTTTTAACAATGTGCAGGATATACGCTGGTCAAGCTGTGTATTCCTCACAATGACCATCATGAAAAGCAAAATGTCCAGCTCTGGTCAAATGAAACGATTGCTTTCATTCGAAATTTAATTTTTAGATGACCGTAACGAACTTTCCGAAATTAAAACTTAAGTAGAACTATGATAGGCGTTTTTCTATTTTTGCATAGTTCGGAATAGAGCTGTGAACAGAGTCCGAACGTGTCGAGCATGTTGGAAGGGTACCTACTGAAGGTAATTTCATAAGCAAACGCATAGAAGCTTTCCGTATGGTCAAAAGAGGAATACACCCATACATACCATCAATCATTTTGAATTTGAAGAAAATTGAGAAAACAATATTCTTCTATTTAACATTCTTCTGTTTAAGTAAGTGGAGCAAATGAATGATTGAAAAAGTTCAAATAAAAGTTTAAAGTGAGCTCTACTCCATGTTATTGCGTTTCACCCGAGTACAACATTTAGGCTCATCATTTTGATGCTGTTGTACCCTTCTAAGGTGCAAATTTTGATCGGTGTTTAAAATTCCCTTAGAAACATAGAATTCAGAGTGTGTTTAGGCTGTGATTTTCTATAAAAGCCGGTAAACATCGATCAAAATTTGCGTCTTAGAAGGGTTCAATAGCATCGAACAGTTATACCTGGGCGTAACGCAATAACATGCATTAGAGCCCACTTAAAGCTTTTATTTGAACTCATATCATCTATCTCTTTTTGGTATTCCTATTTTACCAAATGTCAATAGACGAAACTAACCGTTCCGTCCCACTCCCCAATTATAACCGCATCATGTGGTTTCCGTGTAGGATGTAGGTATTTGCTTGTTTTCTTCAAACCATTTAAGTGCTCCTCCGAAAATCAATTATTGTTCTACCTTTGATCTCTTTCCTCAGCCTCAGCCCGACAAAATTACTTTAAGATAAACTTCGATAGCTTTTGAACAGTGTTTTCCATCAAACTCCTGAAATGACGAGCAAACGGACGACGGATTTTTTATTGAAGCTCACAGTGCTCAGAGGCTGGAGATTAGAAGTTGGTTGCCTATAGTATAAACTAAATAAATTGGGTGGAACAACAGCTCGTGGAGAACCAGGGCCTAGTGACTTACAACTTTCAACCATTCCTGCGTGTGTGTTGTTGGTGGCAGGAATGGAGGAGACCTACAGTTTTTGCCGAGTCCGAACGGCAAGATGAGAAGCACTTATTCATGACAAGTATACTCTTGGAGGATTTTCAGTTCCTCGCAAGAGGCAGTTCCTCGGATAAAACATTTCTGTTTTAGGTGGCACGGCTGGGAACCGAACCTACCTACACCTTCGGCATGACAATCCAAAGCACTAACCATTATGAACCATTAAATCTAATTTGTATTTTATATTGAATCAATGTATAGCGTTAGGCCCCTTATGTGCCCACAAAATCTTATTATTTTTCAATGTGTCTTATAGTTATAAATTATCTTTTAAGCCAATTGTAAATAGAAATGTTCAATAAAACAAAAATTGAAACAAAAAATTGACCACTATGCCACGAGGTACTACAATGCCTATAGTAGGAAACAGTGCAAATGGTTTCAGGAACGGATAGTCTTCCAATGCCTATAGATTGAGTATTTCTAAGATTCGCCTACCTAATAAACTGTGCCAAACTACAACTATATCCCAAATTTTTTGAAAATGATTCAGGGTAGAACTCTGGTTTCATGGGAAGAAGACGACCTTATGCCATGCGAAGACAGTAGGTGTGGACACGAGTGTAAATGGGTAAAGTCCTAGAGGGATCAAACTGTAGATATGCATGTTTGAACCAACTACAAAGTGTTTGTTTATATTGAGGCAGGGTCATTAGTCCACAAAGTTAAAACAAACTCATTGAGATGGGTCATAGCTCAGAATCAGAAGACAAATTTTATTTTTTTGACTTATCGACCTATGAGCCTGCTGCAATACTTATGTGCCTTTTGAACAAAATAAAACGAGAGCTAAGCAATGTAAAAAAAACAAGTAATTTTATGTGGCTATAGTTTTTTAAATATATTCTCTTTAGCTCCCTAGATTTGCACAAGAGGGCAGTCTGGTTGATGGTGGGAAATGTTGCGTTGTTCACCATTTTGGAAAAGAATCGTCAAAAACATAAATGCAATTTTCTCGGCTCCTATCAAACATAGAGTAAACATTTTAACTTGATTTTGTAGGTTCAAATATCTTCTAAAATTTTTGTTTAAAAACATTTTTTGTATCTCTCTTCAATAGAAAGTTATTGTCGAAAAACTGTCGAACATTTTTAATTAAAAAATTGTTTTTAGCGTTTATATTGCCCCCACTTGTTCTTCTGAACGAAAAAATGATTAGGTGCATAGTTTTTTGTAGAGCACCTGATTTCCTGCATTTATGAATAGTTAGATTTTATGTGAAACAAAAAGTGTCTATAATATACAGTGTAACAAATATGCCAATATCCAGCAAATCTTTCCATAGGGGAAATTACAATTCGTATGACGGCGCTGAAAATTATAAATGGATTCTTGTAGAAAGACATATTCAATAAAAAGTGGATCTATCTTTTACCGTTTATAGCCAAGTTAACAGTTCCCGTGCGCAAAACAAAATATGTATGCAAATATTCTCGCATGTGAAAAATAATTGAGGTGAAATGCAAAATTTAATTGTTTGCACGATTGGTTTAAAGTTTCATGCAAAAAAAAACAAACCATTGCTGTCATGGAATGTCAAGCAAAACAATGGACCGGCAGATGTTTTGTATGCGGAAAAAAGTGTGGGGTATAAAATATTTTTTGTATGGTCGGCTTACACTTCCAAAAAAAAAAATAATATATTCACCTCCAGACATTATTTGCGTTTTTACAGCTGTTCTATTATTTCATTTTTCAATCAAGTTAAATTTGTCAGTATTTTTGAGAAAAAAAAAACAATATTGAAAATTAAAAAACTACTTTTTATCAAATTGAAAGTCTTTTTCTTTTCCAAAAACATTTGCTACTAAAAAATTTCGACATTTTTTCGACAGTCCCTTTTCATTGGAAAGAGATGCCAAACATGTTTTTAAGCAAAAATTTTGAAAGTTATTTTTTACCAACAAAATCAAGTCAATATTTCTTACTATATGTCCAATAGGAACCGCACAAATTGCATTAACGTTTTTGAATGCTCTCTCATGTGCTGATTACCAGCAAAATGTATTACCTCAATACATGTAAGCCTGGTAGTAAGCTTATGAGTTGAATACACGCGGTATGTAATCTATACGTTATGAGAAGATGGAAAACGCCAGTAAAAGAAAATGTATTATTTTTATATATGACTTGTTAAATATATTGGGCGAAATATATATTTTACTCTAAAGGTCATACAAAACTTTGAATTTGATTTGAATAAGCTACAGTGAAATATGTAATGGGTACATATAAATCTAAAATTCGCAATCAAAAGAGAAATAAAAATACCAAGCATCAAAAGTTATGTTTTGAATGGAAACAATGTGGATTGAATAGATCAAATATGCTTGATAATACTGTTGTGGCCACAACACTACTAAAAATTGTACCCATTACAAATGTAAGAAAAGCAGACAAATTTAAGGTAGAGATTATTCACAATTATTTTATGAATTCCAGAATCTCTATCCATTACATAAAATGAATAAAAACACATTGTAATGAGTACAGTTTCTATGTACTGACTACAAATTTATGAAAGGAGTTCCCGTCAAGGTAGAAACTACTCATAATTTTTAGTGATTCCAAAAAGTAATCATTAAAAGTGTGCGATAAAATAGCACAGTGAAGATGGAGACAACTCAAAAATATGTTATGCATACAGGAATATGTAACCAATACAAATATTTACCAAAAACACATTGGGATGAGTAGAATTTGTATCTAATTTTTAACGCCCTTTTTCAAAATGGTGCACAAAGTATAGTTTCCCACCTGCCAGACTGCCCTCATGCAAAAGAGAGAACATTCATACTTATTATAACGGGTGATTTTTTAGCTGGTTTGGTTTTGGCAACACTGGTTTTGACAGCTGACGTGTGTTTAGTACCTTGTGTCACTGTCAAACAGCTTCAGTTTGGTTTGCAATTTAACCATGGATCGTCTTACAAATGAACAACGCTTGCAAATTATTGAATTTTACTATCAAAATTCGTGCTCGGTTCGAAATGTTCATCGCGCGCTGCTTCCATTTTATGGTCGGCATTCTCGACCTTCTGAGCAGTCTATTCGGAAGATTGTGACCAAATTTCGCACCAAATTTACTTTGTTGGACATTAAACCACCAACACGTTTACCAATGCATCCCGAAAAAGCCACTGTTTGGTGCGGTTTATGGGCCGGCGGCATTATTGGGCCATATTTCTTCAAAGATGATGCGAATCGCAGCGTTACTGTCAATGGTGAACGCTACCGAGCGATGATAACAAACTTTTTTTTGCCCGAAATGGAAGTTCTTGACTTGCATGATATGTGGTTTCAACAAGACGGTGCCACATGCCACACAGCACGCGAAACAATGGCGCAATTGCGAGGCGAGTTTGGTGAACAGTTAATTCCACGTTTCGGGCCGGTCAATTGGCCACCTAGATCGTGCGATTTGACACCATTAGATTATTTTTTGTGGGGGTATGTCAAGGCTAATGTCTATAGGGACAAGCCCGCTTCGATTGACGCACTGGAAGCCAACATCCATGCATTCATTCGTGAGATACCGGCCGATATGTGTGAAAGAGTATGCCAAAATTGGACTCAGCGGATGGGCTACCTGAGACGCAGCCGCGGTCAACATTTGCATGAAATTATCTTTAAACATTAAATTGCAAGGTTCAAACTATCGATTCAAATAAATATTTCATTCATTTTTTCGAATTTTTTGTGTTTTTCTTTTAAAAAAAGTTCTAAACCTCTTAAAAAATCACCCGTTATAAAAAAAACCAGCCATACCAAAATGCCTTCTCTAAAGCGTTGCTAGCTCTTTGACTACAAGAGCAATTACGTACGATCCAGTCGCGACTTTTTTTTAAACATTATGTTTGTTAGACGATTAGGAAAAAAATTCCACTCCATTAAGATGAACATTTAAACTAGGCTAGAAAGTGAATAGAATGTCAATACTTCCAGTTCATAAATCAGTGATTTTAATAAATATCTTTCAAAATGTTGTCATCCATTATTTTTCCTTGTCCATCGTGTCTAATATAGTGTATGTTTCATGTGTGTGTAGCGACATAGACATCATTTAAAAAAAAAATAAGAGAAACGAAAAAAAAAAATCCCAACAAAAAGAAAAATTTAAGAAAAACCATGGAACCAAATACGAAAATAAAACAAAATCATTTTAGAGTTATTATTAAAAATAAATATTTATTTTCATTGTTTTGTTTTTTTTTTTTATTTTTTTTAATTAGTTTTGTTTTTTCTGTGTCTTGTCTTTATATTCTAAGTTTCAGTTGAAGTGTAATTTCAATAGCTATATTTTTTTTTCTTCTGCAGTTGGATTAAAAATTTAAGGAGAACTGTATTGTTTTTTTCTTTTTTGTTTAAATAAATTACTGAGTGAAACAAAAATGTAACATTTTTCATTAAGTTTATTTTTTTTTTTTTTGTTTTTACTTATAATTTCAACAATGATTTTATAAATCAAATAAGGAAGTTTTGCTAGCAATTTTATTTAATATATTTATTTGATTTATTATGTTTCTTAGTTTTTTTTTTCTCATTAAAAAAATTTTTACTTGTCTAGTGTTAATTTTTTAATATATTTTAATTCAGTTTTAATTTTTAAGTTAATAAATATGATTTAATCATACTCAAAAAACCCTATCCTATTGTAAGATAACTTTTAAATAATATATTAATAGCTTAATTTAATGTAAACATTTTTTTATTTAATTTAAATTTAAGGAAAATTAGTAAAAAAAATAGCTTTACCAAGAATATTACATGTAAAATTATAAAATACATAATTTATTTTAAATTATTAATTTATTAATGATTATAAAAATTTAAAGTTATTTTATTTACAAAATAATTACACATGAGATCACAGTATTAGAGATATAAGTTTCATTTGTTTTTTTTTTTTTTTTTTAATTTTAATTTTAAATATTAAATTGAATGAAAGAATAAGAAAATTATTAAAAATTTATTTCTTTGAGAAATAATTTTTGTATTTTTTTTTTTTAATAAATTTACAAAGCTTGTTTTTTTAATGTATTAGTTCGTTTATTTAGTTACTTTTTAGTTTTATAGTCGACATGTATAGGTATAAGCACAATTTTTGTTTTTATTTTTAAAATTTAATTTTCTATTTCAAATATTTTTTAGTATATATAGATATACGTTTAAAGTTTAAAATGTTTTTTTTTGTTTGTTTTGATATCTAGGTAAAAATGTCTTAAATATTTTTGTATTATTTTATTTTTTAACTTAATTCAAGAATTTGTTTTTTACAACCATGTTTTTTGTTTTGTAGTTTTTTTTTTTTTGTTTTAGCTATCGATTGATTCAGATATATTTGCTATCGATTTATTAATTTTTGAGTTGCATTTTGTTTTTTTTTTCGATTGCAGAGAGCAAAGCTTAAGATGTTTTTTTGTTTAATTTTTAGAATTTGTTAAATATTTTATATATATTTTTTTATAATAACTGTTTTGATTGACTAATAATGATTGTTGAGTACTGAGATTTTTTATTTTTTTTTATATAATATTATTTGAATTATGAACCTGATGAAATAAAATGTTATTAATTAATTTTATATGGCAATATGTATTGTTTATTTTTTATTTTCATAAAAAAAATGTGGTTTGGCATTATTTAAGAAAGTCACGTATTATTCAGCATAAAAGGTGCAATGTGTGAGAATTGTTTTCCTTATTTTAGTTTTGGATAGTTTTTTTTTGTCATGCTTGTATAAATGAAAGCTTAGATTAGAGTAAGAACAAAAATGAGCTGATTGTAATATTTTACCAAAATCTTCAAACTACTCTCTTTGTAAGTGCTTCAAATATTAATCAAAATAGAAGTATACCTGAACAAGTATCAGATTTTGTGGTATAAAGCAAAGAAAAAACAAAACCTAATAGCAAAACGAGATACCACCTATACAAACGCTCAATCATTTATTTGCTTCGGGCTAAAAGTTGTTCTTACAACTTCTTAAACAAAGACTCACGGTGGTGGCGCTGCGCTGGTTGGTATTTATTTTTATTTTTATTAGTAGGTACCTGGTGGTGACACTTTTGAAAAACTAATCAATGTCTGTGATCAAGAAGGAAAAAAATATATAAAAAAAAATATATTAAAATATTACTTCATGCGTAATGGGTATTCGAGAGTTCAATGAAGGTCTACTACTTAAAGTGATCATTAAATGGTTGTATACCCAATAATAACCACTGCAAATAAAGGAAGTTGTATTATGAATTTTATGTAAAAGGTACAATTTTTTAGTAATTTTTGTTTATCAAGAAATATTATTTATACTTTTATTATTATTATTATGATCATTATACGTTTATTGCAAGGAGTTTTTGGTTAGATAGTTGAAGAAGGCAATTTGAAGATCATATTCATATTAGGTGTTAAAGACTATTAAACAATTCTTGTAGCTTTCTCAAATCATCATAAAAATTAATATAAATGCATTTGGAGCTGAATGTGTGAAAAATCACAAATCTCTATCAAAGAAGGTAGATAAAGTGGGGAATAACTATTAATTTCATTACTACGTTGGGCTGATTAGACTTTCATTTTTAGAGCCTACGAGTATGAAAGGTCTCAGTTTGATGAACCTCAAAAGGAGACTCATCAGGAATTCTACATAATTATAAAAAAACACATCAGTAGAATGGCCACTGCCCCTACCTTTACAATCTATCAAACAAAACATTCAGTAATCATCCCTTTGATCTAAGAGAAAGTTAACAAACCTCTGAGTTTTGTTTTTATGATTTTTTACTACCAGTCAGTTCATTGACGAAGAAAATGTACATAGTATATGCATTATAGAGACTTTTATGCAAAATGAATGCAATGAAACTTTTATTATACTCGAACGAGAGCCATATGTTTTGATAACAGTGAACGTGTAATGGTTACATTGCAGTTATAGTATCAAAATTAGACCAAGTTAAATGTTTATTTAACAAATTAATAACTGACTATACTAATTGTGATGACATAAACTCAATGTAATAGCTATGAAATAGCTACAATGAAATATGTAATGACTACAAAATGGTTTTTAGTCCACCGTCTAAATTGAAAAATATATTCATCCAAACAAGTTATAATAATAAGGACAAAATGTTGCCTATTTAAAATGTATGATGTAACGGCACAATATATAGTCAACGCATAATTTTGATTAGTCAAAATGTAATATGTAATGACTACATATATATTAAAACTTCATCACATCATTAGAAAAATGTATTCATCGTTGCTAGTTATGTGCTGTATGCAAGCAACGTGTACTGAACAAATATTTTTGTATTCTATGGCAAGTTTATGACGTGAATGTATACAAAATGTGCTCTTTACATAGTAAGTAGAAGAAAAACGCAAATAATGGAAAATGTATTATTTTTATTTTTGCCTTTTGGGCTATGTGGGCGAAATGCATTTGGACTAAAGATCACAAAAAAACTTTTAATTTTTAATTTTTGCAATACTTTGGATCAGCTACAGTGAAATATGTAATGACTACGTGTTTATTAAAGCCCATCACATTAATAGAAAAATGTATTCATTGTTGCTAATTATGTGCTGACTGCAAGCAACACAAAACAACTTTTAATTTTACTTTAAAGAATACTTTGGATCAGCTAGAGTGAAATATGTAATGACTACATATATATTAAAGCCCATCACATTCATAGAAAAATGCATTCATAGCAACTTGTTATGTAATGAGAACAAGCTAAATGTATTGATTCAATAGTTTTGTAATATATAGTAAGCTTATGATGTAAATACAGCAGACATGTACTCTACACGTTATAAGAAAAAAAAACACAAGTGATAGAAAATGTTTTTTTTTTGTCCTGTGAACTATATTGTGTGAAAAATATTTGGACTAAAGGTCACACAAGAGTTTAAATTTGATTTGAATAAGCTACAGTGAAGTATGTAATGAGATATCGTAAAACCGCAATTTAAATAGAAACAAAAATTACCAAGCATCAAAGTTTAATTTTGAGTGCAAGCAATGTGGATTGAACCTCTCAAATATGTACTGAACTAAAGTATGGCTTAAATATACTGTTGGGGCCACAACATGGTGTACAAAAAACTAAAATTTTAACTCATCCAATTTCTGAACCAGTATCCTGTATTCGCAAATTGGCCCAGAAATTTAATTGCATACTCCCTCAGTGATGGGAATGAACCGAGTTCAAGTCCAAGTGGTTGTGCTTTGATTGTAAATGGTGGAAAGAGTTATGATAATATATATATAGTGAAAACAAAAAATTGTACCTATTACAATTGTTAAAAAACAGAAAACTTTAAGGTAGGATAAATTTAAAAATATTTTATGAATTGCAGGAGCTGTATCCATTTTATAAAATTAATAAAAACACAGTGTAATGAGTACAGTTTCTATGTACTCACTACGAATTTATAAAAGGAGTCCCCACTAAGGTGGAAACAACTCATAAATGTTTAGTGATTGCAAGAAGTAATCATTGAAATTGTGCGATGTAATGCAGTTAAGATAGATAAAACTGAAAAATATGTAATGCATACAAGACTATGTAACCAATACACAAATTGATCTAAAACACATTGTGATGAGTAGAATGTTTATCTATTCACTGCGTATTTATGTAAATAATCTAAAGAAACATTTGTTTGCTTCGTAACGTTAGCAAACTTATGTGGTGAGCACATACTTCAACACGTACTCATAAAAAAAATTATGTTTCTAGAAATCTACTCATAAACGTTAAGTTATGGCAGCTGTTACCAAATAAAAAGAGAGATAGATAACAGTGAAATTAAGATAGAGGCAGCTGAAAAATATATCGTGTATTTAAAAATATGTACCCATTACATATGTTTATTAACATCACACTGTGATGAGTAAATTGCTTATGTTTTAACTACATATGCCGCACGAGAGCATATCTAATAGTATTGAGTGAAGAACATTTTTTTTAATCAAAATGGTAGAGTTAAAAATCAATAAAATATTTTTTGGTACTATAAATAATTTACATTGGAAACACCAAAGATCATTTGGACTCACTTTTTGTTCGACCCTAAACATTAAATATTATAATATCCTTCATCCCTCTCACACACATTGCACCTTATTTAACATTTTAACATAAATTCTCAAATTTACTGTGTTAAAAGTAATATAAGCAAATCCCGATTATTGTTACTATTGTTATTACTATTATTATTGTTTCGAGCTATAATTGTAAATGGTATACTTGTTATACCAGATAAACTTTCAACATCTGAAGTAGAAGTTCCAACAGAAACTGTTGCTACAGGTGCTTTTGGGGCAGTTCCTGTTGATGCATCTGTGCAGCTTATGTCCTCTGCGATCGCTTGACTCTTATTGGCCATAGCTGCCGCATCATCATTATTATCATTGTCGTCGTCATCGCCGTCAATATCTGCATTATCGAAATCTTTCCACGTAGGTTCGATGGGGAAATTTACAAAAGAATCAATCGACGATAGACTTTCCTCGACCTACAAACTTGTTGCACTTGTTGTCACAATAGAAAGGTCACCGGAATGCAACATGTGGTGGGCGTGTTGTTGATGCTGCTGCTGTTGCTGGTGGTGGTGCTGGGCCGCCGCCACTGCTGCTGCCTGTTGGTGCTGCTGTTGCTGCTGGCTGAGTTTGCTTTCCTTCTTGATGCGTTGTTTGAGATGAACTTTTGCGTGACGTTTTTTCTCATCGGAACGAGCAAATTTGCGTCCGCAGATGTCACAGGAGAAGGGCTTCTCGCCGGTGTGCGTTCGAATATGTGTCGTAAGGTGGTCTGATCGGCTGAAGGATCGCATGCAGATGCGACACTGGAACGGCTTTTGCCCGGTGTGGATGCGAATATGGCGGGTAAGTTCATCGGAGCGCGAAAATCGGCGATCACAGTTCTCTACGGGGCATGCATAGGGTCGTTCATGAACTGGGGTTTTGCTTGGGCGATTAGGGTATTTGCGGGGTTTTACTGGCACGAGTTTGAGAGGCAATGTGCTCTGCTGGTAGACCTGAGACAGTATTTCATGACCCTTGCTGGTGGATGGACTGTATTCGGCTAACTGTACAACCGAATAGCCAGATTGCGAACCCGTTGGAGTTTGCATGTGGTGGTCGCTGTAAGCTTCTTGTTTCGGTATAAGTCCTGAGGTGGAAGATGCAGATGATGACGGCCCGGGAACCACCAGTGACTGCTGCGGGCTACCATACTCGGTAGAAGAGTCCAACCATTGATATTTGGAAGTTGACAATTGCTGACGGGCATACTGGTTGAGATCTTGACTTGACTGGCTGGGCTGCAGATCAATGCTGGACACACATCCACTGCTATAGCTGGGAGGAGGTTGCTTCAGAATTATACTCGAGCAATCCATGTTCAGGCCCAGAAGTTCCACATGCTGAGGATTACGCTCATCGCTGTAGGCGGAGTGCATGTGATGCGCTGATGGTGAGGGGCTACTGGCAGATGTGTTTTGTGGGGCGTAGTGAGCTTGAGCGTTGCTGTTTTGGGGACCTGGTCCTAGCAAACCGAACATTGGTGGTTGAAAGAGTGTCTTATCGGGACTAGGGAGACCCCAGCTACTGCCAAGTCCAGCCGATGGTGGTGACATCTGGCTAGGTAGTACACTCAACTGTGGTGAGTTTAGCTGCGATGCAGATGCTGCTGCAGCTGATAGTCCACCCATGGATGGGTTACCTGTAGTGGTGAAAATGCCACGATATGATATTTTACCACTACTTTGGTGTTGTTGTTGTTGTTGTTGCTGTTGGTGGTGAGAATGTTGTTGTTGGAGGTGTGAGTGGTGTTGTTGTTGTTGTTGTTGTTGGTGGTGTTGATGTTGTTGTTGTTGGTGGTGTTGTGTATTGTGATGTTGTTGTTGTTGTAGATGTTGTTGATGTAACTGACTCTGGTGGTGTATTTGGTTTTGTTGTTGGTGTTGATTCATATGTTGACTGTTATTGTGTTGCTGTTGTATACTATGACGATGGTGTGGTGAACTATTGCCATGTTGGCCATGCCGATGGTGAGAATGGTGATTTGTGTTATTATTGCTATTACTGGCACTTATTGAGTTGTTGTGTGTATTGCTATTATTGCCTAATGTTGTTGTTGATGTTGTGGTTTGACTATTTGTAAGATGTGTTGGATACATTGTACAACTATTATTACTTGTTTCTTCCTTAACTATCAGTGTTGGTGGGGTGCTGCGTTCCTCCTTCAATGGACTACACAACACCGGACTGGATACGGTCTGGGGCTCAAGAGATAGATCCTCAGATGCAATTGAACCTTAAAATAAAATAAAAAAAAAAAATATTTTTAATAAAAATTAAAAAATTAAAGGTAACAACAATATCTAACAAAACATTTCAATGCTCCACTTCAAATACCAAAACAATGACTAATGAAGGGCATTTGCTCGTCATATTAAAATGTCAAGGATAAGCAAAAGCAAATTCCTTATCAATATGACACTCAGTATGTGCCATATCGAATTATTGTCACAACAACTATACTCTACAGGCAATCGAACGAAACAAAAACAAAAAAAAAACCTTCACTGCGATGGCATGACTTTTCCAAAGAATCACCACAGAAGTCATCATGATGCTACCTACCGGAGAGCTATAGTGCCAAGTTATTCAGAAAACCCCTGGGGAGTCCATAACACATCACATCAGCCTGTGGATTTCATTCCAGCTGTGGCTAAACAAAAAAAATGCAAGCGAAGACTAATTACCCAGCATTACCAGACACTGTACTATGGGTGTGATGGTATATATATTGACTCTTTTTTTCAGTCTCGCGTCCTCAGAGATTCTTCTAAAACGAAGCAATACGATGCGACATTATGTGTACATATATGGATAAACATACTGGCGTTAAATCAAAAGTTGCAATCTTTGAAGGGTATCGCGCGAGCGTACCATCACTGAAAGGCACACATAAAACAGTGGCACACAAATTAATTCTGGAATGCTTCTTTAACTTCGAAAACCGTAAACAAAAAAAAATTTAAACCGAAGTTAATATTTGTTTTTTTGTTTCTTTTTTTGCTGCCAACATTTTTATCTCAAACTTATGTTATCATTCTCGAGAATTATTTCAAGGCGAGATGCTTACATAGCAAAACTTATTTCGAGGAAGGTTCCGATTTATTAAATTGTTAGACGAGAGGTATGCAAATAAAAGATAAAAATGATAAAAAGTTTTACTTTTGACAGCACCAGTCGCTGATGAAGGGGGAAGGGGGGGGGGGGGAATGAAGAGGTTTTGAATGACATAATGATGCAGATTTATTTGTTTAAGTTTTAAGGTTATAAAAGTAGAGATCAATGATCTTATTTAACCTCAAATTCATTGATCAATTACATTATGCTCCAAATCTGTTGGGTATTTTATACAATGAGAATCAACAAGAACGAACTTTTTCTGTTGTTTCATAATATACCATCGGAAGAGAAAGAGATTGGAATTTTAACTTCACTGGGGGATATTTTTTTTGTGTTTTTAATGTTGGAAAATATTCTTGTGGTATTTTAGTGGAATGGTATTTTTGATATGGTGGCAGAATAACAGTAAGGTGTTCTTGTTGTGAATAGAAGAGAAGAGAAAATGATTTCTGAATCAAAACCAGATGCGTGCGGATTTTAAGTCGAAAAGTCAATAACCTAATATTTAGGAATGTTCTGTCTCTCTATATAGACCACGTGCAGCCGAACATTTAGCGAAATCCTTAGACTGCTACAAAGCAGATATCACCGCCATCCCAGAAGTGCAATGGGATGGGCCGGGCAAAAGAAAACTGAAAGACTGGCACATCTACAAAGGTGACTGTTACCGACCACAAGGGCAGCGTCTTTTTGGATGTGGATTTGTTGTTACAGGCATACTTAGGTAAGAAGTCTTGAGTTTCAACTATGTAAGCGGACGCCTCACGGTAATTCGCATCAAGGCTAAATTCGACAACATAAGCCTCATATGCGCGCATGCTCCCACAGAGGAGAAAGATGACGACACCAAGGATGAGTTCTACGAGCTCCTGGACAAGACATATGAGCAATGCCAAAGCTGTGATATTAGAAATGTCTTGGGTGATTTTAATGCCAAACTAGGAAAAGAAGATGTCTTTGGTGGAACAATCGGAAGATATAGCCTACACGACACCACCTCCGATAACGAACTCAGGTTAATCGACTTTGCTGCGGGCCGAAAATTTGTGGTAGCTAGTATGCAGTCCCCGCATCTCGATATAGACAAGGCGACATGTCGAATTCCTGGTCAATCAACCGCCAACCAGATTGACCACATTGCGATCGTCGCAAGGCACTCCTTCAGTATCAAGGATGTCAAAACGTTCCGAGGAGCCAACGTTGACTAGGACAATTACCTCGTTATAGCCAAGGTACTCCCACGAATATCCATACCAAAGACAAAACAAGGAAATGCTGTGAGAAAGTTCGACGTCGGACGGCTGCAGTTGCAAGAAATCGCCAGGTCCTTTTCCGAACGAGTCTATCGTGCCCAGTTGAATAGTCTTTTGCCACAAACTGCAAGTATCGAGAACCAGTGGAAAAACTGCCAGGAAGTCATCAGTGATGCCGCCTGTGACAGGCTAGGCCTCGCACGACCACCACAGCGAACTAAGAATGCCGACAAGTACATGCAGCAAAATAATAGGCATATAAAGCGGTGCTGGATAGAAGGACCAAAGCTGCTCGCGAGCTCTACGGACAGGATAGGAGAGAGAAACACAAACTTCTAAAAAGGAAAAAGAAAGAGCATGAGAAGCGTTTGATCGAGGAAAGAGGGATGCCATTGCAGGAATGAAGTTCGGAAGTTTTACCAAAAAGGAAAAAGGATCCCCCAACTTTACAAGACCCGAACCGAAGCCTGCAAGGATGATCAGGGGGACATCGTGGTAGAATCGCAGTCGGTGCTGAGGATATGGAAAAATAATGTCTGCAAAATTTAAACCGGTGATGACGAACCGAATTCTACTATAATCTAGATTGCACCATTCAACCTGGACGATGTAGGCCATCCACCCGATAGCTATATCTTAACTTAAGTCCAATAGAGCTGTTGGAGCTGATGGCCTTGTGGCTGAACTATGCAAAGCGTCTAGCGATTAATGGTTAGGAGTATAGACCAGCTCATCTGCAAAATATGGTCAGAGGAAAGCATGCCCGATGAATGGAACCGCAGCATTGTCTGCCCGATTCTCTGGACTTCACCAACTACAGAGGCATCAGTCTTCTTAATATCGCCTACAAGATCTTGTCGGCTGTACTTTGTGAATGCCTGAAGCCATGCATCAACAACCTGATAGGTCCATATCAGTGTGGCTTTAGGCCAGGGAAATCCACCATTGACCAAATATTGACACTACGGCAGATCTGGGAAAAGACCCAGGAGTTTCAAATCGATACCCACCACCTTTTCATTGATTTTAAGGCCGCGTATGACAGCATCTAAAGAGACGAGCTATATAGAGCAATATCTAGTGTTGGCATCCCTGCCAAACTCGTCCGTTTGTGCAGGATGACGATGGAGAATGCACGCTGCTCCATCAAGGTCGGCAAAGACCTCACCGACACTTTTGATGTCAAAAAAGGCTTTAGGCAAGACGACGCGCTATCATGCGACTTCTTCAACATCGCTCTTGAAGGAATAGTACAAAACGCTCACGTAAACACTAGAGGCACAATCTCTCAAAAGTTCATTCAATTACTCGCTTACGCTGGCGACATTGACATAATCGGACGAACAAAGCGAGATGTCAGTGGTGCTGCCGTGAGAATTGACAAGGAAGCCAAGAAGATGGGGGTTAACGATGAATGAAAGCAAAACAAAAAATATGCTGTCAACAAGAAAGGACACCTAACGTCCATATAGACAGCTATAATTTTGAGGTGGTCAGTAGAGCTAGCCACGATACCAGAAAAGTCTCGGTATCGTTTGGTATCGGTATCGGAAACCGAAACCATATCGAGATCAAACCAGCTTCAAAAGACCCAAAACGATACCGAGACCATACCGAACCTTAAGTACTGAAATTAACCGAGACTCTCGGTGGTATCGTTTGGTACCGACATATAAAATGGATTTTTGAATATTAGTATTAAGTAATAACTTTTTGTGTCTCGAAAACGGCTTTAACGATTTGTATGATATTCTCAAAGTTACTTATTTTAAGCTAGAGGAAGGCTAAAGAAGCGATTTTAGTAAAAATGCACCCACTGCCACGCCTATTTTTAATTATATCTTCTTTTCTCGGGAACTGCTTGTACGATTGGGATGAAATTTTCATAATTTTCGTAAGCGACTTGTAAGCGACTTGGAAGATATGTTAGAAGCTTGTTCTTATTAACACTGAATGCAACTGAAACCAAGACCGATACCGATACCAAACTTAGTCATACGATACCGAGACCGAAACCGAGGCGATACCGACATTTTTCAATTTAAACGATACCGAGACGATACCAATAAAAGTCTCGTTTGGTTTGGTATCGTGGCCAGCCCTAGTGGTCAGAGACTTTGTCTACCTAGGATCCGATATAAACTCAGCGAACGATACCAGTGCTGAGATCAAACGAAGAATTACTCTTGCCAATCGCTGTTTCCTTGGGCTAAGAAGGCAACTGAGAAGCAAAGCCCTCTCGTGCAACTAAACTGTCCATAAGACCCTTTTCATCCCGGTCCTGATGTATGGTGCAGAGGCATGGACACTGTTAACCAGAGAATATGAAATAAAGAAGCCAATCCTTAGTCCGTTTCACCCCCCAAAACCCATTTGTTTACATTGTTGTATTTGTAATTTCATTTCGTGTCGAAGAAATAGATGTGAATTGCAACAACAACAAGACCTGTGCTGAATGATGTGCTGAATGACTAGTTGATTCTATGTGTGCGTTTTGCACTGCTTTTCACTAATACTTTGCAAATCTAATACATCAGCTGTTCGCT
This sequence comes from Dasysyrphus tricinctus, assembly GCA_963921185.1. NCBI lineage: Eukaryota > Metazoa > Arthropoda > Insecta > Diptera > Syrphidae > Dasysyrphus > Dasysyrphus tricinctus. The sequence continues at coordinate 249,985,571 of OY992530.1, forward strand.
TCCAGCTTGTAGGCAAATCAAATTGACAGCTGAGGATTGACTTCTTTATTTCATATTCTCTGCTGTTAACGGTGGATGATAACGTGTAAGGCTGTTTGGAGAGAAAAATTCTCGGGGTGATTTTTGGTCCCGTCTGCATACATGAGGAATGGAGAAGAATATATAACGACAATGCTCCGAGCCGGAGGGTCTTCGAATCCAACCCCGCAGTATAGGTGGACAGCGTAAAAGGTGGTGCACGCAAGTGGAAGAGGACCTCAACCAACTTGGCGTGCAAAATTGGGGGCAGCTAGGTAGAAACCCGACTGGAAGAAACTTGTTGGTTGAGACCCTGGTCCACCCCGGGCTATACCACCATCTTAAGTAAGCCCCTGTCCACCTTTCAGTGAATTTTTTTTAACAATCGTGAAAGGTTAAAATATCTTATCTACTCACTTTTACTACAACAAAATCCATCGAAAGTAGATAACAGAAATGTATTTTCATTTTTTTAATTAATTTTAAACTAAACTCACTTCCTACTTCCAAACTCAATTTTTCTGTCTGGAGTAGCAGTCTATATTTTCAGCTGTTATTTCTTCTTAAAATCAAAACATGCTCTATCACTATAACTCCAACCGATATAATAAATCCTTGACAAAATATATTTGAAATTTCAAAAAAAAAATCCTACGCATATTTTCCATTTAGCCAAAAAGAAACTCCAAGACAAAATATAGATAATACATCCGGCTATGATGAATAGCATTGCTCCTTATATCTAAGCCAATAAAATCTCCCTTCACAATCACAGTGCATATTATAATTGAGTCGAATGCAAATGATATATAGTTATTCTTATTCCTATAGTATATTAAACATTTTTGTAAAAGACAAAAGAAAGAGTCAAACTTAAAGTACATACTTAACAATTTGACATGATAAACTATCATTTAATGACCATATTTGGCAATCAAAATGCCACAATAACTCAATCTCTATATATAAGTTCGTTGTATGTGCAATATAGTGTTGTATTAGTTGCCAAGAAGAAGCTAATAAAACATAAAAATATGTATAGAAATAATTGTAAATGAAAATAAGTTTCTTGCAACAATATACAATTTAATGTAATTACATTTGCAAGGACTCAAAAGATCCAGACAAAACCTCATAAATAACCAAATCGAAGACAAGAGAGACAAAATTTTGTGTTCTGGAATTTTTATGTGCGTGTTGATATAGGCATGCAAATTGTCATATTAAAAAATACAATAAAAAAATTATAATTTTTATTTAATGATTTGTATAGTCAGCAACCAATAAAAATCAACGCCTTTTCAAATTAAGATATAAAAAAAACAAAATTACTGGGGAAAGCCCACTGGGTCACAACATCACAAACTATCTTCTAATTTGAAATAAAAGAGTTTTCGTGTCGAACAATCACGAATTTAGCCTCAGAGTCGAAATTCGATTTCTATATTTGAAATGGAATTTATTGCTACTTTTGTTCATCAATGCTGCAATGATAGTGTGTTGCTTTGTTTGAAGCTATATAGCTTAGGTCATATGCGGGGTTTGATGGTTGGAGAATCTGTTTGATTAGCTTGCATTTGATTTCTTTTCTTTGGAGACATCAAACAAAAAATCTTCTATTGCACTTCAAAAACACTTTGAAGAGGTTGGAATTTTTTATTGCTTCGTTTTTTGGTATCGATTGATAGGCCACAATATTTGGACATAGCTCTTTAATATATTCCGAAAGACATCGACGACGACGACACCGATGATTAGAAGTTTAACATACATCGGTTAAGGGGGGGGGGGATTAAGATTTATTAATGCGTCTTTGGTTTTGGTTATTTCCCGAAGAGAGCCCGCTGTTCTCTTGTTAAATATCAGGCTCTTTTTTTTCGACAATTTATATTACATCTGTGTGTGATAGGTTCGACTCCTGTTGTGCAAATGACTAGCAAACATAAATAGGTGTTTTTTATTCAATGGCGGTAAAAATTAATTTGAATACGTATATTTTCTTTTAAGTGGTTATAGGTTTGTTTATTTGACACCTTCTTCTGTTCAATCACATGTTTGTCGGAAGGTATATACATACCTACCTAAGGTTTACCTACCGAAAAAACTTGATTTTATTTTTTTTTTTCAACTTGAAATGCAAAATGTAAAATAGACTCTGTTTCTATTTTGCTTGAGTTATTTTTGGAAAAATAATTTTAAATCAATTTTGAATATAAAAAAAATTGTAAAAGGGAATAATTTGTTGTATTTATAAATACTAATTGACCAAATATCAAATTTCACATATCCATTTGTGTGTGTGTGTTTATTTCATTCATTAATTTCTTACAAACTGATACAATAAATTCAGTAGATAAAGTTTTTTTTTTTTTGTTGGAAATAGCTAATAAATTGAATAGGTGAACTGCTAAGTGAATAACCTTATAAAAGTTAAACAAATTTGGTGATTTGAAACGGTCGTTGTGGAAAAATATAAAATTTACATTTTTTGGTTCTATAGATGTTTCTTGATGTTTAATTGTTGAAAACTATTCTTACGAAAAATGAATATCACTGTAAAAAAAAATATATAAAAGAGGTATTTTATTGTTTTTAATGGCTTTATATAAGAATACTGTGGTTGTCAAAAACACATACACATATTTTAGTTTCAGCACGTTTGATGATTGAAAGAAAGTAAATGTCTTTTTGACAACTTCATTTTCCATACCTATCAATTGATCTCAAGTAAAAATCTAGATCTACTTTGGAGAGAGTGAGTGACCCCAAGGCTGAAACAACAAAGAATTTGAATGCCAGAGCAAGTTTAGGTTTAATTTCAAAAAACGCTTAAAGGCTACCCCTAGCTCATCAAATAAACACATCGTCGGACTTCTGTCAAAACCTCGCTCACTAGTACTTAAAGGACATTTTAATGTTCATATTTCAGATCAAAACAAAATCACAGAATTAAAATATCAATGCTTCGTAACTGTTACATGGTTCATATTGGTTCTATTAACCATTCTTAAGACTTTTGATGATCTAATGACCAATTTAACGAAAGGCTTTTAATTTTTGAGTTTGGGAATGAAAACCTTGTCCCCACAATCAGAACTTCAAAGGATAACTGTTGTGATCGAAACTCATATACATTTACAGAGTTCTTAGAAGAGATTGGAGCATTAATTTTGAACGGAAGAGGATTTGGAGACAGGTCTGGTGAATTTATATTTGTGAGAAGCAGAGGGTCTTCGGTCATCGACTACTGTTGTCCATCATACAGTTCTGTTGATGCAATAAAAGACCTTAGAATCGGCTGTGAAATTTTATACAATCGTGCCTTTTCTACATGGAAGTAGAATATCTAAGTTATTGAATTTTTAATAACATTGCAGCTCAAGTGTCGAAAAAGCAGTAAAAACTAAAGTTTGAAGGATTTGTAGTAATTTTCGATCTTATGCCCCTCATAGTAAGTCTTTATACACAGGAAGTAATAGCGACCAATGATTCTATGAAACTTTTTCCAAGACTTAAATGGCGCGATGACAGAAAAACCACATACTTATGCAGTCTAGAATAAAATATATCACAGAAAATCGCTAATAGTTACACCGGTGAAGATCTGTGTCTTAAAATAAGAGAATGTGTTAACAGTGCTAATGAAGGAAATAATCGGCTACCTGAATTCCGTACCAAAGAAACCATGGTTCGATACAGCTTGTCTTACGTAAGGAGAGATGTGTTGAAAACCCTTAAAATGTACAGAAAACACATTTTCGACTCTTACAGAAGATAGGTACTACCGAGAGTCTTGTTCTTGAATGACCTCGACTCTGATCCACCGGATGGAGTAAATGTTGAAGGCATTTCAGTAAAAGTCTTACTTTATGCCGACTTTATTGATCTTTCTCTCTGATAATCCCGCTTCTTTGCAAGCAATGATAAATAGCTTCGCAAATTATTGTTTAAAATGAAATCTGCTTGTGAGCTTAGGAAAATCATGACATCAAAATATCTAACAAGTAACAAGATTTTTGGAATCCATGTAGGTTGAACTGAACTTATTACAAATTGCGTATGACAAAGCCCTCACTATGTCACTGATGAGTCCAAGTGTGTAAGCCGGACGAAACGCCAATTTGTAGGACTAAAGGCCATAAAAAAGCTATTTTGAATCTTAAGCATGAACAACATTGGAAATATTGTAAAACTACTTCCAAAGTGGATGTTATGTTTCCGTAAGAGTTCGAATTTTGAAAAGAAGTGGTGAATGTATCACATTTTTCGTATAGTTTGGATTAATGACTGATACATGGGTATGTTGTGTGTTTTACGAATGTGCTTAACGGCTCAGCAACTGAAACAATATGACTACTCGCTTTGCCATCTCTTCTCAGTTTAGACCTTAGAGCAGATATGGAAATTGACGACAATTTTGTCCCAAAATACATTTTTTCCAATGGGACCCATATTTATCTCGTCGGGGGCTACATAAACAAGCAAAACTGCTGTAGATAATTGGGGCTCGTAGAATGCACACGTATATAGTCATAGAAAATCCAATATAATCATTCACTTGTGACATTTTGGTCTTGTTTTTGGAGTGGTCCATTTTTCTACCAACACTACGAGCGACGATAGAAGAATTGTTACAGTCATTGACGAGGACAGATAACCGATTTTATATGGCCAGAAAGTGGGGACTTTAACTTGAACAAGCTATTGGATTGACATAATGGTTCACTGTGAAGCCAGTTGAAAAGGATTCATTTTAATTAAATAATATTTTATACTTAATCCGGGAGTTTATTCACGTCGATAAAGTAACAATCGTTAAAAAATATTGAACAGTTTATTTTTTATAAATTTTTCTACCTTATACCCTTATAATATCTCTCAAAATAACAAAAACTAACTTTTTTTTGCTGAAATATCTCGTAACCTCGTAGTACCTCATAGTGTAGTGGGAAGTTTGTTGAACTTCCGAAGTAATGACTATCTAGTTTCAGACTTTGTCACCTGAAGCACATAGTAATTCCTTGTCAGAGGTACTACCTATTACCAGGCGTATCTTCTAATAGTATTCCTTGTTATGGAAATTATGTTTCTCATCTTAGCCGTTTAGATTAAGCAGAAAGTTCTTCGGTCCCTTCATTTATATATGTGGGCAGGAACAAGCACACAGAAATGTTGGCGAGTTGTAAATCGCTAGGCCCTGGTTCTCCACAAAATTTATTTATTTATATCAATTTGAAACCAGACCACTTCTTCTGCACAGTGTAGTCTTTTTTGCTAGTCATAACAAGTTAATTCCTATCGATTTTGAATATGTACTTTTGAAGATGATACCAGTAGAAAAATGCAGGTATTACGTATTACATAGTAGTGAAGAATTATGTGATAATTTTAAAATTACAGTATACAATGTTTATTCCTCCTGATGGTTAATGTGTAAGCTAAGCCTTGCCAAAAGTTCAAATTGACAAGGAATAATGTAGACTTTACAACGCTATAATACTGTTAAATATACAGTATGCCAGTTAAATTATCCTGCTTTCCATGCAAACGTTACATAAACCTAGGCTTATCATGCACCCAAAAAAAACTTCACCGTAAATTTTACAAAGTATGAAAATCAAATCTACAATAAGTTGCAAATTTGTGTAAATACTACAACACACGCATTCAAATCTACAACCATTTAATGTTCCATCTACGTTTAGTTGTGTAAATAAAAGCAAATTTACCGTTTCCCCCGTTAATATTCTCGAAATACCTAACAAAAATAGTGAAATCTACAACCAAAATGTTAAAAGTACAAAAATCTGTAGAAATTGAATTGAATTTTGAATTGAATTGAATTTATTGATTCCTTATTCTCCTAAGAATTTTTTAATAAATTATTCAATTACTTGAAAGCTTGTAAAATAATAAGTACATGCATTCAATTCCACGACTATTTTATTTTGAAAGTATGTCGAATCGTGAATATGACAGCTAATTCACCATAGGATCCACAAACATAAAAGCTAGAATATTTTCATGGTTTTCAGGGTAATTTCTTTGTTCCCCTTCATTATGTAACAAAGATCGACGATGAAAATTGCATTTTGACAAGGAATGACACAAGAAAAAGCCTGTAGTTTCTACAAATCGGGCTGTAGATTTGAATACACAAATTGCATTTTGACAACAAAATGTTGTAAATAATACAACAAAAGCCTGTAGTTTCAACAACGAATGCTTTTGTATCCGCAACTTTTCTAGTTGTAAGATCTATAACAGATATTGTAATTTTTACCATTAGGTTTTGAAATCAACAACCATGCATCTGTAAAATTGAAAACCTTGGTTGTCGGGTCGATTATAACAATTAATGCAGTCGAATCTACAGCGGTTTTCACCATATTTACAACAAATTTTTTGGGCGTATAAACAAATCAGATCCACATGGTTAAATTTACAGTATGCCTTGCTTCGCCAGTATGCGTCAGAAGGTATTAGAGTTTAGGTTTTAGATTTTACATTTAGTCATGTATAAATTACATTTCCAAGTGTTTTTGTTAAATTGACAGCACTTATCTATGTAATCGCTGAAAACGCTGTTAAAGTACTATGATGCTCATGTAAGTTCTACCAGCCTGATTACTTAAGGCATCAATGTAATATGTAAATATTGCAGTCTGAACCGATTTAAAATATTTAACCTGAAGAGCCATTTTGAAAAATAGTAACCTGATAACTACAATCCGGTTAGTTTTACCTCATATTTTGCTTGAGTTTTATGCAGGGTATCCAATGTGGCGTATACAATTTAAAATTTGTGCTATTAAATTTTAGGGGATGATTAAAGAACAAAATTCAATATAAAATTTAAGAATTGCTGCAGTAATTTAAGAAAAAAAAAAAAAAAAGAGCGAAAATCCCATAATAATTTGAATGGGAATAGTAAAGACACGGGTAAATGACCTCGTAAAAATTTGTTTGACCAAATATTTTTTTAAAGGTGTCTGCTTTTAAAAAGCTAATGTACATGTACATATTTATGTAGTTTGAAAAAATCATCCAATTTCTTAAAAACTCAAAAACTCTAATTAATTTAAATAAAATCAATTTTTTGTATTTGATATTAGGTACGCCTTTTCTAAACAAATTTAATTAAAAGGCAACTGATGTTTAATTTTGTAATTTAAATAAATTAATATACCTTTTTTGCAGTTTATATCCATATTCATATGGTTGTAATCGTTCAAAAAAAAATCAAACAAAATAAAAAGAAAAAAAAAACAACAAAGCAATATGAAACCAAAACAACTTATATTATCTGTTTACCATGATTTGATCATTTTCAAGGCTAATAAAATGCAAATTCGTTCGACTTTCTATCACAATGAATATAAAATATTCCCGTCGAGTTCATAAATTTGTCCCGCTTGTCATGTTTGTTTGAAACAATAAAAATCTCAAATAAGATCATATTGTATATTTTTACGATCATGCTAGAAATTAAATATATACCTTTACCCCTACCTATATCTAACCAAAAAATCGGAAAGACAAAAAAGAAAAACCGTCAGAGATATAATTAACAAACAACCTCAAAATTTTGTTTTCTCGTAATATTTGAATTCAAATAGAAAATAATTCTTAAGACGAATGAGTTAGAAAAAGAATCTGCATTGGAAATCAGTTTCCTCTCTAATATAACATCATGTCACTTTAAATGTGTAATGACAAAGTTGTTAAGTTACAAAAAAAAAAAAAAAAACACAGAAAAACATCTAAACATGACAACGCTGCGCTGTTCCGATCCGATTGCAATGTTTTGACTGTATAATTGGAGTATTTTATGGCCGATTACCCTCAATAAAACAAACACAAAACTCCCTGAAGAGAATGGTAAAGATGTGCGTTATGGGTATCAACATCCATATTTCAAGCATTATTATAAAAAATGTATATCTTACAAAAAAACAAAGGTATTTTGATAGAATTCCTACATCTTAATCACATATGGTGAGGTTGGATTTTTAAAAAGTATCTTATAAGAAATCTTAATTAACCCTTGGCCCATATTCCCATAGTTAAAGACAAAAAAAAAAAAAAAAAAAAAATATAATTTAATTCTGAGTGTATCTTTGTTTTTTTGGAAAAAGATTTAATATTATTTGTATCTTCTATCAATAAGATCAATTTAGACAATTTCTTATCATTCAGATAAAATCTCAGAAGACAGAGAGATACTAAACACTATCTGATGATATCTTTAAAGATTTTTCTTTTAAAACGATAGCAATTATGCAGTGCGTGACTGGTATGCATATTATGTTTGCTTGGATTCTGTGATTAATCACTAATTAAATGAAATAAATTTATGTTGAGAATTTGATCTTTTAATTGCATTTAATTAAAGTGATATATTGAGGATATAAGTATACATATATGTATCTTGTTTTCTATTTATTTTTTGTATCTTAAAGATACACACATGACATTTATCATTCAATTGATGGTGATGATGATCCTCGCTTCTCGGTCGTATCATCACATTATTTATAACATTGCGTACATCACAGATTGTATATTGTATAAGCCAACGTATGCATCTACTAGATTTTTTTGTTTTTCTTGTTTGTTGATTTTCCTTTTTCCGTTCTACATGATAAAGATTTTTTAAACACATTTGATGTACAAAGACTGTAGATAGTAGTGAGAGCTTTAATTTAATTAACTTTTGTATCTCTTCATAAGAGCACACTCTGAATATTTTGTGATTATATGAGTTCTCTCTCAATTGGAAAATTAAAAACGAAAATTGCAATTAAAAAATCTACAGCCATAGCCCTGTGAATGGATGGCATCAAGATGAAGAAGAGAAAGTTAAGTTGTTGTTTATAAAGTTTCTTTCATCACAAATCATTTTAATTACATTATTTCTACTTTGAAAAAAAAAGAAAATAAAATGAAATAAAATAAAATAAAATAAAATAAAATAAAATAAAATAAAATAAAATAAAATAAAATAAAATAAAATAAAGTAAAATAAAATAAAATAAAATAAAATAAAATAAAATAATATAAATAAATTTTACTATAAAATAAAATTTAAAAAAATATGTATAGTAAAATTAAACCTAATGAAATATCAAAAATCAAATCAATGTTTGAAATAGAACAAAATAAAACAATACCTTAAATTTTTATTTTTTAAATTAAAATTAAACCAAGTTAAAGTTGTTATGAGGTAAAACTTAGGTATTTCGCAGCATTTTTAGTAACATCTTGTATGTGGTCGTTCCACAAGAGCTGATCAGTGACGCACATACCAAGAATCGAAAGATTTTCAGCTTCCTCGATGCAAGTTCCATTCATGTATAATGGTTAAATGGGTATATTCTGCTTCAGGGACTGGAGAAAACTTTGGGTTTTTGATTCATAAAATTCCACACTATTATTAATAACTCATTTGCTGTTTAAATCTGAATTTAATGAGCTCAACACATTCTGCCGTTGCTGCTCCACGTTTGAAAAATAAGGATGTGAATCTGGAAAGGAGTATGAAAAACTAAGGGTGCTGTCATCAGCGAAGCAGTTTAGTGGATTAGTAGTTTCAGACAAGAGATCGTTGATGAAAATAACAAATAGTGTCGGAGACAATACGGAGCCTTGGGGCACACAAGCATTAATTTTTTTAACTTCAGACTTAGGTTAGGTTAGGTAGAAGGGCTGACAGTTGATCTCGTTACCGTCACACTTAGATCTATGTAGATCCGTTGTGATACCCTAGGAAATTGTATTCCACTTAATGTAAGAACCTATGTGTTCTGTTAGCAGTCAAGCCATTTAGAGGCGTTGATGAAATTCAGAAAGCTATTAGCCGAAGTTCCAGAAAGTTCCTCTAGGTCATCATAGAAATAATTTCCCAGGTGTTTCTTTCTTAAATGACAGAGTGCTGGGCAGTGGCAAAGGAAGTGTAAGGTATCCTCATGTGCTTCTTCGTCACTGCATCCTCTGCAAAGGTCATCAGTACTGAGTTTCATTTTCTTTTTATGGTATCTCAGTAGGTTGTGTCCGGTGATTATGCTGACAAGGGAACGGAGATGTTTCTTGTCCATTTGCATAATTTTGTCTGTTCTCTGCTTATTGAAATTTGGCCATAACTTTCTAGTTGTGGCGCATGTTTCAAGCAGATTCCATCTTTCATTGGTTTTTTCTAATATTTTGTTACCAATATCCTGTTTGATGCTACAGGTTGGTACTTTGATGTGTTGTTCGGCTTGACTTGAATCAAGCGACGAACCCGTTCTCGCCAGCTCATCAGCTCTCTCGTTTCCCTGTACATCACTGTGATCGGGAACCCAGCAGAGTTTAATGTTATGCTGTATGCCAAGAACCCTTAGCTCTTCGCGACAGCAAGTCACAAGCTTCGAATGTATCTCGGTGGCAGAACTTGAAATCGTCCAAAACAACTTGGATTGAACGGTCAGAAAGGTAATTTACTAATCCAGTGAAGAAGTAATTCGTTGATATCAAAAGCATGCATTTTCATTAAAAGAGCTTGATGCCAAACTCTATCAAATGCTTTAGAAATATCAAGTGCAACTATTTTGCTTTCTCCAAAACGATGCAATGATTGATTCAACTTTTCGTATAGAAAAGCCATCAAATCACCAGTGGATCTGTTGCAACAAAAGCCGTACTGACGTTCATTAAGAAGTATTCGTTGTTCAAGATATTTCATAAGCTGACGATTGATTTATCGTTTCCATGACCTTGGAAAGAATGGATCTCAGAGAAATTGGTCGGTAATTGGAAGGAGAAGATGAATCGCCTTTCTTAGGGATTGGCTGCACAAATGCTTTTTTCCACCCAGACGGAAAGTGGCCTCAGGAATAGGAAAGCTAAAAAAGCTTACGAAGTGGTTTTGCTAAAGTGGAAGAACACATCTTCAAGACAATAGGTACCATCAGTTCTCTGGCAACTGTACGGGTACGAAAATATATGGGTCCCAAAGAGAATTGGACATTCTCAAGTACAAGTGGGACTTCGTCGCTAACTGGCAGCATAGAGTTTGGGGCGAATTGATCTACAAACACATTTGACTTGTCTATAAAACTAACAACAGGGTTATCATTGAAGATGAACGCAGGAACCGATGAAGATGATGAGTTATTAGTATTCTTAACGAATGACTTAAAAATTGTACTGCCCTCAGGATTTTGCAGTATTTAAAGCCTAATTTTTTGCTCATGCAGAAATTTAGTTCTTCGAATCAAGGCATTGCAGGAAATTCAGTCTTCTTTGAATTTTGCTCGGTTTTCCTCTGTAGGAATGGTTTTAGATAACCGAGAAAGTTATTCTCTCACTTTGATAGCTTCCTTGCAGCTGAAGTCAAACCAAGAGTTTTCTTTAGGCTTGATACTCTTAAGATATTTTGTGAGGAACAAAGAATTTCAGAACATTAAAAATAATATTGGTTATCACATCTGCATAAGCATCAACGTCTCCATCTAAAAAACACATCGACCAGTTAAAAATACGAAAACAGTTTTTGAGTCTTTCCCAGTTGGCTTTTTCGTATAACCGATGCTGTTATTTTCGGTATTTTTTCTTTAACTGGGGGGTTAGAACACCAAAAGGATGCCGATATTAAACAATGGCCAGAAGTGCCGAAGGGAGCTAAAACACTCAAACCATATCTTTCGGGGTGAGATGTGAAGAACAAGTCGAGGGTGTTAGGGGTTTGACCTGCAACATCAGGTATTTTAGTATGATCGGCCACCAGCTCAGTCAGATGGTTGAACTCTGAAAAAATCTCAGCATACCTTCCCTCCGCTGTTGTTTGATTTGAATGGAGAAGCCAATTCGGTTTGTGCACCTTAAAATCCCCTGTTATAGCCATTCCACACTATCCCACTAAGTATTAATACATGTCAAAAAAGTGTGAAGAAATCATGTATAATAGTGTGGAAACAAAATATGAAATTTCATCACACACAACCTGACAGCGCATCCGACACGATTTGACATGTGTTAATACATGGAAATATTTAGGATCGGTTCTAAAACCATCACACTTTCTATCCCACTTGGGCGTTTGAGGTTATGGTGAAACTGATTTTTTGATGCAAGTGTGGAAGAAAAATATGAAAGTCAGTTACATCACACAAATTTGGCAGTCGTATGAAATTTCTTCCCACTTTATTTTGACATGTGTTAATACTTTGTGGGATAGTGTAGAGGCACTTTTAGGAGGATCTCAGTGTGAAGATTAAGGAACACTATTGCTTGAATGCAGTCCGACAGCGCATAAAACTGATTTAAAGTTGACGTACTGTCTAAGTTGGGGCTACGATAAAGGAAATAATAATGAACGACATGCTTACAGACATTAAACTTTAGCCACATAATGCTAAATTTCGTGCGGGAACACTTGTTGAAGTGTGGAAGAGTCTGGTAAGCAACATCTTTCCGGATATAAATGGCAATACCGTAGTGGAGACAGAAAGATGACACTAAACTATACCCAGGTAGGTTTAACTCTGAGGGATCATAGCTTTCGCCTACCTGGGTTTTGTTTAGATCGAAAACAGCTGGTGCGAGGAACTGACAAATCCTCCAAGAGTATATACTTGACATGAAAAAGTGCTTCTCATTTAGCGGTTTGAACTTGGCAGAAAACTGTAAGTTTTTGCCAAAAACACGCAATACGGGAACGGTTGAGACTTGTAAGTCACTAGGCCTTGGTTCTCCACGAGCTGTTGCGCCACCCACTTTATTTATATTTATAACAGCGCTGGCAATTCCTAATTCATTTTAAATTTTTGCAAACTAGTTTTTCCGACAAAGCCATTTTAAGAATTATACAAAGCTTTCTTTTTATTATTGCATAAAAATACTCGTATAACTTCAATACTTAGTAGAAATTTTTTCTTTTGAAACTGTAAAATAATTTTATAGTGTTAGAAGCTTGACAATAATTTATTTACATAAAAACGGTTTTAATGTTATAAAATAAACATTAAAACCAGCTATTTTGCTGCCTATAAATATTTATTGATTTTTTTTTTAAAGAAAAGAATCAATTTAAATGCAATTGAGTGATAGTTCGATGAATTTATAAAATCTTGAAACTAACTCTTACGAAATGAAATAGGTACATAATTTAAGATCAAAACTTAATTAAACCCTTTGAGAAGCTCAAAAGTAGCATAAGGAGGAAAAATTACAAACACAAAACAGAAAGATTGACTCACCTGTAATTGGAGGTGGTTCAACAACAGTTGACGGACCGAAAAACGACGGGATATCACTAGATGTCGTCACGGGTGTATTCAAATCACCAGTCTGTGCGTCGTCACAATCCTGACCAGGATGAAGCTGCTGCTGATGCGAGTGTGATTGCTGTTGGGAGTGATGCGTGTGCTGATGATGTTTATTACCCTCCCCAGAAGAACTGGTATTCAACAAACTCAAATGCGAGGCTGAACTTCTACCCGAACCACCACTACTATTTGTGCCACTAGATGAACTGGTGGTTGTTGTCTGTGCTGATGATGCACCAGTACTGCTAATAATGCCTGACGACGGTGTTGAACTATCAGTGATGCGTGTATTCTGACTGCTGACGTTTTGCCCACTACTTTGTGATTGTTGTGACTGGTGGTGTTGCTGATGATGTTGATGATGATGCTGATGGCTGTGGTGATGGGAATTACTACTGCTATTAGTTTGGTTATCTTGTTGCTGCTGATGGTGCTGCTGCTGTTGCGAAGATGCTGATGATGATGATGATGATGATAAGCTATAATGCAGCAATGTTTGGGCACCCAAGCCACTGCCAAAACTCGAAGGATTCGACAGATACGAAGCAGCTGATGATACTGAGACGGGTGCTGTTGATGGACTGGTCTGGGCAGTTGTCTTAAATAAGCAAGTATCAAAGCTCAAAACATTAAAATGAGCTGCCGCTGCGGACTCAGTAAGCAGGAATGCGTGATGCGATGGCGCCACAAGGGTTTCAAGCCCTTCCATGATCATGGCCGCTGATGGGGTTCCAGGGGCTACGCCGCCTAAAAATATAACAAAATAAATAATGTTAAATTAATAGAGAAATATGGAATTATTATTTTAAAAGATATCTATTATTTATTGAGATTTAATTGTGTTATAAGTTTGATCGTTGTGTGCTTAAGATTAATAAATGTGTTACAGTCCTTAGAAAAGGATTTATATTTTTATACTTATGACACGGCTATGAAACAAGGTCAAACTTGAATTACAAAAGTGCTTTAACTTTGTGACAAGTTATTCATTTGGAAGTTGATGAATCAAGATATAACTTTGGTGTCAATTTTCTGTGACCTAGATTAGATTGCGAGACTTTCGCTTAAACAAATTCAATGTAAGTAGGTTGAAACGGAAATCAAATCATTGCGCTAAACTTAAAGCATTTCCAAATATGTAGAAAATATTGCGATTGATTTATTTAAGTTATAAGTTCAATGCTTAATAATTTGTTTTGTCTTCTTTTTTTGTTTGTGTTGTAATTTTTTATAAGCCAAGCTTTCTCTATAACAATTGACATGATCGATTGTATCTTAAGTCTTAACACACAACACCGCAGTCCAAATTTGCAAAAGCTTACCTCGAAAATTCCCCATATTTATCTACAATCTGTCTTCCTTATAGTCAATGCTAGTAAAATGACACATTCATATACTTTACCTACATACATACCTATAGATATATTATATAGATACACAATTGAGATAAAGTAGATATTAATGAAGTTTCAAGAGTGTGATGATGTGTTCTTTCGACTCGATCGATCTCAAAACATCTATTTTAAAACATCTGTCAGAGGTGAGACTTCTTGGCATCACCCATCAAAGTATATAACAAACAAAAAAAACTATTTATTCCCCCCCCCCCTCCTTTTAACGACACCATACAATTCGTATAATACCAACAAAGCAGTATATATAATTGTTTAAGTGAAATTCAATTAAGATACTTAGCAAACGGGTAGCGCGGGAGTTGTGGTTTTTGGGAACAATAAAAATTGATGTCAGCTCTGTGAGCAATCTACTGAATGATCATTGAATTTGAATGATTGTGAGGTTGAAAGAATGGCATTTGCGTTATGGTTATGTATAGCTATGTGTTTTGATTTTATTATACTTAAAAGATTATGAATTAATTAAAAAAAATTTATATTTTTAATTAGATTTTTTGCAGAATTTATAAAAGAAAAATATATAATTAAGGAATTAGAATTAACAGTATTTATAATAAATTCTTCAATGGTCGTATACACTCTACTGTGAATAAATTAGTTAACAATAAAGTATGCCCCACCTATGAATAATTAACTAAATCGACCTTTATAAGCGTGAGATGTAAAATTATTGAAAATTCTAAGTCAAACATGCTTGCAAGTTGCAACGATGCCATCTGGCATTTGAGTTTTTTTTAATCTTAAGACAAAAAATTGAAATGATATATTTTTGAAATCTTCAAATAGTTTCTTAATCTTTAACTAAAATATTGTATTGTTTTAAAAATGCGCACAGCTAACCACTAAGTTGCACGACCTCCCGAACTAACAAACTCTTCAGTGCGAAGCTCTTGACATTTGCAAATCTATTCTCATAAGACTCTTTTAGTTGCGATAGATAGACTTAATAATTAATTTTTTGTTATGAATGTAAAATTATACTCATTTCATTTATATTATAAGATATAAGCTCTTTTGAAATTACTTTGATCTTATTAGTAAATTAGTTTTTCCTAGGAGTTTATAAATGCCAAGTCTTATAAGAATCTTATTATAAAATTTCATTTCTATTAATAATATCGTAATTTAAATAATCTCATAGCAAAACCTTTTTGAATGTTTAAGGGGGCCTCTTAAAAAATCCTTTAATAGGAAATTTAGAATAAAGGTTTTATAACAAGAAGCTTATAGGAGTTGAAATGAAAAGAATAAAATTTTCTTCGTCGAAATCAAAAACAATAAAACCTTTAAGAAAATGGACAGTGATCAATGTAAAAAAAAAACTAAAAAGTTCAGAATCTTATAAGAGGAAAGTTAACAGAGAGCTTTTGTAATTTAATTTTGGTGGGGGCAAACCCCCTATTTATTCGGCTTAATACAAGCTAGTTCTTAATTTAACTTAAAACTAAGAACTTAAGCTAAAGTTCATGAGGCGAAAAGCGGCTTAGAAGCCGGCGCTTTAAGGAAGGAGTACTTAGGTTAAGTCGAGGGAGCCCGCAGCATACGAGAGATGGGTTCGTTGGAGCCATAAGAAGTTCGGTGGGAGGGTACCTATATAAAAGAGACGAGGATTACGAGGTTTAGTGTCAAAAGAGATAGAGTTGAAGATCGATATGCAGTCAATGGAACCGGAGAGTAGTCGATGAATGAAGAGAATGTCTGATATTTCTCTTCGTTCTTCCAAAGAATTAAAGTTGATTAGTTTAAGGCGGTCTAGATAGGGAGGCAGAATCAGAGGATTGTTCCACGATAGACCTCGAAGAGCAAAGCGTAAGAAACGACGCTGGATGCTCTCAATTCAGGAAATGTGAGTAAGTTGGAAAGGGGACCAAACTTGAGAGGCATATTCTAGGAGAGGACGAACAAATGCCAATCAAAGGGTTGAAGAATTCTTTGGACCATCTTTTGACAAAGCCGAGCTCAGAGTTTGATTTGAGAATATTATCGCCTATGTGAGTGAGGAAATTAAAATTAAGCTCTAGGTCAAATAAAATGTCAAGGTGAATATTATCAACGGTGGCTATGGGTTGATTATGGAGCAAACAGAGACGGGGAGGAGATTTGAGAAGATTGCGTGGAAAAATGATTGATTGGCAATTGACGACGTTTAGCTTCAAGCTATTTTTTAGACACCAAACTGAAAAACTGTCAAGATCCTGTTAAATAAGCGAAGAGTCATTTCTTGAGAAAATGGTTTTGAAAAACTTGGTATCATCGCCGTACAGAGAGATAGAAGAATGTTTGGTGACCTTTCAATATTTTTAATAACAAGAATAAATGAAAGTGGGCCTAGGTGGCTGCCTTGGGGAACACCGGAGGTAGCTAAGAAAGGGTAAGAGGTGGCTGATCTAAATCGAACGCTGTATCATTGATTTTCAAGGTTAGAAAAAATCCATTTTTACAAAGATGGTTCAAAGCCGAGAGTGGACAGTTTGAAAAGAATAAGCTTATAGGAAATTTTGTCAAAGACCTTGCTGAAACATCGACTTTGTAGCCTTTCTCTAGCTCTGAGAGAGTGAAGTACACAAATTTAACAAGGTTAGTGGTTGTTGACCGGAATTTGAGAAAGCCATTTTGTGAGGAGGAGATGAGAGATTTGCAGTGAAAGCTTATGGTTTCATACAAAATACTTTCAAAGAGTTGGATATGTGTAAAAGCTTGGCAATGGGACGGTAAATGTTAACATCGCTCTTCGGACCCTTTTTGTGTATAGGAGTTATGAAAGATGAGTTCCATATTAGATAAAACTCTCCTTGATTTTGGGGATGCCTGAACTTTTTTGAGAGAGGGTGGAAAAGCATTTTTTTGAAGGATACTAAATTGAAGGAAAAATGAAACAGATAACATTTCAATGCATTATTTTGAAAGAGCTCTATTTTTTCTAGGTAAAAAACCAGTTAACAGTTCCAATGCAAAAAAAAATATGTGCAAATATTTTCGCATGCCAAAAATTATTGAGGTGAAATACAAAATTATGTTTTGCATGTTTGGTTTACAGTTTCATGGACAAATGTGAATGTGAAATATGAAATGTCATACAAAACAATAGACCGGCAATTGTTTTGCATGCGAAAAAAAGTTTGGAGAATAAAATATATTTTTTTAAATGGTCGATTCACACTTCGAAAACAAAAATTAACTCACCTCAAGGCATTTTTTTTTGCATACAAATGGTTTATGCATAAAAAAATAATTGTTTTCCATTTTAAGACCTATAGTCCACTAATTAAGGGTAAATTAATGACTCAATGGGTGTCCTTACCCTAGTTTACAGTTCCCGTGTGCAAAAAAAAATCTACGCAAATATTCTCTCGCGTTAAAGATAATTGAGGTGAAATGCAAAATTAATTGTTTGCATGATTGGTTTACAGCTTTATGCAAAAAAAAAACATTGCTGTCATGGAATTGCTCGGCAATTGTTTTGCATGAAAAAAAAGGTGGTGAGTAAAATATATTTTTTTGCATGGTCGATTTACACACCTCAAGGCATTTTTTGCATGCAAATGGTTTTTGCATCCAAAAATAATTGTTTTCCATTTTGCGGCCTTCAGTTAATTAATAATTCAATGGATGGCTTAGGCCAAGCGAACATTTTTTGCCTTGAATATTATACAATATGGGGCACAGAATTAGACAATTATTGTTTTGAAAGTTTTGTTTTTTGTTTTCGCATGGGAACTGTAAACTATTCTAATGTGTTCATAAAGTTTCAACTGTCATCATACAACCCCTTCCGAATTTACATTTTAACTCTTCAAGATCCTCTTAATTAGTCTAGTAAGACTCTGGTAGAGCTTTTTGCGTGGAAAACGATACTTGGACTTGCACCAAGACTATGATATTGCTAAGCATTAAGTATGGGATTCTCTTCAGAAAATTTTCTTAAAAAGGGGATACTAACGATTCTCGGAAACCTGGTGGTTAAATATAATGAAGGTAAAATGGTGATAGGCATGAGGAAAGCATCATCAAATACCTCTATTAGTAAAAATTAAATTGGGTTGGGCAACAGTTGGTGTAGAACCAGGGCCTATTGACTTACGACTCACAACCTTTCCTGTTAGCGTGTTATTGGCAGGAATGGAGGGGACCTACAGTTTTTTTTTGCTTAGTCCAAACGGCTTAATGAGAAGTACTTTTTCATGATAAGTATACTCTTGGAGGATTTGTCAGTTCCTCGCAAGAGGCAGTACCTTGGATAAAACATTTCTGTTTACTTCCAATGAGTATCCAATAATTGAAAACGTACCCCTCAAAGTGGAATAAAAATCGTTGGCAAGAAAGAAACGAAGAAAAACTGTGCTCAACTGTAACTTCAAAGAGTACTAAAGAAAGGTATATATCGGGAGCTGAAAGAAATGTCTCTACACCACCGGTTGCTGATGTGAACCCAGCTATTCAAGCGCTGCCATAAAACAATATCTACAAAAAGGGGTTCAATTTATCTTCAAAATAGCCCCGCTTAAAGAAGACAAAATGCTCAGGAGTTTCATTCGCCAAAGTTCATTAGCAACAATATCTATGTAGGTACCACCTTCAGCTTCTTAGGGAAGAAGAAAAAAATTCTTCACAAGTTGTAACAGTATTGCAATGGGCTTTTGAATGAATATGGTTTCACTTTATTTTAAGGAAGTAATCGGATATGACGACATAAGTTTTTGAGTCGGAAACCTTTAGAAAATAAGGCAAAACGGTTGGGCCAAACAACATACTCTCTGTGTTTTGGAAAAAGATTAGAGACATCGAGTTCAGGTGATTCATGATGATTTGCTTCTCCAACTTTATAAGTCGTGATCAGATACCTTAATTGAATTCAAATTTGATCTAATTTTAATTTTTTATCTTTGCTCTAAAATTCAAGGTTTTTACTTCTTAGACAAACACAGTCAAGATTTCACGCTTAGAAGTCTTTAATGACACTTAAAATTGTTTCATATCTCTTCCGTTCCATGGATTTCATGCCCAGGTGTATATTTTTATCATTGCTTATATAGGTATGGGTACGAAACTACATTATATAGAGTTCAAATGTGTTTTATCAATATTGAAGTCTACTGGGACCGGAATATAGAATCTATATAAATGAACCAATATCATTAATATTAATCAGTATTACCTTCAAAATAGTATTAAGATTCTGCAAGCAGCTGTAGGTTCCTATATGACTAGGTATACCTTACCTACCTCTCATAATTTCCTATAAAATATTAAATATGAATATGACTTGAAAGTCATTAATCAAAAATGTTTGAACAACAATTTTGAAGGGAAACAAAAATGGTAAATTGAATGCAGTTTGTTGTTTGTTCTTTTTTTTTATTGAGTTTATTGCTAATTCAAAAGATTTTTTTATAATTTCAAAAATAAATATGATCTGCTTTCTAAATAGTTGTAATAGTTTAACTTAAATAACACAAAATTTGGCATATTTATACTCTGGCAATATGAAATGAGATCTGCGGGAAATTGAAGGTGCTATACATTATTTCGACCATCTTTCAATCCAAAAAGGGCGCTTATGATATTTTAAGCCAAAAGACGAGAGGAAAGTATTGTCATGCGACCCGTAATAGTCAATGAACGTATGATCTTTTTCATAATATACACACATATGTTTTTTTTATCGCCGCATAATTTCAAAAAATTAATAAATTCCTTTGCTGTGTGGTGAAAAAGATATATGCAGCTGCTGTATGTCATAATTTTTGAAACCATCTGACTCTGACCGTATAATGAATTTAAATCATTAATCAAATTGTTATAGAAGTTTTGAAGGATTCAATATGAGTTGCACATTTCAAGGAAGTTACAGGCAGAAGGTTCATATATAATTTTCAAAATTATCATAAGTGGAAGTGAGTTTTCAAATAATAATATGATAAGTATGAATGCCTTTCTTATCACAGAATGGTGAGAGCTCTAGTTAAACGGTTTTTTATTATTCCCAATATTTATTTCGAATGATTAATGTACTTTGTGAGCGTCTAAAGCCATTCTGCTATAATCAGCAATTACCGGTGTGGCTTACCAGCCAGGCAGATCGACCATAGGGCCATTATTCACTCTCACACTTAGTTTAAACTCACCATCTATTCATCGACTTTAAAGTCACATATGATAACATTCATCGTCAGGAGCTAGCGATGGCCAAACTCGAGATCCCGAGAAAACTGATCTAGCTGGGTCGCATGATACATGAAAATACGCCTTGGCAATGCTCAATTAGGGAAAAGCGCTTCCGAACTATTTCTAACATGCATTGGGTTTCCACAAAGAGTTGCGCTATCAGGCGATTTATTCAATCTTGTTCTGGAGCAAAAAGTGCGCAGGGCAGGCGTTTACACTGAAGGCACTTTTTTTAACAGATCTGTCCAACTTCTAGGGAATGCCGATGCTATCGAACCATCATCGGTCATTCCCAACAGGCCGTTTTAGAACGACAATTGGAGAACAGGCGAAACTCTTAAGTCGTCAAGTAAGCAAGGACAAGATCAAAAGCATGCTATCAAGAAATACTGAAAGATCTGTCACCTGGTTAGGACAAAATGTCACTGTTGATAGATTTCGAAGTAGTAAAAGGAGTTCATCTACCTCGGAGAAAACATTAATCCCACGAATGACATATTAGTGGAGATCCGATGTAGAATAACCCTAGCAAACCGGTGCTACTTCGGTTTGAGGCAATAGATGGGTTTAAAACTCCTTACATGAAAGACGAAGTACACGCTCTATAAAACCCTTTTTTACTGCCAGTCCTGCTTCCTGGTATCGAGTGTTGGGCGAGTACTGGGCTCTTTCGAAAGAAAAGTTCTATGACGGATATTTGTTCCTATGTATGACGACGGCAAATGAAGAAGAAAAGATACAACCACGAACTGTATGAGCTGTATCAAGATATGGATACAGTCCAGTAAATCAAAGCTCGTCGACTTCATAAGTTCGGCCACATCAAGCTAATGGACAAGAATGGTCCAGCCAGAGAGAGATTCCCAGTCCCTTGGCTCGAGATTTAAAAGAAGACCGAACCTCCGATTTAAAGACCAAGCTTAAATGGATGCCAGATGGTTTGGATGAAATGCTGCTGTATTTCATTCTGTGGCCCTTCATGGAGCTGGATAGATAAATAAGTTGATTTAGAACGTCCATTTAAGGAAATACGTATTTATATCTTTCAATCAGTTTTGCTTGTGATGAGAAAGAAATGTATGTATTCACTACAGAGACTTTTATGTAAAATTAAATGAGAGATTCTATTGTTCCGAGTACTATGTACATTTACTGGATACATTTCAGGCCCATATATGACCAAATTAATCCTTAAAACACATTTAATAAATATAAAAACTAGGGAAACAGAGCACGCGAGATGATATGTACACAATACAGAACTACAAACCAACCATAGTGAAATATGTAATGGTTACAATAAATTTAAAATTCATCATTCTAATAGAAAAATGTATTGAT
The DNA here is from genome assembly GCA_963921185.1 of Dasysyrphus tricinctus. Taxonomy (NCBI): domain Eukaryota; kingdom Metazoa; phylum Arthropoda; class Insecta; order Diptera; family Syrphidae; genus Dasysyrphus; species Dasysyrphus tricinctus. The sequence goes on from OY992530.1 coordinate 250,007,817, forward strand.
CGCAGCAGGTTATGTGTTAAGTACAAGCAGCAGAGTTCCCTGAGTGTAATGGGTAGTTTTTAGGACTATATCACATAGAGGAAAATGTTGAAGGGCAGCCATTTCCCGGTAAAAAAAATATTTTCAAGATAATTGCCTCTTGCGAAAAAGTGATTAACCATCTAGGAATATCTCTGATCATACTTATTTGTGCCTCTAATTCAAGCAGCTCAGATTTGACAGATTTGAATTTGGTTCACTCCAACAAAAAGTACACCTATGTACATAGGAACGGTTAAGTATTGTATTGCAAGTCTACTTGCTAAATAGGTACTATAAGGCATTGTTTGGAATCGTGCACAGAAAAAATTCGAGGTTTTTATCGAACCTGACATAAATTCCATATTCTTCCAACTCTCGCTCTTTGTTCATTTTAAGAGAAGCTAAAGCCTCTTAAAGTACGTGCTTATTTGAAAAAATGATTATGAGCATGTAACACGAAAAAAAAAAATAGGTAGTTATCTGTTTCGCAATTATATCTATCTGTATCTTATGTACCTCAACCCCCATAAAGTGATTTTCTTCAAATTTCAACCTTTAAGGAAAAGCTTATATCAATCTGATAAACGGCTCAATAAAGTTTTTTATTCCTGAAATACAGTCAACTCCCTTTAAGTCGAATTTTCACGGGATATCAAAATCTATTGGAGTAAGACTAAGAGGAAGTCGATTGTACTTAGTCAAAAAAAAAAATGTACTTTTTATTTCATTTCCATTCAAAAAAGTATCTAACTAATGCAAAACTGTGAAAAAAATCCACTGGCATTACAATTTTCTTGTCATTTTGATGACGACTACGCACTGTTTAGGAACAACATAATTTGTTCCTTTACCTGGTTTGTTAGACTTTGAAGTTTTGGTGAGGAAAAACGGTTCGATGAATCAATTTGAAAATTTACAAGAATATTAATGATTTAAAAGTCTATAAATTTGCATACCAACGCAAGCCATGCAGTCAATATTTGCAAAGAAAAAAAAAAGATTTACGAAAAGACCACAAAACGTCGGTTTTTAGTACTTTTTTTAAACTAACGGTGAACGGTAAAAAAAAAACAATTTCTACAAAATCTTAAAGAAATCTTGTAAAACGCTTTTTCAAATTTTCAGAACTGAAAAAAAAAATACTAAAAGTATTTTTTTTCATTCAAAGTCAGATAAACCATGTCAAAAAAAAATCGTACGAAAACAACAAAAAAACTGAATTGAAGCTGAATAAACAAGGTATCTGATCATGACATTTAATTGACTCAAAAAAATTCATCCATAGAATGAGGACCTTCAAAAAAAAATAAAAAAAAAATATTTTGTTGTCTCGTCTCATTTTTTGCAATAACGGTTGTTTAGGTGAGATTTCCTCACGAAAGTCTAGATGGCATTCAAGTCAACTTCCTATGAAAGTTATTAAATTTCCCAAAAAATTTCCCATAAAATTTCCCACAGAACCCTTTTCCGTTTTCAGCCTACTAAAATCGTCCACTTTTATACAACCCATCTTAGAGGTAAGACCTATTTTAATAAAACACATTAAACCCAAACTTACTGATTTCGTTATTTCTCACTTGATTTTTTCTTTCCGAACCACACCCTAACATTTGGTCCAAACGAGCCGAATAATTTCTACACCAACTCAAGAGAAATTATAAGAAATAATCAAGGAATTCATCTAAACCCATATCCCATCACTACAAAATAAATCTTTGAGATTGCAAAGATAAATTTGGATTTCATCCCAACATCCAAAAATCCCATCGTATTCATCAATCTCACAATTTGTCACATCATCCCATTCATTCAACGCATACACACAAAACATCAAATCCCACATCATCCGAATCTCCAAAATTCAGCATACACACACAAATCATCCCTAACCTACCTCAACACAAACATCGCTAAAAAACTTCCCGAAGAACCATCCATCCATCGCATTACACAAAAAGAGAAACATTAATCATAAAACCAACGCACACATCATCATTATCACCAAGTTCATTATTATCACCAAGATCTAAAACTCGCCCACATAATTTGTGAAAAAACACTAACCAGGAGAGAAACTGCAACCAATGAACTTTTTTACCATCCGATCATCATTATCAGCATTATCAACGGAGAGACCGCTAATCCAGAGCAAAACTTGTTATCAGGTGCGTACAGTTTATGTAGATCAGTGCATTGTACAATAAATTTGGTAAAACCTCATTAGTTTTTCTTCTTTCTCGCGATCGGTTGTGCTTTGCAAGTTTCAAGGTTAAAGAAAAAAAAAACGAAAACCGCATGCAAAGTGCTATTTCATTCTCATTCTCAAGGGTGATTTTAATATTAACAAGACAAAATTGTTTATAAAAACATCAAAATATCGTTTTCGAAAAAAAAAAGAAGAAATATTCAAGCTTGTATTTTCTACCCATACTTTTCTCTATAAGTAATCGTGTTTTTATTCATTAAAAGTGGATTAAAAACTCCCTATCCAATAAGATTTTGTCAAAATCATTTTAAATCACTAAAATATTTATAAAAGTAACCAAAAAGTGATAAAACTATCAAAAGTTCTCGAAATTTGCACCCACGTGATTTCCCGCGCAAACTATCACCCGAGGTAATTTTATTAATTGGCTATATCCCGTTAATTATTTTGATATGAAATTAAAACAAAGTTAAATAATTATAAAGAACATTTTCCCTTGTAAATTGCTATAAACCCATTCATTGAGAAAACAAAAATTTTAAAAAGATTTCTCTCAACAGAAGAAGTTAAAAAAAAAAAAAAAAAAAAATGTATACCAAAGTAAATTAAATAGATTTGTGAAAACTAAACTTTATAAAATCAAAACGTTGGATACGTTACCAAACAAAAAACAAAAATTTTAATATTATAAGAATATTCTGACCTGGTGAGTGATTTCTTTAATTTATGCTCTTTAAAATACTCTTAACATCCATTCAAACAACCCCTCGTTAAGACTCTCATAGATACACATCTGTTGGTGATCACATTCCACCTTAAGTCACCTACCTTTCGTTCAATCTTTTAAATTGTACTCTTTTATCGATTTTAGATTAGGTAAATTCATTATAATTATTAATGAATCTCTGAAATTCATTTTAAATTGAGTGCTCCTTTAAATATTAAACAAATTACCCTCTATCGAAACTTTTAGGTATATAGATTTTCAAATACCTTAGTGAATAAAATTATCTTTAGTTTGTCGTATTATTCCCTACACAATTATTTTATTTTCGAAATAATTATTCACAGTACATTCGGTTTACTGATACAACTAACGTTTCAACCTCATCATGATCGCTCTCGAAGATTTTATTTTGTCTTCCGACCAACTAGTCGAATTTAGTGCCGATTTCAAAGAAAAACCTTCAACAAGTTTTACAATCAGTTCCCTAGAAGCTTATAAAGTAGAATTAAATAATCTTTGGAGTGAGACTAAGAAAAGTTATGCGTTTTGCATTCGTTCAAGTGACTGCACGGAAGATGAAAATCAATTAAAATCAATGAAGGCTAGATATAAAACATCATCAGATACTTTTGTAGATTGTTTGAGTTATATGATTGATCTCACAAAAAAGATTTCAACAATTTCCGAAGACCAATCGAAAGGTAAATCATCACAAAATAGATCGAAAGATGACGCATCTGATCTTGAAGTTTCGGATATACTTCAGGATGCAAATAAATCTCGAAGTGAAATGACATTTTTAAAAGTCCCTCCATGTGATACCGAAATATTTTATGGTACTTATCAAACATGGCCCTCTTTCAGAGACATGTTTACTGCAGTATATGCAAACCACCCTAAATTATGTGCAGTGCAAAAACTTTATCATCTAAGAGCGAAGACCCGAGGTGAAGCAAGCAACATAGTTTGTAAATTTCCCCTGACATCCGAAAGTTTTGATCTCGCCTGGGAAGCCCTTAAGGATCGTTTTGAAAATACGCGTATTTTAGTGAACAGTCAGCTTAAAACTTTATTCAACTTGCCACCCGTTTCCCAAGAATCAAGTTCATGTATTAAATCTATTCAACGTGGAATAAACGACGCTCTATCTGCTCTCAAAGCTCATAAAGTAGATACCTCTAATTGGGATTCTATCCTAGTTTATTTATGTTCCAGTCGGTTACCTGATACAACCCTCTCGCTATGGGAACAATCAATAGAAAATCCACGAACAATACCATCATGGTCCGAAATGGACACCTTTTTGACAAATCGATATCAAGTCTTAGAAACAGTTTTAGATATTCGTCTCAAACCCAAACCCAAAGCAACTTTCAATAAAACTTATTCAGGTCAACCTGCTCGGGAAAAGTCTCATCAATCGTATCATAATAAGCAAACAAATTTTACTTGCAAGCTTTGCAATCAAAATCATCCCTTACGGTTTTGTAACAAGTTCATACAAATGACAATTGATGATAGAATTAAAGCCGTTAAATCCAATAATTATTGTTCGAATTGTCTTGCAACATCTCATTTAGAAAAGGATTGTAAGAGTACCTACACTTGCGTACAATGCAAACAACGTCATCACTCTCTCCTTCATCCTTTGTCTATTAGTCAGGCACACTTTTCGAATTACAATTCTAACTCAGATCCCAACACAACCCACTCGGTTATACAGTCCACTCAACCCCATTCTTATGATTCATCCCCTTTGAATTCATATTACAGCAGCAACCAAAACCGCGTTATATTGGCTACCGCTTTAGTCAGCATTGAACATCATGGTATACTATTCACTCTTCGTGCACTCCTTGACCCTGGATCTGAAGTGACTTTTATTTCTGAGGAAGCTCAGATGCGACTTAAGCTTCCGGTTAAGTCGATTCAAGCTCAAATCTCTGGAATAAATGCTGTTGTCACTGCCAGTGCCTCAAAACTGTGTACTCTTCAACTCAAATCCAATAAAATGCCAGATTTCACTCTGAGTGTGAATGCTATTGTTTTAAAACGTCTTACTGGAGAGTTGCCATCTTGTTGTATAAATCAAGCCGAAATTGCACAACCCCTAGATTTTCCGTTAGCAGATCCTAACTTCCACTCAAGCTCAAAGGTGGATCTCGTTCTTGGTGCCGACATATACCCATCACTTATTCGAAGTGGTCTCAAATCAAATATTTTTGGTTCCTTGGTCGCACAAGATACCATCTTCGGTTGGGTATTATCAGGACCTCTTTCTCAACGACCCATGCAATGCTTTTCTACTTTTTTATCATGCTTCAATGAAATATCTCTCGATCAAGAAATTTCAAAATTTTGGGAACTCGAAGAAATTTTAGATACAAAATCTTCTCCTGAAGATGAAATATGTGAAAGGCTGTACTTAGAAACCACAACTCGCAATGCTGAAGGTCGCTACATTTGCAAGCTTCCTTTTAAAGATGAAATCTCAACACTCGGTTTATCAAGAGATAAAGCATTAAAACAGTATCTTCGTACAGAAAACGCTTTATCTAAAAATCCAAAATTTCGCATTGAATACAACAATGTTCTTGAAGAATATTTAACTCTCAACCACATGAAAAGGGTAGCTCCACTCGAAGCTCAAAACATGAATGGAATTAGATCTTATTACTTACCACACCATGCTGTGATAAAACCTGAAAGTACTACGACAAAAACCCGAATCGTATTTAATGCTTCCAGTCCAACTTCAAGTGGTAAAAGTTTAAACGACATTCTCTTCACTGGCCCCAGTTTACAATCAGATCTCATTTCGTTAATTCTTAATTGGCGTTTCTATAAATATGTTTTTAATGCGGATATCACAAAAATGTATCGGCAGATTTATGTCCACTCTGATCATACCCCATTTCAACGAATTTTATTCCGAAGTTCTACAAACGACCACATCTGTGACTTTGAACTCCAAACCGTTACATTTGGTATTAATTGTGCACCCTACCTCGCGATCCGAACCCTTAAACAATTAGCTGATGATGTTCAAGCTCAGTTTCCTTTAGCATCGAACATTATTCGAAACGAGTTTTATGTAGATGATGCCCTATCCGGTTCCCACGATATTGAGACAGCTAAGCTCTGTCAGCAAGAATTAGTGGCAGCTTTACAATTAGGTGGTTTCACACTTCGAAAATGGACTTCGAATTGTTCCGAACTTTTAGCTTCATTCCCCCCTGAGGATCTTTTAAGTCAAGAATTTCTTCAACTCGAAGAAAAATCTTGTGCTAGAATGTTAGGTATCCAGTGGAATGCAACAAATGACAATTTCGAATTCTCTCTCATTGCTCAGTTCCAAGAAATAGATTCTTCTAGTAATACAAAAAGAAAAGCTCTTTCAACAATTGCAAAATTGTTCGACCCAGCTGGTTGGCTTGCCCCGATTATTATAACCGCAAAGATTATAATGCAACAAATTTGGCAAGATGGGACGTCCTGGGACTCACCCTTAAAGCCCCTAACGTGTCAGGCTTGGAAGAATTTCGTTGCAACCCTTCCCGAAATCCGAAACATTCGAATCCCTCGATGGATTGGATACGATCCCTCAGTTTCAATCCAGCTACACGGATTTAGTGATTCTTCTGAGCGCGCATATTCCGCTGCATTATACATCCGAGTAACCCATGGAGAAAACAACTTTTCATGCTATCTTCTATGTGCCAAAACTAAAGTCGCTCCAGTCAAGCAAATAACTCTTCCAAGGTTAGAGCTTTGTGCATCCGTACTCCTCACAAAACTCGTTAAGAAAATTATGCCTCAACTGAAGTACCCAATTCAAAATATGTTTTTATGGACTGACAGTTCCATCGTTCTTGCTTGGCTAAAGAAACCCCCACACATGTGGAAAACATTTGTTGGGAACAGAGTTTCTCAAATTCATCAAAATGTTGGAAACATTGAATGGCAACATGTTCGGTCTGCAGATAACCCAGCGGATCTTGCAACCAGAGGCTTGACCCCACTTGAACTTCTTAACAAGCAATTATGGTGGCATGGTCCCAATTGGTTATCGGAACCGGAAAGTTCATGGCCTAATTCTAATCCCAATATCCCCGTTGAAAACGATTTAGAAGCTCGCCCTATTCAAACTTATTTAACCATTCTTTTTCCAGATATTCAAGGAGTTTTAAGAAGATTTTCTTCATGGGAAAGAATGCTTCGTGTTATGTCATATGTTTTCAGATTTACTCGAAATTCTAGACGCAAAGTACCAAACCCCATTAAAAATACCGATTTTTCTTTGACTCAACAAGAAATCTCGTATACGAAAACCCTTCTTATTCGCTTAACCCAACATCTCTATTTTCCGAATGAGTATACAGCTCTCTGCCAAAATCAACCAATTCCAAAGAAAAGCTGCATTTTGACTCTCAATCCATATTTAGACCCAGACAAGATAATGAGAGTGAATGGAAGACTTGCTTCCTCAACTCTTTCGTATAATGAAAGATACCCTATTATCTTACCCTATTACTCAACTTTTACAAATCTCTATGTAGACTTTGTTCACAAAGTCACTCTTCATGGAGGAAACCAACTTGTTATACGATTGATCCGATCCGAGATATGGATTCCAAAACTTAAAAACTTAGTCAAATTTAAAATTAACAAATGTCCAGTTTGTAAAATTTATAAGCAAAAAATGGCATCTCAAATAATGGCTGCACTGCCCAAAGAAAGAACTGAACTTTCACTTTCATTTACGAATACCGGCATCGATTTTGCTGGCCCATTTTCAATAAAAAGCTTCGCTGCTCGTAATTGTCGTGTTTCTAAGGGTTACTTGTGTTTATTTGTCTGTTTTGCGACTAAGGCAATCCACTTAGAACCCACAAGTGATCTCTCCACCGCTTCCTTTTTAGCAGCCTTTTCCCGATTCGTTGCTCGTCGTGGCCTCCCAAGTACGATCTTTTCCGACAATGGGACTAATTTTGTCGGTGCTAGTAAGGTCCTATCAAATGATTTCAAACTTTTTATAAAAACATTTGCCAAAGATGTATCTGACAAATACCAACTTCAAGGACTTAAATGGAAATTTATACCTCCGGGTGCCCCACACATGGGTGGATTGTGGGAAGCGGGCGTTAAAAGTTTTAAAACCCATTTTCGCAAAGTTGCAGGTGACAATAAATTTACTTTTGAGGAGTTTTCGACGCTCCTCTCACGAATCGAATCGTGTTTGAACTCCCGACCACTCATTCCCTTGACTGACAATCTCAACGACATGTTACCCTTGACCCCTGGTCACTTTCTTCGAGGAGGACCTCTCTTGGCTCCACCGGAACCCGATATGAGTTCTATGTCCCTTAGCCTAAGCGATCGATGGAAAAGGGTACAAATTCTTCACCATAACTTCTGCCTACGATGGAAGGAAGAGTATCTTAAAGAGCTCCAAAAAAGATATAAATGGAAATATTCAAAACGCGATATAGCTCTTAATGATCTCGTTGTTATCCGCGAAGAGAATGTTTCTCCTAATGAATGGCGTTTAGGCCGCATAATAAAACTATACACAGGTTCAGATGGAAGAGTTCGGGTAGCAGATGTTAAGACACAAAACGGTATTTTGAAACGTCCCATCGTAAAGCTTTGCATCCTGCTAGAGGATGAGGAGGAAAATGCACTTTCAAATACCGAATAATTTCATATTAATTCCTATAATTTTGATTTTGGAGTATAAGTTTATTTTTCAATGCACTGTTTTCCAAAAATTGTACGTACTTAAAATTTATATTGATTTAAAAAAAAAAAACTCAAAACTTTATTATATTATCCATGGAATATTGTATTCCTTTTCCCTTACTAACATTTCCTTTCCAAAAGAGTGAGTAGAACCCCTCTCTAATAAGGTTCTCCAACCCCATAAGAACTAGTAACTGATGCCTAACATATACGAAGTTATTTTGCAGGAAATCCTGCAAGGCGGCCGGCAATGTTTAGGTGAGATTTCCTCACGAAAGTCTAGATGGCATTCAAGTCAACTTCCTATGAAAGTTATTAAATTTCCCAAAAAATTTCCCATAAAATTTCCCACAGAACCCTTTTCCGTTTTCAGCCTACTAAAATCGTCCACTTTTATACAACCCATCTTAGAGGTAAGACCTATTTTAATAAAACACATTAAACCCAAACTTACTGATTTCGTTATTTCTCACTTGATTTTTTCTTTCCGAACCACACCCTAACATGGTACTTCAAACAAATTTGTTTGAAAACAAATCTCGAAACAAAAAACATAAAGCTGTAAAATGATTTTTATTTCAACTCAATACGACCACTCGTCACAAAGATACAGCTCTTCAAAAAACGCTAACAAAAATTGAAAAGAAAATAATTTGTTCCTTTAATTTCCAACGATTTTAACGATTTTTTTTCCCATACAATCATATTCAATCAAGAATTAAGATGGCATCCTTTTTTGTCACCTCAAACTGTCAAAAGAGTTGTTTTAGCCAATTTAAATGTCGTATTTCATGCTTCTCTACATTTTTGTCTCATAATTTCCATGTTTTTATATACAATTTTCTTAAACCCGCAGTGTCTTGAACATAAGAGCAAGTTCGTGCGACCCAGTCGTGCGTTTTATTTAGAATATTTAGAATGTCCTTTTATATGTCAAAGGTAGCTATTGCGTATCAAAATAATAAAAAAAGATTTTTGAAAGAATGATCGAATTCAATTCAATTCTATTCAATTCAATTCAATGCAATTCAAAATTCATTTCAATTTAATTCAATTCAATTCAATTTTTTTTTTAGTATTTTAAGTTAGTATTTACTTTCAGAAATATCAATAAACTTCTATCAGCATATTGGGACACGTGCATCACTGCCTTGAAAACAACACTTATTTTAAGAGAGAGCGACACATCTAAAATCTACCTCACTGGTATACAATAAAGACAGGAGAAATATCTCAAAAGGTATATTTTTGATCACCGTATACTTTTTTTTGTATCATAAAACAAAATAATATCCTTTGTTTTGGTATTGAAAACATTTTAAAGCCTTTAAAATAACACCTTGTTTATGACTTGAACCTGATCTACATCGAAAAAAGTTAAGTGTAAACAGCGTGTGCCACACATAAAAACCACACATTTCGATTCAAAAAAAAAAATCTATAAGCACGATTGCTAAATCTCCTTCCATTAAAACAAACAAAAAATACTCATAAATTCTCCCAATTCATTACTTTTGTCCTTCTCTCTGTTCACTTTGCTTATAGGTAGGTATAACCTCATATCATGCCATCATCTCCACTCCACTAACCCATCTTGACATTGGTTAATTGTCATTTTTATGACATTTAATTTGATAAAAGTGATCGTACATGTATTTGTCTCAAAAAAATAAAAAAAAAACAACAACAACAGTGGATTCACTGAGAATAGTGCGGTTGTGTGAAATATGGGTTATTGGAGTAGGTATAATTTAATTTGTTCATTCCTTCCAATTTATGAATGTGTTCTTCACATACAATTTTATTGATCATTATTTAATTCTCTTATTCAATTAAAAACAAAAAACAAAAAAAAAAACAATTATTGTTATGTCGATTCGACTATATATCTAGTTGTTTGTAAATGTTTTCCTTAATTTTTAATCGATTTTTTTATTTGCGGGAAAATGTTACTTCCCATGTTGAAGATAAAAAAAAAATTAATTAAAAAGCGATTGTGTCATTGTAAATAAGTTGATTGATAAATAAATGAATTAAAATGACCACCAGTTTGACAGATGGCTTACCATAACAATGTTGCACAGAATGATCATGGATAGATCAAACATATGTCATTTTGTTTGTTTAAACACTTATAGGTTGACGACAATTATTGAGTGACACACAAAAAGTTAGTTCTTGGAGGAATATAAATGTCATTTAATTAAAAAAAAAGAAGAGGCCAGACTTGGTTCAGAAATTTAATCAAATGTAATTCTATAATATATTTTGTAGGTATGTAAGGCGTTGCTTCAACATCGATGATATTTCTCCATATTCCAACTGAAAATAAAAAAAAAATAAGAGGAGATATTTTTATACTTTTACACTTTGCGTCTCTAGATGAAAGCCTAGTACATACTTCCTCGTGAAGTGCACAGTCACCAGTGTCGAAAGTGAGTTTTTGACATTGCTCACGGGTACAGACTTGCGAATGTGTTGTAAACGTTTGACGTTTAAAACTAAAATGCCTCCAATGAGGCATTTTTCTTTTGTAATCGAACTGTCAACTGTTCACCAAGAATATCCGTACATTTTGCTCGTGAACGAAAACTCTCCACACAGCTTCAGGAGCAAGTTCACGGGTGAACAAAAATGCAAATTTTATATGAATTCATGGCATTTTCACAAGCATGTACTAGCCTTAAGCCCCTAGTATATACTTGTGAATCATGTCGTGAATCTATCCAAAATGTGCATTTTTGTTTATCCGTGAACGTGCTCGTGAAGCTGTGTGGAGGTAAAAATGGAGAATTTTCGTTCACGAGCAAAATGTACGGGAATTCTTGATGAACAGATGACAGTTCGATAACAAAAGGAAAAAAGAAGCTTGCCGTAGTTCGCCCTCACTTGCCCTTGTCAATTGAAAAATAAAAAAAAAAAAATTTTAGCTAATGAATTGGGTGGTATTGGGTTCTTACTTTTTTGTTTTGACTAATCATTTGAGCCATTGTTGTTTTAAACGTCAAACTTTCGCAACACATACGCATGTCTGTCTGTTCACTTCACGAGGAAGTATGTACTAGGCTTAAATGTCACGTAAATTTATGTTTCTATTTCGCAGTATCTGGCTTGTTGGAATATTTTGCTCATTAAATCCCAGTGGTGTTGAGTTAATGCTGAGGGGATATAGAAAAGAATACTTCTTAGAGTGGGGTTTGAACTCATGCCCCCCTTTTTTTTCTTACTAATGCACGCGTACTTAAGGGGGTTTCACTTAACCTTAAGTCCTTTAGATGTGATAAAACACAGTGCGGGCGATCAGAAAAAGAGGGAAGATTAAAGAGTATAGGGAGATACGCGATGAACATTAATTTTGAAGTCCTGAATATCAAAATTGAAGGGAAAAATAGAGCCTGGTTTAGCATTCCACATTCGTATTGTTCGGCTAAAGAAAGAATCTCTGTACTTGGCACAACGTCCTAAGTTTGGTTCTACGTAGGGTTACCAGACGTCCCCCTTTAGGGGGCAGTCCCCCTTTTTCATAACAAAATGCTGTTTGTCCCCTCTGTACAAACCTCTGTCCCCCTTATTAAGTAAAAACTCAAAAGGAGAAAACATTCAAACAAAGATTTTCTTTGAATATCGTCGGTTCAAAGGTAAAACTCAAGAAAATGAGAATGAAATGCATTTTTTTAATCCAAAAAGTCCCACTTTGTACGGTAATAATAGGTACATTGAAAGGTATGCCCGGGAACTTTATTTAAACAATTTCGGAACGCGACTTTTCAGCTTTTATAAGTATGTTTCAATTTAACTTCCTTCAAAAGTGTAATATGTTAGTTAGTGAGTTTTACCTTTGAACCGACGATATACGAATTTGAAATCAAAAATCCTTTCAAATCTGAACGCATCCACTCAATGAACTATGAACTCACTTCAGTCGCAAAAGTTTTCCTTCATCTGTCAGTTTGATTGTTTTTATAATTAAAAATCAAATGAAACTTTCTTACTTCACTTTTTTTTACTCTGGTGTTATATTTTTCAAAAACATATTTTGTCGCAATTTTTTGAACACTTATTCCCCCTTGAAAATTCCAAAAAATCCCAAAAAATCCCCCTTTTCGTCATTTTGAATCTGGTAACCCTAGTTCTAGGGGCAAGTGATGGTCATTACTAAAAGTGAAGAGTGAGTACTATGCTTCAATTGTTTAGGGGACACTGAGCTGTCAAAAAAAGATCTACGTTTTTCTTTCTTTTTAAGCTCAAAGCAGTCAGAGTGCTCAACTTGTATTCCTTTTTTCAATCAGAGCTAGCTAGGAGTACTCTCCATGAGCACAGAATGAAAAAGACCGAGCGCATGTCAGATGAAAGTTAAAAGTCAGCGCAAACTTTGGATTTATATCGAAATATATGACAGTTCAGTGCTAAAATCGATATGTTTCAAAATTATATCGGAGAGCTCTGATTCTACTCAGCTCAGAGCTTACTCTAATAACTTGAGCTCTACACCATGCTTTGTTCAGAGCTAGAAAAGAAAAACCCGTATTGCGGCGATGTTTCAGAGTTGTAATTGTTTGAATAATAATAATTTTTCATTCATCAACTTTAAGGCTTTATTTTGTGGTTTTTAGCCAAGAGATCGAAGTGAACCCAAATGCGGGAGGTATACTCATGCTTAGATTATATGAAGGCTTTATAGATTATGGCCGGATCAGAAAGAAACCTACAAAATTTGCAGCATTTTTGGTGACGTTGAATATGTGATCGTTCTACAGAAAGTGATCTGCGACGCATAAACCTGGAACTGAGAGCTGTTCAGTTTCCGCAATGCAAGTACCACTCATGGAAAAAGGCATTCATGTCGAGTTCTGCTTTAACGACAGCAGACAGCATTGGGTTTTTGAAGCATTAAATTCTACGCAGTTTTTAATTCCCCATTGGACAACACTGTCAAATCAGAATTTAATATGCTACCTCTAAAGTTCCACATTCGTAGGACTGATAAGTTATTTTAAAAAAGAATATGAAAAGCTTAAAAGTTTCAGAAAAGAGATCATTAATGAAAATGAAAAAAGAGTATCGGAGAAAACACGGAACCCTGGGGCACATCAGTATTTATTTAATGAATATCAGACTTGTAACTATCCAATAATACTTATATTGAACGGTTCAAAAGGTAATTTCTTATCCAACGAAGAAGATATTTATCGATAAAAAATGGAAATGCATTTTCAATAACAGAGCATGAGCTTATTTGCTTCCTCGGAGCTTCCATCTACCGGTGGTAAAGGGTAGGAGAGGTTGTCCAGCTATTTCTTACTAAAGCTTCCCTCCAGGGGGCTTCGGTACCTGCTGATCTACCAGAGGGTTTCAGCCTCCTGTTCTGAATGATACCAGGGGCGTAATACATTCTGATGTACCAGAGCGGCTAACTGCCTGAACAGAATGCAAGACACAGCTGGAATAGATGTCAAAAATGCAGTAAAAGTTAAAAATTGTTTAACTCTTGCACATCCAGCTGCAGCATTTTTGACATCAATACCATCTTGCATTCTGTTAATTTTCATTTCATTTTCATTTCATTTTCATTTCATTTTCATTTCATTTCATTTTCATTTCATTTTCATTTAATTTTCATTTCATTTTCATTTCATTTCATTTTCATTTCATTTTCATTTCATTTTCATTTCATTTTCATTTCATTTTCATTTCATTTTCATTTCATTTTCATTTCATTTTCATTTCATTTTCATTTCATTTTCATTTCATTTTCATTTCATTTTCATTTCATTTTCATTTCATTTTCATTTCATTTTCATTTCATTTTCATTTCATTTTCATTTCATTTTCATTTCATTTCATTTTCATTTCATTTTCATTTCATTTTCATTTCATTTTCATTTCATTTTCATTTCATTTTCATTTCATTTTCATTTCATTTTCATTTCATTTTCATTTCATTTTCATTTCATTTTCATTTCATTTTCATTTCATTTTCATTTCATTTTCATTTCATTTTCATTTCATTTTCATTTCATTTTCATTTCATTTTCATTTTCATTTCATTTTCATTTCATTTTCATTTCATTTCATTTTCATTTTCATTTCATTTTCATTTCATTTTCATTTCATTTTCATTTCATTTTCATTTCATTTTCATTTCATTTTCATTTCATTTTCATTTCATTTTCATTTCATTTTCATTTCATTTATTGAGCACTTAAGCCTGATGTTTTGAGTGCCACCAGGAGCGTAGTACAAGCTGATATACCAAATCGTCGTTTTAGCCAGCGATTTAAGTGCCACCAGGGGCCTTGGTACCGGTACGATGATCTACCAGAACATTTAAGCCTGCTGTTTTGTGTGATACTAGGGGCGTCGCGTAACACCTTCTGACGTACCCAAGCGCTTAAGCTTGCTTTTTTGAGTGCCACCAAGGGCACAGTACCTGCTCATATACCAGAGCACTTAAGCCTGCTGCTGTGAGTGCCACCAGCGGTGAAGTACCTGCTATTGTACCAGAGCGTTTTAGTTTGCTGTTTTTGAGTACCACCAGGAGCGTAGGAGCTGCTGATGTACTAGAGTGTTTTAGCCTGCTGTTTTGAGTGATATCGTAGTGGAGCATAGTACATGCTGATATACCAGAGCGCTTAAGACTGCTGTTTTGAGTGCCACCATGGGCGAAGTATCTACATAGTTTAAGAGCCCAAACTCTTGACTGGAAACGAGAGCTTAAATTTGAAATTCCAACCATCAGAAATCAGTATAACTGATTCAAGACAGCAAAACTGGAATTCAGGAGAGCAAGTCCTCAGGATACTCGTACACAAAGACGAGTAAATCATTCGGTCGTCAGATATAGCCGAATTGCAAGTGTGTTATAAATATAAGAGGTGTTTTCATTAAAGATTTTGTAATACCTAAGGTTCAAAGAGTAGTACCTCGTGGCTTGATGGTTAGTGCGTAGGACTGTCATGCCGAAGGTGTGGGTTCGATTCCCAGCCGTGCCACCTAAAAACAGAAATGTTTTATTCGAGGTACTGCCTCTTGCGAGGAACTGACAAATCCTCCAAGAGTATACTTGTCATGAAAAAGTGCTTCTCATTTAGCCGTTCGGACTCGGCAAAAAACTGTAGGTCCCCTCCATTCCTGCCAACAAACACGCACACAGGAATGGTTGTGAGTTGTAAGTCACTAGGCCCTGGTTCTCCATGAGCTGTTGCGCCACCCAATTTATTTATTTATTTATAAGGTTCAAAGACCTTTTTCCTTTGAAGTTTCATGTTTTCTTCAGGACGACTTCAGGACCAGGGAGCGTAACCTAGGCTGGAAAGTAAAAAGCAAATGACTATTTTTATTATTTTAATCTCAATCAACTGATGCAGAGTGTATTATTTCTACCTTTTCATAAAGGATGCTTTGCTCATGGTTTTAAGTGAATTATTTGCATGCATTTAAAATGCAGTTGAGTGACTATGTGACACTCCCACATAATGCTTAACAAAAAGAAATTAAAACAAAATGCACTAAACATTTTTATTATTATTTTTTATTTATTTTGAGGAATGTGACTGGTTTTTCTGGAAACTCTTTTATTATACATATTGATGGTCTGCCAATTGTTATTTTATTATTATTTACTTTTATTTTTATTTAATTTTAAAGATAAAATTTTTGCTTAGACATTTTTTTATGCATAACAAAAGTAGGTATAGATATGTAGGTAAAGGTAATATTAAATCAATTTCAATGTCGATAATAAAAAAAAAAAAAAACTAAACACCATCAGATTCTTTTTGAAAATTGATCTGAAAGATGGCAATGAAAATGAGTAATCAAATTAAATTATATAATGAATCTAAAATTTATAATAATATATAAAGAATATGGACTGGTTATCTTGATTTATTTAACATATAAATTTATGATAATAATATATTAATTTGATCCAAATTTTTATTGAATGAAGCTATATAGATTTATGGTATGAGGACCTTTTGAATTATATTTTACCGTAGTGGAATATTCTGAAAAAAAGGAGCAACAAATCGGACTTAGGTAATGGGTAGCTGGTAAAATTAAACAAAAAATAAAAAAGCTAAAATTGAAATTGTAAATATGTAGACATCGCCGAGTTTGTTCATATACTCGTACATGGTGATACGATACCAGAATATACCATAAAAAAAATAAACAAAAAACCTATAAAAGGTTTTATATCATGAATAAATTCAATCGAAATTTAGATCGCTCAGGATGACAACGCACACGCGCTATGGTGTCGAAGCTATAATTATTATTCAAGCTAATTAGCAAAATAGATAAATAATATTCAAATAACAAATTCTTTTTAATTAATTGTTCAAAGGTTTTTAAGGTAAAATAAAATTCATTAATAGGTTTACATTTATTTAAAGAGGACTTGACTTGAGTTGACGAAATGCCAAAGAGCTGATTGAGCATTCAGAGTTTTTGGGGATTCAGTATTAAAACAAAAATTTTAAAAAGTCTCCGTCAAAACTTAAAATTTTTATGAGAGGTCAAAAGCTCCAAAACCAGTTTTTTGAATATATTATGTCTCCTTTTTAGTTTTTTACAGGGAAATATTAAAGTCCAATTATTGACAGCTAGTTCAGAAAATGTCGATAAAATAACATTTTATAAATTTTTTAAATAAAAAAAAAGATACATAATAGTATTTGCAGTTTTTCAGTAAAAGAATTACTAGGTATAACTTTCATTTGTCAAAAATGTATTGAAATCGATGTGAGACTTTATGAATATGAAATGAATATCACACTTAAATGTCTTTTACTATCGAGATCGAGATGCCACCAAATCAGTAGGTAATCGTCCTCAGTTAAGCCCCAGAGTTAAATTAGGATTTAGATTGACGAAAAAACACGTTTCTTTAGTTAGCTCAGGTTTGATCCCAAGACTTGGATAATCTCGTACTGAACAACTGACCCTATATATAGGATGGAATATATGTTGATGCCATCTCTTAGGTGTATACATGACTCTAACGTTTTATCCATCAAGCAAGATAGTGTACCCTGTTACCGTTTCAATGCGAAGATTTATCGAAAACTCAGAGAAAAACGTCAGGTGAATTATTAACACGAACCGTGTTAAATAAACAAGGCCTTTCAAACCATATTCAAGCTAATTTAAAAAAATATCCTGTTATTTTAACTCTAAATTCTTGTAAATAAGACATTTTTACAAAAGCACAATGTTAATTTTAACCAAGATCGTGTTTATTTAATGTTGTATTTTTATTTTACCACAAATCATTTTTAATTAACGTTTTCTTTATGGTTATTTTTCCAATTTTTACCTGTTGAATTTAACCAAGCATCCTGTTAGAGTGGCACTCTGCCAGTTCATTTCATCTTGACACCAGTGTTAAAATACACACATAGGCCATCCAATTTTTGGCAACAGTTTTTTGCGTACTGAGTTGGCCCAGTAGATGAGTACTATCTCCGTGTATGGGAGGCTCTCAGTTCAAAAATATTTTTAAAATAAAATAAATTTATAATGAATTCCTTTACTTATAGAATAAAATGCAAAACGTGTTTATCGACAAGCAGCATTAGAGACGGCTGAGGGTGAGACTGATGGATTCAAGACATAAGTACATGATACAAGGTTGATTCAACATTGAATCATGCTAAAAAATAACTAGATTTTCATGTTAAATTAACCAGATTTGTATGTCAAATTTACAGAACAGTCAAAATTGATTCATGTTAAATTGATAAAATTTTCATGTTATTTAACTAGATTTTCATGTATAATTTACAGTATTACTATTTTAAGCCAGTGTTAGATTTACAACCTTCGTTGATTTTACACGAAATTAAAATCAGGTGTCTGGTTAAACAGTTAATCTGATTTACCGAGTTGAAAAACATCAACCTGAAAATCATTTATAATTGACTAGAAATAGGTTAATTACCTGTTTTTTCTGAGTGTAGTCTCCATACTCAATTGAACACAATTGGAGAAAACTAAAACGAAACATCTGAAAGCATCAATTTTATTCGTACTTATATTCATCATAAGTAGCTTTTTGTTATTATTCATTCCACTCAAAAAGAGCACTGTATAAGACTCCATATACACTCCTATTGAAACTTTATGGAGTTAGCTAAATTACTCCAAAGAATATTGTTGAAAATAGTAATACAAGTACTATAGCATGAATAAATGAATATAAGCGAGAATATTTAATGCATAACTTATAAGAATATTAAGAAAGATTTAATAAAATAAAAGTAAGGCGCACACCATTAGTATTACTCCCTAACCGTTCCGCCAATCTGGGATATGCAATACTTTGGTTTAAATCAGAATCAATTTTATCTTCAATTGTCTCCAATGAGGCAATAGGTGGCTACTATAAACTCATATAACTGGCTGAACAGAATGGAGATGGAGCTGCAACTAGAGCTGCTGTTGGAATAGCTGTCAAAGTATTGAATACATACAAATTCAATTATATAAACACAACACGACGCAGCTTTTCCTTTTCTGACGTTTCAATATTTCGAGCACAACCGAGTATTTACATGGGGGTTGAAGTGAGTTTCAAACTCTTTTCAACTCCTCACAAAGTCGTAAAGTAATTTTAGCTCCTTTTTCATTATTATTCACTTTTATTTTTATTTTTATTTCCAAAACTGAAATATCAGAAAGCTGTACAGCTACATTGTGGGCGCGTTAAAAAAAAATTACATACGACATTTTTTGACAGTTGCAGCTCCAGTTGCAGCACTCTATTCTGTTCAGGCAGTAATTAAGAGCCGTTTGGTCATAACAAACTTTAATATTTATGTTCTACTTAATCGTTTAAGTGCCACTTTTTTTCTCAGCGTAAACGGTCATATAAAGCGCTTATGTAGCACTCAAATATTAAAATTTCGTTTCAGCAAATGGGCTTTAATAAATAAAAAAAAATAGGTGTAGGTAATAATAGTTAACTAAGTAAATATATACACCTAAATGATTGCCAAAGAATATGCTTGCATGTAAAACTGAATACAAATTATGAAATTCATTTAAAAAGCAACATAGAAACGAAGAACCTAACACTAACTTACATAAGCATTGTATAACCATTTTAAAGGATGATTATTGAAGCCAAAACAACTGGGTAGTTCTATAAGATCAATATAGAATGATTAAAGAAAAAATGGGTTCATTTCTACTAATATGCTGTTATAATTTGCAACAAAAAAATAATTTTTGAGTGAGAGCTATACTTCTATAAGGTTTCTACTTCCTGTTGGAGGGGTACCTAACTAACAATTTTGCCCTTATAATCATCCAAAGAAGCTTCTCATAATCATTTTTTGCAATCATATAAGCATTATATAATAGTCCATAGAGTTAAAAAGTCGCACTTTTTAAGCTCCTATTGGACCTTTAAGGAGTAAATTCAGTTGCTCCAAAAAACACTTATTGGACTCAATTTAGAGGTCTTATAGTAGAAGGTGGAAAAATAAAAAAAAAATGTCACAATTGATTTATATTTATTTATTTATATTTATATTTATATATATTTTTATTTTATTTTACTTATTTGCTGATATTTTATTTGAAAGTTTTTATCTGAAATGCAATCTTAGAATTTATTAGATATTATTTAAGTTAAAAAAATTACAGGTTTTCTGTGAGATTTCAACCATGATACTCTCGCACTGAAAGTCTACCTAGTTAACCGCTCGCCCATGGAAGAATATATTAACGATGAAAAAAAACTTATGCACTTTCTCTACTCTGCTGGTTTATGTCTATACTTTTAGTATACCAGAAGTGGTTTGTGTTTTCCCTAGTATAGCAGAAATGGTTTGTGGCTGCACTTAGCAAGTAACAGAAACTAACATAGAAATTATATAATAATTTTATAGGATGACTATAGGAGCGAAAGCTCCGTCGTCATTTGATAAGAACAATATTTATAGATTAAAGAAACATTGGTAGGTATATCACTTCTATCAAGCAGCTGATATAATTTGCACCAGAAAATATTAAAGTAATCAGTAATGCTCCAATAAGGTATTTACTTCCCGTCAGAGGGGTAATATGAGCGCTATAGAAACAAATAACACTATAATGTCTGAAATGCGAAGCAATTTTGTTAGTTGGTTACGCCGATAAGCCCGAAACGATTGACCACTTGGAGGACAACATTCACCGGGTTATTGCCGATATACGACCACAAATGTTGAAAAAAGTCATCGAATTTTGGACCTCCAGATTAGACTACGTCCGAGCCAGCTGTGGCGGTCATATGACAGAAATCATATTAAAATTATAATGCCAGAAGATTATCTTTCGAATAAAGTAAATTAAATGTAAATTAAAAAAAATCATCTTTGTTTTATTCCTATTCAAAGTGCTATACCTCTAAAAAAAAAACACCATTTATAAAACAATTTACGCTTTAACTAGATATCGATTGAATTATTTTCAAAACATTTATTTTTAAGAAAAAATTGAAATGTTGAAAAGGTTATTGCTGGAATGTACTTAATTTTATTATTTTGCCTTAAAGCTTTAGACCATGAGGTTCGAAAGATATTCAGCTTCAATACACAGAAAAGAATAGTAAAATATGTACCTAATTAGCCTTTTTTGATGTCGAATATTTCTCGAATTACATGGCAAACAACTTAATGAGTACATAACACAATGAAGTAAAGGCAATAAACCTTTCAAAGACGCAAAGACGTTTAAGAGATAGTGCAATTGCAATTGTGATTCGCCTTTTTTTGAGGCCAAATATCTCTAGAATTCCAATAACTTAACGGCGTTCTATAGACGTAGGCGTTAGAAAGATATTCATGACAAACTGTTTCAGATGGCCTTTGACCTTCCATAAAATTGTTAGCGGTGCTCATCTCGATTATATGAATCTTTATCGTTTCTTAATAAAACATCAAATAGAAGATTTACACCAAAATTCAGCTCCCACTTAATTTTTCCGGAGTCAATGACTTAGATACATATACACCTGACTGGGCTTATTCATTCATTCTCTATTGTATCTTTACTGACTAGCTTTGTTGATGAAGAAATATAAGACTATCATTCGAGATAATGATCCTTTGAATAACTAATATCTCAGTTTTTTTTTGTTTAGATCCAAGATAATTATGTATAGAAGTCAATATGGTTTTTTTTGGTTTTATTTTTTCAAAGTTTTACTATCAATTAGTTCGTTATCATGGAAAAGAAAGTGACAAATTTGTTGTTAAAAGTTAATCAAAATTTAAATAACTAAGAGATTATCTTTAATCTGGGTATATAATATTTTTTGAAGATTTAAGCTTGAAAAAATTCCAAACCCATAATTATAGCTACTGTGTTTAGATTTTTAGATTCAAATTTCATAAATCTTTGAAATAATAAAAAAAAAAAATCTAATAAAATTTTATTTCTTCGTCAGTGGATATATGGTTTCATTCAAAATGGCTTAAATTTTTCATATCTTTCTTTCGTCTATTCAATGAAATTGTTAAAAGCCGAGTTTTACTATAAGATTCAACACACCACGGATCGAGGAAAAAAATAATCTTAAGTGTAAGAAGTGATCATAAAATAAACGCACCTGTTTGCAATAAAAATCCAAGCATAAAAAATTCAAAAGTTAATTTCGCTCAACACAAAAAAAAAGACACAAAAATATTTGCACTATTGCATGAAATTCATAAATTAATTTAACGCATAATAAAAATTTCTTTACCATGAATCAAATAAAGATACAGATATTCTCGTGATTATTTATATAAAAATCTTCACGCAAGTGCAGACATTTTGGTACTTTGTCACTGTCTGTTACCGCAGATGATATGCAATTATGCGCATTTATCATGTAAAAAATTCATTTAAATTGTTTCATTAACATTTTAATTCATGATGTTTGGAGATTTAAAAAAAAATTTAACCTTTAAATACAATTTTAAAAACATCTCAATTATAAAAAAGAAAATCTCATTATAGGTACAATATAGATACAATATCTCACAAGATCAGCGCGGGTGGCTTTTCAGAGAGACACACAATACAAAAAAAATTTATTTAGGTAGGTACTTATTTCTTGTACACTTTTTCAATTAACTCTTGTAAACAAGCGCGGTTAGAAATGAAAGATTTAAATTTTAAAGTAAGTAATGGTTTTGTTGCTGATGATGGTATGTATCTACGTTGTGAGATTTTTGTTTTATTTTGTGTTGACTTTTTGGATACATCTCACTGAAGAATATATTTATGAGAAAAAAAAAGATACTTTTGAGAAACTTTCAGCAGAAGTCAATAGATATTTACCTAATTAAACAGTAGTGACAGACATTTGGGGGTATATGATTATCAACTCAAGTAATTAGTACAGTTTAAAAGTATACACCATCAGGAAAAGCTGTTGAAAAATATATGTATTATGTATACATTGGGACAGTAGGTCAAAAACAAATGACCTTAAAAAATTCATAGATGACAGCTAGTATGTTATATTTGTCGCTTGCTCTTTTGGACAAGTATTGTTGTTGCTGTTTTGGAAGAAGAGGTTTGAACCAAATCTAACATAAGGTAAAATAAAGTAGAAGTCATAGATACTTTGCGTCAGTGAGTCTGTGTATGTCAAGGTCTAATATCAAGCAAGAGCCTAACTGCCTGAACAGAATGGGAGATGGAGCCCCTATAATCATCCAAAGAAGCTTCTCATAGTCATTTCTTGCAATCCTATAAGCATTATATAATAGTCCATAGAGTTAAAAAGGCGCATTTTTTGGACCTTTATGGAGCAAATTTAGTTGCCCCGAAAAACACTTGCTGGACTCAATTTAGAGGTCTTATAGAAGAAGGTGGAAAAATAAAAAAATATTTCACAATTGATTTATATTTATTCATTTATATTTGTATTTATATTAATAATTTGCTGATATTTTATTTGAAAGTTTTTATGTGAAATGCAATTTTAGAATTTATTAGATATTATTTAAGTTATAAAAATTACAAGGTTTCTGTGGTATTCGAACCATGGTCCTCTTGCACTGAAAGGCCACCACGCTAACTGCTCGACCATGGAAAAATATATTTACGATAAAAAAAACTTTCTTCACGCTTCTGGTTTGTGGCTATACTCTTTAGAATTATGGAAGTGGTTTGTGTTTTCACTAGTATAGCAGAAATGTTTTGTGGCTGCACTTAAGCATATCAATACAAGCAATATAGAAACGAAGTAACAGAAACTAACATAGAGATTGTATAATAATTTTACAGGATGACTATAGAAGAAAAAGCTGCGTCGTCATTTTATAAGAGCAATATAGAGAGATTAAAAAAACATTGGTATATCGCTTCTATCAAGCTGATATTATTTGCACCAGAAAATATTTCAGGATTCAATAAAGCTCGAATAAGGTATATACTTCCCGTCAAAGGGGGTAAATGAGCGCTATAGAAACAAATAACAGTTTAATATATGAAATGCGAAGCAATTTTGTTAGGAATAGATGTCAAAAATATTGCAGAAAAGTTAAAATTAATCAACTCTCAACTGACATTTATTCCAGCTCCGAATCCTAATCTTTTGGGGCAGTAAACGGGTTGGCGGATTTACTAAAAATCTTTCTCCACGCTGCTGGTTTGTGGCTATACTCTTTAGAATTCTAGAAGTGGTTTGTGTTTTCACTAGTATAGCAGAAATGTTTTGTGGCTGCACTTAAGCATATCAATACAAGCAATATAGAAACGAAGTAACAGAAACTAACATAGAGATTGTATAATAATTTTACAGGATGACTATAGAAGAAAAAGCTGCGTCGTCATTTTATAAGAGCAATATAGAGAGATTAAAAAAACATTGGTATATCGCTTCTATCAAGCTGATATTATTTGCACCAGAAAATATTTCAGGATTCAATAAAGCTCGAATAAGGTATATACTTCCCGTCAAAGGGGGTAAATGAGCGCTATAGAAACAAATAACAGTTTAATATATGAAATGCGAAGCAATTTTGTTAGGAATAGATGTCAAAAATGTTGCAGAAAAGTACAAATTAATTAACTCTCAACTAACATTTATTCCAGCTCCGAATCCTAATCTTTTGGGGCAGTAGACGGGTTGGCGGATTTACTAAAAAGTCCATAGAAGAAATAGAGAAATTCATATTTTTGTTTGAGTCCGTCTTAAACGGGTAGTATAGTTAAGACGCACGAAAGCTTCAGAGGAGAACCAGAGCATGTAGCCAAATTCAAGTGACTATAAAGTGGCATACAATTATTCTAAACCATTTCTGTGAGTGTGGTTTGGGCAGGAATGTGGGATCCTAAAATTAGGTACCCTTTCATAAGGAGCGATCAAAAACTATATGTTCTTTCTGATATTCTAGCTTATTTTCGTTGGGCGCCATTTAATACTTGATTCGCTTTTCGGTTTTCATCAAACAAATCTCAGAAATTTCAACTTAAAACTAAAGAAGCATGCAATAAAAGTTGTTGCTAATTTTATTTTCTTCGATTTTGGCCATGGTAATTTTTTTCTCATTGATACGAATGATATTTTTTCATTTTATTCGAAAAGATATAATTATTGTTACATTAACTTATTCAATCATGACTTCATTTATTCAATTCAATTCAACAAAACTCCCTATCAGTAGCATAAATACCTATGTACATTTAAAAACTTGCTGTTGATAAATAGGAGAATTTCTATGGTAAAATGTTGAATAAAGTGATCTTGCCAATGGAAATTGATAGTCCTGAGTAGGTTTTTATGTAAATCATAAAGTCTTTTGAGTATTTTCATTTACTAACATGACAGATCACTTTGCAAAAAAAAAGATGTTCTTCAATTTATTTAATTTAAAGTTAAATAATATAATGCAAGATTGTATCGGACCCGAGTTTGATCTTGTAGTTACAATAAAAAAAAAAAAAAAAAAAACAATTTGAAAAAGTACCTAGGTCTACAAAAAAAGTGATTTTTTCTTTTACTCTTTTCTTATTTGTTAGGTTCCTTATGCAATATTCAACCAATTTTGCTAGAAGCTGAGCTGAGTGACAGGGCATTAAATGGAGACCGTTCGAAAGGCTCAGTCATTTAGACTATGCCGATGACATATGTCTACTGGCAAATAACATCAGCGGGCTGAACGGGATGTGCCAAACATTGCAAGTGAAGGGAGAGTCGAGTGGTCTAAGAATAAATAGCAAAAAGACGTTAAAAGTAGAATAAATAAAGCTCGTGCTGCCTTCGGTACTCTGTCCGCAATCTGGAAATCAAGTCAAATCTCCTTACGCACTAAGCTGAGATTCTTCGAATCCAATGTCAAATCCGTGCTGTTATATGCTTGTGAAACCTGGAAAGTCACGTCTATCATTTCGAAGAAATTGCAGGCTTTTGTGAATCGCTGTCTTCGCCACATCCTAAAGATTCGCTGGCCACAAATAATATCAAATAAGGAATTGTGGCACAGGACAAGTCAAGAGCGGCTGGACGTCGTCGACATAAGAAAGCGTAAATTGCGATAGATTGGTCACACACTGAGGAAACCAAACGATGAAATTGCAAAGCAGTCCTTTGAATGGAATCCTCAGGGTGCACGGCGGGTTGGAAGACCAAAAACAACATGGAAATCAACTGTCTTAGCGGAAGCAGAATCCCAGAGAAAGACGTGGCCACAGCTAAAGTACCTTGCAGCAGACCGTGAAGGATGGATACGTTTTGTTGACGCCCTATGCCCCAGCCGGGGTTCCAGGACATGATGATGATTCGCTAGAAATCAATTTGTTCTTAGAAGCAACAGGAATCTTAAAAAGTGATCAGAGCAAGCTTGCATTTTATTATTTTAACTTAATTTTAATTTTTTGAATTGATCTACCACGTCACTACCTACAAGAGATTCTTCAATTTATAGAAAATTATATTTTTTGTTTATGTATTTCAACTAATAAATCGCATTTCTTTCTGTGTAGATAGCGAAATATTCCACACTAAGCCATATATGTATAGTATGTATGTATGTACATGTACATAGTTACTGAAGAACCCTGTTAAATTGTTGTATTCATACCATTTGCATGTCTAAATGAAGCTTAAAGGTGTAAAGATGTGAAAGATGTGAGTATACACACTTTTATCTAAGAAAGACTGATCTACCAAGTCAGTAATCAAAATAACTTAAGAATAAAAACAATTTCTATGAGAAAATACTAAGAGCTATTAACATCAAGTGATAAGATCAGAGATTTAAACTGGCACCCAGCCATTTGTCAATTTATCTCACATAAGCACTTAAAAATGGCAGGGCGCACTCGGGATTTAAGTTGACTGAAAAACTTTTTTGAAGAGCTAACTTGGGCTTAACTCCGAAACTAGGATGATCTCGCACTGATAAACTTTCCCTTACCGTTCTTTCTTACTTAAAATGTTGCTTTTAAAACTGTCTTAAACTCTAAAGTACTTTTTAACTTCAACTTAACTCCAATAGTTCTTGTTATTAAGTTGAGACAAAGTAAAAAAAAAAAACTATCGATGGAGTTAGGACTATTTAAAAAATTGCGTTTAAAATAAAATAAGGCTAAGCTACCTCAAAAATTAAGTTTCAAGATGCACGAGGCTAACGATGACTAAGAACAAAAAAATTCTCCTGAAATTCTTAATACGATTATTTATGGATCCTTAAACATTCACTTTCAATATTAGAATAGTAATGTCCCACTTAAAGAACGCTGATAATATTTATTTCTAAAAATCATTTAGGTTGATTTTTATTGACATAGAAATTTTTGTTTATATATAAATATAAATTATTTCTATTTTTTTTTGTTTAAGACTTAAGGAAACAATTTGACATTTTTAGAAAAAATTTAACCACACCTTATTTTTGTGATATACCTACCTAAGTATCTATTATTCAAATTATGTTGATAGTATAAATTTATATTTTTCATGATAAACCAATTCATAAATTGCTTAAAGCTATATTAAATCCACCCACAATCAACTTTATTATTATTATATTAGGATAAAGCAAGTTGAACTTCAAATCTACATCTGAGACATAAATAAAATAAAAAATCATTCAGTTTATGGTGGAGAATGGAGACGATGCAAATAATTATGTCTATTTTTTTGCTGTCAAAAAAAACAACATACTTGCCTAATGTTTTCAGAAACGTGAAAACTAATTTTTTTAATAAAAAAAAATAAAAATAGATCGTGTGCCTCTCGGGTAAAATTTGACAGAAAAAAAAACTCTTCGAATGAAATTATACAGTGCAAACATTTATAAGACACGTTTAGAAATCTCTTAATAAACTATAAGACGTAGAATAAAAACTTTATATATACAAAATTGTTTTTGAAACATTTAAAATAGAACCCATTGTTCGGATGATTTTTGGTTTACTAATTTATATTTAAAATATAAAAATGATAAAATAATATTGAAAATATTCACATAGATAATATGTATCAATAAAGGCGCAAGGCGCTTGTTGTTATATGTGCTATCTTAAAAAATCTTAATTGAGCATTTTTATTTTTTATTCTGGGACGTTTTTTAAACAATTTAAGTAACTTTGTTGTATACTAAAATAAAGGTTATGACTAGAATTGTTCATTTTCAAACAACGTTCCACATAAATGGACTCTTATTATTTTAATTATTTGAATGATCATTGATCAATTTACTGATCAAAGAAAAATGTTTTTTTTTTACTAAAATAATAATTTTAAGGCAATTCAGTATCAAAATAAGCACTGATGTTTATTTGACAAAACTCAATAGGAAAATACTGAAGTTATACGTTTAAGGCCCATTTTTTCAGTACGGATATACTCCAAAACCAAACCCTATACATATCACAAGTCAACAGTAGTTATAGGAAAGCTTGATGAAGCAATGCAGATGGCTTTCTCAAATCGATTCCAATTTATTTTTATCAAAATTTTAGTTTTAAATGAAACAGTGAAGAATGCATTAGTGCGAGGTAGATTAATGAATAAAAGGTCATTATTTAAAATTTCTCCACAAAAATAATTCAATAAAATGTAAACCTCTCGTAAGGAACTTCGATGCAGTTATGGGTAGGTCATTCTATAAAAGGTTATTGTACTATTTAAGCCCATAAGTTCATCAGTAAGATCATCCTAGTTTAAGAGTTTATTTACCTCTTTATCTCCATTTTGAGTAAAATAAGAAAATATTGCCTTGAAAAACTTAATTAAATACCGAATTTTGCCTTTTGAACTAAAAATTTGGAGAAATAAAGGCCTAGTGACTTTCAATTCTCTTCAATTCCTATGTGCGTGTTATTGGCAGGAATAGAGGGGACCTACAAGTTTTGCAGAGTCCGAGCGGCTGGATGAGAAGCACTTATTCATGACAAGTATTCTCTTGGAGGATTTGTCAGTTCCTCGCAAGAGGCAGTACCTCGAAAAAAAACATTTCTCTTTTTAGGTGACAGCAGCTGGGAATTGAGCCCAGACCTTCGGCATGACAGTCCAACTCATTAACCATTATGCCATGAGGCACTACGAATATTTGTTTTAGCTATAACTTTTTAATTCAGTTGACAAAAATCGATATTGAACATCGAAGAAAGTTACTATGAAAGTCAGACTTTCCTTATGGTTTGGTACTAGATAGATAGATAGATAGATAAAAAAAAATTTTATTCAAAAAAAGTTCATATAAAATCAAAGTATTCGTTTTTCAAAAAATTAAGTTAATTGACAATAACTTCTAAATTGCCTGTCAGGTTAAAGCGTTTTCTTTTACTAATCATTTAAAACTTAGCGATATCTGTATAAACAAAAATTACGAAAACTCATTAATAATTAAATTTCGGTATCTAAGTGCACATTTCAGGAAATTGTAGAGTTCAGTGTAGCAATATCCATTGAGAATGTTGAGAAATTGGTCACGGTTAAGCACCTCACTCCCAAGAAATTGTTTTCTGTATGATCAGTACATCGGGCATACTCCCACAAAATGATATGTGTTTTCAGTAGCGTCAAGGTTGCAGATTGTGCAGATGCCAACTGAATCTCTGCTAAAAGCTCTTGCATTGAGGTTGAGCAAGCCGCATCGAGATTTTAACACCATTCCAATCATTTCGCGTGAGTTATTGTCCTCGAAATAGTTTGGCACATCTACGTATTTAAGATTACAATACTCGTCATGAAGTTGTGATTGCAATGCTCGGTTGGTATGTTCAGTCCAATGTTTTTCTGCAAGTCTGATACAAGCTTCCTTATGCAATGGAATCCAGTCAGAGTTCGTAGACCAGTTAAACTCCATTCCAATTTCATCAAAGAGCTTTGACCATTCGCTGGCCCAGTATATCCGTCTCCTCACAATAATATCCGACAGTTTTCTTGGTAATCTATTTTTAGGAAGATTGCTGACTCTCTAAATGTATTTGAGGTGTAATTGGAGTGTTGTGAGGAAAGCTCTGGGAAGACCTGTTTCTATGTTGAGGACGTAATTGGGCGTGTTATTTGGTAAAGCAAAACATCTTTTAATGAAGAATCGTTGTAGTTTTTCGATTTCGGCATTTTCACTATAACCCCAAACTTGAGCGCAGTAGTTCATCACAGACTTCCAAGCAGCTTCATATATTTTCCATTTTGCTGAGTGTAGAATATCTTTATTGTTTATAAAACTAGACCAAGTAGCGTTGATTGAGTTCTTAGACATCGCAAGTCTATGGGTAAGATGCTCCGTTCAAGACATGTTGTAGTAACGCCAAGGTACTTATATTTATTAGTTACACTTATTTCATCATTGTTCAGAAACCATTTTTCTCCAGCTGCTCGCCGACCACCGTTTCTAAAAATAACAAATTCTGATTTTCTTAGATTTACAACCAAATTCCATTTTTGACAGTAATTTACGAAACTGTTAATCATTACTTGTAGGGAGTCTGGAGTGTCAAAGAGTAGCACAATATCATCAGCGTAGAGCAATACTTTTATCAATATGCCCTCAATAGTTACCCCACCCGGTAGTGTAGAGTCAAGGTCATTTAAAAATAGGATAAAAAGAAGAGCACTAAGAACGCATCCCTGCTTTACACCTCCATTAATGGGGAAAAACGCACTGGTATCTGTTCCGTTCCACACAGTTGCAGAGTTGTTGTGGGAAAGTGCCTTTAAGATCGATACCATTTTTCTGGATACTCCGATGAGTGTAAGTTTGTAAAATAAAGCATCTCTGTTGATATTGTCGAATGCTGCTTTTAAGTCGATGAAAAACGCGTATACTTTCTTTTTCCGGTGAAGTTGTATTTTTACAAGGCATGAGAGATTGTAAATTTGATCTACAGTTGAGTAGTTTTGCCTGTATGCTCCTTGAAACTCATTCAGAGCTTGGTTTTCTTCAATCCAACGGCTGAGACGCTTTAACAGGATAGTTGTAAACAGCTTGTAGATAGTGTCCATAAATGACAAACCACGGTAGTTGATTACATCGTTGGGGTCTCCTTTTTTAAAAGGGGGAATATTATAGATTTCCTGAATGATACTGGGATGGTTTCTGTAATAAAGACATTGCGAAAGAGACGGTGTACTTCTGTTATCAAATTTGGCGATGCATTTTTGAAGAATTCAAATGGAATACCATCCATGCCAGGGGCTTTGTTTTCTCTAGCACACATGATAGCCGATTGAACTTCATCCATTTCAATTTCACTATCAAGCAATGGAACAAAATTATCACTGTGAGATAAATATTCGTATGAAATTTGCGCCTGTGATGCCGGGGAAAGTTGGTTTTGAAAATAGGTGCTAAACTCATATGCTGTTATATTAGTTTTTGTGTTATGTTTGTTACCGCGTATAGATTTAGCAAGTTTCCACCAATCTTTAGTTGCTGTAACTAATCCAAGTTGCCTCACGATATTTTTGTAGTAGTCACGTTGTTTCGAAAAACACAGGGCTTTGTATTTTTTGTTTGATTCTCGATAGCCCTTTCTGTAAACATCGATGTTGAATTTTCTATACATTTTCAGATTATCCAAGACGTTTTTTCTAGCGTAGTAACACGCTGAATCGAACCATGGTTTTTTTGGTACAAAGTTTGGACCAGGTCTATTGATTGCTCCATGTGCAGAGTATATGCATTCCTTGATTGCATTACAATGGTCATCCACTGTTGTAGTTGTAGTTGATGAAATTGTTCGCACCAACACGTCATCTAAGCTGCAAGCATATGTAGTTTTACGATCCTCACGCCATTTAAGTCTTGATAACAGTTTTGTTGAGTCATTGCTCGCTGGGACCTCAATCGAGGAAAGTTTAACTATGAGAGGCATGTGATCCGAGTACGTTTCGCATCCTACAGCAAAATCTTGTATTCTATCTACAGCACTGTACGATGGACAACAGTAGTCGATGACTGAAGACCCTCTACCGCTGACAAATGTGAATTCACCAGTCCTGTCTTCGTATCCTCTTCCATTTAAAATAAATGCCCCTATCTCTTCTATAAATTCAACAAACTGATTGCAATTACGATCGTAGTTCTTATCTTTTGAGTTTCTATTCGCATTAAGCAGGACTCCATCTCCAAACTGAATATCTATGCTCCCTTTTGTATCTGTTCTCACGTTCATGTCACCCACCAAAATAAAATTACTCTGATCAGTTTCATCAAAAAATGTCATTAGTTTGTCGAAGTCACTTCTCCAGTGGTTAAAGTTTATATAAACAGGAACCAGGTTAAGAGATGATCCACCAAACTTTTTGTACTTGTTTGTACTTAAAGCATTTTTGTTTTTCTCATATACAATAACAGAGTAGTTACAATCAGTTTTACTTAAAAGATTACAAATAAAATCTCTGTCTACGTCACTGTAAGCTGTGATGACTCCTCCAGAGCTGCACTTGTAACGACGACCGGTTACTTCGATAGCCCACTTCTTGATTTCTACTTTTAGATTGGGATCAGTGGTTTGGTACTATAATACTATATATAAATTTCAATAGATTTTTGACATGCATATGTCAGAAATATATGTTAAAGTGAACTCAAATCTATCAGTTAATACCATCAACCCAATTGAGTTTTCATAAGGCAAACCTAGTGAATTTGTTTTGGACAGCTTCTATACGTTTAATGCTAACTTCATGATAAGGACACCAAATTAATATACAGCAAGCATATTCAAGTACATATCTTATCATCGAAACATAGATCGATTTCAAGTTGTACGGAACTGAGAATTCCTTCGAGTTCCTCTTAAGGAAGCCTAATAAGCTATTGCTATTAGCCTTAGAAACTCTATAATCATAGTGATTATTAAAGTTCAATTCACTGTCCAAAAACACACCTAAATCTTTTCACATGTTCACTCGTTTCAGCTCTGTGTTATCAATCTTATAATTAAAACCAATAGGATTGTAAGATCTTGCAAACGTAATTAAAAGGCACTTGCTTGTGTTAAGAAAAAGACAAAACTAAGAACAAACTTGTTCTAAATTCGGGTCAAATTATAAAAGTTCACAGTCCAAGTATGATTTTATTGCTATAATATAATTTCAAATCCTTGGCATAAAGTAAACAAGACGAGTATAAGACAACATCCAGAAGATCATTAATGAATAAGAAAAACAGAAGAGGTCCAAGATTGCTTCCCTGAGGGACACTCCTGAATAGTTATAGATTAGTTTGGACAACTTTGAACCAATAACCACAAACTGTGTTCTTTTAGCAAGGTTGCTCTTAAGCCACCATTGCAAGTTTGAATGATAACCTATAAGTTCAAGATTTCGTATAAGAACATAATGTTGTACCTTGTCAAAAGCCTTGGAAAAATCAGTGTAAACAGTGTCAACGTGATATTCTTTTTCTATTTTATTAGTGCAATAATAAGTAAACAAAGCCAGATTTGTAACGACCACTAACAAACCAAATCTTACCGATTTATAAAGTTTGTTTTTGACAATGGCTTCAAAAATGTTGGGTACCAACTACTGTGGTTTTGAAATGGGTCTATAATTAGTAACCATATTTGTTTTGAATCTGATTTATGAATCGGTGTTCAATAAGTTTTTTTCTAGCCTTCCAAAAACTCACCATTACGAAGAGATAGATTGTAAAGCCTTGTTAGAGGTTTGGCTAAATTATTCTTACACATATTAAGGAATAAAGGTTTTAAGTTGTCGCAACCTTTTTCACCTGATGATTCTAGCATAGAAAGTTGTGCCACAACTGCTTCCTCCAAAATCACCAAATCTCCAATGTCTGCAAAAGAATTAATGTTATCATCTTCACCAGATTCTGATTAGAAACCCTGAGCAAAATTGGATTGAAAAAATTCTGCCAGTATATCGCAAACTTCTTGTTCATCAATTCCTACCCTATCATTATAAATAATATTAGCCGGAAGACCATACGACTGTTTTTTGCTGTTAAAAATGACCAAAATGCTTTTGAATTGTTCTTAATGTTAGCTTCAATCGTCCATAAATATTGTTGATATGAAAACATTTTTGATGATTCATAATCCTTTCTACAACGCAAATACTCCTGCAATCTAACTGCGTTCTTATTTTGTTTTTTTAGTTTCCTGAGACGTGAATTTAACCAAACCAGCTTAAATTCAGTTTCAAGAGCTAAATGATGTACAGAATTTTCTACAAAAGGTGAATTCGATATTTTAAGCTTAACATCAATATTCAATATCATTGTCCGCAAAAATGAGATCTAAAATAGGATTATGTGTACTTATTACCCTGTGCTAATATTTATGTGCCGGATATGTAATCAGAACTTTACTGGGACATTGTGAAACAAGCTCTGAATCTATTGTAACAGTTTCACAATCAGTTTTAACATTAAATGGAATTAAAGATTTATTTTCACATGAATAAGACCACTTTATATCACCTAAGTTTAAAGTCTCCTAAAGCCTTTATATAAGAGTTATCTAAGACATTATTTTCGATCAAAGCAGAAATATTAAGCATATGAGTTTTATAAATACTGCAGTACTTAAGGCGGAATATATAGGACCCATTTAACGCTCACTCGCGTGTACCTCAGGGAAGTCATCTGGGCCCTTTTCTATTCATTCTAGCTATAAATGATGTTGTGTCATGCATTCGTTCTAGTGAAATTCTTATATTTGCTGATGATATGAAAATTTTCAAGACCATAAGTGGTGACCATGACCACAGTCTCTTGCAGGCTGATATTGACAACTTTACTTTATGGTGTGATAAAAACGGTCTTTCCCTAAACCCTGTTAAATGCCAAACAATTACTTTCTCAAGAAAACGCGTTGCAAGTGCTTATAATTATTCTATTTCCCAGCACAAACTGTGCCGTGTCTTTAGCTTCAAGGATTTGGGTGTTCAGTTTAGCTCTAATTTAGAATTCACAGAACACATTAATTATATTGTTAAAAAAGTGAGCTCAATGCTTGGATTTATAAAACGCTGGGCAAAAGAATTTAACGATCCGTATGTTACTCTTTCTCTATATATCTGTTATGTACGACCTCATCTTGAGTATGCCTCTCAAGTTTGGTCTCCCTTCTATGAAATTCATAAAAGTCGTATTGAATCAATACAACATAAATTCATTCGCTTCGCTCTGAAGGGTCTCCCTTGGGCTAATCCTTACAACCTCCCACCATATGAACATCGGATCCAGCTACTGCAGGTCCAAACTTTATATCAAAGGCGGGTTAATAATGACTAAATATTTCTTCATCAACTTATGAGTGGCCAAATTGATGCTCCTGACTTGTTGGCCTATGTTGGCATAAATTATCGCAGAGGATCTCACCAGCTGCGAAGATTTGAACTTTTACACGTCGATTTTCATCGAACTAACTACGGAATACATGAACCTCTAAGCCGTTTGTGTAAGCTTTTTAATTTAAACGCTTCCTCGGTTGATTTTAACGTAAGTAAAATGGGATTGAAAATATTGTTTAGAACCAGTGCTCCACGATCTTGACTGTCTTATCTACTGTTTAAGATACTTTAAATATTTTTTTTGTATTATTGTTAAATTTTGTATTACTAGGTATTGTTTTTATTTTTGTAATTTAGTTTAGTTTTGTATACTTTTTGTTTGTAAGCATGTGTTGGTTTGCATTATTTTACTATTTTACTAACCACTAACACATGCACTTATGATGAGCCTTTGTTTGTAGGTTGCAGCTTGATCTAAGCTCACTACAACATTAAATCTGAAGTGTAAAAAAAAAAAATACAAAAATACAAAAATACAAAAAACATGAGTAGGTAGGTAGATATCTAAAACTGGACTTTTTTTTTAGTGCATAGGTACTTTTTTGTACCTTATGAAATCATATCTACAAGGATTTCATTAAAAACAAATAGGTAGAACCAGAAAAAGGTTTCTGTTGCATTGATTCTAAGCCCACAAAATACAAAAAATCAAAGTTAAATTCAAAAGTACCTATAACACCTACGTATCTATGAGAAGATTGTAAGAAAAATCATTTGATTTTAATTAAAGGCTTACACGTATCTAGTACCTACCTACAGTTTCCTGAAAAACTCTAGCTTTTCAATTAAAAAAAAATATATATAATCATTTCTTCCTTATTGCGAAACTCAAGGTATACTCACAATAATGTATTTTTAAAAAAATGACCTTTAAAAAATGTTATTCAAAAATAATTTGTTTCCCTATAAACCTTCATATAAGATTTATTCCACACGCATTGTCTAAGGGTATACCTACCTACCTAGTATAGTACAAGCTAGGTTACCGTTAAGTTCAAAAAGCTTTAATTAGTATGAAATTCAAAAAAAAAAAACCTTCATAATAATAATTACCTACTGACAGTAATTCTAACAAATTGTCTGACACTTTTTGTTTGTATTTTTGTTTTCACCATCACGCAGATGCACGCATACAATGATACAGAAATTTTATTAACTTGTTGATGCCACCAGGTGCGATACGCGATAGGTACTTATTCTATGAAAAGCATAGTCAGTATCCAGTATCAATTGAAAGTCGAAGAATTCTAAGAATGATATTTAAAAAAAATTAGGGAAGTAAGTAGGTACATACCTGGGTACCTACTTATATTTCGGGAAAAGGTTAAAGGTTGTATCTATTTTAGAAGACGTAGGTACATGTACCTACTATATATCTAAAGGTAGGTATACCTACTACCTACTTCCAAACAAGAAACAAAAAAATAACTGAACAAAACAAAACTTAAAAATAGAAAAAAATTATCGCTGATAAATTTATACTTAAAAGATTAACTTCGGACATCTAAAATCTCAAATAGTGTTTCTCAGTTTTTGCTTTTTTTTTTCATCAACAAGAGGAAATAAATATTAAAAATCTTAGGTATCCACAAACATGATAACATAAATTAAAAGAAAAAAAAAAATAATAATAATAAAACACCATAAACAAAAAAAAAATCTTATCTAAAAATAACCACATTGCAAAGTTTTTATTTCCACCCGCGAAACATATCTAAATATCTGTATGCATGATTGTAGAATTGTAGGTACATAGGAAGTGTAGGCATAGGATCTTATAGAAAAAAAAAACTAAAATAATTTGTTTATACAAAACAACAACAACCTACCTGGATATAAATGGCACGTTGAGATACGGAAGAATTCAACAAATTAACGCATAGAAAACCACCTTGCGGCGGTTTTTCACTAATAAACTTTGTGTTGTTTTTTGTTTGTTGCAAAACAAAATTCACTTTCAGACAAATTTAAAATTACAAATATTTTTTTTTTTTTTAGAATTTCTTACTCAACACTATGGCACTGGAAGAATTATTATTATTTACGTATCTTTTTATTTTACATTAAAATATTTTATTTTTTTTTTGTTTTGTTCACAAAAATATTTGATTTGAACTTTGAAATTTGAGGAACGATTTTTTGTTGGTGTAGATATCGATTGTATCTTCTTTTTTTTTATTATTTTTCTAAGCTTTTGTATCTTTTGTTTTTTTTTTTTGTTATTTATGTATTTTTCACAAAATTCATGTATGAAAATCCTTGAATGGATATCCTGATGGACGTGTGTGTGTATAAGGAGGGTTTAACTATCTTTTGATGAATGAACCATATTTTATTTGGAAGGCCCGTGAGTAATTTATATAGAGATACCGTCGAATGTGTAGGTAATAACACAAAATTACAATTTTTTAAGATTTTTTTTTAAATTATTATTTGGCACTTGTTCTTTCTGTCAAAGATAAAACCATTAAATTGAGATAAAATCCTTTTTGAAAGCTTTTTAATCCTTTTTTCCGGTTGGATATTTGAAACTTTTTTTTTCAACGTGTTAATGAGTTTCCAAATAGATGAACTTTTTTGTTTTGCCACAAGAAGTACCTATCCGTAAGATACTATTTTTATCCTCTGTCACAAAATATTTTTTTTTTTTTTTAATTTAATTTGTTGTCGAATATACCTACTCTCACTCTGTTTCTTTGACACAATTTAATATTTTTTTTTTTTTTTGTATATTTGCTGTTGTTGTTTTTCGTTAAATGACATAAAAGCTCGGTTATATACTTTAGGTATAGGTATCTACATAGATATTCTTGGAAAATTTGTATCTATTTTTCTACTAGAAGAGAACCAACCGGCGCGATTATTCGAATACAACTGAAGCACGAGATGAGCATACAATTGGTTTTTATGAATGAAAAGCTGGGTGTTATTTTTATTCAGATACATTCTTATACATATATTAAATACATTTACAGCATCACAAATACAATTATACATATGTAGGTGCGTCAGAAAAAAAGATACACCACAAGGGAATAATATGCATGCATATAGGTATAGAGGTAGTGTGTCTATGTCATAGAGAGGCAGTATAAAAGGTACCTAACTTCTGCCTGCTGTGCTAGGTTTTCTGGAGATAAAAATGAATGAAAACCACTTGTGCGCCACTAAGTGAGCCAAACACATATATACATAGAGAAGAGAGTGCAAACCCATCATAGTGGAATGTATATGTATACTCAGGTATAGGAGCAAACTATAAGCCACACAGCAGCAGCGGGGAATGCGTATGGGTAAATGTGATGGCTTCACCAATTAGACTGCCCGAAACCTCCTCGGCTTGCAGCCATTTTCGAGTATCTGATGGATGTAGGGGCTGGCGCAAGCGCATTTAAACCAATCAAAATGTTGTTTTCCCCTCTTAAGATGGAATGGGGAATGATTTTCGAAATTGTGAAAATATTGTGACGTAGGGATCTTCGAAAAAAAACATACATAGATACTTTTGTATCTTTTCTGCTGTTATTGCGTTGTTTGTAGTTGTGAAAGTTTTTGTTTGTTTGTTGCCGGCTTTTGTCTCTGTGTGTGTTAGATTTTTTTTTTTTTTTTTTTTAAAGCCTGTTTCTTTAACCAGAGTATTTTTTTTTGCTGTTGTTTTTATTAAGCCTAGATGTCTTTTACTCAGATTCATTCAAGTCGAGAGTCGACGACGATGACGAAAATACGTAAATTTTAAAGTTGTCGCTTGGTGTCGTCGATCGCCTTTTGCTCGGCCTTCTTCGATATAGCTAGCACCTCTCTAGATAGGTACACTACCTTTCTAAGTCTCACATCTAAGTGTGGGGAGTTTTGACCTTTTTTTTTCTGTCGTGTTTTTCTTAGACGTTTTCTACGTAGGATGTGGTGAGATTACTATATAGTGTGACAGACGGCACGCGCCTTGGTTTTATGTGTGGTTTTGCCATAGCCATGCCGCAGCGATATCTACCTCTTCCTACACTATTTTTTCTTATAGATAGGTTTTTTTTTTTTTGTCAAATCTAGATAAATATATTTTTTTTTATTTTTTATTTTTTTGATGTTGTTACATATAAGTATTTGTTTTGTGTGTTCGATTTTTGATGTTTGATCTCTTTTTTATATTTCTATCTGTGTTTTTGTGCTAAGAAAAAAAAAAAAAAACTTGTGATCAAAACCAAGAAGAGGGGTTTTTTTTTAAACTAGTCTGACAAATATGTACTACCCCATTATTTTAAGACTTTTAAGTTCCCTCCCATTTTTATTTTGTATTTTTTATTATATACCTACCTCCAGCCCATTTTTTTTTAAAGTGAATTTATTGCAAAAAAAATAATTCGTATAAATTATTTTTGTAATGAAACTAAAATAGGTATTGCTCCAATCACAAAATGGAATAGAAATAAATCTGCGGGTTTATTTGTCAATTTGATCAGGTGTGTGTTTTATTTTTGATCTTGTGTTTCTTCTAGAAAACTTTCTCATTATTTATAGTTGTAGGTATCTGTCTTTTTCGTTCTTTAAGAGCTGATAATTAAATAGCTAAGTACCTAGGTAGGTTATAAGAAAAATGTAGTTAAGATACCTACCTTTTAACTCTGTAGGTTCCTACTATGAGTGTTTGAATGTAATTGGTGGAATTGGGGAGTTGATATAATTTTAATAAAATTGTAATGTAGTTTACTACTTAAGTCATACCTATGCGTTCATACATATGTATTCAAAATAACGACACGAAGTAACATGGAGAGATATTTTTTTTTGCTTTAATATTCATAGATATGTACCTACCTATCTACC
This sequence comes from Dasysyrphus tricinctus, assembly GCA_963921185.1. Taxonomy (NCBI): domain Eukaryota; kingdom Metazoa; phylum Arthropoda; class Insecta; order Diptera; family Syrphidae; genus Dasysyrphus; species Dasysyrphus tricinctus. Next base: position 250,048,101 of record OY992530.1, read on the forward strand.
TATGTATGTAAAATATTCAAGCATGAGTACCTATTCAGTTAAGCTGGAAAAATAACTGTTTCTACTTAGAAGGCATTTTAATATTTTTATATCCAATAGTAACTAAAGGGTGTTTTTTTTAGACGTGTGGTTTTTAAGAAGAAATAAAATGCATACCTACATAACTTAATGTTATGGCCAAGAATCTAGCTTTATTATAAAGATAAGGGTTTGCCATAAGGTACCTATGTTTTAAAAATTATTTCGGGCAAGTGGCTGCCACGGCTGGCTCGAATAAATTCCAGCCGAGAGGCCCGATTTTCGACGCGATGGCGGATGGACGCGTCTTCGGTGCGCACTGTACGGCGTCTCTGAGGAGGCGCATTATCCGCTTAAGTAAACGTGGTTCGAATTACCGACTCTGCTGGGCGATTATTGAGCCCTTCCCGCAAAGTAAATTTTACAGGAAACACATTTTTTTGTTTTTTTCCTCAGCTGCAAAACGAAACGAGTTTATTTTCTGTATTTAGTTGTACTTTTGTATAAATACAAGTAATTCATAAGAAACAAGGCAAGGAAGGCACTGCTTTTGTCATATTAACGTTGTTTTGGACGTTTTTGTCGCTTACGATATTTTTGGTGTTCTCTTCTTGTCAACTTATAATCCAATTTTGGCGTTAACGATAAAATAAAAAACTTACCAAAATTTGTTAGAATGAAAAATTCACTTTATTTCATTATTTTTTTATAGGTACCTAGTGAAAATAACAATTAAATATTTAAAAAGATTATACTTAGTTTTCGTCGGTTGTATTTAAAACATCTTTGATCATTGTTGCAAATCGCAAAGATAAGCACTCGTTCAGGAATAGTTTTTTTTCACAAAACCTTTTCAAAGCAAAGTACTTTGATCGGGATATTTGTAACTTGCTTTCATAACATAATTCAACATAATTCGGGATGCTGATAACTAGCTGCCGCAGAAAAGCGGTTTGACTTTGTATGAGCGGTTAATACAGTGAAACCTCCATTAGGAGGAAAGCGATGGGTCACCAAACTTTTTTCCGTCTAAGGGACATTGTTTATACAAAAATAAAATTTGTATACAGAAAACATTTTAAGCTCCAAAAAATAACAAAAAAGTTAAGTTATATTAATTGTCCTTAAAACATTCAACAAAATAAAAATATAGATAACAAAGACTTAATTTCACTATTTCAATAAGGAATTTGAAAATTGGTGCAAGATGATACAGTAACTGACCACAATTGCAAAAGAAAGTCCGTTATGAGATTGTTTGTTAGAAATTTCATATTGAAAACATTTTTTGTCCGCCTAAGAGAATTAAATTTAACAAATTACGGCAGATATTCTTGTCCGCGTCCGATCAAGGGAGTGTCCGCTTAAAGGAACATTAAATGTATGGAATTTAAATCCTAGATCCACGGTCGCGAGAATTCGTCCGCTTAAGAGATCTGTCTGCTAATAGTACAGTAAAATTAGAATTGTAAATGGAAAAAAATAGCAGCAGGCTCAAATTTTCCAGGTCGTTTCGGGGGTAGGTACACAACTTAAATCTAAGTTGGCGACCTCCTATCCCTTGCAGGGGCGGTGCCACGCCCGCTTTTCTTAAATCCCGGTTTCTGAAGAAGCGGCTACACCGATACGGATGAAATTTTCATAATTTGTAAATATGGTCATAGAAAAAATTAAAAAAATTATTAAATCAAAATCCGCCTACTGCCACGCCCACTTTTCTTCTTTCTTTGTTTCTCGAAAATGGCTCCTACGATTTGCATCAAATTTTCAGAGTTTATTTATATGAACGAGAAAAAAATTTACAACAAAATTTCACTTAAGTCCGCCCACTACCACGCCCACTTTTTTATTGATCTTGATTTCTCAGAAACTGATTTGGATAAAACTGAGAATTTTTTCATACTTGTGAGTAGTGATAAAAAGATTTGCAAATCACTTTTGGTTTTTGCGAAACCCACAGGTAGTCACGCTCATCTTTCATGTATATTTATTAATTTCTAAGAACTGTCCTAGGGAGTAACGATTTAGTTTTCAAATAAAAAATAAAAGCCCATATAAGGCCTCGAAGTATTCAAATTGACGAAAATTATTTATTTGAGTTTTTTCATAGCGTAAGGATTTATTTTTAATTTCGCTGCTAAATGGCCAATCATTGTACATATTAGATTTAAACTAAAAAAGCACTTTTAGTAGGATCCGCCCACTAGCACTCCAACTTTTGTTCAATATTGTCTCTATAAGACGGCTATTTGGAGTGTGTAAAATTTTCAAATCTTGTTTTTTCGAGCGAAACTTAAATAAATATTATTCATCAGTGTTCATAGGGGGGTAGGAAATCCAATTGTGTTGATTAAGCACATCACTCGTTTCCAAACCACCCTGGAGGTAGAGTTAACAGCACAGTGGTGTCCACTGTAGGCCTAATCATCGTTCTTGAGAAGGACCTGGTAGTTCATTCTCAATCAAAAGCCCAGCGTCACGTTTTTCAATTGTTTCATCGCCAAAACAATCGTCGTTTTCGTTTAGTTTCTGACGACTATGGTCGCAGGTTTCCACAATGCAAGTCCTGCAAATTGGTGTAGATTTCAGAGCAGCTTTTCGGTAGCCACAAGCGTGTCCACAATTTTTTGTACATTTACATACCATTAGTCTAAGACGGGGATTTAAATAAAACAACTTTTTAAATTTTTTTTCTCGTGCATAAGAATTAACTCTCAGAATTTCATACAAATCGTAGGAGGCGTTTCCGAGAAATAAAGAAATGAGAAAAGTGGGCGTGACAGTGGGCGGATTTTACTAAAACCAATTTGACAATTTTTTCTCATCCATAAGAAGAAACTCTTAAAATTTCATGGAAATCCTTGGAGCAGTTTCTGAGAAACCAAGAAATAAGAAAAGTGGGCGTGGCAGTGGGCGGATTTTACTTTACAAATTTTCTTAATTTTTTCTTTGATCATATTAACAAATTATGAAAATTCCATTCGTATCGGTCGAGCCGTTTCTTCATAAACCATGATTGCAGAAAAGTAGGCGTGACACCGCCCCTGCAAGGGGTAGGAGGTCGCCAACTTAGATTTAAGTTGTATACCTACCCCCGAAACGACCTGCAAAATTTCAGCCTGCCGCTATTTTTTTCGATTTGGTCAGTAGTAAAATTTCTCTATTTACTGGACTATAAGGGGAGCTGTCCGTTAAGGGAGGTTTCACTGTATACGCCAATATTTATTAATGTATTGAATTTTTTTTAAGAAAAGTTGTGGAGCCGTTTTTGAGAAAAATACGATTATATGTAATAAGACTTCTAAAAAAAATTGTATGACAGGTTCCGTTATTTTCTAAAGAAAGTTAGTTTGAAAAAGAAAAAATGTGTCCGGAGATGACCAAAAAACCCTATGCACCAAGTTTTAAGAAAATCAATCAAGCCGCTTAGGATGTAGCTCAACGGACAGACAGACATATATAATTGCGAGACCAACATTTTCCGTCTTCTCTATCATCGTAGTAACAAGTTCGAACAAAATTTCGAGCTCAATTTTTTTTACGAATGCCTAGCTTTAGCTTTTTTTTATTTACATAAATATCGCTTGTAAGACTTTTTATAAACAACAGTAATACAACGAAATGTTATACTTTTTTGTTAAGCAAAAAATCCCTTCTTTTATTTTATTTTATTTTATTTTATTTTATTTTATTTTATTTGCATTGCATTTGTAATTTGTATTTATTTGTATTGCTTCCCCTAAGAGTTACAAGGATCCCATTTCCTTACTCTGCTGCCTCTCCTCCCCTCTCTATCACCTTATCTTTTTTCACCGCGTCTAGTTCCTTTATCCACTCTTCCCACTACCCCGTTTCGTCCATTATTTCCCTCATCCTATTCATTTTCCTTCACCTTTTTAATACATGTTCCCACGTCTCTTCTTTACCCTCACATATTCTGCACATTCTTTCCTCTTCCCGTTTATTATATATATATGTTTATGTTTATATTTATATTTATATTAATATTTTTATTTATATTTATATTTATATTTATATTTATATTTATATTTATATTTATATTTATATTTATATTTATATTTATATTTATATTTATATTTATATTTATATTTATATTTATATTTATATTTATATTTTTATTTATATTTATATTTATATTTATATTTATATTTATATTTATATTTATATTTATATTTATATTTATATTTATATTTATATTTATATTTATATTTATATTTATATTTATATTTATATTTATATTTATATTTATATTTATATTTATATTTATATTTATATTTATATTTATATTTATATTTATATTTATATTTATATTTATATTTATATTTATATTTATATTTATATTTATTTTATTGAAAACCGGATGGTTCAAGGACTTCATGTTTTCAAAATACATATTAAAAAAAAAAATACAAAATGTTTTACTGTGTTTTTCTATATTTTTAAGAATATTGCCCCTCCCGCCTAAACGGTAGGAGTAGACCCTCTCCAATATAACTTTTTTATTTGGTCTTGATCTATATAATAAGGGTATTCATGCAACGTCGTAAGTTTACAAATTGTGTAAAATGATAAGTTTACACAAAAGTTTGCATGAACGACCTTTTCATTAATTTGGTTAAATGCTGTGTAATTGAATCAGCTGTTCGTTAAACGTCAAATATTTGGGCGCGTTCGGCTTGGGTCGAGGAGTTGGTTTTACAGATATGCATTATGGTCTGTTTATTTGCATGTGTGTGTACAAATATATTGTTTTAATAGATACGTGTAGTAGGTACTCCTGTTAATTCAACTATATTTGTTTTGCATTGGAATAAATACATCAAAGCCATTCATTTTGCTGGAGTCTTAATACCATTTCAACTCAACTCAAGTGACAAAAACCTGGAGCTCCCGATCCTGCTTGTAAACGTTGTAATTTTTAAATAGAAAACCTCTCCCGAAACCCGAACCAACGTGAAGTCGGAAACTAAGAAAGGATAAAACAAAATCAAATCAATGCGAAATAATCGGAACGACAACGAAACTTTTGCCTGTCAAGATTCGCATTGGTTTGGGTGAGAATTTATAGTTCTTTCCTAAAAGTTCTCCCAAACCAACACGAAATTAAAGTGAATGATCTCAATACTAAAAAACAACAAAAAACTGTCTTTGTGAATGCTTCGCTATAATTTCGCGTTGGTTGGGCAGAGCCTTTAATCGTTGAGTAAATGTAGACCTTCTAATTATTTCTTTTATGTAAATTACGTTTTAATTCACAACTTTTATCACCAACTAATTGCAATTTACAAATTACAGAACACATTCAGAACTTTTTTAGTTCTCCGAGATTTGATTTATATTATGTTTCTAAACATGCCTAATTCTAAAAGCCACAAACACGCCTAATTCAATCTCCAAAAGTCACAATGACGTTTGGATAAGTTTAACCAAATATTTGGTTAATTTTCCGCAGCTAAATCCTTGGAAAAAATTAACCAAATTGTGTAAACCATTTCCCATACAAAATTTGACAGTTCATTAACCAAAAGATAAAATTAACCAAATCGTAAACTTATCTAGTGTTTTACGCAGTTGCATGAATACCCCTAATATTTTATTAGTTTTACTTCAATCGGATTGTTGACTTTGAAGATTGAACTTGATGTATGCATTTCTCACCATTTAAGTAAGTTACAGCTATATCTTTTGGTAAGTTATTGAGATCTAGGAATTTGCTAATTTTTTAATTTTTAGATTGAAGTTTAGATTTTTTCAAAAAACTGTTGTAGTTTGGAATAAGTGGTAATCGAAAATTCTTCTTCCATTTGTTGCAATATGGATTAATTAAAAAAAACACTAAAGTTTTTTTTTTGTAACCCAAATTTGCTATCCTATAAATACATATCTCCAATTTTTAGCCAAAAATCAAAAAATTTCAACAAACAATACAACTTTATTTGAGTTTTCTCTCTTACGAAACAAGATAATTTTAGTAAAGTATTTCAAATGTTCAACTATTGTTTGTATAGTCCGCAGATAAAAATCGCAATTTATAGATATAAACAAAAACAATTTGCTCAAGTGTTATTTCCAATTCTCTGACTAACTCTGATGCCGTGTTGATAGACTCAACCGACATTCAGGCAGATGTACGTTCATAGATATGTACATAGGTATATGAACTCGCAACACCATTATTCTTGCCTCTTTAACAAGCATCATCACATCATATTCAATCTTATATAGTTTTGCATTCATTGTGTTTCTATAAATAACTCATTCGTTTGAATTTTCCAAGCAGATTTCTGTAAACAAACAGAGGGGGTTCGATATAATACCTCATCCCCATCAACACCCTTCTTCAAACCACTGAAACTGGCCCAATAAACCGAACATCGAGCACCGAAGACCAAAGCGACCGTGACATTGGCATTTCATTTATATGAACATGAATTATATTATAGGTATGTGATGGCTGTTCTATTTTCGTTCATACACGCGTCCTGACAATTTCCCAATTAAATTTACATGCAAAATTTGTTTTTTGGTCATAAAAACAGAACACAACCACCATCAGCATTCAGCATCAGCATCATCGTCAGTTTTCCAATCCCACAAAAATTCACAAATAAATCTAAATTTATACCAGCGCGGGCTTTAAATAGACCATGCGGCCATGTGATCTTGGTCCGATCAGTCTACCCCAAAAAAGGGTGGGTGGCTGTGTTGTCTTGCTTAGAAATAAAATCTCTCAGACCTGCCCCTGCCTCTTCTTTAAAATTACGTCAATGCTGCCGCGAGTTGGTATTTTGTTGGCCGGCTTCCGAATTTGTGGATATTTGAATGCTTAATCAGCTGGACGATTTTGGGACTCCTCGCGCATTGAGGTAGTCGTAGTTATGGGTACACTTGTATCACTAGAATTGCACTCCCTCATTACGTCTCATTATTATGTAGTTTATTGGTATCAGTACTAGGTACATGTTGTTTAAATAACAATTACACTCAGTGCTGTTGATAGTATGACGTCAAAACAAAAGAAGGATATTGACCGCACTGGCCGTCATCATTATAAACAATTTGCGTCTATAAAGCGAGATGATGAGCGTTTTTATATTTTTGTTTTCGTGTAGTATTAGAATATTCTGAAAACACACCATAGAGCTTGTTATTTTGTAAACAAAATATTTTGGTAAATTTTAATTTTAGGCGAGCAAATCATGCTCCCAGATTCACATCATGATTCGAGATGAGAGCTTTAGATTGTGTGTCGTCTTTTGGTAGTAGTCGTGGGCGTTGTGTGTTGTTTTTTTTTTAGTTTAGAATTATTTTGTTCTTTTGGGCAAACAGGCTAAAAATGGTCATGCAACTTGGAATTGATCTTGTGTTTATTCTTTGTATTTTTTTTATGACGTTTACCTGCATTAATTATTGTTTGTATGAGGGGCCAATTATATTTGTTTGTATATTTGGACACTGGATAGGGTGACCCGTAGAGGTCCGGTCTTCCAGGTTGGGGGTTGTATATCGGGGAAACTTCTGAATTGAATTGAATTGCACGTGGAATGTTCGGACCTTAAACAGGCCACGTGCAGCCAAACAACTAACTAGTGGAGAGCCTGGATAGGCTTAAGGCTGACATTACAGCCATCCAGAAACTGCGATGGGATGGAGAGGGCATACGAAGGATGAAATCGTGTGACATCTACTTCGGCGAGTGCTGCAAGGAGCAGGATCAGCGGCTTTTTAGCTGTGGTTTTGTGGTAAGGGGAAGACTTAGGTAAGAAGTCTCAGGCGTCAGAGTATAAGCGAGCGACTGGTCACAATCCGCATCAAAGCAAAATTCAAAATCATCACGTTAATCTGTACCCATCACCCAAAGGATGAAAAAGATGACTCAACCAAGGAATAATTCTACGATATCCTCGAGAACACGTATGATCGGTGCCCTAAGTACGACGTCAAGAGTATTCTTGGCGACTTCAAGGTCAAGATAGGAAAGGAGGGCATCTTTGGTAGTCGGAGGACACAGCCTGCACTACAACACTTATGGTAACGGAATCAGGCTGATTGACTTTGCGGCGGAGCGTAATGTCATCATAGCCAGCACTCGATTCCCACACCTCAAAACACACAAAGGGTCCTGGCGGTCTCCGGGTCAACAAACCGTCAACCAGATTGATCATGTTGCGATAGATGCCAGACATGCTTCCAGTATCCAGGATGTTTGAATGTTCCGAGGTGCCAACATATGCTCGGGTCACTACTTAGTGGCAGCTCAAGTACGAATGCGGATATCCATAACGCCACGACGACGAGTGGATGCTGTGAAACGTTGCGAAGTTAAAATCTCAAGAGATTGCCAGGACTTTCGCAGACCACGTCTTCCTCAACCTCTCAGCTAGTCCGCCACTAGCATCATTTGCAGAGGACCAGTGAAAGCACTGCCAAAATGCCATCAGGAGTGCCGCGACTGATGTGCTGGGTTTCACTAGGACACCACCACAAAGAATGCAGGCTGGCGCATGCAGCAAAGAATGAGGCCTACCAATCAATGTTGCAAACTAGAAATGGAGCTGCTGAGAGTGAAGCCCAGGAGCTCTACTACGGTGGAAAAAGAGAGAGCATGCGAAGCGGGCAGTCGAGTCTATTGTGGACTGCAGTGGCAGGGGAGATGTTCGAAAGTTCTACTGAAGGATGAGGCAATCTACCTAGAGTTACAAGGCCAGAAGTTAAGCCAGCCGAGATGAGATTGGGAACATGGTGGTAGATATGAGGATCTGGAAATAGCACTTCTCAGACTGCTGAAAGGCGAAGATGGCCGAAATTTCGCTGTAAGACAGAACACTCCATTCAACCTGGACGGTGATGGTGAGCATTTCCATCCATCCGACCTAAATGAAGTGTGGCGGTTAGAGATAGCCAAGCTTAAAGCGTACAAGCCTGCTATTGCGGATGGCCTGCCAGCTAAACTATTAAAAGCAGGTGGAGATGACTTGGTAGGGAGTTTACACCAACTTATCTCCAAAATTTGGTCGGATGAAAGTATGCCTGATGAATGGAACCTCGGTGAAGTGGGGAGCGCTACGATATCCCGCAAACCAAAATCTCGAATAACGAAATCTCGCATTTTTTTAAAAATCTCGAATAACGAAATCTCGCAAATTAAAAACCTTGTTTTTCATAATCTCGTAATTACAAAATCTCGCTTTTTACAATCTCGCATTTACATCACAAACCTAAAAATCTCGCAAATTTCAACCAAAATCTCGCAATTTAAAATCTCGCAAATCAAAATCTCACAACTTCAAATTTCACAGCAACGAGTCGCACACGGCTTTTAGAAAAATTAGTTTTTCGATAATATATCTACCTACCCAATTGCATAATTTTTCTTTCCAACTAATAACTTTACCCGTCAATAAAAAAATTTGTACATCCTTTATTACTGTTAATAACCTCTATAATCATTTTGGTTATATTTTACGCGTTTATAATGGAACTCAAAGTATGTTCTAGTTCAAGCAATTTTAAGCAATTTGCACATGCCACTTTGACTTTACAACTGGATATCTCTATGTTCTCTCTCTTTCTTGTTCTTTTGAAAACAATAATATTTAATTATCAACAGTTCAAATTAATAATAACAGTAAAAGTACTCAGACACTGGATTATATATTTTTCAGTTGGTAGGTTATGTCGCAAAATTGAATGAAAAAAATGTATTTGTTGCAATGCAATTCAATTTTGCGAGATTTTGATATGCGAGATTTTAGTTTGCGGGATTTCGTTATTGCGAGATTATGAAAAGCGGGATTTTGTAATTGCGGGATTATGAAAAGCGAGATTTTGTGATTGCGAGATTTCGTTATGCGAGATTTCGAAAGCGAGATTTTGATTTGCGAGATTTCGTAGCCAGCCCGGGGAAGTGTGCCCCAGCAATAAGAAAGAAGATGCTTAACCTATGCCATTTACAGAGGAATAAGTCTCCTCAACGTCGCATACAAAATCCTGTCATCGGTTCTCTGTGATCGCTTAAAACCGTTTGTCAACCCCTTTCAGTGTGGTTTTAGACCCAGCAAGTCAGCCGTCGATCAAATGTTCACACTACAACAGATTTTGGAAAAAAAAACCAGGAGATTCAAATTGATACACACCAACTCTTTATGGATTTCAAAGTCGCATAATGATATAGCGTAGATAGAGAAGAACTATACAGATTCATGTCGCATCTTGGCATCCCTGCTAAGCTCGCCCGCTTGTGCAGGATGACGATGGAGAAGTCTCGCTGCTCCGTCAAGGTTGGTAAGAATACCACCGAACCCTTTGATGCCGAGAAAGGTTTGAGGCAAGGCGACGCGTTATTATGCAACCTGTTTAACATCGCACTTGAAGCAATAATTGTACGCAACTCGCAACAACAGAGGTACAATTTTTCAAATGTCCCGTTCAATTATCTACTTGATTATGCAGATGATATTGACATCATTGGGAGAACGAAGCGAGCTGATACCAGCGCGTTTGCAAGTATTGAATCAGAGGTGGCAAAAATGGATTTGGCTGTTAATGAGGCTATCATGAAGAAAGGAATCTCAACATCGTCAACTCGGATGAAACGTCACGATGGATAGGTACAACTTCGAAGTCGTCAAGGAATTTGTCTACCTTAGCTCCACTATTACATCGCAAGATGACATCAGTGCAGAGATCAAACGAAGAATTACTCTGGCCAACCGCTGTTCCTTACAGGCTAAGAAGGCATTTGAGTAGTAAAGCCTTCTCTTATAGAACCAAGGAGACCTTATATAGGACCTTAATCATCCTGGTCCTGCTCTATGGGGCAGAATTATGGACCCAGACAGAAGCGGACGAGAATATGTTTGGGTGCTTTGAAAGGAAAATTCTTCGGGTAATCTTCGGTTCAGTATGTATCGGTGGATTATAGAGGAGAAGATTTAACAACGAGCTTTACGGGCTTTTCAGCGACGTCGACCTGGTCAAAAAACTGAAAATACGGCGGCTGAGATGGCTGGGACACGTGGAACGTATGGACACCAACGCACTAGCTCCTCGAGTTTTCGAATCTACCCCTGATGGTCTACGCAGCAGAGGAAAACCCCACCTTAGGTGGCGCACACAAAACAACGGTGTTGTAAGTGAGGAAGGCGAATGGGGGAGAAGATATAGTCGCGAACTCTATGAGTTGTAACAAGATGTGGATTTAGTCCAGAAAATTGAAACACGTCGACTTCATTGGCTCGGCCACATCAAGCGAATGCAGCAAAGTGAGTCTTTGAATCCGAGCCCTCCAGGTTAGATAGAACGTAGAAGACCAAACCTCCAGCTTAAGGACTAAGCAGTTTTTGAAAAATTAATTTTCAAACTCAAAATTTTGAAATAAATATAAAAAGAAAATATTAAAGTATCTCTTTTTTCAAAATTTTAAGTAAATATTCTTTTTGTTTTTAAAATTCAACGGTTTTCTGTTTTTGACTATAAATTAATAAGAGCATTGAATTTTGAAAATAAAAATAACAATTAATTACACAAAAACAAGTTTGAAATTTTCCCTAAAATTCTTTTCTTCAAAATTTTGAGTTTGAAAATTAATTTTTCAAAAACTATTCTCTCAAACAATTTTATTTAAAATAAAAATAAAAGAAGAAGTTTTTGGCTTTACAAAAAACTATAGCCTGGTATAGTAATAGACCGAGAGCCCACAGCAGATTTTGGGTGTGAGTGATAGCAAAAAAAGAAGTATAGGCGTCGAAAGCTTCATTAAAGGCTATTAAAAAAATCAAAGTCTTGCAGTCCACAACTTGGGCCTTGGCGAGAAACAGTGCATCGAAAAAAAAACATGAATGCAACTTCGAGCATAAGCGTGTTAGCCGAAATTGGTTTTCACTCCTCCCTAGATAAGCTCCTCGGTTAACATATCACGGAATCTGAGACCATTTGAGTGTATAGTTGGCTCTACCAGTTATCAGACCGTTTAAAAAATTCATAATTCTAAGTGAAAAACGGTTTTTTAAACAGTCTGGCAGGGTGAATTTAACACTCAATTGATCTCAGATTCCGTGATATGGAATCCCTGTATATATTCTTTTGAACAGTTTTTTAATTTTCCTGGGGGATACCACGCAAGAAAAACTCACCTAGTACTCAACCTCAGAGGAGGTGTAAGAGAGTACATTTTATTCATAAACATAAAATCCGTAAGTCTACCGATCAAAGGGCACGGTAGTGCCCAGCCAAGTTCGCAGCACTACACCCTTTTTACAGGAACAAACTCAGGCGAATTTCAACCCCCCTCTAACTTCAGTACCAATAAAGTCAGAAACTTCAAATTCGCAGTATTTGCTGAGCTGATCAAACACAGGTGGCTCACCAAATTTCAACTCTTTAGCATTAGTAATTCCCGAGATATAAAACTTCAAAAATCGCAAAAACCGTAACTGACTGACTCACTGACAGATCATCAAAATTATGGAGCTCTTCCCGACATCGTAGAAACTTGAAATTTCGCACAACGGTAGGCCTTGTGGTGCATACAAAGTAAAAAATCCAAAATCTGCAATTTTCTATTCAAGGAGCGTGGCATCCACCCACTTTCTTAAAAATTCTTATACATTATATGGAGCCTTTCCGATTGTTGTAGAACGATGAAAATTTGTAGGTCGGAAAAAAATTAGAATTTTCCATTCAGGGGGCGTGGCATACACCCACATTCTTAAAATTTCTTATAAGCTATATTGATTACTTCCGGTTATTGTTGATTGTAATAAGAAAGTAAAAATCGAAAATTTGAAATTTTCCGTTCCACTTTCTTAAAAATTCTTATAAATTACATGGAGCACTTCCGATTGTTGCAGAAAGATGCAAATTGGTAAGGCGGTGGGGTTTGACGTGCATACAAAGATAAAAGTAAGAAAGGTGAAAACCTCAAGGGGCGTGGCATCTACCCACTTTTTAAAAATTGTAATCAATTATATAATGCACTTTTAATTTTTGTAGAACGGTATGCTTGAAGAGCATTATAAGAGAAAAATAAAAATTGAGATTTTCCATTCAAGGGGCGTGGCATCCACCTACTTTTTTCAGAGTTGCTATTTTTATTATGAAGCACTTTCGGTTATCGTAGAATTATTAGTATTTGTAGAGCGGTAGGGCTTGATTATCACCTGGCAAAATAAAATCTTTGCAAAAAGGAGTGAAATCACAACAAAAACATAAATGTTAAAAAAAGAGCCAAGTCCTTATATGTACAAGAAACCTGTGCGTAAAAAGTCTTCCAAAAAAAGTAATGAGATCTGAAATATATGCCAAGTTAAGTTTTAAGTTCATGAAGTTTAATATCAAATATCTGAATTAGAATAATATCGAAACAACTCCAAATTATAACAGAAATTGGTATTAAATGATGAATGATTAAAATTTGGTGGATTTACTTGGCAAGTTTTTTCTTAATTACTTATTTAATCACAAATCTTAAATGTATGAAAACTTGACCAGTAAGCCCACCAAATTTTAATCATTCATCATTCAATACCAATTTCTGTTATAATTTGGAGTTGTTTCGATATTATTATAATTCAGATATTTGATATTAAACTTCATGAACTTAAAACTTGGCATATATTTCAGATCTCATTACTTTTTGGCAGACTTTTTACGCACAGGTTTCTTGTACATATAAGGACTTGGCTCTTTTTTCATATTTATGTTTTTGTTGTGATTTAATTATCTCGAAAACGGTTACTCTTATGAAAAAAAGGTATGTACTTAATATTTTTTGTTGGAAATTTTCTAGGCTATAACCTGATGTGTGACGTTTTTTCTGCAAGATTTACCATTTGGCGGGAGATATTCCTTAAAAACGGTTTGGGGGAGCCTTTGACCCCCCGTAAAGTTGTCAGCGGGGCTCATATCGATGTGGACTTTTTACAGTTTCCTTAGGCTATGCACCAACATCCACCTTTCCGCCATTTATTCCGTAATTTGTCTGATTTTAAGGCTTGTATGACTGGACTAAAGAACCTCTAAGAAAAAAATTAAAAATATAAAAAAACTGTAGGTACATTTTTCAATTTATAAATTTAAATAAAATAACAAACCTTAAACAAAACAGAAAATAATTTATTGGTTATGTTATTCTTTTGTCAGTTCTACCTCTGACTTCCATCTAAATAAATTCAAAAACATTCATCATTGGCTTTCAAGAAAACATATGACAAAGTTCTTACTACCTATAAATCTCCCTATCTAGCGAACTGTCACATTTTACTGATAAACATATTTTCTTGGTGATTTGAGAGCTTTTATAAAGCAGTGGATGTGATCTTCGTTGACGTTTTCCTTTACAACTAAAGTAGCAACAAAGTTGAAACCAAATATGCAGATTAAACGTTAAGATAATTATTGATGCATTATGACATCATCAATTTGTAGTTTGTAATTTTGAAACTAGTCATAGAGATGACATACGAGTATACAATCATGTTCAAAATGATATTTCTCAAGCTTTTGCAGCACACTTTGATGTTAATCTCAAAATTATCCTATACTAGTTATGTTATTATTAATAATTCAGGAAATGCTAGTTAAGCTCTAAGGCACTTATGGAATACTTATAGTTTATCGATACCCTATGTGCGAGTCTATAGGATAAGCTTACACAGTATTATGAATAACATAATTTGGCTGGTTTAATTTGTCATGACCTAACTCCAACCTCTGGTGTTTGGATGTTGTAGGAACTGGAGGCCTCCAGCTGTATCTTTCCCTACACCTCAAGTGCTTACAATACCTCCAAGTTGTTAGCCGCCGGATACTTGTCTTGTCTTAATGTCATAACTTGATAAACTTGTAAGTGCGAATATGGATTAAGGAAAGAATTGCATCGTGAAACCCATGGCCCTACAGATTGGAGGTTATTGAGTTGGGTTTACAAACCGACCACAGTAAAAAAAACTAACATTGTAATGAGAGAGACGCGTGAAGCCTCGGATAACGACTCCCCTCAAATGGCAACCAGACCTGAAACGAAAATGGACTATGACCTACGAGAGTATATGCACCTGTAATGAAAGGACACTCTACGCCAGGTACTAGTCAAAAACTTGAATCTGTCCTCTCGTGGTACAATGCAGACATTATCGCAATCCAGGAGATACGGTGGATAGGATAAGGAATAATGAAAACAAAAGATTACGACATATATTACAGCTGTCATCAAAGACTGCACATGCTAGGATGCGGATTCACCGTGGGAAACTCAGATCGAAAGTCATCGATTTTAAGCCGATGAGCGTTCGCCTTTCCAAAGTACGATGTCAAAGTCGTGATCGGAGACTTCACTGCTAAAGTCGGAAAGGAAAACGTCTTTAGCGGATTAGTTGGAAAGCACAGCCTCCACAAATCGACAACATATAACGGCTTCCGACTAATCGACTTTGCTGCAGCTCGTAATACGGTGATAAGTAGCACTAGGTTCCCCAGGCGAAGGATACACACAGCCACCTTGTGATCTTCAGATGGTCGAACCACCAACCAAAGTGCTAATTGGAGCAATGCACGCATCGATCATCGTGGACGTGTGAACCTTCCGAGGTGTAAACGTGGACTCCGACCACTTTCTTATTGTTGCGACAAAGTTCAGAGCACGACTGTCCAACGAAAAGAAAACGAGTACCGCCCAAAGGAAGAAACTCAACATTGCATGCTTTAGCACATCTGAGAAAGCCAGAGACTACAGTGAGCAATTGACCTGGAATCTCTTTGCCATCCCCCAGCCACAAGCGTTAACAACCAGTAGAACCAGTATCGCGACATCACTAAGGAGACAGTCGAGACCACCATAGGCTATCAACCACCCAGAAAAAAGAACCCTTGGTATGACGATGAATGCGCGGTATTGAAGTAGGAGACGGAAAATGCACGAATGTAAATGCTACAATGGAAAACAAGAGCAGCAAGAGAGGAGCATCGTGAAAAAAGAAAGATAGAAAAAAAAACCTGCTAAGAAAGAAAAGAGCATCCGCAACCTCTCAGCTCAAGTATCTCGAAAGGTCCAGTACCGCCACCAACACCCACTGTTTCTGAAAAACAGCCAAGCAACTGGAATCTGTCTATAGGACTGGCATGCAAGCTCTTCGAAACAGCAAAGGGAACCTAGTCACCGAATCACAGGGAATTGTAGACGTGTTTAAGCAGCATTTCAGCAACTGCTTAATGGGCATTATGTAGAGGAGGCGGCAGGGGGACAGAAAAGCATGAGATCAGTCAATGAAGATCCAGTCCCAGCGTCCAGTACGGAAGAGGTTAAGAAAGCCATCCACAAGCTTAAGAACAACAAATCCGCCGGCTCGTATGGCCTAACTGCGGAACTCTTCAAGTATGGAGGAGATGTCCTGGTGGGGTGCATACACTAGCTCATCAACCAAATGACTGGTCAAGTAACTCCATATGCCCAATCTACAAAAAAGGCAATCCTATGTCTTGCAAGAACTACAGAGGCATATCCCTGCTTAATGTTGCTTCCAAGATCCTATCCAACGTACTATGTGAGCATCTTAAACCTTTCTGCAACAATATGATCGACACGTGCCAGTGTGGCTTCAGCCCAGGCAGATCAACGATATACCAAATCTTCACATTGAGGTAAATCCTGGAAAAGACCAACCAATCTATTTATCGGCTTCAAAACCGCAAGAGCTTCTATTGGCGATGTCGGAAGTCGGGATCCCAAAAAACTGATCCAGCTATGCCACATCGCGTTACAAAAATACTCGGTGCAACGTGCAAACGGGTAACAATTCATCCCAGTTATTCCAGACGTGTACAGGGTTCAGATAAAAAGATGCACCATGTGATTTTTCCAACCTAGTCCTGTAGCAGATAGTGCTTAAGAGTGGTTCTAAAATGGAATTAACTTTCTTCAACAGGTCTTCTCAACTGCTTGGCTATGCGGACGACATCGATATCTTCGACCGCTCCAAGAGAGCTGTACTTGAAGCATTCACAGCTATTGAAGAGCAGGGGAAACACGTTGGTCTTGAAGTGAATGACGACACATATGCTATCAACAAACACAGCCTCATCTGTCCATCGCCTAGGACAAAACGTCACTGTTGGTAGCAGTTATTTCAAGGTAGTCAAGGAGTTCACCTATCTCGGAACAAGCATTAATTCCACGAACCACACCTTAGTGGAAACCCGATGAAGAATTACCCTAGCGAACCGCTACTCTGCCACTTCGGTTTAGCCAAACAAATAGGTTCAAAACTCCTTTCTCGAAAGACAAAGTGCACGAAATATAAAACGCTAATTGTACCAGTTCCACTCTACGGCGGCGCGCGCCAAGTGCTGGTGTGTTGGACGATAAGTACAAAAGGGAAATTGATACTGGGCACTTTCCAGACAAAAATTTTTCGGCGGATATTTGGTCCTATATGCGAAGAGTGCGATTGGAGGAGAAGTTTCAAACGTGAATTGTACGAGCGTGGATGTAGTCCAAAGAGCCAAAACACGTCGACTAGGCGTGCTCGGCCACATCGAGCGAATGGACAACACCCAAGAAAAGCTTCGAATGCCAGCCCCAGATTCGAGACGACCATGAAGACTGCATCCCCGCTACAGGGACCAGGTGGTCACTGACGCAAGAGCGCTTGGTCTCGACAACTCGAGGGAGCGTGCGAGCAATCGATGGAAGACTGCAATATCTCAAGTAGAGAGCCTTCATGGATGGGTAGCCGGATAAGTAAAGTAAGTAACTGTCTTCAACCTCCAATTGTAACCGATATTGTTTTTTATTTTGACTGTTAAAGTCTTTTGAATTTGCCAGCACTTCTACGAAGCAGTGCAAAGATTTCACTGAATTCAGTGTGTCTTTTAAAAATCTATTTTAAACTTCCGTGTTCACCTTCCATAATTTTTAAACTATAATATCTATGTGAATTAGAAACAATTACCAGATTCTACATAAATCCCAGCGAACAGATTATTGTTTATTTTTGCATCAGAGCGTTTACATCATAAATACAAATCATTTTAACGACTTCATTATTATTGGATTGTATTTATGTGAGAACTTTAGCAAATATAGTTTTTCTATTGTAAATTTAACAAATATTTAACAAATTTAGTGACAAGGTCAAGGACTGATATATTATGCCATTAATCCAAATACATTCTATTGTTGAAGGAAAACCTATATGTATGACTGATATTACTGTATGAACATTTTGTACCTATATACGCCCCACTGGGTCAAACAAATAAAAACCGCACGCCACCACCGCACCGCACCGTCCCACCAACTCACCGCAGCACCGATCAAGAACAAAAAATATAATTATAATTTAAATATAGATTTATTTTTTTACTAAGCCACCCACCACCTCAATATTCAGTACCTGCAATTAGACATTTGGCTAAAAATAACGGCACACGATATAGATGAAGAATTTTTCTTCAATCTAACCCGTGCTGGGTCGAGATTTTAATTACCCCTTGTGTACCTGCGGTGATCACGTAGTGCATTTTCTCGTCTAAATCATTTTGCTAGTCTATCTTTATAAATATCTCTACTATCCCTGCAGTGGTGGGGAGTACTAAATAGTAAGGGAGCTGGTGGCAGACATGAAAAGTTGAAATTCTATAATAAAACAATTGAAAATATCCTAACAAAAAAGGTAGGATGCGAGCAGAAAGTTATTGAGATAGGTAGGCGTTTCCATGAAAAAAATAAATTGTCAAATTTTCTGACATTGAGTTCAAGGAGGCTTTTTCGGCACCAAAGACAAAAATATTAAGATTGCACATAAATAGATAAACCACAATCAAGAACCTAAGCAACATCGTTGATAGCTTAAATAAATAACAGTGGACCAAGATGACTGCCTTGTGGTACTCCGGAAGGTGCATTTATATTTTCTATTGATAAAGTATGAATTCAGCCATAAGATGAAGAGAATTCTAGGGAAACTTTAGGTTTTTAATTTAAAAACAATAATTTTATGGGACATTTTGTCGAAAGCTTTGCTAAAGTTGGTAGCAATAACATCGACTTCATCTCCATCATTCATTGTGCACAGAACATGGGAAACAAATTCTACCAGGTTGGTAGTTGATGATCTGCCCGCCATAAAACCATGTTGAACCGGAGACAGAATTGATTTGCAATGGAAAGAAAGTTATAATGGATAAATTGAAAGGTTTATTCTTATTCTCATACAAATTTGTATGAGAATAAGAATAAAACTTTCAATTTATCCATTATAATTTGAACTCGTACATTAGTTCCATCAATAAATATTTAACAAAATATTTACGAATTTATAAAGAAAGTTCTTCTGTCAACAACAGAGGTACAATTCTTCAAAAGTCTGTCAACTACTTGCTTATGCAGATGATATTGACATCATTGGGAGAACGAAGCGAGCTGTTACCGGCGCGTTTGCAAGTATTGAATCGGAGGTGGCAAAAATGTGTTTGGCTGTTAATGAGGACAAGACGAAGTATATGGTATCGCCAAGAAAGGAATATCAACATCGTTGACTCGGGCAAAACGTCACGATAGATAGGTACAACTTTGAAGTCGTCAAGGACTTTGTCTACCTGGGTTCCACTATTACATCGCAAAATGACATCAGTACAGAGATCAAACGAAGAATTACTCTTGCCAACCACTGTTTCTTCGGGCTAAGAAGGCATTTGAGCAGTAAAGACCTCTCTCAAAGAATCAATGAGACCTTATGTATATTAGAAACTTATCATCCCGGTCCTGCTGTATGGGGAAGAAGCATGAACCCTGTCAAAAACGGATTAGAATCTTCTTGGGTGCTTTGAAAGGAAAATTCTTCGGGTGTTCTTCGGTCCAGACTGTATCGATGGATATTGGAGGAGAAGATTTATAAATGAGCTTTATGGGCTTTACAGCGACGTTGATCTGGTCAAAAAGCTGAAAATACAGCGGCTGAGATGGTTGGGACACGTGGAGCGTATGGACACTGACGCACCAGCCCGATGAGTCTTCGAATCTACCCCTGATGGTCTGCGCAAACAAGTGGAGAACGACCTCAACCAACTTGGAGTGCGTTACTGGAGGCAGCTAGCTGTAGGGACCTAGCTGGCTGGAGGGGCTTGTTGGTTGAGGCCGTAATCCACCCTGGAATGAGATCGCCATCTAAAGTAAAGTAAGTTGTGTGACCTTGAAAAACCTTAACCATTGACTGAAAATTATCGTGTTTTTACTAATATTATTTTCAACCCTTCTCGAAAAACAATCCCGAGTTTGTTATTAAAACGCTAAATCAAAATTAATAGCAGTTGATTCTAAGCTGCCACCAGCTACTTAAATATATATATGTATGTATGATCGTATATGGGAACACACAGGTGATGTGTGACGCCAAAACACGAAACTCGACCATCACTGTAGTTTAAAAGAACGGGCGCACATTATAAAATATTATAAAATTAATACCAATTCTCTCTATACAACTTGGCCAAGAGGATTGTGAATTTGTGATATTGTGATATTGTGAATGTGAACGTGATCGCATTGTGGAAAGATACATATATACATTTTTAGAGTGCCATACTTGCTTGCTTAAGCTAAATATACCTAGTGCATGTGGTGGCTCTGACAATCACTAGACAAAGAAGGCAGTAAAGAGTGTCGGGAGAGGGTATCCCGAAGAATAGATTCAATAATATATTTTATAATGTCGACCAAAATTTAAAAATGCTTTAAAATGAAAATTAATTGAATATAATTTGCCATCTGAAATGAACAGATTGAATGTGTTAGTGTAGATGAAATAATGTGTTTAGCATTAATAATGAAGTAGTTAAAAATATAGAATCAAATTAATTGGATGGAGGTGATTAAATTAAATGTACGCATGCATCATTCTTCTTACGAACAAAAGACATAAATGATGATAGTGATAGAATAGAACATTATGCATACATTGTACAGACATGAAAAAATATTCTTTTTTACTCAAGCACAAGCGCAAATACTTAATTAAGTCCAAAAGCAATAAAATTTTACCGATTTTCGTGCCGAGAATTCGGACTACATATATGAGGGGTATTATTTCAAAACTCTCCTATTCTAGGTTTTTCAAAAATGAGTTTAGTATGAAGAAATATTCCTTAGCAGGTCCTTCATCTACGTAATTAGGTAAAATTTATAAAACTTATTACTTCCTATATTTTTTTGTACTTGAAAAGTGGTGTTTTTTTCAAAACTATTTCACTCAGTGCTTCAAATCTATACTCATCTATTCCTTTACAAATCAAATTCTGCACCAAAAATCTTCTATTTCTTTAAGGCTTTTATATTTTCAAAAGTCCTCTATTCTAGGGTGTCCATTTGAGACCTTTACAAAAAGAAAACATTTTCCTCCCAAGGCTTTAAAAACAGAGAACTTTCAAGTAAAAAATTGAGGACAAAAAAAGAGAATAAGGAAAAAATGGAAATATGTATTTAGCATAAATTAAAATTAGGTACCAAAAATTGAAATAAAACTTTTTTATAAAAATAAAAATGTAAAGTAATAATACCGATATAAATATAAATTCTGCAATTAAAATAGTATTCGCATTCAGATATGTCTTTTTAAATAATAAAAAATAAAAAATGATTTAATTGAAATCTACCACTCGTCCTTATCATTGTCATTTTTCTTTTTTAGTTTTTTTCTCACACCCGTTTTAATTTTAAAGAATATTTTTGTATTATAAAAATACACCAGAGAAACGAAATTGTAATACAAATTTAAGGGAATATTTCTTGCCCATTTACCACCAATCGGGGCAAACATTCTTTCAATATGCCTAATTGCATTTGCATTTTGCGATAAAATTTTAGACAATTCCATAAATTTTCTCAATATAGGTATTTGAAACTTTGAGAAATCCTTGATAGGGATTACCATTTAATTGGTTTTTAAGTTTCATCCGAGAAAAAAAAAACGATATCTCTTCAAGTTCGTCTATAGTTCAAGACGCTCCACAGTTTTTGATATTATTTGAAACAATCGCCCTGATATTTACTATGAAAGCAAATGAAGATTATTGAGAAAAAATGAAATTGAGCTTCATGGAAAAAAGAGAACAAAAAACGATCCTTGAAGAAAAAGGGAGTGTAAAATAAATAGGAACAAAAAAAGAGAACATGTTCTTTTTAATAGAGATACGATGGAAACCCCCCTCTATTCCTATACTCTTCTGAATAAAAAGTAATCAATTCCTATACAAATCAAATCAACTGCAAGCGTAACTTTAAAAGCTATTCTTTTCACAAATGAAATTGATTTTTTATAATTTGTAGGTTCACCAAATATGGTCAAAACCTTAAGGAATGGATAAAGTCATTCTTAACTTATATCTTAGCGTTCAAATTAATCACTTTTATCATTTTTGTAGCTTCAAATAGTTTTTTCATTTCACTCAAAATTCTCAAAAGTGGAAAAGAATTATATAATTATATAACTTTTTATATATTTGTTTGATATTTTTGTACATCAAATCCAATCTCATCCATAGGTATCACGTTAGAGTCTTCGACATCCCGATTTTTAAATATCGAATTTTCAAACAAATATTTTTTTTCTTAATTCACAAAACATTTTATTGAAAATTTGCAATGATCATCCAATAATAAAAATTCAAAATCAAAAATAGCCTTTTAGGGGAAGTACATACCTACACTGTTAACAGTTGTTTAGTCCAAATTGTTGCCTATGCATTAAAGTAAACCGTTGTAATTTTAGAACAGAGACAAAATTTTATAAAAATTAGTCATAAAAATAAAAATGAGATTTACTTCAACAGTTATGTACATTTGTACTGAAGGTACCGTTATTTTAGCATAAAAGAAAAATATTTATTCAAAATATTCTAAAAAGTTTTGAAAACCCGTAAATGCCAATTTTAAAAATAGTCAAATTTGCCATTTTCTAAATAGGTATTGTAGCTGTCAAAAAAAATATTAAATTTTTTTTTTAATCCGAAAAATATTTCTTTGTTTGACAAATATTATTTTTGGAAAATTTCTTTATTTTTGGGTTAAAAGGGGAAAAACGCGTAAGGGGAATTACCAAATACTACTATCTACTAAGTTTGCGGACAATAAATCCAGCTGCTTGGGCTGTAGTGTAGCCGAACAGAATATTTTTTTTTCTCAAAAGCAGATCCACCGCTTTTATAAAAAAAAATTGCTTTTAGTACATGCTTCCTTTCGATGGAAAACTATTTTTTTTTAATGTTTATTAATGGTAGATACTTCCTAAAAAAACTTTTTTTTTATTTTTGATTTTCTTGAAAAAGGTTTGATTGATTTAAATAATTTTTTTGTCTATGCAAAAGTTCCTAAAAAATATATGAAAAAAGTTTTGTTTATCAAAATTTTCAATTAATTATTTTTTGAACGTTCAGCAAATATTCCTAGTTTTTTTTTGAAAACTTTAATATTTCGAAAACAACATGACCGATTTATTTCAAATTGGGTTCCTAAAGGTATTTTTACAGTCTTCAGGATATTTTTAGAAAAACTTCATTTTTATGAAAAAATAACGGTATACCTTCCATAAAATCGTTAAAAAAAAACCGTTGAGGAAAGTCTAATTTCTCTAAAACACGGCTACTACGGTTTTGATTTTTGGTATTGTAAAATTAATGCTATCTGCTGCCAAATCTTTTTTTGAAAATTTACACTTAGCAAGTATTAATACACGGAAAGAATTGAAAAATAACCAATTGAAAAATTTGGAGTTGCAATTTACGAATCATGTTTAATTCGTAAATCAAGGAATTTTCCTCCCAAATTAATACAAAAACTGATAATTTAACAGTGAAAACGTAGCAATTTACAAAACTTGTTTCTTCGAGATTTGCAATTAAAATCTATGATTCAAGCTTGTTCCTTTCATAGCAAAATGCACTTTTTTTTCGTAATTTACTCTCCAAAAGAAAAATTTCACAAACAGCATTTAAAAATATTGATTTGCGATACCTAAATATTTAGTAATTAACATTGCAAAATCACTGATCTACGTTTTTTTGTGGCAATTTGCAACTCCTTAAGAATAGTTGCAAATCACCAACAATCTGTAATGCAAATTGGCATAGTGGTTGCATGCTCGCTCCGTAACTGAAGGGTTGCGACTTGCGAGCTCAAATCCAAGTAGAGTCAAGCGTAAAGTATTTATTTCAAATATATTAAATTAAATGCGTATACCTGCAAAATGAAGGGTAGAGCAAGACTGATCTTTCAAGTGGCAATATCACGAAATAAAAGTGGTGATCACAAACCTTTTTTGAAAATTTACAAATTATGCAATTGAGGAATATTTGGATCAAATTGCGATTTGTTGTTCGCAATTTTTGTTTTCTCCCGATAGCATAATTGATACTTAAAGAGTGTTGAATTACGATTTTTGAGTATCAATATCTTCATTTTGCTCAGTTTTGCAAATTGCAAACAAATAGTCGAAAGATGCTAAGACACCAATCGTAATTTTTGCAATCCACGTTTGGAGTCTAGAGGGGTTCACACGTTAATAATAGTAAAAAATACAAAAAAAAAGTGGATAGGTATTCCATATTTTGATATTAAAAAAGTATGTTCCCCAAAAGTGGTAAGACTCAAATAATAATTGAAGGTGTTTCTACTCATTACCTATCCTTGAAGATGTCAACCGTTATTTTCCCAATACGCGTTTGGAATCTAGAGGCGTTTTCACTACTTTGTATATGTTCAAATTATTAAAAAGTACCAAAAAAGTGAACGTTCCACCCATTGACATACAAAAAGTAGGGAGCGCTACGATATCCCGCAAACCAAAATCTCGAATAACGAAATCTCGCAATTTTTTAAAAATCTCGAATAACGAAATTTCGCAAGTTAAAAATCTTGTTTTTCATAATCTCGCAATTACAAAATCTCGCTTATTACAATCTCGCATTTACATCTCGAACCTAAAAATCTCGCAAATTTAAACCATAATCTCGCAATTTAAAATCTCGCAAATCAAAATCTCGCAACTTCAAATTTCACAGCAACGAATCATCGAAGTCATCGAATCGAGCATACCTACCCAAGAGCACTTTGCATAATTTTTCTTTCCAACTAATAACTAACCCGTCAACAAAAAATTTGTACATCCTTTATTACTGTTAATAACCATTTTGGTTGTCTTTTACGCGTTTATAATGGAACTAAAAGTATCTTCTAGTTCAAGGTCATAATAAGATTAATGCAATTTGCACATGACACTTTACAACTGGATATACCATCTCCATATTCTCTCTCTTTCTTGTTCTTTTGACAACAATAATATTGAAAAATCAACAGTTCAAATTAATAATAACAGTGCGGTCCAAAAGTACTCAGAAACTGGATTATATATTTCGCAGTAGCTAGGATATGTCGCAAAATTGAATTGCATTGCAACAAATACATTTTTTTAATCAAAATCTCGCAAATTGAAATCTCGCGCGAGATTTTAATTTGCGAGATTTTGATTAAAAAAAATGTATTTGTTGCAATGCAATTTAATTTTGCGAGATTTTGATATGCGAGATTTTAGTTTGCGGGATTTCGTTATTGCGAGATTATGAAAAGCGGGATTTTGTAATTGCGGGATTATGAAAAGCGAGATTTTGTAATTGCGAGATTTCGTTATGCGAGATTTCGAATCCGAGATTTTGATTTGCGAGATTTCGTAGCCAACCCCAAAAAGTATGCTCACGAAAAGTGGCAGCACTGGTATTTTACCCAATGGTGCGTCTACTCAAAATCTATCTTTTAAAATATCACCGTCATTGTAGTCAGGGAAACTTTCGAAGTAATTTACGGGTTTCTCTTTATTTTACCATTTGGCCCAGGTTGGGTGCCAGTTTTCGAAATGGATTAAAAAAATGAATCCCAATCTAAATTTCATGTCAAAATAAATTTCAAATGTAAAAATAAGATCCCCCCCTCCCCCACAAAAAGTGCCAGGATTTGGGTTTCCTGACCGGAGTACAGTTTGGGCACCTTTTTTCAAAATGGCGGCCAAGTGACAGGATTACAAAAAATGACTTCTGGGCTAAATTTCATCCTTATCATCTCAAAAACAAGTTCCTAACATAATTATAAGTTCAATTTTGGAAAATGTCCCAGAATAAAAATTTCGTCTTGCTAAACCCTTTACAAGATCCACCACCCATTAAAAAATATAAAAAAAATTCCGACACCCCTAATGTACCTATAATAACTTTAATGTGATGTTTTGATAGTTCAGAAATTCCAAAATCATTATTTGATTCATTTTAAGTTAATTTCCATGGGTATCAAAAGGTATAATTTTGCATTTTCGCAACTTTAACAGGAATGTGTTTAGTTTTTATTACTTTTTCAGTTTTAATCAAATTTTAAACTTGTTATTTAGACAACGTCGCGTGCTATTTTTTTTGAACACGACGCGACGCACGCCTCCGCAAATTTATCTTAATTTTGTCTTTAGTTTCATCATCAATTGAATTTTTGTATGAATGTGTTTTATCTATAAAACAAAAAAATAAAAAAAAACAACCAATATAAAATTAAGTAACTTAACTTGTTAGTTGTTCTAAATGTAGGAAAAATTTTCTTAATAAAAATAAAAATATAAATAAAAAAGTATATTCAGGAAGGTACCTGCAACTTTCTTAACAGATTAAAAATAATGTGGTTATTGTTGTATGAATCAGTCGAAAAACAAGTAGTCATTTACATGTTGTGACCACAATCCGAATTTGGACATTCATAGAGATATCCAAAATCCAAATTAGGTAAATAGCAATTATTGTTTTTTAAGATTGTCGCCAGTCTGGAGCCTATACCTATAGAAGAAGATTGAGAATACGTGTGCCACTAAAATTAGGGAATGACGAAAGTTTTCGTTTGTTATTCAAATTTGTATAAATGAAGTTAAAATATATTTAATAATTAACATAAATCGTATATGGTAAAGTTAGGTTAGGTAAGGTACTGCGATGATATTAAAGTTATAAATATTTTACGGAGAAAGAACTTATTGAAATGGAATGGAAATTTTAATAAAGCTTATTCACCGCTATTAGTTCAATATTTCAAGCAAACAAAATATAAGCAAGAACTAATTTAGGACCTAAGAACATTGTGCATTGTCCTCAATTTTGAAAAAGAGGTATAATGCGTTGATTATTTTATAAGCTTCCATAGAGAGAATATAATTGCAGTTTTTCGTTCTATAGAATAATGTATTCTCTAGAACTTTTTCTAACAAACAGTTTTGGGTATGGGGTCATCGTTTTGAATCCGAAAAATTCTAATCACAAAAACCGAAAATCTCAAATCCCTTGGGGTTTCTTAACCCATTCTCTCCCACTGTACTTTTTAAAGTTCAGCAAAATGCTGTGACTTCATTATGTCATTTAAGCTAAGCTTAATAAAAACAATGACTACATTAACGATGTTTTGACTTCATAAGGGTACGTTTATGTTGGAGCTCGATCAGCGATTTGATAAAGGCATCCAAATCTTTATATTGTTTTTCCTATTAATGTTTATGTTGAAGCAGATGTTCAAAGGGTAGACATATGCATTCAAGAGGACACAAGCTTCCACAAGCTTCTTTTCAAAGCGAACCTCTGTCTATCAACTCCTACTCTCACCTCCCCGCGGTGAACATCGGATGCCTAGTACCTTTAACTGAAGATGGGGTTCCAATCCCTGTGAACGGTTTAAGGGGGCATACATAAGGGGACATGGCGAATTCCTGGTCAATCAACCGCCAACCTGATTGACCACATTGCGATCGACGCAAGGCAATCCTCCAGTATCAAGGATGTCCGAACGTTCCAAGGAGCCAACGTTGACTCGGACCACTACCTCGTTGTAGCCAAGGTAATGCTACGGGTAACCAGACCAAAGCCAAAGCAGGGAAATACTGTAAGGAAGTTTTACGTCGGACGGTTACAGTCACAAGAAATCGCCAGGTCCTTTTCTCTTCGAGTCTCTCGCACCCTCTTAAATAGTTTTATGCCACCAACTGCAAGTATTGAGAACCAGTAGAAGAATTGCCAGGAAGCTATCAGGGATGCCACCTTTTTGTTAAGGTCGCGCGTAGGTGTCTGTCGAATTTAAACTTATTTTTATCTTGTTTCATGAAAAAAGTTAATGCTCAAAAAAAGTGCAATCAAAGAGGTATTTAATTTTTTTTCTGTAAAATGCATTATATATAAGGATAAAGTATTCTGAGATAAGGGGGACGAAACTTAGATGTATTTTTTATAGCATAGCCGATTTTAAGCTGATTAGCGATCGCCTGGCTGTGATCTGCATCAAAGCTACCTCTCAAAACATCAGCCTTATATGTGCACACGCCCCTACCGATGAAGCTGAGGAATCTAACAAGGAGGAGTTTTACGACCTCCTGGACGAAGCCTACGGAGCCTGTCCGGAGTACGATGTCAAAGTCGTGCTCGGAGACTTCAATGCTAAAGTCGAAAAGGAAAACATCTTTGCCGGATTAGTTGAAAAGCACAGCCTCCACGAAATGACAACAGACAAGGGCTTCCGACTAATCGTCTTTGCTGCAGCTCGTAATACGGTGATAAGTAGCACTAGTCTCCGCAGGCGAAGGATACACACAGCAATCTGGCGATCTCCAGATGGTTGAACTGCCAAACAAATCGACCACGTGCTAATTGGCGCAAGGTACGCATCGAAAATCTTAGACGTGCGAACTTTCCGAGGTGCGAACGTGGACTTTAACCACTTTCTTCTCGTGAAAAAGTTCACAGCCCGACTGTCCAACGAAAAGAAAACGAAGACCGCCCAACGGAAGAAATTCAATATCGCATGCCTTAGCACATCTGAAAAAGCCAGAGACTACAGTGAGCAATTGACCGGGAAACTCTCTGCCGTACACCCAGCCACAAGCGTCAACAACCAGTGGAACCAGTATCTTGACATCATTAAGGAGACAGCCGAGACCACCCATAGGCTATCAATCACCCAGAAAAAAGAACCCGTGGTATGACGATGAATGCACGGAATTGAAGCAGGAGACGGAAAATGCACAAATGATGCAAATCCTGCAACGGAAAACAAGAGCAGCAAGAGAGGAGTACCGTGAAAAGAGAAGGAAAGAGAAAAAAACCCTGCGTAGAAAGAAAAGAGCATCCGCAGCCTCTCAGCCCAAGTATCTCGAAGAGTCTAGCACCACCACCAACACCCGCGGGTTCTACAAAACAGCCTAGCAACTCGCATCTGGTTATAGGACTGGCACGCAAGATCTTCGAAACAGCGAAGGTAACCTAGTCACCGAAGCACAGGGAATTGTAGACGTGTTTAAGCAGCATTTCCAGCAGATGCTTAATGGGCATAATGTAGAGGAGGCAACAGAGGAACAAAGAAGCGTAAGACCAGTCAATGAACATCCAGTCCCAGTGCCCAGTACTGAAGAGGTTAAGAAAGTCATCCACAAGCTTAAGAACAACAAATCCACCAGCTCAGATGGCCTACCTGCGGAACTCTTTAAGTATGGAGGAGATGTCCTGGTAGGGTGCATGCACCAACTCATCAACCAAGTGTGGGAGGAGGAAAATATGTCCGACGACTGGTCAAATAGCTCCACATGCCCGATCTACAAAAAAGGCGATCATGTGTCCTGCAAGAACTACAGAGGCATATCCCTGCTCAATGTTGCTTACAAGATCCTATCCAACGTACTATGTGAGCGTCTTAAACCTTTCTGCAACACTATGATCAGCACGTACCAGTGTGGCTTTAGACCAGGCAGATCAACGATAGACCAAATCTTCCCATCGAGACAAATCCTGAGACCAACGAATTTCAAGTCGAGACCCACCATCTGTTCATCGACTTCAAAGCCGCATATGATAGCATAAGTCGCCAAGAGCTTCTATTGGCGATGTGGGAACTTGGGATACCAAAAAAACTGATCCAGCTATGCCGCATGACGTTACAAAACACGCGGTGCAACGTGTAAATGGGTAACAGCTCATCCGAGTTATTGGGTTCAGACAAGGAGATGCGCTATCATGTGATTTCTTCAACCTAGTCCTGGAGCAGATAGTGCGCAAGAGTGGTGTAAACATGGAAGGCACTATCTTCAACAGGTCTTCTCAACTGCTCGGCTATACGGACGACATCGACATCATCGCCCGCTCCAAGAGAGTTTTACTTGAAGCATTCACAGCTATTGATGAACAGGCGAAACACGTTGGTCTTGAAGTGAATGACGACACATATGCTATCAACAAACACAGCCTCATCTGTCCATCGCCTAGGACAAAACGTCGTTGTTGGTAGCAATCCAGTAATTACGAGGTGGTCAAGGAGTTTATTTATCTCGGAACAAACATCAATTCCACGAATGACACCTTAGTGGAAATCCGATGAAGAATAACCCTATCGAACCGCTGCTACTTTGATTTGGCCAGACAAATGGGTTCAAAGCTCCTTTCTCAAAAGACAAAGTGCACGCTTTACAAAACGCTTATCTTACCAGTTCCACTCTACGGCGCCGTTTGCTGAACGATAAGTAAAAAAGGGAAATTGATATTAGAAACTTTCGAGACAAAAATTCTTCGAAGGATAGTTGGTCCTATATGGCAAGAGGGCGATTGCAGTTGAAGATTCAATCGTGAATTGTACGAGCTGTACCAAGATGTGGATGTAGTCCAAAAAGCCAAAACACGTCGATTACACTGGCTCGGCCACATCGAGCGAATGGACAACAACGCTCGAGCGAAGAACATCTTCGAATCGAGACGACCAGCAAGACCGAACCTCTGCTACAGAGACCAGGCGGTCACAGACGCAAGAGCGTTTGGTCTCAACGACTGGAGGGAGCGTGCGTGGGACCACAACCAATGGAAGACCTCAATATCTCAGACAGAGACCCTGCATGGACCGGGAACAGGATAGTTAAGTAAGTAAGTAACCATCTGTTCTGAACTCAACGGTAAGAAGGAAACGGCATTTTCACAACTTGAACTTGCCGCTCTGCCGCTTGCCGCACAATAGCTACGTGACCCAGGACCTAAGGATGCTCATCATCGTGTTCCGACTGCTTATTGGTAATAGTTCAAAAATCTCATCCATTTAAAATCCATACCCATGTCCCTTGGCACTGCTTTTCAGTTGGGAACTTTAAAAAAGCTTACTCTAACATTATTTAAGACCATCAACTGATAAGCGAGTTTTAAATTTGATTCCCTTCATCCTCCTTCGAAAATCTTATGAAAAATCAGATACAACAATTCCAAGCCCCTACAAATTATTAACGATTTTTTTTTTCAATTCATTTATTTCATCTTATTATACCTAAGCTTGATTAATAACCGTGGCGCCTCCGAAGTTAATGTCAATGCCTCATAAAAGTGCGGATTACACTGAAACACAGAAATATACATCATCCACATCAAATACCGTCTAACAGATACTT
Organism: Dasysyrphus tricinctus; assembly: GCA_963921185.1. Lineage (NCBI taxonomy): Eukaryota > Metazoa > Arthropoda > Insecta > Diptera > Syrphidae > Dasysyrphus > Dasysyrphus tricinctus. The sequence goes on from OY992530.1 coordinate 250,079,612, forward strand.
CTAATTGCACGCGCATAATCTCACTTAATCGTGAGTGTTCTTGCACCGAGTATAGCAAGATTGTCTTCCATATACATATGCCTTGCTTCAACCCCATTTCCCCCCTGCCTTAACTATACTATGTGACAAACGACAAAAAAAACTAGCATTAATCTTGGTGAAATCCTCTCACTGTCCTTCTGCATGATCAGATGGTTGGTTGATGGCAAAAAAATGAATACAACAACAACAGCAAAAATAAACAACAACAACAACATGAAAACAAAATTAACGAAACAAAAAAAAATTGTTTAAACTTTTCCTGAACAATTTTCCTCTCTTCGAAACATGAAAATTCGTATTTCGTTCGTCCGTCGGTGTCGCCCGTTGTCTCACTTGGCAGTGATTTAGTGGAGCATTTCTGTGATGCCGTTTAGGTAGTCCATCATTTGATTGCAGTGACGGCGACGGCTTTAAGGACGTAGGCGTCACATGCTTATACGCATCCCCACAAATGATAAACTGGCGAATTATGATGTCATGAAAACATTTCGTTCGCCGCATGAGGTCTCTGGTATAGGACATAGTTGAGTCAAGCTAGACGGTGCTAGTGTTGGCCAGAGCCAAAGCCAGAGCCAGAAACATGATGGAACTCATTGGTATAATAGAATTGCTGCACTCCTCAACGAGGCCCATAAAGACGCGATGATTGTGCTATGACTCTTCATGCGACACCACATCTCCCAGGAAAAAAAAGACAAATTCACTTTGTGTCATTTGTTGCACTGCTCTGCACAGCATTAGAAGTCAGTAAGCGATAGATTCACTTAGAAAAGCACCAAAACCGAACTCTCTTGTCCATCCCAGCACACACGCAGTGGGGTCATCAACTGCCAGCAGTGTGAGCAGTGTACACATGCGAAGCGCACTCCGCTTCGCAGTCAATTTTAAAATAAATCCCATACCACCGCGCTGGCCGGGTGGTGTTAGCTGCTGTGAGAAGCACCAGCAGCAGCATTACCCCCCCGCCCAAAATAATGTTCGACCATGTTGACTTATGTCCATCGTGTTAAGAGCACTTGTTTTTGCACGAAGATTACACCACACCGGCTCATCTTCGCTGCCTCAAGTGGAGTGGAGCATATACAACATAGATGATCACCTAAGCTTGTTCCAGGCTATTAGGTTCCCTAGATTGGTTTCGCTTTAAGTTTCGCCTTGTGCGTTATTAAAAGCGATTTCTAGAACATGAACATCGCAGTACAAACAAGAAGCTCACGTTGCCGTTGGGAGCGACCTGCCGCGCTGTCCTGCAGGCATTTAATTGCACCATTCAGCTATACAGCTACAGGTATGCACAGCTATTAAATCTAAAGCAGATCAAGGAAACCCCTAACATGGAATTTTAAAAGAGTGTCACTTTGGCAGTGGCAGCTGCAGTGGCGGCGGCGGCTATAAGTACCATCCATATTCCGTAATATATTTATGTGAGTTTTCAGGGCGAAATCATCTTGTAACATGCAGCAGCGGGGCAGGCGGTTTGTTGATGAAGCATTTGTTTCTTCTCTGTGTCGCACGGGGTCTTGGGATAATTAAGATGTGATCGCAAATTGTGTGGCAGGGTGATAGGCTTGGTACACGGAAAGAACATTAAAGTAGGGTGTAACTCCCTAACCTGTCCCACTAATTTAATAAGTGGGAGTGGGAGTTCAGTTGTCAGCTAAAATGAGATGATATGTCAGTGCTTAAAGCAGACATCAGCAAAACAGCAGTATAGGTATGTTATTTTGAAAGTTGTTTTTCTCAAGATAAATATGGGCGAGATGATTTTGGAATTTGCTTTTGGAATGGGAATTTTCGAGCAATGTTTTCTCATATTTCGGTACCAGAGATTATGTTTTTCGGTCAACAGTTGTAGCAACATCAAAAATTGAAAAACAAGCCATCTTCGAGGCAGTATATACGATGGGAAGAGGCCATTTTCGAAAACGTCAAATCAACGTCAATTTGATCGTCATTTTTTGATGCAGATATTGCTATCGTAATAAATGAATTATGCAATCGGCTTTGCTTGTACACAATCTGTTTGATCAACGTCAGCCAGTTTACAACTTGCAAACGGCTTTGAAGTTTACGAACACACTTTCTGGACTTTCAATAGGCGGTGTTTTTGCAAGCCCAGGGGAATTGGACGATAAAAAGACATCGGAGCGTAGCAACGAAATCAAGAAATGCTAGTTTCCGTAGAAAATATCGATAACAACTATGAAATTTGTGCTGGTAACTCAGTTTTTCTCTGGGCTTAAGTTAAGCCCGGAGAGTTCTCTGGGCTGTGCTAAGCCCGAAATATTTTGGCCGTCAACTCGACACAGAGTTTCACCGAAAATTATGTTATCGAAAATATGACTTTAAAAAGCTGCGTTATCGAAACACTGCTTTACAAACAAAATTTATTTAAGGCTTTCGAGAGTTTAGCTGTTTGCGTTTAAGAAAATCCTACAATTCCATTTGTGAAGCAAATGTCGTTTTCAAAAATGGCCAGTGTGTTCCTAGCTAGATCTGATCAAATTTTATTTTAGAATAAATAGTCTACCACACAGAAAGCACTTTGAGGTGGTACCGTGAGACTTCTAAATACAAAGATAAGCTTACCGAGGAAGACAAAACCGCGTTCTACACTCATCTTAACTCGGTTTACAGTAGTGTTCCGAGAGCCGACATCATAGTCTTTATGGGAGACCTCAATGCCCAAGTCGGTTCAGACAATTACGGACTGGAACGCGTGATGGGAAGAAATGGCTTGGGGTCACGGAATGAAAATGGTGACTTGCTTGTCGACTTTTGTAACGCGAATCGTCTTGTGATAGGTGGGACTGTATTTAAGCATAAGACGTGCAACAAAATTACCTGGGTGCATCCGGATGGTCAAACCGAAAACCAAATTGATCATATCATGATTCAGCAGCGATGGAGGAAGTCTATGTGTGATGTCCGGAGTATAAGAAATGCCGATGTGGGAAGCGACCACCTTTTGGTTCTGATGAGTCTCAAACTACGAACCGCTGCCGTACAAAAACCAGCGCAGGATGCAGCAAGGAGCTCAAAATTCATTACGAATGCTTTAAATGACCACAACATATGTCGAAACTATGTCACCACCCTTAACGACAGAGCCTCGTCATTAAACGGAATCCAGAATTCAACAATCGAACTTCGCAAATCGTTGAAAATCCAAATAAATGCTGAAGCAGATGTTCAACGAAAGGCTGACTTGCGAAGAGAGTACCGCATTGCACATAAGATGGTCTATCGCTGTGTGAGACGTGACAAGAGGGTGAAGGTAGATGGACTCGCAGATAATGCGGAAATCGCTGCCAGAAGAGGAGATATCCGGGAATTGTACCAAATAGCCAAAGATGTTATCGGGAAAAAAAGCAACACCAATCATCCTGTAATGGATGTGGATGGCACACTTTTGGTATCAATTGAGAATCAGCTTCGTAGATGGAAGGACCATTTTTGTGCCCTGCTAAATGAGGATTCAGTTGAGCAGAGTGCTGAAGTGCCCCAACTAAACGAGATGCGCAGGTCCTATAGGGGTATTGACATCGAACCCCCGTCAGAATCGGAAATCCAGACATCAATAAATCTCCTCAAAAACAACAAGGCAGCTGGACTGGACGGAATACCAGCTGAATTCCTGAAAGCCGATCCCGTAACAGCGGCTAGTATTTTACATCCGTTGATAAAAAACATTTGGGAAAACGAAAGCTATCCCAGGAATTGGAAGGATGGTGTGATTGTTAAGTTGCCAAAGAAAGGTGACTTAAAGAATTGCAACAATTGGCGTGGTATCACCGTTTTGTCCGTTTTCCCAAAACTAATGGCAACCATCATTCTCGAGCGAATAAAGGAGAGAATCGAGTCTACACTCAAGAGGCATCAAGCTGGCTTCCGCAGTGGTCGATCGTGTGTCGACCATATCAACACCCTGCGTATCGTCCTCGAGCAGTCGATGGAATTTCAATCACCGCTTTACCTCATGTTCGTGGATTTTGAGAAAGCCTTTGATCGAGTTAACCGAGAATGTATATGGAGATCGTTGCTTGGTAGAGGAATTCCACCAAAAATAGTTGCCATTATTAAAGAGTCCTACAACAAAGCAAGGTGTTTTGTTTTGCACAACGGGCAGCTATCCGACTCCTTTGTAGTGCAACAGGGTGTGAGACAAGGGGATGTTCTATCGCCAATTCTCTTCCTGCTGGCGATGGACGACGTATTGACGGCCAGTGTAGGTACAGCAGAGCGACAGGGCATTCAATGGAGACCGTTCGAAAGGCTCAGTCATTTAGACTATGCCGATGACATATGTCTACTGGCAAATAACATCAGTGGGCTGAACGGGATGTGCCAAACACTGCAAGTGAAGGGAGAGTCGAGTGGTCTAAGAATAAACAGCAAAAAGACAAAAATAATGCTCACAGGCCGCTCCACACAGCAGCGTATTATTCTACAGGAGACGCCAGTTGAAGTAGTGGAACAGTTCAACTACCTTGGCAGTATTGTCTCTGCAAACGGTGGTACGGATCTGGACGTTAAAAGTAGAATAAATAAAGCTCGTGCTGCCTTCGGTACTCTGTCCCCAATCTGGAAATCAAGTCAAATCTCCTTACGCACTAAGTTGAGATTCTTCGAATCCAATGTCAAATCCGTGCTGTTATATGCTTGTGAAACCTGGAAAGTCACGTCTATCATTTCGAAGAAATTGCAGGCTTTTGTGAATCGCTGTCTTCGCCACATCCTAAAGATTCGCTGGCCACAAATAATATCAAATAAGGAATTGTAGCACAGGACAAGTCAAGAGCGGCTGGACGTCGTCGACATAAGAAAGCGTAAATGGTGATAGATTGGTCACACACTGAGGAAACCAAACGATGAAATTGCAAAGCAGTCCTTTGAATGGAATCCTCAGGGTGCACGGCGGGTTGGAAGACCAAGAACAACATGGAAATCAACTGTCTTAGCGGAAGCAGAATCCCAGAGAAAGACGTGGCCACAGCTAAAGTACCTTGCAGCAGACCGTGAAGGATGGAGACGTTTTGTTGACGCCCTATGCCCCAGCCGGGGTTACAGGACACGATGATGATGAAGCTTATTTTGACGAGACTTTTTAACAGCCTGCTAAACGACGAACGTCAAATAGATCAATCCATGAAAATAAAGTTACTTTTGCGCCTTTCCATAAAAAAAAACTCACCGCAGAGTTGGAAAACGCTTTCTGTTTTACAGAACCTAAAGAAAAGCATTAATTTAAGATACAAAATAATGATGTTTGATAGGAGTCTCCATAAAGTTATTCAATGAATGGTTTTTGAAAAGAAAAAAATTGATTTCGAATTCTTGATGTTAAAGCTCCTTAAGTCCATTTCTATCAATAAAGAGATACCTACATAACTTGTCAACCTGTCGTAAAACTATACATTTAATCAAATACTCAAAAATTCAAGTTTTGTAAGAGGTGCCCAAGTCATATGCTGTAAAGTGCTCAACTTGTGCTTCCATGTCCCAAGTACAGTAATCGTAAATATTTAAATAAAATTGCAAATTTGCAATGACACACGAAAGAATTTCGTTGATGCAAACTGAGCAGTTAAAATAAATTTTTTGAAGCATGAATGTAGCACCACCATTTTTTTTATAAAAAAAAAAGTGCTGCAATGTGCTCAGTCTATGCTGTCATGTGCCAAAGAGACAAAAAAACACATGAGTAATTGCAAATTTTAATTTTCGAAAAAAGAAAGATGTGGCCTTTTGTGCTCAGTTTGTGCTCAGTCCATACTTAATTTTTAATTGGGCGCGTTCAATGTTTGAATGGATAGCCTATCTAGGATAGCTTTGTATCCACGTATGTGTTTGAACGCAAATCAGCTGTTGATAACATTTCTCATAAATTTTTAGGATAGCGTGGGATCTCTTTTCTGCCAGCAGCTGTTTCGTCATCAGCTGTGTTTTAACAAGGGATTAAAACAACACAAACCTATCCAGATCGCATTAGTTCGGTGCTTGAACGTGGCCACTTTGAATGCCCAAGAGATAAAAGTGACCCAGTTTGCAAGTCTTAGGTGTGAGGTAGATCCTAGGTGTGCGTGTGAGGTATGTATGACAGGCCCCGCTCAGCCAACAAATGTTTATTCTTTTGATGAAATTTTGCTAATTGTGAATGTGGGTGTGGCTGCATTTCAAGTTAATTAAAGTTCTGATGCTTACCTTAAGTCATCATCATCCTGTTACCCCGGCTGGGGCATAGGGCGTCAACAAAACGTCTCCATCCTTCACGGTCTGCTGCAAGGTATTTTAACTGTGGCCACGTCATTCTCTGATGGGATCCTGCGTCTGCTAAGACAGCTGATTTCCATGTTGTTCTTGGTCTTCCAACCCACCGTGCACCTTGAGGATGCCATTTAAAGGACTGCTTTGCAATTTCATCGTTTGGTTTCCTCAGTGTGTGACCAATCCAACGCCATTTACGCTTTCTTATGTCGACGTCCCGCCGCTCTTGACTTGTCCTGCGCCACAATTCCTCGTTTGATATTATTTGTGGCCAGCGAATCTTTATAGGATGTGGCGAAAACAGCGATTCACAAAAGCCTGCAATTTCCTCGAAATGGAAGACGTGACTTTCCACATTTCACAAGCGTATAACAGCACGGTTTTGACATTGGATTCGAAGAATATCAACTTAGTGCGTAAGGAGATTTGACTGGATTTCCAAATTTGGGGACAGAGTACCGAAGGCAACACGAGCTTTATTTATTCTACTTTGAACGTCCAGATCTGTACCACCGTTTGCAGAAACAATACTGTGAAGGTAGTTAAACTGTTCGACTTCTTCCACTGGTGTCTCTTGTAGAATAATACACTGCTGTGTTGAGCAGCCTGTGAGCATTATTTTTTCCTTTTTGTTAATTATTCTTAGACCACTCGAGTCTCCCTTCACTTAGATACAGTGTTTGGCACATCCCGTTCAGCCACCTGATCTTATTTGCCAGTAGACATATGTATGCCATCGGCATAGTCTAAATGACTGAGCCTTTCGGACGGTCTCTATTGAATGCCCTGTTGCTCAGCTGTACTAACACTGACCGTCAATAGCGTCAATACGTCATCCATCGCCAGCAGGAAGAGAATTGGCGATAGAACATCCCCTTGTCTCACACTCTGTTGCACTACGAAGGAGTCGGATAGCTGCCCATTGTTTAAAACAAAACACCTTGCGTTGTTGTAGGACTCTTTAATAATGGCAACAATTTTTGGCGAAATTCCTCTACCAAGCAAAGATCTTCATATCATTCTCGGTTAACTGGATCAAAGGCCTTCTCAAAATCCACGAACATGAGGTAAGGCGGTGATTGAAATTCCATCGACTGCTCGAGGACAATACGCAGGGTGTTAATATGGTCGACACATGATCGACCACTGCGGAAGCCAGCTTGATGCCTCGAGACTCGATTCTATCCTTTATTCGCTCGAGAATGATGGTTGCCATTAGTTTTGGGAAAACGGACAAAACGGTGATACCACGCCAATTGTTGCAATTCTTAAGGTCACCTTTATTTTGCAACTTAACAATCACACCATCCTTCCAGTCCTTGGGATAGCTTTCCTTTTCCCAAATGCTTTGTATCAACGGATGTAGAATACAAGCAGCTGTTACTGGGTCGGCTTTCAGGAATTCAGCTGGTATTCCGTCAAGTCCAGCTGCCTTGTTGTTATTGAGGAGATTAATTATTGATGTTGGAATTTCTGATGTAGTTCAGAAGGGAGTTCGCTGTCAATGCCCTTATAGGACCTGCGCAACAATAAATTTAAGACTAGTAAACCAAAAATTATTAAGCTATAATCCATTCGGTATTAGCAGTTTTTACCCCTATTTTAGGTGGTGCTTCGCTAACTTGATATTAAGCTAGTAAATTACCCAAAACAAATTAAAAAAAGAACTGCACGATTGAATTCAGTTTTTCACAAAGAATTAAAGACTTACTAACGGTAAATTATAAAGCCATAAAACATTTAGTATACAAAGTTTTTACCGCTTTTCGAGTTATGTCAAGTTAGCAAAGCACCCAAAAAAACGCAGAAAACATTGAAAGACAAATTCGAAATTTTCACAACTAACTAACGACGGCAAATTATCCACCTACCCATTTTTCGATTCGTCAAATTTGCTTTGCTAACTACTTGACACTCATCGAATAGTCCTACAAATTGGCCTTTCGTCCGGCTAACTCACTTGGACTCATCAGTGAAATAGTGAGGGCCTCTGTCATACGCAATTTGTATTGAGTTGAGTTTAACTTACATGGATTTTTTGACAAACAAAAACACTGTAAGCTTTATCTTCATCATCAAGTCCTGTAACCCCGGTTGGGGCATAGGGCGCCAACAAATCGTTTCCATCCTTCTCGGTCTGCAGATAGATATTTTAACTGTGGCCACGTCTTTCTCTGGGAGTCTGCTTCTGCTAGAACTGTTGATTTCCATGTTGTTCTTGGTCTTCCAACCCGCCGTGCACCCTGAGGATTCCATTCAAATGACTGCTTTGCAATTTCATCGTTTGGTTTCCTCAGTGTGTGACCAATCCATTGCCATTTACGCTTTCTTATGTCAACGTCCAGCCGCTCCTGGCTTGTCCTGCGCCACAATTCCTCGTTTGATATAATTTGTGGCCAGCGAATTTTTAGAATATGGTGTAGAAAACGGTTCACAAAAGCCTGCAATTTCTTTGAGATGGTAGTCGTGACTTTCCAGGTTTCGCAAGCATATAACAGCACGGATTTGACATTGGATTCGAAGAATCTCAACTTTGTGCGCAAGGAGATTTGACATGAGTTCCAAATTTGGGAGAGAGAACCGAAGGCTGCGCGAGCTTTATTTATTCTACTTTGAACGTCCAGATCAGTACCACCATTTGCTGAAACAATACTTCCAAGGTAGTTAAATTGTTCAACCTCTTCAACTGGCGTCTCCTGTATTAAAATACGCTGATGTGTGGAGCGGCCTGTGAGCATTATTTTTGTCTTTTTGCTATTTATTTTAAGAACACTCGCCTCTCCTTTTAACTTCAGAGCTTGACACATCCCGTTCAGCCCGCTGATGTTATTTGCCAAGAGACATATATCATCGGCATAGTCTAAGTGGCTAAGCCTTTCAAACGGTCTCCATTGAATGCCCTGCCTCTCTGATGTTCCAACGCTGGCCGTCAAGACATCGTCAATCGCCAGTAGAAAGAGAATTGGCGATAGAACATCTCCCTGTCTCACACCCTGCCGCACTTCGAAAGAGTCGGATAGCTGCCCATTGTGTAAAACAAAGCATCTTGCGTTGTTATAGGACTCTCTTATAAGGGCAACAATTTTTGGGGGAATTCCTCTACCAAGAAGTGATCTCCATATACATTCACGGTTGACTCGGTCAAAGGCCTTCTCAAAATCCACGAACATGAGGTAAAGCGGTGATTGAAACTCCGCAGACTGCTAAAGAACGATACGCAGAGTGTTGATATGGTCGACACAAGACCGCCCACTGCGGAAACCAGCTTGATGCCTCTTGAGTGTAGACTCGATTCTAACCTTTATCCGCTCCAGAATGATGGTTGCCATTAATTTTGGAAAAACGGACAAAACTGTAATACTTCGCCAATTGTTGCAATTCTTAAGATCACCTTTCTTTGGCAACTTAACAATTACACCATCCTTCCAGTCGCTGGGATAGATTTCATTTTCCCACACAGCTTGTATCAACGGGTGTAGAATACTAGCCGTTCTGACAGGGTCAGCTTTCAGGAACTCAGCTGGTATACCATCAAGTCCAGCTGCTTTGTTGTTTTTGAGAAGATTTATCGAAGATTGAATTTCCAGTACTGTAGGGGGCTCGATGTCAATACCCCTATATGATCTACGCATCTCGTTAAGCTGGGGCACTTCAGCACTCTGCTCGACAGAATCCTCATTAAGCAAGGCACAGAAGTGCTCCTTCCACCTGCGCAGCTGATCCTCGATTGATAGCAAAAGTGTACCATCCACATCCATTACAGGATGATTGGTGTTGGTTTTCTTCCCGACAACTTCCTTGGATATTTGGTACAATTCCCTCATGTCTCCTCTTCTTGCAGCGTTTTCCGCATTTTCTGCGAGACCGTCTAACCTCACCCTCTTGTCTCGTCTCACACAGCGATAGACTATCTTATGTGCTAAGCGATACTCTCTTCGCAATTCAGCCTTTCGTTGAGCATCTGCTTCGGCATTTATTTGCATCTGCAACGATTTGCGAAGCTCGATTTTATCCCAGGTGTCTTGGGATATCCAAGAGTCTCTAACTCTCGACTGCTTGGGTACAGTTTCGGATCCAGCATCCATAAAAACACTTTTTATATCACCCCACATCTCATCAATTGTTGAATGTTGTATTCCATTTAATGACGAAGCTCTGTCGTTAAGGTTGGTGACATAGTTACGACATATGTTGGGATCACTTAAAGCATTTGTATTGAACTTCGAATTCCTTGCTGCACCCTGTGATTGACGTTGTACAGCTGCCGTTCGTAGCTTGAGACTCATGAGAACCAAATGATGGTCGCTTCCAATGTCGGCATTTCTTATGCTCCGAACATCGCACATTGACTTCCTCCATCGCTGCTGAATCATGATGTGGTCAATTTGGTTTTCAGTTTGACCATCCGGATGTACCCAGGTGATTTTGTTGCAAGTCTTATGTTTAAACACAGTTCCACCCAGTACAAGACGATTAGCGTTACAAAAATCGACCAGCAAATCGCCATTTTCATTTCGTGACCCCAAGCCATTTTTCCCCATGACGCGTTCCAGACCGTAGTTGTCTGATCCGACTTGGGCATTGAGATCTCCCATGACAATTATGATGTCGGCTCTTGGAACACCACTGTAAACTGAGTTAAGATGAGTGTAGAAAGCGGTTTTGTCTTCCTCGGTCGCTTCATTTGTGGGGGCGTAGCACTGAATTATTGTGACGTTGCGAATTTTTGAACGGAACCTTGCTGTCATTATTCTTGCAGAAATGGGCGCCCAGGATATAAGACTACGCCTTGCTTCTTCGTTCAACATAATTCCGACACCATGCAGCCTTTGGCCACCCTCTCTTTCATCCTCCCCGGAATACAGCATTCTCGTTTGCCCAGAGTCAGCTCTGTATTCGGCTCTTCCTCTCCACCTAGTTTCACTGATGCCCAGGATACTGATCTTAAGGTGAAGCATTTCACGCTCAACCTGCTCGTATCTACCTTCGCCGTACAAGGATCGAACGTTCCATGCTCCGATTTTCGTACGTATGCGGTAGCCAAAAGTATCATTTGCACTTCTTAAAAGACTTCTTCTATTTGTTTTATCTTACAAGATTAAAACTCCTTATCATTAAGGAAATTCAAAAATGAGCATTTGCGGTTTCACTAACATAGGCTCGGAAAAAGGTCAGCGGAATCTTAAAAAAATAGATAATTTAAAAAGCTACACACTCTGACATAAAAAGGATTTAAAAACTATTTTTGTTTTAAATGTTGTCCTTTACATATTATGGGGTAACGTTTTATTTTAGCGGGGAATTGAATACAAAAAAAAAAAACAGTTGAAGCTACAAACTTTTGGTATGAACAATATATTAGCATAGGAAAAACTACACATTTTGGCAAAAAAAAATAATTTTTTTTTTAAGATTCTGCTGACCTTTTTCTGGTCTTATGGTAGTGGAAACGGAAATCACTTTTTAAAACTTACATAAACTGTAAATAAAAAATTAACCATAAAAGCCACATAACTAATTTTTGGGCAACAAATAAGCATTTAAAAAGCTACAATTTTGGGCATTAATAGAATATTATGATTTTCGGATTTTCTTCCGCTAACTTCTGTTTAATTTTAGTTTAATTTTAAATATATGAAAACTCGATAGAGCGGGGTTTGAACAACAAATTAGAATTTAATTTGCTACAAATTCAGATATCAAATTTATTTGATTCCGCCACAAAGTGTCCGGCAAGATAACAGACGTGTATTATTATATCTTATTAAAATCGTAAATTTTTTAGGTATATCTAATATAAAATATAGCAGGCTCACATTTGTAACACAAAAAATCCTATCACAATCTGAAAACGTGAATAGATACTATTTAATCATCATGCTAAAATAATATAATGATTTGACGTAACTGGTTTGCAAAAATAAACTCGATTTTCGTCATATTTGCTAAATGTCTCGTTGAAAATTGCTTGCTTGGATTGTCCCATAATAAATTAAAATCGTCTGCATTATTATGACAGTTAAAGAGCAAACATCAATAACTACAACCACATATACATATAAATATCTACTTATTATTGTGTAGGTGGTACACAGGTACCTATATCCATTTCGGTCTTATGCGTAAATACCACAGTTTTTTTTTGTATTTCAATTTAATTTCAAATTAAAGTGAAAGCATTCTCTGTTTTACTTGGATATCAAACGATATTTTTAGTATATCTACACCCGATGGTTTGATAAGGCAGAGTTGTGGTAACAGTTATCAAATTTTATTAATATACCTACTAGCGTAATTTTTCTATAAATACATACATACCTACAATCCTTAGCGCATCTGGCATTTATGACACAAAAAAATAGTTAGTTATTTTTATATTTATTTTTATATGAATTGCTCATTTCAATAATTCTTAAAACAGTCAGTGAATTTATATGAAAAAAAAAAATCCAGTGATGTCGTCTTACCACTAGCATTTTAAAATGGTTTTTCTTAAAGTCTGTTGCTTCTACGGAAAAAAGTGCCACAATTTTTTTTGGATAGAATAATGAGCAATGAGCAAAAAAAAATATTAAGGGTATTCATGCAACGTCGTAAGTTTACAAATTGTGTAAAATGATAAGTTTACGAAAAAGTTTGCATGAACGACCTTTTTATTAATTTGGTTAAATGCTGTGTAATTGAATCAGCTGTTCGTAAAACGTCAAATATTTGGGCGCGTTCGGCTTGGGTCGAGGAGTTGGTTTTAAGTGCCTTTCACATGAGCTGCGAACTGCGAATGCGAATAAATTTATTTAGGCAATTCCAAGCGCAAATATCAACAAATAGGTGTTTTAACTTTTCAAAAAAGTGAATAAACGATCCTATCTGCAATTTTAAAAAGAAAACACGAACAAAAATTAGATTAAATTGTTGAATTTAGCATTTTTTTTATATTCTACGCGACCACCGAGGTATTTGCTGCGAACTGCAAAACACTTATTCGCAATCCACAACATTAAGACGCATTCCACAAATCTGCGAATGAAAAATTCGCTCGAATTTAACCTCAAATTTTGTCAGCCCCATTTCACTAGTTTATTTTCTATGACTATTCGCGTCTGTCGGCGACCACTCATATGAAAGAAATGTCAAAACTCACGACCATTCGCAATTCGCAGTTCGCTATTCGCAGCTCATATGAAAGGCACTTTACAGATAATGCATTATGGTCTGTTTATTTGCATGTGTGTCTACCTGTACAAATATATATTTGTTTTAATAGATACGTGTAGTAAGTAGTCCTGTTAATTCAATTATATTTGTTTTGCATTGGAATAAATACATCAATGCCATTCTTTTTGCTGGAATCTCAATACCATTTCAACTCAACTCAAGTTACAAAAAACCTGGATTAAAACCCACGAAAAGTTGCTTTCCAAACAGTCAAAAGAAGAAGTGAAAAATATTCCACTTAAGTAAAATGAATCATCCCTCTCTTTTTCTCGTTCCAACTTCAACAAATAATGTCAGTTTTATTCCCGTGAGATGAGTATGGTTTTCATGTATTCGCTCATTTTCAACCGACCACTTCAGTAAACTATCAACAATTATTGTAGTTCTACCTTAATATACATGGCAATAGTCGCGTTGTAAGTTAGAAATATATTAGTCGCAAGCTCACGGCAGTGGTCAGACGAAAATCAGCGAATACAAACAAATCATATGTCACGCCCATAAAGTACTTTTCTTCATTTTCGTTAACTTTAGCTTTCGGAAGTGAATAGAGCGCCCCCGAGTACACTTCACGAAAGTGAAACAGAAATTTGTTGAGGTAGGAACGAAAAAAAGAGAAAAAGTGAATTATGGCTTAGTTCTGATTTTGAGAGTTTAGAAAGATACTTTGCATTGGCTAATGACATCTGTTTCTAACAGCTTCCGACTATTCAGAATCTTCCAAACCAGTGCTAATCATTCGTTGACCACAACAAAAACATTAATAACAACACGTTGTTGTAAATGAAAATAACACATTCGCCGTCGTGAACGAAAGATTCGCATTGGTTTGGGTGGGAATTTATAGTTCTACCTTAATAATTTACGAAAAGTAGCTTTCCTAAAGGCCTTCCCAAACCAACACGAAATTAAAGTGAATGATCTCAATACTAAAAAACAACAAAAAACTGTCTTTGTGAATGCTTCGCTATAATTTCGCGTTGGTTGGGCAAAGCCTTTAATCGTTGAGTAAATGTGGACCTTCTAATTATTTTTTTTTTGTGTAAACTACGTTTTAATTCACAACTTTTATCACCAACTAATTGCAATGCAATAATAACAGAACACATTCAGAACTTTTTTAGTTCTCCGAGATATTATCATTTATATCATGTTTCTAAACATGCCTGATTCTTAAAGTCACAAACACGCCTAATTCAATCTCAGTCACAATGACGTTTGGATAAGTTTAACCAAATATTTGGTTAATTTTCCGCAGCTAAATCCTTGGATAAAATTAACCAAATTGTGTAAACCATTTCCCATACAAAATTTGACAGTTCATTAACCAAAAGATAAAATTAACCAAATCGTAAACTTATCTAGTGTTTTACGCAGTTGCATGAATACCCCTATTATATTTGTTGAAATATTTACAAATAACTGTAATTTATCCCTTTTACAGTACAAAATCACAAGTGTTAATTTGACACGCTATAACTTGAATACAAATTAACCTACAGAGTTGGTTAATAGCTCATTTTTTAGATTATTTTATTGACTAAATATTTACCTCCCATGATTTTGTTGTAAAATGAAATTCTATCAATTTGTTGAATAAAAACCAAAGCACTTTCCTTTTCCCCTTACCCCAGCCACACCAAAAAAATGGTTTTATTATGAAGAGATGTTGCTAAACACAAATTATACAAAAAAAATTTGCCCATCGATTATTGAAATTTTAATAAATTTTTTAACAAAATTTGCTCCATCATGAAGTTCTTGAACAATTTTCTCTGCATCTGCTGATTTTATGAAAAGAAGTATATTAATCTTTTTGTGAAGAATTACAGAAGCTACAGTTTGTACCTTTACCTTTTTCCAATAAAACTGATAGTTTTCGAGTAATTAAGAAAAACCTGAATTTTACCCCCCCTAAACAATTTAACCCCGGCCCAAAGGAGAATGGGCAAATTTGTATGAAACATGGGCGTGAGCGGCCAAGAATGGTTTTGTTATTTTTTGATGTGTTTTAGTCCTACAATCACCGTGCAGAAATTCTTTCATTGTGGTGTACTTCAAAACCGAAAAAAATGCATTTTTGTTCTAACACCTTAATAAAGTTTTGATAAGTTTCTGGCTTCTGACCAATTCAAAAATATAAAAAGAAAGTGGAACAAGAAATCTAGACAGTCTCAAGAATATTTTGTATATAAAAAGGGCCATATAACATCATTAATAACAACATTTACCATAAAACTATAATATTAAAAAATCACAATATTAAAAATCCTGAGTAAAATAATATATTTAAAAAATTACAAAGTTGTTGAAATACGTGCTGAGTCTGTTTAAACCCGTAATGCGGCCTTGGTTTATTCTGAAACCCCGTTAAACACACTTCTACACTGTCAGTAGACGTTATGAAGTTAGAATAGAGCATTACACCCACTAAAAATATAATCACTATGCAATATTGTTCAATGCAATTGCATTATATTAACATTGAAATATATTCTTTTCTAAATGAAATGCAATGTAACGTCCATAGTAAAAGTTGTTCCTGAATAGCATACCTTTCATTTGACACTAATTTCATTAATGGCCGCTAACGCCCAAAAATGCCCATTCTCCTTTACGGAAATTTTTAGGAAACACTTAAGACGTCAAAACAAAGTTCTTCACCCTAAATTCAGCTTTGTCAGAAATTTTTCGACGTGAAAATAGCCTTCAGTTGAAATAAAATAAAATGCACGACTGGGTCGCACGTACTTGCTCTTATGTTCTTAATTTTTTATAAATAAAATTCTTAAAACATTTTTAAGAACAAATTTTGGTATGCGGATTTAAACTATATATTTTTGTGTATATAAAAACAAAATTTGAAAAAAATTGTAAACCCGTTTTTGAGATATCGAATTTTCAAAAAAAAAAGTTTGAAACTTTTTTTAAAAATCCAAAAACTATTTTTTTGAAAATTTTGATATGCAATATTATTTAATCTTATCTGAAAAAATTCATCTAAATTCGTTAAGCTGATAACGAGAAAACTCAAAATAAAAAAATACGTTCTATGACAGGTACTACTAATAGTTGCTATGTGTAAAATTTTATAATTTTTGATGGTAGATCGTACTAATTTTAGTATAGGAAAAAAGTTTAATCAAAATCGTAGGAGTCGTTTTCAAGCAAAAAAAAATATTTTCCCTTGCTGTTTTTTCACTTTTGTATGGAAGGTACCGTTATTTTTTCATAAATGTAAAATTTTTTCTAAAAATATTTTAGAGAGTACTAAAAAAGTCTTAAATATCGAGTTTCAAAAAAATCGATCATGCCGTTTTCGAAATATTTGATTTTCCAAAAAAAAAATTTGAAATATTTTTTAAAAATCCAAAAAATATTTTTTCAAAAATGTTGGTACACAAAACTATTAACATTTTTTGGAAGCTTCTGTATAAAAAAAAAATAATTGAAATCGGTCATACCATTTTGAAGAAAATCAAAAATTAAAAAAATGGTTCCTTGGGAGGTACCATTAATAACCATTTTTGAAAAATGGTTTTCCACCCAAAGAAAGCCTTTACTAAAATAAATTTATTGAATTTTTTTTTAAGAAAAGTTCTCGAGCCGTTTTTGAGAAAAATACGATTATGTAAATTTGAAAAAAAAAAAAATGTATGACAGGTACCGTTATTTTTGGTTCTAAAAAAAAAATGAAAAAAACGTTTCGGCAGAATCACCAAAAACCACTATGTACAAAGTTTGAAGAAAATCGATCAAGCCGTTTAGGCTGTAGACGAACAGACACACAGACAGACAGAATTGTGTCACCCACTTTTTTGGTGTTCTCTATCATCGTAATATCATGTTTGATTGTTATCTAAAAATTTTTGTTTGCACGAATCCAAAACTTGCCCTATAGTACCTATAATCGCAAGTAAAAAGATAGGCAGTGCCAGAAGACACGAAACAAGCATACGCTTAACTGTACGAGTTGCGTCCAATCGTTGTAACAGTTTATGACCTTCATATGTACTATATCATTGGAAATGTCTCAATGAGTGCTTTTATTTTTGTTATGGGTATAAGTCTGTATTACGTGCAGGGAAATTTTAATTGCTCACAGGCCCGGCAGATAATATGGGTATAGTGGTAGTGGATAGCACTTTTAGTCGCACTTTGCGACCCTTTTTGGGTCCGTGCGACTAAACGACGACCTTTTGATCAGGGCGACCTTTTTCTCCGTGCGACTTTTTTTTAATTTAAAACATCAAAAACACAGGTTTCTCGAACTCGCCCATTTGAATTGGAACAAACAGAACAGAAACAATATTTCATCAATCGACTTTCATTCATAAGGGGGGTTTACATGGCATGACAGCATCGCTTGATGGAAATGGAACAAGTATTTAAAATCTTTTAAAAACCATACAACATTAGCTGTCAAGCGGTTGTTTCTTGCATTCAAATGATCAAATCAAGCCATGTTGTAAGCAATGTTGGTCCATGTGAACCCCCTTATTAGTACCTCGTGGCATGATGGTTAGTGCGAAGGTGTGGGTTCAATTCCAAGCCGTGCCACCTAAAAACAAAAATCTGTGGTCACAAGCAATAACCGCTTAAGTCTGAAAATTTACTTTTTGGGAAATGCACTTTAAACTTTCAATTTGAGATTTGAAAAAATTCCAACCATCTATGTAACAAATTGATACATATTTTTAAAATATAGTTTTACTATTAATAAATAAACATTTTTATGTTTATAAATAAACTAATTTGCAATAGTTATTGCCAAAAACGTGTTTTAAGCTGTTATTGCTTATTTAAATAATTTACTCTCATTCGCTTACATCACTTAAGCGGTTATTGCAAATCAAAATTTTAGTTCAGTGGCATCTTATAACGACGTAAGCTGTTTTTAAAAATTGAATTTCTTATGTTATTCAGATATAAGCTATTTTTATAGAGAGGATATTAAAATTAGTTAAAAATTAGTTTTTGTTTGTTAGAAATAGAAAAAAAATGTTATATTGCTTAAATGAGTTTCATAATCAATTTTCATAGAAAGTAACCGACTCTTAATCAACTTCAATACATAAATAATAATAAATTGCCATAAATGCATAAATGGTGCCGTGACATAAGGCCAAATTTGAATATTTGGCCTTATGTCACTTAACAAAAGTGACATAGAGCCAAATTTTAAGAGTGTCGCTTTTACAAAGTGACATAAGGCCAATTTGGCCTTGTGTCACTTTTAATACTAGCGTACCTGTTATTTTTTTCATTGGAAAATTTCATTAAATCCAGTTTCTTTAAATGCATAAGAAACTTTGCATACATCCAAATTTGCACCCACCCCAAATCCTATCGTGAGCCCAAGCAGGGGGGTTGCATCCATACCTCACTGTTTATTTGAATATTTTTATATTTCACAAACCAAATAAAGGAGAGGTTTTATTAGGTTTGTGAAATTTAAAAACTCGCAATAACAAGTGAGGTATGTAACCCCCCTGCTTGGGCTCACGATAGGATTTGGGGTGGGTGCGAGGTTGGGTGTATGCAAAGTTTCTTTTCCATTAATTAATTTTTTTTTGGTAATTATTATATATTATTATATTCTACGTATCTATAATTTTTTTTTTACAAAACATTTTATGTTTGGCCTTAAGTCACAAACAAATTTGGCCTTATGTCACTTTGTAAAAGCGACATAAGGCAAACTCTTAAAACTTGGCATTAAGTCGCTTTTGGAAAGTGACTTAAGGGCAAACTTTTAAATTTGGCCTTATGGCACTTGGCCTTATGGCACTTGGCCTTATGTCACGGTACCTGCATAAATACCACGTTTGGGCATATTTAAGGTGAAGGGAGTACGCAAGGGGGTAGGTAGAGGCACTTGCCCCTTTAATCAATATAATATTACTAACATTTCATTCAATTTGTTTTCTTTTGAATCTCAAAGCTAGATTTATTTGCTAATATGAATTTCGCCCCCTCCCTGATTGACATCATGCGCTTTCCCTCTGTTAGAAGCTCAGGCTATTTTCTTTACATCTAGATTTATTTGATAGTGGATTCGGCTTACTTTTAGTTTGCTGTATCTTGCCAATTTATTTTTGCAACACAAATTTTTTTGAATCTACATTTCCACCATAATTTTGATTTTTTAAATGAACAGGAGTCGAAAAAGCCTTGGCTTTATTAAGTCTTGGCTTGATTATGGTTTTATCTTTTTCAACCCGATAACATAATGCCAGTTAGTGACAATGTATCTATTCCATTATTTATCTCCTTCACGACTGCATGATCTTGAATCTTAGAACTTATTTTCTATCACTTAAATGGAAAAGCTAGCGTTCGGTAAGGCCAGAAATGCAACTCACAATTGAGCTTGTCTTCCAATTTTAAAGAAAAACAAAAGACATAATTTCCACAGATTTACCAACTATTATACAAGTAGCTGTCCCAAAGAAATTTGAATATTTCTTTGGAGATTTAGTAGAACTCATAAATAATTGTGTCCAACGACAGATATTGTATTAAACTATTTGCAAGTACCTAGTATCAGTAGTAAAAAGTCGCTTTCGTTGACTGGACCGTTATTTGTAAGGGCTTTCACACTGTCCGAATTACTCCCAAATATTTTTCCAGCAGAAATACTCAGGTACCTAACCGATCTTGTGTGAATTTCTTATATGAAGCTATATGCAACTTCTTTTTCATAAGTAATCTTAGAAAACAGAATGGATACGCTATCTGACGAACGAAATGTTCTCACGAGGACGAGTTCTTTAATATTATTCGTTAGAAGCGAAAATCATCGAAATTATCTTAATTGAAGTTGAACAAGTATTGTTCTGGACTAACATTTCCACCAAACATTTCAAAAAATATTTAGATTTGTTGTATGTATATTGTTGTTTAGTATATCCATACAATTATATGAGATATGTCGATAGAAATTTGTTTTAATTATTTTCTTTTGTTTAACAATAAGCGGTTGTCCCCGTTTTCCAGACATCTTTAACTTCAATCAAAATTGCAACCTGTTTTAAATTTAAGAAAAATCAAATTTATGATTCACCATTTTGAGAACATTCAACTCATACTAATTTATACATTTTTGTTTGAGGTAATCAAAATTTGTTTTAAATTTTTCAATATTACAATCTGCAAATCAGTTTACTATTTCCTTCAAAAAGCACTTAAGTTCATTGAAAACAACCTCACGCATTGGAGATAACAGCTTAAGTCCATTTAATTCTCTATATGTAAGAATTTTCAGTTTGCAATAGTAGCTTAAGTAACATAAGATTTCTCAAAATACAAATAAAAATTTGCAAAAATGACTTAATTCATTTTTGTAACAATGAAAATATATTTTTCGTTTTGCAATAAGCGCTTAAATCGAAATAAGTTGTTTTTGACTCCAATATACATTTCTGGGTTTGAAGAGGTTTTCAATTTAGAAAAGCAGCTTAAGTCGATATAAGCCGTTATTTAAAACTGCATTATATTATTTATGAATTCTTATTTTGAGTTAAGCGTTTATTGCATATGCTGCTTAGAGTGAAAATGACTTAAGCGGTTTTTTCATATTGGTTTTATTTTATGAAAAAAGGGCTTAAATTACAGGGGATTTTTTTCAACAGTGCAATGGAACATGGAGAACATGATGAAACAAAAAACTGACTTTTGTCTTAAATCGACTTAAGCGGTTATTGCTTGTGGCCACAGAAATGTTTTATCCGAGGTACTGCCTCTTGCGAGGAACTCATTTTATTTATTTATTTCATTCAACTATTCTTTTTCCATTTCCTTTGATACGAAAACGAAGCGGCTTGGGGCTTGGGGCTTGGCTTGCGCTTGATTGAAATTGAAATGAAGTGAAGGAACTCGAAATTGGAAGATTAGAACTCCAGTTTAGTGATGGTGTAAATCAGAGAATATCAAATAAAGAAGACAATCCTTCATACGTTTCACCCTCCAAAATCCATTTGTTTACATTGTTTCATTTTACAATTTCATTTTCTGCTGAAGAATAGATGTGAATTGCAACAACAACAAGACCTGTGCTAAATGACGAGTTGATTCTTTGTGTGCGTTTTTCACTGCTTTTCACTAATACTTTGCAAATCTAATCATCACAGTTGTTCGTTTCAGCTTGTAGGCAAATCAAATTGACAACTGAGGATTGGCTTCTTTATTTGATATTCTCTGGTCTGAATATTGAACTAATAGTTTGAAATATCTGTTACTAATATTATTACTATTCTTCAGTAACAGCTATAGCCACCTGTTACTGAAAAAGAAGTTGCGTAAAAGACCGTCGTCCTCGTTAAAATATAGGAATTAACTTAAGATACCCGTTTATAGCACAAATTGAAACTTATTATTGAGGAGTTTAGGAAAAAAGGTGACATTTTTACTTTTTCATTTTTTTCAGAAATTGAGAAAAACAAAATTAAGGTATGTCTGCCCAGTTTTTGTTTTCCTTATGTGCATCGGTTAAGCAGACAGACCGTTGTATTTATTAGTTTTGCAGTAGGTTTTGGGATAGAGCTTTTATTCAAAAAAATATTTTGAAAATGTCATCTTTTGATCAAAAACCAAAATATCGCAAGGAAAAATATCACTTTTTGAAACTCAATTTGATCCAAAGCCAAGTAAATAGTTTATATTTTTTGTATGAAATCTTTTGTTCCGAAAGTTCCTTTTCAAGTTGAATTTTCGTTTAAACATGTTATTATTCTTGACTTAATCTCTTTGGCAATCGATAAAATTCAGGGTTTTGGACCCGATTAAAAAACAAAAGAAAAAAGTACCAAAATTGAATATGATGTTCCTTAACTCCTCATATATAATTGGAAATATTGTAAAGCATAATCAGTGATAATTTTAATGCGAATAAAAGCTGATTACTTAATTATTATGTCTTTGTTTTTGGTGTTAAAAACCATAACACTCATTGAGGAATCAAAATAAACAAAAAAACCTTAAAATAGACTGATTTTTCTTTAATATTATTTTGCTTAATAATGATTTCAATGTTATCGTGTAATTTCGGAGGCAGGAGATTCCTTGCAGCAGCAAAAATGCATAACCATAAGTTTTTAAAATGAAGACTGCAATTTTTTATTTTTTAAGTATTTTTTTTTCAATGAAAAATTGTTCCAAAAATAATCTCAATTGTTTTTGTTGTTCAAATTTAAAAATATGGTTGTGCGACTTTTTATTTGCGACCTTTTGGATAAAAGTGCGACTTTTTTTCAAATATTATGTTTTGCGACCTTTTATTCTTGAATGCGACTTTTTTTTTGTGACCTTTCAAAAATTCTCAGCGGTAGCCCTAGCACTACTACGACTCGGAATTTGATAGAAGGTTCTTAAGAAAGTTTATTGTAAAGAACAAATGAAAACAAGTTCAATAATGTTTCTGAATAAATCAATATGAAATTTAAATTCCCGCTATAGAAGGACGTTTGTCATCCCCATAAGTTACGTTTTGCGCAATAAATATGCATTTAAGCATTTGATTTTCATATTTTTGTCCGTTTACTTCATTCTTCTTTCAGCGGAATTTTGAAAATTTATAAAAATATTGGGGCTAAAAAATAAGGGCTAGCGCAATTATTCATTCAATACAATCGGCATCTAAAAAGTAATAGCTATTCATTGCATTTTATATTCTTACCGCTTACCTCAGATTTACTTTAGCGGAAAATTTAATTAAACAAATTATATTACAGCTACTTTGAGGTTATCGAAACACATAAGCATTTATTTAGCTACAAATTCAGATACCGAAATTTGATTCTGCCTAAAACTGTTTGCTAAAATAAGAGACATGAAACGTTTGAGAAGCTTCCTCCCTAATTCAAAATTTGAAGATATTTTACAAAAACATGTTGAATCTGTCGCTGAACTTCAAGTTGATAAACCCCAGATACAGGTACGTGAGAACTTAAAATTTCAGAGAAGAACAGATTTAGCTATGCTCAATTTTTAAAAGTAATAAAATTATTGCGCTACTTGTGCAGTAGATGGCGATATTATTGTAATTTTTTTAAAGATGACTTCCACAAATAAAGGCTGATAAGCGAATAGGATATGTTTTGAGAACTTTTGAAAAAAAAAACACAACGAACAGTTAAGAGACATGAGGGAAGTTGTAATAATACGAACGGATTAGAAGAATTATTGTAGAATTCTGGTTCTTCGTCCATATGCGTATATAACAGATCTAGGATATTCATGTTCTAAAAAATTGCGTTTTTCGTTTCCTGATGGTCGACTAAAACTATATTTATAATCAACAATATCACAGGATTGGCTTTGGAGTAATGCTATATAACATCCCAACTAACAATTTTGCCCCTATAATCATCCAAAGAAGCTTCTCATTATCATTTCTTGCAATCACACAAGCATTTTATAATAGTCCATAGAGTTAAAAAGGCGCACTTTTTAAGCTCCTATTGGACCTTTATGTAGTAAGTTCAGTTGCCCCGAAAAACACTTACAGGACTCAATTTAGAGGTCTTATAGAAGAAGGTGGAGAAATAAAAAAAATATTTTACAATTGATTTATATATATTTATTTTATTTTATTTATTTGCTGATATTTTATTTGAAAGTTTTATCTAAAAAGCAATTTTAGAATTTATTAGATATTATTTAAGTTGTAAAAATTACAAGATTTCTGTGGGATTCGAACCATGGTGCTCTCGCATTGAAAGTCCACCACGCTAACCACTCGGCCATTGAAGAATATATTTACGATGAAAGAAAAACTTATACACTTTCCCCACACTGCTGGTTTGTGGCTTTACTCTTTAGTATACCAGGAGTGCATTGTCATTTCACTAGTATAGCAGAAATGGTTTGCGGCTGCACTTAGCAAGTAACAGAAACTAACATAGAGATTGTATAATAATTTTACAGGATGACTTTAGGAGCGCGAGCTCCGTCGTCATTTCATTAGAGCAATATAGAGAGATTAAAGAAACATTGGTAAGTTGTATATTGCTTCTATCAAGCTGATATAGTTTGCACCAGAAAATATTTAAGGAATCAGTAATGCTCCAATAATGTATTTACTTCCCATCAGAGGGGTAATAAGAGCAGAAACAAATAACACTATAATGTCTGAAATGCGAAGCAATTTTGTTATTTGGGATAGGTATGTATACTACAGATAAAATCGATAAAATATTATTAAAAAACTTTTTTATTTTTGTGACCTTTTTGTTTGCTAAGTTTTTTTTTTTTTTTTTTTTTTTTTGTATATCCACTCACTACCCTCTCGGGCTGAGTTAGTGCTATTTGCCACCAAAACTAAAATACAGCCCTTCACTCTACCCCGACTTAACGATCAATCACTGTCGCTATCAAGGCCTAAGCCAGGATCAAACGTATGGGTGAGCTGATGGTAGTATTCGGTGAGCTCACATTTTTTTAAGGAAAATCAAAATGATGTCTACAAAAAATAGCCTTTTTACTAAAACAATAGATAGGTATAAGGTACCTATAACAAGTGTGTTTATTTCCCGGTAAAAGGTCGACATTTTTGATTGAACTGGTGCTGGTACTGAAAAGAGCGTTAAAGCATTTCTGAAAACCCTCAATACAATTATTCGACAAATAGCAATATATTCCTCTTTTTTCATTCAAAAACGTCAAAATCCTCACATACACGCAGGGCCGGATTAACAAGTAGGCAGAATAGGCAGTTGCCTGGGACCCCCAATTTTAGGGGGCCCCCGAAAAATGAAAAAGACTTCTAAAATTTTCTTACAAACATAAAATTCTCGTAACACTTTTTTTTTATTGCAAAATGTTGTTGTCCGGCAGCAATGGAGTAGTACAAACAAAAATTTACATCTAAAACTCGAAATCAGAGTTTTAGATGTCAATTTTTTTCTGAATGATACCAATATGTTCAAAACCTGCAACTCAAAACCCCTATAGAACTAGTTTTACATCGAAACTAGTTTTGAATCGTGTCAATAATAGGGCTGTAAGTCTTATAATATCTTATTATGAAATTTGATCTCTGTTAACCATATTGTAATGCTTATAATCCCATAGTAAAACACTTATAAGTGGCTATGTACGGCGGCTATGCTATACTCTACTATTTTCATAACAAGAAGCTATTAGGAGTTGAAATAAAAACAAAATGCACACAATAAAAAAATGTCTGCGTTGTAGAACAAAGACAAACAATTTTCCAAAAAAAAATTAAAAATCAATGAAACAAATGAAATATTCAATATTTTACATGGGGAGAGTTCAAAATGCCGCGTAAAGATACTCTATTGCTAAAGAAGTGAGCATGAGAAAAAAAATAATAAGAAAAAATACAACAAAAATAATTGAAATATGCATATTTTTAAAAGCGCTTTGTTTTTTTGGAGGTAAAATGTAAATATTAGATAGTAAATTTTCAACCGCAATCAAATTTCAATCCAATTGTGAGAAAAACAACTATAATAATAATGTACATATTACAACTCAAACATAATATTATTGATTCACTCATAAGATAAATACTCTTGCAAAAATAAATAGTTTTTTGAAGTTATAAAAATAAAAATCTGTTAAAAAGATATCAAATCTCATATAAAATCTTTTACTCTTGTAATGAGATAGAAAATTGCCTCTAGTTACTAGGCCGTTTAACGCTCATAACTATCGTATAAAAATCTTGTAGTAGACTACCAGAGAATATTTTACTCCCATAAAATAATCTACTAAGGCCCCCAAATTGATGATTGCCAAGGGCCCCGTTGAGGGTTAATCCGGCCCTGCGTACACGTATCGGAATCGGTCTTACTGAATGCCATTCAAAAATGGCGTAAGATAAGAAACCTATTATTATGATTGCTTTGCAGTTCTATATCTGACAGTTCTTATAACGTTAACAGATTCTTAAAGTCCTTTTTTTAGTTTAATCTATAAACACAAGGAGAAACCAATGGCCCTGAGTAATAGATCCGAGTATAGCTAAAGTCGACTTTAACAAAAACAGCCGTAGAAATAAAACACAAAAATTTAACTTCTATAAATGCTCATATTAGATTATTTTAAACTTAGCTTGAGGTGCTTCTAAGCATTAAGTGGTGAAATTTGTGTTTTATTTCTACGGATGTCTTTGTTTAAGTCGACCTTAGGCTATTATTCAGGGCCAATGAGTTTAATATCTAAAAAAAGGCTATTGTTGAATTTATATGTGTTTTGAGTACCTATTCCATAATTTTCCATAATCGCAAAACACTTTTGACTGAAAAATAACAGATCAAGTGATTGACAACATGGGCACACAAGAACACAAATAGAGCAATGAACCGGGGAGTCCCCGGTTTACTGACGATGACGAAGAAATCAAAGTGAGCGGTATGAAATGAGAAGGTTGGTACTTTTGCATACCTACATTTTAAATTATATTTCAAAACAAACAAATATTTTGGCTCAAAATGAAAACTTGGAAAATCTCAAAATAAATCTCTGAATTTGTTTGGGTGAGCTGAACATATTTTTGGGTGAGCTGAGCTCACCCTAGCGTAGGCCTAGCTACGGCCGTGTCGCTATCCTCCAGTGCAAAATATCTAGGCGTTATCCTAGAGCCTAAATTAAACCGGAAGTATAATATTGAAGAACGGGTCAGGAAAGTCTGCATAGCTTTCTACGCCTGTAGCCGATTCTAACTCATGGTTCGATTGTCTGGTGGCCCGCACTTAACAAAGCTTATAACATCGATAAAAAGGTTCAAGGAACAGCTTGCGTTGGTACCACAGGGGCTCTTCGATCTTCCCCAACGGATGCTTTCAGCGTTTTTCTGTACCTTTTACCACTTCTTGATCTACACACTAAATATCTAGTGTCTTGCAGTGCATTAAGAATCAAAGAATCAAATTGCTGGGTTGCCAAACCGTATGGTCGACTCCCACTGACTACTGCGCCCCTTCAGTGAGGCTCAGTAAAGATTTTGAAAGTTATTTTCCCATCTAGAAAAGACTGGAATGATGACGCCGGCCGTGACAAGAGTATTCGACACAATTATTTATACTGATGGCTCGAAGATGAAGTGCGATGTTGGTTCAGGAATCTTCTCCGAGACTCTT
The DNA here is from genome assembly GCA_963921185.1 of Dasysyrphus tricinctus. Taxonomy (NCBI): domain Eukaryota; kingdom Metazoa; phylum Arthropoda; class Insecta; order Diptera; family Syrphidae; genus Dasysyrphus; species Dasysyrphus tricinctus. The sequence goes on from OY992530.1 coordinate 250,107,244, forward strand.
AACATCTCTAGGTTCTTTCGGTTACCCAATTTCTCAAGTGTATTCCAAGCGGAATAACTTGCAATTAGGGAGGCATGCAAGATACTTAAACTAGACCTGAACCAAATTCGTAATACAGCTATCCTAACAGACAGTCTGGTCTGGCAGCTATTAAAGCCATTGTTTCGACTACATTTTCCTCTAAATTGGTCCAACAATGCCGTGATGAGCTCGCAAGCCTAAATATCAACCTCAAAGTCACCCTTATCTGGGTTCTAGGTCACAGTGGTATTGAAAAGGAAATGAACGGGCAGATGAGCTTGCCAGGCAAGGATCGGCTCACTTGCGGAAAGAGTCAATATTCCCATTGGAGTTGTGAAGGGCAATATATTCTCAATTTTCCTAAGTGAATCCAATCGTAGATGGAACAGCTTAACCAATTGCAAAATATCCAGAAAAATCTGACCCGCCTACAATAAATCTCGAACAACTGATCTGATATGTAGACCCAGGCAAGACATTACCAGGGTCGTTGCAACTGGTACTGGGCACTGGCCAGTAGGAGAACATGCGGCGAGGCTGGGTATTCTACACAATACTCACTGTCGTAGCTGTGGGGACTATCAGGAAAAGTAAACAGTCATCAACTTCCTTTGTAAATGTCCTGCACTGGCCAGAATGAGAGCATACAATCATTTGGTGTGGCTTTTCTTGACGACCTAAACGAACTTTCCGAAATGAAGATCAAGTATTTGATCTACTTTCTTAACGCTACTAAATGGCTCTAAGACGAAAATTGGTTCCTTCTGTATCATGTTCCCGTGTGGACTCCCAAGACCGTGAGTCATCGGAATTCGGGTAGGTATCTGCAAGGTTACGTGGTGCTCACTGCTCAATGACCTAAGGATCACACAGCTGGATCGTTGTAGCTTCGGTGCCATTCTGCTACCTGCCTAGCTTGACATAATGTAGTTGGCTTAGGGGCGGGATGCCGCCCAATTGCGTAAATTTCTTTTGACCCACCTCCTGTCGTTTTGTGCTGGCTCACAACATACCCTATTCACACAACCGTTATAATTCAAACCAAGAAGCATTTATCTGGTTTCATGAGTGGTCGGTGACCTTCGCTGGGAACCTCACGTAATGCGGAGTGAGCAGACGGAGGTTCACGGTGATGTCGCATCCAGTCATGTAACTTGATGATCCCCTCGGCAATCGTTATTCGTGCTTTGAATAAACTAACAAACTCCCTAGTCTGGCTTTTTGCTTCCAAGGTCGGGCGTGGAAGATGACCCTCAGAGTATAAGTATATGTCCACAAACCCCTACTCTAATCCATTTTCATCTACAGGTCAAATGAGTTATGGTATCAAAAAGGCCTGGCTCACTCCAGCGCTAATTGGATCACCGAGTGAGTGCAATGCTCGTGACAACCATTCCTACCTACCTACCTCTACCCACTCGAGCTGAACATGATCTAACGGCCCTGGTTGCTTATAACAACTTTTGCACTGCACTATAACTCTTTCCCTGTAGAAATTGCGTCCTAAATGTTGTGACATCTTCTGAATCATTTATATCATTAGAAGGGCCTAAATTACTGTTATTTTGTGTCGTATGGGCATAAGTCTGTGTCTAGTGCAGTGAAAGTGTTACAGCCCAATAACTGTTGCACTGAATTATAACTCTTTTCCTGCATAAATTGCGTTTCAACTCTTTCCCTGCACTCATTGAGACAAGTTTTACAATATATGAGACAAAAAGCCCACTCTCCTTTATTTTAATTGTTATCAGCTATCACCTATTTTCATTGCTATCACCTATTGCTTTTTTTTGTTAACAATGAGTTTAAAATTAGAAACGACAGCCCTGGATTAGATCCATTTGTCAATACCTACCTACATCTGTAACAAGTACAGTTCAATAAAAGAAACGATTCACCTACAGTTATTGTCTAGGTAACATCTATTTCATAATATTATATTGTCACCGCATGGTCTTATTTCACCGACAAATAAGCTCAAAGTCCACTGATACCTATATCTATAGAACCTATTTAAATACAGATACTGACGTCACTCAAACATTTTCATCAGCATTTCCATCATGGCAACTAACACAATGATTGTAAAAAAAAAATAAGAAATTTCATTGCCAATTTCCGTCCTTCCAATGACGATAGCAATTTTCTTCTATTAACTCTCTCTAGATTGCAACCGGCTGGCCGATGTGGAGTAGGTACTATTACCAAACAAAATTCTCACCCATGTCATCAAATGTTTCCAAATACGCAAACAAAATCATGGGTAAAATTTGTTACGTACATAAAACATCCCCAAAGAAATGGCTGGCGTATTTTCATTCATAAAAATAGTAGCTCAAGTACTAGATAGGTACTTACCTCGTCAACGACTATGAAAGCGACGAAGCGGTAGGTAGGTTAGACAGAGAGAGGCCGACACGAATTATCTATATGGGGGTTTTTTGTTCTGCAAGGGATATAACACATTTCCAGGAAACCGAACAATGGGGACGAGGAAAACACCCAACAACCTGTTGTCAAGAGACAAGAGAGAACTATATCCAACCACCCCTAGGTGTCCAATATCCATGTTAACCATCAAAGGGGGTGGGAGGACGAGTTCAGTGGAAAAATACCGTTTCATTCATAAAATGGCAAATTTTACGCTCGTTGTATCCCCTGCCTCTTTCCCTGACAAACTCCCCTGTTCGTTCTTCGTATTTCATTATTAATTCCACTTTCCGAGAACTCAATGGCGCATATAGAGTGGGGTTGTTATTTTCGAAAGTCAACCTAAGAGGATAGGGGTTAGGGTATAGGGGAGCAAATTGTGTTTTCGTGTTAGTTGGCTAAGAACACGGAGCTCGATCGATTTTTCGGGCTGAAATTTGTTGAGTTATGAGAAGGTGTAGGTATACAATGAAGAGGGGTTTCGAATTTTGCCAAAGCGAAAGTCTATCCATATAAGGATGTGTTGTGTATAGTAAACTTGACTTTGAATATTCATGGTTGGAGCACTATAATATATATGGGGACTTCGAAAGGGGTTAATGTTTTTTTTATAGTTGCATAGTCATGAACTTGATTTTTCGTGCCGGGGGTAGCTTGCAGCTGTAAAAAATGCTCTCGTCATTTTGGCAATGGTAAAAATCCAGGAATAAGAAATAACAAATAAAAACTTTTTCATGGTCGTTGGAAAACTGCGAGAAGGGATTATTTTTGCTTTATTGATAGCTTAATTTTTTATTCATGCGGTGATTTTATTGATTATTATAAGGAAGAAAAAACTTACATGAAAATGTCAATGGATTTTATCATACAATAGAATAGATTGATTCAAAATAATCCTTACCTGGAAAATAAAAAATAAATGTTAGGTATAATATCATAAATGAAATATTAAAAAGATTATGTAAGAAAAAACAAATATTTGTATGTAGGTTTCATCCTACCTGCAAAATGTTTTTATTGAAAATATATTAAACAAAAAATAGGGAAATGCATTTGATGTGTTACACAATAATGTTATGTAGGACTATATGGTGAAAAGGTCGTATCTAAAAAAACTGAAATGTTTTGGTAAAGAAGCTCTTTTGTAAATGAACAATTGACAGCTGCTTAAGTCGCTTGGCGCTGGTTCTCCTCCACTAAAGGAGAATGGGCATTTTTGGGCGTTAGCGGCCATCAATGAAATTAGTGTCAAATGAAAGGTATGTTACTCAGTAACAACTTGCATTGCACTTCATCTAGAAAAGAAGATATTTCAATGTTAATATAATGTAATTGCATATGTAAACATCGCATAGAAATTATATTATTAGTGTGTGTAATGCTTTATCCTAACTTTAAAACATATCTTGAAACTATCGTATTGTGTTTTAGGGGATTTCAGAAGCTCTCTAGGTCGCGTTGTGGGTTTAAACAGATCCAGTACAGATTTCAACAGCTTTTTTATTTTCTTAAATATATTACTTTAATCAGGATTTAGACCCCATGTTTGAAGACGTTAATATAGCAGGTTGACCATTTGGCGCTTTCCAAATACCAATACATGATAGCGTAAATACATCTACATTAATAATGACCACTTATAACAACTTGGCAGGCTATGATTTTCGCAATAATATATGAATAGACAAAATGCAACGTTCGAAAGCACCACTAGTAATTGGCCTGTTTTTGACGAAAACCAAATTCGATTACCCGCAACGGAATCAAGTGGGATTTAGAGCTTGACTAGATGCAATTTTACTATATAAAATACCTATCAAACATTTTTTTCATATAATGAAAATTATAATATACGTTTTTATGGCAAATGTCATCATCATCGTGTCCTGTAACCCCGGCTGGGGCATAGGGCTTCAACAAAACGTCTCCATCCTTCACGGTCTGCTGCAAGGTACTTTAGCTGTGGCCACGTCTTTCTCTGGGATTCTGCTTCCGCTAAGACAGTTGATTTCCATGTTGTTCTTGGTCTTCCAACCCGCCGTGCACCCTGAGGATTCCATTCAAAGGACTGCTTTGCAATTTCATTGTTTGGTTTCCTCAGTGTGTGACCAATCCAACGCCATTTACGCTTTCTTATGTCGACGTCCAGCCGCTCTTGACTTGTCCTGCGCCACAATTCCTCATTTGATATTATTTGTGGCCAGCGAATCTTTAGGATGTGGCGAAGACAGCGATTCACAAAAGCCTGCAATTTCTTCGAAATGATAGACGTGACTTTCCAGGTTTCACAAGCATATAACAGCACGGATTTGACATTGGATTCGAAGAATCTCAACTTAGTGCGTAAGGAGATTTGACTTGATTTCCAGATTGGGGACAGAGTACCGAAGGCAGCACGAGCTTTATTTATTCTACTTTTAACGTCCAGATCCGTACCACCGTTTGCAGAGACAATACTGCCAAGGTAGTTGAACTGTTCCACTACTTCAACTGGCGTCTCCTGTAGAATAATACGCTGCTGTGTGGAGCGGCCTGTGAGCATTATTTTTGTCTTTTTGCTGTTTATTCTTAGACCACTCGACTCTCCCTTCACTTGCAGTGTTTGGCACATCCCGTTCAGCCCACTGATGTTATTTGCCAGTAGACATATGTCATCGGCATAGTCTAAATGACTGAGCCTTTCGAACGGTCTCCATTGAATGCCCTGTCGCTCTGCTGTACCTACACTGGCCGTCAATACGTCGTCCATCGCCAGCAGGAAGAGAATTGGCGATAGAACATCCCCTTGTCTCACACCCTGTTGCACTACAAAGGAGTCGGATAGCTGCCCATTGTGCAAAACAAAACACCTTGCGTTGTTGTAGGACTCTTAAATAATGGCAACTATTTTTGGTGGAATTCCTCTACCAAGCAACGATCTCCATATACATTCTCGGTTAACTCGATCAAAGGCTTTCTCAAAATCCACGAACATGAGGTAAAGCGGTGATTGAAATTCCATCGACTGCTCGAGGACGATACGCAGGGTGTTGATATGGTCGACACACGATCGACCACTGCGGAAGCCAGCTTGATGCCTCTTGAGTGTAGACTCGATTCTATCCTTTATTCGCTCGAGAATGATGGTTGCCATTAGTTTTGGGAAAACGTACAAAACGGTGATACCACGCCAATTGTTGCAATTCTTTAAGTCACCTTTCTTTGGCAACTTAACAATCACACCATCCTTCCAGTCCCTGGGATAGCTTTCGTTTTCCCAAATGTTTTTTATCAACGGATGTAAAATACTAGCCGCTATTACGGGATCGGCTTTCAGGAATTCAGCTGGAATTCCGTCCAGTCCAGCTGCCTTGTTGTTTTTGAGGAGATTTATTGATGTCTGGATTTCCGATTCTGACGGGGGTTCGATGTCAATACCCCTATAGGACCTGCGCATCTCGTTTAGTTGGGGCACTTCAGCACTCTGCTCAACTGAATCCTCATTTAGCAGGGCACAAAAATGGTCCTTCCATCTACGAAGCTGATCCTCAATTGATACCAAAAGTGTGCCATCCACATCCATTACAGGATGATTGGTGTTGCTTTTTTTCCCGATAACATCTTTGGCTATTTGGTACAATTCCCGGATATCTCCTCTTCTGGCAGCGATTTCCGCATTATCTGCGAGTCCATCTACCTTCACCCTCTTGTCACGTCTCACACAGCGATAGACCATCTTATGTGCAATGCGGTACTCTCTTCGCAAGTCAGCCTTTCGTTGAACATCTGCTTCAGCATTTATTTGGATTTTCAACGATTTGCGAAGTTCGATCTTATCCCAGGTGTCTTGGGATATCCAAGAGTCTCTACGTCTCGTTCGCTTGGGTACAGTTTCGGATCCAGCCTCCATAAAAACACTTTTAATTTCACCCCACATCTCATCAATTGTTGAATTCTGGATTCCGTTTAATGACGAGGCTCTGTCGTTAAGGGTGGTGACATAGTTTCGACATATGTTGGGGTCATTTAAAGCATTCGTAATGAATTTTGAGCTCCTTGCTGCATCCTGCGCTGGTTTTTGTACGGCAGCGGTTCGTAGTTTGAGACTCATCAGAACCAAATGGTGGTCGCTTCCCACATCGGCATTTCTTATACTCCGGACATCACACATAGACTTCCTCCATCGCTGCTGAATCATGATATGATCAATTTGGTTTTCGGTTTGACCATCCGGATGCACCCAGGTAATTTTGTTGCACGTCTTATGCTTAAATACAGTCCCACCTATCACAAGACGATTCGCGTTACAAAAGTCGACAAGCAAGTCACCATTTTCATTCCGTGACCCCAAGCCATTTCTTCCCATCACGCGTTCCAGTCCGTAATTGTCTGAACCGACTTGGGCATTGAGGTCTCCCATAACGACTATGATGTCGGCTCTCGGAACACTACTGTAAACCGAGTTAAGATGAGTGTAGAACGCGGTTTTGTCTTCCTCGGTCGCTTCATTTGTGGGGGCGTAGCACTGAATAATTGTGACGTTACGAATTTTTGAACGAAACCTTGCTGTCATTAATCTCGCAGAAATGGGCGCCCAGGAGATCAAACTACGCCTCGCTTCTTCGTTCAACATAATTCCGACACCATGCAGTCTTTGGCCACCCTCTCTTTCATCTTCCCCGGAATACAGCATTCTCGTCTGTCCAGTGTCTGATCTGTATTCAGCTCTTCCTCTCCACTTAGTTTCGCTTATGCCCAGGATACTGATGTTTAGACGAAGCATTTCACGCTCAACCTGCTCGTATCTACCATCGCTGTACAAGGATCGAACGTTCCATGCTCCGATTTTCGTACGTATGCGGTAGCCAAAAGTAACATTTGCGCTTCTTGAAAGACTTCTTCTATTTGTCAACGATTCACTTATTATTATGGCGTCTTGATTGACGCTCGTACATGAAAGATGCCGCACCCCCAAATCCGATGTGCGGTTTACTGATACAGAAGGATTTTCTATAAAAAGATTACCTCTTGGGGACTCATTTCCATTTGTTGTCATAATTCATGTATTTGCATATATCCTTCCACCATGGTGTTTTCCGAGATATGATTAATAACATACATAAGCTCAGATTTGACAGGCACACCCGCCTTTTGTATGGTCAAACACATAACTGCTCGAGGCCGCCCACTATGGGAAAACAGACGCCTTTTGTAGCCGCCCAATATGGGTTACAGACGCTACCTGCTGCTGCCGTTGGCCTTTTACCAAAAAAGCTCCTCCGCCACCAGACTATCATGCCGTTGACCGCTACCTGCAGTTCGTCCGTCTTAAGGGGGCTTTTAACCATCCCAAGGACAAGTTTGTGCCCTGACCAGCAACGCTGGGTTGTCTGCTTATCCCGGCATCCATTCGGTCCCCCTGCACGTTAGCGTTACCCGCCCTCTACCACGCGGAGGTGTGCATAGGGATTTTCCTATCATTGAGCCTAGGGCCATATGGCGTCCTAGCACTCTCAAGTACTTTTAGAGGGCAAATGTACTTATTGTTATTAATGGTGTTATATGGGCATTTTTACAAAAATTTTATATATACAAAATATTCCTGAGACTGTCTAGATTTCTTAGTTTACTTTCCTTTTCCATGTTTGCATTGGTAAGAGGCCAGAATCCTTAGTAAAACTTGATTGAAGTGTTAACACAAAAATGCATTTTTTTCGTTTTTGAAGTACACCACAGTGAAAAAACTTCCGCACGGTGATTGTAGGACCCAACCACATCCAAAAATAACGAAACAATTCTTGGCCGCTCACGCCCATTCTCCTTTAATTTATTTTAGTTATTAAGTAATAATAGAGTAAGATCCCAGGGCCGCCAGACATACGTCATTTTATCATAGCTGAATTTTCTTCAGTGTATGAACCCTATGGTAGGTATTAACGAATGGATACTACGAACCTTTAACCCGGGTGCGTTTCGGAGGTATTGAGTGTTAAAAGTGCATAAAATGATGCAAAATTACGTTATTTTATCAGAGCTGATTTTCTTATATGTTTCAAAGAAAGTTACGATAAGCTTATTTTGACACTTGTTCAATGGTACTTATGGGAACAACATTTTAACTTTGCTTAAAATATTTGAATGTTAAAGCACAAAACTTTATGAAATGAATAAAAAATAATACTAAGATCAATTTATTTTTACTTTTTATCAACATTCAACCTTTATTTGATATTTTTGTATCGATTTCGTATTTGCACATCACCGAGAAATTGCAATTTGGCTGTGAAATGAACAGAAATGAATCCAAAAAATTTTCATCTCAGTAATCTCTGAAGAAAATCTAAGTGCCCAGGTGAGATTTTTTGTCCCACTTTAAAAATCTCTGAGCTCTCAGAGATTTTATTTGGTAAGATACGCTTAATGAACAATTATAAACTTTGCTATTTTTGGACGAAAGCAAAAATTTAAAAAATTTGAGGTATCATGTGCCTACACTGAGGGAAAAATGTATGCACTCAGCACATCATTTTATTTACTCATCCTATATTTTTCTGCACACATACTTTTCTGTACTCATTACCTAATGAAATATATACTGACAACATAAACCTATTAGCAGTGAAGCAGCTACAAAATAGTTCTGTAGAATCATTACACGAATATGTACCACGCCAGCATACGATTATGTAGTGAGAATAGATTCTATGCACTATTTTTTGGTATCATTGCGTAAATATAAACTTTCCATGGATTCAGTAAATAATTATGTGTAGGTTGTCGCATGATGATGTACTGAGTATAGCTCATATGCACTTATTAAATAAATGTAAATAAATCTATTTAGGCATTTTTTGAAAAAACTGTTAGTTTTCTGCGATTAGTACAGTGTCTATGTACTCAATAAATAAATATAAATATTTTATGTATGCATTTACTAAAAACAAACCGGTTATCTGTGATAAGTACAGATTCTTTGTAGTGGGGACAGATCAATTTGTATGTAATGAGTACATATTTATGTAATGAGTCCATATGTTTATGTACTCCATGTGTGTATGTCCTCACTACATATGTTTGTATCGAGTCTATGTACTCAATTCATATTTATGTAATGAGTCCATATGTCTATGTACTCCACATATTTGTGAAATGAGTCCATATGTCACTACACATATATATTATAAGTCCATACATTTAAGAGAATCCTCTGTAACGTTTCACCTTATTCTGAAAGTTTATTTTCTAGATATTTATTTTATTTTAAAAATACTTTGTGATACTTACTCGGATTTGAACTGGGAACCTTTCACACACGAAGATAGCACGCATCCACCAGGCCACTTGGGGGCACAAAAAACTGGTGCCAAAACTGAATAAGTTGAAACTCATTTCTTGGATGGCTGAAGTGCTCAATATACACATAGAGTCAGTACAAGTTGCGTGGACTCAGCACTGTAGCTAGTCAATAGATACATGTGTAGGTATTGAGTATATACCGTCTGTATTGAATAAATGTCGAAATGGCACACGTCGTATTTACTCAACACATAACTCAATGTAACCTATAACAGTTTCACTTGCATGGGTTGCGCTTGATATGTGTTGAGTATATACCGTCTGTATTGAACAAATATCACCATATACTCTGTGCAGGTTGCATATACTCAGTACATAACTTTATGTAATAAATGTTTTCTATACTTTGATGGCTGGTGCTTGATATGAACTGAGTAAATACCATCTGCATTGAATAAATCTCGACAAAGACTCAGTATACGTCATATTTACTCAGTACAAAACTCCATGTAATAAATGTTTTTTATTGGTGGATGGCTGGCGCTTGAGTATTAACTGTTTGCATTGAATAAATGTCACTATAGACTCAGTGCACGTTGCATATACTCAGTATATAACTTTATGTATCAAATGTTTTTTATTGTTGGATGGCTGGCGCTTGATATGCGCTGATTATATACCGTCTGCATTCTATAAATGTAGACATAGACTCAGTACACGTCGTATTTACACAGCACATAACTTAATGTAGTATAATTATTTTTTATTTAGATGGCTGGCACTTGATATGTGTTGGGTATTAAACGTCTCTATTGAATAGATATCGAGATGGACTTAGTACACATTGCTTATACTCAGCACATAAGCTTAATTTTTAAATTTAAATTTTATTAAATCGAAACATATTTGACTTTAGCTGGTCCATAGTTTTGTAATGAGTATATTACGTCTTTATCCAATACACAAATCGGTACTCTAGATTGTTAGTTTTATTCGATACATAACTTGAATTATAACTAGTACACATTAACTTTACTTAGTGAATAGACCTTCGATGGCAATCCTTTGCAAACATCGGTACATACAATTTACATTTATGGTTCTGTACGGAGTGCATTCATTTTTCCCTCAGTGTATATTATATACAGTCGGTTTAAAGTTAAATCTCAGTAGGTCAGAAACAAAAAAATTCAGTCAGCAGATATTGCGGCAAAGTGGCGTGTAATTCCTTGCATTTATAAAAAAATATTTTAATCAAAATATTGTCTGCAACTTTAAGACCGATGAAGATATGAATTTTTTTTTAGTATTGTTAGACCGAAGGGGCGGCAATTTATTGTTTTCCCCCGGGTGGCAAATATCCTAGCTACGCCACTGAATATGCAAACGTGTATGATGTTTCAGATTTTTTCAAGGTATGTATTCTAATCTATAAAAAAGCTAAACAAACAACTCTTTTCGAAGAATAAAAAAAATATTAAATTATGTACCTACCTATATCATAGCAGAGGAAAGCTGGACGAAAAAATTCCAACAGAGATGAAATTTGGTAAACTTAGGCCCTGGCCACGTAGTGACGTAGTGAGCGACAAGCGGCTGAGTGGCAAAATCTAATGTGAAAATGCCATTGCAAGTTACGTAATATAAAAATATAATCAAACAATCATTTTATTTTATTATTTCGTTCAAAAAAGGGTAAACGGATGCATATAAGATCTTTTCCCATGCTTCAGATAAACTAGACAAACAAAAAATGTTAATAGGCTTTCGCAATAAAACATGAAAGCGGTATTTTGCTCAAGCCCCTATAATAGACAAGGAGTCGGCAGCGAATTTTGGGCTTGGAGTTCTAACCAAAATTAATTAACATGTATGTATGTGTTGATATAGGCAATACTATACCAAATCAAACCGTCTTGAAGGTTTTTTTTCAGCCGGGGTGGGAGTGGGCGTTTGAAAACGGTAATTTCTCAACTTTTTGTGTCCATGGTATAACCACTTCCATTTATATACAATAAACGACAGAGAATTGTGCACTGGTTTACTTCAGATTTTCCCTTCCCACACGCCCACCAAGCTTAATGATCCGATTGATAATGCTCAAGATATAACTAGTTTAGGCGCACCATATCCAGAGATATTTGGATATTTGAAAAAAAGAAAATCAAAAATCAATAAAAAAAGTCTACAAAATTAGGCCGATATCTAAAGTTTGCTTCAAAAGTGCATATAATGTTTCGAAAAAATATTTCACCATTTAAGCTAAATATACAGTTCTTTTGAGTAAAAAAAAACTTGGTGGTGAAAAAATGTACTCAAAGAAAATTTGTCCGTGCTGTAAACGATTTTTTCATATTTAAGCAAAATATAAATTCCAAACGCATTTTTTTTGGCAAAAAAAATGTCAGTGTGCAATTGTTTCGCGTGAGATAAAGTGTGGTGAATAAAAAATATTTACACCATATTTTGCATGTAAATTGATGGTTTTGCATCCAAAATTTATTGTTTTCCACTTTTAGGCCTATAATTTATTAATAAGGGGTTAATTAATGACTCAATGGGTGGCTTATGGAAAGTCAAACATTTTGTGCCTGAAAAATTATACAAAATTAAGCACAGATTAGGTGTAAAATTGTATTGAGAGAATTTTCATTGAACGACGACGATATAATATATTTTTCGTTCAGAAATTGAAAAACGGCAATTCCGATAAGAGGCGCATTGTGTGAAAAATTCTTTTCAAATTAAATTTTCCTTAAAGCATGCTATTGCTAAATCTACTTGGCTATCGATAAAAATCATCCTTAGGGAACCTTTTGAATTTGACCTTAGAGTAGTTAGTGTCACCTTTTTCTTATAGGCTCGCCTGTTGATATCTTTCGGGCTTAGTTGAGTTCAGAGAATTTTTAGATAGCTTAAAATAAATTCGCTTGGCTGAAAATGGTTGCTTCAGCCACAATTTCGAAAAAAAAAAATACGTTTAAACCAACATCTTTGGAACTCCTTCTTATACAACGAATTTGCAAGTGTCTTATTTAAAGCTAATTAAATTACCTTTTTTGTGTTCCTTAAAATTTTCTTCAGAAATTCATATTTTAAGAGCTAAAGAGACTAGAAGTTTTCCTTTTTTTTTTTTCAATTTTCGTTACTTAACTTTCTTAAGGCATTTACAGGTCAAAAACCTTTGCTAATGTTCACTTCACTCCCATTCAAACTTCTCTCCGGAATGCCAAGCTAAAATTTGGCCATGCCGATGTACTTTACACCGCGCCATTGAAGCCCCCATGGTTAGCTCAATCCCAATGCAGGTTTAGTTGTTTATCAATTGCAATAGCGGCACATTTTTCTCTAGCTTAATTGCGACAAGTTTATATATTCTTGAGATTAATCTGAACTTTACTTTGATTAAATGAAATTCGAAAACGAGAAATATTTGAGGACAAACGGTCTTTCACCCCAAAGCTATTTTATTTGATAAGATTTTCTTGAAACATCACATTAAAAGAAAAATTACCTAAAACCGCTCAGCTAATAGTGAGAAAATTCAAAATCAAAAACACCATTCTATGAGAGGTACTACTAATAGTTGCTAAGTGTAAAATTTTATAATTTTTGGTAGTAGATCGTACTAATTTAAGGAATCATTTTTGAGAAAAAAAACTTTCCTTTGTGGTTTTTTAACTTTTGTATGGAAGGTACCTGTATAAAAAAAATATTGAAATCAGTCATACCGTTTCGACAAAAAATCGAAAATTAAAAAAAATTAAAAATGGTTCTTGGGGAGGTACCTTCCATTAATAACTATTTTTTTTGAAAAATGGTTTCCCACCCAAACGAAGCCTTTACTAAAAGTAATTTATTGCGTTTTTTTTAAGAAAAATTGTGGAGCCCTTTAAAAAAAAAAAAAACGTTTATGAAGAACTGCTAAAAAAAATTATGAGGCAGGTACCGTTCACCAAATCAATCAAAATCACCAAAAACTACTAAGCAAGTTTTAAGAAAATCGATCCAGCCGTTTAGGACGAACAGACAGACAGACAGAATTGTGAAACCCACTTTTTTCATCTTTCCTATCATCGTAATGACAAAAGTCTGATCAAAATCTCAAGTTCAATTTTTTGTTATGAATGCATAACTTGCCATAAAGTAGGTACTACCTACAAGTAAAGTAAAAAACCACGTTTTTTTTATTTAACAGCGGAAATATCTCAAGAACAAGGGCTGACAGCGGAAATGGATCTTTTATATAGAACGAGTCTTACCTCCCGATTCAAAAGCCATGTCAAAAGCCACAAAAATTAAATGTTAAGGCTTCTAACTGTATAAAATAAATGAAATTCCTTATACATACATACCTAGCTAATCATTTAAGAAAAAGTAGGAAAATTAAAAGTATATTATCTTACAAATTAAAAAACCCAAAATCTTTTTCCAATCTTATGTAAAGCTAGATCCTTTAAATTCCTTCAACTTTAACTATTTTTTTCATTTTTGATTAAAGTGTTGCATCGTAAAAAAATTCAACCTGTATGCCTACTTATACCAGTCATCAAATCTGAAAAAAAACTTTCCAGCATTATATACCTATACTTCCATCAGCACGAACCTGCTGGTCAAAACGTTCTTAACCAACCTCAATTTTAAACTGATACAGTTGATATATAAATTCAATAAAAAAAGACCTACAAAAAAAATATTTTTAAATACAAAAAAAAAATAATTTAAAACTTATCCAAGCGACAGCCACATGGCCAACGACAAACGACAAATTTATTCGACATAATTTATGTTCGCAAGTAGGCCGCGCAACTAAATTGCCTGCTGCACTATACGAAATGGCTTATACACAAAACTAAAAATAATAATAAAAAAAGCCAAAAGAGCCTGTCTGTGTATACTGTAATCGGGTGGACGTGGCGTCGCTAACCGCCAACACAAAAACGCTCATTCCACTTCGAAATGCAAGCAAACAAAGCATAAAAAACAAAAATTTGAAGAAAAAAAATGTCAAATAATCAAAATAAACCGAAAAATCGAAAATTAACTCCAACCACCGATTTGACAGCACGGAGGCATGAAACCGTAAAAGTGACGTGCATAACAAATAAATTCCCTGCCACACACAGAAAATTACAAAAACAAAAAAAATATTAAAAAATCGAACAGAACTCGAAGCAGAAACCACTTCTGTACTAAAACAAAAATACACCTCGAAGGAAGGAAAAATATCGAAAAATGAATTTTTGAGGAGGCGACTTGAATCTCAAACTGGCAACCGATATTATATTTGCCAGTTCTTAGATCCGCACAGCGCACACTTCTTTCAGAAATCTTTTTGCGGAGGACGTAAACACACTGGCTGTGCCACACGACACTTTGGACGGACTTCCTTTGGAAAACATCCAGATTCATTTTTCTCATTCCTCACTCGAGCCGCGACGAACGCGACTACGGACGCACGGACAGACGTGTGTCATCTGGGGGATGGATGCCACGCGACACTTGATCGCTTTTGCAGAATTTAAGGGGGCGAAGCGCCAATCTGTCCGCCCAGTATTTACGTCTTGCCACTATGCACCCACGGCGATTCAGTGGCGATGACTGCGTGGTGATGGCGGCACACGCCACTGACCATGACCTTGTATAAGACAGGTGGTGTCTTCTGTTTATGTTCCAATTTCAACTGTCGATTATACAGAGGGGCATCCGCATCGTTGGCACAGAAAATTGAAACGCCCCCGATCGTATTCTCCGGGCGTCGTCATCGTCGTCGCACACCATCATGATCTCCGCGATCTTTTTTGGTTAAAGCGGATGTGTCTAGAGCACCATTTTCGATTAGGTATAAATGTGCTCTGCATCCGATTATTCAAAGAACGCAACGAACTACGGATGCCCGCTCAATTAGCCAAGATCATGGGTGACCACTGATGGCTGGCTATATAGCTGAGCTGCGGAGGTCGTGGACCCAACTCGCAGTCAGTACATTTATATTACGAGGGTGTGGGAAATACATTTGAAGGTAAGGTGGTTAACAGATCCGGGGCTTCGCCTACCCTTAATTGAATTATATTCATATTTTTGTTGTTGTATGGCTACGTCTCGTCTGGAAGTGCAACTTTGAAGAGGCGTTTATTCGTTCTTTGGTATGATTATGTATTGTTAAGTGGTTGCGATGAGTTTAGGAAATTGAGAAAAGTGGAATGGCCTTGTTCGTTGATCATGATTAAGAAAAAGTGTTTTGATGTAAATGAATTCATTGAATTAACATAAATTTTGATTAGAGAAATTGATGTGTTTCATATTTATAGGTTGGTGTTTTATTAATAATTTTTGCAGGGTCCTTAATCAGCTGATGGCCTGATCACTTAAATTAAGCAACAAACGCGTACTAAGAATATAACGGTCGATGTGCACCATCGGCTAAAATCTCAATGTCGCTGTTTTTCGATAAAATACTTTTTAATTGTTTTTTTTTTTAACCTGAAAAAAAGTAACGGAAACGCCTCCATATGTCAAACGCGTGTTGGGAAAATAACTCTTATAATGTCTAAGAAAATAGGTGTTGATGCCTGAAAAGATAGGTGTTGAAGAGACGCACTCAGATGCCGAAAACGTTGAGAAAATATGGTCAGAAGATAGGTGTTGTGTAAATGCAGCTTACGGTAAAATGTTAGTGTTACCACTTTTCGGGAACATACTTCTTTTGATGTCAAAGGATGGGAACTCCACTTTTTGGTAGTTTTTTAATATTTTGAACATGAACAAATTGTAGAAACGTCTCCTGATACCAAGTGTGCTTTAGGAAAATAAAGTTTCATGTATTAAAAGATAGGTGTTGAGTTGACAAACCTTCCAGTTTGATAATGCAAGTGCTGTCACTTTTCGGTAACATATGGTTTATGTTTTAAAAGATAGGTGTTGAGCAGACGCACCTTCGGGTAAATTTTTGGAGTTGCCCCTTTATGGAAGGATAGTTTTTTTTTATGTGAAAAGGTAGGAGCTTCTCTTTATATTGGCAATTTTTAATGTATAAGGTTGCGGAAACATCTCCAGATACCTACTAATAGATATTAAAAGAAATTACTTTGTATTAAATATTTCGTGCATTGAATAAAAGCGTTTTATATCAATATATTAATTCATTTTTAGAGGGCGCCTAAGGCGCGTTACAAATTCCATTTTCTCGGCTCCTATTGACTTTGAAGGTAAGAATATATTTTCAAGCTTTTGTCTCCAAATATTTTTGATATCTCATTCAGGCGAAAAACTGATTTTTTGAGTAAAAATGGTTTTAAGAGTTTCTCTTGCCTCTTGTTCATCTGAGCGAAAAATTACTAAGATAGTTTTTTGTAGTCTTTGATTTTATGTATGGTAGAAGAATGTATAAAATTATGTGTTCTACAAAAAACTATTTCAGTAATTTTTGCGCTCAGATGAATAAGAGGCAAGATAAACTCTAAAAACCATTTTTACCTACTCAAAAATTTCGACAATTTTTCGACAGTTATTTTTCACCTGAAAGGTCAAAAATATTTGTAAGCAAAAGTTCTATAAAATATTCATGTTTAACTTCAACATCAAATACACAATTTTGCTCTACGTTCAAATGTTTTCGTGTAGATATCTTGAGACTAGAACTTCATATATCAAAGAAAATGGCAATTTCTAAAAGCCCAAATCATATGCACCAAAAAATAAATTGAAAACCATTAACTATCACTTACATATAAGGCCTTTTATAAACTATTGCATGCAAAAAAAGGACACACCATCTTTTTTAAAGCCCTTATAAGGCAGTCAACACATGGTACCGTTGTCCAAGTAAGTTGTTGAAAAAAGTTCGGAAACAGAAGGTTAGGTTATGTTAATGGGCTGACAGTTGATCTTAATTTAATTCAATCAATTCAATTCAATTCAATTCAATTCAATTCAATTCAATTCAATTCAATTCAATTCAATTCAATTCAATTCAATTCAATTCAATTCAATTCAATTCAATTCAATTCAATTCAATTCAATTCAATTCAATTCAATTCAATTCAATTCAATTCAATTCAATTCAATTCAATTCAATTCAATTCAATTCAATTCAATTCAATTCAATTCAATTCAATTCAATTCAATTCAATTCAATTCAATTCAATTCAATTCAATTCAATTCAATTCAATTCAATTTAATTTAATTTAATTTAATTTAATTTAATTCAATTCAATTCAATTCAATTAATTTAATTTAATTTAAGCAGGAGCTGGTGTATAGGTGAGATGCCCATTTTCCCTTCAGTGCCGCTCCTACAAGAAATACGTGCGACGTTCAGTTGTTTTTTTTTTTGGTTCTATCACTGTCACGATTGCGTTCACCAGTTCACCACATAAGCTGGTAGACAGTAGCTGATGTATAGGCGAGGTGCCCATTCTGCGTCCACTTCCGTTCTCACAAGAAACAGGCGCGACATTCTATTTTCATTCGTTCCATCATTATCGTCCTTAACGCTTTTCAAATCTTTGGCTGTGGTTGGAGAAGCTTCCAATCTCGTGGTCGGGTGGTTGATAGAGCTCAAGAATTTTCTAGCCATATCAACAGGCTTGAACAGGAACCCTTATGTTGTGCTGTGTACCTACCAAAAACCCTCAGCTCTTCGCAACAGCTAGTTACAAGCAGCGATTTGATTTCAATGGCGGAAATCGCTTTTATTGCCGCTTCGCTTCGCTATCAATGAAAAAGGTGATATCCTGCTTGTGGTATTGCCATTAATGAGACTTGTTTTAGCAGCTCTTGTCACTGCCAAGACCTCAGCTTGTAAGAGACTGCTGTAGAGAGCCCTGAATAGAATCCTGCACCATTACCAGTATCCATCTTCGAATCGTGCGTCACGTCGCACAGTGGGCCCACTCATATGAAGGAATCGGAATAAACTAAAAAAAAAAATTCTAAGAGATGAAAATGAAAACTGATTTTCCCGTAAGCACACATTCTAAGCTTTCATTAGCTTAAACAGTTATATTTTTAAGTAATTTTTTTACTCCGTAAGGCTGAATTGTAAGTCACATTTCATTCACTCTTAAGACAAGTGTTAAATAAGTAGTGTTATCAGTTGGCTTTTGTTTATATATATTTTAATAACGTGAAAACTAAAAAACAATATGAAATCAATAGTTTCAAGTATTTACTTTATTTCTAAATATATTTTAAGGTTCTATTTTTCCTTTTTCAATATAAATGGGATATAAATGATGTGATATTTATAATTAAGGGCATATTGCACGTATAGTTAGAGCAAAAGTAGGTTTCTAGACGTTTCTATGTCGAGATTTTTATTTGTAAAAATAGTTTAATGTCTCTTGTATTGTGCGAAAAAAGAATCTGGTGCTCATATGTACACCATTTTTTTTTATTGAGATTTCTTTAGTAGAGTACCTCAGAAAATGTTGAATGTTTTTTCACAAAAAAAGCCTTTTTTGTGTAGGTTCACATTTGAACAGTATATTTTATACTCGAATGGAGTTGTATGAGTTCATGAGAGATTCAGGGCTCCAAACACTGAAAACGAAATTAAATTTTTTTTTGAAAAATTGTTTTAATTCTTTCATAAAAAAACTATAAAACAACAAATTATTAAAAAAAAAAAATAAAAAAAACTAGCTGCAACGTTACCAAAATATGCGTAATATCGAGTTATGATTAGGAACAGAGTTGTCAGATTGGGCTATTTATCATAAATTGGGCTATCTTTTTCCTTAATTTGCGACAAGAATTTGAAAAAAGGAGCCCAATTTCATATTACTTTTATAACTTTTAAGAAAATTCGTTACATAAGGTCAACGATATGTTTAAGTTCGTCCAGATTTTAAGGATTTGTCCTTGGAAATTATTCCAAAAAAAAGAAAAACGTGGAATGTATAAGTAATCCTAGATTTTTTAGATGAGATTTGGCTAGTTTTTGGGCTACATTTTGGGCAGCGATTTTGGGCTACAAGAATTCTGAAATTGGGCTACACAAGTGCTTCTTGAGCTGGCAGCCCTGATTAGGAATCGAACTACTAAGGCCTAATAAGCTCTCTTATTGTTTAACAACATATATTACAAGCTGAAGGCCTAAATTATATAATTTCAGCAATTTTGATTTTTCAAGAACTCTATGACCTAGTGTAAATCGGCTCACCAAGACTAATTCAACGCCAAATCATTCATCACAATCGGTTTTGTCGTTGAATTGTTACGAAAGGACAAACGAATAGACGAACATAGGCCCACAATTTGCCGCCAAAAATCCACCATTTTGTTTTTTCGAGAATTTCATGTACTTAGTTTTACTCGCGTCATCAAGCCAAATCCAATAAGGTATAATTTTTCAAAATCGGCCTAATGGACACTCGAATACACATACATTCCCAAAATCACTATTTCCCGCCTAAAAGCCGCCATTTTGATTTAAAAAAAGTAGGGTACCCCTTGTAAATCGTGCCGTCAAGCCGAGTCCAATGCCGTATCATTTGTTGTAATCGGTTCAGTGGTTGAGGAGTTACGTGCGGACAAAAATAAATATCTACAAAAACACCATTAACGTGCGGACAAAAATAGATATCTACAAAAACACCATCGGTAATAAGCATCAAAACATAATTCTAAAACTCAATTTTGGTTTTCCTATTAATTTTTATGGTACTTCAACTAAAAAAAATGTTTTCAGTAAGGCAGACCCATCTGCTGAATTAATTCCGGTTATTGGGGTATCTTGCCCCAGTGTGCGTCGGTGTATATATAGCTATCACCCAAGGCTGTAGCCAGGGGAGGGATCACAGGGGTTTGATCCCCCCCCGAAATTTTTGAGAAAGGCATTTGCAAATCATATTTTTCCACGTTGTGTGAAATTTGTAATCAAATATCTGCAATAGTTATTAATTAATCTACTACCTACATACACCTTGATGATTTCTTAAGTCAGTGTATTCTGATGCCCTCAATTCTTGGAAAAAATTAACAAAAATTTAAAGAAGAAAACTTTAATTTAAAAAAAATTTTGGATCGTTACAATTTAACGTTTAATGGCTGAATGCGTGATATGGTAGACAAAATGCCATACACAACATGATTCACATAGACAAGTTTCTTAAAATTTTGGCGACTGTAACATGCACCCCGAAAAGAACTTTTTCAACAGTGAAACGTCTAACTTACCTAAGAGATTCTTCAGATGAAAATAAACTCTTAGGATTGAAGTTAAAATAATTTATCAACAAATTAAGACCTACATATACTGAGGAAGTTATCAGGGGTGAGCTTTGCGCAAATAATTAAATGTTTGACGTTTAAGAATAGTTTACAGTTCCCATGCATAAGAAAAATTAAATTGTTTAAAACAGTTCTCCACCTATTCTGTGCTTAATTTTGTATAATATTTTAGGCACAAAATGTTTGCCTTTGCCTAAGCCACCTATTGAATCATACATAAACCCCTTTTATTTATAATTATAGGCCTAAAATTGGGAAAATATAAATTTTGGATGCACAAATATTTTGCATGCAAGTAATGCAGTGAAATTATTTTTTTTTGAAGTGCAAAAAATTTTTTTATTCACCAAACTTTATCTCACGTGAAACAATTTTTGACATGCGAAAATAATTGCATAGATTTTTGCACAGGAAATGTAAACTGGGCTTTATAACGATGAATTTATTTTCACGCAAAAAATGTCATTGATATTTGTTCACTTAGCTCGAATGGTGAAATATTTTTTTCAAAAAATTATATCCCCCCCCCCCCCCCCGAAATAATTGTCTGGCTACGGCCTTGCTATCACCGATTCGCAGCTTGACGGCTTGTTCTTCGTTCATTTGCCAGTCCTCTGTCATTGGAAAGGCGGTTGTGAACGGCTTGTGGAACTCTAAACTTGGTGTAATGAAGTCAGTGAAAATAATAACCTTAAAAAAATGAATGCTTCCTAAGCTACAGATATTAATTAACTAATAATCGTCTGCATGGCGACAGGTATTCAAGGTTGGATGTCGAAAATATGTGCGGAAGTACTCGCAAAATGATAATGCCGTAAGTACATTGGTCTGCAAGCTTACTTTGATTGACAGCATATATTATTTCTTTTTCATCATGCTTGAAAATATATTTTGACCACCAAAATAGAGTGACATTTACATTTGATCCATATCACATCCTCATTCTATTCATATGTATAAGTGCATCATTAATCCTTCCAGTTTTTTTTTATTGCTGATACGAATCTCATAAGAAAAATCTATGACTTTGAAAACCATTTTAAAGTGAAAGAGAATTTAATTATTAATATTTAATTTAAAATATTTCCGAAATGAATAAATAAACTTTATTACCTACCTCAATATTCTTCTGCCCACATATAAAATAATAAATAATGAATAAATGTATTCTTATTTATTATGGTTTACCATTGACTCTATTTGTGGTTATGTGAGCTATATACGTCAAGGACAATTTTTATGAATGAAATTACCCTTGGATAAAATTTTTATATTATAATAAAATAAAAGATTTGATAAAGTATTGTTTTTTGGTACTTGAATTTAAATAATCATTGGAGTCATTGGAGTATTCTATTCTTATCACATAATTACAAACTGATTTCTGATTTCAAAAACTATTAACAAAAGCTTAAATATTTTATTTTAAATAAGTAAAGAAAGTACATCAAAATAATGTTATAATATAAATAGAGAGATGTCATGGCCATCATATGGTTGAATTGGTCCAGGAATTATTTGATTCCGAAACCAAGAGAAGTGGCAAAAGAAACGAACCGTGACCGCAATGACTCAGGTGTCACAAGGAAGCATCATATTATAAAACGGCAAACATGAATCTTGTGGTACAATTTACGTGGTCTACAAAAGTCGGAAGGATATAAATTATTTATCGTTTGAAAGGTTTTTTTTTTCACAAAAATGCAGAATGCAAACATTTACGAATTAATTGCACGACAAAAACTGAAAAACTATAAAAGAATATTGCACAGTAAGTGCGAGCGAGAGCCAAAGCGAGACCAAGTATTTGTTCACGACACTTAATTTTTTGATATTCTTACATTTTTACTTTAAAATTTACGACACTTATTCTGCCGTGTTAAGAAGAAAAAACGAAATGGTCATTCCACACTATCCCACTGAATATTAATACATGTCAAAAAAGTGTGAAGAAATCATGTATAATAGTGTGGAAACAAAATATGAAATTTCGTCACACATAATTTGACAGCGCATCCGACACGATTTGACTTGTGTTAATACATGAAAATATTTAGGATCGGTTCTAAAGCCATCACACTTTCTATCCCACTTGGGCGTTTGAGGTTATGGTGAAAATGATTTTTTGATGCAAGTGTGGAAGCAAAATATGAAAGTCAGTTACATCAAACAAATTTGGCAGCAGAGAATATCAAATAAAGAAGCCAATCCTCGGCTGTCAATTTGATTTGCCTACAAGCTGAAACGAACAGCTGTGATGATAAGATTTGCAAAGTATTAGTGAATAGTGTATTAGTCATTCAGCACATCATTCAGCACAGGTCTTGTTGTTGTTGCAATTCACATCTATTTCTTCGACACGAAATGAAATTACAAATACAACAAATGGGTTTTGGGGGGTGAAACGTACGGAGGATTGGCTTCTTTATTCGATATTCTCTGTTTGGCAGTCGTATGAAATTTCTTCCCACTTTATTCTGACACGTATTAATACTTTGTGGGATAGTGTAGAGTAGAGGCTCTTTAAGTGTATTTTTGACATTTCGAGATAAGCACGTTTTTCTGTTTTTATCTCTATCTGTTTGTTCTGCTGTTGAGTGTTTTTCTGTCGTATTTTTGTTTTTTTTTTGACTTGATTATTTATCAGATGCACAAATGCTTGTATGGTAGTCACTTTTTTTTTCTTAAATTGATTGCTAAAACGTCAATTTTTCCTGAAAAAAGCATGGTTCTTTGAACGAACGTCATTTTTCTTAAGCGTTTTAAGCCATTACAAAAGCAAGTAAGGGCTTTTATTTTTAAAGAATAAAATAGCAAACATATCAAAGGTGTTAAAACTGGCCCTAACTCAGAACAGCCAAAAAGTCAGTTACGTTTTTTCTTCTTAACACGTCAGTATTGTTTTCTATATACAAGATTCGTGATTGCCGTTTTATTATAGGTATGAGATATTTCTTATTTTTCTTTTGTTTTACTCCTCTGTTTTATTTGTTTTTATTTGTTAACATTCTTATCGTTTCACCTAACCTAACCTATTTGATTTTGTTTGTTTCTGTTTGCCGGTGACGTTTTGTGTTTGTCCACCCACCAACCAACAAATTTTCGAGCACTGACTGGAAATATATTGGAATGGTCGATGGCAGCGTTCAGTGCTGCATAAAAGTAGCTCAGTTCTTCTCGACGCTCATGACTTATTTTACACGATGCAATAATTCTTGCGATTTTTACTTAATGTTGGAATGCATCCAAAAATCGTATGCAAATACCCTGGCTCATTTTGCTCATTTTATGCTAAAATCAATTTTTGCTAAAAGTTGTCACATTTTTTTTTCAGACTGACTGGCAGTCACTCTCATACGTGATCGATAATAACTCTGTTTTTTTGCAAACCCAAAGGGAATTGGATGATTAAATTACATATATGCTATCGATAATTTGAATACAAACTCCATGTTTTTTTTTCTGTGATGGTGTCAGTAATCCCCGGTGTCGTTTTTTTCGACCGGTTTCATCCATGCTTGCAAAAAAGCTATAAGGCGTCAACGTGCTTATAACTGAAACGTTTGTTGTTTTATTTACATCGGTAACACAGTTTTTCTCTGCATTTAAGCTAAGCGCTGATAATTCTCTTCGCTTAAATTAGCCGGAAGAGGTTGTTCTCTACCTGCATGAATGACCTTGTTATCGATAAATCGCATGCAAATGCCACTTCTTTTGGTTCAGCTTAGCCCCAATTTAATGAAAATGTCACTTTTGCTACGAGCTGTCAACGCGTTGATAAGTAAACTTTTAGTATCTACTACACGCTTGTAACACAGTTTTCAGTGTCAGCCAATTGCTTTAAAACCACGTTTTTCTGCAGCAGTTAAAATTCATCAAGAATTTCAGATTTCTTAGAGGCTTTTTAATCCACCGACATTGTAGCCATCCGTCAATGGAATTTGACAGTGAGTTGATGGCTTGAAAGATAGGGGATTAACTATATTTTGACAGAAAAGGTGTATTTCGATCCAAATGTCACCCAATTGTCCTAAAATCACCCTTTTCCGGAACAGTATAAATGATTCAAAAATTTCAGATTTCTTATAGGGTTTTTAATCCACCCACATCGTAATGAAATTTGACAGTATATGGCTTGAAATATAGGGGATACACTATATTTTGACAGAAAAAGTGTATTACGATCCGTATAGTAGCTATCCGTCAATGGAATTTGACAGTTGATTGCTTGAAATATAGGAGGCGAACTATATTTTGACAGAAAAAGTATATTTCGATACAAATGTCACCCAATTGATTTAAAATCACCTCTCTGGGGCACTAAAAATTCATCAACAATTTCAGATTTCCTTAAGATATTTTCCATTGGCGGTGTTTATACCACCTTCACGTGCGGCGACTCATTCTGACGCCTCTCTTTTGTATCTCTTTTTATTGAAAAGAAAGAGATGGTGAAGTGAGGTGAAAAATTTCAAAAAAGTTTAAAACTTCTGCCTCACTTAACCAATCTTTTTTTCAAAGAAATGAGAGTGAGATAAAAATAAGAGAGGTCAAAATGAGTCGCCTCATGTGTAGTTGGTGTGAACACCGTCATTTACATAGGGTTACCAGACGTCCTCCTTTAGGGTGAACGGTCCCCCTTTTTGGTGCCAAAATTCTGTTTGTCCTCCCTATACAAGCTTCTGTCCCTCTCTCCTTTTAAGTTAAAACTCATAAAGAGAAAACATTCAATCGAAAACTGTAAAAATATTTCCATTAAATATTTTTGAAAATATTCTCTGCGAAATCATCAATTTGAAGTTCAAAATACTTTCACAGCTGATAAGTTTTAATTTTTGATTTTTGTTATTGTTTTTTTAAAGTAAAAAATCGAATGAAACTTTTCTAATTCACTTTTTTTTTTAATCTGGTGTTATATTTTTTCGAAAACATGTTTTGCCCCCCTTTTTTTTTACTTAAAAAGTGTATTTCGATCCAAATGTTACTCAATTGCCCTAAAATCACCTTTTTCCGGAGCAGTAAATATTCATAAAAAATTTGAGAGTTCTTAGTAGTTTCTTAATCCATCGATATCGTAGCCATCCGTCAGTGAAATTTGACATTTGATGGTTTGAAATATAAGAGACAAACTATATTTTTACAGAAAAAGTATATTTCGATCCAAATGTCACCCAATTGCCTTAAAATCACCTTTTTCAGGAGCAGTAGAAATTATTCAAAAACTTCAGATTTTTTTAAAAGGTTTTCAATCCATCAACGTCGTAGCTATTCTTCAATTGGAGTTTTGGAGCTTAGGACCTTAATTGCCTAAAAATCACAATTTCTGGAGCAATAAAAATTCATCAAACATTTGTGATTTTTAGAGATTTTTTAATACATTGACATCGTAGCCATCCGTCAATGAAATTTGACAGTTGATGTCTTGATGGATAAGGGCCGAACTATATTTTCACATAAGGACTGTAAATCACTTTTTTCCTGAGCAGTAAGAATTTGAACCCCCCCCCCCCCCCGAAGTTTTTGGAATATAAGCAAAATTCATAAAAAAACAAGTTTTTTTATTGCTTCTCAAAAATAGTTACCATATTTCGATATTAGCTCCAAATTTTAACGAATTTTTAAGAAAATCACTCTCAATACGTTTTTACTTCCAGAAACTCCTTATTTATTAAGAAGTCAGAGTCCCAAATGTGTAAGAACAAGCGAATAAAATCACGTACATGTTTTTCTCAAAAATAAAGACTTTCTGGTCCCATTATTTGACACTCAGGACTATAATTTGTTGTTAAAATTCGTCCAAACAACCAATTTCTACCCTAAAAGTAGTAAGCCCTGAGGCCACACGAGCGAGTAATCGCAAGCGAGTTACAAATACATCGAAACTTATCCTACTCCCTAGTCAACTGGCTTGCCTTTTTCGAATCAAGTTGTGAAGCGAGTAGAGCGGTGAATGATTTGACAATTAATGTATGTACCTTACTCGCTAGCTTACTCGTTCGTGTGGCCTCCGGGAAAGGTAGTGGCGTTTTTATTTTTGATTTTATCAAGAACCGACAGCACGTCCATGTCAGCATACAGTTTTTAATGTTTGATTGAAAATCAGAGGTCAAAAATAAAATTCAGCCTTTTGAAAAGTCTTTGGCTTGCCTGCAGAGATTTTTTAAAATGGTCATTAACAGAACTTTTTTTTCTGTTTCTCTCAGTGAGAAACTTTTGTTTTGATATTTTTAGGTTTCGGTTAACCACTGAGACTGACCACTTATCGCTGAGAGAAAAAAAACAAATCTCATTTGGGAATTTTTATTTTGTTTTATTTATTAAAAAGCTCTGCTTTTGGATTTTCAAAGAATTGATTCGTCATTCATTAATACTCTTCAATAAAAGTTTAGTGGAAGTGCGGATCGTAATTAAATATTTTTGGTCTTTGATCTGACGCATCTATGAGGGTTGTGGTCAAAATCTCGCACCTTTAAATCGCGCAAGTCAAAATACAACGTCACCGATGATGACGGGCTCACGGGCTCAATAACGACAACGACGACTGATTTCTTGGCATCATCCTTGCCGATTGTGTTACACGTAGTTTTTTGTATTGCTCTCCCATGGCAAATCTACGCCTCACCATGGCCGTTTTCAAGTTGTTTTTTTTCATTTGTAGCCATGGTGTTCATATCTTCTCGCCGTATGCGCTCAGGTACACGTACACGAGGTTTTCTCGCTTATGGTTATAAATTCACCTCGTTACGGTCTTATTTTAAAAATTAGCTTTAAGAGATCTTTTAAGGTTAGTCAACAGTTTTCTTGCACGATTGTGCGTTGGTCGGCTTCTCATCTGGATTTTTACTCCTTCTTTGGGACCTCATGCCACTCACGCAACACCGTTGACCCACTTAGGGTATGTATGTTCAGTCGGCAGTAAGGTGTCAATTTTCATTGTTAACAGTTTTCTTTTGCCAGTCAGGCACTGTCGTGATCAGCTTGAAAAATGTAGCTAAAATGGAACTGTAATTGCTATAATAGTCGGACTTTGGTTACATAAAACCGAGACGTGAACAATGACAAAAACCACGTGTAAATGTCATGGCGTGACTATAGCGAGACTATTGCGAGAAATCTACGATACAGGTACACGTGTAAATTCAACATTAAACCACGTTTGGAAGTTTTAACCACGATTTAAGCTTGTTGTACCCTATTTGAAAAGTTATTTTGAAAAAAGACTTTTGGCGAAACTATAGCGAGACCAAAGCGAGATGATGGAAAAACATTCTAGTGAGAAAAAGACGACACAGATAGCCATGTAAACGGGCACGGCGAGACAAAAGCGGGGTTCACACAATGCCCATGAAGCATAAAACCATGTTTGGAATTTTTAAGCACGTTTTTAGCTTATTGTAACCTATTTGAAAAAAATATAATTTTGAAAAAAGGTTTTGGCGAGACTATAGTGAGACCAAAGCGAGATGATGACAAAGAACACGTGAAGATATCATGGATTTTTATGTAACTGGGGTCTAATTTTTTCTATTTCGAACTCCTTGAAACTAGGTGTGCCAGGAGTTTAAAGAAAGTTTCCAAAATTCTAGTTGAGTCTCTGATTTCTAAAAATAAATTTTTGACATCTAGTCACAGCTTAACCTTCGACTGAAAACTGAACGCAATAATCTTTATTTAAAGGGAAATGATAAGAAAAAACATCTGCAATCTGCAATGTCTCCAACAAATTTTAGTTCTAACTTTGCTTTCACAACATTCCGCTTCAGCTGGGAAACTATTGCTTTTCCTCTTTTGCCTGAACTTCTGAGCAAATAATAGTATCAATTTATAATCATTTTATAAAAAAATTTGTAAATGTTATGTACATACATTAAAAAAAATCCAATTCCTCTTTAGCACCTGTGTAGTTATAGAGTCAAACTAAAAAATGCATAATTTTTTTAAACTAATTGAATAGCTTGTATGTATTTTGGGACATTCTTATACAAATTAAAAAAAAAAAAAAAAAAACAATCTCAAACTGTCTCATTTGACACAGTTTCAAATGTTTGTCGGAAGAAATTTGTTTTTTGTGTGGAAGATATTGTGCAGACTGAGGGGTATCTACGGACGGACGGCATCAGAGGCGTCTTAAAGTCGAAAGTATTTTTAAAGATTTTGAAATACTTTCTTTCATTCAAATTATATAAAAATAAATATTGATGCTACATTTTTCGAAACTTGAGTAAATAGTGATTGGGTGTGGAAATATAGGCATTTTTAAGTTTTTGTCACCTTAATGCTATATTGCACATTTATTATAACAATAATTATGAAACTTCTTGGGTGCGTAGAGCTTTATTTGATTGTTTGGAGATTTGGTTATATAAATGTAATATTGTTTAAATTATATTGATTATTTTGTATTTTAATTAATTTCAAGGAATTTTAATTTAAAAAACGGTGGTTGGATGTTGTAGGAACTGGGGGCCTCAAGCTGTATATTTTCCTAGGCATCAAAGAATACCTCCAAGTTGGTAGCCGCCGGATACTGGGGCCAAATTACCGCTTCAGTGACCGAGTGAGTGAGTGCCATCAGTGATCGAATGAACGAGTAACCTCATCAAATTTTGGTATACTAGAATGCTCGAAACGTGAGCGGTATTGCCAAACTCACATAATTCAGTCACGTATTACTCGAAAACTGATGCGGTAATTTGGCCCCTGGTCTTAGCTATATGCCATGACTTGCTAAACTTGTAAGCGCGAATGCTGATCAAGAAGAATTGCAAAATTGAACCCATGGCCCTACAGATTGGAGGTTAGTGCGTTGGGCTAACGACAGTAGCGTAGCTACCGCGGTATCAGCCGTATCAATGATACGGGGCCCCCGAGATAAAGGGGCCCCACGATAAAGAGGACTCGATGTGCGTTAGAAATTTTTCATTGAGATGAATAGGACACACAATGTCGATTACAATTTTACAATGTACTTATTTTTTTGCATGTGTCTTCTCGATAGTTTTCCTACGTAGGTATCCTAATATATCTCTATCTACATTCTACCAACTAAAGCAGCCGACACCAGAACGTGCAACCACTTTGACGAAAATATTGCAAAACTAGAAAAAAATCTTACAAAACTGAATTAAGATGTGTCGGTTTAACGTCTTAAGCATTTATTAAAAATTTTCTACTTTTAAGTCTTAATTTGAGCTGAGGCTTATATTTTTAGGCGAAAGCAAATGTTAGTATGTACTTAAAAAATAGCTTGCTTTGTATCATACAATCAATAGTTTAGAGAAAAACCTGCAAGAACTTCATGATAGTCGAAAATATTTATAAAAATTTCATTAGAACTACAGATTTTGAGAGAAACGTGCCACACTACGACTGCGGCACACTAGGGTAAATGTAAATACTGAGCGCACTGAGAATTTTACCGTGTTTTTCTAAAAATATCTGTTCTGCCGAAAAAAGTCTTATAATCTTTTATGTGTAGGTACAACTTTATGAGATAAAATTAGAATGGTTTCAAAAAATAAACGCTTTTTAAGGTACATAATTATAAAAACTGTATTTTGTCCCATTTACCGTACAAATAAAATGCAATCATTAAACCGCCATAACTTTAAGACTGAAGCTAAGATTAAACGTAAAACGGTAAGCGTTAATGGTCAACGCATTGACTCCTTGACGTCATCAGAAACATCGTCAATATACTTTCAACGTAGATCGGTCAATGTTGTTTCTTAATGCGTTAACGTTTTATATGTGTTAACGCAATTGGTACTCTTTGGTTTCAATGAATTGATATGTGAAACGTTCACGGTTACACTACTTGACCACATCTAAATATATGAACGTTGACGCGGAGCGGACAGGAACAAAATTCCATCATTTTTCACTTTGACGATCACATGACATTATACTCGTAGTATTATCGAACAATGCAATGTAAATGCTTACCAATTTTCATCGTTCTACAACGATCGGAAGTGCTACATATAATTTATAAGGATTTTAAAGAATGTGGGTGGATGCCACGCCCCCTGAATGAAAATTCCAATTTTTAATTTTTTTTCTTTCTAAGTACTTGAAGCCCTACAAGCCTACCAATTTTCATATAGTAAAATATAATATAAAGGAGAGTGTCAACGCAGCCGTCAACCCTTCAAAAGTATTCTTTAAAAAGTATTCAACTTTGGGGCAGAATTTGACGTCACTTTGACTTGAGAGTCAACGCGTTGAACATTTGCGTTGACCGTCTAATCGTAGCTTAACTTATGTAAGGTTCCTAGTTTGTTAAACTTTTAATATAAGTTGATGTTAGTATATTTTGCAGGAAACAAAAAAGGTAGTGCCATTGTTATTAAAAAGGGGGCCCCTAAAAAAATTTTGATACGGGGCCCCCGAAGTGCTCGCTACGCCACTGGCTAACGACCGGACCACAGTAAAAAAAAACCCCATTGTTATGAGAGCGACGCCTGAAGCCTTGGATAACGACCGCCCTCAAATGCCAACCAGACCCGGAACACAAAAAGAACAATGACCTACGAGTATGCACCTAGAATGTAAGGACACTCTATACGCCAGGTGCTACTCAAAAGTTTGAATCTGTCTTCTCACGGTACACGGCAGATATTACGTCATGGGAAAACCACTCAGATCGAAAGTCATCGACTTTAAGTCCATTCGCGATCGCTTGGCTGTAATCCGAATCAAAGCTACCTTTCAAAACATCAGCCTAATGCGGGCACATGCCCCTAGCGATGAAGCTAAGGAGTCTAACAAGGAAGAGTCTTACGACCTCCTGGATGGAGCCTGTCCGGAGTACGATGCTCGGAGACTTCAAAACTAAAGCCGGAAGAAAAAAAAAACCTTTAGCGGATTAGTTTGAAAGCTTAGCCTCCACGAAACGACAGCAAATAAAGACTACCGACTAATCGATTTTCTGAAGCTCGTAATACGGTGATAAGTAGCAATAGGTTCCCCAGGCGAAGGATACACACAGCAACTTGGCGATCCCCAGAAGGTCGAACCGCCAACCAAGTCTACCACGTGCTTATAGGCGCAAGGCACTCATCGAACATCTTGGACGTGCGAACTTTCACAGGTGAAAATGTGGACCCTGACCACTTTCTTGTTGTGACAAAGTTCAGCCCGACTGCCCAACGAAAAGAAAAAGAAAACCGCCTGAAGAAATTCAACATTGGAATTGCCCGGGAAACTCTCTGCCGTATCCCCAGCCACAAGCGTTAAGAACCAGTAGAACCAGTATCGCGACATCATTAAGGAGACAGCCGAGACTACCATAGGCTCTCAACCACCTAGAAAAAAGAACTCGTGGTATGATGGTGAATGCGCAGTATTGAGGAAGGAGACCTTGAGAAGAGAAGAAAAACCCTGCGCAGAAAGAAAATAGCATCCGTAGCCTCTCAGCTCAAGTATCTCGATAAGTCTAGCACCGCCACAAACACCCGCCGGCTGGTTCCGGCATCTGGTTAAAGGACTGGCACGCAAGCGCTTCGAAACATCGAAGGGAACCTAGTCACCGAAGTACAGGAAATTGTAGACGTATTTAAGCAGCATTTCTAGCAACTGCTTAGTGGGCATTATTAGAATTTCAAGTCGAGACCCACTATCTATTTATCGACTTCAAAGCCGCATATGATAGCATAAGTCACCAAGAATGAACTGATCCAGCTTTTCCGCATGACGTTACAAAATACGCGGTGCAACGTGCAAATGGGTAACAGCTCATCCGAGTTATTTCAGACGTGCACAGGGTTCAAACAAGGAGATGCGCTATCATGTGATTTCTTCAACGTAGTCCTAGAGCAGATAGTGCGCAAGAGTGGTGTTAACATAGAACGCACTATCAACTGCTTGGCTATGCGGATGACATCGACATCATCGACCGCTTCAAGACAGCTGTACTTGAAGAGTTTACAGCTATTGATGAACAGGCGAAATGCGTTGGTCTTGAAGTGAATGAGGACAATACAAAGTATATATATGCTATCAACAAACAAAGCCTCATCTGCCCACCGCTTAGGACAGAACGTCACTGTTGGTAACAGTAATTTCGAGGTAGTCAAGGAGTTCACCTACCTCGGAACAAACATCATTTACACGAACGACACCTTAGTGGAAATCCGTGCCGAGTGCTGGACGTAAGTAAAAAAGGGGAATTGATATTGGGCACTTTCGAGAAAAAATTCTTCGGCGGATATTTGGTCCTAAATGCGAAGAGGGCGACTGGAGGAGAAGATTCAATCGCGAATTTTACGATCTGTACCAAGGTGTTGATGTAGTCCAAAGAGCCAAAACACGTCGACTAAACTGGCTCGGCCACATTGAGCGAATGGACAACGCTCCAGCCAAGAAAATCTTCGAATCCCAGACCCCAGGGTTCGAGACGACCAGGACGACCGAACTTTCGCTACAGGAACCAGGCGGTCACAGACGTCGTTATTATCAAATCAGCCAACAGTTAAGTTGATTGCTCAATCTCATATATTAAGGAATCAAATTAGTTTAGTTCTACTATTCCCAGAACTCGTCCCTCTCAAACATGTTTAAGCTTAACAATTTTTCAAACAAAAGCGTTACAACAAAACTATTTTTCAAAAGAAACTGCTAATGATGACATCCGAGTTTAACATTTAGTTTTGATTCAAAGAAACCCTATTTACGTCACATTTAGTCTTCAATAAAATTATGACATTTCGTCACACTCAATTTTTGCTTAAATCTGCACACAACTGCGGTGCAATAATATACACAGAAACAACAATAAATTTACAATAATGTTTTAGAATAACCACAACAATAGCTGTACCTTAAAGCGGGGTAGTAATAATACTTCTGTCGGAATCTTTTATTTTAATTTAATGTCCTATTGTTGCAAGCATTTTGCATGCATCGGCTAATGATTGAACTAGGTAGCTATAGCTACATATCCCTTTTTAAGAAATTTCTCACAAGAAACCGCCTTTTTACTTTAGTATTATTGTGAGTATGTGTAGATATTTGTATAGTTTACTGTTATAGTCTATAATCATTAATCATCGTTTTTTCTGTTCATCCATAATGGTGCAAGGATTACCTGAAGAGTTCACGTACTTACCCAAAAAAACACAACACGTCCTTTATCTTAGTTCAAAGGTTCGAATATATGATACTTTATGGAATATATTTTTGATGTTAATTCTTATTAATGATTTAACGAACTGGGTATCACTCAAGAAGTGAATTTTACCGCCAACTATCTTTAGGGGGAAACAAAAAATATTGGGAGTAAGTAATTGTTCTTAACGTAAAACCTCATGTTATTTGGTATCTGACATAAAGATCTATGTAACTTTCGTCTCAGCATGTCAATTGAACTCACCTTTGCGTGGGAAGATAAATGTATTAATATTTATAGAAGCACGGATCCAAAAAGGGGCACTGATTTCATATGGGTATAAGGGTCCCCCTAATGAGTGATATATTTCACTTAGCCGATAGAAGACATTGTTTGTAAGTTTTCGAAGCATTAGCATTAGAGCGTCAAACTTATCGAGTTGCAGAAGCTAAGCTAGGTCAAAGATTATCGAAATATACTCTCCAGATGACTCCTGAAATCAACCAAAGGGTACCCAGACCGGATGGAACCTGGACGGACTCCTGCTCTGAAACCTTTGATTGGAGTCACTTATGAGCACCCACTTCCCAGGATGCACTTTTGATGCATCTCTTATGGAAAGGGGCCCCAACATAAGCCAGACTTCTAATATTAGCATGTCAAATAGTAGATAGCCGAAAAATGGCCTGGGCTATAGACTCCTTCTCAGCGTACAAATCTGCAGGGCCTGATGGAATAATTTCAATTACGCTCCAAAGATCTAAAGACGTTATTGTGCCGTTTCTCGTGGAGATATTCAAACGATGTTTAAACATCACTTATATTCCATCGGGTTGGAGAGAAGTTAATTTCATTTTCATTCTGAAAGCTAGCAAGCCCACTCACACTAAACTGAAAGATTTTAGACCAATAAGCCTATCTTCCTTTCTTCTTAAAACCTTGGAAAGGCTAATAGTAATGCACATTCACCTAATGCTAAATGAAAGTGCTCTCTCGCAGGCCCAACATGCATACATGAAGGGCAAATCTGTTGAGACGGCACTTCATGAAATGGTCTGCACGATTAAGAAATCAGTCCACTTTAAAGAATTTACCTTTAGAGGTTTCCCCGACATTGAAGGGACCTTCAACAATGTTGAAAATGGTGCAATACGACAAGCCCTAGACTCCGTCAGCGAAGACAGGTAGCTGTCGAACTGGATTGACTCCATGTTTCAAACGAGAATTGTTATAATGCAGAAATGGGTGACAGCGAGCGACGTGTAGAGGTATGCCACAGGGTGGAGTCCTATCTCCCTTGCTTTGGCTTCTGGTCGTCAACCAGATTTTAGTTGAACCAGGTTCAAGCGGCGTCAAAGTCATGATGTCCGTTGATGACATAGTGATAATGACCTCCGGGAAATTTGTCACCACTCTGTGTGACCTCCTACAAACAGCCCTTGACAAGCTCAGTAATTGGGCCAGTAGCTGTGGACTTAATGTCAACCCAAAACGGAACTGGTTCTGTTTGCGAGTAAAACGAAATATTCCAAATATGAATCCCCCCACACATAAATGGGACGCCCGCCGCTCCATATATCTGGATATCTTGGTTTAGTTATCGATCGTAAACTTGACTGGAAAGAGAACATCAAAGAAAGGAAACTAGTGCACAACTAGTGCCTTGAGAATCACCCAAACTGCAGCCCTAGAAAATTTGCTCTCACTTGCCTAACTCAATCTTTTCACAAAGGAACTGGCGGTCAAAAGCGCTTTAAGACTCAAATAGTATAAAAATTGGAAAAAGGATCACTGTGATCACAGAACTATAAGAAACTTCACTGACATAGACAATCAAACGGACTATATTTCACCGTACAAAGATGTTAAACCAGTCGCACTAACAGATATCCCGATAAGGGAATTATGGAAGGAAAATTGGGTCCTAAACGCAAATCCTGACGGTTCCAAAACGGAGGCTGGGGAGGGGTCAGGCATATTCTCAGACAATCCACCCATACATAGATCATTGAAGCTCCCAAGCTTCTGTAACATTTTCCAACCGGAAGTGCTTGTGGTTTGCGGGGTCGCAAAATACCTTTCAACATTTAAACTTACGAATAAAAATATTAATATCTTCATAGATAGCCAGGTGGCAATCAGAGCCATTTCGTCAATTGTCACGAAGTCAATAGACACGAATTCAATCACTCTTCGATGGATTCCGGGTCACCGCAACATTTATGGTAACGAAATGGCTGACGAACTGGCCAAAAACGGTTCATTACTTGAACCAAGCCAAACTGTACCTTGGGTTCTAATGCCACTGGAGCAGGAAAAGAGTAGAATTCACCTAAACTTACTCAAGGCCGCTAACGACACATAGTCGACAATTGACACCTGTCGGGTTTCAAGGAATCTTTGGCCAGATATTTCAAATAACAAACCAGAGTATTTACTAAAGCTAAGCTGACCTCAATTGTCTCTCCAACCCACATAAGCAGAATGGGCATCAGCCCATCTGACTTTTGCAGAAGTTGTTAAGACAAAGAGGTGGATGAGGGCTCACCTCCTTTGTGAATATCTCAGTCTAGCCAAAACTAGGAAAAATGCCGTCTGAGAATACTTCTTCGACGAATTTGGCAATATCTCATCTTTGCCACTAAAAAACATCCTTAACTTCATCCCGAAATCAGGATGGTTCAGGGAGGCACCTTATACCTAATACTTTCACTAAATCCTCCCTCTTACCCTTCCCATTCCCATATTTCCCACATCCTGGGGAGCACAATGGATCCATTGAGATCCAAGTGAGGTGATACGGTTAGCCACATCATCACCCAGTCATCTTTTAACCCTTCCCTTCCACACGCATTTCCTACCCTCGTCGGCCAGTGTAAAGCTGTCCAGCGTAGTCCCCCTTGGCAGCACGTCACGTGTCCGAAATGTATTCCAAAACACTTACTTAATCCTTGGTAGGTAGGCATAATTGCTGTCTGCCACTCGACATCTCATCACAATCCCAACCTTATCCACTCTTAAGGCCTGGTCAAACAGAACGCAATCTGGTGATCTTTATGAGAAATTACAAACAAAATTTGATCGCCGCGATCTTTTTTACGCTGTGAAGTATTGATCGTATCGCCGTATCGTGTTCTGTTTGACCAAGCCCTTACTCTCCAATTTGAATGGATTTTAGGTGTAACACGATCAGTGCCGATGATCAATCTGGCTGTGGCCTAATTGAGAATACATGATAATTCATGAACGGAGTATCCGTACAGTTAGAAATCAGCAAGCCTTTTCTTTCCCTATACAGAGTGACCACCCTTTCTCCACCACTAGTGGGTTCAATTTATGTATACACAAAACTTCTCCCGAGTACGTCTTGAGGAATAGCCCAACTTAGCGGTGAATAATGAAGGTTCTCTTCCAAAGATAATAAAAAAGAAAAGTCGAATATTCTTTTCCCTGGGGGCTTACAAACATTTTAATGGTTTTACAAACGTGGACAAACAAATTCGATTAACAAAACCCAGAAATTTTGAAGTTGAGGTTCACACAGCTGCGGAATAGGACATCAAAGGACAGCAATAAGGCCAGGTAAATTCTCAAGACCTTTGGTATTATAGCGGAGGTCGGTGAAAGGACGGAGTTGAACGTCAGAATGAAATGGACCCAGAATATTGAAGTGAATGCTCAAACCAGCGGCTACTCCATGTCAAAGGTATCTAGAGTTTACTATCTCAGTGTCCAAATGACTCAAGGTGATTGTCGCAATCTTCAGGAATAAGATCATTTTTGCGATTATCATAACAAAAGTAATATCGATGGCTCGGCTTTTTCTCATCAATAGCAGGTGGTAAAAGAGAAGCTCTCGCAAGGCTTCCTTAATATAAGCCGATACTACCAACGATCACGGGCGATGTCAATGGCAGTTGACATCACGATCATGTCAAACTCATCTTCTGTGATGATCAGAGATCGTAGGATCTTTTTAAGCTTACTGTCAGCAGGTTAAGGATATTCAAAGGGTAGACATGTGCAATCAAGAAGACACAAGCGTCCACAAGCTTTTTTCTGAAAGCGAACCTCTGTCTATCAACTCCTACTCTCACCTCCAAGTGGTGAAAATCGGTTGCCTACTACCTTTTACTGAAGATGGGGTTCCAATCCCTGTGGACGGTTTCAGGCGGCAGCAAAAGAGAGAGGAGGGGAGGAGTGTTCCCAGTAAGGCACTTCTCCTTTATCCAGGCGGCGACGGAAGAATTTCCCAGATGGAATCAACGATGGCGTCTACAGTTCCAGTTAGGTTGAACCACTTAGTGAGCTTCTTATATGGGCTACTACGACATATTCGTAGCACAGGCTTATAAGGAGCGGTTTATCCGGCTCCCCACCACTGGTTCCGAAACAATCGCAAGCTTCGGATATGGATGATTTTAATACTGACGACCCCAGCAAACAAAAGAAGGACAATGAATTTCGGATTTGCACGTGGAATGTCCGGACCTAAAACAAGCCACGTGCAGCCGAACAACTAGTGGAGAGCCTGGATAGGCTAAAGGCTGACATTACAGCCATCCAGGAAGTGCGATAGGATGGAGAGGGCATACAAAGGATGAAATCGTGTGACATCTACTTCGGCTACCGGCTTTTTGGTTGCGGTTTTTTGGTAAGGGGAAGGGTAAAGCAATCTATCCAGGGTTACAAGGCCAGAACGGAAGCCTGCTGAGATGAGAGTGGCAACATGATGGTGGACACACAGTCCGTGCTGAGGATCTGAAAACAGCACTTCTCTAGACTGCTGAATGGCGAAGATGACCAAAATTCTGCTATTAGACAGAACAATTCATTCAACCTGGACGATGATAGTCAACATTTCCGTCCATCCGACCTAAATGAAGTTTGTCAACGATCTGATTGGCCCCTATCAGTGTGGTTTTTGGCCCGCCAAATCTCTTTATCGATTTCAAAGTCGCGTATGATAGCGTAGACCGAGAAGAGCTATTCAGAGCCGTGTCGCATCTCGGCATCCCTGCCAAACTCGTCCGCTTGTGTAGGATGACGATGGAGAAGTTTCGCTTCTCCGTCAAAGTTGGTAAGAACATCACCGAACCCTTTGGTGTCGAGAAAGGTTTGAGGCAAGGCGATGGGTTATCGTACAACCTGTTTAACATCTTGAAGTGAGTACGCAACTCGCAAAACAACAACAGAGGTACAATTTTTCAAAAGTCCGTTCGGCTACTTGCTTATGCAGATGATATTGACATCATTGGGAGAACGAAGCGAGCTGTTACCGGTGCGTTTGCAAGTATTGAATCGGAGGCGGCGAAAATTAGTTTGGCGGTTAATGAGGACAAGACGAAGTATATGCTATCATTGAGAAAGGAGTCTCAACATCGTCGACTCGGGGAAAACGTCATGAGGGATATGTACAACTTCGTAGTCGTTAAGGAGACTTTGTCCACCTGGGCTCCACTAATACATCGCAAAATGACATCAGTGCAGAGATCAAACGAAGAATTACTCTTGCCAACCGCTGTTTCTTCGGGCTAAGAAGGCATTTGAGTAGTAAAGCCCTATCTCAAAGAACCAAGGAGACCATATATAAGACCCTAATCATCCCGGTCCTGCTGTATGGGGCAGAAGCGAGGACCCTGTCAAAAACCGTTGAGAATCTGCTTGGGTGCTTTGAAAGGAAAATTCTTCGAGTGATCTACAGTCCAGTCTGAATTGCTGGAGTATGGAAGAGAAGATTTTACAATCAGCTTTACGGTCCTTACAGCGGCGTCGACCTGGTCACAAAGCTGAAAATACACCAACAGAGATGGCTGGGACTCGTGGAGTGAATGGACAACGACACACCAGCTTGACGAGTCTTCAAATCTACCCCTGATGGTCTGCGCAGCAGAGGAAGACCACACCTTAAGTGGCGCATAGTAGTGGAGAACGACTTCAACCAACTTGAAGTGCGTGACTGGAGGCAGCTAGCTAGGGACCGTGCTGGCTGGAGGGGCTTGTTGGTTGAGGCCATACTCCACCCTTGACTGTGAGTGCCATCTAAAGTAAGTAAGTAAGTTAGGTTAGGTGAGATCTGCAGTCAGGTGCGAAGTTGTTGCCAGGCAAGAAATCCCGTGTAGACCCTTAACCCTACTTAAATACCTTCCGAGCCGTCTTGCATGGAGGAAATAGTTCAGATAGTTAAACTCTGTAACCAGCCACACTAACTGGAAAGATGATTGTAGTCAAAATACTGCAGTTATTCGAGATTAACCTCCAACTATCTATTAAGATTTCAGCTTCACTTTTATCCGCCTATATACAAACGGTGAATATATTGTTTTAATCGGGAAGATTTACCGTCACATAACCATTGGACCTATTGCTACTTAAGCCATAGGTATTACCGGCCATTGGAAAGCTTTCGTTCTTCAAGATATTTCTTAAGCTTATTGTTGATCAGCAGCGCTTCCATTACCATAGGAAGAAGTTAAGTTAGTGCAATTATTTGGTAAATAGGAGGGGAGGAAGAATATCTTTTTTCAGGAACAACCTGACCAATTACGGTGTTCCATTTCTTTGGAAAGAATCCAGATGAGTTGGAATAGGACTGAAAACCTTACGTAATGATTCTGTCAGCGTACACCTTTTGAGCATTTAAAGTGAAATAAAATTTAGACCAACGGATTTGTGTCATTTTGGACTTTTGCGATTAGTAGGAGTGTGGGTCAAGATCTGTCTTATAGAACCATAAAACTTTCTCAAATATACCGGAAAAGCCATAACTCTGTGTATGAAAGTCAAATTTGTAACAAGGGGCGGCAAATTTGATTTTTCTTCTGAGCCGCCAAATAGATTTGGAACCGATGGCGAAGTAGAATCTTAGCGTCTTCATCTGGCTTTGGTTTAAGAGTGACGTGAAGGAAACTAGTGAACTGAAATGCTGCTTTAACGCCACATTAAATACTCCCAAAACCCTAATCCTATAACCAAACAATTATGGATCCGGACCTGCATTTGTAACACACTTACTCAAATGCAACAAAGAAGGAGATAAAGTGTACAGTTTAGACTTGAATACCTTGAACCAAAACGATTCTTTATAATCTGCATATTGTCAGGCCAATGTTGAAGTTGAAAACAGTCGTCTTACTATTTGTATCTTAACCCATTCATGCACTATACAACTTATTCATGAATGAAATTGAAGACTGTTTCGAAAAAAAAGCAAAAAATGACATCGACTTCGACTTTAATTCAAGAATCACAATACCTAGGTATAATGACTTTTTGTCGATAGTACGATATCCGATGACAGTTTCATTCATAGATTTCAGCATTGATTGACAAAAAACAAAAAAAACTCCAGCTTGTCTTGGAGCTGCACGTTAACCTCTGAGTATATTTTACAAGACATTGCATCAGAGTTGGCAGTGTGTCGACTTTTTGTATTGCTATTTTACGCAACCTACACACTTTGTATCGGATGCGTTTGAATGTTCATTGTCAAAGCGATTTAGAAATCCAAAACGCCAACACTACAAAGATTAATGCCGATTCAAATCAGATTCACTAAATCTAATCACGTAATGTGGAGTTTGAATAATATTTATGGAATCAAGTGCGCCGCTGTGTCGATTGTGTATTGTGATGTGACCTTAAGAAAACGTGTGCTTCGTTTGAGCTCTCTGACCAGCTGCTAATTTAAGTTTTTGGCGCATTTTGACTACGGTGTGGTTTGGGATGAAATTCCATTCATAGATTTTTGTTCAAAATTATAGTATTTCTTTAATTGATGTGTTTCAACCGGTCTAGTATGTATGTATGTATCTATATTTTATTTGTATTAAAACCACCCACTCTCAGTGGCTCATATAAAACAACATAAACCTACCTACTCCATAATCTCAAACTCTGACTATATGAGAGGTGCCGTGACTTTTCTCACCTTTTTGCCATATTTGTGCATCCAACCCAACCCACACGATAAAAAGATATTTTCGTTGTTGTTTGGAGAGAAAAAAAGATACAAATATTTATAAAAGTGCAGAACAACAACTTCCTGTCGTTTTGAAGGTAACAAATGAAGAGTGGGGACTTAATAATTGTCTTTGTGTTTATGAATGAAGCTAGTTTGTTATGTGAGTTTATGAGATTTGTAATTTATACTGCTTGAGGGTTGGGCGCTATAATACCGCACTGCCGCACTGGACCACTGGGATAGTATGGCAAATCAATGCGTAGTTCTGTAATAGTCTTATCTCTTGTGAAATAAAATTAGCTAAGGTTAATTAGATATTTGTTGGTAAACTTGCTTGCACTTGATAATAAATAGCTTTTGTCTAGGTTACATAGTTATTTCAGCCCCAGATTATATTTTAAGATGCGAACTTTTTCAAATTAAGGTAGGTACCCTTTTGTAACCTTTTTAACATATCTCTTTTGGCAAAAGTTATTGAATGTGGAAAAGTTGCAACTTATTCACTCTCCTTTATTCACTCTTATATGAAATTTGATTAATATCCCGATGTATTAAATGGCGACTAAAAAATATAAACACTACCTACTTATTGGGTTCCTTGTTTATAGCAAGCCTGCAATTTATTTAGCTTATTAAACAAACATACCATCATGTCACTATGTCAGCAGCAACAAAATAAACTAAGAACTATACAGCCATGGCCAAAAGTATTAGGCACCTGTAATTTTTCTATCTATTGTGCAAAAAGCAAAGTAGTGAAATTTTGGCACTGTGCCGTAAAATGGCTTTAGATCGTATTCGGAAGGATATAGAACACCACTTAATCACAAAAGAAACATTGGGAAAAAAAAATAACCACGCATAGGGAAGATCGGTTTGTTATAAGAAAGATCGTCAAGAAACGTAAAAAAATATTTTAAATCAACTGTTTTCTGAAGTAACGGAACATGTTCCAAATTATTGGAAGGCGAGGAAAAAAACATATCAGAAAAACAAATAAAAGTTTCGCCTGGCTGGAATAAGTAAAAATTGCCAACATATTATCGACAAGGACTGGTCAGTACTCCAGTCAATTTGTGCTCAAAAAGGCTCTTTGCGAGCAAATTGTGGGGTAGTTTTGATTTGTTCCCTTTTTCATATTTTTGGGGGTGCTGAATCCGAATCTGAGGTTTGCCAACAAAATTTCGTGACGCAACATGGAAAAAAATGCAAAAACTGATGCAAAAATGCATTTTCTTGGAGTTTTTCGCTAATGCCTCGAAAACTACCAACTATTCGAAAATAACATCAAAGTACCATTCAAAGTATACTTATACAATTTCCAATAAATCCCTATTTATGGTTTTTTTCTGCGACAACCCATTTGGACTCAAGCGCTAGGCGAAAATTGACGTAGGTATATTTACTGTTTTCGAAAATCCACTCGAAAGCTCTAAGAAATTACTTTGTGCAACAAAATTTGATGAATTTTTGTCTGTAACATGAACAAATGTATGTTTTTCTGATGGCCTTTCATGCGCTGATTTCGAATCTGGCCTTGGAATTGCTCTAGCACGTAACGTTTTTGAGATATTCGAATCTAAAGATTAAAAAAAAATATTTGTATGCAATTTTGAAGTTATATTTTTTTCTCGAGGAAGTTTTTTTTCGAAATTATATTTATAGTCATTCTGAAGTATGAACTTTTTACTTCAAAATTCTTTTTTGTGCTCAAATGGGCAAATTGTGGGATTTTTCTAATGAGGTAGTAAGACGAAAACCAACGATTTCTCGAAGACGAATGGAGGTATTTGAAAGATTCAGAAAGAATTTTGAAGTAAAATGTTAATACTTCAGAATGACCAAAAAACATTTTTGAAAAAAATTACCTCGAGAAAAAAAATAGCCCCAAAATTGTTTTGTATGAAAAATGCATTTTTTTTTTAATTTTTCGATTCGAATATCTCAAAAACGTGACGTGCTAGAACAATTCAAAGGGCAGATTCAAACTCAGCGCATTAAAGACTATCAGAAAAGTACCTGTATCTTGGTTTATGGAAATATTTAAATTTTGTCACACAAAGTAATTTCTTAGAGCTTTCGAGTGGATTTTCGAAAACAGTAACAGCAGTGAGTTTTCTCACAAAATTGTGATATGCAGACGTCGGTAACCATCGACTAAACAATGCGTCTTAGATTGGGTATGGTGGCATCTAACTGATGAGCCCACCACCATACCTGGGCGAAACGCATTCTGGAGTAAAGGCCACAAAAACCTTTTTAATTGAATTTTATTCATAAACTCCACAAAAATTAAGAAATAAATGGATTTATTGTTTAAAGTCTTTGACTATAAATAATTTTTCTATTTATTTTCTTAAAAACTCTTCTTCTTGAAAACAGTAAATATACGTCAATTTTCGACTAGCGCTTCAGTCCAAATGCGTTGTCGCAGAAAAAAACCTTAAATAGGGATTTATTGGAAATTGTATATACCTTCAATGGTACTTTGATGTAATTTTCGAATAGTTGGTAGTTTTCGAAGCATTGGTGAAAAACTCCCAAAAAAATGCATTTTTGCATCATTTTTTGCATTTTTTTTCCATTGCGTCAGGAAATTTTGTTGGCAAACCTCAGATCCGGATTCAGTACCCGCGAAAACATAAAGGTGCAAAACGACCCCACAATTTGCATGGTAAAAATACAATATGACTGGACTACATAGTATTGTTGTAATGTGGTGATATGAATCAAAATGAAGCACCCTACTTGTGAACATAAATAGCTTTTTACAGTGAACACCTCATAAATTTTTTTAACTTCAGTTGCTGGTAGTCCTTTGTGTGGTGAAGGGTTGGTGAATAATAATT
The DNA here is from genome assembly GCA_963921185.1 of Dasysyrphus tricinctus. Classification (NCBI taxonomy): domain Eukaryota; kingdom Metazoa; phylum Arthropoda; class Insecta; order Diptera; family Syrphidae; genus Dasysyrphus; species Dasysyrphus tricinctus. The sequence goes on from OY992530.1 coordinate 250,152,126, forward strand.
ATTCAGTCTAGAATGGATTTTCCCAACTGTTAAGCACGGTGGGGAGAGCGTTATGGTCTGGGGCCGCATAACTGTGGAGAAAATTGGGAAAATATTCGTTTGTTATTGTTGGTTTTTACGGATTCAAGAAAGTGATGTAAAAGATACTGATGAAATTAATATACAAGTTAAATAATGCACTCGGTCAGTAGTCCGCCCTTTCAATGTGAAGATTTGTTGAAAATGGTATTGATCTTCTTCCATGGCTTATGCTGTCTCCAGATCTGAACCGAATAAGGCATCTTTGAGAAATAATAAATAAGAACATCTTAGAGCATCATGATCGTGTCCTGTGATGTAAATGTAACCCCGGCTGGGGCATAGAGCGTCAACAAAAACGTCTCCATCCTTCACGGTATGTTGTAAGGTATTTAAGCTGTGGCCACGTCTTTCTCTGGGATTCTGCTTCCGCTAAGACAGCTGATTTCCATATTGTTCTTGGTCTTCCAACCCGCCGTGCACCCTGAGGATTCCATTCAAAGGACTGCTTTGCAATTTCATCGTTTGGTTTCCACAGTGTGTGACCAATCCTGTGCCATTTATGCTTTCTTATGTCGAACGTCCAGCCAATCTTGACTTGTCCTGCGCCACAATTCCCCGTTTGATATTATTTGTGGCTAGCGAATCTTAAGGATGTGGTGAAGACAGCGATTCACAAAAGACAAGACACAAGAGCATCACCAAGAGATGCTCAAAAATATTTTAAATCAAGATTTAAAAAAAAAAACAAGTTCAGTTGGCTGATACGATATTTTCTTGAAAGGATAGCAGCAAGCATCAAGCCAAAGATGGCAACACTAAATACTAATTTATTTGACTTAAATATATTTCTTACAATACTGCATACTCCGTTTCTTTAATATTTTTTTGAAAATAATTTTACTTCAACGCTTTCAAAATGAATTGTATATAAAATTTGAATTTAATTTACTGTAGTAAAATTTATAATAGGGTATTTTTTTGCACGTAAATATTCACTGAAAGAATAATTTGTTTGCAAATCATTAGTTTTGATTTTTGTTTCTTCTGCGCATATATCAAAATTTGTGTCAAATGTCAGTATTTGTTGTTGTTTTTACGTGTATTTAAGTCATCACGCTTCCAGCCATTTTTAGTTCTGACAGTTTCAATTTTAGTTTGTTGTTGTTTTTACGTGTGTTTTCTTCCTCACGCTCACAGCCATTTTTTTATTTTCGACTGACAACCTGCGCAGTATAATACCTTAGATTTGTGTACTGTGCATATAAATCACTAAAAACGACAAGAAACTATTTTGGGGTGTCCCGAAAGTCATTTATAATTGCCATTTCAAAAAAAATAAAAAAATCTTTACCTTGACCCAGTAATGTAATTAAATTAATATTAAGTTGTCACTGTTCAGGATACTAACTCTGCGAGATACTAAAAAAAATTCGTCCGAAAATTTTTGCATATCAACAAAACATTTGCATTCAACATCGCAATGTATGTATGTGTAGGTAGGTAGTAGGTACTCATCATCGTGTCCTGTAACCCCGGCTGGGGCATAGGGCGTCAACAAAACGTTTCCATCCTTCACGGTCTGCTGCAAGGTACTTTAGCTGTGGCCACGTCTTTCTCTGGGATTCTGCTTCCGCTAAGACAGTTGATTTCCATGTTGTTCTTGGTCTTCCAACCCGCCGCGCCGTGCACCCTGAGGATTCCATTCAAAGGACTGCTTTGCAATTTCATTGTTTGGTTTCCTCAGTGTGTGACCAATCCAACGCCATTTACGCTTTCTTATGTCGACGTCCAGCCGCTCTTGACTTGTCCTGCGCCACAATTCCTCATTTGATATTATTTGTGGCCAGCGAATCTTTAGGATGTGGCGAAGACAGCGATTCACAAAAGCCTGCAATTTCTTCGAAATGATAGACGTGACTTTCCAGGTTTCACAAGCATATAACAACACGGATTTGACATTGGATTCGAAGAATCTCAACTTAGTGCGTAAGGAGATTTGACTTGATTTCCAGATTGGGGACAGAGTACCGAAGGCAGCACGAGCTTTATTTATTCTACTTTTAACGTCCAGATCCGTACCATTGTTTGCAGAGACAATACTGCCAAGGTAGTTGAACTGTTCCACTACTTCAACATGGCGTCTCCTGTAGAATAATACGCTGCTGTGTGGAGCGGCCTGTGAGCATTATTTTTGTCTTTTTGCTGTTTATTCTTAGAACACTCGACTCTCCCTTCACTTGCAGTGTTTGGCACATCCCGTTCAGCCCACTGATGTTATTTGTCAGTAGACATATGTCGTCGGCATAGTCTAAATGACTGAGCCTTTCGAACGGTCTCCATTGAATGCCCTGTCGCTCTGCTGTACCTACACTGGCCGTACTAGTAGATACTAGACTGTCCCAAAATGGTTATTTTGTTTTTTCATGATTGGTCTAAAAATTTCGGCAGAGGCTATATTGATATTTAGAGGTGGCGCATCGCAGTTTTCTGTTTTTCTTACAATATGTATGGACAAAAACATGGTGTTGCGTTCTACTGATTATTTCTCAAAAAATATCAAGTCCATGAAAAAGTAACTTTATTAGATCGATAGATAATCTTATGTTCTTCAAAAAAGTACTGAAGTAAAATTCTCGTATATCGCAGCGTTTTGATAATATTCTACCCCCTATCCCTTAAGCCATACTTTTTCCAAATTTGTATGCGTATTTAACACTTTACGTTACATATTTTTCACCTCGAGCTACAATTGCTATTCTCAAGGTTTTTATTGATTTGTGTTCTTCAACCACCTATTTAAAAGACCTCATACAAAAATTTCGCTTAAAGATTCTTTATAAAATATTTCGATTCTTAAAATTATTGGTTGATCATTTTTCAGTCTTGAATTTTGTTTTTTTAATTAATTTTTGAATGGGGTCTTTTATGGGGATGATAATTAAACCCAAATCAACAAAAAATAAAATGCATAACTGGGTCGCACGTGCTTGCTCTTATGTTCAAAACACTGCGGGTTTAAGAAAATTGAATATAAAAATATGGAAATTATGAGAGACAAATGTAGAGAAGCATGAAATACGATATTTAAATTAGCAGAAGCAACTCCTTTGACAGTTTGAGGTGGGAAAAAAGAATGCCATCTTAATTCTTGATTGAATATGATTGTATGGGAAACAAAAGTTTAAAATCTTTGGAGTGTTTTTTTTAAAAGAATAATTTTGTATATAATTGATTCTTAAAACATTTTTAAGGACAGATATTTATAGCAGGGGAGCCCACGATGCTAAATGTAGATGTTCTCGAGCGTCATTGGGACCTAATGGATTTTTAAGATTCGATGATGGAGAGAAATAAATTTAATAAAGTATACCGTTTCATCGGTGGGGGGAGCATCTACAGGTGTTCAAAAATGTTTAAAAAAAACAGTCACGTGGACATATTCGATTCGAGCGCGTCAGATATTGATAGTGTATATGGCCTGGGTCTTTCTAATAACGGTGGTATGTTAATCTGCCGGTTTGCGTGGTGGGGGTGGCTGTATGGGAGTGTAGAAATTGGAAAACAAATGGATTTACTCGAGCGCATCAGATTTTAATAGGGGATGTTAAGTGACCCCCAAGGATGCTCACATTCAAAAGACTGACGATTCGGATGTGACACAAGCTTGCGGCAGCTTCTTGAAAATGCAAAAAAAAATCACCATTTAGAAATACTCGAGCGCGTCAGATTTTGATATATGTGGTTCAACTTGATGTCCTACATGTGCTGAACCTTAATCTGACGATTATCTGGAGGGGTTTTCTTAATCTGACGATTTGAAAAGAAGAAACATTTTTATTCAGGATTTTTTCAATCACTGGAGAGAGTATAATAACTTGGGCGCCAGAAATTGAAAACGGTTTTTTTTTGAGAAGGGTCAAATATTTACAAGCAGGGGGGATCTACATATGTCGCCCCGTTTAGGAGGTAGAGGCAATTTACGAGAAAAACGACTTTAATGGAAAAAAATATTAAAAATCGGCAACAATACTTAAAATTCAAAACAATAACGAAATCTGTTCTTTTATTTTGCATTTAAATTAAATTATTTATGTCAATGGTTTTCAAAATATTCGCATACAAACTCTAAACTTTGATAAAAAAAACGCAAACAAAATATTGGGATCAATTTTTCTAAAAATTGTGAAGCGAAAACTAAATTTTCTTTTTGTGGTCAATGCTCATATTAATTTAAAATCGAACACAAGAAACCGGAAGGTTCTGTGTCTTCTAGTTTTTGAAAAAATTGCAAGTTACTGATCCTACATTTTTGAGATATTTTTAATTTGCTTGCACTGCTAGCATTACGGCTGCGTTTTAAAAGTAAGATTATGTATGCAACCGCCCTGCCTGGGCTCACTATAGGATTTGGGGTATGTGCGAGGTTCGGTGTTTGCCAAATTTCGTTTGCATTTTATAACTTTGAATGTATTCTCTGTTTCCAATGTCAATAGCTACTAATGGGAACAGCTACATAATGATATAATATAATAATCTCATATAAAAGAGTATCAGTAATTTACAATTTTCTAGAAGACATAAAAGCTTCCGGTTTTTTGTGTTCGATTCAAAATTAACACGAGCATTGACCACAAAAAGAAAATTTAGTTTTTATTCCACAATTTTGAGAAAAATTGATCCAAATATTTTTTTTTGCGTTTTTTTATAAAAATTTTGAGTTTAAATGCAAATATTTTGAAAACTATTAACACAAATAATATAATAAAAATGTAGGATTAAAGAACAGATAGGAGACAGAACAGACTGTTATTTTTTTGCATTTTAAGTATTGTCGTTGATTTTTAATATTTATTTTTCCATTTAAGTCGTTTTTTTCGAAAATCACCTCTACCTCCAAACCGGGACGAGAAAAATGGCAGATTATACTTTTCACGTTATCCTAGAATTATTTGCTTCGAAATAAAAAAATTCAACCACGCTCGAGAATGTCCAGGTGACAATTTATGTTTGCAAGTTTGTAACCCTCCCACTACCTTAGGTCACACTCAAATCGTCAGATTATTAAAATACACACTTTTCAGCATGTAATTAACATACCCTACCTTAATCTGGCGCACTTGAGTATTTCGAGCTATCGATTTTTTTTTACTAATCTCACAACCTGCCCTAGGCGCCCGGCCCTACATAGAGGACTGATATATGGTGGAGGCACTCAGCAGGGTGCAAGGTACCCTTATACTAATATGACGCGCTCGAGTAAATCCCGAAATCCCTTAGTGGGCTCCTCTACTATTATGGTGATTCACGAAATTCAGTTTTTTTCCCGACGATGTATTTTGAGCCCCATTATCTTTGCACTTTTTATCGATGACATCGTTAAGTATTTACCGGGAGGAGCAAGATTTGCAGGACTAACTTTGAAGGTCTTACTGTACGCCGATGATCAGTGGCGGATCCAAAGGGGGGGGGGGGGCTATAATGGCTCCACACACAGTCGATTAGCACAATTAATTTAGTAGCAAAATACAATACAAGAAGATATTTCAATTTTGTGTTCGTTTTCAAACCTAAAGTTTTTAAAAACACTTGATAAAAAAAGAATGATCCCTAAAATCATAAATACAATATTTGTGTTTTTTGTGGTAATTATTAAAATAAGGTTGGGGCTGAAAAATTAGCATGAAAATATGTTTTTCTAAGCCCCCAAAGGAATTGAATGAAAAAACGACGATAAGATTAAGCAATTTGAATACAAAAACGTAGGCTCTATTTATTCCAAGGCCTACAAGAGGGACGAAAAATCAGATTTGGGGCTAACCAAGTTACTCCTAAATGGAATTGAAAGAGAATGAGAATGGCTAGCAAATTTGAATGCTGGTTGTGTTTTTCCCCAAGCCTGAAGGAAATGCGACGAGGTTTGGGCTTTACAATTTTAGCCCCTAGGAAATTGACCGAAAAGACAAGGTTCAAGCCCGTAAATCATTGGGGGAAACAAATGTGGATAGTTCAGGTTTAAAAACATTATTCAATGCAATTGAGGCGCTTATGGGCAGCACTTGATATTTTCATTTAATTATTTATTTTAGAAATTGAAAACCGAAATTCAAGTATTGAGCCTGTTTTGAGTGAAAAATGTTACCTTTTGCCTTGAAAATTCCATTTCAAGTAAAATTTTGATTAGAGCTGAATTTCATTTTCATTTTCAACGAACGAAAGCTAAGGATATCGATAGAATTCATCATTAAGGATCCTATTAAATCTGACCACAAAGGCAATCGGAAAATTCTAGAGCTTATAACTCTAACAACTCTTTTTCCGATGCAAAAAAATAAATTTGCATGAAATGTTTTGGAGCAACCGAATCAAACAATTATTGTTTAATACAGTGTCCTCGAAATTGAAACGAAAGATTTGCAGCTCGCAGATATTTTGACGATTTCATATGTTTCCTTAAAACGATGCAATTTTTAATCTTAGTTTCTCTTTTTTGGTTGTCTTTAAGATAATAAATAAATAAAATTTAATAAATTAATAAATTGATAAAAATTCATTATATATTTATGATAAGAAATGGTAAAGGATCATTCAAACAAAATGACGTGGCTGTAAATGGTTGCCTTAGCCAATACCTTTCAATAACATGTTTTAGCCAATATCTTTGGAACGCGGTAAATTTTGTTCCCATACAAAATTCTCCCCAACATTTTTCCTGGTATATTGACCGAGGGGTACGCAACTCCAATTAAATGTTCGTTTCTTACTGTAAATAACCAAGATGTCTGTACAAACAGCTTATTTTTTTCATAAGATTTAGGTAGACTTTACTTTATTAAAATGAAAATCAATCAAAAACGTGAAATATTCGAGAAAAACCCATTTAATTTTATCAGATTTGCATGAAATATTAAAAAAAAAAATCCTTTGAAATTGTTGAGTAAAATTTGTATTCAGAGAACAGCTGTTTTATGTGATATTCTCCACAAAAATGTTATGCTAAAATAGAGCTAGCATGTTAGCTGCTGTTTGGAGAGATGTTAGTACAGGTAAAATACGATAAATATAACAAAAAAATTAGTACCATCATGAAATTTGGTGAAAACGTTTCATGTACCTACTATTAGCCTATTGAATAGACCGGAAAATGAGGGGTATAAAGGAACAATTACGTGCAAGGGTTTTTATTATTGAATATGTTTGTTTGGCCCATAAGCATGCTTAAAACCAAAAATGCTACTAAATTCACCCATGCGTTTCTGAGAGAATGGTCACACTGGCCACTTTTCAGTATTTTTGGTATAACTCGAAAACTAAGCCGAATTTGACAATTTTACATTTAATACTTTTTGTTCGAAATTAAATTTTCTATTGGAATGGATTGTAAAAAAAATTTTACGAACAAATTTAAGCAGGAAAAGTTAACAAAAACGAACCTAAAAAAAATCAAAAAATCAAGGATATCTAAATTTTTTAATAAATTGTGCATAACTTTTTTTGAAGCAAAGATAGGGTCAATACATGCATGGACAAAATAAAGTAGAGACTTAGGGCCTTAATATGGCATGTTCAAAAATTAATATTTGCTCAAAATTGACAGAGATATTCCCGTTCAAACTTTATCATTTCTTATAATTTTTCGCAGTTTTGGCCCTAAAGTCTCTTTTTCGGTACAATATGGCAAATTTCACTATCGTAAAAATGTTCGAAATAAAAATTTCGATATAATATGACATTAGAACTATAGAGAATTTATAAAAAGGATGTAAGTTCGCAATTTCGTTTTTCGGCTGTTTTTAAATGCTTTCAGACCTACAGGCCGAACGGCTGGTCTGATTAACATAAGATTTGGTAATAGGTGCTAGGAACGTTAAATTTGTCATAAAGTAATAAAAAATAGGCTTTCGGGCAAAAATTGTGCAAAATGATAAGAAATGGTAAAGTTTGAATGGATATATCTCTGTCAATTTTCAAATAATATGGCTTTTTTAACATGTCATATTAAAGCCCTAAAACTTCAGTTTACTTTGTTAATGCATGTCTTGAGCGTATCTTTGCTCCGAGAAAAGTTTTGCGCAATTTAGAAAAAAATTTAAAAATCTTTGATTTTTCGATTTTTTTTTATGTTAGTTTTTGTTTACTTTTGCTGCTTAAATTTTTTTTAAGAAATTTTCCAAGCTATCCATTTCGATAGAAAATTTAATTTTGAACAAAAAGTATTATGGGTAAAATTGTCAAATTCCGCTTAGTTTTCGAGTTACACCAAAAATACTGGAAAGTGGCCAGTGTGACCATTCTCTCAGAAACGCATGGGTGAATTTAGTAGCATTTTCGGTTTTAAGCATGCTTATGAGCCAAACAAACATATTCAATAATAAAAACCCTATTCTATCTATTCAATAGGCTATATGAGAATGAAAAATCAAAAGAGTCTATAAAAATATTTCACATGGAAGGGTGTTTTTTTGAGGGGGAGAGGGGGGAAGTTGTGGTGTATCAAACAGAAAAAAAATGAGACGGGTGTGACAGGTCATCGTTACTGGTGTGACTGAGTATGATTTTTATGCATGAAAACAATATAATATATGTACAATATTTTGACGGGAAATTGTTGTCATCGATGTATAATCATTTCTCAAATGATGTCAGAAACACTTTTTTCTAGAAAAATGAAGTTTTTCTCACTGAAAAGTGAATAGATTTCTCACTTCAATGAGATTTTTTTCATTTTGTTTTAAAATAGGGAAGCCGATTAAATTTATATTTAAAGTGGATTTTCTTAGAATTATATCCCCACGTCACGAATTTCATATCTTAAAGCATCAAAACTAAAATTGAGAAGAAAAACAGAAAGATAAAGAATATGATTTGAAATGCCAACCTGTTACGGGTGGGACATAGACTTAAAATTTTAAATGTGGACTCAATATTAATTTCAAGTTCTTGAAATTTTGTCTGACAGTAGAGTATTCTCCTTTTTTCCCCAAATCATCACATGGATACAAACTTTTTTCTTCTAGTTATGAAACATAATTTTATTTTGTTACGGGCCTAAAATCTAAAATTGTATTTACTATTGAATAATTAAATGACACAAAACGTGCTTAGAGTTCTGATAAGGGCAAATAACCACCGGTTCTCAAATTTTGAAACAACTAACTATTGAAAAGGGGCTTTGAGCTTTTGGAGATCTATTTTGTTAAGTGGTTCGAGCTGCGAAATAAGTGGCGATAAGAAATATTATTGATAATTTAACTGTTAAAAATGAAACATGCAAACTTTTAAAGCCATCTAACGGTACTTTTTTCAATTCAAAGTCATATTTTGTGATTTTTCGTAAAGGGACGTTTTCTATACAATCACCCAAATGTAAAATTTTTTTGAAAATATTTTAGAGAATACTTAAAAACTCTTAAGTATCGAGTTTCAAAAAAATCGGTCTTGCCGTTTTTGAAATATTTGATGTTCAAAAAAATAATTTTCAAACATTTTTTAAAAATCCAAAAAATATTGTTTTCAAAAATTTTCGTGCATAGTACTACTTATATCTTTTGAAAGCTTCTGTAAAAAGAAATATTGAAATCAGTCTCACCGTTTTGACGAAAATCGAAAATAAAAATAATGGTTCTTTGGGATGTACCATTAATAATCATTTTTTGAAAATGGTTTCCCACCCAAAGGTAGCCTTTACTAAAGAAAATTTATTGAATTTTTATAAGAAAAGTTGCCGAGTCATTTTTGAGAAAAAAGCGATTATGTAAAATTAACAAGAAAAAATTATATGGCAGGTACCGTTATTTTTGGTAAAAAAAAAAGAAAAAACGTGTGGGCATAATCACCAAAAACCACTATGTACCAAGTTTGAAGAAGATCAATAGAGCCGTTTAGGCTGTAGACGAACAGATTGAAAGACAGAATTGTGTTTTTTTCTTTAATTTTGGATAAAAAACCTTAAATCTACAAATTTAATTTGCGCGACAGTTGTTACCTAGCATTCGAATAGCTAAAAATTCAAGCAAACAAAAGAAAGTCAATTTTTTTATTTTTTGCTAGGCAACCTGCTTCGTAGGTAGTGGAACAGAAATGTACTTTTTAAAATTTGAACTGCAAACAAAAAAAAATATTCTTAAAAGCGCAACAAGTTAACAAATTAGAGGAGGCTACAATTTTATATGAAACTTAAAACTTTTCTTTTCACGGACATTTAATCATTTTATACTTATTAAAACTTTTCGGAACCTTGTTTTTTTATGAGAAATATTTATTAACAACTGCTCTTCCTATAATTTCGAAGAAATAGAAAAAGAGAAGAATGGAAAAAGCGTCTAAACTTATTTGGAAGCATCGTACAAAATTTGGTTTCAACCAAAAGCAAAACCTACTTTGAAGCCATGTAATAAAATTAAAATATCGCCCAAATATTTTGCTAGTAATCTGTTTTTGAAGAGTTTGGGCGATATTTTCTTAATTTCGGGTGTTATTTTCAAACTAGTGACGCAGCAGTGTCGCGAACGCCAGTGGGCCGCGTTCGGGCTTTCAAATGGGCTTTATTTCCCATTAGAATATTTTAATTTTTTTCATTTTATAAATTAGACAAAATAAGAAAATATCACCCAAAATGAAAAAAAAAGAATAACCTACAGCAACAATTTGTTCAGTGCTTTTCTTGCGTTATTTCCAAATTGGTATCGACGCCTTTTTCCTGGGCGTAATTTCTCAACCCCAATTTTATGCACTGAAAGAATTATAATTTTCGTTTTTTTGTCCACTAACTTGGCGAATACTTAAGATCTAAATCAGGGGGTATGCAAATGTATTCTCAATACATATCGTTTTTCAAATTCAAAATACGACACAAAATTATATTTTTCAATCAGACCCCAAAATCTAAAGCTATAAGAACTTCCCTTCATACACTGTATTTATAAAATTTTTGGGTACCAAATTAAATGGATAAAAAAGGATAATGGAAATAGGTAGGCATAAATTCCTAAACAGTCTGTTATTGACACCATATCAAAATTCCTTCAAAGACCAAACAAAGCAAATACCCCTGACAAGGTTCACCTATATATTCGCTGGCAATCAATTAGCAGTTATAATCGATTACCAGTCCACTCTATCTGTTTGAGAAACTACAAAACAACATGGACATAAAGTCCCGTTCTACATAGGTTTCACTGAAAAATACGATTCGACAACATGTTCTCCCGGATCCATTCTCACCGCATATAGCGCATAAAAAAAATCAAAATGTTAATCTCACCCACCTTAGCATTTTGTCTGCCTTCTGGTCACACTTCGAATAAATATACTGCCCACCAGAATTCGCTAAGAAAAAAAAAAATAAATAAATAAAAAACAAAACCAGATCCACCTCCGCCGGCCGACACTGAACTGTTGCTGCTGTTCAGTCACACGTCAAAGTGATTTTCGATTTCTGAACAAATGCCGCCATTACCGCTGTGCGTGCAAATTAAGCGGAAAAAAATTGCATGCTTACACACACCCCCACATAGGTACCTACTATGTTGATTTGTCTACCTCTGCTTCCCAAGACGGGGGACGAGGTGAAGTTCGGTGTCGGCGAGCAAGCTGGCTCGGACAGCAGAAGCCATTTGTACCAGCTGCACCAAGAGACACACAGAATTTCACATCCCATCGATCGTTTATTTCACCTACGAAAAGCTCACAGTGAATGAGTCTGCCCACACGCTCTTGACGAGCACCGAATTCACCGCCATTCATAAACCGAGAGCATACCGCCCGGGGACCAAAAAAAATAAAACAACAAAAAAACGCAACTCTTCATACTGCGCGCCGGTGTGGTGCTCTACTTTTGAGCAGTGGATTCAACCAGGTGGCAGAAACTAATCTTTGTCACTGTGCTTGCTGCCAACTGACAGCGTTCCAGCTGAGTTTCAGCTGTCAACTGCGCTGTATGGAAATTGTCTTAAAAAGAAGTTTTGTTGTTACTGTTGTTTCTGGGCCACTTCTATGGAGGTGATCTCTTCAAACTCCATCACCTCTATGTTAGATTTGAAGTCATCATGGTCTTGACAGGAACCCGTTTGGATTTGGCTGTGATACTGTGCAGTGCTGGCTCACACTGCTGTCGCCCATTCCGTGTGAGAGATGGCAGATTCTGCGCATGCGTCAAAGCGAGACATCCGAGGAAGTGTGTTGTGCAACAATTTTATTGCTAGCTGAGCGCAGCTTTCATAACAAAATTCAAAACGTACTTAACTGTCTTGCGAGACGTTATAAAGCGGGGGCGCACTGATGAGATTCTAGGTCTTGGGGCAGACGACAGATATATCGTTCTGCATTGGTTGTGCCATTTGAAGGCACGATTTATTGGTTTCTGTGGTCGACAACGTCACGGATATATGTATAGTGATGCCTGGCCATTGGACAGTAGAGAGGACGGTTTTGATAAGTTTATCAGGCCCCATAGACAAACTTTGAATCCAAAACCGAGGCCCTGGCAATAGTGATGATTGTGACCTTTTTGAATCGTCTATGGAACGCACCTATGGCAAATCGTCGTAAAGTCACTCCTGTGGAGGCGGACAAACATTTCCGATTAGATTTTGAAATTGAAAATGCTCAACTCTGAGCTGGGTTGCCCGCAGCAGAAGGAGCAGCACATCGTCGCATCATTACTGAAGAGTGATGACGATGTGATGACACGTTCAGCCGCCCCATCCCCCATAGCTCCGTGTGTGTGTTCATAGGATTTTGGATTCCTGTGTTCGTTTTTTTTTTTTTTTAACGCGTGTGCTTGTTCATCGCACAGGAAAATAGCTTGCTGCAGAGACGCGTGTATCTTCTTCGATTGGATAATAAATTGTTTGCGTCGAATTCAATTACGATTCGATTGGTGGCAACAGGCATAATGATGAATGAATCGATGATGGGCTGGAGCGCACTTTGCACTTTTGTTAACGATTAAATGAAAAAACGTTTTGTGTTCTCGGATAAGGCATTATCTTTCTTTTTTTTCGCCAGAGGAGTGATGCATTCGCAAGTACCTATACTGTTCAATACTCACTGAAATGGTGTTTGTTGTGATAGTTGAATATGATTGAATGTAATGTCCTCTACCAGAACAACAAATAATGTTTTTGGTGCGATTAGTGAAGACTTCTGTTTGATTCTATCATTGTTCAAAAAGCTTTTTTTTATGAGTTTTGTTTAAAGGAACTTGGTTCTTTGTATGGAACACGAGATTTCGATAAGCAATAGAAATACGGCAAATCCTGGAAAAGACTAACGAATTTCAAGTTGAGACCAACCATCTTTTCATGGACTTCAAGCCGCGTTTGATAGCATAAGTCACCAATAGCTTCTATTGGCTATGTCGGAACTCGGGATCCCGAAAAAACAGATCCAGCTATTTCGCATGACGTTAAAAAATACGCGGTGCAACTTTCAAGTGAGTAACAGTTCATCCGAGCTATTCCAGACGTGTACAGGGTTCAGGCAAGGAGATGATCTATCATGTGATTTCCTCAACCTAGTGCTGGAGCAGGTAGTGCGCAAGAGTGGCGTTAGCCTGGAAGGCACTTTCTTCAGCAGGTTTTCTCAACTGTTTGGCTATGCCGACGACATCGACATCATCGGCCGCTCCAAGCGAGCTGTACTTGAAGGACAAGACAAAGTATATGCTTTCAACAAACAAAGCTTCATCTCTCCATCGTCTAGGACAAAACGTCACTGTTAGTAGCAGTAATTTTGAATTAGTCAAGGAGTTCACCTACCTCGGAACAAACATCAATTCCACGAACGACACCAACATCAGTGGAAATCCGAAGAAGAATTACCTTAGCGAACCGCTGATACTTCGGTTTGGTCAAACAAATGGAATGGGCTTAAAACTCCTTCCTCGAAAGATAAACGCTATACAATTGACAATTTTTACCTGATCTACTCTACGGTGCCGAGTACTGGACGATAAGTAAAAAAAGGGAACTGATACTTATGGGCACTTTCGAAAGAAAAAATCTTCGGCGGATATTTGGTCCTATTATGCGAAAGGCGAAATGGTGGAGAAGATTCAATCGTGAATTGTACGAGCTGTACCAAGATGTGGATGTTTTCCAAAGAGCCAAAACAAGTCGACTGCACTGGAACGGCCACATCAAGCGAATGGACAACAATGTTCCAGCCAAGAAAATCTTCAAGTCCCAGCCCCGAGGTTGGAGACGACCAGGAAGATCGAAGACTGCAATATCTCAGGCAGACGCTCCATGAATCGGGAGTCGAATAAGTAGGTAAGTAAGTAGTATAGTCACTTTAGTGGCTTATTAAATTCCCAAATTTTTGTGGCACACTAGATGATTCGCCAAAAAAAAAGTCCCACAAAAGGGGGGTAATATTGTAATGCTTTTACTTTGCAGCTGAGGTAAGCTCGGTGGTGTTCAGGATTCTTTCCCAAGAAGCAACGATACTTGGGGTAAGGAGGATCTAATCTCCTAATGAAACGTCTTTTATTCCTTTATTTATTTATTTACAAAAACTCCTTTTTTATTTATAGTTTTTCAAAATTAGAAACTAACAAGTTACTTCATATAAATTATACTTTTATTTTCTTACGATAAATAACAATGTACTGCATATGTTTTACAATGATTTCTGGTCTTAAAAGTATCAAGCACGGTACTTCATATAATATCTATGTCTCTAGCACGAAACCTAGGGAACAAAATGGTTGGAGCCCTCAAAGGAGAACCTTGTCCAGCTAGATCCTTGAAGGAAAAAAACCATCAGAAATCCTTATCGGAGGCCCGGCAAATAAGAAACAAAGTGGTCCGAACCCTCGTAGGAGAACCTTGTCTAATGAGCTTCTCGAGGAGTAGCCCAAAAGAAAAAACTGATTGTCACTGGCATTCAACCCAGGGAAAGAAACGGTTGGAACTCTCGAACGAGAACCTTGTCCAGTGAACTTTTGAAAGAGGAGTCCAAAAGAACAAAACGGTTGTCCCTAGCACACATCCCAGGCAAGAAACGGTCGGAACTCTCTCTCGAAGGAGAACTTTGTCCAATGAACTTCTTGAAAAGGAGCTCAGAGGAACAAAACGGGATCGGGGATCCTTATCGGAAGCCCTATGTCCTCAGCAAATAAGGAACAAAGTGGTCGGAACCATCGTAGGAGAACCTTGTCCAATGAGCTTCATGAAGAGGAGTTCAGAGGAACGAAACGGTCGAAACTTCTTATGACTTATACTATAAACTTATATATATTTGTTGTAAATATGTAATTCACTGAGCTTTTAATTGAAACTTTGTTTTTTGTATAAACATACTTTTAAGTTTTATATGTTTATAAAATATTTTTCATTCCTCAATAAAATTTGTAATGTTCAAGATTAAATAAAATATATTCTCTGAAACTCTTATTTCAAAAGGTTATGGGCCCAGAGAAACGCTAAGAAGAATAATTATACCGAAAGAAGAATTACTCCGAAGATTCGTTGTGTACAAATAAGTAATATCTTTTCATTTATTATAATACATATTTTTTCTTTTTGCTTAATCTTGAATAAGACCAAAAGACATTGTATAAATATAATTATGTCGAGCAATTTTTTGGCCACTATTGAAAAGCTTAAGGGGCGTGATAATTATGCTAGTTGGAAGTTCGTTATAAAAACTTATTTAGAACATGAAGGACTTTGGAAAGCTGTTGAAGGTACTGAAGAGAATGCTCCGAAAATTTCAAAATGCAGAACAACTCTGATTTTGTCCATTGATCCAACTAATTTTATTCACGTTCAAGAAGCTGAAACGGCAAAAGAAGTTTGGGACAAACTACAAACTGTTTTTGAGGACAAGGGTAGGGTTCGTCGGATAGGTTTAATTCGTCAATTATCTCAGACGAAACTAGACGAATGTGAATCAATGCAAGTTTATGTTAACACAATCGTAACAGCTGCACAACGTTTGAATGCTATTGGCTTCAAAGTCGATGACGAGTGGCTGGCGTGTTTTTTATTAGGGGGCTTATCTGAAAAGTATGGACCAATGGTGATGGCATTAGATAATGTCGAAATTCAGCTTTCAAGTGACGCTGTCAAGACAAAATTATTACAAGAAATTTCATCGGATAGCAAAAATAGTGCATTCTTTAATAATGCGAAACAGAAACAAAGGAAAGGTGGCATTCGTTGCTACAAATGTAATAAGAAAGGTCACAAATCACCTAATTGCCCAGACAAGAATAAATTAAAAAAGGATTCCAAAAAGACTCCTGATTCAGCTTATAATGTGAAGCCTGAGTATAGTTCAGTGTTTTTGACTGGACAGTTCAATAAATATGATTGGTATATTGATTCTGGTGCAACACAGCATCTCACAATGAATAGTGATTGGATTTTCAATGAAAAGAAATCTACTATTTCTGAAATATTAGCTGCCAACGATACAAGAATGAAGGTCGAATTATGTGGCACTGTTAAGTTATATGCTGATGTTAATGGAACACCAAATCCGATTGAAGTACGTGATGTTTTATGCGTTCCAAATTTAACTGCCAATCTTTTATCAGTAAGTCAATTAACGAAAAATAATAACTGTGTTGATTTTAACGCAAATGGTTGTAATATACCTGTTTACAGGGTAAACAAGCAAAACAAATGAGATTTTGGAACTTGTCCACGCTGACTAGGCAGGACCAACTCCAACTCAATCAATTGGTGGAAGTCGTTACTACTTTGTCTTAGTAGATGATCACTCAAGAATGACTTTCACATATTTTTTAAAAACCAAAGATGAAGCTTTCGAAAAATTCTGCGAGTTTAAGGCATATGTCGAGAACCAAACCGGCAAGAAGTTGAAGAAGTTTCGTTCAGATAATGGAACTGAATTTTGCTACAAAAGGTTTGACAATTTGTTTAATGTTTGTGGTATCGAAAGACAAATGTCGACACCATATACTCCACAACAAAATGGACTTGCTGAAAGAACAATTCGAACTTTGACAGAAAGAGCTTTATGTATGTTCACAGATGCAAATTTAGGTAAAAAACTTTGGGCTGAGGCCGTTGCTACTGCAACATACATAAAGAATCATTCATCTTCACGGGTTTTGGAGGACAAGTCACCGATTGAAGTTTGGTCTGGATTTAAACCAGATTTATCTCACTTTAGAATTTTTGGATCACCGGCTATGATTCATGTTCCTGATGAGAATCGAAAGAAGTTTGAAGTTAAATCAGTTGAACATATATTCGTAGGATATTGTAATGGCAACAAAGGATATACATAGGTTGATAAATCCTGCAACAGACAAGGTGGTTGAAAGCAGAGATGTTATCTTTTTAGAATCTAAAAAAATCAGTAATCCAGCTATGTAATTTACAAAATCAAATGAAAGTTCAGATAACGGTTGTATAGTTGTTGAATTGGGTGATAGTGATTCATCTGATGAATACTGTGATGCTGTGGAATTACTACCATTTCAAGAAGATCAAATCGGTGAAGAGATAACTCCACCAAATGAAATGGTAACATCAGATCCAGTACAGATCAACAATTCAAATGAAACTACAACTTTAAGAAGATCAACTCGAATAAAAAAAACAATCAACAGACAAGACGTTCAATATTTTGTACAAGATAATGTTAATGAACCATCATCTTTTAGTGAAGCGATTTCAAGTTTAAATAGTGAAGATTGGAGGAGTGCAATGAATGAAGAATTTCAATCACTCTTAGGAAACAAAACTTGGCAATTGGTAGCCAACAGACAGAAAAGCAATCAATTCAAAATGGGTATTCAAAATCAAGACCGATACAAATGGAAAAATCCTTCGATACAAGGCGAGACTAGTTGCGAAAGGATGCAGTCAACGTGCTGGTATCGATTATGAAGAAACGTTTTCACCAGTCGTTCGATATTCTTCAATACGTTTAATGATGGCATTAGCAGCTAGATACGACTTAGATATCGAACAGATGGATGCAATAACAGCATTTTTACAAGGTGATGTCAATGAAACTATTTACATGAAGCAACCCGAAGGTTTTGATGACGGAAGTGGTCGAGTTTGCCAGCTGAAAAAGGCAATTTATGGTTTAAAACAAGCAAGTCGACAATGGAATATCAAGTTGAATGATGTGATGATAAAGAGTGGATACAAACGTTCGCAAATTGGTTCGTGCATTTATTTTCGTCGTCAAGGAAGAAGTATGATTTTTGTTGCGGTCTATGTGGACGATTTTTTAATTTTTTCGAACAACAAAGGATGGACAAACCAACTCAAAGCTAATTTGACGAAGAATTTTAGCATGAAAGATTTGGGAGAAGCAAGTAATTGCATCGGGATGAGAATCACTCGGGACAAGAAACAGGGGACAATTACACTTGACCAAAAGAAATACACGGAACAAATAATTGACAAATTTAAGATGAATGATTGTTATCCTGTGAAGAACCCAGTAGATTCAAATCAAAAATTAACTAAGGACATGACAGCTAATACATTGGATGAGACCAAGGAAATACAAAATATACCTTATCAAGAAGCAGTAGGAAGTCTACTTTATTTATCTGTTTGTACTCGTCCAGATATTTCGTTTGCAGTTGGAAATGTGAGTCGTTTCAACAACGAATTTGGAAAAGGTCACTGGAAGGCAGTAAAAAGAATTTTCAAATATCTCAGAGGTACAACAGATTATAAATAAATAAATAAATTGGGTGGCGCAACAGCTCATGGAGAACCAGGGCCTAGTGACTTACAACTCACAACAATTCCTGTGTGCGTGTTTGTTGGCAGGAATGGAGGGGACCTACAGTTTTTTGCCGAGTCCGAACGGCTAAATGAGAAGCACTTTTTCATGACAAGTATACTCTTGGAGGATTTGTCAGTTCCTCGCAAGAGGCAGTACCTCGAATAAAACATTTCTGTTTTTAGGTGGCACGGCAGGGAATCGAACCCACACCTTCGGCATGACAGTCCTACGCACTAACCATCAAGCCACGAGGTACTACGGTACAACAGATTATAAACTTCAATTTTCGCGTGATGGAAACCAATATTTGATTGGATTCTCAGATGTAGATTGGGCATCGGACATTGAAAGTCGAAAATCATGTACTGGCTATTTATTCAAAATTCAAGGTGGAGCAATTTCATGGACTAGTAAACGTCAACCAACAGTTGCTTTATCAAGTGCAGAAGCGGAATACATGGCTTTGTCATAGGCTACACAAGAAGCTATTTGGTTGAAACAGCTACTACAAGAAATTGGTGAGAATATCGATTCGGTTGAAATTCATTGCGACAACAAGAGTGCCATAAATATTGCACACAATCAACTTTATAGTCCAAGAACTAAACACATTGATATTCGACATCATTTTATAAAAGAGAAAATAACAGATGGCTTAGTTAAGATCAAATATCTCAACACTGAAAATATGGTTGCTGATAGTTTAACAAAAGGTGTTACTAATGATAAACATAATTTTTGTTTCGAAAATATGGGCTTAACTCTTTAATATTTTGTTTATGTTTTTAATAATATTTTAATTGAATTATTTTAACCATTGAAGTTAGTGTTAATTTTTTGTTATTTGATTGTGAATTAAGGTGGAGTGTTGTAAATATGTAATTCACTGAGCTATTAATTGAAACTTTGTTTTTTGTATAAACAAACTTTTAAGTTTTATATGTTAATAAAATATTTTTCATTCCTCAATAAAATTTGTAATGTTCAAGATTAAATAAAATATATTCTCTGAAACTCTTATTTCAAAAATATTGCGCTAGCAATGCCTATCTTTCACCAAATTTCTTATGAAAGATCTATGTTACGGCCCGTCTCTTATTATTTACACTCTAGATTGGTATCCACCACTGGACGAAAAGAAAAGACAATCTTGATCTTACTTCACCTTATTACATTTGCTGGAGTAAGCCAATGTGAATCGTAAGAATGAGATTCAAATTTATACGTGTTTACATGATTTTTATTTCTGTTCATGATTCTGTTCATGTTCTGTTCAAGGTATCATACGATGTATGCACGCAATGATATGAGTATATAATATAATAATTAGTGTACTGTAGGAGTTGTAACGCTTCGTTACAATATTTCCCTCCAATTGGACAGGAGGAGCAATTTAATAAAAAAAATACATAAAATGGAAAAAAGTAAATAAGAAACAATGGTAGCACTTGCAATATTGAGTTCTAGCTTTTAAGAAAGTCAGAAGTCTTTTCTTATGGTTTATTTTCAAAAAAAAGTTCTTTCAAAAAATAGGTTCAGTAAAAAATGTTTTCAAACTTAAAATTTTGATTTCAACTTCTGGTTTTCAAAAAACTATAAAACAATATTAGTACTGCTGTTGTTTTTTAATTAATTTTTATTATTTTATGTATTTTTTTTTGTAAAATTGCCCCTTATGTCCAAGCCGGGAGAAATACTACCACCCTCCCATGGGAAAATGCTCCTCGAGAATACGTATGATAGGTGCCCCAAGTACGACGTCAAGATTATTCCTGGCGTCTTCAACGCCAAGTTTGGAAAAGACGGCATCTTTGGTTCGATAGTCGGAGGACACAGCCTTCACGACAACACTTCCGGCAACTGACTCAGGGTGATTGATTCGCGGCAAGGCGAAGCAACCACTTGATTCCCACACTTCAATATACACATAGGGTCCTGGTGGTCTACGGATCAACCAACCATCGCGTCAACTAGATTGATCATGTTGCGATAGACGCCAGACATGTTTCCAGTATTCTGGATGTCCGAACGTTCTGAGGAGCCAACATAGACTGGGATCACTACTTGGTGGTAGCTCAATAATCTTTTAGCAAGCCCGCCACCAGCATCATCTGCAGAGGACCAGTGGAAACACTGCCAAAATGCCATCAAGAGTACAGCAACTGATGTGCTGGGTTTCACCAGGCCACCACAACCAAAGCCCTGGCTCAATGAAGGATGCAGGCTGGCACATGCAGCAAAGAACAAGGCCTACCAATCAATGTTCCAGACTAGAACCAGAGCTGCTTCTTAGAGGAGACCGGCCAAAACAAATGGAAGAACGCCGCCGCGACTTATCAGGAGGAAAAAGAGAAAGCACGCGAAGTGGAGTCTATTAAGGACTGCAGTGGCAGGGCGGATGTTCGAAAGTTCTACCGAAGGGTGAGGCAATCTGCTCAAGGTTTTAAGGCTAGAACGGAAGCCTACCGAGATGAGAGTAGGAACTTGGTGGTAGACAGTCCGTGCTAAGGATCCGGAAACAACATTTCTCTAGTCAGCTAAACGGAGAAGATAGCCGAAATTCCGCTGTTAGACAGAGCATTCCATTCAACCTGGACGATGATGGTCAAAATTTCCGCCCACCCGACCTAAATGGAGTGCGGTTAGTGGTAGCCAAGCTTAAAGCGTACAAGGCTGCTGGCGCGGATGGCCTGCCAGCTGAGCTATTGAACGCAGGGTAAGATGACTTGGTAGGGAGTATACACCAGCATGTCTCCAAAATTTGATCAGATGAAAGTATGCCCGCTGAATGTTACCTCGGTATAGTGTGCCCCGTCTACAAAAAACGAGGTGCTCTGACATGTGCTAACTACAGAGGTATAAGTCTCCTCAAAGTCGCATACAAAATCTTGTCATCTGTATTAAGTGGTTGCTTGAAATCGTTAATCAAAGATTTGATCGGCCCCTACCTGTGCGGTTTTAGGCCCAGCAAATCAACCGTCGCGTCGGTCAAATGTTCACACTCCGACAGATTCTGGAAAAAACCCAAGAGTTTCAAATCGATACGCACCACCTTTTTATCAATTTTAAAGTCGCATATGATAGCATAGATAGAAGAACCATACAGAGCCATGTCGCATCTCAGCATCCTTGCCAAACTCGCCGACCCGTGCAGGATGACGATGGAGAAATCCTGCTGCTTCGTCAAAGTTGGTTAGGACACCACCGAACCCTTTTATGTCGAGAAAGGATTGAGGCAATTGTACGTACTCGCAAGTGAACAACAGAGCCATAGTTTTTCAAAAGTCTGTTCCACTACTTTCTAATGCAGATGCTATTGACATTATGGAGAGAACAAAAGCGAGCTAGTTACCAGCGCATTTGCAAGTATTAAATTGGAGGCGTCGAAAATGGGTTTGGCTGTTAATGAGGACAAGATGAAGTAGATATATGTTATCATCGAGAAAGAAATCTCAACATCGTCGACTCGGGCAAACCGTCATGATGGATAGGTACCACTACGATGTCATCAAGGACATTGTCTACTAGGGCTCCACTATTACATATATCAAAATGACTTCAGTGCAGAGATCAAACGAAGAACACTTACCAGCTGCTATTTCTTTGGTTTTAGAAGGTATTTGATTAGTAAAGACCTTTCTCAAAGAGGCAGAAACATGGACTCTGTCAAAATTGGATGAGAGTCTGCTTTGATGCTTTGAAAAGAAAAATTTTCGGTCTTCGATCCAGTCTGTATCGATGGAGTATGTAGGAGAAGATTTAACAATGAGCTCTACGGGCCTTGCAGCGACCTGATCAAAAAGCTGAAAATACAACGGATGAGATGGCTGGGATATGTGGAGCGTATGGATAGCGACGCACCAGCCGAGTCTTCGAATCTACCCCTGATGGTCTACGCAGCAGAGGAGGACCCCAACTTAAATGGTGCACACAACTGGAGAACGACCTCAACCAACTTGGCATGCGCAACTGGAGGCAGCTAGCTAGGGATCAAGCTAGCTGGAGGGGCTTAATGGTTGAGGCCGTAGTTCACCCTGGACTGTGAGTACCATCTAGAGTAAAGTAACTCAGTTGACCTCTCAACAGTGATGAAAATTGACTTTTTTGATTGTATTGAAAAGTCTTCACTAAGTAAAGTAGTTGGGCCTAACTGGAAATGGAGACACCAACATCTATCAAAGTTTTATTTTTGTATGTCGTTTGCCTGCCTTGATGATATGGGAACACTCTTTCGTTGAAGAGTTATTTGTAGTGACATTCCAACGCCAAACCGACCTGTTGACCATAGGTGGACGGTGGACCTTCTGCAGAAACAAGTACTTGTCACAATAAGCAAGCACCCTGCTGCGCCAAGGCTTATTTTATGGCCAATTCCAATACAGAAAATCTATGCCTAATCTAACAAGATGGGGAATTACAAAAAGCTAGGAGTTATCTACTAGAAGATATAAGTTGACATACCTACAGCTAATATTATTATTTTCATATTCTCACTGAATTACAAATATCTTACCTAATATACGTTTTAATTGAATATTAACTTTAAATACTTAATTCATATCATATCATTAATTATTCATAAATTACCCGTGTATACTCGTACCTGCAATAAAAGTGCAAGAGTGGTTTAATTGATTCAAACAATTTTGCCCATAAAAGTAAAGGTAGATACTTATAAAACATCATAACCGCCCCAATCGTAGGTGTGTTATGTGCACTCCCAATGTAATCATAACCACAATAAAAAAAAAAAAATAAAAAAAAACAATAATTACCATCGCATTTTAATCAGGCTGCTGGTTCCATATCCATAGCACCTATAGCACCAGTTTATAAGACTAACTGCAGCGGAAATCCATTTGACACACAAGATTAATGTTAAGCAACAACACACTCAGCAAAATGAATGAAAATTATATTTTTATTCATAAACCACCTACATTCATAGCTCACAGAAAAAAAAAAAAACCTAACGCATAAACACCATTCATACAATATAGATATTAATCAAGCTTCTTTAAGTATATTCTTCAAGCTTATTCATAAGAACAAACATAAAACTTTACAAGAAGACGACCTCAATAACTCTTAAGATTTAAACAACAACAAAAACAAACCAAGACTAGTAAGGCTTAATCGATCGAGTCTGCCCACAGACGAAAAAAAAGCAAAAAATATATAGCAAAAACCCTTTCTCAATTTCAAGTCATATTTTTAATTAAAAATCAATATCACGACCGCAAGGTGATTGAAAATCATTAGATACACCAAAGTTGCTGCTGAAGCTGATGATAATATGGCTTGATGTCAACTTGGCGGCGCCAAAATCAACGTAGGCCGATCGCGACGCACTTCCAACTTTAAAAAACCACGAAGTTTGATACACGATTGCATCATTGATCTGAAAATATATAATATTTTCCATCAAAACTTACCTGTTTCAATCAATCGTTAATGACGACGACGACGACGACGGACGGCAAAGAGGTGAAGGCGCTCGGTAGTGGGAGGGGGGAGTTTGCAGGACGGTAGTAGCAGAGTGTGCCGTGTGCGCAACCTACACACTTGCGCCATCACCGATCGAACCGACCGACCGACCTGCCCGGCCAGTCGGTCGCATATATTCTTCCAATGAATTGCCAACCGCAAAATTATCATTTTACTGCCAGAAAAATATCTAATCCCCGCAAAAACAAGCAAGATTGCTGGCGATTGCAGTCCATTAGCATGGAGTCACGTTACGGTGGTGGTGCAGCCATCAGCAGCCAGCGCAGCGCAGCGGTCGGATTTCATTCATAAAAATCGAAAGTAGCTTCGCTAGCTGCAAACCTGCAAATCACAGCGCTTACTTATACTTACGCTGTGGTACGTTGCGCCACCACAACCACCACCACCAGCACCACCTACCTAATGTGTACAGGTGGTGTAGTACAGCGTCGCGTGCCTCACTCACCTTTCTTGGGCGATGACAACAACTTTGCAACTCAGATAAAAGCAGTGGCAGCGTCGCGTCGGTCGGTTTGGAGTCGGGATTCCTTTCCTTCTTATGGCACGATTGGTTAAACCTCTCTGGTTTGCAGGCCAGGCCAAAATAATAGATCAAAAGGATACTTTATTTATACCCTTCCCACCGACCATATAAAGCCACTACAAGCAGCTTTGAACGACTGCCGGAACAGTGAAAACAGCAAGCCTGATAAAAGATCTACAGATCGATAAGTATCTAGATACACGATAGAGATATGTACATCGCGGCCGTATAGATGGCGCACAGTTTACTACCAAAAAAGGTTCGTTTGATTGTCGAGAGATTTCGCGAGTGGGCAACACTCGCCTCCTCACAGCAACAAAATAGTTGTACTTCTCGAGATCAATCTATTATTATGATTAAATTCCGATTTTCATCTTTTAAGTGTCTGAGTCTGTGTGTCCGTGTTCGCATATAGCAACAACAAAAAAAAACATACCACACAGTATTTTGTACATTTATAAATAAAAAGATGATTTTTTAACTTTGTAACTATCCAAGAAACTATACTACTACTGCTGTGCTACCCACATTTCCAACAGCACACTTCTTGTCTTGTTTGGGAAGAAATTAAAAAAAAATTATATTTTTTTAGGTAAATTCAGTCCATGGGATGGATATTTATTTTATTCGCTGCATTAGGTAGGTGTCACATTGTTGATTACTAGTAAATCTACATTGGAAAAATATTATTTTAAGTATTTTTTTTTTCGTTCTATAGATAAATCTTGTTGCTTGGATTGAGTTATTTTATTGGAACAGCGTTTAGACTTCTAACGCCTACTTTTTGGTATTTCATTCGCATTTCATAGAACAAAAGCATAAAAGGTAGGTAAGGTATAGGAGGTACAGCAAATTGAATAATATTCCATGGGGGATTATATTATTATTATTTTTTCCGTCTTAAAAAGGATCAAAATGGTAGTTTAGAGCTGAAATATTCTATTTTGAAGTCAAGTTTTTTTTTTATAAAATAACTTAATTTTTCTTAGACTTTGAGTTTACATTTTGGACAAGTTTTATGGTTCGTTTTCACTCTTTCCCTTACTCTCGCTCTCAATCTGTCTCTCTCCATCCTTTCTCTCTCGCTCTCAATCTCTCTCTCTTTATTCTATCTCTTCTATTCTCTCTCTCTATCCTTTCTCTCTCGATCGCAATCTCTCTCTCTCTCTCTATCCTTTCCTTCTCTCTCTATCCTTTCTCTCTCTCTCTATCCGGTCTCTCTGTCTCTCTCTCTCTCTCTCTCTCTCTCTTTCGGATAACGACCCTCTCAAATGGCAACCAGACCCGGAACGAAAATCGACTATGACCGCTGATGCTGAGAGGTCCGATAAGAAGGAGTTTTACAACCTCCTGGACGGAGCCTACGGAGCCTGTCCAGAGTACGATGTCAAAGTCGTGTTTGGAGACTTCAATGCTAAGTCTAAAAGGAAAACATCTTTGGCGGATTAGTTGGAAGGCACATCATCCACAAAACAAAGGCTTCCGATTAATCGACTTTGCTGCAGCTCGTCACACGGTGATAAATAGCACTATGGTCCCAAGGCGAAGGATACCCACAGCAACCGAACTGCCAACCAAATCGATCACGTGCTAATTGGCGGAAGGCACGCATCTATGTAACATCTTGGACGTGCCAACTTTCCGACCACTTTCTTGTTATGAAAAAGTTCAGAGCCCGACTGTCCAACGAAAAGAAAACGGAGACCACCCAAAGAAAAAATTTCAACATTGCATGTCTTAGCATATCTGAGAAAGCCAGAGACTACACACTGCAGTGAGGATATGACTGGGAAACTCTCTGCCGTACCCCCAGCCACAAGCGTCAACAACCAGTGGAAACAGCTGAGACCACCCAAGAAAATATAACCCGTGGTATGACGTTGAATGCGCGGTAAATATTGAAGCAGGAGACGGGAAATGCACTAATGCGCTCCGACGGAAAACCAGAGCAGCAAGAGAGGAGTACGGTGAAAAGAGAAGGAAAGAGAAAAAAGCCTGTCCATGAAGAAAAGAGCATCCTCAGCCTCTCAGTTCAATTATTTTGAAGAGTCTAGCATTGCCACCAACACGCGCCGGTTCTACAAAACAGCCAAGCAACTGACTTCTGGTTATAGGACTGGCACGCAAGTTAAAAAAAAGAGTTTTATTTTTAGTGTAGTTCGAACGACGACTTTATTTCTTCGAGGTATCTTAACGACTGTTAGTCTAGATATATCATTAAATTTTGTTCAATCAGATTTATTTCCCTTTGATTATTATTATGCTCAATGTATTATTTTACAATATGAAAATATACTTATATGCTTATTTTGCATTTTACGAATTGATTTATTATTCATATTCGTATTACAAATAAAAGGTTGTTGTACTAATGGTGACGGAGGTCACCATACAAATATGTAACTTCTCCCCCCTTATTCTTAAGATTCTCCTGAATCGTTGGAATTTCCATAATTTTAACATTTGGTTGGGGCTTAGTAACATTATTTATTTTAATTTTCAATTTACGATTTGATTTGTTAATGAAAAATATTACAATAAGAATAATTATAATTATTAAGAACATTGTAATATTACTGATTTGACTTATAGTTCTGTGATATGTTAATTCATTAATTTTTTGTAAATTTTCAATTTGTTGCATTTTTGAAATTTCTTCAAACTTTAATTTGTCAGTTACATTTAAATTTGTTTCTTCTTCATAATGAAATTTTTGAATAAATTCTAGTTGATAATTAAAAATAGTTACATTTAATATATTTATTGAACAATTATTAATATTTAACATGAAATTTCCAGTTAAAATTAATTTTCTATCATCGCAGTGATTATAAACATTTTCTTTTTCTAAATTTTTGCAGATCAAAGTATCGTCGTCAATTTGTATTACTTTAATTTCTTTATTGTAACGAAAAGTACATGAATCTTTTATTATACATGAATTACTTATATTTAAATCTTTCAAGTAAATGTTTCTTGGATTATACTCATATTGTACATTATTTATTTCTATAAATTGTAAATTTTCCATATCTATTTCTTTTTTTTTTTATCATTTGGCATTGGTATAATCATTTTTAACTGAGTCAAAATATAGTCTTTTGGTAGTTTCAAAGCTATTATAAGTCTGTCTTGGTCGAGTTTCATAAGTCCTATTCTAGCGTTTTCAAGTTTATAAAAGTCTATCCCTAATGTCCTTATTTCTTCTCCTGTCAATATGCTTGGATGGAGATTACCTTGTTTAGCAGATGCTATGTTATCTAGAATGCTATCAATTTTGCTTTCTAATATTTGAAGTTTTAGTAGTTGGTCTGTAATAATTTGTTTTCTAATAATGTCTTTTTGGTTCGAAGCAATACTTTGGTAAGTATAGGATAAAACTTCTCTATCTGTTTCTATTGTTTTTTTAAATTTATTAATAGAGTCCATAAATTTTTCGTTAATTTGTATTTGATGGTTCAGGTTTTTTATGGCTGCATGATTATTAGTATCAATTGTGTTCATATGTCCGATAATATCTTGTCGGTCGTTGTCATCCATTGTCCCAAACAACCATTTCTGTCCTGTTCCTATAATATTTATAAGTCCTCTTTTTTGTCTTCTTAGTGGAACTATTGCTTGAAGTTTAGATTTTATATTAAAAATTTCATTACTTATTTCGGTATTGTTTTCTAATTGTAAAGCTTGTAGATTAACTTCTATCATTCCGATTGTTGAAAATAAATCCCTAGTATCTATTATGTGTAATATGGTCTGGCTATTATTAATTATTTCTACTGATCCTAAATTTAATGTAGTATATCCCTTATTGGTTTGTATCGGTGTTATTATGAGTGTTGCTTCCGCTATTTGCATTATTATCAGCCAGGAGATCACCTGATACAGCCAAAAGATTACCTGCGAATTGATTTGGTCTTTTAATATTTGTTGGGTCAACATTTTTTAAATTATGTTTTCTATAATATGTTTCATTTTTATGTCTTAAATGTTTATAGTTCCTTATGTAGCCTTCATTGCGTTTTTCATCATAATTTTCCCTAGAAATATTTCTCTTTTTTCTAATTTTTTCCTTTTTAGCTTCTATTTTTGTTCTTAAATTTAACTGATTTGTCTTTTCTGCTGAGTTTGGACTCATACCTAATGTTGAATGATACCTACTATTGTATATCTGAATAGCTTTATGAATTTTTCTATTGGTGGAAATGTCTGTATTTTTAATTGTTAGTAAAATTTCAAGTAATGTAGAGTGGAATCTCTCTATATCTGAGTTTCCAGTATGCGAATTTGGTTTTGTCATATGCATTTCAATTCCTTCCTTCCTAAAGTATTCTTTAATATTTTCTGAATTAAATTCATTGTCACAGATAATTTTTCTTGGTTTTCCGAATTTACTTAATTGTTCGTCTATGCATTCTAATTTACTTGTCCAATTTTTACTACTTAAATTGTATCCCTAAGCTTTTCTCGTAAATTTGTCAATAAATGTCAGGTATGTTAGTTTATTGAAATGATAAACATCCATATGCAAAATTTCGTTTCCTTTAATTGGAGTTTCTGTTAGTCTGAACTTCGGTCTTATTGGCTTTCTGTCATATTTACCTTCTTGACAAGTCTGACAATTCCCTATTACTCTAGAAATTTCTTTTATAAGTTTTGGAAAATATATTTTGTTTTTTAATTTATGATATGTCTCAACTATACCTGAGTGATTACTCTCTTCTATGTGATATAAGGATATTTGTTTATGGGCCTCTTCAACCTTTTCTAAATCTCTTGCTCTCTGAGTGAGCTTGTAGAATTTTACTTCTTTGTCGTGTCCATACATTTCAATTAAAACTTTTTGTACTTTATTGTATTCAGCATCATCTACTTCTGAATAAACTCCTACTGTTCCTGATTTAATAGTTCTTTTAAATAAATCTTTCCAGTATTTGTCATTTTTCGTCATATCAACCTGAATTATTGTTTTAGTGTGCTGTTTTTTTATTATTTCATTTTGCACAGAATAAGTCAATATTAGCTGAGTTTGGTAAATGTTAACAATTCCCTCTTTGATTTGTATATGGTCTAAAAGTTGTTCATTCGATGAATGTACAGTTTCTGATGTTTCGTTTATTTCCTCTGGGATTCTACTTAAGAAATCTGCTATTTTATTTTCCTTCCCTTTTATATACTCAATGTCAAACTCAAATTCTTGCAACTTAAGAAGTCCTCTTTGGACTCTTTGACTAAACTCCTTTCCATTATATTTTTTATTTAAATATTTTACAGGCATATGGTCAGTGATTATTTTAAATTTCTGACCCCAAAGATATGGTCTAAAATATGTGGTAGCCCATACTATTGCTAAAAATTCCTTATCTGTTGTAGAATAATCTTTTTCATGGTCGTTTAATGTTCGGGAGGCATAACATACTGGCTGCCCTTCTTGAGTTAGAACAGCTCCTAACGCAAAATTACTTGCATCAGTGTATAGGGAAAATTGTTTGTTAAAATCTGGAAATTTGAGTATTGGATGTCTGATAAGATTTTCTTTTAATCGTTCAAATGCTTGAATGTATTCCGGGTCCTTACTATTTATTTTCATATCTTTTTTTAGATATTTAACCATCGGGTACGCTATTTTGGAGTAATCAGCAATAAATTTCCTATAATATCCAGTGCTACCTAAAAATCCTTGTAACTGCTTAATTGTTTGGGGCAGTGAATATTTCTGGATTACTTCTATTTTATTTGGGTTAGGTTTCATTCCCTCTGCAGTAAGGATATGACCTAAGTATTCTGTATTTTTCTTAAGAAAAGAGCATTTACTTAGTTGTATCTTAAGATTGTAGTCAGCTAATTTTTGAAAAATTTTGTCTAACGATGTTATGTGCTCTTCTAATGAGGTCGAAAAAATAAGTATATCATCAAGATAAACTATGCAAATTTTGCCTATGTACTCTCTGAGAACTTCATTCATTAGACGCTGAAATGTCGCTGGGGCGTTTTTCAGCCCAAAGGGCATTCTGGTATATTCATATAGACCGTTTGGTGTAACAAATGCAGTCTTATGTATATCATCAGGATGCACCTTTATTTGATGATATCCCTTGGCTAAATCAAGGGTTGAGAAGTACTGAGACCTTCCTAGCTTATCAAGAATACTTTCGATATTTGGTAATGGATATTTATCGTCTACAGTTATATCATTGAGAGCTCGATAATCGACACATACTCTATACTTAACTTTTCCTTCGCTATCGGGCTTTTTGGCGACCACTACGATTGGTGAAGCGTATCGACTGTTTGATTTTCGTATTATGCCCTGCCTTTCCATATCATTAACTTGGTTTCTTACCTCTTCTTCGTGTTTTTGAGGCAGACGGTACAGTCTAGCATTTATTTGTTGGTCTGTGGATAGTTTTATTTCATGAAATATACTTTCGCAATTAGTAAGCTGATCTCCATCTCTATATAAGAGATTTTTATATTTTTGAAGCAAATCTTGTATTTCTTGTTTCTCGAATACTTTCAAATCTTGTAAATTAACTTCAGTACTACCCTCTAACTCATAACATTCTATGAATGGTTCTACTTCAATGACCATTGGGAGTATAGTTTTGTTTTGTAGAAGTACTTCCTTTTTTATAAAGTTAATGCTTTCGACCATGTTTCCTAGTACATCCATTCCTAACAAGAGACTATATTTTTGTTCTCCTAATGGCTTTCCATATGCTCTAACGAAGACATTTTCTGGGTAGCCAAATTCTGTAGGTACTGGGACCTGATAAATTTTTAATGTTTCTATACTTTGGCTGTTTACGGTAGACAAGTTTAAAGTCAGCTCTTCGAGTACGTTATAGGAACTACAGTCTATCTTACTTGTATTTACTAAACTCATTGTAGACCCTGTATCTAGTAAGCATTTGTGTTTCTGGTTTCTCAACGCAAATACTACCTGTGTTTTCCTACCAGAGAGGCTACATTCAGAAAAACCGGAGCTTCTATTGAATGTATTTCTTCTTGAACCACTTCGGAAGATCCTTGATCTATATTATTAATATCCATTGGTTCCACATTCTGTCTATTATGGGTCTGTCTGGAATTGTTATTGTTATAGTTATAGTTATTCCGTGTTCGGTTGCTATTTTGTATGGTATTATTGAGTTGGTTTTGGCTTGTCTGGCCAGAATTATTGTATGTATGTCGTCTCTCTGTGTCGTTTGTTCTTGTAAAATTATAATCAGTACTTTGTTGTTGCTGATTTGTCTGTCTAGAGTTGTTATTAGTATTGTTTCGTAACTGTTGGTTGTTCTGTCGGTATGTCCTTTCTGCGGGCCTAAGATCATGGTTTCTTCTAGTATTATTTCCGTTAGTAAGGACGTTACCTACATCGAACCCTACATAAGAATACAATATACTCTTGACTTTAAGTAGATCATATTCATCCCTAATTTCTCTTGCTAAGTTGCCTGCAGCTAGTTCTCTTATTTTGTTAATTACTAGTGAATATAACATTGTTTTCAGACTATCTTTATTATTCTCATACATAATAATAGTATGAATATCTGTTAGTAAATATTCAATTTTGTTAATTAAATCTAATACCGAACTCACTCTAAGATTGTTGATCCGGCGGGTAACTTCCCCTTGGTCGATGCTTGGCCGGAATGACAGCTTCAGTATATTCTTCGCCTCTTCCCATGTGCTCATGTTGTTGGTAAGTAGCAGTTCCTTTGCCTTACCTATCACCTTACACTGTGAAATAGCAGTCCACATTGCAGCTCTTCTGTCTTCTGGAGTCAAGCTCATGTGATTATCGACAACGTTTATAAATTGAGTCAGCTCTTGCCTGTTGCCGGAAAATTCTTTAATATATGAAATTTCTTTCATAATCACTATGGCTCGACTATCAGCTTGCTGTTGAGAATTCGCCTCTAATCTCAACAAAACTCGTGCTATTGTGTTTAAAAGATTTGTTTGGTCGGTTGCCATTTCGTTTGTATCCTCTATTTGCAAGTTCCTTCTGGAGTCGTGAAGAATTTGTCGCGAAATTTTTTAAAAATGTATTTTAATAAAACTCGCACAAAAAAGCACTATTGATTTTTAGTTCGCACTGCACTTGTTTGTTCTTCTTCTTTTTTTTATTTTTTTTTTTTATTTTGTGTTTCTTTGTTGTGACTGATTTGTAGTCTACAACAGTAACTTAATATATTTTTTTTTTTTATAATTCCCGACAAATAGTTGTTGGTACTTTATTCGGGTGGAGGAGGGGTTGTGGACGGTAAACAAAACAATTTAAAAAAAATGTTTGTAACTGATTTGTAGTTACAATTTTTTTTTTCCGCGTTTACTCGATTCCGTTCCGACTGCGCCAGTTAAAAAAAAGAGTTTTATTTTTAGTGTAGTTCGAACGACGACTTTATTTCTTCGAGGTATCTTAACGACTGTTAGTCTAGATATATCATTAAATTTTGTTCAATCAGATTTATTTCCCTTTGATTATTATTATGCTGATTGAGCAAAATTTAATGTATTATTTTACAATATGAAAATATACTTATATGCTTATTTTGCATTTTACGAATTGATTTATTATTCATATTCGTATTACAAATAAAAGGTTGTTGTACTAATGGTGACGGAGGTCACCATACAAATATGTAACTCGCGCGATCGAGAAAATAGAGGGATGCCATTGCAGGAGTGAAGTTTGGAGGTTTTACCAAAAAGTAGAAGAAACTTCCCAGGGTTACAAGGCCCGAAACAAAGCCTGCAAGGATGATCAGGGGAATACCGTGGTAGAATCGCAGTCGGTGCAGAGGATATGGAGAAATCATTTCTGCAAATTGTATAACGGCGATGACGAACCGAATTCCGCTACCATGCAAATTGCACCATTCAACCTGGACGACGTAGGCCAACAATTCAATAAAGCTGCTGGAGCTGATGGCCTTGCAGCTGAGCTATTCAAAGCGGCTGGCGATGAATTCGTTAGGAGTATGCACCAGCTCATCTGTAAAATATGGTCGGAGAAAAGCATGCCCGATGAATGGAACCTCCAGCATTGTTTGCCCAATCCTCAAGAAAGGTTATCCTCTGGACAGCACCAACTACAGAGGCATTAGTCTTCTTAATATCACCTACAAGATCTTCTCTGCCGTACTTTGTGAACGCCTGAAGCCATTCGTCAACAACCTGATAGGTCAATATCAGTGTGGCTTTATTCCAGGGAAGTCCACCATCGAACAAATATTCGCTCTACGGCAGATCTTCAAAAAAAACCAGGAGTTTTAAATCGATACGCACCACCTTTTTATCGATTTTAAGGCCGCGTATGACAGCATCTATAGAGATGAGCTATATAGAGCAATATCTAGTTTTGGCATCCCTCCCAAACTCACCCGTTCGTGCAGGATGACAACGGGGAATGCTTGGTGTTCCATCAAGGTGGGCAAAGACCTCACCGAATCGTTTGATGTCAAAAACGGTTTTATGCAAAGCGACGTGCTGTCATATGACTTCTTCAACATCGTTCTTGAAAGAATAATGCAAAACTCTCACATCAACACTAGAGGGACAATCTTTCAAAAGTCCGTCCAATAACTCGCTTACACTGACGACATTGACATAATCGGACGAACTAAGTGAGATGTCAGTGATGCTTTCCTGAGTATTGAGAAGGAAGCCAAGAAGATGGGGTTACCGGTGAATGAAAGCAAAACGAAATATATGCTGTCCACAAGAAAGGACACCCAACATCGAAGTCTCGGCCAGAACGTCACAATAGACAGCTATAATTTTGAGGTGGTCAGGGACTTTGTCTACCAAGGATCCACTATAAGCTCTGCGAACGATACCAGTGCGAGATCAAACGAAGTATTACTCTTGCCTATCGCTTTTTCTTTGGGCTTAGAAGGCAATTGAGAAGCAAAGCACTCTCTAGAGCAACTAAACTGTCCCTGTATAAAACGCTCATCATCCCGATCCTGATGTCTGGTGCAGAAGAATGGACACTGTTGACGGTGGATGAAAACGCGTTAGACTGTTTTAAGAGGTAATTTCTCCGGGTGATTTTTGGTCCCGTCTGCATAGATGGGGAATGGAGTAAAAGATACAACAATGAACTGTACGGGCTGCACAGAGACAACGATCTAACCACAAAAGAGAAAAGCTAACGACTGAGATGGTTGGGTTACCTAGAGCGAATGGACACCAATGCTCCGACCCAGAAAATCTTTGAATCCAACCCCCTGGGACAGCGCAGGGTGGGCAGCGTAGAAGGTGGCGGATCTTAGGCAAGTGGAAGAGGACCTCAACCAACTTGGCATGCGAAACTAGAGACAGCTAGGTAGAAACCGAGCCGGATGGAAGAAGCTTGTTGGTTGAGGCCCTGGTCCACCCCGGACTGTAGCGCCACCTTAGGCAAGTAAGTAAGTAGTAAGTAATGCATTGTAAACAATGTTTAAACAAAAATGTATTAGTCAAAAGTCAAAACAAAGAAAACTTGAGTATTCTATATTTTATTATTTAATCCTGGATTTTTTTTTCATCTTGCTTTATGTACAGTACATAGTATGTAATGTAAAAATACAAATGTAATATGTATTATTTGGGAACTTAAGTGCCCACAGGAAAAAAAGTATATTTAACTTTTCTTTTTACTGATATTATAGCAGATATACCAAGAAACAAAAAAAGACCTTCAGCACCATCAAATGAAATCTGAGGGGGCAGAAGCCAATTTAGTTCGTTAGTACATCGGCTGCCCATGTTACTTTTGTTATGGTTATTATTTTGAAAAAAGGCAACAATTTTGACTGAATAGATATAAATTCAAATGAAGGTGCTTCTATTAATTTAAAATAGGTAGAAAATGTCTATAGTATTTACATTGTAAACAATGTCATTATAAACAGTCTGTTTATAGAAACCAATTTTTTGTTTTTGAATTTCTCGCTGAGGGCTCAAATTAATATTCAAGAACCTACCAACTTATTTGTCTAATTTTACATTTGTAATATGTGCAGGGTCGTTTGGTTATTATTTTCATAGACTATCGTCCCTTTATATATATATATTTTCCAAAGAAATAAAAATATTTGCTAATTTAAAATTATATGCTAGTAAAATTATTGTTGTAAGCAAAATACAAAAATAAAGGGAATTACAGGGTAACTACAATGATAATCAAAGTCACGTTGAATGAACCTGTTAAAGCACTCCGAGAAACAACCTTGATAATAATTCTCGAGACGCTTGCACTGGCACAACTCGCTTGTTGGTTATCTAAATTCGATGGCGTCGATTAAACAAAACAAGCGCCATTTTCTTCAACAATGGTCAAATATGAAGCAGACATAGATATCTTATTCACGTGTTGGCATTATCGTCACACCAAACACGACATCCACTGTCAATTCGCTGCACCACAGAATGGCATGGTGGAATCAGGCGAACAACACACCTTATACACTATACATACCTACATATATACTTGTCAATACGACGCGACGACACATTGCTGCATTGTTGTCACATACAGTTTGCAATTTTTAATGCGATTGCCATTTGACAGGTAACATAGTTTGCAAGTTGTTTTCTGTTCAATTCTGTATCGCTATCTCTTTTCTTCAGGATGAATGTACAGTGCTGTGCAAAATTGAATTCTCATAGTTTTTCGATTAAAAATTGATGGAGTAAGAAGACCTCCATAATGTATATTTTTTCAGTACATACAAAATCTAAAAGGCGGAGAGCCCACAGCAGATTTGTATTGAAGGTTTATAAAAAAAAAAGCTAACTATGCTAGTTGCAATCTTTACTAAAGCTTATTCAAAAATCAAATTCTTTTATCTGGCAGTTAATTACTGGGGCTTAAGTAATTAAACAGAGCACCGAAAACAAAATATGAACGCAATTATGAGAGTAATCGTACTTTCACTTAAGCTTAAAATCAAATCAAAGGGCACGGTAGTGTCCATCAGCCAAGTTCGCGGCACTACACCCTTTTTACAGGAACAAACTCAGGCGATTTTCAACCCCCCTCTAACTTCAGTACCAATAAAGTCAGAAACTCAAAAAAAAGTCAAATTCGCAGTATTTGCTGAGCTGATCAAACACAGGTGGCTCACCAAATTTCAACTCTTTAGCATTAGTAATTCCCGAGATATAGGACTTCAAAAATCGCAAAAAACCGTAACTGACTGACTGACTCACTGATTCACTGACTCACTGGGTTATATGAATAAAACGGAGCACGTACTCAGAGCAGGTACTCCATGAGAATCTGAGGAGGTGCTCAATAAAAAAGTACCTGCTCCCATTTCGTATGAATAAAATTATAAACAAACTCGAGAGCACCTCCTCATTCAAACCGAGTAGCTTCTCTCATACCTCAAACCAAATTATATTGTTTTTCACATTTAGAATTATTTTCGATGATTTATAATAAAAAAATAATTTAAAATATGAACATTTTTCTGTTTGGACACCGCGTTTTTTGTGAAAAGGTTTGTTCGTCGAAGTTTAAACACGGTTGAACTTGAACCAGGTTTTCTTGACAACCCCAAAAATAGTAAAAAAAAAAACATGGGTTTTTCGGTTCTCAAAAAACACCAAAGAGTCTTCAATTGTGTTTTTGAAATATAAGTCCAGTCAAATTGTATTTTTCCATGCAAATTGTGGGGTAGTTTTGATTTGTTCGCTCCTTTACGTTTTCGGGTATGTGGAATCCGAATCTGAGGTTTGCCAACAAAATTTCGTGCTGCAACATGGACAAAAATGCAAAAATGCATTTTCTGGGAGTTTTTCACTTATGGATCGAAAGCTACCAACTATTTGAAAATTACATCAAATTATCATTGAAAGTAGGTACATACACACAATTTTCAATAAATCCCTATTTAAGGCTTTTTGCTGCAACAACCCATTTGCACTAAAGCGCTAGTCAAAAATTGACGTATTTTTACTGTTTTCGAAAATCCAAAATTTGTATTTTTGTCTGTAACATGAACCAAGATATACTTTTCTGATGGTCTTTAATGCACTGAGTTTGAATGTGGCCTTGAAATAACTCTATCACGTCACGTTTTTGAGATATTCAAATCTTAAAATTAAAAGAAAAATGCATTTTGTATACAAATTTTGGATTAATTGTTTTCGAAAAAATGTTTATGGCCATTCTGAAGTATGAACATTTTACTTCAAAATTCTTTTTGAACCTTTCAAATACCTCCATTCGGTTTCGAGAAATCGTTGGTTTTCGTCTTACTACCTAATTCAAAAAATCGCACAATTTGCCTTTTTGAGCACAAATTGACGGGACTATAGTCTATCCAGCAAAAATTGTCAGTACAGGGCTTATGGGCGAGCTTTTTTCAAAACAGTGGCGCCAGTGTATACCATCACAACACTCAAATAACAAACCTGCCACTGAAAAAGATACTAAACCACTGATAAACATACAGGAATTGTTGTTGCAACTCCTTGAAACATTTCGTACGCTCCAACATGACCGTCGTCTTTCAATACCAAAAGCATTCTGATCGTATACTCGCTTTCGCTTCTACTTTCGCTGTGTGAAATAAAACAAAAAATTCAAATTCCAACAGAGCTGCCTTTGCCATGTTGCAACAGTACGAAAGAGCTTTTTCAATGGTTTTTATGAAAGAACTTTCAGTTTTGAAGCTTTTGAGAACAATATTTATAAAGATGAGAGCCAAAAGTGTTGTCGTTTTGATTGTCCCCTTATTATTTGTTTGTATATTTGAATAAAGCTATAAAATCCACTTAAAATTTGTACGATTTTAGTCTTTAAGATGAAAAAAGTTATTTGCGCTAAGTTTTGAAACATTCACAAAGCGTTACGTGATCAAATTCATTTAACGTTTGGATGACAACTGGGGTGTTCCATCCCCCAGACAATTTTCTTTTAGTTGTAATTTGGGTTTTGCTTGGTTTTCTTTTCTACCGTTCTAGGTATTTGTCGTTTAATATGTCAGATTTCAGTTGATGATAAGAAGTCCAAACAGTGGCCTGTGGTTTTTGAATACGGTGGAATACAATATGCACTGGGGTGACACATCACCCCATGTTGTCATTCATGTAAGCGGAAATTTTAATGAAGTTACCCTCTAGAGTCATTTGAAGGGGAGCTTAGCCCCCCCCCCTCCCCCCCCTAAATTGCAGAAGCAGTAAAGATATGTAATTTGTCCAGAATATTGAGGGACAAAAATCAAGTTTTCGTGCTTGAATAGCAATAGTGCTGCACTTCCTGAAAATATGAGAGAGACTTGCATCAACTGGCCTTTAGTCCTTTTAACTACTCAGCAATATTTTTTTTTTGTATTTCCTATTTTCTGTTTTTCTTTATGTCAATGAAGTATTACAATCCCATAAATATTTTGGACTATCCGTAAAAATACTGTTTTTGCATTAAATTTTAGCTGGGGTGTTCTATCACCCCTGTTGTGGTGTATGTAATTTTAAAAGTGTTGTCATCGGAAGGTTAAAAAGGTGTGCTGTGGTAAAAAAAAGAAAAATGAATCTTTTGTTTAATATGTTTGAAATGGTATCAATGGTAACCATATGCACATTGTTCTTCCATTTTTGGCAATTTATAATTCAAAGTACGGAAACCCTGTGAGAGCTTTAACTTGAGACAGATGTATGCAAGCCAATGCAACTAGACTGAGAGGCAATCGTCCTATCTTCCCTTTACTGACAATTTTTGTTGGATAGAGCATAATAAGAAAGGAACAACATTTGTTTTAAACCCCCCACCACCCCTCTATCCTTAATTATTAAAAAAGAAATGGTTCCTTTAGAAATAACATTTTCTGTGCTGAATCTATGAAGAATGCAATAGTATTTTTTTTGTATCCTTCTCTTTTTCTCTTATAAAATTTAACCTTGCGATTAAAAATTTTTATAAACTTCCCCATTCATGAAGCAACAAACGCTATTAAACGCTATTTACTTCATAGGCTATTGATTATGTCCTAAAAAACAGGGCAATAAGGAAGTAAGACGTTCATGGAATTTTATTGTCAAAATCATCAAAGGGGTCATTGAAGATGAGAAAACTGTGGAGTGCTATTAAATTGGAGGGTGCATTTTTTAGAGGGGGGTGTAAAAGCACCCTTTTTGGTTTTTTGCATATAACTCGAAAACGAAGCAAAATTTCGATATAATTCTCAAAACTTTTTTTGTAGAGAATAAAATTTACCATCAAAATGGATTTTTGAAAAAAAATTTAAAAATTTTTTAGTTAGCTAATTTAAAAAAAAAATCATTGCAAAAAAAACTGAAAAATCACATTTTTTGGCATTTTTTACGTATTTGCTTATAACTTTCTTACCAGCAGATAGGTATAGGCATTGCTCCAAATAAAAGAAAGATAATTAAATTTTCTTTTAAATAAATTAAAAAAAAAATGGCTTGTATAAAAATCGATCGAGAAATAGTCGTTCAAACTAGTCTGATGTAAGTTTTGTAAAGCTTTATGAATGGCATTTTTGGCTATTTTGATGGACTTGTTAGATTATACACTCAAACTGGGTGCATTAGGGAGTCATGACCAGTTGAGTCAAAAATAAAAATCAAGTTTCAAATTTTCCACAGTCTTAGGGTTGCCATCTAATTCTTTTCAAAACTTAGAATAATTGCCAAAATCAACACACTTGCTCTTACAAAGTCGGGTTTTGAACACATGTTAGCTTATACCTTCTTGAACATGAAAAAAATAGTTCCAGACGAGTTTTGCGGTTGACAGTCCTTGCCAGACGAGCTCAACATTTTCAAAGTAGGTATTACTTTTTTTTAATTTCAAATAACTGTCAAACCTAGATCTAAAAAGCCGGGTTTTCAATTTATGCCAGCTAATGTCTCCTTAAATAGAGACAAAATTGTGCCAGACAGGTTTGGCTGTCGAAAATGCATGCTAGACAGCCCTTAATGTTATAATGTTGGCGATTTTTTTTCCTTTTGTTTTCTAATTTTTTAAATAACTATCAAAACTCAAAAATCTTCTTTCACAAACTGGGGTATTTGGTAGTTTATGCCTTTCGTTATATGGACAAAATAGTGCCAGACGAGTTAGGTATTCCAAAATAAAAAAGTTATTTCTTTAATTCCTACTTAGAAAATGTTGAGCTGGTCTGGCAAGGACCTTCAACCGTAAAACTGGTCTAACAATATTTTTTTCAAGTTCGAGAAGGTATACGCTAACATGTGCTCAAAACCCGGCTTTGTAAAAGCAAGTGTGTTGATTTTGACAATAATTTTAAATTTTGAAAAAAATAGATGGCAACCCTAAAACTGCGAAAAATTTGAAAATTGACTTTCATTTTTGACTCAACTGATCATGACTCCCTTATATACCCAGTTTGAATGTATAATTCAACAAGTCCATCAAAAAAGCCAAAAATGCCATTTATAAAGCTTTAAAAACTTAACATCAGCCTTGTTTGAACGACTATTTCTCGGTCGATTTTTATCCAAACCGTTTTTTTTTTTTATTTATTTTAAAGAAAATTTAATTATCTTTCTTTTATATGGAGCAATGCCTATACCTATCTCTGCTGGTAAGAAAGTTATAAGCAAATACTTAAAAAAAAGCCAAAAAATGTGATTTTTCACTTTTTTTTGCAATGATTTTTTTTAAAATTAGCTAACTAAAAATTTTTTAAATTTTTTTCAAAAATCCATTTTGATGGTAAATTTTATTCTCTACAAAAGAAGTTGAGAATTATATCGAAATTTTGCTTCGTTTTCGAGTTATATGCAAAAAACCAAAAAGGGTGCTTTTGCACCCCCCTTTAAAAAATGCACCCTCCAATTTAATAGCACTCTGCGGTTTTCTCATCTTCAATGACCCCTTTGATGATTTTTACAATAAAAACCCATGAACGTCTTACTTCCTTATTACATGACATAATCAATAGCCTATACACGTTGAGCAACCAACTAATCTAACTTACAAATGAGGAGCAGGTGCTCGTCTCGATAGAGCACGTGCTTCGGTTTATTCATTCCTTACAATGGAGCAGGTGCTTACCCTGAGAAGGTTCTCATCAAACATGGAGATGCTCAATCGTTGAGCAACTTCTCAAGTATTTTATTCATACCAAATGAAGCACCTGCTTCGAAAAGTTGAGTTTTGAGCAGGTGCTCCATTTTATTCATATCACCCACTGACTCACTGACAGATCATCAAAATTATGGAACACTTCCCGACATCGTAGAAACTTGAAATTTCGCACAACGGTAGGCCTTGTGGTGCATACAAAGAAAAAAATCGAAAATCTGTAATTTTCTATTCAGGGGGCGTGGCATCCACCCACTTTCTTAAATATTCTTATAAATTATATGGAGCACTTCCGATTGTTGTAGAACGATAAAAATTGGTAGATCAGTAGGGCTTGAAGTACTTAGAAAGAAAAAAATTGAAGAGTTGGAATTTTCTATTCTGGGGGCGTGGCATCCACCCACATTCTTAAAAATTCTTATAAATTATATGGAGCACTTCCGATTGTTGTACAACAATGAACATTGGTAGGTCGGTAGGGCTTGAAGTACCTACTTAGAAAAAAAAAAAATTACATTGGAATTTTCCATTCAGGGGGCGTGGCATCCACCCACATTCTTAAAAATTCTTATAAATTATATGGAGCACTTCCGACTGTTGTAAAACAATGAAAATTGTAAGGTTGGTAGGGCTTGAAGTATTAAGAAAGAAACAAAATTGGAATTTTCCATTCAGGGGGTGTGGCATCCACCCACATCCTTAAAAATCCTTATGAGCCATATTGAGCACTTCCGGTCGTTGTAGAACGATTTAAATTGGTAGATCGGTAGTAATTAGAAAGAAAAAATCGAAAATTAGGAATTTTTCGTTCAGGGGGCGTGGTATCCACCCACTTTCTTAAAAATTCTTATAAATTATATGAAGCACTTCCGATTATTGTAAAAAGATGAAAATTGGTAATGCAGTGGGGTTTGACGTGCATACAAAGATGAAAGTCAGAAATTTATAATTTTCACTTCAAGGGGCGTGGCATTTACCCACATTTTAAAAATTGTTATCAATCAAATAATGCACTTCCGATTGTTGTAGAGCGATGAAAATTGGTAGAATGGTATGCTTGAAGAGCATTATTAGAGAAAAATAAAAATTGAGATTTTCCATCAAGGGGCGTGGCATCCACCCACTTTCTCAGAATTGCGACTATTATTTTTATGAGGCACTTCTGGTTGTCGTAGAATTATTAATATTTGAAGAGCGGTAGGGCTTGATTTTCACCTGGCAAAATAAAATCTTTGGTGGGCTAAATCGCATCGTCACCTCCACGTGGTGCCCGCTGGATAACCGAATGGTGAACTAACGACGAGCGTTGGATCCATCGGATCCATGAGTTGTTGATACCTGGGTTGCCTTCCCAGGAACTAGGAGCAGGAGAAAAAATACGCTCTGAATATCCAACCCCAACGATCTACACACGTCTTGCACAGGCCTCACGAGCCGGTCATGAAAGGGAAAATTGATTGTGATGAAAAATATAAATTATGCCTCGGATGAACAAACCAAAAATGTTGACGACCCCCCCACGCAAACGAAAAACGGACAATGATCTACGTGTATGTACGTG
Source organism: Dasysyrphus tricinctus (assembly GCA_963921185.1). Lineage (NCBI taxonomy): Eukaryota > Metazoa > Arthropoda > Insecta > Diptera > Syrphidae > Dasysyrphus > Dasysyrphus tricinctus. The sequence goes on from OY992530.1 coordinate 250,195,539, forward strand.
GAACGTGCGTACATTGAACAGGCCGCGCAAAGCCGAACAGCTGGCCGAGGCCCTAGCCAGCCTCAAAGCTGATGTGACAGCTCTCCAGGAGATGCGATGGGATGGACCGGGCCTGAGAAAAACAGAAAACTGTGATTTTTACTACGGGAACTGCCGCCTCGATGGGAGGTCGCGCTTGTTTGGATGCGGATTCGCTGTCAGAGAAAGACTTAGGCAAAGTGTCTTGAGCTTTCGTGAAATCAGCGAGAGAGTGACGACGATTCGTATCAAGGCCAAATTCCACCATATAAGCCTTATAAGCGCACATGCCCCTACAAAAGAGAAAGACGACGCTACCAAGGAAAGTTTCTACGAGCTCCTCGCCAAAACATACGAGCAATGCCCCAAACATGACGTCAAAATTCTCTTGGGAGACTTTAATGCCAAAATTGGGAGAGAGGACATCTTTGGTAGGACGATCGGAAGGCACAGCCTGCACGATCCCACCTCCGATAACGGACTCAGGCTCATCGATTTTGTAGCTTGACAAAAACATGGTGGTGAGCAGTATACGATTCCCACGTCTTGACATCCACAAGGGCACATGGAGGTCACCAGATGGTCGAACATGCAACCAAATCAATCATATCGCGATTGACGGAAGACACTCCTCAAGCATTCTGAATGTTCGCACATACCGAGGAGCCAACAGCGATTCGGACCACTACCTTGTTGGTGCCAAACTTTGAGTGCGAATATCCATGGATGCACTAAGGCGATCAACGACCACGCAGAGGAAATTCAATGTTGGACAACTACAATCGGAAGTGACTGCTACAGCCTATGCCGACCGCGTATCCCTTGAGCTTGCGAGAAATCCCACGACTGTAAATATGAACCCGGAAGACCAATGGCAGCTATGTCAACAAGCCATAAGAACCGCAGCGTCAGAAGTGTTGGGTTTCTCACAACCACCTCCGAGAAACCCCTGGTTCGACGCCGAATGTGCTCAGGCAAACAAACCCAAAATGGAGGCTTACAGGTCGTGGATCGACAGGGACACTAGAGCGTCCAAAAATCTCTACGTCCAACGAAGGAAACATGAGAAACGCTTGCTTAGGAGAAAGAAAAAAGACCACCAACAACGTGAAGTCGAGGAGATGCAGAGATGCTATAGCAGGAAAGAGGTGCGAAATTTCTACAGAAGAGTGAAACAATCAACATCAGGTTTCACAAGCCGCCCTGGGCCCTGCAAAGATGGGGATGGAAACACGGTAGTAGATACCCAGTCGATGTTAGCCATCTGGAGAGATTACTTTAAACAGTTGTTGAATGGCGATGACAGCCAAGATCCCGCCAATCATCGACTCGAACCAGTCAATCTAGATGACAACCAAGAGCTACATCCGCCCGACCAAAATGAGATAAAAGTAGCCATCACCAGACTAAAATCAAACAAAGCAGCTGGAGCCGATGGTCTACAAGCGGAACTTTTTAAATACGCTGGAGATGACCTGGTCAGGAGTATACACCAACTCATCTGCAAAATATGGTCGGAGGAAAGTATGCCCGACGATTGGAATCTCAGTACCATCTGCCCGATCCACAAAAAAGGAGACCGCCTATTCTGCACCAATTATAGAGGCATAAGCCTTTTAAATATCGCCTAAAAGATCTTATCTAGCGTATTATGTGAACGTCTTAAGCCGTTTGCTGACGATCTAATAGGTCCTTACCAAAGCGGCTTCAGACCTGGCAAATCTACATCCTGGAGAAAACCCAAGAATTTAAAATCGATACCCACCACCTGTTCTTCGATTTTAAAGCAGCCTACGACAGTGTCAATAGAGACGAACTATATCGTGCCATGTCCAGCCTTAGAATTCCTGCTAAACTGATACGTCTTATCAGGATGACGTTGGAGAATGCTCGCTGTTCCGTCAAGATCGGTAGGGATTCTACCGAAACCTTCGACACCACCAGATGTTTAAGACAAGGTGACGCACTGTCATGCAGCTGTTTCAATATTGTGCTTGAAAAGGTAGTTCGGAACACATCAGGCACTATCTTTAATAAATCAACACAATTACTTGGGTTTGCTGACGACATTGATGTGATAGGAAGAACAAAGCGAGCAGTAACCGGTGCTTTCACTACAATGGAGTTAGCTGCTGGTAGAATGGGACTGACCATAAACGAGGACAAGACGAAGTATATGCTTTCATCAACAAAAGTCCAATCCCACCACCGACTTGGTCAGAACGTGACTATTGATAGGTATAACTTCGAGGTGGTCAGTGATTTTGTCTACCTGGGCACTGCTGTAAACGCGGAAAACAACATCAGCGCGGAGATCACACGTAGAATAACTCTTGCTAATCGCTGTTTATTTGGGCTAAGTAAGCAATTGAGGAATAAAGCCCTATCGAGAAGAACCAAGGAGACGCTTTACAAAACACTCATCATCCCGGTCCTACTGTATGGTGCAGAGGCATGGACCCTTTCCCAGTCGGATGAAAGCTCCCTCGCTGTATTCGAGAGAAAAGTACTACGAACGATTTATGGTCCTGTTTGCGTAGATCGAGGAAACAATGTCTGGCGAAGAAGATACAACAACGAGCTATACGTGCTGTACAGCGACATAAGCCTAGTTAAAAAAATCCGCATCCAGCGGTTAAGATGGCTGGGCCATGTAGAGCGGATGGATATCGATGCTCCAGCGCGTAAGGTCTTCGACGCCATACCAAAGGGAGTTAGAAGCCAAGGTAGACCTCATCTTCGATGGAAAAATCAGGTAGAAGAAGACCTCCGACTGCTTGGAGTGCGAAATTGGAGACAGCAGGCTAGAGATCAAGCCGGCTGGAGAGGCATATTAAGTAAGGCCCAGGAGCACCTCGCTTTGTAGCGCCATCAAAAGTAAGTAAGTAAAATAAAATCTTTGCAACAAGGAGTGAAATCACAACAAGAACATAAAATATTAAAAAAAGAGCCAAGTTCTTATATGTACAAGAAACCTGTGCGTAAAGAGTCAGCCAAAAAAAGTAATGAGACCTAAAATATATGCCAAGTTTTAAGTTCATGAAGTTAAGTATCAAATATCTGAATTAGAATAATATCGAAGCAACTCCAAATTATGACAGAATTGATATTAAATGATGAGTGATTAAAATTTGGTGGATTTACTTGGCAAGTTTTCTCTTAATTACTTACTTTATCACAAATTTAAAATCTATGAAAACTTGACCAGTGAACCCACCAAATTTTAATCATTCATCATTAAGTACTAATTTCTGACATAATTTGGAGTTGTTGCGATATTTTTCTAATTCAGATATTTGATACTAAATTTCATGAACTTAAAACTTGGCATATATTTTAGATCTCATTACTTTAATTAATAAATACAAATAAATAATACAGAAACAATTTTGAATCAATTTTTCCTATTGAACTCAAGAAAATGTTGTCCACAATAAAATATTTATGAAATGCTACATGTATAATGCTACTCTAATAAGGCTATTGAATAAAAGTAGGCAAGTCCTCAATTTAATTTTTCAGCTGTTATTAAATAATTTCAGATACAGACTGAACGGCTGGGTTGGGTATTTCGCTCTGAGAAATGTATTCCCAATTTAGTGAAAAATTTAGAATTTTTTGATTTTTGTTTGGCTGGTTTTTTTACAACTTTTGCTCCTTGATTTTGTTTTTATAAAATTTTTTAAACCATTTATTTCGATACGAAATTTTATTTTGAACACAAAATTCTAACAGCTAAATTGTCAACCTTGGCATAGTTTCCCAGTTATACAAAATGTATGAAAAAGGGCTAGTGTGGCGGTGGCCATTCAAAACACAAAAACAAAAGGATGAATTAAATTTAATAATAAAAACCCTGGAACGTAATTGTTCCTCTATAGTCTAAATATACGATACCTCTCATTATGTTATATTCAATAGCCTAAATGCTAGGTTAGTATGCATAAAACCAAAAATTTGTAGAATACAGTTTAATTTTGTATCTTCTTTCCAACTATTTAAAATTAAAATTCCATCTCTCACAAAGCATACCTACTAGAGGGCAAGTTTAAGCTTAAAATTCATAAATCATAAATTCATAATTGTTTATAACGGGTGATTTTTTAAGAGGTTTAGAACTTTTAAAAAAAAAAACACAAAAAATTCGAAAAAATATAATGAAATATTTATTTGAATCGATAGTTTGAACCTTGCAATTTAATGTTTAGAGATAATTTCATGCAAATGTTGACCGCGGCTGCGTCTCAGGTAGCCCATCCGCTGAGTCCAATTTTGGCATACTCTTTCACACATATCGGCCGGTATCTCACGAATGAATGCATGGATGTTGGCTTCCAGTGCGTCAATCGAAGCGGGCTTGTCCCTATAGACATTAGCCTTGACATACCCCCACAAAAAATAATCTAATGGTGTCAAATCGCACGATCTAGGCAGCCAATTGACCGGCCCGAAACGTGAAATTAACTGTTCACCAAACTCGCCTCGCAATTGCGCCATTGTTTCGCGTGCTGTGTGGCATGTGGCACCGTCTTGTTGAAACCACATATCATGCAAGTCAAGAACTTCCATTTCGGGCAAAAAAAAGTTTGTTATCATCGCTCGGTAGCGTTCACCATTGACAGTAACGCTGCGATTCGCATCATCTTTGAAGAAATATGGCCCAATAATGCCGCCGGCCCATAAACCGCACCAAACAGTGGCTTTTTCGGGATGCATTGGTAGCTGTTGCAATGCTTCTGGCTGATCTTCACTCCAAATGCGGCAATTATGCTTATTTACGTACCCATTCAACCAAAAATGAACTGAAATTCAACCAGAAATGAACATTTCGAACCGAGCATGAATTTTGATAGTAAAATTCAATAATTTGCAAGCGTTGTTCATTTGTAAGACGATCCATGGTTAAATTGCAAACCAAACTGAAGCTGTTTGACAGTGACACAAGGTACTAAACACACGTCAGCTGTCAAAACCAGTGTTGCCAAAACCAAACCAGCTAAAAAATCACCCGATATGTATGTGTGTATATCAAAAAAGCCTTAAGACTTTGACTTATTAAGCTTATGTGTATACTTTTACTCTTACCACACACCCTCGGGAGCGCTACGATATCCCGCAAACCAAAATCTCGAATAACGAAATCTCGCAAGTTAAAAATCTTGTTTTTCATAATCTCGCAATTACAAAATCTCGCTTTTTACAATCTCGCATTTACGTCTCGAACCTAAAAATCTCGCAAATTTCAACCAAAATCTCGCAATTTAAAATCTCGCAAATCAAAATCTCGCAACTTCAAATTTCACAGCAACGAATCATCGAATTCATCGAATCGAATCGAGCATACCTACCCAAGAGCACTTTGCATAATTTTTCTTTCCAACTAATAACTATACCCGTCAACAAAAAATTTGTACATCCTTTATTACTGTTAATAACCATTTTGGTTGTCTTTTACGCGTTTATAATGAAACTAAAATCTCGCGCGAGATTTTAATTTGCGAGATTTTGATTAAAAAAATGTATTTGTTGCAATGCAATTCAATTTTGCGATATTTTGATATGCGAGATTTTAGTTTGCGGGATTTCGTTATTGCGAGATTATGAAAAGCGGGATTTTGTAACTGCGGGATTATGAAAAGCGAGATTTTGTAATTGCGAGATTTCGTTATGCGAGATTTCGAATCCGAGATTTTGATTTGCGAGATTTCGTAGCCAACCCCACACCCTCTTGGCTACACAATGAAAATAGGTACGAGTATATCAACGTTCTCTTTTTTCGTTCCCTTAAATTCGATGAAATTTTACTCCCAACGCACCCAAAGAATTTCGTCTGCAAATATTTATAGCTTTAATAAGATATTTCTTACTTATATGGCTAATACTTGCTTTAAAAAAATGAGAGAACAAAATTCTAACAGCACTGTATATTCATTCATTGGTTTTGGTGCGATATCATTTCAAATTCACTGGATAAGGAAAAGTCAATAATGTAAGAAAGGTGGGAATTTATCACAGTAACAATGTCGAGTCCTGTTCAATACGTTTGGTGATGGTGAGACTACGACACATTGCCAACATTGCATACAATCTTTGGATTTTTACAGATCGTGAAAATATTTTGAATTTGTTGTAGAACGAGAACAAAAACATAAAATAACAACGATCGCGTGGATCATGTCCAAAAGATGTCAATACGACATTAAAGAGAGAGAAACACAAGTTCCTTCGAATTCTTGACAATGCTTATATTGGCTTCGTGCTCGTGTGACACACATTGAATTGCAAGCTGTCAAAGTGATATTAATATATGACAGTGCACCTGTTTATTAAGCTTATTTTAGTATTTGAAGAACTATGGGAATTTCTCATTGCACTAAATTTGGTACTACTATATACATACCTACCGCCTGCCATCACAGCTATCGGCGTCATTTCTTGCCTGGGCGTATTTATCATGGTCCACAATTATCACGCCAAATGATTTTTTTTTTTTTGATGTTGCTTGATGCCACAAACGTCGAGGAAAATGAAAATATTGACGACACACAGAGAATAGAGTGGCAAACTATTTTTGCTCGTTGACCGAAATTGACTATTTTTAGCATTTATTTAAATATAGACGAAACGAGAGTGACGTCCTTGTTATGGGTGCTTGATGCTAGACGAGAATCATGGATACACAATTAGATTGACTACTAAACGCCAGAGAAGCCGCTCTGCCTGCCATCTCCTTTCGATCTAAGAGCTTTATTATTTTTTTTTTTTTTGCATGGATATCCCTACTCGCAGAGGTTCTAAATATAGCTTGGACAATCTTTACTGATGTTGGTCGCGTAGTATAAGATAAATTTGTTGGAAAAACACTGACAAATATTTTCTCCAACTGATGGCGGGTATAGTTGTTGTAAGAGATTGAAGCTTTGTTGTGAGTTGTGACTGAATAGAGGTTCACACTTTTTTGTTGTATGAAGATTATGTACATATGTACGTACATAGTATCGTCAGTTTCTGATATTTGGAGAGTTTGATATTTTGTCAATCAACTAATTTTATTTACAGTCAATCTTTTAGTAGCTACCTTCCAGTTAAACAACAGATACTACTTATTCTTTCAATGAATTTTAAAAGAAAACACAAACTTATAATTAATAAATAAAATAAAGAATATAAAATATGCTAACAGTTTATCATCCAAGTTTTAAGGAAGGAATGTACACAATTCTAGTTGGCTTCGCTTTTCGGGTCAGACAACACCCGAAGGAAGGTATATAAAGGTCTTCGCTGAGTTAAACCAACTAACTCAGCTTGTTCTCGAGCCAACTCGAATCCCTGACGTTGCGGGTCAACCCCGCAGAGGTGACTTGTTTCTTACCTCTGACCCTGATAAATATACTATTAGTGTATTATCGCCTCTAGGCACATCAGACCATTGTGTCATATCTGCCAATTTCTCGTGCCAACAAAACAGTTAAAGAACAAAGCCCAAAGAGAACCATTTGGCAATACGAAAAAGCCAACTGGGACGGTCTCAATGATTTCTTCAGAAACTTTAACTGGTCACTATGCTTCCTCGATAGTAACGTAGACTCCAGCGTAGATATGATTACAAATTTAATTCTTCACGGGATGAGAAACTTTATTCCGAATAGAATAAAGTCTATCAGACCGAAAGAAAATTCATGGTTTGATTCGAGCTTTAAAGAGGTTATCAGGGTTAGAGATGTAAGTTTCCGTTGTTATAAATCCAACCCTACTGAGGAAAACCGGAATAAGTTCAAACAAGCTAGGAAGACCTGTAACGTTCATATTCAAAGAACCAAATTTTTGCATGACCAAAAACTTCGGCAAAAAATACTACAATGTCCCAAAGGTAGTAAAAATTTTTGGTAATTTGTTAAAAACATTCGCAATACTACTTCATCTTCGGTTCCAACGCTCGTCTTCAATAACACTCCCTACGTCAGCTCTCTAGATAAAACCAAATTTGCTTGCAGCACAGTTTGCTGTTAATTCGACGCTACCAGTGAGTGTTATGAATCCGCCTGTACTTGAGAGCGCTAACGATTTCATGGGACGAATCTCGGGGGACTCGTGCAGTTGCAAGAGTCCTTAAAGATCTTGATGTACACAAGTCCGCTGGCCCGGATAGTATCCCTCCTATTGTTCTGGAGAGGTGTTCTTCTACGCTGGCAAAGCCACTGCGTAAGCTTTTCCATCGGTCCTACTCTATAGGTCTCTTCCCGAGTGGATGGAAAACAGCATTTGTCCAGCCTGTCCCTAAAAAAAGCGAATCTTCTTCACCCACTAATTATCGCCCAATTGCACTTACGTCCCTTTTTTCCAAGGTCATGGAAACGCTGATAAACTATCGGCTTAAGAAATATCTCGAAGAACGGAAGCTTCTCAATGACCGGCAGTACGGCTTTCGTAGCAATAGGTCCACTGGTGATCTGATGGTATATCTCACCGAGCAGTGGAACGAATCTTTACATCATTTTGGAGAAAGTAAGATTGTTGCACTTGATATTTCAAAAGCATTTGATAGGGTTTGGCATCAAGCTCTCTTATCGAAAATGCGTGCATTTGGTATCGATGAATCTCTTCTTCGCTGGATTAGAAACTACCTTTCGGACCGCTCAATACAATTTTTAATTTAATTTTGGTGGGGGCAAAACCCCCATTTATTCGGCTTAATACAAGCTAATTCTTAATCTAACTTAAAAACTAAGAACTTAAGCTAAGTTTCGTGAGGCGTTGAGCGGTTAAGGAGTCGGTTTTTTAAGGAAGGAGTACTTAGGTTAAAGTCGAAGGAGCACATGTTTGAATTAACTGCCCGCAGCATACGAGAGATTGGTTCGTTGGAGCCATAAGAGGTTCGGTGGGTGGGTATATAAAAGAGACGGGGATTACGTGTATTACGAGGGTTAGTATTAAAAGAGACAGAGTTGTAGAGCGATATGCAGTCAACGGAACCAGAGAGGAGTCGATGAATGAAGAGAATGTCTGATATTTCTCTTCGTTCTTCCAACGAATTCAGGTTTATTAGTTTAAGGCGATCTAGGTAGGGAGGCAGGATCAGAGGGTTGTTCCACGATAGACCTCGAAGAGCAAATCGTAAGAAACGACGCTGGATGCTCTCAATTCTTGAAATGTGAGTAAGTTGGTAAGGGGACCAAACTTGGGAGGCATATTCTAGGAGAGGACGAACAAATGATATATATAAAGACCGGGTAACATAGGGGTCGGAGAATTCTTTGGACCATCTTTTGACGAAGCCGAGCGCTGAATTTGCTTTGAGAATGATATCGTCTATGTGAGTGAGAAAATTAAGCTCTGGGTCACATAAAATGCCAAGGTCGCGAATATTATCAACTATGGGTATGGGTTGATTATGGAGCAAGTAAAGACGGGGAGGAGATTTGATACGTTTGCGTGAAAAAGTGATTGATTGGCATTTGGCGACGTTTAGCTCCAAGTTATTTTTTAGACACCAAACTGAAAAACTGTCAAGATCCTGTTGAATAAGGGAAGAGTCATGTGTTGAGGAAATGGTCTTGAAGAACTTGGTATCATCGGCGTACAGAGAGATAGAAGAATGTTTGATGACCCTTTCAATATCGTTGATAGCGAGAATAAATAAAAGTGGGCCTAGGTGGCTGCCTTGGGGGACACCGGAGGTAGCTAAGAAAGGGCAAGAGGTGGCAGATCTGAATCGAACGCTGTAATAACGGTTTTCAAGGTAAGAACAAATCCATTTTAACAAAGATGGTTCAAACCCTAGAGTGGATAGTTTGAAAAGAATAAGCTTATGGGAAATTTTGTCGAAGGCTTTGCTGAAATCTGTTGAGATAGCATCAACTTCGTAGCCTTTCTCTATGGCTGAGAGGGTGTAGGACACAAATTCAACAAGGTTAGTGGTTGTAGACCGGCACTTGAGAAAGCCATGTTGTGAGGAGGAGATGAGAGATTTACAGTGGAAACTTAAGGTTTCATACAAAATACTTTCGAAGAGTTTGGGTATGTGTGAAAGTTTAGCAATGGGACGATAGTTGTTAACATCGCTCTTCGGACCCTTTTTATGTACAGGAGTTATGAAAGATGATTTCCATATCTGAGGAAACTGTCCTTGATTTAGGGAAAGGCTAAAAATTTTTGAGAGAGGGAGAGAGAGGGTGGAAGAACATTTTTTTAGAAGTATGGCAGGGAGGCCATCTGGACCCGGATTAAATTCATCGTTTAATTGATTCAATTTATATTCGATGAGAAAGGGATTGACAGTTCGAGGGAGAAGCGGTCCAAGTGAAAAACTTTGTAGATAATTGAAATAGGCAGAATCAGGAACAAAGGAGTCATCAGCAAAAGATTGTTTGAAGAATGTGGCAAAAAGGTTGGCAATAGTGCTAGGATCACTCGAAGTTACGTTATTGAAAGAGAAAGTGGTTGGGTAGCCATCGGATTTTCTCTTGTAGTTAACAAACTGAAAGAATGACTTAGGATCTTTGATAAGGTTGGATTGCATTTCCGTTAGATAACGCCGGTAAAGGGAATTGTATAGCTCGGTAAAATGGAGATAAGAACCAAGATAGTTAGAATAGTCAGTAAGCGAACGAGAGCGGAGGTAAATTTCCCATAACTTATTTCTTTTATTCCGCAGAGACCGAAGGTTGCGATTATACCAAGGTGGAGAAGTAGACGAGGTTTTGTGGCGGGAAAAAGGAACATAAAGAGAAATAGAGTAAAATATTTCTCTGTAGAGTAGAGTTAAGGCATCATTTACGGTTAATTTTTCAAAATTGAATGAGACTTTGCTAAGGTATTCATTGATTAGACGAAAATTTGCTTTGTGGAAGTCGTAAGAAGATATATTCGTAGGGGGGGTGGACTGTGATGGAGAATCGTGAAAGAACGAGAGAAGAAGGGGAGGATGGAAGTTGTCGATGGTTGATAGAGAAAGGGGACTAGGTGATACAGAGGAGTTGATGGGGTCTGTTGTGAAAATAAGGTCAAGTTGCCTACCCATAAAATTTGAGATGCCACTAACTTGGCAGAGGCTTGCATCAGCAAGGCTATCTAAGAAGAGACATTCTTTGGCAGATGTGGGATTGGAGGCAAGATAAAACGAAAGATCGTCTGATGGAGTCCATTTTAAATTAGGAAGGTTGAAGTCACCAAAAAGAAGGATCTCATCATGGGGTTCACATAAATCAGTGATATGATCAATCGTTTTAATTGCAAGTTCATATGATTCGATGGGTTGTGAAGGTAGAATGTAACAACAGACAACAAATAGTGACTTTCGGGGTAGTGAGATCTTAATTGATACATAATCAAGAATAGGGGAACAGGATATGGCAATAAGGGAAGAGTCTATAGAATTTTTTACAGCAAGAAGGACACCACGGCTAGGGCAATCATTAGTGGGTCGGTTAATATCATCATCGCGATAAACGTTGAATGAAGAAGGGAACAATTCTTGATTTTTGATGCTGGGGATAAGATTCGTTTCAGTCAGTGCATATACTTCGAAGGGTAAGGCATGAGTTTGTTGCAAAACTGACTGAGTTTTGGAACGAAGGCCTCTTACATTCTGATAGTAGAAAGAAAAAGGGAGGTTTTTGGAAAGAGAAGTGGAGGTTGGGAGTACATTAGGAACGAAAAAATCTATCATGGTCAGCTCTGCTACGTTGAAGGTGTGAAATCCGCTTTGAGTGAATATACTGTCCCAAGGCCTCAAGATCATTCGCCACCTTTTGGGGAGACAAATTAAGAAAATCATGATATTTTATGAAGAGGTTTTTAAGACTGGCGACATCAGTGGGGAGACCTTCCTGTTGAATGGAGACCATTACACTAGTTTTCGTTTTACCTTCAAAGCAGACAGAGTCAGATTTGTCGTGCAGATATGCCAAAAACAGACGAATGTTTTCGTAGGTTTTTTTATCTCTAAGCCTAGAGAGAGCATAGCGACATTCAGTGGATTCACTAGATTGTTGGGTGCATTTGACTGTAGGGGGTAGAAGGGGATCAATAAAGGAAGAAGAAGGGGACATTGCAGTTGGGAAAGTTGTAAAAGACTGAGTGGTGATTAAGGAAGGGGTAATTGGTGTCGGGGGAGAGTTAGAGTAGACTGAAGAATGAGAGACGGAGATTGATGGGTTTGGTGAAGAAGAGGATGTGTGGTTAGGTGTCGTGCTGGGGAGAGAAGTTGGTGAGGGGTTAAGAATATGAGAACTGCGAAAATTAGGATATTTGGCTCCAGAACTGAGGTCGAAGTTTGGATTAGAAATCGTTGGGGGTAGTTGGGTTGGAGACGAGAAAGGTGGAGATAAGAGGTGAGTAGAAGGAGTTAGATTAAAAGAAACTCTTTGACCTTTAGGCTTAGATGGATTACCGGAAAGAGATGAGTTCTGGAATAGGGAACGAGAAAAGTTAGGTATGATGCCCATTTTGAAGGACCAGTTATTAGAGTTTTGTTTATTCCTCGATGAAGACGGCTGCTGTGGCTGACGAAAAGGATTTTGATGTTGCTGTGGCATAGAGTTGGGATCTGATATGGATAGGTTAGATGAAACACGTTTAGAATGTGGCTTACTAGAAAAATGAGTGGATTTACGCTCCCGGGAAACAGAGGGTTCACTGCGATTAGAGGGAATATACGTTAACTTAGAACTAGGGTTTTTATATTGAAACGTTGAAGGGCTGGTCTTCCATTTAGATAGCATCATGTTCTCTAGGCAAAGCGATCCACTAGGGTGGTGAAACATCCAGTCGTACTTTGAAGAAAACTGGATTTTATAACAACTGGACGACATCCGATGACATTCAGAGACAGTGATGGAGAATCGACGCTTAAAGTAAGATCTGACCCATGTTACATTGGCAAAGTGGGGAGTGTTTTTTAGGCAAAAGCTGCTATTATTGGCAGTTTCCAGTTTGCTTAATCGATTATTCCATTCAGATAGGTTCCAGGAAACGCCAAATTTTTGTATCATGGGTGAGGACGGACGTGTAGGAGTGACATCAGTGGCTGTTGATCGGTTGCGTACATTGGCAAAGTGGGGAGGGTTTTTGAGGCAAAAGCAGTTATTATTGGTGGTTTCCAGTTTGCTTAATCGATTATTCCATTCAGTTAAGTTCCAGGAGACGCCAAATTTTTGTATCTTAGGTGAGGACGGCAGTGTAGGGGTGACATCAGAGACTGTTGGTCGGACGGGTGATAACTCACGAACTGTAGGAGAAGTTTCATCAGCAATTTGTGAGAGTGATGAAGGAGTCACAGCGTTGGTTTCAGCGTTCTGGATTTCATCAAGGATAGAAAGATTGTTATACACCATTACCGGCTGTGGTGCGGAATATCTGGGTTCGTCTAAAATATCCTTCAAGAGCAGCCGTAATTCCCTCGAATGGTTGTTCAAGCAACCCATGTCCCGATGTATCTCTATCGACCGTTGCCCATTACTGCTAACGTCATACCCGATAGATATCACCTCTGCAGAGATTCTAGACATCAAAGTTGTGACTCCATGTAGCTCATCATAAATACTGTTGAGCAAAGATTGATCCGGTGCATAAAAGGGGGATACTGTTTTAGCAGAGTTTCCTTGCAGGAAAACCTCGATGTCGGATCGAAGAGAATTGAATTTGGACGATAAATTGTTGTTAAGTTCAGTAATCGAGTCATTAAAGGAGTCTGGCAGTTTGTTTAGAGAGTTTAGCTGCTTTTCAATGCTCAAAAGCTTAGAAAAGGACAGAGAAGAACTATTTTGCCATTGTTGATGAAGTTCTTCAACACTTTTAATAATAACATCAAAGTTTTTCGAAATGTTTTTGATTTGTTTAACGCACTCGTTGTTATTATTAGATGAAGAGTCACTAAGGCATTTGATGGCAAGCATGATGTGCGAAAGGGAAATGCCTTTGCACTCGTCGCAGAAGAACAAAAAATTTTTTTTGAAATCATTCAGATAAGTGAATGATCTCTTTCCAAGGCCAACACAAGAGGGGTGGAATATGCTGCCACATATGCCACTACAACTAATCCACTCAGCATTGGAATCAGTGTTGGCACAGATTGGATTTCCGCATTTGGACGACATAATTATATTAGTTATAGATTAAGGTAAGGGTTAAGAATTATTATTTTTTGTTTGTTTTTGTTTTTTTTTTTTCACAGAGTAGCTGCAGTGACGACAGTACGGGTAGGTAGTTGAATTAAGTGGGACAGTTTGTGGTCAGTGGTGAATCACACGCGTTAGTAAAAACAAATGCGATATATGGGTCAGTAAATGAAAATGTTAAATGATGACACAAGAAACTCGCGTAAATTGATTTTTTTTTATGTATTTATTTTATTTGAATTTATTTAAACGGGGGCAATATAAAAAAAAAACGGATTGGTGACGACAAAGTTTAATAATATTGTTGGTATAACAGGTTAGGTATTCACTATGGAAAAGTGCTGTGTAATACAACAACAGGTGGTTCACAGAAGTAAGTCAAAACGAAAATTAAGGGCACTTGATTATTTATATTTTTATAAAAAGTCGTTGATAGGTGCAAAGAAGCGATTAAAAGAAAATTAGTTTTCGAGAGCGAATTAAAAACACGTCTGAACTGTTGGGCCGTTGAAGTAAAAAAGTGCCCCAGGTCTCCGCTTTGTCTCCGACTCTCTTTCTTATCTTCATCAACGATCTCTTGTCTGAAACTTCTAATCCATTAAACTGTTTTGCTGACGACAGTACCCTCAGCTTTTCATATTCGTTTTCAGATTCACATCCTTGTCCATCGGATGTGGAACTTCAACGGCAGCGTATGATTAGCTCATTAAATTCTGATCTCGACATCATTGTTCAATGGGGAATCAAAAATCGCGTAGAATTTAATGCTTCAAAAACTCAATGCTGTCTCTTGTCGTTAAAGTGGAACCCACCCCCTATGCCGCTATCCATGAGTGGCACTTGCTTCGAAGAAACCGAACAGCTTTCAGTCCTCGGTATGTGCATCACAGATCACCTTCTGTGGAGTGACCACATATTCGACGTTGCTAAAAACGCTGCTAAGTGTTTGGGTTTCCTTCGACGATGCAAGAAATTTTTCTCTCCTTCTGATCTGGCTACAATCTATAAAGCCTTCATCCGACTTAAGCTTGAGTACAACTCCCACATCTGGGCAGGTGCTCCTATAACTCACTTGAATCTCTTGGATAGAATCCAAAATAGAGCCTTAAAAATGATAGGTGATTCACCAATAACGCAATCAATAACATCTCTGAAACACCGTCGCAGTGTTTCATGTCTCTAATTATTCTATCGCTATTTTTATAAACAATGTTCTAGTGAAATAGCCAGTTGCATTCCTCCCCTAAAACAATTCAACCGTAATACTCGCGCTTTTGGGAATGCTCATCAGTTTACCGTTGAGCCCAACTTCGGACGTACTGTAAAGTTCAGAGATTCTTTCTTCAGCCGCACAACAAGAATGTGGAATGCTTTACCAGGCTCCATTCCCCCCCCCCCCCCTCCCCCCATTTTAATATTCAAAACTTCAAAGCCAATGTGCATCGGTATCTCCTGTTAAATCCTTCCTCATTTTCCTAACGCTCGTACTGTGTCTTATAATCATCTTAAGGGTAGTCATAACCCCTTTAGTGCGCGCAAAATATAAAAAAAAAAAAAAATTGGAAGGATCTCTTATTTCCCTTAATTATATGATTTTTGTTATAAAAATCTGTCCAAGCGTTATTGAGATAAACAAGATTTCACTTAACTACACTTAAATGATTTTACGAAAGGTTCGTACTGTGGTTGCTTTTGATCTTAAAACAAAAACATCAACAAACATAAACCGTGTTGAATTTCGCATGTTGAATCAGAATTGAAGTGAAATTCTAATGGCTTAAAAGCTAACGCACAAAACCCCTTTGCTTTACATAAGTGACCCACTCACATATGGGTTTATTTAGCATCTACTAGGCATTTAATACTCTCTTAACCTGAGTTACCCGAAGCTAAATTAGTCGCCACGCGCACCACCTTCCCACTCATTGTATATATCAAAAGAACAACTGTTAGGCTGTATTCGCATCGTCACCAATAAATCCGGCAGATCGTGGCACTCTTTTTGGCCAACAACTTCTCCACGGAAGGAAATTCAACATTGTTTTGTAAGTTTGTGAATGTTTTTTTTTTGTTTTTTTTTTCTGTGTGGTGATGGTTCTGGACTTGGACTGGATATTGTTATGTATATGTTTTTGCCTTGCTAACTATTCACAGCCAGCTATTTGATTGCGCATTTATGCTTTTCATCTCTGAAATTGTGTGTTGCAGGTTGAGATACAAATACTGACTAAAACAGAGTCTGAGAGCTGAGACCAAGACCAACCAAGAATATAAGAACAACCAACATTATTGGTAGCCGTGAACCTCAAAATAAATTCAAATTGTGTCTGGTTGAGTTTTCCATTTTTGGTCGTATTGACCGTTTTTCACAAATGGAAGCATGAATCCAGATTTGCCTGTGCAAACCTTCTTCATCACCCTGCTTCATTTCTTCATCTTCATCTTTGACGAAAAATGTTAATTCCAATCCATTTGCATGCGAAAAGATACATTGGTTTCGAACTTGTTCACTGGTTGTTCTTTTGTGTGATTTTGGTTGTTGTTGTTTTAGGTATATTTATTCCATATGGACTTGGATGATGGCGAATACCATGCGGACTTCATTTGGAGAGGAATCTTGTAGGTACTGTTTTTTTTTTTTTTTTTTTTTTGGGTAAACTTTTTTGGGCTTGCCATCTTTGAACAAACAGTTGTCAGTTTGGCATTTATATTGAATGGGGGTTTATTAATACACGCTGATGTGAGCAGAGTGGTTTTCGACGTATTTGGAAAACAAGTAAACACGGAAATCATTTTTGTATGTGGAACACAGTATCATAGTTAGGTTTACATGGCAGGATAGAGGTTAAGTGAAATTATGGCAAGCTTAAGAGAAGACAGGTGAAGTATGATAATCTTATTTTTGATCTTAATTGGTCAAAAAGTTTGCTATAGCGAACAGCTTATGACCTTGTTAAATGCCAATTCAATCAAATTTAATTTTTTAAACATGAGAAAAGTTTCAAAAATTAAAATCTTACTAAAAATCTTACTTTCGTTAGAATAGATAAAAATGGAAACATACAATTCGAAGAGAAAATTTCAAATTTTATTTATTTCACCATTGAATTACAACCTGGCTAATCAGACAAACATATGATTAAGAGGCTGACGCACGAAATTTATTTTTACGGACTTAAAAAGAACTATAGAATGTCTATGTCCAAAAATGGTAAGAATGAAATCTGGGAACCAACAAAAAAGATAAAAATAATTGATTTAAATAAATCAAAACAAAAAACTTGTTAAAATTATACATATAAGCACCTACATACATATTTCCATTTTATCACGGGATCTCAGCAATAATACGTAGACTGTTTTGAATTCTAGGTAAGCCCACAGGCGCTGTTACTATGCGTTAACAAAAACTACACAATAACTATAACGGAATGGATGTAGGGAAGACCGGGGACAAAAGTAACATTTTAACTTTGGGGGTTCCTGCTCTTGGGTTTGTTGGAATAACAGAAAACGAAAAATGGTCTAGTCTAGTCTAGTCTAGTCTAGTCTAGTCTAGTCTAGTCTAGTCTAGTCTAGTCTAGTCTAGTCTAGTCTAGTCTAGTCTAGTCTAGTCTAGTCTAGTCTAGTCTAGTCTAGTCTAGTCTAGTCTAGTCTAGTCTAGTCTAGTCTAGTCTAGTCTAGTCAAGTCTAGTCTAGTCTAGTCTAGTCAAGTCTAGTCAAGTCTAGTCTAGTCTAGTCTAGTCTAGTCTAGTCTAGTCTAGTCTAGTCTAGTCTAGTCTAGTCTAGTCTAGTCTAGTCTAGTCTAGTCTAGTCTAGTCTAGTCTAGTCTAGTCTAGTCTAGTCTAGTCTAGTCTAGTCTAGTCTAGTCTAGTCTAGTCTAGTCTAGTCTAGTCTAGTCTAGTCTAGTCTAGTCTAGTCTAGTCTAGTCTAGTCTAGTCTAGTCTAGTCTAGTCTAGTCTAGTCTAGTCTAGTCTAGTCTAGTCTAGTCTAGTCTAGTCTAGTCTAGTCTAGTCTAGTCTAGTCTAGTCTAGTCTAGTCTAGTCTAGTCTAGTCTAGTCTAGTCTAGTCTAGTCTAGTCTAGTCTAGTCTAGTCTAGTCTAGTCTAGTCTAGTCTAGTCTAGTCTAGTCTAGTCTAGTCTAGTCTATCTATTGATTGTATTTAAAATCCAGCTTTGTCGAATTTTTTTTCGAAATTTTGAGAGTACTTTCACTGCAAAATTCTCAAGACTAACTTTTGGATAGCTGTGAGCTAATTTTAAACCTTTTCCACTTGTGAGTTTGACTCCCGAGAGCTGGTTGAGAGTTGCTCCCCTTTTTTTACCTCAAATGGACACGCACCTCAAAATCAACAATTTGACAGCTGATAGCTCAGGGTTAGTAAAAATGGCGCATTACACCAGAGACTAACATGTTTTGTTTTTATTGGTGATCGTTGCTACAAAAATGGCTGCAAATTATAATCTTGCTTATATTTTGAAACATCCATTACAAAAACTCAAGTTTTACACTCCGTTTCTTACTTCCTTTCGGTTCGTTTATAATATTTTTTTAGGTCCTTCCACTATTCTTTGTACTTTGCACTTCCAAATAAATCTTTTTGACCCTCATATTCCCAGTAAATTCAATCAACTAATTCCCATAACAAAGTTGTCAACCCCTGACCCAATCCTTTCACACTAAACATCTTGATTAGCTTGCGAAAAAAAAAATCATTAATCTCCATTCTATGCCCAATGGTATTATATTCAACGTCATCATCATAAGTCACAAGCGCAACTAAACGTCGCGTCGTCGTCATCGTCATCACATCATGATCTCCAAATAATTAACCCGACTCAACCATATGTGAGTGAGTGAGGATTTTCCATTTGAAGATTACCCAAAGGAGGCATTGCATCGTGCAAACAGCTCAGTTCACACCTGAGTTGGTTATACGTTGCAGCAAATCCAGCAGTCATCCAGCACCAATGCAACTTGTCAAAGTCATTCAACGGAGTTGTTTTTGCTGTTGTCTTTTTTTTGTCGCCGTCGTCGTCGTCTTTGTTGTTGTCTGTCTATTCCATGCGGATCGTTCCAATCGTTCACCATCGAGTTAATTAACAATCAATGAAAACGAGCGAGCCGTCTGCGTCTTCTTCCCCATCCTTGCCTCCTATGCCACCGGGGATATACTAGCCAGAGGCACCAAACAGTCAGTGTGGCATTTCCGTTTGGCACGATCTGGCTGATGCTGATGATGATGACAAAGATCACCCAAGAAGGTCAAACCTGCGCAGAAGCAATTGTGTCACAATATCTGCATGGAGGAGCTGAGAACATCTACACCGGAAGGCCAGTACCCTCTGGTAATTAAAGCCCTTCCGAGTCAATTATAATTAAGTTCGAAATGAAATCTGCAAATCTCTGCGAAAAATCCGGAGAGATGATCCAATAGAATTGTGCCCAGTGACACCAGAGTCACAGAAAACCGACACGGTGATGGTGGCGCGGAGTACAGTGCAGAAAAACTTTAATGAAGATTAATTGCTGGGAGTTAAAAACTGGTCTAGAATCCTCCCTCTTGATGGTATACAAAGCGATGACAATTGGACAAGGCACGATCATTTGGCGGACCTACATCTGAGATTTTATGCAATGCCTGTTATTCGTTAGAGCCTTTGGTAAAAGAAAAAGTCTGTTGAATAACCACCGACTGGCGTGTTGTCGGTTGCATCGCCACCACTGCCGCCGCGCGCCGCCGCCGTGAAGCTTGCAAGCGATCTATTGAACTTGATGCAGTTGTCCATGATGACGACGACCACGACGCCAGTCGTCTTTGCAGGCCTTAATTACTTAATAAGTCAATAGTTGTGCGCTCATAGGTCACCATCAGTCACAGACACAACACCACCACAACATACCGCATGACAGACAGACAAACAGACAGCTAGACCCGCACGGTGTGGAGCAATTAGTGGAAAAACTTTATGTAGGTACAGTCTTCACAGAATTCCATATAGCCCAGTGTATGGTCATTAGTGCAGTGGTTACAAGGCTCTGGACTATACTAAAAGGATTTCAAGGATGTCTCCCATCGAGGGAGACGTCACCGGGCTGTTGTTTGACACATCTTAGACTCCCCACAACGTGCGAGGCAACAATAATGTTGAATTTGCATTTGAATGAGAGTGTCTCTGAGGCTATCGAAATATACACACACACACATAGCCAAACAACGGCACTAATTAAATGACACAAAGATCCATTAATGAGAGAGTGGTGGAGCTTTGAAAGATTGATGCGGTTTCCGGTCGATTAGGGTCGCGTACACAGATCTACGAGCTGGATGCTACCCGCTGTTGGCCGAAGACGGAGAGGCTTCCTGTTTTACATTTGTTAATTGTTTGGTGACCAACGATCATCAAGATGACGAAATTCATGCTTCTGCGCAACTTGTGTAGACAATGTTTAAAGTTGCATAGTGGGGCAGCCTTAGTAAGAGAGTCTGACTGAAAAATCGGAAACAAATTAAAAAATATATTTATTTTCGGGCTTTTAGCATAATTAAAGGTCAAGGCTGCCTCCTAGCACCCTGCCTTTGTAGGCGAAGGAGGTATCGCAATCTTTCTTCCGTCCGGCCTTTCGAATATTTCTAACTCACTCAAGCCTTATTTAGCTCATCAAATTTCATGGGTATCTCGGACTGAATCTCTGTCCCTCTAGTGAGTTATTCCAGATTTTAAGCTATTTTGGTCCACTGTATATCAATTCAATATACTGTGCAATGTTGTGTTCTAGTAATTAAAGTTAAAACAAAGATAAAAACACGAGGGACAACAGTGAACAACGATCACGACGGATACACAGATGCATGGTCAATTAAACGTGATATGATGATGATGATGATGGTGATGATCTACATGGGGAGATGGACGCGGTGAATTAAGTGATAGAGATTGGCAAATTGATTATAATTGCTGATTTTATTAGAATTCCCACAAACTGATGGTGGTGGAAAGTGGAGGGCTATGTCATCTGGGACAGTTGTTTTTCACTGAGCATTCTTATTGTGCAAGGGCAAGTGTATGACACTTGGTGGATATAATTTGATCAGAAGATTTAATTTTATGAATGAATGGCATATTAAGTGGTTGTTTTTGTTTTTCTATCTTTTACCGGTTATAGCCAATTGCAGGTCAAACTTTTATCATAAGGCGGATAAAGTTTCAATTAAACATTTTGTTCATGTTCTCACCTCAAGGACTCAACGATCGGGAATCGATACAATACTAAAGGGAGAGAACAGTTGAGGGGGAGAGGTATGGATAACGCCCCCCTCAAATGCCAACCACACCCGGAACGAAAATGGACTACGATCTACGAGTATGCACCTGGAATGTAAGCGTAAGGACACTCTATACGCCCGGTGCTACTCAAAAATCTGAATCTGTCCTCTCGCGGTACAAAGCAGATATTACCGAGATCTAGGAGATACGATGGATAGTATCAGGAATAATAAAAAGAAAGCATTGCTACATTTATTACATCGTCAGCAAAGATTGCGCATGCTAGCATGTGGATTAGGTTGTGCGTTATTTCACAAAAACGATTGTAAATATAAGACACCCTCTAAATCTAAAGTTTATGCCCTAAAAAAAAAAATTGGCCAAAAAAAATTTTGTCAGAGGTCATTTACACGTGGCTCTAAACCCATACTTTTCCCATACAAATTTGTATGGGATTTACGCTCTTTTCACGTTTTATTTTTTTTTTCTCTCGAGATACTGCAGCTGTTCTAATTTGTTTTGCTAGGGGGGTAGTTTTGGACAGCCCTGAGGCAGATTTGGACATGCCTTGAAAAACGCGTTTAATCAAGTTTTATTCCTTTTTAAACAATAATAAATTATTTCAAAAGTCAAAACATAACATTAGTTAAAATAAGTCGTAGGAGATTGTCTTTCTTTAATGTCTTAGCGTACTGGAAAGGAAGATTTTTAGCTTGAAGACAAACCATAGTCCAGTCATATTGTATTTTTACCATGCAATTCTTAATGGCTCGAAAACTACCAACTATTCGAAAATAACATCAAAGTACAATTGAAAGTATACACAATCTCCAATAAATTCCTATCTAAGGTTTTTTTTTCTGCGACAACCCATTTGGACTCAAGCGCTAGTCGAAAATTGACGTATTTTTACTGTTTTCGAAAATCCACTCGAAAGCTCTAAGAAATTACTTTGTTTGACAAAATTTGAATTTTTGTCTGAAACATGAACCAGGATGTACTTTTCTGATGGTCTTCGATGCGCTGAGTTTGAATCTGGCCTTGAAATAGGTATATCACGTCACGTTTTTGAGATATTTGAATGCCAATTTTCGACTAGCGCTTGAGTCCGGATGGGTTGTCGCAGAAAAAACCTTAAATAAGGATTTATTGGAAATTGTGTATACTTCCAATGGTACTTTGATGTAATTTTCGAATACTTGATAGTTTTCGAGCCAATAGGGAAAAACTTCCAAAAAATACATGTTTGCATCATTTGCGTCACGAAATTTTATTGGCAAACCTCAGATTCGGATTCAGCACCACCGAAAACATAGGGGAGGGAAGAAATCAAAACTACCCCACAATTTGCTCAGTACAGTTATTTTTCCATAAAAGTAAATTTTGTTTCTTAAAATATTCTAAAAAGTTCTTAAAAATTTCTAAAAAAAATTATTAAATACCAAGTTTCAAAAAAATCGATTATATCGTTTTCAAAATACAAACATTATGTAGTTTTCAAAATATATTTTTTGAATATTTTTTAGTTCCAAGAGATACTTTTTTTTAATTTTGGTACACGATAGGCAATATTTATGTTTCCAAGAAGCTTATAAGAGAAGCGTTTGCAAAAAGCAATTATTATCAGTCAAACCGTTTAGAAGAAAATCAAAAATAAAAATTGTTGTTTGAGGAGGAACCATTAATAACCATTTTTTTAAAATGGGTTTTCCTTTACTAAAAGGAATTTAGAAGAAGAGTTTTTAAGAAAATAAATAGAAAAATTATTTATAGTCGAAGACTATAAACAATAAATCCATTTATTTCTTAATTTTTGTGGAGTTTATGAATAAAATTCAAATAAAAAAGGTTTTTGTGGCCTTTACTCCAGAATGCGTTTCGCCCAGGTTAAAAGGAATTTATTGAAAAGTTGTGGAGCCGGTTTTTGAAAAAAATCAGGTTCCGTTGTTTTTGGTTCTGAATAAAGTATGAAAAAAAATATGTCAGGTGGAATGACTAAAAAAGGATATTAGGTACCAAGGTGGAAGAAAATCGTTCCAGTCGTTTGGCTATAGCCTTAACGACTGGATCGATTTGCTTCCAACTCAACGGACAAATAGGCAAAATTGTGAGATCAACTTTTTTATCTTCCCTTTCATAGTTATAACAAGTTTGAACTAAATCTCGAGCTTAAAGTTCTTACAAATGCATTACTTGCCATACAGAACCAACATAAGATCATAAATCGCAAGTAAACAAAATTGATTTTTGGGGGACAGCGTTTTTTTCGCCCAAAATTTTTCAAAATCAATTTCCTCGAAAACTGTGGGTGGTAAAAAAGTTTAAGGGAGATAAAAAGTAGTCCTTTTGCTTGCAAAATATAAAAAGTGCAAAGTAAAAAAACGCATCTACATTACTTCTTCATGCTAACAATGAATAACTGATTTTTTTTTTATCAAAATCATAAGAGTCGTTTTTTTGAATTTTTTATTAAGTGACAAAAATATTTTTACATATAGCATTAGTACAAAAGAATTAAGACAAGAACGTACAAGGATATATGTTTGTATGTACATGTTGTACATATTTCATATATTCATATATATGCACATGCATTTATATATTTTAAATACACCTCAAAGCTTAGGTTAGGTTAGATTAGGAGGGGTGATAATACGGCAAGCCGCATCATCTCACTCGCTCCCCAGGGTGTGGGTAGGTATGTGAGGGTAGGGAAAGGGAGGGGATTATGGAGGTGCTTAGATGTTGGGGGCCTACTTGAACCATCCTGAATTCTGGATGAATTTAAGGATGTTTTTAAGTGGCAAGACAGAGATGTCGCCCAGTTCGTTGAAGAAGTATTCTCCTAGGACTGCTTTCCTGGTTTTAGCTAGGCTGGGGCATTCACAGAGGAAGTGGGGAGAGCCCTCTTCAGCCTCTTTATCCTGACACCCTCTACATAAGTCCGACGGGCTGATACCCATCCTACTCCTGTGGGTTCCCATTGAGTTGTGACCCGTTAGGACCAGTGTTGTCACTTCCAGTTTTAAAAAAGTGGTAGATAAGTCTAAAAAATAGTGGTAGATCCAGATATTTAGTGGTAGATTTTAATTTCCAAAAATTTAATAAAGCTAAGTATGCAGTTCTTTTGAGTAAAAAAATTCTTCAAGGTGAGAAAAAAAAATATTTTCCACAAAGAAAAAATGTCCGTGGTGTAAATTTTTTTTTTCATTCGCCGTCATTGTACACTTTCGAAAAAAAATCTCAATGAGACTGATCCATGGAAAAACAAACACAAATGCCAAACGCAATTTTTTTTTCGGAAAAAGAATGTCAGTGACATTGTTTTGTACGAAAAAAATGGTGGTGAATATAAAATTTGTTTCCTTTGGGTAGTTCACAATTCGATAAAAAAAATTTAAACGTCAAAAAAAAATTGTCTCGCAAAAAGCGCTCCCATAAGAAATACATGTTGTTTTTTTTCGTCAAGGAACTGTATACTTAGCTTAAGGAAAAATATTTTTGTTTTCAAGTTTTATTTTAGTCAAAGAGCACCATTTTATTCATCGAAGTATATTTGTGATTCTACAAAAAGTGGAAGGAGATGAAGATATTTTCGACATAACATTTTTGATTTAGAGCCATCAGAAAAAACAGCAATTTTATGGACATTTTTGAAAACATGTGTTTAGAGGGACTAAGTTTTATTATTTTTTTATTTTAAGTCAATTTTTTAGAAAATCCTACCCCTTGCCTAATGGGAGAGATATAGTGACCTGTATGAACATTCTTTTAAAAATCTAAGCCACCTTGATAGTAAGAGCAAATTGTATTCACAAGTTTTACAAGGATAAGTAGCATTAACTGTGCCAAGAACATAGTTGCGCATTGTACGAAAAAATAAAAAAAACATATATTATTAGGGTTTTACTTAGCCAATATATGTAATAATGCTAAAAAATATGCCTACTTATATGACACTTATCCTGTAAATACTAATCAGGGGAGTCCGAAACTAGCACAAAGTGAAATAGCAAATGGACGTGAGACACGGATACCGTTTTATTTTTACAAGACTTAATGCTTCCGCTGTCAAATCTGAAACTTCGATAGTTTTCAAAGTTAACGATATTTTTGCCTGTACAAAGTTCAATGCAATTTTTTTTAATAATATGAAGTGGTACTAAAAATGTTTTTGTATCATAAAAAAGATTTTCTTATTTAACGTCAATAATTTAGGGTTTCTTTTGATTTTTTAACTAAAATAAAAGAACTGCAATAATTTTTCCTTAAATGAAAGAAAACCAGCTTTTTAAAATTTTAATAAATTAATAAGTTTTGCCAACGCGTTTCGTCTTACTTAGGACAGGAGTGCCCTGATGATGTCCTAACTAAGACGAAACGCGTTGTCAAAACTAATTAATAAAATTATTAAATTTGTGGAAAAAAACAAGTGTTTCTTTAAATTTTTTTTAAATGTCTTTTAAAAATTTTAAAAAGCAGGTTTTCTTTTATTATTAAAATTCAAATCATGTTTTGTGTATCACAATTTTTAAGCAAGTTGACAAAGAATATTTAGTTCATTAGTTCAATATATGTACATTAGGGTGGTCGTTATAGTTTAGTTTTAGTTTTAGTTTAGTATGACTCTTTATTTCATTAGATTGATAATAACAATTTATATATATGTATAATGTATATAATATGAAACATATTTCTTAAGTCTTTATCGATTTGGCCTTTGGCCGTCTACCAGAACTGACATTTTGAGTTTAATACAAAAAAAAATTGAAAATATTCATAGTTTATAAAAATACAGTTTTCAGTTGCAAGTACCTATTTTTTACAAAAAGTTTCTCAAAAATCTTCATTTATTATACAACTCCTATAACGAAGAGCAGCGACAATATAACTATATAGCACATTCCATCCAACATTACCGTTCAATATATCGATAAGTTCGACTTCATTAAGGCTTTGTTTTCCAAAATATCTCACCCTAAACTCTTTCATTATTGGACAAATAGCAATGAAATGACCGATGTCTTCACGGGTGTTTAAATTGCATAGGCTGCAGAGTATAGGCAAATCAGGGCGGTGAGGCATGAAGTTGAGATTTAGTAGTTCTCCTCTCGATTTAAAAATAATGCTGATTTTATTTAATGGGATGGAATTAAGAAGGTACGGATTATTATCGAGGCAGAAGTTTAAACGGTTATAATAACATCTAAAAATTGACGATCGGGCTTCAGATGCATTTCTGTCGTACAAGATATGACCAAATTTTTCTAAAAGAATATCAAACTTTTTCCTCAGCAGGATGGTTGTTCGTTTTGAGTGACCATCAGATTCATACCGCAAGTAGTTGCTAAATTTTTCCATTCCGCTGCCATATGTCCTGTCGTCACAATTGATTTCAGCACGATTTTGGGTATTCTTTCATCACTCATTTGAAAAACTTTAACAATATAGTTGAAGTGCATGTTAAGAGTTTCCATTATCATGGGAGGCAGTCCTGTTTCCAAATACAACATGTAGTTTGGGGTATTCCTCGGAAGACGGAAAATTCTTTTAATAAAGTATCGGAGAAACTTTTCAATTGCTTCGAAGGAACAGTAACCCCAAACCTGAGCTCCATATAATAAAATCGATGTCGCTGTAGAGCGGAACAGTTTGTATTTTGCACTATGCCCAATGCAGTCATTTTTGAAGCAGCGTTCCCACACAGTTGAAATTGCACGTTTGGACTCCGTTAGTTTTCGTTCTAAATGCTTTTTCGTATTCAGATTCGATGTAAGAGAACACCTAGATATTTATACTCTTGAACAATTTCAACTGCCTCGTCATTGAAGGTCCACCTCTCGTTTCTTGCATTCCTGCCGCCACCCGCTCTGAATATCATTATCTTGGATTTTGATAGATTTATATCGAGATTCCAGCGATTACAATAGTCCTTCAGCCTGTTCATCATTAACTGCAGTCCATCCACCGTCTCTGCAAAGAAAACTATGTCATCAGCATACATAAGTGCGGGTATGGTAGCTCCTCCAAACACTATTCCGCCTCTGACCACATCTGTTATGTCGTTTATAAACAATATAAAGAGCAAAGCACTCAGTATACACCCTTGTTTGAGACCCATTTCTGTGTGAAACTCTTCAGAGATAGCCGCTCCATCCCATACGTAAGCTATGTTCTTTGTATACAAGGCTCTTAGAATGTTTATTATTTTACTCGACAGTCCAATGGTATATAGCTTATAAAAAAGCGCTTCACGAGCGATGGAGTCGAATGCTGCGCGGAAGTCAACAAAGAACACATATAATTTTTTCTTTCTCTTGATATAAGAATCGGCAATGTTGTACAGTGAAAATATGTGATCCGTTGTTGAATATTTCTTTCTGAAACCAGCCTGAAATTCAGATAGTATGCTTCTTCTCTTAACCCATTCGGTCAGTCTACTCTCAATAAGCCCAGCGAACAACTTAGCACTTGTGTTCAAGAAAGATATTCCTCTATAATTCGATGCTTCATCATAGTTTCCTTTTTTGAATAGCGGGAAAATGATTGCCTTTCTGAAACTCTCAGGAACCATAGCTTTTTGGAAAAGTCGATTAAATTCATTAGTCAACAGCAATACAAATCATCAGTTGCGTGTTTATAGTGCTCAAAAGGAATGCGGTCATCACCAGGTGCCTTATTTAGTTTAGCTTTCTCAATAACTTCTTTAACTTCATGTATTGCAAATGGTGCATCTAGAAAGTCATCTATGATTAACGGGGCTGCATATTGTACCACAGGTGATCTGATCGTTGAGTTTAGGAGTTTCTTGAAGTGATCGCTTAGACTAGGCGCTTGTAAACCTAGAGCAATGATATTCGTGGATCCATTTAATATTTTTACAGCCTTCCAGAATTCGGCAGAACTACGGGTGCGATTGATTACCGATACCGTCTCTTCCTCAAACGCAGATTTTTTTGCTGAACAAATTCTTTTGAATTCAATATTTGCCTCGGAGTATAGTTTTCTGAAAATAGGTAAGTTTCGTGACCGGAACAGCTTTAAAAAATTGAAAGATAGCTCCCTAGCTCTTAAGCATTCAGAATCAAACCACTTCTGTTTATAACTGGTTGTATTTTTCGCTTGCTGGTTTTGCGGGTTAGATTTTTTTGATGGTCTGTGTCAGAGCAGATATGTCGACGAGTTCATTTAGTTCCTGAAGTTCCCTTATTTCTTTTCTCATGTTTTCTTGAAACTTACTCGTATTTCTTTCATTCCAGTGCATTTTCGGAATGAGATTTAAACGTTTTGTCCCAGTTGGTGCTTCTGTTCTCGCTGTTGTAAAGGTAACTTCTAACGGCATGTGGTCAGAAAAAGTCAGAGTTCCTACCCTGAAATCACTCACAATACTGTTCCATAATCCAGATATTAAGCAATAGTCTATTATAGAGCTAGATTGACCTCTTATAAATGTTAGCTCACCCTCTAAATCTCCTGTGCAGCTACCATTCAAAACATGACAATTGTATGCATCGGAAAGCTCCAAAATTTGTTCGCCTTTACGATCACAGAGTGCATCTTTTGATTTTCTATTAATGTTAAAAACAGGCCACTGTGTACAGAAAAAGTTGTTTTGTGACAAGCCAATCCTGCCATTGAAGTCACCGATAAGCATTAAGTTCGTCGAATCGACCTCTTGCAGAATCTCACTGAGTTTTTCAAAATCGGATTTCCAATGACTACAATTTATATAAATAGGAACTATGCACAACGTATCACACCCAAGTTTAACGTCCATCACATAAGAATTTGTTGCCCTTCTGAAACTCACATCAACTTCAGCTAGATTTCTGCGATAACCATAAAATACACCTCCACTGCCTCGACCATAGTTAGCTGTTTTGATCGCGTTTATCCATCTTAATTCATAATTACTAAATATTTTCTTAAATTGCTCTTCTTCGTTTTCTAATAAATGTGTCTCGAAAAGCATAAAAATATCAAATTGTTTTATATAATTAAAAAAGTTTACAAATAATAGCTTATTTTTTAATCCTGACACGTTATAACTTATAATCTTAATATTAACTAAACAAATATCTTTTTTCTGGTAGACTGCAGATTCTCACGCCTCGTGTAAACACCCACTACTTGTGCTTGCACCCAAATTTAATGCTGGTAGTTGCGTTGTCACCCTGTGCGTTTGGATGTCATTTGAGTTGACAGCTATCTCATTTCTCGAAATGTTTGACACATTATACACATTGTTTTGAATCGAAAGTTCATTCATCAATAAATTTAAAAAAGAAATGTCTCCAAAAATTGTTTTAAGCATAAGAAGACCATCATTTTCACCACACTTCAGGCCCAACGTGGAGTCCCAGGTAAAGACTTTGTCCTCGATTACCATTCTGTCGTCGCGAACAGCAATTTTTCTTTTCTGTGGGTCCCTTTCAATGAGCATCTTTCTTATGCGTAGGAGCTTCGCTCGTCTTTGACGCACATTTGGTGGCAGATCCTTCTGAATGCTTATGTTTTTCCCTTTCAGAGTACTTGAATTCCTTAACACATTCCAGGCTGTTTCACGTGACTTCATTTTCACAATTATTGTTGCTCCAAGTGTGCTGCGGGTACGTAGACTATAAGCCGATTCGACCAACGAGTCTGCATCGATCTCATTCAGAAGACCAGCGCATATAGACTTTGCTTTCTCACAGGAATCCGGATTGTTTTTTGGTAGGCGAACCACCAGGTTTGCTTCCGTACTTTTCTGAAGAATTTTATCCATCTGATCTTCCAATATTTTGTTACGAGACTCTAATTGTACTACCCTTTGTGACACTTCTTCGTGACGAATTTTTAGGCTGGCAAACTCATCATAAAGACACTGCATGTCGGACTTGGTTGCTAGATTTTTAAAGAGTTCATCATTGTTTTCTTTGAGCAACTTCTTCATAATCGCTTCAACGTCTATTCCAGGTGATCCCATAGCTGATTCAGACTCGCCTACTGTGCTTGCTGTGGATGAGTAGCGTTTTTCACTTTGTAGGTGTTCAGGGGATGTGTCATCTATTCCTCGCTTGCTCATTTGTTGAGGTTAGCTATTCTTCTAATGCTATTTTCACAGTTTAGGGGATGCTTATGAATAGAACTTACATGAAATTGATGTTTTCTTATACGGTTGTTAAAGATAGGCAACTTCAAGGCACTTTTTAATTTTTTAAGGCTTTTTAATTGTATTTATTTGAGTTTTTATTTAGGGAGCTCAGAATTTTTTCGACTACTTTTGACAGCTTACAAACGTCCACGGGTGGTCGTTATAATAGTTTTCTTTTTTTGTTTTATTATTTGGATGGGCCTAAATCAGCTCTAAATGAAAAAAAAAATTCACTAATTTTTTCAGATTTTTATTTTCATTCCGCAGAGCGCATGTAGGTGAGAAGTAGACAAGAAAAAAATCCTACAGGAAGGGAGTAATATTTCCCACCGCTTCGAAGGGAGGGGGCAATTTGATAAAATAATTGCATAAAATAGAAAAAAATTAATTCAAAAACAACGGCAACACTTGCAGTAAAGTTTTGTAGCTTCCTGGAAAGCCAGAAGCCCATTTTAATAGTTGATTATTAAATAAAGTTCTTTGAATAAACAATTTCAGCAAAATCAGTTTTGAATCCTATAATTATTAAAAAAAATAATAATTTTTCTTCAAAATGTTGAGTTGGAAACAAAACAGTTCATCAAAAAAAATAATTTAAAAACAAGCCGTAAGAATGGACTTCTGGCTTTCCAAAAAACTACAAAATATTACTGTAAGCATTGCTGTTGTTTTGTAATTATTTTGTTTCTATTTTATGCAAATATTTTATTAAATTGCCCCACCCGTCCAAGCGGGGATTTTTTCTTGTCTAGTTCTCACCTACATGCTCTGAATTTGTTTTGTCAGATCTAACGCGAATTTTTTAGAATGCAAAAAAAGGGGACATTGAATTTACCCCTACAGCAACTATATCGGAGGAAAATACAAATCTGAAAAATTAAGGATTTGTTTTTTTTTCATTCAGAGCCGATTTGGGCCCATCCGGGATGACCTTTTTTTAAACGCCAACGCTAATGTACATACTTGATATGATCAAAGAAAAACAATTTTTAGTAACTTTTGTTCTATTATTTCTGAATCTATTTCTTCACTGAAGTTTTGAACCAAACAAAATATAAGGGAAGCGTATTATGAATTTCTCCTAGGGCACACCGCACACGTTGCGTTGTCGTCGAGGAGGGTAGCCAGAAGAGTTTCCCCTTTTCCAATATTTTATAAACTAATTTGTAGGAACAAAAAATCTATTAGATTTCTATTTCTAAAAGAAATCAGTTCTAAATAATTCCAATGGCTGCATTCAGGTAAGTACATCTACATAGAGACAAAAATTCACAGGAATTTTTTTTCTATTGAAAAATTTCTACTGAAAAATTTTGGGACTTTTTTCATGAATGGTCGGAATATCTTTGTATTTAAAATTTTGTTTGTTATGGATGAGCAAAAAGTGGTAGAATTTTTGACTTCAGTGGTAGAAATGGTAGATTATCAAAATCTTGAAAATAGTGGTAGATCTACCACAATTGTGGTAAAGTGACAACACTGGTTAGGACTCCAACCAGGAGTGACAATTGAGGCCTGCCTATCTTGAGTAAGTATTCAGTTTTTTTCTCAGAAATATTCGGCCATAGATTCCTTGAAACCCTACAAGTGTCAATTGATGACTATCGGACATCTGCAGCCTCAAGGAACCTCTGGTGAATTTTACTTTTCTCTTGTTCCAGTGGCATAAGCACCGAGAAGTCGGTTTGGCTCGGATCAAGAGACGATCCGTTTTTGGCCAGCTCATCCGCCATTTCATTCCCATATATTATATATATCACAATGTCCTGGGACCCATCTAAGGGTGACTGTGTTCGTTGCACCTAGTAAAGTTAACATTTACCGGCAACGTTTTATCAGCTTTGACTTTATAGTGATTGAGGAAATGGCTTTGATTGCCGCCTGGCTGTCTACAAAGATGTTAATATTTTTGTTTGTTACTTCGCGTGAGGAGATATGTTTTGCGGCTTCACAAACTGCAAGTACTTCCGCCTGGAATACGCTGCAAAAATCTGGAAGCTTTATAGATCTTCTAATAGTTGGGTTATCTGAGTAAATACTTGACCCAACCCCCTTTAATGTCTTAGAGCCGTCAGTAAAGACCGAAACATGGTTTTCATTTATGACCCGGTTTTCATTCTAGAGTTCCCTAGTTGTGATATCTGTTATGGCAACTGGGTTGAAATCAATGTGCGGTGTAACGTAGTCTGTTTGAATGTTTATGTCAGTGAACTTCACTATAGTTCTATGACCGTATTGGCCCCTTTTCCAATTATTACACTGCTGAAGTCTTAAAGCACTTTTGGCCGCTAGCTCTTTCGTAAACAGATCGAGCGGGGCTAGTGAAAGGAATGTTTCTAGGGCTGCCGTTAGTGAGGTTCTAATCACACTGGTTGTGCCAATACATACAAGTCTTTGAATTTTAGTCATAGTTTTTAGATTGGTTTCGTTTTCCAAGGCTGGCCACCAGACCAAGCATGCGTACGTTAGGATTGGCCTTATTATGGCTGTGTACATCCAATGAATGAATTTACCAAAAATTCGACTGCAAGTGTAAAATGCAATTGATGCTTTTTTCTCTCTTTCTTTTATATTCTCTTTCCAGTTCAGTTTACGGTCCAGTACAACACCAAGATATTTGGCGGTACCCGAGATCTGAAGCGGAGTTCTGTTAATGGTTGGCGGGTTTTTGTTGGGAATATTATTTTTCCTTGTAAACAACACCAATTCTGTCTTAAGTGGGTAAACTTTAAGTCCACAACTATTGGCCCAATTACTGAGCTTGTCGGGGGCTGTTTGTAGGAGATCGCATAGAGTTATTGGGACAAATTTGCCCGAGGCCATTAACACAATGTCAACGGCGGGCGTATGAAACGACCTACTTAGTTCAACTAGTATCTGGTTAACGACAAGGAGAAAAAGCAGAGGAGCTCAAAGCTTAATTTTCTTTACTTTTACTAATTTTCAAATGGTCTGCCATGATCGATATCCTGGGTACGGCCCTGGGAACGCCTTTGTGAAGCTATAAGAGCGTGTTGTCATGGAAAAATTTTGGGTTTTTCCCCTATACCTAAAAAGGTTTACCAAACAATAAACTTTGCATTAATTTTAATCCCAATTCGGGAATCGAAACTCTGTGTTTTCTTGTTTCAAATTGCTTTCACCGTCGGTTCCGCTTCTCAGGTTTGCAATTTCCTTGTTTTAGAAAAAAAATTGCAGGCGCCCATTTCTTTTTTTAGCTACGCTCCTCTGTTTATCAAAGTAAGTTTAATTAATACATATAATTCATTCTTTTCATTTTAATTCATATTTTGATCATCAATAAAAAAACAACTTTGTGAACCCACCCCCTTACTGAGTCTAGTCGTGGTGGCAGCACTTTTTTTTTGCTGTCTGTTGTATTTTTTTCTCGTTCGCTTTTTTTATCGCCTTCTTCGCCGTCTGTATGACAGTTCGGCTTCGTGTTCTTTTTTTTTTGGTTAAACGCTTCATTTTGTTTGTCGGTAGTCGTTCGTGTTAAAAATATTTAATTTCGTTTCGCTATAAAAATTTGCAACAGTGTCTCCAAACAGTGCTCAATTTCCACACTATTATCCTGCCTTATTGCAGATCAATTTTTTTGTTTTATAAAATTGATAATACCTATAACTGCTTTCACCATAAATCAATTAATGAACCATTTTGTTCTCTTGCAATAATATACGACGACAAAAACTTTTTTTATGCAGTCATCCCAGAATTCATGTCCTATCTTCCGGTATATCCTGTTCTGAAGTATAAGTTCCATTGCCATTGCAATTGCCATCCTTTTGATCATTGTCCCGTAAAAAAGAACTCGTGGGCTATTATAGTACCTACATATGTATTATATCAGCACTGCCCCAAAGTGAATGTAAAACAAAACGAAATGCCATAAAGAGTAAAATAATTGTCGCGCCACAGCGGGATTATAAATATGTGACACACGATTACGAACTGATCAAGTTCAGCCCACTTTTCATGTCTTCGTCGCAATCCTCTGATATTCTAAATTTACATAGATTCTATATATACAAAGGTATAAGTTTTAAACCAAAGCAGAACGCCTCTTTCTCATAAATAAAAAAAAAACTATTTAATTGAAATAATTTTAATAAATCTTCTTTTCAACATCAGTTCCCCTTTTAATGAATCTATTTCCATAGCACAAGTGTAATTATTGCTCTGAAAGGACATAATATCCGATCGCATGCCATATTTGAATTTCATTTGGGCATATTATGGTTCAGAGCATATAATTTCATACACTCTGTTTTTATTGCTTAACGACTAGTATTTGTGTTGTGAGGCTTTTTAGTTACGTAGCATCAAACCTTTGTTAAAAATGACGAAAGACAAGCATTTTTAAAAATATTTTAAAACCTTTTTATGGACAAATATTGTCAGACAAAAATTGAATAGGTATTTACTGCATATGAAAATAAAACTGTCAACCTTATTTAAAAAAAAAAAAATTAAACTGTTTTAAAAAGTCCAATTTTATCAAAATCGTAGTAGCTGTTTTTGATTAAAAAATATATTCCTTAAGGCATTTTATTATTTGTACCGTTATTTTTTCATAAAGGTAAAATTTTGTTTAAAAATATTCTAAAAAATGTTTAGAAAACCTGGTTCATTAATAATTCAAAAACTATTTTGTTGAAAAT
The DNA here is from genome assembly GCA_963921185.1 of Dasysyrphus tricinctus. Taxonomy (NCBI): domain Eukaryota; kingdom Metazoa; phylum Arthropoda; class Insecta; order Diptera; family Syrphidae; genus Dasysyrphus; species Dasysyrphus tricinctus. The sequence continues at coordinate 250,230,742 of OY992530.1, forward strand.
TTTGGTTCATAATTAATTCATCTTTGAGAAGTCATTAATTAGTTTATTGCCTATGTCTTAAACTTACTTATTTGAAAATATGCCGAATCCCTAAATTTCAAATAAGGATTTCTTGGCAAGAAATATAGGATGGGATTGTTGCAGAAAAAAAAACAAAAATTTGGCTAAAATTTGATGGAAATTGTATATATATGTAGTTAAGTAAGAAACTGCAACAAAATGCATTTTTGAACCACTTTTGCGAGTTTTAGTATAGATTATGTAATACTCTCCAGTTGTCCGTAATAAGAGATAAAATGTTTATATAGTTTTATGCTATTTTATTAGTTTAAATCTTTATTGTGACGATCTTCTCCAGATAACAAAACAATTAATAATAAAAATAAAATTCTAAAATAATTTCCAAAACATCGCTTGATCATTTTATAAATTCTAAGTTATTTTACTTAACAGGTCTCCACATCCCTTCGATGTTTTTTTTTAAGCTTCAGTCGTAACCTTGGATTTCCTGGATTACTTGTTCCATCAGTAGTCACGTGGGATGAAGATTCTAGAAAAGAATTAGATTCACTCTCATCTTTTTTTCGGCTCTGTAGTTCTTGATTTTCTTTTGGTATTTTCTTTAAGTGATTAATGTTTCGTCTACACACTTTTCCATTTTCCGCTCGTACCACCACCTCATTCGGTTGTCGTTCAACTACCTCGTATTCAGTTGAGTCAAATGCTGACGAAAGTTTATTTTGAGGACCTTCATTGCGAAGTAGCACCTTATCTCCAACTTTAATGTCGCTGAATTTCGCACCACGTCTTCTATCTGCTATCTGTTTTCCTTTCTCCTTGTTTGCTATATCCAGGTCCCGCGCTTCTGAATCAAGAATATCGTCGTTTATATCTTGAACAGACGGTATCTTATCTCGAATCATTCTATTAAGTAACAGCTCAGATGGTGCTTTCCCCGTCGTGCCATGAGGAGTAACATTATACATGAATGTGAATTTTTGAATTGCTTGTTTGTAATCGGTGTTGTTTGCATGTGCTATTTGGAGACGTTTCAAAATTGATCGATTCATATTTTCAACTTCGCCGTTTGCCTGTGGCCAATATGGTGGTGACGTTATGAGTTTAATACTTTTATCTTCACAGTATTCCTTAAACTCTCCACTTACAAATTGGCGTCCATTGTCAGCCTTGATTGATTTCGGATAACCAAGTCTGCAAAAGATTTCTTCTAAAATTTTTATAATTTCCGTAGAGGTTATTTTTCTTATGAACTTAGTTTCCTGATATCGAGAATAATAATCAATTATGACGAAAACGAAATCATGATTTGGTAATGGACCCAGTAAATCCATTGCTACACACTCCCATGGTCCATTTGGAAACATATGTCGTTTCATCGGTACAGGACGTTCAGGATAAGAAACCAATAGGCAATCTCTACATTTCTTTACAAAATTCTCAATTTCTCTATCCATTGATGGCCACCAAACCTTTATAGCCAAACCACAATCAAGCGTTCGGTCGCGCCGACTTTGACATATTGAATAGAAACAATGGACTCTTATGGGGCAATCTTAAATGTTACCTCAGGCGTCGGGCTTGCCTCAGATCGTAAATATCGTAAGCCTGAGCCAAACGCCCGAATAGATCTATTTTCTATTCCAGTCGCGCTTTGACAACTGAAATAGAGTTTTTCTTTTGTTGTGCTCTTTTTTTGTGCGCATGAGAAGTGTTTTAACAAATATTTAATTTAATTTACCTTTTTTGATTAAAAAAAAAGAGATTAGTAATTCTTTAAGACAGAAGAAACTAAAAATTGTGGTTTTGTGATTTTCTTTATTAATTTGCAACGAAAACAGCAGTAATAAAACTCATTGTATCAACGTGTGTTTGAAGTTGATTTTGTTGCAGTTCAACATGAAGATTGGATATAATAGAACTATTAAAATTTATTAACGTGTTTCTTTTATCCTTTTATTAACATAACAATTTAATAAAACTACACAGTGATAACCAAAAATAATAAAAAAAATAAACCAAATATTCCTGTGAAATTAATTGTTTTTGTTTTATTTATTTCATTCCCAAATACCTACGATTTTTTTTTTTTGTATGCATTTGACAGCTGTTTTCACTGTTCTCTTTCTTGGGCATGTTCGATTGCCTGAATCAATTTAAGTTCCGGAGAAAGTGTTTATATACACTGTGCCAGGTTCTGTAATGATGAAATCTGAAACAAAACACATGAGTTTCGTTCCATTTTTAAAAGCTTCTCGACGAATTTTGTCGATGCAAGGGTAATAGAACAAGAGCATTGGTTTGCGTGCTTTGAAAGCAAAAGAATTTTGAATTTTCAATAAAAGTTTTTCAATGGAAATGTATGGTGACTTCACACATTTGGTCTGTTTTGTTAAGGGATTTGACAGCAAAATCACTGACCGAACTTTGTCGGTACTGCTTGGATCCTTAAAAAAATGAGCTCGGGTGGATGAGGATTTTATTTTTTTGGTACTTATTTTGTTTAGTTTATTTTTGTAAGTCGTGCGGTGGAAATCATTTCTTGTTTTAATTCGTTTTATTGTGAAAACTCAAATACATTTTCAGTCAACAATACAAACTAAATGCAATTGTAATTTGTTTAATTGCTAGTGCAAATAAGTGTGTTTTTGTAAATATTTGTATAAATTCCAAATAAATGTGCCTTGGAAGGAAAAACATTCCCCTTGCTCTTTGCTTGTCCTTTGTCTGTGGTTGTTGCTTTTAGGAAATTTAGAACTCGATAAGGGAATTATCTCTTCATACCTCTTGGTTTTGGTACTTGCTAAGTATGGTGAATTTTGTACCTCACAACGATGTCAAACGGGCAGAATAATTCAGATTTGTGTGTGATGAGTGGTGAATATGTGATGCGGATTGCTGTGTTGTATTGAAATTTCTTCTGTTTCGATGTTTATCTTTGTCGTATCGTACAAACTCCATTATGAAACTGACATTCACAAATGTTAAAAAAGGTGTGTTTGGTTAGTTTTTACAAGAACTGTCACTGTTTTAGTCGTTTTAACTGGATTTTCTTAGGGCCAATTGTACACCCGTGGTTTAGCAATTTTAACTCGCAGATTTCGGAGGATTAATTGTGGTTCCAATATGTGATAGTAGCGATGTATGCTTCTACCATCGTTGAACTTCGCAGTTATTCCGCCGAAATCAGTGGGTTAAAATGAAAACAAAATTGAAATTAAGGTACAGTTATGCTACATTTCCACCTAAATCTTCTTTAAATCTCGAAGATTTACCATACAAATTTATTTCGTTAATCTTGAAGATTAGAAATTAATCTTGTTAAATCTTCCTGCGACAAATACTTTTACAAATCGAACTAACCTATTCTTATATGGCGCTGAAGAATTCATTCATGGCTGAATTCAGTTCCTCACAAATGAAACATTCTTTCTTACTTCCTCTTCATAAGAAAAAATAAAACACCATTTTGTATTTTTAAATGTGCTGTCAAGGTAAATCTTTTTTACTTTTTTTTTTGTGCGGTGGAAACACCAAATAGATTTATTTAATCTGAACTGAGATAAGCCTTTGGTGGAAACATAGCATTAGTTACCTGTTATAAAGTTTACAAATTGTGAAGTGGTTTCATACTAACATTAATCATCTAGTTATTTAAAATAAAATGTTAGGGATCTTTATTTTTCATTGCTTCATAATTAAGAGCAAAGAAAACCTGCTCAAATTAAGCTCCCGAACCCACCGCTGCTTTTGTTTATAAATAAAAGAGAGTTTATGTCCCCCTTGTTGGTGAAAAATTTTTATAGTAGCCGTGTTTTTTATTATCGGGATCTAGATTAACTTTTACACTTAATATAAAAACAAAATAATGGGAAATTTTCTAAAATTGTTTTTGTAACACGTGTTAAAAGTAAATCCAGATCCAGATCCCGATGATAATAAAACACGCCTAGTGTTAGTTTAAGGAAACAGAACTTTTATTCTGTCATATTTCTAATTTGTCAACGCCCGAAGCTTGAAGCTACATTCCGTTTTGCAAATTGAAGGGTCGCGCTTTATGACACAGATTATCGTAAAGTCGGTAAAAAGCCCGTCAAAGCGCGACCGACCCAACGCGAGATTGTGATTTGACCATTAAACGAAGTCTTCTTTTCATTACAGTCTCACCTGGGTGACCTTCATGTGCCAATGTTAATACCTTAGACCGTAAAGTAATAGGAATAACTATTCTTGTACCACGAAGTAATATGTTACCCAATGTACAAAGTTCCATCCGATATGGGAAGAATTTATTTTTACTTATTGGACTCCAATCACTGTTTTTCGTATTTTCCACCGCTTCCATCAGTTCCTCATCATGATTGCTGTTTTCAGCAATTTCACTTATCGTAAGAGCGCTTGGTATCATTTGCTCAATTATTGCAACAACAGTTTGCTCACAATGGCTATCGAAAGCATTAACATCCTCAATTTTGCATAGTCGAGACAGCGAATCTGCAATGTTAAATTTACCAGCTTGGTAAACAACTTTAAATTTGAATGACTGCAGCCGAAGAACCCAACGCTCAATCCTTGCTGGTGGTTTTGATGTAGGCTTGAATATTGCCTCCAGTGGCTTGTGATCAGTTACTAATTCAAACTCTATTCCTGCCAAATAGTAGTAAAAACGTTCTGCTGACCAAACCAAAGCTAGACTCTCTTTCTCTGTTTGTGAGTATCTTCTTTCAACTGCAGAAAGGCTCTTGCTGGCGAAGGAAATAACTTGTGGGGTATCGTGGTCAAACTGAAGAAGAACTGCTCCTAAGGCAACTGGACTTGCATCAGCTACAAGGCGAGTACGCTTTTTATGGTTGAAGTATGACAACGTTGGAATTTTTACATGTGCGTTTTTCAACCTCTGAAAAGCTTCTTCTTGTTCCCTTTTCCTCATAAATTTCACATCTTTTTTAATTAAGCTCCATAGTGGTTCAGTCACGTCTGACAGATCGGGAATAAACTTTCCTAAGTAAGTTACTAACCCCAAAAAACTTCTGGTTTCCTCTTTCGTATTCGGTGGTCGAAACTCTAGAACAGTTTTCACTTTTTCTGGATCTGCAGAAATTCCTGCAGTTGATAAAATGTGACCCAAAAATTTTAGTTGAGATACTTTCCAACTACATTTGTCTTTATTTAGTGTTACGTTCATGCTACGGAAAATATTTAAAACTCTTTCCAGTTCCTTATCATGTTCTATTTCAGTTGATCCAAAAATGATAATGTCGTCAAGATAGTTAAGAGTGTTTCGGCAAGTGGCTAGGATATTTTCCATAATCTTTTGAAATATCTCTGGAGCTGAATTGACTCCAAATAACAAGCGCTTGTACCGGAATAACCCTTTATGAGTTATGAATGTTGTTATTTCGCGACTATCTTCATCCAACTCCAGTTGGTGGTATGCATTTTTAAGATCTAATCGAGAAAAGAACTTGGCACCCTTAAGCTTAGTTAGAAACGAGTCGAATGTTGGAAGTGGAAAATTCTCTCTTAAAATAGCAGAGTTTGCTCTTCGCATATCAATGCACAATCGAATATCTCCACATGCCTTATAAACGATCACAATAGGAGATATCCAAGAGCTTGGTCCATAAACAGGTTCTATAATATCCTGACTAATTGCTTCGTTCAATTTTGCTTCAACTTTTTCTTCCACTGCAGATGGTATGCGGCGCAAAGGTTGTTGTACTGGTCTTACCGACTTATCAATAGACAAATGTATTTGCATACCTTTAATTTTTGGAAATGGTTTTGGGCTCTCGAGTTGGTTAACGGTAAGTCCTAATTTAAGAACTTTCAATTTCACAGCTGTTTCTCGACCTAGTAATGATTGCCTACCATTTTTAATTACGTAAAACGATGCAATAATTTCTGTTTCCTTATCAACGCTTATTGGAGCCTCAAATACAAATTTTACTTCCAAATTTATATTTCCAGCGTATGCTCGAAATTGATTTTTGGTTTCTGTTCGAACATTTCCCAGTATAACAGCGGATTGATAAATGTACTTCCAGTCTGCTTCTCCAATCAAATTAAACCTTGAGCCGGAATCAATAAGCATGGACAACTTAATGCCCCCAATGAAACAATCGATATACTCACTCATATGCTCATCTACTTTATTTGTTACTTGGAAACAATCATATGGGCTAGATTTCTGTGTATTACGTTCCTTGCAACTCGAGTTTTCCTCTTCAACACACCGAACTTTTGATGGTTCAAATCGACGACGCTTAAAGTTTGAATTTTCGGGAAATGTATTCTTCCTTTTTTCCATTTTCGTTTGGCATTTCCTAGCAAAATGACCTATAGCCCCACACTTACTGCATTTCAAGTTTCTTGCTGGACAATGTTTGCTTTCCCCCAAATGATCAGCTCTTCCACATCTAAAGCACTCTCTTTTCCTGTCGGAAGTCTTATCAATAAAAGAAGTGGAAATCTTATTCACACCACTTGACGAAATTGATGGAATCATGGCTTCTGTCTGGAGCTTTATTTGTTCATGAATCTGACACATTTCAACAATGTTGTCCAATGATTGCTCCTTTTCTAGAAGACGCTTTTTGAGTTCATTAGGAGCCCACACATCAATAAGTTTATCCTTAAGATTAATATCTAAAATCTCCTGCTGTGTCGTACCAAATGAGCATTTAGCGGCCTGGTTTCTAATACGAATCAAGAATTTGTTAAAGCTTTCTCCCTCCTCCGGCTTAAGTGTTCTAAACAGATGTCTCTCAAAGGTTGAATTTCGTTTTGGAGAAAAGTATTCATTAAGCTTTGAAACCAAAACGCTAAACACATCTCCACCAGTGGTACAATCAAACGCGCCAGGAATATTGAAGATTACCTCTTGTAATTGTGGTCCTCCTAAGTGAAGAAGCTTGTTTTTCTTTTTGATAACATTCTTTATTTCTTCGGATTCCAAATATAGTGAAAAAGACCTGAACCATTTCTCCCATTCAAGACGGACTAACGACTTATCAATCGTGTCACAGAGGAATGGCTTTATGGCAGCTTCTCCCATATTTCAATATACAATATTTGCGTAGATTCTTACCAAATACTATATTCCTTCTTGTCTTGTTTTTCTGGAATTATCCAAAATAACCATACCATACTATTTGATGGACATTATTTATCTGTATCATACCTTTTTCCGATGAATTCTTTTTTTTTTAAATCTGTTTTCTTTTTTTTTTTTTTAACCTTTCTATTTCCTCTTGTATCAACTTTTTTACAAGGAATTCTCTCTTTCGTCTTTCACTAGGAAGAAAAACGATACATGTATTTCTCTATGCATAAACTTTTTTGCATTAAACTGGGCGAATTTAATCACCACACATTTTTTTTTTTTAATTTTATATTTACCTCGTCGCCAATGTAATACTCTCCAGTTGTCCGTAATAAGAGATAAAATGTTTATTATAGTTGTATGCTATTTTATTATTTGTTTGTGGTGATGTCTCCATGTTGTGTGTTGATATGAGATATTAACAAAAATACAAATAATAAAATTTTAGAATTATTTCAATTTTTAATTTATTTAACTTTATTTAAATCACAACATAAGTTTAACTTTTTGATTAACTTAAAAAAAAATCTAAAATAATTTCCAAAACATCGCTTGATCATTTTATAAATTCTAAGTTATTTTACTAAACAGGTCTCCACAGATTCGGATTCAGCACCCCCGAAAACATAAATCAGGAAAAAAAAAAAACAATAAAACTACCCACAACTTGCTTAATAAGATATATCAAAGATGAATGTAGGTATTTGAAAGATTCAAAAAGAATTTCGAAAAAAAATTTCATACTTTAGAATTACCACAAAAACGTATTTGTACAAAATTACCTGGAGAAATAATAAAACACCAAATTTGCATCCAAAACTAATTTTTTTTCAAAACTTAATATTAAAATATCTCAAAAACGTGACGTGGCCAGATTCGAACTCAGTGAACCAAAAACCACCTTAATCGGAAGTCCTAGACCAAAGCAGACATCACACCACCATTCAAGAAGTGCGATGGGATGGGCAAGGCAAATAAAAATTGAAAGACTGCGACATCCGACATCAACTACGGTGACTGTTACCGGTGAATGTTACCAACCACAAGGGCAGCGTCTCTTTTGATGTGGATTCGTCGTTACAGGCAGATTTAAGCAAGAAGTTTTGAGTTTCAACTATGTGAACGAACGCCCCACGACAATTCGCATCAATGCTGAATTCGCCAACATAAGATTCCTATGCACGCATGCCCCCACAGAGGAAAAAGATTCTTGGGTGATTTTAATGCCAAACTTGGAAGAGAAGACGTCTTTGGTGGCACAATCGGAAGATATAGCCTGCACGACACAACTTCTGACAACGGACTCAAGTTAATCGAATTTGATGCGGGGCAAAGCGTTGTGGTAGCTAGTACGCAGTTCCTGCATCTCGATATACACAAGGGAACATGGCGAATTCCTGGTCAATCAACCGCCAACCAGATTGACTAAATTGCGATCGACACAAGGCGCTCCTCCAGTATCAAGTATGTCCGAACGTTCCGAGGAGCCAACGTTGACTCAGACTACTACCTTGTTGTAGCCAAGGTAATGCAACAAATATCCAGACCAAAGCCAAAAACAGGGAAATACTGTGAGGAAGTTCGACGTTGGACGGCTACAGTCGCAGAAAATCGCCAGGTCCTTTTCTGATCGAGTTTCTCGCGCCCTCCTAAAATTACCTATGCTGCCAACTGCAAATATCAAGAACCAGTGGAAGAATTGCCAGGAAACCATCAGAGATGCCACCCCTGACGTGCTAGGCCTCGCAAGTACATGCATCAGCCAAACAGCAGGCATACAAAGCGGCGCTGCATAGTAGGACCAGAGCTGCTCGCGAGCTCTGCGAGCAGAAGAGTAAAGATGAACACAAGCTCTAAGAAGGAAAAAGAAAGAGCATGAGAAGCACGCGATCGAGGAAATAGGGGGATGCCATTACAGGAATGAAGTTCGGATGTTTTACCAAAAAGTGAAAAGAACCTCCCAGGGTTACAAGACCCGAACCGAAGCCTGCAAGGATGAAAAGGGGAACATCGTGGTAGAATCACAGTCAGTGCTGAGGATATGGAAGAATAATTTCTGCAAGCTGTAGAACGGCGATGACGAACCGAATTCCGCTACCATGCAGATTGCACCATTCAACCGTATGTACGACGCCGCGCCGTAGACCAACAATTTCGTCCACCCGATCTGAACTTAAGTCCAATAAAGCTGCTGGAGTTGATGGCTTTGTGGCTAAGTTATTCAAAACGGCTGGCAATTAATTGGTTAGGAGAATGCACCACCTCATCTGTAAAATATGGTCGGAGAAAAACATGCCCGATGAATGGAACCTCAGCATTGTTTGCCCGATCCTCAAGAAAGGCGATCCTTTGGACTGCACCAACTACAGAGGCATAAGTCTTCTTAATATCGCCTACAAGATATTCTCTGCAGTTCTTTGTGAACGCTTGAAGCCATTCGTCAACATCCTAATTGGTCCATATCAGTGTGGCTTAAGGGCCAGGGAAGTCCACCATCGACCAAATATTCGCACTACGGCAGATTTTGGAGAAAACCCAAGAATGCTGTCAACAAGATATATCGACCCAATATCGACGTCTCGGACAGAACGGCACTATAGATAGCTATAATTTTAAGGTGGTCAGAGATTTTGTCTACCTAGGATCCACTATGAACTCAGCGAACGATACCAGCGCTGAGATCAAGCGAAGGATTACTCTTGCCAATCGCTGTTAGCAAAGCCCTCTCTCGAGCTATTTAACTGTCCCTGTATAAGACGCTTTTCATCCCGGTCCTTTATGTAGGGTGCAGAGGCATGGACACTGTTAACGGTGGATGAGAACGCGTTAGGCTGTTTTGAGGGGAAAATCCCCCGGGTGATTTTAGGTCCCGTCTGCAGATATGGAGAATGGAGAAGAAGAAACAACAAAGAACTGTGCGGGCTGTACAGCGACACCGACCTAGCCACAGAAGTGAAACACGAACGACTGAGATGGCTGGGTCGCCTAGTCCAAATGGACACCAATGTTCCGGCCCGGAAAGTCTTTGAATCCAACCCCATGGGACTGCGCAGTAGAGGTGAACAGCTTAAAAGATGACGCAGGGAAGTGGAAGAGGACCTCAACCATCTTGGCGTGCGAAACTGGGGACAGCTAGCTAGAAACCGAGTCGGCTGGAAGAAGCTTGTTGGTTGAGGCCCTGGTCCTTCCCGGACTGCCACCTTAAGTAAGTAAGTAAGTAACGTTATTTTGAAGAAAAAAAACTTGTAGGAGGAATGTCCAAAAGAAACTAAGTGTTAAGTTTAAAGCCAAAAATCGACTTAAACATTTAAGATACGTATCCAAATTAGACAGACAGAATTGGAAGAATATTTTGTTCAACTTCCCTATTCTCTTGAGCTCAATTTCTTCTTGTAAAAATGCACTACAGTAAAACACGGATAAGTAACTCTCGCATAAGTGCCTAACCCCCATAAGTACCTCTTAAAACGGGGCATTTATGATGAGGCACTTATCCGGGTTTTACGTACTTTTTGTCATATAATTTTACTTTCATTATTTATGTATTAACCTACATTATATCACAAGAAAAACCTCAAAACATTTCCGCACTTGATTTCAATTTTCAAATATGTATGAACATACTCCTACACCGTAGTGCCTCGTGGCATAGCTACATAGCAACATAGATATTTTTAAAAGTATCCCCATTATTCAAAATCAAAAAATGTCAATGTGGTTGTATCTAAAAATATTAAAATAAGGAATTTATTTATGTACCAATAACTGTCCTCAAACAAATGCATCGGAGTGTGTATGTCACTTTAGATGCATATTATACACTTTAAGTTACTTCAATTTAATTAAAACAATTTCAAATGAAAACAAATAATATTCTGTCGCGCAGTGTGGTGATAATTAGCAGCAATGTCTTGTCGATGACAGTCGACCAACCGAACGAATGATAGACCGGCCTTTCTGAAGTGAGATGCAATCGCAAGCAATTGGTATATATCAGCTTCAACATATATTATATAGTTGGTTGGCTAAGAAGTTCCGGTTGGTAGCTGAGCTACTGGCTGTCTGCCTTTATGCGGTATGCGCCCACCACCATCAGAGGAGATGTTCGTTCAGAATTGCGCGTGTCGGTTCGGTGTCGATTGAGTTAGATATCAGTGTGGCGCACACGATGGATTCACCGACAGACGAAGTACTTGCTAATTATTTCCGAATTGCTGTCATTTTAGATATAAGTTTCAATAATTGACGATGCTATTTGAGTTTACTGATGGAACTTGACAAGTGACGATGGCTGAAAATGCAGTGGGAAATGAATGCTGTTGATTTTACAAAATATGTAAGAAATTCCATTTTTCTTGACTTAACTTCACTATAGTGATTTTCTAGGAGCACACAACTTTGTGTCATATCTTATTTGTCCAAGAGATCCATCAAGTTTTCCAAAATGATCAACCATGCCTTTTTTTTGGTAAAAAAAAGAGCTACACATAATTAAAAACTAATTGAATGGACAAACTTAAAAATAAAGGACTGATGTGGTTTCCTTGAGGATATCCATAGCTAATTCGTTTTCACATTAGAAGCTGGGCTTGAAAAATGCAAGTTAATTAATTTTGTTTGTTTGTTCAAAAACAAAAATAGCTGCCTAGGGAGGTATTGTAAAGTTGTTGAGATTTATTTTTTTATTTTGTAGTATACCGTTCCAATTTTGGGACACAAAAAAAATTTATCAAAATTGTAGCAGTCGTTTTTGATTAAAATTAGATTTTTTTTTTATGGTTTTTGACATTTGTATGCAAGGTACCGTTATTTTTGCGAGATTTTTTTTAATATTCCTCAAAGTACCTATTAAACCTGAGTTAAAATAAAAACGACTGGTTCGTTTTCGAAGTACAAATTGAGTTAAAAAAAAATTGTTTTTTTTTTAGTCCAAAAAAATACTTTGGAAATATTGGTCCATAATACTATTTGAACGTTTTGGGAGCTTCTATATAAAAAATTAATAAAATCAGTCAAACTGTTTTCAAGAAGATCAACAAACAAAAATATTGTTTATGGAGGGACCATTAATAACCATTTTAAGGTAGAAGAGTTTCGTGTCTCTCATTTTTGTATCGATATTTTTATATAAAGTTTTCTAGTGTGAGAGCCAGTTGCATTCCTCCTCTAAAACACTTAAACTGAAAACTTGAGCTTTTTGGAATGCTCATCTATTTACCTTTAGGGCTTGGGCCCAAATTCGGACGAACTGTCAAGTTCAGAGATTTTTTGTTTAATCGCACAGAATATAGGATGCCGTTGTTTTTACCGAAAACCAAATGTAAAAATCTTTCTAAGTTTATGCGAATTCTCTCTTCGGAATATGGCAGCACAAACTGAGTCCAAAATAGCACATGTTAGTTTTTAAGAAAAATATAAAACTTACGAAAAAAAATTATTAATTCATTTTTGGCATAAAAGTTACGAATATGCGAATTTTATTTTATCTCTTTGGAATATGGCTGTACAAATTGAGCACAAAACAGCACAACGTTCACTTTTTAGTAATTACGAAATTTCGCAAAAATTTCATTTGTAAAATTTTCAAATTTGCGATTTTTTTAAAATATTTACGGCACAAGGCAGCACTAGTTAAGCAAAATGCAGCACAATTTTTTTTTTTTTTTTTTAATCGAAAATGGCGGTGCTTACTTCACGCTACAGCCCTTTGCAGAGTTTAGTTTTGGCCATAATAGATGCAAGTATGTGATTATTTTACAGTACAGCACATTTTTTTTTCGAAAATCAAAAATGGCGGTGTTAACTTCACGCTTAAAAACCAAACCCTTAGTACGATTTTTTTTAAATACAGCACAAGTTGGGCACAATACAGCACAACCTTTTTTTTTTTGAAAATCCAAAATGGCGGTGTTAACTTCACACACATACAGAACCAACGGCATATACAGGGGCGGGGGGTGGGGTCACGGGGTCATCAATTCAAAATCAATTTGGTAGATCTACATTTTTGGCAGATATACCCTCTCTAGTGCCAAAACAAGTGTCAATATTTGTTTTGATAACTTATTTCGGTCTCCAATAAAAAAAAATAAGTTTAAAATGAATCGGTATATTCCACGTGCCCATATTTGTCAACTTGAAATGGATCAAAAAAAAAAATGACGAGGCCGATACTATACGAACACAGTCACAAAACAAAATTCAAGTTTAACTGGCTGAACAGAATGGAGACGGAGCTGCAACTGGAGCTGCCTAAATTGTATTTATTGTATTACCTTTTTTTTTGTAGATTTTTAAAATTATCAAGCAAAGCATCAATTTTATAAAAAAATATAAATTCATTGGTACCGGTTTTCCCAATTTATTTTTATGTTAAAATTATCATGAGAAAACTTTTTTTTTTTCATAACTAATCATACAAAATTATTGTATGAGTTTTTTCTAAAATACAGCTCAACATGCCTATTGCAAAGGGAAGTCAGTGGAGACAGCTCTCCACACACTAGTTCGTACCATCGAATATTCCCTCCATTATAAAGAATATACAATGGTTGCCTTCCTAGATATAGAAGGTGCTTTTAATAACGTTGATACATCTGCAATCATATCTGCACTGGTTTCTCTGAATGTGGATGGGTCGCTTGGTGAACTGATTAATCAGATGCTTACAAGCAGGGTTATCAATTCAAAACTGGGCGGCTTTTCGGCAAGAAGATCTGTCAGTAGAGGTACACCGCAAGGCGGGGTGCTTTCTCCCCTTCTTTGGAATTTGGTAGTTAATGAACTGCTGAATACCTTAGAGGCAGAGAGCTACAGAGTGATTGCCTATGCGGATGACGTTGCTATAGCAGTATCAGGAAAACATCCTAACATTTTAAGAGATCTTCTACAAAACGCTCTAAACAAGCTAACACGATGGGCAGATCGATGCGGACTTGGAGTTAACCCCCATAAAACAGATCTTGTCCTCTTCTCCAGGAAATACAAAATTCCGCAAACAGACCCCCCTATTATTAATGGTGTTCCACTAAAATTCTCAGACGAAGCTAAATACTTGGGTCTCATCTTAGATAAGAAGTTAAGTTGGAAACCTAACATACAAGAAAGAGTGAAAAAAGCCACAGTGGCACTTTTCTCCTGCAAAAAAGCCGTAGGTAGTAAATGGGGCCTCCAACCTCGAATCACTCACTGGCTATACATTTCGGTAATTAGACCGATTCTAACTTACGGCGTGGCAGTATGGTGGACTGCCTTGGATAAAGCGACACATCGCGACAAACTAAGCAAAGTCCAAAGAACAGCATGTCTATGTACTACTGGAGCACTTCGGTCGACTCCTTCCGCTGCATTAGACACTCTTCTCCATCTGACACCTCTCGATATTTTCAGCAAACAAACGGCTGCGAGCACAGCCATTCGCCTCAAAGCCTCTTCACAGTGGATCAATAATGAGATTGGTCACTCCGCTATTCTGAATTCATTCGGAACACTTCCTAGTAACACTGACTACACAATCCCACAATTGAATTTCGATAAAAATTTTGAAGTGACCATACCTTCCAGATCCACCTGGGAGGATGTGGAATTCTTAGAAGATCAATCAATTCACTTCTACACTGACGGATCGAAGACCAAAGATGGGGTTGGTGGGGGAGTGTACTCTGAAAGACTAAATTTAAGTCTCTCATTCCGTCTTCCTAATCACTGTAGCGTATTCCAGGCGGAACTTCTAGCGATAAAAGAAGTACTGTCTTGGCTCAAAGAAAACGTGATATCATGCTCGGATATCCGCATCTTCTCTGATAGTCAAGCCGCCATTAAATCCCTGGACTCTGTCCGTACAAACTCTATAACAGCCCTCAACTGTCGATCATCTCTGTTGGAGATGGCGAAACAGTTTAATATTCACCTTTGTTGGGTGCCGGGTCATAGTGACATTCCAGGTAATTGTAAAGCTGATGAACTCGCTAGAAGTGGAACATTACTACCCATTTTACCTGAAAAGGTAAACATTGGTATACCCATCGCTACGTGTAAGCTTTTACTGAAGCAAGATGCGTTGAAGAGAACAAACACAAGGTGGGAAAACATCACTACTTGTTTGGCGACAAAACAAGTATGGCCAAACCTTGACCTCAAACGCTCCAAGTGTTTAATATCTCTAAATAGAATGCATATTAGCTCTATTGTAGGTGTCATAACAGGACACTGTTTAATAGGCAGGCACGCAGCGCGGCTTGGCGTACCTTCAAACGATTTCTGCAGAAGCTGCATGGACGAGGAGGAAGAGGAAACGATTCCTCACCTTCTCTGCACATGCCCTGCTCTTTCCCTCAGACGTAGGCTCCATTTAGGAGTTTACTTCTTTAACGATCCTAGTGATCTGGCAAACACAGACATTTATAGTCTCACACGCTTCGTCAGGAGCTCAAAGTGGTTTTAGCGAGTAAGGAAAGAGTTTTTAAGATTCATGTGGTATCACAACGGACCAATTCTGGTCTAAGTGTGTCAGTACTTAGTACTGACAGCCACTTCTACCTAACCTAACCTTTTTCTAAAATATGTAGATCCAAGAAAACAAATATTTTAAGAAATAAAAAACAATAATATTGATTTTTTAATTATTAAGCCTAGTATGCAGATCGAGCAAAGACAAATTTTATCTCTACATTTTTTTTCTCGAGACAAATTCTGAAGGCGTAGAGATAAAAACAAAAGTCAAATGAGAGCAGTAGCATAGTTAGAAAAATTTGAAAGTTTTTCATGTACAGAAATCAAATTCCTTCAAAGCATTTGCAGAACAAGCAAAATTGATCGCATGCGCTTGATGGGGAACAATATAATGTGGATGGATGAAAATACTTTTAAAAGGTCTGAAATTTTCAGCTTTTATTTCTCTGGAAAAAGTCGATTTTAGGGCATTTTGGTTACATTTGGATCAAAATACACTTTCTCCGTCCAAAAATATAGTTTGTCTCCCATCTATCAAGTTATCACCTGTCAAAATATATTGAAGGATTGCCACGATGTCAATAGACTAAAAAAACACTAAAAATTCTGAAATTTTTGAAGGTTTTTTACTTCTCCGGGAAAAAGTGGATAAGAGCACTTTTTTGACATTTGGATCAAATTAACTTTTTCCGTCAAAATAATTTGTTCTTCATCTTTCAAGCCATCAACTGTCAAATTCCATTGATGGATGGATGTGCTGTCGATGGATTAAAAAAAACCATGTCAAAATCAGAAATGTTCACATTTTACCACTGCTCCCAAGATCCAATTAAAATTGCCAACTCGTTTTGGGAATCAATTTAAATTTTTATTGAAACAAATATTTTCTGTATCTGAAATGTGGCCCTTTTGGACCCTTTCTCATTATCTACGCCACTGACTGATTTAAAACAGCTGTTCAATTAATTCTATTCTCATTCCATGTCATCATTTTCTGTACGCATTTTATATTTATTTCAGTTTTGCGTCCTCACAACGTCTTTTAAATGGAAAGAATGAAACAGGGAGATGATTTTAGTTTATAAAAAGCGAAATATTTTTAAAACGTCACAATTTGTCCGGAAAAATAATGCTTCGAGCATTCTTTTTCCGCGCAAAATTAAGTGGAGACTTCCTTTTACCTTTTCTCGTATAGCGGTTTCAACTGTCAAATTTTGCGCTGAAGCTGCGTACCGCTTGGAAAAAAAACCGAGATAAAATTTGTCCTGGGAAAAATTTTATATGGGAGATAAATTTTGTCTCGATCTGCGTACTAGGCTTTAATTCTCAATGAGTTTCAATTATTCATTTATTTTTTGACCGACTTTGAAAATTTTACTGAAGAATGTTGCCCCTTTTCAAAAATATTTATTTTATACACACTTAAAATCCATGAAGAAGGTAATCTTAAATTAACACACACTAAACATATTTTTGAACGATCAAAAACCTTCTTTGGTCTGCATTAATTTTCGTTTACATGTGGTCAATACTGTTAACGTATCGGGCTTCAATCAAAAAAAAAAAAAAAAAAAATAAACAAATTGTGGAAGTTATGAATTTTTGTCTAAAATTAGAGCAAAGCTAGTTCCAACTATACCACAATTTTTGATCGATTAAGAAATATATAATCTTCTTTTTTATTGATTATTTTGAAACATCAGATAAGAAAAAAAGTAATGCAAATTGTCGCTAAAGCTGTCTTCGAACGTCGAAAAATGTTAGAGATTTGTACAATTTTCAGTTAACAAACATTTTCCAAAACCTATACATATTTTTTTAAGCGTGCACAAAAAATCCATGTGAAATATTTTTGGCGCATACGAGGCACGACCTCAATTTCGTATTTAAAATCAGGAGTGGATAAAATTCTGGGCCCTTATTCCGGTTCTATGATAAAATGAAATGATAAGTTTTTTATCACGAGAGTTTTCATCCGACTTTTTCATTTTATCATATCATTTTTCCCAAAGTGTTGATTCTCGTTATAGCCTATTGAATAGACCTTTTAAAAAGGAACAATTACGTGCAAGGGTTTTAATAATTGAATATGTTTGTTTGGCCCATAAGCATGCTTAAAACCGAAAATGCTACTAAATTCACCCATGCGTTTCTGAGAGAATGGTCACACTGGCCACTTTTCAGTAATTTTGGTATAACTCGAAAACTAAGCCGAATTTGACAATTTTACATATAATACTTTTTGTTCAAAATTAAGTTTTCTTTCGAAATGGATAGATTTTTTAAACAAATTTAAGCAGGAAAAGTAAACAAAAACCAACATAAAGAAATCGAAAAATCAAAAATTTTTAACTTTTTTCTAAATTGCGCATAACTTTTTTCGGAGCAAAGATGCGCTCAAGACATGCATGAACAAAGTAATTTGGAGTTTTAAGGCCTTAATATGACATGTTAAAAAAGCAATATTTTTTGAAAATTAACAGAGATATAGCCATTCAAACTTTACCATTTCTTATCATTTTTCGCAGTTTTTTCCCGAAAGGCTATTTTTTTGTGCTTTTTGACAAATATAACGTTTCTATCACCTAGTACCAAATCTTATGTTAATCGGACCAGCCGTTCGGTCTGTAGGTCTGAAAGTATTTTAAAACAGCCGAAAAACGAAATTGCGAACCTACATCCTTTTATTAAATTCTCTAATAGTTCAAGTGTCATATTATATCAAAATTTTGATTTCGAACGTTTTTACGAAAGTGAAATTTGCCATATTGTACCGAAAAAGGGACTTTCCGGCCAAAACTGCGAAAAATTATAAGAAATGATAATAAGGTTTAAATGGGAATATCTCTGTCAATTTTGAACAAATATTAATTTTTGAGCATGCCATATTAAAGCCTTTAGTCTCTTCTTTATTTTGTCATTGTATGTCTTGACTCTATCTTTGCTTCAAAAAATGTTATGCACAATTTATTAAAAAATTTAGATATCCTTGATATTTTGATTTTTTTTAGGTTGGTGTTTGTTACTTTTTACGGCTTAAATTTTTTCGTAAAATTTTATGAACTATCCATTCCAATAGAAAATTTAATTTTGAACAAAAAGTATTATACGTAAAATTGTCAAATTCGGCTTAGTTTTCAAGTAGTCAGGTCAAATGGTAGTTTGAAGTGGAAAGTTCTGGTGTAATTATTTTTAGTGGCTCCCTTTATGTTTTTGGGGTCGCTGAACACGAATCTGAAGTTGTCCAACAAAATTTTTCACGGCAAATATGAGAATTCGTCAAAAAACGTCGAAAATTTCGACATTTTTTGTCTATTTTCTTTATTGCTCAAAAATTATTTTTCTTTTGCAAAAAGCGCTTATGCAAAAATAAAGACAATAAGATTACCTACAATCTACACTTATATAATTTTTTTGTACGACTTATGGTTTCTGCAGAAACAGTAGTTGAAAAACAGCCAAAAATCCGTCATTTTTAAAAAATTGCATACACGATTTTTTTTTGTATTGTTTTCTTTACATGAAAAGTAGGCCATGAGTTATTATGTTATTTGCATTTTCTAATTGTAGTTGTCTAAAAGTATTAAGTATTGTTAAGTGTCTAAGTTTCAGTATTCCAAACAGTCAAAATGTCCATTCAAAAGTGTTTTATTTGTGACAAAGATTGGAGTATGGTGCAGTGAAGATGATCTTATGGACGTATACTGCAGTGGTAAGGCCGATTCTAACATATATGGTTCGATTGTCTGGTTTATCCGAGGTACTGCCTCTTGCGAGGAACTGACATTGCAATTCGCTCAGTTATGCTAAGTTTTCTGGGCACACGGATGTGTAAGTTATTAGGCAGTTTGGTTTGAAAAATATTCATGAAAGTTTAAATTCAAGTGTGTTTTTATTAAATTGAGTGCGATTAAGACCTTTTTTTTTTGTGTTTTTTTGTGCAATATACGAAGGTTTCTTCCAAGAAGGTAAGGCTGGTTTTGTGTACTTAATGTTTGTTTGTATCTAGACTTGATATGTTCCGTTAGTTTTCGTTCAGGGATACTTTTATATTTGTTCACGTTTTGGGTAAAATGCCACGTTTGTTTCGTACCAACTGGCATTTTACCCTAAAGTGGCATATTACCCCTCTTTGATTTTAATTTCTTTCAGAAACAAGAATGCGTGAAAGATGTGACTGGGTGCAATGCTCCAATTGTCTCAAAGGGATGCACGAGGACTGTCTCAAAAATGGAATCTGCCCGATATGTCCCATCGATTAAATGCCATATTAATATTTGCTGGGCATTTCACCCCTTCAGAAGTGGCATATTACCCTCACGTGTGGGTAAAATGCCACTTTTTAAGGTTTTTTAAAAACTTCATTTGCAATTAATTAAAAGTATTAAAGTTATGTTTTTATTCTTTTATTTATTAAATAAAGCAACCTAACGAAACTAAGAAAATCTTTTACTTAACTTGTCATTTACTATTTAATTTCAATTGTTTACTGTTAAGTGTGGCATATAACACCGACTCACCCTATACCAGTGCAAAAATCAGATTTTGTGCTGAATGTGCAATTGAAAAAGGGAGAAACAAGAACGCCCTTTTAACATTACTAGTACGTCCAGCCCTCGAAACTCGAGTGCTAATAACACAATCGTCTAGTTGTCACCAAAACGATTCAATCAATCGATCTTTCGATCATTTTCATTTCACTGAATTTATTTTCGAATTAATTTTATTCATTTGGATTCCAGAATCTCTCCGATTTTAACGAATTCAATTCAATACTGTACCAAATCCAATTTGATCCAAATTTTAAAATAATAAAATTTGGATTGATTAAAAAAGCCTAAGAAAAATAACATTTTCAGTTTTTTACTGCTCCGGAAAAGGTGATATTATGCCAATAATTGTTTGACATTTGGATCGTAATACACTTTTTATGTGAAAATGTTGTTCGGCCCTTATCCACTTAGACATTAACTGTCAAATTCCATTGACGAATTGCTACGATGTCAACGGCTTAAAAAACCTCTAAAAAAATAACAAATTTTTGATGAATATTTACTGCTCCAAAAAAAGTGATTTTAAGGCAATTGAGTAACACTTGTATCAAAATATAGTTTGCCTCCTATGAGGCATTTCTATTAATAGGAATGAGATAAAAAAAAGAGATACGTCAAAATGAGTCGCCTCACGTGAAGCTGGTATTAACACCGTCAATGGATTGGAAAATCTCTAAAAATCTGAAATGTTTGATGAATTTTTAGTGCTCCAGAAAAGGATGATTTTAAGGCAATTGGGTGACAATTTGAGATGGATGGCGTCTTGAGCTAAACGCATACAATTCTCGGCACATTACTTAAAAGCAGATACAAACCGTGTTATCGGCGTGTAGTAGACACTAACTCAGCGGCTCCATTGGCAATATTTGAGGCAATAAATTGCCTCACTCATTGTCATTGCCTTTAATATTGCAAATGGAGACGCTTTGTCAATGGCAATGGCAATATTGCCTAGAAGATGAGAGGCAATTATTGATTTCCATTGTCAAGGCAATAAATTGAGTAAAAATGGGGTTCCCCGTAATTGTCAATGGTGGTTTTTATTGATTTTTCAATTAAATATTAGAATATGAGAACGCACATGACAAAATATATTGAATTAAAATTAAATTTAATTAAAACAGGGGATTTGAAAAGCATTTGACTGCATTTCCAGTCAAATATTTCTATGCACACATTTAATAATTGAAATTGCCTGGCAATAAAAATGCCCACCCAAGCAATAAATTGCCATTCCTATTCCAATTGCCATAGCCTCAAATATTGCCAATGGAGCCACAGCGTAAAAGTTTACTTGTCAACGCGTTGACAGCTGCTAGCAAAAGTGACGTTTGCATAGAATTGGGGCTAAGTTGAACCAAGAGAAGTGGCATTTGCATACGATTTATCGATTATAAATTCATTCACGGAGGTTGAGGACAACTCCTTCGGTCTAAGCTAAACGAAGAGATTTATCAACGCTTTACTTAAAAGTGTTAACACAACAAACGCTTAAGTCAAACGTTGACAACTTATAGCTTTTTTGCAAGCATGGATAAAGTCGGTCGAAAAAAACGACACCGGGGATTACCGACCGACACCATCACAGAAAAAACATGAGTTTCCATTCAAACTATCGATAACATAATTATATGGAATTCATACCGTTAACACAATTTTTCTCCGTGCTTAAGTTAAGCACCGGAAATTCTTAGGCTGATGAGCACCGACATCATTTCTTTCTTCCAATTGCAAAAAACCAGGGGTATTATCGATCACGTATGACACGTCCACTTATAATAAAAATTGACGTTTGCATACAAATTTTGTATAGAAAAATGAGCCAGGGTATTTGCATAAGATTTTTAGTTGTACTCCAACATTAAGTAAAAAATCGGAAGAATAGTTCCATCGTGTAAAAGCAGTATTGATCGTGTAGAAGAACTGAGCTACTTATCATTATTTTCTGCAGAACTGAACGCTGCCATCCGACATTTCCATAATCTTTCCAGTCGTGCTGGAAGGTTAGTTGGTTGGTTGGTGGGTGTCAAAATCAAAACGTCACTGACAAATAAAAACAAACTAAAAGTGAATAATAATAAAGTAAAGAATACCTAATAACAAATAAAACGAATAAATCAAAAGAAAAATTTAAGCAAATATATCATCTTATTATAAAACGGCAGAGATGAATCTTGTATATATTAAACAAAAGTGTCGTGAATTATAAAGTAAAAATGTCAATGATATCAAAAAATTTAGTGTTGTGAACAAATACTCGGTCTCGCTCTGGCTCTCGCTCGCACTTATTGTGCAATTTTGTTTTATTGTTTATTAGTTGTTGTGGTGCAATTTGTTAATAAATTTTTGCATTCTGCACTTCTGTGCATAAAAATATTTCAATTGAAATATAGTTTATATGCCTTTAGCTTTTGTAGACCGCGTAAATTGTACCACAAGATTCGTGTTTGCCGTTTTATAATATGATTTTCCAAACCTTTTTTTTCTTATTATTGTCAGAACTATGTAAACAGAATTTGGAAAATAAAATATTTTTGAAGGGAATTTCTACCCCAACACTTTAAAATCTAAAAATATTAGTAACATTTGTGGGACCAGCAGAACTTAATTGCAACAAAAGTTTAAAATCGGATACGAAAAATCTTTTAATTAATACTGATTTGGGTATTTTTTTGTTGGTATGACCGCCCCAAGGAGTGAAGCTGTATACGCCGCCGCTGTACAGAACCCCCCTCCCATATAACTTTTTTCTTTTCAAAACGCCTATTACGCTCTAGATTTTTATCACATTTTATGCGAATCATCCGCTATAATATAAATATATGTATATAAAATTGTTAGCGGCGCTCATATTGATGGGGACTTTTTGCAGTTTCCTTAGAATGCCCAGAGGAAGCTATATACCAAAATTCAGCTTTCCGCCATTTTTTCCGAAGCAAAAAGCTTGAATGGACTATAATGTGGACGCTGCTTAAGATTCCCGAATTCGAGTTTTTGTTTGTAGTATGAATGACCTTAGATCATTGATTTTCCGGGCTTTATTTTCTTGGGTCTTATTTCACGGAGGCTTCTTCTTCTTCTTGATTGTTGGAAAACTTCTCTCACTTATTTTCTTCCTCTCTAAACGCCTATGAACTCTGATCTTCAAAAGTAATTGAGTGGAAAAATCAATTGTTTGTAAAAAAATTTTAAATTTAGGTCAAGCCTCAAATGTTTATGAAATTGAGGCGGGCTTTTGGCATACTCAGCATTATTTGGCGTGTGTGGAAATAAAACGCAATAAAGTCAAAAATTACATTCAAACCCGGTTAAGTGGATCTACATAGGAGCATTATTTACTTGGAATTACCTGCCTATAGACGTCTTTTTCTGTTTCAATAACTCAATTATTAGTCATCATCATCACTATTTAAAAAAACAAAAAACCTTTTTAAAATGGTGACCTATTTACAGCCCGACGATTTCATTCAATACTCGGAGAAAGCTCACCTAGCAATTATTACAATCATAAATAAAAATTCTAGCGATTGGGATCATTTTGTCTACTTTAGACAAAAGAATTCTCTTTCAATAATTGCTGATAATAATAGCCGATGTCCGATTCTAATGAAACTTAATCGTCGAATCTATTTTTCCTGTAAACCTATGTAAACTGCCAAGAAAAAGAGGTTAGTAAATAAGCTTAAAGGAACGAAGATAATTCTTGTGAAAATCAACTTGCTAATGTTGCTAGTTGTTATCCAGGTTTTACTGTTTGACATAACAATCCCCTTAACAAGCCAGGCTCAATAAAAAAAAAAAAACACTCAAAAACAATTACAAATACTCTCACTCACTTGTTGGCTTTGTATGATTTTGAGAAATTTATTCGTTGTTCATATTTGGAACTAGCTGCGGTGCTAAATTTAATATATCTACACAAATTATTCATAAATATTTCCGAGTAGGTATTAATGTGCTTAAAAGCAAAGACAGGCCAAACCCCTTGCAGACAGCCTTCCGTTGGCGGACATATGTGTAAAGTATCTTTTTGCAGATATTTTATCTTTATTGGCGTGCTGCGTCCCCTATTCAAATATCTCTCTACAAAATTCAATTAATAAATAATATAGAGTGGTGTTTTGTTTTTGGGGGAAACTCCTCGATTGGCCAAGCGATAGAGGGAACCAGTTAGGGGAATGCAAACAAAAATAAAGGTGTTATGGCCTTAAGTTTTTTTTTTTTTTTTTCTTAACGATTTATTTATTATCTACGATAGACTAAAATGTTGCGAAATATTGCAACCATTGCAATGGAGACATAACTCAATTAGCAATTGACCAATGAACGTTTTAGATTTAGAGCAGACAAATTTTATGTCTGACAGCAAATGTCGCCAATATTTTGCATTGAGAATTTTTTTTCACATATTTTTAGAAGTCTGTAAAAATTAATTGATTGCATTTTGGGCGAATAAGTATTTTTTTTTTAAGAGATACAAAAATTAAATATAAAAAACATAATGGATAAAGTTGTTTCGAAGCTGTTAATAAATGTTATCGACTTAAATCTTTATAAAAGTCTAATTTTGCATAAATGATGGTTGGGCATTGTAGGGCGCGGGTAGTCACTGATTAGCGTCAACATGGCGACATCGTTCAGTGATGCAACGAGTTCTACACGTCAATTGTGCTTATTTTACATCCAAGTGGTATTTAGCCATCGGATACTGGTCTCGTTCATTCGGACTTGACTTGCTAAACTAATAAGCGCGAGTGTTGAACAAGAGACAAAAATAGCAACACTAATCTTCTAATCTTCTGTCGGAAATGACTGGCTGTATAATTCGGCTGAAGTTTTGTATAAGCCTATCAGAAGCATGGTGTGCGGCGGATGAATTCAGCATAGAGAATCAACGGTGCCATTAACAGTCTTGAAGACAGAAACCGAGAGGAGTGTTCCCACTAAGTCACCTTTCCTTTTATCAAGGCGGCAGCGGAAGGATTCCCCAAATGAAATCAACCGTGGCGTCTATAGTTCCAGTTAGGCTGAACTTAGTGAACAGCTTATACGGGCTACTACGACATATTCGGAGGTCAAGCCTATAAAGAGCGGTTAATCCGGCTCTGGAGTTATATTGTAAATGTCTGGTCCTCCCTCCAGGTTGGGGCGTGCAGTCGGGGTGACTTCGCAACAACAAGCCCTGGAAACGGAAAGATTTACTGTTGACGAACCTAGCAAACGAAATAAGGACAACGAACTTCCGATCTGCACGTAGAATGTTCTGTCTCTCTATAGACCATGTGCAGTCGAACATTTAGCGGGGGACCTAAACTGCTACAAAGCAGACATCACCGCCATCCAAGAAGTGCGATGGGATGGAACGGGCAGAAGAAAACTGAAAGACTGCGACATCTTCTACGGTGACTGCTACCCACCACAACGACAGCGTCTTTTTGGATGTAGATTCGTAGTTAGAGGCAGACTTAGGCAAGAAGTCCTGAGTTTCAACTACATATGTGAATGAGCACCTCACGACCATACGCATCAAGGCTAAACTCGCCACCATTAGCCTCATATAGGCACATACCCCCACAGAGGAGAAGGATGACGACACCAAGGGTGAGTTCTTAATGCCCTATCTATGGCATTAAAATTGTCTTGGGAGATTTTAATGCCAAGCTAGGTAAAGAAGACTTATTTGGTGGCACAATGAATATATAGCCTGCACGAAACCACCTCCGATAACGGACTCAGGTTAATGAGCTTTGCTGCGTTGCGAAAGGTTGTGGTAGCATAAGGGGACATGGTGAATTCCTCGTCAGTCAACCACCAACCAGCTTGGTGACATTTCGATTGACGCAAGGCACTCCTCCGGTAACAAGGATGTCTGAACGTTCCAAGAGCCAACGTTGACTCGGACCACTACCTCGTTGTAGCCAAGCTAGTGCTACGGATATCCAGATCAAAGCCAAAGCAGTGAAATACTGTAAGGAAGTTTAACGTCGTACGGCTACAGTCCCAAGAAATCACCGATCGAGTCTCTCGCACCCTCTTAAATAGTCCCTTGCCACCAACTGCAAATATCGAGAACCAGTGAAAAAACTGCCAGGAAGCCATCAGAGATACCGCCTCCGACGTGCTGTGCCTCGCACGACCAATACAGTGAAACCCCTGGTTCGACGAAGAATGCTGGCAAGTACATGCAGTCAAACAACAGGCATACAAAGCGGCGGGCGCTGCATAGAAAGACCAGAACTATCTTGATGACGTAGACCAACAATTCCGTCCACCCGATCTCGACGAAGTAAGGATAGCTATACATCTAAACTTAAGTTCAATAAAGCCGCTGGAGCTGATGGGCTTGCGGCTGAACTATTCAAAGTAGCTGGCAATGCATTGCATTGGATAGGACTATACCCCCAGCGCATCTGTAAAATATGGTTGGAGGAAAGTATGCCCGATAAAAGGAACCTCAGCATTGTTTTGCCGTTCCTCAAGAAAGGCTATCCTCTCCTGTACTTTATAAACATCTGAAGTCATTCGTCAAAAACCTGATAGGTCCATACCAGTGTGGCTTTTATCCAGGAAAGTCTACCTTCGACCAAATATTCACCCTAGATCTTGGAAAAAAAAACAGAATCGATACCCACAACCCACCACCTACTCATCGATTTCAAGATAGCGTCCATAGAGACGAGCTATATATAGAGCGACGTTTTCAACAACGTTCTTGAAAGAATAGTGCAAAACTCTCGCGACAACTCTAGTGGCACAATCTTTCAATAGTCCGTTCAATTACTGCCTTAACAGAATGCAAGACTGAGCTGGAATAGATGTCAGAAAGCTGCCGCTGGAGCTGCAAGAGTTGAACAATTTTCAACTTTTACTGCTGCACTTTTGACATCTACTGCAGCAGTTTTGACATCTATTTCAGCTGCGTCTTGCGTTCTGTTCAGGCAGTTACGCTGACGACATGGATGTAATCGGACGAACAAAGCGTGATGTCAGTGGTGCTTTTGTGAGTATTGAGAACGAAGCCGAGAAGATGGGTCTTACGGTGAATGAAGACAAGAAAGGACACCCAACACCGACGACGTCTCGAACAGAACATCACCATAGACAGTTATAATTTTGGGGTGGTCAGAGACTTTGTCTACCTAGGATCCGCTATTAACTCAACGAACGGTACCAGTGCTGGCATAAAACGAAGGATTACTCTTGCCAATCCCTGTTTCCTTGGGCTAAGAAGGCCATTGAGAAACAAAGCCTTCTTTCGAGTAACTTAACTGTCCCTGTATAAGACGCTTATCTTCCCGGTCCTGATGTATGGTGCAGAGTCGTGGACACTGTTAACGGTGGATAAGAACGCGTTAGGTTATTTTGACACGAAAATTCTACGGGTGATTTTTGGTCTCTTTTTCATAAATGGGGACATGGAGGAGAAGATACAACAACGAGCTGTTGGTGCTGTACAACAACATCGACATAGCCAAAAAAAAGTAAAATGCCAACTACTGAGGTGGCTGGATTTCCCAGAGCGAATGGATATAAATGCTCCTGCCCGGAAAGTCTTTGAATCCAACCCCGCCTCGTAGAACGGCACTGCAGAGGAGGACAGCGCAAGTGGAAGAGGGCCTCAACCAACTTGGCGTGTGAAACTGGAGGCAGCTAGCTAGAGACCGGAGCCAGTTGGATGAAGCTTGTTGGTTGAGGCCCTAGTCCACCACGGGTTGAAGCGCCGCCTTAAGTCCGTGTTTTTTTAAATTATAAGGGTATTTATGCAACGTATAGTTATAACAGTTATACAAACGTAAATGTTGTAAACGTCAGAAAGTTTAAAAATTTATATGGGAAAGTTTTATTTTCCGACGTTTACGATGCTTTTTCTACGTTGCATCAATATCTACCTTTTCTATAATTGACATACAAAATATTTTTATGAAAAATGGCAGATACAATTTTTATTTTTATCTAAAGTATCTACGAACTCTGAGGTAAAGTAGGTAGGTGAATACAATATGCCAAATATTTGCTAAAGCTCTGTCTACAAAAATATTACATCGCTCACATTATTCATGGGTAAATGTCATGGAATGTTTATATAAAAGTTTCCTGTTTTATAACAATAAAATTGTTACTTAGTATAAATGTCACAAAAATATGTCTTCATCCTTTTTCAAAAAAAAAAAATATATGTTTAGCAAAAATTGCATCACATTTCAGAAAGGAAAATAACAAAGATAATAATAAATTGTTATATATTTTCTACTTACGATAATTTATAACAATCTTTCCTTGTAATGTTCCAAGAAATATCACTTGCATAAGCCAAAACCAGTAAAATTTTAACATCTGGATTAATGTTGATGGGGTAGATATTATATCAGAATTATAATTTTGTTCATATGTTGTGTATTTCCTCAGAAAAGAGATACAACAATATTAATGTCATTTTCAATTTTGTAAAATGTTAGATGAAAGTGAGATTATTTTCTGATGGAAGACCACAATATTTTTGTTACTTCCTTAAGGGGGTTATCAAGTTACATGACTGGATGTGAAGTTTCCATGGGCCTTCGTCTGCTCACTACGCAAGAAATGAGGTTTCCATTGAAGGTCATTATCCACGCATGAAACCAAATAAATATTCCTTGGTTTGAATCAGAACGGATGTGAGGTATTGTTGTTAAATTTTGTGAGCCAGCACAAACGACAAGAGGTGGGTCACTCACTAAATTGGATTGTATTCCACCCTGAAGCCAGCTACATTATGCTGACCTCGGCAGATAGCGGAATAATGACACCGAAGCGCAATCGATCCAACCGCATGATCATCATATAACCCCGCAGAAACCCAGATTCCAATTGCTTAGTCCCCTTTTACACGACGATTCTTTGCGTCTGACTCTTTTTTCGAATTTCTCTTTGAAAATCATCCTGTGAGGCACACTTTTAGGCATACGCTATTACACTGCGGTTCTCAACGCTTGATGCAAAATTGACAGTTCTCTTTTATTGTGAAATTCACTGCTGCGGTTTGTACTGTATGTATACGAAAAATACGGATAGTGCTAAAAAGAAACGTCAAAAAGAGTCACGGAAACCTTGGCCCACGACTCACAATGCAGCTGGTCTTCCGTCTTATCTTTTTTCTCTTTTACACTCATTATGTTCGAAAAGAGTCAGACGCAAAGAATCATCGTGTAATAGGGGACTTATGGTCCTGGGGGGTCTGGAGGGGATCATGATACAGACGTTACCGATTTCCATTTCATCTTGTTGAGAAAAGAGATCAAATTTTGTATCTTCATTTCGGAAAGTTCGTTAAGGTCGTCAAAAAATGCCACTCCCAGTGATTTTTCTATCATTTTTCCCAAAACAGGACATTTACAAAGAAAGTGAATGACAATTTCCTACAGCTAAAAAAGTTATTATTGTAAGGAATACCGAACCTCTACCCATGTTTTCC
Organism: Dasysyrphus tricinctus; assembly: GCA_963921185.1. Lineage (NCBI taxonomy): Eukaryota > Metazoa > Arthropoda > Insecta > Diptera > Syrphidae > Dasysyrphus > Dasysyrphus tricinctus. The sequence goes on from OY992530.1 coordinate 250,260,320, forward strand.
TGCTAGCCAGTGTCCAGTACAAGTTGCAACGACCCTGGGTATATCTTGTAACAGATCAATTGTTCGGGATATAGGCGGGCCAGATCCTTCTGGATATTTTTCATATGGTTAAGCTGTTCCCCCTTCTATTGAATTCACTAAGGAAACTAAGGAGTGTTGACTATTTCCGCAAGTGAGCTATGAATGGCTAAAAATTGTATATTGGCGATGACGAACCGAATTCCGCTACCATGCAGATTGCACCATTCAACCTGGACGACGTAGGCCAACAATTCCGTCCACCCGATTTCGACTAAGTAAAGATAGCTATATCTAAACTGAAGTCCAATAAATCCGCTGGAGCTGATGGCCTTGTGGCTAAGCTATTCAAAGCGGCTGGCGATGAATTTGTTAGGAGTATGCACCAGCTCATCTGTAAAATATGGTCGGAGGAAAGCATGCCCGATGAATGGAACCTCAGCATTGTTTGCCCGATCATCAAGAAAGGCGATCCTCTGCCAAGCTCGTCCGTTTGTGCAGGATGACGATGGAGAACACACGCTGCTCCATCAAGGTCGGCAAAGACCTCACCAACACCTTTGATGTCAGGCACAATCTTTCAAAAGTTCGTCCAGTTACTCGCTAACGCTGACGACATTGACATAATCGGACGAACAAAGCGTGATGTCAGTGGTGCTTTTGTGAGTATTGAGAAGGAAGTCAAGAAGATGGGTTTAACGGTGAATGAAAACAAAACGAAATATATGCCGTCAACAAGAAAGGACACCCAACACCGACGTCTAGGACAACTATAATTTTGAGGAGGTCAGTGACTTTGTCCACCTAGGATCTGCGAATCGACACCAATGCTCCGGTCCGGAAAGTCTTTGAATCCAACCCCGTGGGACAACGCACTAGAGGTGAACAGCGTAAAAGGTGGCGCACGCAAGTGGAAGAGGACCTCAACCAACTTGGCGTGCGAAACTGGAGACAGCTAGCTAGAAACCAAGCCGGCTGGAAGAAGCTTGTTGGTTGAGGCCCTGGTCCACCCCGAACTGTAGCGCCACCTTAAGTAAGTAAGTAAGTATGAATGGCTAATCCTTGCCTATGGCCAGTTCATCTGCCAGTTTATTTCCCTCAGTGCCTCTATGGCCTGGAACTGGAACCCATCTCAACATTGCTGAACCAATTTAGAGGATGATGAAGTATAGCCGAATCAATGACTTTAGCACCTGTTTATGACTCTGTCTGTTAGGCTATCAGTATTACGATCTTGGTTTGGGTTTAGTTTTAGTATTTTGCATGCCTCCCTAATAAGCAGTTGTTCAGATTAGGTTAGCCAAAAGGACCTAATGATGTTTAAGGACTCGAAAAGATTCCTGAACCAACACGAAATGCCATCTTTGAGTCATCAGTATTAAATAGTTGTGTTGAAGCTTATATCGTAACGGCGGTGGCGATGGTGCACAGTAGTCCGTTTGTCGAATTTCGGCGACAAAAATAATTTCCCAAGCCAATTCTGGACGAAAGCTAATGAAATTTGGTACATTTAATGATTTGGGGATGCTGAATTCAGTGATACTGCCTAAATTTTTCTACTTCAAACAGGGACCTCACAATTTATATCTGAGCTTGAGAACCTAGTCGTTTTTAAGCCAAATAAGTTTTTCTTATATAATAGTTTTGTGAATGATACCGCTATTCTTAGAGCTAAAAACATAAATGTTCCTTATAGCCAAACCATAAAAAGTTGAATCCAAAGTTTGAAGAGAATCTATTCAAGGTCAAGCTAGATCGAAGTACAGATAAGTTTTGTGTTACGAAAATCTTATAGATAATGTTCTATTCAGATGTTCGGCCATACAGAGTTGTTGATTTCTCATAGTTTTTGTGAGTTTTTTTCAATGATTTCTTAGGGAAAGGTCATAATATTTTGCTTACGGCTAATTTCTTCACAGACTCCTAACGTTAGTATCGGTATTAGTCCTAAAGCTAGTACTCAAATCAGTATTTCTTATTTCTTCATACACACAAGTATGAATAAATGAGAGATATTAATTTGAGTATCAACTTTAGGACTAGGACCGGTACTAACGTTAGAACTCTGTGAAGAAATTGGCTGTTAAAGAAATATTTGGGCCTATTCGGCGTGATCTTTTATTCTGCTATTCTGTGACTTTTAAACTTCTGTGACTTTTATCATAAAAGATTGCAATGAGAACTCAGTTAGATATATCAAGTTAAAAATCGATATTTTGTCAACGAAATGTTCTCAAAAGGGGACAAATGTAAGAAAATATACATATTTGTCCATTTTATATTTCTGATGGCTCTGAGAATTTCCCCAGTTTTTCTGTCAAATTACTTACTTACTTACTTATCCGGCTCACGATCCATGAAGGGTTTCTGCCTGAGATATTTCGATCTTCCATCGGTTGCGGTCCCTTGCACGCTCCCTCCAGTCGTCGAGACGAAGCGCTCTTGCGTCTGTGACCGCCTGGTCCCTATAGCGGAGGTTTGGTCTTCCTGGTCATCTCGAACCTGGGGGCTCGGATTCGAAGATTTTCTTGTCTGGAGAGTTGTTGTCCATTCGCTCGATGTGGCCGAGCCAGTGTAGTCGACGTGTTTTGGCTCTTTGGACTACATCCACATCTTGGTACAGCTCGTACAGCTCACGATTGAATCTTCTCCTCCAATCGCCCTCTTCGCATATAGGACCAAATATCCGCCGAAGAATTTTTCTCTCAAAAGTGCCCAGTATCAATTCCCCGTTTTTACTCATCGTCCAGCACTCGGCGCCGTAGAGTAGAACTGGTAAAATTAGCGTTTTGTATAGCGTGCACTTTGTCTTTCGAGAAAGGAGTTTTGAACCCATTTGTTTGACCAAACCGAAGTAGCAGCGGTTCGCTAGGGTAATTCTTCGTCGAATTTCCACTAAGGTGTCGTTCGTGGAATTGATGTTTGTTCCAAGGTAGGTGAACTCCTTGACTACCTCGAAATTCCTGCTACCAAAAGTGACGTTTTGTCCTAGGCGATGGACAGATAAGGCTTTGTTTGTTGATAGAATATATTTTGTTTTGTCCTCATTCACTTCAAGACCAACGCGTTTCGCCTGTTCATCAATAGCTGTGAATGCTTCAAGTACAGCTCTCTTGGAGCGGCCGATGATGTTGATGTCGTCCGCATAGCCAAGCAGTTGAGAAGACCTGTTGAAGATAGTGCCTTCCATGTTTACACCACTTTTGAGCACTATCTGCTCCAGGACTAAGTTGAAGAAATCACATGATAGCGCATCTCCTTGTCTGAACCCTGTTCACGTCTGGAATAACTCGGATGAGATGTTACCCATTTGCACGTTGCCCCGCGTATTTTGTAACGTCATGCGGCATAGCTGGATCAGTTTTTACGAGATCCCGAGTTCCGACATCGCCAATAGAAGCTCTTGGCGACTTATGCTATCTTATGCGGCTTTAAAGTCGATGAGTAGGTGGTGGTTCTCGACTTGAAATTCGTTGGCCTTTTCCAGGATTTGCCTCAATGTAAGGATGATCTGCCTGGTTTGAAGCCACACTGGTACGTGCCGATCATAGTGTTGCAGAAAGGTTTTAGACGCTCACATAGTACGTTGGATAGGATCTTGTATGCAACATTAAGCAGGGATATGCCTCTGTAGTTCTTGCAGGACATAGGATCCCCTTTTTTGTAGATTGGACATATGGATCTATTTGACCAGTCATCGGGCATACTTTCCTCCTCCCACACTTGGTTGATGAGCTGGTGCATGCACCCTGCCAGGACATCTCCTCCATACTTAAAGAGTTCCGCAGGTAGGCCATCCGAGCCGACGGATTTGTTGTTCTAAAGCTTGTGGATGGCTTTCTTAACCTCTTCAGTACTGGGCGCTGGGACTGGATCTTCATTGGCTGGTCTTATGCTTCTTTGTTCCTCTGTTGCCTCCTCTACATAATGCCCACTAAGCAGCTGCTGGAAATGCTGCTTAAACGCGTCTACAATTCCCTGTGCTTCGGTGACTAGGTTACCTTCGCTCTTTCGAAGAGCGTGCGTGCCAGTCCTATAACCAGATGCCAGTTGCTTGGCTGTTTTGTAGAACCGGCGGGTGTTGGTGGCGGTGCTAGACTCTTCGAGATACTTGAGCTGAGAGGCTGCGGATGCTCTTTTCTTTCTACGCAGGGTTTTTTTTATCTTTCCTTCTCTTTTCACGGTACTCCTTTCTTGCTGCTCTTGTTTTCCGTTGCAGCCTTTGCATTCGTGTATTTTCCATCTCCTGCTTCAATACCGCGCATTCATCGTCATACCACGGGTTCTTTTTTCTGGGTGGTTGATAGCCTATGATGGTCTCGGCTGTCTCCTTTATGATGTCGCGATATTGGTTCCACTGGTTGTTGACGCTTGTGGCTGGGTTTAAGGCAGAGAGTTTCCCGGTCAATTTCTCACTGTAGTCTCTGGCTTTCTCAGATGTGCTAAGGCATGCAATGTTGAATTTCTTCCTTTGGGCGGTCTTCGTTTTCTTTTCGTTGGACAGTCGGGCTCTGAACTTTGTCACAACAAGAAATGGTCAGAGTCCACTTTTGCGCCTCAGAAAGTTCGCACGTCCAAGATGTTCGATGCATACCTTGCGCCAATTAGCACGTGGTCGATTTGGTCGGCGGTTCGACCATCTGAAGATCGCCAGGTTGCTGTGTGTATCCTTCGCCTGGGGAACCCACTGCCATTTGTCACCGTATTACGAGCTGCAGCAAAGTCGATTAGTCGGAAGCCGTTATCTGTTGTCGTTTCGTGGAGGCTGTGCTTTCCAACTAATCCGCCAAAGATGTTTTCCTTTCCGACTTTAGCTTTGAAGTTTCCGAGCATTACTTTGACATCGTACTCCGGACAGGCTCCGTAGGTTCCGGCCGTAGGTCGTAAAACTCCTCCCTGTTAGACTCCTCAGCTTCATCGGTAGGGGCATGTGCACATATTATTAGGCTGATGTTTTGGAAGGTAGTTTTGATTTGGATCACAGCCAGCTGATGACTGATGACTTTCGATCTGTGTCGCTTTCCCACGACGATACCGCATCCTAGCAAGTGCAGTCTTTGATTACAGCTGTAATAAATGCCGCAATCTTTTCTTTTCGTTATTCCTGATCCTATCCATCGTATCTCCTATGATCGCGGTAATATCTGCCTTGTACCGCGAGAGGACAGATTCAAGTTTTTGAGTAGCATCTGGCGTATAGAGTGTCCCTACATTTCAGGTGCATACTCGTAGATCATAGTCCATTTTCGTTCCGGGTCTGGTTGCCATTTGAGGGTGGTCGTTATCTGAGGCTTCTTGCGTCTCTCTCATAACAATTGGCTTTTTTACTGTGGTCGGGTCGTTAGCCCAACGCACTAACCTCCAATCTGTAGGGCCATGGGTTTAATGTTGCAATTCTTTCCTTGGTCAACATTCGCGCTTACAAGTTTAGCAAGTCAAGGCATAAAGCCAAGACCAGTATCCGGCGGCTACCAACGTGGAGGTATTATAAGCACTTGATGTGTAGGAAAAGATACAGCTCGAGGCCCCCAGTTCCTACAATATCCAACCACCCGCTCCGTCTATAGTGCCGCACAATTTGCCTCCCCTCATAAAGTGCTGTTCGGGGTGGTTGCGAATAATGATGTTTTAGGCTCGAGTACTAATTTACTTTCGAACCTCGAGGTTTCTATTCACCAGCAGAGGTCAAGTATTTAAAAATATATGATTCTATACAGTTATCTACTACTAATATTGCGCTACAGGGCGAGAACCGTAAGCCGCATAACAAAACTGTTAAGGCAAAAAATAAAGATAATTGAAGGGACTATATTTTTTTCCTTTTATTTTCTACAAGTTTTTCTCACAATTTTGTTTCGTAGCGTGAGTTACGTCTGATAACAAAAAAAAGAACGTTAAAAACAAAATGGCTGCCAAATGACTCTAGGTGCAATTGTGAAAAGTGTGGTTTTCGGCTCATGGACCTACCTATTAATACCCTTTCGAATATCGAAATCAAAGTGCATGTTTGAATTATTTCCCAGCAAAAGTGTAACTACCCTATTATACAACTATTATTACTATTATAGTTGCTATGGACAGTGCAAAAGTTGTTGTACTATAACACTTTCCTTGCACGAGATACAGATAGAGACTTAATGTCCATGCAAAAAATAATAGAACTCATTGAGACCTTTCCATTGATATAGTTCAGAAAGTGTTACAACATACTGGACGAAACGCCCATTCTCCTTTCGTCAAACTTCGCTTTAGTATACTTATTGAATTTGGTCGTGCCACCGTGCAAGAAATAAATTATTGACGTTTCAAAAAAGCACGATCGCAGGACTTCGGCAACTCTGTTTACAACTTATTTATAACTTATTTGTAGTTTAATAGAAAAAGGAAGTAAATATTTAGGGTTCATTTTATATTTCTGTAGTTCCTACACTGAATAATCTTAACCGAAGTTCGATGTTAGTAGATGATGGTTAGTGGAATTAAAAAAAAAGTGAATTTGAAACGCACCTGATCCATTGCTGCCAAACCAAAGGGCAACGAGATCTTCATTCGGCGAGGAGTGATAATGGTTTCCGTACAAATAAGGGCTAGGATAGTCTAATAATACTCGACGAGATGAAGGGGATTCAGCTAAATAAATTTGGAACAAGAGGAGACAAAGTCAAATGTCATAAAGGACAATAAGTTGATAAAATAAATATATTTTAGGGATTATTGTAAAATATACACTAGTCAACAAAATTAAAGGAACAAGTATTTTTTCAATTTTTTTTAGCGTTTTTTGAAGAGCTGTATCTTTGTAACGAGTGGTCGTATTGAGTTGAAATAAAAAGCATTTTACAGGTTTATGTTTTTTGTTTCGAGATTTGTTTGCAAACAAAATTTTTTGAAGTACCGTTTTTGCGTAGTGGCAAAAAATGAGACGAGACAACAAAATTTTTTTTTATTTTTCTTGAAGGTCCTCATTTCTATGGATAATTTTTTTTGAGTCAATTAAATGTCATGATCTGATACCTTGCTTATTCAGCTTCAATTCAATTTTTTTGTTGTTGTCGTACGATTTTTTTGACATGGTTTATCTGACTTTGAATGAAAAAAGATACTTTTAGCCTTGATTACCAATATCTCAGCAAATAATGATGTTATAAAAAATTCAAAGACAGTTTTGGAAATTTGAGAAAGCGTTTTACAAGATTTTTTTAAGATTTTGTAGAAATTATTTTTTTTTACCGTTCACCGTTAGTTTAAAAAAAGTACTAAAAACCGACGTTTTGTGGTCTTTTCGTAAATCTTTTTTTTTGTTGCAAATATTGATTGCATGGCTTGTGTTGGTATGTAAATTTATAGACTTTTAAATCATCAATATTCTTGTTAATTTTCAAATTGATTCATTGAACCGTTTTTCCTCACCAAAACTTCAAAGTCTTACAAACCATGTAAAGGAACAAATTGTGTTGTTCCTAAACAATGCGAAGAAAACCGTAATTCCAGTGGATTTTTTTCAAAGTTTTGCAATGACAATGACAAGAAAACCGTAATTCCAGTGGATTTTTTTCAAAGTTTTGCATTAGTTAGATACTTTTTTGAATTAAAATGAAATAAAAAGTACATTTTTCCAAAAAGACCACAAAACGTCGGTTTTTAGTACTTTTTTTAAACTTACGGTGAACGGTAAAAAAAATTAATTTCTACAAAATCTTAAAAAAATCTTGTAAAACGCTTTCTCAAATTTCCAAAACTGTCTTTGAATTTTTTATAACATCATTATTTGCTGAGATATTGGTAATCAAGGCTAAAAGTATCTTTTTTCATTCAAAGTCAGATAAACCATGTCAAAAAAATCGTACGACAACAACAAAAAAACTGAATTGAAGCTGAATAAGCAAGGTATCAGATCATGACATTAAATTGACTCAAAAAAATTTATCCATAGAAATGAGGACCTTCAAGAAAAATAAAAAAAAAATTTTTTTGTTGTCTCGTCTCATTTTTTGCCACTACGCAATAACGGTACTTCAAAAAATTTTGTTTGCAGACAAATCTCGAAACAAAAAACATAAAGCTGTAAAATGCTTTTTATTTCAACTCAATACGACCACTCGTTACAAAGATACAGCTCTTCAAAAAACGCTAACAAAAACTGAAAAAATATTTGTTCCTTTAATTTTGTTGACTAGTGTATTTTGTTTAGTTGAAAAATACCTTGAATTTGAGCAGCGTACTCGGAAGCCTTTTGTAAGTTGATTCTAGGCCTTGGAAGTGGCTTCGGAAGATATTGTGAATTCGAAGCAGTTGTTGACGAAGTTGATGTTCCACTTGAACTAGCCGATGAAGAATCCAGAAGAAGTTGTTGAACTTGAAGAATATCCACGTATTCGTCGAGTCCACTGCCTGATGATAATGAATGAGGAAGAACCGAACGACCGGTACTTGTGAGTGGTGGCGGAGGAGGCGGTGGTGGTAGCTGTAGTTGTGAAAGATGATGTGAATGCAAGTAACTTCCACTGGGACTTGGATTACTATAAAATCCGTATTGTGAAACTGATGATAGTTGTTGTGAGGCCGTAGACGTTGGTGGCAGATTAGATTCAGAGGTCGATAGAAAATTAGTAACTGATGAAGATGTTGTAGATATTGTTGCACTAATTTGTGCCTGCTGTTGGTCTTGATCTTCTTGTATTGGACTTTGATGATGGAGAATGCCACTTTGGTGATCAGATTCACGACGCATTGCTAACAACATTTTCTCCCTTACAGAAGTGGTCTTGAGATAATAATTCACGTTTTTGAAAACAATAAAGGAAAAGAGTTCTTGGCAGTAATGATGATAATCGTAACTCCATTGATATTTTGAAGAAAAAATTAGCTTTATGATTTGCTTTCAGTCTTATTCAGTTGCATAGGTATACAAACATTATTTGAATATTTTTGGGGTTTGTTTTAATAAAATAATTTGAGCTTTGAAGAGAAGACTCCTGAAATAAAAAAAAAAAAAATTTTAAAGTTTCGAAAAATTAATATAATGTATGTATGTATTTTGTTTTTTTTTTTTTAATAATACATATCGTCCCCCTTATGCCAGAAACATGAATGTGCAAAAATGAAAATGTTGGGAAATCATGTTTGAATGTTTATTGCTCTTGTAAAATTAGTAAGTTTGGTTTATGAAAAAAATATTTATTTGTAAATTACTTTCTCATTTATCTTGTTAAGCTGATATATTTTTTATGTTGACACCACTTCCCTTCCCCGACATTTGGCACATTCATCTTTCTGGCACAAACTAAAATAAAAAAATTATCTCATTCATCTTTAAATAAGAATGACTTTCCTATAAAGAGAAATTAAAAAAAAGCATACTAAATTCAATAAACATATGCATATACAAATGTATATGTTTATTTAACAATAAATGATAAGCATAATTATTTACTAATCACTTAGTTCCCGTTTTCAGAATCAGAATCGAAAAATCAAAGATTTTTAACTATTTTTCTAAAAAGCGCATAACTTTAACATAACATTCATAAACAAAGTAAAGTAGAGTTTTAAGGCCTTCAAATTACATGTTAAAAAAGACATATTAAGGGTATTCATGCAACGTCGTAAGTTTACAAATTGTGTAAAATGATAAGTTTACGAAAAAGTTTGCATGAACGACCTTTTTATTAATTTGGTTAAATGCTGTGTAATTGAATCAGCTGTTCGTTAAACGTCAAATATTTGGGTGCGTTCGGCTTGGGTCGAGGAGTTGGTTTTACAGATAATGCATTATGGTCTGTTTATTTGCATGTGTGTCTACCTGTACAAATATATATTTGTTTTAATAGATACGTGTAGTAAGTAGTCCTGTGAATTCAATTATATTTGTTTTGCATTGGAATAAATACATCAATGCCATTCTTTTTGCTGGAATCTCAATACCATTTCAACTCAACTCAAGTGACAAAAAACCTGGATTAAAACCCACGAAAAGTTGCTTTCCAAACAGTTAAAAGAAGAAGTGAAAAATATTCCACTTAAGTAAAATGAATCATCCCTCTCTTTTTCTCGTTCCAACTTCAACAAATGTCAGTTTTATTCCCGTGAGATGAGTATGGTTTTCATGTATTTGCTCATTTTCAACCGACCACTTCAGTAAACTATCAACAATTATTATAGTTCTACCTTAATATACATGACAATAGTCGCGTTGTAAGTTAGAAATATATTAGTCGCAAGCTCACGGCAGTGGTCAGACGAAAATCAGCGAATACAAACAAATCATATGTCACGCCCATAATGTACTTCTCTTCAATTTCGTTAACTTTTGCTTTCGGAAGTGAATAGAGCGCCACCGAGTACACTTCACGAAAGTGAAACAGAAATTTGTTGAGGTAGGAACGAAAAAAAGAGAAAAAGTGAATTATGGCTTAGTTCTGATTTTGAGAGTTTAGAAAGATACTTTGCATTGGCTAATGACATCTGTTTCTAACAGCTTCCGACTATACAGAATCTTCCAAACCAGTGCGAATCATTCGTTGACCACAACAAAAACATTAATAACAACACGTTGTTGTAAATGAAAATAACACATTCGTCGTCGTCAACGAAAGATTCGCATTGGTTTGGGTGGGAATTTAAAGTTCTACCTTAATTATTTACTAAAAGTAGCTTTCCTAAAGGCTATCCCAAACCAACACGAAATTAAAGTGAATGATCTCAATACTAAAAAAACAACAAAAAACTGTCTTTGTGAATGCTTCGCTATAATTTCGCGTTTGTTGGGCAGAGCCTTTAATCGTTGAGTAAATGTGGACCTTCTAATTATTTTTTTTTTGTGTAAACTACGTTTTAATTGACAACTTTTATCACCAACTAATTGCAATGCCATAATAACAGAACACATTCAGAACTTTTTTAGTTCTCCGAGATATTATCATTTATATCATGTTTCTAAACATGCCTGATTCTTAAAGTCACAAACACGCCTAATTCAATCTCTAAAAGTCACAATGACGTTTGGATAAGTTTAACCAAATATTTGGTTAATTTTCCGCAGCTAAATCCTTGGATAAAATTAACCAAATTGTGTAAACCATTTCCCATACAAAATTTGACAGTTCATTAACCAAAAGATAAAATTAACCAAATCGTAAACTTATCTAGTGTTTTACGCAGTTGCATGAATACCCCTATTATTTGAAAACTGACAGAGATATAGCCATTCAAACTTTACCATTTCTTATCATTTTTCGCACTTTTTGCCCGAAAACCTATTTTTTGGTACCACATGAGAAATTTAACATTCCTTGCACCTAGAACCAAATCTTATATTAATCGGACCAGCCGTTCTGTCTAAAGGTCAGAAAGCATTTAAAAACTGCCGAAAAACAAAATTGCGAACTTACATACTTTTTTAATTTTCTCTATAGTCGTAATGTTATATTATATCAAAATCTTGATTTCGAAAAATTTTACGTATGCGAAATTTGCCATATTATACAAAAAAAGGGGCTTTCGGGCCAAAATTGTGAAAAATTATAAGAAATAGTTAAGTTTGAATGGGCATATCTGTCAATTTGTAACAAAATTTGTAACAAAAATTACTTTTTGAACATGTCTTATTAAAGTCCTTAGTCTCTTCTTTATTTAGGCTATGTATGGCTTCAAAAAAGTTATGCACAATTTATTAAAAAAGTTAGAATTCTTTTATTTTTTTTTTATTTTTGGTAGGTACGTTTTTGTTTACTTTTCCTGCTTTTATTGTATTATAAATTTGTTAAAACTATCCATTTCAATAGAAAATCTAATTTTGCTTGGTTTGCGAGTTATACCAAAAATAATGAAAAGTGCATATGGGCCAAACAAACATATTCAATAATATAAAACCTTGCACGTTTCTGGTCAACTCAATGGGCTAATACTGCTGTGTGTGAACTTCAAAAGGCTCAGGAGAGTTACGTGCCCTTGTTACAATTTGCGCCCATCCTTCAGGGACGTACACGGGAACATTTTTTGAGTTTTTTTTTCAAGTTTCGAATGAATGAAATCACATTCCATATCTGTGTCACCAGTTTCAAAATATTTGTGATCAATTGTTTTGATCGTGGGATGATTTTGGCAGAGACATTGCGACAAAAGTTTTGTTTTTTGATCACTAGTGTGAGACACTTCGCCATACACATAACACCGATCGATGCAACGACACCAGAAAATCTCAGAATTTTGATTTTTTGCACACAGGTGTGCACACCACACAAGTGTGGTGTCTATTGGTCGCTTTAGTAACAATGAGCACGAATGTGAGTTTCTTACATCTGAAGTAACTTTTCTAGCAAATACAGTTATGCCAAATCCAAGAATGTGGCACATTCATGGTTTTTGTGCTTATAATTCCTATCAGTTGGGAGCCAGAAACATGAATGTGCCACATTCGTGTTTCTGGCTCAACTTGATGAGACTGAAATCTACATTCATGTAATTGACATTTTTAAATACTGTGGTTTCCTTGTATGCATGGCATTCTAAGTTTTGGTGTAACATAGATTATCCAAAGGTTAATCAACCCACATCATTAACTCAAAATCGGCAAATTTGCACATTCATGGTTCTGGCATGAGGGGGACGATATAAACAGGTTTATAATGTGCTAACTTTTTGACACAACGAATGATGAATGTTTTATAGACACACTTTTGTGCGCTAATTTCAAACCGGTGTCCTCCATTTTTCGCTATCAGCTCGGGTTTTCGAGATATTCTCGTTGGAAAATTATAAAATAAACGTTTTTCACCATTTCTGAAGTTACATAATACATATATGTAAAATTGAGAGTAGTTAATTTTTTTAATAAAGTTAGTAATGATTTCTAAAAGCACTAATTTTTTCTTCAAATTTTTTTTGAAATCTTTTCAATAGGTACCCATGCTACTCTCCAATATCCTCAGTATAAGAGGTTAGTCCTCACCAGTTTTTCACTATTTTTGAGGTTATGTAAGCACCGTAGATAGTTTAATTCAAAACAAAATTGTAATGGGTCCTAAAAAAACAATTTCTCTTCTTCCTATTTCAGTGTTCAAGATATTAAACCGCATTTCACGCTTCTTATTAAATTGTGTAGCGGCAAGTGTAAAGACAAACAACTAATTAAGGATTTCTCGAAGGCAGGGGCGTAGCGAGGGGGGTGTGGGGGGGGGGGTTGTACCACCCCCATGCTTTTCAAGAGTCGGCAAATTCAGGAAGCTAGATTTAATAATTCAAGCAATTAAAAAAAAAATAAAACCAGAAATTTGACAATATTTTTCGGAAAAAGTTAAAAAAAGTAAGTTTGTATTTTCATTATATTTAGGTTTTTAAACTTTTAAATGTACCTATGAAAATCGACATTTTTGCCGATTGCAGACTTTGGAAATATGCCGAATAATTAAAGAGTCGGCAAATCAAAGAAGCTTCATTTGCAAACAATTATGAATACAACGAACCTAAGCATTTTTGCCGATTGCGGATGTCGGAAATTTGCCGACTAGTTCAATATCAACGAAGCTTCATTTAAAAAAAAGTTTTATAAAACGAGCATTTTTACTGATTGCGGATTTCACAAATATGCCGACTAATTCATTGATCTCTTGGGAACTAGAACTCGAAAAGCCATTGTAAATAAAATCAATAAAGTTGGTATTTTTTCTGTAACACAACTCCAGGGCGTTAGGAAATAACGCCCAAGGAAATAGTGCCCAAATCAATTTGGAAACATCGCCCAAAACAATTTTTATCACCCAAAAGCAAAGAAGAAATTGGAAATATTGCCCAAAACAACTTTGAACCCAAAAATAAAATGGAAATATCGCCCAAATATTTTGCATGTTAATTTGTTTTTGTAGAATTTTGGCGATATTTCCTCAATTTTGGGTGGTATTTCCAAACTTTATTTCAATGAATAGGCAAAGTTTTTAGAAATTTTTGTGATGGTAATACAATTTGTTTAAGATCTCAAAATGATACAGTTACAATCATTTTTTTTTAATTTTTTTATTTATTTATTCATCTACCGTGTGAGCTCTAACAGATAAAAAAAAAATACTTAAGTCTAGGTTTTATGTAGAGGTATATAAATATTTACAAAGAGCATTTAAATGCAAAAGAAACTTTGCATTCACCCAACCTCGCACCCACCCCAAATCCTATAACGAGCCCAAGCAGGGGGGTGGCAGAGGGCTAGCATGCCCCCCCATACATACTTCACTGTTTATTCGTGAATTTGTATCTACATTTCACCCACTGTTTATTCGCAAATTTTTTATTTTCACAAACCAAATAAAGGAGAGGATTTATTAAGTTTGTGAAATGTAGATACAAATTCACGAATAAACAGTGAGGTATGTATGGGGGGGCATGCTGCCCCCCTGCAACCCCCCTGCTTGCGCTCGTTATAGGATTTGGGGTGGGTGCGAGGTTGAATGTATGCAAAGTTTCTTTTGCATTTAAAGAATCGCCCCGATTGCATTTGGGCGATATTTCCTTATATTGCAGTTGTTTTTGGCATTGTTTCCTATTTTGGGCTTTATTTCCCATTTTGCTATTTTAATTTATCAATTTGGGCATTGTTTCATTTTATGAAAGAAAGCAAAATTAGGAAATATCACCCAAAATGAGAAAAAATTTACAACAACAATTTGTTCAGTTTTTTTTTTGGGCGTTATTTCCAAATCGATTTGGGCGCTTTTTCCTTGGGCGTTATTTCCTAACGCCCAACTCCAGACTCATCACATCAATACCGACTTGCTATTAATGTTCGATACGTAATGAAAGCAAACGAGAGACTTATTCCTATTGAACGTCTTCTGAAAATGGACGTCGTCCTAACTAAAAAAAAACGGGAGAAGAATTGGCCCAAAAACTAATAGTGACCCTTTAGTCGGTATGAATTTCCATTAAAAAACATCGCTTTTTAATCTTATGACTTTGCCAAGAACATGTCCGGAAACGGAAAGTACAACGGTACGCAGCAAAAACTATCGGAAAAATGCGGTAAGATAATCCCCCTTATATATTATATTCCATGTCAAGCGCATCGTATTAATATATTCGTTAAAACAGCATGTAATTCGAGTGTGTTGATTAAAGAGTGTTTCAATGTTTTGGAAGCATTATATCTTATATGTTTTCTTCTACGTTTTCAATGTATGCGTGAGGAATT
This sequence comes from Dasysyrphus tricinctus, assembly GCA_963921185.1. NCBI lineage: Eukaryota > Metazoa > Arthropoda > Insecta > Diptera > Syrphidae > Dasysyrphus > Dasysyrphus tricinctus. The sequence goes on from OY992530.1 coordinate 250,275,516, forward strand.
CAAAAGCATTGAAAATTGATTGCAACTGAAAGATTTGTCAAAAACTCGATGGACAGCTAGAGCTGAGACAGTAAAGGCTGTTTGGATATCTTTCGAAGGCATTGTACATGGTTTCGAAAAAATAAAAACCGATGTAAGTTCTTTTGATAATAATACTCGTACCTCCGCTTCTGGTCTGCTGAAAAAAATTTTGGATTTTGATTTTATAAGCTCGTTATATTTTTGTAAAAACGTCATGTTTAAAGTAAAAATTTGACAGAAAATTTAGAAGCTGAAGAGTTGAATGTCATTGATCCTGTATTGTTGATTCGAAGCACATCAATATCATTTCAACAAATAAATGACGATGACGACCAAATCGATGTATTAATAAAAAGTTCATCTTCATTCACTGAGAAATTAAAAACAAATCCAGAGAATGATTTTCTGAAACATCATAGAACACGCCGTGTACCAAGAAGAATCGATGAAAATCCAGAAACAGCTTTCGACTTCGATTTCCAAACGTTTTATCGAAAATAATTTAGAACGGTTTTGCAAGTTTTTACGACGTGTATAAACGATAATTTAAAAGATAATTTTTCATCTTTCGAACCTTTTCAGAAGATTTTTGAAATTCCAGTCGACAGAGGCAATGTCACAATAGAATCAGTGGAATCCATAATGAAATTGGAGCCCCTATTTTTTAAAGAAGATCCCGAGTGTTTGCTCTCTGAGTTGCAAATTCTTCTTCATTCATCCACTAATTGTATAAACTTCGAAGACATTACAAAAGTTGAGTTCAAGTTGAAAATGGTAATTCCTTTAGCACACAAACTCATTTGCTTCATTTTAACTGCTCCTGTGACATCAGCTTCTTGTGAACGATCATTTAGTAAATTAAAATTCGTCTTAAACTATTTGCGCACGACAATGGGTGATGATCGTTTGAATAATTTGATGCTGCTTTATTCTTCGAAAGATAAAGTGGACGAAATTATTCTTAATGAGGTCGTTGAAGAATGGTCCTTATTAAAACACCGCCGAATTAAAATCTAGATAGTACAATGTTAAATTTAAATATTAAATTTTCATTACAACTTATTAAGTTGCTGCAATAAAATAATAATAAATATAAATTAAAAAATTTTATTATTAAAATAAATTTATTATAAATAATTAGCTATATTATTAAAAATTGTTTATTTTAAATAAATAAACTGCTGCAATATTAATAAATTAATGTATTTTATTATTATAAATGACTAAACTGCTGATGCTGATAGAATTATGCGTAACTTTAATTTTTTTATAAAGATTGTTTAATACCTAATAATAATATAAATGTTAATGAATTTAATTCGTTGTTAAAATTTGTTTTCTTATTTAGATTAATCGTTGCAATAATAATATTAATTTATTTATTCCATTGTTATTAATTATTTATTATTAATAAATACATAATTCTAAAAATAATTGAAATATCTTATTATCTTATCTTATAATAATAGTCCCCAATATTTTAAAATTATTTCACGGAAAATCATTGCTCCTAAGTTTTTTAAATCTCTTACATCAGCTGAAGGCGGTTTCATTGAAAAATCTCGCATTTCGAAATCTCAAAAATGTATGTGGCGAAGTGAAGATTTGAGCTAAAATCAATCAGCCCTATCAGGAGTTTCGCCCGAATGTCATTCCACTCGGAAAAAATCCCTTTTTTCCATTCCCTTATTTTGAGTTTCACCCGAAATAAGTCGGAAAATTCCTTAAATAAGTCGGCATTTTAATGAAAGTCAACCCCACCCCCACCCCCCATGACTCGAACCCGCTACGCCACTGCTCGAAGGCAAGGCATACCTAAACCTCTTGAGTGGGGCCTTCTATACATGCAAGTCAAGGAAAAAGAACAGATCCTTTAAACCGATTTCTAAATAAATAATAATAAGCATTTGGAAATTCATTATCAGCTACAGAAGCTTCATCCTCCCCTCTGATAATGAATATAGAAGTCCAGGACGACGGGCCCTTTGCCTCTTTCAAAAAACTAAAATGAACGACTGGGTCGCACGCCCATACTTGCTTTTATGTTCAAGACGCTGAGGGTTTTAGAAAACTGTAACATGGACTACCTATGAGAGACAAATTTTAAAAATCATAAACGATATTTTAGTAAAAACAACTCCTTTGACAAATTGAGGTAAACAAAAAGAATGCCCATCTTAATTCTTGATTGTATGAAAAAAAGTTAAGAATCGTTGGAGTGGTTTAAAAAAAAAAAAACAATTTTTTATTCATAAAATTCTTAGAATATTTTTAAGGTCAAATTTTGGTATGCAAATCTTAAGAGTATATTTATAAATGTGAATTTAAAACAACATTTAAAAAAAAAAAACAAAATAGTTAACGCGTTTTTGAGATATCCAATTTAAAAAAATTAAACTTTTTTAAAATTCAAAAACTTTTTTTTTTTAATTTTGTAATGCAATATTATTTATTTTTATTATTATTATTAAACTTTATTGACACATAATAAATTACAATATCAATAATTGCTAAGGTTAAGCACTAGCTACCAGGAGCCTTTGGCTAGATAAAATTATTATAAATTAAATAACTAGTTCTAGTTCAAGTATAATTTCGTTAATATATCTTATATTACTATTTGAGATAACCGTTAGAAGTTCTTGAAGAGAGTGACCGGAAATATTTAAGGAGATTGCCTTGATGATTTTGCACTGAAGCATGTGGGCTACTGTAAGAGTTGAATTTTCATCGCAAAGTTCACAGAATGGTGTAGGTATTTTCTTAATAAGGTGTATGTGTGTTACGTTGGTATGTCCCATTCTAAGTCTTATATATATTTTCTTATCATCGATTTCGGTAAGTCAGGTGGGAAAATTGCCTTTGAAGCATCTGGATTAAACGTTTTATAATTATGGGAGTACTCCAACCAAACATCCTTCCTTATCTTGTTGGTAGACGTTTTCAGATAATTTGAAGTATCTTTTTTGTTGAATTGAAAAAATGAGATGAGTGGTTGTTTGAGTCCTAGTTTCGCTTCTGCATCAGCATTTTTATTTCCAAGGATGCCTGCATGTCCAGGCACCCATGCCAGCCTTCAATTATTTTCTTTTGCAATGAGTTTATCTCGGATGTCTACCACAATGTCTGAAGAGTTGTTGATGTTATTGATGGCCTTTATGGATGATAGACTATCGGTTAAGATGATAGTCTTTTTGTTTTGTGCAGTTTTAATAGCTTGGAGTATAGCAAAAACTTCGGCCGTGAATATTGATGATGTTAAATGAAGTAGACCCTTACTAATAACATTTCGGTGACTAAAGCGTATGACGTTCCGTAGTTCGTTTTAGAAGCGTCTGTAAATAGAAGCTGCCATCCTAGTCTTTGGTAGTTTTCTCTTAACTCTAGGAACATTGTTTTATAAACATCGATGTTAGTGCGTGTTTTGTTATAGTCTGCGAGATGTGTTTCAATTGATTTTTTTGGAAGGTTCCATGCAGGGAAGTTAGTTTTTGTTTTATTTCCGATGTTGATTGGAATATGTAGTTTTGCAACTGATTCTAGTGATTTTTGTAAGGCGGAAGGGTATTTGGGTATTTTTTTACGCTTCAATAGTCGTTTTGCATCATCGTGTATAGGTGTAGCAAAAGGTGCGTTAATTTTCCCTATTATCTGCCAGGTAAGTAATTCAATTCGTTCGGTTAGGTTGGGGAGTCCTGCTTCGGTTAAAATATTCATGATAGGTGTGGTACGTAAAGCACCTAGACTTGTTCTTGCAGCGGAATGATATGGTGTCGTGATGAGTTGTAGAGAAGTTTTTGAACACTTCCGCGTAAATTGGTAGCCCGTAATCGATTTCATCATCATCATCATCGTGTCCTGTAACCCCGGCTGGGGCATAGGGCGTCAACAAAACGTCTCCATCCTTCACGGTCTGCTGCAAGGTACTTAAGCTGTGGCCACGTCTTTCTCTGGGATTCTGCTTCCGCTAAGACAGTTGATTTCCATGTTGTTCTTGGTCTTCCAACCCGCCGTGCACCCTGAGGATTCCATTCAAAGGACTGCTTTGCAATTTCATCGTTTGGTTTCCTCAGTGTGTGACCAATCCAACGCCATTTACGCTTTCTTATGTCGACGTCCAGCCGCTCTTGACTTGTCCTGCGCCACAATTCCTCATTTGATATTATTTGTGGCCAGCGAATCTTTAGGATGTGGCGAAGACAGCGATTCACAAAAGCCTGCAATTTCTTCGAAATGGTAGACGTGACTTTCCAGGTTTCACAAGCATATAACAGCACGGATTTGACATTGGATTCGAAGAATCTCAACTTAGTGCGTAAGGAGATTTGACTTGATTTCCAGATTGGGGACAGAGTACCGAAGGCAGCACGAGCTTTATTTATTCTACTTTTAACGTCCAGATCCGTACCACCGTTTGCAGAAACAATACTGCCAAGGTAGTTAAATTGTTCCACTACTTCAACTGGCGTCTCCTGTAAAATAATACGCTGCTGTGTGGAGCGGCCTGTGAGCATTATTTTTGTCTTTTTACTGTTAATTCTTAGACCACTCGACTCTCCCTTCACTTGCAGTGTTTGGCACATCCCGTTCAGCCCACTGATGCTATTTGCCAGTAGACATATGTCATCGGCATAGTCTAAATGACTGAGCCTTTCGAACGGTCTCCATTGAATGCCCTGTCGCTCAGCTGTACCAACACTGGCCGTCAATACGTCGTCCATCGCCAGCAGGAAGAGAATTGGCGATAGAACATCCCCTTGTCTCACACCCTGTTGCACTACGAAGGAGTCGGATAGCTGCCCATTGTGCAAAACAAAACACCTCGCGTTGTTGTAGGACTCTTTAATAATGGCAACAATTTTTGGTGGAATTCCTCTACCAAGCAACGATCTCCATATACATTCTCGGTTAACTCGATCAAAGGCCTTTTCAAAATCCACGAACATGAGGTAAAGCGGTGATTGATATTCCATCGACTGCTCGAGGACGATACGAAGGGTGTTGATATGGTCGACACACGATCGACCACTGCGGAAGCCAGCTTGATGCCTCTTCAGTGTAGACTCGATTCTATCCTTTATTCGCTCGAGTATGATTGTTGCCATTAGTTTTGGGAAAACGGACAAAACGGTGATACCACGCCAATTGTTGTAATTCTTTAAGTCACCTTTCTTTGGCAACTTAACAATCACACCATCCTTCCAGTCCCTGGGATAGCTTTCGTTTCCCCAAATGTTTTGTATCAGCGGATGTAAAATACTAGCCGCTGCTACGGGATCGGCTTTCAGGAATTCAGCTGGTATTCCGTCCAGTCCAGCTGCCTTGTTGTTTTTGAGGAGATTTATTGATGTATGAATTTCCGATTCTGACGGGGGTTCGATGTCAATACCCCTATAGGACCTGCGCATCTCGTTTAGTTGGGGCACTTCAGCACTCTGCTCAACTGAATCCTCATTTAGCAGGGCACAAAAATGGTCCTTCCATCTACGAAGCTGATCCTCAATTGATACCAAAAGTGTGCCATCCACATCCATTACAGGATGATTGGTGTTGCTTTTTTTCCGGATAACATCTTTGGCTATTTGGTACAATTCCCGGATATCTCCTCTTCTGGCAGCGATTTCCGCATTATCTGCGAGTCCATCCAACTTCACCCTCTTGTCACGTCTCACACAGCGGTAGACCATCTTATGTGCAATGCGGTACTCTCTTCGCAAGTCAGCCTCTCGTTGAACATCAGCCTCGGCATTTATTTGGATTTTCAACGATTTGCGAAGTTCGATCTTATCCCAGGTGTCTTGGGATATCCAAGAGTCTCTACGTCTCGTTCGCTTGGGTACAGTTTCGGATCCAGCCTCCATAAAAACACTTTTAATTTCACCCCACATCTCATCAATTGTTGAATGCTGGATTCCGTTTAATGACGAGGCTCTGTCGTTAAGGGTGGTGACATGAATTTTGAGCTCCTTGCTGCATCCTGCGCTGGTTTTTGTACGGCAGCGGTTCGTAATTTGAGCCTCATCAGAACCAAATGGTGGTCGCTTCCCACATCGGCATTTATTATACTCCAGACATCACACATAGACTTCCTCCATCGCTGCTGAATCATGATATGATCAATTTGATTTTCGGTTTGACCATCCGGATGCACCCAGGTAATTTTGTTGCACGTCTTATGCTTAAATACAGTCCCACCTATCACAAGACGATTCGCGTTACAAAAGTCGACAAGCAATTCACCATTTTCATTCCGTGACCCCACGCCATTTCTTCCCATCACGCGTTCCAGTCCGTAATTGTCTGAACCGACTTGGGCATTAAGGTCTCGATTTTTGACAAAATTATAGATCTTACAACGTTTACTAGAGCAGCGGTTCCCAAACTTTTTAAGCTGTGGAACCCTAAACAATGCCCAAATATAGTTTGGAACCCCTTCCTGACAAAAGCAAAAAATGAAAAACAACACATTTCAAAATCAATTTTTATTTAGTGTGAGGAATGAATCTGTTTCATTGTTTGATTTATAATTGTTTTTAAACTAACTTCTACGTCCGAAAGTTGTATTCGCATATCTGGCAGCGTTCAGTCTCGACCTGTATTTAGTTTTTGTGTAAGTATACGCTGAAAAGCCTACTTCACAGCGCAGCGGTACGTTGTAACAAAAGGTAGCAAATTTAATATAGCTTTCTTGGCAAGCTCAGGGAATTCATTCTTAAGCTAGAACTATAATGCTCGGAGGGGCACTTAAGTGGTCGGAAGAAAACAAGCGAATGTACAGAAAGCATATGACGCGGTTATAATGGTGGAGTGGAAGGTTTCGTCAAGTTTCGTTCAACTTTGGTTACTTAAGTAAAACTGACATTTGGTGAAATAGGAATGCCAAAAAGAGATAGATGATAATAACATTATGGGTGCGTTCCCCTTCTGACGGTACGGAAAGCTACTTTTCGTTGGTTTTTGACATTAGCTTCTATGCCCTTCCGACTATTATAGTTCTATCTTTAATACCAATCAAAAATTCGTTTAATGATACAGAATCAAATACAAATTTTGATGAAGAGGAGCTCTGCAGATCTATCAGGGACTCGTATTCCTGTATACTCAGGGTCATAGGCTTAATAGTTTTAATTAGAAATGGATTTTGTACCCACTCGATGTCAGTATTTGTATCTGGAAAATAATCCAGCATGGATCTTTCGAGACTAACCAAATGGAGAGCAATAACATTGCTAATATCTGCTCTGAGTTCAAGCATGTTTTCTTGCAAGAATTCATGTAAAACTGGAAGACACTCAAAATTTTTCTTTTGTACACATGAAATAGTCAAGTCATATTGTATTTTTACAAGCAAATTGTGAGGTAGTTTCAATTTGTTCGCACCTTTATGTTTTTGAGGGTCCGAATCTGAGGTTTGCCAACAAAATTTATTACGCAACATGGAAAAAATGCTAAAAATTATGCAAAAATGCATTTTTTGGGAGTTTTTCACTAATGGCTCCAAAACTACCAACTATTCGAAAATTACATCAAGCTACCATTGAAAGCATACACAATTTCTAATTAACCCTATTCAAGGTTTTTTCTGCGACAACCCATTTGGACTCAAGCGCTAGTCGAAAATTGATGTATTTTTACTGTTTTCGAAAATCCACTCGAAAGCGCTAAGAAATTACTTTGTGTGACAAAATTTGAATTTTTGTCTGTAACATGAACCAAGATATATTTTTCTGATGGTCTTTGGCGCGCTGAGTTTTGAGATATTCAAATCTAAAAATTAAAAATAAATGCATTTTGTATACAAAGTTGGGAATTTTTTTCTCGAGGTAATTTTTTTCGAAAAAATGTTTATGGTCATTCTGAAGTGTGAACATTTTGCTTTAAAATTCTATTTGAAACTTTCAATTACCGCCATTCGTCTTCGAGAGGTCTATGGTTTTCATCTTACTACCTAATTCGAAAAATCCAGTCAATTTGTGCTCAAAAGGGCAAATTGTGGGATTTTTCACAAAGTTATTTCTTAGCGCTTTGGAGTGGATTTTTGAAAACAGTAAAATTACGTCAATTTTCGATTAGCGCTTGAGTCCAAATGGGTTGCCGCAGAAAAAACTTTGGATGGAGATATATTGGAAATTGTATATACTTTCAATGGTACTTTGATGTAATTTTCGAATAGTTGATAGTTTTCGAGTCATTCGTGAAAAACTCCCAAGAAATGTATTTTTGCATAATTTTTTGCAAACCTCAGATTCGGATTCAACACCCCCGAAAACATACAGAAAGAAAAGTATCAAAACTACCCCACAATTTCCTCGTAAAGAGCCTTTTTGAGCACAAATTAACTAGGCTAAGAGCCAGAAATTAATTTTTTTTCAAAGCTGCCCGTTTGTCTCTCGCAAAAATACTGTAATTGATTTTTCCTGCAGAGCTGTAGCAGTTTCGTTGATCTTCTCGAAAATGTCTGCAAGATAAGGTATTTTTGTAATCCATTGCTCATCATCATGCAATACATCAAAGAGGTTTGCAGTTGAGGACAATTTGTTTTCCAGTTTGAACACATTCAACTCATCACGAAGTTGAAATAACCTGGATAAAGCTTTCCATCTGGAAAACCATCGGATTTCAGTATGAAGAAGAAGCGATTCGTACTGACTGCCCATATCTTTACAACACACTAATTTAAACAATCTCGATTGGAGAGGACGACTCTTAACAAAATTTACTATTTTCACAGCTTCATCGAGAACTTTTTTTTAAATCATTTGGCATTGTTTTCAAGTGCATAACGATGGAAAATACAATGACTGCTGGTATCAGCAAAGTTTTTAATCTTTGAAACAACCCCTTTACCCTTTCCCACCATTGCTGCATATATCAATACATTTTCCCCAATTAATAATGTGTTTACTCATGAAACAGTTTATGACCTTGAAGTTCACACTTCGATTAAAAAATATAATGTAAACTTCAAAAAAAAAAAATTGTTCACTTTTTTTTGTGGAAATTTGTAATTATTTTTCTTTATTGTTTGTATTTTACTGTTTATACTTCAAGAAATTTGTGGAACCCTGAAAACTCTCCCACGGAACCCCAGGGTTCCGCGGAACGCAATTTGGGAACCGCTGTACTAGAGTATTAACATTACAATTACTATTTTTAGAAGAAAGATACTTAATAATATTGATCCTGGTATTTAGGTTTTTTTTAAATAAGTACAATGTTCTTTAAAATTATATTTTGACTCGAATGAAATACCTAGAATTTTTGAGCAATTGACATTTTTAATACAAACATTGTTAATAGTTACGTCTTGAATAGTTTTCTGACATTTATGTTTTTTACAAATATGTAATAGATCACATTTTGAAAAAGAAATTTTTGAACCGGACATATTGCCCCAATCTGATAAAACTATAATTATTCTTGAAAATATTACTGAGAGATAAGATCTTTTAATTTAGTGAACAAAATAAGATCGTCGGCATAAATAACATATGGTTGATTTGAGGATAATTCTGTATAATTTTGCTTATTTCATTGAAAGCTATTGTAAATAAAGTGGCCGAAAGTGGCGATCCTTGAGGGATGCTATTTATTAAATCATGAATAGTTGAATAAATATTATTAGTTTTAGTACGAAATTTGCGGTATGTAAGGAATGCTTTAACGTAGCTGAACATCTTTGGACCAATTTTCCATTTCTTAGCTGATTCAAAATTACGTGGGGGCCTATTCTGTCAAAAGCTTGTTCAAAATCGATTGAAAAGATCGAGACGTGGTTTTTTTCTGACAGTGCGGAAGAAATAAAAGTATCAATGTGTAAGAGTGAGTTTGAGTACCTCTTCCCTTCTGGAAAGCTGTTTGGTGTTTGCCAATAAAATTATTTTTGTTCTAGCCACCAAACGTTTAGAGACTATTTTTTCCAAGATTTTTGAAGTGCAGGGAAGGAGGGAAATAGGTCGATATCCTTTAACAGTAGTGTGATCTTTATTAGATTTGGGAATAGGGACAATAGTTGCTACTTTCCAAGGTTGACGGATTACTTCACTGTCAAAAATGTTGTTATATAAGGACAACAACCTGTTCTTAAAACAAGTTGGGCTATTTTAAAACATTGTGTATGTTACTCTGTCGAAACCGGGAGTATGTCCATTCATGTTCTCATACAATTTTAATTTATTAGAGGTGGTCAAACTTTTTTGAAAAAAAAAATTGTGTTCTGAAAAAAATATTAAAAAAAATTATAATAAAAAAAATGCAATAACTACTATTAAATTTTACCACCCATCTGTAACAATAGTTATTCTAGAATATTACAAAAATAAAAAAAAATGTAAAAATTGTTCATCCATGGTCCTAGCGTTCACGTATTTGAGGAAAGTAGTATACTTGTTAACAACTTTTGGAAAAATCATCATAACATACATAGTAACCACTGGGAAAATATTTTTTTTTTATATTTTTTATTCTGGAAAGGTCATAAGGCCTGCTACAACCAGTTGCAAGGTTATCCATTATTTACAGGACACCCTGTATATACATATAATATAAAATAATAAAGTACTTGAGAGTGCTAGGACGCCATATGGCCCTAGGCTCAATGATAGGAAAATCCCTATGCACACCTCCGCGTGGTAGAGGGCGGGTAACGCTAACGTGCAGGGGGACCGAATGGATGCCGGGATAAGCAGACAACCCAGCTATGCTGGTCAGGGCACAAACTTGTCCTCGGGATGGTTAAAAGCCCCTTTAAGGCGGATGAACTGCAGGTGGCGGTCAACGGCATGATAGTCTGGTGGCGGAGGAGCTTTTTTTGGTAAAAAGCCAACGGCAGCAGCAGGTAGCGTCTGTAACCCATATTGGGCGGCTACAAAAGGCGTCTGTTTTCCCATAGTGGGCGGCCTCGAGCAGTTATGTGTTTGACCATACAAAAGGCGGGTGTGCCTGTCAAATCTGAGCTTATGTATGTTATTAATCATATCTCGGAAAACACCATGGTGGAAGGATATATGCAAATACATGAATTATGACAACAAATGGAAATGAGTCCCCAAGAGGTAATCTTTTTATAGAAAATCTTTCTGTAGCTTCGGCTGCAGTAAACCGCACATCGGATTTGGGGGTGTGGCATCCTTCATGTACGAGCGTCAATCAAGACGCCATAATAATAAATGAATCGTTGACAAATAGAAGTCTTTCAAGAAGCGCAAATGTTACTTTTGGCTACCGCATACGTACGAAAATCGGAGCATGGAACGTTCGATCCTTGTACAGCGATGGTAGATACGAGCAGGTTGAGCGTGAAATGTTTCGCCTAAAGATCAGTATCCTGGGCATAAGCGAAACTAAGTGGAGAGGTAGAGCTTAATACAGATCAGAATGCTCTATTCCGGGGAAGATGAAAGAGAGGACGGCCAAAGACATGTGTCGGAATTATGTTGAATGAAGAAGCGAGGTGTAGTTTGATCTCCTGGGCGCCCATTTCTGCGAAATTAATGACAGCAAGGTTTCGTTCAAAAATTCGTAACGTCACAATTATTCAGTGCTACGCCCCCACAAATGAAGCGACCGAGGAAGACAAAACCGCGTTCTACACTCATCTTAACTCGGTTTACAGTAGTGTTCCGAGAGCTGACATCATAGTCGTTATGGGAGACCTTAATGCCCAAGTCGGTTCAGACAATTACGGACTGGAACGCGTGATGGGAACAAATGGCTTGGGGTCACGGAATGAAAATGGTGACTTGCTTGTCGACTTTTGTAACGCGAATCGTCTTGTGATAGGTGGGACTGTATTTAAGCATAAGACGTGCAACAAATTTACCTCGGTGCATCCGGATGGTCAAACCGAAAACCAAATTGATCATATCAGATTCAGCAGCGATGGAGGAAGTCTATGTGTGATGTCCGGAGTATAATAAATGCCGATGTGGGAAGCGACCACCATTTGGTTCTGATGAGTCTCAAACTACGAATCGCTGCCGTACAAAAACCTGCGCAGGATGCAGCAAGGAGCTCAAAATTCATGTCACCACCCTTAACGACAGAGCCTCGTCATTAAACGGAATCCAGCATTCAACAATTGATGAGATGTGGGGTGAAATTAAAAGTGTTTTTATGAAGGCTGGATCCGAAACTGTTCCCAAGCGAACGAGACGTAGAGACTCTTGGATATCCCAAGACACCTGGGATAAGATCGAACTTCGCAAATCGTTGAAAATCCAAATAAATGCCGAAGCAGATATTCAACGAAAGGCTGACTTGCGAAGAGAGTACCGCATTGCACATAAGATGGTCTATCGTTGTGTGAGACGTGACAAGAGGGTGAGGTAAGATGGACTCGCAGATAATGCGGAATTGTACCAAATAGCCAAAGATGTGATCGGGAAAAAAAGCAACACCAATCATCCTGTAATGGATGTGGATGGCACACTTTTGGTATCAATTGAGGATCAGCTTCGTAGATGGAAGGACCATTTTTGTGCCCTGCTAAATGAGGATTCAGTTGAGCAGAGTGCTGAAGTGCTCCAACTAAACGAGATGCGCAGGTCCTATAGGGGTATTGACATCGAACCCCCGTCAGAATCGGAAATCCTTACATCAATAAATCTCCTCAAAAACAACAAGGCAGCTGGACTGGACGGAATACCAGCTGAATTCCTGAAAGCCGATCCCGTAACAGCGGCTAGTATTTTACATCCGTTGATACAAAGCATTTGGGAAAACGAATGCTACCCCAGGGATTGGAAGGATGGTGTGATTGTTAAGTTGCCAAAGAAAGGTGACTTAAGGAATTGCAACAATTGGCGTGGTATCACCGTTTTATCCGTTTTCCCAAAACTAATGGCAACCATCATTCTCGAGCAAATAAAGGATAGAATCGAGTCTACACTCAAGAGGCATCAAGCTGGCTTCCGCAGTGGTCGATCATGTGTCGACCATATCAACACCCTGCGTATCGTCCTCGAGCAGTCGATGGAATTTCAATCACCGCTTTACCTCATGTTCGTGGATTTTGAGAAGGCCTTTGATCGAGTTAACCGAGAATGTATATGGAGATCGTTGCTTGGTAGAGGAATTCCACCAAAAATTGTTGCCATTATTAAAGAGTCCTACAACAACGCAAGGTGTTTTGTTTTGTAGAATGGGCAGCTTTCCGACTCCTTCGTATTGCAACAGGGTGTTGCTTCCTGCTGGCGATGGACGACGTATTGACGGCCAGTGTTGGTACAGCTGAGCGACAGGGCATTCAGTGGAGAAAGGCTCAGTCATTTAGACTATGCCGATGACATATGTCTACTGGCAAATAACATCAGTGGGCTGAACGGGATGTGCCAAACGCTGCAAGTGAAGGGAGAGTCGATTGGTCTAAGAATAAACAGCAAAAAGACAAAAATAATGCTCACAGGCCGCTCCACATAGCAGCGTATTATTCTACAGGAGACGCCAGTTGAAGTAGTGGAACAGTTCAACTACCTTGGCAGTATTGTTTCTGCAAACGGTGGTATGGATCTGGACGTTAAAAGTAGAATGAATAAAGCTCGTGCTGCCTTCGGTACCCTGTCCCCAATTTGGAATCCAGTCAAATCTCCTTAAGTTGAGATTCTTCGAATCCAATGTCAAATCCGTGCTGTTATATGCTTGTGAAACCTGGAAAGTCACGTCTACTATTTCGAAGAAAATGCAGGCTTTTGTGAATCACTGTCTTCGCCACATCCTAAAGATTCGCTGGCCACAAATAATATCAAATGAGGAATTGTGGCGCAGGACAAGTCAAGAGCGGCTGGACGTCGACATAAGAAAGCGTAAATGGCGTTGGATTGGTCACACACTGAGGAAACCAAACGATGAAATTGCAAAGCAGTCCTTTGAATGGAATCCTCAGGGTGCACGGCGGGTTGGAAGACCAAGAACAACATGGAAATCAACTGTCTTAGCGGAAGCAGAATCCCAGAGAAAGACGTGGCCACAGCTGAAGTACCTTGCAGCAGACCGTGAAGGATGGAGACGTTTTGTTGACGCCCTATGCCCCAGCCAGGGTTACAGGACACGATGAGATGAATAATAATAAAATAATATGTAAATATTTTATTTTAGATTAATTTTAAGTTTAATACATTTCTATCATTATCCGTATTCTTAAGTATAAAAGACTACGTCTTACTTGTACAATGGTTTTTAAATAAATTGAAATTGAAATTGAATGTTGAAATTATTTGTTCACTCAAATAAGAAAAAGATTATCACCAATCAAATCTCCTACATTATATCAGCATCACTCCCGCTTTTCCTTCACGTTAAATACTTCAACAACCACAAAACATGACATGAAATAAAATCTTAACATCAAACATTGGTGTTGACGTGGATGATGATGATGATTACTAAGTTGACGGGCTGTGTATAGTGATGGTGATGATGTTGATAGAGGTGCATGCTGGCTGATTGTCTCTTTGCGCTGCTGATGCATAATGATATAATTACAAATCGTTTTCTTCTTCTTGTTATAGCACTCGCAAGCTCAAAACTTTATTGCATGCTATTTCCATAAATGGTTACTCGTGAGATGCATTTTAAATGCACGAAAAGCGATACGATTTAAGCAAAATGATGTAAGTAGATAATTTATTGCAAGCAGTTTTAACATTTTTTATTAAAAAATTGATAAAACAATAACAGTCCTATTATTGACACGATTCAAAACTAGTTTTAATGTAAAACTAGTTCTTTAGGAGTTTTGAGTTTCAGGTTTTGAACATATTGGTATTATTCAAACAAAAACTGACATCTTAAACTCGAAATCAGAGTTTTAGATGTCAATTTTTGTTTGAATAATACCAATATGTTCAAAACCTGCAACTGGAAACCCCTATAGAACTAGTTTTACATTAAAACTAGTTTTGAATCGTGTCAATAATAGTGCTGTAAGATTTGTTTGTAATATTTTTTTTGCTTTTTAATGTCGTTTCATAAATATTGTTATTTATTTAGTTTTAATATTATGTAAAGAATTCAAATTAAAAGAAGTCCTCTGTGCAAAATGTAGTCATTATAGAATCCTATGCAATTATTAGATCTTTGTTGAAAAATTAAGGCTTGGCTTTTTGTTGTAGAAAGTTTTTGGGAAGTCTCAAAGCATCGGTCAGTGAAAATCTAACACGCAGTTTAACAACCATAAATTTCTGTAAATTAAGTAGTTTTTCTGTTTTGTCTTGAGTGCAATGTGAATTGCGATGAGTTCCTTGGAACAATTTGGGCTTAAAGATTTAAGCACCAACAAAAACAATTTTTCAACCTTATTAGTTCCACATCGTTTTGTTATTTTCTAATAATTTCACGAAAACATAGCATTTGACATTCGAACTTGGTCAGGTGCAGGTCTCCTAATTTCCGTATACCTATCAGTGAGTCATAAATCTGAAACATAATTTTCTCACGAATAGCTTAAAAATTACGTAAGAATACAACTTAATCAAAGTTATAAGATTCGTTTCCGAGAAAAATATTCTGAGGCAGATAGCAGTTCGAGCTAAGCTAAAAATAAACGTTTGTACTTATTCTATTGGGAATTATTATTATTATTATTATATTAAGTAGGATTTCCGTAAAGACTGTAGGAGGAAGTATACGACCACGCATATACCCACTAATATAAGATAGGTAGGTATAGGGATTTTTACATGGCTTTTAATTCTGCATAATCGTTAAGCAATAAGTAAGTTATCTTATAACATAAGGAGAGATTAGAGTCAATTCGATAAAATATAATTTTTCCATTCACAAAAAAAAAACATGTTTCTAAAAATATAAAAATAATTGATTGAATTTTACAGAAAAATATCCTTGTTTAACTTAAAAAAATAATTTAAAAACATGGACAATTTTAAGGCATATTTCAGGCAAATTAAAAAAAGAAACAGAAAAACAGAACTTTCTTTAGGGTTTGAAGGTTTAACTAATAATGCTTCACGTCACTATGGGAAGGTTGAAGTCAGGATTGTCAAACCTGGGGTAGCAATTTTATATATGTAATTCAACAGGGAATTAGGAAAAAAGTGGTTTTTATTATAACGGGTGATTTTTTAGCTGGTTTGGTTTTGGCAACACTGGTTTTGACAGCTGACGTGTGTTTAGTACCTTGTGTCACTGTCAAACAGCTTCAGTTTGGTTTGCAATTTAACCATGGATCGTCTTACAAATGAACAACGCTTGCAAATTATTGAATTTTACTATCAAAATTCGTGCTCGGTTCGAAATGTTCATCGCGCGCTGCTTCCATTTTATGGTCGGCATTCTCGACCTTCTGAGCAGTCTATTCGGAAGATTGTGACCAAATTTCGCACCAAATTTACTTTGTTGGACATTAAACCACCAACACGTTTACGTACTGTGCGTAGTGAAGAAAATATTGCGGCCGTATCAGCTAGTGTGACAGAAGACCGCGAAATGTCGATTCGGCGCCGTTCCCAGCAGTTAGGCCTTTGTTACAGCACTACCGAGCGATGATAACAAACTTTTTTTTGCCCGAAATGGAAGTTCTTGACTTGCATGATATGTGGTTACAACAAGACGGTGCCACATGCCACACAGCACGCGAAACAATGGCGCAATTGCGAGGCGAGTTTGGTGAACAGTTAATTTCACGTTTCGGGCCGGTCAATTGGCCGCCTAGATCGTGCGATTTGACACCATTAGATTATTTTTTGTGGGAGTATGTCAAGGCTAATGTCTATAGGGACAAGCCCGCTTCGATTGACGCACTGGAAGCCAACATCCATGCATTCATTCGTGAGATACCGGCCGATATGTGTGAAAGAGTATGCCAAAATTGGACTCAGCGGATGGGCTACCTGAGACGCAGCCGCGGTCAACATTTGCATGAAATTATCTTTAAACATTAAATTGCAAGGTTCAAACTATCGATTCAAATAAATATTTCATTCATTTTTTCGAATTTTTTGTGTTTTTTTTTTTTTTAAAGTTCTAAACCTCTTAAAAAATCACCCTTTACTTTCAGCTATATTGAAACATACATAATGTATGTTGATAAGAAATCTGAGAGAATAACATTTTTGTTTTTAGTTTTTTTTAGTTTAATTTAATTAAATTTAATCAAAATATATACTCCAAGAGCCAGAACAAAAAAGGAGGTTCTTAATGCAATTTATTACTGAACTGATTTTCTTGATGGAATATTTTCAGGGGTGTCCCCAGAATATAAATCCAAGTTGGCGGTACTGGGGAGTGCGAGCGTCAGCCGCCATCTTGGAAAACGCGTTTATCAAATACCTTGTGAACCGTGCGTCGTACGAATATAATAGTAATTTTTTTAGATTAAATACTCCATTCTTTTGTTTATATATACAAAAAAGTACATTTTGAAATCTACTTCTATTTTTCTCAATCTACTTCACATTTTTCTTCAAAACTACTTCGGCTTTTTTTGCAGAAGTGGTAACGCTGCTCACAACCATTCCTGCGTGCGTGTTTGTTGGCAGGAATGGAGGGGACCTACAGTTTTTTGCCGAGTCCGAACGGCTAAATGAGAAGCACTTTTTCGTGACAAATATACTCTTGGAGGATTTGTCAGTTCCTCGCAAGAGGCAGTACCTCGAATAAAACATTTCTGTTTTTAGGTGGCACGGCTGGGAATCGAACCCACACCTTCGGCATGACAGTCCTACGCACTAACCATCAAGCCACGAGGTACTACACCGGGGGCATTGATCATGTTGAATAGAACCACCAGGGACCTATAACACAGCACAACAAGTCAACTAGCCAACAATTTTGTACTTGTTCAACCATTTTTGTTCAACAACTGAAAATCATTTCTGTATTTTTATAAAAACCGAAACAATATTGTCAACTGAGAAAAACTCCCTCGACAACCTTCGACTGAAGTTTATTAACTATTCAACAAGTTTATTCTCTATTTTTTGAACTCTTGTTATTTCCAGTAACAGAAATGGTGGACTTATGAAAATTCTCACTTATTTAAAGAAGCCAAAACAATTGTTTAAGTTCCCCTAGACTTGTTGTTTCGTGAACACAAGTCTTTTAAAAATTTGTTGTTGAATTTCACTTGTTCAACAAGCGCTTTATGCATTGTGTTGTAGGGCCTGGGGGTGTGGTTCCTGCTGATTTGTGCTACTAGGGGCGTTGTACCTTTTGATGGTAAAAGAAAGATCCAATTCTGAATTTGATTATTTGCACATGTTGTTCAACAACGATTATACTACTGTTGAATACTTCACAACAAATTTGAGAAATTTTGCCTAAACAACAAGGACACTATAATCTAATACCAAATTTTAAGTATCATTGTTAAAAGGTCCTCTTTAAATGAGTGCTAAAATAGCTTAAGGAATTTTATTAATTTGAAGTTAATTTGTGGAGGAATCATGAGTGTCAAGTTAGCAAAGCAACTTTGACGAATTGTGGAGGAATCATGAGTGTCATGTTAGCAAAGCAACTTTGACGAATCGAAAAATGGTTAGGTAAACAATTTGCCGTTAATTAGTCATTTATTAGTTGTGACAATTTTGAATTTGCCGTTGAATTTTTTCTATGGTTTTTTTGAGTGCTTTGCTAACATGACATAGCTCAAAAAGCGGTAAAAAAAATTTTATACTAAATGTCTTAAAGCTCAGTCCTAAGCTGGCAAACGCCGTCAATAGACGAGTTTTCTTTGTGCGAGCAGTGATTAACCTTTTATAGAGTTTTGTATTTATTTTACACTCAATTATCTATACCAGTGTTTTTCAAACTGTGGGTCGCGACCCCCTAGGGGGTCGCCAAGAATAATTAGAGGGGTCGCGGTCGCAAGCCAATAGGTACAAGGTACTAAAAAAGGTTTTCTTTTATTCTTTTTTTCCTATTGAAGGAAAATAACGTGAGTTCACATATAGGTATGAAGTGGTGAACGGCACTAACAATGTTAAGGCCTCTTTTTCCAGCTCTAGATATTTTCCTCTTCTCTTCTCTTTGTCCAGAAATTATCAATGGTTTTTACATTGAATTCAGAGCATACATCATTCCATCTGAAAAATCGGCCAGATGGAATGATATATTCAAAAAAAGGATTTAGTATCTATCTCTGTCCATTTCCACCTTCAGAATAGAGTTCTGGAGAGTTACTTAAAAGTTTTTTCTCCTAATTATGCAAACTCTCGTGAGAGAAATGTGAGCGCTTAATGTCATGATAAAATTTCGTCGAGAATTTTCTGAACCCAGGGAAAAAAATCATACTTTTTTTTTGCAAATACTCTGAACGCAAACGAAGTTTTTCGAGGAATCCTCTGATTTTGTCTTTTGCAGTCAAAATGTTTTCTTGTTTCCCTTGGAGTTGTATCAAGATGCTTAAATGGGCAAAAGGATCAGCGAGAAATGATAATTTTAAAAGCTGAGTGGGGACAGAAAAATGATTTGACTATTCCGATTTTGAATCGTGTGCAAACATCAATTATTGAGCTTTTAATTCCAGAACTCGTGTCAACTAGACCGGGAGCCGACAGCACATTTCGAGTGTGAGTGATAGCAAAAAATGAAGTTTGAATGCAATTTCGATGGTAATCATGTTAGCCGAAGTTGATTTACACCCTTCCCTAGATAAGCACCACGGATCACATATCACGGAATCTGAGACCATTTGAGTGTTTATTTCGCCCTACCAAACCGTTTAAAAAATGTAAAATTTTAAGTGAAAAACTTTTTTTTTTAACAGTCTGGCAGGGTGAACTATACTCAAATGATCTCAGATTCCGTGATATGGGATCCGAGGAGCTTATCTAGGGAGGGATGAAATTCAATTTCGCCTAACACCATTACACTTGAAGTTGCATTCATATTTTTTTTTTCGATTCACTGTTTTATCACTAAGGCCCCGGTTGTAGACAACAAAACTTCGATGTTTTGGATAGCCTTTAATGAAGCTTTCGATGCCTATACTTCTTTTTTTGTTATCAATCACACCCAAAATCTGCTGTGGGCTATAAATCTAAAAATATCTTTCCTTTTGACAACCATCTGAGCTCTGTTTGACAAAAATTTTGTTGGGCGCGATTCATGTCACTTTTCAAATAACTGACAAAGTATTATTATGAATGTGGGGGTCGCCAGAATGTTTTAACTAACAAAGGGGTCGCGTACTCAAAAAGTTTGAAAAACACTGATCTATACCATCTGTGGTGAGTGAGTCTTAAACTTTCTTAAGAGAAACACTATTCAAAAACTTTATATATAAATTACGAACATGGACGGGGGGACGGATCCCCCCAACCATAACCGGTTTAAAATCCTCGAATCTGAGGTAATTTTAAACCGGAGCAAAAAACATTAAAGGAAGCATAATGGTGAAGATTTTCCAAATCTACCGGTAATCCAAAACGATGATAATATTCCGCGATACATCGTTATCACAGGATTAGAAAAAGAAGGCGAGCAATTGCGTAAATTATCTTCTTATAATCCAATTCACATCAATCGCGGAATAGAACATATTTCTAAAGAGATATTGGAGGTTAAGTCGATGAGGTCAGGTGACTTGCTCCTAAAAGTAATGAATGTTGCCACGGCTGATAAGTTTATTAAAGCTAAACTCATAGACTCGATTCCAGTCAAAGTGAATAATCATGTAAGTCTTAATTCGGTTCAAGGTAGAATTTATTCTAAGGACATCGAAACGATTAGCGAAGAGGAACTACTCGACGAACTTAAGAAGTTCAAGGTTATCGAGGTCCGAAAAATGATGAAGAAGGAAAAAGACTCATTAGTTCCAACCGGAGCAGCTATTCTCACTATTCTCACTTTCGACCAGATCCGACGTCCGCACGAGGTAAAAATAGGTTGGTTGAATTGCAAAGTTGAGGAATATATCCAAAATCCTATGCGTTGTCTCAACTGCCAAAAGCTTGGTCACACCAAAAATAGATGCACAAATGCTTTGATTTGCAAAAACTGTTGTCTTCCACCACCACATGAGAACTGTGTTCGAATTTTCTGCATAAATTGCAACGATGAAAATCACACATCATACGATCCCGCTTGCACTGCTTTCCTTAGGTACAAGTCTGTGAAAAAAGCCGATCGTCGTTGTACTGTTCGCGATGCGTGGCAAATTTACAATGATAACCCTAACCTTCACCAGCTACCTCCACCTAAAAAGAGAAATAATTCTAGCCCAACTATGGCAGACATAATTAAAAAGAGAATAGAAAATGAGAGAACACACTCTAACAGCCTGCAAACTTCTCAAATAACAACAACAACAACAACAACAACAACAACAGAAATAACACCAACCACACTCGATGCATCCCGTACCCAAGATGTAACACAAGCTAAACTTTCACATACTGAAAACGAAACCAATAATCACTCCACAACTCAAACCTCGTATCAGCATCATCAGTCTCTTATGGAAGAGCTGAGCTCAGTTGACAAATCTCTCATCACCACAATTTCTGCACACTCCGAATATCATACATATAATGCTCTCACAGACGAAACGCAATTGTCATCGCTATCTGACACAGAAATGTGTGACGTATATCATACCGAAAACTCATATGCTAACTCTACTTCTGCAAACGAAAAAACAAATAACTCAACTAAAATCAATAACTCACACCCACACACAAACCATCCAAACTCAAACAATAAATTTACTCAATCAACAAGCAACTTTAAAAAACAATAATGACTTTGTTGGATAATGATTTCATTATCCTCCAATGGAATATGCAAGGCTTTATCAATAACAAACATGCTCTAGAACAATTAATCACAAAATACAACCCAGATATAATTGCCCTACAGGAAACACACATCATTGCATCTAGTTCTTACATGTTCAAAATTAAAAATTATAAACCATTCTATCATAATAAAGGCTATGACTACTCTAAATCAGGTATAGGTTTTTTTGTTAAAAATAGTATACCTGTGTCATCCCACACCACTTCCTCTACAAATCTGCTCCACCAAACCCTAGAAATTCCGGCTAAAATTCCAATAAGGCTTACAAATTTACATATATAGAGAGCATGAAGTTCACAAAACTAGTGAAATCCTCAATGATATTCAAATTCATAACAACTATCATCATCTAGTACTGGGAGATTTGAATGCCAAAAACACAATTTGGGGGTCAAACACCACCAATAGGATAGGTTCGCTTTTTGAAAATTTTGCCAATGAACAAGGCCTCGTTATTTTAAATGATGGATCCCCTACATTATTTAATACAAGGAATACCTTCTCTGCCTTCGACGTAACATTCGCATCTGAAGATTTAGCTCCACTTCTTCAATGGAAGGTGCTCCCATATGCGGAAAGTAGAGATCATATTCCGATTTTAGTATGCACCCACGAAAGAAAAATTCTAAGAAAACCATCTGTACGATTCAAGGAAGCCCAGGCTAATTGGAATATCTTTGTGTCATCAACACACTCCTTATCCACTTCTATTCCTACTTCCAACAACACTAATCAAGAAGCAGCCAAGATAAAAAAGATTTTAAGAAGTGCAGCTGCAAAATCAATGCCAACTACTAAACTGAAACAAGACAGCGGCAAAAAGGACCCTGTATGGTTTAATAAGGACATAGCATGCTTAGTAAAAACGAAAAATTTAGCTTGGAAGAAAGTTCGTAGATATCCAACAAATGAACACTGCATAGCTTACAGAAAAGCCTGTGCCAAGGTGAAGTATGAATCCATAAAAGCAAAAAGATCATCGTGGGAAAAGTTCGTAAATACTATGGATCCAGCTCTAGACTCAAAAACCTTATGGCATCGAATAAAGTCCTTGAGAACTTCAAGCTCCACTCAAAACTTTCCTTACATTTTTTTGAATGGCTATTTAGAAAATGATCCAGAAAAAATAGCAAAAACTTTTTCAAACACTTGGGGAAAGTATAGCGAAGATAAAACATTTCCAGACAACGTGATTACAAAGAAATTAACTTTCAACTTAAATGACCTTCCCCTTCAGGAAAACCTTTGCAAACAACTTGCAGATGATATTTCAAGAATCGAGTTTGACACCACTTTGCAAATGCTTAAAGGAACAACCCCCGGAGATGACAAAATTACATATGGTATGGTAAAATCAGCTGCAGATAGTCTTAAGAACAGAATTTGCCTGCTATACAACAACATCCATCGGACTGGTATCTTTCCTCATGATTGGAAGAAAGCTATACTCAAGCCGATTCCTAAGAGCTCTCGTAACTATCACCAAGTAGATGGATATCGTCCGATATCCCTTCTTCCTGTTCTCTCAAAAATTTTTGAAAAAATTATTGGAAGAAGAATAGGTTGGCTGATGGAAAATACAATAAGTAATGAACAACATGCCTTTAGACCGAATAGAGGAGTTCAATCTCTGGTGAATCTCATGGAACATAAATTATCAGATAATCTTTCATCTTGTAGACATAGCGTAGTGATGTCATCTGATCTCGAAAAGGCGTTTGACCGTGTCACAACTTTTCCAATAATAGAACAATTACATAAATGGGGAGTTCCTGAGCGAGTTTTAAAAGTAATAATATCATTCTTAACTGGAAGAATTTTTTGCGTGAATGTTAACGGCTTTACGTCAGATAAATTAAAACTTGAAAATGGGACACCACAAGGTTCTCCTTTATCAGTATACCTCTATAATGCATACATAGATGCACTCATAGTAGAGCTCACACAACCGAGATTCAGACTAGATTTTGTTGGCGTTTATGTAGACAATATTTTCATGGTAGCTTCAGGAGATCCATCAGTTATTAACACAATTTTAAAATCGGCAGACTCTGAAATCTATAACTGGACTCAAAAAACAGGAGCGATTGTTCCACCTTCCAAAATTGAGGCTCTTCACCTTTGCCGGAAAAAGAAATGCTTCACGACTCCACTTGTAATTCGCAATTCAACAATCAGTCTTAATAAAGAACTTAGAGTGCTTGGTGTAACCTTCAGTGGCAATCTTAAATGGGATCTTCACGTTAAAAATATCACCAACCAACTGAAGAATCGGAACAACGCTCTGAAAATGATCTGCTCTTAAAATAACCAAAGCTCTAGTCGAAGGGACCCTCCAGCATGGACTCACACACTTTATGTGGACTACAAAAAAAAACTTGGAGAGCATTGATATAGCCATAAATGAATGCTACAGAACATCTACAGGAGCGCTTAGAACGACACCAATAGAAGCTCTCAGAATAGAAGCTGGTTATAAATCAATTAATAGCCTTGGACAGAGAAGAGCAATTAATTTAATGAGCAAAGCCCTTACTGATATAAACCATCCTCTTCACAAAGCCTCACAAGAAATTCTTTGCAGGAAAAAACAAAACAGGAAAACTTCAATATCCTCCATGAGCAAAATATTAACCCTCGTTTCGACTCATGGATGTATTCCTTTAGAATCATCAGCAAACCTCAGCTCTTCGTTCCCTCCTTCATGGGAAAGACACTTGCTATCCATCGACACCAGCCTCTCAAGTTTCAAAAAAGAAAACACCTCTAATCAACAATTCACTATGCTTCACCGGGAACTAATTGAAACTATAAACCCCATGAGGACATTGTACACAGATGGATCCTTCAAAGATGAAAATTCGACATATGCAGTGATTGAACTAAAAGCCAACAACGAAACAACAATCGTCTTCCAAGGAATACTCCCACACGCGGCTGGTAGTTATATTGCAGAAGTTACAGCATTATTAAAAGCACTCTCCATTGCACAAAACTGGGCAGAGAAGACATTGATCCTCACTGATAGTCTAAGTGTCCTAACCGGAATAAAAAGTGCAAATAATAACTGCTCTACTCTTAATTATATTCGAAGCATTCTTTTTAACAATGTCAACATAACTTTAGCGTGGATACCAGGTCACGCAGGCATCAAAGGTAATGAGGTTGCAGATACAGCAGCAAAAGAAGCGACTAGTTATCCATATTTACAAGAACTGCCAAATATCTCTCAGCTCATTCGGAGAGTTTTCAATTCGAACGAAAATGAAGAACTCCAAAACTTTTGGCTTAGAGAACAAAACTTTCTTCGAAAACATCACTCTACATACCTGAGAATTCCATACAATAAAAACTTAACCAGAGAACAATGTATCTCACTTTTTCGGATTCGAGTAGGAAAAACTCTTTTTACTAGCCGGCACTACTTTAATAACGACCCACCAGAAGAATGCGAAACTTGTAGGGAGGCTCTCACAGTTTGGCATATATTTGTAGATTGCCCCGTTTCTCGTCAAATAACAAACACAACTTAAGAAAAGCAGAAACAAATATCTGCAATACTGGACCCATCCGATGTTCAAACCTTCCAGCGCATTAAAGAAGCCACAGCCTTGCATAACAAATTCAAAGATATTTAAACTAATCTTTATTATACTTAAATTCGAAAACCAAATTTAAATATCAATTTTTAACTTATTCAAAATGTATTTCATAAAAACTAACAACCATCAAAGCAATTATAAGATCTACATTATATTTCATTAAAACGGCATCTATGGTCTTGTTGCCCTGATGCTTTAAAATGTAAATACCTTATAAATTTATTTTTGTAAGTTAAAAATAAATAAATAATGTCTTAAGGCCTTATAATTTGCCGTTAGTAAGTCTTTAATTAGTTGTGAAAAATAGAATTCAATCGTATAATGTTTTCTATGTTTCTTTGGGTCCTTAACAAGCTTGATATCAAGTTAGAGAAGTACCACTTAAAAAAGGGGTAAAAACTGCTACTGTCTACCGAATGTTTTATGGCTTAGTAATTTATAGTCAACTAGTCTTAAATATTTTCTATGTTTTCTACTTGACATCGAGTAAGCATAGCACCACCTCGAAAATGGGTAAAAACTGCTTAGACCGAATGGTTGATGGCTAAATATTCAATAATATTCAATGCTTAATTAGTCATTAATAAGTTTTGGCTATTTCAAATTTTTCATTCTATGTTTTCTGTCTTTTTTTTCAAAAATGGTAAAAACTTCTAAAATTTAACATTTTATTGCTTAATAGTTTGCCATTAATTAGTCGTAAATTATTTGTTACAAATTCAATTTTTTCATGCGATGTTTTCTATGTATCTGGTTTTATTTCCCTAAATTCAGCAAAGAGGTCCAGAAAAGTTCTTAGAACATATTATATTGAAATTTTAATTATTTAATAATTTGTCTTCAAATAGCCATTGATTGTATGTGACAATTTTAACATTGTTGTGCAATAGTTTCTATGTTTATTGTTTAACATTCAAAAAGAGTTTAGAATTGATTGTATCAGTGGGTCAAATGAGGTAATTTCGTAGAAAAATACACAGAAAACATCGCCCAGGAAAAAAATTTACAACATGTCATAACTAATGAACGACTATAATTAATGGCAAGTTATAAGGCAGTAAAATGTCAAGCCTTAGAGGTTTTAATCATTACAAGAAAAACATAGAAAACATAGAACAAACAAATCGATATTGCCAAACTTATTAATGACTACCTAATTAACCATTAATTATCAAGCCATAAACCATTCGTTCCTAGCAGTTAATACCCCTTTTCGGGATGGTGCTATGCTAACTCGATGTCAAGTTAGCAAGGAACCCAAAAAAAACATAGAATGCATTCAACAAAAATTTCGAAATCATCAGAACTAAAATTATCCACCTACCCATTTTTCGGTTCGTTAAAATTACTTTGCTAACTTGACACTCATAGAAAACAAATAACCCAAAAGCATATAGAAAACATCACCCGAGAAAATTGATTTTATTCACAACTAATTAACGGCAAATTATTAAGCACTTAAATATTAAATCTTAAAAGTTTTTACTGCTTTTCAAAAAAAGAAAAAACATTGAAAACATAGAACGACAAATTCGAAATTGTCACAACTATAATTAACGACTTATTAATGGCAAATTATCCACCTAACCATTTTTCGATTCGTCAAAGTTCCTTTGGTAACTTTACACTCATGGAGGAATCCTTTCTTGAATAGTTATGACGTTAACTGCCAGTCCATAGAAAGATTTGTTTAAAATTCTTACCAAAAGGTATAGGTAGCATCTTTATTATTCCCTTTTATTATTTTATTCCATTACATATTTTATTACTAAAAGTTGTAATTTTAAAATGTATAAAAACTCTCTGAAATCTGATAAAAAAATATGGCTTTAGCCATCGAAGCAAGTACATACACCTATTCCAATCGTGAAGGTAGGAATATTGAATTTTGTATTACACTTTCTTGAATTTTAATTACATTAAAATCAACTAAATATTATTGTTTTTTATTCAAGTTAAAAGGCATTTTTCATGTCAATAAATTACATTTGTTTATTAAGACAAAACTCAATTCATTTGAACTCTCACCTGTTGCTCTCGATTAGTTCTTCCAACTTTAATTTCTAAAATTGACACAAATTTCTTTTTAGATAGAAAATATTTGAAATAAGAAAATATTCCTACATCTATGTATGCATGTATTTAATTTATGTGATTATCTTCACGGAAAAAAATAAAAAAAAAATAAATATCACATCACAAAAAGAACACACTTAAATAAACAAATTGACGTAAGATTTCAAAAAAAACTATTTTCAAAACATTTGCTTTGAAACATTTTTCTAAAAAAAGCGACCGTCCGTATCGCGACGGTTACGTTGTCATTTTCACGCACGATAAAGATCCGCCGCCGGCGTCATTTTGATAAAAATAAAACAGAAAACAACATCACTTAAAAATAACACTACAACTTTGTATAAAAACTCTCTCGCAAACCCTTGAAACTAACTTTCGAAATATATTTTCCTGCTTAACGGAAGGTGTCGAACCGAGTTTTCAATCCGCCAACCGAGAGTTTTTGGTGTCGTTAAATTTTTGATTTGTCTTATCATCGGGTTCTAACGTTTTTTTTTTTTTTTTTTTTTTTTTGAAAACGAAAAATCAGTGTGCCTGTTCGCAGATGAAAACCGCCACTGATCGGAAGGCAAAAAAAAAGTCCGAGCTATAGCACGTTTCACCGGCTGTTTTTCTATTTGTGATTCTATTTTATATTATTGTAGTCGGCTTTGCCGGCGACAATCTGCCTTTATGTGCGGCACTACGACGAAGAAAATTTCTCAACTCTTGTTGCGGCAGCGGCGGGTGTTTTGTAGGAAATGAAAAAACGCTCACAATCCCTCAGTTTTGTTTCCAAAGAAATGTGAAAGTGAAAATTAACGAAAATATTTCAATGAATCATATATTCAGTACAAAACCACCCAACACTGACGTAGGGGGAGTGATGAGATTTGTTATTGTAAATTGAGAATGGTACACGATTATTTCTCTGTTTACGAGCAAGAGAAATTTATTATCGTAATCAGAATACACAAATTCGCATAGATACACTTGTTGAGTTGAATATGGTATTTAGAATTATCCCTTAAACTGCTGTGTGGATTGTGGAATCTAAGGTTGCTGGTAAGAAACGTTCGTTGGTTTGGTTGTTTTGATGTGTAAAACATTTTCCACCCGCCATAGCCATCAAATCCCACACGATTTATTATTTACCTAACCCCATGAGAGAAATCAAATCGAGAATATCATGAGAGAAAGAGACATGACAAAATAAATGGCAAAAAAAAAAAAAAAATACAAACTGTTGATCTCTTTTTAAAAGGAGGTTTATTTCATTTACAAAGAGGCTGGTGAAACAGGACCGTATTAGGGCATACCACAGGCGCTAGAGATTGTTTGTTCAGTAAAGCAATTTCCATTTATTTATATACATAGGTACTTACTCTGTAAATAAAGAGGTTGAAATTGTTTATTACAGTTTCGAATACATACATTTCCCAGTTTATTGTATACTTCGATGTCTTATATGGGTTAAGTTAAGAAAGTAGAAATCAATGTCGATATTGATATTGAAGCCAGAACTAACATGCACTACTTTGCACTTACATTTTAAAATGGTGTAAAACTTTTTTCTTTAATTTTAACACCAATCTCGATATCTAGCTATATCATTTCCCAACTCATTTCCCAACTCCTTGCAGAAATGGCAAGTTGAAGTTGATCTTCTTATTTGCGACAACGTCTGGACTAAGTGACATCAGATCAAGGAACTCTTGAAAAGTCGGATGTTTATGGAACTAATTTAGTAATTTTTGTGTATTGTATCTCCATGGCCAACAAGTGGCAACTCTTGTAAAATGCACTCTTTTGGCAGAACCGAGGTCCATCGAATTAAATAAATAAATGAGGCAGAGGCAATGATCCATCCAATTCGAACTACAGAAGCTGGATTACCAAACTTTTCTAATCAGCAAGCGTTTGTAGCCGTACCATCACCAACAACAGACAATTCTCACTCGATACTACAGAATGAAAAAGAAACCGTTGTATGATAAAATATGTCAAACACATATGTACATAAATTTCAACAAGGAACTGATCAGAGAGGAAACAATATATTTAGGTTATTCTCTAAAAACATGTCGATACCGGCCGGCGGCGTTAGGAAATAACCCACTGTTTATTCGCAAATTTTTAATTTTCACAAACCAAATAAAGGAGGGGATTTATTAGGTTTGTGAAATTTAGATACAAATTCACGAATAAGCAGTGAGGCATGCAACCCCCCTGCTTGCGCTCGTTATAGGATTTGGGGTGGGTGCGAGGTTGAGTATATGCAAATTTCATTTTGCATTTAAAGAATCGCCCCGATTGCATTTGGGTGATATTTCCTTATATTGTAGTTGTTTTTGGCAATGTTTCCTATTTTGGGCTTTATTTCCCATTTTGCTATTTTAATTTATCAATTTGGGCACTGTTTTATTTTATGAAATAACAAATAAAAGCAACATTTGAAAATATCACCCAAAATGAGAAAAAAATTTACAACAACAGTTTGTTCAGTGTTTTTTTTTTTTCTTTGCGTTATTTCCAAATCGATGGCTCCGCGAAATTAGGCCCCAAAAGAAAAAATGAAATAAGGAACCAAATTGGGGTAATTTTTCATAATGAAATTATGCCCCAGTGAAATAAGGCCCCATCGAAATGAAAAAAGGCCCCAAAAATAAATGAAATAAGGCCCCAGCTTGTTTTGTCTTTTTTTATTTTTAATGAAACAAGACCCCAATTTGTTTTTTTTTTATATTAAAGTTTATTTTCAAAAATGAAATAATACCCCAAACCATCAAACAAATACTTGGATTGTATCCTGTACAATTCCCCTGCAACAAGGACACTTGAATGAAAAGCATCAGTAAGTAACAGAATAGCTGACAAAAATCGCGCGATTTTGTTCAGCTATTCTGTTACTTATACTGATGCTTTTCATTCACAATTCATAATTAATATAAACTAGATAATTCAAATCCGCACTTAACAACACTTCGTTAATCTGATTTAACCAGAGTGACGATGGTTTTCTCTTCAAGCTTTTACATCACCTCGGTTTTACATTGAAACATGATTGCTGGGACCACACTAAGCGGTATTTTGCTAGCTCTGGGTCCTCGATTAGCGGATTTTCTTAATACTTTTTGTGAAAACAATGTTATTTTGGCAATTTTAAGTAAATTATGCAAAGTGAAATAAGGCCCCAAATTGTTTTTCAAAATAAAATGAAATTAAGCCCCAAATTTAATGTTAGGGTCTTTTTTCATTGGGGCCTTATTTCATAATAAAATAAGGCCCCAAAAAAAAATGAAATAAGGCCCCAAAAAATGAAATAACACCCCAAAATTCAAGAATTTTCATTGTTGTTGTTTTGTATGCATTTTTTTGGGGCCTCATTTCGTTTTTTTTTTTTGCCTTATCTCCTGGGGCCTAATTTCGCGGAGCCCAAATCGATTTGGGCGCTTTTTCCTTCGGCGTTATTTCCTAACGCGCGCCGTCGATACCTTCCCGTAAGAATGTATTAAGCGACATTTCAAAAATTTTAAAGGCATCGAAAAAAACCTCTGGTCTAGTTATTTATTTATGTATTTAAAAAAATAAAAAGATTTGGAACGGGATTTTCAACTCAAAATGCCTCTAAAAATCTGTTTGTTACAACAAAATACCCAAATAAATAACTGAATAAGAGGTATTTTAAAAATTTGATTTAAATTTTTGAAAATGTCGCTTAATACGTTCTTACGGGAAGGTATCGATGTTATTCTTTTTTAAAACAAAATTAAAAAACTAAAACCGGGTACTTTTTGTCTGTAATTTATTGCCGAATTGATTTTCTCGATAGAATATATTCATTTACGAATGTAAATTTGGCGGAACGGGAACCGTACATCGTACCGAAAAAATAGTAAGTTTTCCCTTTTTTTTTTTCTTTTACTTACTTTTTCAAATCAAATTTCCCTCGTGGAAAGAAATTCACAATTTTTTTTTCAAAAAATATTGACTTTAAAATTTAATGCCTCAAAAAATTTTCTCGAAAATAACATAATATAAAAAAAATAAAGAATAGAATAAATAAATAAATAAATTGAGTGGAGCAACAGCTTATGGAGAACCAGGGCCTAGTGACACACAACTCACAACCATTCCTGTGTGCGTGTTGTTTTTGGCTGGGATGGAGGGGCACCTATACAGTTTTTTGCCGAGTCCGAACGGCTAATTGAGCAGCACTTATTCATGACAAGTATATACTCTTGGAGGATTTGTCAGTTCCTCGCAAGAGGCAGTACCTCGGATAAAACATTTCTGTTTTTAGGTGGCGCGGCTGGGAATCGAACCCACACCTTCGGAATGACAGTCCTACGCACTAAGCGTCATGCCACGAGGTACTACAAAAGAATAGAATATTAGCTTTCAAAAAAATTTGCTATTTTTACTTGCGATTATAGGTAGGTACTATAAGGCAAGTTTTGGATTCGTGCAAAAAAAAAATTTGAGATAACAATCAAACATGATATTACGATGATAGGGAACACCAAAAAAGTGGGTGGCACAATTCTGTCTGTCTGTCTGCCTGTCTGTTCGTCTACAGCTTAAACGGCTCGATCGAGTTGCTTCAAACTTGGTACATAGTGGTTTTTGGTGATTATGCACACACGTTTTTTCATTTTTTTTTAGAACCAAAAATAACGGTACCTGCCATACGATTTTTTTTTAGCAATTTTACATAATCGTATTTTTCTCAAAAATGGCTCGAAACTTTTCTTAAAAAAAATTCTTTTTTTGGGTGGAAAACCATTTTTGAAAAATGGTTATTAATGGTATCTCCCAAACAACCATTTTTTAATTTTTGATTTTCTTCAAAATGGCACGACTGATTTCAATTTATTTTTGTATGCAGAAGCTCCTAAAAAATATAAGTAGTTTTGTTTAGCCAAATTTTTGAAAAATTTTTGTTTGCATTTTAAAAAAATGTTTCAAATTTTTTTTGGAAAATCAAATATTTCGAAAACGACATGATCGATTTTTTTGAAGCTCGATGTTTAAGAGTTTTTAGTACTTTTAGAAAAAATTTAGAAAAAATTTTACATATACAAAAAAATAACGGTACCTTTTATAAATAAAATAAATAAATTGGGTGGCGCAACAGCTCGTGGAGAACCAGGGCCTAGTGACTTACAACTCACAACCATTCCTGTGTGCGTGTTTGTTGGCAGGAATGGAGGGGACCTACAGTTTTTTGCCGAGTCCGAATGGCTAAATGAGAAGCACTTTTTCATGACAAGTATACTCTTGGAGGATTTGTCAGTTCCTCGCAAGAGGCAGTACCTCGAATAAAACATTTCTGTTTTTAGGTGGCACGGTTGGGAATCGAACCCACACCTTCGGCATGACAGTCCTACGCACTAACCATCAAGCCACGAGGTACTACCTTCCATACAAAAGTTAAAAAAAACCCAATATTTGTATTTCAAAAATCCGTTGCAAATCCTGGTACTACAGCAATTAAATTGAATGTAAGTATTAAAATATCAAAGACCTGAACGTATTCCTTCAAGAAAAAGTGCTTTTTTGTACCACAGAAAAAAAGTTTATTTTTTTGGGAGTTTTTCTAGCCCTTTTTTTTAAAATTCCATTACTCCTAGAGGTACTACGCCCTATGTCTGCCTTTACTATTTTTTAATAGCAAACAATATGAAGTCTTACATATCAAAGGTCGATTTTTTCGACTTTTGTGACTCCATTGCTCTCACAGGTACTATGACTTTGGATTAGGAATACCCATTCTATGTTCAGGACAGGAGGTCTAGTACAATGGCTCTACTAACATAAAATGAATCGTACTGAAATACCGTAAGTCTGCCGCCCACTGCCTCTGAGACTATTTACCAAAACGTAAAACAAACGACTATTTTGACAACATTTAGGTGTCAGGTGAATATAAAGCCCCACTGTAAGTGTCTGGTGGCTTGATAAATATTGTCAAATATGTTTTATTTTATTTTTATTTATTAATTGTGAAATATGTTCCCGAAGTACCTGTATAAAACGTTAGCTTTGATACTAAATCGTAAATTCAAATATTTTTTTGAAAACTTTAAATGTGTTTGGCTGACATTTGGTCCCACAGTAGGTGTCTGGCAGCTGGCAGCCTAGTAAATATGTTGCAACAGTATCCCGAAGAACATGCATAAAATTCAGCTTTGGTACTATAGCTTAAATTTTTGCCATCTTTAAAGGTGTCTGGCGGACATTGGGTCCCCATGTAGCAAGTGTCAAAATAAGTTTATCATAATTTTCCTTACAATTTTAGTCCTCCTCCACCTTTCTTAAATATAAGGATTTTAGATTTGTCCAGATTAACTTTTAGGTTCCATAATTTGCAGTACTCATTTAATCTATCATAAGTTGTAGTGATTCGGGTGAGCTGGCAAGCATGACTATATCATCAGCAAAGAGCAGGGCCTTGATCAGAACTCATGCATATTCAATACCTATACCACCTGGAAAAATGTCCACTTTGTCTTCTATAAAAAGTGCAAAAAATATTGAGCTAAGTGTGCATCCCTGTCGTATTCCCGAGCTAGTAAACAAACCAGTTAGCCTACTCATCGCCATTCCACTCTGATACCCATCTCTTATAATTTGTAGAGTAGGGCGTTTCGGTCTACGGTATCAAACGCAGCCTTAAAGTCGACAAACATGGCATAAAGTTTTTTGTTTCACGTTTGAAAAGCTTCCACTATACTTCTCAGTCCAAAAATATGGTCGACCGTCGAATAGCCTCTGCGAAAGCCCGCCTGAAACTCCTTAAGCAATTTAGACCCTGCAGCTTTACCGTCTTTCAGACTTTTGAGAGCTGTTGCAACCTCTATGACGGATATAGTACTGTGTAAGATTATATTTTCGAATATTGGAGCAGTCACTAATGAACACAGTCATGAACAGTGTTGCCGCAACCTGAAAATAAAAGTCGCTAGACTAACCTCCGAAAGTCGCTAGATTGGTTTAAATTTTCAAGCCAAAAAGCCGCTAAAAGTCGCCAGCAACGAAAACTTAAAATTGTTTACCTTTTGAATAACTTTTTACTTCTGTTAATTAGTAAGATATCGAAGAACTATGGAATTTATTTATAAAAAAAATCAAATAATTAAAACAGTAAAGTAATTCAGCCGCATAAGACTTTAGGGGCATATTTTCATTATTCATTGATATTATTTAAGCTGTTGCTATAGGAAAAACTAGACTTTAACTTATTGTAATTCCCATCGTTCTTCGACTAGATGGAACTATTACATTAAACAATTGAAATTTTCCATATTGTTAATAAAAAGTGAACTTAAATGCCGAATATTAACGCAGAAAGAATTCGTAGGTCCTAATTAATCAGAAACTTCTGGAATTTGGAATTTAAATCAGAACAAAAAGCTAAGTCTCAATTTCTATATAGTTTGCTGTTTGGTGAGTTTTAGTTTCCAATGATTGCAATAGTAACCGTAATATTATTATTCTTTTAATATTACGGGGGCCATAATATGAAACAAAAAGTATTATTTTCATGTCTTAACTAATAAATAAATAATAAATTCATGTCTTCAAAAGTCGCTAGAAAAGTCGTTTGAATTAATCTAGCGACATCAAAATATTTTTTTGTCGCTAACCAAGTGCAAATGTCGCTAGAAATAGCGGCAAAGTCACTAAAACGGCAACCATGGTCATGAAATTAGATCACAGAGCTATCCCAGAGTCACTTTTAAGAGTGTTGTAGTAAAAATACTCTCAAGTGGAAGGTGGAACGCATCTTAAGACTTAAAAAAAAATTAAATACCACACCCTATTACAAAATTACAATAATTCTATAGAAATGTCATTTAATGATTTTAGAATCAATTAAAAAGGAAAAATAGTAGAATTTTAAAGATTTTTCAAGTTTTGTTCACATTAAAAAAAAAAATCTAATAAAAATAGTATCTTAAGTGGGGTTTTGTGTGTAAATGGAAATCCACAAAGTGTGAAGAGTTTTCTTTAAACAAAAATATTATTATCAAATTATATTTATATAAAATAAATTATTTGTTTTTATTGGTAATAAAATAACTAAAAAGGTCACGAAAAAGGAAATATGCCAAATACAGCCCTGTTTTATGTTTAAATTAATTACGACATGACCTCTACTATCTTCGCCCACCCTCGATTTGTTTTTTTCATGAAAATGCCAAAAGAAAAGTTCAAAGGCCATCGTTCTTTCTGGTGAAAAAAATCCATACGAAAGCTGCCAGGGACATTATATCAAAACAAACCCTAAAAGATGTGCGTTAGCTATTTCGTCTTTCTTCCGTTGACGCACCATTCTACTTGTTTTTTTTTTACCACCCGCTTTGAAGAGTGAAACAGCACAACGACATTTGGAAAAGGGCAAGCCAAAGAGAAAACATAAGCTTCTATTACGGGGGTATATTGACGAATGATGCGAATTGCGAACTTTCCGAAGAGCTACTTATATCTTATCTAAGTATAAGCTGTCTTACAATAATTTTGTTAACATTTCCAGTGGAACTTCCATGAAATGATATTTTGTTGCTGTTGTTAATACCCTGCTGTTTGATTATTCATACACCCACAGCTCTAGCCAACCACCTCAACCTGTGCCACCTACACGCGTAGGTGGGCAGCCCCAGAGTTGTTACTTTGACGACAAACGACAACGAAGAAAATAATAATAATAATAATAAAAAAAAAAACAAGAATCTTTTGCACACTAATTTGTAAACAGCCAAATAGAAAAAAATACGGTTTTGCAGCCATTATGATTATGAATGAAAGTGTTTTTTTCTTTGTTGGGAGGGGATTTTCGATACACCACCCCCACATTATTGAAGTTTGCAACGATACGACAGAGAGAAGAGCTGGAGGATTGAATGCACATAGATATCATGATAGTTGAGTTTTACGCTATACACGCTGTTCTTGTTGGGAATATTTTTCACGGCGCTTAATGGTAAGTTGAGTGACCAAAGTATAGTGGGACAACATCTCTGCTAAATTTGGATTAATTTTAGCAAAAATGTGGATTTTAAATTTTTTTCCGTTTTATAGGAAATTTCATTTCTCTTTTAAACAGAGCTTATGGCCCTGAGTATTAGATCCGAATCTAGCCTAAAGTCGATTTTAACAAAAAAATCTCTTTTCTAAATTCTAAATTTAGCTTTAGGTACTTTTAAGCATTTACAAGAGAAAATTGTGTTTAATTTCAAAGGATTTTTGGCTAAAATCGACTTTACCTAGGCTAGATTCGATTCTATTGCTCAGGGCTACTTTTTTTTTTTTCATTTAAACACTAAAACTATGCAAACATTTTATTTTCTTGTAAGCATTCGCCTCAAATATAAAAGCTCCATAAAATGCACCTCAAATCCATTAAAGCTTTTTGTCAAGAACACTGCCGGCTGAAGGTAGTGGAATTATATAAATAACGATGATCTGAATTAAACAAATTACAGTGAGGCTATGTACTCGATACATATATGAATTTGTGTAGGTACTAGCTGAGTCCATGTTGGAGTCCAAATTGAATTCATACAATAAGCTGCTTGTACTTACTCAATAAACATAATTTAATAAACTCATTTCTGTACTCATTACAATTACATTACAATTAGGTGTAATAGATACAGTTTTTTTGTACTCACTACATATTTGTGAGTTATCTCTATTTTTCCTTTGATTTAACCTTTTTTTTTGATAAAAAAATTAATTTTATCTTATTTGAAAAAAGTCAAGTTTTATTTGGATTTTGACTGGGATGTACCCTTCGAAGTATAATTTATCGCCACCTGACTCAAAGAACTTTCAATTTTTTGAGATAGCTGCCTTCTTAGAAAAGTAGTTTCCTGATAATTAAATTTTTTCTCTTCTTAACCATCAAAAATATGCAATACTTGCTTAAGTCAACATTAAAATGACTGCAAAATAAGGTTAAGGAAATAATCATGAAACCTAGGTGTTTTGTGCTTTTCTCTATTGCAAAGTATTCCTCCATGAATTTTAGGGTGTAAAGTTTACCTTTTATATACATTTTAGAAAGTTCTCGTCTACCGACTTATTTAATTTTCCATCTTTAAGGATATTCCTTACTACTGTGTATACTTGGTGTGTAGGTGATTGATAAGGGATGAGGAGTAAAATAGGTGCCTAATATAAAATTTATTATAAGAAATTTGATTTATCTTAAGAGAAAGAGGCATATTTAAGAGAAAAACAAGCAAGTTCTCTTAAAATATTTCTTCTAACACCTGTTATCTATTAGTAGTGTGGGTATATGGTGGAATTATTTGACTTGTTGCTTTTCCAAATTTAATTTTAGTTTGTGAAAGAATCCGCTATTTATGGAATATTTTTGAGGGATATACATGCATACATAATGTACATATATAAGCTTAATATTAAAATTATTTTTGATAAAAATTAGGTATATGCTGGGAGTGATGGTTGAAAGAGTAGGTTCGTTTTCATACTGAAAATATTAGTTGATATTGAAATTAATATTGTCTTACAAAATAAAACATTTACAGCGCTATTAATAAAAAACGCTTATTCTACCTTTATTCCACGATTTTACTAAACCATGGAATAAGAGTTAAGCCACAGGTTAAAATTTCTCATTAAAAAAGAGTTTATGTTCGTGGAATAATAAAGTGACGTTTACCGTACGAGGCCTGTTAAGTATCATGAAATTTGTACCAAGTTTCGGAAGCTTGGGTTTTTTCCGTATGGGTTTTGACATTTTAAAATTTCAAGTTACCAAACATACCTAAGAATTTTCTTGTTTATGTCTATCTAAATTATTATGAGGTATTAGAGAAATTTTAATTAAAAAGAGGAAAAGAAGCGAGAGTTGGAGCACCAACGACAGAGTCAGTTCATAAAAATTAACCAAACCATTTATAAATAACCTTTTGCTTTATATTCTTCAGAACTTAGTGAAATCATTGTGCATAGAAACAAAATATTATTGAAAATGTAAATCTTTTGATACCAACGCCAATAAAAAAAGACTTTGCTGCTTATTCCTTCGCTAAACCATCTGCTTCGGTGGTTTAGCATAGTAAACGTCACATAGCAGAAATTTTGTTTTATTAGTAACATTTTGCACTTAATCCATCATCCATGGAATAAGGCTAAACTTTCGCTATTCTACGTTTTTTAATTTGGCGGTTAAAGTTTCAAATAATACGTAAATTAAAATATCTGTCAATTTAGGAATGTCCATTATTTGAAATATAAATTGTAATAAATTAAATTATAAAGTCGAGCTTAGGATTTCAAATTGGAACTTAAAGTATATTTATTATATGTTTTGAAAGCCCTTCAAAGCTATCAGTGAAATTTTTCGATTAGAAAAAGAAACAAAAACTGATTCTAAGATAGATTATTGATTTTTATTTCAATAATGTGCAAGACTATAAACAAGATATGTATATAGACAAGTTGATTGAAAAAACTAAATTACAGTTTAGTAAAAATGATAAAATATTCAATGTTCTCACATAATATGAGGCCATGAGCGCAATAGTGGCCTAACTGCATTTTTCATTATTTTCAGTAGAGCAAAAATAAGAAACAGGTTTTTTTCAAGCACTTGTTGTTTTAAAATAAAGAAACATAGGCTTGATCTTCTTTTTGCAATATGATCAAAAAATGAAAGGTTTTTGATTTTGTTTCCATGATCCTTAAAAATACCGTTATAACTCATTTTAAAATCAGATATGCCACTATTGCACAGAGGAAAAAATATAAAAAATTAAAATCATGTAAAGATAGGCCAATCAATTGTAAATAAGACTGATTTCTTTGAGTTTTTTCTATTTTCTTTTTAATACGTTGAAATTTAACATTTTTATTCACTTTCTCCACTAGCGATAAATTCATAGCATGCTTTCATTATAGCAAGTTGAGACCAATATCGCAGCTATATTTTCATAGTATGCGATAGATAGTATGCTTTCACGCAAGCTATTCATCGCTTGCTTTATCGCTTGCTTTAAGTGCAATAATGCTCTGAACGTATCTCTTTGTATCCAATGTCATCGTCGCTTTGTCTTCACTATACTAAAAAGGTATGCGATGAAATGCCCACCGAAGAATATCTGACAGTTCGTCTGCTATCTGCCATTTGCTATTGCTATTGCGATTGCGATGAATTTATCTCCAATGGAGACGGCGTGTAAAAGCTTTTGTAGTATTTGTAAATTGTTATTCCTGTGATCGGTGTAAAAAATATGATGTATTAGCGGGTATAAGGATATAAAGTATCAAGGTTAAAGCTTGCTAGTAAAACGAGAGCCCACAGCAGATTTTGAGTCTGAATGATATAAAAAAAGAAGTATAGGAGTTGACAGCTTGAATAAAACTTAATCAAGAAATCAAGATCTTGGCAGTGCACAACCGGGGATTTAGTGTTTAACAGTGCATCGAAATCAAAATATGAATGCATCTCTCCCTAGATAATTATCACGGATCAACGAATCTGAGACCATTTGAGTCTGTAGTAAGCCCTGCCAGATCGTTTAAAAAATTCAAAGTTCAAAGCAAAAATCGTGTTTTTAAAACGGTCTGGCAGGGCAAACTATACACACAAATGATCTCGGCTTCCGTGATCAGAGGAGCATTGCCCAGGAAGGGGTAAAAACCAAGTTTAGCTAGCACAATCATTACTCTCGAAGTAGTATTCGTAGTTTGTTCTCGATTCAGTGTTTAATCATTAAATCCCCGGTTATGGACCGCAAGACTTTGATTTCTTGAATGAGTTTTACTCAAGCTTTCAACTGCAATATTTCTTTTCTTGATACCATTCACACCCAGAATCTGCTCTAGGCTCTTATTCTAGGCTTATACTTATTTTTTTCGAAAAACAAATATGTTGACAAAAAAATTCAAAAAAATGTTTAAAAAATATGAAGGGTCGGTCTTAAAATATTGAAGCTCATATGAATCTTGAGTCAGTTAACCTTCAGTCCTTCTCTAGAGGTCATTGTATTTGAAATTTTCAATTTCAAAGTGAAGAAGAAGTGCTTTTTGGTAATTTCTATGACATTGAATGGTATTTTTTTTCTCGCTGAGCGTATGAAACTCTATTGCTAATCGAGGGTGGTTATCAGGGTACTGACTTATGTTTAGTTCATTGAATTGATGTCACCTGTGAGCAAATAATTAAAATAATTAATTGGCCTAACTTAAAGTTTTAAACAATAAAATCAAATATGCGAGCGCGATAGCGGTCTTTAAAAAAGATAGGCCGCTCTTGCACTTAAGCTTTTAGTTTTTTTCTGTTTGGCCTAAGTACAAAAGCCCTATAACTATGACATGAAGCCGTCAATTTAAAAAAATCAAATGCAGAAATGTTGTTTATTACATACAGATCAAAGGGCACGGTAGTGCCCAGCCAAGTTCGCGGCACTACACCCTTTTTACAGGAACAAACTCAGGCGATTTTCAACCCCCCTCTAACTTCAGTACCAATAAAGTCAGAAACTTCAAATTCTGAGTATTTGCTGAACTGATCAAACACAGGTGGCTCACCAAATTTCAACTCTTTAGCAGTAGTAGTTCCCAAGATATAGGACTTCAAAAATCGCAAAAACCGTAACTGACTGACTCACTGACTGACTGACTCACTGACAGATCATCAAAATTATGGAGCACTTCCCGACATCGTAGAAACTTGAAATTTCGCACAACGGTAGGCCTTGTGGTACATACAAAGGAAAAAATCGAAAATCTGCAATTTTCTATTCAGGGGGCGTGGCATCCACCCACTTTCTTAACTATTATATAAATTATATGGAGCCTTTCCGATTGTTGTAGAACAATACAAATTGGTAAGTTGGTAGGGTTTGAGGTACTTAGAAAGAAAAAAATTGAAAAATTGGAATTTTCAATACAGGGGGCGTGGCATCCACCCACATTCTTAAAAATTATTATAAGTTATATGGACCACTTTCGATTGTTGTAGAACGATGAAAATTGGTAGGTCGGTAGGGCTTAAGGTAATAAGAAAGAAAAAAAAATGAAAAATTGGAATTTTGCATTCAGGGGGCGTGGTATCCACCCATATTTTTAAAAATTCTTATAAATTATATGGAGCACTTCCGATTGTTGTAGAACGATGAAATTTGGTAGGTCGGTAGGCCTTCAAGTACTTAAAAGAAAAAAAATCGAAAAATTGGAAGTTTCAGATCAGGGGGCGTGGCATCCACCCACATTCTCAAAAATTCTTATAAATTATATGAAGCACTTCTGAGTGTTGTAGAGCGATGAAAATTGGTAGGTTGGTATGCCTTGAAGTATTTAGAAGAAAAAAATCGAAAAATTGGAAGTTTCAGTTCAGGGGGCGTGGCATCGACCCACATTCTTAAAAATTCTTATAATTATATGGAGCACTTCCAATGGTTGTAGAACATGAAAATTGGTAGGTCGGTAGGACTTGAAGTACTTAGAAAGGAAAATAATCGAAAATTTGGAATTGTCCCATTCAGGGGGGTGCCATCCACCCACTTTATCAGAATTGCTATTATTTGTATGGAGCACTTTCGGTTGTCGTAGAATTATGAAACTCTGTAGAGCGGTAGGGCTTGACTTTCACCTGGCAAAATAAATCTTTGCAAAAAGGAGTGAAATCACAACAAAAACATAAATGTTAAAAAA
The DNA here is from genome assembly GCA_963921185.1 of Dasysyrphus tricinctus. Taxonomy (NCBI): domain Eukaryota; kingdom Metazoa; phylum Arthropoda; class Insecta; order Diptera; family Syrphidae; genus Dasysyrphus; species Dasysyrphus tricinctus. Next base: position 250,317,641 of record OY992530.1, read on the forward strand.
AGGAGCCAAGTTCTTATGTGTACAAGAAACATGTGCGTTAAAAGTCAGCCAAAAAAGTAATGAGATCTAAAATATATGCCAAGTTTTAAGTTCATGAAGTTTAATATCAAATATCTTAAGAAGAGTAATATCGAAACAATTCCAAATCATGACAGAAATTTGGTAATTAATGATTACTGATTAAAATTTGGTGGATTTACTTGGCAAGATTTCTCTTAAATACTTACTTAATCACAAATTTAAAATGTATGAAAACTTGACCAGTGAATCCACTAAATTTTAATCAGTAATCATTAATTACCAAATTTCTGTCATGATTTGGGATTGTTTCGATATTACTCTTCTTAAGATATTTGATATTAAACTTCATGAACTTAAAACTTGGCATATATTTTAGATCTCATTACTTTTTTGGCTGACTTTTAACGCACATGTTTCTTGTACACATAAGAACTTGGCTCCTTTTTTTAACATTTATGTTTTTGTTGTGATTCAATTTTCGTCATAAGCTCAATTTTGATAAAATTGCAGTTAGGCCACTATTGCGCTCACGGCCTGATATTATCCATAGAAATCTCTAATATTTCTGCATCTTAAAATCAACTTTGTGCTCGTAAATCGAAATGGAAAAAAATTCGGAAATCCGATTTATTAAATATGTAACAAAATAAAATTGTAAGAACCTACTATGATCGTTAGTAAAATCTTGAGAGCTACTCTCGGGGTATTATCCATTTGAGAGTAATACTCATATTTTTCAGATTTAAATATCGAGAATTGTCTGTTAGAATTTCGAGAGTTACCTACTTTCCTGAGAGTACTTTTACTTTCATATCTTTCATATATATTCATATCATATTCATAGGTGCGTTTTCATTTTCAAAGTACTTTTTCTAGTATAATCGTAAGATTTACTCACGGGTTGAAGTCCATTTGAGAGTAATATTTTTTGTCGGTTGGAAGTAGTACAAGCAGGCGCGGATACAGGGGTGGGGGCAATGGGTGCAATTTCCCCCCTCCCTAGGCAAGAACGGGCGAAACATGAAATATAAATTTAATAAAATGTAATCAAAAAAGGTTAGTTTGTTACACGTTTATAAATTTTTTTCTTGGCAGCGCAGCGTTGCAGCAATGAGTGATTGTTCGTTGACAGCTAGCTGACCAGATTCAGTTAAGAAAATTTCCGCTATGCACAAATAGCCTTCAAATCGACTGAGTGGAAAGTAGAGCCCCCTAATGCCCGTGTATTTAAATACACGTGTTACCCGTGTAATTAATTATCCGTACATGAACCCGTGTCTGTATATTTACACGTATATTTATAATTACCCGTGTATTTAGCAATACACGGGTAATTACTATGGGAATCGGCACAGATCGGTAAATCGGATGCAAAGGAACTTGAAAATCGGTTTAATTATTGTTTGAATAGTTAAAAAATTGTTTTATGGCAGGAATTTCTACTAGTACATTCGTATATCACAGATATTTCTGTATTATTTGTATATTTATGCTTTGTTTTACTTCTTAAAGTTCAAATAAAAAAAGTTTTTTTATTTAATTTGGTAACTACTTACATACACTAATATATTTCGAGACTTATTTTTAGGTCTAAAATTAATATTAAAAATGATAATATATAAAAAAGAAATAATTACCTAAGATATTAAGGGTATTCATGCAACAGCGTAAACTCGTCGTAATCGTTGTAAAGTTTTAAACTTCGTAAATCTGTCAAATTTTCCATACAAATTGTGACAGAATTACGAAGTTTAAAATTTTACAACGATTACGACGAGCTTACGCTGTTGCATGAATACCCATATTATTTCTTGTATACAGATTATAATGTTTCTGTATTATATTTAAATTTATTTGGTTTTTCTGAACGTCTATATCGATTCTGAAGAAATTTTAAGAGTTTGTTTTAATGACAGATAAAAAAATCTTAAAAATTGGCTTTAGATACATCCGCCCCCTGCCACGGAACCTTTGCTTTGTTTGACTGAAATACTTTTTTTTCTTGGAAGCCACTCAACCGATTTAGATGAAATTTTTCGATAGAATTTTGAAATTAGTTTTGGTACAATCTGCCTACTGTCACTCTCATTTTAATCTATTTTAGAATTTAAAAGAGCAATTTGCAGTATACATTATGTATTATTACGACTTCTATGATTTGGATGAAATTTAATATTTAATATAATATAATTTAACTTCAAAGTTGATCTAGACAGGAGTCATCCAGGACCAAAGCTAAGGGGGTGCCAAAATTTAAACTAAAATGTTTAAACTAGATTTTCCTCTAGAGAAATATTTTTTTCTATAATTTTTTGGCGATACAAATTTCCTTTTTTTTTTTGGCTAGACAATTACTCTTCTGGGGCATTTCTTTTTTAATAAAACTTCGTTTCAAGAACATTTTTTTTTGATAATTTTTGTATGAGCTTTTAAGCTTAAATATAAGTGAAGAACATAATCTACTTTTTCTTCAGTTTCACTGTGTCTAAAATTAAATTGATGTGTTCTTTATATTTATCATTATTTTTCAATGAGCCTTTTGGGCATGTTACAACCAACTTGTTGTATAGGTTTTTAGTAAAAAGTAAAGGTACTGACCTACCTACTTTAAGGAATCTAAGGACTTATTTTCAAAGAAAAAGAAAATAATGCATAGAAATTCGTTTAAATCGACGAAATTCGTTAAAACGACAAAAATGCTAAAAATAAAAACGGTCAAACGGCATGAAATCAAAGTTCTGGAATTGTGAGGCAACTTTGAACTAAAACCGAAATGCCACCTGATTTATTGATCAAACATGGTTCTCGAGTTCGACTTTTCTTAACAAAGCCGAAACCTGCTTTTTAGTACTTACATACTTACATAATAAATGCATATGACAAATAGAAAGGTCACCCACCGCCACCATATTTTTTTGTTACGCATATAACTTGAATTTTCATCCATTTTGCACCTCAAACGGGGTACACATAATCATTTACACATGACAGTTTCGGAATAAAAAAAAAAAGTTTGCAAAAAAAAAAAACAATTGACCAGCAATTCCGTCATTCACAAGGTAGGGGAGAGGCGGGCACCCTAGGACACTTTTTACAAAAACCAACCTGGAACATATATCACAATATAATATTTATTCTTGAATGACGTTGTTCTTTAGTATTTTTCCTTGGAAATCGATGCCTTTTCATACCTTACTTTGTATTTTATACATATATATTTTTCCATTTTAAAAAACTGTTATAAGTGTCTAAATCTGCCCCCCTAGGGGGGTAGTTTTGGACAGCCCTGGGGCAGTTTTGGACATGCCTTGAAAAACGTATTTAATCAAGTTGTATTCCTTACTAAACAATAATAAATTATTTCAAAACATAACCTTAGTTAAAATAAGTCGTAGCAGATTGTCTTTATCTAATGCCTTAGCAGCGTACTGGAAAGGAAGATTATTTGCTTGAAGATAAACCAGGCCATAATTCATTTTCGAAGATTTGATGAAATAAATGTCTATATCTTCTTCCGAGGTGCTAAATACTTGGGTGACAGTATGTTTTTATCTGTATCCACTGTTCACATTTTGAAATGCTATTTATTATATTAAATTTTAGTCTGGTTTGGACATGTCCAAATGTGCCCCTCATCTACTGTCCAAAAGTGCCCCAAGTAGACATACAAACAATTTTTTTTTTTTTTTTTTTAATAATGTTAAACAATAAAAATATTGTTTAATAAATCATCACAAAATAACCAAATTATGATAATAAAAAACTTTTTCCTCGGTGATTCCAGCTAGTTTTTTTCTAAAATGCTTACGTCTTAGATCGAAAAAAAATACAACGGGTACCGGTAAACAAACATTTATTTTTAATTATTTTTTAAAAGTTGATATCGTCCCAAATGTCATCAGATATCTATTTGAAGAAGAATTGCCACTGTAAAATTGTGATTAAGTATTAAAAAGCATTTGTTTTGATACTTTTTTGGCCGTTGTCTTAAGCTGCCCCTGTCCTAAACTACCCCCCTCTCCCCTAAATAAAATATAGACTATCATTTGGAGCAAAACTGTCATGCAGGAGTGATAATGCGTACCTGGCTCTACAATAAATAACACCAGGAAGAAAAAATATATGTACACATGAATAACATTATCACAACAAAAACATAAATGTTAAAAAAAGAGCCAAGTTCTTATGTGTACAAGAAACCTGTACGTAAAAAGTCAGCCAAAAAAAGTAATGAGATCTAAAATATATGCCAAGTTTTAAGTTCATAAGGCTCAATATCAAATATCTTAAGTAGAGAAATATCAAAACAATTCCAAATCATGACAGAAATTTGGTATTTAATGATTACTGATTAAAATTTGGTGGGTTCACTGGTCAAGTTTTCATACATTTTAAAATTGTGATTTAGTAAGTAATTAAGAGAAAACTTGCCAAGTAAATCCACCAAATTTTAATCAGTAATCATTAATTACCAAATTTCTGTCATGATTTGGAATTGTTTCGATATTACTCTACTTAAGATATTTAATATTAAACTTCATGAACTTAAAACTTGGCATATATTTTAGATCTCATTACTTTTTTTGGCTGACTTTTTACGTACAGGTTTCTTGTACACATAAGAACTTGGCTCTTTTTTTAACATTTATGTTTTTGTTGTGATTTCACTCCTTTTTGCAAAGAATTACTTTACCAGGTGAAAATCAAGCCTTAGGGCCTTACAAAGTTTCATAATTCTACGACAACCGAAAGCGCTCCATATAAATAATAGCGATTCTGATAAAGTGGGTGGATGGCGTGCCCCCGAATGCAAAATTCCAATTTTTCAATTTTTTTCTTTCTAAGTACTTGAAGCCCTACCGACCTACCAATTTTCATTGTTCTACAACAATCAGAAGTGCTCCATATAATTTATAAGAATTTTTAATAATGTGGGTGGATGCCACGCCCCCTGAATGCAAAATTCCAATTTTTCAATTATTTTCTTTCTAAGTACTTCAAGCCCAACCGACTTACCAATTTTCATCGTTCTACAACAATCGGAAGTGCTGCATATAATTTATAAGGATTTTAAGGAATGTGGGTGGATGCCACGCCCCCTGAATGAAAATTCCAATTTTTCAATTTTTTTCTTTCTAAGTACTTGAAGCCCTACAGACCCACCAATTTTCATTGTTCTACAACAATCAGAAGTGCTCCATATAATTTATAACATTTTTTAACAAAGTGGGTGGATGCCACGCCCCCTGGATAGAAAATAGCATATTTTCGATTTTTTCCTTTGTATGCACCACAAGGTCTACCGTTTTGCGAAATTTCAAGTTTCTACGTTGTCTGGAAGTGCTCCATAATTTTGATGATCTGTCAGTGAGTCAGTGAGTCAGTGAGTCAGTCAGTCAGTTACGGTTTTTGCGATTTTTGAAGTCCTATATCTCAGGAATTACTAATGCTAAAGAGTTGAAACTTGGTGAGCCACCTGTGTTTGATCAGCTCAGCAAATACTGCGAATTTGAAGTTTCTGACTTTATTGGTACTGAAGTTAGAGGGGGGTTGAAAATCGCCTGAGTTTGTTCCTGTAAAAAGGGTGTAGTGCCGCGAACTTGGCTGGGCACTACCGTGCCCTTTGATGTAAATGGTAAGGTACCATGGTTATTCAATTATTTTCAACTATACCTATGTAACTTACCAACAACTGGCTTCCATTCTTTTTGATCTAGTTTTCTTTCTTTATTCATTCCAATTCCATTGCCATTCTGGATAATAATTTTGTCTACTATTTCATTATAATCTTTATCCGAAATAAATTAAGAATACAGTCAGTTAAAAGAAAAATAGCCACTAAGCACTTGTTTTTTTTTTTTAAATGAGAGTAGGTAGATACGTAAGAGTAGTGGGAGACGAAAAAAAATCGAAAAAGGTTTCAATTATGCTAGACCTGGTACGGAGCATAGGCAAAGAATGATTTTTATTTATGCTGCGAAGCGTCCTTTTTAAATATAATGCACGACGTCTGGTTAGTCTTCAGAAAGAAGCAACGTTCTTTTAAATACACGTGTATTTTTATTTACACGTGTATTTAAATAGTGCACGGGTATCAATTCCTTAAAACACGGGTACCCATGCCACGGGTACCCGTGTAATTAATCGTCCGTCCAAAATCGAAGGCTCTAGCTGGAAAGCTTAAAACTTCGGTCTTAGATCTCAATCTTCAAAGTTAAGGTATTTAATTAAAAGATAAATGTCAGGCTACATTACTGTATAACATTGAATCTTTAATCGATTTGATGTCCACTTTTCAAAATTCTTTGAATGAAAAATGTCACAATTTGAAATATAATGTTTTAAAAAATTATTGCTCCACCTCCAATCCTACTCTACAAATTTGTCAGTTTAATTTAACGGAAGAGGCAGCAGGGGCACTTATCTAAATTTTCAACCTTAAAGTTGATTTTAATTTCCAAAAAAAAAATTAAATCTTTAAAATAAGCTTCAAAAAATTCTTACTTTGCTTCAAATGCTCGGGTCTATAAGATAAAGATATCTAATTAAAGTTAAAATAATGAACTACATTTGTGTATTAAAAATTATTCAGAAATACCAAAAAATTTCATACTAAAAGGATGATTGGGTTCTTTTTATGATAAATATTTAAAAGTGTGTTTCCATTGACTTTCACTTTCACTATAAAACTCTCGAGAGCGACTCTCTGATATCTGTGTTGCACTCAAGTGAGCTTATCCACTGTCTGTGTCCACTTTCGAGTTTTGCTCTCGAGAATTTCTTCAGAGCTTCTCCCCGTCTTTTTCTCTGAAATAAATAAGCACCTTAATAGCCTTTTCACACCGAACCCAAAAAGCGGTTTTCGCGAAAATATCGGTTTTGGAGAAAACCCTTATCGAAAACACAAGTTTTCTCATACATTTTTTGTAGCTTCAAGTTTTCGTAAAAAACAAGTTTTATATAAAACCAGTCGAAAACATGTTGGAATTCAGGGATGAAGAAAACAAACATACCTCTTAATAAGTTCAGCGCCTATTGAAGTGTCAAAAAAGAAGCTGATAGGATGCTTTCAAAAGAAATTGAAAACAACTGATGAAATTCTGTCATATCAAATATAAAATACGAATCTCAAAATAAATTATTTTATTTAAAATTGATAAATAATTGTTTGTGGCAAATCAAATTGTTCATATGGATCCTCTTTATAAAATAAATTAACGTTTTTTTTTTTTCAAAAAAATGTAAGAAAACGAAAAAAAAAAATTGTGCGTGATTTGTGTAAAAAAAAATGGAATGTGAAACGAAAACGTGTAATGTTCAGTGTGAATGGTTTTCGGGTTTTTGAAAAGTTTTCGCCGAAAACCGGGTTTGGTGTGAAAAGCCTATAAGAGTATGCACATCTGTTTCGAGCTTGGCGCAAGTCTGTTTTAGCCATAATGTACGTTTCTGTTGGAGGTAAGTAATTTGTGAGGATTTTATCACTTTCGTGGATGCGTTTTAGGATCTTCTGTGTTCCATATTATTAAACTGGCAAAGAGTACGAATCCAACGAAGAAGATTGGAGAGAAACCAGTAAACAACTACAACAGTCACTGCCGAGAGGGCGAGAGAAGTTGGATGGAACTTTTAAACCTAAAGATACTTGTTTTTGATCGTTTTTGAAAACGTTAAGTCAACGTAAGTTTTATTGTCAAGTGAAAGTCATTTTTCGACGCGAGTATTGCTATTATATCGAACTGCATGAGGCTGACAACTCTGCAGTTTTGTGTTTTGAGCTTAAATGAAACATTTATAAAAAAAAAAACGAAGAAACGAAGGCTAACAATATTGTTGATGAAATGTATAACGAAAGTTAGTCACAATCTCACAAGGGAAGTTTAGTTTTGTATCGATGGACAAAAGCATCTGAAAAAACGATACGGTTTTCATCTGAGTTTTGATTTATTATTTTAGTTTAGCTTAAATACAGCTATTGTCAAATTAATACAAAGGTTATGTTTGCACAAAATCTTTTATATCAACGTCCTTCAATTTTCGTGCAAACGCATTTGATGTTTATGAACACGTTCTCCGGCTTCTCAGTATTTTTGTTGCCAACTCGATTTTTTTACTGTAGAATTGCATCTCACATGATGTTTTCGAATATTTGACTTTAACAAACTGCAACTTGTATTTTCTTTTTTGAACAGAAGACTTTTTGCGTTTGAGAACATTCTGCAAAATGCATTTTTGACGCTGATGACAAACGGCCCGAAAACGGCCTTTTACTGGCAAGGCTAGGTTAGGTTGTCCCAGCTAAAGAAGAGGCTGGAAAATTCACTCGAACTCGCTCGAACGTCATTTGTCTAAATAGGAACATACCACTGTGGCATTATGTTTTCCAAACATAACTGTGGAGGTACGCAGATGCAGAGGGAACTCAAAAACGCTGTAAAGACACCCTGCTATAGCTGCAAACTGCAAAACTTCATTTTTCACAAAGTTCAAAGTACCCGCTGGTCGAGACAGTGTGGTAGTTATGAAACTCATATCATACTCATCAACTCATATTGCTTTGTGTGACCAGGCGTGGAGAGCAGTATAAAGTGTACTAAAATTTTCTGTAGACCTCATCAAGAATTTGGAAATTCACGAAAATTACGTGCTAGGAACTTGTAGTAAGGCTCCAAATTTGTATTTTTTTTTTGCATTTCAACGATAGGCTATGTTCAAAATTTGAAGTCCTCAATTTGAAAAAAATTTCATACTAACCTCACATGGTGATGTATCTCAGGAACCAAGCATGCTAGGAACTTGCAGTAAGGCTGCAAATTTCCTGTTTTTTTTTGCATTTCAACGATAGGCTATGTTCAAAATTTGAAGTCCTCAAAAAAAAGGACTTCAAAATTTTGACTTAGCCTTTTCTTGAAATGCAAAAAAATTGCAAGTTTAGAGCATTTGCGAGTTCCTAGCATACTTGGTTCGTGAGATACACCATGTGACCTATTTGTTTCATATTCAAGTCAAATTTGGGAAATTTTTAAATTGAGGACTTCAAAATTCTGACCTAGCCTATTCTTGAAATGCAAAAAAACTGCAAATTTGGAGCCTTACTACAAGTTGCTAGCACGCTTGGTTCCTGAGATACACCATGTGTGACCTGCTAACTTCACTGTGAAGTTAGCAGGCCACTAAATTACACCCTTATTTGGCGAACTGCAAAATCGGGAATAGAAATGTAAAAAAAATGCAAATTCCTGTCAAGGTCCCATTTGCGTGGATGAAAGTTGCCCTGCTAACTTCACAGACGTGTTTCAAGCTGCATACCGCAATCATTACTCTACTGTCGACCAGGTTTGCAACCTAACATGCCTTATTCAGTTGCAGTTAAGTCAAAAAAAAAACTTGCTCTCTTTTATAAACTTACTTCACTGGGTATTTCCAAAAAAATAGTTAAATTATTGAGATCGATCTACCAAGATACCACTGCAGCTGTTTGGGAGCGTGTTACTTTTCATTCTTTTCTTGAAAGACCTACCCAGTAGGAAATTTGCTCCTCAATGAAAAATAAAGGTGCATTCCTCGCCGAAATCATGTGGCACATTCATTGAGGATAGGGTATGCATAGATTTCATTCATCGAAAGTCATGCAATAGGTAAGTAGTTGGCCATTCTATTCGCATCTTGTGCTTTGCTTTCGAAAGAAGTTAAAGAAAACACGAAACATTGCAATATTCTTTTTTGACATCATAAACGTTAGTGAATACAATGCTGAATGCGACATATATATTCCTGCACGTTTTCAGTGGTTAGTCTAATTCACATAGCATTGCGTATTTTATGCCTGCGATGTGAAAGAGAAAAGAATCCTATTTTTTTTGGGATTGAAAATTATTCAACAACCTTCCAAAAGAATAATACTATGGTGATATCGCTAGGGAAAAGGAATGTATCTATTCACGGACTTCGTTTGTTGGACAAAATATTCTACCTGAGCTGAGAAGAAAAAGAGACACTTATTCAAATACTTTTTCATAGCATCGAAAAGTAAAACGAATTCAATGCAAACACGGAAGCGAAGATTTCCTTCATAAAAAGTTATGCAACCTTTCGGATGGCACATGCTACTTTCTTCTGCCTGTTGAATAGATTTCGAAGTGCAATAAAAAAACCTTTTTTTTTTGGGTTTTTCCCTTGTCGTTTTTTGGCACGAGTCATTTCTTTTGTTCTAGAATGATTTAATTTCGATTTTGTGATCAAAGAGTGCAGTTGTGCGTGGTTTTCAGTGATTTTTTTTCTATTGTTTTTAATCCATATTCCATAAGTGTTTTTAATCAATTTGTGTTTATTTACTAAAATATAAAAGTTTACAATTTGGTGAGTAAATAATAGATAATGAGTGGATTTAGTAAAAGAAATATGAAGCGCTTGGTAAAAAAAGAAAAGAATTCGCTTCAAAATAAAATAAAAGAAAGTATAGCTAGGATAGATAGCGAAAATATTGTGGAAGAAAGAACAATTGAAAATGTTCCCCAGGTGATTTTAGATAGTGTTTATGAAGGAAGTGAAAATAATGAGAATAGTATTTGCAATTTGAATAGTCAGCTTAAAAAGTGGTATGCAAAACATCATCCTTCACGGAAATGTGTTGAAGACTTACTTCAGGTGCTAAAAAATGAAAATTTAAATGTTCCGCTAAGTTTGAAAACATTACTTAATAGTAACGAGGAAAATAATTTCATGATAAGAACTGTAGCACCGGGAAAATACTGTCATTTCGGAATAAAAAAAAATTTTGAAAAAGTAGGTGAAATCGTTTCTAGATACGAAGAAATAGATTTAGTTATAGGTATAGATGGATGACCCTTATATAAAAGCAGTTCAATGGAGCTTTGGCCTATATTGGCGTATACATCAAATATACCTAGCATCACCGAATTTATGATAGGAGTATACTTAGGGAATGGGAAGCCACATTGCATTGACAATTTTTTGCACGATTTTTGTGAAGAATTTAAGGACCTTCAAATAAATAGATAAACCATTAATGGAAAAACCTTATATATTAAAATTAAATATTTTGTTTGTGATGCTCCTGCTAGGGCTTTCGTGTGTGGCATAATGTCTCACACTTCTTTTAATGGATGCTCAAAATGCGATCAAGTTGGTCACTCTGTTGACAGAGTTACAACTGATAGTATTGTTGCAGGAAATAGTAGGTCAGATACTAGTTTTAAACAAAGAACTGACATAAGTCATCACAAACCTTATTTTATATCAAGGGAAAGCTTACTAGAATCGATTGGCATTGGTATGGTATCACAGTTTCCACTTGATCCAATGCATTTAATTGATTTAGGAATCACAAAAAAAATGTTAATTGCCATTTTTAAAAATAAAACAACGAAGGCAAAACTTAATTTAGATGCAAGAAATAATTTAAATCAAAAAATTACTTCACTGGCTCCCTATATTCCCAGGGAATTTTCTCGAAAGCCAAGATCATTTTTAGAACTATCTCGTTGGAAAGCAACCGAATTCAGGCATTTTATTTTGTACACCGGTATTTTAGTTCTCAATGATGTAGTTGACAGTGATACATACTACCATTTTCTTCTTTTACATTGTGCTTATAGAATTCTTATGTGTCCTAAGAGCTTTGCGTCCAATCTTCAGACAGCTGAAGATATGATTAAGTATTTTGTTCAAATATTTCCAGAGATATATTTTGAAAAAAGTGTTACGTACAACGTACATAGCTTGTTGCATACCACAGAAGACGTCAGAACACTAGGGTTTCTTCCTACCCTAGCAGCTTATAAATTTGAAAATTTTATGCTACCTTTAAAAAAATTGTTAAAAAACCAAGCCAAATTTTAGAACAAATTAATAATAGATATAGGGATATATGTTTAGTTAAAAATTACTCGACTCCTAGTTTAAAAAAAAAAATAGAAAAGGTTTAATTCAAAGCTATAAATCCGCTGATTTATATTTATCTATGAATGAACCAAATAATTTTTGCTGCATGAATGACAATATTTCAATTAAAATCTCGAGCTTCTTAGAAGAAGGAAATCAGCGATTTGTCTTAGGAAAAAGAATTTTAAATGCTAGCCCTTTTTTCCTGGAACCCTTGAATTCTATGACAGATTTAGGAATTTTTTTTAGTTAACAAAGATATTTCTTCAGATGATGAAAAATTTAATTTATCTGAGCTTTCTTTTAAATATCTTATTTTACCAAGCCGTGAAAATAACCTTTTACTCATTCCAATACTCCATCAGTATCTTTAATTTAAATTAAAAACTCACCAAATTGCAAATAAAAATAAACAATATTTTTAGACTACATACATACACTAGTCAAAAAAATTAAAGGAACAATATTTTTTCAATTTTCGTTAATGGATAATTATGGATAATTTCTTGTGAGTCAATAAAATGTAATGGTCAGATACCTTGTTTATTCAGCATTAGTTAAATTTTGTGTTGTTGTTGTACAAATTTGTTTTGCATGGTTCAACTTAATGAAAATAATATTTTCGAGTTTGATTACCAATATCTCAGCAAATAATGACGTAATTTGCTTAGTCCTTGTTTTTTAAACTTATTCAAATTTCCAAAACTCTTGTTGAATTTTGTATGATGTCATTATTTGCTGAGATATTGGTAATCAAACCCAAAAGTATCTTTTTTCATTAAAAGTCAGATAAGCCATGCAAAACAAAACTGTACAACAACAAAACTTGAATTAACGCTGAAGAAACCAGTTATCTAACCATAACATTTGACTGACTTTAGAATTTAAAAAAAATATCCCTTAGAATGGCGACCGTCAAAAAAAAAAATTATGTCTCTTGTTATTTTTTACAATAACGCAATAACGACACTGGGAAACAAAAATTTTTTCCAAACAAATCACCGAAACAAGAAACATAAGACTATAGAATGCTGTTTGTTTCAACTCAATGCGACCATAAAGATACAGCTCTTCAAAAAACACAAACAAGAATTGAAAAAATTCTTGTTTATTTACTTTTTTTTTTACTAGTGTATTTCAAACAAAAAAATTGTTTTTTTTTAATTTCTTGCGTACAAATTTTTTTTTTTTAAGTGATTTGTCTAATTTTATATTATTTACCCAAAGATCAAATAAAATAACAACTATGGACAAGGAAAATAATTCACCAAATGTAAGTTCATGAGATTTTTTTTTCATGATTTGAAAGTAGTTATATTTATATTCCTCTTATCCTTAGATCTCAAATGAACAAGAGAATGAAGATAATCAATCCATAAGCTGCTCTCCAAATGCTTCCAGGCGTCAAAGAAGAGTTTTTCGTCAAACGGTATGTTTTAACTCTTACAAAAAGAGCTTTTTCTTCTTGCTACTCGTCCTTGAATGTTTTACCGTAACTTTGTCATTTTATTTACCTTAATCCTTCATTATTTTATCTGAATTTCAGAATACTTCTTCCTTCGACTTTGAAAACTATGTAAGACAGTTCACAATATTGCGTGCTTCTTTACATCAGCTCAGCAACACTATATGCGAGGTGAGCGCCCAAATGAAGCAAATCTCAAAAAATGAGTTAATAAACACGCGAGAAATCTCAACCGCCTTTCCCATAACAACTGTACAGGACTTAGAGGAGCTGGATAATAAAATTGGGGAGGAACCCGATAGATATGTAAGAAAACTCTGAAAATTTACATAAATTATAATATAAAGTACTTTTTATCCCTTTCTCATTATTACCTACCCTTCTGAATAACTATAACTTTTATTTGAATTTCAGATCGAACTCTTCAAAAAACTTATATGTGGAGCTCCTGGGGGCATTGAAAAAAACCTTAAACATTTTTTATCGCCAAACGTTGCTGTCCAATATAATTTTGATGGAACGAGTGGCAAAAAACCCTTCAAAGCTTTAAAAAATATTAATACCGCTTTATTTAGTAAGTTGTTATATTCATATTTGCTTCTATGTAGTTAAATATTTAAAGAAACATTTAAATTATTTTTACAGATGCTGTCAAAAAGGAATACCCTTCGTCAAAGCTTTTCAATAAATATATACGTGTGGCATTCAAACGAATCAAAAATTTACATTTTAAAACAATTGCCGCACAAAAAAGACATCTAAGCCAGCAAAACCCCGAACAAGAAGAACTATTATATATGAAAACCGCGTCTTTTTAGTTTTTTCTGTATGACATCAATTATTGCTTTGTTTATTTTGTTCTATGTTTTTTTTTTATTCATAATCTATTTTTTATAATATTCTTGTCTCTTTTTTTATCAATAATATAATAATAAATACTTTATTTTAACTACCTACCTTAAAATTTGCTTCTTTAAATTATAGGAATTATAATAGTTAATAAAATACGTACACATAATGTATGTTATGTAGGTACACACATTAAACTTCATATTTGTTTTAATTTTTTTCTCTAAACCATACATTTCAGACGGTTCTTCTATTGATGAAATCAGAAAAGAAATGCATAATGATTTCATTCATTTTTTTTCTTCTAAGAAAACATCCCCTTAAATGCATTCCTTTTTTCAATACGGAAAAAACAGGCTTCATAATATGCACACATTTCAGTAATGAATAATCAATATTTTCAATACATCTCTCCTTGAGGTTATTAAACTCATTTTTCATGTACTCATTTCCATTCAAGAAATCATCACATCACTAGAACTAGTTTTTTCAGAGACGACAAAGAACTTATGAATTCGGAGATGCCATGAGCATAGTGATTTCCTTACAAAATATTCATCGAGAAAGTGTGTAGGTGCTTCCTTCCAATGACAAGCCTGTGTTAAATTCATGATAGGATTCCTTAGGAAATTCATGGGTGCAGCTCCTTTTCCCTGAGGAAAAACCTACTTTTTCAGTAGTGAATTTTTGGAAATTTCCTACTGGGTACATGCTTAGCTATACCAACTGGTATAGTTATAGAGGGTCTAAGGATCAACATTCTTTTATATGCTGATGACATATGTATAGTTGTTCTTGCTGACAATTCTGCCAAACTGCAACGTCTCATAGACAAGACAGTTTCCACTTCTATGTTCTTAAATGGGACCTGACAGTCAATCTGGATAAATCGGAAATTGTAATTTTTCGCAACGGAGGAAGACATGCAGCCAGTGAAACGTGGTTTTTTAATGGTTCTGAAATAAAAGTATCAAACCATTTCAAATATCTTGGAGTTATTTTTAATTACAATATGTCTTGGGCGGAACACCTAAAAAACAGACTCACTTCGTCAAAAAATTCCATCAATTCAACATGGTCCAAGTTGATAAGAAACAATTCGGTTTGTCAATTTGCCAGAGCAATTATACTGTACTCTGCCCAAGTATGGGCATTTAAGGAACACGTCCAAGTAGAAAAGTTTCAACGCTTCTTCCTGAAAGGGTGTTTTCTACTTCCGGAAAATACTCCAAATTATGTACTTCACATAGAAACAGGATTACCAAAAACATTCTTGGCTATCCTCAAACTGCACTCCGAATGTATAGCCAGAGTTAGTAACAGACTTCCCAGGATCCTTTCAGAAATTGTTATGTGAAAGAATATTTACTGGGCTAACAAATGGATGCTGCTTTTTTCGGAGGCTTCAATCGCATTTTCTTTCACGTTAACCATGCCGTAGCCGCGCAGCTCACAAAATGCTCTCTTAGCGAACTTATCTATCTATCTATACAACTTCTCATCATACCGTTACACCTTAACTAAAAAATTATAATTTAAAAAAAATAACTCTGGTTTACCGACGGAAGTGCGATAATTTAAATTTTGACTTCCTTCTGGAAAATAAACGATTTAAAACAGACTCAATATATTTTCATTTATCTTAGTAAAAAAAACATAATTATATTGTGTACCCAATTTAGATGAACCTAAATAGGTACTTTGCTAGGTTCTCATTGAAATTCAACTCACAAAATCAGATCAGCAGATAAAAACTCAAAATGATTTGAAAATAAACATCGCAACTGTTTTTTAATTGTTTATATTATTTTTACCAAAATAAAGTCATTCAGTTTTCTTACCTTAACAAGAAACACTTTCACTAAGTTTTTCGCGCATTAAAAATGGTTTTAAGTTGGTAGGCATGTATACCAGCAAAGCATTAATTTGATCTCACAAAATATTAAATGATCCCAATTTATTGAAGAGTCTTCTATAAAAGAAGCTTTAATTTAACACTCAGGATTTTAAAATAATTTAATAAATCACAATTTCCATTCACAAAACTTCCAAAAATTCAAAGCATGATAACTTAATCCTTCGCTAACGATCAACTAACTCGATAACTTAAACCCACGTGTTTTTTATGTATTTAATTAAGAATCGACATGGATGTGTTTGTTTTTACACTTCGTAACCTTAACTACCACTTTTACGCGCAATCCTCGATTGTATATAGGTATCTATACTCTAACCAAGAACAAGTACGAGTAGAACAGTTCAAAATTTTCGCGCTCGCCGAAAAAAACGATTCCGATCTTTCACGGTGAAAAAAAGTCCTCCGAATGCGCCGACACGACAACGATCGTTAGTGGTGTTCACATTTGCCGGTATGGCTAAGACACTGCCACAAAAAAAATATAAAAAAAAAAACACAAAAATACAAACACACAGCTAAATGAAAAATCGTGAAAAAGAAGAGAGAGCGAGCTTCAAAAAGCCCACACTCTCTCGTACTTGAAAAGAACACTAACGCAGATGAATTGGCTTGGCTTGGCTGGCATTGGATGGCCTATGAAGGCGGTTTTGTAGTAGTTGACTTTTTCGCAACGCTCCGATCGCGCAGTAAAATTGAAAGCGATTTGTCTGTCAGCAACGATGACGCGACGACAACGTGGAAAGCCTGACGAAAGATGCGATCTGATTTCGAATGCACCAAACGGCAAGCGGAACCTATGTCGCAGCCGCCACCATTTTGTTACCTTGTTGCGTATAGTTGTGTTGTAACTTGTGATACCTATGTATATTCATTTGCACAATCATTTTTCTTCACATACATTATTTTTGCGTTTTGTCACTGCTGTGGGGCTTGTTCTATTTGAAATTATTATTTTCTGTTTAGTTTTGATTCGCTTTTGCCTTATTCGGATTATTATGTTTTTTTGTTTTTCATATGACAGTAGGTCGATTCCGATGTGATATCCCCCGCAATTTATTTCCCTTCTTACTAAGCTCTAAATTGTTGTTGTGCTCTTTTTTATGTGATGATTGTTGATTGTTATGAAGATTGCAGAGTGGGCTTATTCGTACGGATGAATGAATATCTATGTGTTTGTTAGACAGGTAAGCCAATAGAGGCTCTCATTGAAAATTTTCGGGGTAGAAATGTTAAGGTAGGCTAAAATAGGCACGTACCTACCTAACGAAGTGTTTGCTTCACATAAAGAAGTATGTTTTTGATTTTGAATTAAAATATCATAGAAAATTATGAAAGGAAAATCCCAAGATGTTAACAGTTAACAAGAAGGCGCCCAACTTATTCAGAATTTTATTTTTAACTGATATCACAGCCGGCGAAGGACATGGGTACTATAGGGGTATATAAGGTAGATACTCAACATGCAAAATTTCAAAGGGTATTGAATGCAATACCTGAAAATGAAATCACAAACAAAAGTTTCAGCTTCAGCATACCTCTAATAATTTTAACAAAAAAAATCGCAGCATAAAAACGTGAGAAAACGTTTATCATAACGTTTCCCAGAAAGATTAACATTCTCGTAGACTTATGTTTTACGACTAAAGTTTGTGCAAAATAGTTGATTTTGTAATATGAAAATAATTTTTTTTTAAAGTACGTATACGCCACAGTATTTCGTACTCTAACAGTGTACAGTGCTGTAACTTTAATCTGCTATGGAATGAGCTAAAACAGTATTAACTGTCTTACAGTTACAGTTGTATAACAGGTATTGTGTTCGTTAATAGTTTTTAACTTTGGATTTGACGATTAATTACGCATGTTCTCTTGCACTTTTAGCTATACAAACAAAAATTTAAAATCTTTTTGAAATTATTATTTTTTTTGAAAGACCTAACAAAAACAAAGTGTCAAAGTTTTATAATAATTGTTCGAGGCACATAAACATAACAGTGTATATTTTTGCTTAACTGAATTCGAATTTTCAAAAAAAAAAAATTTGTTAAGGACAAAATCGAAAGATTCCACATCTATACATCTATACATCTATACATATAAATAAAATTGGAGTGTCTGTCGTTAATATTGAAATAATTTCAAGTTTTTGAGCTTAGGTGGTTGTTTAATTGCTAAGAAACATAACTGCATCATTTAAAAATTTTTGTCTGTCTGTCTGTTTGTCCGCGGTAACCTTCAAAACGGCAGAACAGGTTATGACGGGACTTTTCATACATGTAGTGGACAACTTAGGGAGTAATCTAGGCTACTTTAAAATTGCAACAATGTTAACGGTTTCTTTGAAATATTAGAAAAACAATGAAATTAAGGGAAAATTGTGTCGAAATAAAAAATTAGTAAAGCCCGTATGACACTACATTTTTTTCTCATTTTTAATTCACTGAAAATAAAATTAAAGCACAACGTACGATTTCTTATTTAAACTTTGATAGGTAAGAGTGGGTACGCTCTATATCCATAAATGTAAAAATGTCACAAAAAATTTATAAAAAATATGATTTTCAAATTATATTTGTCAGTTTCTGGCAGCTTTTTCTTGACTTTCAGAATTAAAAATAATTTCAAGGTACACTCAGTCACAAAAGTAAGTATATACTGGAACCTAGAGAACACTAGTTTATGATGTATAGGTATTCACTTTAGAGACACACTGTTATTGTGAAAAATAATTGAGAAAAATGCTATCTCTTTCTCAAAAACACTTCTATCAAAGTGTCAGCAGAGCAAAAAAGGGATAAAAAGTGTTTTTAAGAAAGGGATAGCATTTCTCTAAATTAAATTTCACATTTACAATGTGTCCCAAAAGAAAATATACACCATAATCTAGTGCTCTCTAGCGTCCAGTGTATATCTACTTTTGTAACTGAGTGTACCTTGAAACAATTTTTCATTTTTAATTCTGAAATATCAAGAAAAGCTGCCAGAACTTGACAAATTTAATTTGAAAATCACATTTTTTATAGATTTTTAGTGACATTTTTACATTTATGGATATAGTGTGTACCCACTCTTACCTATCAAAGTTTAAATAAGAAATCGTATGTCGTGCTTTGATTTCATTTTCAGTGAATTAAAAATGAGAAAAAAATGTAGTGTCATACGGGCTTTAAGGAAATGATTATAAACAAGTAGAAATAATCGATGCTAAAAGTGTCAGACAGTTATATATTAGAACAATAATTATATAGTCTTAGAGGTGGTGGTGGAAAACTTTGCTCAAAACTTTTTCGACGTACTGTTTGGATCTGTGCAAACTACATGCCACCCACAAGGCATCGATGCCACAGCTCTTTGACCACCACAATGTATTTTCAAAAATTGCTTGAGCTATTTGGATGATTCTTTTCAGGAAATCTTTGGTATTGGGAAAGTTATTGCCATTTTGGGTAAATTCGGTCTTGCGTTTTGCCAAAAAGGTGCACACTCTGGGTATCTGTTTTATATAAAAAAAAATCAATTGAGTTTAAAAAAAAGTAAATCAATCATGAAATTTGGTTCTGACAAAATACAAAAAAAATACAGTCGAGTCTCGATTATCCGGAATTCGATTAATCGAGGACACAATCATAATTAAAATTTTGTTTTGTTCATTTGTTCTCGAAATGTTTGTATACCGGGCGGAGCCAGGGCGGGCCAGCTATATCAAATAAATTCACTCCTTTAAATGCTTTTGTAGTAGATGAAATCATTAAATATGTAGTCAACAACTAATTTTGAATGTTGGGAAAATGCAAGCCATCTTTTTTCTATGAAAAAGAAAAGCTTGCTTTCTTCCCAGCAGTCAGCTTGAAATAAATGATAACGTAATAGAATGGGAGCAATCTGTAAAGCAGGTATCTCAGGGATCATCTTGATACAAAACTTACATTTGACCAACATATTCAAAGCACGTTAAGAAAAATAAGTATTGCAATTAAGATGCCTTACCTCTTTATCAATAGAAAATCTTCACTCACAAATGATAATAAGATTATAATTTATAAAGTAATTTTCCAAGCAATACTATTATCTGGGTGTCCAATATTGGTTAATGAAGCAACATGTCATATAAAGAAGTTGCAGATATCACAAAACAAAGTTTTAAAAATTATGTTAAATCTTTCATGACATTCTTCAACTCTAGATCTCCACAGACAGGCAAATGTTGAATTGATTTTGGAAAGGATTCGAAAACTTACACTTAATTTTAATAATAGCTGTGATAAAATAAATAAATAAATACAGCAAGCCCTCGTGGAGAACCAGCGCCTAGTGACTTACAACTCTCAACAATTCCTGCGTCCGTGTTGTTGGAAAGCATGGAGAAAACCTACAATTTTATGCAGAGTCCGAACTGCTAGATGAAAAGAACTTTTTGGGAAGCGAACCTAGACCTTCAGCATAACAGTCCAACGCACTAACCATTATGTCACGAGGTACTACAAAAGCTGTGATAGTTCTGAGAATTCTCTAATAAAGCAGCTTAATGCTTAATCTGTGATATTTTATTTCTGAGTTTTGTTTTTAACTATGGAGTATGTATTATTTATTTTTTATTTATTTATTCATTTTATATTTATTTAGTTATTAATTTAGTTATTAAACTATTTATTTAATCTCTTATTTATTTATTTAAACAATATTTTTGTTGTTTTTACTATAATTTGTTTATTTATACATATGTTTATTGATTTGTTCAGGGTGATTTCGCTAGACGATTTTTACTTCAATTTCTAAAAAAAAAAAACGATTTTTTTATTTTGTTGATAACAATGTAAAGAAGAAGGATTTAATTTGTTAACAAAAATAAAAGTAGACCTTATTAAAAAAAAAAAAAAAAAAACATTTTTTGTTCGTGCTTGGCAACATTGTCTTACAAGAGTTTTTGGGAACTACAGTTATTTAACAAAATGTTGCACCTGCGATTGCTTTAATATTGAAAATTTCGTTCTTAATTTTTTAACTTTATTTTATTATTTCTTTATAGTCTAGGATCCCGCCATAGGACGACCTACCCTCATAAAGGTACCAGATGAGCGGTATACAGTTTTGTTAGCAGTGTCTTAAAAAACGATTTGCGCATGGGTTGCCTGTCGAAAAGTTGTCAAGGCATAGGGTTGCCAAGCAATTACTCTCAATTTTTGAGGGTTTTCAATTATCTGCCCCGCAGCATAGATGGTAAGTCTTAAGGACATACAAGAAATAGAAATACCAAGAAATAAAATACGTGATTTTTTGAAATTCGAAACAAAAAATGATGTGATCGGTAGATTTTTAAAATGCATAAAAATTATTCTATATGTAAAAAAAAAAAAATAAAAATTTACGAATCGAGATATGAACATTTGAAAGTCGAGAATTGCAAAAAAGAGGTTTCAGAAATAATTCACCAAAAATCAGAACAATGCGTTATAAAAAATATTTATATATTGTGACGAACATAACATCTGTGTCATAATCAACCGAACGGACATAACACCTTCGCCACAAGCATAGTTCGAAGCTACAACATTCACCACCATAAGGACAAAAAGAAAGGAGAAACGAATCATGGCGAAAGCGAAGATTTCCTTTATGTAATGTTGTGTCATTGAAGCTAGTCCAAAAGATGTGCTGCAATTTTAAGGTTATGGTGACTTTGATGACATCGTGGTGCCCTTATCCCTGGAGATCGACCAACACAATTCCCAATTTTGCAAACTGCACCTATGCACTTAAATCCGAAACCACTTTAATTAATGAGGTAATTTTAGTTAATAAAAAAAACAACTCAGCTAAAGGTGTGATCTGCTGCAAGTGTAGAATGGGAATGGAGTGACATTTGGGATCTGACGTTCATGTTACCACAATTGGATTCCACAATCCATCTACTGGAACCAGATGACCAACTGAACAGTTGAAATGGAACCGTTCAGTAGGTCAGGTATGCCACTAAGAATTTTGATTAAGGAAATTAATCAATTTAAGGTGTAATCAAAAACCAAACTAAATGTGGACGTGCCTAGGTGTAAGGCACATCAATCGATAGGAAATTTCATGGCCATTATGAAGAGAATAAAACCAAGTCAATCTATTGCGATCCGGAGAAAATTAATTTTATGACAGCTATAGAAGTAATGGCGCAAGATGGGAAACTTCCAGGAATTTGACAGTGGAGATTGGAAAACACTGGAAAACAGTAGACGTACTATAAAAGGCCGCTGAAACTTAGATGAGGGGACAGTTCGCTTCAGATTCTTTTTTCAACTCTTCAGGCGATAATCGAGAAATTATAACGAGACTTAAAACTTACAGAAACTTAACAAACAAAAAAAACACAAACAAATAAATAAACCCTCTCGGGAACCACTTGTTCAATAACTAGTCTTTTTTTATTTCTCTGCAGTTCGCCTTAGTTCGCCTTAGGTTCGCTTTCATTACAATATTTTTAGAAAATAATTAAAAAAAAATATTACCCATATTTTTCAAATTTTGTGTTTAGCCTTTATTTTTAGTGTAGTGAATTTTTGAAATTTGCACATCTATGATAATACAAGTATTAGGGCCGACCGCATATTTTAAGAGTGGATGTATAACCAAAGTCTGGGTATGAGGGCTTACAGGTACATCTATCGTGATATCGAATACTTAAGTTTGGCAGGTTTTTTTTGTCAGCCTTTGGAAGGGGTGGGGGTTAAAAAGTGCTATGTTTCCTTAGCATCACTTCCATTCTACTAATCGGATCTTCGGAAATGAAGTCTTAAAATATAACCAACATGACACACCACTCTGTGCAAAAAAAACTTTGAAGAGGGGCAAACTTTTTCATTCTAAAAGGGTGAATAAATCCCCCATCAACTCGATTTGCGACATTCTAAACTCAAAAATTGAAGAAAAATTTTACAATTTTGAAAAAAAAAACAAAAAATGCAAATTTATTCATCAACTGCTTATAAAATAATTTTGTACAACGTTTACCAATGTGCGTTTTTGGTACAGGACAGGTGCTAGAATTTTTTGTATTGATTTTTTTGAAAACAAAATAGATTTTAGTTAAAAAAAAAACAATCGACACGGCTTCATTAATAAATAAATAACTTAAAAACTTCTCCACGGATCTTTAAGATTAACGTATTAAAAAACTGTCATTTAGACAGCCGTTACTTTCACATGGGAACTTGGAAAAAAATGTGAAAACAATTTGAGTTGACGTTTTTTGCCCTTACTTGATACTTAAATAAGCCGTATAAATATTGAAAAGAGGACAACACTTTTAATAAATTATTTTTAATTAGTGTATTTCTCAAACACATCTAAGCAATCATAAGGCTGTAAGTCCAACACGAGAGCTGGAATTAAATACTATTTTAATCAAATACATTTAAAACATGTTCTTCTTATATTGCTCCGGGCCCAATTAAACTTTTATAACTTTTATTTTTTTTAATTTATTTATTTTATTTCGTGATTGCTAAATAACTGTAAGATACAATATCTTATAAGATAGTTATAAGCTAATTTTACAGAGTTGAGCAAGCAATTAGTTAAATTAATATTAAAATTGAATCAAATATAATTAAACGATAATGAGAGAGAGAAAAGAATATATATTTATGTATAATACAATTTTGAAATTTCATTAAAGTATTTACTGAAAAATGATTTTTTAAAACCTTTTTAATTCTTGTGTTTTGAATTTCTTTAATATTGCGTGGTAAGGAATTCCAAAGACGGACTGAATTTACAAAAAACTGGCGCTCGGGTGTTAAAAACGAATAGCGAGGATGAATCAGTTGACGAGATCTATGCGAGGTAGCAAAACTAATTTTGTCAAAACAGTATTGTGGTTGGCGTGTAAGCAGTATGTCAGAGAGCAAGATCAAACTGCGAAGTTCAAGATAATTTTCAAACGGCATATCCAGCAGCAGCGTAGCAAAATCAGATATACTATCGTATCTTCGTAGACCAAAGACGTAACGAACAGTACCATTAAAGGCAACATTGAGTTTACGTTTGCTTACGTAATTGCAGTTGCAGTATATTTCGCAGCCATATGTCAAAATCGGTAATATTAAAGTTTTGGCAAGAAGTAAACGTGTTTTTACCGGCGTAAAGGACTGGGTAACCCATAATGCACGTAGAACACCATATACTTTGCCGACAAGTCCATTTATATGATTGTCCCAAGTCAAAAAAACGGTTAAAAGTCACTTTGAGATTTTTGGCAGTTTCAACATATTCGATTGGAGCATTGCTCAACATAATCGGCGGAAAATAATCAAGATCTAGACTCTTTCTATATATAACTACACATTTTGATTTTTTTGGGTTCAAAATAAGACCATTTAATTGGGACCAATTTAAAAATTTTTCAAGGTCTTCATTGACACTGAAAGCTCCATGCTCAATGAGTCCAAGTGGGCAGCTTAGGTACAGCTGAACGTCATCAGCATACATTTGACAAGAACAATTATCAACCAAGGATGGAAGTTCATTGACGTAAATAGAGAACAATAGAGGACCCAATATGGACCCGTGAGGAACACCAGAAGCAATCGGCAAAAAATTAGACAAGGTGTCACCAACTTGAACTGCTTGTGTTCTATTAGTCAAATAAGAATATATAAGCTTCGTAGCACATGGTGAAAAATCAAACTTCTGAATAAGCTTTTTACATAAATTGAGATGGTTAACTGTGTCGAAAGCCTTTGAGAAATCAAGCAGAACCAAAAATGTTACCTCATCCTTATCCAACGCTTGCCTTATGTCTTCAGTGATGTTCAAAAGTGCTGTGATGCAGCTGTGCTTTTTACGAAAACCAGACTGTTTAGGTGTAAGCATTGAACTCGCCGTAAGATAAATATTGATTTGTTTCTGCAAAATTTTCTCAAAGACTTTCAACAAGTAGGAAAGGACTGAGATAGGCCTGAATTCAACGCCTTTTGCGTTTTTTGGGAGTGGTATGATTTTGGCTACCTTCCACAGGTCAGGATACACTCCCGACATTAAAATCGTATTTAAAGCGAACGTAAGATATGGCAACACGATAGGCAAAATCATATACAAAAATTTAGGGTGAATAGAATCCAGTCCAACAGCGTTTGACTTAACAGACAGCAGACCTTCAACAACATCAGCAGTATCTACAGAGCAAAAACCAAAACCAAGATTATCTGACTGATCCGTAAATGGTAAAATTTCTGATGTACTCGACGAAGACACCAGTGTCAATGGCAATGAGGCAAAGGTTTGGTTGAGTGTATTAACATCTACAACCTCAGCTGCCACGTTTCTTGACTTTCCAATACCAATATTGCGTAAGTTCTTCCACAATTGTCGCCCGTTCAATGAAGTACTAAGCTGATGAGAGAAAGTTTGTGATTTGACTAATCGTATTTCAGCAACAACTTTGTTACGAAGCAAACAATACGTACGTCGCAACTCAATCAACCGATAACGCTTCCAATTGTTGTACGCATCATCCCGTTGTTGCAATTAAGACTCGTATGTTACTCGTAAACCATGGCTTATTATTTGGTTTTAAAATTTTAGTTTTTAATGGTACGTGAGTGTCATACAGTAGTTGAATATTTTGAGTTAAGAACTCCATCTGTTCATTTGAAGATGGCATATAAAAAATACGATCCCAATCCCAACTAACGGCCCTAGTGTGCTCTTCTAAAAGCTGACCATTTACGTTGTTAAAATCACGATAATAAATTTTATCGTCAAAAAAATTAAAACATGCTTTGAGAAAGCAGGTGCGGAAAAGCTGATCATACAAGGCTACGTCGTCTAAGTCACTAACCAAAAATAAGTCTAACAGTGAAGCATACCCACCGAGGTAATGAGTTGGTGTGCTAGAGTTTACTGGCCTTAAATTAAACATACGCATGCTATCAGAATTGTGGTTCAAAATGTTGCAATTAAAGTGTCCACATAGGACAATATCAGGAGAACCCAGCGAGATTTCTTCTAAAAGTGAAAACAGGGGTGAAAAGTCAATATGTCGATTTGGCCTATAGATTGCCCCTAAAAGTAGGTTACCCTCATTTCCCACCAGATCAACGAAAAGATATTCGATATTACTACCTGCTTCGGATGATAGCTTAAGTTTGCATTTTATAGTCGCTTTAACATAAATTGCCACACCGCCCCCAATACGATCCTTTCTATTGCGAACGAGTGCGGTAAATATTGCTTAGAGAGGGAGGCTTTATATTAATTGTGCTTTTTTCATTTACTAAAGCATATTTATGTTTGATACATTAAAATAAAAGCAGACTTTACTATAAAGCGAAATAAGGTTGATTTTTTAAAATTCGTTTATAAATAAAAATGTTAAAAACGTTTAAGTGAATCTGGAGCATTACCGTCAACCCGGGTGACTTTGGCCTGGTTGGGTGACTTTGGCTTTTGAATGGATACTTTTTGAAAAAATTGTTTAAATATGAAGACATTTTTTAATTTTTTTCCAACTTCTTTGTAAATTTTTAAAATTTAATGAATTAAAATATGATCATACTAGCTTTAGTTAATTAAAATTAGAAAATCAGATATACTAAAATGTATTTTTCTTAAAACTGTAAAAAAAAATCACCTGAAAATGTTGGATAGTTTTAATATGTTGCAGAAATATGATTGCAAAATGACTTTAACTCCAATATATGTATTGTTTTGCAAATCTAATTCTCTTCATTCTACATCTGTAACTATTAAATAAACAATTAATTTTTATTTTTTTATAAAAAATGCCAAATGGTGGGGTGACTTGGACCGGCATTTTGGGTGACTTTGGCCGGGTGGCCAAAGTCACCCTCTTAAATATTGCACTACTCAGTTTTAACATTCAGTATTATTTTCTATTCTTTTAAAACTATTTTGTTCCTTTTGGAATTATTTTGCTTTCTTTAAAATGATTTTGTTCTTTTCATAAAACCAATAAGCGTCCTTATGATTTTATATAACTTTTAATGTGCCTAATAGTCTCCTATGACGAAACAAATTTTACCGATGACCCAGGGGCCAGAAAAGCCATTTTTTCTAATGGCGTTAAATATCCAGAACAAGTTATGGCCCATTCAAAAACTTCAATTCAATTTTCCATCGCCTTACCGTTCTTATGTAAGCTGTCCCAGACTTATTTTAGAAGCCTAGGAAATACTTCCTTAGGCACTATTTTGTTTTTCGGGTTTTCCAGCTTGTAATTTTTCAAGATCTTCCGCCATAATATGTTTAAAGGTCGAAAGAAGGCCACATCTAGTAGTTGCGCTATATGAGTGCAATTGGGGGGAAGACAAATAAACTTTACATCATTTTCCTCAGCTAGTTTGATAACATCTTCTGAGAAATGGCTGGCAAGATTGTCACCAATGATTGCTTTTGGACCAGTTAACTTTCGGGCGTGTGGGAGATATATACTTTGAAACCAATCGGAGAACACTTTGTTGTCAAACCAACCATGCGATGTAGCACTGTATTGAGCTCCAGGTGGACCACCTTCCATCCAGTTGTTATAAACATTTTTGGCTTTATAAACAACGTATACAGGCAACAATTTTCCAGCTGCTGTGCCACAAAACTGAAATCTGGATACAGCTTCATATATCCAGAAAAAAAGACGTTGCACAGGTGAACAAGAGTGATCAGGAGAAAAAACTTCCTGTTCCAACAGTAGATCGCCGAGAGAGACTGCTTTTTCCAATATCTTTCCAAGGATATGAAAATTTAAATTGATATTTATAAGTATTTTAAAAAAAATATTAAAAACAAACAAATCAGTGGTAGCCATTAAAAAATAATACCTAGTATATAAAAAAAAAATCTCTTCTTTCATTTGGGTTGGGTAAGATTGACTTGCTGCTTGTAGTTTATATAAAAATGTATAAAACGTCCGCCCGCCAAAGTCACCCTCAATGGCAGGGTGACTTTGGCCACCCATATTTTAGCATCTACATAAAAAACTACTCCGTAGTATTGTTCAAGATTTATCATACCTATAGAGTGAGTGAAGTAGGTAAAAATGTAGAAATCTTCATTTGAAAAAAAAAAAAAATATTGCAAAAGTTATTCACATTTTAATATGAAAAATGGCCCAAGTCACCCGGGTTGACGGTATACAAAAATCTTCATTTCTTGTATGCTATTGAAAGAATATTTTATTCCAGCTCTCGTGATGGATGTCCATTTAAAAATACCTACGTAACGTATATAAAAAAATTATACTTTTTAAAAATATTTAATTCAAAGTTTTTTTATATCTTGAATATTTATAAGTTTTTTTTAAATATTATTAAACATATTTAACTAAGCTAAATAAAACTTTAACTCATCTTAATCTTAAAGATCCATGCATATCTTATTGAGTAATTTATTTATTAATGAACCTTTGTCGACCCGTTTTTTTATTCAAATTAATTTTTTTTTGCAAAAATCATTTTAAAAAATCCTAGTAGCTCTCTTGAAGGCTATAGGTTAAAGAATTGTTTGACATAATTATTTTAGAAGAAAAGCAGTGCAATTAATGTGCGTTTTTAGTTTTTCAAAATCGCAGTTTTTCTTCAACTTTTGAATTTACAACGCCGCAAATCAAATTGAGGGAAGGCTTATTCACCCTTTTAGTGTAAAAAGGTTTTCCCCTCCTCAATAATTTTTTTTCACACAGTGTAATACGTCATGTCGGCTTTATTTTAAGACTCAATCTCAAAGATCCAATCAGAAAAACAGGAGTTATGTTTTTTTTATTAATATGTGGTGTTTGGGAGAAACATAATAACTCCATTTTAAAATTTGCGTCTTAACCTCCACTTTACATTGAGCTAGAAGTGAAATGAATTTACCCATTTTCGTCAAATATGAAAATATTATGAACATGTTCATTGTCAAATTATATTCCAAATTTGAAGGAAATCGGTGCACCAAATCGGTAACACCAAAAAATTAATAGAAATAAAACCAAATCTATCTCAACCAGTTTTTCGGCTTTGTTGCAATGCGAAAATAGAATTAAGGCCAAATATTTCTTGAGAATCGTTATTTCAATAAATACAGGTTCTTTGAATGCAAAAGAAACTTTTCATTCACCCAACCTCGCACCCACTCCAAATCCAATAGCGAGCCCAAGCAGGGGGGTTGCAGGGGGGCAGCATGCCCCCCCATACGTACCTCACTGTTTATTCGTGAATTTTAAAATTTCAAAAACCAAATAAAGAAGGGGGTTTATGAGGTTTGTGAAACTTAAAAGTTCGCGAATAAACAGTGAGGTATGTTTGGGGGGGGGGGCATGCTGCCCCCCTTGTAAACCCCCTGCTTGGGCTCACTATAGGATTTGGGGTGGGTGCGAGGTTGGTTGTATGCAAAGTTTCTTTTGCATTTAAATTATCTGGAAGCTTTGAATTTATCCTACCATTAAACTTCTTTTCATTAGCCTCCTCATGTCAGGAAAAAAATTTCAGTTTGGGCAGAATTAGATATTTGAAAATATGAAATAAGTTGAAAACGAAATAAAGCCAAATTGGTCTTATTTCGGTTTCATAAATGAAATAAAACCAAATTTAAAATTTGGTCTTATTTCGTTTTTGAAAACGTATAATAAGACCAAATTTTTGAATTCCGGCTTTATTTAGTTTGGCGTTATTTCACGTCGCCGTTTCCAAGCTATACCTACCAAAAATATTGAAAAGTGGGCAGTGTTTCTCTCAGAAACGCATTTGTGAATTTACTAGCATTTTCGGTTTTAAGCATGATTGTGGGCCAAAAAAACATATTCAATAATAAAAACCCTTGCACGTAATTGGTCCTTTATACCCCTAATTTTCCGGTCTAATCAATAAGCTGTTTGGCGAACTGCAAAATCGGGAATAGAAATGCTTAAAAAAAATGCAACAAAAAAAAACTGCAAATTCCTGTCAAGGTCCAGTTTGGTGAAAATTGCCCTGCTAACTTGACAGACGTTGGTGGTTATTAGACGTTCCCTACCCTGTTATTTGTCTCCAAGTCCATATTTTTAATCAAATAATAAATAATCTGACAAAAGCCCAGCAGCGGAGAACATTTACATTGTGATACACCAGTGCAATGATGAATTGTCACATTGCAAATCAAAATAAGGAGATCGTTTCAACTCATTCAGAAGAAGCTGTTCTTCAACATTGGCTGATATTTCGTTAATTCTAGATTTGATAGATAAATTTCCAAAATTGTTCGCTTAACATTGACATTCAATCATAAATCTTTCTCCATCTCCAATTACATTTGTTTTTTTTTTTTAATTTCGCAATCAACTTTGAAATTTCCAATGATGCAAACAATTTAGCCGGTTCATATCTTGCATCACTTCGTCCTTGCTTAAAATGCATGAAAATATTTTGATTTGTTAGTTTTGATCCTCTTTTACGAGGGACAAAAAAAGGCCTCACCTTTACTACTATAATATTCTTAGCCTAGATCAGTTGTTTATGAATTTCATCAAAAATTCGAAATTCTTCGCTCTTTTTGTTCCTTTTCAGCACGATCTGAATTTGTATTTAAAAAAAAAAATGAAAAATAAAAGAAAAATATTGTCGTCGTCTTTTTACATTTAAAAGCAATTCTTCACCTTCAGTTGGTCTCGTGGGCACACGCTTATCTCCTTTGCTACGCCATCTCAGCCCACGTTAAAAATCAATTGGCGCGAGCCACTGTCTAATACATTGAAATATATAAGTATATCAGAGCTGCACGCTAGAAATTTTCGTCGTTTATTTGTTTTCAATTTAGCAAGAAGTGTAACCTTTCCTCACCTCACTTAGAAGAGCAAGCAGGAAATTGAACATAAAATAAAAAAAATGGACGTATTTCAGTCTGAAATGAAGATACTAAAAGAAAGATATGTTTGTCCTCTCTATGTCGACGCTTTTATTGTGTCACAAAAATGGTGTACTTTTTTTGAACTGAAAACTAAACCACACAAAAAAACATTTCGAAGCTTTTTGATCTAATGTCATTTACTTCCACCAGAAAATGCAACAATATATCGAACTTGCCTCAATTTCAAAATAGAAACTTGAAAACTGAAGCAAAAAGCTTTTTCAAATTTCTCTCCCAGTCCCATTAGTCCCAAAATCCCAGTCTCCTTCTTCTATTGCTTTTACTTCTCTGGAATGGGAGAGATAAACCGTAATTCGTGCAATAAGTGGGTGGATTCATTGATGAATTTAAGCTGAAACTGAGCTCTTGAGGTTTGATGGTATAAGAGTTGTGAACTTAATCGTGACGTGGAAGTGGAGGATGACGGGGATGAATTGAATGTTTTATTAAAGAAGTCAGTGTGGGAATGTGGGTGGATCGGTGTTTTGGTTGTTGTTGATGTTATTGTTTTTACTACTCTATACGGATATGACAGTACATCGCCCCCACATAAATAGGCTACTCATACAAACATAGATATAATATATTGTTTTTGTATAAATGAAGAGTGTTGAGGGTTAAAAGGCAGGTCCAAATTTGTATTTTGATAGGCCTTGCTCTCGTCAAGATTATTGACAATAAAACTGCCAGAAGTTTATAATTTTTATATAACCTACATTACAGTTGAACTTGTTGAAGGGTGAATTTTGTCTGCATAGCTTCGCAGTTCGATTAAAGGTCTTAATATTGGTTTCTTGTTTTGTGTTTATTTATTCTAATTAGACCTTACTATATAGAGAAGTTGCTGCTCAAAGTAAAAGGCTGTACTTAGAGGTTAAATTTAGAAGTTTATAAATAACAGGTTTTCATTGGAGGTAGGTATGTCAATATACAAAATATTTTTATTTTGCATAATAAGGTATATTTACTGGAGCTTTCCCATAGTGGGACAAAGAGTTGCATTTGTTGAGAATTGGTTTTGAAATGTATGCAAAAATGGATTGGGAAACCGTAATAATATTAATGGATCCCGTTAGGTGAAGGAGAGAGAGAGGGTGGAGGAATAGCGTAACTGGTAAAATATAAGTACAATAAAACCAACTTCATCTAGGTAGTATGTATTAGCCTATAGTCAGTATGCTTGTATTTAGTAGTGTTTTTTTTAATTTTATCAATACTATATCGTCCCCTGATTGCAAGAACTAGGTAACTCAATTTTCTATTTTTACAATATCTCCGCAAAACCGGTATTATTTTGTACACTTTTCAAGACTTTTTGTCAAATTTGTTTCTGCTGTAGACAAATATAGGATATTTGTTAAGTGTAAAAAACACAAAAATTAAACTTTCTCACGTTCTCAAATAGCTAGGTATCTATGAACGTTGCTATTTCCAAAATTTATGAAATTGAGTTACCTATAGTTCTTGCAATCAGGTGACGATATTATAATGAGGAAACATTTTTGTTTGTATGTTTGTGGCTTTGTAGGGCGTTGTCTCTGGAATTTCAGAACTTATCTTAAAAATTCTTTAAGTTATAGAAAGGTACAATGTCCCTCAGTAACATAAGCTAATTTTTATTAAAAAAAATTAAAGTTAAAATCTAAATATTTGTATTTTATTTGGGTTGGGTACGAAATCCCACGTCACAGAATCCTGCGTCACGAGCTCCCACGTCACAAAATCCCGTGTCACGAAAACCCCCAGCACGAATTCCCGCCGCACAAAATCCCACCGCCGTTTCTACTAAAATGCGACGGCGCATAAAATTAAATTTTTCTTTCCATAGGAACTAGTGCCTTGATTGAATGAGAATCAACAGGAACAAAGATTCCTAATATTTCACTAATTTTTCAGTACGCAAACGACTTCACATTATTTTGAATTTGGTACTCTCTGTTTTGGTGCCTTGAAGAAATGAGAATCAACAAGAACGAAGCACTACCCAATACCCATAACCATAAGTCGACTCGAAATATTTTATAAGGAGAAGTGTAATAATTCCGAATTGAATTTCAGTTCTTATTAGAACTTGGTAGAGGCTAGACCTCGAGGCAAAAAAAAAAATAAAAATAAAAATTTGTTTTTTCAATTTTAGGTCGACGCCGACGGTGGTCTGTCTGGATCTGGACAGACGATTATGGTTTGGATCTTGACGGGCGGCTTTGGTCTGGATCTGGACGGATAACGACGATGGTAGGTATGACCGGGTTGGGTCTGACGGAGATGGGGTTGGGGCTGAGACAATTGCTTTGGAGGTGGGTCTGGAACTGGGACAAGGAAATATATAGAAAAAACAACTTTTTAAAAAAATTGTTACAAAATTACATAAAAGTAAATTTTACTTTTGAAATAAAAAAAAAATTAAAGTCTTGTATAAAACTTTTTTTACCAACTTTTTTTTAAATTTTAGAACTGGCACTTCCTAGATCATGACATGGCTGTACAGCGACACCGACCTAGCCACAAAAGTGAAAAGCCAACGACTAAGATGGCTGGGCGAATGGATACCAATGCTCCGGCCCGGAAAGTGTTTGAATCCAACCCCGTGGGACAACGCAGTAGAGGTGGACAGCGTAAAAGGTGGCGCACGCAAGTGGAAGAGGACCTCAACAAACTTGGCGTGCGAAACTGGAGACAGCTAGCTAGAAAACGAGCCGGCTGGAAGAAGCTTGTTGGTTGAGGCCCTGGTCCACACCGGACTGTAGCGCCACCTTAAGTAAGTAAGTAAGATCATGAATATGCATTTTATAAGTTTAAAGGTGTCAACGGTGCCTCTAGGACGCTTAGTTTAGCCGAAAATCGCGTTTAAAGATAAAATTCGCAACTGCAACCCCCTGCTTCGGATCACTATAGAATAAGGTGTGTGTAAGAGGTTGGGTGTATGCAAAGTTTCTTTTACATTTGAATCTAGATTTAAGAAAACTTTGAATTTTAACCCGCCTTTCTTTAAAAAAAACTCGCGAATAAAAAGTAAGGTATATATGGGGGAGGGGCATGCTGCCCACCTGCAACCCCCCTGCTTGGGCTCACTATAGCAATTGAGGTGGGTGTAAGGTTGGTTGTATACAAAGCAGGGTTGCAAAAGCTTAAGCCAATTGTTAGCTTAAGCCCTCCTTTAATTCACAAATCAGTAATCGACTTGTGAATTGAGAAATTTTTAGTTCAGAAGCTGTTTCTGATTTGTGAATTGAAAAATATTCAATTCATAAGCTCTTTGGGATTTGTGAATTGAAAAATATTCAATTCATAAGCTCTTTGGGATTTGCGAATTGAAAATATTCAATTCATAAGCTCTTTGGGATATGTGAATTGAAAAATATTCAATTCATAAGCCCTTTGGGATTTAATTGAATAATATTTAATTCATAAGCTCTTGTGGATATAAGAATTGTGGATTTAGGTATTCTATTCAATTCATAAGCCCATTCGGATGGAGATTTTTGGTTTTAAAATAATCTATTATCTTAGATTCGCATGAGGGCAGTCTGGTTGGTGAGGGATGTTGTGTTGTCCGCCATTTTGAAAAAAGGCTTTGAAAATCGTTAATGCGATTTTCTCGGCTCCTATTGGACGTAGAGTAAAAATTTTTGTTTGATTTTTGTAGGCTGAACGATTTTAAAAAACGTTATTGTCGAAAAACTGTCAAATTTTTTTAGAAAAAAACGGTTTTAAGCGTTTATCTCGCCTCCTGTTCATCTGACATAAAAAAATATATTACACTTTTTTAAAGAGCACTTAATTTCCAACATTTTCCCCGTATCCTGACAAAATCACCATCAGTAAATCAATATGTTCTCCCACAATAAATACCGAGTTAAATTCAAAACACATAGAAATGGCTGTTTGTACTATAAGGATGTCTGCATCTTCTTCGGCCTGGGAAACTGAAAAACCACGATTTTCAAGATATTTTTTAAGCAGAACGATAATTCGTTTTTTATTTTTTCGTTGGCCAAAAACATCTCTTTCTTCAATGCTCGAAAAATTATATTTTCATCAAAGATGAAATCAGCTGCTTGTTGGACTGCAGATCGTCGGCTTCTTTCAGCTAATTTTGTTCCAGTTGTAGATGGATCATCTGGGTAGCCATCAAAAGCCACTTTTATACAAGGTTTAAAATGGTTCCGCAAATACGCCACATAATTTTCACAAATATCTCCAAAACTGACGTCTCGTTGCCAAATAACTCTGTGTAAGAGTTTTATGGATTGCTCGACTCTCATGAATCATACAAGGCTCAATTTGTTGAAGATAGAAGGAAGAATACTCCCCGCTTAATTGCACCGACCATTTTGTCTAATTTTTCGATCAATTAACCGGGCAGTTCAATTGAACGAAACATTAACATGTTTTTAGTTTCTTAGCTATGGTTTTTTTGAGATCAATTAAGCGGGAAAATCAAATAAGCGAGGTGCAATTAAAAGAGGAATACCTTTATAATTCTTCTAAAAAAAATATCTTCGAAATCGTGGCTTTTCAGTCTCCCAGGCCTTAGAAGATGAAGGCATCCTTATAATACAAAATTCACTCACGCCCAAAACGGTTGAGAATAAGACCAATTTAATTGATCTTTGTAGTGGATTAGGCCTACAGGGGATACCACAAGATTAAAAAAAACGCGCCTCATACTCTACCCCTTGGGTGGTGCGAAAAGAGTTAGCGTGGGCGGAATAAGAAAAAATTAACTTAGTTACTACTTACTTTAACTTTTGTAGGTATGTAGATATTTGCTTAGAGAAAAAAAATTCCTTTAAGTCCATAATGAATATTATTAAAAATAATACAGTTTCATTCCATACCCATACACAGAGGTCGAGATATTCACAAAAAAAGAAAGAATATTGTTATGCGTTAGTAAACTGACGCGTCATTTTTAATTCATGAATAACTTGGCTCCTGTTTGTCGTAATGGACTAATTTTTTTTTTAATTTACAGAACATTTATATGACTACAAATAAAAGTACCGCTAAATACAGCTTTTTTCTCAATAGTTATGAAAAAAGGTATAAAATCAAGACAAAAAACCCTTTTAATGAACTGTAACTTTTTTTCTATTTGTTTAAACAAATTGAATTTAGCGCAAGTTGGTAGAAGGAATTATAATAAACAATAAAACTTTTTAATTTTAACTTTGCGACATACTGGAGCTGAGATATAAAATAAAACCTAAAAACATAAAATTGCGTGGGTGCGCTGACTTACCTATGTTCATAAATTTATTGTATTTATTCTTTGTTTTGCTTCCTTAAGTTCAATAATAATGCCATATGGCATTGTTATTGAACTTAAGGAAGCAAAACAAAGAATAAATACAATTTAACTTAAAAGTTCAGCAAAACAATAATTAAAATATATTCATAAATTTATTTCTCGGCTTGTGTTAGTAGTTAAGGGCTGAATTTTTTTTAATTGTAGGCAATCACAAAGACTTTAAAAGTAAAAAATAAAAACTGCATCGTTAAATGAGCTTTTTTCTTAATAATCACGAAAGAGTGATTTTCAAACAATAAAAACTTACTTTAACTAACCATAACTTATTTTTATTTGTTTAAACAAATTAATTTTTTTTTAATATAATAGCTAATCTTATTATAAACTAGCTGGCCCACCCTGGCTCCGCCCGGGTAGACAAACATTTCGAGAACAAATGAACAAAACAAAATTTTAATTATGATTGTGTCCTCGATTAATCGAATTCCGGATAATCGAGACTCGACTGTATTTTTTTTTATTTTGTCAGAACCAAATTTCATGATTGATTGATTTTTTTTCAAACTCAATTGATTTTTTTTTACATAAAACAGCTAACCAGAGTGTGCTTCTGCACCTTTTTGGCAAACGCAAGACCGAATTTACCCAAAATGACAATAACACTCCCTCCCAATACCAAAGATTTCCTGAAAAGAATCATCGAAATAGCTCAAACAATTTTTGAAAATACATTGTGGTGGTCAAAGAGCTGTGGCATCGATGCCTTGTTGGTGGCATGTAGTTTGCACAGATCCAAACAGTACGTCGACAAAGTTTTGAGCAAAGCTTTCACCACCTCTAAGACTATATAATTATTGTTCTAATATAACTGTCTGACACTTTAAGAATCGATTATTTCTACTTGTTTATAATCATTTCCTTATTAATTTTTTATTTCGACACAATTTTCCCTTATTTTCATTGTTTTTCTTATATTTCAAAGAAACCATTAACATTGTTGCAATTTTAAAGTAGCCTAGATTACTCCCTGAGTTGTCCACTACATGTATGAAAAGTCCCGTCATATCATGTTCTGTAGTTTTGAAGATTACCGCGGACAAACAGACAGACAGACAAAAAATTTTTTAATGATGCAGTTATGTTTCTTAGCAATTAAACAACCACCTAAGCTCAAAAACTTGAAATTATTTCAATATTAACGACAGACACTCCAATTTTATTTATATGTATAGATAAATCCATATTTTATTTTTTTCTGTGCGACATACTGCAGCCGAAATCTTCACAAAAGACGCAAAAATGGCAAAAAACACAAGGTCAGGCCCTTTTCACGACGTGATGACTGGACTACTCCTGGGCCTGAGTTTTTTTCTCAACGGCCATGTTTCCACTCCAACCGCTTTGGTACTTAATATTTGAAGTTATTTAATGAGTGGATATTTGGATCCTTAAAAAAAGATTTGTGTCATTAT
Source organism: Dasysyrphus tricinctus (assembly GCA_963921185.1). Lineage (NCBI taxonomy): Eukaryota > Metazoa > Arthropoda > Insecta > Diptera > Syrphidae > Dasysyrphus > Dasysyrphus tricinctus. The sequence goes on from OY992530.1 coordinate 250,355,386, forward strand.
ATCCTATAGGTTCATTGATACTCAACTCATCATCATAACAGATTGGAAGTAGGTATAATTCAAGGAAAAACAGACTGAATAATGAGAAACCAGTTAAGCTTCAATGAATTATAATTTTCTTAATAATTTACTTCCCAAAAAATAAATAAACTAAATACTTATTACGTAGTCATTTTTAACAATTAATTCATAAATACGAGTATGTACATACACACACATAGAAATCTAGTATGGAGTTTGTTTACAATAATTCAATGCTATAACTTAATAAATATTGTGCCAATTAGCTAGCATTATGAATAATAATATCTTACGCCTATGTGTGTAGGTATGTCTATGTACCTAAATATAATCTTACTACTTATTTATCAATGAAAATGGGAGAAAATTTAACTTATGATTGTGACGTAAAAAGGAATACAAACATCCAATAGTCAATGAAAATATCATAACACACGCAACACGCATGGATGACAATATAAGTGTAAGGTCGAGTAATTTTATGACAAAACCTGCCGTTTTCCAGAGAAGACATCTTGTTTCATTAAATTGTTTCAGAAAAAAATTATTTGAAAAAATTTAAATACTGAATTTTGAAGAAAATGATTCATTCATCGTTTAGGAATTTAAAAAAATGCACGAAAAGGTTTCATGTAGGTACATGCTCTAGGGTGGGCTGAAAACCCAATATTTTCGATTTTCAAATCATAATAGCGCGGAAAAGTTGCGGGTTGGTCATACCAGGCACGGTTACAAGGGGGGGGGGGGGGGGGGGGGCAGTGGGTGCAATTGCCCCCACCCCCCCTGGGCAAGATTCGTTCTAGCATAAATATGAATTTAATAAAATTTTATTAAAAAAAAGTCATTTAGTTACACGTTTATAAAAATTTTTCTTGCAACGCGAGCGCAGCGTTTCAGCAATGAGTAGTTGTGCGTTGGCCGATGGCTGACTAAGTTCAGTTAAGAAAAGTTCCACTATGCACAAATAGCCTTCAAATCGACTGAGTGGAAAGCTTATAAATTCGGTCTTAGATGTCCGACCTTCATAGTTAAGGCCTTAAATTAAAAGATAAATGTCCGGCTACATTACTGTATAACATTTTATGAGAAAAGTCAATTTATTTCATACTACAAAGCAGATTGAATCCCAAATCGATTTGATTTTCACCTTTCAAAATGCTGTGAATGAAAAATTTCACAATTTGACAAATAATGATTTAAAAAGTTATTGCTCCACCTTATATTTAAATGTAACGAGAGAGGCGTTAGGGGCACTTATCTAAATTTGCAACCTTAAAGTCGATTTTAATTTAAAAATAAAAATTAAATCTTTAAATTACGTCGATTTAAATAGCTTCAAAAATTTCTAATTTTGCTTCAAATGCTCGGATCTACTGGATAAAGACATCTAATTAAATTTAAAATAATAAACTACATTTGTTTATAAAAGTTACTGAAAAATACCATAAAACTTCATACTAAAAGGGTGATAGAGTTCTGTTTAGGATAAATATTTAAATGTGCGAAGTACTTTCACTAGAAAACTCTCGAGAGTGAGAGTGACTCTCGGATATCTGTCTTCCCCTCTCCTCTGGTGAGCTTATTTCATGACTGTGTCTGTGTGCACTTTCGAGTTTAACGCTCTAGAACTTCTTCAGAGCTGCTCACCGTCTTTTTACTCTGAAGTGGATACGTACCTTAAGAGTATACTCATGTGCTTCGAGTTTGGCGGTGTACACAGTGATGCGTGCAGACGTGCTGCACATCTGTTTTAGAAGTATGTAAGTTTTCGTGAGGATTCTGTCACTTTCGTGGATGCGTTTTAGGAACTTCCGTGTTCCATATCATTAAACTAGAGAAGAGTACGAATCCAACGAAGAAGATTGGAAAGAAACGAGGAAACGACCACAGCAGTCACTGCCCAAGAGAAGTTGGATGGAACTTTTACACCTAAGGATTGTTGTTTTTGGCCGTTTTTGAAAACATCACGCCAATTCGATTGTCAAATGATCGTCATTTTTCAATGTGAATATTGATATTGAATCGATCTGCATGAGTCTGGCAACTCTGCAAACGATGTTTTAACTTTTAAGCTTATATGAAACATTTTTAATCAAACTTAACGAAGGCTAAACATATTGTTATTGTTAATGAAATGAAAGTTAGTCACAAACGAAGTCTGAACCGAGAAGGTCGGACGGAAAAGTTTAATAAAGAGTGGTTTTTTCTTTCAATTGTCCACTATAATCATTGTCTTTTATTTCAATGTCGGAAAGTTTGGTTTTGCATCGATGAACGAAGGCACCTGAGGAAACGATACGGTTCATCTCAGTTTCGATCTGTAAATTTAGTTTTGCTAAAATACAGCTTTTGCAATGGTTTTGTTTGCACAAAGTCTTTTTTATAAATTTCCTTCAATTTTCTTGCAAACAAATTTGAAGTTTATGAACACGTTCTCCGGCTTCTCATTATTTTTGTTGCCAACTCGATGTTTGTAGCTACTGAAGAATTGCACCACACTGATGTTTTCGAAAATGTGACTTTAGCAAACTGTATTATCGAACACAATGCTTATGCAGTAAAACTTTTATTTGCCATTTTGAACAGAAAACTTTTGCAGTTTGCGTTTGAGAACATTCCGCAAAATGTATTTTTGATGCTGATGACATTCTCGAAAACGGTCTTTTACTGGAAAAGTTAGGTTAGATTGTCCCAGCTAAAAAAGAGGCTGGAATTTTCAATCGAACTCGAACGTCATGTCTCATGTGTCTGAATAGGAACATACCAGTGTGCCATTATATTTTCCGAGCATAATTGTGGAGTCACGCAGACCCAGAGGGAACTCAAAAACGCTGTAAAAAACACCATGCTAAAGCAGAAAACTGCAAAACTTCATTTCAGAAAGTTGATAGTACCCGCTGTTCGAGACACTGTGGCAGTTATGAAAGACTTAATTGCTTTCTTCAAATTTCAAACTCATCAATTCACATTGCTTTGTGTGACCAGGCGTGTAGAGCGGTATAAAGTGTACTCAAATGTTCTGTAGACCTCATCAAGATTTTGGAATCTCACGAAAATTGTCCCCCCCCCCCCCCCTGAACGAAATCCTGGATCCGCGCCTGGGGCAAACTAAGAAGGGGTACAAAAGAAAATTAAATTGGTTTATATCTTCCGATCGCGCATGAGCCCTTTAGTTTGGCGAAATGAGCAAAAATCAAATTTTTTGGATAATTATTTTTCTTACTTACCTTACTAATTATTGAATTCAAAAGCATAAGTTAGCTTCAATTTGAACCAAAAATTAATTTAAAAAAAGGAATGGTTCAAATCGATTGAAGTCTTCTGGTAACGCATGTGCCCCAAACTTTGTCAAAATATGGAAAAAATTTCATTTTTAAGATAATTTTAAATCTATAAAGGGTGTCCGGTAAACAATGGATAATCTTGAAAGGGCGCATAGCCCACTTAATGACTGCCCTGAAACCCAAGATAAAAATGGGCTATCTCGAACGAAAAAATGCATATATTTTAAGTAGGTACCCTTAAAATATATGCATTTTTTCGTTCAGCGTACTTTCTTTGTACTTACTCTAAGTTTTTGACTACCACGACTACAAATGTAAGAACTCCATCGATTTTCTTTTGCAGCAATTTTCTTCACTATTGATGCCAAAACTAACTTCTAACTTCACTGTGAAGTTAGCTGGTCACTCAATCACACCCTTATCTGGCGAATTGCAAAATCGGGAAAAGAAATGCTAAAAAAACTGCAAATTCCTGTCAAGGTCCCACTGGCGTGGGTGAAAGTTGCCCTGCTAACTTCACAGACGTCTAATAATAACTCTAGATACTGTAAGAAATTAGGTATACCATCTGAAATCTAAATTTTTGCACTAATTTTTTAAAAAGTTTGCCACAGGGTTTCCATACGAATTTTTTATACCAGAGCTTTAACTCTCTACTTTTTTTTTAATTTTTGGAATCAAAAAAAAAATTTTTTTATAAAAAAAGTCCAGGAGCTATTAAAATTTTCTACCAATTATGTTTAGGCACCAATAGTGAAGAAAATTGCTGCAAAAGAAAATCGATGGAATTCATCCATTTTTAGTCGTGGTAGTCAAAAACTTAAAGTAAGCTAACTTATGTTTTTGAATTCAATAATTAGTAAGGTAAGTTAGAAAAATAATTATCCAAAAAATTTGATTTTTTGCTCATTTCGCCAAACTAAAGGGCTCATGCTCGATCGGAAGATATAAACCAATTTAATTTTTTTTTTTGTACCCCTTCTTAGTATGCCCAACCCGCAACTTTTCCGCGCTATTGTGATTTGAAAATCGAAAATATTGGTTTTTCGGCCCATCCTAACATACTCTTTATGCTAAAGAGGCAAAACAATTATGAGGGTAAAAAAATGTGCTGCATTGTGCTTGCTTGTGCTGTTTGACTGTTTGTCTGGATGTCTGAATGTCTGAATATCTGAATGTTAAATGTCTTAATGTCTGAATGTCTGAATGTTTGTTTGTCTGTATGTCTGTATGTCTGTATGTCTGTATGTCTTTATGTCTGTATGTATGTATGTCTGTATGTCTGTATGTCTGTTTGTCTGTTTGTCTGTATGTCTGTATGTCTGTATGTCTGTATGTCTGTTTGTCTGTATGTCTGTTTGTCTGTTTGTCTGTATGTCTGTATTGTCTGCATGTCTGTATGTCTGTATGTCTGTATGTCTCTGTGTCTATATATCTGTATGTCTGTATGTCTGTGTGTCTGTATGTTTGTATTTCTATATCGCTGTATGTCTGTATTGATGTTAATCTGTATGTCTGTCTGCCTGTTTATCTACAGCCTAAACAGCTTCATTGATATTTTTGATACTTGTAATATACACAGAAAGAATTCTTGGATCAGATCAAGAAAAATGAGCTGCAAATCACGATAAATGAATCCCAGTTTATACCTTGGCTCAGGATTTAGTAATTTAGGATTATTTTTTTGCAATTTGCAAATCAAAGCAAAATGAATACATTAATGTTCAAAAATCGTGAATCAAAGCTCTTAAGAATCAATTATTCAATTGAAAGGAAACAAATATTGCAACCAACAAATCGCAATTTGATCCAAATACTACACAGTTGTATATTTGTTAATTTGCTAAAAAGGTTTGTGATCACCAATTTAATTTCGTGATTTTGCCATTTGAAAGGGCAACCTTGCTTAAACCCTTCATTTTGAAGGTATACACATTTTACATTATTGATTTGAAATAAATATTTGCCTTTCTTCTACTTGCATTTTAACTCGCATCCCTCCAGTTACTGAGCGAGCATGCAACCACTAGGTTTTTAGTAGTAAGTGAATTTTATTTCATTATTAGATCTTTTCAATTTGTTTGACAATTCATTTGAGCATTGGCAAAAGCGTCAGTCAGATTGACAGTAAGGATGATTAAATACATATATTCATTTTAAGTTTGATTCTATTTTTTGTTTAACTGGAGGTAACGAAAACTCCGGATTTACTGTTGACGAACCTAGCAAACGAAATAAGGACAACGAACTTCGGATCTGCACGTGGAATGTTCTGTCTCTCTATAGACCACGTGCAGCCGAACATTAAGCGGAGGCCTAGACTGCTACAAGCAGACATCACCGCCATCCAAGAAGTGCGATGGATGGGCCGGGCAAAAGAAAACTGTAAGACTGCGATATATACTACGGTGACTGTTACCGACCACAAGGGCAGCGTCTTTTTGGATGTGGATTTGTTGTTAGAGGCAGACTGAGGCAAGAGGTCTTGAGTTTCAATTACATATGTGAACGAACGCCTCACGACAATTCGCATCAAGGCTAAATTCGCCAACATCAGCCTGATATGCGCGCATGCCCGCACAGAGGAGAAAGATGACGACACCAAGGACGAGTTCTACGAACTAATGGAAAAGACATATGAGCAATGCCCTAGCTATGATTGTCTTGGGTGATTTTAATGACAAACTAGGAAGAGAAGACGTCTTTGGTGGCACAATCGGAAGATACAGCCTGCACGACACCACCTCCGATAACGGACTCAAGCTAATCGACTTTGCTGCGGGGCGAAACGTTGTGGTAGCTAGTACGCAGTTCCCGCATCTCGATATTCATAAGGGGACATGGCGAATTCCTGGTCAATCAACCGCCAACCAAATTGACCACATTGCGATCGACGCAAGGCACTCCTCCAGTATCAAGGATGTCCGAACGTTCCGAGGAGCCAACGTTGACTCGGACCACTACCTCGTTGTAGCAAAGGTAATGCTACGGATAACCAGACCAAAGCCAAAACAGGGAAATACTGTCAGGAAGTTCAACGTCGGACGGCTACAGTCTCAAGAAATCGCCAGGTCCTTTTCCGATCGAGTCTCTCGCGCCCTCTTAACTAGTCCTTTGCCGCCAACTGCAAACATCGAGAACCAGTGGAATAACTGCCAGGAAGCCATCAGAGATGCCGCCTCTAACGTGCTGGGCTTCGCACGACCACCACAGCGAAACCCCTGGTTCGACGAGGAATGCCGGCAAGAACATGCAGCCAAGCAACAGGCATACAAAGCGGCGCTGCATAGAAGGACCAGAGCTGCTCGCGAGCTCTACGAGCAGAAGAGGAAAGAGGAACACAAGCTTCTTAGAAGTAAAAAGAAAGAGCATGAGAAGCGTGCGATCGAGGAATTAGAGGGATGCCACTGCAGGAATGAAGTTCGGAAGTTTTACCAAAGAGTAAAAAGATCCTCCCAAGGTTACAAGCCCCGAACCGAAGCCTGCAAGGACGATCAGGGGAACATCGTGGTGGAATCGCAGTCGGTGCTGAGGATATGGAAAAATCATTTCTGCAAATTGTATAACGGCGATGACGAACCGAATTCCGCTACCATGCAAATTGCACCATTCAACCTGGACGACGTAGGCCAACAATTCCGTCCACCCGATCTTGACGAAGTGAGGATAGCCATATCTAAACTTAAGTCCAATAAAGCTGCTGGAGCTGATGGCCTCGCGGCTGAGCTATTCAAAGCGGCTGGCGATGAATTGGTTAGGAGTATGCACCAGCTCATCTGTAAAATATGGTCGGAAGAAAGCATGCCCGATGAATGGAACCTCAGTATTGTTTGCCCGATCCTCAAGAAAGGCGATCCTCTGGACTGCACCAGCTACAGAGGCATCAGTCTTCTTAATATCGCCTACAAGATCTTCTCTGCCGTACTTTGTGAACGCCTGAAGCCATTCGTCAACAACCTGATAGGTCCATATCAGTGTGGCTTTAGGCCAGGGAAGTCCACCATCGACCAAATATTCGCACTACGGCAGATCTTGGAGAAAACCCAGGAGTTCCAAATCGATACCCACCACCTTTTTATCGATTTCAAGGCCGCGTATGACAGCATCTATAGATACGAGCTATATAGAGCAATGTCTAGTTTTGGCATCCCTGCCAAACTCGTCCGTTTGTGCAGGATGACGATGGAGAATGCACGCTGCTCCATCATGGTCGGCAAAGACCTCACCGACACCTTTGATGTCAAAAAAGGTTTTAGGCAAGGCGACGCGCTGTCATGCGACTTCTTCAACATCGTTCTTGAAAGAATAGTGCAAAACTCTCACGTCAACACCAGAGGCACAATCTTTCAAAAGTCCGTCCAATTACTCGCTTACGCTGACGACATTGACATAATCGGACGAACAAAGCGTGATGTCAGTGGTGCTTTTGTGAGCATTGAGAAGGAAGCCAAGAAGATGGATTTAACGGTGAATGAAAGCAAAACGAAATATATGCTGTCAACAAGAAAGGACACCCAAGTCTCGGCCAGAACGTCACTATAAACAGCTATAATTTTGAGGTGGTCAGAGACTTTGTCTACCTAGGATCTGCTATTAAATCAGCGAACGATACCAGTGCTGAGATCAAACGAAGAATTACTCATGCCAATCGCTGTTTCTTTGGGCTAAGAAGGCAGTTGAGAAGCAAAGCCCTCTCTCGAGCAACTAAACTGTCCCTGTATAAGACGCTTATCATCCCGGTCCTGATGTATGGTGCAGAGGCATGGACACTGCTAACGGTGGATGAGAACGCGTTAGGCTGTTTTGAGAGGAAAATTCTCCGGGTGATTTTTGGTCCCGTCTGCATAGATGGGGAATGGAGAAGAAGATACAACCATGAACTGTATGGGCTGTACAGCGACACCGACCTAGCCACAAAAGTGAAAAGCCAACGACTAAGATGGCTGGGTCACCTAGAGTGAATGGACACCAATGCTCCGGCCCGGAAAGTCTTTGAATCTAACCCCGTGGGACAACGCAGTAGAGGTGGTTAGCGTAAAAGGTGGCGCACGCAAGTGGAAGAGGACCTCAACCAACTTGGCATGCGAAACTGGAGACAGCTAGCTAGAAACCGAGCTGACTGGAAGAAGCTTGTTGGTTGAGGCCCTGGTCCACCCTGGTTTGTAGCGCCACCTTAAGTAAGTAAGTATATTTGGTGTTTCGGCAAGCAGGACAATGTCATCGGCAAACATCAATCCTTTAATAGCCACTTCGTTGAATAATATCCCTCCGGGTAGGTGTTGAAAAAGGTCATCAAGGAAAAGGCTAAAAAAAGCGGACTGAGCTGACACCCTTGTTTGACTCCAGAAGAAATGTTGAACCATTCTGATATTGAAGTTCCATCCCATACTGCTGTTCTGTTATTACTATACATGCTTTCTATTATATGAAGCATTTTGGAAAGATATGCCAATATTGCTTAGTTTTAGAAAGAGAGATCTTCTATCTACACTTCTACAGTGTCAAATGGAGCACGGATATCCACAAAAAATGAATACAGTTTCTTCCCACTGCCGAGATAAGTTCGGCAAATATTTGTGAGTACAAAAATGTTGTCGACCGTGGAATAATTTGCTCTAAAACCAGCTTGAAACTCACTCAAAAGTCTATTTTTGTCGACCCATATGAAGTTAGCCGATCAAGGATTATGCTTGTGAGCAGCTTCAAGAGATTATTAAGGAACGAAATTCCTCTGTAGTTTCTTGGATCATTGGGGTCTCCCTTTTTGAAAATAGGGAATATTATATTCTTCCGGAAGCTCTCCGGTACTTTGCCTTCGGAAAAAATGATTTTAAAGCCTTCTGTGAGAGACTCAATAAACTCTGGATTCTTGAAGAACTCAAAGCTCACTCTATCTTCTCCTATTTTTTCCTTTGGCGATGGCAGGTTGAACTTCTTCCGTAAAAATATCGCTATCCAGCTCTTCTACCTGCAGTGACGGAAGTGCATAAAAGTGTGCTGTTGTACAATCGTTGGCATTCAACAGGGACTGGAAATGTGTTGCTAAAATGTTTGTGTCAATTAGTGTACCTTTTTAATTCTTGGAACCATTAAGGACTCGAATTAACTTCCAGAATGTCTTAGAATCCTTGGCTTGAGCAATTTCACTTATTATTCTTTGGAAAAAACATTGGCATTTATGTCTGCACAGTTCCTTGTATGTTCTATTACTTTCCTGATACATTCTTTTTGTTAGGTCTGAGTTCATCTTCCTTGTCAGTTTGAGTAGTCCAAAAGATTTTTTTTCTTGCTACAGCACATTCTTGGTCAAACCAAGCTTCTCTGCTTCTATGCAAATTACGATCCTGGCAAGTTTTTGCTGCCTCTTGAATAGCTGCAATACATACATATATTTGCAAACCTTTCAGTCGTCATAACTTCTGAAGATACTCGGATGATTTCGTTTGAAAGGTATTGCTGGTATAACAGGCGTTTTGAGTCTTTCCATTTCAATTTATTCGGCAAAGATAAACTGTGTATAGAACTTAAGTTATCGAGCGTGTCGATGGAGGTTATAAGAGACATGTGGTCGGAGAATCGTAATAACTTCACTTCCATTTTGACCACGCACCTTTTATGAGACAAAAATCGATAGTTGAGCAACTGGTACCTCTTATAAATGTAAAATTGCCTTCGCTATCGCTTCTACTCCGTCCATTTAAGAGAATTAAGAAAAACTCCTCGCACATATCAATAAACTGCTTACTTTTTCTATCCGTTGATTTATCTTGAGCCATTCTTACGTTAGTAAAAGTCGAATTAAGGAAACTTTGTTCATTGTTCAGGACTTGAGCTTTTCCTATTCTCGTATTACAGTCGCCTATAATCATTACGTTTTCTGGACTGATGGTTAAAAGTAAGTTGTACACATTGTTGAAATCTTCGGACCAGTTTGAGCAGTTAATGTAAACCGGAATAAAATGTGCTTCTCTTTGGCGAAATAACATTCTAATATGGTAGTTTATAACAAATTTACAAATTTGCATATGTTTGCGTTAAATAATTCCTTTTTGATACCATATACGTCTCCACCGCTAGCTCTTCCTCTTGTATGTACTCGGGTGGCTGGGATCCAGTGAAGTACGAAATTTGGAAACTTATTGACGTAAAAATGTATATTTTTATCTTCGACGAACGTTTCATATAAAAAAAATATATCATGATCTAGTATAAACTCAAAAAGCTCATTTATGTTCAATAGACAATGCATGACTTTTGACAAAGACTATATGTTACCCATACTTTTTTATTTGTTTATTTCAACTGCAGACTGATGTCTAAGTTGTTAAATATTACTTGTACAATATAATAGTGCATTTAAGTCTACTAACATAATTGAAAATAAAATTAGACACACAGGAAACACATAACAGGATAATAATATTTGTTTTTAAACTATTTTTCGACATGTTAAAACCAATTAATAAGTTATAACGGGTGATTTTTTAGCTGGTTTGGTTTTGGCAACACTGGTTTTGACAGCTGACGTGTGTTTAGTACCTTGTGTCACTGTCAAACAGCTTCAGTTTGGTTTGCAATTTTACCATGGATCGTCTTACAAATGAACAACGCTTGCAAATTATTGAATTTTACTATCAAAATTCGTGCTCGGTTCGAAATGTTCATCGCGCGCTGCTTCCATTTTATGGTCGGCATTCTCGACCTTCTGAGCAGTCTATTCGGAAGATTGTGACCAAATTTCGCACCAAATTTACTTTGTTGGACATTAAACCACCAACACGTTTACGTACTGTGCGTAGTGAAGAAAATATTGCGGCCGTATCAGCTAGTGTGACAGAAGACCGCGAAATGTCGATTCGGCGCCGTTACTGTCAATGGTGAACGCTACCGAGCGATGATAACAAACTTTTTTTTGCCCGAAATGGAAGTTCTTGACTTGCATGATATGTGGTTTCAACAAGACGGTGCCACATGCCACACAGCACGCGAAACAATGGCGCAATTGCGAGGCGAGTTTGGTGAACAGTTAATTTCACGTTTCGGGCCGGTCAATTGGCCGCCTAGATCGTGCGATTTTGACACCATTAGATTATTTTTTGTGGGGGTATGTCAAGGCTAATGTCTATAGGGACAAGCCCGCTTCGATTGACGCACTGGAAGCCAACATCCATGCATTCATTCGTGAGATACCGGCCGATATGTGTGAAAGAGTATGCCAAAATTGGACTCAGCGGATGGGCTACCTGAGACGCAGCCGCGGTCAACATTTGCATGAAATTATCTTTAAACATTAAATTGCAAGGTTCAAACTATCGATTCAAATAATATTTCATTCATTTTTTCGAATTTTTTGTGTTTTTTTTTTTTTAAAGTTCTAAACCTCTTAAAACATCACCCGTTATAAACGATTAAAATCATTGCACATAATGTTTAAAGCTGTGTTTAATCCATAATTTACTCTGGCAGAAGCTGTATTCAAAAATGCAGGATTACGGGTTAACCTCTGACGGGAATTTATGTTCAGCATACTCAGGATTTTCGGAGAATAGATTGATCCCGATAAAAGTTGAAAAAGGAAAAAAACATTATTCACTTCCCTCCTCTTCTTAAGCGTAGAAAGGCTAAGCAGTGTCAAGCGATTCTCGTATGGTGGAAGATGCAAAAATTGTTTTTAAACACTTTCAATCATTATAATTCGTCATTGGCGTAGGAAGGAATTTTTTCTAAGGTGGGCAGCCAATCAGTGTTTAAAACCATCAAACAAAGTTCATTTAAAAAAAATCGCGTTCTCTTCTTCTTTAATAACTTTATATTTGGACTTGAGCATTTATTTAATTCCCAACTTTGTTCAAAATTGACCTAACTGCAGCAATGTGTTACGATATATCTTAATTATAAACTTTGACGGTGAAAGAACATATAATTCGATCCAAATGCCACCCAATTGCCCTACAAACACTTTTTTCCAGACGGCACGGCCATTCCAAAGTAACGGAGAAGACAATCGGACGCTTGTAGTGAGGTTTTTCTTGTTAAGGAATTAATATTTTTTAATGAAACTCAGTGGTATTAAATAATTTATCAAAAAGTACACGATACATAAGTTTCATCAAAAACCTATGAAATTCAGTAAGTTTATACAAATAAAATGCACGACTGGATCGCACGTACTTGCTCTTATGTTCAAGTTATGTGGAACTTAAGAACTTTAAAAAATATTCAAGTAATTACAGAAAAAGTATAAAAAAGCATTTAAATCGTTCTTTTAATTGTTTAAACAGCCTGATAAATAACTTAGAGCGCCAAAAAATCTTAAAAATTAATTTTTTATATATAAAATTTTTGTAACATTTTTCAAAAAAAAAATTGGTATGCCAATTTTGAGTATATATTAATATACATTTAAAACTGAAATTTCAAAACAATTCATCAACCCGTTTTTGAAATATTGAATTTTCAAAAAAAAATTTTGAATCTTTTTTTAAAAATCCAAAATTTATTTTTTCAGAAATTTTTGTATGCAGTATTATTTATATTCTAACAAAGCTTTTGTGCAAAAAAATTCATTGAAATCGGATGAGCGGTTAATGAGAAAATCAAAAATAAAAAAAACCGTTATATGACAGGTACCGTTAATAAATGTTTTTGGTGATTTTTTTTTCTTACTTAAAGGTATATCATATCTACAATAATACACTGATTTTTTTTATCAAAATCGTTGGAGCCGTTTTTGAGATAAATAAGCTTTTCCTTAACGGTTGTATGGCAAGTACCGTTATTTTTTGAGCTAAAAAAAAAATTTCAATTTACCCTCTGAAGAGTTACAAAAAAACCTTAAGTTCAAAATTTGAAGAAAATCGCTTCAGTGGTTTAGGCTGTAGGCTGAGGTACGGACAGACAGACAGACAGACAGACAGACAGAATTGTGCCACCCACTTTTTTCGTGTTCTCTATCATCGTAATGTCATGTTTGATTGTTATCTCGAATTTTTTTTTTTTGCACGAATCCAAAACTTGCCCTATAGTACCTACCTATATCGCAAGTAAAAAGTAGATGGTAACGGAGAAGACACGTACGATTTAGAGATTTCCTACCTTTGCCTTGAAGTTTAAAATTCTGCGCGGTCCATTAAGATATGAAGTAGATTTTTTCTGCACACTTTCATAAAACCAATATTTATCAAAAATTATCCTTGGTTTCCATCCAAGTTTCATTTTACTATCAGAAAAAAATATGAAACATGGTAACGGAGAAGACAGCTAATGGTAACGGAGAAGACACGTACGGTTAAAGATTTCTTGAAATTGGTTAACGTTTACACGTGCTGGCGAGCACCTGAAAGTTGTCATACAAAATACATGGGGTTTTCACAGTTTTTACTCAATATAATCAGCAAAATTGTAAAAGTTGATGGAAAATCTTTAAACTTGGCACGTAAATTAAACACTGTAAGGAGTATCAAAAACAAAATGTTTTCAATAATTTTGTATAATATTTACCCCATTAAAAAATGAAATTAAATATCATTGTTTTTGTGCATTTGTTGCTATTTTTAATGGATTAACTGTTATTAAAAAAAATAGGACAATGTATTTGTATACTCTTTATGGTACTTAGTATATGTGCCAAGTTTAAAAATTTTCATTCAACATTTACACTTTTACCGGCACTTTGAGTAAAAGACTTTGAAAACACCATGTATTTTGAATGAAAAATTTCAAGTGCTCGCTAGCACGTGTAAACGTCCACCGATTTCAATGAAATTTAACACATATTTTTTTTACTTACCTCGATTCATTTTAAGCATGTATTTCAAAGAAATTGAGACATTTTAAGAAAAGCGCCTATGAATTGTTGAAATTAGGGTGAGAAAAGTACAATTTTGTCTTCTCCGTTACCCTGTTTAAGACAGTTAAACATGATATAAAAATCTAAAAAAAATCCACGATAATCCTGTTTCAAGTCTTGCTTTGTATGCGGAATAATTTTACAATCACTAATATAGTTCACCATTTATACCAACTTTTGTCATTTTTCGGTAACGGAGAAGACATGAAATGTTCAATCATTTAGAAACGTATCACTATTTTTACAGCACTCCTATCATGAAAATTGTTCCGAATTTAAGTAGTGTATTGAAAATACTTATAAAAAAAATCACTGCACATCGCCATTTGCATCACGATTTATAGAGAACTGAAAGCGGCAAAAATGCTGAAAAATGCGCAGGTACGGAAGATAAAGTATGAGCTTTTTTGATCACTTGCCTATTTTACAACAACACGTAAAATTTTGTATCTACAGTTTTTTCGGTAACTCTTATATATACTCTAAATATTGGCATATTTAAATATTTTTCTTCCTTAATTTGAAATTGAGTTGCTTGGTTTCGAATTTTTTGGAATGGCCGAGCAGTAAAAAAACTTCAAAAATGTTTGATCTTTAAAAGGTTTTTTTAATTCGTCGGCATAGGTGCCACCCTTGAATAGAGTTTGATAGTTGTTGATGGCTCGGCAAATGGGGACGAACTACATATATTTTGACAGAGATCAGAAAGCCATCCAATTTACCTAATATCACCTTTTTCCGAAGCAATTAAATTTCAGATTCCGCATTATATTATACCTACCCACCAAACGTAGGCGTTAGGTGAAGACAGCTCGTTTATTCCAATTATTCGGTTAAGTTCGACTGTTAGAGAACAAACAGTAGGTACTTTTAACCCGAACCGATGCCGAATCAAAACAGAACCGCAAGTATTCATTTTAAACAAACCGAACTGAATTACTTTTCGGTCCATGTTCCAGGCTTTTCACATGTGGCGGTTTAATTTATTTTAGTTAAGAAATCCTTCTATTTTACTAGTTTTCATTGAAATTTTCCATTTTTTAAATTTATTTTCGCTCAATGGCCCCATTGAAATACTGTTTAAATGTGACGACTACCTGTAACTGTAGACAAAATAAAAAATTTAGTGTCTGAATCTTCCAAATTTATTCAATCTTGCTTCTTTGGTGGAACCAGAAAAGCCCAACTGTCGATTTTTATAAGGTGGGCAATTCATTTTCTAACGATGAGCAGTGCCCACCTCTACCCTCGTTCCTACGCCTATTAGTTTCGTCAATTTTTCCAGATTTTTTTATAGAAAGGAAATCCCAATTAGACAAATCCTGCAGCCAAATTAATGATGTTGATGACAGAAATTATTCTGAGTGCAGGAAGTTTGAACTAATTTTTAGCTCAAATGGTAGACAAAACTGCTAAAGGCTGACGGAGAAATACAATTTGAAATTCCATTTCCGCATATCGTTTCATTAAGTGTCGGCAATTCTTTATATTGTTTTTTAGGCACATGCATTTGGCGCCCCTGGAAGCTGCCGCCCGGGGCACAGGCCCCGGTTTGTCCCCCCCATAGGTTAGGTTAAATGGGGTGATGATACGAGAAGATCGCATCACCTCACTCGGATCTCAATGGATCCATTGTGATTGTGCTCCCCTGAGTTGAGTGTAGGTCAAGGTAGGTATAAGGAGGGGGAAGGAAATGGATTATTGGAAGTTTAGGTATGGGGGGCCTCCCTGAACCATCCTGAGTTCTGAGCGAATTTAAGGATGTTTCTTAGTGGCAAAAACGAGACGTCGCCCAGTTCGTCAAAAAAGTATTCTCCGAGGGCTGCCTTTCTAGTTCTGGCTAGGCTGGGGCATTCACAGAGGAAGTGAATTGAGCCCTCCTCTGCCTCTTCATCCTGACACCCTCTACATAAGTCAGATGAGCCGATGCCCATTCTGCTTAAGTGGGTTCCCATTGTGTTGTGACCTGTTAGGATTCCAACCAATAGGGATAGTTGAGGCCTGCTTAGCTTGAGTAAATACTCAGTTTTTTTCTTTGAAATATCCGGCCATAAGTTCCTCGAAATACGACAGGTATCAATTGTTGACCATCTGTCGTTGGCAACTTTGAGGAAATTTTGGAAAATTCTTCTTTTTTCTTGCTCTAGTGGCATAAGAACAGAGCAGTCGGTTTGGCTCGGATCAAGAGATGACCCGGTTTTGGCCAATTCATCTGCCATTTCGTTCCCGTATATGTCACCATGTCCTGGGACCCATCGAAGGGTGACTGTATTTGATTCGCTGAGTAATTTCAACTCATCACGACAACGAGCAACCAGTTTTGACTTTTTCACAACTGAGGTCATGGCTTTGATTGCCGCCTGGCTATCAATAAAAATTTCAATAATTTTATTAACCAGCTCACACGTGTAAAGGCTCTTTGCAGCCTTACAAACTGCGAGCACTTCCGCTTGGAAGACACTGCAGAAATCTGGAAGCTTTATTGTTCTGTCTAAGGGTGATGGGTTAACTGAAAACATGCCTGACCCTACCCCTTCGTTTGTTTTGGAGCCGTCCGTGAAGACCGAAACATGATTATTGTTTATGACCCGGTTTTCTGTCCAGAGTGTCCTTGTGGGAATATCCGTTAGGGCTACCGGATTAAAATCAATGTGCGGTAATGTGTAGTCTGTCTGAATGTTTATGTCGGTATATCTCATGATAGTTCTATGACCGTAAAAGCCCTTTCTCTAATTATTGCATTTTGCCCCCCCCCCCCCCCCCCCCCCCCATAGATCCGGGGCTGTGATTTGCAACCATTCTAATGGAGTTTCAAATTGTGACACAGGAAACATGATTTGCTAGAGTAAATACTTGGTGGTTTGCAAATCAGTGATTGTGCTATGTAAAATGCAAGCTTGAATCATGGATTTTAATTGTAAATCATGACGAAACAAATTTTGTAATTTGCTATGTTTTGACTGTAAATTTACCAGTTTTTGAATCAATCTGACCTAAAAACGCCATAATTTACTTAAACATGTTTTGCAAATTGCAACTGAAAATTTTGCAATTGGTGATTTTCCAATTCTCTCCGTGCAGTGGTTTTTGGTCATCCCCCTACTCGTTTGTTTTCACTTCACTTAGAACCAAAAATATCTGTAACTGCCATACGATTTTTTTTCGCAATTTTACAAAATCCTATTTTTCTAAAGATTGGATCAGCAATTCTTCTTAAGAGAATTCAATAAATTACTTTTAGTGAAGACTATTTTCGATTTTCTGGAAAACGTTACGGGTTATCGTAGATCATTTGAGTGGAGTGGTAACCATGGGGTTCCCACTTAACTTGGTCAACCGAAGGGAGGGTACCACTCGGAAGCCTATGACATCTTCTCCACAAGAAAATGTTTGTTTGTTATTGTAATTCATTTTTGTAATAATGAGGAATTTGATGGATTCTTGACGCGAGATAGTTATGTATATTGAAATGTATACGGCAGTCCAGTGGCGAGTGCAAGATCACACCCCACCGACGAGATAGTACCAGGCTAAAGCAAACATGCTTACACCAGCACTAGGCCGATTGGCTTAGGATGAGAATTGGAAAGGCAGAAATCGCCAGTATGCAAAAGGGGGGAACATCAATTCCGTTACACAGGTGACAAAAAAAAATATTTTGCGAACCTACAAAATTAAAAATTCCAAATATTTTTTTTTTTAATTTAAATTTTCCTTAAAAATACGATTTTCAAATGTGTAGATACGTGCGACCCAGTCGGGCATATTATTCAGTCTTGTTTCAGCGTAAAACTTAATTTCCGCATTTTCAAAATGAGCGAGGATTATGCCTTCAAATCCAACTTAATTCCCATCAATACAAAACTATCCATTTTTAAGTAGGTAATTAATTAACGTTCCCACAAAATCTCAGGAAAAAACTTTCTTCTGATACACGATTCATAATATCCTTTGAACTCTCCTTAGATCGTTGTTTTTACATATTTTTATAAAAGAAATAAAATAATTGATTGAATACATGAGAATTCATACTCAAACGTTTGTTTTATGGGTAACCAAAGCTTACACATAACATATCCACCCACTATGCCTCCTGGCATTCATCAAAATTGTATTTCTGCAAGGTTAAAAGTACCCCGCATGGAGTATGAGCATCATCACCAGCTGTTTGGATGCAAAGACCATCTTTGAAGAACAAAAATATATGAATGAATTTGATTCATGAATGTGCAACAAGCTAGAAGATTATTTTTTTTGTTTTTTTTTTTTTTGTTTTTTTTTGCTTTTTTTATCTAAGATAGAGAAACTTACCATTAACCAGACGCTCCCCCAAAACCGTAGGTTGTGGTGAGTCGGGGTCTCTATACATTTATCTATGCATTTTATGGTATATCGTGTATAGAATTCAACCCACGACTTGCCGCCACAGCCACCATGGGCTCCAAGACATTATTAATTGCAACAACAACAACAAAAATGCTCGGGAGTATATTTTTGATAGATGCATTCATTCATCAATTTTAGAATTGATTGAATTGTTTGAAGAGTTCATTGAGAAAGAAACCATTTAAGGTTGTCATTCCACTTGGAATACGGAAAAGCGATACTATTTTATTTATCATTCTTGAATTCTGAAAATGTATCTCTTCACATTACTTAGATGACATGCAAAGCACCTTGGTGTGCTTATTTTCAGCAAATACAACTAGTGCAGTGCCAACTGAAAATTTTCATCCAACGATTTCACCAGGAGCTTTCCACGGTCCGATGTAGTTGGGTCGAACCTTCGGGAATATGTAAGAATGGAGCGGCTTGGTTAATGAAAATAAAAAGATCGTGATAAATATCAGCTGATATTTTTCACAATCTTTTTAATTTTAACAATGTTAACAATGAAAATCCTGGCTATTAATCCCGAGCTTACTGGATGCTTCACCAACTTCACCAGCTGATCTTATCAATAGAGGACGACTTAAGAAATCATCTGGACCAGATATGATGTCCAGCTATATCATATGGAAGTTGTTACCAAGTCATGTTCCTAATTCTCACGATCCAGGCCAATAACTGCGTCAACAGTAGTTACTTCCCGAAGAGATGGAAGACCCTCGAAAATAGTACCGAAAATCTCTTCTCTGCAACACCAGCAAGATCTTTGAAGGCCTTATACTTGGGAGTAGAAGTACCTCGTGGCAGGATGGTTAGTGCGTAGGACTGTCATGCCGAAGGTATGTTTTCGATTTCCAGTCGTACCACCTAAAAACAGAAATGTTTTATCAGAGGAACTGACAAATCCTCCAAGAGTATGCTTGCCATGAAAAAGTGCCTCTCATTTAGCCGTTCGGACTCGTCAAAAAACTGTAGGTCCCCTCCATTCCTGCCAAACAACCACGCACACAGGAATGGTTGAGAGTTGTAAGTCACTAGGCCCTGGTTCTCCACGAGCTGTTGTCCCACTCAATTTATTTATTTATTTATACTTCAGAGACTGAAGACGTTCTGTACCACTAACAATAACAGCATCATTCCGGATATGAAGATTGGATCTTTAGAGAAAAGTTCTGCTTTAAATTGGCTTTAGGGATTCCAGAACGTTGTTGTAAGCACCCTCAATAACTGTAAAGTTGTTTTTGGATGCTCTGGAGAATGCATTCGACAGCATTTAGATACAGGATATATTTTATTCTTTTATTAACCACCACTTTTTATTTTCTAGGTGTATGTACACTAATCAAAATAATATCCAGATGTCTCAATTTTAGAGTAGGAGTTGCTCACGGATCAAAACTTGGACCGTACCTCTACTCTACAACATCCTGACGTGTCGGACCAACCTCAAGCCAGCATTGTTGGGTTGCTCTATGCGGAAGATTCGCTAACATACGCCAAATCCATGTGGGATTTCTACATCAAAGTCAACTCAGCCAAATCTGAATTTGCTTGTTCAGAAGTGCAACGGGACATCGAAACACACCGTCCGTCAGCGTAAAGCTACCGCAGTATTATCATCAATCTGCCTGACGGATCGCAACTTCTCAAATACACCATCGGTGAAATTTCTGTGTGTCAACATTGAGGAGAAATTACAGTTCAGTCCACTTGTAACAGCTACTCTTAAAAAAATAAACTATACACTTTCCTCCGTATCTACCCCCTAATTCAGAAAAGGAATGGTCTTACCCAAAGAACAAAGTTGCTTCCCTATAAGCAATTTCTCAAACCGATCATTCCCATACTGCTTTCCTGTCTGGTTTACTATCTCTCTAACCAGCTTCAGAAAACTGGGATTGTTTGAGAGGAAGATCTTGGCAGATCTTGATCTTTACGGAATTCTACTTTGACGAACGGTTATGAAAAGATTTCAGCAACAAGCGAATCCCAAAAAATACCCCTTGACAAATACTGCCATCCTAAGAAAAAAGGGCGTATACGCCAAAAATCAAAAATTGAGTTAGTACCATAATAATTGGAACCGTTAAACAGTTTATTTTTTTTGTAAAAAGCTAAAAATTCATATTTCCAACTGCAAATGGCTAAAAATCACGAACGCAAATTTCATTCCTGGTTTCAAGCAAGTTTCCTATACATATGTCTTACTAAGTTCCAAGTTAATTTTTTTAAGTCAGCGCCGAAATTATAATAACTTATATGCGTAATAAAATAACATAATTTTTTAATAAGAAATCATTCCTTAAAATTTTCAATTTTATTCAATTTGAAGACGAGAAAAGCAGAATTATTAAAATGCATTTATCTCAAAACTAATAAAAATGGAGATAGGCCCTTTTTCCTTATAACGGCAGAATCATCATCAAGTCCTGTAACCCCGATTGGGGCATATAGGGCACCAACCAATCGTTTCTATCCTTCACGGTCTGCAGCTAGATATTTTAACGGTGGCCACGTTTTTCTCTGGGAGTCTGGTTCTGCTTGAACTGTTGATTTCCATATTTTTCTTGGTCTTCCAATCCACCGTGCACCCTGAGAATTCAATTCAAAAAGGACTGCTTTGCAATTTCATCGTTTGGTTTCCTCAGTGTATGACCAATCCACTGCCATTTACGCTTTCTTATGTCAACATCCAGCCGCTCTTGACTTGTCCTGGCCCTGGGCCACAATTCTTCGTTTGATATTATTTTGTGGCCAGCAAATTTTTAGAATATGGCGTGGACAGCGATTCACAAAAGTGAGCAATTTATTCGAGATGGTATTCATGACTTTCCATGGTTTCTCAAGCATATAACAGCACGGACTTGACAGTGGATTCGAAGAACCTCAACTTAGTGCGTAAGAAGATTGGACTGGATTTCCAAATTTAGGACAGAGAACCGAAGGCTGCGTGAGCTTTATTTATTCTTCTTTGAACGTCCAGATCAGTACCACCATTTGCTCATTTGCTGAAACAATACTTCCAAGGTAGCTAAATTGCTCAAGCTCTTTAACTGGCGTCTCCTGTATAAAAACACACTAATGTGTGAAGCGGCCTGTGAGCATTATTTTTTGTCTTTTTGCTATTTATTTATTTTATTTTTGTTAATCTATTTTAATTTATTTCGCTTAATTCCAGTTTATATAATAATAACAATTATTACATAACTTAAACCATCTAAAAAAAACTTATTCTAACTAAAAACTAAAGAGAAGGGGGTTAGGGGTAATAAGAGAAAATGTTTTTTCTAAGGGAGGATACTCTTGTGTTAAAATCAAGGAGATGCTATACACTGTTGGCTAATCGTAAAATTCTTGAAATTGGGTTAAAATGGGCATAGTTGGTTCGGTGAGTAGGAAGGCGAAGGAAGGGAACAGATCTAAGGTTTCGTGGATTGGTGTTAAAGAAAATTAATTCAAGAAGTGGCGGAGAATCGATGGCACCTGTAATGACTTGGTGAACGAAGAGTATGTCTGCAATAGCACGACGTTTGGCAAGGGTGTTAAAGTCAATCAGTTGTAAACGATGTTCGTAAGGGGGAAGGAAAAGAGGATCAGACCATGGAAGATTTCGTAGGGCGAATCGGAGTAACCTACGTTGCACGGCTTCAATTCTAGATGAGTGGGTGGTTTGATAAGGAGACCAAACTTGACTGGCATACTCAAGAATAGGTCTAACAAATGTGATGAAGAGAGATTTTGTTACGTATGGGTTTGAAAATTCTTTAGACCAGCCAGCGCTTTATAAAACCAAGGGAACAGTTTGCTTTTGCAATAATATTATCTTTGTGAGAACGGAAAATTAGCTCTTTATCACATAAAATGCCGAAATCGCGAATGGGGGAAACTGTGGGAACCGGGACGTTGCGAAAATGATAAATACGAGATGGTAGGGACAGGCGTTTACGAAAAAAAGTCATGTGTTGACATTTAGTGACATTGAGTTTGAGGAAGTTTTTGGTGCACCATGTAAAAAAAGAATTTAAGTTATTTTGAAGCAGGGAAGAATCAATTGGAGTAGATACCTACTATTTTCATAATTTTCATGTCGTTGGCATAGATAGAGAGGTTTGAGAAAAAAATAATGCTTTCAACATCATTAATGGAAAGGACAAATAAAAGTGGCCCGAGATGACTACACTGAGGAACACCTGAGGAAGCATAGATGGGATCGGACACGGAATAATTAAAACAGCACTATATATTGGCGGTTTTCCAAGTAAGACCTCACCCATTGGATGAACATCGGAGGAAACCCAAAGGCTCCTAGTTTAATATAGATAATTTGGTGAGAGATATTATCGAATGCTTTGCTGAAGTCAGTAGTGATCACATCAACATTATAGCCTTTTTCCAGAGCACAAAGTTTCATGGAAACAAATTGAGTGAGGTTCATCGTAGTGGACCTGCCCTTAATAAAACCATGTTGTAGTGGGGAGACTTATGACTTAAAATGAAAACAAAGAGCGTCACAGACAATGCTTTCGAAGAGCTTGGGTATAGAAGAAAGTTTAGCTATCGTACGATAGTTAGAGATTTCGTTCTTATTTTCTTTTTTGTGAATTGGAAAAATAAATGAGTTTTTCCATAAAGTAGGGAAAACTGCTTGCGAAAGAGAGAGTTTAAACAGAATTGTGAGAGGTTCGCACAACACGTTAGCACATTTTTTGAGAAAAATGGCTGGAATGCCATCAGGACCAGGAGAAAAGTCATCCTTAAGTAGTTTTATTTTTTCACTGACCGACGAAAGAGAAATATCAAGAGAGACTAGTGAAGTTTGCGAAGTACTCAAAATATTCTAAATCAGGATTATTAATAGCATGGAAATAAGACTGATTAAAAAAAATTGCAAAGAGGTTAACAATTACTTCGGGATCAGCAGATGAGGTGTTGTTGAAATTGAAGGTAGGGGGAAGACCATCAGATTTTCTTTTTGCAGAGATGAGACAGGCCTGCATTTTGTCAAGATATGCATGGTATATAGTGAATCGCAGAGGAGAGAGAAATTGGAAAGAGCTTGCTCGTAATTTAAATAATCTGAATATGTTCGGGATTTTAAGTAAGTTTTCCATAACTTATTCCTTGTATTTCGAACAGTTCACAACTCCTTAGTATACCAGGGGGTGATGACAAACGATTCTTTTGAGGCACGTAAGGGACACATAGGAGCAAAAATTCAAAGATTGTAGTATAGAAGAATGAAAGGGCAATGTCAATGGGGGTGTTATAGTTCAAAAAAAGGCTGAAATCAATATTGTTTAAAAGGATCTCGAGTTGATTAAAGTTGGCTTTCCGGAAATTAAAATGGAAAGAGACTTCTGCATCAATGACGGATATACCTTGATCGACAGTGAAAAGCAGAGATAGAGGAGGGTGATATGGATCGAAGGTGGACAGAAGGTGGAAACTTTCGGTGACAATTGAGTATTCAGTTGCAATGGTAACAAGAAAAAATGAGGTCAAGCTGCCTCTCCAAGTTGTTAGAGATCCCACTTATTTGAAATAGGCCATTTTCAAATAATCGATCCGTGAAAAGATATTCCTTTCCTTTTTAGACCACTTGACGTAACAGTGGTCGGATTTTAATAAAACCAATTTTCCAATCTTTTTCTTGTCCATAAGAACAATCTCTTAAAATTTCATGAATAAATCCTTAGAGCCATATGGGCGGATTTTACTTTAACAATTATCTTAATTTTTTCTTTGATCATATTAACAAATTATGAAAATTCCATCCGTATCGGTGCAGCCGTTTCTTCATAAACCATCATGATTGAAGAAAAGTGGGCCTGGCACCACTGCCCCTGCAAGGGTTAGGAGGTCGCCAACTTAGGTTTAAGTTGTATACCTACCCTCTTTCATTTGGTCAGTAGTAAAGTGTCTCTATTTACTGGACTAAAAACATCTTGCGCTGTTATAGGACTCTCTTATAATGGCAACAATTTTTGGGGGAGTTCCCCTACCAAGAAGTGATCTCCATATATACATTCTCGGTCAAAGGCCTTCACGATTTAAAGCGGTGATTGGAACTCCGCAGCCTGCTCAAGAACGATACGCAGAGTGTTGATATGGTCGACACACAATCGACCACTTCGGAAACCAGCTTGATGCCTCTTGTGAGTGTAGAATCGATTCTAACCTTTATCCGCTCGAGAATGAGGTTGATGGTTGCCATTAGTTTTAGAAAAACGGACAAAATTGCAATACCTCACCAATTGTTGCAATTCTTAAGGTCACCTTTCTTTGGCAACTTAACAATTACACCATGCTTCCAGTTGCTGTGATAGATTTCGTTTTCTCACACAGTTAACCGGGTTAAAATGAGTGTATATGTAGAACCTGGTTTTGTCTTCCTCGGTCGCTTCATCTGTCGGGGCATAGCATTGAATAATTGTGATGTTACGAATTTTTGAACGAAACCTTGCTGTCATTAATCTCGCAGAAATGGGCGCTCAGGAAATTAAACCATGCCTCGCTTCTTCGTTCAACATAATCCCGACACCATGCAGTCTTTGGTCACCCTCCCTTTAATCTGCCCCGGAATACAGCATTCCATCCATTCTTGCTTGTCCAGTATCAGATCTGTATTCAGCTCTTCCTTTCCACTTAGTTTCGCTTATGTCCAAGAAGCATTTCACGCTCAACCTGCTCGTATCTTCCTTCGCTGTACAGGGATCGAACGTTCCATGCTCCGATTTTCGTACGCATTCGGTAGCCACATTTGTGCTTCTTAAAATGTATACACAAACATTATATTAATTTACGTTTGCAAGAGAGCGTATTTGATGTTTGACAGAATGTATAGAATATTTAAATCTTGCTTCAAGGTTAAACGAATACAAAACCTATTATCGCCAAAACGGTTACATTTTTTCTCGTTTCCACTCTTTACATATGAGACATTTAAGAAAACCTCTGTTGGCCCCACGTTCCGGTGTATTTCAAAATAACAAAAAAGAAAACAAAATGCGAAACTAAATCTGATTGCAACAAAAAATCATAGCATGCGGAAATTATTGTCGACAAATGAAATTCCTGTCAAATGCTGTCATCTTCTACATGGAACAACACTCAACAATTTTTTCTTCGTTCTCATTCTCCCCGCCATTTGTGTCTGATGTTTTTAAGTAGGAAATGTCAACTTTCCTCACACTCTCCATGTCTAAACGAGTTAGATGACATATTATGTCCCCATATGATACACGCGCCATGTCGCATATTTTAAGTTAAATTGTTTTGGTCTTTCAATGACCACAAGCCACAAACAGCGCACTGCATATCGCACCCCTATGGCACGAATTACGTCTACTTTGTTCTACGACGACACTCGCATTTTGTTCTCCAAAACATTCACTTAGAGACGATGTTGTTTCGAGTGCGATAGTTGGAGCAGGCAGGCAGAGCATCGGGGGTAAATTGATGGCACTAGTCTGATGACTGTCGTGCTATAATGTTATGACGGTAATTTTGTTTTGTCACTTCCGAATGCAACAAATCATTCAGCGTCAATTTAACTGCACGACACTGTTAGCAATGTAAGCGATCATCTTCGTTATCACTGAGCTATGGAGCTTGGATCATTTTCCAGTGATAAACTATACAACATTGTTAAACTGGCGACTGAATCATTTAAACCGAAAGGGCTAATGAGCTCTGTGACATTTCGGTCCGATACCCGAGAAGTGTGCCCTCTGAAAAATGCATCCCATCCTGGCTTTACACATTGCAACTAAGTGCGCCACACGATCCTCATTCACGCTGTTGAGTACTGGCTGATCAGCGTGAATTGCGTAATTGGATTTGTCGTTAAGTGGAGAGGACGTTGCTGGCTGCTGTATGACAGTTGGCCCCAAAATGCATTAGTTGCCCCATCGCCATCCGTTTGACTGGACCAAGAGTCGTGTAGCATTGTTGTTGTACCTCTGGTTGTGGCACGAGTCAATGTGCCCGACTTTTATTAAATATAAAAATTGCTTGTCCGTCCGACCGTCACTTCACTTTATCTCTTCCTCTCTTGAGTCTCCTCTGTTCTGGATTTGTGGTTTCTCTTCATTTTGGACTCATTTAAATATATTTTTTTCATTTTTTTTTTCTGTATTACAGAGCAACTGCATCCGCTGAAGAAAATGTGATTTTCATTTTGTTGGATAAAATGGAAAATCAAGCCAATCTCGCGCGTAAAGTTGATTTATGGGCGACAGTTTTATTGCTGTTTTTTTTCTTCTTCTTCTTATTTCTGTGTTTGCATTTTACATAAACTGCACTCAAGGAACAGTTGAAGTTAAGTTGGTGCCAGTTGCCAGTGCCAGAAGGCTGAAGCTCATAACGAATCAAAGTACAATTTTGAAAATGATCAGAGTTACGATGAGGAACATCAACTTTTATGGCAGAGTTGTAGAAGGCAAATACATTGAAGTAGCTAATATAATTGTCCCTTTCGTTTTTCTATGATAACAGGGGAATAATAAGGAAGTGACTACAACTTATTGACTTTAAAAGGATTTCTGTGATGTATGGATGGGCAACGTTTCAGATTAATTAAGCAGTTACTTTTTAGTAGTAAGGTATAGGTAAGGCTATACAAATTAATTCAACTTTTTCTTTGGTTGCATGAACCTAAGATTATCTATTTACCTTAGAAACTCAGTCTTAATAGTTGATATCAGTTTTATTGAAAAAAAAATTTGTTCACCGAGTTTTAAATGCTTTCGGACTTTCAGAAGGTCGGAATATTGATTTAACTTCATTTAACGGTGGAGAGATCCATTGAAAAATCCAGGGAGACTGGTTCAATATTGCGGTGATGAATTATTTGAAGTCAAGGGTCTATATACCAAATAGCCCATAACCACCCGTACATAAATTGCTACCAACCTTGTCCTTATGATCACCAAGAAATTGATGACTTGCCTAGTAAAATAGTAGCCACTAGTTGATGAGTGAGTGTCAATACTGTCAGCATTATTTAATCAAAGTCACTGTAACGCAAAAGATTGGCCTTAAAAGAACGAAGGACTCATTTAACTTTGGGACACCAACAACATACAGTTTATTCGTGGTGAACCAGCGCCTCAACCAACAAGCATCTTCCAGCCGGTTGGGTTTCTAGCTAGCTGTCTACAGTTTCACATGCCAAGTTGGTTGAGATCCACTTGCCCAGGGTCCACCACCTTTTACGCTGTCCACCTCTACTGCACTGCCCCACGGGGTTGGATTCAAAAACTTTCCTGGCCAGAGCATTGGGGTCTATTCGCTCTGATTGACCCAGCCATCTCCATCGTTGACTTTTCACTTTTGTGGCTTGGTCGGTGTCGCTGTAAGCCCGTACAGTTTGCTGTTGTATCTTCTTCTCCATTTCCCATCTATGCAGACGGGACCAAAAATCATTCGGCGAATTTTCCTCTCAAAACAGCCTAACGCGTTCTCATCCACAGTTAACATTGTCCATGTCTCTGCCCCATATATAAGGCACGGCATGTTAAGCGTCTTATTCAGGGACAGTTTAGTTGCTCGAGAGAGGGCTTTGCTTCTCAATTGCATTCTTAGCACAAGGAAATAGCGATTGGCAAGAGTAATTCTTCGTTTAATCTCAGCACTGGTATCGTTCACTGAGTTTATAGCGGATCCTAGGTAGACAAAGTCTCTGACCACCTCAAAATTATGGCCGTCTATAGTGACGTTCTGTCCGAGACGTCGATGTTGGGTGTCCTTTCTTGTTGACAGCATATAATTATTTCGTTTTGCTTTCATTCACCATTAACCCCATTTTCAAGGCTTCCTTTTATGTCAATGCCGTAAGCGTAGCCGAGTAATTGGACGCACTTTTCAAAGATTGACCCTCTTGTGTTGACGTGAGTGTGTTGCACAATTTTTCAAGAACGATGTTGAAGAAGTCGCATGACAGCGCGTCGTCTTGCTTAAAGCCTTTTTTGACATCAAAGGTTTCGGTGAGGTCTTTTCCGACCTTGATGGAGCAGCGTGCATTCTCCATCGTTATCCTGCACAAACGGATGAGTTTGGGAGGGATGACAAAACTAGACATTGCTCTATAAAGCTCGTCTCTACAGATGCTGTCATAAGTGGCCTTGAAATCAATGAAAAGGTGGTGGGTATCGATTTGAAACTCCTGGGTTTTTTCCAAAATTGTCGTATTGCGAATATTTGGTCGATGGTGGACTTAATTGGCCTTAGCTACAACTAATAAGGACCTATCAGGTTGTTGACGAATACGGCTTCAGGCGCTCACAAAGTACGATAGAGACGATCTTGTAGGCAATATTAAGAAGACTTATGCCTATGTAAATGGTGCAGCTCAGAGGATCTCCTATCTTGAGGATCGGGCAAATAATTCTAAGGTTACATTCATCGGGTATGCTTTCCTCCGACCATATTTTGCAGATGAGCTGATGCATACTCCGAACCGATTCATTGCCAGCCACTTTGAATAGCTCATCCGCAAGGCCATCCACTCCAGCCGCTTTATTGGACTTTAGTTTAGATATATCAATCTTTACTTCGTCGAGATAGAGTACACGGGATTGGTGGCCTATACGTCGTCCAGGTTGAATGCAATTTGCATGTATGTGGAATTCGGTTCGTCTTCGCCGTTATATAATTTGCAGAAATGATTTTTCCATATCCTCAGCACCGACTGCGATTCTACCACGATGTTCCCATGATCATCCTTGCAGGCTTCGGTTCGGGCCTTGTAACCCTGGGAGATTATTTTTACTTTTTGGTAAAACTTCCACACTGGATTCCTGCAATGGCACCCCTCTATTTCCTCGATCGGGCGAATCTCATGCTCTTTATTTTTCCTTCTCAGAAGCTTGTGTTCCTCTCTCCTTTTCTGTTCGTAGAGCTCGAGAGACTCGATCGGAAAAGGACCTGGTGATTTCTTGTGACTATAGCTGTCGAACGTTGAACTTCCTCACAGTATTTCCCTGTTTTGGCTTCAGTCTTAATATCCGTAGCATTACCTCGGCTACAACCAGGTAGTGGTCTGGATCGACGTTGTCTCCTCGGAACGTTCGGACATCCTTGATACTTAAGGAGTGCCTTGCGTCGATCGCAATATGGTCAATCTGGTTGGCGGTTGTTTGACCAGGAAATCACCATGTCCTCCTGTGTATAGATGTCGAGATGCGGGAGCTGCGTACTAGCTACCACAACGTTTCGCCCCGCAGCAAAGTCGATTAACCTGAGTCCGTTATCGGAGGAGGTATCGTGCAGGATATATCTTCTGATTGTGCCACCAAAGGCGTGTTCTTTTCCTAGTTTCCATTAAAATCACCCAAGACTTATCGTCAAAGTGTCGCATTTCAAGGCAAAGAAAGCTCAAGGAAAAATGTACAACACCTTTTATTGTTGAACTATCCAGGACCTGTCAACGGGGTACCAAAGCATTGATATCGAACCAGACAGTGCATTGGGAGCGTCTGAAGTTCAATGACATTGTGCAATGCAGAAACTGCCAACGCTTTGGAAACGTGGCCTAGCGGAAGGAAAAACCCAAGAACGGACCTTTGGTGTTTCAACTGACAAAAGGAAGGTCATCCAGCCAGCTTCAAGGGCTGTCCAACCCTAAAGACTAGTCTTATGGAAAGGAACTAGGTCTTAGCTGAGAAACAAGCTCATAAAGCGTTTGTATACAAGTCAGCCTGCTTGGTAACCCGTCCTGCAGTCAGCTGCGCAGCAATGGCGAATCGCAGTTCGGCATTTAATCAAGAATTAACCCGGAATGAACAAAATCAACAACAGCAGCAGCAACAATCAATTTCCCGCAACACCAGCGAAACCATGATCACAGGTCTCAAAACCAGCGAAGCCACCGCTCTGTCACCATACAACTAGGAAGGGAGACACTCACTATCATCAGCGTCTACTTTAAATGCAAATCCAGCATGAGAAACATCCACAGCGATTTTCATGTTCTCAACAGTATCCTTACCACTGTCACCAACGACGCACGGTAGGGCGATTGCTGAGTGGCTGGATATCAACAGCGATCAGCTATTGGTTGCTATTTCACCAACCTTCCCCAGAACAACATGAACACTAGATTTCTTTATTTCTTCATCTAATTTTATAAATATTCTTCCAGAAATCAGCAACTTTATATGCACAATAGTACCTAGCG
The DNA here is from genome assembly GCA_963921185.1 of Dasysyrphus tricinctus. NCBI lineage: Eukaryota > Metazoa > Arthropoda > Insecta > Diptera > Syrphidae > Dasysyrphus > Dasysyrphus tricinctus. The sequence goes on from OY992530.1 coordinate 250,386,107, forward strand.
ACTCGGAATAGGAAGCTGTCCATCTAAGCATCAAACTCCATCAACCCATCTTTCTAGTGACAGAAAGTAGAAAATTTCATCAACCACAGGAGACTGGATGTAAACCGACCTCAATGAGACGTTGAAGAGACACCATAACGCTTCCACCTGAAAACAGGAATCTGGACAACATTGAAATTGCCACAGCCATCGACTGTCTGGAACTTGCTGTTGCGAACGCATTGGATAACCAAAAGTAGCCCAAGACGTCAAAGGATAAATATCCCCAGTATATCCAAAGCTTATATGCCCATAGACAAAGACTTATGTAGGAAACGTCTCCAAAGGATCCTCCAGCGAGAACTCAACACTACTTACAGTAACTACCAGACAAGGTGGAGTTAACTTCAGTGCGTCAACATTATGTTCCGAAATTCCATCTAACACCACAACAACAACCAATTCCAGAAGAGAATGCAGTCAAGAACATCAACAGGCTGATCGGCAAAAAATCACCAATGGCTGAGACACTGATTACCAACATTACCGCTTCCTATTTCGAAGGAAACTTCATGCCATACAAGTCCATCTGATGATCCAATCTTCCTTGGTGGAATTGAGGCATCCATCCAGCAGATAGTGATACCCAACTTGGATAGGGAGATGTTAAGCGACACCAGACCTGCAAGCGATCCAATCGACAACACAAACTTGATATAGCTGAGATTATTGGCACCTCCAAACCAAAGAAGTCAGCGGGACCGGATGGGGTATCCAACTTTGTTCTAAACTAAAAAGGCTTCAACAAATGGTAAAAGTGTTTTTAGTCATCATCTTCAACAACTGCATCAACAACAGTTAATTTCCCCAGAAGTGGAAAACTGCCAAAATCATAGCGATTCAAAAGAAAGGTGAAAGGAAAATGATCACCAACTACGGGCCGATATCCCTCTTCAACAATCTGAGTAAACTGTTGGAAGACAACATCATCCTATATATGCAGTTCGGTTTCCGTGAAAAACATTCCACACTGCATCCGCTCCTGAAGTTTCATCATGACATCGTCAAAGCTTTAAACAACAATCAAATTACTGTCGGATGTTTCCTGGATGTTGAGAAAGTATTTGAAAGTGTATGGATTGAAGCCCTTATCCATAAATAAAACTCCCCATGCTAGGCTTTCCTTTAGCACTAATCAAAATTATATTTTCTTTTCTTTCTGCCAGGAACTTTTTCGTGCAACTGGAGAACAACAAATCGACAGTGAAGAGCATCAGGGCTAGAGTTGCCCTAGAGTTGAAGCTTTGACCACTTCTATACAACATCATGACCTCTGTCCAACCAATTTTAAGAGAATGCGAGAATTTTCTCTTCCTGATGACTCACTTAACTAATCATTCTCTCGATTGATAGCTGTCCCAGAAGTCCAGGCAGCTAGGCACACATCAACCCACATTCACGGACTGTCCTCAATAAGCCAAATTTGCTTTCCATCGCATCTACCCGCTGATGAAGAAGAGAGCCGGGCTTAGCCAACAGATAAAGTTATAATCTATAAGCAACTCTGAGACCAGTTATCAATTATTACAGCTTTCCATTTCGGTTCATTATCTCCAAATCGGCTGTGAAGGAACTGCAAATATTCGAGAAAAAAGTCTTCATCAGCGGCGTTAACATTTCAAGAACGAGCAAATCTACTCTGAGGCAAAGATAACCCCCCCCCCCTGGTTAGAAACATCGCGAATCACCGCAATCAACTGATGAGAAGGATGATAAACGAACAACGACATGGTCTGGGGTGGACCAGAGCCTCAACCAACAAGCTGCTTCCAGCTAGCTGTCGCCAGCTTCGCACGCCAAGTTGGTTGAGGTCCTCTTCCACTTGCGTGCGCCACCTTTTACGCTGTCCACCTCTACTGCGCTGTCCCACGGGGTAAGATTCAAAGACTTTCCAGGCCGGCCGGAGCATTGGTGTCCATTCGCTCTAGGTGATCCAGCCATCTCAGTCGTTGGCTTTTCACTTTTGTGGCTAGGTCGGTGGCACTGTACAGCCCGTACAGTTCGTTGTTGTATCTTCTTCCCCATTCCCCATGTATGCAGATGGGACCAAAAAGCACCCGGAGAATTTTCCTCTCAAAACAGCCTAACGCGTTCTCATCCTCCTCGACGGGTTTCCACCTTGTAGTGGTGGGGAGGCTTACGTTTAGGTTTTCAGCTGGCCAGCTGTGAATTTCTTAGATCTGCTTGAAGACGGTTAACACGAATACGGACAGACTCACGACGAGCCGAACTTGAGGACTGCTCAAGGAAAGGTGAAGAAAGGAAAGGACGGCCTCTTGCCTCCGCCTGGCTCTCACCCAACTGCGAGTACGTTCAACCAAGCTAGGCCGACATTACGTTACGGACGGTTTATACGAGTACGGACAAACTCACGACGAGCCGAACTTGAGGACTGCTCAAGGATAGGTGAAGAAAGGATAGGATGGCCTCGTGCCTCCGCCTGGCTCTCGCCCAACTGCGAGTACGTTCAACCAAGCTAGGCCGACATTACGTTACGGACGGTTTATACGAGTACGGACAAACTCACGACGAGCCGAACTTGAGGACTGCTCAAGGAAAGGTGAAGAAAGGAAGGGATGGCCTCTTGCCTCCGCCTGGCTCTCGCCCAACTGCGAGTACGTTCAACCAAGCTAGGCCGACATTACGTTACGGACGGATTATACGAGTACGGACAAACTCAGGACGAGCCGAACTTGAGGGCTATTCAAGGAAAGGTGAAGAAAGGAAAGGATGGCCTCTTGCCTCCGCCTGGCTCTCACCCAACTGCGAGTATGTCCAACCAAGCTAGGCAAGACGAAAATCCGTCACGGACGGTAAATACTGACACACTCAGGACGAGCCGAACTTGAGGACTGCTCAAGGAAAGGTGAAGAAAGGAAAGGATGGCCTCTTGCCTCCGCCTGGCTCTCGCCCAACTGCGAGTACGTTCAACCAAGCTAGGCCAACATTACGTTACGGACGGTTTATACGAATACGGACAAACTCAGGACGAGCCGAACTTGAGGGCTATTCAAGGAAAGGTGAAGAAAGGAAAGGATGGCCTCTTGCCTCCGCCTGGCTCTCACCCAACTGCGAATACGTCCAACCAAGCTAGGCCAGACGAAAATCCGTCACGGACGGTAACTACGGAAACTGACACACTTAGGACGAGCCAAACTTGAGGACTGCTCAAGGAAAGGTGAAGAAAGGAAAGGACGGCCTCTTGCCTCCGCCTGGTTCTCACCCAACTGCGAGTACGTTCAACCAAGCTAGGCTAGACGACAATACATCACGGACTAGACTGATCAGGAGATCCGCAGCTGGACAGCTGAGGATTCTAGGCCAACTAAGAGGAACCCACAACGTAAAAACCATGGACAAGACACACAAAACAGAAAAAAAACTAGCGGGGATATACGCTAAACCGTCGGTAGAAGTCGCGGCTGCCGGCGTGGGCTTGGCCCCTCGAAACGAACGAGGGGAGAAGTCGCCAGTGACAAAAAACACCAATAAAGACAAGAACGACACAAAAACGGACATGACTGAGGAAGAGGAAGACCTTCTTCTCAACCCCTTTGCCAATCTCGGTGTGGATGATGGGGCCAGCATCATAACGGTCGACACTGACGACATCAGTGACTCCTGTTCTGTTGCCAGCTCCAACATCTCACGGCTTTCAACTTCTTCAGTGCGGAGTAAATACCGCAACTGTAGAAGAGTGATTGAACGACTTGGCACAAGGAGTTGGGAAGAACTTACGGAACTGGAACGCAAACGACTGCATAACGCACGTGCGCTTCTACAGAAGGAGTCTGCAATGGAAGTTGGGCCTCTGGTCCTAACACCGGCGAAGGCTACTTCTGTGAAAGACACAAACGCGGACACGCTGATGGGACCACCCAAACCCCCTGCTGGTAAATCCCAGGTAAGGAAAGGGACGGCCTTATCAGCTGTGCATGCAAATACTGACACGACAAAAGACAAGATGCATGAACCAGCTCCTGGTCCATCCAAACCATCAACCAGCCGTTGCGCGGTGCATATTGCTCCAACGGGCCTGGAAGGTGGGGAGGTAACCACGGGAGTGGATGAGTTAGAGGAGTCGCACTCGGATTGCCTTCGGGCTCAGAACCCTGAATGCAGTCCGGATGCGTCCACCTCTTCTCAGCCAGGGGATTGCAAACCGACCGACTCAACAATGGACTCCGTGAAGACTGTTTTGGAGGCCCGAGCTGAGCGTCGTAAGCGCAAGGTGAAAGGTCTCCTGGACGATAAGCAAATATTCCGCAGGCAAAACCGGAACGCTGAGAGGATTATCCGGCGGCTAGGCAAAAGGAATCCTGAATCCTTAACGGCCAAGGAAAAGCTAGCCCTGGATAGATCCACTCAGAGACTATCGACCACGACATTAAGCACGGGTACGGACAGACGAACCAAGGACAAGCCGAACTTGAAGACTGCTCAAGGGGCGGTGAAGAAGGGAAAGGAAGGCCTCTTGCCTCCGCCTGGCTCTCACCCAACTGCGAGTACGTCCAACCAAGCTAGGCCAGACGACAATCCGTCACGGACGGATAATACATGTACGGACAGACTGACTCTGGACGAGCCGAACTTGAGGACTGCTCAAGGAAAGGTGAAGGTAGGAAAGGACGGCCTCTTGCCTCCGCCTATCTCTCGCCCAACTGTGAGTGGTTCCAAAAGAGCTAGGCACGACGACACTACGTCACCAGCTGTTCCCTCACCGGGGAACAAGAAGAAGAAAGCCAAATTCTCCCGGGTGACCATGGAGGTCCAACAGACTGCGATTGCAGACTTTGGCAACCCTTCAAGGAAACTGACGGATGATCAATGGCAATTGATAGAACTAAGAATTCTGGACGGGGTAAACGAGGCTATCGTCAAGAATAGGCCTCCGCCACTCTTCGGTAGCCTCAGCACTGTCCACGGATTCAAGGTGATGACATGTAAAGACGGTAACACTCTCACATGGCTCCGAGAGTTCATCGAGAAGACCGAAGCTCCTTGGCCGAACGCTGACCTTCGACTTATTAGTAAGAAGGAAATCAGCGAACTGAGCAGGCCAAAGGCAGTGCTGACACTTAAGGGACCCGTGATACCAAGAGACCGGATAGAGCGGAACCTCAAGTCCCTGAACACCGAACAACTCAGCCAGAATTGGGAGGTTGTTCAGGTTAACGAACCAACCAAAGATGGCACCGAAGTGATTGTGAGTCTAAGCCACAAATCGATGCCACTTCTGCGGAAAATTGGCTACAAAGTGCGCGTTGGTACAAACCGATGCAAGCTTAGGTTCATAGCCAATAAGAAAAAACAGGTAAATAAGGAGGTGGTAGTTAATAACTTATCATGAAATTTTTACAAATAAATCTTCATCATAGTAAAGCTGCCAGCGCCAACCTGGTCTACCTCATGGAGAGTAGACAAATAGACATTGCCCTAATTCAAGAACCCTGGATATCAGGCGGCAGAATTAGGGGGCTCCACTCAAAAGGACTTACACTGTTTAAATCCTCTAACACAGGTACCAACAGTAATTATAGAACATGTATTGTAGCTAGAAAACAGATTAATCTCTTTCTTCTATCCACATACAGTAACCTAGACCAAACTGCGATAAAGTTGGAGCGCGATGGGCTTCCACCGCTTATCTTGGCATCATGCTATATGCCGTACGATGGGACGGAGGGACCTCCTGCAAATGTCACGTGCCAACTTGTTCAACGCGCAGCTGTAGAGAAATGGGACCTTGTGATAGGATGTGATTCTAATTCACATCATATTCAATGGGGCAGCACTGATATCAACGATCGGGGTGAGTCTCTTTTTGAATTTATCATAGAAAATAACATACTAGTAGCGAATAGAGGTAATGAACCAACATTTGTCACTAAGAACCGCGAGGAAGTACTCGATATCACCCTTGTGAGCAACTCGAATACTGTCTCAATAGAACAATGGAAGGTACTTAAGGAAGAATCTTTTTCCGATCACAGGTTAATTGAATTCTTTATACTTAGTACAACAAACTCTCGAAAACCTTTTAGAAACTTCAGAAAAACTAACTGGGATATTTTTAATGGGGAAGTAGAGAATGAAATCAAATTGCTTAATACCAATGCAATTGATAATCCTGAGAACTTAGACAAAGCTGCCGAGAAATTCACAGAAATACTCAGCAATGCTTTTGTCAAAGGATGTCCATTAAAACCAGGTAAAAAAGGCAACAAAAAACCACCTTGGTGGACAATAGAACTGGGCGACATTAGGAAAGAAACGAGGCGACTTTTCAATGTCGCCAAGCGCACCAGATCAGACATCGACTGGGAGATCTACAAATCCAGTCAAAGAAAATTCAAAGCTGAAACACAGCGAGCGAAACGCAGCTCGTGGAGAACCTTTTGTGATGAAATAGAAGGCACCAATGAATCAGCTAGACTAAGGAAAATTCTCTCCAAAGAGCCATCTACCTTAGGTTCATTAAAAGAACCAAGTGGTCGCTGGGCAGAATCATGCAGTGAAACTCTAAAACTCTTAGTTAATGCTCACTTTCCCGGGTGTAGCTCTAACCCAAGCTATAACCGGGAAACTGAGATATTTACAGAGCACAGAACACCGTCGGACATTGTAACGGAAGACAAGATTAAATGGGCAATAAACTCTTTCTCCCCTTACAAATCCCCGGGACTAGATGGCATCTTTCCAATGATGTTACAAAAAAGTGAAAACCTCATTACTTCACACCTGAAAAACATATTCTCAAGTAGCCTCAGATGGGGATATGTACCTAAAGAATGGCGTGAAGTCAAGGTTGTATTTATCCCGAAGGCTGGTAAACCCAGCCACACGGAAGCTAAAGACTATAGACCAATCAGTCTCACGTCGTTTACTCTTAAGACTTTCGAGAGATTGTTGGACATCTATATTCGCAGCTCACTGAACCCGGAGGTAATTTCTCCAATGCAGCATGCCTATACGAAAGGCAAAAGCGTAGAAACTGCACTTCACTGTGTTGTTAATACAATTGAAAAAACTCTCAAAGACAAGGAATACACTCTTGCTGCCTTTCTAGATATTGAAGGAGCTTTCAATAATGTGGAAAACGATGCAGTTAAGAGAGCCCTTGTAGAGCTGAATATAGAAAACTCAATTATAAATTGGACTATGTGCATGTTAAAAAACAGGCATATTAATACAGAACTTGGAGATTCACGTTTAAAAGTATCCACATCCAGAGGAACACCCCAGGGAGGGGTGCTTTCTCCGCTTCTTTGGATACTAGTTATGAACGAAATTCTTGTGAAATTAAAATATAGTGGAGTCAAAGTAGTAGCTTATGCAGATGACCTAGTACTACTTGCGACAGGTAAATTCCCATCCACTATTAGTGAACAAATAGAATATGCCCTGTCAAAGGTCAACACATGGGCAAAGAATTGTGGTCTAATGGTTAATCCATTGAAAACTGAATTGGTTCTCTTCACTAACAGAAGAAAAATACCAATGTTTAGATTACCATCAATTGCAGGGACTCCACTCAAAATCTCGGATCAAGCCAAATACTTGGGTGTGATCCTTGATAAGAAACTGAACTGGAGTCTCAACACTAAAGAGAGAGCAAAGAAAGCTATGGTTGCGTTCTATTCCTGCAACAGGATCTTTGGAAAATCCTGGGGACCCAATCCAAAAATTATCAGGTGGATGTACACGGCAATAGTTAGACCGATACTTACCTACGGTAATTTAGTTTGGTGGAACGCGACTGAGAAAGCAACAAACCTGAAAACCTTGACAAAAGTTCAAAGATTAGCATGCGTAGGTATTACGGGGGCGTTGAAAACCACTCCCACAGCGGGACTGGAAGCGATACTCAACTTGAGACCCCTAGATCTATTCGTGCAAGAATCTGCAGCATACAGTGCCCTGCGCCTAAGCCAGACTAAATGCTGGAAGCAAAGCACATCGGGCCATACTCAGATTCTGCAGAGATATGTGGGAAATAATGTTTGCACAGACTACACAACACCCTATTTAAATTTCAACAGACCCTTCACTACCTCTTTTCCTAATAGAGAGGAGTGGGAAAACAACCAACCTTTCAGTAATGCATCTACGATAACTGTCTTCACCGATGGTTCAAAGATGGACACTGGAGTTGGTGCAGGAATTTTCTCGGAAACTCTGGGACTAGCTAGCTCCTTCAGACTTCCGGACTTTTGCAGCGTCTTCCAAGCCGAGGTCTTGGCAGTGACAAAAGCAGCTACGCAAATATCAATGATGGCGATACCACGAGCTGATATCACCCTCTTTATTGATAGCCAAGCAGCAATAAAAGCAATTTCTGCCACCGAGATACATTCGAAGCTTGTGACTTGCTGTCGCGAAGAGCTTAGGGTTCTTGGCATGCAGCATAACATTAGACTCTGCTGGGTTCCCGGTCACAGTGATGTACAGGGAAACGAGAGAGCTGATGAGCTGGCGAGAACGGGTTCGTCGCTTGATTCAAGTCAAGCCGAACAAAATATCAAAGTACCAACCTGTAGCATCAAACAGGAAATTGGTAACAAAATATTAGAAAAAACCAATGAAAGATGGAATCTGCTTGAAACATGCGCCACAACTAGAAAGTTATGGCCAAATTTCAATAAGCAGAGAACAGACAAAATTATGCAAATGAACAAGAAACATCTCTGTTCCCTTGTCAGCATAATCACCGGACACAACCTACTGAGATACCATAAAAAGAAAATGAGGCTCAGTACTGATGACCTTTGCAGAGGATGCAGTGACGAAGAAGCACATGAGGATACCTCACACTTCCTTTGCCACTGCCCAGCACTCTGTCATTTAAGAAAGAAACACCTAGGAAATTATTTCTATAATGACCTAGAGGAACTTTCTGGAACTTCTGCTAATAGCCTTCTGAATTTCATCAACGCCTCTAAATGGCTTGACTGCTAACAGAACACATAGGTTTTTACATTAAGTGGAATACAATTTCCTAGGGTATCACAACGGATCTACATAGATCTAAGTGTGACGGTAACGAGATCAACTGTCAGCCCTTCTACCTAACCTAACCTAACGCGTTCTCATCCACCGTTAACAGTGTCCATGCCTCTGCACCATACATCAGGACCCGGATGATAAGCGTCTTATAAAGGGACAGTTTAGTTGCTCGAGAGAGGGCTTCGCTTCTCAATTGCCTTCTTGGCCCAAAGAAACAGCGATTGGCAAAAGCAATTCTTCGTTTGATCTCAGCACTGGTGTCGTTCGCTGAGTTTTTAGCGGATCCTAGGTAGACAAAGTCTCTGACCACCTCAAAACCATAGCTGTCTATAGTAACGTTCTGTCCTAGATGTCGGTGTTGCGATATTAAGAAGACTTATGCCTCTGTAGTTGGTGCAGTCCAGAGGATCGCCTTTCTTGAGGGTCGGGCAAACAATAACAATGCTGAGGTTCCATTCATCGGGCATGCTTTCCTCCCACCATATTTTACAGATGAGCTGGTGCATAATCCTAACCAATTAATCGCCAGCCGCTTTGAATAGCTCAGCCACAAGGCCATCAGCTCCAGCACCCAGCAGCTTTATTGGACTTAAGCTTAGATATGGCTATCCTCACTTCGTCAAGATCGGGTGGACGGAATTGTTGGGCTTCGTCGTCCAAGTTGAATGGTGCAATTTGCATGTTAGCGGAATTCGGTTCGTCATCGCCGTTATACAATTAGCAGAAATGATTTTTCCATATCCTCAGCACCGACTGCGATTCCACCACGATGTTCCCCTGATCGTCCTTGCAGGCTTCGGTTCGTGCTTTCTAACCTTGGGAGGTTCTTTTTACTTTTTGGTAAAATTTCCGGAATTCATTCCTGCAGTGGCATCCCTCTAATTCCTTGATCGCACGCTTCTCATGCTTTTTCTTTTTACTTCTAAGAAGCTTGTGTTCCTCTCTCCTCTTCTGCTCGTAGAGCTCGCGAGCAGCTCTGGTCCTTCTATGCAGCGCTGCTTTGTATGCCTGTTGTTTGGCTGCATGTACTTGCCGACATTCTTCGTCGAACCAGGGGTTTTGCTGTGGTGTTCGTGCGAAGCCCAGCACGTCAGAGGCGGCATCTCTGATGGCTTCCTGGCAGTTTTTCCACTGGTTCTCGATGTTTGTAGTTGGCGGCAAAGGACTAGTTAAGAGGGTGCGTGAGACTCGATCGGAAAAGGACCTGGCGATTTCTTGCGACTGTAGCCGTCCGTCGTCAAATTTCCTCATTGTATTTTCCTGTTTTGGCTTTGGTCTGGATATCCGTAGCATTACCTTTGCTACAACGAGGTAGTGGTCCGAGTCGACGTTGGCTCTTCGGAACGTTCGGACATCCTTGGTACTGGAGGAGTGCCTTGCGTCGATGGCAATGTGGTCAATTTGGTTGGCGGTTGATTGACCAGGAATTCGCCATGTCCCCTTATGCATATCAAGATGCGGGAACTGCGTACTAGCTACCACAACGTTTCGCCCCGCAGCAAAGTCGATTAGCCTGAGTCCGTTATCGGAGGTGGTGTCGTGCAGGCTTTATCTTCCGATTGAGCCACCAAAGACGTCTTCTCTTCCAAGTTTGGCATTAAAATCACCCAAGACAATTTTAATATCATAGCAGTGCCTTGCGTCGATGGCAATGTGGTCAATTTGATTGGCGGTTGATTGACCAGGAATTCTCCATGTCCCCTTATGCATATCAAGATGCGGGAACTGCGTATTAGCTACCACAACGTTTCGACCCGCAGCAAATTCGATTAGCCTGAGTCCGTTATCGGAGGTGGTGTCGTGCAGGCTGTATCTTCCGATTGTGCAACCAAAGACGTCTTCTCTTCCAAGTTTGGCATTAAAATCACCAAGACAATTTTAATATCATAGCTAGAGCATTGTTCATATGTCTTGTCCAGGAGCTCGTCAAAATAATCCTTGGTGTCGTCATGTTTCTGCTCTGTGGGGGCATGCCTGCAAATGAGGCTTATGTTGGCGAATTTAGCCTTGATGTGAATTGTCGTGAAGCACTCGTTCACATAGTTGAAACTCAAGACTTCTTGCCTAAAGGCAGACTTAGGCAAGAAACGACGAATCCACATCCCAAAAGACGCTGCCCTTGTGGTCGGTAACAGTCACCGTAGTAGATTTTGCGGTCTTTCAATTTTCTTCTGCCCGATTATCATACAATCAAGAAATTCCTTCTTGAGGATGCTGGTATCGGGCTGTGTTGTTTTTGCATTTAAAGTCAATTTTTCACAAAACTGCCCCCCCCCCCCTGCCTCAGGGAGGGGAGAAAAAACTTTCCCCCATACAATTTTTTTCTTAGAATAGTTTCAAGAATCACACCCTAAAATACTTCCACTCAGGTACGAGACACCCTGTATAGTACATGATTAACCCGATTTTGTAATAATATATAAAAAGGTAAAATTTTTGACGAATTGATATTTTAAGAGTCTCTACCGAAAATTTGGGACCAATCATGAAAAAATTTACATTTAGTTTTTTGTTGGCACAGTCTTATGCACCTACATACCTATGTTCTACAGCCTGACCCTGGACCGCAATTCAGATTGAAAAATTTTGGAAATATATTTGCACCTTATTCATACTTTGCAAGTCGTCCTCGTCCATGTCATGTTGTTATTAATCTATTTCAATTAAATACCTATTCACTTTTCTGACAAAGCGCATAAGTTTTATTCTTTTCTAAATGTTTATACTCAAAGTTAATAAGACTAACATGTCACGAAATACACAAATTCAATAAAAGGGAAATGCAGATATACCCTTAGGGAAGAACACTCACACTTCGAATTGATTTTACAGCTAAAGACGAGTTATCTCTGGTGTTGTGGGTACCTAATATTGTTTATGATTATTTCGTGATCAAACTTAATGATGCCTAATGGTTGGTGTTTTTACGGGCACCGATTAGGGCGCTACGATCGCAAAATTGATTGTTCGAATTATATTTTTGTTACATTGCTCGATCGCCGTCTACATATATAGGATGTCGTGAAGGGTGTTAAGGCAATTGAAAGGCGGCTTTTTCGAACAATTTTTTGCGTTATGATTGCAATAAACTAAAATAAGATTTATTAGATATCATTATTTTCAATTCGCATATATGAACCTTAACAAATTTCCGTCAGTGATCATACGTTCATTTATCACTCGTAAGCACTATCAGGAGTATTAAAGTTCAGGGTGTAGATATTCATAAAAGAGATTTTATTTATAAACAAATGCAACCAATAGCTATGCAGGTTGATTTATGGAAATAATTTGTCAGCAATTAAACGATGGAACTTTATAGAAATTGTTTGGGTTTTACAGAAATGTTATTCAAAATATCTGTTTCCAGAAACACCTTCAACAGCAATTCAACTTAAATGCAAAAATAAGTTAATTCCCGCCATCACTGATACCATTCAGATGTCCATTTAGTAATGGCAAAGTTAGTTGGTATGATGTAATTAAAATTGCCAACGATTTTAAGCACCATCGGGCGCATCGCTTGACGTTCCCTTTAAATCGACCACTATGACGAAATGGGATAGAGATCACCTCAACAGGAATGATGAGTCTTAACCACAGCTGCTGCTGTTGACGATGACCGTGTCTATGGCTTAATTCGATTTGCAAATGCAGTAGCTGACCATAAGAGCGACATGAGCACCTCAATGGGATTAGTTCTCACAACGCGAGCAGCATATGTCGGTTGCGCTCGATTTACTTTGATTGGATTATCGTCACTCCAAAAAAAAAACGTCCTTTAATCACCTTTGATGTGATGGGATGTTCTTAATCCCTCTAACATGTTTGGTATGCAAATATACACACATGAATTGAAATCATATATGTACACAGAAAAACTTATGCTGTCCGAGTTGAATGAAGGACGCACGTTCCAAGATTGTTGTCCTTCCGTTGTGCGTTGTTGTAAATCATAGCGCGTTGACACCGACATCAATACGCAAGCGCAACCGTCGTCACAGCTTAAACTGAATACATCTACACTCTACCTTGCCTTTAGACTTTTTGTGCTTAGGCCCTGTCTAGACCAGTCGGTGTTTTGTATTGTATATGCAAAGTAGAGCATGTAATAAATCATATTTGGACGCTGTTGCTGGCGCTGTTTGGAAGTGATCAAATGCGGGTTTTTATTCGATGACACGATGTGTGGATTATACTTAAGTGTTTTTTTTTGTGTGCTACGAGAATTTTAATATTATCAACATGAAATAAAATATATCTAATAAAGAAGACTATTAATGCTGGAAAAATAACGGAGCAAAATCTGAGGGCCAGTTTTTTAGTGCGAAATCATCCTAGTCTCAGGGTTAAACCTGAGTTTACTCTACTTACTTTTCAATCAATTGAAATTCAAAGGGCTAGTTGTACAAATATTTAGCTCGTGGCTCAGCAATTTTATTTCACTACCTTTGGGGAACTAACTGAAGTGCAACCAAGGTTCATGCATTGAATTGGCTACTATAACATACTTGAACCTTGAACCATCGCTGAACCCCAGTAACTTCCCCGGAATCAGCCAGTAAAAATATTTGAGCCACGGATCTAAATTTCAATTGAACCATTACGTTTGTAAAACTTGACCTAAGTTTACTCCTAGTAAACTCACCTAATTCAGGACTTAATTGAGGGCTTTTTCCGCTGTGGTGCCATCTCGATTACAATAGTCAAAGTTATTTTCAGTGCAATTCCACCCCTCCTCTATTTTGATGTTTGAAAGGCGTAGAAGGTTGCACATCGATTTCATTAGATTTTTGACAACTGGAAGATAAGGTCAATCCTCAACTGAAAAACTTTTCCTGAGTTAACTCTAACAGACTACGTTTTGCCGCACATTGATTTCAACCCAGTAGCCATAACAGATATCCCAACCAGGGAACTCTGATATGAAAACAGGGTCATTAATGCAAATCATGTTTCGGTCTTTACTGACGGTTCCAAAACCTTGGAGGCGGTTGGGTCACACATCTACTCAGATAACCCACCCATAAATAATCCTACAAAACTTCCAAATTTGTGCAGTGTATTACAAGTGGAAGTGCTGACAGTTTGCGAAACCGCGAAACATTTTGCCTCAAGCGAATTAGTCAACAATAATATTGAAATTTTCATAGATGGCCAGGTTGCAATAAAAGCCATTTCTTCAACCACCACAAAGTCCAAACTGGTTGATCGTTGACGGAATGAGTAAGAGTACGCAACGCAACAAACACAGTTACCCTAAGATGGGTCCCAGGGCATAGGGATATTCACGGGAACAAAATGGCAGATGAACTGGCCAGAAGCGGGTCATTTCTTGATCAGAGCCAAATCGAAGGTGCTCATGCCTCTGGAGCAAGAAAAAAGGAGAATACACAAGAGTTTCTTAGAAGCTGCAAATGTCAGGATGGTCATCCATCGATACTTGTCGGGATTCAAGGAATTATTCAGAACTCAGGATGGTTCAGGGAGGCCCCCCACACCTAAAACTTTCCCTTATTGCGCTCTCTATCCCTCCTCACTACCCACCTAAGCCCTGGGGAGCGCAGTGGATCTACCAAGATCTGAGTGAGATGATGTGTGCGATGGTTTGCCGTATTATCACCCCTGCTTACCTAACCTAACCTGAGTTAAATCGGGGTTGATTTATCTATACTCTGATCTATACTCTGATTTAGCTCAGAGTTAACCATCAATTGAAAAACTGGCCCTAATTTTAAACATTTTTTACTACTAGGTATCGTGTTAAAGCTATTTGAGTCGTTCGTTTGTTGCCGCTCATACAAGAAACACGCGAGTCAGTCGTAATGATTCGTTCTATCATTGTTGTCCTAGGCCCTTTTTATAATTGTTTTAATGTGGTTCGATAGGTATCCACTCTCGTGGTCGGGTGGTTGATAAAGCTTAGGAATTTTCAAGCCATTTGGTAGCTCTAATTAACTTTAACAGGTTGTTGCTTGGAATGTCAGGGAGTTCCTTCAGGTCGTTGTTGAAGAAGTGTCTCCATAGGAGCCACATAGGCGATGGTCAGCTAGGTACGATGGATGTATCAGCCTCAATTACAAATGGAAACCAAATAATACCAGTCCTTGAAGGTAAAAGCAGGTTTACCAACTAAAGAGCTTTGATAAAAAATTAAACTACATGACTACTGGCTCAATTAAATTTCTAAGACACGACCATAAATCAAAATTTTGGGTATCTAATGTTTAATCAATTTTATACATCTACAAAATACCTGCGCAAGGTATCCGCATGGTAAACGCATGATATCCGCGTGGTATTCGAATTAGATCCATATGGTATCCGCATGGTATCCGCATGGTATCCGCATAGTATCCGTATGGAATACGCATGCTAATTGCTTACGTATGGTATACACGTGGTATCTCGTATCTGCATGGTATCCGCATGGCATCCGCGTGGTATTCACGTGGTATTCGCATGGTATTCCGTTGGTACCCATGGTTGAGGTAATGTCTTATCACGAGAACCCTGTTGAATTTTGCCAAAATTAATTAATAATAGCTGAAATTAGTGAAAATTAAAAGGTGACAGATTTGTACGAGAACCAGAGGACAGGGAGAGCAAAACTTCATTTGTGATGCGTCGAATTCCTATTGGAACTGCCAGTGCCATCGATTCTAGAATTATTTTTAGTTCCTTTATAACTAACTCAAAAATTTTACGTTGGTTGCCTTAGCATACCTTAAGTCGTCCAAGCCAAAACCTTTAGTGAGAATCTGCCAAGCAATTGGCTGCTGGCTTAAAAAATGAATCGCAGGCTTTTTCAAAACAGCGAAGGTAAGAAACACCAAGCAGTAGTTCCAGTAGCTGCTGGTTGGGCATCAAGAAGAGCAAAAAATAGGACGAGAAGCACCACCCCGCCCGTTTAGAACAGGTAGACTTAGCTACAAAAAAGCTCAAGAACTGTGATACTTTTTTGTCGCAGCTGTTAAGAAGATAGAAGAACTCGGGGTGAATACCAGTTTTAATAATTTTTACTCTTTATTTATAACTATAGAAAGCGGGGCTTACAATCTTACAATGTTTGTTAAACTTTTTATAAATAACACGGTATTTCATATACATACATACAGCTAGGTTTGGTAGAGCAACAGGAGTAGTTAGTTAGTTAGAGTAGTGTAAGTGGTACACCGTATACGAATGCACCATGAAAAGTTACCTCAGCTTATCAAAGTTACTACAAACCAAGATTATCTGGAACCTTTATACCTCCTACGTAAATGAAAAAAGGAATTAACATGAGTCAATAAGCTTCAACTTTTTTTTAATTTCGTACCTCGTCATGATGATTTATCTGTCGCAAGACAATGGGCCATATGCATAAACGGTAGTAAGTGCTTTAACTGGTAAATTTTGATAGTATTTACTAATTGTCATATGCATAAAACCGAAGTAAATACTGAACAACAAGTATTTACTGGAGGTAAAAGTATTTACTAGTTTCCGATGAATTTCACCAGTAAATACTTTTAATGGTATGGATAAAAACTAGTAAGTACTTTTTATTTCCAGTACTTACTGCAAATTGTTCAAGTTTGTAAAAACCAACTTGAACATTTGATAGTAAATACTTTTGTAATGCAAAAATTCACAGTCGTGGATCAAGTCTTAAAGCAATCGCATCACTTTATTTCTCAGAAAAAGTGGATCAGAAAAGTAGAAAAAGGAGACATACCAAACGAATAGCTTACATTACAAGTGTTTGTTCTATTAAAAGTAATAATCCTGCAAGTTGCTCTCGAGAGCAAAAATCACATGTGAAACAGACACACACTTAAAGCCCATAAGTAGGTACAAAACAAAAGTGTTTACAGAAGAAGAATTGATAAAACGGTAAATTATAAAAGAAATTCAAAACAGCAGCTTCCAATTCCACGTAAACACATTTATTCAGTATATACTACCAATTTTGGGTGAATCAGTAGTATTTACTTGGATGAATTCAGTATTTACTACTAGTATGTGGTTACTCCTCTCACAGGCGATGGCGGTTGGCATCAAGGGCATGTCAAACTCATCGTCTGTGAGGATCAGAGATCGTGCGATCTGTATAAGCTTGCTGTCAGCAGGTTAGGCGAGGTCTGGCCAGGTGCGAAGCTCGAAGTTGTTGCTAGGGAAGATATCCCGTGCAGACCTAGAGCCCGCATATGGATACCTGCCGAGCCATCTTGCATGGAGGAAATACTCCAGATAGTCAAACTAAGCAACCCCTCATTACCGACTCATGACTGGAAGGTCGCAAAGCTCGAGGAGGTAAGGGGTCTTTATAGAAGCGCGATTATCGTGATAAATAAGGATTCCCTTGCCCCCTTGGCGCAGACCAAAGGCATGATAAGGTATGGGTTTGATACGATCTCCTTGAAGGTTTATAAGAAAGACGAGGTTGACGCGGATCGCGTCCCTCCAGTAAACACCGAAGCTGTATCTGTGGGAGAGGACCCTGGTGCATCCATCACCTTTCCATCGATAGGTGATGAGGAATCCAGGTCATCCTCGATCACGGTTCAGTCTTCTACACTCGTCGACAGTCTGACCGATATGGAGACTGAAGACTTCCTCAACCTCGTTCCTCTATGTGAGGATGACCTTTTGGGTTCATCTTCGGACATGGAGGAACTCAACGACACCGTGGTGGAGGCTGATCTGCCTGATTGTAGTCAAAATGCTGCAGTTAATCCAGATTAACCTCCAACACTCCATTAAGGCTTCGGCCTCCCTTCTTCTCCGTTTATCCAGGAATGGTGAAGATATTGTCCTGATCCAAGAACCGTGGATTGTTAAGTCCATAGTTAGGGGACATGCGTCTGATAAAGGTGACCCCAGATCTTGTATACTAGTTAAGCGTAGCACTAATGTATATTTACTGGGAGAGTAACGAAATCCCGCAGCACAGAATCCCGCGGCACAAAATCCCGCCGATTACAAATACACAAAAATCCCGCCGTCTAGTACTATAATATTATTCGGCGGGATTTTGAATACTTTTTAAATATTACTTTTGGAAGAATATTGTTGGTGATTTGCAATTAAGTATTATTTTTGGAACTTAATATATTTTTGAGAGAACAGAATTTTACGCGGGATTTCGTTACTCTCCCGATTTGGTTTTCAATTTTGGCGGGAGATTTCGTTAGTCTCACAATTGTAATTGGTTTTTAATAGGTATTTTTGGTTTGGATGACGGGGTGACGTGGTCTAAACCTGGACAGATGTGGGTCTGGATCTGGACAGAGGTGGGTCTGGATTCTGGACAGAGGTGGGATTTTTGTTTTTTCGGTTCGGGTAATGGGGTACGGTGTTCTAAACGTGGACAGAGGTGGGTCTGGATCTGGACAGAGGTGGGTCTGGATTCTGGACAGAGGTGGGATTTTTTTTTTTTTTGAAAAAATTATATTAAAATATAAGCTTTTTCAACTTTTTTTTTGAAAATTTTTGAAAAAAAACAACCTTTTTTCTAAACTTTTTTTTTACTTTTTTTTAAGGAAAAATGACGTTCATAGAAATTTTATTTGAAAATGTCAATCAAAAATTAAACTTTTCTCAACTTTTTGTTTTCTTCTTTTAATTTTTCTTCGAAATATGAATGAATTTATACGAAAAATTGACTTTTATCTTTAAACGCGATTTGCGGCTAAACTAAGCGTCCTAGAGGCATCAAAGTTTACATCTTTAAACTTGATTTGCGGCTAAACTATCCGTCCAAGCGACTTTAAATAAAGAAACTTTGCATACACCCAACCTCGCACCCACCCCAATTCCTATAGTGAGCCCAGACAGGGGGGTTGCAGGGGGGCAGCATGCCCCCCCATACATATGTCACTGTTTATTCGCGGTTATTCGCTTCCCAAGGTACTTTTGCTCAAGAAAACTTGAATTTGGCGCTCAATTATACGATAAATTAACTTAAATCTTTAAACGCGATTTGCGGCTAAACTAAGCGTCCTAGAGGCATCAAAGTTTACATCTTTAAACTTGATTTGCGGCTAAACTATCCGTCCAAGCGACTTTAAATAAAGAATCTTTGCATACACCCAACCTCGCACCCATCCCAATTCCTATAGTGAGCCCAGACAGGGGGGTTGCAGGGGAGCAGCATGCCCCCCCATACATATTTCACTGTTTATTCGCGTATTCGTTATCCAAGGTACTTTTGCTCAAGAAAACTTGAAATTGGCGCTCAATTATACGATAAATAAACTTAAATCTTTAAACGCGATTTGCGGCTAAACTAAGCGTCCTAGAGGCATCAAAGTTTACATCTTTAAACTTGATTTGCGGCTAAACTATCCGTCCAAGCGACTTTAAATAAAGAAACTTTGCATACACCCAACCTCGCACCCACCCCAATTCCTATAGTGAGCCCAGACAGGGGGGTTGCAGGGGGGCAGCATGGCCCCCCATACATATTTCACTGTTTATTCGCGTATTCGTTATCCAAGGTACTTTTTCTCAAAAAAACTTGAAATTGGCGCTCAATTATACGATAAATATACTCAAATCTTTAAACGCGATTTGCGGCTAAACTAAGCGTCCTAGAGGCATCAAAGTTTACATCTTTAAACTTGATTTGCGGCTAAACTATCCGTCCAAGCGACTTTAAATAAAGAATCTTTGCATACACCCAACCTCGCACCCATCCCAATTCCTATAGTGAGCCCAGAAAGGGGGGTTGCAGGGGGGCAGCATGCCCCCCCATACATATTTCACTGTTTATTCGCGTATTCGTTATCCAAGGTACTTTTGCTCAAGAAAACTTGAAATTGGCGCTCAATTATACGATAAATAAACTTAAATCTTTAAACGCGATTTGCGGCTAAACTAAGCGTCCTAGAGGCATCAAAGTTTACATCTTTAAACTTGATTTGCGGCTAAACTATCCGTCCAAGCGACTTTAAATAAAGAAACTTTGCATACACCCAACCTCGCACCCACCCCAATTCCTATAGTGAGCCCAGACAGGGGGGTTGCAGGGGGGCAGCATGCCCCCCCATACATACCTCACTGTTTATTCACGTTTATTCACCACCCAAGGTACTGTTGTCCAAGAAAACTATTGTCATATATTACCGAACTTAAAATAAAAATATTGAAATCAAGTTCTATCTCTTAGCAATTTTTCGGTCGCCCTTAAAAGGACGGTGGACGACCGGCTTGAATTTAAATTCAAGCGATGTTTAGGCTGAAGGAGAGGTTAATCAGGAATTGGACCGGATTAGTGTTTGGTCTGGTGGTTAGAACTCTCTGAATCCTCTCGTTCTTCTTCACGATCTTACTTCTAGGTGGTTCTTCGCCTCGCTTGATCTTATCAATTGTCATCTTGGCAACTATTGACTCCTTGCCTAAGTCAGAAACTAGCTTATAGATGCCAGTATGCCTTTGACCTACCACTACCTAAAATAGAGAAAAAGGAAAATAATAAGAAAGTTAAATATTTTGTTGGCTTTAAATTAAATTACTTTTAAGCGCCGATGCCATGCTTCCACGCTATTTTGGGTTCGTGGGAAGTTTAGCTCTGCAGCGGATGCTCCCGTTGTCCAGAAGTCCGGCACATAACGTGGCGCTGTCATAGCATTGCCGATGTAGTTCCTCTTGAACCATTCGTAAAGTGGCTTTGATTCCACGTTTACGAGGGAGGAATATGCGGCCTGGAAGTAGATGTTGACTTCTTCTGGTGGTATGAAGGCCATTGCTTTTAGCATTTTAACTTCTAGTGCAAACGCTTCATCTTGCCCATATTTTTGCGCTAATCCAAAGCCTTGGACTCGCCGCCAAATAATCTGGCCGAAATGAAAGAGGCAGCCGTGTGTTTGCGTTTGTGGGAAAAATGATGAGGCAGAGGCTATGATGGCTTGCTCAAAGTCCGACACAATAACCTCAGGTAGCAATTTGATGTTATTTGTTTGAGCGCATGTGAGAAGCTCTGTCCAGAAGTGATCATATGCTTCCCTGGACTTGCTGCTCATCAAACAATAAATGAGGGGGACTACAGTTCCTTCAATCTGCCCGTGTACAGAGAAGAGCTGCCCCATTATTGATGGTACTACGGCAAAAGTCCCATCTACTAACCAGCATTTGGCTTCAGATAGCATTTGCATGGTAGTACGGGTTCCCAATAAAATGTTTTAACCTGAAGAGTAAACCGTTTCTTTCAGCACGAAAAGCTCTCCATCAATATATTTGATGTGCTCTGGGATATTGATCTCTTCCAAACTTCGAGGCTCTTTCAAGGCATTTTCACGCACTCGAAAAATCTTCATTTTTTGGGCCGCTTTGGATGGTAGATGCGGCCGGGAAATTGGTTCAGTGCCAACAATGCTATCCCTTGCTATCACACTGGGAGCTAGTGCCTCTTTGGCTTTTGTCTTAACGAAATAGTTCGCTTTGGCAACTTCTTTTTCGTACGCCAGTGGAGCGTGGCTGTGGTCATTTAAGGTATTTTGGATGCAGTATTTTTCGTCGGCTTTCCATGTTTCCATGCGCGCTTTGCAGCGAAATGACTTGCGCTCAGCACAACACCAAAAATCTTTATTCCCTTTGTTTTTTTTCGTGGTGGAAAAGATAACCATCCTTATTTAGCTTGATTCCACCTTTATTGGATCTTATAATCTGTGTTTTATTTATATAATGAAGGAATAGAAAGAAGAAGAAAAACATACAATAATTGTGGAAATTATATACAATACGTGAACTAAACCAAAGTAAACTGCTTTTAAGCTCATTTAAAAAAATTGAAATAAGTGCCCAGTTACAATAAAAAAAAAAAACAATATTATAAGTATTGACCAAAGGATATATGAGATAATAAATTGAAAGAAAATTGCGTTCACTTTTTTTCTAAATTACTGAGCCACAAATGGTAAAAATTTTGGGGTTGCTTAAACCGAGGTATTGTGTTTATCAAGGGTTGTTTTTAAACAGGGTTTGCTGTATATTAAGACCCATTTGCTGATACGAAACTTAAATTTTTAAGTAGAACATAAGCGCTTATGTGACAGTTTACGCAGAGGAAAAAGTAGAACATAAGCTTTTTAAGTAAAATACAAATGCTTAAGTTTCGTATTCAGCATACGGGTCTAAGATAAAAAAAATTAAGAAAATCTCTCGAGAAATTACATTATTAAAAATTAAAAACACTGGATCAAGAACGCACATAATATTTCACTGGGCTTATATATTATAAATAAAAATAAAAAAAATATAGTTTTTTAAACATACCTGAGCAAAATTTGCCATTTTTATTGCTGTTTTCAAAAATTTTGGGTTTTAACACACTCTTTAATTTTTAACTGAATTTAACACTATTAATTTGAAACTGAATTTTTAAACACTTTGAATACACTGTTCTAAACTTGTAAAAACATGTAAACAAACATATGATAATATTTTTGGAATTTTCCTTTAACGTCACTTTGATGAGAATCAACAAGTACGAAGCAAACAAATTTGGATATTTTGGTCATTATTTGACAAAAAAAATGCAATTAAAATAATACAAAATTAATTCTAATAGCTTATTAAGAAAAGATAAAAATAATATCTTGATGAGGCCTTCACCAGTGATGCCAGACTTTGGAGGCAGGTTATCCCACGGTAATACCCAACAAATCCCTTTTATCCCTCGCCAAAATTTAAAAAAAAACACATTTATCCCACTAAATAAAAATCAAAAAACCATTTATTTCATTAAATTCAGTCTTTTTTATTACGAACAAATACAAATTAAATTGATTATTCAACAAGGTATACAAATAAATAGAAATTAATATTACGATAGGTTTGTATATAATACACAAGAAGAAATGTTAGCATGTACATCTTATACATTTTTAAAACGTTAAAAAAAGGAACATAATATTCAACATACGATTTATTTGAAAATGACTGCAATAAACTTTATTTCGGTCTCAAGTCTCATTATTCTCGATATTTCATACAAAAATGACACAGCAAAGAGATTTAAGACTGAAGTAAAGCTTTTTGCATGCCTTCCAATGTTTTCAAAATAAATAATTTTTTTATTTTTAAAATATTCCACATTGATTTGTAATAAAATAATAGGTAAATAAATACTCGTGAATTCATCTTATTAATTATATACATTTTTCGAATTGTTTAGGGAGAAATGCTTTTGATTGAAAACAGGACCTCAACAAACAAATTGAATTCATCATTTCTTTTCCCAACCGGAAAGAATTTTTTCGATTATAACCGATGTTAAATCGAAAAAATTCTTTTTTTTTTTCTTATGCCCTTGTTCTGATATTAATCTGGAACAAATATTTTATAAATTCAATTTTTAATTCTAAAAACAATCAAAACAAATTACCTTAATTAATACAAACCACACACATAAATTCACGAAATCGAGTAGTGTCAAATTGTTATTATACATAGAATTTGAAATTTCATCTCATCAGTATGGTGAGTTGAGATTTTCACTACAGATATGTCAGTTTGTGAAGCAGTTTAGGGTAGTAAAAAAGAAAATGAACACATTCAGATAAGTTTGAATGATTTTTTTCTAAACATGAAAAAATTTTATTTGATCGTAGGTTGACAAATTTTTGTATTCTTAATGAAACTAACAAATTTAGAGCAAAAAGTGACCAAATAGTAAAATCCCATTTTTTTGCACTATGAAGTTTGAAAAATCCCTTTAACCCTTTTAGCCTATTTTATGTGAGAAAATCCCACAAAAAGGGATAAATCCCTCGATCTGACACCACTGGCCTTCACATCCTTCAGAGTGAACAAAATCAGAAATTATGAAAATTTCAAAATAAACCAGTTTACGCTCCTTAGTTTAGGAAGAGAGTGATTTTATTTTTTAAAAAATACTTTTAATTGCGTCGTAGGAAAAATATTTGAATTTCGTATTTGTTCTTCTTTCTTCTATTTTTTTCTGAACATCTGGTCGTATTTTGCAATTGTATTTTAAAAAAAGGGACAAAGATGGCCTATTTCTTTGAAAGAAGGGACAGTCGCACGCACGAAGTCCGTCAAATATTATCAGGCTGTGTACTTTCATACAAAAACTGGTGAACTAGCCCCGCGGGGCCAAGATCTTCCACCAGACATCCAATTTTTTTTAAAGAAGCAAGTCAACCTCAACTAAAATGGATAACTACGCAGTACTCTTTAAACTTCAAGTAATTTCGTCGAAAAATCAATAACAAAACACACAATATAGTTTTTTTTTCTTTATTTTATCTTAAAAAATATTTGGCCAAAAATAGTTCTTTTTTTTTTGTGAACAAAATTTACAAAAAAATGCTTTTTTTTATGAAATTTTCAAAATATTTTTTTTAAAAGTTGTTTTTTCCATTAATTAGAAAAAAAAAAAAAATCATCCTTTGTCCCAGTTCCAGACCCACCTCCAGCACCCTTGTCCGACCAACCACCGTGAGACCCAACCCCGCCTACCTACCATCGTCGTCGTCGGAGGCGACATCGACGGAAGCGACATCACCGTCGTCATCCGCCCAGATCCAGACCATACCCGTCCGTCCAGATCCATACCATAGTCGTCCGTCCAAATCCATACTATAGTCGTCCGTCCAAATCCATACTAAAGTCGTCCGTCCAGATCCAAACAGACCATCATTAGTCGACCCAAAATTAAAAAATCAGTTTTTATCCCTTTACAAATTTTTTTGTTTTTATCTCCACCACGAGCTGGAGGACTAACCTCCACCGATTTCAAATAAGAACTGAAATTTAATTCGGAATCACACCTCCTTAAATACTTTTTTCGTGACGACTTATAGGTAAGCTTCGTTCTTGTTGATTCTCATTTCTTCAAGGCACCAAAACAGACAATACTAAATTTAAAATTAAGTGCAGTCGCTTGCGTACTGAAAAATGAGAGAAATAGTAGGAAACTTCGTTCCTGTTGATTCTCATTCAATCAAGGCACTAATTCCTATGGAAAGAAAAATAATGAAAAATTTTAAGTGCCGTCGCATTGTAGTAGAAACGGCGGGATTTTGTGCGGCGGGATTTCGTGATGCGGGATTTCGTGATACGGGATTTTGTGATGCGGGATTTTGTGAAACGGGATTTTGTGATGCGGGATTTCGTACCCAACCCATATTTACTCCCTGATTACAGCGATAGAGATATCACCGCCGCTAGGCTGGAAACGGCCAATGGAACGTACTGGCTAGTGTCGGCATATCTGGGCCATGACCACCTCGGCCCTCTCCCCGGTGAAACACTGAAGAGACTAATCGCGGATGCTGAACGGCAGAAGATATGCCTCATTATTGGGAGCGATGCGAACTCCCATCATACAGTATGGGGTAGTACTGATATCAATGACAGAGGTGAGTCTCTCTTTGATTTTATCTTAAGTACTAACCTTATAGTAAGTAATGTAGGCAATGAACCTACCTTCATCACTAAAAACCGACAAGAAGTATTAGATATTACTCTTGTCTCAGATACTATTCATCATAAGATCTTGAATTGGAAAGTGTCGGATGAACACTCGTTCTCTGATCACAGATACATTCAATTCAGTCTTACTGATGAACCTCCTTGCCGAGTAGTATTTCGAAACCCTCGAAAAACCGACTGGCTTAAATATAGGATTACACTTCAAGGGCTATTAAAACCCGATCTTTTAAATCCTCCTTCTAATGAGCTTGACTGCAAGGTCAATGATCTCACAGTAGCCCTTAACAAATCCATGGCTACTTCCTGTCCGCTTACTCAGGTAAGGGGAAAAAAGAAACCACATTGGTGGGATTCTGGGCTTGAACCGCTCAGGAAAGATTGTCGCAAGAGCTTCAATCGAGCTAAAAGCACTCGTGAAGTGTCAGATTGGGAATCCTATAAGGTAACCCTCAAATTATATAAAAAAGCGTTGAGAAAGTCAAAGAGATCCTCCTGGAGAATTTTCTGTGAAAAAATAGAGGAAACTTCGGAGGCATCTAGGTTAAGGAAAATTCTCTCTACTAATCCAGTTATGCCAAGCTGCTTAAAAAATGCTGATGGCTCATGGACAAATTCCTGCGAAGAATCGCTTAACTTGCTATTGGATACTCACTTCCCTGGTAGCTCCCAAAACATTAATAGCTGCGACCGTAATAGGTTTTATATGAATCCAAGCTATCCACAAGGTCTGATTACAAGGGAAAAAGTGCAATGGGCGCTCAACAGCTTCCAGCCTTACAAGTCTGCGGGACCAGATGACATAATACCAGCCGAACTCCAGATGAATAAAGATTTAATTATGCCAATTCTGGAGTCTATCTTTACTGGCTGCTTAGCACTCATCTACATCCCCTTGTCTTGGAGAGAGGTTAAGGTTGTGTTCATACCCAAAGCTGGAAAGTGCTCCCAAGTAAACCCAAAGGATCTCAGACCTATTAGTCTATCATCATTCCTTCTAAAAACATTTGAACGATTGATTGATATCCACATACGATCAAGCATTGACATGCGACTTTTGTCTACGAGTCAACATGCTTACTGCAAAGGGAAATCTGTAGAAACGGCCTTACATAGTTTAGTAAGAACCATTGAATATTCCCTCCATCATAAAGAGTACACCATGGTTGCTTTCTTAGATATAGAAGGTGCTTTTAACAATGTCGACACATCTGCAATCGCATCTGCACTGACATCTCTGAAGGTAGATGGTTCGCTTGGTGAATTGATTAACCAAATGCTGACTAGCAGGGTCATCAACTCAAAACTAGGCGGCTTTTCTACTAGAAGGTCTGTCAGTAGAGGCACGCCACAAGGCGGGGTCCTATCTCCTCTTCTCTGGAACTTGGTGGTAAATGAGCTGCTAACATGCCTGGAAGCGGAGGGCTTCAGAGTGATTGCCTATGCGGACGATGTTGCAATTGCCGTATCAGGAAAGCATCCTAATACCTTAAAAGAACTCTTACAAAATGCTTTGAATAGGCTAACCAATTGGGCGGACCGGTGTGGTCTCGGTGTCAACCCTCATAAAACAGAACTTGTTCTATTCTCCAGGAAATATAAAATTCCTCATGTAGATCCTCCTTCTATAAAAGGTATTCCATTAACTTTTTACTGATCAAACGAAATATTTGGGTCTTATTTTAGATAAAAAATTAAGCTGGAAACCTAATATACAAGAAAGAGTTAAAAAGGCCACAGTGGCACTCTTCTCATGCAAAAAAGCCGTTGGGAATAAATGGGGCCTTCAACCTCGCATTACTCATTGGCTATATACGTCGGTGATTAGACCGATTCTCACTTATGGTGTTGCAGTATGGTGGACTGCTCTAGATAAAGCGGTAAACTGCGACAAACTTAGCAAAATACAACGCTCGGCTTGTTTATGTATAAGTGGTGCGCTTCGTACGACACCCTCTGCCGCTCTAGACGTTCTGCTATATCTGACGCCCCTCGATATTTTTAGCAAACAGGTGGCTGCAAATACGGCCATTCGCCTACAAGCTTCCTCACAATGGACCAACAATAGCATTGGCCATTCCACCATTCTGAATTCATTCAGATTACCTAGTCACATTGACTACACCATCCCAAAACCACAATTCGGTTCAAACTTTCAAGTCACCATTCCTTCTAGAACCCTCTGGGAGGATATGGCGTTCTTGGATGATGAATCGGTCCATATCTACACAGACGGATCGAAAACTGATGAGGGGGTGGGTGGCGGTGTGTACTCAGAAAGACTAAAATTAAGTCTCTCATTCCGTCTTCCTAATCATTGTAGCGTGTTCCAGGCGGAACTTATGGCGATTAAAGAAGCCTTATCTTGGCTGAAAGAAAACGTGATATCAACTACAGATATCCGCATCTTCTCGGATAGTCAAGCTGCTATCAAATCCCTGGAATCAGTCTCGACTAACTCTATAACAGCCCTTGATTGCCGTTCATCTCTGCTGGAGATGGCGCAGCAGTTTAACATTCACCTATTTTGGGTGCCGGGGCATAGGGACATCCCAGGCAATTGTAAGGCCGATGAACTCGCTAAAAGTGGAACAACTCTACCTCTTCTACCTACCAAGGCAGATATAGGTATACCCATCGCTACTTGTAAACTTTTGCTGAGGCAAGATGCATTAGAGAGAACAAACCTTAGGTGGAACGATATCACCACTTGTTTGGCAACAAAACAAATCTGGCCAGTAATGGATTTAAAGCGATCTAAGTGTTTGATATCTCTAAGCAGATTGCACATCAGCTCCATGATTGGTGTTATAACCGGACACTGCCTCATAGGCAAGCACGCAACGCGTCTTGGCGTATTCGCTAACGATTTTTGCAGAAGCTGTATGGATGAGGAAGAGATAGAATCGATCCCTCACCTTCTATGCACGTGCCCTGCTCTATCTCATAGACGAAGACTTCACCTTGGTGAGTTCTACTTCAATGATCCTAGTGATCTGATAAACTTAGACATTGGCAGTCTATTACGCTTCATAAGAAGCTCCAAATGGTTCACCGAGTAAGGAAAAGGGTTTCCTAGATTCATGTGGTATCACAATGGACCAACTCATAGTCTAAGTGTGTCAGTCTCCACGACTGGCAGCCACTTCAACCCAACCCAACCCATGTGGTTACTAGTATAAACTTTATTTTATGCATACCAAACACAGTAAATACTATAAGTTTCAGCTTCTACTAGTAGTACTAGTATTTACTTTAACCTTTTACTGGTAGTAAGTACTTCATTTTTATGCATATGCCCCAATGTGAGCTGTAAGGAGATCGAATGTAAAAATCATTATGACGTCGACTCCACGGAGTGCGGTGTTCTGTTTTTGTTGCTCATTCGGTGTTTGATATGGCGGATGCATGTAAGATATATTTGGTGATTTGGCTATGCAAAGTGATAGTGTATATTAATGGCTGGTCTCTGGTGGTTTAATTGTCATGTAAGGCGCTGGTAGTTGATGTTGATGGTGGTTGGTGTCTTCTATTAAAAACTAAAGGTGACGTGTCGGTGATTAATTGTCGGTCGATGTGCGGTAGTGAAAAGTGTAACACTTCTTTACAGAACGACAAGACTGCTGCACCTCGTGTTTTACCAGCGGAGGTCTTCAACCACGGAGGGGATGTCCTGTAAGGGTGCATGCATCAACTCATCAACTAAGTTTGGATAAAAGGAAGCATGCTCGATGACTGGTCTATGAGCTCCATATGTTCCATCTACAAAAAAAGGCGATAGTATGTCCTGCAAGAACTATAAATAACGCATATTCCTGATGAACGTCGCATAAAAGAAGATCCTATCCAAAGTACTGTGTGAGCGTCTTAAGCCGTTCTGAAACATTATACAAGTACAAGTTTGGCTTCTGGCCAAACAAATTGACCATAGACAAAATATCAAAATATTCACTCTCAGGCAAATCCTTGAAAAGACCAATCAATATTAGGTCGAGACTCAGCATCTTTTTATCGACTTCATAGCCGCATATGTTAGCATTCATCATTAATTGAGCTCTATATGGCGATGGCTGAACTTGGGATCCAGGAATAACTGATCCAATTATGTTTCGTGACATTTGAAAATACGCGATGCAATGTGCAACTAGCTTTTCCAAACTCTTCCAAACATGCACGGCGCTTTGCCAAGGATATGCAATATCATGTGATCTCTTCAATCTCGTTATGGACCAAATAGTGCGCAATAAGCCCATGGCACTATTTTCAACAGATCTGTCTAACTTCTAGGCTATGCCATTGATAACAACATCATCAGTCGCTCCCAACAGGCCACAATAGAGCCTTTCACGGTAATTGAGGAACAGGTGAAAATTTTCAGTCTTCAAGTAAAAGAGGACAGGACCAAATACATGCTGACAACAAACTATGAAAGATCTGTCAACCGGCTAGGACAAAACGTTATTGTTGATAGAAACAACTTCGAGGTTCCCGCGTAATTTCTGAGACTCTTTTTAATTTCAATTACCTTTTTCCAATATTTTGATAAGTAATAAAATTTATGAACCTGAAAAAAACAAACAAAGAAAAATATGTGAGTTGTTGCATCATCGCGGATGACATTGATAATCTCGAAAAACAAACCTTCGAGCCTTAGAAGGCTGCAGAACTTAATTTATCAATTCCATATTTATTTCTGACTTGGCTGTGGATCGTGGTCTAAATTGTGATCGAATAAACCGACTTAACTGACTTCTTTTAAAGCTTAAAGTAAATTTCCATATGCAGTTCAAAATCATGCATTTTAATCGCACAATCACTTCGGCATAATAAGTTAGCAAGAGAAGCACATTGACCTCAAAAGATCTCTACCACGACTTGGTTCGGCGTGCGGTAAAAGCCTGTCAAAATAGGACCGACAAAAAAAAACTTATAAACTGCGCCTCTGACACTCAAATCATGGTATTGTTGTTGTTAGGTTCCATATTTGGTGTCACTTGAACTAATTAAATTGCACACTCGGTGACCGAAGCGAGTCACACCGGAATCATATGCTCCATGACATCGATGTTTATGGCAAAACTCTTGTCGGCCTTACACTCTTGTGAGATTGTTGCAGATGAATTAAGAGACAACAGTGATGTTAATGATGATGATGGTGATATCATTGAGGCCAATTGGACACTCATATATAAATAATACCTACTGCAGCCATTGTTGGTTTGCATAAATGCATTGTAGTTTATGTCTATAGGTAACCGCGGTGTGCACTATACCTGCTCTGCCAGTTGCTGCTAATTGTAATTGACTTGGTCGTTAATTTTTGTGCGAAATTATTATGAGTCTAACACTACTTGGGGAATGGGCTTAAGAGATGAGATCTTAATAGTTTGGAATTTATTGTTACATTTTGGAGAAATAATTTAATTTGCTTACTAGGATTGTTAAAGTTTTCTAATCGAGCATCTTTCAAAAGGATGTTTAATGTATTAACATAAGGTGGGCATAGCCCACCTTAGAAAAATGGACAGTAAAACGATGGCTCCATTTTGCAAAGAGAAATAAAAAAGAATGTAAGGTAAAAGTAAGAATTTGAAACAAGAAAAAATATAGGGATTTTGATTCAAACAATTGCAATCGCCAAAAGTTCAAAATATCGCCTTTTTTGGTTACGTCGCGTCGCCAAACCGAATGTCGAGTCAATGCTTACGGCTTGGTTTCAGTACAGTGATGAAAATTGACTTTTGTCGATTGTACTGAAAACTGAATTTTTTTTAATTTATAAAACAACGCAAACAAATAAAATAAATATTTTATTAAAACAAAAATACATAAATTAAATATATGTACCTTTACATTTAATTGGAATAATTTTATTCTAAAATGTAAAATAAGTCTTATGGACGGATAGCAACTTTGGCACAAGTCTTTTCTTTGTATTTACATTCATATGTTTTTCTTACTCTAAAATTTCTTCATCGGCAAGTGGTTTACTCGGTAAATGTCTATTCAATAGACTTTATTGAATAATATAGCTGTGACAGCATTAAATTTTAATTAGGTTTTTAGTTTATATTAGTGCAGAACACGTGTCCACCTGCATTCGGTTTCTTAGTTTTGTTTTAATAATATTTTGATAAGAAAAAATTCTTTCGACGTTTGCTGAAGAATGAGGAATAGAAAAAGCACCCTGGACAGTTCGGTTTATATTTGAAATCATGAACTCGTTGCATTCATTTTTCACAAGGTCAATTTCAGCCCAGAACTCAGAAATAGAAGCATTTTTACATTTTTTTAAGTATTGGCAGTCAGCTAAAGCTCGACATTCTTTATTAATGAGTTCAATGTTTTTTTGTTCGCCAGGAAAAAATCTATTGAATTTACTTGGCCATATAAAATTGAATTTTGTGAAAAATGTTGCAACGAGTTCAAAAAAATGTCTTCAAAATTAAATCTTTTTTTCACGTCTTCGAGGAAAGCTATATAGAATATATCCGTGCATGACTTTTAAAGCTATAAATTTCGCTTTCAGTAAAATTTTTAGAAGTGTACAAAATTTCACTTTCGGTCCCGCAATAGATTTCCTCGACGGGAAGGTGGTTTTCTAGTAAGTTTATTGACAATATGGTCCTTTCATTAAAAGCTTCCTTACGTGAAGATGTGGTGAAGTCTGACTGAACATATTTGTTTGATTTTAGAGATTTATGAAGGTTGACCTTTTCAAAAATTAAAAATAGTACAAACAGTACTGAAAATTGGAAAGTGGTACATGGGTACTCGGGAAAGTCCAATAGTACCGAATTCAGTACAATAGTAAGCCTTTTTGCAACTGTGTTTCAGTATATATGTATCAACTCAGTTGGGCATTGACTCAGTCTGAACGTACCTACTGTTTATTCTGATTTCTGAAGCAGTCGAACCAAATTGAATAACTGAAATTTTATAAAAATCTATACCCAGTTGTCTTCACCTATTGCCTGTGGTTGAACAATACCTACAATTTGGACGAATTAACTTTAAAAAATCTGATATTTTTATTTTTTTTTTAATGTTCTGGAAAAAATGATTTTAGGTCAATTGGTTACCATTTGGTCAAATTTAAAATTTTTCAAAAGAAAGAAACCGACTTAACAATAACAAGCTTGGATGTGTTTATAAAAATGCCAATCACTGTTGCAATTGATAAGCAAGGAAAAATGTATTGGGATTGATCTAGTTAATATGGCTTCAGTGTCGCGCGGTGTGTAGGTGTAGTAGCAGTAGTAGGTACTATTGCCGTCAGTGTGGGCTTCATTCATTAGTCCTCTTTTTAACAAATTTGGGAATTAAATAAATGCTGAAGCCCAAATACATAGTCGTTAAGGAATCATTTGCACCGAAAACTTCGATTTCGATTTTTTTTAGACAAATGTGGTTGTTGTTGCTCTGACATGACTACTGTTTGCCCATCTTAGAACAAATTTCTTCCTACGCCAATGACTGGGAATGAGAGATAATAAGCTGAAAACTCGTATAGACCGTCTTTTTGGCGTTCTAAAAGTTGTCTGAAAAGTCTCATAAAATCTTGTGTCTGTAACGTAAGTTATTCAAGGTAAAATGTCACAAAAATGGCGTTTTCGAGGTTATCTCGGTTTGTGTAGGTCCAATGATGTTAACATTTATTATCAAATTTGTAGAGCATAAGATTTTCGACCAATTTTCTCAAAATTATTTTTAAATGCAACCAATCGTTTTTGAGGTAGATACCGGAGAACGTGCAAAGCTCAGCCAAACAAACTGTAATGCAAGGTCAAACGTGAACGTCGGTGAATAATACCTGGAATGAAGTTACATATAAGATCATTAAATTGTAACGAAGCGTTACAGTTTTTCACTTTTCCGCCGAACCCCCTTTCAAAAATAATAATTATTTACCGAACCCTAATGTTATTTACCGCACCGAACCCTGGGTGGATTTAATACATCCACTCATATAAGGAATAAAAGCAACCAGATGTTGTTTGAGCTGAACACGCATGACATTGTTGGTAATTTGTCTACTGTCTCTCGGTTCACACTCTCTTATGTCTGAAAAGTTATTTATTTAATTTAATTTAGCTTAATTCAAGCATATGACTTAAAAATAAGTAACAAGAAATCTTAAAACTATGAACTAAAATAACTTAATGATAATTAAAAAGAAATTAAGGATGGAATGTGGGAGAGGAAAAGAGATAGTTACTGGAGAGCATTCTTAAGGGTGATTTTAGAGCTGTTTAGGTCAAATAAGCTTGAATTGTTGGCTTTTCTTAGCATTCTTGTGAGTGGTTCATTTTGGCCATACTCGGTTCTGTGAAGGGTATATGGAACAAAGGTACTGACCTAAGACAACGATGATTTTCATTGAATTTAACTTTGTTAAGTAAGTCAACACAGTCAATACCTCCAGTTATTAACTGATGTAGAAAAAGTAGGTCAGCATTATCACGACGTTTGCTGAGGGTTTGCAAATTGATCAGTTTAAGACGATTCTCATAGGGTGGCAGTATGAATGGATCATCCCATCCAAGGCCCCTCAGAGCAAATCTTACAAATCTGCGTTGGACGGATTCAATTCTCTGAATGTGGACATGATGATAGGGTGACCAGACCTGAGACGCGTACTCTAGCAGAGGCCTAACGAAGGTTATATACCGTGGTGGACACATAAATAGCACACTTTAACCTTCATTTGGTTAATTGCATACAGGCCTGAGCTTTAATTTTAAAGTAACGGGATCTCTCTTTGTTTTAATTATATGAAAACAGGAGAAAATGAACCCGTTAAAATTTTATGTTTTTTCCATTACCTATTCGAATTTGTAACAATAGTCGTGAATCATCATTGTTGAAGCGTGGTCATTTAATTAGCACAGTTCGAGTTACATTCAAAGCTGATTAGTAATTTAATGTTTAACATAATTTATTGGAACGGTAAGTCTATTTGTGAGATCAATTTTAAATAAGTTGCTATACAAATATACGATAGACTATTAAAATATACGACAGATATGGGAAAAGGACCACATTGTTCATCAGAAAAAAGGGTTTTAATAAACGAGTTGAAAGCTCAAGGAAGAACCGTAAGTGAAATATCGGAAGTATTAAACTGTTCCAGGAAACAAGTTTATAATGCAATTCGGCATCTTGACACTTATGGAACTACAAAAAACGTTTCTAGAGCCCCGCGTGCAAGAAAAACGAGTGCAAGAGAGGACAATTTAACACACAGAGCTTCGACTGCAGACCCATTCAAAACTTCGAAGCAAATAAAATCAGATGTTGAGTCACAGTACGGAATTTCTTTGTCTTCCCGAACAATACGACGACGCCTGAATGAAAATCACTTAAGAGGCTGGATAGCCCAGAAAAAGCCGTTTGTTTCGAAAAAGATTTTAAAGTGCAGAATTCAATTTGCAAAGGAGCACCTCCGAAAACCTATACATTTTTGGAAAAACATGTTATGGAGTGATGAATCGAAGTTTTGCAGATTCGGGTCAGATGGAAAAAAATATGTTTGGCGTCCACCTAACCAACAACACAACCCAAAATAAACACTCAAGACAATAAAACATGGAGGGGGAAATGTTATGGTGTGGGGAGCTTTCTCTTGGCACGGTGTGGGTCCAATTGTCAAAATCAACACAAAATTGGATCAACATGTGTATTAGAACATATTGGAAGATCACATGATTCCCTATGCTGACGACAATTTGCCATTGACCTGGCGATTTATGCACGACAATGATCCGAAGCATACTTCTACCCTGGTGCAATCGTGCTTAGAAGGTAATTTTGTCAATGTATTGAATTGGCCGGCTCAGTCTCCCGATCTCAACCCGATTGAGAATCTGTGAAATGACATTGAACGCCAAATAGAAGGTCAAAATCCTAAAAACCTCAATGAACTGTGGGAAAACATCTAAAGTGCCTGGTATGCAACGCCAATAGAACGCTGCAGAAAATTAGTGGAAAGTGTGCCAAGAAGATGTCAAGCTGTCATTGCAAACAAGGGATTTCCAACAAAATATTAAATTAAATGTTGAAATTTTAAGGTTCAATAGCTTTTTCAGGTAATGTGCTAATTATATGTCCAAGCAATAACATTAACTTTAAAATAACTGTGTTACTTTTGTTTATTTTTTACAGTTGTGACTGGATCAAAAACAAAAAGATGGATTTTTTATAGATCACATAATGTGTTAGCTTTCAAAAATCTACTAACTTATTATATAGTTAGGCCCAAACTGTTTTTATATTCAAATTTAATAAAAAATCAGAATGAATAACAATGTGTGCTATTTCCATGTCCACCACTGTATAGAGATTTTGTGACGTAGGGATCTGAGAATTCCTTGGACCAGCGTTTAATGAATCCTAAGGTTGAGTTAGCTCTGTTAATAATAGAATCATAATGAGCTCGGAAATTCAGCTGATTGTCACAAAGAACCCCCAAGTCGCGAATGGAAGTAACGACAGAAATTTGTTCATTATTCATGTAGTAACAACGTTGAGGAAGAGGAGAGCGTTTACGGGAGTAAGTAATAGATTGACATTTACTAATATTTAGCTCAAGGAAATTGTGGCGACACCAGGTAAAGAAGTTATTTAAGTCTTCTTGTAGTAACTGAGAATCTTCCGTGCTTTTAATCAGTTTGGAGATGCGCATGTCATCCGCGTAAATCTCCAGATTTGATCCTACTAAAGTAAGTTCAACGTCGTTAATACTTAACAAGAAAAGAAGAGGGCCGAGGTGACTCCCTTGCGGAACGCCTGATTGTGAGTATATAGGGTTGGAGGTGTTAGCCCTAAACAAAACTGTGTATATCCTATCATCCAAATAAGACTTGACCCAAGATATAAAAAGAGGTGGAAATCCATACAATTTTAATTTGAAGATTATTATACTGTGGGAAATTTTATCGAATGCTTTGCTAAAATCGGTTGCAATTGCATCGACTTCATAGCCTGATTCCATGGCACAAATACTATTTGATATAAATTCAGTAAGATTATGTATCGAACCGACATGCAATACAAAAGAATTTAATGTATTTGTATTTGTATTAAATAACGTCTACCTCTTTGTTTGTGATAATATTAGTAAATCTACCCTTTTTCTTGTTCTTATATAGTTCAGTTCTCTACACAGTTCGGTACAGATAAGACGTAATTGAGCATGTCGGTCGAGTTAGAATTATTTATCGAAAGACGTACAGTATAAAGTATAAATTTATCTTAATAAATGTACAGAGTACAGGTTAGAATATCGTTGATAATTATATCGTAAAGTGTACAGGAAAGACAATAATAATATTGATTATTAATAAAATCTCGGTAATAGTCGGGTTTTCCATCTTGGTTTCCCGACTCTAAAAGTGTGCGTGTTTTATTTTATTTATTTATAAGAATTACAGTCCGAAAATATACAGATTAGAAGTTGTCGATCTTCCTTTGGGTTAACATGGGGAGGTTGAATTTCACTACCAATTTGTCTTCTGCTTTCGCCTGTTGTTTAGTACCAATTTAGTGAACGGAAAGCAAGAATACCACGCTGATTTAATTAAATTTGGGAACCAAATTTAAATTAGCAAGTAGAAACACAC
This sequence comes from Dasysyrphus tricinctus, assembly GCA_963921185.1. NCBI lineage: Eukaryota > Metazoa > Arthropoda > Insecta > Diptera > Syrphidae > Dasysyrphus > Dasysyrphus tricinctus. Next base: position 250,423,213 of record OY992530.1, read on the forward strand.
TGCAGGGTACGAAGTGTACTAGATAGGAGTTTCGAAAAACTTTTTGCTTTTAAACTTCTACCTATTCCTGTTGTATCTATCCTTTCCCCCCGTTTATTTCTTTGCTCCACTTCTAAGTGTATCGTGGACAAAGAACTAACATCTACCGTTTTTTTTCTAGTTTTTCGCTAGGAGCAGGGCCGTGTCCCACGTTATTTCTGTGCCTACCCTTCTTCAAAGAGTACCATAGACAAGCCTGTCATCGCGGATAGTGCACCGATTTCTCCTCCAGTTTCTTGCTGGAGGCAGGAATGACCCCACACCCGTATATGAAATACCGTGTTATATTATTGTAGGAATACTTATTGTTACTTATACGAAATACCGTGTTATATAAAAAAATAATAATATAAATAACGAATATTGTAAAATACTGTAAACTTGATTTGGGATTAATAAAGTTTGTTTTGATTGGAGTTTGGAAACTTCTAACCAAGTTTTTTGCTTTCTTTGGGATAAACCCTGGACACCGACGAGCCTACCTCAGCCTCGACAAAAAAGCATCACAAAATTATAATTGACGATGCTAAATTTGCAGGATAGTTAGTTAATACATTGTATTATTTATAACTATATAGGACATTCCATCCAACATTACCGTTCAATATATCGATAAGTTCGACTTCATTAAGGCTTTGTTTTTCAAAATATCTCACCCTAGACTCTCTCATTATTGGACAAATAGCAATGAAATGACCGATGTCTTCACGGGTGCTTAAATTGCATAGGCTGCAGAGTATAGGCAAATCAGGGCGGTGAGGCATGAAGTTGAGATTTAGTAGTTCTCCTCTCGATTTAAAAATAATGCTGATTTTATTTAATGGGATGGAATAAAGCAGGTACGGATTATTATCGAGGCAGAAGTTTAAACGGTTATAATAACATCTAAAAATTGACGATCGGGCTTCAGATGCATTTCTGTCGTACAAGATATGACCAAATTTTTCTAAAAGAATATCAAACTTTTTCCTCAGCAGGGATGGTTGTTCGTTTTGAGTGACCATCAGATTCATACCGGAAGTAATTTCTAAATTTTTCCATTCCGCTGCCATATGTCCTGTCGTCACAATTGATTTCAGCACGATTTTGGGTATTCTTTCATCCCTCATTTGAAAAACTTTAACAATATAAGGTGTGTTTTATTGGGAAAGCTATCCGCAGCACAGTGAAATTTTATATGAATTACAAAATCAACATCGGCAGCAAAATCGCTGCCGATAAAAGTTAAAGTAGAATCCCGCTGCCGATAAACTTTTGACGTTTGTTCGAGTATCGAACTCAATTGAATAGGATTTTTGTGCGTCGTCATTGGTACGACTGGAACTTTTATGTGTCTCGAATCCTCGATGGCTATGTTCGTAGAGTAGAATTATGTTGAATGAATGGCCCTGTTTAGACTGTAACTTTTCACTTCGTCAAGACCATGCTTTTGTAGAAGAAATCGGTGAAGAGACAATTTCACCCATAAATTTACGTCAAGGTGGCGTAGTGAGCAATTACAGTCTAAACAGGGTCGTTTGTAAGTGCATGGTTGTTTTGTTTTACCTTTTCGACAAAATGAAAAAACGATCCTATCCTATGCTATGCTAAAAAAAAACGCTGCCTTAAATTAGTTTAAAGTGCAAAATTTAGCATTTTTATTTATAAGTGACAAACAAGATACATATATTCTGCCGACTGTCAAACGATAGTTCGCAAACCACAACATCAAGACGCATTTCACAAAGCATTTTTCTTCACATTTTCTTCTATAGACAGCCAAACAAATTACTCAAGGGAATGGAAGGTCAAAATTCACGATCATTCCCATTTCAAAATTCACTATCCGCAGCTCATATGAAAAGCTCTTTTTGTAAACCTTTGGTCTATAGGGACCAGTTTGTATAGCCAGTTTGTATAAGTCACTGCTTTTGGTGGGAAGGCTACTTGTACAAACGTGGTTCAAGCTTTGATGCGTGGTTCAATTATTTTAGCTCACTGATTTCGGCAGTTTAACTGAGGTTCAACAAGGGTCAAGCTTGAAATTGTTATAACAACATACTTGAACCTTGGAATCATCGTTGCACTTCAGTAGATCCGATAAAATCGATGAGTCACAAATGCTGAACGATGGATCAAATTTTTAACCAGTTAGTACAGCTGAAACTAACTGAAGTTCAAGGAAGGTTCAGGCTTATTTGGCTACTAATATACACAGTTAATCCGGTAAAATTGGTGAGTTAAAAAATTTCCAGTGGAAAACTAGGTAAATGCATTAAAATTAGCCATACAATCATGTCCTTATTGTAATTTATAAAATTATCGCTAATAAAGTCATCTACTCCATGTGTATTGAGCCTGTTCTTATACGACGACTTTTGAGTCATGACTTTTTTCAAAATTAAATGAGTGCAATTGAGAAAACAAAACTTGATTTTACTTTCACAATATTAAATTTCGAAAAATCTCAACTAAAAAGTCTTCGTGTAATAGCAGACTAAATCATGAGTTTTTTACTTTGACCATAGTCTACCAACACACCCCTATCCCTTTTCTTTTCTTTTATAGCTGCAAAATCAATTTTCGTATCTGAAAATGGCAAATAAAGAAAAAAGGGACACAAACATTTGATTGAAAACATTAATTATATAAATATATAGTTATATTTCCCATTTAACTTGCAAATATGTTAGTTTTTGTTAATAATTTTGGTTTATTTCTACTTTTAACTTTCACAAAATTCACTTTTGTGTCGTGACAGCTGTTCAGGCGTACCATATTGCAAATACAAAAATATAGGCCGCTGCGGATGCGTTTTTATGGAAATTTCTCACTGTACTATATATAAAATCCCAAAAAAACACGCCTATAGTTGAAGTGCATGTTAAGAGTTTCCATTATCATGGGAGGCAGTCCTGTTTCTAAATACAACATGTAGTTTGGGGTATTCCTCGGAAGACGGAATATTCTTTTAGTTAAGTATCGGAGAAACTTTTCAATTGCTTCGAAGGAACAGTAACCCCAAACCTGAGCTCCATATAATAAAATCGATGTCGCTGTAGAGCGGAACAGTTTGTACTTTGCACTATGCCCAATGCAGTCATTTTTGAAGCAGCGTTCCCACACAGTTGAAATTGCACGTTTGGACTCTGTTAGTTTTCGTTCTAAATGCTTTTTCATACACAGAAAGAATTCTTGGATCATATCACGAAAAATGAGCTGCAAATTACGAAAAATGAATCCCGATTTATACCTTGGCTTCAGACAGTGGCGTAGCGTGAGTTTCTGCCGCCCGGGGCGGTGGAAAATTTTGCCGCCCCCTCCCAAATTTGTAAATATTCAAATAAAAAAAAAACGACTATAAACAAAAAAAAAATTAATACAATTTTTCGGCAAAGCTAAATTTATTATTTATTTATTTCCACTTCTTTCAAACTCAGTTACCACGCTTGCGTCAACGTGTAATAGCGGGCATGAAAAAGTTGTAGATCTTACGATTTTCTACAAAAAAGCTTAAGAAGACACTTTTTTCTAAAACTGTCTCATTTTCCGAATGAATTTTGTATAGTAATATTAATTAATGCTTTGTTCTAAGTTTTGGTCCAAGGAAAATTTTGTTTATGAAAAAAATATCCAAAGTGATTTCTCATCGTCGAACTCGAGATTTTGATTGATAGGGAAGACGAAAAAGTGGGTCTCATAATTCTGTCTGTCTGTTTGTCCCTTCCGCTACAACCTAAACGGCTGGAAGGATTTTCCTTACAGTTGGTATATATTGGTTTTGGTCATTCACCTCATATATTTTTGTACTTCTGCGTGTGCAGTTGACATAAAACAAATTGTCACCCTACAGAGAAAAACTAGTAACTCCTTTCTTCATTAAAAAAAATCTCACCCAAAAGTGTTCAGAATTTTGAATTTATTCTCGTTGTTACTAAAATTTAATCAAATTGAAAATATTTTAAAGATTTTTGAGTTTAATAATCATTTATAACTATCAAAACAAATTTGAATTAAGCGGCTTTTCACTCTAAACGTCTAAGCTGACGAAATATGCAAGCCTCTTCGAGCTGCAAAAATGTTTCTATTTTTATTCATTCCGGTATGCTTAGGTACATTAATGTTCTGTTATAACTCGCAGTTCCTAATTCTGTTCTATGAAATTCTGCAAATAATGAAAAAAGTGGTTTGGAAAATTTTTTCAATGGAATTATCAAAAACAGAATTTTGAAAAGCAGAATTAAGAAAAATTGAATTTTGAAAACAAAATTTCTCCTCAGGCAGAATTTTGACCCCAGCCCAATTTTTGTTATCAATTTTAACAAATCTTATTTTTCTGAAAAACAGCTCAACAACAATGATTTTTGGTTTTCTTGAAAACTTTGTGACTGATTTTAATCAAAAACTCAAAAGAAAAAGTTCAAGAAGTACATTTTTTTGAAAACATTTTAAAGGGAATAAGTGTTTTCTTTTTATTGAATGGTTGTTTTGTATAAACCCGCCGTAATATCTGCAAAGTTCTTAAGAACACCATAATATTTTGAATATTCAATCATTATTTTCTTACTTTCTACCTTTGTACCTATCTATTGTTCAAAAGAATTTTGGTAATAATTTTCTGTTTACGACAAAACTTTTGGTTTTATTACCACCCTGGACAGAATTTTCTAGGGACGCTAAAATTTAATAACTATGCGAACAGAAGGGCACCTTCGGTAATCAGCAATATAGTTTCGCAAATCGGTATTTCAATTTATGGCGGTCATTGAAATTCCAGGCGTAGCCTTTCTGATCACGTAAACTCCCGCCTGGATAGCAAATTCAGTAATTCACATGAATACATTTGCTGAGGGCGGCAAAATTTTTCAGTCAATACCCATTAGTTATTTAATTCTCCGCCCCGTATATAGTGCCGCAAAATTTGCCGCCCCCCCATAAAGTGCCGCCCGGGGCGGACCGCCCCCCTCCGCCCCCCCCCCCCACGCTACGCCACTGGCTTCAGATTTCATAATTTACGACTATTTGTTTGCAATTTGCAAAACTGAGCAAAATGAAGATATTGATACTCAAGAATCGTAAATCAACCCTCTTTAAGTATCAATTATGCTATCGAGAGAAAACAAAAATTGCGAACAACAAATCGCAATTTGATCCACGTATTCCTCAATCACAATTTGTAAATTTGCAAAAAAGATTTGTGATCACCACTTTTATTTCGTGATATTGCCACTTGGAAAGATCAATCTGCTCTACCCTTCATTTTGCAGGTATACACATTTAATTTAATTTATTTGAAATAAATACTTTACGCTTGACTATACTTGGATTTGAACTCGCAACCCTCCAGTTGCGGAGCGAGCCTGCAACCACCAGGCCAATTTGCATTACAGATCGTTGGTGTCACACATTGATGATTAGATACATTACATACCTGCCATGTTGTGGTGTTTTATTTCATCGAGAAGTAAATTGCGACAGGAAAGTCGTGATTTAGGAATTTTTTGTTGGTGAGTTGCAACTATTCTCATGGATTTGCGAATTACGACAAAAAAAAAAACGTAATTCAGTGATTGTGCAATGTAAATTACTAAATATTAATCGCAAATCAATATTTTTAAATGCTGTTTGTGAAATTATGCTTTTGGAGAGTAAATTACGCCAAAACAGTTGTATTTTGCTATGAAAAGTACAAATTTGAATCCTGGATTTTAATTGCAAATCAAGAAGAAACAAATTTTGTAAATTGCTACGTTTTGACTGTTAAATTACCAGTTTTTTGCATTAATTTGGGACTAAAATATCTTGATTTACGAATTAAACATGATTCGTTAATTGCAACTGCAAATTTTTCAATTGGTGATATTTCAATTCTTTCGGTGTATTCAGATTCGATGTAAAAAGAACACCTAGATATTTATACTCTTGAACAATTTCAACTGCCTCGTCATTGAAGGTCCACCTCTCGTTTCTTGCATTCCTGCCGCCACCCACTCTGAATATCATTATCTTGGATTTTGATAGATTTATATCGAGATTCCAGCGATTACAATAGTCCTTCAGCCTGTTCATCATTAACTGCAATCCATCCACCGTCTCTGCAAAGAAAACTATGTCATCAGCATACAAAAGTGCGGGTATGGTAGCTCCTCCAAACACTATTCCGCCTCTGACCACATCTGTTATGTCGTTTATAAACAATGTAAAGAGCAAAGCACTCAGTATACACCCTTGTTTGAGACCCATTTCTGTGTGAAACTCTTCAGAGATAGCCGCTCCATCCCATACGTAAGCTATGTTCTTTGTATACAAGGCTCTTAGAATGTTTATTGTTTTACTCAACAGTCCAATGGTATAAAGCTTATAAAAAAGCGCTTCACGAGCGATGGAGTCGAATGCTGCGCGGAAGTCAACTAAGAACACATATAATTTTTTCTTTCTCTTGATATAAGAATCGGCAATGTTGTACAGTGAAAATATGTGATCCGTTGTTGAATATTTCTTTCTGAAACCAGCCTGAAATTCAGATAGGATGCTTCTTCTCTTAACCCATTCAGTCAGTCTACTCTCAATGAGCCCAGCGAACAACTTAGCACTTTAGAATATAAAGATAAAACACTTGTATTTTTGTTCCACGGTTTATAAAACTTTTTATTTTAATAATTTGGCCGACGCGTTTCGTCTGGTTAGGACATCCTCAGGGCACTGATTATACATTTTAAAAACAAACTTGTGCAAAGCTCAATGGTTAATGAGAATGAAGTGTAGTAATTTAATTTTTATAAAGAAAATTAAAGATTGAAAAAACAAAAATTAACGACATGAAAATTATAAATTAAACAACATTATTTGTTAAAAGAAAAATAAATAAATTATTTTAAAAGTGGACTATTGTTACATAGGTCTATTTGGCAATTTAAAATATTAAGCGTCTTGTGTCTATTTATTTCTAAAATCTCGTACTTATCAAGTACGCGTCCGGAAGGTAAAGAGTGTAGAAGTTCTATATCGTCTATAGAACAAACATGTCCAGAGTCTTTGAGGTGCTGTGAAAGGCCTGAAGTTGGATCCGAGAGCATGGAACCCCTTTGATGTTCAATAAAGCGCGTCTGTAAGGTCCTAGCTGTTTTACCAATATATACACCGTCGCATCCTTTGCATGATATTTTATATACGCCACTTTTTTTTAATATCGTCAATTTTGCGTTTAATTTTGTTATTGCATAGGGTTTTTTGAAGGGTGTGATCACTAAAAAAGGCCGGTTTTATTTTAGCTACCGAAAGAAACGGTATCAACTTTTCTGATACGGTAGGGACATAAGGGATTTTCCGCCAATAGCACTTGTGTTTAAGAAAGATATTCCTCTATAATTCGATGCTTCATCATAGTTTCCTTTTTTGAATAGCGGGAAAATGATTGCCTTTCTGAAACTCTCAGGAACCATAGCTTTTTGAAAAAGTCGATTAAAATCATTAGTCAGCAGCAATACAAATTCATCAGTTGCGTGTTTATAGTGCTCAAAAGGAATGCGGTCATCACCAGGTGCCTTATTTAGTTTAGCTTTCTCAATAACTTCTTTAACTTCATGTATTGCAAATGGTGCATCTAGAAAGTCATCTATGATTAACGGGGCTGCATATTGTACCACAGGTGATCTGATCGTTGAGTTAAGGAGGTTCTTGAAGTGATCGCTTAGACTAGGCGCTTGTAAACCTAGAGCAATGATATTCGTGGATCCATTTAATATTTTTACAGCCTTCCAGAACTCGGCAGAACTACGGGTGCGATTGATTACCGATACCGTCTCTTCCTCAAACGCAGATTTTTTTGCTGAACAAATTCTTTTGAATTCAATATTTGCCTCGGAGTATAGTTTTCTGAAAATAGGCAAGTTTCGTGACCAGAACAGCTTTAAGAATTTGAAAGATAGCTCCCTAGCTCTTAAGCATTCGGAATCAAACCACTTCTGTTTATAACTGGTTGTATTTTTCGCTTGCTGGTTTTGCGGGTTAGATTTTGTTGATGGTCTGCGTCAGAGCAGATATGTCGACGAGTTCATTTAGTTCCTGAAGTTCCCTAATTTCTTTTCTCATGTTTTCTTGAAACTTACTCGTATTTCTTTCATTTCAGTGCATTTTCGGATTGAGATTTAAACGTTTTGTCCCAGTTGGTGCTTCTGTTCTCGATGTTGTAAAGGTAACTTCTAACGGCATGTGGTCAGAAAAAGTCAGAGTTCCTACCCTGAAATCACTCACAATACTGTTCCATAATCCAGATATTAAGCAATAGTCTATTATAGAGCTAGATTGACCTCTTATAAATGTTAGCTCACCCTCTAAATCTCCTGTGCAGCAATCATTCAAAACATGACAATTGTATATGCATCGGAAAGCTCCAAAATTTGTTCGCCTTTACGATCACAGAGTGCATCTTTTGATTTTCTATTGATGTTAAAAACAGGCCACTGTGTACAGAAAAAGTTGTTTTGGGACAAGCCAATCCTGCCATTGAAGTCACCGATAAGCATTAATTTTTTCGAATCGACCTCTTGCAGAATCTCACTGAGTTTCTCAAAATCGGATTTCCAATGACTACAATTTATATAAATAGGAACTTTGCACAACGTATCACTCCCAAGTTTAACGTCCATCACATAAGAATTTTTTGCCCTTCTGAAACTCACATCAACTTCAGCTAGATTGTCTCAGTAGTATTATGTTAACTAACTATCAATTTAAATATACACAGAAGTAGATATCTATATAATGTTCATATACATACATACATATGTATGTATATGTTTACAAAAATATAAAAGAACAACGGTATAAACATTATATCTATGTAGTGCAGTCCAATAAATAAAACGAAATAAACTACATATGTAGGTCCAGTAGATAAAACGATTGCAAATATATGTGCGTGAAGTTAGCACCGCCATTTTGGATTTTCAAAAAAAAAAAAAGATTGTGCTGTAATGTGCCCAACTTGTGCTGCTTTGTGCCATATTTAAAAAAAAATCGTACTAAGGGTTTGGTTTTTAGAGGGTACCCATTAGCACCGCCATTTTTGATTTTTGAAAAAAGAAAAGTTGTGCTGTTCTGTGCTCAACTTGTGCTGGCATGTGCGGTAAATATTTTTGAAAAATCCGCAAATTTGCAAATTTTGCGAATGAAATTTTTGCGAAATTTCAGAATTTCTTAAATAAAAAAGTTGTGCTGCATTGTGCTCAAGAAATGGTGCTAAGAACCAAAAAGAAAAACAAAAATTCGCATAATTGCATCTATTATGGCCAAAACAAAACTTTGCGAAGGGCTATAGCGTGAAGTTAGCACCGCCATTTGTGATTTTCAAAAAAATAAAAGTTGTGCTGTATTGTGCTCAACTTGTGATGCTTTGTGCCCTTAATATTTTTTAAAAATTTGCAAATTTGCAAATTTTACGGATGAAAATTTTTCAAATTTTGCAATTTTGTTAAAAATTAAACTTGTGCTATTTTCTGCGCTATTTGTACTACCATATTCCGAAAACAAAACAAAAAATTCACATATTTGTAACTCTTACGGCCAAAAAACAGTTTTGCGAAGCCTGGAGTTAGCACCGCCATTTGTGATTTTCAAAAAAAAAAAAGTTGTGCTGTATTGTGCTCAACTTGTGACCTAATTATTTTTTAAAAATTTGCAAATTTGCAAATATTTACCGCACATGCCTGCACAAGTTGAGCACAGTACAGCACATCTTTTCTTTTTTCAAAAATCAAAAATGGCGGTGCTAACTTCACCTGGGTACCCTCTAAAAACCAAACCATAAGTACGATTTTTTTTAAATACGGCACATAGCAGCACAAGTTGAGCACATTACAGCACTACCAAAAACAAAATGTTTTCGGAATATGGCAGTACAAATAGCGCAGAAAACAGCACAACTTTAATTTTTTTTCAACATTGCAAAATTTGAAAAAATTTTATCCGTAAAATTTGCAAATTTGCAATTTTTTTAAAAATATTTACGGCACAAGGCAGCACAAGTTGAGCCAAATACAGCACATTTTTTATTTTTTTGAAAATCGGAAATGGCGGTGCTAACTTCACGCTATAGCCCTTCGCAAAGTTTAGTTTTGGCCATAATAGATGCAATTATGCGAATTTTTGTTTTTTTTCTTTTTGGTTCTTAGTATCATTTCTTGAGCACAATGCAGCACAATTTTTTTATTTAAGAAGTTCTGAAAATTCACAAAAATTTCATTTGCAAAATTTGCAAATTTGTGAATTTTTCAAAAATATTTACCGCACATGCCAGCACAAGTTGAGCACAGTACAGCACATCTTTTCTTTTTCAAAAATCAGAAATGGCGGTGCTAACTTCACGCTAAGAAAATGGGTACCCTCTAAAAACTAAACCTTTAGTACGATATTTTTTTAAATACGGCACATAGCAGCACAAGTTGGGCACATTACAGCACAACCTTTTTTTTTGAAAATCCAAAATGGCGGTGCTAGCTTCACGCGCATTGCAAATATGTACAAAAAAAACTGTTACCTTTCAAAAACAAAATTCTACAAAAACAAAAAACATGTATCAAATAAAAGAATTTATATAATCAAGATGTAAGGTGTTATGATATAAGCAATTTATTTAATACCAATAAATATATAACATTCAATGTTGATAAACTATTATAGAAAGAATGAATTAAAAATTAAATTCTATTGTACCAAATAATGATTGACTTCCTTGATATCATTTCTAAATTCAATATTTTATAAAGTTATAATAGTAATTAATAGTATCTATAACATAAGGAGTTGACCTTCAGAAGCAGCAATTTCTCGAAATTGTTGCCTGAAAGTGCTCCTCTTCTGGGTGCATTCAATAACCCAGCTATTGAAAATAACCATTCAACGGCTGCGGATGATGGAACTGGCGTGTTATATTTCAAAAATATTTTTTTAATATTCGGATACTTATTTGTTGAGAGTCTCTAGTGATGTAAATTGTTGGGCAAGAAACAAATCGAAATTTTCATTTTCTTCAGCCCTGGCTGCTGGACAAACCGCTTTCCATATCATCTGTTGATTGTATTAATAAACGTGTGTTTTTGAATTAATAGTAAAAGGAAAGAAAAAATGAAGTTATTACCTGACACGAAAAAGTCGAAAGAACGAAGATTCAGGAGCTGCCAGAATTCGTTGCCGGGGAATCGGATTTGAAAGGTTATAATTCGTTTTTGATTTTTCAATGCACCGCCGGCCGGGCTGATTTCCACAAATTGTTGGTTCTTTTAAATTCGGATATAATGCTGAAATCCACCTGAGCTTAACTGAGGGAGATAGCACGGATGCGACGATGGCATCATTGACATCAGGCGTCATTCCAAAATAGTCCCGAAATCTTTCCACCAGTGAACTTTCCAGTCTTAGTACCACTTCTATTGGTATAATCCTCAAAGTGGCATTAGGCTGAATTTTTCGGAGCTACGTCCGTATTGTTGCCAGAGTTGGTAGCAAAAACCCAAACAACATGCCTTTCTCTTGTGGAAGAAACTCAAGACCTTCAGTTATGGGTTTCATTATCATAGAAAATTCTACTAAATATTTCAGCTTGACATCGAAAAAGGTTAGGATTCCCAACTTTTGACATAAGTCGCGTTTATCTTAGCTTTGTGCTTTATTATGTCACGCACATAGTCGTATGTAAGGCGCCAGTTATAGCTTTCATTGAAAACCATCATTGAAAATTTTGTCCTTCGATTTTAAGGCACTTAAACAAAAAAAGTTGATAATATTTAGATACCAAATTGAAGCAAATTACTTAAATAATTTTTTTTGCAAAAAAAATATTTCATTTTCATTAACACTTTCGTATAAAATTACTTTAATTATTTCAATGATCAAAATCGTTTTCAATGAACAGCTGATTTTCGTTTCACCAAAGTGGAACACAATCGTTTCAATGAATTGTGTTCGTTTCTCTTTCTGTTCACAGCTGTCATTATTTCTTTCAATGATCAACTCTAACCTCAAAAATAAGAATTGTGGGTTGTGTCAAGATAAATTAAATTGTTGAGCAGTGAATTGTTTGTTTACCCTTTATTATTTTGCTATATATCACATAATTATGTATTTTTATTTTGTTGTTTATGTTTGTAAATAAATAATTTATCCATAGAACACTAACTTATCGTATTTTGCCAAAATCACCATTTTTGAATGTGCATTCTGTAGATTTTCTTTTGCAGATTTCTGGTGTTGTGTTATGTGGTCGTTGATTGTTGTGTTGTTTTAGGCTGGTCAAGGAGAAAGGGCCACAAATATTTTCTTCATACACCGGTTAACCGAGAAATTTGTGGAGGTTCTAGAGTTGATGGTGTTTGCACTTCGCAATGTGCTATTGTGTGTTGTGTCTGCTCATCGGGCAGTTTAATTTGCGATTGCCTTTATGTTTCCAATAGACGGAAACATAAATGAATTATTCGGTTTGTTTGCAGCTCAATGGTGGAAATAAATTTTAAATTTCAATGACGATCATTACACATAAAAAGATAAAAACTAAAACTAGCAAGCTACTGGAAATAAACCAGATAAATGCGAAGGTAATATTCGTCGAGCGTCGAATTTATGTGTTGATGAACAAAAAATCCCGAGTTTGCCTTCAATCGTCAGAATTTTTTCAAGGGGTTGTCTCCTAATCAAAATCCATAAACGCACAATTTTAAAGAAACAAAAATACTTGTGTTTGAATTATCTTATTATCTTAACTAGTTATGTACATGTCAGCGCATTTGGTTATAGATCTTAGTTCACTAAAAACAAAAAACAACTGGCTGCTATAGCTACATTGTTATGCAGTTTGTTGTAATTTGCACAAAGCTTATTTATTTGTACACCAGTAATATGTATAAAGGTGAATAATTTGTATTAATTTAATTTGCACATCAGATAGGGTGAACGCAATAACAATAGTTACTCCCAATACAATTTTCTTTTGTTTTTAAATCCTTGTTCTGTGGGTATGTTGTCAATGGTTTTAGATATTATAATGCTCCACATTCTCTTTGGAGCTATCACGCTGTAATCATATAAATATTAATAAAAAACAATATGTAATGAGTATATTTGAATTTACATACATTCAGTTCTAAGAATGGAAATTATCAAATCGGTAAACAAAATGAAAAAAAAAAATCTTTTTGAACTGACAGATCTTTTTGAAGTGTAGTGTGGGTTCTCTTTTTTCCCTGCAAAAATGATCTTGATGTGTCAAAAAAAAGTAAAGGCTCTCCCAGACCGATGCGAATCGTTCGCTGACGAGAGTTTTTTGTTGTTATTTAGCATTGTCGGCATATTTTCCTGACCCGGTTTTCCAGTGCGATTTTTATTTTTTGTTGGTGGATGGAATAGGAGAGGGAATTCAAATGAAATAGAGGGGAAAGTCAATGTATTACAACAACAACAAAGAGCTCGTCATTGGAAAAATCGGGTCATGTAACTGCTGACATATTAGTATGTACATATATAAGGCTAGCAGGACACTTTTGGAAATTCAGGGTAAAAACTATCCTATCATTATTTGCTACTTAAGCCTAGTACGCAGATCGAGCAAAGACAAATTTTATCTCTACATTTTTTTTCTCGAGACAAATTCTGAAGGTGTAGAGATAAAAACAAAAGTCAAATGAGAACAGTAGCGTAGTTAGAAATTTTGAAAATTATAAAATATCCTTCATTTGACATAAATTTGAAACTTTTACCAGAAATCAGATTCCTTTAAAGCATTTGCAGAGCAAGAAAAATTGATCGCATGCGCTTGAAGGGGAACAATATAATGTGGATGGATGAAAATACATTTAAAAGGTTTAAAATTTTCAGTTTTTTTTTACTTCTCTGGAAAAAGGCGATTCTAGGGCAGTTTGGTAACATTTGGATCAAAATACACTTTTTCCGTCAAAATATAGTTTGTCTGTCAAGCCATCAAATGTCAATTAATATTGAAGGATCACTGCGATGTAAATGGATTAAAAAACTTCTAAAATTTCCGAAATTTTTGAAGGTTTTTACTTCTCCGGGAAAAATGATTTAAGGCACTTGTTTGACATTTGGATTAAATTAATTTTTCGTTCAAAATATAGTTTATTCTTCATCTTTCAAGCCATCAACTGTCAAATTCCACTGAGGGATGGATTTGCTGTAGATGGCTTAAAAAAACCCTGACAAAATCATAAATGTTCACAATTATATTACTGCTCCCAAAATCCAATTAAATTGCCAACTCTGTTTGCTGATTCCAACCATATCGATTTAACTCGATTTGGGAATCAATTTAATTTTTTTATTGAAAAAATATTTTCCGTATCTGAATGTGGCCCTTTTGTACCCTTTCCCATTGGCTACGCCACTGACTGATTGAAAACAGCTGGTCTATTTATTCTATTCCCATTCCATGTCATCATTTTCTGTACGTATTTTATATTTTATTTCCGTCGTGCGTCCTCACAACGCCTTAATAATGGAAAGAATGAAACAGGGAGATGATTTTAGTTTATAAAAAGCGAAACATATATAAAAGTGGAGACTTTCTTTTGCCTTTTCACGTACAGCGGTTACAACTGTCAAATTTTGCGTTGGAGCTGCGTACCGCTTGGAAAAAAAATCCGAGATAAAATTTGTCTTGGGAAAAATTTTATATGGGGGATAAATTTTGTCTCGATCTGCGTACTAGGCTTTAATTGCGAATTAGTTACGCACAAAAAAAATTAATTGCATTTTTGGTTTGCGAAAAAATGGGTGTCCTGCTAACTTCATATGAACTTAGCAGGACAACTTTCTCAAAAATGTGTATAAACGATTAAAAAAAATTAATTTTGAGAACTAATTAATTGCGAATTAGTTACGCAAAAAAAATTGTCCTGCTATAACTTCATATGAACCTAGCAGGACAACTTTCTCAAAACTGAAGATGATCGAGCTGAAAAAAAATTGGTTGTTGAGAACTAATTAACTGCGAATTGGTTACGCAAAAAAATTTGTATTGCGTTTTAGACTTGCGGAAAAATTTGTGTCCTACCATGTTCTATGAAGTTAGCAGGACACCCATTTTTTCGCAAGCCTAAAATGCAAATTTTTTTGCGTAGCTAATTCGCAATTAATTAGTTCTCAACAACCAACTTTTTTCAGCTCGATTATCTTTATTTTTTAAGTTCATATGAAGTTAGCAGGACAGCTATTTTTTCGCAAACCAAAAATGCAATTAATTTTTTTTTGCGTAACTAATTCGCAATTAATTAGCCACTAATTATAGGATACTTTTTAACCTGAATTTCCAATAGTGTCCTGCTAACTTTATATACATTATATTAGCTGTGTTTTTTTGCATGTTCAAATAAAATTGTGTGAAAAAAACGACTACAAAGCAAAACAATTTACATGTTATATACAACAACTATGTCCATATAGAGTTAGATCAGTCCAGATAATTAACTGGAGTTAATTTTTGTCCCGTTAAAAACTGCAATGCCAAACTACGATTGTCGATAATTTATATATAGAAATGTCAAATGTTTGTTGGTAAAATAATTTAAAACAAAATGTCAGACCAATACAAAAGGTAAACAAATGTTGAAATGTCCCAATGTCGTTTTTTCGCCAAACTCCATATGGACATGCAAAAAAACGCAGATTTTCTATATAATATATTACGATTTTCGAGAAAAAGAACGATGAAATGTAAAATGAAACTTTTTAGAGAAAAGGAACGCATCACATATCTTTTCAAGTACGGATATTTTCAATGACGGCCAAGTTTCAATGATTGTTATAACCAACTTGTCAAAAAAAATTCCACAGTTCCACTGATTTGTGTTTCAATGATGAGTTTCAATGATAGCTATAACTGGCGCCTAACTATTGGATACTTCAGTTGTGATCCCAATGCAGGCACAATTTCTTCAGAACTCTTGCTCATTCAAATTATGCCATAGGTAAGTACATTTTTTGCGAAATCTGTAGAATATAGAATTTTTATTTTTATTTGGAAAAATATTAAGTTATTTTTCAGCTCTATTTGGTAAAAAAAGCATAATTTTGCTTGAGTTCAATAATTCTACGGAACTTTAATATCACTACAATCATTAAAATAATAATACTGACTAGTACACTAGTCAACGAAATTAAAGGAACACATTTTTTTTTCAATTTTTGTTAGTGTTTTTTGAAGAGCTGTATCTTTGTGACGAGTTGAAACAGAAAGCATTTTACAGCTTTATGTTTTGTGTTTCGAGATTTGTTTGCTAAAAAATGAGACGAGACAAAAAAATGTTTGTTTAAAATTTTTTTTGAAAGTCCTCATTTCTATGGATAATTTTTTTGAGTCAATCAAAAATGTAATGATCAGATACCTTGTTTATTCAGCTTCAGTTTTGTTTTTTGTTTTCGTACAATTTTTGTTTGCATGGTTTATCCGACTTTGAATGGAAAAAGATACTTTCAGTTTTGATTACCAATATCTCAGCAAAAAATGACGTTATAAAAAATTCAAAGACAGTCTTGGAAATTTGAAAAAGCGTTTTATAAGATTTTATAAAAATTATTGTTTTTACCGTTCACCGTTAGTTTAAGAAAAGTACAAAAAACCGACTTTTTGTGGTCTTTTCGTAAATCTTTTTTCCCTTGCAAATATTGACTGCATGGCTTGCATTGGTAATTTGTAGACTCTTAAAGCATCAATATTCCTGTAAATCTTCAAATTGATTCATCAAACCGTTTTTCCTCACCAAAATTTCAAAGTCTTACAAACCAGTTAAAAGAACAAATTGTGTTGTTCCTTAACAATGCGTATTCGTCATCAAAATGACAAGAAAGTCACAATTCCAGTAGACTTTTTTCACAGTTTTGCATTAGTTAGATACTTTTTTGACTTGAAATGAAATAAAAATTACATTTTTCCAAAAAAAAATAAATAAAAAAAAAATTAAGTTTTTGTTTGAAAAATTTTTGAAATATTTTTTTTTTGTTAAATGTACTTTTTATTTAATTTCAAATAAAAAAAAGTATTAAACTAAAAAAAACTACTGGAATTTCGGTTTTCTTGACATTTTGATGACGACTAGGAACTATTTAGGAACAACACAATTTGTTCCTTAACCTGGTTTGTAAGACTTTGAAGCTTTGGTAAGGAAAAACGGTTCGATGAATCAATTTGAAAATTTACGGGAACATTGATAAATACAAGAATTTCTTTGAAAAAGGTATGTCCTCCTTTGGTTTCAATGAAAATTGGGAAGGATGATCGTCATTGTGAATATCATCTTTTTGCTACTCCTTATAGGCGTTCTTGTCCCTTTAGACCCCCTTCTTTGATGACCGACTCTTGTGGTCAGCAAAAGGAGTACGAGTTATCTTATGACCTAGATCCTGGAGTGGCTTTTTGATCGAATGTGAGAGAAGTTTTGTGGTCCAGATCGGGAACTCTTGTCGGGCCACTTCCGATTGAACTGGCAACGGAACAATTCATTGTATGAAACAGTTGAAATTAAATTTATCAACGCGAATTTAGAATCTAGGTTGGTTTATGAATTTAGGATGGCGAAACAGCAATCCACAAACGAAAAAATATTAAAAACAATATTTTATACGATATAAAGACGATAACGAATGCAAAAATCCGGCGTGCGTCGCGACGAAAAACTTAAGAAGATGAGGAATGAGGAAATTACAAACTGTCAAACCGTGGTTGCATTGGATAGGCTCCACAACTGACAGCAAATAAAGAAAATGGGTGCCAGGAAGTATTATGGTAGGTACTTATCATCACCTTCTACGACACAAGCTGAGAAGAAGAATATCTTCCACAAACAAATAAGAAGATGATTTTCTTTCCTTTTTGGAATTTTAAAAAGTTTATTAGATTTATTCAGAATCTGCGAAGCCTTTATAAATATAGGTTAGAAACGAAAACGAAAGAAAGTTAACAAGTATTTTTTTTTTTTTGGAAAGTTAAGATCAAAAATACAAGAACAATAGAGTGCCACAAAAGACAGAGAGCGAAATCACTTTGGAAATATCCCGAACAGACAACGGAATTAGAAAAACGGTCGCGAGTATCGGAAGTACAAAGAAACGGAACGAAGGCCTGACGGGGTTAAATTATGCCACTTTTCAGACCATGAAATCAAACGATAGGAAAAATATTTTTACAAAGAAAAGATAAAAACGAAAACACTAAATACTTAGCTTTTCTTTTTCAATTCGATCCTAGTTCCTCTGAGTCCCGCCCACCTGGCTAACTCTGTCCTGTTCAGACATAATCACGTCTGGCGAAATGTTTTCCTCCTTTTTTGTAGAAAATATCTCCTGTATTTTCCCCTTAAAATTCCCTAACTGGGAATTTTATCAACACAATTTTTTTACTCGGTAAAATAAAACTCGAAAATAATTTTTCTCTGATCTTTAGTCCGTGGTGGTATTCTGTCACGGTCTTACTGCGACACCCTGCTTTTTCGCAGGGGGGCATGTTGTTGTCGAACCCTGCCATGGATGCCATCTCTTTCATGTTGGCTGTTTCATCAACAGCAACAGTTGCTCAGTGGGCGAGTCCAGCCCTTCTTCGTCAAATTCATTTGGTCTAAAGAGAAGCGAAAAATTATTTAAAATCACGAACAAAGTCCTCAGCCCAGACCGGCTCAGACTAAGAAATTAGAGGAAACCATTGTTCCAGATGGGATCACTGTCATTTTTCATCTAAAGTGATGAGCTAAGATCCGATGACCAACGCGAAAAATAAATTACTCTAGACCGTAGATCATCGCGCAGAATTTAAAGGGGTAGGAAAACACGGCGCAAAGTGATTTTTCTTTTGAGTTTAAGACTCTTTACGGTGGGCATTAAACCATACTCAATTTAGGTTGGTGTGAACAAGGTGGTTTAAATCTCGTGTGGAAAACCTGTCACACACTCGATAGACTTGTGGACCGATTGTCAAACCAAGTATGAAATGTTAGATGTAGGTGAGAGTTGTTGTCGTTCACGTGGACCACTTGTCGCACACAGCTATGTCGTTTTGAAAATTGAGGAGTAGCAAGTATGGACCACCTGTCACATACACTTCATATTTTGTTCATCTAAAGCTTTCGAAATTTTCAATTACTAGGTATCAATATAAAAATTATTTCGATAGCAATGTGGTCACGATTCATCGCCCCGTGAAGCATATTATGCAATGCTGGCTTTCCTATATAACCTTGATAATTTTGATCTGGTAACACTATGTCATTGAGATATTTTCATTGAAAACTGATCTCAAATCGCGAACTGTCACTCGTTTCATACATTATGGAAATACCTAGGTATGTATGTATATCTAAAGCTAAGGTACGTACTGCCCAAACTTGCTACAAATTAAAATGCTTTCCGTCCGGATTATTGTCAATAATCCGGTGATTACATTCACCACAAGCATCAGGCTGTCGCGGCGCAAATCAAATCATAATTTTTCCTGCCTAAGCTGCCTTGGGTTTTTAATTTTTTTTTTTTATTTTGCTCATGGGCACAATCAAAAGGTGTCTTCCTCGCAACAAGCAGTGGCAATAGTTAATTTATGGGCAAAGCCTTAAAGCACACGTAATCATTGCTAAGCTTGCAATATTATTTCTGATTTAAGGCCCAATCGCACTCCTTCCGTCGCGTCCCATTGCGTCTCATCTCATCTGGTCTGGTCGCCGTCGACTTGAGTCGAAGTGAGGAAAAAGATTCTGCGACTTTGGCAAACCTGGTCAAATTTATAGGGAAACTTACAATTCCCAACTTCGCCACAAATTGTTATTTATCGCATCGGGTCTAATAAATTCCGTTTTCCCGCCATTACTCTCGAATCAATAAATTCGTTTTACACCTCTTTAAGAACCAACACCAGGGAAGATAGTGTGGCTCTCTAGAGAGATTGCTTTTTTTTTTGCTGTTGCTGTTTTTGTTGTTGTTGTATTTGGGTTGCCTGAAGGAACTCTGGCAACAACTGGCACTCTCCTCACCAAGATATGGGACGTGTCAAGAACGACACCAGCGACATCGGTGTATTTCTTCTGGGGCGAGCGCCTTTGTTGTGCGATTCGGCAGACAATGTGACAGGCTATCGCCACAATTGGCCTGGAATCGCAGAACATGGTGTCTCGGGGGCCATCTTCGGCCTGGGGCCACAAGCCAGCGAAAATATCTATCTGAGGTGCCCTCCATGTATCTGTATCGGAAAATAATAAATTTATCATCGCACAAGTATTTTGCATTTAACAATCTTGTTTGCTGGTCGCGCGCGCACTCGCACTCGTACTCTCTCTCTTGGGTCCCCATTGGAGATGGAGCTGAAGCTGGACGAAGAGCCGACCCCGGCTGTCCGTCGTGTCACATGGCAACACGCTGCAGCGTGCAATCGCAATTTATTGGTTGGCGTTGTGGCGCGTCTATATGAGATTTTAATTTATCCACGCGCTCGACTTGTGACACTCTTATACCAAGTGGAGCAGCGTTTTGAAGAGAACTATGCTCCTTAGAGGGTTTTGTTTGTTTTTTTTTTGTTTCTCCAGCAACACACGCTTGGATGTTGTAATCAGTAAGTGGAGGGCCGGATATTGGGGACAATTCGATTTGTGCCCAAGTCAGACAGGAAACATCTTGTAGAACTAGCAGCAGATGAACATGAACAGAACATGCATTGGAAACAGCATCACCACCAACCAGCACCAACTACCGAGAGATTTTCCAATTGTCACGACGACGACGATGACCGACGCGACGCGACGTAGAGTTCCTACGAGAGGACGATTTATGAATGCACTTTGGGTTGGGCTGGGCGCACACTATCCAGAGATCTACCAAAGTTGCACCGAGAATGGAAAACGACGAAGACGGTGACGGTTGAAGTAAGAATGCTTTATCAGGAGCTGGAGGTACATCGATGTCGTCGTGTGAGTTTTTGAGACACTTTGTGGTATTTTTCTGCCATAGCAAGCAGCAAAGGCTTGGCGTTTATCGGTGTGAGTGTTGTTGTTTGACACACCAACTGAATGGACACTGGACAGTGAC
Source organism: Dasysyrphus tricinctus (assembly GCA_963921185.1). Classification (NCBI taxonomy): domain Eukaryota; kingdom Metazoa; phylum Arthropoda; class Insecta; order Diptera; family Syrphidae; genus Dasysyrphus; species Dasysyrphus tricinctus. The sequence goes on from OY992530.1 coordinate 250,444,297, forward strand.
ACTTGAATGTACTACAACAATATTTTTTTGTTTGTTTTTGTTTCCCGCCGTAAAGAGATAAATATGGAACGGAATGGGCATAAGTCATAAACATGTCCACTTTGCCGGGAATAGGCGACAGTATTTGGTGTTATTTTTATCGACTCGAACATTTCAAGGTGTCATTGGTATATAAAGTGAATTGAAATAATATTGAAAACATTTTTAAGATGAAGAGTTTTTTTTGGTTGGTACAAATAATGAAACAGAACAGAAGGCACAAGAGTCGAAGATCTTTCATAGTTGTTTGATAGAAGTATAAATGCCCTCCTCACAATTACTATTATCCAGCAATTGTATCGTGTAATTTTCTCTTTCCTTCCGGCATTTTTACACTTCTGTTCACTCCTTTTGCTGTTCTTACTCTACGAAAGCCCGAGATTGGCTGATCGGAATTTTTTTTTTGGCGAATTTCTTCGCTAAGATTTCAGTCATAACGTAATATCGACGGGGTTGCAATGATTGATGGCCTTCTCGTAGTGATCGAAATCAGCTTACAGATTCCAATCGTCAAAACGATTGCTCAGCCAAGATGAAATGTCAATAAGAAAGCTAAAAAAACTATTCGAAGGAGTTCGATTCAAATAGAAGTGCATGCCTTAACTAAAAACTAAAAACGCCCTATCACCTTCATTTCACAACCAAGAAGCATATTCCAAGAGAATACAGCAATACATTCCTTTCCTAGATAGTCAGATAAAAGCTAGCTGATGTAGATATAAAAATTCAAGACTGAAGAACCGGAAGCATCCAAACATCCAAACTACTAAAGTCTCTCGATAAAACAGACAGTAAATTGGGTAAACATAACATTCAGGTCCAAAAACCTTGTGTTTCCTTCAAAAGCTGGGAGGCAGCACACTAATAGCCATACCAAAAGCCTTACCAAAGTCCTGCCACATTTGCTGATAAAATTGTAAAGCTTTCCAGGGCCCCTTCAGAAAAATAGAAGGGAGAATTATTCAGCAATGCCTCAAAATACTTAAAAGAAACTCTTAAAAAATTATCAATATTTCAAGATCTTTTACCTTTGACGAAGTTTAAGCTCAACTCCTTAAACTTTATTTTGGAAAATCTACTGGCTAGATGGCATCTTTCCCGAGATCCTCCTTCAAAGTGGAAGGAATTTCAAAATTTACGCTTGCTTTTATTCAAATATTCTGAAAAAACAAACCTCTCAAAGAACTGAAAAAATCAGAAGCCATCGGCTTGCTTATGCCTTGAAAACCCAAGTAAAAACCAGGAAGTACCCGTCTGATTGCACTTCTTGGTATGATATAAAAGCTTTTCAAAAGTCTGATTTCCAACTGAATCAAACCACCACCAACGCGGTAGTACTCGTAGAGCAAGCAGGTTTTAGATCTGGGCGCAGCCGTTGTGACTAAGCGCTGACTATAACCACACACATTGAAGTAGGATACCTAGCCAAGCTCAAAACATCTCTGGCATTTGTCAATCTCACAGCTGCGTACGACACAGTCTGTATGAACATTCTCATCTACATACCAATACTGTTCAACCTCTTTATATGCATATGATCTTCCATCATCAAAGAAGTTCCATATGCTGATGATCTTGGACCTGGCTATAGCTACCGACCACCAAAGCATAGAAAAAACGGAAAAAAGCCTTACTTCAGATCTTTCAAAACTGATCGAATACTTCAAGAAATGGAGGTCACTCAAGTGGGACATAACCCCAGAAATACAAATTGGGCGTTATGTCCCAAGGCCTTATAAGCATGCGCCTGGAAGAATTGTTCGTACCGTTATTTTGAGGCTTTTCCTCCATTTCATTATTTACCGCGATTGTACTTCCTTTGGCCTTTGCCGGAGGGGAACGATTTCCGGCGCAGGGACATAGGACCAGGGACGATTTATTTTGGGGCGAAATTGATTTTGGGACTTAAGTCCTAGTGAGACTCAAGCCTAAAATAAAATCGTTGGGGGTAATGTCCCACTAAATAAGATTCACTCAGTATATAGGATAAATTCAAAGTTTCTTTAAATTCAGAATCCCCCCCTGCAACCCCCCTGCTTGGGCACACTATAGGATTTGGGGTGGGTGCGAGGTTGGGTGTATGCAAAGTTTCTTTTGCATTCAAAGAATCTGGATTTAAAGAATTAAAAAAAAAAACACAAAAATTATCAAAAAGTTTTTATTCTTCTGTGGCTCTAAAAAAAATTTGGGATCTAAGTCCCATTTTTAAGCAATAATATTTGGGACTTGGGTCTCCCTTCGATTTTGGCTTTATGACCCACTCAAGTAGCGCATAAGCCCCGGAAATAAAAATAGGTCCTTCTGTCCTTGGGCCTTATGTCCCTGCGCCACGATTTCCATTGACTTCTCTACTCTAAACTCCTTCTGAGTTTATAAGAGACACTGCGATGTATGGAAGCTGGGACCAGACTTGACCTTCTGAGCCTGCTGTTGGAAGCGGGGATCGAATCTTAATCACCTTTTCTGTTCTGTATTCCTTCTGAGTGCATAGTAGACGCTGTCTGCAAGCTGGGCCGAGACTTGACTTTCTTTCGCGGGGATCTAATCATAATCAAGTTATCTACCCCGTACTCCTTCCGAGTGAATAGTAGATGTTGTTTGTTAGCAGATTAGACTTCCCTTCAACTTGCCGCTGGAGGCGGGAATTTAATATCACTCTGTATTTATTATTGGAAAGGATATACTGTGTTATACCTACCTAATCATAAGAATTACCATTGTAGTATTTGAATAAAAAAAGATATTTGTATCGGAGTTTGTATAGCTCTCAACCCAAGTTTGGAATAATGGAATAAACCCTGGAACCTGGACACCAACGAGTCTACCCCATTCTCGATAAAAAACACCACATTGTTTTAACGAAAACAAAACGCAAAGTTAGATTCAACAACATGTACCTAACTCACAACGGAAAACCATACCAAAATACCTGGGAGTCATTCTTGACCAAACGCTGTAATTTAAGGAGTATCTACCTTACAAATTCTGCAGCAAGAATAAAAACTCTTAAAAACATCATCCAGAAGCTAGGCTAGCGTCAACTACATGTAGAGAACCTGCAAAAACACCAGTCTTCCTCCAGTCTATGATGCTTGGTTTTCTCCACTGCTGAATACTGTTCTCCGCGGTCTGGCTCAATAGTGCTCACATAGTATGAAAGCAGTACACTTTCACCTCCATTGACCGAAATTAATCACCGACCCGCCACATAATACCACCATCCGACTAAGACCGATATTGTATATCAACAGTAAACAGCCTATAGTTCACCACCCAATGCTTCACTTCAAATAAGCAAAAACAACAGCGCACCGCACTCCATGGAGTCGACGTCATAATTACAAAAATTTTATTCATCTTCACAGTTCACATCGTCTTGTAGCAAAAAGTCAACATGAGGAGGTATAAATTTGGGAAAAAGGCGAAGACCATGATCATGAAGCTTTAGAGGTTAAGTTTCGAGCGGTTCCTTATTTTGTAGCGACTTTGATAAGCTCAGGATAACATTTAAAGATAATCTCTTTGGTCTCCGGCGTTAATAAAAGTTGTCACCTTCGGATTAGCCTTGGACATGAATCAGATTCATACCGTTTTTTTCTATACTTTCTCCTTCTGAGTACGTTCAGGGCCAAGTAAAATAATTTCTCTCCCTCGGATTTCTACCGTTTTGTCCCTGCTTACTCCCTCTAAGAACGGTCAGGGTTAAGTGAAATTGTTCTCCCTCGGATTAGCATTAGGCAGGAATCAGATTCAGAACGTTTTCTTCCAGCTTTCTCCTTCTGATTAGGTTCAGGGCTAAGTGAAATAGATCTCCCTTGGATTAGCTTTGGACAGGAATCAGATTACTTCCGTTTTGTCCCTGGATCACTTTTGTTAGTGTAGGCCGAGTCTACTCATGTAGCTCTGATTTTTTTTTTACAAAAACGACCTTAGATATACAAACATATATGTATGTCATATTAAAGCTTTTCTTCGCTTCGAAAAAAATTATGCGTTATTTAGATAAAGTAAAGTTTTAATCATATTATAAAACGGCAAACACGAATCTTGTGGTACAATTAACGCAGTCTACAAAAGCCGAAGGCATATAAATTATATATTGCTTGAAAGGTTTCTTAACACAGATGAGCAGAATTCTAAAATTTTTAAATTAATTGCACCACAAAAACTAAAAACAATAAAAGAAAATTGCACAAAAAGTGCGAGCGAGAACCAGAGCGAGACCGAGTATTTGTTCACGACACTTAATTTTTTGATATCTTTACATTTTTACTTTAAAATTTACGACACTTACTGTTTTCTATATACAAGATTCGTGTTTGCCGTTTTATTTATGATATAATTCCTGACGTTTTTCTTTTCTTTTACTCCTTTGATTTATTTGTTATTATTCTTATAGTTGTTACTCACTTTTAGATTGATTTTATTTTTTTCCACTTGTCGGTGACGTCTTGATTTTGTCCACACACCAACCAATCAATTTTCCTGACTGACTGAAAAGATTATTGGAATGTCCGATGGCAGCGTTCAGTGTTGCAGAAAATTAGCTCAGTTCTTCTCGACGCTCAAGACTGCTTCTACACGATGCAATTTTTCTTGCGATTTTTAATTAATGTTGGAGTACATCCAAAAATCGTATACAAATACCCTGGCTCATTTTGCTATCGAAAAATTTTATTCAAACGTTAATTTTTGCTATAAGTTGTCACACTCTTTTGTCAGACTGACTGGCAGTCAGCGGACTCTCATACGTGATCGATAATAGCTTAGTTTTTCTTGCAAGCCCGAAGGAAACTTAAACATGAAGAAAAACTGTCTAACCGGAATGAATTACATCCATGTTATCGATATTTTGAATACGTTTGTTGTGTTATTCACATCGGTAACACAGTTTTTCTCCGCATTTAAGTTAAGCGCTGATAATTCTCTTCGTTTAAATTAGCCCGAAGAGGTTGTCCTCTACCTGCGTGAATGACTTTTTAATCGATAAATTGCATGCAAATGCCACTTCTCCTTGTTCAGCTTAGCCCCAACTTTATGCAAGTGCCACTTTTGCTACGAGTTGTCAACGCGTTGACAAGTAAACTTTAAGTGTCTACTACACGCGGGAACACAATTTGTATCCGCTTTTAAGTTAAGAGCCGAGAATTCTATGCGTTAAGCTTAACATGCCGGCTCTAAGCGTCACCCAATTGCCTTAACATCATTTTTTTCTGGAGCAGTAAAAATTATTCAAAAATTTCAGATTTCTTATAGGGTTTTTAGTCCATTCACATCGTAGCCATCCGTCAATGGATTTTGACAGTTGCTGGCTTGAAATATAGGAGGCAAACTAAATTTTGACAGAAAAAGTATATTTCGATACAAATGGAGCACTCAAAATTCATCAAAAATTTCATATTTCTTAGAAATGTTTAACCCATTGACGGTCACTACATGTGAGGCGGCGCATTTTGACGCCTCTCTTTTTTATCTCATTCCTATTCGTTGGAAGGAAAGTGATGGTGAAGTGAGGCGGATAATTTCAAAAAATTTAAAAACTTCTACCTCACTTAGCCATGTCTTTCTTTCCAAGAGATAAAAGTAGAGACTTCAAAACGAGTCACCTCACGTGGAAGCTGGTATGAACACCGTCATTGACATCGTAGCCATTCGTCAATGGAATTTGACAGTTGATTGCTTGAAAGATAGTGAATGAACTATATTTTGACAGAAAAGGTGTATTTCGATCCAAATGGCACCCAATTGCCTTAAAATCACCTTTTTCTGCAGCAGTAAAAATTCATCAATCAGATTTTTTCAGGGTTTTTTAATCCATCAACATCGTAGCCATCCGTCAATTGAATTTGACAATTTATGGCTAGACAAACTATATGTTGACAGAAATGGTGTATTTTGATCCTAATTTTACCCAATAATTGCCCTAAAATCAACTTTTTCGGAGCAGTAGAGAACTGTGAATTTAATTTTTTTTAGCTTTTCTACTCAATCCAATTTTATTGTTTTTAAAATTTGAATCAAATTGGATTCGGTACAGTATTGAATTGAATTCGTTAAAATCGGAGAGTTTTAATTGCAGCGAAATCCAAATGAATAAAATTGAATCGGAAGTAAATTCAGTGAAATGAAAATGATCGAAAGATCGATTGATTGAAATAATCGAATCATTTTGGTGATCGATTCTTGAACGATTTGCCAGAATTTCGCCAACTAGACGATAGTGTTATTAGCGTTCGAGTTTCGAGATCTGGACGTACTAGTCGAGTTAAATTGTCAAACTCCTTTTAGTTTCTGACTAACACCAAATATATTTAAAACTGTCAACTCTAATTTTCCGGTATATTCAATAAAGCTATTGAAAAATATAAAACAAAACAAAGAAAAGCAAAGCGTGAGAAAGTTTTAGCGTCAAGCTCTGGTTAATTTTCAAACAAATTCTCACACAACTAGACCTGCAAATGAACTGTCAAATATAAAACATCAAACCTTAGTTTTATTTATTCACCGGAACCATCATCATTAAAATAAAACTTAAATCAATTGTCACACACGCAAATTTAAATGTTTTATTCATAAGATTTATGAATCTTCCCGCACCCATCCTAAGAACCCACTATAAGAATCTACCCAAGTAACTAATCATTCACGACAATACATTTGTCTCCTCATGATGGTCTTCGTCTTCGTTACGTAAATGTAACTCACTTAATGTGTACCCACCTGATGCAACAGAGAAGACTATTATTCGAACAAATTGCATGGTGGGCTCTGGCTACACTTGTCAAAATGACATTTTTCCAATCGAATGAGGATTGGCGCGCAAGCAAATACACCGCTGAACGCTTTTGTATTCATACGATCAGCTAGAAGGATCGTTAAAGAAGCCAACAACAATAATAACAAAAACAACAAAAACAAGAACCACAAGAGTAAACAAAATGACGAATTTATACAACGATCGCGATCGATTGCAGTAGGTTAGAAACGGAGCTTCTCAATTGAAGTGATTGTCGCTGGTGAATGATGATGGAAAATTATGTCATTAAACTTCCATTTTTGGATGAATGGAGAAGATGGATGAAAGATTGTGAAGTGGTGTCAAGATGTGACGAGGATTTATTCATGATCTTGTTTGCAAGTTTATTTGATGGGAGCGAGACAAGTGGACGATTGTATACGGATTGATGAATACCCATTTGAGACAAATTGTTTTCATTCTTGATAGTTTCCGATTCCGATGCAGCGATGCAGGTGATCAGAGAATCATCCGTGGTTAAATTTCCATGAATGAAATGTGATACTGTCATAGAGCATTATGCATTATGTACTGAAACGGACTGTGAAGAATTATTTCATGCATGTAGCAAGGGAACAAACCTCTGAAATATAAAGAATTCTCAATATTGTGGATAAAGAGTTTCATTTCGACAATAAATTCTTATTCTTAAAAGAATTGAGAGTTCTATTTAAGAGGCTCTGTGAGTGTGAAAGTGGTTTAGACAATTTTAAATGAGTGTCAAGTTAGCAAAGCATCTTTGACCAATCGAAAAATTAGCTGGTAGATAATTTGCCGTTAATTAGTTGTGATAATTTCGAATTTGTCGTTCAATGTTTTCTGTATGATTTTTTGGGCGCTTTGCTAACTTGCTGAGTAAGCAAGGTACTTTATCGAAAATCAGTAAAAATTCCTTATACTTGATGGTTTATAGCTTAATAATTTGCCATTAATTAGTCACTAGTTAGTTGTTACAAATTCAATTTGATCTTGCAATGATTTATATGTTTTTTGGGTGCTTTGCTAACTTGATATCAAGTTAGCAAAGCAAGGATCGAAAATGGGTAGGTGGATAATTGTTCGTTAATTAGTTGTGACAGTTTCAAATTTGTCATTCTATATTTTCTATGTTTTTTTCGGAAAGTTATAACAACTTATTAAACTCAATATTTAGTTAGTTGTGATAAATTCAATCTTGTCGTGCGATGTTTTCTATGTATTTTTGGGTGATTTGTTTTCTACGCGGATCAAGTTAGCAAAGCAGCCTTCACAAATCGAAAAATGGGAAGGTGGATAATTTGCCGTTTAATAGTCGTTAATTATTTGTGACAGTTTCGAATTTGAATTTGTCATTTAATGTTTTCTATGTTTTTTTTGGGTGCTTTGCTAACTTGACACAACTCGAAAAGCGGGAAAAACTTCTTATACTTAATATTTTATGGCTTAGTAATTTGCCGTTAATTACTCATTAAATAGTTGTGAAAAATTGAACTTAATCGTGCAATGTTTTCTATGTTTTTTGATTCTTCGTTAGCTTCATATCAAATTAGGAAAGCACTACCTTAAAAAGGGATTCATACTGCTAATACCGAACTGTTTATGGCTTAATAGTTTGCCACTAATTATTTTTATTAGTTAAGAAAATTTTGAATTTGTCGTGAAATATTTTCTATGTTTTTTGGGTTCTTTGGTAGCTTCACATCAAGTTGGCAAAGTAATACCTGAAATTGGGATAAAAACTGTTTATACCGGAATGGTTTATGCGTTAATAATTTATCATTAAATTTAATTACTTGTGATAATTTTGAATCTGTCGATCTATTTTTTCTATGTTTTTTTTCGAAAAGTGGTAAAACTTCCAAAACTTAATATGACATTCCTTGGTAATTTGCCATTAATAAGTCGTTAATTAGTTGTGAAAAATTCAATTTTGTCATGCGATGTTTTCTATGTTATTTTGGGAGTTTTGTTTTCTATGAGAGTCAGGTTACCAAATCAATTTTCACTAATAAAAATATGGGAAGGTGAATGATTTACCGTTAATAATAATTTTCCGTTTGTGCTAATATTATACAAATAACCCAAAATTAAATAGAAATCATCGCATGACAAATTGAATTTATAACAACCGCTCCAACGATTTAAAATTTTTTTTTGCACATATTCCTATTTTTTCAAGTAATAAAATGGCGGGTTTGAGCACTTAGCTCTTTAACTTGTTGTTTTTACAATTTAAAAAACGATTAAAATGCTTAGTAAGACTTTATACATTTTTTTCTACTTGCATATTTTAAGTTATTAAGTTCCAAGCAACTTGAACACAAGAGCAAGTACGTGTGATCCAGTCGTGCATTTAATTTTTTTTTTTCAATTCTGATCCAGCTATCTTTACTTTTACTTAAGATGGCGCTCACAGTCCAGGGTGGACCAGAGCCTCAACCAACAAGCCCCTCCAGCCAACTAGGTCCCTAGCTAGCTGCCTCCCGTTACGCACTGCCTCAAAGTTGGTTGGGGTCATTCTCCACTTGTGTGCACCACCTAAGGTGGGGTCTTCCTCTGCTGCGCAGTTCATCACTTTAATTACAAAATTAATAACATTTTCTAATAACATTGAACCTACTATTTGATTACAGACTTAATAACATTTCAATTACTTTTGTGTAGTTACAATTAAATTACTAATTACCTGTAATTGTAATTGTGACTTTCAATTGCAATTACCCAGTAATTGGGCTGTAGTTGAATTACAGTTGAATTACCATGTAACTATCCTGTAATGTAATTGGACTTCTTATTACCCAACTCTAATTTAAAGTGCCCAAAGTCGATTAACACTATGAAGCGCACGCTCGCCGATGTGTTCCGCGATTGTTGTCTGATGTGTTTCTTGGATAGAATTTGTGTTTTTTTTTCTTAACTTTAATTAATGCATAACTATTTTTGTTTATTTTTGCAACTTTTCTCGTAAATATATTTGTTTTTAATCTTAAAAAACTACGTGGAAAAATGAATGCACTTTTGAATGTTTGGTATGAATTTGTATGCGCGTTAGTGTGTTTACTTTTTGCCTCAAATCTACTGACAAATAAAATGCACGACTGGGTCGCACGTACTTGCTCTTATGTTCAAGACAATGCGAGCTTAAAAAAATTGTATATACAAACATGGAAATTATGAGAGAAAAATGTAGAGAAGCATGAAATACGGCACTTAAATTAGCTAAAACAACTCTTTTAACAGTTTGAGGTGAAAAAAAAGTATGCCATCTTATTTCATGATGGAATATGATTGTATGGGAAAAAAAAAATTTAAAATCGTTGGAGCGGTTTTTTTTAAATTAATTTTTTATATATAAAATTCTTAAAACATTTTTAAGAACAAATTTTGGTATGCAGGTTTGAACTATATATTTATGTGTATATAAAAACAAAATTTGAAAAAAAAAAATTGTCAACCCGTTTTTGAGATAACGAATTTTCAAAAAAAAAGTTTAAAACTTTTTTTAAAATCCAAAAACTTTTTTTTTGAAAATTTTGATATGCAATATTATTTAATCTTTTCTGAAATTTGTATATAAAAAATTCATTTAAATCCGTTAAGCTGATAACGAGAAAACTCAAAATAAAAAAAATGCGTTCTATGACAGGTACTACTAATAGTTGCTATGTGTAAAATTTTATAATTTTTGATGGTAGATCGTACTAATTTTAGTATATGAAAAAAGTTTAATCAAAATCGTAGGAGTCGTTTTCAAGCAAAAAAATATTTTCCTTTGCGGTTTTTTCACTTTTGTATGGAAGGTACCGTTATTTTTTCATAAATGTAAATTTTAGAGAGTACTAAAAAAGTCTTAAAAAATATCGAGTTTCAAAAAAATCTATGATGCCGTTTTCGAAATATTTGATTTTCCAAAAAAAAATTTGAAATTTTTTTTAAAAATCCAAACAAATTTTTGCAAAAATGTTGGTGCACAAGACTATTAACATTTTTTGGAAGCTTCTGTATAAATAAAATAATTGAAATCGGTCATACCATTTTGAAGAAAATCAAAAATTTTAAAAATGGTTCCTTGGGAGGTACCATTAATAACCATTTTTGAAAAATGGTTTTCCACCCAAAGAAAGCCTTTACTAAAATAAATTTATAGAATTTTTTTTAAGAAAAGTTGTCGAGCCTTTTTTGAGAAAAATACGATTATGTAAATTTGCCAAGAAAAAATGTATGGCAGGTACCGTTATTTTTGGTTCTAAAAAAAAATGAAAAAAACGTGTCGGCAGAATCACCAAACACCACTATGTAGGTACCAAGTTTGAAGAAAATCGATCGAGCCGTATAGGCTGTAGACGAACAGACAGACAGACAGAATTGTGCCACCCACTTTTTTTTTTTTTTTTTTTTTTTATAATAATTTTAACTATATGCCTGTAAGACCTAAGGTCTTTTAAATGCAACCTGAATTGCACGGCACTAGTTAGAAAGAGTAGGAGGATAGGAAAGATTTTTGGTGTTCTCTATCATCGTAATATCATGTTTGATTGTTATCTCAAAATTTTTTTTGCACGAATCCAAAACTTGCCTTATAGTACCTATAATCGCAAGTAAAAAAATCTAATTCGTCAAAAAATAGTGAATAACTAATAAGAAGTTATCAAAACATCAATGAACTTCGATTTAAAGTGCCAAAAGTCGATTAACACTATGAAGCGCACGCTCGCCGATGTGTTCCGCGATTGATGTCATGTGTTTCTTGATAGAATTTGTGTTTTTTACTTATGCGATTATAGGTACTATAAGGCAAGTTTTGGATTCGTGCAAAAAACAAATTTTGAGATAACAATCAAACAATATATTACGATGATAGAGAACACCAAAAAAGAAGTGGGTGGCACAATTCTGTCTGTCTGTCTGTCTGTTCGTCTACAGCCTAAACGGCTCGATCGATTTTCTTCAAACTTGGTACTTAGTGATTTTTGGTGATTCTGCCGACACATTTTTTTAATTTTTTTTTTAGAACCAAATATAACGGTACCTGTCAAACATTTTGTTTGGCAAATTTACATAATCGTATTTTTCTCAAAAACGGCTCGACAACTTTTCTTAAAAAAAATTCAATAAATTTATTTTAGTAAAGGCTTTCTTTGGGTGGAAAACCATTTTTCAAAAATGGTTATTAATGGTACCTCCCAAGGAACCATTTTTTTAGTTTTTGATTTTCTTCAAAATGTTATGACCGATTTCAATTATTGTTTTACACAGAAGCTTCCAAAAAATGTTAATAGTTTTGTGTACCAACATTTTTGGAAAAATATTATTTGGATTTTTAAAAAATATTTCAAAATTTTTTTTTGGAAAATCAAATACATATTTCAAAAACGGCATCATAGATTTTTTTGAAAATCGATATTTAAGACTTTTTCAGAACTCTCTAAAATATTTTTAGAAACTACGAATTTGATTAAAATTTTTTTCATATACTAAAATTAGTACGATCTACCATCAAAAATTATAAAATTTTACACATAGCAACTATTAGTAGTACCTGCCATAGAACGTATTTTTTTATTTTGAGTTTTCTCGTTATCAGCTTAACGGATTTAAATGAATTTTTGTATATACAAATTTCAGATAAGAGTAAATAATATTGCATATCAAAATTTTCAAAATAAAAGTTTTTGGATTTTTAAAAAAAGTTTCAAACTTTTTTTTGAAAATTCGATATCTCAAAAACGGGTTGACAATTTTTTTTCAAATTTTGTTTTTATATACACATAAATATATAGTTTAAAACTGCATACCAAAATTTGCTCTTAAAAATGTTTTGAGAATTTTATATATAAAAAATTAATTTAAAAAAAAAAACCGCTCCAACGATTTTAAATTTTTTTTTCCCATTCAATCATATTCCATCATGAATTAAGATGGCATACTTTTTTCACCTCAAACTGTCAAAAGAGTTGTTTTAGCTAATTTAAATGTCGTATTTCATGCTTCTCTACATTTTTATCTCATAATTTCCATGTTTGTATATACAATTTTCTTAAACTCGCAGTGTCTTGAACATAAGAGCAAGTACGTGCGACCCAGTCGTGCATTTTATTTTTCTTAGCTTTAATGAATGCATAACTATTTTTGTTTATTTTTGCAACTTTCTCGTAAATATATTTGTTTTTAATCTTAAAAAACTACGTGGAAAGATGAATGCACTTTTGAATGTTTGGTATGAATTTGTATGCGCGTTAGTGTGTTTACTTTTTGCCTCAAATCTACTGACAAAAAATGACACAAACAATCCCAAATGAAAAAAAAAAAAATAATTTTTACAAATTCCATCAAACCAAACATCGTTCTGAAATGGTTGTAAGGATTTCGGCATTAAATTATTTATAAACTCCTGTGCTTATTTCTTCTGATTATTATCAATCAACAGGAATTTTGTCATAATCGTCGGCTGAATATGTAAAGCTGCTAAGTCCACTTTGACAAATTTTATAGGAGAGTTAAAAAACTACCTAAAACCTAAATTAGAATATATTTAAAGAATTCCAAAATCCCCTTTCTGTAAGTTTACCTCTCTAAGCATTATTTAAAGGAAAAACTATTTTTTTGTATGTTTGCTGCATTTTATCAAGAATTTTTGGATTTAGCATATTTTCTTATCTAAAATTTTGTAAAATTTCACTTATGGACATAGCAGGTTTTCATTAAATACATTTTTTATTGTTTTTAATTGTACTATCGTAATAAGAGTGATAATCTTCAGCCAAAATATTTTTTAAAGCTTGTAGATCGTCAAACTTACTTTTTTTAATCTTTAACCGCTGGTTATGTAGTTGACCCAACGATTCCACTGCATGAGAGGTCACCCCAGGAGTTCGCCTCTGGGGTAGCAACTGCCAATCACTTGGGAATCGCAGTTTGTAATAAACAAGGCCGTCTGCGTCATACTTAATAGCACGAATATCCAAAACCTAGGATAATATGGTCAAAAGATGAGGAAAATTTTAATAAGTATTTGTGGTTCTACATTACCTTTGGATCTCCTTTTTTCTTTCCTGGGCGTATGCTCTTCAGAAATTCAACCTCCTTAAAATTTTTGAAGAATGTGAGGTTGAGGTATGTAACATCATACTTCTTCGGACTTTTTCGAGCTTCTCGACAAATTCCGTAATATTCTACATTCACAGTTTTTTCTCTTAGGTGTCTTTCGATTGTTGAATGCATCGAGTCTGCTTCCATTTGAGTGTGACCAACCTCCAAATATTTTTGTTCAATTATAATTTTTTCTTTTAAGGCAACATTCAACAGAGCGTTAGAAACAGTCACATTTCGATTTTGGTAGGTACATCCGTCGCTATATAAAATAATTTTTGCCGGGCTTATTTTATTTTGCCGATCAATGGTAGGAAGCACTTTTTCTACGATAAAACGAGAAATTATCGTGGCAAACTCCTCTGCATTAACCCCACCCTCAGTTTCATTCCAGATGTAGCAGAAACCGTCTTTATTCACTAGATTATAAAAACATAGGTTGTGAACACATAACTTAGTCTTATAATATAAGCTAGACACTTTTGACTTTGGAGCCATTAGAACTGCTTGTAAATCCATAGTAAAAACTAGGCTTCCATATTCCTTGTCTTTCCTCGCGTGCCTCTTCCTTTTTATTTATATGTAAACAGTATTCGCTTTCAGATACGTGCCCAACTTTGTACGCGGAACATTTTTCACACTGATCTTTTTTTGGATGAAATAAAGCAATGTTGTTTGCATCTATTAACTTATTGAAAGTTGTCGAAGAAAGGGCTGTAACATTTGTAAGTTTGCACCAATCATCTACATAAAATCTGTAAAGACTTTGCTTAGATTGCCATTCCGGTAAGATATTTTTTTTTTTGAGGATGCCCTGCAATAATGTGTTTCCATAGTCGAAAGAGACTTTATAAATTCAATCCGTGCTTGATTTTCTTTTTCGAAAGGTTTCACTTTTACAGCCTCAATAATTTTATATTCTGAACCTTGTTTTTTTTTCCAGTTCAGCACTGTCATTCTACCTATGCAAAGGGTATTCAGAAACATTACACGACATACCCGTATGTTGTTATCATTCAACCTTAAAAAATACAACATAGATTGAGACCTTCTAGAAAAATCTAGTTCTTTTCGATTTCTTGGTCTTTTTGTTGACGTTACTGTGACAGGGCTGTCAATAAGTGTTTTTTTCTCTCTCTACGCTAAGTTCCAAAAATGGTCAAATATAGATTTTCTGTCTGCTTCAGAAATAACACTATACATTTCAAATTACCTTTCTTCGTATTTTTACATGAACATCTTTGTTTTATCGAACGATGTTGTTTTTTAATGTCGTATTGCCATGTTGTGTTGTCTTTTCTACGTCTTCCTAAGTACTTAAACCCTTTTTCTCTAAGCTTTAACTTTTTCTGTGAAAACCAAGTTTCTTTGTTAACCTGAGATCTTTTCTTTCGAGTCGAAGCTTTCTTAGGTAAATTTGTGGACTTTGTCGAGAACAAATCAGAATGTTGTGAATATGGAACAAGCCTCATCACATCAACATTATCACCACTGATAATATCTGTTAATCTATTATCTCATTTTGGTCAATATTATTGAATTCATTGGAAAGGTCAGTTATATCATCATCTTTGTTTTCATTATGAATGATAAGTTCATCATTTTCGTCATCATCTGTGTCAATTTGAAGAGTTTCTTGATAACTTGTACCTGCAATATTATTTTGCAAATTTTGCGAAGTCTTGTCTGTAAGATTTGGAATATCAGTCAATTCCAATATAATCACATCATCCACAGTTGTGAACATTTTAGAGTCCAATATGTTACCAATCGCCAATAAGTTAGATTCATTTTCTTGTTCTATGTGACCACAATTTTGATTTGCAGAATTTCTATTATTTTCATGGAAATCGTTTTGTAGAATAGGATTATTAAGTGAATCCGCTGACGCAAGGTTTGCACTGCTGAAGTTCTAGCTAAACTTTCTTAACTGAATTTTTTACTCACAAGCTAACGAAGAAACCGGGACTTAGCAAATTTTCGCTTATCATTTTTTGAAGGTTTGGATATAGCAGAAATACGTGCATTGAGATTCATCAATAACCAAGTTAAATTGGACTTACGTTCTTATAGGGATTTATAAAGCATTTTTTTTTTCTTTAAAAAATGACATCAAAATTTCGATTTCGCCCAAAAGTGGACTTAGCAGCTTTACACATTTAGCCGACGATATGCATATTTGTTTGGAAAGATAATTTTTAAAGCAAACTTATTGAAATGATTGCCTTTTTAGATGAGCTTTTAGTTTTGTTTGTGACGGATGTATCCCTCCGTGAGGAAATATACAGTTTTTATAAAATGTTAGTAGCAAACTTAATCAAATCTTTTGTGAGCTATTTCGTTTGGCTTGTGACAGCTGTGTACCTCCTTGAGGAAATGTAAAGTTTTCTAAAGACAAATAATTGAAATCAGTTAAATAATTCTACTGGCTGAAATATACACATGAAATCACTGACAATCGGCCCTATCGAGGTAACCGTCGGAGCGGAATTTCCTCCGCAACGCATCCTCCGTCGGAAATTCAATTTCCGTTCGAAGTAGCTTTCATCGGAAGAAACTTTACAGAAATGCGACGACGCATTGCGATGGATATAAATTCCAGGCAGAGATGTGCAAATTAACAGATATATCGAAAATGCGATATATTTTCGATAATTTTTTATTAAATAATCACCATAAGCGTTTTAAACCATGAAAAATCGGTGATAGAGTGTAATTTATTGTTAATAAAAAGTAATTTTTTCAACTATAATGCGCTAGCGATTTTAAGAAATGTAATTAGATGCACCGATTTTTCGAATAAAGTCCCCTCCCTATTTCCAAACATACATATGTGTTTTGTTTTCGTTTGAAGTGTCAAAAAAAGAATAAATTGAAAAAAAAAAGCTTTTGAAACACAAATTATTTATTTATTTAACTAATTACAAGAAATGGAAAGTGTAGTATTATTTTTGGACGCCGAATCCAACGAGCTAAGGGCACGAAATAAAGAAAATAGGAGAAAATTGCGAAACGAAAGCAATATACGTGAACTATCTGACGCAGCGTAAGTAAACTTATCTTCAAATCTAATTCTTATCTTCTAATTCTATAATTCTCTCCCAGATTCAAGAAAAATTTTAGCCTAAATAAAAATGCGTTTGCTTTTGTTTTGGGGCAAATTCAACACAAATACAAAATGAATCATCGCGGTCTGATTGTGTCACTCCGGAACAAAAATTAGCAGCTTGCCTTAGATTTTTTGGCGAAGGAAACTACCAACATGGCGTTGGAAAACATTTTGAATGTACAACTTTTTCCAATAGGTATTTTAAAGGAAACTTTAAATATAATGGAAGAGACCTTGTGCAGCAACTGGATATCTTTACAGATGTCAGATGAAGAATGTCAACTGTCCAAAACATATTTCTTGGAAAAAACTGGTTTCCCTGGAGTGATTGGCTGTGTGGATGGTACTCACGTTCAAATAATTGCACCAGTAGAAAATAAACATCTGTTTTTGAATCGCAAGGGACATTTTAGTCTTATGCCGGATTTACACGAATGGAAAGCTGCCAGTATAATGACAAAAAGAATGAATTTGTCCATTCTTTTGTTGTTGCTTTTGTCATTATACTGGCAGTTTTCCAATCGTGTAAATCCGGCATTAACGTAATGATTGTAAGACGTTAGTTTTGCCTATAAAGTAGATAATTTTTTTTTTTAATTTGTGTTTCATTTTTATTTCAGATTTCCGACTACAAAATGAGAATAAGGGCTGTTAACGCTAACTACCAGGGAGCAAATCACGACTCTCATGTTTGGGCTTTGAGTGCTGAACGACGATATTTTGAAAGAATCCATTTAAATGGTTCAAGAAGTAGGTGGCTGCTAGGTAAAAATATTCTTTTACAACAATACAGACCACGGTTGCCGCTGTGCGACTTTAGTCGCACTTTGACCCCTTTTATTGACTCATGCGACTATGAGACGACTTTTTAAAAAACTAGCTCTTTTTACCCTTTTTTAGAAATCTTGCGACTTTTCTGACCCCATCTCTAGAAAATTGTATGAACAAGGTTAAGTTCTTGGTTTATTCTTAAAAAAAAACCTTTCCGA
The DNA here is from genome assembly GCA_963921185.1 of Dasysyrphus tricinctus. Lineage (NCBI taxonomy): Eukaryota > Metazoa > Arthropoda > Insecta > Diptera > Syrphidae > Dasysyrphus > Dasysyrphus tricinctus. Next base: position 250,462,298 of record OY992530.1, read on the forward strand.
TTTCCATTTAAATATATGAAGAAAACACATGTAGTTATATGATATGATTTGAAATCGGCTTGCTTCATCGGGATCGCAGACGGTCAGTGGAATTGAATCAAATTTTGCTACCTCTATATTTTGAAAATCCAATTCGATTTTTCTATGTTCTGCATATAAACGTACAGTAACTGTCCAGTAATTAAGTTTTGAAATCATCCGCACATTTTTTCATATTTGCCTGTATGGCACGAATGTTTAGAGGGAAAAAATTGAGGTATGTAATAATAAAATATGTCATTAGGATGATAGAGAACCCCAAAAAAGTGTATGGCACAATTCTGTCTGTCGATTTGTACCTCAACCTAAGCCCAAACCACCGAAACGATTTCTTCAATTTTTTTTTATAATTATGGTTGGTGATTCCCTAGAGGTTTCGATTCAAACTAACGGTACTTGCCATACAATCGTTAATAGTAGGGTCGCTTAGCGAGAAAATCTGTTTTTGCCGGACAAAAGCACCAAATTTTTTGTAGGTACTACTTAGGTCCATAGCTTGAGATTTAGGGTAGGACCCATCTCGGCGGTCAACCATCTTGGATTTTATAGCCGCCATTTTGAAATTCAGGTATATTATCTCGGCTTCTAAATCACTTAGGATCCCAAACTTGGTGTCTAGGTATACATTTTTGGGGTCAAGGAATACAACCACATACTTTTCAAACGTTAAAGTTTGCAAATATACGAAGGGGGCATGGGAGTCATGACCCCCTTGCTCCAAGACAATCATATATTAAACTTAGGGTCGAATAATATATATACACAAGTTTAAAATGTATCTGACTAAACTTATTCAAGGAGGGAAATGGGGGGTCATGACACCCCCCCCCCCCTCAGAGCCCAGGAAAAAGTATAAATAAAAAACAAACATCATTTAAATACACAGAAGTGCAAGAACTGACGTGACGGCTAGCCCAAATTATTTCATAACCGTAATGTAACCTTTTATGAGACCATGAAGAATGGCTGTAGTAGGTGTATGGTTCGTACTGTTGAAACGGACGTGGTGGTAATCCTCATTGAAGATTTCTGTTGCCTTTGGTACCGGCAGATCATTTAATTATATAGATATCAATGCTATTAACGAGAAACTGGGCGTACAAAAATCCTTGGCCTCCCCGTATTTCACAGTCTTATGGGTTGCGATAAACCATCTTCATTTTTCGGACGAAGCAAGAAATCTGCGTGGGCGGCATGGAATTGTTATCATGAGGTGACACATACCTTAACATGCATAGCATTACATCCCTACCAGAGCTTGATGGTGAAGATTTAAAAGGCTAGAACGCTAAATACAGTAATTCGGACAGTTTGAATGATGTCAGCAAGGAGCTGTTTTGTCAGAAGACTAAGACAATGGAGAAACTTCCACCAACAAAAGATGCACTATTTCAATTCTCAAAGCGGGCTGTATATATCAGGCAGGAGTATGGTGTACCAGTGAACACATTCAACAGTGTGCTCCTAGTCCGGAAGGCTGGGGCTGGACTCAGAAAGAAGAAGGTGGATCATGGGTTCCTGTATGGAACACATTACCTATAGCTTCAAAGGCATGTACTGAATTGGTGAAATGTAATTGTAAGAGTCAAAAAGGATACACTGGTAGATATGCTTGCAAAGCTGCTCGTTGGAATTGTACTGATTTTTGCAAATGTCAATGCTTGAAGACGACATAAGCAATTCATATACCTAAATAAATGCAATTCAACATCTTTCATATGTGATTTCTCTTGTATTTAAATTTTATATATTAATATGTATGTACATGTAATAAATAAATGAATAAATTGGGTGGCGCAAAAGCTCGTGGAGAACCAGGGCCTAGTGACTTAAACTCACAACCATTCCTGGGTGCGTGTAGTTGGCAGGAATAGAGGGGACCTAAAGGTTTTTGCCAAGTCTGAACGGCTAAATGAGAAGCACTTTTTCATGACAAGTATACTCTTGGAGGATTTGTCAGTTCCTCGCAAGAGGCAGAACCTCTGATAAAACATTTCTGTTTTTAGGTGGCACGGCTGGGAATCGAACCCACACCTTCGGCATGACAGTCCTACGCACTAACCATCATGCCACGAGGTACTACATTACTTCATTATTTCATTTTCAACCTTATATCTTAGAATTTAATATTTTTGTCACTCGATTTAATAAATGGATAGTTTGTTATTAATATATACTTATACAACCTAACTTAAATGTATTTGCATTTAACTTATTCATTTGTCTTTCAGAAAAACTCGATACGAAAAGGTAACATTACGGCTATGAAATAATTTGGGCTAGCCGTACGTCACGTCAGTTTTTGCACTTCTGTGTGTTTAAATGAAGTTTGTTTTTTATTTATACTTTTTCCTGGTCTCTGAGGGGGGGGGGGGGTGTCATGACCCCCCATTTCTCTCCTTGGATAAGTTTAGTCAGATACATTTTAAACTTGTGTATATACTTTATCCGACCCTAAATATAATATATGATTATCTTGGCGCAAGGAGGTCATGACCCCCATGCCCCTTCGTATATTTGCAAACTTTAACATTTGAAAAATATGTGGTTGTATTTCCTGACCCCAAAAATGTACACCTAGACACCAAGTTTGGGATCCTAAGTGATTTAGAAGCCGAGATATTAATAATATACCTAAATTTCAAAATGGTGGCTATAAAATCCAAGATGGGTCCTACCCTAAATCTCCAGCTATGGACCTAAGTAGTACCTACAAAAAATTTGGTGCTTTTGTCCGGCAAAAACACATCATCTCGAAATTTGACGCTAAGCGACCCCACTATAAGGAAAAACTTGTATATCCCAAAAACGGCTCTAACGTAGGGCTCACGGCCGTAGCCAGGATCAAACGTATGGGTGAGCTGACGGTTGTTTTGGGTGAGCTCACATTTTTTAAATAAAAATCATAATGATGTCTACAAAATATAATTTTTTAAGATACTAAAGAATAGGTAGGTATAAGGCACCTATAAAAAGTATGTGTATTTCCCGGTAAAAGGTAGAAATTTTCATAATATAGTGATTGCCTGGTGATGGTACTGAAAAGAGCGTTAAAGCATTTCTGAAAATACAATAGAATTGTTTGACAAATAGCAATAGATTGCTCTTTTTTTCATTCACAAACGTTAAAATCCTCAGTTTTTGGAATCTTTAATGTGGAATTTTAATATTTAAAGTTGATTTAGTACAAACAGTGAAATTTTTTGACACTAAAATTAAAAATTTAACATCAAAATTTAAGTTAAACTGCATTTAAGGGCCTTTCCGATTGATGACACAATGACAGTTCTTGCCCTGAAAAGAAGAAAAATCCTTTTGGATCTGATTTCAGAATCGAAAATAAAAAAAAGTTCAAGGTCGTAAGAAAAGAAACTCACTTTTATTTTTGCTTTGCAGTTCTATATCTGATAGTTCTTATAAGACGTTACCAGATTCTTAAAGTGCATTTTAGTTTAAGCTATGAACACAAGAGGAAAACAAAGAGTTTAAAATCTAAAAGTCTATAATTGTTGAATTTATATGTGTTTTGTGTATTCCATAATTTTCCATAATCGGAACACTTTTTTGAATGAAAAATAACAGATCACGTGTTTGACAACATGAACACAGAAGAACACAAATAGAACAATGAACCGGGAGTCCCCGATTAACTGACGAAGAAATCAAAGTGTGCGGTATAAAACGGGAAGATTGGTATTTTTGCTTACAATTTAGATTTTATTTCAAAGATAACAGATGTTTTAACTCAAAATGAAAACTTGGAAAATCAATCGATTTTTTTTTGGGTGAGCTTAATATATATTTTTGGTAGTACCTCGTGGCTTGATGGTTAGTGCGTAGGACTGTCATGCCGAAGGTGTGGGTTCGATTCCCAGCCGTGCCACCTAAAAACAGAAATGTTTTATTCGAGGTACTGCCTCTTGCGAGGAACTGACAAATCCTCCAAGAGTATACTTGTCATGAAAAAGTGCTTCTCATTTAGCCGTTCGGACTCGGCAAAAAACTGTAGGTCCCCTCCATTCCTGCCAACAAACACGCACACAGGAATGGTTGTGAGTTGTAAGTCACTAGGCCCTGGTTCTCCATGAGCTGTTGCGCCACCCAATTTATTTTTATTTATTTATTTAATATATTTTTGGGTGAGCTAAGCTCACCCTAGCGTAGGCCTGGCTACGGCCGTGGTAGGGCTACCATACGTCTCCCTTTTGGAGCGACTGTCAATTTTTTATCTGAAAAACTATTTCATCCCCCAAAACTGAAGATGTGGGGGGGACACAAATGTCTTTGCTTTTCTCATTTACGGCTCCAACGATTTTAATCATATTTTTTTTTTAAAGAACATTCAAGATGTTAATAATATTGCATGTCAAAATTTTGAAAAAAAGAAATTTTGGATTTGCTAAAAATTATTATTTTTCTGGAATATTCAATACGAGTATTTCAATGTTTTTCTTTTCTATAGTTTTTTTCTGTAATTACTTTGCCGGTTTCCAAAGTTCTTAAGTTCCAAGCAGCTTGAACATTGCAAGGTGTTTGGTAGAAATAAGATACGGAAAACTCACGACCATTTTACATCAAGCTAGAGCCTAAACAAGCTAACAAATTTTCTTCAAAATTAAGATATTTATAAACATGCTCTTAAAAAAAATATGCATAAGATTTGAAGAAAATTGGTTAACAGTTTTAATCTCTAACTCTATGTAAAGTGAACCGCGGATATGAAGAAACAAATTAATTTTTAGACTTAATATTTATACGAAAACTACAAATTTAAATTTGTTTGTGAAGTTGAATAGAATTTGATTAAATATAAGAACTGATTTTTTGGGTGCAGGGAATTAACTTCACGGGAACTATCTTCACATGGGAATTTACTTCACCACTAGTAAGAATTTATTTCACCTTTTTTTGTGAAGTAATTTCCCACTGAAGGTGGGATATAATTTCATCCGAAAATCCGAAAAAGTTATTTCTTACCTATGATATGATAAAAATACAAAAATATAAAATTGTGTTTCATTTAATCCCGATTCTTTAAATGCAAAAGAAACTTGCATGCAACCAGTCTCGCACCTACCCCAAATCCTATAATGTGCCCAAGCAGGGGGGTTGCAGGGGGGTTGCAGGGGGGCAGCATGCCCCCATACATACCTCACTCTTTATTCGCCGTAATGCTTGCTGCTTTCACTGTATTTATGTAAGGCAAAGCATTACGGCAAATAAACATTATATGATTTGGGTGTATGCAAAGTTTCTTTTGCATTTAAAGATTCTGGATTTAAAGAAACGAACATTAAAGTGAAGTTAATTCCCACAAAAAAGTGAAACTATTACTCACTTTTAGTGGGAAATAATTTCACTTAAGAAAAGTGAAATTAATTCCCACTAGTGATGAAGTTAATTCCCATGTGAAGGTAGTTCCCGTGAAGTTAATTCCCTGCACCAATTTTTTTGTTATGGTCAGTTATCAGATTTTTTTTTTGTTATTTATCAAAAAATTTCTTAGTGCGACTTTTGTTTCCTCGTGACCCTTTTTTATGCGACCTTTTCAAATTCCCCAGCGGCAAAACTGATACAGACCATCTGAATTTCGTTTTTTTTAGGTGTTTCAGGATATCCGTTGGAGCCCTGGCTTATGACACCATTCAGGACTCCTACACCGCAAAGCGCAGAAAGCCGTTTTAATGCATGTCACAGAAGAGCTCGTAACTTAGTTGAACGTTCCATAGGTTTATTGAAAAGCAGATTTCGTTGCTTGTTAGGTGCATGGCAGTTGCACTATGCACCTTTGAAAGCAGCACAAATCATTAATGTTTGTTGCGCCTTACACAACATATGTTTACATTTTGATTCAAGTTATGAAATTTTCGAATATGAAGATATGGAAGAGGAACTGGAAATTCATGAAATTCAGAAACTCAGTCAAATTTGCTTCGAACCAGGCAACTATAATTCGAAATGAAATAGTTTAACTCAACTTTAATGCATAAATATTTATTAAAAATATATTTATTCAAAAACAAAAATATCAATACCTTCAGTTTGTCTTTGGTTCTTAACACTAAATACAAAAAAAAACTAGCCTCCATGGCGTTTGTCTTAAGACTATTAAATCGTTCTTAAAACTAATTAAAATAAAATCACATGCCTCCATGGCGTTATTTTGGTTTCTTAAAAAAATTAAAATAAGTAGAAGTAAGTTTAATATAATAAAAAAAAAATCATTCCATCAAAATTTTGGCTTTCGCAATTTCAAATTCCAACTTTCTTTTTTTTTAACTCGAGCTTCTGCACAGCTATTCGCCTCAATTCTGTGTTGTGAGCTTGCATCTCTTTTAATTTTTCTTTTTCTATTTTGCAAACATCGTCGAGTGAGCGATAAATCCTTTTTAAGGTTTTTGTTGTGTCCTTATAAAAGTTTTCTTGGTTTTACACTTGTTTTGAAAGCAACTGAATCGACGACAGAGGTCTTTGGCGTCTGGTTCTCTTCTCGGCTGCATTTTTATGCTGCCTAGTTGATGTTTGGTTTTCCTCATTTTTGTTTTCGTCAGCGATATTTGATGTGGATTATTCCGCCAGTGGCACCTCGTGTGTTGCACTATTTCCCGCTCCAAACGATTCTGCTCCAATGCCACTTACAGAGCTGCCAATATTTGTTAGGGCTATCACAGCGTCTTCTAAAGGGGTGAAAGACTTTTGCCTGTATGGCCCTCCACCAGTTCCCGCAATTTCTTTCTTGTTTGCCGAAAGTTTTTTTTTTTAATGTAGGACTTATAGTCACTCCAAACCTTTAAAAAATATATGAAGTGTGAATATTAATCACAATGGAAATGGATCAATGCACAAAACAAAATATCACGAACGTACTTTTTTTCATCCACCAACATCCCTTTGTTTTGGTCCCAATAAATTTAGCTGATTGGCCAGATCTTCCCAAAACGCAGTCACAACTTCTGGTGTCCTTTTGGTATAAATTTGAGCAATATCGGGATATTCGCTGAGCAGATTCAGATTGCTGGGGAGTTGTTTTTTCGTTCGGCCTAAAACAAAAAGTCAACAAGTCAACGTAAATAAAGTTTACTTCTTTATTACTTACATTTTAATTATATGTTTCTTTTAAAAGAAAACACTCTCCGCAACAAGAACTTGTCGGAGGACTTCGGAAAAAATTGTGTTTGTATCCGTCAAAAATAAAAGCATTAGAAGTACTGCATCGCATCCAAATGGCATGCGTTGGATTTCGTCGGAGAGAATCTCCGATCAGGTGATCGGAGCATTACCTCGAAGCAAAATGTCTCCGATTCGTAGGAAATCGGAGAAAATTCCGCTCCGACGGTTACCTCGATAGGGCCGAATAGCTAATTTTAAAATTGGAAATCAAAGGCACCTTAGCGATATCTGGGAGAACTGCAGAATATTGAATATGATTTAAATTAATTTCATTTAATATATTTAATTTTTTTCATTGTTTTTAGTTAAAAATTCTAGTCCTCTAGGCAAAGTTTCTAGTACGATGTCGCAACAGGCTGGATCAACTGCCCCATTGCTTAATGTTCCTTATGCATACTTCTATGAAGGCAACACCAGTAATTTATCCGCACAAAATTCCAGCTGCTAATACAGCATCCGGTTATCAGTTCCCTAAACCATCCTACAATACTGGATATGGTTGAGCTAGCTATGATGCTCGGTCACAGGACTACAAGAAGGGAGCGTACCAATCTAGTATTAATCAACAGACAAAAACACAAAATGTAACAAATCGACCACAAGCCGGAGCTGGTTGCGACATTACTTATATTTTCTCATATTTTCTGCATTTGAAATGAGATTAAAAAAGCTACTTTCTCATTTTATTAAAAGAACTTCATAGTTAAAATACTATCAAATTTTGCAAAATCTATAATAAATGCAACATTTTTGTGGTAGGTATGTATAAAAAGTCTTAACGTTTGTTTTATCTTACAGGTTTTCTAAAGGCAAATAATTGAAATCAGTTAAATAATTCTACTGGCTGAAATATACACATGACATGAATTCACTGACGAAAATTAATTTTAAAATTGGAAATCAAAGGCACCTAAGCGATATCTGGGAGAGCTGCAGAGTACTGAATTTGATTTAAATTAATTTAATTTAATATATTTAAGTTTTTTCATTGTTTTTAGTTAATAATTTTATGAAAACTTAGTCCTGTGAATGTGATATCCACTTCAGAAAGGGGTAGAATAATTCGGGTCTGTGACTCTTTGGCTATAGATTTGGGCTAAGAGGAAGCCTAAGGCAGGAGGTATCAGACTTTTGTAATTTAAATAAAAAAAACACAAATTCACAATAATGCATTATAGCCAAACCACAATCAAGCGTTCGGTCGCGCTGACTTTGACATATTCAATAGAAACAATGGACTCTTATGGGGCAATCTTAGACGGCGTTCACATTGGACTGACTCCTCCGATTAATTTTGACATTCATCCAACTTCTTTTGTTCAGACACAAACTAATGTGAAGACCAACAGACTCACTTTGAAGTTGAGAAGTCGTTTAAAGAAAACACAAATCCGAGCTGGTTGAGGCATTAATTATTTTGTTTTTCGTTCCAAAACTTTAATTTCATTTATTTAAAATATTTTCAAATGAAATAAAACTGAATTGTGTAGTATTTGTTTGCCAAAGAAAAAGTACAGAGAGAGAAAGCAGTTGTCACAAAGGAAAACGTCAAAAAAAAAATCCATAGATTTTCAAAAAATTTAAAATATTCTGCCTGTCCTTCCCATCTCTTTCTCACCATCAAGTGAAGGTGAGATAAAGTACAGAGACGTCAAAAAAAGTCGGAGGAGTCAGTCCAATGTGAACACCGTCTTAAATGTTACATCAGGCGTCGTGCTTGCCTCAGATCGTAAATATCGTAAGCCTGAGCCAAACGCCCGAATAGATATATATTTTCTATTTCGGTGGCGGGCGCTTTGACAGCTGAAATAAACTTATTTTTTTTTTCGTTCTTTTTCAAACGTTTTATGGCTCGTCGTGGGATTCCAATCGAAATCCATAGCGATAATGGGACGAATTTCCACGGAGCCGAAAACGAATTAAAAAAAGCTTTCAATCGCCAGTCAGATCTTGCCAAACACTTTTCATCATCAGCGACAAAGTGGGTGTTCAATCCACCGTCATCACCACACATGGGAGGCTCCTGGGAGCGAATGGTTCAAACCGTAAAGAAAGTTCTCCAACAAATAACACCTGTTCACAACCCTTCAGATGAGTTGCTGCATAGTATGTTGCTGGAAGTAGAAAAAACTATAAAATACCATCCACTTACATACTTACCACTGGATAGTGAAGAAGACGAGGCACTGACTCCAAACCACTTCTCGTTGGGGTCGTCAGACGGACATACGCCAGATAGCATCGTCACTGATAACCAAGTCCTGAGGAAACATTGGATGAGATCACAGCAGTTCGCAAATAGGTTCTTTAAAAGATGGTTGAAGGAATACCTTCCTACAATTACGCGCAGAGGAACGTGGTGGACACCAGCAAAACCAATAGCAGTCGGAGACGTCGTTCTTGTTGTTGACGATACAAACCCTCGTAATTTGTGGCCAAAGGGTCGCGTTCTCAAATGCAGCCAAGAGAGTGATGGGCAAGTAAGAAAAGTGACAGTTCAGACTAGAGATGGGATTTATGTTCTCCCAGTCGTGAAAATCGCCGTTCTCGACGTTCAAGGTGGTAAGTCGATTACAACCGTCCTACCAGGGGGAGTGTCACCGCCAACAACGGCATCTAGACGTCACCAGAAGCATTAAAATTCGAACGAGACTAATATAGGCCCCAACCACAACTCTGGTCGATTTTCAAATTTTTCGCTCGCTCAACGGCCATACAAGACGAAGTTTTTTAGCGCTACAGATCATCACAAAATATTAAGATTAATAAATTCAAGTTTTCATGTTTCTTATATAAATAAAATACTTGTATTTTCAAAGTTAAATAAAATTCGTTGGCTATTTATTTGATTCGCTCAAAGAAACGTCTTGATAAGTCACGTCCGTGATACTAAGTATGCTGAATTTTGTGCCTAACAACGATGTCAAAGGGGCAGAAAAATTCAGATTTATGTGTGATGAGAATATGTGATGCGGAGTGCTGTGTTGTATTGAAATTTCTTCTGTTTCGATTTTTATCTTTTTTGTATCGTACAAACTCCATTATGACACTTTGGCAAATGTCAAAAAGGTGTGTTTGGTTAGTTTTGCAAGAACTGTCACTGTTTTAGTCGTTTTAACTGGATTTTCTTAGGGCCAGTTGTACATCCGTGATTTAGCAATTTCAACTCGCCGATTTCAGCGGATTAATTGTGGTTCAAGTATGTGATAGTAGCGATGTATATACTTGATCCATCGCGTTGAACTTCGCAGTTATTCCACCGAAATCAGTGGGTTAAAATTAAAAAAAATTGAAATTAAGGTAAAGTTAGTTACCTGTAATAAAGTTTACAAATTGTGAAGTGGTTTTATACTAACATTAATCATTTTGTTATTTTAAAAAAAATGTGAGGGATTTTTATTTTTCATTGCTTCATAATTAAGAGCTCAAATTTAGCTTCCAAACCCACGGCTGCTTTTGTTCATAAATAAACGAGAGAGTTTATTTCCCTCTTCTTGGTGAAGAATTTTCATAGTGTTAATTTAAGGAAACAGAACTTTTATTCTGTCATATTCGTAATTTGTCAATGCCCGAAGCTTGAAGCTAAATTCCGTTTTGCAAATTTAAGCGTCACGTTTTATGACACAGATTATCGTAAAGTCGGTAAAAAGCCCGTCAAATCGCAACTGACCGAACGCGAGATTGTGATTTGGCCATTATGCGCTCACGCCATTAGGGAAGATACAGTTGCCTCATCCGAGGAAGCATTCTACGATCTTTAACAAGATTGATTGTGCCTCAAGTACAAAGTCATGATTATTTTTGCACTTCAACACAAACATTGGATAAGAGATGGCACACAGCCCAAAAAACATCACTAACGGTAACGGACCCAGGCCTATAGATTTTCAGGGGAACAAGATTTCATGGCAAGCTTTCGATTTCTTCACCTTAATATACAGCAGGGAATTTGCCAGTCTTCAGATCAACGTACTGTCAATCAAATTGATCATGTTGCTGTTGATGCCAGGTCTACTTTCAAGATCCTAGATGTCCAAAAAAACACTGTGATATAGACTCGGACCACTTTATAGTACTTACTCAAGTACGAGATGCGGTCACCCTTGACGACAAAACCTATAGCCCGATAAATCTAGGAATTCAATCAAAGTTAAATGAAGTACAAAATGTTTTGATGCAGTTTTGTTTCAATGATAGATAAGAATATAAAACCATAGTTTTACACCAAAATTTGTAATGGCGTCTAGGGTAAAATGGGGTAAAACTGAAAAAGGGCCAATTCTAAACGGGATTTTCTAGAACTTTGTTTTGTTTTTTGTCGATAGATGTTAAAAATATAAGAAAGTTATGCATATATTTTTAAATTCTAAAAAATTTTTTGAAGGAGTTATGATTGTTTAAAAGTTGAAAGCAAGAAAATAGTTATTTATAAAATAATTCACCAAAAATCAGAAGTTCAACCGATTTTGATTAAATTTCTATTTTTAGAAAGATAATAAGAAAAAAAATTAACAATATTTAAGGATATTTTGATGCTCCTTTTTTACAATTTTTCTTGATTTTTTTTAAAAACATGCTTTTTTAGTGTCAATTTTTGACACATTTTTGCCTATATCTTTCTAAGGGGGCGGTCTAAAAACTTCAAATTTTCACAGCACATACATAATGTTGATTTAAATTTTTGAGCAAAATTTTGATTTTTCAAAATACCGTTAAACAGAGATATTTACATTTTACAGTTAGTTTAAAAAACACATCATATGCCTGGAGTTTATGAATATATAACTTTTGTTTTTTTTTTAGTTAAAAAGTTTAATATCTTTTTGTTATTCAAATATATAATACATAACTGTACATGCTATACAAGCTTCACAAATCGAGTCGAAAATCGAAAAAAATATCACCTATTTTACTGTCTTTTAAGGGTAATAACCAAAAATAATAATAAGAAAAGATTATAACGGTTGATTTTTCGTGAAAATTTTGTCTTTCCAAAACTTAGGTATTTGCATTTAACAGTTAGTTTGAAGACAACTCATAACTCTGGAATGCAGTAGCGTATACAATGAATTTTTTAAAGAATCAACTTCGATGCGGGGGGGGCTTTAGTCCATATAGCCCCCACCCCTCCCTTTGAGTTTTTTAAATCACCTGTGGGGAAGGGATTGGGTCCATATAGCCCCGGGGCCTTTTGTCCATATAGCCCGGGGGGGGGCTTTAGTCCATATACCCCCCCCCTCCTGTATACGCTACTGCATTCCAGAGTTATGAGTTGTCTTCAAACTTACTGTTAAATGCAAATACCTAAGTTTTGGAAAGACAAAATTTTCACGAAAAATCAACCGTTATAATCTTTTATTATTATTATTTTTGGTTATTACCCTTAAAAGACAGTAAAATAGGTGATATTTTTTTCAATTTTCGACTCGATTTGTGAAGCTTATATAGCATGTACAGTTATGTATTATATATTTGAATAACAAAAAGATATTAAACTTTTTAACTAAAAAAAAGACAAAAGTTATATATTCATAAACTCCAGACATATGATGTGTTTTTTAAACTAACTGCAAAATGTAAATATCTCTGTTTAACGATATTTTGAAAAATCAAAATTTTGCTCAAAAATTTAAATCAACATTATGTATGTGCTGTGAAAATTTGAAGTTTTTAGACCGCCCCTTAGAAAGATATAGGCAAAAATGTGTCAAAAATTGTTACAAAAAAAGCATGTTTTAAAAAAAAAATCAAAAAAAATTGTAGAAAAGGAGCATCAAAATATCCTTAAATATGGCTAATTTTTTTTCTTATTATCTTTCTAAAAATTGAAATTTAATCAAAATCGGTTGAACTTCTGATTTTTGGTGAATTATTTTATAAATAACTATTTTCTTGCTTTCAACTTTTAAACAATCATAACTCCTTCAAAAAATTTTTTAGAATTTAAAAATATATGCATGACTTTCTTATATTTTTAACATCTATCGACAAAAAAACAAAACAAAATTCTAGAAATTCCCGTTTAGAATTGGCCCTTTTTCAGTTTTACCCCATTTTACCCTAGACGCCATTACAAATTTTGGTGTAAAACTGTGGTTTTATATTCTTATCTATCATTGGAACAAAACTGCATCAAAACATTTTGTACTTCATTTAACTTTGATATATAGTCAAATTTTGTCTAGGATGATCGGGCTACTAGCACCCATTGGATGTTGTTATGAAATTCGATGTCGCAAAGCTGTCATCGAGAGAGTATGACTGTCGTTGATCAGGGAAAAAACCACGGTGGAAAGTATTCAGTTAGTTTTTTTTACATTAGCTCCACTATTATTTCGCAAAACGACATTTGAACTTTCTCAAGGAACCAAGGAGACCCTGTACAATACCGTGATCATTGTGTCAAAAATGGATGAACATTTGCATATTTGTCTTGAGAGGAAGATTGTTCGCGGTAATCGGTCCCGTGTAAAAGTGTATTGAAGAAGTGTGTATAGGAGAAGACTCAACGAAAGTAGAAGACTCAATGACAAGCAAAAATCACAGTGGCCGATATGGTTGGGACACGTGAAGTGTATATGACGCTCCAGCCTGACTAGTCCTCGGATCTATCACAGATAGATTACGGAGTTGACCCAAATTGTGTTTTATTCTACAGGCCTTTTCGTATTTTATATTTTCTTCTTTCTCCATTGAGTATTCATTCATTCATTAATTTTTCCCAGAATAAGGCTTAAGAGTTTACATTAGCGATCGATGAAGAGTTTGCTTTTCCCCCATTCATTGTAAACAGCCGCCACTAATCCTTTACTGAAGTAAGATCACCGCATCGGGGTACCTACGGGCTACAGCTAAGCACTTTGTTGACCCCTTTTGTAATTGGGCAGAGAGCGATCATTATAATAAAAGCTCAAGTCGAAGAAATGAGGGCCACAGTTTAGTTATCAAGTATCAAAAAACCAACTTGGTATGCGTCGCTGGAGGTAGCTACCCTGTAATGTAAGTACCATTTAAAATAAAGTAATGTTTGTTTTCCTAGTTCTCCACAAAATTCTTGTTTTTCAACTTCTACTTCCTTTAAGTCAAGAGTGCTGCATGCTAATAAAAATCTTCATGCATCTTTTTAACATATCTATTAATAATCTTTTTTAGTTTCCATCATGTTTACAAATCAAAAAACTATTCACTTCTAACTGTACCTCACTCATTAAGTGACTTTCATCATTGGGTAAAAATTATCACATTATGGAAAAAAAAATTAATTGGACGTGTTCCATTCGGCCCTATCACGCTGTGATGAATGAAATTTTTAAAACAACCTGTTCGAATCGGACACTGACAAAATTAATGAATGATTGCATTCGAATCTTATAATTACTGCTAAATTACAGAAACTGATGGCAAAAACACACAATCCATGCAATAATAAATTAATCTAAGTAATGAGTAATAAAACATAAATTACCACAGTAACAAGTGCCTGCGAGTGTGGTATTGTACCCAAGAGGTATATAGCTCCTCAAAGGATTGCGGCACAGATTTCCGACAGCTTGACCCTTTACTGTATACTAAGTTAACTTTCAAAGACACAAAAAAAAGGAACATTTTGACTCATTAAATTATTTTTATTTCAATGTTGTGTCACAACAGGCGATTCTTCGTGTTTAGCAGGCTATAGAGGTACCTCAACAGCCGATATCCCGATTGCATATCAAACATAAAACAGCTTCTGTCGAGCTTCTTTCCTCTTCTCTCCTGCTTCAGATACACACTTTTGACCAGCTTTTGCATAAGATGTTTGTTTTACTCTGTGGATATAATCAACTCCTTGGAATGAAAATAAAAACTAAAAACAGGTCGCAGGAACTTGCTTGTTCTTGGTGTTTCTATTACCATCAAATAGGTTATCAAAGTTGATTGTTCCAAATGAAAATATTTTAAGTGGAATAGACTGGAAATCGATCCGAGACCTTTGGTACACAGTGGATCATTTGAAAGAACAAGAAGCGGTCTCAAAGCTATTACATCTGAGCTAGTTTTCTGGGCACGATGGGATGTTTTTTGACCAACAACCTGTTACAGTGACAATTTCCTGAAAAAAAACAAGAAGAAAAATTTCTTCTTTCACAAACTGTTTTTGCCACGCCATCACGATAGCAATACAAAATGCACGGCTGTACAAGTTTTTGATTATTGTAAAAGCAAAAAAACATATTTGGTCTGCCAATTTTCAGATATCAAATCTAATTTTCTACTACGAATCCAATACTTACCTCTTACAGCAAGGAAGTCAGTAAAACAACAGAAAACCTTTCCAACTTTATGTTAATTAATTATTAATGGCGACGAATAGAATGTATGGAACACCATATCCTCTCTTACTTTTCATGCTGGGCAAAGATATTTATGTCGTATGGATGGGGTCGGGTGCGAAAAAACATCCCGTTTACATCATCGCTGGACATCAAAATGTATTCGTTACTAATTACCACAAAGTGTATTTAGAATAATATTCAGCATGGTCAGCGCTGAAGGGGCAAGGAAATAAGCCATAAATGAGGTTTGAATAAAGCTGCACTGACTTGATCGATTTTTGTTAAACTTTCAGAGTTTATCACATTGTAATTCACGGAAGGGATAATGGAGAATCTAAAATTCCGATTGATAACTTTAAAGGGTTTTTCGCTAAGAACTGCAACTGCAGCTGAACATGCAACTATAACTGCAACTGCAACTGCAACTGTAACTGCAAATACAGCTGATGCAACTGCAACTGCAACTGCAACTGTAACTGTAACTGTAACTGTAACTGTAACTGCAACTGCAACTGCAACTGCAACTGCAACTGCAACTGCAACTGCAACTGCAACTGCAACTGCAACTGCAACTGCAACTGCAACTGCAACTGCAACTGCAACTGCAACTGCAACTGCAACTGCAACTGCAACTGCAACTGCAACTGCAACTGCAAATGCAACTGCAACTGCAACTGCAACTGCAACTGCAACTGCAACTGCAAATGCAACTGCAACTGCAACTGACACTGACACTGAAAATGCAACTACAACTGCAATGCTCCACAAAACCGCGATACTTCCAGTCCTACTCTATAGTGCCAAATGTTCCTAACTTACATACTTAGGTCCTTGAACCTGTTTCGACCGTGAAGTTCCCCTTATACATTGGTACGGTTTTTGGAGATGTACTTTAACTCTCTGCAACTCTTTTCCAGTTGTACTTCTTGGTCGGCCCACACGTCTGATCGCAGCGTGGGAGGGTTCCAATTCATCGCTTGACTCGCACCTTGTACTGCACTCGTGACCTTTTCGAAACGTATGTGCAATCCACTGTCACTCACATTTTCACTTAAAAGAGTCGATGGTTTCCTGACCTGTCCTCACATGAATTTCATCATTAGAGATGTTTTGCCGAAATCTTATTTCACGAATTTTTTCAGCTTTCTCGTGAAAGCGGTTGTTACAAGTGGATTTAACATTGGAGCGGAAACAGTCGTACTTTGAGAGTTGTTTCTCCATATTTTGGACAGCATTCCCAACTCAGCCTTTGCTTTCCCAATTTGGTTGATTATACCTACATAGTTTGGTTCCACCATCAGTAGACTAGACACATATTACCAAGATATTGAAAACTCTCTACCATCTATACAAGTTGTCCAGAAATACCTTAAGGAGGAAGTTCAAATGCTGATCCTTTTTATTTGCCGTATTAATCTTTAGCCGAACAATTTCCAGCTTCTCTCTCTACACTCTTTTTGTCATTTGATGAAGATTTATGATCCTACACATAGGAAGGTCCGGAATCCTGCCTATTCGGCGTCAGGCGTGTCTTTGAGATGGTCTTTTATTCGCTTTTGGACGAGTTTCGCTACTACCTTGAGTACAGCAGTTTTTGCATTGCACAAGGTACTCGTACTAAGATCTCGTTTCTGTGGAAGCTTGACAATCACTCCCTTTTTCCACTCCTCAGGAAAACTCTCTGTTTCCCAAGCTCTCTCAAAGCGTGGGTACAGGAGCTCACTGGATTTTGTTGGCGCTGCTCGTAAGAGTTCCTTGGGAATACCCAGTGCTCTGATTGCGGTTGTGATTTCTTCTCTACTTGGGGATACAGCACGTATTCAGGAATTCATCACTACGGATGGGTCGTTGGGTGTTGAGTTCACTTCACTGGCGAAAACGCTGTTTAAAACCGCTGAAAAGTGATCCATCCACGTTTTGGGCTGGCCCCGCTTAGAGCATTGGACACCGGTTAGCTCTTTGGTAGTTCTGTAAATAGTCCTACTGTCACACCTACTTGAAACCTTTTCCACTTCTGTAGATAATGCGTTGATCCAGTTAGATCTAGGCCACGTAGTGAGTGACTACGTATTGAACGGCCACGCATCGAGCGGCAAAATAAAAAAATAGTTTAGCTATGTTTTTTGCTAGAACTGAAAATTGCCGCTTGGCGCTCACTACGTGGCCAGAGCCTTACGTCGGTTATTAAGTCACACGCTACGGCGAACTTCTCTCATCTTCATGCAATACGCAGACTCTGGCTCGTTTCTCCCTGCTGCTGGAGTACCTGGAATGTGTGGTTTGAGCCGTTTTCTTCGGAAATCCAGGCGTTGTTTCTTCCGTCTGACAGAAAACCAATAGCTTTCGATGAAGGTCGGTTAGTTGTTAGTTCCGTGCTCCTAATAACTCTAAATAACTCTCAATTCCTGTGAAAGGTCCCCTAGTTGCTGGTGAACTGCGTGATCCTTAAGAGTATGGGTATTAAACTCGGGCTGTGACTCGTGTGTTTTTTTGGGATCTCCAAATTGCAATCTTACGGTAGCAACCATCATATGGTGGTCTCCTTCTATTACGGACGGTCTGGAGAATTCGCCGACTTAACGCGATGTGATCAATTTGGTGGGAAGTTACTTGTCTGTCCATCGACACCCAACAAACTCAAACAGGGTCCCTCCTATTAAAAGGTGTTTGGCATTACAAACATCGATAAAACGATCACCAATGTCATTGCCGTCACCAACTCCATACATTCCCATTACATGCTTGAGTCCATAATTGCCATTGCCAACCTTGGCATGCAAATTTCCCATTACCATTATGATTTCT
Source organism: Dasysyrphus tricinctus (assembly GCA_963921185.1). NCBI lineage: Eukaryota > Metazoa > Arthropoda > Insecta > Diptera > Syrphidae > Dasysyrphus > Dasysyrphus tricinctus. The sequence continues at coordinate 250,480,627 of OY992530.1, forward strand.
CCAAGCCGTGTAATACAATAAGCAGCACTCAGCCGATTATAAGCCAAAAATCGTCAACGGGTTATCATTTCTTATCCAAGGCGTATTGTCGGTTTAGGAAGTGGTTTTGATTTCAATTCCGAACATTTTAACGTCCGTAACCTATTCCAATATCCTGGGTGTCCGAACGTTCGGAGGTGCCAACATAGACTCGGATCACTACTTGGTGGTAGCTCAAGTACGAATGTGGATATCCATGACGCCACAACGACGAGCGGATGCTGTGAAAAGATCTAACGTTGTGTCGCGAGGTTAAAATCGCAAGAGATCGCCAGGACTTTTGCGGACCATGTCTCTCTCAGCAAGCCCACCCCAGCATCATCTGCAGAGGACCAGTGGAAACACTGCCAAAACGCCATCAGGAGTGCCGCAACTGATGTGCTGAATTTCAATGTTGCAAACAAGAACCAGAGCTGCTGAGAGTGCAGCCTGGGAGCTCGACGGTCAAAAACGAAGGGAGGAGCGCCGACTTCTCCGGAGGACTGTAGTGGCAGGGGCGATGTTGAAAAAGTTCTACCGAAGGGTGAGGCAATCTACCCAGGTTTATAAGGCCAGACCGGAAGCCCGTCGAGACGAATTCCGCTGTAAAACAGAACACTCCATTCAGCCTGGACGACGATGGTCAACATTTCCTTCCACCCGACCTAAATGACGTGTGGTTAGCGATAGTCAAGCTTAAGGCGTATAAGGCTGCTGGTGCGGATGGCCTGCCAGCCGATATATTTAAAGCAGTGGGAAGATGACTTGGTAGGGAGTATACACCAACTTATCTCCAAAATTGGGTCAGTTGAAAGTATGCCCGATGAATGGAACCTTTGGTATATTGTGCCCCATCCATAAGAAAGGAGATGCTCCGACCTGTGCCAACTACAGAGGTATAAGTCTCCTCAACGTTGCATAGAAAATCCTGTCATCTGATTGGCCCCTATCAGTTTGGTATTAGGCCCGGCAAGTCAGCCGTCGATCAAATGTTCACACTACGACAGATTTTGGAAAAAACCAAGGAGTTTTAAATCGATACACACCACCTCTTTATCGATTTCAAAGTCACATATGATAGCGTAGATAGAGAAGAGCTATACAGAGCCATGTCGCATTTTGGCATCCCTGCCAAACTCGTCCGCTTGTGCAGGATGACTATGGAGAAGTCTTGCTGCTCCGTCAAAGTTGGTAAGAACACCACCGAACCCTTTGATGTCGAGAAAGGTTTGAGGCAATGCAACCTGTTATCATGCAACCTGTTTAACATCGTACTTGAAGCAATTGTACGCAACTCGCAAGTCAACAACAGAGGCACAATTGTTCAAAAGTCAATTCAACTAATTGCTTTTGCAGATCATATTGACATCATTGGGAGAACGAAGCGTGCTGTTACCGGTGCGTTTGCAAGTATTGAATCGGAGGCGGCGAAAATGGGTTTGGCTGTTAATGAGGACAAGACGAAGTATTTGCTATCATCGAGAAAGGAATCTCAACATCGTCGACTCGGGCAAAATGTCACGATGTATGGGTACAACTTCGAAGTCGTCAAGGACTTTGTCGACCTGGGCTCCACTATTACATCGCAAAATGACATCAGTGCAGAGATCAAATGAAGAATTACTCTTGCCAACTGCTATTTCTTTGGGCTAAGAAGGCATTTGAGTAGTAAAGCCCTCTCTCAAAGAACCAAGGAGACCTTATATAAAGACCCTGATCATCCCGGTCCTGCTATATGGGGCAGAAGAATGGACTCTGTTAAAAACGGATGAGAATCTGCTTGGGTGCTTTGAAAAGAAAAATCTTTGGTTGATCTTCGGTCCAGTCTGTATCGATGGAGTATGGAGGAGAAGATTTAACAATGAGCTTTATGGGCTTTACAGTTACCTTGACTTGGTCAAAAAGCTGAAAATACAGCGGCTGCGATGGCTGGTACACGTGGAGCTTATGAACTCCGACGCACCAGCCCAACGAGTCTTTGAACCTACCCCTGATGGTCTGCGCAGCAGAGGAAGACCCCACCTTATGTGGCGCACACAAGTGGAGAACGACCGGGACCAACTTGGGCACATTGACTGAATGGATCGCGAAAGGCTGCTGTGTCTCAGACAGTGACCCTTCATGTGTCGGGACCCGGAAAAGCAAGTAAAGCTAAAATAAAATCAATATCACTGCACTGCAAGGACGCGGCAGGATCTTTTAGCGTGATCTGAGCAAATTAATTTCGGGAGATTTGACTTAGAAAGCCGAAATTCGAAATCGTCCAAAAACATTTTCCTGCATTTCGAGAAAATGTCAAATCTACCAAATTATGAAAAAAATCAAATCAGCACCTTTCTTGTTTTTCCAAAACTATAATTTTAGTCCTATCCATTGATGCAAGAAGGTTGAAGTGGTGGTATTATAGTATTAATGATTTAAACCACGCGTCTTTCAAAACTCATTTAAAAAAATTCCTACCGTGTCAGTTCAACTTAACTAATTCGAATTCCCTCTCGTTGATCCTTAACATGCCAATTCAATTTCATCGCACAAATAATGCCTTTTTGCTCCCCCAAAATTGCATGACCTGGGGAAACAATTTCTTCGTGCACCGCAGCAGTTATAACAAAAAAAAATTCCGCATATTTCCATTCCAGCTCGATTGCGCTATTCATTGAACAATTTTCTCAAAGTGCAGTGTTACCACTGACTGCATGCCGCTGCCACACGACACGAACCAAAATTCACGCGAACGCTCGCTGCACCACCGCACCGTCATCGTCAGTCGCCACCACCACACTCCAATTGACCACACGCTTCTATGGCAAAACATAAAATGCCTAACAAAGTCCAACTTACTATATGTAGCAACCGAATAAAAAATACATGTCTTGACTATTTCCGTTGGCAGTGAACATATGTTCAACAAAACTGTGCAACGACCACGGCGGACGCAGAAAATTGCAAACACTGTTCCTGCAAGCTTGTGCTCGCAATCGCAACGCCATAGCCATCTCCAGCGCCGCTGCCGCCACCGCTCTGCCGTCATATACGCGTGCATTCGCGCTCGGCATCTCTTCGACAGACTTACAGATATATTCTGACCAGCGCAATCCATAAATCATAGATCAGCAGTACTGAGCTGGCTGGTGCAGTAGACTGCGCGCTCACCAACAATGCAAGTAGGACCATGGCGCATGTGCAGTGCAGCACGCCAGCTAAGGCCACTTAAGTTATGCAAATTAACCGTTAGATTGCAGCACATTTGTATGTAGCAAGGTCCGAATTAGCTTCCCTGTTTATGCAAATATTTTATGGCAGGGTCTTCCCGCAGGAGGGTTATCTTTATCTTGGTCAGTTTTTTTTTTTAAATCTTTTCCAGCCCAAAAGCAAAGCTAATACTTGCTCTCCATAGAGTCAAGAGATTCCCATCGTTACTATAAGGACAGAGAAGGTAACATGCAACTGGATGGCGCTGGCTCTGGTCTTTATCATGGTTATATGGTGATGGTGCTGGTTGGTGGTGGTGATCTGCTTTCATAGAATGGGATTATTGATTACTGTCGATCCTGTAACAAAATCAATGGGAACATCAACTTGAGCTGAACTATCTCAGATCAGACCAAGAGCGGGGAACTTGTCTTCATGCTTTACTACGACAAGCACTCTGTAAAGGAGTAAGGTTTCCATTCGCTTTTTTTTTTTTACTTTTAGGCCCCTTAGTCATGCGAAATGTGTGTTCAGAGATGAATTTAATTGCCCGGATGATTAATTGACCATTAACATGCATTTTATGGCCAATTACTGTGGTCAAGTAGATGTTGGATCTCTCTGGATGTTTCTATATCGACTCTGGGTTGCAGGGATAAAGACAATTTCGTAGATTTTGCTCTGATCTCTCTAACGAGGTGTGATCATTATGGGTTGTATTAGATGGAGGGGTTTTTTATAAAGTTCTGCGATGAAAGAAAAGAATTAAATAGGAACACCCAAAGGTTTCCACCGTTTGAAGACAAGAAGCGTCAAATTATAAATTGAGTTTAATACTTGCACAAGTTTTCTCCAAAAATTCACTCAAACACAAATACTATAAATTAGCACGTTCATGCAAAGTTTGAAGCATCACCTGAATGTAAGATCAGACAATTCTCTACAAATGATTTTGAGAAAGTTTTTATTGTCAGATCAATGATTTAGAAAATATGGGTTTTTAAAAATAAGGTTAAATGATGAAAGTATTGTTTTTGTTTTTGGGTATAAGAAAACTTATTGATATAACAAAGTGTCCCCCAGAGAAAAAAGATGATCTTCTAAAAATGGTCAAGGCATTCAAACCAAATTATTAACGGAGATGGCAACCCTGCAATAACACAGAAAGGGGTTCCTTGGATAAGAATGAAGAGTGGCTTAGCAAAGAAATAACATTACCTGTTGGCATACTTCCCAGAAGGTCTCAAGGTCGCCCAAGCAAAGAATTCGGGGAATCAAGTGACCGAACAAAACGTCGAAAAACAGTGGAACTTCAAAAAAGTGTGTCTGTTAATGAACTGACATACGTGGCACAGATGAGTCAAAGAGCGGTCGGAAATATTGATATAGCCAGAGTGATGCAGGTTGTGACCAAAACTCCAACCAGGGCTATGATGTTTCGGAAAGCAGCAGCGATTGGCAGTAAAACCCTGAAAACGAAGAAACACACACCTGAAAACGCTTTGATGATATTCGTCGAAGCTAATTTAACTGCAGTTCAAAACGAAGTGATTCATAAGGCTAACAAAGATAATATATCCGTGCTATACCTACGTGTATAAAGCTTAACAAGACTGTTACCCACCAAAAAGCGTCAGTGAGACAGTTGTCGAAGTCAAACTCCAAGATTTAGTGGATCACACAACATAGCGATTATGTAAATATTTGGAACCAAAACTATCACAGTGCTTTGAGAAAAGTGATACAGATTTAGAGCTAGTATATAAGTGAGGGATGTGATGGATCTACTCAAAGCCAATACAAGCAGAAATTTTAATATGACGGCAATAGTGATGCAAATTATGAGTTCCCGTGTGCCTCTTCGTCTCAAGTCTGGGAGTCAAATTATATGGCAAAACATCCACTCTTCATCACCAAGATGGTGCAGACATAACCAACGAAGAAATCGAATACATTGAAAACCAGGTCCAAAATCTTCAAGCAAGAACAGTAAGCGACAATATAAGAATCAACCATGTATTACTTCCAACAATCAATGGTCGATTTAAAGGTGTGTTGTGTAATGCAGCTACGAATACTCAATCAACATTACGTTGTTACATATGTGAAAAAACTTCAAAAAGTTTCAACGACTTGGCTTCTACAGAACCAGAGAATCCAGAGACTTTCAGATGTGGGCTTTCAATATTACACGCCAGGATTAGGCTTTTCGAATTTCTGGTGCATCTGTCTTACAAACTTAAAGCGGAAGTGCATAAGGGACGCGTTACAGAAAAAAGTGACCGAGACAAAATTTAAGCGGCCAAGAGACAGATACAAAAAGAGTTCCACGATAAATTGGGCTTACTGGTGGACATTCCAAGAACTGGATATGACAACACCAATGACGACAACACCTCTCGTAGATTTTTTAAAGCCAAGAAGAAGCAGCTTCCATTACAAGCGTGGATTTATCATTAATTAACAAATTCAAAATTATATTAGAAGTGATATCTTCTGGTAATGAGATAGATCTTAAAAAAATCGAAAAAGTCGCGATGGATACTACTAAATATTATGTGAACTTGTATCCATGGCAGCCTATGTCTCTAATAGTGCATAAGATTTTAATTCATTCTGCTAGTGTCATATCCCATGCATTGTTGCCAATCGGCCAGTTGTCCGAAGAAGCCGCGGAAACTAGAAATAAGCATTTCCGCAAATACACTTTTCGCGAAAATTCTCCAGGACGGCATGTAACGAGGATGTGATTAACCGGCTTCCATTGACCTCAGACCCTTATCTCAGTAGTTTAAGGACAAAAAGTAAGACAAAAAAACAGTCGTTTTCAAAAAAGGCTATCGAATTTTTGACTAATAAATAATAAAAGAAAAACTAGAAAATTAAATTAATCCAGGTCCTACCGAAAAAACAGGTTTTTCACTCAGAATTTTGAATTTCTTAAATGGTCCGGTAGAGCGAACTATACACTCAAATGGTTTAAGATTCCGTGATATGTTATCAGAGGAGCTTATCTAGGGAGGGATATGAACCAATTTCGGCTAACACGATTACCCTCGAAGTTGCATTCATATTTTTTTTTTTTTTGATACACTGTTTAATCACAAAGGTCCCAGTTGTGGACTGCAAGACTTTCATTTTTTGAGTAGCCTTTATGAAGGTTTTGACACCTATACTCCTTGTTTTGCTATCACTCAAACCCAAAATCTGCTGTGGGCTCTGGTTTTAAAAGAATAAAATATAAGCCTTACGAAATATATAGCACAGCATTGTTCGGGCTTTTTTTGATTTTTAATATTTTTGTTCTCCCGGCTAATCGGGAGGTAAGTGGGTAAGCACTTATGTGGGTTTTCTGTACGCAAAAAATTAAAATTTATCCTTCCAAATAACTTTTTAGTTATTTGGTACCTATTTGATGTGAAAAATGTGCCCAAATATTTTTGGCCAGGTTTTAGACCGAAATACCACACTGTGCAGCGGCTCGTAGGTTTCCTTTCACGTTAGCGTTACCTATCTTCTTCCACGGGGAGGTTTGAATAGGGAGTTAACATTCATCGGAACTTAGACACTCACGTGACTTTTCTCAGATCTCTCCGGTGCTTCGGATATAGGCATCGCGATTAATCTTGGAAGGAAAAAGTTAAATATATTTCACTTTTTTCTATAAAAATACACTACTCAACAATATTAAAGGAACAAATTTGTTTTCAATTTTTGTTAGCGTTTTTTGAAGAGCTGTATCTTTGTGACGAGTGGTCGTATTGAGTTGAAATAAAAAGCATTTTACAGCTTTATGTTTTTTGTTTCGAGATTTGTTTGCAAACAAATTTTTTTGAAGTACCGTTATTGCGTTATTGCAAAAAATGAGACGAGACAACTAAATTATTTTTTTTTTATTTTTTTTGAATGTCCTCATTTCTATGGATAATTTTTTTTGAGTCAATTAAATGTCATGATCAGATACCTTGTTTATTCAGCTTCAATTCAGTTTTTTTGTTGTTGTCGTACGATTATTTTTGACATGGTTTATCTGACTTTGAATGAAAAAAGATACTTTTAGCCTTGATTACCAATATCTCAGCAAATAATGACGTTATAAAAAATTCAAAGACAGTTTTGGAAATTTGAAAAAGCGTTTTACAAGATTTTTTTATGATTTTGTAGAAATTATTTTTTTTTTACCATTCACCGTTAGTTTAAAAAAAGTACTAAAAACTGACGTTTTGTGGTCTTTTCGTAAATCTTTTTTTTTCGTTGCAAATATTGATTGCATGGCTTGCGTTGGTATGCAAATTTATAGACTTTTAAATCATCAATATTCTTGTAAATTTTCAAATTGATTCATCGAACAGTTTTTCCTCACCAAAACTTCAAAGTCTTACAAACCAGGTAAAGGAACAAATTGTGTTATTCCTAAACAGTGCGTAGTCGTCATCAAAATGAAAAGAAAAATGTAATTCCAGTGGATTTTTTTCACAGTTTTGCATTAGTTAGATATTTTTTTGAATTGAAATGAAATAAAAAGTACATTTTTCCAAAAAAAAAAAATAATTTCAAAAATTTTTCAAACAAAAAAACTTGATTTTTTTTAAAAAATTTTTTTTTGGAAAAATGTACTTTTTATTTCATTTCAATTCAAAAAAATATCTAACTAATGCAAAACTGTGAAAAAAATCCACTGGAATTACAGTTTTCTTGTCATTTTGATGACGACTACGCACTGTTTAGGAATAACACAATTTGTTCCTTTACCTGGTTTGTAAGACTTTGAAGTTTTGGTGAGGAAAAACTGTTCGATGAATCAATTTGAAAATTTACAAGAATATTGATGATTTAAAAGTCTATAAATTTGCATACCAACGCAAGCCATGCAATCAATATTTGCAACGAAAAAAAAAGATTTACGAAAAGACCACAAAACGTCAGTTTTTAGTACTTTTTTTAAACTAACGGTGAATGGTAAAAAAAAAATAATTTCTACAAAATCATAAAAAAATCTTGTAAAACGCTTTTTCAAATTTCCAAAACTGTCTTTGAATTTTTTATAACGTCATTATTTGCTGAGATATTGGTAATCAAGGCTAAAAGTATCTTTTTTCATTCAAAGTCAGATAAACCATGTCAAAAATAATCGTACGACAACAACAAAAAAACTGAATTGAAGCTGAATAAACAAGGTATCTGATCATGACATTTAATTGACTCAAAAAAAATTATCCATAGAAATGAGGACATTCAAAAAAAATAAAAAAAAAATAATTTAGTTGTCTCGTCTCATTTTTTGCAATAACGCAATAACGGTACTTCAAAAAAATTTGTTTGCAAACAAATCTCGAAACAAAAAACATAAAGCTGTAAAATGCTTTTTATTTCAACTCAATACGACCACTCGTCACAAAGATACAGCTCTTCAAAAAACGCTAACAAAAATTGAAAACAAATTTGTTCCTTTAATATTGTTGAGTAGTGTACTTTCTCCACTATTTTTATAGAAAGAAAAGTTTCCACAAAACTACTGTATTTAGAAATTCATTATAAATATTTTCTATAAATGTTTGTCATCAACAGTCGTCGCTGTAACACCAACAATGCCGTACCCTCATATACCTCTTATACCTACTCTCATAGTAGACTATGAAATTATTAACTTTTATTTTTTCTAGGTTTTCTTTTTGTTAAAATGTAATCCCTTGCATAACCATGTGAAAACTACTATAAGAAATATACAAATTGCACAGAAACTTAACCCGAAACAAATGGCCTGAACTGCCCTGAACTCCTATGCCGACAATTAGTTAAAGTTGCTTCTTGCATCTTTATTACTGCATCAGAGCGAGTTGTGTTCGCTGTTGAAACCGTACCGACTGACGACGACCGTAGCTCGTAAGGATACTATCTTGTATATTGCACAGCAAGAAGCTGCATAAGATAGAGTTAGCAACCTTTACACCCTACCGTGCGTTGTGCCACTAAAAAAAAAGAAACGAAAGTTCTTTGGCTAAGATTTATCTGTTTTTGCTCCTAACATACTGTACATATGGAAAACTAGGTAATTTACCGCCTTGCTCCATTAGAGGCTTCCAACGATAGATAGCGGTCACAGATCAGCACTGAATCTTATCCGCTGTCGACCGAAGCGTCTTATGGAGGAAAAAAATAGTTTTCCTTCATCTGAATATTTTGGCTGTAACATATACGATATATACATAACTATGGAATACAAACTCAGAGCAATTCGCTGGCTGGACTCTGCTTGCTTGAAGGAAGTTGATTTGCGGCAGACTTTGAAGTGCACCAGTTCGATGGAATGATAACGCTGAAACGATGGTCATAATGTTAACAGACCATGTTGCTTTAGATAACACCATTTGAAAGCATAGATTGGTGGTTAGATCACGATTTAGTAGTAGCTAACTACTAACTTGCAACAGTTGATTAGGTTATCTGATTTACGAAGAGGATAGATTGTCGATTGCATATTATTTGCAAAAAGACAGGGGCGTTAGGTTTTTTGATTTTATGGAATTAATTTAGCGGAACCAAAGCTGGTGTGGTGTTATTTGTTTTTATATGATTACTTACTAAAGATAAGGAGCTGAGCAGCTGCAGACATGACTGGTTTCAATTTGAATAGATTGCAAATATTATATATTAAAAAAAAAATACCAATACCAATTCTAGGGTTCAGGACTTACCGGGACGGTAGATGAACCATCTATAAATCAACTTCAGTTCTCTCATATTCGTAGTGGATTCTGGTATAGGAATTTCTAGTCGGCTATTCTAGCCTTAAACAAGGATCGGGTCCTCCAAGTTTAGGGATTGGGTAGTCAGGCTTTTTACCCTACCACACACATGAAGCTTCGGCCGAAAAAAGACAACAAGACCCGAAACGTGAACGGATAACAAGTTGAGAGCGATATTAAATGAGAATGCTAAACAAAAGATAAAAAATGGCAGCACAAGGTGTGGTGTGTCCGAATGGGCTTGGGCATGTTTTACATTTTAAATGCAAAAACAACTAACTAAGCCCCTTCGGGCTTAGCTAAGCCCAGAGAATTTTTGGGGCTTAATTTAAACCCAGATAAAAACTGTGTAACCGGCACGAATTTCATACATGTTATCGATAGTTTGTATGCAAACTCCATTTTTTTTTTCTGTGGTGTCGTCGCTAAGCACCGATGTTGTATTTTTCGTCCGATTCTGCTGGGCTTGCAAAAAAAAATACACCTACTATAATCTTCTGTCTGGAATTACTTATTAATCAGCTGAAGTCTTGGCCGAGCCTATCAGAACGATACTGTGCGGCCGATGAATGCAACATAGAAAATCAATGGGCACCAACATTCTGGGAGACAGAGACTTTACAATTTACATGAGCGACTCTAACATGTTAGAGATGAGGTCAGTATGTGTTTTCAGTACTATCCATGGTTGAAAAAGAGATGGTGGTAGACGAACCTTTTACGGGCCAACGGCAGGGCTCATTTCCCCGTAGTGGGCTACGGATTATCCGGCCTGTTGTCCTAAGACTTAACAGGGACGACCTTGTCCTCCACCTTTGAAGGTTGTGTGGTAGTGGCCGGGGAACCTTCTTAGCTATCGAGAAGCTCAAGAATAACAAGAACACCAGATTTGAGGTTATACCAGCGGTGCTCTTCAAGCATTGAAGGGATGTGTTGAAAGGCGGCATGCATCAACTCATCAACCAAGTTTGAGTGAGAGGAAGCATGCCCGAGGATTGATCTATCAGCTCCATATGTCCCATCAATATATCCAATCCACAATATATCCAACCCACTGCTTGAGTGTCTTGAACCGTTCTGCAACACAAGAATCGGCAAGTATCAGTGTGGCTTCAGGCCAGGCAGATCATCCAAATATGATGTATTTACAAATGACCTAAGTAATTTATTTTCATTACACGTGGTTTTCTCATTTGTAGCCCATGGTGTTCATATCTTCGGGGTTCTCGCCGAATGGATTTAGGTACACTTACACGAGGTTTTCTCGCTTATGGTTATGCATAGTTTTATCTCGTTATGGTCTTATTTGACAAATTTGTTAAAGGGATATTTTAAGGATAGTCAAAAGTTTTCTTGAACGATTGTGCCTTGGCTGGCCAACGGGTGCTCATCTGAATATTTTCTTTGGGGCCTCTGTGCCACTCAGGCATCTCCATTGACCCACTATGGGTATGAATGCTCAATCAGCAGTAAGGTATCAATTGTCATTGTCAACAGTTTTCTTTTGCCAGTCAGGCATCGTTGTGTCAGCAGCTTGAAAAATTAAGTTAAATTGAAACTCTAATTGCTATATTAGTCGGACCTTGGCAAAACAAAAGCGAGACCAGAGCGAGACGATGATAAGACGTGCGTGACTAAAGCGAGACTATTGCGAGAAAGCCACGATACAGGTAGCCATGTAAATGGACATGGGGAGACTACAGCAAGACGAACACAATTGCCTTGTAACATAAAACCACGTTTAGAATTTTTAACCACGGTCTTAGCTTATTGTAACCTTTTTGAAAGAAAAAATATTTAAAAAAAATTGGCGAGGCTATAGCGAGACCAAAGCGAGGTGATGGAAAAACATTCTTGATGCCAAAAACCACGTGTAAATATCCCAGCGAGATCAAAGCGAGACCATAGCGAGGAAGCCAAGACACAGATAGCCATGTAAACGGGTATGGAGAGACAAAAGTGAGATTTTCACAATGTCCATGAAACATGAAACCATGTTTGGAATTTTAACAACGTTTTTTGCTTATTTAAACCATTTTAAAAAAAAAAATAGTTTTGGAAAAAAGGTTTGGCGAGATTATAGCAAGACCAAAGTGAGAACCACTTGTAAGCCACTGCGAGACTGTAGCGAGAAAGCCACGAAACAGATAGCCGTTTAAACGGGCACGGCGAGACAAAAGCGAGATTAACTCAATGACCACGGCACTGAAAGCCACGATTAGACGACCACGAGTTCTGAATTATCTGAAATATTTCAAACAGCATGGATTTAATATCTACTTTTCTTAGAGAGAAAATACCATTTTTAATTTATCTTCTATAGAAACAGTTTAGGTCAATCTCAGGGAGAAATCAATTGAAAATAAAGATCAACTGTTATTTTCAATGTCTGGAAAAAAACAAATGACTTTCAAGTCGAGACTCACTATCTATTCATCGACTTCAAAGCCGCATATGATAGCATTCATCGTCATATTAGCTCTTCCCTCTATATTGTGATGGCTGAGCTTGGGATCCCTAAAAACGTATCCATTTGTGTTGCTGTTGTAGTACCTCGTGGCATGATGGTTAGTGCGTTGGACTCTCATGCCGAAGGTGTGGGTTCGACTCCCCGCCGTGCCACCTAAAAACAGAAATGTTTTATTCGAGGTACTGCCTCTTGCGAGGGACTGACAAATCCTCCAAGAGTATACTTGTCGTGAATAAGTGCCTCTCATCTAGCCGTTCGGACTCGGCAAAAAACTGTAGGTCCCTTCCATTCCTGCCAACAATAACACGCACACAGGGATGGTTGAGAGTTGTAAGTCACTAGGCCCTGGTTCTCCACGAGCTGTTGCGCCACCCAATTTATTTATTTATTTATTATCCATTTGTGTTGCATGATAATTTAAAATACGCGATGCAATGTGCAACTAGGAAAAAGTTCTTCCGAACTATTCCAAACACGCACCAGGTTCCAGCAAGAAGATGCGCTATAAATGGCAGGCAGACCTTAACACTGAAGGACCTATTTTCAACAGATTTGTCTAATTCCTGGAATATGCCAATGATATCGACATCATCGACCGCTCCCAACAGGCTGTGATAGATTCTTACACGGCAATTGAAAAACAGGCGAAACTTTTTGGTTTTCAAGAAAACGAGTACAAGACCTTTATGCATGCTATCAATAAACAATGAAGGATCTATCAACCAGCTACGATAAAACTTCACTGTTGATAGCCAAAACTTTGAAGTAGTTACGGAGTTCATCTTTCTCGGAGTAAACAGTAATCCCACGAACGACACGAACAAAACTCCTCACACTAAAGACAAAGTTCACGCTCTATAAAACTTTATGGCGCCGAATTTTGGGCGACAAGCAGATAGGGAAAGCTGACACTGCGCTCTTTCGAAAGAAAAATTCTTACGCGGATGTTTGGTGCAAGGAGGGTAAATAGAGGAGAACATACAACCGCGAACTATAAACTGTAAAAAGATGTGGATATAGTCCAGAAAATCCAAAACACATTGACCACGACCACATTGGCTCGGCCACATTTAGAGCCTCAGCTCACAAGCTTCTTCCAGCCAGTTCGGCCTCTAGCTATCTCCAGTTGCGCATGCAAAGTCTCTGATCACCTCATAATTATACATATATCTGTTTATGGGAAGCTCTATTCAAGATGTCGTTGTTGGGTATCCTTTCTTGTTCCAAGATTGGGTGAACGGAATTGTTGGCCTGGGTCAGCCAGGTTGAACGGTGGTGTTACCTGCCTGGCAATTGAATTCGATTCATCATTGTACTTATATAATTTACAGAAATTATTTTTCCAGATACTCAGTACGACTTTGGTTCGGGCCTTGTATCCTTAGGCTAGGAAGTTCTTTCAAACTTTTTGTAAAACATCCGAAATTCATTCCTGCTAAATGATCTCTTTATTTGCACGTAGATCTGTAATGCTCCTCTTCCTTTTTCGCCTTTCCTTTTGGGAAGCTGGTGTTCCTCTCTTTTCGTGTGCTTGTAGACCTGGGGAGAAAGATTCTTCGACGTATATTGAAATCTATGTGCGAGTGGAGGTGGAGGGTGAATGGGGAATATAATACAACCACGAGTCCTCTGAGCTGATTTAAGATGTGAATATAGTCCAAAGTCAAAATATTACAACTGCTCCTTGGTCTCATGGAGCGAATTGAAAACAATGCTCCAGCCGAGGAGGTCTTTTTATCCCAGTCCACAAGCTCAGGGTTACCATCCCATCAGGTTTTGGATAACTGGAAGCAACGTTACGCTAGGGAAAGCCACCGTGTTTCAATCATCGACCCTTCATGGATTGAGATCTGAATAAGTAAGTTACTAGGTTAAGTTGAAAAATCCACTAATCTATTACTAAGCCTCAAGCCCTTCACGTAAACCAAAAATAATTAGACGAAGAAATATCAACTGCCTCAAGTACTTTACGCGTAAATTGTTTCCGCACATCAACACTACGTAAGATATCCGAGCTGAATCCTAGTACCAGACCAGCTGTAGCTGTAACCATCGCCATCTGAATATAAAGACTTCCTGGTTATACCATCACTGGTGTGATTTTAAGAAAACATCGCAACGACCACCAAAGACTTTGCATAGAATAGTCGCCCCCATCCGCTTCGCTATATAGATACTCATCTTCTCCCATTCTCGAGAAAATTCTTCCTTTAATGTATGCATCTGCAAACTAAACAGTCATCCATTGAAATGAATAATTTTCACCGCAAATTGAATGCCAATTTGGTTTAGTGTAACCAAATCAAATGCGGAACTTCATCAGAGTGCGCGCAGCTCAGGGAATTGCAAGAAGCATCATGTTTGCAAAACATGATCTCTTAATTGCATTATCATCGGGATCACACACATCATGTATCTTTCAATGTATCTATGTGTTTTTTGCAGATCTATCTTTGCGCTGTGCGGTCTGGACGACGATTACACACTCCGAACTCCGTGTAATAGCCGGTCATTTGGTGCGCATCACTAGCTTAAACCTATAGAGAAACTACGAACGCTTTGCCATAGATATAGATAGGAATCTCTTTGCTAAATGTATCTAAAGTATCTTTTAAGAGTTTATTTTTTTTTGTTGCTGTTGTTTTTGTTGGATAGAGCGGTGGTGGCGGTGGCGAAGGCAACGGCGGCGGTAGGCGCTCGTGCAATCATTCGACTCAGCAGAGTCCTTTTGGCTGGTTGCAAAAACACATGACAGCAATAATGCAGCTTTTTACACATAACATGCAAATTATTATTGCGTTCTCTGACCATAAATGAAAGCCATCCTAGGGGGTAGAATAGGAAGACTAAACACAACACAAACCGGGTCAGGCGGACAGAGCAGAAGGAATTTTATTGCAACACACACTCGATTTTATGAAGTGAAGGTCTTTAGGCCGCACAACGCAACGCACTTACATAAATATCGTAGATCTTTCATTTAAATGAAAAATGTGGCCTCTGTCCATCTCGCTCCAAACCGATCATCGACCGATTTAATGGTTACTTTGGAGCATGTATTGCAGATACATACATACATTTATTATATGATATATGTAATTTGTGGCCATAATATTAGATGCAAGAAAGTCAGTCAGAGTTCAAAAATATATATCAAGTGGACCGTGGACGAATATAAACATAAAGTGTACCTAATGCAGTATGATACCAGTAGTTTACTCATAGCTCACTAATAACTTATGAGGTTGTAATCTTCAATTAATGTATGTAGATAGGTACATGACATCACCAAAATCCAAATCCAAAACAGCTTTGCAGCACTGATTTCACGCTTTGTTCATCCGATTTTTTCAATATCGTCAGCGTAAGCGAGTAATTGGGCGGACTTTTGAAAGATTGTGCCTCTAGTGTTGACGGTAGAGTTTTGCACTATTCTTTCAAGGATGATGTTGAAGAAGTCCCATGACAGTGCGTGCGTCGGCGTCACCTTGTGTAAAACCTTCTTTGTCATCAAAGGTATCGGTGAGGTCTCTGCCGACCTTGCATTCTCCATCGTCATCCTGCACAAACGGACGAGTTGAGAGGGATTCGTGACTATAGATGATCCTGTGATACGCAGCCTAGAAATCGATGAAAAGGTGATGTGTATCGATTTGAAACTCCTTGGTCTTTTCCAAGATCTGCCGTAGTCCAAATATTTGGTCAATAGTGGACTTCTATGGCCTAAGGACACACTGATATGTATTTACCTATCAGGTTGTTGACGAATGGCTTCTGGCGTTCATAGAATACAGCAGAGAAGACCTTGTACGCGATATTAAGAATACTGATGCCTTTGTAGTTAGTGTAGTCCAGAGGATCGCCTTTTTTGAGGATCGGACAAACAATCCTGAGGTTCCATTCATAGGGCATACTTTCCTCCGACCATATTTTGCAGGTGAGCTGGTGCATACTCCATGGTGCATACCAATTCATTGCCAACCGCTTTGAATAGCTCAGCAGCAAGGCCATCAGCTCCAGTAGCTTTATTGGATAGGCAAGCAAGCTTACCGGCGATGCCACCATCAATCGCCCCGCGAAAGCATACCACCGTACTATGGCCATATCTGTGACAGATGTGGCAAGTCCTACACGACTGAACGTGTAAAATTTCAACATCAAAGTCGATTCTGTCATTGATCTGAAGATGACAACACGTCTTACGCAGGCCGTCGACAACATATGAAAAAAACCCATCTGATCGTATACAACGCAGAACTGGAGGCTGAAGCAGCATCTGGAACGTGCTTTTGGACGAACGATGAGTAGGATCAACTGGCCAAGGCAGAGGCTGAACTCGGCTTTCAAAATAGTACCATCATATATTATTAACCACCTGGCTACCCTGTCTCCCAGATCCAGAAAAAGCTATCAAGTAGAGACGAAAACGACCTTCTTTTGGTGAGAGGGTACAACGTTTCCGGCAAAATCCGGATGCCGCAAATACCATTGCCAAAGAGTGGAGTCAATCTAAGTACAAGTCCGCCAATGAAGGGGAAGAAATCAACAATGACCCCCATGACGGTACAGATAACGATACGCAAACCGAGGAGGATACAAGCAATGCTACATGAATGCTATCGAGAATGTAGACTCGTATGGCGAAGCCTTACGATGCTCCCTATATTCCTACTAACGTATCCAGTAGTATTGCTTTGGGCGAATGGACACGGAATCTTGTGGAAGGATATGGTGAGTTCATCAAAAACCCGAGAAAGTGTGCAGAAAGAATAATATCTGGTAGTGGGTGGAACAATAGAGCGAACGAACTACCCGAAGCAGAATCCACTCATGCACATTTTTCGAGATTGTTCTCTGAGCCATCAAAAGAAGACAACGCACCCATCATTGACAGCTTTTCACAAATAACAAGAATTGCCAAGCCCATCACAACCGAATAAATTGTTGAAGCATTGAAAGCAACGTCTTTCAATTGCCCTGGCGCTGGTGGCGTAAGTCTGCGTACGTTTCGTACCATTCCACGAATCTCCTCTTCAACGGAATGCAACTCACTGAATCAACACCAGCAGTTCTCAGAAACAGCCGTACCCTTTAATAGCCAAAAAACCAGCACCGGAAAGCCTCAATGACTGGAGACCTATAACAATCTCGTCTACAATTATAAGGCTGCTACATAAGATTCTTGCAGACAGGCTCAGCACAACAACTCTCCACGAAAACCAACAAGGCTTCACAAAGGTGGACGGCTGTTATGCAAACACAATGACACTCCATTTCCTTCTCAAAGATAGGCGAATCAATGGAAACCCAATGTGCATGGTTAGACGTGTCTAAAGCCTTCGACACAGTCTCACACCAAAATCTAAGAGTCAAAGTGGATAATAAATTCATAGCATATATAAAAGAGAACCTAAGAGGAGTCAGCACGAGGATATCAACCGGCATTGAACCGGTGGCAGTCTAAATTAACAGGGGAGTTAAGCAAAGTGACCCTCTCTCACCGGTCCTTCAACATCCTGATAGATGAATTGCTGTGCCGTATGGACCACTTCTCCGGCATCAAACTGTCACCAGAGAGAAGACTTCGAAGCCTGGCATATGCGGCCGATATCCTCATCAAAAACAAAGGAAGATGTGGAGAGAATGCTAGGACAGGCAAATACATATTTCATGGACAGGGGAATGTCGCTGAACGACACTTAAGACCAGTGCCTAGTATACATAAAATATGGACTGGTACCCAAGCTGCACAACATGGGAACATCATAATTAAAGCACTGGGGATTCAGGAGCAAATGAAGTACCTGGGCAGCACTTTTACGTCCTGTGGAGACACAACACCAGACTCTACGAGGCTTTTTGAGGAACTCCAAGAATAAAAACGCCCCACTTAAGCCTCATCAGAAACTCAACATTCAACGGTATATAATCCCCAGGTTACTCTTCCAACAACCCATCATAGCCCAAAAAACCCTAAAGGAGGCCGACAGGAAAACCAGGGCTTTCGTGAAAGCATCTCTCTGATGAAGCAGTGTGGCATTGGGCGTTCAAACTTCTTAGTCGAATTCCAATCATCATGACCGAACGAATAAAATACCTTGCAGCCAGTGACCCAATCATATCCAATATTTCCCATATCGGCCGAGACTGTATTGAACGTGTGCGAATGATGATAATACCAAACCAACAAACAAAGAGTGACTGTCTCAATTTTCACGCACGCGCTTTAGAAACATCTTACTCCGGCAATGGCATAAATTAGGTCGCCAACCACCAAGGCTTTACAAAGTTTTTACATACAATCCACCCATTTATTGAACAGGTGAAGCCTATATAAAGGCCATCCTGCTACGTTTCAACCTCCTTCCGACAAAAGGAATACCATCCAATCCAGCTGCTGAACAAAGATGCCGTGCCAACTGCCATAGAGTGGAGAGTTTGTCTCACATTCCTCAAAGTTGCCCAGCCACCCATTGACAACGTATTGGCCAGCACAACTACGTTCAAAAGCGACCCGTGACTGTGGCGAGGAATAAGGGCTGGCGAACAGAGATCGAGCCAAGGATTCGAGTCGAGAGAATGATGGTCTCTTGAAG
Source organism: Dasysyrphus tricinctus (assembly GCA_963921185.1). Classification (NCBI taxonomy): domain Eukaryota; kingdom Metazoa; phylum Arthropoda; class Insecta; order Diptera; family Syrphidae; genus Dasysyrphus; species Dasysyrphus tricinctus. Next base: position 250,499,649 of record OY992530.1, read on the forward strand.
AATCCCGACGTCATATTCAATAAAAGCAATAGCACCATCGTTTGTGACGTTTGGGCGCATTGGGAAGGACCTGAATCACTTGCTTTTCAATATAGGTAGGAACAAGGTTGCCAACACCGGAGTTCATCGAAAGTTAGTGTCCGACGTCGCCAATCAGATACTAACGTCTTTACTTCGTCGAGATCGGGAGGACGGAATTGTTGGCCTGAGTGCGTCGCGGTCGTCCAGGTTGAATGGTGCAATCTGCATGGTAGCGCAATTCGGTTCGTCATCACTGTTAAACAATTTACAGAAATGATTTTTCCAGATCCTCAGCACCGATTGCGATTCTACCACGATGCTCTCCTGATCATCCCTGCAGGCTTCGGTGCGGGCCTTGTGACCCTGGTATAGGTTCTTTTTACTTTTTGATAGAGCTTCCGAACTTCATTTCTGCAATGGCATCCCTCTATTTCCTCGATCACGCACTTCTCATGCTCTTTTTTTTACTTCGTTTTTTTGGCTGCAAAAACGATCAGCTTCGAAGAAACCGGTTATAAGAGATAATTATCCGCAACTATTTTTTTTTTTTTTCTTTTTCTTTGACCTTCCTGAGTCTTACAAACTTCAACAATCGTTATTTTGTCTCTCACTGAATAGCGAGGTTATAGTTGTCATGGACAAAGAAAAGCTGCGAGCAGAGTATTATGCGCTGACGCTCGAACATCTGAGGAGGATACTGAAGTCTCGAGTGAATCGTCTGATACGACGAAATAAACCCGCAAGAGGGAAGTCCATTGCAAAGCGCTGTCAGTGATACTGATAACACAAGTGGGAGCACTATTGAGATGTAGTGGCTAAGCTTCGTCATGAACTGGCTGAAATGACTAAAGAGCTGGATGCGACACGCTCGGCAAAGAGCAACCAGGTTATCAACAAGTAGTACTGGAGCTAGAACATTTGAGAGTGGTGTTGAATTGAATGGGTCACATGTGCCAAATGGGGTTCAATCACATGGGGTTCAGTCGATTGGAGGAGTAGATAAGGACAATGGATGGGGTAATATGAATTTCTTTATGCTCCGAAATGTAGCAGACATGATCCCAGAATTCAATGTGGGCTTATTATCGAAAGCCTGGATAAAGAAACTAAGGGAGCTGCGAAGGATATATAAACTGGATGAGAGGCTTATGCTAATGGCAGCGACGATGAAGCTGTCAGGAGCAGCAAAGTTGTGGAGTACCAATGGGTTTTATGCTTTTCTTGAAAGTTTTTGAACATCTTTTTTAGAAACTTTCCGACAACTGAGGATGATGTAGACTGGCTACAGTCACGCCACGGCAGAGACCAGGAGAATAAATCGAAGATTTTGGGTTTGAAATGAGGTTGATTCGTCAAGGGGAAACATTGGGGAGGTAGGGTTGCTGAAGTACATCCTTAAGGGAATAGCAGATGCTGAGTGCAAGGAAGCATTTCGAGCGGTGCAACCCAAGCACCTACAGGAAATGTTGGAGAAAGTTCGATGACAGCCTACGAACCAGCAGTAGACGTGTGACAGAATGACCAAGATCAACCACATCAATAGAGGATTCATCAGGTGCGACGGGAAACCCAGGTAATTGCTTTCGGTGTCATCAATCCGGAACACTACCAACGAGATTGCCCTTTATGACAGGAATCAACTTCGGGAGAGAATAGAAAGGGAGGTCCAACGAGTGTACCCTATGGACCGATTCGGACTGTACAAGAGGAATGCATGGAATAAATAAAAAAAGCAGGTGTCCGATTTATGGTGGACGCTTCTATTGATCAAGGAAGTGATTGTGTGACAGTGCGCAAGAGTAGTGCTGATCAGGGTGGAATCCAATACAACGCAAGCCACAGGAGCCTGAATGGATTCAAGGGTGGATCTTGCTCTACACTATCGGTATTCTTCACGCAAAGGTTTCTGTAGATCAGCTTACATCGTGGTGCAAAGTACTAATTGTTCCAGATGATAGTCAACCTTGTGACATGATGATCGGACAAAAGTTGATGGATCAACTACAAGTAGAACTGGTGAAGTCCCACCAGAAGTTGACTATCAGGGACATAGCAGACAAAATCCCCCTGGCTTTCAACGATGACAATCGGAATTGTGTAGATGTGCACCGGAATTGTTCAAAAATAGAGCTAGTTGAGCTTGAGGCTGGCGACAGGGATGAAGAAGGAAGGCAAGATTTGGAAAATCTTGTGGAAACCTATCGTTAATGTTTCGCTAAGAGCTCGGAAGGGTTAGGTACCTCGAAACTTGGGATGTGTTCAATCGAATTAACGAGATCACAACCCGTGTGCGTCCAGCCGTACAAGATACCTTTTGCAAAAAGGGTAATCGTAATAGTGAAGGAAAAAGTAACAGAACTTCTACGCTAGGGAGTCATCCGACCATCTGTGACTGACTACTCTGCCCCGATAGGATAGTATTAACGAAGAAAAATATGGGAGCGACCGATTTTGCGTGGACTATCGGGCACTCATCGAAGTGAGTGAGTGGTCTGGATATCCTTAGCTCCTCGGAACGTTTGGCATCCTTGATACTGGAGGAGTGCCTTGCTTCGATCACAATGTGGTCAATCTAGCTGGAGGTTGATTGACACAGGAACACGCCATGTTTCTTTGTGAATATCGGATGCGGGAACTGCATGCTTTTAATCCAAAACAACAAATATGTAAGGCCCCTATATGGTCCTTCGTGATTTTTTCTAATAACACCTCTTTACAGAAAATTATGTTTATAAAATCGAAATTGATGAACACCCGCTTGAAATCGAAATTTAAAAGCTGAACATAATTTCTCGTGCATTCAATACACTGTCACTAAATCATAGAGAAACTTATATCTAGGTTTGCACTCACTACCTGGATGCATATCTATAAATAGATTTATAGTGTGGATGTGTGACTCAAATATGAAAGACCATGTTGAAGATCTTTCACTTTTTACTTGTTAAATAAAAAAAAAAAAAAACTAACTGTACCTACCTGATAGAGTAAGGCAAGATATTTCATCAGTAAGACTCATTACTATAGGCCTCAGAGAAGAAAAAATGAATTTCCTTTAGAGAAGGCTTTTTATTAAATGATAACGAGCCAAAGAAGACTCCTCAAACGATAGAGGCTGAAGCAAGCAATCTGTGCATCATATTTGCTCTTCATTAAAACAAACTGAAGGCTGCTGCAGCCAACCCATTCAAGCGGCTATATAGCCGGCAATTTATCACAGAATAATATTTCATTTTTGTTCAAATAATGTCCGACGACACACTTCAGGCGACATACAGAGTAGTGGATCCTGTTTTAAAACCTGACTCATGGCTATAGTGTGTCCCTTCATCATCATCACCATGCGAGAGCTACTTTAACATTATATTTTTAATTTTTTTGCTTAGCTTAACGCCTTGGGAATCGCAGTGATAATACCATTCCAGGCCGCAAATCGCTGTCAATAATTGCAGTTTGCATTGAGGACAAACTCATTTTTGCTGGTAGGATCGCAGTCTTCTTGGTAAGAGAACCAAACTTACCATCAACATCAACAAGAGTCAACCACAACCACATATGACTGCAATCTGAGGTATTTTTTGTGAGCGATTATTTATTAACTTGTTTTCATTTTGTAAAATTGAGAATTTTAATGTGTTATATACACCGTGGTCATATCAACACACACAGTCATTTGGCACACAAGCTGATAAGGTTTTGTCCAAGTTCCAAAGAGGAAACCCTCTACCTCTGATGTCTATACCCAAACCATAAGAGACCTCGCTGTTTTAATTTAATGTACTTACATGATCAGGACGTTATCAAGCAGAGACTCGCTTATCGTGTCCTTAGTGTTGCCGAAGAAGAAATCCTGGGTATTAAATTGTTTTTGTTCATTTTATGAAGGAATTCTCCATAGAGGCCAGGCCAGGCCAGGCTGGGCCGGGCCGGGCCGTTGTTGGATTCGATTTGTTCGTTTTGTAAGGTGGCGTGTGGGATTATGTGCATGACATCTCATGATCTTTCGTTGGTGCGAAGTACCTGATTTGGAACGTATTAAGTGCCAATTTTAATTTAATGATAACAAATGAAATACGAGAAACGATTGAGAGGCGGTTTCTTGATGGGTCAGCAAAGCTGGACTTTGCTAAAAAAAAAACAATTGCTCAGTTGATAGATAAATATAAAAAAATAATAATTTTTCTAGTAGATTTCTATTTGTTGGATTAAAAATTTGAACATTATAATAAGCACTGACTTGAAAACTTAATAAAATAAAATAGACAAAAGACAACTGTGTCGCACACACTTGGTCTTATTGCTAAAGTGGTAGCCATATAGTACATAAGTTCTTAAAGCTTCATTTTATTTGAATTTTTTAAATTTTTGATTTTTGAAAAAAATACTGCAATATAGGTAGCTATCACCTGAAAATGACTTCTCAAAGACAAACTTTGGAAAGTTAGCGCTGTTACCCCCTCATGGTTTTCGCCTTGACCGTGGTGAGGGGGCTTACTTTTGTCTCTCCAGCACACAACTAAGTTAAACCAACAAAAACAGCGATTTTCAACCAAACAATAATGAACAACATGGATAAAAGTTTACAAATGAATGAACTTCGAGTGGGGATATACACTCAAGTGTCAGCAGAAGTCACGGCTGCCGGCGAGGGCTAAGTTGCCGGTGACAATTGTAAGCAAAGAAATAAATAAACCCGTATTAACAAGACAATCCAACGCTCTCAACCTTTCAGCGGCTCTTCTTCCTGCACTAGATAGCTCGGCTATTGACGGTAGGGATACCTTGGGCAGACCTCCCTCTATAAGAAGACTGGAAGACTCGAGTCACGAAGAGACTACGCTGAAGCCTACTACACCCTTCAAAGCTTCGAGGCAACGCAGTACAGTAACTACAGATCCTCTAAAAGATTCGTGAGTGCTACCGAGAAAACAGACCCATCTTCTCTCAGTTCGAGAGACAAGGCCCTACTGAAAAAGCATAGGAAGTTGATGAAAAACTATGAACGGCAGTTGGCAGCGACTGCCACTGCACCCATTGTTTCCTCCCAACAGTTTAACGCTAAAAAGCCGGACAACGAAAGAGTAAATGCTGCTATATCTAGGTCTATCCCTAAAAAGATAAACCGTGAACAGGCTGGCAACAACTCTACTGCTCGTACCGACTCAAATTCGAATCTGGCGACCTCTAGTAAGAAACAGCAGACCAACGCTATATCAAACCTGAAAGGGAATGAGAAAGCACAGGTATAGGCAGCCCTTCTGGGACGAAGCCAGGTTCAACCAAGAGAGCAAGATCGGAGGAAGCAACCAAGAAGTTTCTAAACAGCTTAAAACCAATAGTTTTGACACCACCTCGATCGATCTGCAGGTGGCCATAATAAGTCGAGACGTACCGGATGGGAAAATCATGGCAAAAAATTGTTTACTTGTGGAGAATGAAATCCTCAAAACCATGATGGCGACATCAGAGAATGATAGTTCTGACGACTACACCTTTGATGGAGCTGGATGGTGGAAAGGAGTTAAAGTAGTATGCTGGGCGGATCAGTAATCCTGGGAGTTCCTCACTCACACAATTAACTTCGGGATATATAAAGCATCCCGATGGATCATGGTTGAAATCGAGCCAAAAAACACTTGAACTCTTTATGGAAACACATTTCCCTGGCTGTTAGAGTCCTGAGGTCTCAGGTTATTCACAACCAGACTCCTTAGAAATTTAACAATCAACACCAGAATTGGAACAGGATATCACAGAGCAGAAGATTATATGGGCTATAAACTTGTTCAAGCCCATAAATCAGCTGGACCAGACGAGATTATTCAGGCATTTCTCCAACATGCTCTACAGATAATCACCCTATGGCTTAGGGTAATCTTCAAAAGTTGTGTTAAACTTAGATACGTCCCTACCAGCTGGAGAAAGGTCAAATGCTGGAAAACCGACACTCGACTACAAAAGATTATAGACCTATAAGTCTCACTTCGTTCCTCCTCAAGACACTGGAGAGAATTATTGATCTGGATGTCAAAGACCTTCCTAATCCAAATATTTTGTGCAGCTACCAACACACCTACCTTAAAGGTAAGTCAGTGGAAACTGCGTTGCACAAAGTCGTTACACAAATTGAGAAAAAGTCTCCAGCACAAAGAACACACCCTCGCAGCATTTTTGGACAATGAAAGAGCGTTTAACAACGTAAAAAGGGAGTCAATTAAATGTGCTCTGGAAGAGGTTATAGGGTTGAGTCTGCGATTGTGGACTGGATTTATACCATGCTCAATGGTAGAATCATAAGCTCGCAACTTGGAGATACGCACTTCGACTCAAAGAACTGGGCTCTTGGAAGCACAGCACCTATGGTCATGGGTCTATCCTCCAAAGGTATGACACAGTGGCCACACTTGATGTGACGACTGACTACATACCACCTATTATAGATTTTAAAAAACACTTCTCTATTTTAATAACCGAAAGGCAGACTAGGTGTATTCGCACCCGATTTCTGCAGGAGCTGTCAGGTCGTAGAAGAAATAGAAACCATTAAACACCTGCTCTGTGACTGTTCAAACCTCCAAACAAATCGACTCCGTTATTTTGGAAACAGGTTTGTTGGAGAACTGGACGATCTAGCGCATGTCTCAATGGCAAACATATGAGAAAATTCATAGAAAGCACAGGCTGGTTCGCAAACGAACCAGTCTATGTGAACCATTAGCTTAAGTGCATCTCTGCCTTCTTTTATAAGGGGATCACAATGGACCAATAGGCCCCCGTGAACGCAACAGCCACTGTGCTGTGCACGCCCCTCTTAACCTAAACTAACCTAACCTGGCGCTATTAGGAAGGGGAATCCGAGGATTCATAAAGCCAACAATAAAAACAGCAATTTGTCGGTGCCCCCGGCTAAAGGGACACTGTTCCAATGAGTATTAACCTTAAGCCACGAACAGATCAGTAAAAATTTACGTTTTGCGCTGTGCACCTTGAATTTTGTATTCGCGGCAAATATTTTTGGTGAAAATTCATATTTATTACAAAAATAAATTTTTGCGTAGTATGCCGTGCGTAAGTGCTCAGTTTCATGTACGTCGAAAATCCATCGGATTCGGATAGCATGCGTTTAATGCGACACACAAATTTGTGTGCGCCCGTGCGTCCCCACTGATTTATTTTTTTTTGCATCTGCACAAATATTTGCGCCGAAAACGGCGCACAACGTAAATTTTGATTGATCTGGACGCAGCTTTATAAAGCAGAGAATATCAAATAAAGAAGCCAATCCTCAGCTGTCAATTAAATTTGCCTACAAGATGAAACGAACAGCTGTAATTTTTTTTATTTATATAATGAGCGTGCACTAAAGGGGTTTTGACTACCCGTAAGATAGTGAACACAGGGCGAGCGATCAGGAAAATAGGGAAAGATTTGCCGATACACGTTGGTTTTGAAGTTCAGAATATTAAAATGGGAGGGGAAAATAGAAATTGATAAAGCATTCCACATTCGTGTTGTGCGGCTATAGAAAGAAGCTCTATACTTGACAGTACGTCCAAAGTTGGGCTCAAGGGTAAACTGATGAGTATTCCTAAAAGCACGAGTATTGCGGTTGAATTTTTTTAAGAGGAGGAATGCAAGTGGCTATTGCACTAGAACACTGTTTATAAAATAGCGATAAAATAGTGTGAGACAAGAAACACTGCGGCGGCGCGCGGTGTTTCAGAAATGTTATTGTTTGCGTAATAGTTCTATACCCATCACATTTAGGGCTCTATTTTGTATTCTATTTAAAAGATTCAAGTGAGTTGTAGGGGCACCTGCCCAGATGTGAGAGTTATACTCAAGCTTTGGTTGGATGAAGGCTTCATAGATTACAGCCAGTTCAGAAGGGGAGACAAATTTCTTACATCGTCGAAGAAAACCTAGACACTTAGCAGCGGCCAGCGCTCTTGGCGACTTTGAATATGTGATAATTTCACAGAAGGTGATCTGTTATGTGCATACCCGGAACTGAAAGTTGTTCAGTTTCTTCGATGCAAGTTCCGTTCATGGATATCGGCATTGGGGTGGGTTTTGCTTTAGCGACAGCAGACAGCATTGGGTTTTTGAAGCATTAAACTCTACACGATTTTTAGTTTTCCACTGGACAATGCTGTCTAGATCAGAATTTAATGAGCTTATCATACGCTGCCGTTCAAGTTTCACATCCGAAATGTAGGGATGTGAATCTAGAAACCAATATGGAAAGCTGAGGGTGCTATCATTGTATATCCAATCTATAGTATTCTCATGAAACACGATTTTGTAGGTAGACATTTGGTCGATAGGTTCGCTGTGATCACCTTACCGAGATCCCTTAACCAAAATTAGTATTACATTTGGACGCATAGATGGCCACGAGCTTTTTTTCTTCATGAGAATACTATAGAATTTATATGCAATGGTGCTATTGTCAGCAAAACAATTTAATGTATTAGAAGTTTCAGATAAGAGATCATTGATGAAAATAAGGAAGAGGGTAGGAGACAAAACGGAGCCCTGGGGCACAACAGCATTTATTTCATAAATATTAGACTTGAAACCGTCCAATACTATACTTGAATTGATCGCTCCGAAAGATAAAATTTCTATTCCAACGAAGAAGAGATTCATCGATACCAAATGCATGCATTTCCGATAAGAGAGCTTGATGCCAAACTCTATCAAATGTTTTTGACATATCAAGTGCAATAATCTTACTTTCTCCAAAACGATGTAAAGATTTGTTCCACTGTTCGGTGAGATATAATATCAGATCACCAGTGGATCTATTTCTATTGCTACGAAAGCCGTACTGCCAGTCATTAAGAAACTTCCGTTCTTCAAGATATTTCTTGAGCTGATAATTAATCAGCGTTTCCATGACATTGGAAAGAAGAGACGTAATTGCAATTGGTCGATAGTTGGAGGGAGACGAAGATTTTTAGGGGCAGGCTGGGCAAATGCTATTTTCCATCCAATCGAGAAGAGACCAGTAGAGTAGGACAATTGGAAAAGCTTACGCAGTGGCTTTTCCAGCGTTGTAGAATACCTCTTCAGAACAATGGCAGGGATACTATCCGGGCCAGCGAATTTGTGTACATCAAGAACTCTAGCTACTGCACGAGTGCGAAAGAATATTTGTCCCATAAAATCATTAGCGCTTTCAAGTACAGGTGGTACACTAATAGTGGTATTTATCAGGATCAGAGGTAAGAAACAAGTCTGTTGGCGGATTTACCTGCAACGTCAGCGATACGAGTTGGCTCGTCATTCGTCAACAAGCTAAGTTAGTTTGTTTAACTCAGAAAAGACCTCAACATACCTTCCTTCGGGTGTTGTCTGGCCAGAAAAGTGAAGCCACGTAGAATTGTGTACATTGAAATCGCCCGCAAGGCTGACAAAACGCCATCTGAACCGTTAATAAAAATAGAGTTTGATTGGGAGAAAATTGCAAACATGTCACAAATATTAGAAGAATAACACATTTCAGAAGGATTAAAACAATAAATTTTGTATCTAAATTATTTTTGTACTCAAACGACATTTGATTTATCTTCGGACGAAATAGTTAATTCTAAAAGCTAAAGCCTGTCCTGTTAAAGTCAAATACTTGATTACTTATAGACTGGAGCAAAAATCAGAAATAGGTGTAACACCAGCGCAGGTAACTACTATTGACAAAACTAATAGACAGAATTTTGAAGCTTATAATGCTAATATAACTTCCAAGCAACTCTGGAACAAGTCCCACTTTCACCCTTTAATATCCTTACCCCCACGTGATCGTTTTGATCATTTCAAGAAATGTTTCTTCCATCTTTTCACTAACGACAACTCAAACACACACAATCTGACAGTAGGCGGCCAGGTCTTCAATCATCTAACTGACTTGAAATTCACGCCATTATTTTTCAAGTAGCCAAAGATGGGCATTTATCGCATCAAAACAAACGTCCAACCAATTACCTTATTGGCCAAGATAACCTTTGACACCAAACTAGACAGGATATGTGTGTAACTAAACGTGCGACCACCAAACGGATAATATACCGACCCGACTCCAACTCCATACGTTGCTATATCTTAACCAGAAGGCAAATTTCTTATGCTATGCTCTGGCTGTTTCTCTGCTAAGCCCGAAAGACAAACGAAAGCCGCTGGATTGCAAATTTGAAAAATGACAAATCGCATCCGCGATATGTGTATGCTCGTACTCGTACTCGTACAAGCGGAGGAGGCTGATAGCGATGCTTAAATCTGCCCATTACATCCAGCCCACTGGGATGAGCGCAACAGGTTGTTGTGCCTGTCCATTTACCATATGGCACACTATACTACACGCCGGCCGTCTCCTTTACAAAGTTTAAATTTATGAAATGTGAACATATCTGACAGCCGGCCATAGCCACACAGAGTTCATAAATCGATGGCGACGCGCATGCGCAACTCCTCCACCATCGAAATTGCTCGCTCGGTGCAGCCAACGAATGTTCATTGCAAAGTTAGCCACTGGCGTTTTGTTTTTTTTTTTTGTTGAAGAATTGGAAAGATTTCAACTCCTCCACTCGAGTTATTTCTTTACTCTTAACACCTCTGGAGGAAAGGAAGAATACTCAAGGAATAAAGGCGTATTGGATTGTACCGAAACAAAAAATAAACGAAACATTTTATTGCCCATTTAATAAGACGAATGTGATGTTCGCACGCGGAAGTAATCACAACACACTTTGCACACCCTAAAGTCTTCAAGTGCACGACCCTAGAATACAAAATTGCCACACCGTTAGGGGGCGCTATAAACGTATGTTTTCAACTATAAAACCGAATTTTTAATAAAGTTATTTTATCCGTTTATTATATCAAGCGTCGTCGTACAGCCAGCATAACTTCCAAGCTATGTATGTAGTTAAAAGCTCGTTAAATTTCGAATGTCCCGAAGTTGAAATAAAAAGTCTGATATACATAGTCCGGATTTAAGTGCTTTTAATTTGTCCAATCTCGACAAAAAAAACGGTATCGTATAGTAAAATGACAACTTAATTGAAAGTTTTGTTTTATATTCCTATAAAATGTGGTCCAATAAACGAAACCTGCGGTACGTCAAACGCGATGGGAGCAGATGGGTTTACTGCGTTGAAACACCACCACATGCTTTGTTCTGCTCTTGCTGGGCCTGGGATATTGCTATGTTTACAATTTGACATTCGATGAAATTTGTTAAACGGTTATGTTTGACGTGTTATGACATTTTTAGTGTTCCCGGCGCCAGTTCGTAAATTCTTGTCTCCCGATCGGTGACAGTGGTCATCAAAACTACCTATGCTTATGCGCTCTACTCAGTTGCTGTCGTAAAAAAAAAAGTAAATACAAAAATGCGCCTAGCGGCATTGCTGTCCCGCTTAGCACACGGCAACGGCAACTACACTAAAAATTATATTGCAACCCCAATGGCGGCGCGGCGGCCGAAACGTTTATGAGTTTTTCGTGTGTTCATCATCATCATTTGGTTGGTCATTCGAATCCATTAGATGCATTCACAACAATTTTGATTGTTTTAGTGTCATTCTGTAAGATTTTAGAGCAAACATTGATGTGGGGGGAGGAGGAACCAGTGATAGGTACATCCAAGGAGGGAGGGCAATTTTACAGCTTTTACGACAATCTTGTTGTCTGATTAAGAATAAATTTATGATCAAGAACTTATGGTGGCTGACCACTCGAAAAGATCAAAAGCTGCTTATAGAATGATGAATTAACAAATAAATCATGGCTATCATAAAGTAGTAACATATCTTAATTGGATTGATTTATAGAGAATTGAAAGATGTCGACTTGTGCAAGAATTATTTGGATTTCAGACGATCGATGCGAAGGTAGGATGAATACAGGTGATTCATGACCATTTTAGAAAAATCAAATAATAGCCCAGAAAAATATTACTTTTACTTCCAACAATTTTCACAAAACTGAATTTGAAGGAAAGTAAGAGATTCGTTTAAAGATCTAAAAACGACTTTAGTTTTTGGGTTTTGGTACCTACTATTTGTATTTTTGTGGAATGTGTTGACAATGGTTCGAATTCAAATTTTTGCTAATTTCTGCAGAGCTGTCAGCTTTTTCGGAAAATATTTGTAAAGGGGTTTTCCCTGTTAGTAGAAGCACCTCGATACTCCTCAATAATTTTAAGACTTAATACACTAAAACCACCTACTTTTTCAAGATGGCAACCTTTCCCTTGCACCTGATAACCCCAAAAACTTGACCTGACAGTGAAGAAATGTACCCAAACACAAATTTCTGTCATAATTTTGAGTTGTTTCGATGTTACTCCACTAAAGATATTTGATATTAAATGTCATGAACTTGACATATCTATATTTTAGATCTTAGTACTTTTTTTGGCTGACTTTTCACGCACAGGTTTTTTGTGCATATAAGAACTTGGCTCTTTTTTTAACATTTATGTGTTTGTTGTGATTTCACTCCTTTTTGCAAAGATTTTTTTTGCCAGGTGAAAATCAAGCCCTACCGCTCTACAAGGTTTCAAAATTCTATGACAACCACAGTGCTCCATATAAATAATTGCAATTCTGAGAAAGTGGGTGGATGGCAAGACCTCTGAATGAAAAATTCCAAATTTTAAATTTTTTTCTTTCTAAGTCCTTCAAGCCCTACCAACCTACCAATTTTTATCGTTCTACAGCAATCGGAAGTAATCATCGAGTCCTGTAACCCCGGCTGGGACATAGGGCGTCAACTAAACGTCTCCATTCTTCACGGTCTGCTGCAAGGTACTTTAGCTGTGGTCGACGTCCAGCCGCTCTTGACTTGTCCTGCGCCACAATTCCTCATTTGATATTATTTGTGGCCAGCGAATCTTTAGGATGTGGCGAAGACAGCGATTCACAAAAGCCTGCAATTTCTTCGAAATGATAGACGTGACTTTCCAGGTTTCACAAGCATATAACAGCACGGAGATTTCACATTGGATTCGAAGAATCTCAACTTAGTGCGTAAGGAGATTTGACTGGATTTCCAAATTGGGGACAGGGTACCGAAGGCAGAACGAGCTTTATTCATTCTACTTTTAACGTCCAGATCCGTACCACCGTTTGCAGAAACAATACTGCCAAGGTAGTTGAACTGTTCCACTACTTCAACTGGCGCTGCTGTGTGGAGCGGCCTGTGAGCATTATTTTTGTCTTTTTGCTGTTTATTCTTAGACCACTCGACTCTCCCTTCACTTGCAGTGTTTGGCACATCCCGTTCAGCCCACTGATGTTATTTGCTAGTAGACATATGTCATCGGCATAGTCTAAATGACTGAGCCTTTCGAACGGTCTCCACTGAATGCTCTGTCGCTCAGATGTACCAACACTGGCCGTCAATACGTCGTCCAACATCCCCTTGTCTCACACCCTGTTGCACTACGAAGGAGTCGGATAGCTGCCCATTGTGCAAAACAAAACACCTTGCGTTGTTGTAGGACTCTTTAATAATGGCAACAATTTTTGGTGGAATTCCTCTACCAAGCAACGATCTCCATATACATTCTCGGTTAACTCGATCAAAGGCTTTCTCAAAATCCACGAACATGAGGTAAAGCGGTGATTGAAATTCCAATTCGAATTCGAAATTCGAGGACGATACGCAGGGTGTTTATATGGTCGACACACGATCGACCACTGCGGAAGCCAGCTTGATGTCTCTTAAGTGTAGACTCGATTCTATCCTTTATTCGCTCGAGAATGATGGTTGCCATTAGTTTTGGGAAAACGGACAAAACGGTGATACCACGCCAATTGTTGCAATTCTTTAAGTCACCTTTCTTTGGCAACTTAACAATCACACCATCCTTCCAATCCCTGGGATAGCTTTCGTTTTCCCAAATGCTTTGTATCAATGGATGTAAAATACTAGCCGCTGTTACGGGATCGGCTTTCAGGAATTCAGCTGGTATTCCGTCCAGTCCAGCTGCCTTGTTGTTTTTGAGGAGATTTATTGATGTAAGGATTTCCGATTCTGACGGGCGTTCGATGTCAATACCCCTATAGGACCTGCACATCTCGTTTAGTTGGGGCACTTCAGCACTCTGCTCAACTGAATCCTCATTTAGCAGGGCAAAATAGTCCTTCCATCTACGAAGCTGATCCTCAATTGATACCAAAAGTGTGCCATCCACATCCATTACAGGATGATTCGTGTTGATCACGTCTTTGGCTATTTGGTACAATTCCCGGATATCTCCTCTTCTGGCAGCGATTTCCGCATTATCTGCGAGTCCATCTAACCTCACCCTCTTGTCACGTCTCACACAACGTTAGACCATCTTATGTGCAATGCGGTACTCTCTTCGCAAGTCAGCCTTTCGTTGAACATCAGCTTCGGCATTTATTTGGATTTTCAACGATTTGCGGAGTTCGATCTTATCACAGGTGTCTTGGGATATCCAAGAGTCTCTACGTCTCGTTCGCTTGGGTACAGTTTCGGATCCAGCCTCCATAAAAACACTTTTAATTTCACCCCACATCTCATCAATTGTTGAATGCTGGATTCCGTTTAATGACGAAGCTCTGTCGTTAAGGGTGGTGACATAGTTTCGACATATGTTGAGGTCATTTAAAGCATTAGTATTGAATTTTGAGCTCCTTGCTGCATCCTGCGCTGGTTTTTGTACGGCAGCGGTTCGTAGTTTGAGACTCATCAGAACCAAATGGTGGTCGCTTCCCACATCGGCATTTCTTATAATCCGGACATCACACATAGACTTCCTCCATCGCTGCTGAATCATGATATGATCAATTTGGTTTTCGGTTTGACCATCTGCTTAATACAGTCCCACCAATCACAAGACGATTCGCGTTACAAAAATCGACAAGCAAGTCACCATTTTCATTCCGTGACCCCAAGCCATTTCTTCCCATCACGCGTTCCAGTCCGTAATTGTCTGAACCGACTTGGGCATTAAGGTCTCCCATAACGACTATGATGTCGGCTCTCGGAACACTACTGTAAACCGAGTTAAGATGAGTGTAGAACGCAGTTTTCTCTTCCTCTGTCACTTCATTTGTGGGGGCGTAGCACTGAATTATTGTGACGTTATGAATTTTTGAACGAAACCTTGCTGTCATTAATCTCGCAGAAATCGGAAGTGCTCCATATAATTTATAAGAATTTTTAAGAATGTGGGTGGATGCCACACCCCCTGAATAGAAAATAGCAGATTTTCGATTTTTTCCTTTGTATGCACCACAAGGCCTACCGTTGCGCCTTGTGCGAAATTTCAAGTTTCTACGATGTCGAGAAGTGCTCCATAAATTTGATGATCTGTCAGTGAGTCAATTACGGTTTTTGCGATTTTTGAAGTCCTTTATCTCGGGAATTACTAATACTTTATTCAAACACGTTAAATACTAATTACTATGCTGCGAATTTGAAGTTTCTGACTTTATAGGTACGGAAGTTAGAGGGGGGTTGAAAATCGCCTGAGTTTGTTCCTGTAAAAAGGGTGTAGTGCCGCGAACTTGGCTGGGCACTACCGTGCCCTTTGATATAAGAACATAGAAATTATGAGAGAAAAATGTAGAGAAGCATGAAATACGACATTTAAATTGGCTAGAAAAAACTCCTTTGACAATTTGAGGTGGAAAAAAAGAATGCCATCTTAATTCTTGTTTGAATATGATTTTATGGGAAAAAAGTTTTTAAATCGTCGGAACGGTTTTCTTAAAAAAAAAATTCTCAAAAAATTTTTAAGAAAAAATTTTGGTATACAAATCTAAAGTACATATTTATATATAAAAAAGAGTATTGAAAAAAATTGTCAACCCGTTTTTGAGATATCGAATTTAAAAAAAAAAAAATTGAAACTTTTTTTAAGAATCCAAAAACTTTTTTTTGAAAATTTTTATTTGCAATATTATTTAATCTTATCTGAAATTTGTATTTAAAAAAAACATCTAAATCCGTTTAGCCGATAACGAGAAAATTCAAAATAAAAAAATACTTTCTATGACAGGTACTATTCACAACTCAACAAAATAAAAAATTATTTTGTGCCATTGTGTTTCATGATTTTCTTATTCATATATTAAAAATAATAATTGTTTGCTTTAATATTTTCTCTAACAGAGGAGAGGGGAGGGGAATTGTTACGCCCATTTAGTATCTCTAGAGTAAATTAGTGTTACACACTACACACATTTTTATTTTCAAATATAAGGACGTTAAAATGTTATTAAGAATGTGTTAAAGCATTTTGCTATATTATGTGGTTATTTTATCAAAATTCACATTATTATCATTTTTTAAAATATGTTCAGAAACTTAAGAGACATGCAGGTTGTCTCTAAGATTGAATATTCTGCAGGGTTATTTAGAAAAAAAAAATTAAAAACTTCATTGGAAGCATACTCAGAAGAAAAAGGAAAACGTTTTAATTAGGACTTTATGGACTTGGAGAGTAATCATCATTACCAAGGTCAATAAAATAAAACAATGATGAGAAGTTATTCTATAGGTTTCATTCTAGAATAACACATTCCAAAATCAGTGTGTTTGTTGATAAAAATTACCGTTTTAATGTTGGTACCAAACATTAAAAAAAAGGAGTTTTTGTTATTTTCATTTTATCAAAAATTAAAATATGTACATACAACCATCTTGTTTTTAAATTTTCACTTAAGATTGGTGAAAGCATTGAATATTGAAAACAAAAAACTAAACTTGTTCACGTAAAATTAAGAAAATTCTAATTGAAAAAATAGAAAACAATAATTTTTTTTTAAATTTTGAGTTGTAAAATTAATTAAAAGAAAAACTATTCATGGAAATTACTTAATTTAAAAACTTAATTAAAGAATGATTCCTTACTTAAAAAAAAAATACCTTTCATGATCTTTTTGGTGTTGCCGTTGTTTTTAAATATTTTTTTTTCCAGTTTAAGTGTAACTTTTTAGAGAAAATGACCCCTCCTGCCAAAACAGGGGAACATAGACACCCCCTCTTATATGTTTTTTTTGTTTCGAACCAGCCTACACGCTCTAGCGTTTTGGTGTATCATAGTCTTATATCTTAGGATAGCTATATTAATTGATTCTTAAATAGCACATTTTCATGAATTTTTAAATAATGTGCTCCGGACTGTATAGCTGTAAAATTTTATAATTGTTGGTAGTAGATCGTACTAATTTAATTTAATTTGATAAAAAAAGTTTTATCAAAATCGTAGGAGTCGTTTTTAAGCAAAAAAATATTTTCCTTTGCGGTTTTTTAACTTTTGTATGGAAGGTACCGTTATTTTTTCATAAATGTAAATTTTACTAAAAAAACCATTAAGCATCGAGTTTCAAAATATTTGATTTTCCAAACAAAATTTTGAAACATTTTTTAAAAAACCAAAAAATATTTTTTCAAACATTTTGGTACACAAAACTATTTATATTTTTTGGAAGCTTCCGTATTAAAAAAATTATGGAAATCAGTCAAACCGTTTTGAAGAAAATCAGAGATTAAAAAAATGGTTCTTTGGGAGGTACCATTAATAACCATTTTTGGAAAAATGGTTTTCCACCCAAAAGGAAGCCTTAACTAATATAAATTCACTGCATTTTTTTTTAATAAAAATTTGTGGAGCCGTTTTTGAGAAAAATACGATTATGTTAAATTGCTAAAAAAAGGTACCGTTATTTTTAGTTCTAAAAAAAATTTTATAAAATGTGTGGGTATAATCACCAAAAACCACTATGTACGTGAAGAAAATCGATCGAGCCGTTAAGGCTGTTGTAGACGAACAGACAGACAGACATATAGACAGGCAGACAGACAGACAGAATTATGCCCGCCACTTTTTTGGTGTTCTCTATCATCGTAATAAAATTTTTTTAACGAATTAACAACAACATTTTATTTATTACCATTATTTGGTGTAGATGTCATAAAAAATACTTTAAAAATCTCCTTCGTCACAGCATTGTTTTGCAAGATATTAAATAAATTAAAACAATAATAATCGTCAAAAGGAGAATGGGCAAATTGGTCTACCTACTCAACAGAGATGTGTCATACATCAATGAAAAGGTCATTGCAAATACTTCATTTTATTATATGGCCGTTAAGTTGTAAACCATGGGGCTTAAAAGATATTCAGCTTTAAAGCACCAAAAACAAGATTAGATTTAGATTTAGATTAGATTTGAATTATTAATTCATAAAAAATAGTATTTACAAAATAGTATTTACAAAAACAGTTTATTTTAAACATAAATCTTTTTTGGCATGGCCGGAAGGGCCGTCAGCCAGATGATAGCCTTTATTAATACGTTTTCGATTTTGTAAATTAATGGTGCTCAATCAGGTAGAAATTTAAATTAAAACTCTTCTCTTAGTATTTGCTTTCTATATGCAAGTGCTATTTTTATATATTGCGATAATATTTTCCAATTCATCCCTTTAAGTATTTCTATGAGGTCCGTTTGTTCCAAATAATTCTGTTGCCATATTAGACGCCGTATCTCGGCTAGAATTGGGCACCTTGCGATGAAATGTAGTATGTTTTCCCTTTCGTTGGTATTGCATAAGGAGCAGTTAAGTGGTAAGTCGTTGCGATGTGGTATGTAATGTAAAGGCACGGAATATGAATGATATCGTTTCTTTATTAAGGCTGTCGTTGAAGTAGTTGGATTCTCCTAAATTGTGCTGGAGTTCAGGATAGAATTATCTATGTTGTGAACTTTTGGCTCGCGCTATATTTTCCTCTCTTGTTTTGGAATGGAGATTTTCAAGTAGGATGTTAAGAAATGGCCTCCAGTCTGCCAGATTATCCAAACTAAGATTGAAAGAGAGTCCACAGTAGTTTGCTAAATTCTTCCATTCCTCAAACCATGAGCTTTGCGATCTAATTATGGAGACTGCAATCTTTCTTGCAACTTTATTTTCGTGACTGTACTCTGTACATGAGTTTTATAATGTAACTGAAGTGAAGCTTTAGAGATGAAAGATACAGTGGTGATAATCCAGTTTCGATGAGTAGCATGTAGTTTGGTGTTGTGTCTGGTAGTCGAAATTGTCGCTTTAGAAAGAACCTCAAGAGTTTTTCCGTGGTTTCAGATTGATTCCAGCCCCATGATTCCGCAGCATAAAGCATTATTGACTCGGACGTTGCCAGAAAGACTTTATATTTTGCGCTAAATGCTAGGTCTTTGTTTCCATAAACATTTTTCCACACCGTCCCAATCGCATTTTTGGAAGAGGAAAGTTTTTTGACTAAGTGCTTTTCCAGGTTCAAGTTGCTTGTCACAGTGAAACCCAAGTATTGGTATTCCTTTACAGTTTCGATATAGGCTCTACTCCATAATACCATTTTTCTTTAGCAGCAAGTCATCCTGTACCTCTCCGAAAGACCATTGTTTTTGATTTGTTGAGATTAAAAATTAGGTTCCACTTCAAACAGTAATCTCGTTATTTGTTTATCATTAGTTGAAGGGACTCTGGTGACTCAGCTAAAAGGACTAGATCGTCTGCGTACATCAGTATTTTGATCAGAAACCCATCGATTGTTATACCACACGGCAATTCTTTTATTAAATCTTCAAAATAAAGCAAAAGGCTGAGGGGCTGAGATTGCATCCTTGTTTCAATCCTACTAACGCAAGGAACCAGTCTGATAAATTTTGCCCATCCCATACTGCATATCGTGTTTCACTATAGATGCCCTCAATCATTCTTCCAAACTTGAGAGACATCCCATCTCTAAAAAATTTTAAAATCAAAGCTTTCCTGTCGATAGAGTCGAATGCGGCTCGAAAATCGACGAAAAAGGCGTATAGGTATATCTCTGCGATATTATGGTCAGACTAAATATGTGGTCTACTGTGGAATATCCTATTCTTAATTCAATTTGGAATTCACTAAGAAGATGATTTCTTTCAATCCATGTTGTAAGGCGGCGTCTTAGGACTTCCATGAAGATTTTAAGCGACGTGTTGAGAAAAGCAATACCTCGATAGTTGGATGGGTTCATCTTGTCTCCTTTTTTTAGTATGGGGAAAAGTATAGATTTTCTGAAGGCCTCCGGTGTTTCCCCTGTTGTGAAGATGTCATTATACACTTTTGTTAGATGTAGTAAGAGCCCTGTTGTTGCATATTTCCAAAATTCATTTGGTATCTGATCAACCCCGGGAGCCTTGTTGTCTTTTAATTTTGCTACAACTGACTTTACTTCAGAAATCGTTATTTCTTTATCCAAAATTTGATTTTCGACATTTGGTCTAGCGTATTGGATTGATGGAGCAAAAAGTTCCGCATTCAATTGTCCTTCGAAATGATGTCGTAGTGTTGCTGCAGGTAAGAGGGTTTTTGTTTCGAAAGTGTTTCCTTTTAAATTTTGTATTCCTTTCCAAAATTCCGAGGAATTTTTACAGGATGTTAAACTTTCTGCTTGTTTTTTGGAGAAATTTACTCTTTTGCTTCTACATAAAGCTTTGTACGCTCGATTGGCTTGGAGGTAATCTTTTTTTAAGGAATAGGCATTAAAATTTTGGCATAGGTGCAAAAGTGCAAAGGATCTTTTCCGGGCAGACTCAAAATCTGTATCATACCAGGGCGATTTATTTTTGCAGGACCTAGGTTTTGACTGATGTGAGTTCGCTGTTGATGTTATTACGCTTTGTAAAATTTCAATCTTTGGTGCATGTTCATGAAGTCCATGTGCTGTTATACTCCGATTTAAATTAGTTTGATACATTTCCACTCGGTTTTTTTTCCTTTAAGGTTTTGAAAAAAGTACATTTTCTTTTTCGAGCAGTAATTGGTTATCTGACACTGTAGAGAGATAAGAGTAGTAATCAATGGCATATGGTCGGAGTAGATCTGACTATCCACTTCAAAATCAAATAAATTACAGACTAAGTCAGTGGAAATGAAGAGGTATAGTCAATAACAGATTGGCTTGGATTTCTGATGAAAGTAAGTTTACCTTCCTCATCACCTTTTTGTGTACCATTCATTATGTTCAAATCGAAAGAACTTCCCACTTCCAAGATGCTTTTCCCCCTTGCGTTGATTTCTGTGTCCTTAGAGTTTCTTGGGACGAAACGGCTTCCAAAAGACACGCATTGTTCTTGTCCGGTTCGCGCGTCCGGTTGCAAATTGAAAGATTATTCTTAGGAGAAGGTCTGAGGGTTTAAATTTTGGAAAAATTCTATTTGTAGGGTGAAGTGGGGTAAAAACAAAAATGGTATGAAATTACAAAAATTCTTTTTTCTGTTTGGAAGGGTTTGCTAAGAGGATAGACTTGCCACTAGCCCACTGCCACGCCCATTTTTCTTATATCTTGGTATCTCGAAAACGCTACCTTTATTTCGTGGAGACAATTTAAATGATTTGGATGATATTTTCAGTGTTTATTCTAATGAGAAAGACAAAAATCGAAAATGTTTTCAAATCCGCCACCTGAAACGCCCAGTTTTCTCTTATTTTGATTTCCAATAGATGGATATATTTATTAAGATGACATTTTCAGAGTTTGTTGTTATGAGAATGAAAAGAAATTGAAATTCAATCAAATCCGCCCACTGCCACGCCAACTTCCTTGGTTTCTCGGAAAAGGCTCCATTGCCTTTGATTGAATTCGGAGATTTTATTCACAGAGGAAATTAATTTAAGAATGCATATTTGGATATTGTGCAATGCCACGACCACTTTTCCTATTTATTTGTTTCTTCGAAATGGTTCCAACGATTTGAATGAAATTTTCAGAGTTACTTTGTATGAGCAAGTTAATAATTTAGAACAATATTTTAGTTAAATTTGCCTCCGACCACGCCCACATTTCTTATTTACCGATTTCTCAGATGAGGTTCCATCGATTAAGATGACATGTTCCTAGTTTGTTATTATGAGCAAAAAAGCTAAAGAGTGGTTTTAGTTAAATCCACCAACTACCACGCCCACTTTTATTATTGTTAAGTTTCTCGGAACCACCTCTAATGTTAAAAAGAGATTTTCGGACTTCGGAGTTTGTTCGAAATAAAAAGAACTTTGAAAGATTATTTTATTAAATCCAGTCTTAATAGCTCAGAGACGGCCCTAACGATTTTAATCAGTTTCTTATTTTGTTCTTAATAGTGGAAAAATCTTAGAAAATGGTGTTAATAAAAATAGCCGACTGGCACACCCAATTTTAATATTTTTTCTCGAAAATGGCCCTAACGATTTCGATTAAATATTCAGAGTTTGTCTGTTTGAAGATGAAAAACATTGGGAAAGTATTTTTATTAAAATCCACCCATTGCCATACCAACTTTTTTGATTGTTGTTTTCTGGAAGTGTATTTCTACGTACCGACTTAGATGATTTGGATGATATTTTGAGATTTAATTAAAAAGATAGAAAATGAATAATGGCTTCAATAAAATCCACCATCTGCCAACACACTTTTATTCATTTTTAATTTCTCAGACATGGTCTAAGGATTTGGATGACATTAGCATAGCTTGTTCTTATAAAAGTGAAAATACCTAATACAAAATTTCATGGAAAGTAATGAAATGATTTGGATGCTACTTTCATAAAAAAAGCCAAACAAATATTTTTATTTATTTATTTATTTATATCTTTATTAACAAGTAAGTGAATTACATTGTTAATATATTTATGAGCTTTAGCTACCATGACTACCAGCTCGAGCCAAACAAATAATATATGGTTTCAATAAAGAATGCGCCCACTGCCACGCTCAGTTTAATTATTTCTTGATTTCTTGAACATGGCTATAAACATTTGGGTTAAAATTTAAGAATATATTCGCAAAAAATGCACAAAAAAATGGAATATGGTTTAATTAAAATTCACCCACTGACACGCCTACTTTACTAGATACGTAAAATTTGTTTTGAAAAAAGCAAATACAATTTAAATGCTGTTTTCAGAGTATATGTATGAGCAACAAAAAATTCACCTATGCAAGGAAGTAAATTTTCCTATCTTGCGGAAAAGGGTCAAAAGAAATTTGAATTCATAATTATTTTAATATTTCATTTTATCGAGACAGGCAGCGGTGTCAAGGAATTTAGCATGAAGTGCATGAAGTTTTTATCTAGATAATATTTATCTCCGTTGACTTAGGTTAGGTTAGGTAGAAGTGGCTGTCAGTGATCAATACTGACACACTTAGATCAAAGTTGGCCCGTTGTGACACGACATGAATCTTGAAAAATCTTCCTCACTCGTGAAACCATTTAGAGCTCCTGACGAAGCGTGCAAGGCTGTAAATGTCTTTGCTTGCCAGATCTCTAGGATCTTAGTAATCTCCTAAGTGGAGCCTACGTCTGTGGGAAAGAGCAGGGCAAATACAGAGAAGATGAGGAATCGATTCTTCCTCCTTCTCGTCCATACAGCTTCTGCAAAAATCATTTAAAAATACGCCACATTGCGTTGCGTGCCTGCCTATTAAACAGTGCCCCGTTATGACACCTACAATAGAGCTGTCTGCTTAGAGATATTAAACACTTGGAGCGCTTTAAGTCACCCGTTGACTTAAGCTTCAAATAAACTAAACTAAACTAAACTAAGTCATAAATTTATATTATGGTGGTTATGAGTGGCCAATGAGTTGGGATACAAAAATTAATGCAATTAATGTATTATATTAATAAAAAAACCTACAAAAAATTAAAAAAGTTTTGCCGCGTGTAGTTAATTTTCGAAACGTGAAATCGTCGTCGTTCGGTGAGAACTCCCTAAGTCCATTTTTATTTATTTTGAGACATCGGTACTTTTTAAGGATTTGTACTAACCAGATTTTGAAAATGTTTGATTTTGGGAGTTTTTTTGATTTATAAATAGACCAACATAAGATTTAGAGACCTTTTACAGACCTAAAATATTTATATTTTAATAGATGTATCGTATTCACAAGAGGTTTCTCGGTTTCGATAAAGAAATGGACTTATGAAGTTTTGATAGAACGACGACGAAATGAAAGAGAGAAACTGTTCTCTTAAAAGAAATTAGGCGGCAAGGCAGGAAAAGGCTCTGACCCAAAGATATGACCGATTTCTTGATACGTATACCCTCAGGGCAGACTTCTGGAGGTGCCAAATGTTCGAGTATTCTATAAAACTGTTAGAAGATGAATAAGGGATTCCTGACCTGATTCCCATTGAACATTTTTGGGATGTGCTTCGCATACAATTAAAGGAGAACAAATCAGGGCCATCAGCTTCAGAAGAGCTAAAAAGTGTTTTTTTTTTAAGCATTCAACCAAATTCCCTTGGAATAAACAGAATATGTTATCATAGGTATGCCAGGAAGACTTATTTCGGTCTTAAGAGGAAGAGGAGGAATAACTTGTCCTCATTTTCACTAAGCTTTCGAGGTTTACTTTTTTGAAGTCAATGAAAATCATTTAGACCGGGAGGCGGCAATACAAAATTCCCACCCATCGAGGTAAAGAAAAATTTGGTTATATTGCATTAGGTTGCCACTAGGTGATATAAAAAAGCTTGGTCGTCCAGCCCATACCCTGGTCAGATCGGCTGGCCGACCAAAAGAAGTGGTCACTTTTTAGGGGTGCTACCACCCATCGATTAAAGGATGAAACCTACATCAAATCAAAGGGGCAACTTACACCTATCAGAATTTCAAGGTCGTCCGGGGCATAGCTTGGTCACTTTCTCTGGCCGACCAGATTTATGCATTGATCTAAGATTATGCGATACTCACTTGTACACATTAATTATATACTGAATGTCCAAACCTAATGCTTCAAACTTTAATTGGTGAAAGACCAGGCCATGACCTGTCAGAATTCCATAACTTGTCCATACTAAATTCTAACCAGTCGGTAGAAATACCTAAATAAACTGCAATTATGATCAAAGCTAATTTTTAACTTATATTCTTGGAGTTGAATGATAAACAAAAATTCCATTACGTAATATTTGCTAGGTCTTTTAAAAACTTGCCCTATTTTTTCAGTTTCTTAAAAGATATAAAACTTACCACAAGCAGTCTTAAGTCGAAAGTTATAGCCATTTTAATTTAATAAGAAAGAGTTCTGAAACACCAAATTTTCACATAGCATCATGAAAAGAGAATGAGCAAATTGGCCCATATGCTCAACACAATTGTCATTACATTTTTGAAAAGGTTATTGTTAGGAAATCATTTCATTATATAGCCGCTAAGCTTTAAACCATGGGGTTCGCGAGATATTCGACTTCAAAGCACGACAAAGAAAAATAATGCAACGTCGCATTTGGACATTGTCTTAATGCTCAACATCAATGTGTTGTGCATCGTTGGAAAGGTTATAGCATGTACTTTATTTTTGTAGGTAACCGTTAAACTGTAGACCATGGGGTTCAAGCAAGAGATATTTGGCATCCAAAAAGTCGAATAAAATAATAATGCAATTCTACATTGGCACTGGACTGCCAACTCAACAGGAATGTGTCATACTTCATTGAAAAGGTTATTGCAAGAATGTTAAGGTGAAAGTGGTGTCATTCGAGAGATATTTGACAAAAACGCAATATTAAAAAAAAAAAAAATGCAATTCTGCATTGGAAGCCGGTCTCCCAAGTCAACAGTAATGTGTGCTATATTTTTGAAGAGGTTATTGCATGTACTTCATTTTGTTATATAGCCGTTAAATTGTAAACCAAGGGGTTCGAGAGATATTTGGCATCAAAGGAGGCGAACAGAAAAATAATGCAGCTCTGCATTGGGGGCTGGTCTACTAACTGAACACGAATATGTCATACGTCTTCGAAATGGCTATTGTGAGTACATCATTTTATTATGTGGCCGTTAAGCTCTAAACCATGGGGCTCGCGAGATATTTGGCTTCAAAGCACCGAAAATAACAATAATGCAACTCCGCATTTGGACATTGTCCAACAACAATAAACTGGTATAATTCCGTATTGTTATTGTATTTAACATGCTACTTCTTTCTAAGCGATGATAAAAATGCACTAAAAAACAGGGCTATTGTCATTAAGCTGTAGATCATGGGGCTCAAAAGATATTAGGCAAACACGATTTATAGAACAATAATGCAATTCCGCATTTGGAGCTGGTCTACCAAGTCCACAGTAATGTGCTAAATACCTTTCGAGACCCATGGTTAAGATCTTAATGGCCATATAATAAAATGAAGATATCATAATAACCTTTTCAACCATGTATGACACATTCGTGTTGAGTACGTAGTGCAGCACCCAATGCAGAATTGCATTATTTTTCTATTTTTGTATGCCAAATATCTACAGCTTAACGACAATATAACACAATGAAGTACATGCAATAAGCTTTTCAACGATGAACGACACATTACTGTGGACTTGGTAGACCAGCTCCAAATGCGGAATTGCATTATTGTTCTATAAATCGTGTTTGCCTAATATCTCTTGAGCCCCATGATCTACAGCTTAATGACAATAGCCCTGTTTTTTAGTGCATTTTTATCATCGCTTAGAAAGAAGTAGCATGTTAAATACAATAACAATACGGAATTATACCATTTTATTGTTGTTGGACAATGTCCAAATGCGGAGTTGCATTATTGTTATTTTCGGTGCTTTGAAGCCAAATATCTCGCGAGCCCCATGGTTTAGAGCTTAGCGGCTATATAATGAAATGATTTCCTAACAATAACCTTTTCAAAAATGTAATGACAATTGTGTTGAGCATATGGGCCAATTTGCTCATTCTCTTTTCATGATGCTATGTGAAAATTTGGTGTTTCAGAACTCTTTCTTATTAAATTAAAATGGCTATAACTTTCGACTTAAGACTGCTTGTGGTAAGTTTTATATCTTTTAAGAAACTGAAAAAATAGGGCAAGTTTTTAAAAGACCTAGCAAATATTACGTAATGGAATTTTTGTTTATCATTCAACTCCAAGAATATAAGTTAAAAATTAGCTTTGATCATAATTGCAGTTTATTTAGGTATTTCTACCGACTGGTTAGAATTTAGTATGGACAAGTTATGGAATTCTGACAGGTCATGGCCTGGTCTTTCACCAATTAAAGTTTGAAGCATTAGGTTTGGACATTCAGTATATAATTAATGTGTACAAGTGAGTATCGCATAATCTTAGATCAATGCATAAATCTGGTCGGCCAGAGAAAGTGACCAAGCTATGCCCCGGACGACCTTGAAATTCTGATAGGTGTAAGTTGCCCCTTTGATTTGATGTAGGTTTCATCCTTTAATCGATGGGTGGTAGCACCCCTAAAAAGTGACCACTTCTTTTGGTCGGCCAGCCGATCTGACCAGGGTATGGGCTGGACGACCAAGCTTTTTTATATCACCTAACAAAGACAAAACGCTATGTAAGTAAAATTTTCTTTACCTCGATGGGTGGTAGCACCCCTAAAATATGACCACTTCTTTTGGTCGGCCAGCCGCACAGTGGGTTGGGTAGTGGAAAAAAATCGAAAAAAAAATGTTTACTTTCTTGCTTCCAAATAAGCCAAATTGAAGCTAACAATCCCGAGAACATTATCCAAAAGGTTTTTTATGATAAAGCTTAGCCACCAGCTATAAGCGCAGCTCTGAATGTCACCTTAACTGGCTAACTCAAAATAAGAGAAAACTATAGAGAGAAGCAATATGCGTCGCGCTCAAGATTAATAAAGAATAACAAATTGAGTTTTAATTTTTTCATGATCTCTGATAAGTACAGTTATTCTCACGTTTTTTTTTATTTCGTTAACTGCAAGTTGTAGGGTCTTAAATCAAGGTTAAAATCAAGGTTATTATTACGTAGAGAGTGCTTAATTTGAATGAACCTATTTTTTACGTGTCATTACTTGTTGCAAAAAAATATTTTTGAAAATAAAGACAAGATTAAGATCTTTTAAAAAAAGTAAGATTCATCTGCCTTTACCTGCCTTTTTCCTTAATACAACCTATTATTTTCATGCATTTTTAACAGAATGTGTTCAAATAGAGAGATTTTTGAGGTATAGATGTCTGCTCCATCAATCAAAGTTTGAAATCTTTTGCAGTTTATGTTAAGAAAATTTAATGTAGAAGGTATTTTGGAGCCTGAAGATGACATTAAATTAAAAGGTCACCTTTCTTCCCAGTGCTCAAACATTAATAAACGCTGGCAAAAGAGCAAAAGGACGAAAAGTATTTTTTTTTTGAAAAAAACAAAGACTGGCTTGGCCAACCACATATTTTTCCCGTGAACATTGAGTGTCTTCAGAATATGTCCAAAAATCAGGCTTCGGAAAATAAACGTGGTAGGCCAAGAAAAATGTTTGAAGCGTGTTGCAGCAAAACAAAGAGGCAAAAAGTTGATGATTTGATAAGAACAAGGTCCTTGGAAGAAATACAAAATATTTAGTTTTTGATGCAGATTTATCCTCATCACATGAGGAAAGTTAAGTATTTATATTTTTTTAGTGTTTAAGGATTCTGTTTAAGAAGTTAAAAAATATATATTCATATTAAATGAATAAAAGCACTTTGAACATGTTTTTTCATTTTTTTCCTCGATGCCCATACATTCAACACACTGTGAGCCGGTCTGACCAGGATACAGGGTGGACGACCAAGTTTTTCTATATCACCTAGTGGCAACCTAATGCAATATTACCAAATTTTTCTTTTCCTCGATGGGTGGGAATTTTGTATTGCCGCCTCCCGCTCTAATTATTTTCAGCACAATTTTCTTTTTTTTTTTAGATTTTTTTATTTTTTTTCTAAAGAAAACAAGTAGCAGGATTAACTTTTCTTGAGATGGTTTTAAATTGATCAAGTTATAAAGCCTCATTAAAGAAAATAAAGATAAAATAAACTAAAATTTGTTAACGTTCTTCTAAAATTTTGTCCGGCAAGGTAGATAAGATATTTAAATGAAAGAGCTGATGTCCAAACTCGTTTTTTATTTTATATTATCACCATTATAACATTATGAATATGTTTTGTTATATTATTTTAATAAATAAAATACAAAAATAAGTGAAGGTCAAATATTTGAAGATGGGCTTGACACTGCTCAAAAACTAATTTTTAGACAAATACAGGTACGTAGGCATGTGCGAAGTTAAATGAAAATAGTTTGAACTTTCGGGAAAATTAAACAAGACAAGAAAAAACAAATTCATAGTTTGACAACTTTACATTCTAGGTAGGTTGTAGGAACTCATAGAATAGCTAAAACTAAACCACCTAGTACGTACCCACTTTCTTAGTTAAGTACAAAAAATCAGGCTTTAGCTTGATTTACATTGGACGCACAGACGCATACCGATAGACGTTATGATAAAACAAGTTTATAGAATTTTTCCATCTTCATCATTCTTAAAATCTCAAATACTCTTCTACTAAGCCAATATTTGACCAAGAGATAAATTATAGTCAAAGTTAGTAATAGATACCCAAGCAATCTATTAAATAAAAAAAAACAAATATTTGTTATAGAAAGCTAGAAGAATACTGGTGTCGATGCTGAAATGCGGTTAAAACAAAGGTTAGTTAATTTCAATTTTTAAAATTAAACTTTATTTAATCATTTAATTACTATAAGGCCACAGAATATTACCTATCAAGGTAATGTGGTGTTTGAATTCCTCCAAAATTTGAATAGAACAAAAACATCATCCTACTTCCCTTATTGCACTTCACTCAGATCAGAGTAATAACTCCCATTTAGAAAGGAATTTCAATCCTTTGGATTTTGAGTTTAAAGAAAAGGCATTCTTTTATTTTCACTTTCTCACCAATGACAACAAGGCTTTCCCCAGATCTAATTCTTTTCCCCCATATCCTAAAGCCATGGTTTGTTATTCTCTCATCACATAGGATAGGATTAAATAGTGTTCGATATAACACCTTTCTAAAATTAAAAAAAAAAACCTGTGACACTTCTTGTTTCCGACTGGACGAATGTCTTTCGTACAGAACAAAACCTTAACAAGGGAATAATTTGACCAGCTACAGCGGCGACGGACGGAGGCTATGGCGGCCTGCACGGTGTTATTTATGGCTAATTAATAACCTCTAATGGATCGGAGCACGGCGGGTAATTTATAGTTGTTAACCAAAATGTTTTTTGTTGTTGTAGCTGTTTGTTGTGCATAAATCGTCAGGTTTTTGTTTTGTTATAGATGTGTGTATAGGTTTTCTGGTGATGTATCCTTTTCTGGTGCGTCCATCGTCCGTGATGGTCATCGTCCGTCGTCTTCGTTGTTTTTTTTCAACTTCTTTCTTCTGGTGGGAATGAATAGCATGGATTATCATATAAACATCCAGAATCAAATGAAGCTGAAGGTTTAATAGTTTCATATATTATGACACTAAGGTGCGGGTGGTCTCATTTTTACTTTGAGTTTTTTGTTCAGCTCTTTGGTTACAGAGATACAGTGAGGTAATTCATGAAATAAAACACGAAACTGTCTTTGTTTCGATTTAAATTAAATTGAATTAATAATAGTTGAAAGTGTGACTCTAAAGTTAATATTTGTAAAAGAATTATATGGAGAGTTCAATAAAATTAAAAAGTATTTAAGTCGCATGAATAAATTATTTTAATTTTTGTATTAAAGAAGAAAACTTGAATAATTGTACTGAGCTGTATTAGAAATGAAAAAAAAAAACAACAATTTTCCATTGAATATATTTATTGGAATTACATATTATCAAACAACACACAAAATTCATGGGATTTTCAACGTTTGTCCCTATATTTCGAGATAACTTTCTTTTTTAAGTACTTTCGAAGGAAAAAGATATAATAAATGAGAAACGGTGTTTGGAGCGCCCTTGACCAAATAATGTTTTTTCAAAGAGTTCAGCTAGAAGTTATAAGAATATCGGATATACCAGGACTTCACAGAGTACTAACTTTAGAATCTACTGGCACTATATAGCACTACAGTTGGTACCCAAATCAGTATATCTCACTTATTCAAACTTAATTATATACTTACTTCAGTTTGAATAAGCATTGAGAGACATCGATTTGAGTATTAAAACCTTAGGACTATAATAAAACCGGCATCAAAATCAGAACTATGAGAAGAAAGTAGCTGCTAGGTAAAGGAAGTATAATGATTGATGAGTTTCTGAACTGCATCAACTACCAATGCCGCGATAAATTCATTAGCTGTTTTAAAAGCTGGATTTCTGATCATGGCGCTACGCTGAAGCTCATCCCTTAAATGCTCGATAGGGTCTTACCCAACTAACAAAATTGTTTCGCATTTCAGACATTATAGTGTTATTTGTTTCTATAGCGCCATATTACCCCTCTGACGGAAAATAAATACCTTATTGGAGCATTACTGATTCCTTAAATATTTGTAGGTGCATTTTATATCAGCTTGATAGAAGCGATATACCAATGTTTCTTTAATCTCTATTACGTTTATGAAAAGACGACGGAGCTTTCACTTCTATAGTCATCCTGTAAAATTATTATACAATCTCTATGTTAGTTTCTGTTACTCGCTAAGTGCAGCCACAAACCATTTCTGCTATACTAGAGAAAACACAAACCACTTCTGGTATACTTAAGAGCATAGACACAAATCAGCAGTGTGGAGAAAGTGCATACGTTTTTTTTCATTGTAAATATATTCTTCCATGGCCGAACAGAAAACAGTTAGCGTGGTGGACTTTCAGTGCGAGAGGACCACGGTTCGAATCTTACAGAAACCTTGTAATTTTTATAACTTAAATAATACCTATATAATAAATTCTAAGATTGCGTTTCAGATAAAAAAATATCAGCAAACAACTAAAATTAAATAAAAATATAAACAAATAAATATAAATCAATTGTAAAATATTTTTTTTTTTTAATTTTTACACCTTCTTCTATTAGACCTCTAAATTGAGTCCAGTAAATTTTTTCGGGGCAACTGAATTTAGTCCATAAAGGTCCAATAGGAGCTTAAAAAGGGCGCCCTTTTTTATTCTATGGACTGTTATATAATGCTTATATGATTGAAAGAAATGATTATGAGAAGCTTCTTCGGATGATTATAGGGGCAAAATTGTTAGTTTGGTAGTCTGTGCTTAGCGCCGGCTAGGGCATTCAAAATTTCAACGCGCGGTGTGACATCAAGCTTTATCATGCACTAGAACCTGAACTTATTCTTCGTCAATAAACCCAATATACGTAACAACGTGCTTCACTCGAATTTCGTAGAAGTACCGATCCGAAGTTAAACCACCACCAGACACAAAAAGTGGTGGGTATCAATTTGAAACTTCTGGATTTTTTCCAAGATCTGCCGTAGTGCGAATATTTGGTCGATAGTGGCCCTATTTGATTATTGACGAATGGCTTCAGGCCTTCAAAAAGTACGGCTGAAAAGATCTTGAGGATCGGGCAAACGATTTTAGGGTTCCATTCATCGGGCATGCTTCCCTCCAACCATATTTTGCAGATGAACTGGTGCAAACTCCTAACCAATTCATCACCAGCCACTTTGAACAGCACCGGAACCTTTATTAGACCATAGTTTAAATATAGACTTCATTGAAATTTGGTGGACGGAATTGTTTACACACATCATCCAGGTTGAATGGTGCAATCTGCATGACATCAGAACTCGATTTGTCATTGCCGTTATACTATATGCAGAAATGATTTTTTTCATATCCTCAGCATTGACTGCGATTTTACAAGCTTGTTCTCCTGATCGTTCTTTCAGGTTTCGGTTCAAGCCTTGTAACCTTTGGAGATTCTTTTTAACCTTAAGTAAAATTATGGAACTTCATTCCTGTAAAAGCATCTTTCTATTTCCTGAAGGGAAGCCCACCATCGACCAAATATTCGCACAACGGCAGATCTTAGAAGAAACCCAGGAGTTTCAAATCGATACCCACCGCCTTTCATCGATTTTAAGGAATTACTCTTGCCAATCGCTGTTTTCTTGGGCCAAGAATGCAATAGAGAAACAAAGCCCTCTCTCTCAAGCAACAACTAAACTGTTAACGGTGGATGAGAACGCGTTAGGCTGTTTTGAGAAGAAAATTCTCCGGGTTATATTTGGTCCCATCTTCATAAATGCGAAATGGAGAGGAAGTAGTATCTCGTGGCATGATGGTAAGTGCGTATGACTGTCATGCCGAAGGTGTGGGTTCGATTCCCAGCCAGCCGTGCCACCTAAAAACAGAAATGTCTTATTCGAGGTACTGCCTCTAGCGAGGAACTGACAAATCATCCAAGAGTAAACTTGTCATGAAAAAGTGCTTCTCATTTGGCTGTTCGGACTCGGCAAAAAACTGTAGGTCCCCTCCATCCCTGCCAACAACACGCACACAGGAATGGTTTTGAGTTGTAAGTCAATAGGCCCCGGCTCTCCAGGAGCTGTTGCGCCACCCAATTTATTTATTTATTTACTAATGGAGGGGAAAATACCACAACGAACTGTACGGGCTGTACAGCGACACTAACCTAGCCATAAACGTGAAAACCCAACGATTCAGATGGCTGAGTCACTTAGAGCGAATAGACATCAATGCTCTGGCCCGAAAGGTCTTTGAATCTAACCCCGTGGGACAACGCAGTTGATGTGGCCAGCGTTAAAGGTGGCGCACGCAAATGTAAGAGGATCTCAACCAACTTGCCCTGCGAAACTGAAGACAGCTAGCTAGAAACCGAGCCGGCTGGAAGAAGCTTGTTGGTTGAGGCGCTGGTCCACCCCAGACTATAGCGCCACCTGAAGCAAGTACGTAAGATTTCCTAGATCACGCGCTTTTCATGCTCCTTTTTTTTTCCTTCTGAAAATCCGGTGTTTCTCCGTCCTCTTCTTCTCGTAGAGCTCACGAGCAGCCTTGGTCCTTCCTTAAAGCACTGTTTTGTATGCCTGTTGTTTGGCTGCATGTACTTGTTGCAATTCCTCGTCAAACTAGGGGTTTCACTGTGGTGATCGTGTGAGGCCCCGCATGTCAGATGTGGCTTCTCTGATGGCTTCCTGGCAATTCTTCCCCTGGTTTTCAATACTTGAAGTCAGTGCGGCATTGGACTATTAAGAGGGCGTGATGGACTTGAACTTGAAAGGACCATCAGGCGATCTCTAGCATCTGCACCCGCCCGACGTTGAATTTACTCACAGTATTTCCCTATTTTGGCTTTGGTCTGGATATCCGTAGCATTACCTTGGCTACGACGAGGTAGTGATCCGAGTCAGCATTGGCTCTTAGGAACGTTCGGATATCCTTGATACTGAAGGAGTGCATTGCGTTGATCACAACCTGGTTGGTGGTTAATTGACCAAGATATCGCCAAACCCCCTGTGTATATCAAGATATGGGAATTTCGTTCTAGCTACCATAACGTTTTGCCCTGCAACAAAGTTGATTAACCTGAGTCCGTTATCGGAGAGATGGGGTCGTGCAGGCTATTTTTCCCGATGGTATCAGCAAAGACGTCTTCTCTTTCAAGCTTGGCATTAAAATCACCCAAGGCAATCCTTATGCCATAGCTAGAGCATTGCACATTTATGTCTTGTCCAGGAGCTCCTACAACTCGTCCTTGGTGTTACCATCTTCCTCTTCTGTGGGGCCATGCGCGCATATGACGCTGATTTTGGTAAATTTAGCCTTGATGCGAATTGTCGGTGCTGGTTTACATAGTTGAAACACAAGACTTCTAAGTCTGCCTCTAACGACAAAGCTACATCCAAAAAGACGCTGCCTTTGTTGTCGGTAACAGTCGCCGTAGTAGATATCACAGTCTTTGATTTTTCTTTTGCCCAGCCAATCCTATCGCACTTCTTTAATGGCGGTGGTGTCAGCTTTGTAGCAGTTTAGGGCCCCCACTAATTTCAGCTACACGTGGTCTATAGAGACAGATCAGATATCGACTTGAACCTCTGGTACTTTTTTTTTTATTTAAGAATATAGAAACATATTAAAACATATCAATCAATGCTTGAAATGGTTTGTTTTTATATTTTTTTGCAAATGAAAAAAAAAAGAACAAATTGGATGGAAACAGCACCAACCGTGCCAAATTAGGATTTTCTTAATTACCTAGTTCCAACTTCCAAAGTAAGTCATTTAGTCTTAAGCCTTGTATATATTAAGTGGGTTAGGCAAAGTGACTGCTGGCTCTTCAACCATTATGCAAAAAATGTATATCTCTCATTGAAAATTATGATGAGGAGGTGGATCTTAAGCGGGATTTATGACTGACTACTCGTATTAGTGAACTTTACCTTAGGACGGAAGATGTATTGGTTTTTCACAAAACACAAATGGTGTGGTCTTTGTCTATGCAAGTTTTCATGTAAATGTGTTAGATTTATTAGAAATACAGAAACCACTCTAAGTATCGTGAAATTTGAATATTTCGCAAAATTCCAAAACTAAATGTTGGGTGACCATAACTAATCACTTCACTATACACGGTTTCCCCTCATTTCTATGTTTTTTTTGTGCAACCAACATCAGCCAGCTTATTGCAATTCACTATTCATCAACTTACGGGTTGTTTAGTTCATTTATAATAAAATATCTCTATAGACTAGAAACAAGTCTGATCCCTAAGGCTTTATACCCACCAAACGATTATGCAAATGCAACTACACCATATGGCTTGATTGAGAGCCATTTCCTGTTTAGACAAAAATCCAAGCCAAATACGGAGACTTTGGTAGCTCCTCAACTGAAAATCTCTACAAATTGGTCAACAAATTACGCGATTCATATCATTTCGATGGAGAATAAGCAAATTCAAAACAACAATTTGCAACAAAACATTTTGTGGTAGTCAGTCAGTCAAATTGATTTGATTGCATTCAATTACTTTTCTCATCTGTCAGTTGTTGTGGTCTGGTCTATGTGGCATCGTATCTGCACGCAAAAATCTCTTGATCGAAGTAGCCACCTGCTTTCAATAACCTCAGCAAATGCATTCCATAAATTCACCTTTAAAAGGTTTTTAATTGCATTCCACATGACGCACCATGCTCCGGTGCTCCATGCTGGCTATGTATAAAAATGCACTACTGGCAAAGGTAATTCCACATAAGTGTCAAATCGAATGTCAAAAGGCAAAATGCATTCTCTGCATGGATATCGTAAATCCATTATGCAGACCATATGACAAATCGTGATCGATATGAAATTAGATGGAGGGCAAGATATCGAAGACAGTAGGAGATTGCGTGAATGAGAAAGAGGGAGATAGAATGTTAAAATGCGAATAAGCCTTGAGGCAACGATTGAAGGAATAATTGAAAATCATGTTCATCTCTTTAGCCTGTCAATAGAAATCCAATTTGTCTGAACTGAAATTCAAGCAGGAGCGGTTGTTATGAGCACATAGGTGGTTGGGCCCTTTGAGCATATAATCTTTTGTTAGAAATAAATTTAGCTCACATAAATTCTAAATTAATTTTAAATCTCAGTCTAGCAACTCGTTTTATTTTTGAAATGCATTTTAAAAATATTAAATGCTTGGATATTTCTTGACTTCTTCTTCTGGTCATTTCCTTGTAAAACTTATTCTTGAAGATTGAGAACTTTATAATCCGAGAATTTCTAAAGCGTATTTCATTTTTTGTTTATTAAAGAAACTTTTGGAAATTTGTCTGGAAACACTATTCTTCTGATAGTTCCTGGTAGTACATGTGGCAGGCTCCACAGTCTTGGTTGATTTAAGAAGATCTGATTTTCACACTAGTAGACCAGCAGGTACAATGCATTTGGTTGCATCAGCTCAGCAATTACTGTAACCTTGATGATTTTCAGAATAGGATTTTACACTTTGTAGGTCAGCAGATACAATGCTCTTGGTGAGGTGAAATAAGCAATTACTACGCCCTTGTAGGATTTTAGAACAACTGAGGTATATCAGCAGATGTAAGACCCGTGAAGGATTTTTGGGGGAGTGCAGTAGCATTTCATACTGGCATATGATGAATTTTTGTTGATACTCGCAGTTGCCGCCGTAGAGTAAGTGTAACGTAATGGAAATATTTGCTTGGACCACTACGATGAAACCTAGGCCTATGCGATCTATAAACTCGCTGCTGCGTAATTGCCACCCACGATCCCTTGAGTAAAATAATTCAGCACTAATTGACCGGTAGTGAAAGAGTGTTCCTAACATGGCAATCTTGAAAAGAAGCTAGCAGAAGAATTCTGCGGATAGAATGAATGGTCATGTCTTCAGTTCCAGTCAGACTGTTCTAAGGTGAAAGCCCTACCTGACTTAATTTCACATACTTAGAGCGAAGGTCCAGCAAGAGAATTTTTCAGAACCTTCGGGCTGTGATTTTTACCAAAGCCATTTTTCAAAACATTAACTTTAAATATACACACCCGCACACGCCTGTCTTGGATGATTTAAATGTCAAACTAGGAAGAGAAGACGTCTCTGGTGGCACAATTAGAAGATACAGCCTGCACGTCACCACCTCCGATAACAGACCCAGGCTAAACGACATTTTTGCGGGGCGAAACGTAGTGGTAGCTAGTACGCAGTTCCCGCATCTCGATATACACAAGGGGACACGGCGAATTCCTGGTCAATCAACCGCCAACCAGATTGACCACATTGCGATCGACGCAAGGCACTCCTCCAGTATCAAGGATGTCCGAATGTTCCGAGGAGCCAACGTTGACTCGGACCACCACCGCGTTGTAGCCAAAGAAGTACTACAGATATCCAGACCAGAGCCAAAACAAGGAAATACTGTGAAGAAGTTCGACGTCGGACGGCTACAGTCCAAGAAATCGCCAGGTCCTTTTCCGATTGAGTCTCTCGCGCCCTCTTAAATTGTCCTATGCCGCCAACTGCAAGTATCGATAACCAAAGGAAGAATTGCCAGGAAGCCATCAGAGATGCCACCGCTGACATGCTGGGCCTCACACGACCACCACTGCGAAACCCCTGGTTCAACGAAGAATGCCGGCAAGTACATGCAGTGGCAGCCAAACAACAGGCGTACAAAGTGCCGCTGTATAGAAGGACCAGAGCTGTTCGCGAGCTCAACGAGCAGAAGAGGATAGAGGAACACAAGCTTCTAAGAAGGAAAAAGAAAGAGCATGAAAAGCGCGTGATCGAAGAAATAGAGCGATACCATTGCAAGAATGAAGTTCGGAAGTTTTACCAAAAAGTAAAAAGAACCTCCCAGGGTAACAAGGCCCGAACCGACAAAAATTGAATAACGGCGATGACGAACCGAATTCCACTCCCATTCAACCTTGACGACGTAGGCCAACAATTCTGTCCACCTGATCTCGACGAAGTAAAGATAAATAAATAAATAAATAAATTGGTTGGCGCAACAGCTCGTGGAGAACCAGAGCCTAGTGGATGGGATCTACAGTTTTTTGCCGAGTCCGAACGGCTAAATGAGAAGCACTTTTTCGTGACAAGTATACTCTTGGAGGATTTGTCAGTTCCTCTCAAGAGGCAGTACCTCGGATAAAACATTTCTGTTTTTAGGTGGCACGGCAGGAAATCGAGCTCACACCTTCGGCATGACAGTCCCACGCACTAACCATCATGCCACAATGACAAGGTATTGTATCTAAATTTAAGTCCAATAGAGGAATAGAGCTACTGGAGCTGATGACCTTGCGGCTGAGCTACTGAAAGCGGTTGGCGATGAATTAGTTAGGAGTATGCGCCAGCTCATCTGAAAAATATGGTCGGAAGAAAGCAAGCCCCATGAATGGAACCTCAGCATTGTTTGCCCGATTCTCAAGAAAGGCGATCCTATCTGGACTGCACCAACTACAGAGACATAAGTCTTCTTAATATCGCCTACAAAATTTGTCTGCCGTACTTTGTGAACGCCTGGAGCCATTCGTCAACACTCTGATAGGTCCATATCAGTGTGGCTTTAGGCCAGGGAAGTCCACCATCGACCAAATATTCGAACTACGGCAGATCTTGGAGAAAACCCAGTTTCAAATCGATATCCACTACCTTTTCATCGATTTTAGGGCCGCGTATGACGGCATCTATAGAGACGAGCTATATAGAGCAATGTCTTGTTTTTTAATCCCTCCCAGACTCGTCTGTTTGTGCAGGATGACGATGGAGAATGCACGCTGCCCCATTTAGGTCGGCGAAGACCTCACCGAAACCTTTTATGTAAAAAAATGCTTCAGTTAAGGCGATGCGCTGTCATGCGACTTCTTCAACGTCGTTCTTGAAAGAATAGTACAAATATCTCACGTCAACACTAGAGGCACAATCTTTCAAAAGTCGGTCCAATTACTCGCTTACGCGAGTAATAATCGGATAAACTAAGCGTGATGTCAGTGGTGCTTTCGTGAGTATTGAGAAGGAAGCCAAGAAGATGGGGTTAAGGGTGAATGAAAGCAAAACGTAATATATGCTATTAAATCACTGTAGACAGCTATTATTTTGAGGTGGTCAGAGACTGTCTACCTAGGGTCCGCTATAAACTCAGCGAACGTTACCAGTACTGAGATCAAACGAAGAATTACTCTTGCCAATCGCTGTTTCTTTGGGCTAAGAAGGCAATTGAGAAGCAAAGCCCTCTCTCGAGCAACTAAACTGTCCCTGTATAAGACGCTTATCATCCCGGTCCTGATGTATGGTGCAGAGACATGGACACTGCTAACGGTGGATGAGAACGCGTTAGGCTGTTTTGAGAGGGAAATTCTCCGGGTGATTTTCGGTCCCGTCTGCATAGATGGGGAATGGAGAAGAAGATACAACCACGAACTGTATGGGCTGTACAGCGACACTGACCAAGCCACAAAAGTGAAAAGCCAACGACTAAGATTGCTGGGTCACCTAGAGCGAATGGACACCAATGCTCCGGCCCGGAAAGTCTTTGAATCCAACCCCGTGGGACAACGCAGTAGAGGTGGATAGCGTAAAAGGTGGCGCACGCAAGTGGAAGGGGCCCTCAACCAACTTGGCGTGCGAAACTGGAGACAGCTAGCTAGAAACCGAGCCGGCTGAAAGAAGCTTGTTGGTTGAGGCCCTGGTCCACCCCGGACAGTAGCGCCACCTTAAGTAAGTAAGTAAGTGAGTTTTTGTTGTGATACTCTTTAAAAAAAAATGTTTGTAGTGGAAATAGATGTGTTCAATGAAGAAAAACTAGACCAGAACAGCACAAGTGTGTGAAAACTGTCTAGGACAAGAAAAAACAGAAAGTTGCAACTTTGTGTTGAGGGGTTTGACCGTTGCCTATCAGTTGTAAAATTTAATCTTCAATTGTTATTTTGTTGGGATTAATTTTCAGTTCAAATTTATTATTAAATCACACTTCATATCTTTTCCTTCATGCTTAGTCAAAAAACATAAGAAAAGTACGTCTGTGGTAAATTTAAGCTTAAGTATTATTATCCCAAACAAACAAATCAGCTGGTGCTTTCACACTCACTGGCTCCACCTCCAAAGTAGTTGTAGGAAATATTGTACTAAAATTTTCTGAAAAACTTTATGGAACACAATATGACAGAATAAAGAACAGTTTGGGGCAAAGTTTTTTCTCATCGAGCACAGACTCCTGTACTTTTCTGATATTTTCTGTAATTTTCTGTGCAGAGCAGATTCATTAAAAAAAACCTTATGATTGAGTATTAATCAGAGTTCAGGTACAGAATAACTTTGGAATAAATAGATGACAAATCAAATTCTATAACATTTAGTAAAATCAAGTTTAAGGGTATTAAAATGTCTCAAGAAATTGTTACTTGAAAA
Organism: Dasysyrphus tricinctus; assembly: GCA_963921185.1. Taxonomy (NCBI): domain Eukaryota; kingdom Metazoa; phylum Arthropoda; class Insecta; order Diptera; family Syrphidae; genus Dasysyrphus; species Dasysyrphus tricinctus. Next base: position 250,540,366 of record OY992530.1, read on the forward strand.
CAAAAACAAATGGTTTTGAAAAATGTGTAATAGAGTTTTTCTTTTAAACCAAATTATAGTATAGATAAGATAGATAAGATAAGATAAGATTTTATTGACAAACCAAAATCATTACAGTAGTAGGTATAATTTTTTTTTTTTTTTTTATAAACTTAATCATTTTGCATGGCTTTGCCGTCTGCCTGATTGCTTTAACGAAACGTTTGACAAATATTATAATAAGTACAAGTAATAATTATTTAAAAATAAGGTATTATAAATTTATTTAAGTAAACTTAAAAATTTTCATTGATAATATTATTCCGATAGTCTAAAGACAATTTACAGTATATGAACAATTTTTTAACATCCATTTCGTTGAGTAATACAAACATTTGCTCCTCCGTTAAAAAATCAGATCCAAAGACGTTTCTCCTTGTTTCTCGAAGTATAGGACATCTACCCAAAAAGTGGAATACATCCTCTCGTTCTTTTAAATTGCACAGGTTACAAATAATTGGCAAGTCATTTCGATGGGGAACAAAGTTTAACCTCAAAAGCTCACCTCGCAATCGCAACATCATAGAAATTTCCTCACTCTTGTTCTTATCGTGAAAGTAGTTTCTCTCACCAAGGTTAAACTCCAGTTGGCTGTATATGACCCGATGTATGGATCCTGAAGCTTCTTCAATATAACGATGTCGGACTTCCTCATCCACCTTGCTTATCAGCTTATATAATATTGGCTTCCAATTACCAATGTCATACTCAGTAAGTGTAATTCCACATCCTTCAGCTAGTTCAAGCCATTCCCCATACCAACTTGTTTTGGAATGAATTGCCTGCAGGACTGCTATTCTTGGTAGCCGATTAGCTGGCATATCAAGAGCTTTTAGGACATAATCAACTTGCATTTTAAATGTCTTTATAAACAAGGGAGATAAGCCGGTCTCAAGCATAAGCATATAGTTGGGTGTATTTGGCGGTAGATTAAAAATTCTTTTGATAAAAAATCTTAAAAGTTTTTCGACAGAGTCATATTGTTTGCTTCCCCAGATTTGAGCAGCATAAAGCATTATCGACTCAGACACTGCCTCAAAGACTCTATATTTGCTGCTATACGGTAGATATCTATTGCTGAAACAATTCTTCCATGCCATATTGATTGCAGTTTTTGATTTTGCCAGTTTCTCCCTAAGATGATATTCCATATTGAGATTTTTAGTAATGTAGACTCCAAGGTATTTGTACTCCTTGACAATTTCAATTGGTTCCTGATTATATTCCCACTTTTCATTACGGCAATTTCTACCACCACCAGGTTTAAATATCATTATCTTTGACTTGCTGAGGTTGACTTCCAAGCTCCATAATCTAGTATAATTCTGCAATTTATTGATCATAAGCTGTAAGGCCTCAGGGGAGTACGCCAATAGTACGACATCATCTGCAAACATTAGGGCTTTAATAAGCACACCTGCATACTCCACTCCACCTGGCAAACAATCGACTAGATCTTCAATAAAAAGAGCAAACAAGCTGGGACTTAATGCACATCCCTGCCTTACGCCTGACAAGGTACAGAACCACTCTGAAAGTCCTTCTCCATCCCATACAGCTGCTTTGGTATCTGCATAAAGACTCTCAATTAATCGTCCAAACTTAAGTGACATTCCCATGTTAAACAGCTTGTACAATAAGGCACCTCTATTAACAGAGTCAAATGCCGCCTTAAAATCTATAAAAAAGGTATACAACTTCTTGCCTTTTGAAAGGAATGACTTTGCGATGCTGGTAAGAACAAAAATGTGGTCAATAGTGGAGTAACCGGGTCTAAATCCAGCTTGAAATTCTTTTAGAAGGTTATTAACTCTAATCCACTCATTTAACCGCTTTTGTAAAATGCTGCTAAAAACTTTGTATGAAGCGTTAAGAAACGAGATTCCGCGATAGTTTTGCGGGATGGATGTATCACCTTTTTTATGAATGGGAAAGATCAATGCTTCTCTTAGCCTCTGCGGAACGTTACCATTCTCAAGAATATCATTGAACACGAACATAAGTCTTTCAATAAGCTGTGTTGTGCCATATTTGTAGAATTCCGGTGGGATTCCATCTGAACCAGCTGCTTTTCCATCTTTCAAGCTATACAGAACATCTCTCATTTCATTAATTGTTATAGGAGCATCCAGAATATTATTTTTAATATAAGGTGGGGCAAATTGATAACCTACACTGCTAGTTACTGGGTTCAGTAGTCCTTCAAAATAACTTTTCAGTACGTTAGGGCTTAGATCTTTTCCCATAACATATCTTCCTCCATTTATACACTTTATTTGCTTCCAAAATTCCGACGAATTTCTGCAGAGTGCCACCTTCTCAGCTTCCACCTCGTAGTAATTTTTCTTTTTTTGAGCGCAAAGTGACTTATACTTCTTGTTTAAATCAAGATATTTGTCCTTGATGTAACCTTCACTTTGTTTTCTAAGCAATTTGAGCCAGGAGAACGAAAGTTGTCTGGCCTTCTCACATTCCTCGTCATACCATGGGTTCTTGTATTCCTTTTTGTTAAAAGTGTTCCTTTTAGAAGCAGGATAGGAATCCTTGATACATGCTTCAATTCCACCAAGCCCAGTATCTGCGTGCAATGGTAGCTTTTGATCCAGTAACATTCGGTAAGAAGGTGCCTTTGGTAAGCACCACACCAGTTTCGGAATCAACCTCATTATCTTTGTTCTTTCATCGAAGGTGCAAATTTCTTCAAATGTTACCACAATAGGTAAATGATCCGAATAGGGAAGTGGTTTGAGCTCCAGGTCACTTATACATGCACTCCATTCGTTCCCAATAAGAATAGTATAGAGTTAACGGAAGTAATCATTCCCATTTTTCTATGTTGATATAATGTTTTCCATCACAACCAACATAGGTATAGGAAGGTGTAGTCAAAAATCTATGAGTGTAAACTTAGCAAAGCAACTTTGACGAATCGAAAAATGAGATGGTGGATATTTTACTATTAACTAGCCGTTAATTTTGTGATAATTTTGAATTTTTCGTTCTATGTTTCTATGTTTTTTTTTTTAGAAAAGTGGTATCTTAAATGACATAATTTCAAATTCTACTTGAAAATTTTCAACGAAATTACATCCCTTAGCTTACTTGATATGAAGCTGATACGAAGAGTTAAAAAAAACATAGAAAAAACTAATTTATTAATGACTAATTAACAGCCAATTATGAAGCCATAAAACATTATGCATAAAGAGTTTTTCACGCTTTTTGAGTTGCGTCAAGTTAGCAAAGCACCCAAAAAAACATAGAAAACATTGAACGACAAATTCGAAATTGTCACAATTTATTAACGATATACTAACGGAAAATTATTCACCTACCCATTTTTCGATTATTGAGGTTAGATATGGTAACCTGATGCTCATAGAAAACAAATAACCCAAAATCACATAGAAAACATAGCATGGCAAAATTGAATTTTTCACAAATAATTAACGACTAATTAATGGCAAATTATCAAGGAATAAAATATTGAGTTTTGGAAGCTTTTACCATTTTTCGAAAAAAAAACATAGAAAACATAGAAAGAAAAATTCAAGATTATCACAAATAAATAACGGCTAGGGAATGGTAAATAAACCGGTATGAACAGTTTTTACCACATTTTCAGGTAGTACTTTGCCAACTTTGTATCAAGCTACCAAAGAACCCAAAAAACATAGAAAACAGTGCACGAAAAATTAAAAATTGAAAACTAGTTAGTGGCAAACTATTAAGCCATACACAATTCGGTATTAGCAGTGTTAATGCCCACTTTATGCTTTGCTAACTTGATATGAAGCTAAAGAAGAATTAAAAAAAAAAAACATCGAAAACATTGCACGATTGAATTCAATTTTTCCCAACTAATTAATGGCTAATTAACGGAAAATAATTAAGCCGTACAACATTAAGTGTTAGAAGTTTTTCACGCTTTTCGAGTTGTGTCAAGTTAGCAAAGCACCCAAAAAAACATAGAAAACATTGAAATTGTCACAACTAATTAACGACTAATTAACGGAAAATTATCCACCTACCCATTTTGCGATTTGTGAAAGTAGCTTTGCTTAATTGATACTCGTCAAAAATCTGGGGTTATAAAAAGTTAAATAAACCAAAAAATATATAAAGTTTGTGATTGTTCGCGTAGACGTTTCTTATACTTTTTGTCATTTCATCGCTACGACTCTGCTCATATGTATCTAGGTATACCAAAAGGGAACTATAAATAATTGATTTCTTTCCCAGCGCCCTAAGGAATAACACACCTCGGTAAGCACATGGACAGAAATTATTTTGTTCTAGTAAAATATTTCATTTGGTTTTTTTTTGACGTCCAATACCCAGCGAACCTGTTCTTTCGTATATAAGTTGACTCAATCTCCCCCGCCAAAGTAGTGCAAACAATTGACTTGGTGGTTCTGTCTGGGAGTATAGGTACCTTCAGAATCAGACTAAAAAAAAAGTAAAGTCACGACTTTACCATTGAAACTTATCGATTTTCTTAAGGATAAATATGATTCGCTGATCTTGGACTCTCTGGGGAGCAAATGGATTGTGCCAGCGATAGCAAGAGATCAGAGATCAATAAAGGATATTTCATTTGTTTGCTGGAGTTGTTTCATTTTTGTATTGTTAAATTGTAGTGCGGTACCTAAAAGCCATCAATGCCCAATATCATTGGGTCAAAATGATTTCATTCAAATTGATCACTTTCAAATCCAATAATGGAGCTACCGTTGGCCAATTTAGATGTTTGGAATCGATTACGTGAGCTCAAACGCGTTAAATATGTAGCAAGAAAGAATAATAGCTAGGTATCGTATGAAAAGTATCAAGATGGCTGAAATGTATGTGCTAATGTAGTAATGTTATCATGTGTTTAAAAATAAAGAACAAATAATAGTAAAATTTCGTTAATCAGCTCTACCACCCTCCCCCCCCCACTTATATTGAATTAATTTCAAAATAAAAATTATTTATTAGAAAAAATGGAATACCAACTTTCAACTAGGTATAGGTACTTACTTAAAAAAATCCATTAAAAACAATTCTGAGGTTAATGCATAACTTCCAACAAACTTCCATTAGAACGTCTTTTCAGCTCAAGTAGTTGCCTGCAGTAATTGTTTGCTCCGCCACCGCGGGATAATTGCACATACTCAACCATCTACCTTAGCTAAAATAACATTAATTTCATTTCCATTGGGGGCAAAAACCACGTCACAGTTGGTGTTGGAACCTCCTCATACACACACTATTAGCTCCGCACTCATCCCTGTTTATGATGTGTAAATTGGTTATAGGATTTCAATTCAATCTGCCATGCCGCGGCGATGCAGAATGGTCCTAAAGCTAAGAAGCAGCTCTAGCAGTTCCAGTACCTATACCTCTCTGCTTCCATCTGAATCTGACAAAATTGACTGACAGCTGGACTCCATTAGACCCGTGGGGCATTTTTTTTTTTGTATTCACTTTGTTTGCGCTTGCGCGCACCTCTACCGGTTTCTGCATCACTCTCGGTTAGTTGATTGATTGAACACTCTATTCTGCTCACCTCGAATCATGCCACTTGTCTCAACGAATCCCAGCTGCCGATGCAATTTTGATGAACTCATTTGCATCTCAGAGTCAGTGGCCAATTCCCATGGTGATTTCGTCACCACATATGTACATAATAGTCTCTGGAGCATTCACTATGGATCGTTTCTCTCTCATAAATAAGTATACATATATGCCCGCTGGAGATTAACGTCAGTTCGAATGTGTGAAATCTTGGAATTCCATAAAATGCGTATCGGGCATCGGGTATATTTCGATTTGTTTTCTGTTGGTTTCTCCCCCCTCCAAAACCCATTTCGACATCTTCTGTGTTTCTTATGGAAAAGGGAGAATGAAAGATTAACAGATCTCTCACTCAGAGAATCAGGGTAGGTATCATGAAGGAGATTATGTCAATTCGAACGTGAGCTCAGCTTAGTTTCAATTGGCTGCTGTTCGGTCAATCTTCTTATTAACAACCTTTTGTTCCAGGAATTGTTTTTAGACCAAAACGTATACACAGTTCTTTCTTGTCTCTTCTGTGGGGAACTGAAAATGCAATCCAGGAAGTTATTACTGTCCCAAAAAATATTTGATGGAAATAAGTAATTGTTATAGGAAAGATTAGTTTGTGACATTCTTATTCTTTGATGCAATCATAAAGGCAGATCATTGTTTGTGTATTGATTCTTTGTCTGGATTGAACCTCATTGCCTAGAAAGTTTCAATCTGTGCTTTTGCGTACTGCTCAAATTGAAATGTTATAAGGTGTACCTACACAAAGGTACCTATAACTTTCAAGGTTACGCGCGATTTGTGGCACCTCATTTGCAAAAGCCTATACCTACCATCTTTAAAGCCACTTGATCGCGATAAAAAAGTCAACTAGTTTCAGTAATTGGTCAGCCATAGGTTATTTAAATATTTTCTTAAATTTTTCAAGGTGAGACAAAATTTTGGCACCCCACTTTGAAAATTAAAAAATTGGCTGGTAGGAAATGTTGCATTGTAGCAGCAGAGTTATAAAAATTTCAATGCAAAATAAATTTATTTTTTATTAAAAATTAAATTTTAGTGCAATGTGAAAATATTTTGTATTAAAAAAAAAATTCAATAAAATTTGAAAACTTATTGAATTAAAAAAAAAAATGTTAGTCAAAAATTTTCTGCATTAACAAAAAATTTTCAATAAAATTTGAACATTTTTTGCATTAAGAAAAATTCGATAGAATATGACAATTTCTTGCATAAAAAAAAATGTCAATAAAATTTCTTGCATTAAAAAAAATGTCAAAAAAATTTGAAAATTTCTTGCATTAAAAAACAAAATGTAAGAAATTTTTTTGTTAAAATCCTTAAAGTACGTCAATAATATTTAAGGGCATGATTCGTGGTAGTGACGGCGCAACATGTCACACAACTCGTGACGCAATTGATTATTGAAGAAAACGTTTGGTAACCGCATAGATTCACGTTACGGACCCATGATTTGGCACCCAAGATCGCACGATTTAACGCCCCGCTTGACTATTTTCTGTGAGGACTGAGGATATGTGAATTCGCTAGTCTACGCCAATAAGCCCGAAACGATTGACCACTTGGGGACAACATTCGCCGCGTAATTGCCACGAATTTCAAATGAGTTTGTATGAAGTACGCATTTTGTGATAGGACGTAGATTTACGGAACACTATTTTTTACAGATGTTAAAATGTCAACATCAAAATTTTGAAAAACCGACTATACCAATCGATTTAGAAGGGGTCTTATTAGTACCAAACAGTTTCAGACCGCCAGATTTAGTGCGACCCAGTTCCACAAGTAAAAAATTGTACTGGTGTGCACTGAATCAAGCGGTCTGAAACAGTTTGGGACTAATAAGGGAATAGGGGTAAAATGTGTTCTAGTGGTCGTCAACGGTGACATTAGGTAATACCCCCTTCTAAATCGATTGGCATACTCAGTTTTTCATAATTTTGATGTTGAAATTTTACTGGCGCTACAGTCTGGGGTGAACCAAGGCCTCAACCAACAAGCTTCTTCTTGCCAGCTCGGTTTCGAGCTAGCTGTCTTCAGTTTCGAACGCCAAGTTTGTTGAGGTCCTCTTCCACTTGCGTGCGCCACTTTTTACGCTGACCCCCTCTACTGCGCTGCCCACGGAGTTGGATTCAAAAACTTTGCGGGCCAGAGCATTGCTGTCCATTCGCTCTAGGTGACCCACCCATCTCAGTCGTAGGCTGACGGATCCTAGACAGACAAAGTCTCTGACCACTTCAAAATTATAGCTGTCTAAAGTGAGGTTCTGTCCGAGACGTCGATGTTGGGTGTCCTTTCTTATTGACAGCATATATTTTGTTTTGCACTCATTCACACTTAAACCCATCTTCTTGGCTTCCTTCTCAAAACTCACGAAAGTACCACTGACATCTCGCTACTCGCTTGGTTCGTCCGATTATGTCTATGTCGTCTGCGTAAGCGAGTAATTGGACGGACTTTTGAAAGATTCTGCCTCTGGTGTTGAAGTGATAGTTTTGCAATATTCTTTCAAGAACGATGTTGAAGACGTCGCATAACAGCGCGAGTTACGAACACAACGTACTCTCCAACATTATCCAAGTTTTTTCCAAGACCTGCCGTAGTGCAGATATTTGGCCGATGGTGGAGCTCCCTGGCCTAAAACCACACTGGACATTCAGCACGCATGCTTCTCTCCGACCATGTTTTGCAGAGGAGTTGGTGCATACTTCTAACCAATTCATCGCCACTAGGCCATCAGCTCCAGCAGCTTTATTGGACTAAAGCTTAGATATAGCTATCTTTCTCTCGTCGAGGTCGGGTGGACGGAATGGTTGACATACATCGTCCAGGTTGAATGGTACAATCTGCATGGTAGCGAGCTCGGTTCATCATCGAACGCCGCTTTGTATGCCTGTTGTTTGGCTGTTTGTACTTGCCGGCATTCTTTATCGAATCAGGGGTTTCACTGTGGTGGTCGTGCGAGGCCTTGCACGTCAGAGGCGGCATCTCTGATGGCTTCCTGGCAGTTCTTCCACTGGTTCTCGATACTTGCAGTTGGCGGCATAGGTATTTAAGAGGGCACGAGAAATTCGATCGGAAAAGGACCTGGCGGAGGTCCGATGAGGTCTATGTTCACATGCTCAAAACACTGTGCTGGATCTTCGTAACATTCCAATTCAGTTTTGTTGTGACGTTGAATTTTAGATTTCTGACACGGTATGCACAGTCTGATGAATTCAGTGATGGAATGCGACATCTTGGTCCAAACAAATCTCTCTTTGATAAGCGCGATGGTTGCTTTTACACCTGGATGAGTAATTCCATGAAGTTTTGCTATGACTCGTTGGCCAAAATGATTCGGGTACAAAAGGGCGAATTGTGTCTTGAGATGTATCAAAATAGAGAGACAAGTTGGAGCTAGGAATAGGAAACAATTTGATATTTAGAGAAGTTTCGTTTTGTTTACCTTGTGCTAAAAATGATTGCAGCTCACTATCCTTCAGTTGTTCGTATGCCATCTCATCATAGTCGATGTCGGTACATGAAATTTGCTGGATTCTTGACGACCAGTCAGCACTCAGCAACCGTGTTGAGTTCTCCTTTTGTATGCCGTATGTCAGTACAAAACTGACCAATGTCAATAAGCGTTGTTGGCTTGGCGCGGCTTTTTCAAGATTTTGTTGAAAGGCAAAAGTTATTGGCTTGTGGTCCGTCATAATAATAAAGCGTCTGCCTTCAACAAAATGCTTGAAAAAATGTATAGCTTGGTAGATTGCAGTCAGCTCGCGGTCATATGTGCTGTACTTCAACTCTGACTTCCTTTGTTTATAATGTGTACACTAAGTAGCTCAGCCTGACTGGAACTGTAGACGCCACCGTTGATTCCATCTGTGGAATTTTTTTGCTGCCACCTGGATAAAGGAGAAGTGCCTGGGGTGGTGAGAGTAGGAGTTGACAGACAGAGGTTTGCTTTGAAACAAAGCTTGTGGACACTTTGTGTCATCTTGAATGCACATGTCTGCCCTTTGAACATCTTTGAACATTTTGCTCAGTTATTTATTGTGAAAGTGTTATGAATAATCAAGTTTTCGACTTCGAGCGCCGAACACAACGTTGTCAAAATCTAAAATACCGCGATTTTTTCACCCTGTTTTAGTTATTGATGATTTTAGCCCTCAACGGCTCATTTTAGCTTGCATTTGCGTATTACGATTAATTGAACAGCTACATAAGCTGCAATCTGAGCCTAATAGTTTCCAAAATACAGATGGTCGAAAAAAAGCAGTAGTCAATTTATAATAACAAGTAGTGCAGTAAAAGACAAACAAATTAACTGAGGAAGTAAAATGTTGTATCCGCTTGCTCAATTTCTGACGGAGAAAAACTTGCTGAGGTCTCCGAGACCTCATTTTTCTGAACATTCCAAATGGCAAAACTATATAGGTATTTTATAAAGAGAATATTTTTCATAAAGTGCGACAGGTTTTTAGGACTGTTCATCTTCATCGTGTCCTGTAACCCCGGCTGGGGCATATGGCGAACTGTTACCTGTCAATTATTATGAAATGGGTTACTGGCTGTAATCCAAAGTACAATTTCAAAGTTGTTGCTCGGGGACTTCAGTGATAAATTCGGAAAGGAAGACTTCTTCGTTGGACTAGAAAACTAAAAACTACGACCTCAAGGAAATGACAACTACTTCTAAGTTCCTAAAACATACTGAGATACGTTTCTATGGCTAAGGATTCATGCAAAGCAACCCGGTGTCCTCCAGAATCCAGGTGGCCAAACTGCCAACCAAATAGGTCTTGTTTTACTCGACGCAAAGAACGTATCCACAAGAATCCTTTGAAAAAAAGCAAGTTAACTAACAGCTAATTTCAAAACCAACTGGCACTGGCTCTTCAAAACAGCGAAAGTAACTATGTACCCTGTGGGACGGTGGCGCACGTTGCGCGTAGCAAAAGAGATCAGCGTAATGGGTAGCTCATGCAAAAAATGGAAGAGAAACTCAACTTACTTGGCGTATGAAAGTGAAGATAGCAAGCTAGAGATCAAGCTCGGTCGGAAGAAACTTGTTGGTTCGGGCCTCGGAAACAATTCTTTTATTTTAAGTAGACTCCAGGCATCGAGGACCAAAATCAAAGCAATAAAGCAACTCTTTTTCAATATCCATACCCACTGATACTGAAAACATTGAAATGAAAGTCTGGGTAAAACCACTTATCAAAATCAAAGGGTCTCAATCTAAAGAGTTAACGAACTAGAAAATACGTTTAGTGAAAGTATATCTAAATAACTATCTATCATATTTGAAAAAATAAATTTCAAAACTTTGTCCTCTTTCTTTTATGTAATTACTCTGAAGCTTTGAACACCTCATTTTTTTTCAGATCCATAAACCAATTCATCATAATATCTTCCGTCATGTTTTTTTCTTTAAATTTAATATAAATATTTTGATTAACTCATTCTGTCAAATTATATCAACCAATTTGGCGCCCAACCTCTCTCTAAATGATGTTTCATTCGACCATAATTAAATATTTATATTTCTTTTCAAACAACTCAATCAAAATTAAAACACTTGCATTTTTCTTAGCCACTACTTTAAATTAAAAAAAAAATAACAACATTTTAATCACTTGCTTTCCATTAGGATATAATCAGTCGATCGATCTTTGCTCATTAATGCTCAGCGCGATTTTTATTCGATCATTAATTTATGTTTAATTAAAAATCCTCTGAGTGGTTCGTTCTGTCTTGATCGCGTAAATGGTATGAAAACTGTCAAAAATATCACTGCGGATACCGAAATGAAATCGCGCACAGTCATAAGAGCTGTGAGGTAAAGTGTTAAAAGTCATGTCGTGTTGATATGACACACCAATCTTGAGCTATTACCGCTAAATACATTAACTCTAGGTAAGCAGAAAAGCTGTTCCTGCTTTTGGGCAACTCTCCGTTAGAAATGATCAATAAATGTATGCCATTAATAGTTTTCTGTTATTTTTATTTTATTTTTGCACAAACTATCAACACTTTGATCGCGATCATTATTATTTTTTTGTATTTTTTTTTTCTTCATTTGATTTATCAATTAATTCGATCGTCACGACAAACACTTTCGCTGCAATCATCCATCGCATGAATTGGAGAATTGGATGAGAAGGAGGCTTTTGCTCATTGAATTTATTTTCCAAATGAGTTGATCCATGTCAGGCCCGCCGCGCCCGGCCCGTTCGTCGTCGTAGCCATCTTCGTCACTTGTTTAGACAAATCGATTATAGCATGATCTTCATCAGCATGATCAATCGCAATAGTGAGAGCAGCGATCGGCCATAACCGACCGAAGACCGACGACAACTCGATGATCGGAGAGTTGTTTCGATGCTGTCTGGATCGTCAATCACAAAGGTGAAATAATTTAATTACAGTAGCGGTGTACAGTGCACTTCATGGAATAAATTGACTTCAAAAGGAAATCGTGACTGACTGACTGTGCACAGATGATGTGCTACTCTGAAGAAGGTTCAACTCAATGATAGATTTTCAGTTGTAGTTAGGGAGAATTTCACTATCGGCATGCTGCAAATAATGTTATAAATAATTTTGAAGTCTTTATTAAAATAAAGATCCAATACAATTGGCCTTAAAAATTCACGTAGGTCAACAATTCTGTCGATCCCATCTAAACATAATGAAGATAACTACATTTATCTAAACTTAAGTCTAATAAAGCTGTTGGAACTGATGGCCTTGCACTCAAGCTGTTCAAAGCGGCTGGAGATGAATTGGTTATGTGGCAACGCATAGTATAATGCGGATGGCACCTAATAATAATCGAACAGATAACAAACACGAACACGAACACAGCTATCGAAACTGAACTACAAAACGTCAGAACGAAAACGAAAGAAAAGAAAAGGAGACTCGTTCAGAAAAGTAGAGTAAGAAGTAAGCACAGTAGAGTGGCAGACGATACACACATTAACTTAAATCATTAAATTAATTAGTAATCAATTTAGAATATAAATTATAAGAAATGAATTATTAAATAAAAGGTGGATTATAAATAACATGTTTCTACATTTTTCATTTATATCCAAATTGGTGACCCCGACAATCAAGTGCCGCATTCATTTTTTATATAACCTCTAAATTTTGCAACCGGCTGCTACCCTTCTGTTAAGAACTTGAAAAATGACCGCGACCTATAAACGCTAAAACGTGTTGTAATAAATTTGTATTCGCTATAAAACATAATACAAAATTATATAACACTTTAAGAGAATAGAGAAACGACAGTGCCCTTAGCAAGTCGCACCGGTTGGACAGCGAGGGACAACGGCGTTGCACACAGCAAGTCGTAGCCGCAACGTGCTTTACAAAAAAAAAAAAAAAAAAAACGACAGTGCCTTGGCAGGTCGCACCGGTTGGACAGCGAGGGACAACGACACTGCAAGCAGCGGGTCGCAACGCTAAACATTCAAGAAGTCATCCCAGCCCATCGAGTCAGCAAGCATAAAATATAATTGTATTCATCCAGATAAGTCAGTAGTATTTAACCTAGATTTTAGACTATCTTAACCCATAAAATACACTACATTATATAGTAATTGTACTTATATCACAAAATATTTAGTTTCTCCTTATTTTTTTTTATGCGATCATTTTATTTCGTACCTATAAGATAAATTTTCGAAACTGTATACTTACAAAGACCTTAAATTGTAAATCGACTTCCACTTTAAAATTGCTACTGCAAATATAAACACAGACCCCACGCCCACCCTCTTCCATAATTATCGGCAAACATGTCAGATGAAGACGGGCAAGATCCCAAGCCAACAGGTCATCAGACACTGCAAACGCCTTCGCCCGCTCCTATTCCATCAGAATTTCCATTAGGTCAGTTAGGCACCGCAAATACCGGTGCAATCGATGCAGTGACTTACAAGCCTATTCAATTCTGGCCAACCTGCCCTGATCTGTGGTTTACGGCAATGGAGGGCCAATTCGCCCTGGCCAAGAATATGTCCGACGATCGTAAATTCTATACTGCAATTTCACTCATGGACATTGGAACAGTGCAACGAGTGCGCGACGTAATCGCTTCACCTCCGTCTAGGCAAAAGTTTGAAGCCCTCAAAAACGCAGTTCTGTCCAGAATGATGGACTCTGAAGACGCTCGGCTGCAACAGTTACTTCGCGGTTTAGACCTAGGAGACAAAAAACCAAGTCAACTGCTTCGTGATATGACTGCATTAGCAGGCACTGAATTTTCGGCTGTCTTAATAAAAAAGTTATGGTTGCAGAGATTACCGGACATGGTTAAGGCGATTCTAGCAGGGAGTACGGAGGAGTTAGAACATATGGCTCTAACAGCAGATAAAATCATCGAAGCTACCAAAAACAATTTCGAAATTAATCCAATTGACCAACATACTTCAACTCCAACTTATCGACGGGCGCGTTCTTCCATAGGTACTGCTGATACTACATCCATCGCCGAACTAGAAAAGAGAATTAATGCACTATCTACTCAAATACACGAACTTAAAACACCTAACAGGAGAGCTAGAGAAAGGTCACTTAGTCGTTCCAGGTTTTCCAGGAGCAGTTCGAAGAATCGAGAGAAGGCAGGACAGTGTTGGTTCCACAAACGATTTGGGAAAAAAGCAAGGAAATGTACCAAGCCTTGCTCGTTCGTGGACTGGTCGGAAAACTAATTGAAGAGTCAAGGCTGGCAACCGTTGACTCTTGCAACACAAAACAAAGCCGTCTTTTTATATTCGATAGTTCCAGTCACAGACACTTCCTTGTAGACACCGGTGCTGACATATCTGTACTTCCAGCTAGCAAATTAGAAAAGCAACGTCCATCTAATTCCAATTTTTATCTTTACGCCGCAAACTCATCTCGGGTTAAAACCTACGGTAAAAAGGCAACAGAGCTTAATTTAGGACTGAGGCGTGCATTTAAATGGGTATTCGTTTTAGCTGATGTGGATAAACCAATAATTGGTGCCGATTTTCTCAAATCATACGGTCTGCTCGTTGACCTCAAAGGAAAGCGCTTAATAGATCCTTTAACCACATTGTATGCTGGTGGGCAAATTATAAATTGTAAAACGTCAATTTCAATCGTGTCCAATGACGTGACAGACCCAAGGGTTCGCGATTTGTTAAAGAGGTATTGCATTTCGAACGATTCGAATTTATTCAAAAATACGCTCCAGCATAAAGTAACACATCACATTATAACAAAGGGACCACCAGTTCATGCAAAGGCTCGAAGACTTTCACCTGATAAATTAACAGCTGCTAAAAAGGAAATTAGATACCTAATCGAGCAAGGTGCATGCAGACCATCGAAAAGTTGCTGGGCTTCACCACTACATATGGTCGAAAAGAAGAATGGACAGTGGAGACTCTGTGGTGATTATCGCACGCTTAACGCGAATACATTACCAGACAGATACACAATCTCACATATCCAAGATTGCACTCATCGGCTCCACAACTGCAAAGTGTTTACAACACTCGATATACTAAGAGCCTACCACCAAATTCCTGTAGAGCCAAAAGACGTTGAAAAAACTGCTGTCTGCACACCGTTTGGATTATTCGAATTCACGCACATGATGGAAGGACTTAGAAACGCAGCTCAGACTTTTCAGCGTTTCATCGACGAAGTTCTCAGAGATTTTGACTTCGTTTTTCCATATATCGATGATCTTCTTATTGCATCAGAAGACGAAAGCACTCATTTAAAACATCTAGAAGCAGTCCTAAAAAGGCTACAAGAAGTAGGATTAGTAATGAATCTTTCAAAAAGTGTATTCGCTCAAACCTCAGTTAAATTTCTGGGACACAAAATCGACTCGAACGGTATAAGCCCACTTCCAGAAAAAGTTGAGGCAATCATTAACTACAAGCAACCAGATACAGTGAACGATCTACGAAGGTTCCTCGGGATGATGAATTTTTATAGGTGGTTCGTACCCAAAGCCGCACAACATCAACTTCCTCTTAACAACTTACTCAAAGGTCGTAACAAAAAGTCCGATAAAAGCAAAATTTTTTGGACTGACGAGACTATCAAAGCTTTTAATGAGTGTAAGATGATATTAAGCAACGCAACAACACTAGCTTTTCCCAAGCCTGGCACGGAACTATCACTAGCAGTTGATGCCTCAAACACCGCCATAGGAGCAGTAGTCCAACAAAAAATCGAGGGAAGTTGGCAACCCCTAAGTTTCTTCTCTTCTAAGCTAAGTGAATCCCAGCAAACTTACAGCGCGTACGACAGAGAGCTACTAGCTGCTTATGTGTCCATCCGGCATTTTCGACATATACTAGAAGGCAGAAATTTCACGCTCTATACTGACCATAAGCCAATCACGTATGCACTTCAACAAAAATCAGAAAAAGCCTCACCTCGCCAACTTCGATACCTGGATCTCATATCGCAGTTCACTTGTGATATAAGATACCTACCAGGAGAACAAAATACGGTAGCAGACGCTCTCTCAAGGATCAATGAAATATCGATAGTGGAAACTGTGGACTACGAAGCAATCGCCAAAGGTCAAGAGCACGACACTGAATTGCAATTGCTGCTCAAAAAAGATTCCCTGGAGTTTAAAAAGTTTCCGTTGCTTCAATCAAAACAACTCCTTTATTGCGATGTATCGACAGGTAATGCTCGACCTTATATTCCTCTGCCGTTCAGAAAAATTGTCTTCGATAAAATTCATAATTTGTCACATCCAGGAATAAGAGCGAGTACTAAAGAGATGAGGCTACGATTTGTTTGGCCATCGATCAACAAGGACACGCGGAATTGGGCACGATCCTGTATTCCATGTCAACGTTCAAAAATATCCAGGCATGTTTCAAGCCCAATTGAAAATTTCCAAAATACAACTGATAGATTTGAAAACATTCACTTAGACATCATTGGACCTCTGCCAACTTCCGAAAACTTTCAATACTGTGTAACCCTTATAGACCGATTCACGCGTTGGCCTGAAGCCTTTCCAGTAAGCGATATAACTGCAGAAACAGTAGCTCAAGTCATATGCAGAGAATGGATTCCTCGTTTTGGTGTACCTGTTACTATTGTCACTGACCAAGGTAGGCAATTTGAGTCAACACTCTTCCACGAGATGAACAAACTGTTAGGCGTTCAAAGGATTAGAACGACTGCATATCACCCTCAAACTAACGGCATGATCGAACGTTGGCATCGCACATTAAAAGCCGCCATCATGTGCCATCAAAATAGCCAATGGACCAGAACGCTTCCCTGGGTACTGCTAGGACTACGAACTGCCTTGCGTGACGAACTAGAAACTACATCAGCCAACCTTCTGTACGGTCAGAATATAAGAATACCTGGTGAATTCATACAGAGGGGCAAACAAACATACCAAACTGACTTCGCAAATCGACTCAAAGAGTATTTTCAGCACGTTCGTCCTGTTCCAGCCTCTAATCACTCTAGTCAGAAACCATTTATCTTTAAGGATTTGAATACATGCGATTATGTTTTTGTCAGAAAAGATTCTGTAAGACTATCACTTCAGCAACCATTCCTAGGACCATTCAAGGTTCTGAAAAGGAATAATAAAGTCTTCATCGTAAGCATCAAAGGGAAACCAATTACCATCAGCATAGACAGACTCAAACCAGCTTTTACAGAAGATTACGTTCAACCAGCCGAAGAAACAAAACAAAATTCAAAAACAACTAAAGTTCGATTTTCAGACACGACACCTGTCATCACAACAACCAGGTCGGGAAGAGTGGTTGTGAAACCAACTAGGTACCGTGACACTTGGGAAGCGCCTCACTAAAGGGGGGGGGTGATGTGGCAACGCATAGTATAATGCGGATGGCACCTAATAATAATCGAACAGATAACAAACACGAACACGAACACAGCTATCGAAACTGAACTACAAAACGTCAGAACGAAAACGAAAGAAAAGAAAAGGAGACTCGTTCAGAAAAGTAGAGTAAGAAGTAAGCACAGTAGAGTGGCAGTCGATACACACATTAACTTAAATCATTAAATTAATTAGTAATCAATTTAGAATATAAATTATAAGAAATGAATTATTAAATAAAAGGTGGATTATAAATAACATGTTCCTACATTTTTCATTTATATCCAAAGTTATATGAGTATGTAGGCTGATAGTTGGTTTTTTTTACCGTCACGCTTAGATCAGTGTAGATGCATTGTGGTTTGTGGTACCATAGGGATTGTGAACCCTATGAAATGAAACCTATGATAAATTCCATGTCAATTCAAGCCCGTTAAGGGTTTTGATAAGTTTCAGCAGGCTATAGGTAGCCTGAAAAATCGGTGGGTATTTCTTAGTCGTTGGAGGAATGTTTGTCGTCACATAATCACCCGGCTGAGGAGAGGAAAACCCCTTTTAAAAGCTGATCCTTCCTTTACCCCCATTTTGAGAAATCATCTTTCCATCAGGCCCGTGGGAGCAGTGGCTCCACGCAACGGCTGGTAGATGGGTATGAAAGGTCAGTGGTTGGAGTACGTGTCCGTTCGTAAGGTCAGGATTACTGAATGATTCGAAGGGGCTGTCCCTATCCTCAAGAGGATTTTTTCCCATCTTAGGGAAAGGTAGCCCTATCAACTCATAGGCGAGGTGCCCATTTTCCGCTAGCTATCGCTCCTACAAAAAACATGTGTGTCGTTCAGTTGTGATCGTTCCTTCTAACATTATCACTGACGCTCGCATTCACCGCAGAAGCAGCAGTAGCTTGTGTATATGCGAGTTACCCATTCTTCGTTCACTGAACCCTTTTTATGTCTTTGACTGTGGCTGGATAAGTTACCAATCTCGTAGTCGGGTGGTTGATAGAATTTAAGAGTTTTCAAGCCACTGGATAGCGTTAATAAATTTCGAAAGGTTTTTACTTGGAATGTCAGAGAGTTCTTCCAACTCGTTGAAGAAGTGTCTCCCTAGGTGCTTGTTTCTGAGATGGTACAGCGCATACAAGATCTTCTCTGCCGTATTCTGTGAACACCTGCAGCAATTTGTCAACAGCCGGATAGATGTCAAGGCCGCGTATGACAGCATCTATGAAGATGAGCTAGAGCAATGTCTAGTTTTGGCATCCCTAACAAACTCGTCCGTTTGTACAGGATAACGATGGAAAATACACACTGCTCCATTAAAGACAAAGCAAAGACTTCACCAATACCTTTGATGTCAAAAAAGGTTTAAGACATGTCTGTCATGTGTAACTGTCACATCATCACAAGAAGCACAATCTTTCAAAAGTGCGTCCAATAACTCGCCTGCGCCGCAGACGGTATTGACATAATCGGACGAACAAAGCATGATGTTAGTGGGGTTTTTCGTGTAAATGGAGAAGGAAGCCATAAAATGTGATTAACGGTGAATGAAGGCAAGACCAAATATATGCTGTCAACAAGAAAGGACAACTAACACTCATCTGTCACGTCTCTGTAAGAACGTCACTATAGACAGCAATAATTTCGTGGTGGTCAGAGACTTTGTCTACCGAGGCTCCACTATCAACTCAGCAAACGATACCAGTTCTGAGATCAAACGAAGAATACTCTTGCCAATCTGAAGTGTAATCCTATATTTAAACCAGTCGGTTTTTCGAGGGTTTCGAAATGCTGCGCGGCAAGGAGCTTCATCAATAAGACTGAATTGAATATATCTGTGATCAGAGAACGAGTGTTCATCCGACACTTTCCAATATGAGATCTTATGATGAATAATATCTGAGACAAGAGTAATATCCAATACTTCTTGTCGGTTTTTAGTGATGAAGGTAGGTTCATTGCCTACATTACTTACTATAAGGTTATTACTTAAAATAAAATCAAAAAGAGACTCACCTCTGTCATTGATATCAGTACTACCCCATACTGTATGATGGGAGTTCGCATCGCTCCCAATAATGAGGCATATCTTCTGCCGTTCTGCATCCGCGATTAGTCTCTTCAGTGTTTCACCAGGGAGAGGGCCAACACTAGCCAGTACGTTCCATTGCCGTTTCCAGCCTAGCGGCGGTGATATCTCTATCGCAGAAATCAGGGAGTAAATATACATTAGTGCTACGCTTAACTAGTATGCAAGATATGGGGTCACCTTTATCAGACGCATACAGTACGCATCCAGGAGTCCTGAGTCCCCTAACTATGGATTTAACAATCCACGGTTCTTGGATCAGGACAATATCTTCACCATTCCTAGATAAACGGAGAAGAAGGGAGGGCCGAAGCCTTAATGAAGTGTTGGAGGTTAATCTGGATTAACTGCAGCATTTTGGCTACAATCAGGCAGGTCAGCCTCCACCACGGTGTCGTTGAGTTCCTCCATGTCCGAAGATGAACCTAAAAGGTCATCCTCACACAAAGGAACGAGGTTGGGGAAGTCTTCAGTCTCCATATCGGTCAGACTGTCGACGAGTGTAGAAGACTGTACCGTGATCGAGGATGACCTGGATTCCTCAACACCCATCGATGGAAAAGTGATGGATGGAGATACAGCTTCGGTGTTTTCTGGAGGGACGCGATCCGCGTCAACCTCGTCTTTGTTATAAACCTTCAGGGAGATCGTATCAAACCCATACCTTATCATGCCTTTGGTCTGCGCCAAGGGGGCAAGGGAATCCTATTTATCACGATAATCGCGCTTCTATAAAGACCCCTTACCTCATCAAGCTTTGCGACCTTCCAGTCGTGAGTCGGTAATGAGGTGTTACTTAGTTTGACTATCTGGAGTATTTCCTCCATGCAAGATGGCTCGGCAGGTATCCATATGCGGCTCTAGGTCTGCACGGGATGTCTTCCCTAGCAACAACTTCAAGCTTCGCACATGGCCCGACCTCGCCTAACCTGCTGACCGCAAGCTTATACAGATCGCACGATCTCTGATCCTCACAGACGATGAGTTTGACATGCCCTTGATGCCAACCGCCATCGCCTGTTAGAGGAGGTGGTCCCGGCTTTTCCTTCATTAAACTCAAGAAGCCGCCGAGAGCTTCAGTCTTATCACCTGCCATTGATCTGGAAGAATCGTGCCATCAATATTGCTCCTATCGATAACCGCAACCACGATCTTGTTTTTAAGAGCGTCGCTATAGGACCTAGATACTCCGGAATGGAGAGTGCTGGCGTTATGCACTTTGGGACGCTTGGGAACCGGGATGGTTTCCTCCAGAGACCTATTTCCCTTCGACGTGGAGTCGTCGCTGGTCTGCGCATTCGCTAAGATGCTCTGGGCCCATTCTATCTTGGCGTCTTGTTCCGGCTTCCCTTCGACCTGCGGTTTATTACCGAAGGTCTTGAGGATCCTAGCAGCTGACCGCCTGACCCTATAGCCGCCCTTTGACAGCCTATTTCTTCTACTCACGCGACGACCTCGGGAGAGAACCCACCCCAGCGGTAGGAGGACCGTTATTCACAACCCTGGCACCGCTAAGCTGGGCCCTCCCACGAGACGAACTCGGGAGAGCTCCACTCTCTCTAGTAGTGGTAGGATCGTTTTTCACAACCCCCCCACTACCGAAACTAGGTATTTCTACCGCCTACTTCGCTCGCTGAGATCAGTATCAGATGGGGGGCCATGACTTGCGACAACCTCCCCACCGACACTAACCCCAGGAGTAACGGCAAACAGCTTTGGTGCCGTGCCTGCCGCCCGGTTTCGAAGGAGGACCGGTCTCATCTACTACTTCTGTTTTTGTTTTTTTGTTTGTAATTTTAGACATAAATTTGGACCCATAAGTAACGAATAAGGGGTGGTCACTCTACACAGGGATTCGATATGTAGAGAAGGCTAGTTAATCCGAAAAGTGCCAAAAGTCGGATACTCCGTTAACGACTGAGCTAGTATTTTTAATTGGGCCCCCAGCTAGGCTGATCATCGGCACGGGTCGTGTAACACCTTAGATCCAGCCCAATAGGAAAGTTGGAGTGGGTGGATGAAGGGAATATGATAAGAAAAGAGTGGCAAACAGCTATTCCCCGTACTGCCAAGGAAAGGAAAAATATGTAAGGGAAAACACGTCGAACAGCTATACGCCGCCGTACCGACATGGGGGAGACCTCGTTGAACAGCTTTTTCACCGTGCCACCCAGGGGGATAATTGTTGGACAGCTATTCGCCGTACCACCGAGATGGGATGGGTGTGGATGGGGAAGGTTTAGGGATAAGTCTATTGGCGTAAGTATTTCAACAGTGCATCGTATTGTGAAAGGGTGTCAAATGCAATTGCTAACCTTGCGCCCCCAGTTTGTTCGCATGCCACAAACACGAAGAGAACGGTTAAAAGCAGCAAAAGAATTGTATGATATAGCCAAATATCCAAAAACAATTGGGGCAATAGATTGCAATTGCACACATGTAAGAATCCAATCGCCTGCGGTGGAAACGATGCAGAACTTTTAAGAAACCGCAAGGGTTGGTTCTCTATATAATGTTAAGACCGTGGCATCTGCAGACCTGAAAATAATAGATATCGTTGCTCGTTGCCAGGTATGATCTATGTAGGTACATATAAAATACAATAAATAAAAGTTATGCCCGTGACTTTCGGTTCTATTCTTTTCTCAGGGCTCCATGCACGATCAACGTATTTTCAGTTCGTCAACCTTGAGGCAACTATTTGAAGAGGGTGAATTTGAGCACTTTATTATTATTGGTTACTCTGGCTACTGAAACACAAATTACTTGGCGACACCTTTTCAAAATGTTTCAAACTCTGTCGAAAATTTGTATAACGAGTCTCAGATTCGCACTCGAAATTGTGTCGAGCGTTCCTACGGAAAAGACGGTTTTCAATATTGGCCACCGGGTTAAGATGCAGAGTTGAAACCGTGCAATTGATTATAATTATGCTTGTGCCGTCCATCACAACATAGCAATCGAAGGAAAGGAGCCACAAACTCAACCGGAAATGCCCGGATTCGACGATATGTTGCGTAATACAACTGTTCCATCCACAAGGCAACATCAATTACCTTCGGCAACGGTTGGGAACGCAAGGTCTCGAATTCAAAATTATTTTCATTCAATTTTAGACCAAGAATAAAGAAATCAAAATTGAAAACAAAACTTATTCGTAGTAAATTAACATTTATTATTTTATATTTTTATAGAAACAAAATAAAATTACTAAATTTAAAAATAAACTTTTTTTTGCGGCTGCTGTTGGGATGGTAGATTGAATTGGGTGCTCTTTCAACGACTCCATTCGAGCCTTATGAAATTCTGCATCGCATTCAAGTATGTTTTTGGCCCTCTACAATTCAACCACAGCACGTTCGCAGTCGAATTGAGCTCTTTCCCTTTTCAGTTTGTAACGATCTCTCTCGATTTCCGGGATTTCCAATTTAATTGCATGTTTTCTCATCGGTGTTTCATTCGCTTTTCCTACAATTTTGACACCTTTTTACAAGCTCCCATTTCACCCTCCATTTTTTGTTTGCAACGCCTGGTCAGCAAAGGGTTCGGTGGCTTCCGCAGCTTTACTGGATTGATCTCATCAAATCGCTATCTGTCAAAAAATTCCCAAGGAAATTTTTAAAAACGAAAGTAGGCTAACTTTTAAATTTCAACTCTCGACTTGAGATTTAAAATAGTGAAGAAAAACAAATATTAACTTGTCACTCAACTCTCAAGTTTGCGTCAACTCTAGAGTTGGCCAATTTGAGAGTTTGCGGCAAAGTGACATATAGTGAAGGAAATGGCTCTACAACAGCTTTCCTGGACAAATTTCTCTTAGCTTTACTTTCTTGCTAATCGTCAAAATCTTCTATCTTTTGAAAATATATGTATGTATCTTCCTTTTTGCATTGATTTGATTGAAGGTGTTTTAAATAATAAATTATAATTGCTATTGAACTCAACTGAAGTGCAGTACACACTATAAAAATTTAGAGCAAACTTAGAAATTTAGTCACGTCCTTTATGATTGGTTGGTTGTGGTGTTCGGATATTCGTTGATATTAAAGTTGTTGTAAGTATATAATGGACTCCAAATTGATGGTATTTTGTTGTGAAGTTTGTGATTGGAATTTTTAACTTAAAGACTACATTCAAGTGGCAATTGACAGCTTTATACGAGATATTATACATGTATTTTGTATTGATTAGACAAGTTAGTGGCATCCGTTAGCTTTGAGCTAAAGATATCTATTTAAATGGTGGTTAGGATATGATTATGATGGTGAAGATGATTAATTAGTAATGACTCATAGCTTAGCTGCTATATGTTGCAATTGGATGACCTACATCTTTGTTGTTAGCGGTGGAACTAATAGTATTCTTGATAGGTATGCAGAAGCAATAAAAATTGAATACAATAAAATTCTTATTATGATAGACCGAGAGCCCATAGCAGATTTTGGGTGTGAGTGATAGCAAAAAAAGAAGTATAGGCGTCGAAAGCTTACTTACTTACTTACTTAAGGTGGCGCTACAGTCCGGGGTGGACCAGGGCCTCAACCAACAAGCTTCTTCCAGCCGGCTCGGTTTCTAGCTAGCTGTCTCCAGTTTCGCACGCCAAGTTGGTTGAGGTCCTCTTACACTTGCGTGTGCCACCTTTTACGCTGTCCACCTCTACTGCGTTGTCCCACGGGGTTGGATTCAAAGACTTTCCGGGCCGGAGCATTGGTGTCCATTCGCTCTAGGTGACCCAGCCATCTTAGTCGTTGGCTTTTCACTTTTGTTGCTAGGTCGGTGTCGCTGTACAGCCCATACAGTTCGTGGTTGTATCTTCTCCTCCATTCCCCATCTATGCAGACGGGACCAAAAATCACCCGGAGAATTTTCCTCTCGAAACAGCCTAACGCGTTCTCATCCACCGTTAGCAGTGTCCATGCCTCTGCACCATAAATCAGAACCGGGATGATAAGCGTCTTATACAGGGACAGTTTAGTTGCTCGAGAGAGGGCTTTGCTTCTCAATTGCCTTCTTTGCCCGAAGAAACAGCGATTGGCAAGAGTAATTCTTCGTTTGATCTCAGCACTGGTATCGTTCGCTGAGTTTATAGCGGATCCTAGGTAGACAAAATCTCTGACCATTTCTTTTTGACAGCATATACTTTGTTTTGCATGAAATCCCAGGATTCTACCTTTGAAATAAGCTAACAAGATTCTTCATAGTCTAAGAGCCCACAGCAGATTTTGGGTGTGAGTGATAGCAAAAAAAAGAAGTATAGGCGTCGAAAGCTTCATTAAAGGCTATTCAAAAAATGAAAGTCTTGCAGTCTACAATTGGGGCCTTTGCGAGAAAAAGTGCATCGAAATTAAAAAAAAAATATGAATGCAACTTCGAGGATAATCGTGTTAGCCGAAATTGGTTTTCACTCCTCCCTAGATAAGCTCCTCGGATCACATATCACGGAATTTGAGACCATTTGAGCGTATAGTTCGCTCTATCCGACCGTTTAAAAAATTTAAAATTCAAAGTGAAACTCGTTTTTTTAAACAGTCTGGCAGGGAATCCGTCTGTCTGTCTGTCCGTACCTAAACCACTGAAGAGATTTTCTTCAAATTTTGAACTTAAGGTTTTCTTGTAACTCTCCAGAGGGGAAATTGAAATTTTTTTTTTAGCTCAAAAAATAACGGTACTTGCCATACAACCGTTAAGGAAAAGCTTATTTATCTCAAAAACGGCTCCAACGATTTTGATAAAAAAAAATCAGTGTATTACTGTAGATATAATGTACCTTTTAGTAAGAAAAAAAAATCACCAAAAACATTTATTAACGGTACCTGCCATATAACGGTTTTTTTGATTTTTGGTTTTCTCATTAACCGCTCATCCGATCTCAATAAAAATTTTTGAAAAAATAAATTTTGGATTTTTAAAAAAAGATTCAAAATTTTTTTTTGAAAATTCAATATTTCAAAAACGGGTTGATGAATTAATTTGAATTTTTAGTTTCAAATGTATATTAATATAAACTAAAAATTGGCATACCAATTTTTTATTTGAAAATTGTTACAAAAATTTTATAGGTATATAAAAAATTAATTTTTAAGAAAACGGCTCCAAAGATTTTAAATTTTTTGTTTGCATATATTCATATTTGTTCAAGTAATCAAATGGCATACTTTTTTTTGAGCTCTTAGTTATTTATCAGACTGTTTATACAATTAATAAAACGATTTAAATGCTTTTTATACTTTTTCTATAAATACTTGAATATTTTTTAAAGTTCTTAAGTCCCACACAACTTGAACATAAGAGCAAGTACGTGCGATCCAGTCGTGCATTTTATTTTTTAAATACATTTATAAATAACTGGACCAGAGGTTTCTTTCGATGCCTTTAAAATTTTTGAAATGTCGCTTAATACATTCTTACGGGAAGGTATTTGATATGCATGGAAAAATTTGGCAAAACTAAAAATAACTAATAGTTTTTGTTGTGTTTTCTTTTTTTAGTCGGTGCGATTAACAAAATTGAATTGCAATAAATTATTGTCATTTGTCACACATTACTGACGGTTGTCCGTACGGTTTAATTGATGTAAAAATACAATAAAGGTTAGGAACGCACTTAGGAATAAGAATAGGTAGGTATTAGCCTGGAGAAGAGGACGTCATTTAACTTGTTCATGAAGAGGAACAACCCGGATATCGCCCTAATCAGCGAGACCAACGTTACTAAATGCAACAACATCGACATCATTGGCTTCAAAACCTTCCGTAAGGATAAGGGCGAAGGCTTAAGAGGGACGGCAATCTATGTAAGGAAGAACATCTGCCCCAACACCAGCGAAACCATCATCACAGGTCTCCTTACCAGCGAAGCCACCGCCGTCATCATACAACTGGGAAGAGAAACTCTCACTATCATTAGTGTCTACTTCAAATGCAAATCCAGCATGAGAAACATCCACAAGGATCTTCACGTTCTCAACAGTATCATAAGGAGAACCACATATGGACTCATCGGTGGTGATTTCAACGCAAGGCATCACCTTTGGCTGGATACCGCTGTCACCAACGAAGGCAAAGCTATTGCTGACTGGCTGGATACCAACAGCGATCAACATTCATTGGTGGTTATTTCCCAACCCCAACCAACCTTCCCCAGGACACCATCAACATTAGACTTTTTTCTATCATCATCTAATTTTATACATATTCTTCCAGAAATCAGCAACTTCACCTGTACAATAGTACCCAGTGACTCGGACCATGAAGCTGTTCAACTAAGCATCAAACTCCACCAAGCCATCTTCCTAGCGACAGAACCAGTGGAGCATTTCATCAACTACAGAAAACTGGATACAGACAGGCTACAAAGAGACGTCGAAGACAACATAAGACTTCCACCACAAAACAGGAACCTGCAGAATATTGAAATTGACAAAGCCATAGACTGTCTGGAATTAGCTGTAGCAAATGCACTGGATAACCAAAAGCAGCCCAAGACGTCAAAGGATAGATATCAGCACCTTCCCCAATATATCCAAAACCTATATGCACATAGGCAACGACTCAGAAAGCGTCTGCAAAGGATCCACCAACGAGAGCTAAACACAACCAACAGTAACTACCAGACAGTGTGGAGTGAGCTTCAGTGCGTTAACATTATGTTCCGGAATTCTATTCAACATCACAACAACAACCAATTCCAGAAGAGACTGCAGTCAATCAAACCTGGACCTGATGCCTTTAAGAACATTAACAGACTGATTGGTCAAAAATCACCAATGCCTGGGACGATCATCACCAACAGTGGAGAAGCAACAACGATACAGGATAAAGTTGAAGCCTTCGCTTCCCAATTTGAAGGAAACTTCACGGCCAGCCCATCTGAAGATCCAATCTTCCATGGAACATGGTTACCAACTACAGGCCGATATCCCTCCTCAATAACCTAAGTAAGATCTTGGAAGAGCTGATACTCAGGAAGCTCAAGAAGTTCTGCGGCGAGAACAACATCATCCCAGATATGCAGTTCGGTTTTCGGGAAAAGCATTCCACTCTGCATCCGCTCCTGAAGTTCCATCATGACATCACCACAGCTTTGAACAACCATCGAGTTACCGTCGGATGCTTTCTGGATGTTGAAAAAGCATTCGACAGTGTATGGATTGAAGCCCTTATCCATAAACTCAACTTACTAGGCTTTCCTTCAGCACTAATAAAAATTATTTTCTCCTTTCTTTCTTCCAGGAACTTTTTCGTACAACTGGAGAATTGCAAATCGACAGTGAAGAGCATCAGGGCTGGAGTTGCCCAAGGGTCGAAGCTTGGACCACTTCTATACAACATCATGACCTCTGACCAACCAACTTCAAGTGAATGCGAGAACCTTCTCTTCGCTGATGACTCGCTCACATATTACTCATCATTATCGCCATTAACAGCTGTCCGAGAAGTCGAGGCCCACATCCGCAAACTCTTCGAGTTTTACACCAAATGGGGTATCAGGATCAACTCATCCAAATCGGAGCTTGTCTGCTTCAGACGACCAGGAGGCAGACGAGGCCGCTCAGCTGGAAACTGCAGAAGCATCACCCTAGCACTCCCAGACGGAACCAGATTACCAGCCAAGCGCAGCGCCAAATACCTGGGCATAAACTTCAACGAGCTGCTGAGATTCAACCCACATTCACGGACTGTCCTTAAAAAAGCCAACTTTGCCTTCCATCGCCTCTACCCGCTGATGAAAAAAAGAAATGGGCTAAGCCAGCAGACAAAAGTTCTAATGTACAAGCAACTTCTGAGACCAGTCATCAGTTACAGCTTTCCAGTTTGGTTCACTATCTCCAAAACAGCCATGAAGGAACTACAAATATTCGAAAGGAAAATTCTGAGGATATGCACTGGGCTTCATTTCGATCGTCAGCGGCGCAAACATTTCAAGAACGAGAAACTCTACTCTGAAGCCAAGGTAGTCCCCCTGGACAAGTACTTATTGCTATCTGCAGATAAACTGGTTAGAAACATCGCCAACCACCCTAATCAACTGATGAGAAGGATGATAAACCAACAACGACATCCGGAACCAAGGTACTTAGGCGCCAAGGAAATTCTGGATATAACAACAACAACCAACGATGAAGCAGGACACTTCTACTCTGACCCAGGGTCAGCACATTACCGTGGCTAAACGCCAACTCTATCCCCCATCCTATATAAATACCTACACTGCCACAGAACAACCGGGACTGAACAACCCGAGGACGACAAAGCCAAACCGACTTTTATATTAAGTTTTCACATATTATAAATCTTATTTGTATTCAAAATTTTACCAATGTATACCGTTAGGCCCCTTATGTGCCAACAAAATTTTATTATTTATCAATGTATCTAATAGTCATAAATTATTTTTTAAGCCAATTGTAAATAGAAATGTTCAATAAAGCAAAATTGATTGATTGAAAAATAGGTAGGTATTTTTATACCATGGAAGGCACTTGCGAATTTCTGTCGTTGCGACTACAAAATTTGTTCGAAAGTAATTTTCGAACAAATGATTTCTTAAGCGTGGTACACATTATCAAACCTGAGTGTCACTCGTGTTGGATGTCAAACCTGCATGAAAAGTATCGCGTACACACTTATCAGTTATGTTGGGCATCATGGATCGCGGTAATATCTACATACCTTGTACCGCGAGAGGACAGATTCAAGTTTTTGAGTAGCACCTAGTTTATAGAGTGTCCTTACATTCTAGGTGCATGCTCGTAGATCATAGTCCATTTTCGTTCCGGGTCTGGTTGCCATTTGAGGGGGGTCATTATCCGAGGCTTCTTGCGTCTCTCTCATAACAATTGGCTTTTTTACTGTGGTCGGGTCGTTAGCCCAACGCACTAACCTCCAATCTGTAGGGCCATGGGTTTAATGTTGCAATTCTTTCCTTGGTCAACATTCGCACTTACAAGTTTAGCAAGTCAAGGCATAAAGCCAAGACCAGTATCCGGTGGCTACCAACGTGGAGGTATTGTAAGCACTTTTGATGTATAGGAAAAGATACAGCTCGAGGCCCCCAATTCCTACAACATCCAACCACCAGTTGCAAATATTAGTAATTTTAATATATTTCCCAACTCGAAGATTTTTTCCCAATTTGTTTTCTATTTCCAGATGTGTATGTAGTTTTTGACTGCTAACTTAGAGGTTTGGGTTCGAGCCCCACTCCAGGCAGCATTCTTTTCTATATCCTCCCAGCCTAACTGGACGCCACCCGTGGGGTCTATTGAGATAATAAACACCTTGATCTCAATCTCATCATCATCAAGTCCTGTAACCCCGGTTGGGGCATAGGGCGCCAACAAATCGTTTCCATCCTTCTCGGTCTGCAGATAGATATTTTAACTGTGGCCACGTCTTTCTCTGGGAGTCTGCTTCTGCTAGAACTGTTGATTTCCATGTTGTTCTTGGTCTTCCAACCCGCCGTGCACCCTGAGGATTCCATTCAAATGACTGCTTTGCAATTTCATCGTTTGGTTTCCTCAGTGTGTGACCAATCCATTGCCATTTACGCTTTCTTATGTCAACGTCCAGCCGCTCCTGGCTTGTCCTGCGCCACAATTCCTCGTTTGATATAATTTGTGGCCAGCGAATTTTTAGAATATGGCGTAGACAACGGTTCACAAAAGCCTGCAATTTCTTTGAGATGGTAGTCGTGACTTTCCAGGTTTCGCAAGCATATAACAGCACGGATTTGACATTGGATTCGAAGAATCTCAACTTTGTGCGCAAGGAGATTTGACATGAGTTCCAAATTTGGGAGAGAGAACCGAAGGCTGCGCGAGCTTTATTTATTCTACTTTGAACGTCCAGATCAGTACCACCATTTGCTGAAACAATACTTCCAAGGTAGTTAAATTGTTCAACCTCTTCAACTGGCGTCTCCTGTATTAAAATACGCTGATGTGTGGAGCGGCCTGTGAGCATTATTTTTGTCTTTTTGCTATTTATTTTAAGACCACTCGCCTCTCCTTTTAACTTCAGAGCTTGGCACATCCCGTTCAGCCCGCTGATGTTATTTGCCAAGAGACATATATCATCGGCATAGTCTAAGTGGCTAAGCCTTTCAAACGGTCTCCATTGAATGCCCTGCCTCTCTGATGTTCCAACGCTGGCCGTCAATACATCGTCAATCGCCAGTAGAAAGAGAATTGGCGATAGAACATCTCCCTGTCTCACACCCTGCCGCACTTCGAAAGAGTCGGATAGCTGCCCATTGTGTAAAACAAAGCATCTTGCGTTGTTATAGGACTCTCTTATAATGGCAACAATTTTTGGGGGAATTCCTCTACCAAGAAGTGATCTCCATATACATTCACGGTTGACTCGGTCAAAGGCCTTCTCAAAATCCACGAACATGAGGTAAAGCGGTGATTGAAACTCCGCAGACTGCTCAAGAACGATACGCAGAGTGTTGATATGGTCGACACAAGACCGCCCACTGCGGAAACCAGCTTGATGCCTCTTGAGTGTAGACTCGATTCTAACCTTTATCCGCTCCAGAATGATGGTTGCCATTAATTTTGGAAAAACGGACAAAACTGTAATACCTCGCCAATTGTTGCAATTCTTAAGATCACCTTTCTTTGGCAACTTAACAATTACACCATCCTTCCAGTCGCTGGGATAGATTTCATTTTCCCACACAGCTTGTATCAACGGGTGTAGAATACTAGCCGTTCTGACAGGGTCAGCTTTCAGGAACTCGGCTGGTATACCATCAAGTCCAGCTGCTTTGTTGTTTTTGAGAAGATTTATCGAAGATTGAATTTCCAGTACTGTAGGGGGCTCGATGTCAATACCCCTATATGATCTACGCATCTCGTTAAGCTGGGGCACTTCAGCACTCTGCTCGACAGAATCCTCATTAAGCAAGGCACAAAAGTGCTCCTTCCACCTGCGCAGCTGATCCTCGATTGATACCAAAAGTGTACCATCCACATCCATTACAGGATGATTGGTGTTGGTTTTCTTCCCGACAACTTCCTTGGATATTTGGTACAATTCCCTCATGTCTCCTCTTCTTGCAGCGTTTTCCGCATTTTCTGCGAGACCGTCTAACCTCACCCTCTTGTCTCGTCTCACACAGCGATAGACCATCTTATGTGCTAAGCGATACTCTCTTCGCAATTCAGCCTTTCGTTGAGCATCTGCTTCGGCATTTATTTGCATCTTCAACGATTTGCGAAGCTCGATTTTATCCCAGGTGTCTTGGGATATCCAAGAGTCTCTAACTCTCGACTGCTTGGGTACAGTTTCGGATCCAGCATCCATAAAAACACTTTTTATATCACCCCACATCTCATCAATTGTTGAATGTTGTATTCCATTTAATGACGAAGCTCTGTCGTTAAGGTTGGTGACATAGTTACGACATATGTTGGGATCACTTAAAGCATTTGTATTGAACTTCGAATTCCTTGCTGCACCCTGTGATTGACGTTGTACAGCTGCCGTTCGTAGCTTGAGACTCATGAGAACCAAATGATGGTCGCTTCCAATGTCGGCATTTCTTATGCTCCGAACATCGCACATTGACTTCCTCCATCGCTGCTGAATCATGATGTGGTCAATTTGGTTTTCAGTTTGACCATCCGGATGTACCCAGGTGACTTTGTTGCAAGTCTTATGTTTAAACACAGTTCCACCCAGTACAAGACGATTAGCGTTACAAAAATCGACCAGCAAATCGCCATTTTCATTTCGTGACCTCAAGCCATTTTTCCCCATGACGCGTTCCAGACCGTAGTTGTCTGATCCGACTTGGGCATTGAGATCTCCCATGACAATTATGATGTCGGCTCTTGGAACACCACTGTAAACTGAGTTAAGATGAGTGTAGAAAGCGGTTTTGTCTTCCTCGGTCGCTTCATTTGTGGGGGCGTAGCACTGAATTATTGTGACGTTGCGAATTTTTGAACGGAACCTTGCTGTCATTATTCTTGCAGAAATGTGCGCCCAGGATATAAGACTACGCCTTGCTTCTTCGTTCAACATAATTCCGACACCATGCAGCCTTTGGCCACCCTCTCTTTCATCCTCCCCGGAATACAGCATTCTCGTTTGCCCAGAGTCAGCTCTGTATTCGGCTCTTCCTCTCCACCTAGTTTCACTGATGCCCAGGATACTGATCTTAAGGTGAAGCATTTCACGCTCAACCTGCTCGTATCTACCTTCGCCGTACAAGGATCGAACGTTCCATGCTCCGATTTTCGTACGTATGCGGTAGCCAAAAGTATCATTTGCTCTTCTTAAAAGACTTCTTCTATTTGTTAACGATTCATTTATTGTTATGGCGTCTTGATTGACGCTGGTACACGAAAGATGCCGCACCCCCAAATCCGATGTGCGGTTTACAGCAGCCGAAGCTGCAGAAGGATTCTCCATAAAATGGTTACCTCTTGGGGACTCATTTCCAATTGTTGTCATATTTCATGTAATAGCATATATCCTTCCACCATGGTGTTTTCCGAGATACGATTAATAACATACATAAGCTCAGATTTGACAGGCACACCCGCCTTTTGTATGGTCAAACACATAACTGCTCGAGGCCGCCCACTATGGGAAAACAGACGCCTTTTGTAGCCGCCCAATATGGGTTACAGACGCTACCTGCTGCTGCCGTTGGCCTTTTAACAAAAACGCTCCTCCGCCACCAGACTATCATGCCGTTGACCGCCACCTGCAGTTCATCCGTCTTAAGGGGGCTTTTAACCATCCCAAGGACAAGTTTGTGCCCTGACCAGCAAAGCTGGGTTGTCTGCTTATCCCGGCATCCATTCGGTCCCCCTGCACGTTAGCGTTACCCACCCTCCACCACGCGGAGGTGTGCATAGGGATTTTCCTATCATTGAGCCTAGGGCCATATGGCGTCCTAGCACTCTCAAGTACTTTGGAGGGATCTCAATCTACTGTGCCAAATCTTTCCTATCTTCGTCCTCTTTCTAACAAGTGTCGTTAAAAGAATTGTTACTAAGTAAGTATTGAGTCTTCTTCAATGCGATAGCAGTAAGATAGTTTTCAAGGGGCAACATAATTTCAATGTGACTTTTAAGCCTGAAAATTCAATTTATAAAAATACTAGTCTGAGCTTTGAGCTTCTCAATACTCCTGTTCATATTAAGAGATTAGTTAAAGAAACTATCAGTTATCACTATTTCGTTTGCAATTCATCTACTTGGACGATCTCCCACTGCGGGCTACTTGTGCCTTCGAAGCTACTACATCTTCAAATGTGCTCAAATTTATTTGGTTTCCTACTGAAAGCCAGCAATTATAGAGTCGTGTGCTTATAGTGTTCAATGGTGGCTATTTAATGTACGAGGATGTGTCACGCGACATTCCAGAAACATAATGAACAAATATAACAAATCCCAATAAAAGCTATATGCATTCGAGTAACTTGCCTTCAAAAAATAATACTTCTGAGAGTTTACTCTTGACCATCAGAAATCAAGAAGAACAGAAGCCGTATAGGGCATAGCCCTATGGTCTCTTCAATGAATAAAATCACAAGGAAACCACCACCACCACGAGCACACCGCTTATACACTACTTCAGAAGCATCTTGTCCATGTCCAGGGAATTTTCCCTTTTATCATATATAATCGTATATAATATGGTTATCCTTTTTTTTGCGGTGGGCAAAACTGTCAAGTGGCTTCCTTTCCATTTTCGTGGAAAAGATAAACTGCGTGTGCGCACATAATCGCGCAATGAATCAAAATCTCGCTATGCCCACCAACCAGCCGGTGTGTCAGAGTTTGAGGGCATTTTCGCGCGCTCAAGGATCATTTATTATTATCCCTGCGCGTAGAGAGACAGAAGAATTGATATCGAATGTGAGGACTTGAACAACAAAAATAAGAAAATATACTAATCTAACAGCAGCTTAAATGAATTGACCGGATTAAACTGATGCTGATAAAGTATTTGGTTATACCTACACTTCTCGGTTAAGTGTGCTATCTGAGAGTGGAATCGAAAATTTTGAACTCTAATTTCTTATATTTTGATGCCACCTGTCTGTGCAGAATCATCTTCAGTCTAAGAATGGGATTTGGTAGCTTAGCTTAGTAGAAGATTCTGATGGAGTCCTTCCTCTGTTGACAGATGAAGAAAATTTTTGCTTTTATGGTTTAAAAATTTATATTTTCGAATATGATCAATTTTTAAGTCTGATGTTAACAAGACTTTGTCAACGGGCTTAGGTTTAAAATTCTACCTGGGTCAAAATTCTATGTGCGTGAAGTTAGCACCGCCATTTTGGATTTTCAAAAAAAAAAAATGGTTGTGCTGATATGTGCCCAACTTGTGCTGCTATGTGCCGTATTTTTTTTTAACAAAATCGTACTAAGGGTTTGGTTTTTAGAGGGTACCCATTTTTTTAGCGTGAAGTTAGCACCGCCATTTTTGATTTTCGAAAAAAAAACTTTGTGCTGTACTGTGCTAAACTTGTACTGGCTTGTAAATATTTTTGAAAAATTCGAAAATTTGCTAATTTTACGAATGAAATTTTTGCGACATTTCAAAATTTCTTAAAAAAAAAAGTTGTGCTGCATTGTGCTCAAAAAATTCTACTAAGAACCAAAAAGAAAAATCAAAAATTCGCTTAATTGCATCTATTATGACCAAAAGTAAAGTTTGCGAAGGGCTGTAGCGTGAAGTTAGCACCGCCATTTTCGATTCAAAAAAAAAGTTGTGCTGTATTGTGCTCAACCTGTGCTGCCTTGTGCCGTAGGTAGATATTTTTAAAAAATCGCAAATTTGCAAATTTTACGAATGAAATTTTTGCGAAATTTCGTAATTATTAAAAAGAGATAGCTGTGCTGTTTTGTGTTTAATTTGTGCAGCCATATTCCAAAGAGATAAACAAAATTCGCATATTTGTAACTTTTATGCCAAAAATGAATTACATAATAATTTTTTTTCAGAAGTTTTACATTTTTCTTAAAAACTAAAATGTACTATTTTGAGCTCAGTTTGTGCTGCCATATTCCGAAGAGATAAAAAAAAATTCGAATATTTGTAACTTTCACGGCCAAAAAAAAGTTTTGCGAAGCGTGAAGTGAGCACCGCCATCTTTGATTTTCGAAAAAAAAAGTTTTGCTGTATTGTGCTCAACTTGTGCTGGCTTGTGCCGTAAATATTTTTAAAAAATTCGCAAATTTACAAATTTTACGAATGAAACTTTTGCGAAATTTCAAAATTTCTTTAAAAAAAAAAGTTGTGCTGCATTGTGTTCAAAAAATGCTACTAAGAACCAAAAAGAAAAAAAAAATCGCATAATTCCATTTATTATGGCCAAAACTAAACTTTGCAAAGGGCTGTAGCGTGAAGTTGGAACCGCCATTTTCGATTTTCAAAAAAAAAGTTGTGCGGTATTGTGCTCAACTTGTGCTGCCTTGTGCCGTAAATATTTTGAAGAAATTTGCAAATTTGCAAATTTTACGGATGAACATTTTTCAAATTTTGCAATTTTGTAAAAAATTATAGTTGTGCTATTTCCTGCAAATTTCTAAAAAATATTTACGGCACAAGGCAGCACAATGCAGCACAACTTTTTTTCGATAATCCAAAATGGCGGTGCTAACTTCACGCTCATCAAAATTCTGCATTTCGAAATCCTGATTTTAAAGTTGTGCTTTTCAAAACTCGGTTTTTCAAAATTCTGATGTTTCTCAAAACTTGAAAATAATAAAATAAAAGTTCGAAAAATGCGCGATTTCTAACATTTGCAAAGAGTATACCATCTGAAACCTGAAAGGCCACTTAATCGTCATTAAATGTCATCATTCAGTAAAAAAGTCAGGCATAGGTTTATGCTTTGAATTTCTAAATTCCTTGCTAGGCCCGTCCGAAAACAAGTTCAGCTTTCCAGTTTTAATCTGACTCAAGTCCTCAAAGTCACAACCAAAACTGATGTCATTGATATCCCATCAGCCTTCTTATCCATGATATCGATGAGAAATCACCTGCGGAATCAGTATAGTTGATGGACTACGTCGCATCGCCACCTCCAAGTCATTTCCACTGAAAACGTTTGACCCCCAACAGTAGCTCCGGAGGCTCTTCAGTATTTTTATTCCCATGTGCGGATGGCACAAAATCTGCCCTTGGGCATTCCAACCAGCAGTGCTCGTGGCGACAAGTCACACATTAAATTGACCAGTCGCCAGCATCACTATATGGTGCCCGACCAACACCATCACCATCACCGCACCGCCAATAATTGTGGATTTTAAAATTCTGACTCTTGCGTGCATGCTATAGTGAATCCTTTTGATCTATCATAACATCAGTCACAAGGAAGGTATGCAACGTCCAGTAGTCGAATAATTCCCATCGGCCTTCGGGGGGTGGTGCAAGAAGGGGATCAGTCCAACCAGATTTTAAAAGATAAATAATCGCCTGGCAATCGATTTCATACCGTGGGGTGATATTTTAATTTCAGATAATCCTGCTCCCGATCTTTCGAATGATACTCCGCACCTCTGCGACGACGCACGACGACACGATCCCATCCTCGTGGTTCGGGTTCGGGGCCACCTGACGTTATTTAATTATGGTGCTGATAACGTATTGCGTAGATGGTAGCAATTACTCATTAATTCCATTCGACGAAATGCTCGAGATTTGGTTCCACTGTCCTCTCTGAGATGATCATATAATGATGCGGGGTGGTGTGACGAAAGAGATGGTCGTATATATGCAATGATTCTCTTTCCTGCGATCCAAATGAAATTTTATTGATGTAATAAATTTTCAAGATGAAAAATTGAAATTTTTCATCTGTACTATGGACATGGAGTGTAGTGTTGAACAGGGTGTCTCGTCAAACATCGAAAAAATCAGTAGACATAAAGAGAGAAGATTATATTTGGGCATGGGAAATTCAATTAATGCTGTGAAAATTAAATCATAGACATTCATAGACATTGGGGGATTATAATAACGCTACAACTTAGGACCAATATTAATTTCGTTTCAAAAAATAAAATCTACGACTCTCGTGTTGTATGTACGTATTTTTTATACTCCCAAAAGTTTTAAGATATTTTTATTTCGACCCTGTTAAGATACATATGTCTCACTCAATATTCAAACAGCCATAGAATCCATGTTGGGGATCCATGCCATCGGGTCGACTTCCCGGCCACATAAAGCTATTTAGTTGCGAAGCAACAACAAGCCTCGGATACAGACGTATTACCTGTTGAAGAACTTAGCAAACGAAATAAGGACAACAAACTTCGGATCTGCACGTGGAATATTCTGTCTCTCTATAGACCACGTGCAGCCGAACATTTCGCGGAAGCCCTAGACTGCTATAAAGCAGACATCACCACCATCCAAAAAGTGCGATGGGATGGGCCAGGCACAAGAAAATTGAAAGACTGCGACATCTAATCTACTACGGTAACTGTTACCGACCACAAGGGCAGCGTCTTTTTGGTCTTGAGTTTTTACTATGTGAAAGAGTGCCTCACGACAATTCACATCAAAGCGCTCCCACAGGGAAGAGATATGACGACACCAATGACGAGTTCTACGAGCTCCTGGACAAGACATATGAGAAATGTCTTGGGTGATTTTAATGCCAAACTAGGAAGGAAGACGTCTTTTGTGGCACAATCGGAAGATATAGCCTGCACGACACCACGTTCGATAACGCACTGCGGTTATTCGACTTTGCTGCGGGGTGAAACGTTGTGGTAGCTAGTACGCAGTTGCCGCATCTCGATATAAGAGGACATGGTGAATTCCTGGTCAACCAACCGCCAACCAGATTGACCACATTACGATCGACACAAGGCACTCTTCCAGTATCAAGGATGTTCGAACGTTCCGAGGAGCCAACGTTGACTTGGACCACTACCTCGTTGCAGCCAAGGTAGTGCTACGGATATCCAGATCAAAGCCAACACAAGGAAACACTGTGAGGAAGTTCGACGTCAGATGGCTACATTCACAAGAGATCGAGTCTCTCGCGCCCTCTTAAATAGTCCTATGCCGCCAACTGCAAGAATCGAGAACCAGCAGAAGAACTGCCATAAAGCCGCCTCTGACGTGCAGGGCCTCGCACGACCACCACAATGAAACCCCTGGTTCGACGAAGAATGCCAGCCAAGTCCATGCTACAAAATAACAGGCATACAAAGCGGTACTGCATAGAAGGACCAGAACTGTTCGCGAGCTCTACGAGGAGAGAGGAACATAAGCTCCTTAGAAGGAAAAAGAAAAAACAATGAGAAACGTGCGATCGATGAAATAGAGGGATGCCATTACTGGAGTATGAAGCTCGGAAGTTTTACCAAAAAGTAAAAAGAACCGCCCGTTTCGAACCGTAGCCTGCAAGGATGATCAGGGGAACGTCGTGGTAGAATCGCAGTCGGTGCTGAGGATATGGAAAAATTATTTCTGCTAATTGATGAAGAACCGAATTCCGCTACCATGCATATTGCACCATTCAACCTGGACGACAACGTAGGCCAACAATTCCATCCACCCGATCTTGACGAAATACATACAGATAGCTATATCTAAACTTAAATCCAATAAAGCTGCTGGAGCTGATGACCTTGCGGCTGAGCTATTCAAAGCTCCTGGCGATGAATTTGTTAGGAGTATGCACCAGTTCATCTGCAAAATATTGTCTGAGGAAAGCATGTCCGATGAATGGAACCTCAGCATTGTTTGCCCGATCCTCAAGAAAGGCGATCCTTTGGACTGCACCAACTACATAGGCAAAAATCTTCTAAATATTGCCTACAATATCTTCTCTGCCATACTTTGTAAAAGCCTGAAGCCAATCGTCAACAGTCTGATAGGTCCAACTGAGTGTGGCTTAAGGCCAAGGAAGTCCACCATCGACCAAATAGTCGCACTACCGCAGATCTTGGAAAAAACACCAACCCACCACCTTTATATCGATTTTAAGGCCGCGTATGACAGCATCTATAGAGACGAGCTATAAAGAGAAATGTCTAGTTTTGGCATCTCTCCGAAACTCGTCCGTTTGTGCAGGATGACAATGGAGAACGCACGCTGCTCCATCAAAGTCGGCAAAAACCTCACCGACACATTTGATATCAAAAAAGGCTTTAGGTATAGGTGACACGCTGTCAACATTGTTCTTGAAAGAATCGTGCAAAACTCTCACGTCAACACTAGAAGCACAATCTTTCAAAAGTCGGTCCAATTACTCGCAGCAAGTGTGCTAGGAGCAAGTGTAGAATTTTAACCATAACACCCACGAAAAAACTCTTAAAACTTAAACCCATGAAAATAGCCAAAAGTGTTAAATAGTGTTGTGGCAACCAAGAATCAAAATAGTCCTAACAAATGATGCTCAGTCATTTTTTTGTAAGTCCACAGAATTTAATTTAAACGGTCCGATTAATAGATAGGGTTTGCTTCAAAAGCTCATATCATAAGTTTTTTTTTGGATCGTTAAAATTACAGTCTGAAGGTTTAAAGAAAATGACAGATCATCATTAGATCCATTTTTAATAAATAAATTGAAGTGCATGTGCCCGAAACCTAGCTCAGTTTTTTATTCGTAATTTTGTTGAAAAATGAAATTCCATCGAGCAGTTAAATAGATGTTTTCCCTTTACCAAGAGAGCTACAAGAACTAAGTTTTAAAATGAAAAGATGTAGGCAAGCACAAATGGTACAAAAAGTGTTGCGTATCGATTAATGCAATTTTAATAAATTTATTGACTAAACTTTTGAGTTATTATTTGATTGTATGAACAAAATTGATGCCCTATGCCCCAGCCGAGGTTACAGGACACGACGGACGATGAGAAAAATATGCCAATGTTTTTTGTGTAGACTTCTATGCATGAACTAAATTTTTTATCTTACATACATTAAAAAAAGAAAAACTGATAGCTTTCCCCTAAAACTTTTTGACCTGAGTCAAATTTAGTGTACTTTTTTGGGAAATATTCAAAACAACAAAACAAAGCTCTCCAACAAAATTCAGCATTGTCAGATTTTTTTCCAAGTAAAAGTCAAATTTTCGTGGTCCGTCAACAGAATTTGACAGTTTATTGCTTGGTAAATGGGCAACATTTTGACGCGTGGGGAATATTTCGTTTCAAATCCCATGAAAAGTCCTTAAAGCC
Source organism: Dasysyrphus tricinctus (assembly GCA_963921185.1). NCBI lineage: Eukaryota > Metazoa > Arthropoda > Insecta > Diptera > Syrphidae > Dasysyrphus > Dasysyrphus tricinctus. The sequence continues at coordinate 250,581,117 of OY992530.1, forward strand.
TAGTTTACAGTTTCCGTGTGCAAAAAAAAACTACGCAAATATTCTCACATGTCAAAAATAATTGATAGGAAAGGCAAAATTAATTTTTGCATGATTAGTTTACAGTTTCATGCAACAAAAAAAACATGGCTGTCATGGAATGTCATGCAAAACAATGGACCGGCAATTGTTTTGCATGCGAAAAAAGTGTGGTGAATAAAATATTTTTTTTTGATGGTCGGTTTACACTTCCAAATTTTTTTTTTCACCTCAAGGCTTTATTAGCATGCAAATAGTTTTTGCATCCAAAAATAATTATTTTCCATTTTTGGCCTATAGTTTAATAATTAAGGGTAAATTAATGACTCAATGGGTGGCTTAGGCCAAAGGCAAACGGTATTTGCCTTGAATATTATTCAATTTGGTGCACAGAATAAATGGAAAATTGGTTTGAAAATTTTGATATTTTTTTCGCATAGGAACTGTTCCTAAGCTATGCTTGAGATGCCTTTTCTTGGAGCAGAAAAAAAAATCTGAAAATAACAAATTTCAGATGTTTTTTTTTCAGCTCATTTGCATCGTAGGTATCATCAAGGATTTTCTGTAGTATTTTACATGTTGCTTCGTTCTGTAACTCCTACATCGATAAAATTCGTCGAGAAACTTTGAAAACTGAAACAAATACTACACACATGAGGTTTGTTCCATTTTTCAACGTTTCTTGACCAACTTAATCGATGCCAGACCAGAGTTACAGAACGTGGGAACTATTATACATAATTTAAAAAAGTCATTACATCATTTTTTATAATAGGAAATATGATTTAGATTTTTGGATGTGTTTTAGATAGAAGAACAGTCATAATAAATGATTTGAAAATATTGAATGGGAAAAAATCTTAAAAAATCGTATTAGCAGTACGGCAGTTCGGAGTTTCAAAAAGCAGTACAAATACTGCAATTGCAGTATTTCGACAGCTCTGGTGTGCACCGATGAAAACAGCAAGGTCAAGAATAAAAACCATAATAGGCCTGCATTTTAACCCCGAAAAGTCTTCAAATAAGGGAAAAACTGGCACATGCGAGATAAAAGTTTCCAGCAAAGATTACACAGGTTTACAAGGTTTTCGACACGACTAAGTAAAAGTTGATCTAAGGGTAATCTTTCGTGCTTTCTTTCAAATCCGCTATCTGTTTTTCGCATCAGCTCTCATTTTCGAGATATTACCGTTAGGAAGTGCAAAAAATAACCTTTTTTTCAACAATTTTGGGGCTATGCAACTATGCGATTTGAATTTTTTTTTTTCTAGTGTACAGATTTCTGAAAGTACTAATCTTAACTTCAAAATTCAGCTTTAATGGTCCCAATATCTCTTATTTTTTGAGAAATCCTCAGTTGCATTTTTCAATTTATTGTGATGAGCAAGATTTCACCAAGATTTAGAAAGAATAGAAAAAGTAACAAATGTTTTTGAGATGATGGTATGTTTAGTGACTATTGTTGGTCTCTAGTACGTGAAACGGATCAAAATTTCTATAAACCGTGCAGTTCCATTACACGCTTGTTTTAATTTGTAAAAGTTATTTCAAGTAAAAAAAAAACTATGGTCAAAAACCGGTGATTTTTAATTTATTTCCAAAAAATGAGCTGATAGCGAAAAATGGATTTCATATTTAAAATCTACATTTAAAACTCTTTTTAGAAAATATTTTACCTCCTTCTGTCGAAAACGACGTAAGCCAAAGAGAAAGAATTTTTAAAATTATATGTAGTCAGATGAGGACTAATAACTAATTTTAATATCTCTCTTAAAGCTGAATTTTTAAGATTAACAGCCAATTTCTGCACAGAGTACTAACATTAGTACCGGTACTAGTCCTAAAGTTGATACTCAAATCAGTATCTATCTCTCATCTATTCGTACTTGTGTGTTTGAAGAAATGAGAAATAGTGATTTGAGTACTGACTTTAGGACTAATACCGGTACTAACGTTAGGACCCTGTGAAGAAATTGGCCGTAAGATCAGTATACTATCAGAAATATATACCTTAAAAAAAATCAATTCGCATAGTAACATAATCCCAAAAATGGCAAAAAAGGGGTTTTTTGCACTTTCTAACGGTAATATCTCGAAAACCAGAGCTGATAGCAAAAAAAGATGTCGGATATGAGTTCAACGTAAAAAATTACCCTTAGAACGGCTCTTACTTTCACGTGTCGTAAAGTTAACCGATATTTGCGAACCTGTGTTATTTGAAAATATATAATATAAGAGTGCTATAGCCAAAAATTACTAAGAATTACTGTGGCAGAATATACTCAAATCGTGCATTCAATCTAGAAAAATAACCCGAAAAAGGTGATTTTTTGTGAAGATCTTTATTTTGGTGTTTTGAACATGTTCTTAAAATTTATTTTTAGTTTCACCCTAGAACTTTCTTGTAAGGGGGGTAAAGGGGTTAAATGGCATTTTGTTCCAGTTTTTTTAATATCTCAAAAACTTTCAAGTAAATAATGAAAAATATCAACACAAAATTAAGGGCCTTATAACGGTTCACGAATCGAACGTTCGCTAGAAGTCAAACGGTTTGGCGAATGTTTTGTAAGTGCCCTTTCACACGAGGAAACTGAGTTGCCAGCAACTTTTAGTTCGTAGGTGAGAAGGGCAGGAGGAAAGAGGGGCGAACAGAATCTCCCCGGTCGAAGATTTGAAGAGATTTTTTGACATTTCCTTTCGCACCTAGGTTAAGGTGTGTTCAACCAATAGAATTTCAAGGGGAATTTCAAAAATTGCCTGGTAATTTGTTTCCTCGTATGAAAGGTACAAGAGATTTTTAAGGAGATTAAAAGAAAACGTCAAAAAAATCTCCAGCAACTTGTTTCTTCGTGTGAAAGGGGACTAAGTTCATATTAGGGTTGGCGAATGAATTTGTTCACTAAAAATTCATCGCTGTCAAAGGAAAACTTCACTACAATGACTTTTTTTTGGCGATAAATGTCAAATAAACAAAGTTGAATCAAATAATACAGCTTAAAGTGCGGAATTTTTTCAATTTTCTTCATTTTTGTTCTAAATGAAATTATTTAAATGGATATACCGCAATATTATCGTAGTAAATATCCCTTTTTTTTTTGCGGAAAACAAAAAATCCAACCACCCTAGATTACACTAATTTGTTCAATTCTGTGTAGATTTTGCCTGGCGTTTTAATTTTAAAACTTAATTATTTAATGCTTTTGTGTGGTGAACGTCTTTTTTTTCAATTATTTTTGATTGCATACGGCAAATATTTAATAAACTCAGTTTCAGATATCACAAAATAATAAGAAATTCTTGTTTTAATTATTGTTCGCCGGCCAGTCATTTACATTTTCCATTCGCTTAATTTTGATGTTGAGGCGAGTCAACTGGCGAACGTTCACCTATCGTAATACCAAATTGATTCAATCGCCAGCTTTTTGGTTCGATTCGAGAACGGTAATAGGGCCCTAATAATGGGGCGGCTTAGTGCCCATATGAAGCATGATTGTGCACTTTGTAATAAAAGCAAATAATTTTAATCATTGTTGGCACATTATAATATAATGATTTTAAGATATTGTGCCACTTCGTATATCCGCCCATTTTGGTGGGCGGGGCAATTTTGTGTTGAAAATGAGTTGAAATCGAAAAAAAAAAAAAATATAAAAAAATAACGGCAACACTTACAATATTTTTCTATACCTTTTTTGAAAGCCAGCACGCCATTCTTGAATTCTGTTTTTAAATGAAGTTATTTTACTAAATAGTCTTCGAAAAAAAATATTTTCAAACTCAAAGTTTTGAAAAAAAATGTTGAAAAAAGTATACTGATTTTTTTTTTAAACTTTACCTAATTATATAAAAATTAATTTTTATTTTCAGTGCTTCTATCAATTCTGGGTCGAATTTTAAAAACCAATTGGTTTTAAGTCCCTTAGTTTTTGAAAAAATTGAAAATTATAAAACCATATTTTTCGTAAACAAATTTTTTTGAGTATTTGTCTAATACAAACCGTAATTTTGATCAAAAACACCCTGAATTTGTACTTATAGACAAAAACAACAATATCGATCAGCAACTGTCAAATCCCCTCCTTCTGTCGTATTCATCGGGGTCCTTTGGTCAAAGAACAGAAACCAAAAACAAAACAGAGCAGTAGAAGATAGAAGAACGATGAAGAATCTCTCGTTGATCCCGTTGTATGAAAATTTGCCTTGTAGTAAAGCTGAAAACTTTCATCGGCCTTGAAACAGAGCTACATGGCAAGTAAGTTTGCTCACAGGCTGAAAACTTTTCTAAGACAGTGAAAAGAGTTGTCGTTGTACCTTTTCGCAGAACCGTATCATGAGAGAGAGTTGGGGGTTTTGCAACTATTTCATATGTTGGTTTGGGTTTATTTGCACATTGGTGTCCTGGATTTTTGTCGTCAAGTGAGCGAACTTCATCTTTCCCCTTTAAGAACATCGGTGAAACGCTGACCAAATATCGCTTTCATGGCTTTTATACCTTCAGCGTTCCTAACTTTGATCGGCTTTCACGAATCATGGGCAACCACACATGTAGTCAAAGATACAAGAAGAGCAATTTCAATAAACGGCTTGTGCAAATGTAGCCACTCCCACTATGTCAAATTGAAAAAGTCTCTATTAGGTCCAATGGAACACAAGAAAAACTGAGCTCTTGGGAGATCACATTTTTCGTGGACAGCCAAGCTGCTATCAAAGCAATAGGCAGTGAGACTAAAAGATCCAAGACAGTAACAAAGTTCCGAGGAATACCGAATAATATTTGTAACACTAACCAAGTAAAACTTTGCTGGGTTCCTGGACGTAACAATTAAGAAGGGAATGATATAGAGGATGAACTGGCAAGAAAAGGGTCAGTATCAAATAGAAACAATTGTAGCCAATTAGAAAAGGGACCAGACGTCCCGATCTGCGTGATTAAAAGTAGAAAAGACCTAATAAGGAAAGTGAAAATCGATAACTCCTGGATGTCCAGGAACTAATACGTTATCTCTAGAAGTTGGCCTAGAATTAATGAAAATGAAACTCAGTATATTTTATGGTTGAGTACTAACGAGTAATTGCGCCATTGGCACAATGGCCACCAGACTGGGTGTATTCCCACCCAATTTTTGTAGGAGCTGTCAGGATGTTGAAGAAATAGAAACCATTAAACACCTGCTCTGCGATTGTTCAAATCTCCAAACAAATCGCCTCAGTTACTTTGGAAACAGGGTTGTTGGAGAACAGGACGATCTAGCGCATGTCTGATTGGCAAACAGGAAAATTCATTGAAAGCACAGGCTGGTTCGCAAAAGAACCAGTCTGTGTGAACCAATAGTTTAGGAGCATCTCTATCTTCTTTTGTAAGGGGAACACAATGGACCAATAGGCCCCCTTGTACATAACATCCTCTGTGCTGTGGACGTTCCTCCTTACCCAACCTAACACAACATATGTCTGGTTTATCGAAACTCTCGAAGGTCAACGTGTTACTCTTTTCAGGGAAAACACCACTGAATAACAATGTGTGGTTATTGTGCCAATCACGGCTGTGATCATTGACCAAAGGACACCGATGAATACGACCTTAACGATTTTAATATGAAGATAATTTATTGATAAATATTCCTGTGGCAGGGTAGAATTTCGATAAGGCTTCGTAAACTTGTACACAAATGTTAACATGTCTGCACATTATGTATTACTTATAAATATCTAGTATAAGCCGGTCTTAAAATATATTATTTTTAGTGGATTATGTACTATGATTTAGCATGTTTTAACAACATGTAAGGCAGTGTCTTTAAATTTAAGTTTTACTTTCTATTTTTTTTTAAGTCATTAAAAAAAGAATTTACTGTCATCATAAGAGGTTTCTTAGTCATTTTTTTAGACAAGAATTTTTTTGCCGATGGGGAGGATTTGACAGTTGCTGATCTATATTGTTGTTTTTGTCTATAAGTACAAATCCAGGGTGTTTTTGATCAAAAATTACGGTTTGAATTAGACAAATACTCAAAAAAGATTTGTCTAAAAAAAAATGGTTTTTGTAATTTTAATTTTTTTCAAAAACTAAAGCACTTAAAACCAATTGGTTTTCAAAATTCGACCCAAAATTTATAGGAGCACTGAAAAATAAAAATTTAATTTTTATATAACTGCGCAAAATTAAAAAAAAAAAACAGAATACATTTTTTTTTCAACATTTTTTTTCGAAACTTTGAGTTTGAAAATATTTTTTTCAAAAACTATTTACTAAAATAACTTAATTCAAAAACAAAATTTAAGAATGGCGTTTATGGCTTTCAAAAAAGGTATAGAAAAATATTTTAAGTGCTTCCGTTATTTTTTAATAATTTTGTTTCCATTTCAACTCATTTTCAAAACAAAATTGCCCCGCCCACCTAAATGGGCGGATATACAAAGTGGCCCAATATCTTAAAATCATTATTTTATAATGTGCCAACAATGATTTAAATTATTTGCTTTTATCACAAAGTGCACAATTGAATAGCTAAGCTGCCCCACTATAAAGCTTATAAAATCGCGCTCAAAAACGGTCATGGTAATTTTTTTCCTAGAACCAATCGATCCGGAGATTTAGGCTGAATTACATCTCTATCAAAAATATGACTTTCATTTTTCCTTATTGCTTATAGTAGGGGTGTTAGTGCACGATATGAGGGCATACCTGTCATTTCAACCTAAAGTCTTTAGTATTATTATACACTAGTCAACGAAATTAAAGGAACAAATTTTTTTTTTCAATTTTTGTTAGCGTTTTTTGAAGAGCTGTATCTTTGTGACGAGTGGTCGTATTGATTTGAAATAAAAAGCATTTTACAGCTTTATGTTTTTTGTTTCGAGATTTGTTTGCAAACAAATTTTTCTGATGTACCGTTATTGCGTTATTGAAAAAAATGAGACGAGACAGCAAAATAATTTTTTTTTTATTTTTTTTGAAGGTCCTCATTTCTATGGATAATTTTTTTTTGAGTCAATTACATGCCATGATAAGATACCTTGTTTATTCAGCTTCAATTCAGTTTTTTTGTTGTTGTCGTACGATTTTTTTTGACATGGTGTATTTGACTTTGAATGAAAAATTATACTTTTAGCCTTGATTACCAATATCTCAGCAAATAATGATGTTATACAAAATTCAAAGACAGTTTTGGAAATTTGAGAAAGCGTTTTACAAGATTTTTTTAAGATTTTGTAGAAATTATTTTTTTTACCGTTCACCGTTAGTTTAAAAAAAGTACTAAAAACCGACGTTTTGTGGTCTTTTCGTAAATCTTTTTTTTTTATTTGCAAATATTGATTGCATGGCTTGCGTTAGTATGCAAATTTATAGACTTTTAAATCATCAATATTCTTGTAAATTTTCAAATTGATTCATCGAACCGTTTTTCCTCACCAAAACTTCAAAGTCTTACAAACCAGGTAAAGGAACAAATTGTGTTGTTCCTAAACAATGCGTAGTCGTCATCAAAATGACAAGAAAACCGTAATTCCAATGGATTTTTTTCACAGTTTTGCATTAGTTAGATACTTTTTTGAATTGAAATGAAATAAAAAGTACATTAAACAAAAAAAAAAAATTTTTTTTTTTAATCAAGTTTTTTTGTTTAAAAATTTTTTGAAATTAATTTTTTTTTGTTTAATGTACTTTTTATTTCATTTCAATTCAAAAAAGTATCGAACTAATGCAAAACTGTGAAAAAAATCCACTGAAATTAAGGTTTTCTTGTCATTTTGATGACGACTACACATTGTTTAGGAACAACACAATTTGTTCCTTTACCTGGTTTGTACGACTTTGAAGTTTTGGTGAGGAAAAACGGTTCGATGAATCAATTTGAAAATTTACAAGAATATTGATGATTTAAAAGTCTATAAATTTGCATACCAACGCAAGCCATGCAATCAATATTTGCAAATAAAAAAAAAAGATTTACGAAAAGACCACAAAACGTCGGTTTTTAGTACTTTTTTTAAACTAACGGTGAACGGTAAAAAAAATAATTTCTACAAAATCTTAAAAAAATCTTGTAAAACGCTTTCTCAAATTTCCAAAACTGTCTTTGAATTTTGTATAACATCATTATTTGCTGAGATATTGGTAATCAAGGCTAAAAGTATTTTCTTTCATTCAAAGTCAGATACACCATGTCAAAAAAAATCGTACGACAACAACAAAAAAACTAAATTGAAGCTGAATAAACAAGGTATCTTATCATGGCATGTAATTGACTCAAAAAAATTATCCATAGAAATTAGGACCTTCAAAAAAAATAATGTTGCTGTCTCGTCTCATTTTTTTCAATAACGCAATAACGGTACTTCAGAAAAATTTGTTTGCAAACAAATCTCGAAACAAAAAACATAAAGCTGTAAAATGCTTTTTATTTCAAATCAATACGACCACTCGTCACAAAGATACAGCTCTTCAAAAAACGCTAACAAAAAATGAAAAAAAAATTGTTCCTTTAATTTCGTTGACTAGTGTATTTAATGTGCTAACTTAACTTTTAAGAAGTGTTGCCATGGTGACAACACTGCCAGAAGGTCGAGAATAGGGTTTCCACTTTCAAGGTTAAAGCTCCGAAATTCTGTCAAATTGGACTATAAATTGAGAAACAGGTGCCGGACGATGACGCGAGAACTCAACACCCTTGAAACTATAGGACCACATTATTGATTTTCACTCCTCCCAACTCCAGATATGAAGGGGGCGGAAAAAATTCGTCATGGGAAAAGGCATTTTCAAAGCCAAGAAAAGTAAGAAAAATATTTATAGCAATTAAATTTAAGGATTGTAGTCGACGCAAATTTCACCATCAACATTATACCCAAAGTTAATTTCAATTAACTACTCTGTTTTTGTACTTTGTCTTTTTTTTTTAAACGCTTTTGAGGTGATGGAAGATCAAAATCGTATTAGGAATCGATGATGTGAATTACTCACTATTTATTGTGTTAGAATATTTTATCGTATTGAGATTTTATCGATATTCGAACTACAGTAGACGCTCGATTTAGTGGATCTCGAAAAAACGTATTTTATATAAAAATTTCGCGCAAGCATTTTACATATGGCGTTTTTCTATTTTAGCTCAGAGCAGATCAGATCAGATTCAAAACACAAAAATAATTGAATCAGAGGGCTCAGATAATAAAATTTTCAATTTCTGAATCTGATCTGATCTGCTCTGAGTTAAAAAAGAAAAACGCCAATAGTTTGAGAGCTCCGAGGAATTGTTTCTGTTAGGGATGAGCGATATTCATCGATATTAGCAAAATATCGATGTAAGAAGGAAAAATATCGATATTTTAGTATCGATGTTGAAGCTTTCGATGTTTCCCAATATCGATGTTAAATTCAAAAAATCGAATTAAAAAAAAAAAAAAATTACAAAATAATTGATTCTGCATTCTGCTAGTAAAATGTAGATGAAGCAATTTTCAAAGGCACTGTAAGGCACCGGTGACATGGGGAATCTTTTGAGAAACGAATATTACTAAGCCTCTACCAAACGCGCATTCAAAGGCACAGATTTAGGCTAAGCACAAGAAGTGGATGGTAATTTTGCTTCCATAAAATTTGTTTTATATTCATTTGTGGAAAATACAGATTTTATCATCGATATTCAAGCACTAAAATCAACGAAGTTTAGATAGATACCGGTTTACAAAAGTAAGTTTTTGCACGCAACTTTCTGTGCAACAATATTTTGTAGTATCGATATTCAAAACAGGCAGAGCTTTAGGCTTACACATGAAGTGGCTTGCAATTTTTTCTTATGATTTTTTTTTTTTCATTTCTCGAAAATTGAGATCTTAACATCGATATTCAAGCACGAAAATCATCGATGCTCAGAAAGATTCCGGTTTCCACAAGAAAGTTTAGTTTTTGAACACGCCTTTCGGTGCAGCAATATTTTGCAATTTCGATATTCAAAACAGGCAGAGATATAGTTTTACACATGAAGTGGCTTGCAATTTTGCCTTATGCATTTTTTCCATTTGTGGGAAATACAGATCGTACCATCGATATTCAAGCATTAAAATGATCGATGCTAAGAAAAATACTTGTTTACACATATCAGTTTTTGAAAGCTGTGCAATTTTTTTGAAATAATAAATAAATTGGGTGGCGCAACAGCTCATGGAGAACCAGGGCCTAGTGACTTACAACTCACAACCATTCCTGTGTGCGTGTTTGTTGGCAGGAATGGAGGGGACCTACAGTTTTTTTGCCGAGTCCGAACGGCTAAATGAGAAGCACTTTTTCATGACAAGTTTACTCTTGGAGGATTTGTCAGTTCCTCGCAAGAGGCAGTACCTCGAATAAAACATTTCTGTTTTCAGGTGGCACGGCTGGGAATCGAACCCACACCTTCGGCATGACAGTCCTACGCACTAACCATCAAGCCACGAGGTACTACAATGTAATACAATTTTTTTGAATATTGATTTTCAAAACAGGCAGGAATTAAGGTTTTGTGTTCATTAGTGAAAATACATATTTAACAACGATATGAAAGCATTAAAACCATCAATTCTCTGAAGGATACCGGTTTACACAAGTAAGTTTTTGCACGCACTTTCTGTCCAACAATATTTTGCAATATCGATGTTCAAAACAGAGATCGATGTTTTTATCGATCTCGATGTTTTACAAAACATAATGGGGCATATTCATAGATGTTGTTTAAGCTGTTGCTACACAGATCTGGAGTTTATCATATTGAAACTTAATCAGGTAAACTCCAGATTTGTCTAGCAACAGCTTAAACAACATCTATGAATATGCCCCACTGTATTTAAAAATATTTGGTAAGAAAAAAAAAACTGGAAAAAAAAAGAGAAAAAACATCGATGCTAAGAAACATTGAAAAAATTTTGTATGTCATGTGTTTTACATAACATGATGAATACGTGAAAAAACATCGATGTTTTAGTTTCACGTTACATGATGAATTTAAAAGTATGTATTTAGTAAGAAAAAAAAAGAGTGAAAAATAAATGAAAAAACATCGATGCTAACAAACATCGAAAAAATAATGTTACTTAAAATCGATGTTTTTCACGTATTTTTCTTATAAGTTTTTCTTCTTAACAAATACTTTTGAATTTATTATGTAAGGTGTTTTAACAACATGACAAATACGTGAAAACCCTCGATGTTTTTCATAACCATAAAAGTTTTTTCTTCTTACCAAATATTTTTAAGTTAATCATGTTATGTGTTTTACATAACCATGAATACGTGAAAAAACATCGATGTATTAGTTTTACGTAACATGATGAATTTAAAAGTATGTATTTGGTAAGAAAAAAAGTGAAAAGAAAAATACGTGAAAAAACATCGATGCTAAAGGACATCGAAAAAATGATGTTTCTTAAAATCGATGTTTTTCACGCATTTTTCTTTTCAGTTTTTTCCTTTTTACCAAATACTTTAAAATTCCTCATGTAATGTGTTTTAATAACATGATTAATACGTGAAAAACCCTCGATATTTTTCATAACATGAAAAACACGTGAAAAGATCGATGCTAGGAAACATTGTTTTTTTTAAGGTGAAAAAAATCGATGTTAAGAAACATCGATGTTTTCGGATCGATAATAATTATTGACATCGATGTTGGGCCTTCGATGTTGACATTGATGTTGATATCGATGTTTTATCAATATCGCTCATCCCTGGTTTCTGTTTTTTTTTTAAAACCTGAGAGAAAGCCTTGTTAAATGCTTAGTGAAAATTAAAAACATTCACATCGAACGAAATGTGCATTTTGGATCAAATTCCCCTTTATAAAGCCTTAGAAAACTCCCGCTCGAAAAAGTGAACAATCTCGAAATAGTAAACAGGCCTGGTTTTTATTACTTAACTATATCGAGCGTCTACTGTATAATGTGAATCTAGCTTAACTTACACAAACAATACAGAGACCGATACCTACTTGCAAAAAGTATCGTTTCGTTTGGTATCGTTTACAGACCTAAACTAAATCATACGTACAAATATATATATATATATTTAACTGCAAAGTACCTACACAATAAAAATGAGTTAATCTTGGTTGAAAAGATTAACATAAATTCAAAACGTTGCATTATTTTTATCACAACAAGAGTGGAATCTTTAGAAAATTAAATGCATGACCAGATTGCCCGAAATTGCTTTTGTGGTTCAAATTTATCGAATACGTCAAAATGACCCATTTTAATATTAAAATTTTAGATTATATCATTATTCTTACTCACCCTGTATAAGTTGGAATTTTTATAGTCGATTGTGTCAATTGTACCCTTTGGGACTTTGGATTGGGACACATAAATGAAGACCGCCACCGCGGCTCCACTCTGCTGTGGTACATCTCGCAGGTACATATTCATGCTTCCGTTGTTGCAGAAAGAACACGCGTGTTCATATAATATGCGTGCTTTGAACTTTTTTTTTTATTATTTTATTATTATTTCACTTAGGTTTATGATTCGTTAATGAATAAGGTAATTATTTGTAGCCTCAAGGAAACCTTCTTCCAGCAAAAAAAAAAGATGTTTTCTTGAGTTTTAATTAATAAATTATTTTGTTGTTTGTAGTATTGGAGTATAGACTCTTGACAGGAAATTCCAACTATAGTTTGTTTCAGATCGTAATAATTTTTATTTTGAGGGAATTGTTATTTGTTTTTTTTTTTTTATGAGGAACCTAGAGCAGGGTTTACTGGTCGATGGATGAAAACAGAGAGATAAGAACTAAGAACTATTTTCTTAGGGATTGTACTAGCTACTCCTTCCAAAACATTATTTGAATTTGGCACTTATTTCTAAATATTAAAATTAATAAAATAATTTTTTTACTGAAAAATATTCTCAAACTGATTTGAGCTGAAATAAAACTTCGCACGAACAAGAATTTGGGGTTAAAAAAAATATACACATGGAACTCTGCACCATGGTAGGTAATGATTGCGTCAGAAATGTGAATCTTTTGTTTTGCCTCAGATTTGGTAGTAAGCCCGTCGTCGAAAAACAGATCAAAAAAACAGATTTCTCTTGAAATATTTATAATAACTTTTGTGACTCTCAATTCTCAATAATACCTATAAATGATGCTTCCTTGAAATGTAGGTATCAAAAAGAATGAAAGATTTCTTGCTCCGGGATTTGTTTTCAGACATTTCTTTAACCACTTGACACACATAACACCTGATGTTGAATTATAAAATTTGTTTTCCCACAAAATAAAAAGTTCTTAAGTATTATTTGAACCACTACATTACTAGATTCCTTCAAACTGATAGTGTCAATTCTGCACAGTAGCTCTCACCCAAAAAGGTATGTATGTATACTTACCTTCCTATAGACCAACTGTTAATATTTAATAATATTTCAAAAGCCATCACTTATACACTCTAAACAAAAAGATTTTCTTATGAAATTCTCTTTTCTCTGATCTTTAGTCAAGATAATGTTTCCATTTTTAGTCAATGCTCCTTCGCTTCGAAAACAAATGACCAAGTTCAAGACTTTATAAGACCTAAGACCTCTTGAAAGATTGTCCAAAGCATAAGATTTGATTTTTTGACTGATAGATGGGACTTCTCCTCTGATAGATGCGCAGTGTCTCTGACAGCGCACATTTCGCATCATCATGATTCATGATGTCAGCCACCGCTGCGCTGTGCCTCGAAACAAAAGCCCACACAGACTTTACTCACTTTCCAAAGACACAAAACGATAGATTTACAGTTTTGTTTCAGCATCATCATCATCATCATCATCATTATCATCATCTTCGTCTGCATAGCGTCGTCGTCGCCGTCGTCGGTTGGTTGTCCAATTCAATTTGTTTGTTACATCTCCGTGAACAAGAAGATACAAATAACATCAAGAGCTACTTCAGAACAGACCAAAAATGAACCCAAAGAATAAGAACCCATCTCCGAAGAAGCGAGAGAGATTCGCGCGTGGGTGCATTAGGCGCGTGCCTATTTTTCTGCAGCCACAGTGTTAACTAAAGATATAAACGGTTCCACCTCCGCACACTTCTTGCGGAACATCTGTTTTATTTGGACTTTTTTCGGATGCGCTTCGATGGTATCGCTGGGTGCCTGCCGGTGCGGTGGTGGTGCCCTGATGGGAATCCTTTCACATCATTGCCAACAGAACAATGAGAATGTCTCTATGTAGATATAGCAGCAGGGAGCAAAGAACTAAACGGGTCGCAGACGCACGCAAGCGGGGGAAGCTCGAAACCAACAAATTTAACTGGAGCACGGTGAATGGCCACCGTCGGTCGCCGCCGCCGCCGCCGCCGCCGCCGTCGACCACACACACCTTAAACCGATACCACCGATTGTTCGGATGATAGGAAAATTGGTTTTTAAAAGGTTACGGGCCTGGGAATTGGTCACTATCATCGTTACCTACCGCAGAACAAAAAGGTTCGAACCATTCAACTGTCAAAAGGCAACATAAAAATGTCAAATTGATCGGTGATTGGTGTTGTGTTTATGCATGAGATTGGAAACACACCCTGTAACTAGCGGACCGTTGCATGATAAGTTAGGTATGGGGAATTCCCTGTATGAGACAGGTTTTTATATTCATTCTTTTAAGGGACAAGTTAAGAGTTAAGGAAATTTGATCACAAATCACAGGTGACATAAATTTAATAAGACTATCTAGAGATGGAAATAAATTCAATAAAAGGTATTATTATAGAAGGGGCACAAAACTTAGAGCTCTTTCAACGTTTTTTTTTTTTTTTTTTTAAGTTTAACTGCTAATCACAGATCAAATAGAAAACAGTGATATTGAAGAATTTAAATACTGCAATTAAGGTTATCTATCATACGCACAATTGCACCTTAAAAAGGACAATAAGAATTCAGTACCTTTTATATTTTTTGGCACCCAATGCCCCAATCGGGGTTACAGAACTTGATGATGATGAACTTTTATTTTAAATAAATAATATATCTACAGTGACTAAACATAATAATAGCGACATTTTGTATACGAGCGATTCCTGTATCGTTTTCTTAAAAGTACTTTTCTTACCATAGTTTGCAATCTGGAGATGCAGGAGAACTAGGTAGTATAAGAAAGATATTGGTTCAAATCGAAAAATCACAGTTTTATCGACGTATGAATGTGTCATACATCGGCGTCAGCGTGCGTTATTAAAAAGGTTTTGTTGTGTGTACCATTATTTCATTATATGATGGTCGCTAAGTTCTAAACTAAAAAGAGATATTTGACAAAAACATCGAAACATTTTTCGATTTTTTCGTCAAAGTTGGACTTAAAATTTTTTTTCTTTAAGTGCATACAAACCTGAAAATTTGAGACCTAACTGCAAATTTATAGCAAACTTCGTTGCTGACAAAAGGACTGTTCTGCTAAATTCACTGTGAAACTAACAGTGCAAAGTAAATTTTTCGATTTGTTTGCTAAAGGACTTCAACATTTGAACAGAGTTTTTTTTGGAAGTGCATGAAAAACTGCAAATTATTATCTGTGTTATCGAAACGTGGTTTTCTGACAAAAATAATGATCAAATGTACTGTTTGGGAGGATATAGACTTTTCCGCTTTTTTCAAGGGTATCGCCTGCAACTTAATCTATAAGTCTGCAGCAGGTAGCGAGTTGGAGTACCTACTTGTTTTAAGAAATCTTGTAAGGCCGTTCTATAGACCTTACAACGATGTAGATGTTAATGCATTGCTTATACTCTTGGAAACTATCACCTTGAGTCCAACTAAGATCATTGTTTGCGGAGATTTCAACAGTAATCTTTTAGTACAAACTTCTCTCATCGAGGATATGAAAACGTTTAATTTAACACCGATAAACACAACCGTTGCTAACCATTTTTCCGGGGCTTCGCAAACACTTTCTTTGTAAATGATCTGTCAAAACCTGTGCTGTAGGCATTGATGGTAAACATACATCCCGTATTCATAAAGTCCTTATTACCTATTATCCTGCCATATATAACCCACACATTTAACTCAATATTGATGACAGGTTTATTCCCAACCCAATGGAAACACTCTAAAATATTGCCAATATCGAAATATGGGAGGAGAAATGAGCTAAGACCAATATCTAAACTACCTTCTTTGTCAAAAGTTTTCGAGAGGATTGTAAAAAAAACAACCCAAAACCTACCTCAGAGCTCATAACATCCTCTTATCTAAGCAGTCTGGCTTGGCTTCCGTCAATAGCATAGTTGCACCATTAATATTATCAACATCTTTGAAGATATTCGACTCACCTTAGATGATGACCATGTAACTTTCCTGGTACTGCTTGATTTTTCTAAAGCACTCGACACTGTTGATCACACTAGCCTATGTTATAAGCTGTCAGCTATTTATGGTTTTTCGACTTCTGTAGTTCTCTTATTATCATCCTACCTTCGGGATATAAAGCAAGCAGTTTCAATTGGCAATAACATATCAAGTTACCTTCCAACAGCTAGAGGAGTCCCACAGGGCTCGATCTTAGGACTTCTCCTTTTTTCTCTTTACATCAATGAGCTTCCCGCTAAGATTAACGGATCGTCCATCCAAATGTATGCTGACAATGTTCAACTACTTCTCCAATAAACTCCAAAGCTAGCTTGCCACAAGTCAATAATTCTAGATATGAAACAGACGAATAAGAGCTAGCACGTGAAACGGAAAAGTCCTCAAAGAAAAGATTAAGTAAAAAGCGTAAGGCTGGCTCTTCACCTGAGGCAGCCTCGTCTTTTGAAATAATACTTTCACCAAAACATGCGACAGTAAAAGAAAAACCTGTTAAGGAACGGCCCCCGCCACCGATAAATGTTATCGGTATTGCGGAGTATAACAAGTTGCAAACCATATTAAAGGCATTTCTACCATCGTCTTTTAAAGTTATTTCGCTCAATAACAACAAATGGAAAGTATGTGTGAAAGACCCTGAAAGTTATCGTCTTCTGTCGCAAAAACTAAACGAAGAAAAAGTAGAATGATATACCTATGAAAATAAGTTGGAAAGACCCTTACCTGTTGTGGCAAGAGGTTTACACGCATCATGTTCAAAAGACGATATCATTAGTGATCTAAAAGAGCGCAACTTCAAAATCTTAGATGCTATGAACATCGTCAAAAGAGAGAAACAGACAAAAGAGGGTGAAACAAAAGTGGTACAACGTGGTCTTCTACTATTTATACTTTCGTTCGATAAGACTTTCAGTCTAGATGAAATTTATAAAATCAAAACAATTCTAAAAATCGTAGTTAAGATCGAACCTCTAAGAAAAAGCACAAGGTTAGTCCCTCAGTGTAAACGCTGTCAAGAATTCAATCACACCCAAACTTATTGCAAAAAAGAGCCAAGGTGTGTAAAATGCGCCGGAAAGCATTTAACCGTTGACTGCATCGGAAAAAGTGAAAGTCCACCGACGTGCATTTATTGTAATGGAAATCATCCAGCAAACTATAGAGGCTGCGAAGTAGCTAAAGAATTACAAAAGCGGCGATCAAAATCTGCCAAAACACAAAGAAACCCACAAAGGCAAATAGAAACCGTAGTTCCCAAGACTTCCAAATCTAGTAAAGCTCCAAAGCCTAGTATCCATAAGGAAAAGAAAACAGTGTCAATACCTTCGGAGAATATATCAAAGCAAGGAAATGCAGAAACATATGTATGTCCAAATAGCGGCCAAAAATATACCCGTAAACAACGACACTGAAACCGACCCGGTTTCAAAAGTCTTTTCAATAATTCTGTCGAAACTTGAGGAACAATGTGACACAAATAAACTTATCTTTAATAGGTTAAGTAAGCTCGAAAATTGTTTTCGACCCAAATCTCTCTCAAAAAATGTATGATGGAAAAGTTTAAAATTCTTACGTGGAGTGCCAACGGATTATGGCAAACACTTGGAGAATTAGAGATGTATATGCAGGAAAACGATATCGACATTATGTTTGATATCAGAAACGCATGCCAAAAATGAATCAAATCTTAAAATCCACAGGTTTCTTGACTACCACGCTGTTCATCCTTCGAATAAAGCAAGGGGTGGATCATCGTTATATATAAAAGAGTGCATTGAACACTCAATAGGCCTGAAAATAGAGGTAGAATCGATGCAATTGAGTAGTGTTCAGGTTAGAACTAAAAACATTCTTCTCAATATCTCTTCGATATATTGCCCTCCGCGTTGCAAATCGATAAGAGTGAATTTACGACATTGATAAAGTCACTAAGCCCAAACTTATTTGTTGGTGACGACTTTAATGCAAAGCACACCTTTTGGGCTTCAAAATGCATATCTCAAAAGGGTCGAATGCTATATGAGGCAGGAATGGAAAATAATTGCGATTTTCATTCGACTGGAAAGCAAACTTACTGGCCAACTGATCCGTCAAGAATACCCTCTAACCGTATTGAAATTTCAGAAGGCCATGATCTCTTCTCAGATAATTCTGCAGTCATACTCACTATGAGCGAAAGCCTTGTCAAAATTGAAAAACCACCCAGGTTAACAAACGGTAAAACCAACTGGGAAGGATTTAAGAAAGACATCGAGGACAACGTTGAATTGAGGGTATCATTACAAACGCCTTTTGAGCTTGAAGACGCAGAAGATACCTTTGTTGATATAATACAAAAGGCAGCGTGGAATAACACACCTTATCAAAGGGTTACGCCGCGCTATAAAGATATAAAATATCCGCAGGAAATAAAAGACTTAATAAAAGATAAACGAAAAGCACGTAAGAAATGGCAGCGAACCCGTGCTCCTCAACACAAAGCTCATTTAAATCACTTGTGTAATATGCTAAAAACAGCGATATTAGATTCCAAAAACCGTGAAGTTGAAAATTACCTTGAAAGCTTGTCAGCTGGGAAAGATTCCAACTACTCACTTTGGAAAGCTATAAAAACAACGAAAAAACCAAAGCTTCCAGTGCCCCCGATTAAGAAAAGCCAAAACGAATGGGCTAAAAGTGACAAAGAGAAAGCGGCGGTATTCGCCGATTACCTGGAAGAAACATTTAAACCTTCCGATGGGCAAGCACTCAATGAAAATACTAATATGAGTTTTAGCTCAAGTGAAAATTACAGAACCAGAAATGCTACGCTTGCTGAATTGAACAGAGAAATAAAGAAGCTTAAGTCTAATAAAGCTCCGGGGTATGACTTAATAACAGCGGAAATATTAAAAATGCTTCCTAATAAAGGATTAATTAACCTCCTTTATATAATAAATGCCGCTCTAAGGCTAGAATATGTTCCAAGCCAATGGAAAGTTGCGGAAGTCATAATGGTTTTGAAACCTGGTAAACCATCTCACGAAAAGAATTCTTACAGACCGATTTCGCTTCTTCCAATAATATCGAAAGTTTTTGAAAGAATACTACTCCTGCGCCTGCAGCCTATAATAGAAGAGAAACGATTAATACCTGAACATCAGTTCGGATTTAGAAGCAAGCATTCAACAATTGATCAAGTGCATAGAATAACTGACGTAATTGAGAGAGCTCTTGAAGAAAAGAAAATCTGTTCGACGGTCTTTTTGGATGTGTCGCAAGCGTTTGACAAGGTGTGGCACGAAGGCCTCAAATTCAAATTACGACAAGTTTTGCCTGAAGGACTTTATAAAATTCTAAACGAATATCTAGAAAACAGACTTTGCCGTGTAAGACACGGAAATGAATATTCTAATTTCAAAGAAATAGTGGCTGGGGTACCACAAGGTAGTGTTTTAGGTCCAGTTCTGTACCTTCTATTTACACGTGATATACCTCAAACAGAAGACACTATCATAGCAACGTTTGCTGATGATACTGCAATACTAGCAGTAGGCAAAACGATTAACGAAGCTACGATTAAATTACAAAATGCTCTTAATAATGTTAATGAGTGGACAAAAACATGGCGAATAGCGCTCAATGAACAAAAGTCAGTCCACGTGGACTTTACGTATAAAAAAATTAATAGACTGCCCGTCTTTCTTAATACCGGTCGTGTGCCATTTGCGAATGAGGCAAAATATCTGGGAATGACTCTAGACGCGAAATTAAAATGGAAGCCGCACGTTAAAAAGAAATGCGAAGAATTAAAAAGTAAATTAAGAGATATGAACTGGCTACTCGGTAAATATTCTAAGCTTAGTATTGATAATAAGTTGATTTTATACAGGCAGGTACTAAAACCTGTCTGGACTTACGGTATACAACTCTGGGGTTGTACCTGCGATACAAATTTAAATAACTTACAAACGTTTGAAAATAAATTGCTTAGGTAATTTGTAAATGCACCATGGTATATAAGAAACGAAGATCTTCACAGGGATCTCGGGATTCCTACGGTTCGAGACGAAATTAAGAGTTTCGCGCGAAAACATAGAAATCGGCTATTAGATCACGCTAATCCAACAATTATTGACATTCTTGACGAGTCGAATTTAGTACGCCGTCTGCAAAGAACAAAACCTTCCGACTTGGTGCGGTGAACACAAAACCGCTTTAAAATCGTAGAATAAGCAGAAACTTTCACCGGAAAGTTACCTGCAACACGTTACTTAACTTCGTTAAAAATAAATTGCTAGATAAGTTTCAACTTAGTTGCAATCGGGAAGTGGAGGTGGTTTTAGTGTAGTAAGAATCTCACACTTCTATGAGCACGCGTTTTCCGGTCCTCATAGAGCCTGATGCAGGTTTTGCACCTACCCACGGAAAAAAAAAAGGTTAGATCCTGCAAGGCGTTTGATAATTGTCGGAGTAAATGCAACGAGAAAAGATATTGAAAACATTAAATTGCTGTTCAAACACTACTGGTCCCTAGGAACCTATGATATTGGCTCTTTGATAAACATAAAAGATAAAAGAAATGTGACACCTTGGTTAATTTAACTAACCGGAAGCGAAATCGCGAGCATACTATGAAGTATAAGCTGGAAGTCGACGGAAATGTTTTCAATGTATGTAAAAAACATTTTGTTCAGTGCTTTGGTGAAACTGATAGCTTCGTTAAATCTGTTATCAACAAAAAAATTGGCTGTCCATCAATTCCATTTAAAAATAGGAGAGGTAAACATACTCCTTCGAATAAATTTGACGCAGCTGTAGAAGAAGAAGTGAGGAATCATATTTCAAGGTTTCCAGCGTATGAAAGTCATTACAGTCGAAGGGACACCAGCAAAAAATATTTACCAGCTAGCCTTAATCTCTCATCTATGCACCGCCTCTACAAATCCGAGTCCTCAAATCCGGTAAGTCTATCCAAATACTCCCAAATTTTTAGAACCATGGGCCTAAAATTTTAAGCACCGAAAGTAAACACGTGTTCTATTTGTGATACGTATGTTTCGAAGATCAAAGTTGCTGAATCTGGAGACGAAAAGTGCATATTGATTGAACAAAAAAAGACCATTTGAATAAGGCCAAAATGGCATATGAATCAAAACGCAAGGATAAAAAGGAGGCAATCAATTCTAATCATATAAAAACTTACGCTTTTGACCTTCAACAATTCTTTTCAACACCATTTTTAAGAAATTCTATAAGCTTTTATAAAAGGCAACTCTGGACCTTTAATTTAACGGTGCACCGTGCACGATTTAGAGTCAAATTACGTAAAATGTTTCATGTGGCATGAAACGAAATTCCATCTTGCATCTACAAGTTACTAGAAAGTTTACCGGAAGAGACCAAATGCATAACATTTTACAGCGTTTCAAGTTCTGGGCAGAACAAGAATTCATTTGTCTTTGCAATGTTTATTGCATTTATATCTAGCTCGGAAAAAATTGATTACGTCGATCACAAATTCCTTGAACCAGGACATACGCATATGGAATGCGACAGCGACCATGCCCTAATTGAGCGTATGAAAAAAAAAACACCAATGTCCAAATTGACAACACTTAGGGATTGGTATCAATTCGTCAATACAGTTGGATCAAAGATTAAAACAATTGAGATGAGGAAAGAAGATTTCTATGATTTTTTAAAATTTTCTAAATCAAAATTTGCCTGGAAACGAGTTGTTGAAGATGATAATAGATTTAATTGGCATGAAGTTCATTGGCTGCGATATTAAAAACGCTGCAATCAAGTGGAATATAAAAATTCTTTGGATGAGAATGAGTCGTTTAAAATTTTAAAAGTGGGAAAGAGAGGAGTTTCTGTAAATGTCAACGAAATTTCCAACGTAGTGGACTAAACAAGCATTTCTCAAGAAGAAAAAGGATCTTATGAGTTTAAGGCAATTAATTTAAGCCCCGATTTTCATTCCTTTTATGATGACCTTAAAACAAATATGGACGAGCCAAATACCCATCCTTGACGGAGCCTGACAGCGCAGATGATGTTTGAACAGCGATGTTGGTCACAAAAATGAAAAAATTGTAAATAAAAAAATTAAAAGCAACTTGAACATTAGGTAATATAATAATCATTCTTATTTTTCAAAATTTAATTTGTTTGTTTATTGTAATGATACATCACAACAAAAACATAAATGTAAAAAAAAAGCCAAGTTCTTGTATGTTAAAGAAACCTGTGCGTAAAAAGTCAGCCAAAAAAGTAATGAGATCTAAAATATATGCCAAGTTTTAAGTTCATAAAGCTTAATATCAAATATCTTAAGTAGAGTAATATCGAAACAATTCCAAATCATGACAGAAATTTGGTATTTAATGATTACTGATTAAAATTTGGTGGATTCACTGGTCAAGTTTTCATACATTTTAAATTTAAAGTTAATCCACCAAATTTTAATCAGTAATCATTAAATACCAAATGATGGTGGGTGGCACGCCCCCTGAATGGAAAATTCCAAATTTTCAATATTTTTCTTTCAAAGTACTTCAAGAAGTGCTTCATTTAGTTTATAAGAATTTTTGAGAATGTGGGTGGATGCCACGCCCCCTAAAATGAAACTTCCAATTTTTCGATTTTTTTCTTTCTAACGGGTGATTTTTTAGCTGGTTTGGTTTTGGCAACACTGGTTTTGACAGCTGACGTGTGTTTAGTACCTTGTGTCACTGTCAAACAGCTTCAGTTTGGTTTGCAATTTAACCATGCCAAGCCAGCCGACCTACCACAACGCCGAATTTTTGGTGAATGGGCTCTTGGAAAGCTGGCCGAGGATCCGCTTTTTTATCGAAAAATTGTGTTCAGCGATGAGGCTCATTTTTGGTTGAATGGGTACGTAAATAAGCATAATTGCCGCATTTGGAGTGAAGATCAGCCAGAAGTATTGCAACTGCTACCAATGCATCCCGAAAAAGCCACTGTTTGGTGCGGTTTATGGGCCGGCGGCATTATTGGGCCATATTTCTTCAAAGATGATGCGAATCGCAGCGTTACTGTCAATGGTGAACGCTACCGAGCGATGATAACAAACTTTTTTTTGCCCAAAATGGAAGTTCTTGACTTGCATGATATGTGGTTTCAACAAGACGGTGCCACATGCCACACAGCACGCGAAACAATGGCGCAATTGCGAGGCGAGTTTGGTGAACAGTTAATTTCACGTTTCGGGCCGGTCAATTGGCCGCCTAGATCGTGCGATTTGACACCATTAGATTATTTTTTGTGGGGGTATGTCAAGGCTAATGTCTATAGGGACAAGCCCGCTTCGATTGACGCACTGGAAGCCAACATCCATGCATTCATTCGTGAGATACCGGCCGATATGTGTGAAAGAGTATGCCAAAATTGGACTCAGCGGATGGGCTACCTGAGACGCAGCCGCGGTCAACATTTGCATGAAATTATCTTTAAACATTAAATTGCAAGGTTCAAACTATCGATTCAAATAAATATTTCATTCATTTCTTCGAATTTTTTGTGTTTTTTTTTTTTTTAAGTTCTAAACCTCTTAAAAAATCACCCGTTATATACTTCAAGCCCTACCAACCTTCCAATTTTCATCGTTCTAAAACAATCGGCAGTGCACCATTTAATTTATAAGAATTTCTAAGAATGTGGGTGGATGCCACGCCCCCTGAATCCAATTTTAAATTTTTTTTTCTTTCTACATAAGTACTTTAAGCCCTACCGACCTACTAGGTTTCATCGTTCTACATTAATCGGAAGTGCTTCATATAATTTATAAGAATTTTTTAATAATGTGGGTGGATGCCACGCCCCCTGAATAGAAAATTCCAAATTTTCAATTTTTTTTTTTCTAAGTACTTTACCCTGAAGCCACACGAGCGAGTAATCGCTGGCGAGTTACTAATACATTGAAACTTTTCCTACTCGCTTGTCAACTGGCTTGCCTTTTTCGAAGCCAGTTGTGAAGCGAGTAGAGCAGCGAGTGATTTGACAATTAATGTATGTACCCAACTTGCTAGCGAGTACACGCTCGTGTGGCCTCCAGGCTAAGTCCAACCGACTTACGAGTGTTCATAGCTCTAAAGCAATCGGAAGAAGTCCATTTTGTTTATAAGAAATTTTTAAGAATGTGGGTGGATGCCACGCCCCCTGAATTGAGAATTCCAATTTTAAAATTTTTGTTCTTTCTAAGTACTTCAAGTCCTACTAAATAAATAAAAAATAAATAAATAAATTGGGTGGCGCAACAGCTCATGGAGAACCAGGGCCTAGTGACTTACCATACCTGTGTGCGTGTTGTTGGCAGGAATGGAGGGGACCTACAGTTTTTTGCCGAGTCTGAACGGCTAAATGAGAAGCACTTTTTCATGACAAGTAATACTCTTGGAGGATTTGTCAGTTCCTCGCAAGAGGCAGTACCTCGGATAAAACATTTCTGCTTTTAGGTGACACGGCTGGGAATCGAACCCACACCTTCGGCATGACAGTCCTACGCACTAACCATCACGCCACGAGGTACTACTCAAGTCCTACCAACCTACTTATTTTCATGGTTCTACAACAATCGTAAGCACTCCATATAATTTCTAAGGATTTTTAAGAATGTGGGTGGATGCCACGCCCCCTAAATAGAAAATTCCAATTTTTCAATTTTTTTCTTTCTAAGCACCTCAAGCCCTACCGACTTACCAATTTTCAGCGTTCTACAGCAACCGGAAGTGCAACATATAATTTAAACAAAATATTTAAGAAAGTGGGTGGATGCCACGCCCCCTGAATACTAAATTGCAGATTTTCGATTTTTTTCCTTTGCGATTTTTGAAGTGCTATATCTCGGGAACAACTAATGCTAAAGAGTTGAAATTTAGTGAGCCACTTTGATCAGCTCAGCAAATACTGCGAATTTGTTTCTAACTTTATTAGTACTGAAGTTAGAGGGGGGCTGAAAACCGCCTGAGTTTGTTTCTGTAAAAAGGGTGTAGTGCCGCGAACTTGGCTGGGCACTACCGTGCCCTTTGATACTAAGTTATATCAATAAATAAGTGCATGAGCAACTATTTCGTGACACGTAAGTAAAAATCTAGGAAAAGTAACTTAATATGTATATTGGTAAGGAAAAGAACTC
This sequence comes from Dasysyrphus tricinctus, assembly GCA_963921185.1. Lineage (NCBI taxonomy): Eukaryota > Metazoa > Arthropoda > Insecta > Diptera > Syrphidae > Dasysyrphus > Dasysyrphus tricinctus. Next base: position 250,606,605 of record OY992530.1, read on the forward strand.
AACTCAACATAGAAAATCTTATACTACATTCTCACACAATGATTAACGACCTAAGTCGACATAAGAAATTTGAATTGTTTTTCTTGAATATGCCATTAGAGCCTAACTCAACTTGAGCTTTTTACTTTTTTCTTTCTTAATATGCCACAAAAGCCTAACTCGACCTATGCTTTTTATTTTTGTCAAGTTCAATAAGCCATAACAGCTTAAGTGTTCATTTTTTAAATTATTTTTTATTAAAATAATTTGTTCCTACTTTCTAAATAAAGAGTATACATTTTCTTCAATTTTGCATTAGAAAATTTTTGAAATCCCCATTCATTTTTTGTCAAACACGTTCTTAAACATCAAACAGCTCTCCTGAAGAGTATGAAAAATCGACTTACTGGCTGAACAGAATAGAGTGCTGCAACTGAAGCTGCAGCTGCAACTGGAATAGCTGTCAAAAAGTGTTGTACGTGAATTTTTTACGCGCCCACAATGCAGCTGTACAGCTTTCTGACATTTTAGTATCGAAAATAAAAATGAAAACAAAAATAAAAATTGATAATGATGAAGAAGAAGCTAAAAGCAAATCGTATTTCGGTGATATTATTCTATAAATACCATTCTTGTACCTTTTCAGTTTTTTTTTTTTTATTATTTTGACGTCAATTAAATCCTTATTAGATATTTGCTGTTACAGTGTTATATCTGCCCACTTCGCTGGACCTTCCACGCAGCCTACTTGCTCTATTAAAAGTATTCTATAATCTATTCCCCGAAATAGTTAACTGTTGTGCTAAAATTCAATCAAATCTATTCAACGCCAACGCATTGTTTCATGTGTAATGGACAAAAATAAAATATATATTATGTACCTACATACTTTCAAAATATATGTTAAATTGAAGTTGTGTACCTATAAGTAGGAAATACTTTCCTTCTTATTATTTGGAAAAAAAATATTTCATTGGGATCTTCCCATTCTTCCACGTCGCAAAATTTCTAACGATTTGTTTTCTCGTGCGAAAGGGGATTCAAAATAAAAGCTTCAAACACGTAGGGTACTGTACATATGTATGTAACTTTAAATTAATAATATCATAAATAAAATTGTTGTGTGTAGGTTAGGTTTAGGTTAGGTTAGGTGGGGTGATGATCCGGCAAGCCGAAAACATCTCACTCGGATCTCAATGGATCCATTGTGCTCCCCGGGATGTGAGAAATATAGGAATAGGAGGGAAAGAGGAGGGATTTAGTGGAAGTTTTGGGAATGGGGTGCCTCCCTGAACCATCCTGTGCTTTGAATGAATTTCAGGATGTTTTTCAGTGGCAAAAGAGAGACGTCGCCCAGTTCGTCGAAGAAATATTCTCCGAGGGCTGCTTTTCTTGTTCTGGCTAGGCTGGGGCATTCACAGAGGAAGTGAGAAGAGCCCTCCTCCACCTCTTCGTCCTGACACCCTCTGCATAAGTCAGATGTGTCGATGCCCATTCTGCTCATGTGGGTTCCCATTGAGTTGTGACCCGTAAGGATTCCAACCAAGAGAGACAATTGAGGTCTGCTTAGCTTAAGTAAGTACTCCGTTTTGTTCTTTGAAATATCTGGCCAAAGATTCCTTGAAACCCGACAGGTGTCAATTGTTGACCATCTATCGTTAGCGGCTTTGAGGAAGCTTTGGTGAATTCTACTCTTTTCTTGCTCCAGTGGCATAAGTACCCAAGGTACAGTTTGGCTCGGTTCAAGTAGTGAACCGTTTTTGGCCAATTCATCAGCCATTTCGTTACCATAAATGTCACGGTGACCAGGGACCCATCGAAGAGTGATTGAATTTGTTTCGCCAAGCAATCTCAATTCACTACGGCAGCGATCGACTAGTTTTGACTTCGTGACAATTGACGAAATGGCTCTGATTGCCGCCTGGCTGTCTATGAAGATATCAATGTTTTTGTTCGTTAGTTCGCATATTGATAGGCATTTTGCAGCCTCGCAAACTGCAAGCACTTCCGCTTGGAAAACGCTGCAGAAGTTTGGGAGCTTCAATGACCTATTTATGGGTGGATTGTCTGAGAAGATACCTGACCCTACCCCTGTGTCTGTTTTGGAACCGTCAGTAAAGACCGATACATGATTTGCGTTAATGACCCGGTTCTCCTTCCAAAATTCCCTTGTCGGGATATCTGTTAGTGCGACTGGGTTAAAATCTATGTACGGTGAAATATAGTCCGTTTGAATGTCTGTGTCAGTGAAGTTCATTATAGTTCTGTGACCATAGTGGCCCTTTTTCTAATTTTTACACTCTTTAAGTCGTAAAGCACTTTGGCCGCCAACTCCTTCGTGAACAGATCGAGTGGGGCAAGTGAAAGGAAAGTTCCTAGGGCTGCGGTTGGCGTGGTTCTCATAGCACTAGTTATGCCTACACATGCCAGTCTCTGAATTTTTGTCATGGCCTTAAGATTGGTTGCCTTTTCCAAGGCTGGCCACCAAACCAAACACGCGTACGTCAGGATAGGCCTTATAATGGCTGTGTACATCCAATGAATGGTTTTGGGGCTGGGTCCCCATCTCTTGCCGAAAATTCTATTGCATGTGTAGAAGGCTATTGCAGCTTTTTTTTCTCTTTCTTTTATGTTCTCCTTTCAGTTAAGTTTACGATCGATAATTAAACCAAGATATTTGGCCGTACCAGTTATATGGAGCGGCGTCCCATTTATGGTGGGGGGATTTATGTTTGGAATATTTCGTTTTCTCGTAAACAGAACAAGTTCCGTTTTTAGTGGGTTGACATTAAGTCCGCAGCTACTGGCCCAATTACTGAGCTTGTCAAGGGCTGTTTGTAGAAGCTCACACAGAGTGGGAACAAATTTCCCTGACGCCATTATAACTATATCATCAGCGTACGCCACGACCTTGACGCCGCTTTGTCCTAATTTAACTAGGATCTGGTTTACAACAAGAAGCCAGAGCAGGGGAGATAAGACTCCTCCTTGTGGCGTACCTCTACACGTCCTAACTTTAAGCTTGCTATTACCCATTTCTGCATTAACAATTCTAGTCTGAAGCATGGAGTCAATCCAGTTTGACAACAACGGATCAATGCTGACAGAGTCAAGGGCTTGTCGAATTGCTCCATTTTCAACGTTGTTGAAGGCCCCTTCAATGTCAAGGAATGCTCCTAAGGTAAATTCTTTAAAGTGAATTGATTTCTCAATCGTGCCGACCACTTCATGAAGTGCCGTCTCAACAGATTTGCCCTTCATGTATGCATGTTGGGCCTGTGAGAGAACACTAACATTTAGCATTAGGCGAATGTGCGTTTCTATCAGCCTTTCTAAGGTTTTAAGAAGAAAGGAGGATAGGCTAATTGGTCTAAAATCTTTCGGTTCAGTGTGAGTGGGCTTGCCAGCTTTCGGAATGAAAATGACATTAACTTCCCTCCAACTAGATGGAATATAATTGATGTTTAAACACCCTTTGAATATTTCTACCAGTAGCGGTACAATTACGTCTTTAGAGCTTTGGAGCATAATTGGAATTATTCCATCAGGCCCTGCAGACTTGTACGCTGAAAAGGAGTCTATGGCCCAGGCAACCTTAGGGCTGTCTATAATTTGACTGCCAATACTAGAAGTCTGGCTTATGTTGGGGCCCCTATCCATAAGAGATGCATCAAAAGTACATCCAGGGAAGTGGGTGCTCATAAGCGACTCTAAGGTTTCAGAGCAGGAATCAGTCCAGGTTCCATCCGGTCTTTTAAGAAAGCCAGGAGGTGTGTGGACCTTTGACATGACTTTCCTGAGCCTAGCAGCGTCATTAGTAGACTCTGTCTGTACAGAACTTCCGCCAGGCTGCTCTTTTCGCATACGTCGTTCTATTCTTATATTCGTTTTTGCTGATCCTGAAATATCCCAGTCAGCAGGTTCATTACTATATTTTGCTCTATTATAAAGCCTCCTAGATTTCTTCCTTAGGGTGGCCAGCTCTTTAGACCACCAAACGGGGTTGAGTTTGCCTTTCCCTTTGGTAATGGGGCAAGAACTTTCGAAAGCACTGTGAATAGCTGACGTCAGTTCATTAACATGTTTTTCATTATCAGAAGAGCTTAAAACAGGTACAGTGATTTCATAACGGTTTGTCTTTCTGGGGTTTCTGTAGGGCTTTGTGATTTTTGTTTTGTGTTATACTTGGAATGTTATTATTCTATGGTCTGAGAATGTAACATTACTCGAGACTTTCCAATTACTGACCGCAATGGAATCAGAATTGGTGGAAAGTGTCACATCGAGCACTTCTCCTCTATTTCTTGTAATGAATGTTGGTTCATTACCTCTATTTAAGATCAAAATGTTTTTCTTTATAATATATTCAAAAAGTGACTCACCCCTTGCGTTTGTATCCGTGCTCCCCCACTGAATGTGATGAGCATTATCATCGCAGCATACGAGAAAATCCCAGCCATTCTTACCTGTAGCTGTTACAATCTCATCAAAGGCAGTTGACGGCGGAGGGCCCGGTTCATCTCCTGGCATGTAAATGGAGGCTAAGATCAGGGGCGGGGCCTCTTTTTCTCTCACACTTCACTGTCGTCATGTCTGCGCTACAATGGGGAGATAGGAGGAAAAGATTTATAGTTTTTTTCGCCACTATGCAACTACGATAATTACCTTCGGTAGACCCTTTGTTAAAGTATGTTATATAGTCCTTGGACATGAGTCCGCAGATCCTGCCCACTGTTGACCCAGGGCTCTTGAACAAGGGCTATATCTATATTCTCCTTTGCCAGGAAGGAGATTAAGGTGGCCGAGGCCAACTTACTGTGCTGTAGGTTGATTTGCAGCACCTTCATCATCATTTTTGTTGTTAATTTTTTGGTTGGCTAACGGCCGCACCTTAACCTCATTAATCCCCACTCTTAATTTGAAGCCTCTCGATGGAAGCTTTGCCACACTTTTGTGTGTAAGAAATTAATTTAATTATTTTCGTTTTCGCAGTTTTTTAAGTGAAAATGCAGTGATTTTTACCAAAATTTTTTTAATCTATTGAAATTGCATTAAAATGGCATCCCTGGTAACCTCCGTCTTTCACTGGAATTCATAAAAAATAAAATTAAATACTTCTTTCCATTTTTGAGGATAATCAAAATTCAAATTAATTTCAATCAATTGCATAAATAACACCCACTGCTGTGTCAGTAAATCCTTTCAAATTAAATTAAAATTGTCCCTAATTGACTTCAATAATAGAAAATCGTAATTAAGCTGCAATTTTGCACACACACACACACATAAGAAACGTGTTTAATTTTCAACTTCGACTCTATAACGTCCAAATCCTATATATTGCAATAATTCTATCCCGCTTTAAAATACCATTGCGCAGCGAATTAAGATTACGTCTGTCCGGCATTTGTGTCCAGTATACTTTTTCACCACCTCCGCGTTGGCCATTAGGCTCCGCAGTTAACAACTTGATCACAACCGTTACAACAATTGCCAATAATCCGACTCCACCTTAGCTCTATGTGCCTATTCCAAAATAACAACAATAACAAAACTAGCCCAGATCGTCGGCAAGTGATTAGTATTACAATGCTCCCGACACACAGAAATTCCAATCCGCCATGTGACAGTCCTCTAGGCGACAACACACAAGCAAATAAAGATATTCTTCCCAATTTAAGGCCCATCCAGAGACATACACGCTGTAGTAGGTAACCGATCGGGATCAGGACAATTAATTGCAAAAATAACCAAACTTGAGCAGAGTTTAATCGGGTGTGCACGTATAGACGATGATACTTTTTTCCTCATAGATAGAAGATACAATGGCAGAATGTTTGCCACAAAAGTTGTCGAACCATTATCTGGTCTTCAATTATTGTCCACCGGACAACCGAGCATTGGATTAGAGCAGCAGGTCTTATACTCTTTGAGGAAAGTCTGGGGACCTAAGCTCAATACTTGTAAAAGATGCAGCTAGATGAATAGATCCACTTATTCATCTGGACCAATGTCGGATGCAGGGCGGAAAATTAACTTTATGGTCATTTCATTTACCAACTTGCGACCAGCTACTGGTTGGGGCTTCAGTTTTGGTCAGTGGCCACCGGCCACGGTGGCGGCGCGGGTCCCAGCATTGAGCACGGCCTGGTCATTTATCTCGATCGGATTTATCTGTGATTAATCGAAGTCCAGAGTCATGTGATGTGTGTTCTGCATACCGAATCTATGAGGCAGCCAACATATGGGCATAGCCAAAGGAGAAGCGGTACCATTCAAGGCACCTCTCTCCTTAGGCTCTTCTGATATCACAATTGTGGCTGCAATGGCGGTCTAATTTGTATTGTGTCCTCAGAGCACTTAGAGGAGGGTCTTTTTGGACAACAACGTGCGACGGCGGCGGCGCGGTGCAGTGACAAGTCAGTGCAGTTCATGGAGTTTGGGTCATCTCCGCATGTGAAGTGGGGATTCTTGAGTTCCTATGGTGCATTTTTGTTTATGTGCTTAGATTGTGGATGAAGAATGGCGTGAAGATCGAGCCCATTCGAGACCATTCATCATTTGGTACAAACAAAACAAGAACCTAAATAAGATGCACCGGCAGCAGCAACGGCAGCGGCCAGCACGGAAGCTATGTCAATAGCAGCTGCAGGCACTGTCTTTGTATATTCTGTACCGGGCGACAAAAATACCACACCATAAATTCTATATTTTTCCTTGCAGGTAATGTGAGATTGGCTTAACTTATGGTAGCTTCTGGACATTCCTCGCTGAATATTAAAGTCGACACTCGAAGGAAACAATAAGTAAGTATGGTATTTGTGTATGCTGTCAATAGGTCCTGCATTAATGTGATTCGGTCAGGTTACTGGTTTTACGGTGTTTTCTTTAGAACAAATATTATAGACACGGAAAAAAATCTCAAATCGTATTAGTCCAGTCAAAGCGCCGCCGTGAAAAAGGGCCTGACCTTGCCCGCAGATAGATGGTCTGTTTTTTTTTGTCATTGATCAATAGGGGCTTATGTGAAAGGTCATGTTTAAAATGGGATGCACCAGGGGGCCAATTTCCGTATAGTAGGTACTTCATCAACTATAGCTTACAATTTCATCCTACAACTACATCAGTCGCATTTATGTAACTAATGTTGTTGTACGTTTTAGTTGCATGATGCTAGTTGGTGATATTGTTAGCCTTTAAATAGGCCCCAGAACGCAATCCAGTTAACAAAGCTCCATTACCGCAATAACTTGCTGAGTGACATAAAGACGTTTTTCTTTTTTAGTTCCAAGCAGAACTGCAGTTGTCAAAAAAATGTGTTTCTTTTTTAGCTCAAAGCGTTCAGAGCTTCAAATATGTATTTCTTTTTTCATTTTAAGCATGTTCTGAGCGTGTTCAGAGTGCGCTCTATGAGCTCATTATAAAATAAATAAAGGCCACTTTACACGATAATAGAAGTCATATGACTTACTAACTTACTTATCCGGCTCCCGATCCATGAAGAGTCTCTGCCTGAGATATTACGGTTTTCCATCGGTTGCGATCCCTCGCACGTTCCCTCGAGTAGTGGAGACCAAGCGTTCTTGCGTCTGACACCACCTGGTCCCTGTAGCGGAGGTTCGGTCTTCCTGGTCGTCTCGAACCTGGGGGCTGGGATTCGAATATTTTCTTGGCTAGAGCGTTGTTTTCCCTTCGTTCGATGTGGCTGAGCCAGTGTAGTCGACGTGTTTTGGCTCTTTGGACTACAGCCACATCTTGGTACAGCTCGTACAATTCACTATTGAATCTTCTCCTCCAATCGCCCTCTTCGCATATATGTAGGACCAAATATACACCGTGGAATTTTTATCTGGAAAGTGCCCAGTATCAATTCCCTTTATTTACTTATCGTCCAGTACTCGGCGCCGCCGTAGAGTAAAAATGGAAAAATTAGCGTTTTGTATAGCGTGCACTTAGTCTTTTGAGAAAAGAGTTTTGAACCCATTTTTTTGGCCAAACGCCAAACCAAAGAAGCAGCGGTTCGCTAGGGTAATTCTTCGTCGGATTTAAGCTAAGGTGTCGTTCTTGGAATTGATGTTTGTTCCTAGGTGGGTGACGTTTTGTCCTAGGCAATGGACAGATGAGGCTTTGTTTGTTGATAGCATTTACTTTGTTGTGTCCTTATTCATTTCAAGACCAACGCGTTTCGCCTGTTCATCAATAGCTGTGAATGCTTCAAGTGACAAGTGCAGCTCTCTTGGAGAGCCCGATGATGTCAATGTCGTACGCATAGCCAAGCAGATGAGAAGACCTGTTGAAGTTTGTAACGTCATGCGGTATAGCCGGATCAGTTTTTCTGCGATCCCGAGTTCCGACATCGCCAATAGAAGCTCTTGGTGACTTATGCGGCTTTGAAGTAGATGATTAGATGGTGGGTCTCGACTTGAAATTCGTTGGTCTTTTCCAGGATTTGCCTCAATGTGAAGATTTGGTCTATCGTTGATCTGCCTGGCCTGAAGCCACACTGGTACGTGCCGATCATAGTGTTGCAGAAAGGTTTCAGACGCTCACATAGTACGTTGGAAAGGATCAAGTAGGGAACATTGAGCAGATGCTTCTATAGTTTTTGCAGGACATAGGATCGCCTTTATAGACTGGACTTTCCTCCTCCCACACTTGGTTGATGAGCTGGTGCATGCATCCTACCAGAACATCTTCTTAAGTTTGTGGATGGCTTTCTTGTGGCTGGGAGTACAACAGAGAGTTCCCCGGTCAATTTCTCACTGTAGTCTCTGGCTTTCCCAGGTGTGCTAAGGCATGCAATGCTGAATTTCTTCCTTTGGGTAGTCATCGTTTTCTTTTCGTTGGACAGTCGGACTAACATTGTCACAACAAGAAAGTGCTCAGAGTCCACGTTTGCTCCTCGGGAAGTTCGCACGTCCAAGATGTTCGATGTGTACCCTGCGCCAATAAGCACGTGGTCGATTTGGTTGGTAGTTCGACCATCTGGAGATCGCCAGGTTGCTGTGTGGATGCTCCGCCTGGGGAACCTAGTGCTACTTATCACCGTATTACGAGCTGCGGCAAATTCGATCAGTCGGATGCCATTACGTGTTGTCGTTTCGTGGAGTCTGCGCTTTCCAACTAATCCGCGAAGCTCTAGAGGTGTTTCGGAAACTTTTTTCAAGTTAAAAAACAACCAAAAAAAGGGGAAGTTCCACATTTTGACATTAAAAAAAAAATGTGTTCCTGAATAGTGGCAACATTGAAATTTTTACAGAAGGTGTATGCGTCCGCGGAATCCTAATGGCGGGTTGGAAGACCGAGAACAGCATAGAAATCAACTGTCTTAGTGCAAGCAGAATCCCACAGAAAGACGTGGCCACAGCTAAAGTACCTTGCAGCAGACCGTGAAGGAAGGAGACGTTTTGTTGACGCCCTATGCCCCAGCCGGGGTTACAGGACACGATGATGATGAAGTATGCGTCCGCTAGGCTTCCACTAGGCCTTCGCTAGGCATCTGCTAGGCGTCCACTAGGCCTCAGCTAAATGGCCAGTAGGCCTCCGCTAGGCGTCCGCTAATTCCGTTAGGCGTCCACTAGGCATCTGGTAGGCTTTCGCTAGGACGCCAAGCGAAGGCCCTGACGGATCGTCTGGTTTGTGCATTCCTACTTAAAGGCAGTTATATGATGCTATGAATGAGTACGAAGAATCACCCGGAGAATGTTCCTCTCAAAACAGCCTAACGCGTTCTCATACACCGTTAACAGTGTCCCTATCTATGCCTCTGCGCCATACATCAGGATGAGAAGCATCTTATACAGGGACAGTTAAGTTGCTCGAGAGGGAGCTTTGCTTTTCAATTGCCTTCTTAGCCCAAAGAAACAGCAATTGGCAAGAGTAATTCTTCATTTAGCAGATCCTACTCAGGAAAGCACCACTTACATCATGCTTTGTTCGTCCGATCGTCAGCGTAAGCGAGTAATTGGATGAACTTTTAAAAGATTGTGCCTATAGTGTTGACGTGAGAGTTTTGCACTATATTATTTCAAAAATGACGTTGAAGAAGTCGCATGACAGCGCGTCTTCGCCTTGCCTAAAAACTTTTTTGACATCACAGGTATCGGTGGGGTCTTTGCCAGCCTTAACGGAGCAGCGTGCATTCTCCATAGTTATCCTGCACAAAGGGACGAGTTTGGGAGGGTTGCCAAAACTAGAAATTGATCTATAAAGTTCGTCCATATAGATGCTGTCATACGTTGCTATGAAATGGTGGTGGGTATCGACTTGAAATTCCTGGGTTTTTTTCCAAGAGCTGCCGTAGTTCGTTTATTTGGTTGATGGTGGACTTCCCTGGCTTACAGCCACACTGATATGGACCTATCAGATTGTTGACGAATGGCTTCAAGCGTTCACAAAGTACGGCAGAGAATATCTTGTAGGCGATATTAAGAGGGCTTATGCCTCTGTAGTTGGTGCAGTCCAGAGGATTGCTTTTTTGAGGATCGGGCAAACAATGCTGAGGTTCCATTTATCGGGCATGCTTTCCTCCGACCATATTTTGCAGATGGACCTGTGCAAACTCCCCACGCATTAATCGCCAGCTACTTTGAATATCTCAGCCACAAGGACATCAGCTCCAGCAGCTTTATTGGACTTAAATTTAGATATAACTTTCTTTACTTCGTCGAGATTGGTGGACGGAATATTTGAACTTCTTTGTCAAGGTTGAATGGTAGCATGGTAGCGGAATTCGGTTCGTCATCGGCGTTATACAATTTGCACAAATGATTTTTCCATATCCACAGCTCCGACTGCAATTCTACCACGACGTTCCCCTGATCGTCATTGCAGGCTCTTCGGAACCCTCGAACATCCTTGACACTGGAGGAGTGCCTTTCGTTGATCGCAATGTGGTCAATCTGGTTGGCATTCGATTGAACAGGAATTCGCCATGTCCCCTTGTGTATATCGAGATGCGGGAGCTGCGTGCTAGCTACCACAACGTTTCGCCCCGAGGCAAATTCGATTAACCTGAGTCCGTTATCGGAGGTGGTGTCGTGCAGGTTATATCCTCCGATTGTGCCACCAAAGATGTCTTCTCTTCCTAGTTTGGCATTTAAATCAGCCAAGACAATTTTAATGTCATAGCTAGGGCAGTGCTCATATGTCCTGTCTAGGGGCACGGTGAACTCGTCCTTATGGTTGTCGTCAACGATGCGAATTGTCGTGAGGCGCTTGTTCACATAAATAGTTGAAGCTGAAGACCTCCTGCCAAAGTCTGCCTTTATCGAGGAATCCACATCCAAAAAGACGCTACTCTTGTGGTCGGCAACAGTCACCGTAGAAGATGTTGCAGTATTTCAGTTTTCTTTTGTCCGGTCCATCCCATCGCACTTCTTGGATGGTGGTGATGTCTCCTTTGTAGCAGTTTAGGGCCTCGGTGAAATGTTCGGCTGCGCGTGATCTATAGAGAGACAAAACATTCTACGTGCAGATCCGAAGATCGTTGTCCTTATTTAGTTTGCAAAGTTCGTCAACAGTTAATCCGTTCTCATCCGAGGCTTGTTGTTGCTTCGTAACTTAAATCGCCTTACATGGTCGGAAAGTCACCCGGACGGCACTTTATCTACAATCTTTTGGGAGTGTTGTCATTTTATTGTCTGAGAATGTTACATGGCTTTACAAGTACCATCATCTTCATTAGTGCTACAACTACCACCAGTAGATAAATTATTTTTATCTGGTTTTCTTCTAAAAACGTGAATTATTCCTCAACTAAAATCGAAATAATTCTTAACAAACGGGCAAAAATCAAGGATTCAATTTAGTGCAGGCAATTATAAATAATTCTCTAACCTACTCACATACACATTATGTACATTCATAATGTACGAGTATATCTATGGAAATATGTATTCTACCCAAGGACCACTTGCGTCTTGCGTGTAACACACAGCACTCAATGACAATTCTTTGATTGACAGTATGTAAGTTGTTTCTTTGAATTATGACTTAGTGCATCAGTTTGTCATTTATGTTTTCCACATTTTCTCATTCTCCCTCTTTCTCTAGGTTGCAGCCATATTTTTCAATCGTTTCACGCCAAGATGATGTCAGTCGGCATAATTTGCATATCAATCAAAACTTTTATTATTAAACCAAAAGCCATTCCTCCTCTCTAAGATTCTTGTCCTCATCTGCAATCCCCTCAAAATGCAACATTACACCATCGACTGCAGATATATAAAAAAATATCGATTGATCGTCGGCAAGATTGATTTTTAATTGATAAATTTGATCGAAATCCTACATCGTTTGAGATAAGAAAAACGCAATGTTTAATTCGTTTTAAGTGTAAGATTCACTCTGCGATGATGGGAAGAGAGCGTTAAAAATGTTGTCATATTCCATATGGCCATTTGTCACTCAAATCAGATGATAATGCCAGACAAAATGGTTTCAGTCTTAACAAAAAAAAAAACAGTAGCCATGCCATAACCATACATTAATGGCTCTATGGATGTTACCAGTGTCTCTTCAGTTCAATGCACACGCAAAACGCTTTTCTCAGACCAAGAGAAGTCTGAAGGACTTTTATCTGTGAAAATAGCACGCGTTTAAGTTTTCAAATTAACTTTTTCAATTATCGATCAATTAATGGGGCGATTACTTTTTCGATATCAAAGTAAGCTAAACGTCCAAGAGAAGTGAGGATTTAGATTTTTGTCTTCATTTTTTCTTTAAATCATGACCGGTCTGTTGGGAAAAATAGATCGCCAGCATAATAGTCGGTCACAACCTAGATGAGATGGGTACCTTGTGCAATGAGTATCCGAGTATATTACCTACATATACAGTTTTTCAAGATTGCTTAGATGGGATATGTAGGCGACAGATCAAGTTTATCAGAATAATGACTTTTTAATAGGGACTGATGGTATATAAAGGTTGAGCCATCTGTTGGTTCTTTTTTGAACCACAAACTATTTTTTCACTAACCAACTCAAGTCGTAACATCTGACTCCGATCAAATGTAGGAATAGGAGGGGTAAAAGGAGGGATTTAGTGGTCATTTTGAAATTTGAAAATGAGGTGCCTCCCTGAACCACCCTGTGATTTGAATGAAGTTTACGATGTTTTTTAGTAGCAAAAGACAGACGTGTCGCCCAGTTCGTCGACAAAAATATTCTCCGGGGTGCTTTTCTTGTTCTGGCCATGCTGTAGCATTCACATCAGAGGATGTAAGATGAGCCCTCATCCACCTATTTGTCCTGATACCATCTGCTTAATTCAGATGTGCTAATGCCCATTCTGCTCATGTGGGCTCCTATTGAGTTGTTACCTGTAAGGATTCCAACCAAGAAAGACAATTGAGGTCTGCTTACCTTAAGCTAATACTCTATTTTGTTTGTCAAAGTATCTGGCCACAGATTCCTTGAAACCCTATTAGTTAGGTTAGCGGCCCTGAGAAAGATTTGTTGAATTCCACTCTTTACCTGCTTCAGTGGCATAAGTACCCAAGTTACAATTTGGCTCGGTTCAAATAATGAAACTTTTTTGGCCAGTTCATCAGCCATAAATGTCACGGTGAACCGGTACCATCGAAGGGCGATTGTATTCGTTTCGCAAAACAGTCTCAATTCACTACGGCAGCGATCAACCAGTTTGGACTTCGTGACAATTGACGAAATGGCTCTGATTGTCGCCTGGCTATCTATGAAGAAATCAATATTTTTGTACGTCAGTTCACATGTTGAAAGGTATTGTGCATCAGCCTCGCAAGCTACAAGCACTTCCGTTTGGAAAACGCTGAAAAAGTTTTGGGAGCTTCTATGACCTATTTATGAGTGGATTGTCTGAGAAGATGCCTGATCCTACCCCAGCATCCGTTTTGGAACCGTCAGTAAAGACCGATACATGATTTGCGTTTAGGACCCAGTTTTGATTCCATAATTCCCTTGTCCCGATATCTGTTAGTGTGACTGGGCTAAAATCTATGTATGGTAAAATATAGTCCATTTGAATGTATATGTCAGTGAAGTTCATTATAGTTCTGTGACCACAGTGGCCCTTTTTCCAATTATTACACTCTCTAAGTCATATAGCACTTTTGGCCGCCAACTCCTTCGTGAACGGGTCGAGTAGGGCAAGTGAGAGAAAAGTTTTTAGGGCTGCTGTTGGCGTAGTTTTCATGGCACTAGTTGTGTCTATATATGCCGACGCTGAATTTTTGTCCAAGGCTGGCCACCAAGCCAAACAGGCGCACAGTGGGGCCGCGACGGAAAAAACCTCAAATATAAAAGTGTTTAATATGGCATTATGATACACTTTTCTTTCAGTATTTTTCATGCGGAATCCAGCTGTTATAATGATTTTATAGTAAAAAAATTGCTCTTGGCCGAAATAAGGGGTTAAAACGGACCATTGAAATTTTGAGCTTTTAAAACTGATGTTTTCCATGATTCCTCCATCATATGGATTATTTTTTTTAATTTTTCCTTGAATGTACTGTATTAATATATACCTTAATGTTTCTGATGAGAAAATAATTTACCCCATTTTTTTGATTACACCGAAAAATCAATGCAACATTTGGAAATCGGGTGTACTTCCGGAATAGAGTAGCCATACAAGAAAAACTCCACCTTCCTAGGGTCTGTTTCAGCTTTTTTTCTGTTAGTCCTGGTAGTAATGAAGATCCTACTAAAATTTCATCACCAGATTCTACCGGTTTTGGGATCAGTGAATACAAATTCGATTTAAGAAATAAGATAATTTCTGATTGAATACAACCGGTTCAATAAAAACGTGATTGTTTTTTCGCAGAGCTCGAATCGGAGTTTGAAAATTCTATTATTCTTCTTCAAAAATAACTTTGAATCACTCCAATCCGCTTTTTCTTCCCTGGAAAATCATTATTTACTTTTTAGCTTCCACCTGACCGTACTCGATACATATTATCCCACTTTTATGAAAATTTAAAAATTTCCCCTTAACTCTGATCATTGAATGGATGATACCATTCAATTAAGGGGGTGCAAATACATAAGAAATGATACCGCTTAGAGGTTTTTCCCTTTATCGTAGGTTTGGCCCCACTGTGAGACGTACGTCAGGATAGGCCTTACAATGGCTGTGTACATCAAATGAATGGTTTTGAGGCTGGATCCCCATCTTTTGCCAAAAATTAATTCTACTGCATGTGCAGAAAGATACTGCAACTTTTGTTCTCTTTCCAATTAAGTTTACTATCTTGGCCGTACCAGTTATATGGAGCGGCGGCGGCGCGGCGGGCGGCGTCCCATTTATGGTGGTTGGATTTATATTTGGAATATTTTCTTTTCTCGTAAACAGAATCAGTTCCGTTTTAAGTGGGTTAACTTTAAGTCCGCAGCTATACTGGCCCAATAAATGAACTTGTCAATGTCAAGGGATGTTCAAAGGAGCTCGCACAGCGTGGGAACAATTTTACCTGATGCCATTATAATTATAACTATATCATTTGCGTACGCCACGACTTTGACGCCACTTTGCTCTAATTACAAGGAGCAAGGAGCGACAAGGAGCCAGTGCAGGGGTGATAAGACTCCTCCATGTGGCGTTTCTCTGCACGTCCTAACTTAAAGCTTTTTGTCACCACTTTCTGCATTAACAATTCTAGTTTGAAGCATGGAGTCAATCCAGTTTGACAGCATCAAATCAATGCTCACAGAGAAAAAGGAAGGCCTCCTTACCCCTTCTTTGTCAAGAAATGCTCTAAAGGTAAATTCTTTTAAGCTTTATGGTGGATTGATTTCTCAATCAATTTGTCCTTCATGTATGTATGTGGGGCCTGTGAGAGAACACTTTCATTTAGAATTAGGCGAATGTGCGTTTCCACCAGCCTTTCAAAGGTTTTAAGAAGAAAAGAAGATAGGTTACTTGGTCTTAAATCTTTCGGTTCAGTTTGAGTGGCTTGAAAATGAAAATGGCATGAAAATGACATTAACTTCTCTACAGGTTAGGTTAGGTTAGGTTAGGAGGGGCGTGCACAGCGCAAAGGCTGTTGCGTACACGGGGGCCTATTGGTCCATTGTGATCCCCTTACGAAAAGAAAGCAGAGATGCTCCTAAACTAATTATTCAAGTAGACTGGCTCATTTGCAAACCAGCCTGTGCTCTCTATGAATTTCCTCATATTTGCCATTGGGACCTGCGCTAGATCGTCCAGTTCTCCAACAAACCTGTTTCCGAAGTAACGGAGGCGATTTGTTTGGAGGTTTGGACAATCGCAAAGCAGGTGTTTAATGGTTTCTATTTCTTCTATATCCTGACAGCTCCTACAGAAGTCAGGTGCGAATACACCCAGTCTGGTGGCCATTGTGCCAATGGCGCAATGACCCGTTAGTACACCTATCAGGATTCTAAGGTTCTTTTTACTCAGCGATAGAATATACTGAGTTTCCTTTTCATTAATTCTAGGCCATAGACTTCTAGAGATAACGCAATCGTTCCTGGTAATCCAGGATTTATTGATTTGCTCTTTCGTTATTAGGTCTATTTTCGTTTTAACCACACCGATCGGGATGTCTAGTCCCGTATCTAATTGGTTACTACTGTTTCTTACTGATAATGACCCCTTCCTTGCCAGTTCATCTGCTATATCATTCCCTTCTATATTGCTATGTCCAGGAACCCAGCAGAGTTTGACTCGGTTAGTGTTGCAAATTTTATTCAGTATGTCTCGGCATTTTGTCACTGTTTTGGATCTTATAGTCTCACTGGCTATCGCTTTGATAGCGGCTTGGCTGTCCACGAAAAATGTGATCTCCGACGAGCTCAGTTTTTTCTTGTGCACCATTTCTGCCGCTTTTTCAATAGCATAAATCTCAGCCTGAAAGACGCTACATTCATCTGGGAGTTTATATGATTCTCTAATATTAAGGGCTTCACAGAACACCCCAGCTCCTGTTCCTTCTTCCATTTTTGACCCGTCAGTATAGAAGGGGATACCCTGTTCACTAATAAGTGAGTTGGGTTCCCAACCATGTCTTTCGGGTATTGAAATAGAGAAGTGTTTGTTAAAATCTATTTTCGGTGGTATGTAATCAGTCGTCACATCAAGTCCGACCACTGTGTCATACTTTTGTAAGATAGACCCATGACCATAGGTGCTGTGCTTCCAAGAGCCCAGTTCTTTGAGTCGAAGTGCGCTTTTGGCTGCTGTGCATCTAATGTGCTCGTCTAGGGCTGGAAGATTTAAAATAATTTCCAACCCTGCTTGTGGCGTAGACCTCTGTGCCCCCGTTATTCCTATACAGGCTAGTCTCTGTACCTTGTTCAGGTTTTTGAGATAGCTAACTTTTTCAACAGCCTTCCACCACACGATAGAACCATAGGTAAGTATGGGGCGAACAATCGCCGTGTACATCCACTGGATAACCTGCGGTCGCATACCCCAACGTGTACCGAAGGTTTTTTTGCATGTGTAGAAAGCGCCGAGTGCCCTTTTCATTCTTTCCTCTGTGTTTCTTTTCCATGTTAGCTTGGAATCAAGGATTACTCCAAGATATTTAGCTTCTTTGGAGAGTTTCAGAGGAATATCATTAAGCATAGGAGGAGTAAAGTCCCCTAATTTCTTTTTATTCGTGAACAGAACTAGTTCAGTTTTTGTAGGGTTTACCCCGAGACCGTTTTGTGCTGCCCAAGAAGATAGTTCTTTAAGTGCGGATTCCATAATATCTTTGATGGTGGTAAGATACTTACCCGATATCAAAATTACTATGTCGTCCGCATATGCCACAATTTTAATGCCCTGATTACTAAATCTTGTAAGAATTTTATTAACAACTAGGATCCAAAGGAGAGGTGAAATTACCCCTCCTTGTGGTGTGCCTCTTGTAACAGTTTTCTCAACGAAAGCATCTCCCATTCGGGAGTTTATGATTCTACCATTGAGCATGGTGTAAATCCAGTCCACAATGGCAGGCTCAACTCCGACCTCTTCCAGAGCAGATTTAATGGACTCCGTTTTTACGTTGTTAAACGCTCCCTCAATGTCCAAAAATGCTGCCAGGGTGTGTTCTTTGTGCTCGAGACTTTTCTCAATTTGTGAAACGACTTCATGCAACGCAGTCTCCACTGACTTACCTTTAAGGTAAGCGTGTTGGTAGCTGCACAAAATGTTTGGGTTGAGAAGGTCTCTAACATGCAGATCAATAATTCTCTCCAGTGTCTTGAGGAGGAACGAAGAGAGACTTATTGGTCTGTAATCTTTTGCGGTCGAGTGTGTCGGTTTTCCAGCTTTTGGAATAAAGACAACTTTAACCTCTCTCCAGCTGATAGGGACGTATCTAAGTTTAACACAACTTTTGAAGATTACCCTAAGCCATGGGGTGATTATCTGTAGAGCATGCTGAAGAAATGCCGGAATAATCCCGTCTGGTCCAGCTGATTTAAAAGGTTTGAACGAGTTTATTGCCCACATAATCTTCTGCTCTGTGATAACCTGATCCAATTCTGGTGCTGATTGTAGAGCTTCTAAGGAGTCTGGTTGTTTATAGCCTGAGTCCTCAGGGCTCTTACAGTCAGGAAAATGTGTTTCCATAAAGAGTTCAAGTGTTTCTTGGCTCGAGTTCGACCACGATCCGTCGGGATGCTTAATATATCCCGGAGTCGTGGGGTTATGGGCAAGGACCTTTCGAAGTCTCGCCGCCTCACTTGTGTTCTCAATGGATTCACAGTGTCTAGCCCATGAATCCTTTTTGGCCCTTCTTAACTCTTTGGTGTATGAGTTAAGTTCGGCTCTATATGAATTCCAATCTACTTCTAATTTGCTCAGTTTGGCTCAATTAATTCAGTTGAGGTGATCGAAAGCGTGTCTTCCTCAGGTGGGTCGATACGCTCGTTCAACCATTTTGTGTACTCTGTCCAATTTGTTCTAGTTGGGTTCCTAAAAGGTTTAGTATCATTTTGATTCCTGTCTAAAGGAAAGAGTATCCTAAAGTGATCCGAAAAGGATTCTTCAGGTGAGACTCTCCAGTTTCCTACAGAAATCTTATCATTATTACTCATGAGAGTGAGATCAAGAATTTCTTCCCTGTTTTTATTCCGAAATGTTGGGTGATTACCCTTATTACATAACATGAGGTTAGAACAGAGCTCTACAACTAGATGGAATATAAATAAGTGATATTTAAACACCCTTTGAATATTTCCCCAGAAACGGTACAATAACATCCTTAGAGCTTTGGAGCAAAATTGGAATTATTCCATCAGGCCCTGCAGACGTGTACGCTGAGAAGGAGTCTATGGCCCAGGCCACTTCTCGGGCCAGCACGACGACGATGGTAGAAATAGAAACATTATAGGAGAGCAAATATGTATAACAACTTGTTATGTTCATCCCAACTACAGAATCTAATGACTGAGTTTCAAAGGAAATCAGACTCAATTCCCTCCTCAGCTCATTCATTGGCTTCTGCAATCAGGGTGATAAATATTTGGTAACAGTCAATATAGAGCGGTGACGAGGCATGACACCCGATTATGTATTAGCAGAAATTGGTGACTAAGCCCCATCTTGCTGGAATCATTAAGTCTAAGTGCCCCACAAACCGTCCAGCTATCGCATTTACACTAGTCATAGTCAACATATTAGTCGTTTGCTTGTCTGGCTGATGGGGCCTGGTCAGTATGGATCTGAAATTTGATGCCGTTAAACTTTTTTGCGTTTTGGTGCTAACCGCTTTTTCGATTTTCGTAATAAAAAGATTCTGCTGTATTGTGTCCAACTCGGTCAAGGTCGAGTTGCTTGGAACTTTTGAACTTTTAAAAATATGGAAGTTATTGATAAGTAAGAAGGCATGAACAGTCAGTCATATCGAATTGAGCTCAAAAATTAGAATGCCATCTGAAAAAAATTTTAAATAGTTGGAGCCGTTTTCTGAAAAAAATATTTTGTTTATATAAAATTTTTGTTAGGGTCAAGGGAGTTGTTGTGAACGGGCGTAGTTGTTAACACACTTTATTCTCCTAACCGTTTATATTTTGAAGCAAGCCATGATATTAATTGAAAACGCATTGTACATATTTGCAAATTGCAATATTTGTCAAAGAATTATTTGTGTTTTGTTCGTTGGCGTGAGTCATTAATTTTTCTGTGTTTTTAAGTTTTTCGGTGCTCACAAAAATTGTTATAAAACAAATAAAAGTGATAAAAGTAAGTCAAATTTTATTTTTAAGGAAGTCAAATATAAAGGTAGAACTAGAATAGTCGGAAGCCACCTTAAGTGGTCGTACGAAACCGAGCGAAAACAAGAAATTTATATGACTCGCACATAATTGCGAAGTGGAACTTTTCGTTTAGTTTTCGTTAACTTTTGCCGTCGGAAGTGAGAGCGCTCAACGAACGCTCTTTCGTAAGTGAGCGAATGCAAAATCAAAATGGTGGAAGCAAACTAACAAGAACTTGGCACTTGGTGCAAAGTTTTTCAACTTTTTTTTTCTGTTTCATGAATGAATGAGAGAAGTCACAACAATTTTCTTTTAATTAATTTATATCACATAGAATTTTAGTGGTTTTGCAAAATAAATAATTAAAAGCTATCACTCTGCGCTGTGAATAAGTATATGAGAAAATAAACATTGAATAAACAATTATTTATTTTTTGTTCACTTCCAACCACTTAAGTGAATTATGGACCACTTGTGAAATTGACGTTTCGGGAAGCTACTTTTCGGTCGGTTTTGACATAAGCTTCCGACAGCTTCCGCCTATTCTAGTTCTACCTTAAGTGTTAATGCATGCCACAAGGGTGATTCTCAGCAAACTGATACTTTCATGTCCCACGTCGATTTAGGTATATAAGTACTTAGTATTTTTTCCTCTTTTTACAACTGAGTAGATGAGAAACAAAACTCCTCATATCCACTTCTATCAAAAATTGAGATTTTGATGCCAGATTTGTTAAGCTGGGCATATTTTTTTGACAGCCTTGCCCCTATAAACCCTTTTAATATTGATGTCAAACATCGTAATTTTTTCCAAAACTCTCCATATCCACATTTGCATCAAAACTTTCCATATTCCTTGTATGCAGTATAGGTTTGGTTTCAAAACTCTTCTTATCCATCATAAGCTTTTGATTATGCCATATAAGAAGGAACTAAAACGCTCACGGGTTTTTATAGTAAACAATTTTAAATGGATCATTAAAGATGGGAAAGTATTGGAGTGCTTTTATATTAGAGGCTGCAATTGTAAGAGGGGGAATGGTGTGAAACTGGCCATATCCAATCATTTGCAACAAAACTCTTCATTATCCAAATTTAATTGTTAAATATCTTTTAAACTTCCAATATTTGTTTGCTCTCAATGATAACGTAAAGATTTTAAAATCTTTTATTATACAAAATAAAGTCTTTTCTAACATCTACCATTTAGCCTTAATTAGTTTTTTTTTGCATTTGCACAAAATGAAAATTTTGGATATGACTAGTTTTGGTTCTCAACTACTCAACTGTATTAGCTAGTACCTACATCATGTGTTTCTTTTATATAATTTAAACTATATGCCTGTAAGACCTTAGGTCTTTTAAATGCAACCTGAATTGCACGGCACTAGTTAGAAAGAGTAGGAGGATAGGAAAGATTTGGCACAGTGGATTGAGATCAAGGTGTTTATTATCTCATTAAATCTCACGGGTGGCGTCCAGTTAAGCTGGGAGATTGTAGAAAAGAATGCTGCCTAGAATGGGGCTCGAACCCACACCTCTAAGTTAGCAGTCAAGCACTACATCCACTGCACCATTGCCACCCGCCTTGTGTTCGCAAGTGCAATTGCGAAAAAATCACAAGTGAATATATTTTTTAAAAATTTTTACCCCAAATGTCACTACCGTGGCATGTCCCAACCATTACGTTACCAACTATCTCGTTAGAACTCAACTTTAAATAAAACAAAAATTGAAATGAGTTATATTAACGTAAAATATATAACTACAGCTTTAAAATTCTATATTTTTATAAGTTTTAACTCGTTTACAGAATAAGCAGTTTGAGCTCAAAATCAAATAATTTGTTTTTTTTTTTTCTTGTTCGTACAGCTGCGTTATAAGGTAGATTGTCATATACATACATCGATTCAGATCAGCATACGTCACCTATAAGGTGACACGATAAACAAACGACTCTCTCCAAATTGGTTTGTATTTTATCGAGCATCAAAAATTTGACATCAGTTTGGCGCGTAGAAGTGGTCACTACCGTGGTATACGTTACTTCGAACACCATATCAAAGGACACGGTAGTGCCCAGCCAAGTTCGCGGCACTACACCCTTTTTACAGGAACAAATTCAGGCGATTTTCAACCCCCCTCTAACTTCAGTACCAATAAAGTCAGAAACTTCAAATTTGGAATATTTGCTGAACTGATCAAACACAGGTGGCTCACCAAATTTCAACTCTCTAGCATTAGTAGTTCCCAAGATATAGGACTTCAAAAATAGCAAAAACCGTAACTGACTGACTTACTGACTCCACTGACTCACTGACTCACTGACAGATCATCAAAATTATGGAGCACTTCCCGACATCGTAGAAACTTGAAATTTCGCACAACGGTAGGCCTTCTGGTACATACAAAGGAAAAAATCGAAAATCTGCAATTTTCTATTTATGGAGCCTTTCCGATTGTTGCAGAACAATGAAAATTGGTAAGTCGGTAGGGTTTGAGGTACTTAGAAAGAAAAAAATTGAAAAATTGGAATTTTCCATACAGGGGGCGTGGCATCCACCCACATTCTTAAAAAATTCTTATAAATTATATGGAGCACTTCCGATTGTTGTAGAACGATGAAAATTGGTAGGTCGGTCGGTAGGACTTGAAGTACTTAGAAAGGAAAAAATTGAAAATTTGGAATTGCCCAATTAGGGGGGGTATCATCCACCCACTTTATCAGAATTGCTATTATTTGTATGGAGCACTTTCGGTTGTCGTAGAATTATGAAACTTTGTAGAGCGGTAGGGCTTGACTTTCGCCTGGCAAAATAAATCTTTGCAAAAAGGAGTGAAATCACAACAAAAACATAAATGTTAAAAAAAGCAGCCAAGTTCTTATGTGTACAAGAAACCTGTGCGTAAAAAGTCAGCCAAAAAAAGTAATGAGATCTGAAATATATGCCAAGTTTTAAGTTCAGGAAGTTTAATATCAAATATCTTAAGTAGAGTAATATCGAAACAATTCCAAATCATGACAGAAATTTGGCAATTAATGATTAATGATTAAAATTTGGTGGATTTACTTGGCAAGTTTTCTCTTAAATACTTACTTAATCACAAATTAAAAATGTATGAAAACTTGACCAGTGAACCCACCAAATTTTAATCAGTAATCATTAATTACCAAATTTCTGTCATGATTTGGAATTGTTTCGATATAACTCTACTTATAAGATATTTGATATTACATAAACTTCCTGAACTTAAAACTTGGCATATATTTTATTTTATTTGCACTGTCCTTAAACGTAGAAGACACCATAGGAAGGTGCCTTATTGCAAGATCACGTGCTGTTTGTCCTTGCGATAAGGAGAGCTTCCTTCATCTAGTGGGTACCGACATAAAAACCACAAGATTGGTCACTATTTTCCAAAATGGGAGCTCCATGACTCGGCATCAAAACCTGTCGTTAAAAAACTCAGAACACTTACAAAAAGCACGCCACGATGATGCTCGAAAAGTCGATATCATATTTTTTAAGTTCCAATGAGGCAGCTTTTGTTCTGAACGCGGATGAAAGTGGTTTTGGCAGTGATCCAAGTCGCCTAAGAGCTATAGGAGAAAAGGGTGTACCCTTAAGCTGGGTTTCTAGTGGTTTTGACCGAGAGTCTACAACTATCTTGGCTTGTGTATCTGCTATATGAGATAAGGTACCACCGCTAATTATTTTCAAAAGTGGTGCAGTTCAAGGACGATGGACCTGAATTCAAGGCTTCCCAGAAAATCTTTATGCTGCTTCAAAGGAAGGCTGGATGGAAGTGCCTCAGTTTTTCCATTGGTTTTAAAATGGACTCATTCTTCATGTGCTTAAAGTTCGCAGCGAAAAAGGTCAATTCGATCAAACTGCTGTTTTTCTCTACGATGGCCATTCTAGCCATATCAGGATCAGCGTTCGGATCCTTGAAGAGGCTCTCACTAATAAAATCCAGTTGTTTTGTTTCCCAAGTCATTTAACGGATAAACTACAACCACTTGGCAAATGTGTTTCTGGCCCAGTTAAAACAGCTTGGGAGCTTGGGACAAAGCTCTTGTTAACTATGGTAAAAACACGATGGGAAAGTTGCCACCAATTGAATGGCCACTTAACCTTCATTAAAGGTAAACTAGTTTCAGTAATTGGTCAGCCATACATTTTTTAAAATTAATTTTTAATGAATTTAAAAGAAATAAAATGCACGACTGGATCGCACGTACTTGCTCTCATTTTCAAGTTGCTTGGAACTCAAGAACTTTTAAAATATGCAAGTCAATATAGAACAAATATATAAATAATATAAAAAAAAAATAGAAAAAATACATTTAAATCGTTCATAAAATTGTATAAACAACTAGTAAAATAGCTTAGCATTCAAAATGAAGTATGCCATTTTATTACTTGAAAAAAATAGAAATATATGCAAAACAAAAATTAAAAATCGTTGGAGCAGTTTTCGAAAAAAAAAATCATCAGCCCATTTTCAAAATTTTGAATTTTCAAAAAAAAAAAAAAATTCTAATATTTTTTTTAAGAAATCCAATATTTACTTTTTTCAAAATTTTGATACGCAATATTACTGTCATTTTAAAGAAGTTTTTGTGTAAAAAAAATTATTGAAAAAGGTTGAGCCGTTAAAGAGAAAATAGAAAATCAAAACAAACATTATATGGCAGGTACCGTTAATAACAGTTTTTGGACATTTTTTTTTATACCAAAAAATACACCATATAAACAATAACACACTGGTTTTTTTTTTATCAAAATCGTTGGAAACGTTTTCGAAATAATTTAGCTTTTCTTTACGGTTGTACCGTTATTTTTGGAGCAAAAAAAATTTCAACTTCCCCTCTAGAGAGTTACAAAAAACCTTAAGTTCAAAATTTGAAGAAAATTACTTCAGCGGTTTAGGCTGTAGGTTGGGGTTCAGATAGACAGACAGACAGACAGAATTGTGCCACCCACTTTCTTGGTGTTATCTATCATCGTAATGTCATGTTTGATTTATCTCAATTTTTTTTTTGCAAGATAGCCCGATCATCCTAGACAAAATTTGACTATATATCAAAGTTAAATGAAGTACAAAATGTTTTGATGCAGTTTTGTTCCAATGATAGATGAGAATATAAAACCACAGTTTTACACCAAAATTTGTAATGGCGTCTAGGGTAAAATGGGGTAAAACTGAAAAAGGGCCAATTCTAAACGGGAGTTTCTAGAATTTTGTTTTGTTTTTTTCTCGATAGATGTTAACAATATAAGAAAGTTATGTATATATTTTTAAATTCTTAAAAAATTTTTGAAGGAGTTATGATTGTTTAAAAGTTGAAAACAAGAAAATAGTTATTTATAAAATAATTCACCAAAAATCAGAAGTTCAACCGATTTTGAATAAATTTCTAATTTTAGAAAGATAAGAAAAACAAAAATTAACCATATTTAAGGATATTTTGATGCTCCTTTTTTACAATTTTTCTTGAATTTTTTTAAAAACATGCTGTTTTAGTGTCAATTTTTGACACATTTTTGCCTATATCTTTCTAAGGGGGCGGTCTAAAAACTTCAAGTTTTCACAGCACTTACATAATGTTGATTTAAGTTTTTGAGCTAAATTTTGATTTTTCAAAATACCGTTAAACAGAGATATTTACATTTTACAGTTAGTTTAAAAAACACATCATATGTCTGGAGTTTATGAATATATAACTTTTGTTTTTTTTAGTTAAAAAGTTTAATATCTTTTTGTTATACAGGGGGGGGGGGTATATGGACTAAAGCCCCCCCGGGCTATATGGACAAAAGGCCCCGGGGCTATATGGACCCAATCCCTTCCCCACAGGTGATTTAAAAAACTCAAGGGGAGGGGTGAGGGCTATATGGACCAAAGCCCCCCCCGCATCGAAGTTGATTCTTTAAAAAATTCATTGTTTACGCTACTGCATTCCAGAGTAATGAGTTGTCTTCAAACTAACTGTTAAATGCAAATACCTAAGTTTTGGAAAGACAAAATTTTCACGAAAAATCAACCGTTATAATCTTTTATTATTATTATTTTTGGTTATTACCCTTAAAAGACAGTAAAATAGGTGATATTTTTTTCGATTTTCGACTCGATTTGTGAAGCTTGTATAGCATGTACAGTTATGTATTATATATTTGAATAACAAAAAGATATTAAACTTTTTAACTAAAAAAACAAAAGTTATATATTCATAAACTCCAGACATATGATGTGTTTTTTAAACTAACTGCAAAATGTAAATATATCTGTTTAACGGTATTTTGAAAAATCAAAATTTTGCTCAAAAATTTAAATCAACATTATGTATGTGCTGTGAAAATTTGAAGTTTTTAGACCGCCCCCTTAGAAAGATATAGGCAAAAATGTGTCAAAAATTGACACTAAAAAAGCATGTTTTTAAAAAAAATCAAGAAAAATTGTAAAAAAAGAGCATCAAAATATCCTTAAATATGGTTAATTTTTTTTCTTATTATCTTTCTAAAAATAGAAATTTATTCAAAATCGGTTGAACTTCTGATTTTTGGTGAGTTATTTTATAAATAACTATTTTCTTGTTTTCAACTTTTAAACAATCATAACTCCTTCAAAAAATTTTTAAGACTTTTAAAATATATGCATAACTTTCTTATATTTTTAACATCTATCGACAAAAAAATAAAACAAAATTCTAGAAACTCCCGTTTAGAATTGGCCCTTTTTCAGTTTTACCCCATTTTACCCTAGACGCCATTACAAATTTTGGTGTAAAATCTTGGTTTTATATTCTTATCTATCATTGGAACAAAACTGCATCAAAACATTTTGTACTTCAT
Source organism: Dasysyrphus tricinctus (assembly GCA_963921185.1). Lineage (NCBI taxonomy): Eukaryota > Metazoa > Arthropoda > Insecta > Diptera > Syrphidae > Dasysyrphus > Dasysyrphus tricinctus. The sequence goes on from OY992530.1 coordinate 250,633,636, forward strand.
TTAACTTTGATTGAATTCCTAGATTTATCGGGCTAAGAATCCAAAACTTGCCTTATAGTACCTATATCGCAAGTAATAAATATAGCACCTGAAAGGTATCTAGCTCCTTTTAAGGGTCAGCTAGTTTCAGTTATTTGTCAGCTATGGTTTTTTTTAATGAATTTTAAAAATTTGTCAAGGTCCAATTACTGAGATTATGTGACCCTTTATATAGATACTAGGACCTTTTAGTTGGTATACGTTTTCTGCGAATATCCCGCAAATGAGGTACCAAAAATCGCGTGTGACTTTGCGTGACCTTGAGAATTGTTGAGCCTTGATTACGAGTTTTCTACGGCTGGTCACTTTTTAGGACTAGTTTACCTTTTTTGACCACTTTTTGACCAATTAGATGGTATACTTTTTTTGCGAATATCCCAGGGGTCCAGAGCCAGAGGATGGTAGCTCCTTGCACAACAAATGTTCCATACCTTTTATATTTCAAATTGTACAGTCTATAGCGTTCAAAGAAGCTGTATAAGATGTATTTCTAAGAAGTGAACATCCAAGCTTTATAGAATCTTATCTCAATTGGTTTCGTGCATGCACTTTTTACTTGAATCCCTAGTAGCATTAGGATTTGTGTATATGAAAAAAAGGTTGCCACTATCAACAACGAGCTACCCATGAAATAACTAGATCGTGCAGCAGCAATATCCTCGTTGCAAGTTTGAAGCTAGCCAATTTAAGGCTTGTGCCATATTTCAACCCCACATGGACATCTTCACTTTGGCCCAGCTGTATAGTCACCTCATTTATTACAAAAAACGAATCCTCCTTGAATATACTTATTCCTGCTAGGTGTAACTATAGGTACATATATCTCAGTTAAGTAATCAGAAAATCCAAATATGCGTGAGTTCCTGATAAGCAAATGAGATTGGTGCCGCTGAATGAGGTTCTGCACTCCAAAACTCGCAACACCAAACTCTTAGTATTCCGATTAAGCGAACTGATAAGATGCTCGAGCGGTTTACCAATGATGGTGGAGGTGCACTTAAATTAAAACACACGCGCTTCAAGCTGACCATAGCTTTATCGTCGTCCTCGTGTTCGTTTTATAGTTTTTTTAGCTTCTATAATGGGCGAGGACCCCAATACCTTACTATACCTAAGGAGACAGGCGAAGAAAGAAATGGTTCGCCGATAAGATGATGGGGTGACACGCAACATGTGTTCGCCACAAGGATTTGAAAAATAAATTTTTTGGCTGTTTAAGCGATGCAGACAATAATCATCCGTGTGCCGGCTGCTCGCCACCACCACCGCTAATATTTACGTAGTAAAAACTTAGAGAGGCTTGCCTAAATAAAAGATGAAGATTCCAGGCGAGAATTTAAGATTTGTTAAGGTATTGCTGGGCAGGCTTAAATGCTGATGCCAGGATATGGATAAGAAAGAGCCTCAAGCACACACATATGAATGTGTACACACCAAATGACCAAAGAAGTAGATAATTAAACGAATGATGGCGACACATTTTAATCTTTAAATGTGTAATTTATTAGTTTTTGTCATGATGCGGCAACGCAATTTTGTTGTGGAAAAAGAAGTTTTTCTTTTTGGTTTGTTTGCTTTTCTGCCTATAATAGGCTTAGGAAGGATACAACTTAAAATAATTTTTAGACTTTAAGTCTTTATGAATATTAAAACTTAAGTTTAGAAAAATACTCGCCAGACTTGAAATATTAGAAAAAAATTAGCTTCGGACACTACACAGTCTTGTGTACAAGCACTATTATGTAGGTAGGTAGATACCAAGAAAACTAGGGCAAACGAGAGGAGCATTCATGATTCTCGGGATCTTAACACACCAAAAAGGTATGTGAAATATAAATGACGATTATAATAGAGTAGGCTCGAGGTCAATTATTGTTTATTTATTTTATGTGTTGTAACCTTTCGGGTGTGACCTTGAGCCCACTCTAGGACAATCATCATTTTTGTAAACAAAAAAGGTCACGAAAAAAGAAAACATTTGGTATGTGAGATATTTGCAAAAAAAGTATGCTATCTAAAAAGTAGGCTTCAAAAAGTCAATTAGTTTCAGTTTTTGGTCAGTCATAGACGATTTTTAGTTTTTTCTAGGTCGCACAAAAAAAAAAGATTTTTTTTGAAAACTGAAATTAATTTATGACTAAGGGGCTTACGAGTCATTTATTTTGATCTATGTATACAGCATCCCAGCTTGACTGAAGCTGCATTTTAATCTATACACTGACCAGGCTAAGATGTAAGAAAGAAATGGCGGAAAGCTGGATTTTGGTACAAGGCATCACCATGGCATTCTATGGGGAAACTGTAAGAATCCCCACCGATATGAGCGCCACTAACACTTTGACGGGGGTCAAAAGCCCCTCCAAACGGTTTTTAAGGAAAATCCCTCGAACGGTTACTCTTAGAAAATTTCTACAGCTGGATGCGGATTCGTCGCGGGAAATCGACTCAGATCGAAATTCATCGATCTTAAGCCGATTAGTGATCGCCTGGCTGAGGAGTCTAACAAGGAAGAGTCTTACGACCTCCTGGACGGAGCCTACGGAGCCTGTCCGGAGTACGATGTCAAAGTCGTGCTCGGAGACTTCAATGTTAAAGTCGGAAAGGAGAACATCTTTGGCGGATTAGTTGAAAAGCAGAGCCTCCACGAAACGACAACAGATGACTGCTTCCGACTAATCGACTTTGCTGCAGCTCGTAATACGGTGATAAGTAGCACGGGGTTCCCAAGGCGAAGGATACACACAGCAACCTGGCGATCTCCAGATGGTCGACCCCCAACCAAATCGACCACGTGCTAATTGGCGCAAGGTACGCATCGAACATCTTGGACGTGTGAACTTTCCGAGGTGCAAACGTGGACTCTAACCACTTTCTTGTTGTGACAAAGCTCAGAGCCCGACTGTCCAATGAAAAGAAAACGAAGACCACCCAAAGAAAGAAATTCAACATCGCATGCCTTAGCACATCTGAGAAAGCCAGAGACTACAGTGAGTTATTGACCGGGAAACTCTCTGCCGTAGACCCAGCCACAAGCGTCAACAACCAGTGGAACCCGTATCGCGACATCATTAAGGAGACAGCCAAGGTCACCATAGGCTATCAACCACCCAGAAAAAAGAACCCGTGGTATGATGATGAATGCGCGGTATTGAAGCAGGAGACGGAATATGCACGAATGCAAATGCTGCAAAGGAAAACAAGAGCAGCTAGAGAGGAGTACCGTGAAAAGAGAAGGAAAGAGAAAAAAACCCTGCACAGAAAGAAAAGAGCATCCGCAGCCTCTCAGCACCGCCACCAACACCCGCCGGTTCTACAAAACAGCCAAACAACTGGCATCTGGTTATAGGACTGGCACGCAAGCTCTTCGAAACAGCAAAGGGAACCTAGTCATCGGGAATTGCACAGGGAATTGTAGACGTGTTTAAGCAGCATTTCCAGCAGCTGCTTAATGGGCAATATGTAGAGGAGGTGACAGGGGAACAAAGAAGCATTAGACCAGTCAATGAAGATCCTGTCCCAGCACCCAGTACGGAAGAGGTTCAGCAAGCCATCCACAAGCTTAAGAACAACAAATCCACCAGCTCGGATGGCCTACCTGCGGAACTCTTCAAGTATGGAGGAGATGTTCTGGTATGGCGCATACACCAGCTCATCAACCAAGTTTGGGAGGAGGAAAGTATGCCCGACGACTGGTCAAATAGCTCCATATGCCCAATCTACAAAAAAGGCGATCCTATGTCCTGCAAGAACTTCAGAGGCATATCCCTGCTTAATGTTTGCCTACAAGATCCTATCCAACGTACTATTTGAGCGTCTAAAACTTTTTTGCAACACTATGATCGGCACGTACCAGTGTGGCTTCAGGCCAGGCAGATCAACGATAGACCAAATTTCACATTGAGGCAAATCCGGGAAAAGACCAACGAATTTCAAGTCGAAAACCGCCCACCTATTCATCGACTTAAAAGCCGCATATGATAGCATAAGTCGCCAAGAGCTTCTATTGGCGATATCGGAACTCGGGATCCCGAAAAAAACTGATCCAGCTATGCCGCATGACGTTACTAAATACGCGATGCAACGTGCAAATGGGTAACAGCTCATCCGAGTTATTCCAGACGTTTACAGGGTTCAGACAAGGAGATGCGCTATCATGTGATTTCTTCAACCTAGTCCTGGAGCAGATAGTGCGCAAGAGTGGTGTTAACATGGAAGGCACTATCTTCAACAGGTCTTCTCAATTGCTTGGCTATGCGGACGACATCGACATCATCGGCATTCAGCATTCACAGCTATTGATGAACAGGCGAAACGAGTTGGCCTCGAAGTGAATGAGGACAAAACAAAGTATATGCTATCAACAAACAAAGCCTCATCTGTCCATCGCCTAGGACGAAACGTCACTATTAGTAGCAGTAATTTCGAGGTAGTCAAGGAGTTCACCTACCTCGGAACAAACATCAATTCCACGAACAAACCTTAGTGGAACTCCGACGGATAATTACCCTAGCAAACCGCTGCAAAGACAAAGTGCACGCTATACAAAACGCTTATTTTACCAGTTCTACTCTACGGCGCCGAGTGCTGGACGATAAGTAGAGAAAGGGAATTGATACTGGGCACTTTCGAGAGAAAAGTTCTTCGGTGGATACTTGGTCCTATATGTGAAGAGGGCGATTCAATCGTGAACTGTACGAGCTGTACCAAGATGTGGCTGTAGTCCAAAGAGCCAAAACACGTCGACTACACTGGCTCGGCCACATCGAGCGAATGGAGAACAACGCTCAAGCCAAGAAAATTTTCGAATCCCAGCCCCCAGGTTCGAGACGACCAGGAAGACCGAACCTCCGCTATAGGGACCAGGTGATCACAGGCGCAATCTGCGCTTGGTCTCGACGACTGGAGGGAGCGTGCGAGGGACCGCAACCGATGGAAGACCGCAATATCTCAGGCAGAGACCCTTTATGGACCGGGATATAAAATAATTAAACTGGTAGTTCGCGGAAATTAAGGTTCCGGTACATCAGAGGCTTTGGCCTGGTAAGCACAGTATGTAGTTAACACTATACTGATGGTAGATCACATAGTCTATAAGAACTGGTACATCACAGGTTTTACCTGGTTAGATCACAGTATATTTGAGTACTGGTAGATCGCAGACCGTTTTATAAGTCTGGTGTCTTAGTTACCTATGGCAATTCAATTTGGGTGGTTCTACCACTATAGGCCTTTAGCCGACTATATTGCGTCGGCTCTGGAACTGCATGTTAATGCTGTCTGGTGAAAGCTTCTTTATGCTATAATGCTTTGAAATGATGGTGTCAATTATAGAGGTGACGAATGAAAATCTTTTTCACCATCAACAGCATCGACAACAAAAAAAAAATATATATTTCAAAACAACGGTAACACTTACAATGCCATGTTATACCTTTTTGTAAAGCCAAAAATCTGTTTCTTTTTTTTTTATTTTAAATGAAATTTTTTGAGTGAAGAGTTTTTGAAAAATAAATTTTCAAACTCAAAAACAAAAATATTAAACTAATTATTTTAAAAATTGTATTTATAATTAAGTACTCCACTGTCACATTTTATACGTTTCAATCTGTATAAACGAAATACCATGTTTTGTGTCCTTCGACCCCGTATGATTAATGTAGTGGAGCCCGAATCGGTAGAGAAATTCCCAAAACCTTTCAATAAATCCCTGTATATATTTTTTGAGAACTGTTTTCTAATTTTCCTGGGGGATATTGCGTAAGAAAAACTCACCTTCTATTCAACCTCAAAGGTGGTGTAAAAGAGTACATATTTTATACAGAAACAAAGAATCCGTAACCCTACCGTTTTAGTTATCTCGAAACGGTTACCCTTATGAAAAAAGTTACTCAACATTTTTTGTAGGAAATTTTATAAGCTACAACATTGTCACTTACATTTTTCTGTAAGAGTAACCGTTCGGGAGATATTCCTTAAAAACATTTCGGGGGAGCCTTTGACCCCCCCAGGGCCAGATTTAATTTTTTTGGGCTTTTCATAATAAGTGGTCGTGTAGGTACTCACACAAAACAGCCAAGTTCGTTTTCGTGTACGCAAAAAATGTGCAATTTTAGGCGGAAGAGAACGCTCACGAGAGAGAAGGGGTATCCCCTTCAAGATTTGACATGCCACTTTTCGCCTATTGTGAGTTTCATCCGAAAAATGGAAATTTACCATAATATGTGTATAACAATCAAGAGCCTTTTTTGTTTTAAGGTAATACTAAAGCCTATCACACAGTTATTTTCCAGATTCAAGCCTGCAGCTGACAGATTATGGCTTCTCCAAAGATGCAAATGGTGTGCTTAATCCCGGTCTGTGCCTTATCATAATGCCTTCTGGGGGTTAATTCTCAATCTGTGAAACTGTGAAGTGATAAATATCATAACGTCTTCACGCCAAATGCGATTTTCGAAGTGTGAAAAAATTAAAACAAACGCCATTATATTTTTATATGATGTTTCGTTTATCACAATAATTTCACTATGTGAAAACCTGTGAAAAGAAAAATGATAAACAAAGACAAATTGTACTCATTTGATATACCCAACTCGCCATCTTGGTATTTCTATGACGTCACAATCATCTTTTTCTATGAGCAAGTGGTAGCATTTTTCATGTTAGTACTTTTTAGTACTCACTTCGACATCTGTTTTTCATAACGAGTTTGGGAATCGCCTTGCGCGTGTTTGTGAAGTGATAAAATGATAACACTCTTTTAAAACGAAATAATAACTTTGTTTTCATTTCACAGTTTCACAGGGCGAAAGTTGTATACAATCGCTATCATGTGTGATGTGTGGAAATTTCATTACACTGGGTGAAGTGGTTCAGATTTTATCTTACTAAAACAAACTCCATATAAGTCAAAAAATAATAAACGCCCACAAAATAGGCGTGGTAGGAACTTTTTACAGCTTATATTCCATACAAAAATATTTTTATAAGTTTTACTAAAGCAACATCCGAATTTGTATTAATTTTGGAGAATATATTACTTTTTCAAAAAAGGGGGCGTGGCAGTGAGCAGAAATTAATTATATTGGTTTCTCATGTTGTTATTTATCATGCCTGATCATTTCATCAAAATCGGTTAAGTGGTTTAGTTTTTATGGAGATTTTTTCCGTTCTCCCATACAAATTATACTACTATTTGTCGGCCATTTTGGAAAATGGCGTCTTAAAAACCCCGTCCAGAAAACGGTGATGTCTACCCAAGTTTTTCTGACTCTCCAATATGTAGTTTAATCGATTCTGGTGGTTAGTTAATCAGTACGGAAATTTTTACGGGACTTCACTACAGGGACAGGAGTAATACTGGTGCCCTTTGTGCAAGATTTTTGTTTATTTTACGCCAAAAGAAGTTCAGGCGAAACTCATAATAAAAATTTTTCGTGTGTAGCTCACAATTATTAGGCTGAATGATAAAGAGTGGGAAAATGCATGAGGTTTAATGGTAGTTTGGATATATGCAGTTATTTCATTGTGTTAAGCTTTTTGTTTTGCCGTGATGCCGTAGGCCTAGGCCTAGTCGGCCTTATTCAGGTCTGGACCCCCCCCCCCCCGTAAAAATGCTGGCTGCGCTCATATCAATGGGGACTTTACATAGTTTACAGGGGATGCTTTGCACCAAAATCCAGCTTACCGCTATTTTTTCCGAAGCAAAAAGCTAAGTGGGTTACACGGTACCCAAATAACTATTTAACTTGTTTTTGATGTTCAAAGGGTAGACATGTGCATTCAAGAGGACACAAGCGTCCACAAGCTTTGTTTCAAAGCGAACCTCTGTCTATCAACTCCTACTCTCACCTCCCCGCGGTTAACATCGGGTGCCTAGTACCTTTAACTGAAGATGGGGTTCCAATCCCTGTGGACGGTTTTAGGGGGCAGCAAACGAGAGAGGGGGGGAGGAGTGTTCCCACTAAGGCACTTCTCCTTCATCCAGGCGGCAGCGGAAGAATTCTCAAGATGGAATCAACGGTGGCGTCTACAGTTCCAGTTAGGCTGAACTACTTAGTGAACACCTTATACGGGCTACTACGACATATTCGGAGCTCAGGCCTATAAGGAGCGGTTAATCCGGCTCCCCGCCCTTGGAGTTATATATATAGGGTCTGGTCCTCCAGGTTGGGGGTCGTGCCGTCGGGGTGACTTCCCGGCCACGTAAAGCTATTTTAGTTGCGAAGCATCAACACGCCTCGGATACGGACGGATTTACTGTTGACGAACCTAGCAAACGAAATAAGGACAACGAACTTCGGATCTGCACGTGGAATGTTCTGTCTCTCTATAGACCACGTGCAGCCGAACATTTAGCGGAGGCCCTAGACTGCTACAAAGCAGACATCACCGCCATCCAAGAAGTGCGATGGGATGGGCCGGGCAAAAGAAAACTGAAAGACTGCGATGTATACTACGGTGACTGTTACCGACCACAAGGGCAGCGTCTTTTTGGATGTGGATTTGTTGTTAGAGGCAGACTGAGGCAAGAGGTCTTGAGTTTCAATTATGTGAACGAGCGCCTCACGACAATTCGCATCAAGGCTAAATTCGCCAACATCAACCTGATATGCGCGCATGCCCCCACAGAGGAGAAAGATGACGACACCAAGGACGAGTTCTACGAGCTCCTGGACAAGACATATGAGCAATGCCCTAGCTATGACATTAAAATTGTCTTGGGTGATTTTAATGCCAAACTAGGAAGAGAAGACGTCTTTGGTGGCACAATCGGAAGATACAGCCTGCACGACACCACCTCCGATAACGAACTCAGGCTAATCGACTTTGCTGCGGGGCGAAACGTTGTGGTAGCTAGTACGCAGTTCCCGCATCTCGATATTCATAAGGGGACATGGCGAATTCCTGGTCAATCAACCGCCAACCAAATTGACCACATTGCGATCGACGCAAGGCACTCCTCCAGTATCAAGGATGTCCGAACGTTCCGAGGAGCCAACGTTGACTCGGACCACTACCTCGTTGTAGCAAAGGTAATGCTACGGATATCCAGACCAAAGCCAAAACAGGGAAATACTGTCAGGAAGTTCAACGTCGGACGGCTACAGTCGCAAGAAATCGCCAGGTCCTTTTCCGATCGAGTCTCTCGCGCCCTCTTAACTAGTCCTTTGCCGCCAACTGCAAACATCGAGAAACAGTGGAAAAACTGCCAGGAAGCCATCAGAGATGCCGCCTCTGACGTGCTGGGCTTCGCACGACCACCACAGCGAAACCCCTGGTTCGACGAGGAATGCCGGCAAGTACATGCAGCCAAACAACAGGCATACAAAGCGGCGCTGCATAGAAGGACCAGAGCTGCTCGCGAGCTCTACGAGCAGAAGAGGAAAGAGGAACACAAGCATCTCAGAAAGAAAAAGAAAGAGCATGAGAAGCGCGTGATCGAGGAATAAGAGGGATGCCACTGCAGGAATGAAGTTCGGAAGTTTTACCAAAAAGTAAAAAGAACCTCCCAAGGTTACAAACCCCGAACCGAAGCCTGCAAGGACGATCAGGGGAACATCGTGGTGGAAACGCAGTCGGTGCTGATGATATGGAAAAATCATTTCTGCAAATTGTATAACGGCGATGACGAACCGAATTCCGCTACCATGCAAATTGCACCATTAAACCTGGACGACGTAGGCCAACAATTCCGTCCACCCGATCTTGACGAAGTGAGGATAGCCATATCTAAACTTAAGTCCAATAAAGCTGCTAGAGCTGATGGCCTTGCGGCTGAGCTATTCAAAGCGGCTGGCGATGAATTGGTTAGGAGTATGCAACAGCTCATCTGTAAAATATGGTCGGAAGAAAGCATGCCCGATGAATGGAACCTCAGTATTAGTATTGTTTGCCCGATCCTCAAGAAAGGCGATCCTCTGGACTGCACCAACTACAGAGGCATCAGTCTTCTTAATATCGCCTACAAGATCTTCTCTGCCGTACTTTGTGAACGCCTGAAGCCATTCGTCAACAACCTGATAGGTCCATATCAGTGTGGCTTTAGGCCAGGGAAGTCCACCATCGACCAAATATTCGCACTACGGCAGATCTTGGAGAAAACCCAGGAGTTCCAAATCGATACCCACCACCTTTTTATCGATTTCAAGGCCGCGTATGACAGCATCTATAGAGACGAGCTATATAGATCAATGTCTAGTTTTGGCATCCCTGCCAAACTCGTCCGTTTGTGCAGGATGACGATGGAGAATGCACGCTGCTCCATCAAGGTCGGCAAGGACCTCACCGACACCTTTGATGTCAAAAAAGGTTTTAGGCAAAGCGACCCGCTGTCATGCGACTTCTTCAACATCGTTCTTGAAAGAATAGTGCAAAACTCTCACGTCAACACCAGAGGCACAATCTTGAGCCTTATATTATCGCAAACATGTTTGCAAACTTCTTCAAAGAAGCTTTCGAAGACACAAACAATGACAAAAGTTCTTACTCTTCTTCTTCTGAGGCAAAATTTCCTCACTTAAATTCAATTAATTTTGAAATAAACGAAGATACCGTTACACAAAGTATCATGAAACTGGATGAGTGTTTTAGTCCCGGCCCTGATGGTGTACCATCCTCTATCTTAAAAAAATGTGTTGCGTATTTGTCATATCCGTTATGTGTTCTCTTTAATGAGTCTTTAAAAAGTTCGGTTTTCCCCAATATATGGAAAAGTGCATTTATTATACCTGTGCACAAGAAAGGTCCTAAAAATGAAAAAATGAACTACCGACCTATAGCGAAACTGTCAGCGATACCGAAAATATTTGAGTCTATTGTATGTAATGTTCTTTCCTTTCACTGTACTTCAATTATATGTGATAATCAGCATGGCTTCGTCAAAAAGAAATCTACTGTTACTAATCTATTTAACTTCACATCTTTTTGTTTAGATGTTTTTGAAAAACGTGGACAAGTCGACTGTGTATTTACCGATTTTAGTAAAGCCTTTGACAAATTGTGTCATAATACATTAATTTTAAAGCTTAACAATCAAGGTTTTAATAACAATTTCTTAAATTGGATCTCATCTTATTTAAAAAATAGGCTTTATAGTGTTGTATTTCGTAATGAGTGTTCGAATCAATTTATTGTCAATTATGGCGTCCCTCAGGGCAGCCATTTAGGTCCAATTTTATTTATTTTATTTATAAATGACTTGGTTTCAATCATTAAGAATTCATCTGTTCTTATTTATGCTGATGACATTAAGCTTTTCAAAAGTATTACATCTACCTCTGACTGTCTACTTTTGCAGGAAGACTTATTAATATTTAGGGAATGGTGCAGTAAAAATAGTCTTGTTTTAAATGTTGACAAGTGTAAAACCATGAGTTTTACCCGCAAAAAAGCTCCGTTGATTTTTAACTACACATTTGATTCATGTCCTTTAAGTAAAGTCTCCTTGTTCTCTGACTTAGGAGTTATTCTTGATCCTAAGTTAACTTTTAATGATCATTTAAACTACATAGTTAAAAAGGCTAATAAGATCCTAGGATTCATAAAGAGATTCGGTCGCGATTTCCGTGACCCTTACGTTCTAAAGCTTCTCTTTGTTTCATTTGTGAGACCAATACTTGAATATGGTTGTGTAGTCTGGGCACCTCACTACTCCATTCATATAAACAGACTTGAAGCAATTCAAAGAAGGTTTTCTCGTTTCTGCCTTCGTTTTCTTCCATGGTCACATGAACATATGCTTCCTCCTTATTCTCAAAGACTGGCTTTAATAAATCTTCCTTCACTCACTAATCATAGGCAGTATTTGCAGTTTTGTTTCATAGTTGGTATTATTAATGGGTTAATATCATCTCCATCGGTTCTAAGTCGTTTAAATTTCAGTTTTAGTCGTACAAGTATAAGATTACAGCAACCATTAGGCCATATGTTCAGTAGATCAAACTATGGTGCAAATAGCCCCGTTAATCAATTGATTGCAATATTTAATAAATTTTACTTTTGTATAGAGTCTGTAAATGATAACCTTAAATGCATTAAATTCAAAACTATGTTCTTTAATAACTTGTAATATATATTAGTTTATAAGTACCTATAATGTATAAGTATTGTTCACGTTAGCATTTAACGAATTGAAATAAAAAAAAAAAAATCTTTCAAAAGTCCGTCCAATTACTCGCTTACGCTGACGACATTGACATAATCGGACGAACAAAGCGTGATGTCAGTGGTGCTTTTGTGAGCATTGAGAAGGAAGCCAAGAAGATGGGTTTAACGGTAAATGAAAGCAAAACAAAATATATGCTGTCCACAAGAAAGGACACCCAACACCGACGTCTCGGACAGAACGTCACTATAGACAGCTATAATTTTGAGGTAGTCAGAGACTTTGTCTACCTAGGATCCGCTATAAACTCAGCGAACGACACCAGCGCTGAGATCAAACGAAGAATTACTCTTGCCAATCGCTGTTTCTTTGGGCTAAGAAGGCCTGTCCCTGTATAAGACGCTTATCATCCCGGTTCTGATGTATGGTGCAGAGGCATGGACAATGCTAACAGTGGATGAGAACGCGTTAGGCTGTTTTGAGAGAAAAATTCTCCGGGTGATTTTTGGTCCCGTCTGCATAGATGGGGAATGGAGAAGAAGATACAACAACGAACTGTATGGGCTGTACAGCGACACCGACCTAGCTACAAAAGTGAAAAGCCAACGACTGAGATGGCTGGGTCATCTAGAGCGAATGGACACCAATGCTCCGGCCCGGAAAGTCTTTGAATCCAACCCCGTGGGACAACGCAGTAGAGGTGGACAGCGTAAAAGGTGGCGCACGCAAGTGGAAGAGGACCTCAACCAACTTGGCGTGCGAAACTGGAGACAGCTAGCTAGAAACCGAGCCGGCTGGAAGAAGCTTGTTGGTTGAGGCCCTGGTCCACCCCGGACTGTAGCGCCACCTTAAGTAAGTAAGTAAGTAAGGTAATTGTTAATACAAGCTTTTTCCTGGCTTCCTGAAACCTTGATCAAAACCTGTCATCAAAAGTGCTAAACAATCAATAATTTTATTATTTTTATTTTTTCCACATATGAGGGGGTTTGGACTGTGTTTTCCTTTGTTCTGAAATGTTAAGAATTTCATTTTATTTTAATTTTAAAAATTTATATTTACTAACATAGCTCTTCCGCGGTTTGAACTCACGTCCTTCCAGTCACTGATCCTATCCAGCACGCTACCACTAAGCCATTCCTAATTAAGAGGAGTCATGTAAAAATCTTAATGCATTGATACTTATAATTATAAATAATAAATATTCACTATCTTCATTTTTATTAACTCTTTTATCGGAGTAAAATTATTTAGAGAGATTCGTTAATTAATTTTTTCTTATTTTCGAATTCCAAAAATAAAAGTGATAATTCTCTGTACGGCTTTCGAGACTGCTCAAATTATTGAGAGGTGCGACTAACGACCGACGTGAAACCTAATTGGTAATTTTATTTCTTTTTCAAAGCATGCACTAAAAAGTAAAACAGAAAGTAAATTTCTTAAAACCTCTCACTTACTGTTCTAACAGAGAAGTATAGGTAGGTACCTATAGTCATTGGTCAGACACGGGTTTTCAACTTTATTGTTTACTTTGGCTGTTCATTAGCTCTAGCAAGTGTAAACCAATTTCGATTGAAAAAGAATACGAAACTCTACACGAAAAACAATAAAAAAAATATATATGACAGACTAATAAATTTAACTTGAAAAAATAAAAAAAAAAAATTTAACACCAACCAAAATATAAATTTTCCAATTTCCCATTAAAGCTAATCGCTACCTTGTCCCCAAGATCTGCCTTATAATTCTTTACCATCATCATCCTTACAACTCACACTTGTTTCTTTTAATGAAAATTTATCACTTTATCGGTGGCAACAATTTGATATGCCTCTTGCTTGCTTGCTGCACATTTATGTGGCAGGTAATCAGTTGCCTAAACAAAGATAATAGAACGAAATAAGAAATCCCAAAATTTACACCTTTGAGTGGGAGCCATTGGACTACCGACTGGCCGCTCATCAAAACTCTAATTCGAAACAAACGATCGATCTACAAATCAAAGAGCTATTAACATAGCCAGAAGCATATCATCTGAGCGATATCTTCTTGCAACAAAATTCATTGTACCAACGTTACTACATCAGCACTCAGCGAAGAGGCCCGATCCGAACGCGTTAGCATCTTGAAAAATTGATCCCAATCAAAGGGTGTCTCTCAATCGGTACTTTACGTAAACGATCCATAAACTACTGTGTTAGTTTTTCACATCATCTTTACACTACCCTCCAACAGAATAGGTATAGGTACCTACATTTGTTTGCGGTTGGAAATGAAGACATTAAATCATGAGGTCAAAAATAATGGATAAAAGGACTAAGTTTGATTGGTTTTTTTGAGAGTGCCCAAGGTCCTGTGGAGCTTGGAGGATCTTGAATAAAAGGTTGGCGCAAAGGTTTTCGACTTCATTTTCAAGATTGGAATGGAGTCATAATCATTCTCAAGACTTCAAGGTCCAAATGTATGGTTTTATTGCATCATAATGTAAAAATGACGCTGGCAAGATAAATAGAGTCCATTTAAAGTGATGTCAAAGAAAAGGACTTAATATATTGGACCTATTCAATTGACACAGAGTGTTTTTCCTTTCTATACACACACATTCCACGATCGATTAAAACATCTTGTTTTTTATTAGACACAATGGATCGCCAGATTTAATGACGCAAAATAAATTAAAACGAAGTCCAAGGAAATGCTAAGAAAGGAATGAATTTTCAAATGAAAGAGATTAAGATTCTTGGATCTTGAAGACTTGAAGTATATGAAATTTGATCCGCAACAATTTTTGACGCGATCATTGAAGGTATCTAGAGATTGGAGCTATGGAAGTAAAACAGCATAGGCACCCTCATGGTGCGGTTGGTGATGGGTTCATTTATTTTCAAGCAAATTGTCTCGATGACAGTATACGGTTTTCAGTCTTGGTCTTCCTCTAATCCGCTTACAAAACTCCTCACCGGGTGACAACTTCGAACAATGTTAACTTATACGCGAACAATGCGTTAGCAATTAATCATTTTTGCTTCGCGCATTGAAAGAGTAAAATCGCACCAAACAAGCTAAACGTGCAATCGATCATTAATTAATGCTTTGACATGAGGATTGGGCTTATTATATGGGGTTACAATGGGCAATGACCCCTACTTGGCTAGATCAGTGGGGAGAGTAAGAGGAGAATACTTAAATAGCTAAGCAGCAGTCGTTCTTCCTCTTTAAAATATGAGAACCATTGCCTTTCCATAAAACGCTTTTTATTAAGAGTTATGAAAAATTGTTTCCGGTCTGAAGCAATAAGAGGTATTATGGTAACATGAAACAAAGTTAACTGTATGTTAAGTAACGCTGTGGTTGCATTCGAAATATTTTAGGCAATTCAATGCTTGGATGGACATTTCATTGTGCAAATTTTATCACAAAAAAAAACATAAATGTTAAAAAAAGGCCAAGTGTACAAAAAAAGCTGTGCGTACAAAATCAGCTATTAGAATTATTGAGACCTAAAATATATGCCAAGTACACGAAATTTACATAAGATCAAAACCTTAAGCATAGTTTACAGTTCCGATGCGAAAAAAAAATTAAAATTTTCAAAACGATTTTCCACTTTTCTGCGCACCTAGTTGACTAATATTCAAGGCGAAAAACGTTTGCTTTGGCCTAAACCACCCATTGAGTCATTAATTTACCCTTAATTGACAAGCTACAGGCCTAAAAATGGAAAATAATTATTTTTGGATGCGAAAACCATTTGCATGCAAATAATGTCTTGAGGTGAATATATTTTTTTTTTTCGGAAGTATAAACCGACCATCAAAAAAAAAATATTTTATTCACCACACTTTTTTTCGCATGCAAATCAATTGCCGGTCCATTGTTTTGTATGACATTCCATGACAGCATAGCTTTTTTTTTTGCATAAAACTGTAAACCAATCATGCAAGCAATTAATTTTGCATTTCACCTCAATTATTTTTGACATGCGAGAATATTTGCATAGATTTTTTTTGCGCACGGGAACTGTAAACTAGGCTTTAAGAGCCAATTTCTCAATAGTCAGTTAAACACCAGTTGGGCGCTTTAAGGTGCGGGTAGTCACTGATTGGCGTAAACATGGTGCCGTCCAGTGATACTACGATTTTTTTACGTCAATTGTGCTTATTTTACCTACAAGTGGTAGCCGTCCAGTTCATGCGGACTTGACTTGCTACACTTATAAGCGCGAGTGTTGAACAAAAGACATAAATAGCAACACTATAATCTTCTGTCCAAAATGACTGGCTGTATAGTTTGGCTGAGTCTTGGACTAGCCTATCAGAAGGATGGTATGTGGCAGATGAATTCAGCATAGAAAATCAATGGTGCCATCAACAGTCTTGAAGACAAAAACCGGGAGGAGTGTTCCCACTAAGGCAACTCTCCTTTTATCAAGGCAGCAGCGGAAGAATTCCCCAGATGAAATCAATGGTGGCATCTACGTTCCAGTCAGGCTGAACCACTTAGGGAACACCTAATACGGGCTTCTACGACATATTCGGATTTCAGGCCTATAAGCAGTGTTTATTTCGGCTCCTCGCCCTTGAAGTTATATTGTAAGGATCTGTTCCTCCAGGTTGGGGGTCTTGCCACGTCGGGGTGCCTTCCCAGCCACGTAAGGCGACTAAAGTTGTGAAGCAACAACAGCCTCGGTTATGGTCGGATCTTCTGTTGACAAACCTAGCAAACTAAATAAGGACCACGACCTTCCGATCGTCACGTGGAATGTTCTGTCTCTCTAGACTGCTACAAAGCAGAAATGCAATGGGATGGGGCGGGCAGAAGAAAACTGAAACACTTCGACATCCACCAAGGTCGGTGACTATTACCGACGAGAAGTGCAGCGTCTTTTTGCATGAGGATTCGACGTTAGAGGCAGACTTTATGCAAGAAGTCTTGAGTTTCAAGTATGTAGACGAGCGCCTCACGACATCAAGGCTAAATTCGCCAACATTAGCCTGATATGCGCACATGCCCCCACAGAGTAGAAAGATAACGACACCAAGAAAGAGTTCTACGAGTTCCTGTCCAAGACATATGAGCAATGCCCTAGCTATGACACTAAATTTGTCTTGGATGATTTTAATGCCAAACTAGGAAGAGAAGACGGCTTTGGTGGCACAATCGGAAGAAATAGCCTGCACGACAGCACCTCCGATAACGGACTCAGGTTAATCGACTTTTCTGCGGGGCGAAATGTTGTAGTAGCTAGTACGCAGTTCCCGCATCTCAATATACACAAGGGAAAATTGCGAATTCCTGGTCAATCAACTGCTAACTAGATTGACCACATTGCGATTGATGCAAGGCACTCCTCCAGTAACAAGGATGTTTGAACGTTCCGAGGAGCTAACGTTGACTCGGACCACTTTCTCGTTGTAGCCAAGGTAATGCTACGGATATTCAGACCAAAGCCAAACAGGGAAATACTGTGAGGAGGTTCGACGTCGGATGGCTTCATTCACAAGAAGTCGCCAGGTCGTTTTCCGATCGAGTCTCTCGGGCCGGAAAGTTCAGCAGCAGCAACACAGCAGGCATATAAAGCGGTGCCGCATAGAAGGACCAGAGCTACTCGCGAGTTCTACGAGTAGAAGAGGAGAGAGGAACACAAGCTTCTTAGAAAGAAAAAGAAAAAGCATGAGAAGCTCGTGAAAGGGGAAAATAGAGGGATGCCATTTAAGGAATGAAGTTTGGAAGTTTTAGCAAAAAGTGAAAATAACCTCCCAGGGTTACAAAGCCCGAACCGAAGTCTGCAAGGATGATCAGGGGAGCATAGTGGTAGAATCAAAGTTGATGCTGAGGATATGGAAAAATCATTCCTGCAAATTGTATAACGATGATGACGAACCGAATTCCGCTACCATGCAGGTTGCATCATTCAAACTAGACGACCGCGAAGTAAGCCAACAATACCGTTCACCCGATCTCAAAGAAGTAAAGATGGCCATATTTAAACTAACGTCCAATAAAGCTGCTGGAGCTGATGGTCTTGCGGCTGAGCTACTCAAAGCGGCTGGCGATGAATTGATTAGGAGTACACACCAGCTCATCTGTAAAATATGGTCGGAGGAAAGCATGCCCGATTATTGGAACCTCAGCATTGTTTGCCCGATCCTCTGGACTGCACCAACTACAGAGGCATCAGTCTTCTTAATATCGCCTACAAGATCTTCTCTGCTGTACTTTGTGAACAATAGAATATGAAGAAAACTTGAAAAGTAATTCTTCTGTTTAAGTGGAGTGACTGAATATTTATAATTCAAGTTAGAAGTTCAAGTGAGCTCAACTCCATAATTGCGTTTCGCCCAGGTACGATATTTGGGCTCATCAGTTAGATGACTATAGTACCCTTCTAAGACGCAATTTTGTATCGATGTTTACCGACTAATATAAAAATCACAGCATTAAGAAAATTGCGTCTTAGAAGGGTACGATAGTCATCTAACTGATGAGCCCAACTATCGTACCTGGGCGAAACGCAATTATGGATTTGAGCTCACTTGAACTTTTAACTTGAATTATAAGTACTTTGTGAATGCCTGAAGCCATTCGTCAACAACCTGATAGGTCCATATTAGTAGTGTGGCTTTAGGCTAGGTTAGTCCAGCATCGACCAAATATTCGCACTATAGCAGATCTTGGAGAAAACCCAGGAGTTTCAAATCAATACCCACCACCTTTTCATCGATTTCAAGGCCGCGTGTGACAGCATCTATAGAGACGGAGCTATATAGAGCAATGTCTAGTTTTGGCATCCCTGCCAAACTCGTCCGTTTGTGCAGGATGACGATGGAGAATGCACGCTGCTCCATCAAGGTCGGCAAAGACCTCACCGAAACCTTTGATGTAAAAAAGGCTTTAGGTGAGGCGATGCGCTGTATGCGACATCTTCAACATCGTTCTTGAAAGAATAGTGCAAAACTCTCAGAGGCACAATCTTTCAAAAGTCCGTCCAATTACTCCCTTACGCTGACGACATTGACATAATCGGTAGAAATAAGCGTGATGGCAGTGGTGCTTTTGTGAGTGTTGAGAAGGAAGCCAAGAAGATGGGTTTAACGGTGAGCAAAACTAAATATATGCTGTCAACAAGAAAAAACACCCAACATCGACGTCTCGGACAGAACATCACCATAGACAGCTATAATTTTGAGGTGGTCAGAGACTTTGTCTACCTAGGATCCGCTATAAACTCAGCGAACAATACTAGTGCTGACATAAAACGCAGAATTACTCTTGCCCATCTCTGTTTCCTTAGGCTAAGAAGGCAATTGAGAAGCAAAGCCCTCTCTCGAGCAACTAAACTGTCCCCGTATTAGACGCTTATCATCCCGGTCCTGATGTATGGTGCAGAGGCATGGACACTGCTAACGGTGGATGAGAACGCGTTAGGCTGTTTTGAGAGGAAAATTCTCGGGGTGATTTTTGGTCCCGTCTGCATCGATGGGGAATGGAGCAGAATATACAGTAACGAACTGTTCGGGCTGTACAGCGACATGCACCGACCTAGCCACAAAAGTGAAAAGCCAACGACTGAGATGGCTGGGTCAACTTTAGCGAATGGACATCAATGCTCCGGCCCATAAAGTCTTTGAATCCAACCCCGTGCGACAGCGCAGTAGTGGTGGACAGCGTAAAAGGTGGCGCACGCAAGTGGAAGAGGACCTCAACCAACTTGGCGTGTGAAACTGGAGACAGCTAGCTAGAAACCGTGCTGGCTGGAAAAAGCTTGTTGGTTGAGGCCCTGGTCCACCCCGGACTGTAGCGGCACCTTAAGTTAGTAAGTAAGTGTTTTTCAAGCCCTTACTTACTTACGTATCCGGCTCCCGATCCATGAAGGGTCTCTGCCTGAGATATTGACGTCTTCCATGGGTTGCGGTCCCTCGCACGCTCCCTCCAGTCGTCGAGACCAAGCGCTCTTGTGTCTGTGACGGCCTGGTCACTATAGCGGAGGTTCGGTCTTCCTGATCGTGTTGAACCTGGGGGCTGGGTGGAGCGTTGTTGTCCATTCGCTTGATGTGGCCGAGCCAGTGTAGTCGACATGTTTTGGCTCTTTGGACTACATCCACATCTTGGTACAGCTCGTACAGTTCACGATTGAATCTTCTCCTCCAATCGCCCTCTTCGCATATAGGACGAAATATCCGCCGAAGAATTTTTCTCTTGAAAGTGCCCAGTATCAATTCCCCTTTTCTACTTATCGTCCAGCACTCGGTGCCGTAGACTAGAACTGATAAAATTAGTGTTTTGTATAGCGTGCACTTTATCTTTTGAGAAAGGAGTTTTGAACCCATTTGTTCGGCTAAGCCAAAGTAGCAGCGGTTCGCTAGGGTAATTCTTCGTCGGATTTCCACTAATGTGTCGTTCGTGGAATTGATGTTACTTCCGAGGTAGGTGAACCCTTTGCCTTCGAAATTACTGCTACCTACAGTGACGTTTTGTCATATGCGATGGACAGATGAGGCTTTGTTTGTTGGTAGCATATACTTTGTTTTGTCCTCATTCACTTCAAGACTAACGCGTTTCGCCTGTTCATCAATAGCTGTTGCATCGCGTATTTTGTAACGTCATGCGGCATAGCTGGATCAGTTTTTTGGGGATCCCGAGTTCCGGCATCGCCAATAGAAGCTCTTGGCGACTTATGCTATCATATGCAGCTTTAAAGTCGATGTATAGGTGGTGGGTCTCGACTTGAAATTCGTTGGTCCTTTCCAGGATTGGCCTCAATGTGAAGATTTGGTCTATCGTACGTTGGATAGGATCTTGTAGGCAACATTAGCAGGGATATGCCTCTGTAGTTCTTGCAGGACATAGGATCGCCTTTTTTGTAGATTGGGCATATGGAGCTATTTGACCAGTCGTCGGGCATACTTTCCTCCTCCCACACTTGGTTGATGAGCTGGTGCATGTATCCTACCATGACATCTCCTCCATACTTGAAGAGTTCCGCAGGTAGGCCATCCGAGCCGTTGGATTTGTTGTTCTTAAGCTTGTGGATGGCTTTCTTAACCTCTTCAGTACTGGGCGCTGGGACTGGATCTTCATTGACTGGTCTTATGCTTCTTTGTTCCTCTGTTGCCTCCTCTACATAATGCCCATTAAGCAGTTGCTGGAAATGCTGCTTAAACACGTCCACAATTCCCTGTGCTTCGGTGACTAGACTAGGTTCCCTTCGCTGTTTCGAAGAGCTTGCGTGCCAGTCATATAACGAGATGCCAGTTGCTTGGCTGTTTTGCAGAACCGGCGGGTGTTGGTGGCGGTGCTAGACTCTTCGAGATACCTGAGCTGAGAGGCTGTGGATGCTCTTTTCTTTCTCCGCAGGGTTATTTTCTCTTTCCTTCTCTTTTCACGGTACTCCTCTCTTGCTGCTCTTGTTTTCCGTTGAAGCATTTGCATATGTGCATTTTCCGTCTCCTGCTTCAATACCGCGCATTCATCGTCATACCACGGGTTCTATTTTCTGGGTGGTTGATAGCCTATGCGCCTATGGTATTCTCGGCTGTCTTCTTAATGATGTCGCGATATTGGTTTCACTGGTTGTTGACGCTTGTGGCTGGGTGTACGGCAGAGAGTTTCCGGGTCAATTGCTCACTGTAGTCTCTGGCTTTCTCAGATGTGCTAAGGCATACAATGTTGAATTTCCTCCTTTGGGCGGTCTTCGTTTTCTTTTCGTTGGACAGTCGGGCTCTGAACTTTGTGACAACAAGAAAGTGGTCAGAGTCCACGTTTGCGCCTGGCAAAGTTCGCACGTCCAAGATGTTCGATGCATACCTTGCGCCAATTAACACGTGGTCGATTTGGTTGGGGTTCGATCATCTGGAGATCGCCAGGTTGCTGTGTGTATCCTTCGCCTTGGGAACCTAGTGCAACTTATCACCGTATTACGAGCTGCAGCAAAGTCGATTAGTTGGAAGCCGTTATCTGTTATCGTTTTGTGGAGGCTGTGCTTTCCAACTAATCCGCAAAAGATATTTTCCTTTCCGACTTTAGCATTGAAGTCCTTTGACATCGTACTCCGGACAGGCTCCGTAGGCTCCGTCCACGAGGTCGTAAAACTCCTCCTTGTTAGACTCCTCAGCTTCATCGGTAGGGGCGTGTGCACATATTAGGCTGATGTTTTGGAAGGTAGCTTTGATGCGGATCACAGCCAGGCGATCGCTAATCGGCTTAAAATCGATGACTTTCGATCTCAGTCGATTTCCCACGACGAGTCCGCATCCTAACATGTGCAGTCTTTAATGACAGCTGTAATAAATGTCGCAATCTTTTCTTTTCATTATACCTGATCCTATCCATCGTATCTTCTGGATCGCAGTAATATCTGCCTTGTACCGCGGGAAGACAAATTCAAGTTTTTAAGTAGCACCTGGCGTTTAGAGTGTCCTTACATTCCAGGTGCATACTCGTAGGTCATAGACCATTTTCGTTCCGGGTCTGGTTGCCTTTTGAGGGGGGTCGTTGTCCGAGGCTTCATGCGTCTCTCTCATAACAAGCACTTGATTTGTAGGAAAAGATACAGTTCGAGGCCCCCAGTTCCTACAACATCCAACCACCAAGCCCTAAGGGAATTTAAAAAAAAATGAGCAAATTTGCATGTTGGCTGTGTTTTTCTAGGCCCCTTTGGAACAAGGTAGACAAAAAAATGCTGCGTTTTTTGTTCAAGCTCGTAGAGCATTGGGCGAAACATACTAGATTAGCTTAGCAAAATTACATATTCAATGCAATTGAGGAGCTTAAGGGCAACATTTGTTATTTTAATTTAATAATTTTTATCAGAAATTGAAAATCGAAATTTAATTATGTAGGTGTCAGTAATGAGTGAAAATGTTACATTTGGTCTTGAAAATTCCTTTTCAGGTAAAATTTTGAGTGGAGCAAATGTCACATTTATTTCCTAAGCTCATTTGCTGAAATCTTTCGGGTTAACCTGACCCCCGAGAAATTTTAGAGCTCTTAAAACTGATTCCGATTAAATTACCGAAACCGTTGGCATTGAATACCAAAAAAACCGTTAGAGCTACTTCCAAATTTTTGGTTTCAGCAACAAATAAGGAAAAGCTACTCATTTTGGCAAAAAAAAGATACCGCTGACCTTTTTCCGAGCCTATGTTAGTGAAACCGGAAATGCACTTTTCAAATGTGCGTGAAGTTAGCACCGCCATTTTCGATTTTCAAAAAAAAAAAGGTTGTGCTGTAATGTGCCCAACTTGTGCTGCTATGTGCCGTATTTTTTAAAAAAATCGTACTAAGGGTTTGGTTTTTAGAGGGTACCCATTTTTTTAGCGTGAAGTTAGCACCGCCATTTTTGATTTTTGAAAAAAAAAAAAGTTGTGCTGTACTGTGCTCAACTTGTGCTGGCTTGTGCCGTAAATATTTTTGAAAAATTCGCAAATTTGCAAATTTTACGAATGAAATTTTTGCGAAATCTCAAAATTTCGTAAAAAAAAAAGTTGTGCTGCATTGTGCTCAAAAAATGATACTAAGAACCAAAAAGAAAAAAACAAAACTTCGCATAATTGCATCTATTATGGCCAAAACTAAACTTTGCGAAGGGCGGTAGCGTGAAGTTAGCACCGCCATTTTCGATTTTCAAAAAAAAAAAAGTTGTGCTGCATTGTGCTCAACTTGTGCTGCCTTGTGCCGTAAATATTTTTGAAAAATTCGCAAATTTGCAAATTTTGCGAATAAAATTTTTGCGAAACTTCATAATTACTAAAAAGTGAAAGTTGTGCTGTTTTGTGCTCAATTTGTGCAACCATATTCCAAAGAAATAAAAAAAAATTCGCATTTTTGTGACTTTTATGCCAAAAATGAATTAATAATTTTTTTTTTAAGTTTAACATTTTTCTTAAAAACTAACATGTGCTATTTCGGGCTCAGTTTGTGCTGCCATATTCCGGAGAGATAAAAAAAAATCGCGTATATTTGTAACTTTTACGGCTAAAAACAGTTTTGCGAAGCGTGAAGTTAGCACCGCCTTTTGCAATTTTCAAAAAAAAAAAGTTGTGCTGTATTGTGCTCAACTTTTTCTGGCTTGTGCCGTAAATATTTCCAAAAAATTCGCAAATTTGCAAATTTTACGAATGAAATTTTTGCGAAATTTCAAAATTTCTTTAAAAAAATAATTGTGCTGCATTGTGCTCAAAAAATGATACTAAGAACCAAAAAGAAAAACATAAAAATTCGCATAATTGCGTTTATTATGGCCGAAAGAAAACTTTGCGAAGGGCTGTAGCGTGAAGTTAGCATCGCCATTTTCGATTTTCAAAAAACAAAAAATTGTGCTGTATTGTGCTCAGCTTGTGCTAACTTGTGCCGTAAATATTTTTAAGAAATTTGCAAACTCGCAAATTTTACGAATAAAAATTTTTTAAATTTTGAAATTGTGTAAAAAATTAAAGTTGTGCTGTTTTCTGTGCTATTTGTACTGCCATATTCCGAAGAGAAAACAAAAAAATTCGCATATTTGTTACTTTTACGGCCCAAAAGCAGTTTTGCGAAGTGTGAAGTTAGCACCGCCATTTTCGATTTTCAAAAAAAAAAAAGTTGTGCTGTATTGTGCTCAACTTGTGCTGCCTTGTGCCGTAAATATTTCCAAAAAATTCGCAAATTTGCAGATTTTACGGATGAACATTTTTCAAATTTTGCAATTTTGTAAAAAATTAAAGTTGTGCTGTTTTCTGTGCTATTTGTTCTGCCATATTCCAAAGAGAAAACAAAAAAATTTGCATATTTGTAACTTTTACGGCCAAAAAGCAGTTTTGCGAAGCGTGAAGTTAGCACCGCCATTTTCGATTTTCAAAAAAAAAAAGTTGTGCTGTATTGTGCTCAACTTGTGCTGCCTTGTGCCGTAAATATTTCCAAAAAATTCGCAAATTTGCAGATTTTACGGATGAACATTTTTCAAATTTTGCAATTTTGTAAAAAATTAAAGTTGTGCTGTTTTCTGTCACGTCACGCTGTCGTCTCGTTTTCCCGTCGCATTCTGAATCAGGCTTCAGGCTAAGGAAGAGAGAACAGTTTAACATAGTGTAATCTTACCATAAGCATGAGTTTCAGACGTTGGAAAGTAGGTGTCGTTCACCAAATAAGTGGAAACCGGAAACTGAAACATTGAACTGAAACAAAAGTATTTCTATATTGCTTGGCTAGGGAACCATGAGAAGCCATTTAATTTTCTCTACACAATTTTGCAGGCTTTTGTGAACCGTTGTCTACGCCATATTCTAAAAATTCGCTGGCCACAAATTATATCAAACGAGGAATTATGGCGCAGGACAAGCCAGGAGCGGCTGGACGTTGACATAAGAAAGCGTAAATGGCAATGGATTGGTCACACACTGAGGAAACCAAACGATGAAATTGCAAAGCAGTCATTTGAATGGAATCCTCAGGGTGCACGGCGGGTTGGAAGAACAAGAACAACATGGAAATCAACAGTTCTAGCAGAAGCAGACTCCCAGAGAAAGACGTGGCCACAGTTAAAATATCTATCTGCAGACCGAGAAGGATGGAAACGATTTGTTGGCGCCCTATGCCCCAACCGGGGTTACAGGACTTGATGATGACACAATTTTTAATAAACTATAATAAAAAAACGGAAAAGATGAAAATTTATCATTTGTTTTCTTTTTTTTTATATTGAATACTCTGCTTACTTAACGCAGTAAAAATTTATTTTTGGCGAAAATATGTACATGGCAATGCAAATTGGACACAAAATAGCTTCGCAAAACTGTTTTTTGGTAGTAAAAGTTACAAATATGCGATTTTTTTTAAATATGGCAGCACAAATTGAGCAAAAAACAGTACAACTTTAATTTTTACAAAATTGCAAAATTTGAAAAATTTTCATGCGTAAAATTTGCAATATTGCAAATTTCTTAAAAATATTTACGGCAAAAGGCAGCACAAGTTGAGCACAATACAGCACAACTTTTTTTTTTTGAAAATCGAAAATGGCGGTGCTAACTTCACGCTTCGCAAAACTGCTTTTTGGCCGTAAAAGTTACAAATATGCAAATTTTTTTGTTTTCTCTTTGGAATATGGCAGAACAAATAGCACAGAAAACAGCACAACTTTAATTTTTTACAAAATTGCAAAATTTGAAAAATGTTCATCCGTAAAATCTGCAAATTTGCGAATTTTTTGGAAATATTTACGGCACAAGGCAGCACAAGTTGAGCACAATACAGCACAACTTTTTTTTTTTGAAAATCGAAAATGGCGGTGCTAACTTCACGCTTCGCAAAACTGCTTTTTGGCCGTAAAAGTTACAAATATGCAAATTTTTTTGTTTTCTCTTTGGAATATGGCAGAACAAATAGCACAGAAAACAGCACAACTTTAATTTTTTACAAAATTGCAAAATTTGAAAAATGTTCATCCGTAAAATCTGCAAATTTGCGAATTTTTTGGAAATATTTACGGCACAAGGCAGCACAAGTTGAGCACAATACAGCACAACTTTTTTTTTTTTTGAAAATCGAAAATGGCGGTGCTAACTTCACGCTTCGCAAAACTGCTTTTTG
Source organism: Dasysyrphus tricinctus (assembly GCA_963921185.1). Classification (NCBI taxonomy): domain Eukaryota; kingdom Metazoa; phylum Arthropoda; class Insecta; order Diptera; family Syrphidae; genus Dasysyrphus; species Dasysyrphus tricinctus. Next base: position 250,660,343 of record OY992530.1, read on the forward strand.
GCCGTAAAAGTTACAAATATGCAAATTTTTTTGTTTTCTCTTTGGAATATGGCAGAACAAATAGCACAGAAAACAGCACAACTTTAATTTTTTACAAAATTGTAAAATTTGAAAAATGTTCATCCGTAAAATCTGCAAATTTGCGAATTTTTCAAAAATATTTACGGCACAAGGCAGCACAAGTTGAGCACAATGCAGCACAACTTTTTTTTTTTTGAAAATCGAAAATGGCGGTGCTAACTTCACGCTACCGCCCTTCGCAAAGTTTAGTTTTGGCCATAATAGATGCAATTATGCGAATTTTTGTTTTTTTCTTTTTGGTTCTTAGTATCATTTTTTGAGCACAATGCAGCACAACTTTTTTTTTTACGAAATTTTGAGATTTCGCAAAAATTTCATTCGTAAAATTTGCAAATTTGCGAATTTTTCAAAAATATTTACGGCACAAGCCAGCACAAGTTGAGCACAGTACAGCACAATTTTTTTTTTCAAAAATCAAAAATGGCGGTACCCTCTAAAAACCAAACCCTTAGTACGATTTTTTTAAAAAATACGGCACATAGCAGCACAAGTTGGGCACATTACAGCACAACCTTTTTTTTTTTGAAAATCGAAAATGGCGGTGCTAACTTCACGCACATACTTTTCAATCCTAAAATTCAAATAAAAAATTATCCATTAAATATACAAAATTAGTTTTAGAGCAACAAATTAGCATTTATAAAGCTACAATTTTGGGCATCAACAGAATTATGATTTTTGTCCGCTTACTTTTGTCTTATTGTAGGGGAAATTTGAATAATTGAAATGCCGTTAGAGCAACAAAATCGTGGTTTGAGCAACAAATTAGCATTTAATTAGTTACAGTTTCAGGTTAGAATTAAAAAAGTAAAATTCGAATTATTTTAGATTTTTACCGTTAACAGTGACAGACTTTTTTAGCGAAAATTGAATAACTAGAAAAATACTCGATTTACATATTTTTGGTTTGGGCAACAAATTAATTAGCTACAAATTCGGATACCAAAATTATTTGATTCCGCCACAAAATGTCCGCCAAGATAAGGTCTTTAAAATTATGTAAGTGTTATATTCCTCGATTAAAAAAATCAGGTTTTTAAATCCACCTCAAAAATCAACGCCCTTTACAAAAATATTTGTATGATATCCCTATTTTACTTGATATCTGGGTAATGACACAATTTAAATAACTCTCCTTATCTCCAAAAAGTAGGGACATACTTTTCATAACAATAAAAACAAGTGGAAGTCTTATCTAGCTCAAGTAAAACGAATAATTTTGGAGCTTACGAATATCGAATAAGTAATTGAATACATAACTATGTAATCATTCTTCAGTAAAAACTGATCAATCAATTCACACAAAAGTATTATTTCCATAACTTTAACAAAACAATTCTCCCTACGCCTTTTCCCAAAATCTAAAATCTCCGAACCTCAATAAAAAAAATTATATTGACATCATATTATATTTCCTCCAATGCAATTGGCCTTCCGAAAAGCGATTCAAGTCACAGACCTTTTTATTTACGACGAAAACCCGAAATCAAGTAAACTGCTTCATTCCTCATTTGAATGGCCACTGATAACACAACACTCTGGGTTCCGGATATGTATAAAAATAAATATTATAAATTCATAAACCCAAATAAAAACAGAAATCATTCACATACCGTTGGTTTAACTGCATATACTACATATACATAATTTCAAGAAAGGACGAAAAAAACGACCGCTTCTACGCACACGGGCATTATTTGTTTATATTCATTTTTTTTTCAATCAAAATTTATTAACACATATCTTGAATTGAACATGGCGCCCTGCCGTGTCAAATGTTCTGCCCATTTAACATACCAACCGATCCTCATAAATTGCAACAAAAGGGAAACACTGAAAATAACCACATACAAAAAAAAAAAAAAAAAATAAAATAAAAAGGGACCAATTCCTCCTCTCCAGACTGCGGAGTTCAAATCGATCGATCGATTGGTAAGATTGGGCCATCGAAAGATCGAAAGATATCGGTATGATCACCGCGGCATCCTTTATTCAAAAGATGGTGATGCTGCAAAGTGTATAGGGGATGAGGGGATCCGAAAAGAATACACCATCTGTGTGAGGCAGTTGCGGATTTCTTAAAATTCTTGAATAAGCTTAATTTTTAGGGGGGCCGGTGAAACAAAGATGGTGGGTGATCTCTCTTTATGGCAATAGTAAATAAATACAATACTCGCATATTCTGATATATCCATTTCATTTTTAAATATTAAAAAAATCTCAAGCTTGAAAATTTTGCATATGAGGTTTTTTGATATTTTTGATTTTCAAGAAAGTTTTTGTGTTTTGTGCTAAGTTTGTGCTGCAAGGCAATATTTGCAACTTTTACAGCCGAATAATAATTTATTGACTTTTGAAATTCTCGTGCCATTTTATGCCCAGTTTGTGCTATCCAAAAGATAAATGAAAAAATCACATATTTGCAACTTTTACTAAGGGTGAAGTTAGCACCGCCATTATTGATTTTCAAAACAAATTTACTTTAGTTAACTTGAACTCTGTTCCGTAAGTATTTTTAAAAAATCACAAGTTTGCAAGCTTTATACATGACCAAGAGTGTCTTTGAAATTTCATATTTTTTTAAAACAGGAAGTAGAGCTGTTCTGTGCTCAGTTGGTGATGCCAAAAAAGGAAACAAAATCGCAATATTTACAACTTTTACGCCGGAAAAAATTGTATGGTTTTTTTTTTTTGAAGTTAAACGTTTTGCTTAAAAACTGGGTTGAACTGTTTTGTACTCAGTTTATCCTGCCCAAAAGATTAATAAAAAAAATCAAAATAAAAGTTGTGCCTTAGATATACTTTCGATTAAAATAGAAATTTGTGCTTTTTTGTGCTCAGTTTGTGCTGCCAAAAAAGAAAAAAAAAAAATAATATTTTACGGCCGAAAAACAATTTATAATTTTTGTTTGAAATTTCACATATTTCTTAAGAACTGAGTTATGCTCAGTTTGTGCTGCCCAAAAGATTAATTAAAAAATTTACATATTTGCAAAACTTACGGCCAAAAATATATTTTGCGAAGTGTGAAGTTACTATAGACATTTTTGAAATTAAAAAAAAAAGTTGTGCTGTAGATATTGTGCCTAACATGTGTTACTCTAAACCATAAATATAAAAAAAAAATCGAAACTTTGCACATTTTTTTAATTTTCGATTTTCTTTCAAAAAGAAAGTTTTGTTGTTTCAGGCTCAGTTTGTGCTGCCATGAGCCTTAAAATATTAGCAACATTTTCAACTTTTGGAGCATTAGGGATATTTTTCATAAGAAATTATATGTGCTGTTTATGAGCTCTGTTTGTCGAGAAGATTTAAAAAAAATCGAATATTTGCAACTTTTACTGTAAAAACTAAAGCTCCGCCATTTTAAAAATCATAAAAAAATTATATAGTATTATGCTCAACCTCTGTGCCTTTAGTGTTTAGTTCAGGAAAATTTTACAACAAAATGGCAAAACTTCGAAAAAAATTCCTGCAAAGCTGAATTTTGGTGGTGGTATTCATGTGTGTAAAATAAATTAATTTAAAACTCAAAGTTTAGAATTTTTTTAAGGGATAAATTTTGAAAGTTGGCACTACTAATTTCGATTTTCAAAAAACTGCTGCATTGTGCGCAACTTGTACTGCCTTCTGCCGGAATAATTGGAAAAAATTGCAAATGAGCAATTTTTCTTTTGAAATTTTATATTTTCTTAAATAAGAAAAATGTGCTTTTTTGTGCTCAGTTTGTGCTGCCATTTGCCGAGTACCTATGTAGTCACCGCTGCCATTTTAGATTTTCTGGCGTAAATATTTTAAAAAAATCGTAGATTTACTCATTATGATGATCTTTGATTGAAAACACAGAGCTATGCTGGTTTTAGCTCTACGTGTGCTGCCAAAACAAATGGGCCGTATTGTGCCTGCGTGTTGCCTCGTGCCTTGAGTCTTTAAAAAATTGCAATTTTAACAGAATATTCTTTTTGAAAATTTCAATTTACATAAAATTGAAAATTTTGCTGTTTTGTGCTCAGCTCAATTTGTGCTGACATGCCCCCAAGAAATAAATACAAAATTCACAAATTTGCAAGGTCGAGCATGTAGTTAGTGTAGATATCACCACCATTTTCGATTTAAAACTAAAATTTACTGTATTGTGCGCTACTTGTGCTTCCATTTGAGGTTACTATTAGTAATTTTTCAAATTTTACGAATGAACTTGTTTGAAATGTTCAAATCTTAACACAATATTGTTTTGTTTTGTGCTCAGTTTGTGCTGCTGAAACAAAAATAAAAAATCATAATATTTGTAACGAAAAACAATTTCTGATAATTTTTTTTTGAAGTCATACATTTTTCTTATTAGCTATTAGTTGTGCTGTATTGAGCTCAGTTTGTGATGCAATTTACCCATGAAATTTTTAAAAATTTAAATCATGTTTCCAACTTTTACGGCCAAAAATAAATGTTGCGAAGCATGATTGTTGATTAAAAAATAAAAGATGTGCTGTATTGTGCTCATTGTACTGCATTGTTTCGTACCTAAATATTTAAAAAAAAATCACAAATTTGCAAATTTTACGGATGAACTTTTAATAAAATTTTCAAGTTTCTTAAAGCACAAAATTGTGCTGGTTTTTGCTCAGCGTGTGCTGCCAAAACCAACGGGCTGTATTTTGCCTGTGTTGCCTCGTGCGGTGAGTCTTAAAAAAATTTGCAAATTTAGCAGAATATTCTTTTTGAAAATTTCAATTTATTTAAAATTTTAAAAATTTGCTGTTTTGTGCTCAGTTTGCTAACATGCCCCAGATGAACTTTTGTGATATTTTCGATTTTTTTCTTTTTTAAAAATAAAAGCTGTGTTGTTTCCTGTTCAGTTTTTGCTGTTTTCGCAATATTTTCAACTTTTATGACTGAAAAACGATTTATTTATTTCTTCAAAACTAAAATGTGGTTTTTTGTGCTCAGTTTGTGCTGCCATGTGCCCATGAGATATACCTATACAAAATTTGGATATTTGCAACTTTTAAGGCCAAAAGTTAAGTTAGCTTCGCAATTTTTAAAATTTAAATTTTAGTATTACGCTCAGACTGTGCTGCCTTAATTTTTAAGAAAATCACAAAATTTGCAAGGTTTACAGATTATTTTTTTTAATTCGACTCATAGATACATAAAAACCGTTGATTGGTAAATACATAAATATAAGGTAGTAATTAATAGATGAATATTACTTTTCAACAACTTACCCAAACTAAATTTGTATATATATAGTGAGGGCCCTAATAAGTCATCTTAATCCTTAAGTCCAGCACTGGAATTCTGAGCAATCAGGAAAAATCGAGGATCGATTCAACAAGAGGAACCCTACAAATAAACAATCATTCATGCGAATTTGCTCAATTGACTCAATCCGATCCAACTGTGCCACATAGAGACTTCTCGCCGGATAGTGCCCATTTTAACTGCCTTGCACTCGGTAAGGGATTTGTCGTTGTTTGTCCACTTCCTGGATAGATTTATGCAATCGTTGTTGGTTGGAAGAGGATATAATATCCTTCTCTTCCTCATATCGGCCTAGGTTTTTGGCACCTTAAGGCGTACCGCATTTCATTTGTGGTTTTCATATATCGATAGCCGATCGATAATTAATTAAATTCAATTGGCAAACCGATCGTGTGTGGTGAGTGTGTTTCTATGTTGCTGCGTGCCGATGCGGCACCTGGAGCAACATTATCAATCATTCAACAGGGTGCTTCACATGCAAATGAGCAAGAACGACAAAAGCAAAAAAAAAAAAAAACGATTGCACAACCTGTGCCACAATTAATTATCGATCACATAGTTCAGGGGGATTCACCAAATGCACCGCGCCGCCGGCTGAACGGCTGGCTGTATGTGGACCAGACTGAAGTATCCTGCTGATTGTAGCCCAACTGATCATTCCCGATCATGGCCAACAATCACCACTTCGACCCCACCCGCAGTTTGATATGATGCCGGATGAATGGAACCGACATGATGAGTTGCCTTAAACACGATTCACTATAAAACCACCGTTGGTGGTAATTAATTCCATGTGGATCGCATGATCTGTCAAATTAGTCAAAATCGCTAAGGGCCTCATTCATCTCAGGTCGTTTGGCACAATTGGGAAATAATTGCAAACATTTTCAATATCTTAGTGACATGTGACGTATCTACACCGTGGTGGTAGTTGGTGGTTACGTCTAGGATCAAGGATCCTTGAGATTGGACGTAGTCCATGGTCGAGTGTTGTGCAAACAATATGTTCCTCCTGATTTGTCTAAATATTTACCCTAACAATGGTATATATTCGCTTTCTGTCTGTTCTCTTTCTCACTCAGAAGCACACTCACAATATTCGCGGCAACATTATAATTGGAGCTGCTTGCTATCCAGCAGCCAGTAGATGCACTTGGAGGAAAATTTATAGGCATCCAGTTCAGTGCAGTGGCAAAGCATTAATTTTTATTTCATTTGGTTCCAGTGTGTGTTATGTTATGGCTGCGTCCTTTTTTGCGATGGAAGCTCGTTATAAAAACGAAATCATCTCCCAATTGTCTGCAAAGCAGCAGAATCATCATCAGAGCCCAAATCATGGTCGTCATTGTCATAGCATCAGGAGGGCTATGTGTAAAATTTAAGTCGTGGAACCATTCGAGAGCACAACACAACGACGACGACGATAACACTCTTCTTCTTTTCTTCGCCAAACCCTATCACCTTGAAAAACCGGACGTGTTACATCAGCTATAGTACGTAGAAGAACTCTTTCCAATCTTGAGGGCACGGGTTATGGTGCTAAGACTACAATGATGATGACAGTGAAGTGAAGATGAGGAGCACGCGTAAAAACGTGAATCCGCTTTTAATTAAACAATACAGAAGCACTGTGCTGAAGGAGTTCTTCTGCTTCTTCGAGAGACGGGTAAAACAAGTGGTTTTGCAGAAAAAGAGCATTGCCATCGGGTGACAACCTCAGTGAGTTATGAGTTTTGTAATCACGACTTCTTGTTTTGATTTCTTGTGGTGTACAATTTGAATTTGATGATCTTCGTCGTCGTCGACAGAACTAAGGTCTTTGAAACAACTCGCAGGAAGAGCACGAGTGGAGGGCTAAATAAAATTGTTGTAGGTACCTATTGAAATGTTTCTAATCGGAGATGGGTTCGACAGAGCAGGATGCAATGAATTGAAGATATTCAGTCAATCTATGTCTAGATTCGTAGACTTTGGATTAAGTATAGGCTGTGGATTTTCATACTTGATCTAAACAGTTAGTAGCAGTTTCGCAGGGATATTTGTATGTTTGAATATTACTTTGTGTCAAAAGAAAAGCTTCAAGCTAATTCATCAAATATTTATTTCAATTCATTTTGGTCAAAAAGTATTCATTAGAAATGTAAGGTAGTTATTGGTAAGTGGTATGATCAGTTAGGTAAGGTTGAGAAGAAATATTTTTGAGCTTAAACATGGAGCTCAGTACCTTATAATTCATGGAAAATTACGGGCTCTGGGATCTTGGCATCTCATATACTCGTATGGGTTATTCGAAAAAAACGTATGCCATTAAATTCGTCAGTAAAGATCAACTAGTTCTAAAAATTGGTCAGCCATAGATAACTTGTAATCAAGACTTAAACTTTCTCAAAGTCACGCAAGGTCACACGTCATTTTTGGCAAACGATTTCTAGGATATTCGAAAAAAATGTTAGCCATCTAAAAGGCCACTTGATCCTTATAAAACGTTAACAGGTTTAACGTTTTCTCGATCTTTGTAACGCCTTGTAATAGGAGAGATCATTTTTAGGTACAAGACGTGCCACAAAGTCAGGTGGATTTAGACGTACAAACAAGCAACTTCCAACCAAATTGATCTTTGTCTCCAACACGGTCGCAACAGAAGGGGTGCTAACATGGGAATGGGCCGGGACCTGTATTTGATGGTTACTACCGTAAGACTACGCACATATGCAGCTTGGAGATCCCAAGAAAACACCTGAATGCTCAAATTCAATACCGATAGACTTAAAGATCTTTCAGTCCGCCAACAACACAGGACTACCTTTCACAACGGTTGAGAGCAATGATAGAAAGGAACCCACCTCCATCGAAAGCCATTGGTGTGCTGTGATAAAAATGTTTTCATATCCACTGCTGAAAGTATAGTCGTTCGGTCGCAAGGAAGAAACAGTGCCTGGCTTTTCAAAGTAATTGTGCTAGAATCGAAGAAAGAAAACAGTTTAAAGCTCACATTGCAGCTTCCCCAGCAGCAGCGAGAAACGATGCGTATCGCATGATGATGAGAGAAGTTCACTGTAGCGTGCGACGTGATAAAAGTAACTATATCAATGCATTGCCAACAGAAGTAGAAGAGGCTGTAAGTAGGTGCGAGGTGTGACAGTTAGCACCGTTTACAGAATTACCAAAGATCGTACAGGTATCCAAAGATCTCAACAACACCTGGTAAAATATATAGACGAATCACTGCTAGTTTCGGCTGCGTTTCTAAATCGTGTTTTTACTAGTGAAGTGAACCCAACACCCAATGACCTGACCCAGTCCGTTGTAATAAATTCCCGAAAACGTACTCCCACAGAGCTCTTACGAGCAGTGCAAACAAAATCGAGTGAGCTCCTGCCCCCCCACTCATTAAGATATCTTGGGAGACAGAGTTTTCCTGAAGAGTGGAAAATTGGAATGATTGTCCCTAAAGAAAGTAGACCTCACGCAGTGCGAAAACTGCTGAATCATCCTGGAGCAAATTAAAGACCAACTTGAAGACATGCTTGATGCCAAACAAGCAGGATTCCGCTCTGGATCTTCCTGCATGAACCACATTAGGTTTTTTTTTTAATTCAGAGCACAGCCTGAACTGTCAAACAAAAAGTTGTGTTTCTTGTTCAGCTCTGAGCGTTCAGAGCTAAACATTTGTATTTCGTTCTGAGTGTGTTCCGAGTTTGTTCAGAGCACGCTCTATGAGCTCAGAATAAAATGACTGAGCAGACAGAGTTCAATGCTGAACACATAGCATTTGACAGCTAGTGTTCAGATGTGTTTCAAAAATGGTTCAGGGTGCTCAGAGCAAATTTGCACTCTGTTCAGAGCTCATTTCTGAATTAAAAAAGAAAAACACCTATTGACACCTTGTGGTGTTGCGTTACATATCGATCAAGACTTCACCTGGTGTTCATCGACTTCGAAAAGGTGTTCGATAGTTTCAATAGAGAATTTATCTGGCTTCCTTCGCGTTTTAGTGGTATTCCGGATAAATACTATAATGGATTCAAATCCCACGTTCTGCATAGAAGAAGGTTTTCAGAAGAGTATGAAATCCAAAGTGGGGTTAGACAAGGTTGTATGCTGTCACCAATACTGTTCCTGTTGGTGATAAGTGATGTGCTGCATGCATGTCGACTGCAAATGGAGGAATTTATTGGAAACTGTGATCACATCTCAAACATCAAGACTGCGTGGATGACGTATGCTAACTCTCGATTAGGATCATGGATCTCCATTAACAGACGCTGACAACTGGACTGGACTTGAGATCAATACTTACTTACTTTACTTTAGATTACGCTCACAGTCCAGGGTGGAATACGGCCTCAACCAACAAGCCCGGTCCCAGCTGCCGCCAGTTACGCACTCCAAATGGGGTGGAGGTCGTTCTCCACCTGTGCGTGCCACTTAAGGTGGGGTCTTCCTCTACTGCATAGACCATCAGGGGTAGATTCGAAGACTCGTCAGCCTCGTGCGCCGGTTTTCCATCGATACAGACTAGACCGAAGATCTTCCGAAGAATTTTCTTTTCAAAGCACCCAAGCTGATTCTCATCCGTTTTTGACAGAGTCCATTCAGTAAAACCAAGATGATTAAGATCTTATATAAAGTCTCTTTGGTTCTTAGAGCTTGACGAAACAAAGCTTGGTAGGAGTAATTTTTCGTTTGATCTCTGCACTGATGTCAATTTGCGAGGTAGCTGTGGAGCCCAGGTAGATAAAGTCCTTGACGACTTCGAAGTTGTACCTATCCATCGTGACGTTTTGTCCGAGTCGACGATATTGAGATTCCTTTCTGGATGATGGCATATACGCGTACTTTACTTCGTCTTGTTCTGATTAGCATCCAAATCGATTTTCGCCGCCTCCGATTCAAAACTTGCAAAAGCGCCGGTAACAGCTCGCTTCGTTCTCTTAATGATGTCAATATCATCTGCATGAGCAAGGAGTTGAACAGACTTTTGAAAAATGGTACCTCTGTTGTTGACTTGTGAGTTACAAGAGCGATAATAAAGAGGTTACATGATAACGCATCGTCTTGCTTCAAACCTTTCTCCTGCACAAGCGGACGAGTTTGGCAGTGATACCGAGATGCGACATGGCTCTGTATATCTCGTTTCTGCCTACGCTAGCATAAATAGATAATGAGATGGTGTGTATCGATTTGAAGCTCCTCTGTTTTTTTGAAAATCTCTCGGAAGGTGAAGATTTGATCAACGGTTGATTTGCCGGGCCTAAGACCACACTGGTAGGGGCCAATCTGATCGTTGACTATTGATTTTAAGCGATCACACAGTAAAGATAACAGGATTTTGTATGCGACGTTGAAGAGACTTATACCTCAGTAATTTGCACAGAGGTTGCAGTCATCGGGCATACTTTCATCTGACCAAATTTTGGGGATAAGTTGGTGTATACTCCCTACCAAGTCATCTCCCCCTGCTTTGAATAACTCATCTGGCAGGCCATCCACCAGCAGCTTTGGCAGGCTTCCGTTCTGGCCTTGAAGCCCTGGGTAGATTGCCTCACCTTTATTCGGTAGAACTTTCGAACATCTTGACCGCCCGCTTCACATGCTTTCTTTTTCCTCCAGATGAGTCGGTAACGTTCCCGGGCTGTTTTTTCAGCAGCTCTGGTTCTAGTCTTGTTTGCAGCATGCAGCATTGATTGGTAGGCTTCATACTTTGCTGTATGCGCCAGCCGGCGTTCATCATCGAATCAGGGGTTTCGTTGAGGTCACCCAGTGAAACCTAGCACATTAGTGGTGATACTTCTGTTGGCTTGTTGGCAGTGTTTCCACTTGTCCTCTGCAGTTGGTGCTGGTGGTTTAATTGCTGAAAGGTAAAGAGAAAAATGTTCAGCAAAGGTCTTGACGATCTCTTGTGATTTTAACTTCTCGATATCATTTTTTTTCACAGCATCCGCTCGGTGTTGTGGCGTCATAGATATCCGCATTAGTACTTGAGCTACAACCAAGTAATGGCCCGAGTCAATTTTGGCCCATCGGAACGTTCGTAAATCCAGGATACTGGAAGCATGTCTGGCGTCTATCGCAATATGATAAACCTAATTGACGGTTCGCTGATCCGGAGAACACCAGGTCCCTTTGTGTATATTGAGGTGTGGGAATCGAGTGCTGGCTATGATGACATTACGCCCCGTTGCGCCGCAAAGTCAATCAGCCTGAATCCGTTACCGGAAGTGTCGTCGTGCAGGCTGTGTCACCCGTCTATCGAACAAAAGATGCCCTTCTTTCCGATTTTGACGTTGAAGTCGCTTACAATTATCTTGACGTCGTACTTCAGGCACCTTTCATACGTATTCTCGAGGAGATCGTATGAGTCTTCCCTTCATGGAGTTATATTTGTCTTCTGTTAGGGCGTGGTCATAGATCAACGTGATGCCTTTGAATTTTGCTTTGATGCGGATTGTGTCCAAGCGCCACTTGCATTTCCGAAGCCCAAGACTTCTGGCCTAGGTCCTCCCCTTACCACAAAATCACAACCAAAAAGCCGCTGACCCTGCTCCTTGCAGCACTCGCCGAAGTACAGATCAATAGGTATGGCAAAGCAAAAAGAATCAGCCTTGAAACTTCCTCATCTACTCAAGTAGATATTTTTGGGCAACCAGTAGAGATGGAAGTTATTTTTCAGTATCTTGGGAGAGGCAATGCTGATGGCGGCCCCGTACCAGATATAATTAGCCAAATTGGAAAGCAAAGGCTGTATTTGAAATGCTGTCCAGAATATGGAGAAAAACTCTATAAGTTTAAGGACAAAGCTACAACTGTTCCACTCCAATGTTGAATCCATGCTTCTCTATGTCACAAGAAAGCTGCAAACGTTCATGAATAGATGTCTGTGAAAAATCTTGAGGATTTTCTGGCCTAATCGTCCTTTAATGATGGACTTCATGCGACGACAGATCAGGAAACCATTGAATCTTTAAAACGAAATCTTAAGTGTCAGTGGATTGGGCACACGCTTCGACAAGTTCACGGGTGCATTGCGAGTCAAGCGGTGCTATAAAACCCTCTAATGCAGCGAGGCAGACGAGTGGGCTAGACTAAGAGTAGATACTTGGCCAAAAACAGAGCAATCTCACCCCAAATGAAAAGACCTGCATTGATCACACTCAATATTGCTTTTACTTCACGCTTCAAATAGGAACATATTGTATTCCATATTTTCCGGAATGAATAAAGTTACAACCGAATGGGTCATCCGGAAAATTTTGTTTGATATAGAAATCCAAAAATGCTTTTTCCGAATGGACTCAAAACATTTATGAATGACACAACAGGAAGTGCCACGATAAAAATAAAATAAAAAATAACATAAAAACAAAGTCTCCCTTCATAAGTCTCTCTTCTTTGTTTTCCAACAACACCAAAAAAACTCTTTACATCTTCAAATCCATCTGACTTGTCCCCATCATGAGAAACCATCATGGAACATGTTCACAATTACAACATGCAAACGGTGTTTTATGCAAAAATATCCAACTCATCCTGATGGTCTGTTGGTTCTCCATCCTCATATTAGACATTCAGCACACACTCTCGTATATATTCTGATTTATGAACCATTCCAGAGTCAACTCCACTCCATACCACACCATACTGTGGCATGTACTAACTCCCAAACCAGACATAGTAAAATATGCCACAGAAATCTAGAAATCACAAACAAGTACACCACACCAGAGATCCTTGCCTTTGCAACAGAGTAAGCGAGATGAATTGAAAATTGAAAATGGAAAAAATGTTGACCACTGCGTTGTCGTCACTGTAGTTCCAAAAATACAAGACAACCGTCAAGACTATCTATCCATCTCCTTGTCCAAGAGAGAGACTCCTTATGGACTCCCCAACGAACGGACAGACGAATGGGACTATCTGATGTCGTGGAGCATTGTTGTTGGGTCCAGCAGCAGGAGCAGCAGCAAGCAGATGATGTTGATGGTGATGATTGCCATCATGACGATGATCACGGTATGCCATTGATGGTGCAGCCATCTGAAATGGTCATTTAGGAACCTCTCAACATACTGGCCTGATGTTCTTTGGCAGTGTAATTTGTTTAGAAAATTTGTCGCTGGAATAATTTGTGTTATCACAGCTAGAGGATCAGTGTCGAGAAGGATGATCACCCGGTCGAGTAGAGATGGTCCAAGACCAGGATGGAGGTTCATACATATATATAGCTTCGAAGATATCTCTTGTAGGTGGGTCGGAAAAGACGGCATGTTTTATTTAAATTCATTCATGGAATTTACTTTCCGATGGACTTGGAAGTGAATTGGAGTCAGGATGATGCGGTGATTCCAAGAAGATGAGTTGTAAAATCATTCAAAAATATGTTTAAGCAATCTTTAAGTCAATAACTCGAAGTTATGGCGTTGGCTCCTGGGAGTGGTCATTTCGTAAATTTCTGTGTGACCATTTAAAAAAACAAAAAAAAAATAAGTTGAAATATTGTTGTAAGAGGCAACATTTTTTCGCTGCATTTTCTGCACAATTAACGAAGGTTCAATGGTCAGCGTGGCGTGGCGTGGTGTACTGCGGAGAAATGTTTACAAATTCTAACGAAAGGTCCATATATTTTGGGAAAAGTGATATAAATTTTAAAATTAAAATCTTCTTTTCTTTTAGATAAGGAACTGACATTTTGAACCAAATTCCGTCGGGTATCATAAAGTAAGAAGTTCTTGTAAATTTTCAGCCTTCTAGCTCAAGGAGTTTGAAAAGTCTCGCGATCGAAAAAAAACACCGGAAGTCTTATAAAAAGGCCAAGCAACTGACTATTGGCCTTAAAACCTGAACGCAGGCTCTTTGAATAAGGGAAGGTTGCCTAGTCACCGCAGTACGGGGAATAGAAGTTATATTCATGCAAAATTTCCAGCAGCTGCTAAATGGATATAAGGTAGAACGGGAAATAGTACTAAAACCAGAAGAGGTAGATTAAGCTATAAATGTAAGTTCGCCCCGGATCTGATTGTTTACCAACGGAGCTTTTCAAGCACGGATGGGCCTCATCAGCCAAGCTTGGTTGGATGGAAGTATGCCCGCTGAGTAGCCTATCAGCTCCATATGTACAATCCACTAAAGAAGCGATCATATTTCCTGGAAGAACTATCGAGGCATATCCCTGATAAATGTCACATACAAGCTTCTATCCTACGTACTGTGTGAGCGTCTTAAGTCGTTCTGCAACACAATACTCGGCAAGTACCAGCGTGGCTTCTGGCCAGGCAAATCAACCATAGATCAATTATTTACTCTTTGGGAAATCCTGGAAAAAACCAACGAATTTCAAGTCGAAACTCGACATCTATTCATCGACTTCATAGCCGCATATCTATGATAGCATTCATTTTCAGGAGCTCTATAAAGTGATGGCTGAATTTGGGATCGCGGGAAAACTGAGTTGTGTCTGTGTGGCGTGACATTGGAAAATATGCGATTCAATGAGCAACAAGGGAAAAGCTCTTCCGAACTATTCCAAATATTCAACGGGTTTCAGTGAGGAGGTGCACTATCATGGGATTTCTTCAATCTCGTTTTAGAGCAAATATTGGGCAGGGTAGGCCCTAACATTGAAGACACTATTTTTAACAGATCTGTTGATCTAGGTTATACCGATGATAGCGATATCATAACGTTAAAGAGGCTTTCACGCCAAATAAGGAATAGGTGAAACTTGCTGGTCTTCAAGTAAACGAAGAAAAGATAAAATACATGCTACCAACAAACAATAAAAGATCTGTCAACCAGTTAGGATAAAACTAAAATGGTTAGTAACAACTTCGAAGTAGTGAATAAGGAGTTCATCTAGCTCGGAGTATACATTAATCTGACGAACGACGGAAACCCGACGAAGAATAATTACGCTGGCAAACTAGTGCTACTTAAGTCTGTCGCCACGGATGTTTTCAAAACTCCTCAAACGTGAGAAGCTTGCTCTATAAAGCACCTATAATGCCAATTCTGCTTTATGGCACCACCGAGTATTGGACGTTTAGCAGAAAGAGAGAGCTGATACTAAGCTCCTTCGAAACAAAAATTCTTCGACTGATATTTGGTCTTGCTCCTGTGTGCAAGGACGGCGAATGGATGTAGTCCAGCCAGAAAATCAACACACGTCGACTACATTGCCTTGGTCACATCGAGCAAATTAACAATAAATGCTCCGGTTAAAAGTACCTTTAACTGAATCCCTGTGGACGGTTTTAGGCGGCAGTAAATGAGAAAGGGGGGAGCAGTATTCCCACTAAGGCACTTCTCCTCAATCCAGGTGGCAGTGGAAGAATTCTCCAGATGAAATCAACGGTGGCGTCTATAGTACCAGCTAGGTTGAACTGCCTAATGAACACCTTATGCGGGCTACTACGACATATTAAGAGCTCAGTTCTATAAGAAGCGGTTAATATGGCTCCCCACCCTTGAAGTTATATAGTGAGAGTCTGGTCCTCCAGGTTGGGGGACGTGCCGTCGGGGTGACTTCCTGGCCACGTAAAGCGAATTCAGTTGCGAATCAACAACAAGCCTCGGATACGGACGGATTTACTGTTGACGAACCTAGCAACGAAATAAGGACAAGGAACTTCGGATCTGCACGTGGAATGTTCTGTCTCTATAGACCATGTGCAGCCGTATAAAGCAGACATCACCGCCATCCAAGAAGTGCGATGGGATGAACCGGGTAAAAGAAAACTGAAAGACTGCGACGTCTACTACGGTGGCTGTTACTGACCACAAGGGCAGCGAGCGTCCCTTTGGATGTGGATTCTTAGTTAGAGGCAGACTTAGGCAAGAAGTTTTGAGTTTCAAGTATGTGAACGAGCGCCTCACGACAATTCGTATCAAGGCTAAATTTTTCAAAATTAGTCTCATATGCGCCCATGCCTCCAGAAAGATTACGACACCAAGGACGATTTCTTCGAGCTCTTGGACAAAACATCTGTACAATGCCCTAGCTATCACATTAAAATATTCTTGGGTGATTTTAATGCCAAAGTAGGAAGCGAAGACGTCTTTGGTGGCACAATCGGAAGATATAGCCTGCACGACACCACCTCCGATAACGGACTCAGGCTAATCGACTTTGCTGCGGGGCGAAACGTTGTGGTAGCTTACGCAGTTCCTGCATCTCAATATACACAAGAGGACATGGCAAATTCCTGGCCAATCAACCGCCAACCCGATTGACCACATTACGATCACAGCTAGGCACTCCTCCAGTATCAAGGATGTTCGAAAATTCCGAAGAAAGCCAAAAAGAGGAAACACTGTGAGGAAGTTCAACGTCGGATAGCTTCAATTGCAAGAAATCGCAAGGTCTTTTTCCAATCGAGTCTCTCGCACCCTCTTAAATAGTCCTATGCTCCAGTTTAAGTATCGAGAACCAGAGGAAGAACTGCCAGAAAGCCATCAGAGATGCTGCCTCTGACCTCGCACGACCAGCACAGTGAAACCCCTGGTTTGACGAAGAATGTCGAATGTGTTCATGCAGCCAAGCATAAGGCATACAAATGGGAGCTGAATAGACGGACCAGAGCTGCATTTCAGCTCTACAAGCAGAAGTGGAGAGAGGAACACAAGCTACCAAGAAGGAAAAAGGAAAAGCATGAGAAGCGCTCGATCGAGGAAAAAAAGAGGGATGCGATTGCAGGAATGAAACTCGAAAGTCTTACCAAAGAGTAAAAAGAACCTCTCAGGGGTACAAGGCCCGAACCGAAACCTGCAGGGATGATCAGGGAAACATCGTGGTAGAATCGCAGTCGGTACTGAGGATATGGAAAAATCATTTCAGCAAATTGTGTAACGGCGAACTAGCTTCTTGGGCAGCACAAAATGGTCTCGGGGTTAAACCTACAAAAACTGAACTAGTTCTGTTCACGAATAAAAAGAAATTAGGGGACTTTACTCCTCCTATGCTTAATGATATTCCTCTGAAACTCTCCAAAGAAGCTAAATATCTTGGAGTAATCCTTGATTCCAAGCTAACATGGAAAAGAAACACAGAGGAAAGAATGAAAAGGGCACTCGGCGCTTTCTACACATGCAAAAAAACCTTCGGTACACGTTGGGGTGTGCGACCGCAGGCTATCCAGTGGATGTACATGGCGATTGTTCGCCCCATACTTACCTATGATATGGTTCTATCGTGTGGTGGAAGGCTGTTGAAAAGGTTAGCTATCTCAAAAACCTGAACAAGGTACAGAGACTAGCCTGTGTAGGAATAACGGGGGCACAGAGGTCTACACCACAAGCAGGTTTGGAAATTATTTTAAATCTTCCAGCCCTAGACGAGCACATTAGATGCACAGCAGCCAAAAGCGCACTTCGACTCAAAGAACTGGGCTCTTGGAAGCACAGCACCTATGGTCATGGGTCTATCTTACAAAGGTATAACACAGTGACAGTGGTCGGACTTGATGTGACGACTGATTACATACCACCGATAATAGATTTTAACAAACACTTCTCTATTTCAATACCCGAAAGACATGGTTGGGAACCCAACTCACTTATTAGTGAACAGGGTATCCCCTTCTATACTGACGGGTCAAAAATGGAAGAAGGAACAGGATCTGGGGTGTTCTGTGAAGCCCTTAATATTAGAGAATCATATAAACTCCCAGATGAATGTAGCGTCTTTCAGGCTGAGATTTATGCTATTAAAAAAGTGGCAGAAATGGTGCACAAGAAAAAACTGAGCTCGATGGAGATCACATTTTTCGTGGACAGCCAAGCCGCTATCAAAGCAATAGCCAGTGTACTATAAGATCCAAACCAGTGACAAAATGCCGAGGCATACTGAATAAAATTTGCAACACTAACCGAGTCAAACTCTGCTGGGTTCCTGGACATAGCAATATAGAAGGGAATGATATAGCAGATGAACTGGCAAGGAAGGGGTCATTATCAGTAAGAAACAGTAGTAGCCAATTAGATATGGGACTAGACATCCCGATCGGTGTGGTTAAAAAGAAAATAGACCTAATAACGAAAGAGCAAATCAATAAATCCTGGATTACCAGGAACGATTGCGCTATCTCTAGAAGTCTATGGCCTAGAATTAGTGAAAAGGAAACTCAGTAAAATAAATAAAATTAAATTAAATTAAATTGATAGGTGTTCTAACGGGTCATTGCGCCATTGGCAAAATGGCCACCAGACTGGGTGTATTCGCACCTGACTTCTGTAGGAGCTGTCAGGATGTAGAAGAAATAGAAACCATTAAACACCTGCTCTGCGATTGTCCAAACCTTCAAACAAATCGCCTCCTTTAGTTCGGAAACAGGTTTGTTGGAGGTCTCAATGGCAAATATGAGGAAATTCATAGAGAGCACAGGCTGGTTTGCAAATGAGCCAGTCTACTTGAATAATTAGTTTAGGAGCATCTCTGCTTTCTTTTCGTAAGTGGATCACAATGGACAAATAGGCCCCCGTGTACGCAGCAGCCTTTGCACTGTGCACGCCCCTCCTAACCTAACCTAACCTAACCTATAACGGCGATGACGTACCGAATTCCGCTACCATGCAGGTTGAACTATTCAACCTAGACGACGACGTAAGCCAACAATTCCGTTCACCCGATCTCGACGAATTAAAGATGGCTATATTTAAGCTTAAGTCCAATAAAACTACTGGAGCTGATGGCCTTGTCGCTGAGCTATTCAAAGCGGCTGGCGATGAATTAGTTAGGAGTATGCACCAGCTCATCCGCAAAATATGGTCGCAGGAAAGCATG
The DNA here is from genome assembly GCA_963921185.1 of Dasysyrphus tricinctus. NCBI lineage: Eukaryota > Metazoa > Arthropoda > Insecta > Diptera > Syrphidae > Dasysyrphus > Dasysyrphus tricinctus. The sequence goes on from OY992530.1 coordinate 250,679,463, forward strand.
GCCGATGAATGGAACCTCAGCATTGTTTGCTCTATCCTCAAGAAAGGCTATTCTCTGGACTGAGGCAGAAGTCGTCTTAATATCGCCAATAATATCTTCTCTGCCGTACTTTGTAAACGCCTGAAACCAATCGTCCACAATCGAGCAAATATTCCCACTACGGCAGATTTTGGAAAAGACCAGGAGTTTCAAATTAATACCCACCACCTCTTCATCGATTTTAAGGCCAAGTATGACAGCATCTATAGAGACGAGCTACATAGAGCAATGTCTAGTTTTGGCATCCCCCCAAACTCGTCCATTTGTGCAGGATAACGATGGAGAATGCACGCTGCTCCATCAAGGTTGGCAAAGACCTCACCGACGACTTTGATGTCAAAAAGGTTTTAGGCAAGGCGACGCGCTGTCATGCGACTTCTTCAACATCGTTCTTGAAAGAATAGTTCAAAACTCTCACGTCAATACTAGAGGCACAATCTTTCAAAAATCCGTCCCATTACTCGCTTACGCTGACGACATTAACATAATCGGACGAACATAGCATGATGTCAGTGGTGCTCTCGTGAGTATTGAGAAGGAAGCCAAAAAGATGGGGTAAACGGTGAATGAAAGAAAAACGAAATATATGCTGTTTACAAGAAAGGACACCCAACATCGACGTCTCGGGCAGAACGTCACTATAGACAGCTATGATTTTGAATTGATCAAAGATTTTGTCTACCTAGGATCCGCTATAAACTCAGCGAACGATACCAGTGCCTAGATCAAACGAAGGATTACTCTTGCTAATCGCTGTTTTTTTGGGCTGAAAAGGCAACTGAGAAGCAAGGCCCTCTCTCGAGCAACAAAACTGTTCCTGTATAAGACACTTATCATCCCGGGCCTGATGTACCTATGGTGCAGAGGCATGGACACTGTTAACGATGGATGAGAACGTGTTAGGCTGTTTCGAGAGGAAAATTCTCACGGTGATTTTTGGTTCCTTCTGCATAGATGAGGAATGGAGAAGAAGATACAACAACGAACTGTGCGGGATGTACGGCGACATCGACCTAGCCACAAAAGCGAAAAGCCAACGACTGAGCTGGCTGGGTCACCTAGAGTCTTTGAATCCAACCCCGTGGGACAGCGCAGTAGAGGTGGACAGCGTAAAAGGTGGCGCACACAAGTGGAAGAGGACCTCAACCAATTTGGCGTGCGAAACTGTAGACAGCTAGCTAGAAACTGAGCTGAGTGGAAGAAGCTTGCTGCTTGAGGCCCTGGCCAACCCCGACTGTAGCGCCTCCTTAAGTAAGTAAGTAAAGTAAAATAATGAAGTAATTATAGAAACAAAAACATAAAAACTGTACATATAAACAACTCGCAAAATAGCTTACATAGAGCTCAAAAACAGGTATGTCATTTGATTTCTTGGAAAAATGCGTCTGATTTAGGTTAGGTCTCAACCTAACCTAAGATCAATATTTTGATCCATTGTGATACCCTGATGGATTGGACCATCACATCCCTTTAAAATATAACCTATAAAATCCTATGGAGCATGTAGCCATTTGGAGGCGTTGTCACCGGACAGTGATCTAGGTAGTGAAGGGTGTCCTCCTCTTCCTCTTCGTCTCCGCAGCCTGTGATCACTTTGCGATTTTCAATACAGTTGATTGTGATTGTCATTATGATTACCGCAGTTATTAATATGATGGTTGCTATTGTAATGAAGTCACATCTTTTATACCCTCAATCACCCGTACCAAAAAATGAACAAGCATTGCATACCACAGAGGTCGCCATAAATGAAGTACAGAAGATGATACGCATTTGCCGCCTGCTACGACGCGACGTCAGCAACTAGAGGAAACCTACTTGCGGTTGGTTACGTCAGCAAATGAAGTTCATTCGTCATTTTTACAGTCAACAGTTGGTTACGCCAGCAAAGTTGACTAGTAAGGGTGGGAAATCCACCAGAATTCAGATTCTGCTTGCATTAGAACAGTCTCGCTATTATTAGTAAAACTAATAAAGAAGTACGCTGCTGGCTACTATTGTGTACCAGTTAGAAGCTTCAACACTTTTTGGGTTACGCCGTAAAATACCCTCTTCCCTCGTCCGCCTCCTTATAAACTTCGTTCGCTCTGCCACCGCTTTTAAGACTAAGGAGTATGTCCCAACCTACCCTGTCGTGAGTTCCGGTCAGACTAGGGAACCCGTCCCACCGCTTCTCCGCCGAATACAAACTTCGTTCTGCTGCCGCTTTTAAGACTAGGGATCACGTCCCAACCTACATGGTCTTGAGCTCCGGTCGGACTAGGGAACCCGTCCCACCGCTTCTCCGCCGAATACCAACTTCGATCCGCAGCCGCTTTTAAGACCAGGGAGAAAATAAATGTTTCCTTTTTTTATTTTACTCGATTTATTAGAGTTTTTCAAACAAAAAGATTTTGCTTAAGGGTGGGCCATTTTCACTGTGAGCCACTGTATTTAAGAACTTAATTGAAATAAAAACAATTTACATACAAACACATACATATGAAAACATACATACTAAGTCTTTATTTTTTAATGAAAATAATCCATAAACATTTTGAAAATCAAATATTTTGTTGACAAAAATTCTACAATAAAAAAACATGCTGCCATGCCCAACAAAACCATCAGCAGCTGACAAGCACCCATAAGCTGATGCAGTGTCATAATTTTTGCCACCCTTTTATGACCAACATTTTTCTTCTTAAAACTATCTTCCGCTAATTTATCATAAATATGTTTGATAAGTCCATTGTAGGACATTTGTTTAATTCGTTTGTCAAACTCTTCTGTAAAATAAGAAAACTTTGCCATGTAAATGCAAAGGACATTACTATGAAAAGGCTTCCTCAGAGTGAAATATCGTTCATATCGGGAAGGATCGTTTTTGTGAATAATTAATTCGTCACACGTTGTAAATGCAGCATACTTATCGTCGTGCTTGTCTAATTCGTCGAATAACTGATATAAAAAAGGAACGTCAAAATAAAATATCCTTTCCGGAAATGCATTGAAAAATGGGTCCAAGGCGTAGTAGTAGGACTGTTTTGCAAGATAATTATAACCAGCTGCTAGGCTTTCTTCGAAATTGGCAGGAATTTTCCGTTGTGGTTGATTGTGGATAAATTTAAACACTGAGCCTTCATATGAACTTTTTATGACCAGTATTCCCATCAGCCATGACAAAATATGAATCCTTGAAGAAAACGTCCCTAAACTGAGTAAAGGCTTAAAAAACTTCTTCCCCAGAACTTGTCCGATACCTCTTCCAGTTAAGATTAACACAAGTGTCAGCCAAGTATACCCATCGAATGGGAAAAGAAGTATCTCCAATGAACCGTAGGTCTTGGGTTTTTTTACTACTAAATTCAAGGAACTTGAATAAAAGTATTCTGTTCCCGCAAAATGTTCTTTTCTGTCTTTTGAGCAAAGAAAGCCTCCCATCATTAGGTCTCCATTGTTGATCTTAAAAAGAAAATAAAAAATATTATCATGCGAAAATGGACACTGAAATCCTTTTTTGGAGTTAAAAACTTACATGGTCGAATAAAACTCGATCCAGAAACTTAATAGTTTCATTGTTCTCTGGAATTATTTGGGCTTCAATTCTAAAATTCAAAATGTCTGCTAGACTTTGTAGAACATTCACATCGAAACCAAAAGCATGACTGTCAATTGTGGTAACATATGGAGGATCTTCCACAATAATTGTAACAAGGGGGCAATTCCAAAAGTTGTTTAATTTTCCTGGAAATGTTGGCTTCGCCCATTTGAATTGTCTGTCCGTAAAGTAGTTGTAAATTGTTGGAGTATTATCTCGACATATTTTTTCGTTGAATGGATAGTAGGTGTAAATTGTAACAGTTCCTGATTCATGTTCGACAAGAACATTTATATTTTTGATGAAATTATTCAGGCAGAAATCCATGATCTTATTCAAGATAAGTTGCAAATTTTCAATTTTACCAATTGGTTGAAGGAGGACATAATAGTACTGGTGCATGCCGGATACATCTTTGCTAAAAGCTCGTTGATTAGTTACAAGGTGCCTGAAAAGATACAAAATCAAGGTGTAAGAGATTCGAGAAACAAATCATCACTGATGTAGTATGAAGTAACGGTGAGTAACGACGATACGTAACACAGATATATAAATTAATAGTTTTTGACCTGGCCAATTAAAAAACAAATATATATAAACACAAACAAATAAAATGCACAAGTGGATAGCGAGTACTTGTTTTTATGGTCAAAAGGCTCAGAAAAATTACAAATACCTACATACATTGGTATTATGAAACAAAAATGTTTAAAAGCATGAAATTCCTTCTGAAAATTGCTAAAACAACTCCTTCAAACTATTTGAAGAGAAATAAAATACACTAATGAGTAGCACGTACTTGCTCTTTAAAGAAAAAAGTAAATGTATGCCAATTTTTGGTATTTATCAAGATACATTTACCTATGAATCTACTTTCAAAGAAATTCAACTGCCCATTTTCTGATTTTGAAATTTTGAGTTTTCAAAAATGAAAAGCAATTAAATATTTTGTTTGAAAATTCCAAAACTTATTCTATTTTTTTTTTCAAAATTTTGATATGGAATGTTATTTATATTTTATAGGATCTTTTTTATAAGAAAATTGATTGAAATCGGGAGAGCCGTTAATGAAAAAATCCGAATTAAAAAAACCGTTATGGCCGGCGCCGCCGTAAATAACAGTAAATTATTTCTTACCAATAAATACACCTTACCTACCATAATACACTGATATTTTTATCAAAATCATTGGAACCGTTTTTGAGAAAAATTTGCTTTTCCTTAATGGTTGTATGGAGGCAAGCTTGCAAGTGAAAAAGTAGGTGTGGGTGTGGTATTCGACATGTTTTCCAAAATTAAATTTAATGAAAACTAAATATAAAAGTCAGTTGTCCTCGGGTTGTTCAGCCCCGGTTGTCCATCAATGGCAGTGCGTTTATTTAAGGAAGGGGGAAGGGGTATAGATTTGACTTTTACACTCGTTAATGGGCTAACTCTGGGTCAGAATCGTCCTGCTTCATCGTTGGTTGAGGATATATTTAGCGCCTAGGTAATTTAATTGTAATTTTTTAATTTTGGTCCATGACGCCCCCATGGGAATTTAGTCTAGTTGGATATTGTTTTTTGTTTTTGGATAACGGGTGTCTCCTGTTTCTTAAGATGCAGACACCAATATAGTAACCTGATATTGAAATATTGAAGTTACAAAAAAAATATTTTCAATTTATTTTTTTAGATTCAAAAATACTTTTGTTGAAAACGGTGATGGGTGATTATCCGTATTTTTCGGGTAGGAGTTATAAGCATTTTATATAAGCTTTGATTATGAGTTTTAAAGTATCGGACGTTTTAAGTATCGCCACAACCATACAGACGACCCAAACGCTCAAAGTAGGCGAAAAATAGTTTTTGATGTCGCATCACATCAGAAAGAATCTACTAAAGCAAAAAATATGCGCCCAGAAGTTTTAAGTGTCGCCACGACCAGCAAGTTGACTTTATTTGAAAGATAATTCTTTTGTCCTTTTTTGAATTTGTCCTTTTATTTGAATATGTTTTATTTCTGGCATATCATTCCCCTTATGCCAGAAGCATGAATGTGCAAATTAACTGATGTTATTCCTAGAAATATATCAGAATAGATAGCTCTTGACTGCTCTTTATATGTACAGGGTGTCCCATAATGAGTGGATAATACTGCAGTTGGTGATAGCAGGCCTTATGACTGCTTAGAAAACAAAATTTTAAGAAAATATTTTTCTTGTGGTCTCCATGGTATAATTTATTTTCGAAAAATGTTAAAAAATTCAGGGTCTCCCAAAATACCTAATTACAACGGCCACCCATAAAGGATTCTTATTATTTTTGTATTTTTATAATATTTTTGAATAACCGTTCTAAATGATGGGTAAATTATTTGTTGATTCAAAAATAATTCAATATTTTTCCACAAAAGTTTGAAAAATAATAAAGGGAAAAAAATGTATGAAAACATAAGTGGCAAATTTGATAAAAATTGGCCTGTTTAATGTACTTTCCAAAATGGTATAACACATGTTTGTGTTATAAAATTGGCATTTTATCTACTAAAGTAGTTTTTTAACATTTTATCAGATGAAATTAAGTTACAAAGTTAAGTAAACACTACGACGACGAATGAATAACTCAAATTGTTTTTTTAATTTTTATTGCATTTAAAAATAATCGTTCTTAAAGGCAGTAACATTTGACACTAGTTGCTGGATTTTTTTTAATAATTTTTAATTTTTTAATATAAAAATGATTAAATGTTTATATAATTCAATTATATATTCGGTCACTCCGCTTAAACAGAAGAATTTCTTTTCAAATTTTCTTCATATTCTTAAAAGGGATGGATATTTCAATATCCATAATTAACATAGCTGGCAACTGGAAAATCCAAATTTAATGCGCGAGGACAGATCGCAGTACCAATTCAAAATCAATTACTGGGCAGCTATCCTGATCGGACAAATTATAGGCCAGGCAACTTAGATGGTGAAGCCTATCTTAATTTCTTGCAAACTAATTTGCCAACTCTATTGCAAGAAGTGCCCGAGCAGCTTAGGAATTCAATGCGGCTTCAAAACGATGGATGTCCTGCTCATTATGCTGTAAATCTAAGGAAGTACTTGAATCGAACGTATCCCAACAGGTGGATAGGCCGTCTGGGCCCAATTTTGTGGCCACCACGTTCGCCAGACCTGAATCCTTTGGACTTTTTCTACTGGGGGTGCCTGAAAGAAATGGTTTATACTAAACCAATTACATCCATTACGGAACTGCGTCGCACAGTGGGATGAGAAGCGATTCTAGTGCGCCAAAAGTATTCTTGGGGTAATTTTATGGAATAAAGACCTAATTTTGATAAGCTTTTTATAGTTTTGAGGTCGTTGCTGCCGTTTTTAATATTTTTCCAAGGTGGTGTCAAAAATTAGAGACAAGAAAGTGGCAAAAGGAAAATTCAATCAGTGTTCGAAAAAAGGGTGTCCCTTAATGCAGGATTATTTGAGAAATGATTCTTAGGCGGTTCTAAAAAAAATTGTATGAGGTGGGGGGTCTGTTTCCCCCCATTTTGGTGGGAGGAGCAATTTTCTAAAAAAAAAATTACTTGAAATAGACAAACAAATATTAAAAAACAACAGCAACAGTTTGAATGTCATGCTATGGCTGTTTTTAAAGTCGAAAATCGATTTTCTGTTTGACTATATACATGTGTAGTTGGTTTTGTAAATACTTTTTTTTTTAATATTCGATAATCCGGTGGATAAAATTTAATTATTTAATTAATATGTATTATTTTAAAGCAAATTTGAGTGTTTATCAATAGCCTATTGAATAGACCTTTTAAGAAGGAACAATTACGTGCAAGGATTTTTATTATTGAATATGTTTGTTTGGCCCATAAGCATGCTTAAAACCGAAAATGCTACTAAATTCACCCATGCGTTTCTGAGAGAATGGTCACACTGGCCACTTTTCAGTATTTATGGTATAACTCGAAAACTAAGCCGAATTTGACAATTTTACACATAACACCTTTTGTTCAAAATTGAATTTTCTATCGAAATGGATAATTTGGAAAATTTCTTAAAAAAATTTAAGCCGCAAAAGTAAACAAAAACCAACATAAAAAAAATCGAAAAATCAAAGATTTTTAAATTTTTTTCTAAATTACGCATAACTTTTTTCGGAGCAAAGATACGCTCAAGACATGCATAAGCAAAGTAAACTGGAGTTTAAGGGCTTTAATATGACATGTTAAAAAGACCATATTATTTGAAAATTGACAGAGATATATCCATTCAAACTTTTCCATTTCTTATCATTTTTCACAGTTTTTGCCCGAAAGCCTATTTTTGGGTACTTTATGACAAAGCTAACGTTCCTAGCAACTTGTATCAAATCTTATGTTAATCGGACCAGCCGTTCGGTCTGCAGGTCTGAAAGCATTAAAAAAACGACGAAAAACGAAATTGCGAACTTACATCCTTTTTATAAATTCTCTATAGTTCTAATGTCATATTAAATCGAAATTTTTATTTTGAACATTTTAACGAAAGTGAAATTTGCCATATTGTACCGAAAAAGGGACTTTCGGGCCAAAACTGCGAAAAATTATAAGAAATGATAAGGTTTGAACGGGAATATCTCTGTCAATTTTGAACAAATATTAATTTTTGAACATGCCATATTAAGGCTTTAAGTCTCTACTTTATATTGTCTGTGCATGTATTGACCCTATCTTTGCTTCAAAAAAAGTTATGCGCAATTTAGAAAACAATTTAGATATCCTTGATTTTTTGATTTTTTTTAGGTTGGTTTTTGTTAACTTTTCCTGCTTAAATTTTTTCGTAAAATTTTTTGAACTATCCATTCCAATACAAAATTTAATTTTGAACAAAAAGTATTATGTGTAAAATTGTCAAATTCGGCTTAGTTTTCGAGTTATACCAAAAATACTGAAAAGTGGCCAGTGTGACCACTCTCTCAGAAACGCATGGGTGAATTTAGTAGCATTTTCGGTTTTAAGCATGCTTATGGGCCAAACAAACATATTCAATAATAAAAACCCTTGCACGTAATTGTTCCTTTATACCCCTCATTTTCCCGTCTATTCAATAGGCTACAAATAAAACAACCCAAAAAACGCAGAAAACACTCGCGACAACTTATTATAACGGAATACATTACCGACCTTGAGTCACCAGAGAGAGCAGTTTGACTTTCGTGGCTTACGTTATTTCTCATTAAAAGTTAAATAAAATTATTAGTTGGTGGTAGTTGGTAGCGATTTTTATAGGATTGTAAGTATACATATTGGACTAGCTAATGGAAGTACAGGTAAGAGGTTCCATGACGTTCCGGATTTTTGGCAGACTATAAAAACAAAAAAAAAATGGTATACAAATTGTTTAAATAAAATGATTTAAATAACAAACAACCAGTGAATTAATTTGATTGGAATTGATTGTTTATAACAATGACACTATTGGTAAACAAGAGAAAAAAATCTAGCAGATATCCATCCTTAAATAGGATCAATATCGACATTTTAAAAAAGCAGTAATTTGACTTCATAATTAAGATTATTCATAACCTTTTAAGAAACGAGGAATAAAAAAAAAGTGCATGGCGTTTTACAAAAACTGGCTCTCGATTTTTTCACGCCCAGGTATTGACAACATTCCCTGAAAAAATTACGCATTTTGGAGACCATTTTTTATACCACTTTTGGCGCGCTAGAATCACTTCTCATCCTACTGTGCGTCGTCGTGTTCAAGACGCTGTGATGAAAATAAATGAGCGCCAATATGCTCGTTTTATTGAGAGGTCCTTCACTGTATCACAGTGAATGGGGGACAGTTTGAACACTTGATATAAATTTATTTAAAAATACAAATAAATCATAATTAAAAAAATATAAAAAATAAAAACAACAGTATTAAATGTTGTTTTTATTTATCGCATTTCCCATACCTAAATCAAAACCTTTTTGAAAGTGCATACTATTATTTTAGTTAGTGAATTTAGCAGACACAATAGTGACACTAGTATATCTATTGACTTTTCCTTCAAACTCAATTTTTGTTGTCATCAAACTTTGATGAAAATAAATATTTAATCATTTTTTTATTTAAAAATTAATTAAAAAAATTAATAAAAATCCAGCAACTAGTGTTAAATGTTACTGCCTTTATTTAAGAACGGTTATTTTTAAATGCAATAAAAATTAAAAAAACAATATGAGTCATTCATTCGTCGTCGTAGTGTTAATTTAGTAACTTAATTTCATCTGATAAAATATTAAAAAAACTACTTTAGTAGATTAAATGCCAATTTTATTGGTTATGGTTGTAGACACAAACATGTGTTATACCATTTTGGAAAGTAAATTAAACAGTTCAATTTTTATCAAATTTGCCACTTACATATGTTCTCATACATTTTTTCCCCTTTATTAATTTTCAAACTTTGGTAAAAAAAAATATTGAATTATTTTTGAATACAAAAATAATTTTAAAAAATTATAACACAAAAAATGCATTAGCTGGTGTTAAAATTTACTACCCATCATTTAGAACGGTTATTCAAGAATATTTTAAATACAAAAATAATAAGAATCCTTTATGGGTGACCGTTGTAATTAGGTATTTTGGGGACCCTGAATTTCTTAACATTTTTCGAATATAAATTATACCATGGAAACCACAAGAAAATTTTTTTTTTATATTTTTTTTTCTGAGCAGTCAAAAGGACTGCTATCACCAACTGCAGTATTATCCCCTCATTACGGGACACCCTGTATAATAAAACATAAACATGTTTGGAGCTCAATCCAATTCTGTAAAACGCAATAAAATTCGCGTATTTTTAAATGTAATTTGCTTTAGTGGAATGTTTGAGGAAACCATCTGAAACGCGTTGCAATTGAAAGGGTTTGATTCCACTAAATTGATAATGCCAACGACAAACATTAAAGCGGACCTAAGCTCATGAAAACCACAATTTACATAATGTCATGGATGTAGAACAGTAATTAGATCCGCAACTTTGATCGCGGTTTTCATGAGTTTGGGTCCTTTTTAACGTCTGTTGCTTGCATTTTTATGTCAGTTGAATCAAATCCTTTCAATAGCAATACATTTTGAGTGTTTTCCTCTAACATAATACATACTAAAGAAAATAACATTTAAAAATACGCGAGTTTTGTCGCGTTTTGCAGCAATTGGATGGAACTCAAAACGTTTTTATGCTATATATGTATATGCTCTGGTAGTCAAGAGCTATCGATTCCGATATATTTCTAGGAATAACATCAGTTATCTAAAAAAGATTATAAAAAAAAGCTACTTAAATAGCGTCTGCCAGGGGTTTCGGGGCCACCCAGACGTCTGTCACGTACATATTCGTACTCAGAGGTCACTTTCATATGAGATATATTTCAAGTGGCTTCCTAAAATTTTAAAAACAAGAAAAAAGTTGCACGTTCAAGGATGTCTGTCGGGGGTTTTGGGGCCACTAAGACGTCTCTCGCAAGCATATTTGTAATCAGCGAGTCGAGGGCTTTAGGTGTATTGCGTGGTATTCCCTCACTATTTCAATGTTGAGAAAAGTTGTACTTTTGATGCACTTTTTCTCGTAAACAGGACCACTACGTGCTGGCAGACGAATATTTTCGTTATAACCTTCACCAGGACAACCTGTAACATTAATATCGTCTGGTTTCCTCTCACCTCAAAAATATGTTGTGAGCTCTCGGTCTATTACTAGATACTATTCGAATTAACAGAAATATGTTTTGGAAAATGTAGTTATATTTTAAATACATTTTATTTTTATCATTTTTCTTAGCTTTTGCAAAATTTCAATTGGAGTTTTAAATACTTTCACGGTCATCCACCGTTAAGATCTAGAGTGCGATTGATTTCTTAGTTCATAAACTAAATCATATACAAAATCTGTATGCTTTTAATTGCTTTTCTTCGATTAAGAACCATAAATCTATTAAAAGAAATAGAATAAAAATCACAGATTTAACTTGTTCCAGCAATTTCTTTTTCACATGAAATCTTAAACGTTTAAAATTGAATTCCAACCATTGTAGAATTAAAATCGATTCCAAGAACATGCTAAGAGATGATTTTTAAAGACTACTCTTTCTTTAATTTTACTAAAAGATGGTTTTGAAAGTTGTAAATTTTCCACCAAAAGTTTTTTATTTGCATAATACTTCTGTGACATACATAAATACGAAATTGGTATCAGTAACGCAATAAATAGCAGTATGATATGTTTATTCCGTAATTTGGGTTCAGAAGCCAATATTGTGTTGGCAGTATATTCAAGAAGATATGTGCGAAATTTCAGCTAATTATCTCATAAGACAAAAAAGTAACGTAGTCATTCAACCAAAAATGAGCTTCATCGCTGAATATATTTTTTTTTGTGAAAATCGGGATCCACAGCAATTATATTTCGAGTAGTGATGGGAACTATCGAATGATTTGAACTATCGATAGCATGGGCGCCCGCAGGATTTTTGCTAGGGGGGGGGGCAGAAGTAAAATGTACCTACCGTTAAAAAATTGAAATTCTAAAGAAGTCATTGTTGCAAAAAAATTAATGGCATATAGTTAACAGGCATATATAAAAATATTATTTATTTATCTAAATATTTTTTTTTTAAACCTTAGACCTATACCTACTCAAACTCAACCTTTAAACGAGTGTAAAAAACGCCGCGGTTACCTCAGCTTCTTAGTACCATCATATAATAAGCCGAAGTGAGTGCAGAGTGACGGACGTGTTCCGCTCGCTGCTCCAATAGGTCAGTTTCACTTTCAGCATACGCATGGGTTCGTGATATATTTGTTCCTGTTACTAATTTAGTTTTTGAGTTGTTATTCAAATTTGTGAAATGAAAAATTAAATTAGTCATTCAGGGAATCGAGACGATATGATTGGCGTTTTTCTTTTTTAACTCAGAGCAGATTAGATCAGATTCAGAACATAAAATCAGAGGGCTCAGATAATAATATTTCAATTATTTTCGTGTTTTGAATCTGATCTGATCTGCTCTGAGCTAAAAAAGAAAAACGCCAGATGGAGCAATAGCTAAGTGCTAAAAAGTCGACGATGAAAAATAGCGTACATTCAAATTTTAATTAAATGGCAAGTGCAAAAAGTATGATTTGCTCTGCGCCGGTGTGTTTTATATGCTATTACTTTCACGTAATTTTACTAATGTCATAATTTTTTACAATAAAACATTTTAAGTTTTTGTTTCAGGAATTCTAAAGAGGATGTTTTAAAGTCTAGGAAAAATGTTTCTTAAGATTTTAATTTTTTTACTATTTAGCATATATTTTTTAGATTATATGTTTTTAGGACAGGTGAATTGTGACTAGGGTTCCCAACCGTCCTCCTTTTGGGAGGACAGTCCTCCTTTTTGATAATTTGTCCTCCCGTCCTCCCTTCACTAACAAATGTCCTCCTTTTAAAAAATAAGGAATATTTATAACATCACGCATAAACTCTCAATAATTACTGAACTCACTCATTTCTGAAGTCATTAAATTTCAACGTTCAGCGTAAAACAATGGTAAACAATTATCATAATACAAAATAATAAATTAAGGGTACTCCGCTTTTCCAGTTTTTTTTTTTTCAAATTGAGTTAATTATGAAAAAGTGTTCTTTGTTTAGAAGGCCCATTATCTACGATTTTACCTAAAATTTATACTAAAGCCTAGTGCGAAGTGAAATCAAATTTGAAATGAAACATCAATAACACTGGTCAACAAGGTTTTTCTTACAGAAATAAAATTATACTTTTCCGTAGGTTTTTGGTGTGCTGAACTCGAATCTGAAGTCAGAAAAATTCTATCGGGCTACGTTTTGGAGATATTCCCGTTACAAAATCGAAAAAACCGTTTTTTTGCTGTTTTCAAAGTTGTATTGTAACGTGAAGTAAATTGTTTCAACAAAATTTTTAATGGTTTCTGAAAGAACTAATTTTCTTCTTTTAAAAGAAGTTTAAATCTTTCCGATACCTCTTTTCTTCTTGGAGAAATCTTCAGTTAATTGAAGGCCTTCCATTTATGACATAAATACAATGTAAAGGAGAATGGGTACAAATTTATGGGAAATGGTCCATTTCCCAATACGAATGTGTCATATATCGATGAAAAGGTTATTTTGAGTACATAATTTCATTATATGACCGTTAAGCTCTAAACCATGGGGCTCGCGAGATATTCGGCTTCAAAGCACCGAAAGAACAATAATGTGTTCCCAATCCACATTAGCTGAATATCTCGTGAACCCCATGGTTTAGAGCTTAACGGCCATATAATGAAATGATGTACTCAAAATAACCTTTTCAACGATATATCACACGTTCGTATTGAGAAATGGATCATTTCCCATAAATTTTTGCCCATTCTCCTTAACATTGTATTTATGTCATAAATGGAAGGCCTACAATTAACTGAAGATTTCTCCGAGAAGAAAAAAGGTATCGGAAAGATTTAAACTGATTTTAAAAGAAGAAAATTAGTTCTTTCAGAAACCATTAAAAATTTTGTTGAAACAATTTACTTCACGTTACAATACAACTTTGAAAACAGCAAAAAAACGGTTTTTTCGATTTTGTAACGGGAATATCTCAAAAACGTAGCCCGATAGAATTTTTCTGACTTCAGATTCGAGTCCAGCACACCAAAAACCTATGGAAAAGTATATTTTTGTTTCTGTAACAAAAAAATAATTAAATTTTGTTGACCAGTGTAATTAATGAGCCGAAAGGTTTTCAAAAAAATATTTTTCGTCATTATATTTGGTTACAAAATAGCCCATTGAGTTACATTTGTTTTGAGACAAATTTGTTCCTCCTTGTCGCCAAAATAATTTAATTTAATTTTTGACAGTTTTTCACGCCTAGGAAAAAAGTATTTTTTTCTATGAAAACTACACTTCGCATGGATGTATAAGCCCGGCTTAACAAATAATTACTTCCTATACTTCTTGGCACCTGAAAATTTATTTATATTTTTTTAAAACTACAGTATTTCGCGCGAAATTTTTAAAATTACCTGATTGCATTTTTCATAAATTCAAATTTCACAAAAATCATTTCGAAAAATATTAAAATTCCGTGTATCACAAAACTTCGATTCGAAAATTATATCTCTTTAAAATTTTCTAAGTGACTTATTGAGCTTACTTTTCGGAAAATTTTTCGAAAATTCAAATTTTTCAAAAAACATATCCAAAAACATAGTAATGTCGTTTTCTCAAAATTCAATATTATTGTATAAAAACATCAAGTGATTTTTTTAAATCATATTTTTCAATTTTCCCAAACCATAAACAAAAAAAATTACATGTAATAAATTAATACAAAAAATTATCAATTGCTTCCACTCGCCTATGGAAACACTTAAGAAATAAACTTTAAATATTGGAGCTGAAGAACCTTAGAAAAACCGTATTGTTTGTTTTACAACATCTTAAGATAATTATTATTTATTTATGTAAATACATAATTATATATATTTTAAAATATTTTTTTTATTTAAGCTGCAGTAATATCACCACCCTTTGAAAAGAGTGCAAGAAAAATATGTAATACTCATTTTAGTAAACAGAAAAGCAAATATGAAAGCTTTTACATAAGTATGAACTTTTGGCTCACCTTAGAGGTCCAAAATTCCATAAACGATGGGCCAGTAGTGCATAAGAATTTTTCTGGATTTTTTACCCACTAGGGTGGGTTAAAAGTCCATAATGCATTTATGGACTTTTAACCCACCCAAGTGGGTCAAAAATCCATTATGGACTTTTGGCTTCTGGACTTTTAACCCTGCGCCCAACTAACGATGTCAAAATTTTCATCAATGGTGATGGTAAGCCAGTTCAGAGCGCTCAGTAGTTTTCCTACGTCATTAATATGATAGGGAAGTGTCAAAGCCAATTGATAAAGTGAATCCCAAAAAATGTTTGTCTCAGTTTTTGGCAGTAAAAGCCTAGTTTACAGTTCCCGTGCGCAAAAAAAACCTATGCAAATATTCTCGCGTGTCAAAAATAATTGAGGTGAAATGCAAAATTAATTGTTTGCATGATTGGTTTACAGTTTCATGCAAAAAACAACATTAATGTCATGGAACGTAATGCAAAACAATGGACCGGCAATTGTTTTGCATGCGAAAAGAACTTTGGTGAATAAAAATTTTTTTTTAGATGGTCGGTATACACTTAAAAAAAAAATATATTCACCTCAAGGCATTTTTTACATGCAAATGGTTTTTGCCTCCAAAAATAATTATTTCCCATTTTTAGGCCTATAGTTTATTAATGACTCAATGGATGGCTTAGGCCAAGGCTAACGTTGTTAATTTTGTTAATTTATTTATTTGAATAAAAGTCATTTAAAACTAACTAATTGGTGCGTAGAATAGGTGGAAAATTGTTTTGAAATTTTTGATTTTTTTTTGCTTGGGAACTGTCAACTAGGCTAAAAGTTAGAAATCGTGTTTATAGTTTAAGAACGAAATTTTGATTAATTAATTGGAATATGTTTTTTTTAGGTATGAAATGCCATGTTTTATTTATTACTTATTTTTGTATTCTTTAATGAGCTGTTAAAATTATTATACTTCTTTTTTTTCTTAAAGTGTCCTCCTTTGGTTTCAATGAAAGTTGGGAACCCTAATTGTGACTTATTGTTTTCATTGCAAATTAAAAATAATGCAAGCTCTTATTAGCCCTGTTTTTAAGTACATTTTTATCTCCGCTTTAAGATAAAAATGCACTTAAAAACAGGGCTATTGTTGTTTTTTTCTTAAAACAATAATCGTGATCATTCTTAAAGTTCGGCAGAAAAAAAAACTAAATAATCATACTTTAATTTTTATTAACATAGCTGGGTCCAGTGGACCCACGACTATAGAAGTGAACATAATTTTCACGTCTGCAGTTAAGGGTGAATTAATAAGGCAAAATGGATTGGGTACGATATGTCGACTTTTTAAATATCGACTCCGTAATATTGACTTTTAAAATCTCGACAAAAATAATTTCGACTGGTTAAAATGGTTAAAAGACCGACAGATCTTATAGATATAGACACAAATTTGAACGACTTTTTAAAATGTCGATTTTTCAAAATGTCGACAGTGATCGAGATTAATTGAATCGAAACTTCAACAGTGAGATTTCAAACTGTTTATATTTTAATAAGCCGGTGTTTCAACTTACAGAAAAGTCGATAAAAGTCGAAATTTTTTTTTGTCGGTCATTCGTACGTAACCCGACAAAAACTTATGAAATAGACCTACAAAATAAGACCTTGTATGAAATATTGGATTTATTCTTTTTCTCGTAAGAGAAGTTGTAGCCTTCTTGGTGCTTCCCTAGAAAATCTGTCCAGCACACTTTTTTCAAATGCTCTTGCGGCTTGAGTAGATAACCGATAACATAATTGACCTTGAGCCCACATTAGGACAAATAATTTTTAGATAACATAATACTTTCATGAGAGACAGAAAAACATTTTTTTGTTGGATATTCGATTATTGAGTGCCAAAAATTGAATTGCATTAGTGGTAGGTTGGAAGGATACTTACATACTTTCTATATCCTTTTCTTATTCTAAAAATTGAACCAGATCGTAGTCCTGGACATTAAAATAAAATGAATGTACAGAACAAAAGTAAAGGCTTGACATTCTAGGGGGGGCAAATGCCCCCTCTGAACCCCCTGCGGGCGCCCATGATCGATAGTTAGTAACTGAATGATTTCAACTATCGAACGAATTCATTCATTCATTTATTCGGTTGAAATAGAGTAAGATGTTGATTGTTTTTAGGAAAATGATACTTGTAGATTAGGGTGGTCCTTATTTTGGGTTTTTTTGAAAATCCACCTTGGATAGGCATCAAATGACTCTAAATGGAGAACAAAAAATTTCATAATTTTTTCAGATTTTTATTCCACCCCCCTGGTCTCCCTTTTTTCACTTCAAGGTACAAATAATGGAGTAAGGGTGATTCTTATAACACGCAAAAAAAAAAAGTCGGAACTTATAGATTAGATTCAGACGAAAAAAAATCGTATCGGAGGGGGGGTCTATTCCCCCCTGTTCAGGCAGGAGGGGTAATTTTCTAAAAGTTTGACCAAAAATTAAAAAAAATTATTAAAAAACAACGGGACCACTTACAATGGCATGCTATAGCTTTTTTTAAAGCCATGAATCCAGTCTCTAATATATTTTTTAAATCAAGATTTTATTGTAAAGAGTTTCTGAAAAAAATAATTTTCAAACGTAAAAAAAATATTATTTTTGTTTTTATTTTTAAGGTTTGAAAATTATTTTTTTAAAAACTATTTGCAATAAAAACTTGATTTAAGAAATATATTAGAGACTGGATTCATGGCTTTTAAAAAAAGCTATAGCATGCCATTTTAAGTGGTCCCGTTGTTTTTTAATAATTTTTTTTAATTTTTGGTCAAATTTTTAGAAAATTACCCCTCCTGCCTGAACGGGGGGAAATAGACCCCCCTCCGATACGATTTTTTTTTCGTCTGAATCTAATCTATAAGTTCCGACTTTTTTTTTGCGTGTTATAAGAATCACCCTAACTCCATTACTTGTACCTTGAAGTGAAAAAAGGGAGACCAGGGGGGTGAAATAAAAATCTGAAAAAATTAGGGAAATTGTTTTTCAATGTTTTGAATCGAATGAGGGCTATCCAAGACAATGTCCAATTTAAGGACCACCCTATTGTAGATACGTTTTTAAACTAAAATACGACCGGAGTTAGTCGTTAGAATATTTTTTTACTATTTAAAAGAAAATTGAAAACTATGAAAAAAGAAAAGAAAGCCAAAAAGTATCGGATTATTTTATTTATCGCTCAGAAAACAGTCCCTTTCTGTCAAGCCATAACCTGTCAAATTCAGCAAAGGATGGCTACGATGACAATAGATTAAAAACTTTTAAAAAAATACGAACAAATTGAGATCTTGTTTTGACCACAAAAAGAGAAATTTTCGAACTTTCCAGGTATTATTTTGAACAAAATACTCTGTGTGCGTCAAAGGAGAATAGTTCTTCTATTTTTAAAATTATAAACTGTCAAATTTCACAAACTGATGGCTGCAATGTCAATGAATTAAACAAACTCTTTAAAAATATGAAAATATAGTGATTTTATTTATTGCTCCGGAAAAGGGCAATTTTAGGGCTTTGGGTGAAACGTGAAACTCTCTCTGCGTCAAAGAATAATTATTGGTCCATGAAAATGGTCAATTTTTACCCAAAGATGACGATGGATTAATAAAACCTCAAAAAAATCGAAAAATTTAAAATTTTATTATTATCTCCGGAAAAGAGCAATTTTAGGGATTTTGGGTGAAATTTAAAAAAAAAATTTTGGGTGTCAAAGTAAGGTCTGTCTTCTATTCGCTAGACTATTAATTGACAAATTCCATCAAATGATGCCCACGATATCGATGAATTAATAAACTTAAACAATATAAACATATATCAAGTTTCACTCAAATCTCAGATATCAAATTTACACTATTATTCCAAATTTTCAATGCATAGCGCATAGAAAATATGGTAGAGTAAAACAACTCAAAACTATACCAGAAAGAGCAAGAATGCGAATGAAATTAATGAAAATAGTAACAGTAATATCTGACTAACAAGAACAACACAAAAAGTGTAATATAAAATCGTTCAGTAATACTATCGGTCAAAAAAGTAATCGAACGAAAAGCCAATGAACGATTCCAGAATCGGAACTAGTAGTAGTAGTAGTAGTCGAGTGAGAAAGTATACTTAAATCGTTCAAAGTTAATATCGAGTGATAAAGCGATTGAACGAAAATTGCATTACTGAATGAACGAATGTATAACTAAATACTATCGAATAAATGAACATTTAGCTACTATCGAATAATTCGATAGTTTTTATTCAATAGTTCCCATCACTGGTTTCATGTGCATGTTGCATGTTGCATGTCCATGTTGCATGTTTCATGTGCGAGTTGCATGTGCAAGTTGCATGTGCATGTTGCGTGTGCAAGTTGCATGTGTATGTTGCAAGTTGCAAGTTGCATGTGCAAGTTGCATGTGCATGTTGCATGTGCAAGTTGCATGTGCATGTTGCATGTGCAAGTTGCATGTGCAAGTTGCATGTGCAAGTTGCATGTGCAAGTTGCATGTGCATGTTGCATGTGCAAGTTGCATGTGCAAGTTGCATGTGCAAGTTGCATGTGCAAGTTGCATGTTGCATATGCAAGTTGCATGTGCATTTTGCATGTTGCATGTGGATGTTGCATGTGCAAGTTTCATGTGCAAGTTGCATGTGCAAGTTGCATGTGCAAGTTGCATGTGCGAGTTGCATGTGCAAGTTGCATGTGCAAGTTGCATGTGCAAGTTGCATGTGCAAGTTGCATGTGCAAGTTACATGTTGCATATGCAAGTTGCATGTGCATTTTGCATGTTGCATGTGCATGTTGCATGTGCAAGTTGCATGTGCAAGTTGCATGTGCAAGTTACATGTGCAAGTTGCATGTGCAAGTTGCATGTGCAAGTTGCATGTGCAAGTTGCATGTGCAAGTTGCATGTGCAAGTTGAATGTTGCATATGCAAGTTGAATGTGCATGTTGCATGTGCAAGTTGCATGTGCAAGTTGCATGTGCAAGTTGCATGTGCAAGTTGCATGTGCATGTTGCATGTGCAAGTTGCATGTGCGAGTTGCATGTGCAAGTTGCATGTGCAAGTTGCATGTGCAAGTTGCATGTGCAAGTTGCATGTGCAAGTTGCATGTGCAAGTTGCATGTGCAAGCTGCATATGCAAGTTGCATGTGTAAGTTGCATGTGCAAGTTGCATGTGCAAGTTGCATGTGCAAGTTGCATGTGCAAGTTGCATGTGATAGTTGCATGTGCAAGTTGCATGTGCAAGTTGCATGTGCAAGTTGAATGTGGCATATGCAAGTTGCATGTGCATGTTGCATGTGCAAGTTGCATGTGCAAGTTGCATGTGCAAGTTACATGTGCAAGTTGCATGTGCAAGTTGCATGTGCAAGTTGCATGTGCATGTTGCATGTGCAAGTTGCATGTGCGAGTTGCATGTGCAAGTTGCATGTGCAAGTTGCATGTGCAAGTTGCATGTGCAAGTTGCATGTGCAAGTTGCATGTGCAAGTTGCATGTTCAAGTTGCATGTGCATGTTGCATGTGAAAGCCGCATGTTGCATATGCAAGTTGCATGTGCATTTTCCATGTTTCATGTGCATGTTGCATGTGCAAGTTGCATGTGCAAGTTGCATGTTCAAGTTGCATGTGCAAGTTGCATGTGCAAGTTAAATGTGCAAGTTGCATGTGCAAGTTGCATGTTGCATATGCAAGTTGCATGTGCATTTTGCATGTTGCATGTGCATGTTGCATGTGCAAGTTGCATGTGCAAGTTGCATGTGCAAGTTGCATGTGCAAGTTACATGTGCATGTTGCTTGTGCAAGTTGCATGTGCAAGTTGAATGTGCAAGTTGCATGTGCATGTTGCATGTGCAAGTTGCATGTGCAAGTTGCATGTGCAAGTTGCATGTGCAAGTTGCATGTGCATGTTGCTTGTGCAAGTTGCATGTGCAAGTTGAATGTGCAAGTTGCATGTGCATGTTGCATGTGCAAGTTGCATGTGCAAGTTGCATGTGCAAGTTGCATGTTCAAGTTCTATGTGCATGTTGCATGTGCAAGCTGCATGTTGCATATGCAAGTTGCATGTGCATTTTGCAAGTTTATAGTGCATGTTGCATGTGCAAGTTGCATGTGCAAGTTGCATGTTCAAGTTGCATGTGCAAGTTGCATGTGCAAGCTGCATATGCAAGTTGCATGTGCAAGTTGCATGTGCAAGTTGCATGTGCAAGTTGCATATGCAAGTTGCATGTGCATGTTGCATGTGCAAGTTGCATGTGCAAGTTGCATGTGCAAGTTGCATGTGCAAGTTGCATGTGCAAGTTGCATGTGCAAGTTGCATGTGCAAGTTGCATGTGCAAGTTGCATGTGCAAGTTGCATGTGCAAGTTGCATGTTGTATATGCAAGTTGCATGTGCATTTTGCATGTTGCATGTTCATGTTGCATGTGCAAGTTGCATGTGCAAGTTGCATGTGCATGTTGCATGTGCAAGTTGCATTTGCAAGTTGCATGTGCAAGTTGCATGTGCAAGTTGCATGTGCAAGTTGCATGTGCATGTTGCATGTGCATGTTGCATGTGCAAGTTGCATGTGCAAGTTGCATGTGCAAGTTGCATGTGCAAAATGCATGTGCAAGTTGCATGTGCAAGTTGCATGTGCATTTTGCATGTTGCATGTGCGTGTTGCATGTGCAAGTTGCATGTGCAAGTTGCATGTGCAAGTTGCATGTGCAAGTTGCATGTGCAAGTTGCATGTGCAAGTTGCATGTGCATGTTGCATGTGCAATGTGCATGTTGCATATGCAAGTTGCATGTGCATGTTGCATGTTGCATGTGCACGTTGCATGTGCAAGTTGCATGTGCAAGTTGCAAGTTGCATGTGCATGTTGCATGTGCAAGTTGCATGTTTAAATTATATGTGTAGTTGCATTTGCAAGTTGCATGTTGCATATGCAAGTTGCATGTGCATTTTGCATGTTGCATGTGCATGTTGCATGTGCAAGTTGCACGTGCAAGTTGCATGTGCAAGTTGCATGTGCAAGTTGCATGTGCGAGTTGCATGTGCAAGTTGCATGTGCAAGCTGCATGTTACATATGCAAGTTGCATGTGCATTTTGCATGTTGCATGTGCATGTTGCATGTGCAAGTTGCATGTGCAAGTTGCATGTGCAAGTTGCATGTGCAAGTTGCATGTGCATGTTGCATGTGCAAGTTGCATGTGCAAGTTGCATGTGCAAGTTGCATGTGCAAGTTGCATGTGCCAGTTGCATATGCAAGTTGCATGTGCGAGTTGCATGTGCAAGTTGCAAGTGCAAGTTGCATGTGCAAGTTGCATGTGCATGTTGCTTGTGCAATTTGCATGTGCAAGTTGCATGTGCAAGTTGCATGTGCAAGTTGCATGTGCAAGTTGCATGTGCAAGTTGCATTTGCAAGTTGCATGTGCAAGTTGCATGTGCAAGTTGCATGTGCAAGTTGCATGTGCATGTTGCATGTGCAATGTGCATGTTGCATATGCAAGTTGCATGTGCATGTTGCATGTGCAAGTTGCATGTGCAAGTTGCATTTGCAAGTTGCATGTGCGAGTTGCATGTGCATGTTGCATGTGAAATGTGCATGTTGCATATGCAAGTTGCATGTGCATGTTGCATGTGCATGTTGCATGTGCAAGTTGCATGTTTAAATTGCATGTGTAGTTGCATGTGCAAGTTGCATGTTGCATATGCAAGTTGCATGTGCATTTTGCATGTTGCATGTGCATGTTGCATGTGCAAGTTGCATGTCTAAGTTGCATGTGCAAGTTGCATGTGCAAGTTCCATGTGCAAGTTGCATGTGCGAGTTGCATGTGCAAGTTGCATGTGCAAGCTGCATGTTACATATGCAAGTTGCATGTGCATTTTGCATGTTGCATGTGCATGTTGCATGTGCAAGTTGCATGTGCAAGTTGTATGTGCAAGTTGCATGTGCAAGTTGCATGTGCAAGTTGCATGTGCAAGTTGCATGTGCATGTTGCATGTGCAAGTTGCATGTGCAAGTTGCATGTGCAAGTTGCATGTGCCAGTTGCATATGCAAGTTGCATGTGCGAGTTGCATGTGCAAGTTGCATGTGCATGTTGCTTAGGCAAGTTGCATGTGCAAGTTGCATGTGCAAGTTGCATGTGCAAGTTGCATGTGCAAGTTGCATGTTGCATATGCAAGTTGCATGTGCATTTTGCATGTTGCATGGCCATGTTGCATGTGCAAGTTGCATGTGCAAGTTGCATGTGCAAGTTGCATGTGCATGTTGCATGTGCAAGTTGCATGTGCAAGTTGCATGTGCAAGCTGCATATGCAAGTTGCATGTGCAACTTGCATGTGCGAGTTGCATGTGCAAGTTGCATGTGCAAGCTGCATGTTACATATGCAAGTTGCATGTGCATTTTGCATGTTGCATGTGCATGTTGCATGTGCAAGTTGCATGTGCAAGTTGCATGTGCAAGTTGCATGTGCAAGTTGCATGTGCAAGTTGCATGTGCATGTTGCATGTGCAAGTTGCATGTGCAAGTTGCATGTGCAAGTTGCATGTGCAAGTTGCATGTGCAAGTTGCATGTGAAAGTTGCATGTTCAAGTTGCATGTGCAGGTAGCATGTGCAAGTTGCATGTGCATGTTGCTTGTGCAAGTTGCATGTTGCATATGCAAGTTGCATGTGCATTTTGCATGTTGCATGTGCATGTTGCATGTGCAAGTTGCATGTGCAAGTTGCATGTGCATTTTGCAAGTTGCATGTGCAAGTTGCATGTGCAAGTTGCATGTGCAAGTTGCATGTGCGAGTTGCATGTTCAAGTTGCATGTGCAGGTAGCATGTGCAAGTTGCATGTGCATGTTGCTTGTGCAAGTTGCATGTTGCATATGCAAGTTGCATGTGCATTTTGCATGTTGCATGTGCATGTTGCATGTGCAAGTTGCATGTGCAAGTTGCATGTGCATTTTGCAAGTTGCATGTGCAAGTTGCATGTGCAAGTTGCATGTGCAAGTTGCATGTTGCAAATGCAAGTTGCATGTGCATTTTGCATGTTGCATGTGCAAGTTGCATGTGCAAGTTGCTTGTGCATGTGGCATGTGCAAGTTGCATGTGCAAGTTGCATGTGCAAGTTGCATGTTTAAGTTGCATGTGCAAGTTGCATGTTGCATATGCAAGTTGCATGTGCATTTTGCATGTTTCATGTGCATGTTGCATGTGCAAGTTGCATGTGCAAGTTGCATGTGCAAGTTGAATCTGCAAGTTGCATGTGCATGTTGCATGCGCAAGTTGCATGTGCAAGTTGCATGTGCAAGTTGCATGTGCAAGTTGCATGTGCGAGTTGCATGTTCAAGTTGCATGTGCAGGTAGCATGTGCAAGTTGCATGTGCATGTTGCTTGTGCAAGTTGCATGTTGCATATGCAAGTTGCATGTGCATTTTGCATGTTGCATGTGCATGTTGCATGTGCAAGTTGCATGTGCAAGTTGCATGTGCATTTTGCAAGTTGCATGTGCAAGTTGCATGTGCAAGTTGCATGTGCAAGTTGCATGTTGCAAATGCAAGTTGCATGTGCATTTTGCATGTTGCATGTGCAAGTTGCATGTGCAAGTTGCTTGTGCATGTGGCATGTGCAAGTTGCATTTGCAAGTTGCATGTGCAAGTTGCATGTGCAAGTTGCATGTGCAAGTTGCATGTGCATGTTGCATGTGCATGTTGCATATGCAAGTTGCATGTGCATGTTGCATGTTGCATGTGCACGTTGCATGTGCAAGTTGCATGTGCAAGTTGCATGTGCATGTTGCATGTGCAAGTTGCATGTGCAAGTTGCATGTGCAAGTTGCATGTGCAAGTTGCATGTGCAAGTTGCATGTGAAAGTTGCATGTGCAAGTTGCATGTGCAAGTTGCATGTGCAAGTTGCATGTGCAAGTTGCATGTGCAAGTTGCAGTTGCATGTGCAAGTTGCATGTGCAAGTTGCATGTTGCATATGCAAGTTGCATGTGCAAGTTGCATGTGCAAGTTGCATGTGCATGTTGCTTGTGCAAGTTGCATGTGCAAGTTGCATGTTGCATGTGCAAGTTGGATGTGCAAGTTGCAGTTGCATGTGCAAGTTGCATGTGCAAGTTGCATGTGCAAGTTGCATGTGCAAGTTGCATGTTGCATATGCAAGTTGCATGTGCAAGTTGCATGTGCAAGTTGCATGTGCATGTTGCTTGTGCAAGTTGCATGTGCAAGTTGCATTTGCAAGTTGCATGTGCAAGTTGCATGTGCAAGTTGCATGTGCAAGTTGCATGTGCAAGTTGCATTTGCAAGTTGCATGTGCAAGTTGCATGTGCAAGTTGCATGTGCAAGTTGCATGTGCATATTGCATGTGCAATGTGCATGTTGCATATGCAAGTTGCATGTGCATGTTGCATGTGCAAGTTGCATGTGCAAGTTGCATTTGCAAGTTGCATGTGCGAGTTGCATGTGCATGTTGCATGTGCAAGTTGCATGTGCAAGTTGCATGTGCAAGTTGCATGTTTAAGTTGCATGTGCAAGTTGCATGTGCAAGTTGCATGTGTAGTTGCATGTGCATGTTGCATGTGCATGTTGCATGTGCAAGTTGCATGTGCATTTTGCATGTTGCATGCGCATGTTGCATGTGCAAGTTGCATGTGCAAGTTGCATGTGCAAGTTGCATGTGCAAGTTGCATGTGCGAGTTGCATGTGCAAGTTGCATGTGCAAGCTGCATGTTACATATGCAAGTTGCATGTGCATTTTTCATGTTGCATGTGCATGTTGCATGTGCAAGTTGCATGTGCAAGTAGCATGTGCAAGTTGCATGTGCAAGTTGCATGTGCAAGTTGCATGTGCGAGTTGCATGTGCAAGTTGCATGTGCAAGCTGCATGTTACATATGCAAGTTGCATGTGCATTTTGCATGTTGCATGTGCATGTTGCATGTGCAAGTTGCATGTGCAAGTTGCATGTGCAAGTTGCATGTGCAAGTTGCATGTGCGAGTTGCATGTGCAAGTTGCATGTGCAAGCTGCATGTTACATATGCAAGTTGCATGTGCATTTTGCATGTTGCATGTGCATGTTGCATGTGCAAGTTGCATGTGCAAGTTGCATGTGCAAGTTGCATGTGCAAGTTGCATGTGCAAGTTGTATGTGCAAGTTGCATGTGCAAGTTGCATGTGCAAGTTGCATGTGCAAGTTGCATGTGCATGTTGCATGTGCAAGTTGCATGTTGCATATGCAAGTTGCATGTGCATTTTGCATGTTGCATGTGCATGTTGCATGTGCAAGTTGCATGTGCAAGTTGCATGTGCAAGTTGCATGTGCAAGTTGCATGTGCAAGTTGCATGTGCAAGTTGCATGTGCAAGTTGCATGTGCAAGTTGCATGTGCAAGTTGCATGTGCATGTTGCTTGTGCAAGTTGCATGTTTAAGTTGCATGTGCAAGTTGCATGTGCAAGTTGCATGTGTAGTTGCATGTGCATGTTGCATGTGCAAGTTGCATGTGCAAGTTGCATGTGCGAGTTGCATGTTCAAGTTGCATGTGCAAGTAGCATGTGCAAGTTGCATGTGCATGTTGCTTGTGCAAGTTGCATGTTGCATATGCAAGTTGCATGTGCATTTTGCATGTTGCATGTGCATGTTGCATGTGCAAGTTGCATGTGCAAGTTGCATGTGCAAGTTGCATGTGCAAGTTGCATGTGCAAGTTGCATGTGCAAGTTGCATGTGCAAGTTGCATGTTGCATATGCAAGTTGCATGTGCATTTTGCATTTTGCATGTGCGTGTTGCATGTGCAAGTTGCATGTGCAAGTTGCATGTGCATGTTGCATGTGCAAGTTGCATTTGCAAGTTGCATGTGCAAGTTGCATGTGCAAGTTGCATGTGCAAGTTGCATGTGCATGTTGCATGTGCATGTTGCATATGCAAGTTGCATGTGCATGTTGCATGTTGCATGTGCACGTTGCATGTGCAAGTTGCATGTGCAGGTTGCATGTGCAAGTTGCATGTGCAAGTTGCATGTGCAAGTTGCATGTGCAAGTTGCATGTGCAAGTTGCATGTGCAAGTTGCATGTGCAAGTTGCATGTGCAAGTTGCATGTGCAAGTTGCATGTGCAAGTTGCATGTGCAAGTTGCATGTGCAAGTTGCATGTGCAAGTTGCATGTGCAAGTTGCATGTGCAAGTTGCATGTGCATGTTGCATGTGCAAGTTGCATTTGCAAGTTGCATGTGCAAGTTGCATGTGCAAGTTGCAGTTGCATGTGCAAGTTGCATGTGCAAGTTGCATGTGCAAGTTGCATGTTGCTTATGCAAGTTGCATCTGCATTTTGCATGTTGCATGTGCGTGTTGCATGTGCAAGTTGCATGTGCAAGTTGCATGTGCATGTTGCATGTGCAAGTTGCATTTGCAAGTTGCATGTGCAAGTTGCATGTGCAAGTTGCATGTGCAAGTTGCATGTGCATGTTGCATGTGCATGTTGCATATGCAAGTTGCATGTGCATGTTGCATGTTGCATGTGCACGCTGCATGTGCAAGTTGCATGTGCAAGTTGCATGTGCATGTTGCATGTGCAAGTTGCATGTGCATGTTGCATGTGCAAGTTGCATGTGCAAGTTGCATGTGCAAGTTGCATGTGCAAGTTGCATGTGCAAGTTGCATGTGCAAGTTGCATGTGCAAGTTGCATGTGCAAGTTGCATGTTGCATATGCAAGTGGCATGTGCATTTTGCATGTTGCATGTGCATGTTGCATGTGCAAGTTGCATGTGCAAGTTGCATGTGCAAGTTGCATGTGCAAGTTGCATGTGCAAGTTGCATTTGCAAGTTGCATGTGCAAGTTGCATGTGCAAGTTGCATGTGCAAGTTGCATGTGCAAGTTGCATGTTGCATATGCAAGTTGCATCTGCATTTTGCATGTTGCATGTGCGTGTTGCATGTGCAAGTTGCATGTGCAAGTTGCATGTGCAAGTTGCATGTGCAAGTTGCATTTGCAAGTTGCATGTGCAAGTTGCATGTGCAAGTTGCATGTACAAGTTGCATGTGCATGTTGCATGTGCAATGTGCATGTTGCATATGCAAGTTGCATGTGCATGTTGCATGTTGCATGTGCATGTTGCATGTGCAAGTTGCATGTGCAAGTTGCATGTGCAAGTTGCATGTGCATGTTGCATGTGCAAGTTGCATGTGCAAGTTGCATGTGCAAGTTGCATGTGCAAGTTGCATGGGCAAGTTGCATGTGCAAGTTGCATGTTGCATATGCAAGTGGCATGTGCACTTTGCATGTTGCATGTGCATGTTGCATGTGCAAGTTGCATGTGCAAGTTGCATGTGCAAGTTGCATGTGCAAGTTGCATGTGCAAGTTGCATGTGCAAGTTGCATGTGCATGTTGCATGTTGCATATGCAAGTTGCATGTGCATGTTGCATGTGCAAGTTGCATGTGCAAGTTGCATGTGCAAGTTGCATGTGCAAGTTGCATGTTGCATATGCAAGTTGCATGTGCATTTTGCATGTTGCATGTGCAAGTTGCATGTGCAAGTTGCATGTGCAAGTTGCATGTGCAAGTTGCATGTGCAAAATGCATGTGCAAGTTGCATGTGCAAGTTTCATGTGCAAGTTGCATGTGCAAGTTGCATGTGCAAGTTGCATGTGCAAGTTGCATGTGCAAGTTGCATGTGCAAGTTGCATGTGCAAGTTGCATGTTGCATATGCAAGTTGCATGTGCATGTTGCATGTGCAAGTTGCATGTTTAAATTGCATGTGTAGTTGCATGTGCATGTTGCATGTGCATGTTGCATGTGCAAGTTGCATGTGCAAGATGCATGTGCAAGTTGCATGTGCATGTTGCTTGTGCAAGTTGCATGTGCAAGTTGCATGTGCAAGTTGCATGTGCATGTTGCATGTGCAAGTTGCATGTTGCATATGCAAGTTGCATGTGCATTTTGCATGTTGCATGTGCATGTTGCATGTGCAAGTTGCATGTGCAAGTTGCATGTGCAAGTTGCATGTGCAAGTTGCATGTGCGAGTTGCATGTGCAAGCTGCATGTTACATATGCGAGTTGCATGTGCATTTTGCATGTTGCATGTGCATGTTGCATGTGCAAGTTGCATGTGCAAGTAGCATGTGCAAGTTGCATGTGCAAGTTGCATGTGCAAGTGGCATGTGCAAGTTGTATGTGCAAGTTGCATGTGCAAGTTGCATGTGCAAGTTGCATGTGCAAGTTGCATGTGCATGTTGCTTGTGCAAGTTGCATGTGCAAGTTGCATGTGCAAGTTGCATGTGCATGTTGCATGTGCAAGTTGCATGTGCAAGTTGCATGTGCAAGTTGCATGTTCAAGTTGCATGTGTATGTTGCATGTGCAAGCTGCATGTTGCATATGCAAGGTGCATGTGCATTTTGCATGTTTCATGTGCATGTTGCATGTGCAAGTTGCATGTGCAAGTTGCATGTGCAAGTTGCATGTTCAAGTTGCATGTGCAAGTTGCATGTGCAAGCTGCATATGCATGTTGCATATGCAAGTTGCATGTGCATTTGGCATGTTTCATGTGCATTTTGCATGTTTCATGCAAGTTGCATGTGCATGTTGCATTTGCAAGTTGCATGTGCAAGTTGCATGTGCAAGTTGCATGTGCAAGTTGCATGTGCGAGTTGCATGTTCATGTTGCATGTTCAGTTGCATGTGCAAGTAGCATGTGCAAGTTGCATGTGCATGTTGCATGTGCAAGTTGCATGTGCAAGTTGCATGTGCAAGTTGCATGTGCAAGTTGTATGTGCAAGTTGCATGTTGCATATGCAAGTTGCATGTGCATTTTGCATGTTGCATGTGCATGTTGCATGTGCAAGTTGCATGTGCAAGTTGCATGTTGCATATGCAAGTTGCATGTGCATTTTGCATGTTGCATGTGCATGTTGCATGTGCAAGTTGCATGTGCAAGTTGCATGTGCATGTTGCATGTGCAAGTTGCATGTGCAAGTTGCATGTGCAAGTTGCATGTGCAAGTTGCATGTGCGAGTTGCATGTTCATGTTGCATGTTCAGTTGCATGTGCAAGTAGCATGTGCAAGTTGCATGTGCATGTTGCATGTGCAAGTTGCATGTGCAAGTTGCATGTGCAAGTTGCATGTGCAAGTTGCATGTGCAAGTTGCATGTGCAAGTTGCATGTTGCATATGCAAGTTTCATGTGCATTTTGCATGTTGCATGTGCATGTTGCATGTGCAAGTTGCATGTGCAAGTTGTATGTGCAAGTTGCATGTTGCATATGCAAGTTGCATGTGCATTTTGCATGTTGCATGTGCATGTTGCATGTGCAAGTTGCATGTGCAAGTTGCATGTTGCATATGCAAGTTGCATGTGCATTTTGCATGTTGCATGTGCAAGTTGCATGTGCAAGTTGCATGTGAAGTTGCATGTGCATGTTGCATGTGCAAGTTGCATGTGCAAGTTGCATGTGCAAGTTGCATGTGCAAGTTGCATGTGCAAGTTGCATGTGCAAGTTTCATGTGCACGTTCCATGTGCAAGTTCCATGTGCAAGTTCCATGTGCAAGTTGCATGTGCAAGTTGCATGTGCAAGTTGCATGTGCATGTTGCATGTGCAAGTTGCATGTGCAAGTTGCATGTGCAAGTTGCATGTTCAAGTTGCATGTGTATGTTGCATGTGCAAGCTGCATGTTGCATATGCAAGGTGCATGTGCATTTTGCATGTTTCATGTGCATGTTGCATGTGCAAGTTGCATGTGCAAGTTGCATGTGCAAGTTGCATGTTCAAGTTGCATGTGCAAGTTGCATGTGCAAGCTGCATATGCATGTTGCATATGCAAGTTGCATGTGCATTTGGCATGTTTCATGTGCATTTTGCATGTTTCATGCAAGTTGCATGTGCATGTTGCATTTGCAAGTTGCATGTGCAAGTTGCATGTGCAAGTTGCATGTGCAAGTTGCATGTGCGAGTTGCATGTTCATGTTGCATGTTCAGTTGCATGTGCAAGTAGCATGTGCAAGTTGCATGTGCATGTTGCATGTGCAAGTTGCATGTGCAAGTTGCATGTGCAAGTTGCATGTGCAAGTTGTATGTGCAAGTTGCATGTTGCATATGCAAGTTGCATGTGCATTTTGCATGTTGCATGTGCATGTTGCATGTGCAAGTTGCATGTGCAAGTTGCATGTTGCATATGCAAGTTGCATGTGCATTTTGCATGTTGCATGTGCATGTTGCATGTGCAAGTTGCATGTGCAAGTTGCATGTGCATGTTGCATGTGCAAGTTGCATGTGCAAGTTGCATGTGCAAGTTGCATGTGCAAGTTGCATGTGCGAGTTGCATGTTCATGTTGCATGTTCAGTTGCATGTGCAAGTAGCATGTGCAAGTTGCATGTGCATGTTGCATGTGCAAGTTGCATGTGCAAGTTGCATGTGCAAGTTGCATGTGCAAGTTGCATGTGCAAGTTGCATGTGCAAGTTGCATGTTGCATATGCAAGTTTCATGTGCATTTTGCATGTTGCATGTGCATGTTGCATGTGCAAGTTGCATGTGCAAGTTGTATGTGCAAGTTGCATGTTGCATATGCAAGTTGCATGTGCATTTTGCATGTTGCATGTGCATGTTGCATGTGCAAGTTGCATGTGCAAGTTGCATGTTGCATATGCAAGTTGCATGTGCATTTTGCATGTTGCATGTGCAAGTTGCATGTGCAAGTTGCATGTGAAGTTGCATGTGCATGTTGCATGTGCAAGTTGCATGTGCAAGTTGCATGTGCAAGTTGCATGTGCAAGTTGCATGTGCAAGTTGCATGTGCAAGTTTCATGTGCACGTTCCATGTGCAAGTTCCATGTGCAAGTTCCATGTGCAA
The DNA here is from genome assembly GCA_963921185.1 of Dasysyrphus tricinctus. Lineage (NCBI taxonomy): Eukaryota > Metazoa > Arthropoda > Insecta > Diptera > Syrphidae > Dasysyrphus > Dasysyrphus tricinctus. The sequence goes on from OY992530.1 coordinate 250,711,595, forward strand.
GTTGCATGTGCAAGTTGCATGTGCAAGTTGCATGTGCATGTTGTATGTGGCATGTGCACGTTGCATGTGCAAGTTTCATGTGCAAGTTGCATGTGCAAGTTGCATTTGCATGTTGCATGTGCAAGGTGCATGTTCAAGTTGCATGTGCAAGTTGCATGTGCATGTTGCATGTGCATGTTGCATATGCAAGTTGCATGTGCATGTTGCAGGTTGCATGTGCACGTTGCATGTGCAAGGTGCAAGTTCAAGTTGCATGTGCAAGTTGCATGTGCAAGTTGCATGTGCATGTTGCATGTGCAAGTTGCATGTGCATGTTGCATGTGCAAGTTGCATGTGCATGTTGCATGTGCATATTGCATATGCAAGTTGCATGTGCATGTTGCATGTGGCATGTGCACGTTGCATGTGCAAGTTGCATGTGCAAGTTGCATGTGCAAGTTGCATTTGCATGTTGCATGTGCAAGGTGCACGTCAAGTTGCATGTGCAAGTTGCATGTGCATGTTGCATGTGCATGTTGCATATGGAAGTTGCATGTGCATGTTGCATGTTGTATGTGCACGTTGCATGTGCAAGTTGCATGTGCAAGTTGCATGTGCAAGTTGCATTTGCATGTTGCATGTGCAAGGTGCATGTTCAAGTTGCATGTGCAAGTTGCATGTGCAAGTTGTATGTGCAAGTTGTATGTTGCATATGCAAGTTGCATGTGCATTTTGCATGTTGCATGTGCATGTTGCATGTGCAAGTTGCATGTGCAAGTTGCATGTGCAAGTTGCATGTGCAAGTTGCATGTTGCGTATGCAGGTTGCTTGTGCATTTTGCATGTTGCATTTGCATGTTGCATGTGCAAGTTGCATGTGCAAGTTGCATGTGCAAGTTGCATGTGCAAGTTGCATGTGCGAGTTGCATGTGCAAGTTGCATGTGCAAGTTACATGTGCAAGTTGCATGTGCAAGTTGCATATGCAAGTTGCATGTGCGAGTTGTATGTGCAAGTTGCATGTGCAAGTTTCGATTGAACGAAAATTGCATCACTGAATGAACGAATGTATAACTAAATACAAAGTTAAAAGTTCAAGTGAGCTCAAATCCATGATTGCGTTTCGCCCAGGTGCGATAGTTGGGCTCATCAGTTAGATGACTATCATACCCTTCTAAGACGCAATGATAGTCATCTAACTGCTGAGCCCAACTATCGTACCTGGGCGAAACGCAATCATGGAGTTGAGCTCACTTGAACTTTTAACTTTGAATTATATATTCGGTCACTCCACTTAAACAGAAGAATTTCTTTTAAAATTTTCTTCATATTCAATTATTATAACTAAATACTATCGAATAAATGAACACTTAGCTACTATCGAATAATTCGATAGTTTTTATTCGATAGTTTCCAACACTGATTTCGAGCCCATTCACTAACCGAATGGCCGGTGGTCGTGCGGATTTCACGATGAAATGGCAAACCAAACTAAGGATAAATCACATGACAGATGTCAAAATGGCTGTCAATGAAAACAGAACTGCCAACTTTAAGTTCTATAATTCTAAAAACTACACCCGTTATTATAGAAGCTTTGTATTCAACTTAAATAAAAATATAAAATTTTTAAAATCACAATAAACTTGTAGTTAACTACTTTCAAAAGTATCAAATAACCTTAAATTAACACTTGCGACAAAAAGATTACAACTGTCAATTCAAATATAAAAAAGAAATTGTCAATTTTTAGTGGCCTTGGCAGAGCCTTAATCGATATATGGCATTTCCGATTCTCCATACAGAAAAATAACATAATAGATTTGTTCGTGTACTTTCTGGGCTAAATTGGACAGTCTGTCAAATTTTGAGGAGTGGACGTGCAAAAGTACACGAACGCAAATAACCAACATTTCTACCACTTTTAAAACGTCAACAACAAGTAAACAAAAACCTGCTAAGAAATCAAGAAAAGAAACCTACAGCATTAGAGCTTCAATTTTCATTTTATATTCTTAAAAAAAAATAGTTACCTATTTTTGTATTAATTTATTAAACACAAACTGTATTCCAGAAATAAAAAAAAATAAATACACTTAAAAACAAAATTTATTTATTAAAAAATAGTTGTTTTGTTATGAAATATCACTTTTGTTAACAAAAAAGCACTTCACAATAAACAAGAATAAGAAATTCACAGTTTAATCAAATTTTTCTGATTTAAATATTTTTATTAAATACAGAACAGATAAGAAAAAAACAAAAACTTTTACCAAGAGAAAAAAAAACAAAACTAAACGTAAAAATTGTCAGGAAGGGGAAATTTGTTGCTCTCTAGTGAGCGTTCTCTTCTGCCAAAAACTACACATTTCTTGCGCGGACAGCTTTGGGCTAAATTTGGTGGATTTGGATAGAATTTGGCTGTTTTGTTATGAGTACGCGAACAGACCTACTCTAGTACTCTAAGATTCTTTTATTTACGCGCACTGGTCCATTATTCCATTAATGCGATTCAACGGCCCCAAGAAAGTAGAAGAAAAACAACCACACACAATCACACTCGCTCCGGCATGCTTAAAAGTTTTTAAACAATAACGTGATTGAATTACTTAATACGTAAGATATCACATCACTACCATAACCATAAAAAAAAGACCCGAAATCCTGAGAACCCACGCGGTTGGCCACCCTGTTACTCAAGAAAACTGTTTGTTGAAATTGGCGCCTGTCAGAAGACCTTACACACCCGAAGCGGAGCAACGGAGTTGCGTGAGCGGAAGAGAGGACCCAAAAAGGGAGCTTAAATCCTAAGAACCCGCGATGTGGGCCACCCAAAGAACTGTTGCTCAAAATAACAGTTTTGGTGACTGCTATAATAAGCTATTTTTTAATTTGTAAGACAAAATTTATTGAAAAGGTTTTTTTTTCTAAAGTGTAAAATAAAAATCAACGAAAAAGTTTTTTTTAAATACATTTTTCAAAAAAAAATTCTTTCCCTTGTCCGAGTTCCAGTTTCCAGACCCACCTCAAAATCTCCTCCGTCAGACCTTACTCCATCGGACCCACCACCAAAAAAAAAATCTATGAACGTTTAAAATAAAATGCACGACTGTATCGCACGTACTTGCTCTTATGTTCAAGTTGTGTGGAGCTTAAGAACTTTAAAAAATATTCAAGTAATTATAGAAAAAGTATAAAAAGCATTTAAATCGTTCTTTTAATTGTATAAACAGCCTGATAAATAACTTATAGCTCAAAAAAAAGTATGCCATTTGATTACTTGAAAAAATATGAATATATGCAAACAAAAATTTAAAATCGTTGGAGCCGTTTTCTTAAAAATTAATTTTTTATATATAAAATTTTTGTAACATTTTTCAAAAAAAAAATTGGTATGCCAATTTTGAGTATATATTAATATACATTAAAAACTGAAATTTCAAAACAATTCATCAACCCGTTTTTGAAATATTGAATTTAAAAAAAAAATTTTTGAATCTTTTTTTAAAAATCCAAAATTTATTTTTTCAAAAATTTTGGTATGCAGTATAATTTATATTTTAACAAAGCTTTTTTGCAAAAAATTTTATTGAAATCGGATGAGCGGTTAATGAGAAAATCAAAAATCAAAAAAACCGTTATATGGCAGGTACCGTTAATAAATGTTTTTGGTGATTTTTTTTCTTACTAAAAGGTATATCATATCTATAATAATACATTGATTTTTTTTTATCAAAATCGTTGGAGCCGTTTTTGAAATAAATAAGCTTTTCCTTAACGGTTGTATGGCAAGTACCGTTATTTTTTGAGCTAAAAAAAAAATTTCAATTTCCCCTCTGGAGAGTTACAAAAAAACCTTAAGTTCAAAATTTGAAGAAAATCGCTTCAGTGGTTTAGGCTGTAGGTTGAGGTACATACAGACAGACAGACAGACAGACAGACAGACAGACAGAATTCTGCCACCCACTTTTTTCGTGTTCTCTATCATCGTAATGTCATGTTTGATTGTTATCTCGAAATTTTTTTTTTGCACGAATCCAAAACTTGCCCTATAGTACCTATATCGCAAGTAAAAAAAAGTTATTCTTTTGTCCATTTCCAGACCCACCTCCAGAACCTCCTCCGTCAGACCCTATACCAACAAAAAATCTAGGAAAAAGGTATTTAAAACAAAAATTGTTCCTTTGTCCCAGCTCCAGAATCTCCTCCCTCGTACACTTCTTCATCGGACTCACCACCAAGAAAATCTGTGAAAAATTCCATTCCCGCTAACCACATGGAATTCAAAGTAGAATGAGAATTAATAATGCGCTGTCGCATTGTAGTTTAGTAAAAATGGTGGAATTTTGTGCGGCGGGATTTTAATCGTAATAGCACGATGACATAAGTCAGATGTCAGATAGAAAAACGATCTTGCCAAAAGATGCCACCAAATAGTTCCACATTTTTTGGTTATTTGCATCTCTCTTTGATAGACTGCTAATTTTTGCTCAAAAATCTCTGGAACAAAGCTATTTATTTCATCAAGGAATAGCAATTGTACAAGTGTTCTCAATTTTAAAGAATATCAACGAAAATTTGATAAATGCTTCTGGATTTAAACGCAAGTACTGCACTTGAAAAAAATCCAAAATTCCCGAAAACGTTTAAAAGATTTTAAAATAGTTTCCAAGCGTTTCTGCTCAAGTAGAAAGGTCCTCTTTAGTTCCTTCAACTTGTTGGTTTCAAGATACATGCGTAGAAAACTGTTACCTGACAACTTTTAAAATCTGTTTGTAGTTTAGTACTATTTTAATTCAACGATAAGTTATGTTATAAAGGTGTATAAGACAGTTATGTTAATATTCTCTTAAATTAATAAATGCCTTTTTTGCCTTTTTCAGGATTTTATTTTGCTTTTCTTATGGTCGATCTACAAGTAACCTCAATTGGTCCCTCCCTATCCCTCAATATTTAAGCTAAGAATTTAATTTAGGTCCGTGAAGTTACCACCGCCATTTTGGATTTTCAAAAAAAAGGTTCTGCTGTATTGTGCTCAACTTGTGCTTGCTTGTGCCGTAAATATTTTTGAAAAATTCACAAATTTGCAAATTTTGCAAATGAAATTTTTGCAAAATTTCAAAATTTCTTTAAAAAAAGTTGTACTGCTTTGTGTTCAGAAAATGCTTTTGAACAAAAAACATCGCATAATTGCAACTGTTGTGGCCAAATCAAAACTTTGCAAAGGGCTGTAGCGTAAAGTTAGCACCGCCATTTTCGATTTTCAAAAACAAAAAGAGTTGTGCTGCATTTTGCTCAACTTATGCTGCCTTGTGCGGTAAATATTAAAAAATATGTAGGTTTTTGCAAATTTGCAAATTATACGAATTATTTTTTTTTTTAAATTTCGTAATTACTACAAAGTGAAAGTTGTGCTGTTTTGTGTTTTGAGAATTAAAAGTTCGCATATTTGTAACTTTTACGGCCAAAAAACAGTTTTGCGAAGCGTGAAGTTAGCACCGCTATTTTCGATTTTCAAAAAAAAAGTTGTGCTGTATTGTGCTCAACTTTCGCTCCCTTGTGCCGTAAAAATTTTCTAAAAAATTGCGAATTTTACGGATACAGTTTTTTCAAATTTTGCAATTTTGTAAAAAATTAAAGTTGTGCTGTTTAGTGCTGCCATATTCCGAAGAGAAAAAAGTTTTTGCTGCGTTGCTGAGTTTTCGAGAAAAAAAAAAACAAATGATAAAACTACTTTTTGGCCGTAAAAGTTACAAATATTCGAACTTCTGTTTCTCTCTTCGGAATATGGCAAGCCAAATTGGGCACAAAACAGCACAACTTTAACTTTTTAGTAATAACGAAATTAAAAAAAAAATATTCGTAAAATTAGCAAATTTGCGAATACATATTTTCTAATATTTACCGCACAAGGCGGCACAAGTTGAGCACAATGCAGCACAACTTTCTTTTTTTTGAACATCGAAAATGGCGTTGCTAACTTTACGCTACAGCCCTTCGCAAAGTTTTGTTCTGGCCATAACAGTTGCAACTATGCGATTTTTTTTTTTGGTTCTTAGACGCATTTTCTGAGCACAAAACAGGACAACTTTTTTTTTAAGAAATTTTGTAATTTCGCCAAAATTTCATTCGTAAAACTTGCAAATTATCGAATTTTTCAAAAACATTTAAGGCATAAGCCAGCACAAGTTGAGCACAATACGAATACAGCACAACTTTTGTTTTTTGGAAAATCCAGAATGGCGGTGCTTACTTCACGCACATGTTTAATTCATCAAAGCTTATGTTGCATCTACCACTATAGTCTATAATAGGGCTCTTACCTAAACGAATTAAAGGTATCAACCAGAAGTACTCTTGCATGAATTGTATAAGGAGATTGTTTCACTCCTTTTTTTGTTTGCAGTTCAACTACTAAATTATTGTTTTTTGTTACGAAATATCTTGTTAACATATCTTCAAAATTCCGGTTAGCCAATTCTGATTCAGTTTCAATACTTATTCGAATATTCTTCTCGAAAGCCACATTTTCTTTTTCAATCAATTTTTTCAAACATTCAACTAAATTACAATTTGATACTTGAATTGGCTGCAAACTACCACGAACCGGATTCAAAAATATAATCGTAAATAGGAAAAATTTCCAATACTGTGTCATTGTTTCAATGTCGAAAGTTTAACTGAAGACTGCGAAAAGAAAATTAGTGTCAGAACAGTGTAGAATACTTTTCATATACCAATTTCAAACAATCAATCTCAGTCATGTTCGTATCGTAGCTAAAAGGGCTAACATTTTATTTGCTCTCATTGGGGATAATTTGAAGTGATTAAATATAAAGGGTGTAGATTCTAAATTCCTTTGGATAGAAAAACACAATGTTGTTTTATAGATTTCCAAGTACTGATTGCCAGCTTAGTTTCAAGTTTCGCTAACGCACAAGAGCCGGTGCATGATGTAGATCAAGTTCAAACTAAAATACAAACAATAGGAAGTAAAAAAATGCTCGTGTTTTGAACTAACGATATAAATAGAAACCCTATAAGGGTCCTTTATGAAATTTTAATAAATTGAGTTTGAGATTAAAATTTAACATTAGGTACTCGTACTCGTGTATAGTGTGCAAAAATAGATCCTTTCCAAAGTTGCACAAAAGGTCAAGTGCGGATAAATTCAACTAGCTACTTTTATATTATCATTGACGTCTAGTTTTAGATACATTACTTTGACATATATTTATTTTATTTAACAGTTTGTACATGAGTCTTTTATTATATATGCAAACATTCCGAAGGTATTTAATGTGAAGACAAAAATAATAAGAGCTATCACGTATGGATGGGGCGAGTCAACCAATAGTCTAAGTCGCTATCTTAATGTTCAAACTCCAGCGAAATTATGAAGCATCGATCACAAATGTGTTAGAACCTAATTATTATGAGAATGGATCAAAAGCAGTATTAACGAGAAAAAAAACACATCGTTATTTTTTAAGCAATTTTTTAATGTCTTGTCACGCATACGTCACGTGTCCGACAGAGTTCACTTTAGAAGTAATTTTTATAGTTATTTAATAGCTAAGTACCTGGCTGTGTTCTGCCCTCCGAAGCGCTCTCTAACTGAAGAAGACTATGTAGAACTTCAAAATTTATTAGGACATAACTTCCTTGTTGGTGGCAACTTCAATGCCTAACACACCCAGTGGAGATCTAGACTGATACCTACAAAAGGTAAACGGCTTTACCAAGCAGGCCACAAATACAGCTTCGAATTTTATTCTTCTGGTTCGCCAACATATTGGCCCATCCGATACTAACAAAATACCAGACTTTTTCGTAGTTGAAGGAATTAAACGAAATCATATAAGTGTCGAAGATAACGATTTATCGTCAGATCATACTGCAGTAATTTTATCACTGAGCGAAACAGAAATAATAGAAAAAAGTAATCCTAAGCTCGTGAATAAGAGAACAAACTGGAACGAATTCAGAGATAAACTTGAAAATTTTATAAACCTATAATCCCATATATGCAAACCATTGAACAAATTGGTCATGAAGTAGAACATTTTATTGCTGATGTGCAACAGGCTGCAGAAGAAAGTATTCCAACTATTTCGAAATGAAGACAAAAAGAAATAAAGGAGCTGATATTTAAAAAAAGAAGAGCTCGAAGAAAATGACAAGTTAAGAGATTTCCAGGTGATAAGGCAGTTTTAAAAATGATTCACCTAATAGTTTCCTGAATAGTCTGATGGCGGATGATTCTACCAAATACTCCTGATAGAAATCAGCTAAACGCCTTAAAAGACAACAGACACAAAACCCGCGTTTAAAATCACAAGAAATGGATCGGTAACCCGAAACAAAAGGCTGATCTCTTCGCTGAACATCTCGCGAATGTTTTTAAGTCATTCACAGCAAACACAGCTACAGATCCCTTATACAGTTTGTTGATAGAAACGACGAATGTGAAATACCTTTTGTCACGCTAAAGGAAGCAGGAAGTATGTGTCAATATAAGTTGTATAATAAAAAAATCACCAGGCTACAATCTAATAACTGTTCAGGTTTTGAAAGAATTTCCTTTAATAGCCTTCAAGAAAGACCCATATATAAAAAACGCATGCCTTTATGTGCCACATCATAGGAAAATTGCAGAAGTTATTGTTATACCTAAACAAGGTAAGCCACCAACAGAAGTAACATCTTACAGACCTATACAATATATATCGCTTATACCAATCATGGTAAAAGTTTTCGAAAAACTGCTCTTGAAAAGGCTTAGCAAAATAATAGAAGAAAGAAGACTAATTCCGAGCCATCAGTTTGGGTTAAGAAATAAACATTCCACGATAGACTAAGTGCATCGGATTACAGATGTTGTGGAAAAGGCACTTGAAGAAAAACAAGTATGCTCGGTTATATTCTTAGATGTTGCTCAAGCCTTTCACAAGGTTTGGCATTAGGGACTTGAGTACAAACTGCATAAGGACCTTCCCAGGAAGTAGTACGAAATACTGAAATCCTACGTAACGAACTGACTCTTAAGAGTACGGTACGACCAAAATTACTCGGAACTAAAGAAAATTGAAGCCGGTGTACCACAAGGAAGTGTCCTAGGACCAACCCTGTATTTATTATACAGGGTGTCCCGCACCTGAGTGGAAGTATAATTAAGAAAAACAAAAAGGTACTTTTCCCAAAAAAGCCCGAAAAAATGACTTTATTCATAAATTATCCATGATTTAACCCTTATTTCGGGCTTTTTTGGTAAAAGTACCTTTCGTTTCTTCTTAATTTCTCAAAAACTAAGATAGAAATTTAAATTTAGTTTTCGGTAATGGACTTAAAAATAATGAGGGCAATGAATATTGAACACAAAAATAGCACTTAATTACGTAAAATTTCGAAAAATATCGACTTTAGAAAAAAAAAAATCACAATTTTTTTAAACAAATTTGACTTTGAAATTTAATTTATCAAAAACTATTCGCTTAAGCAACTTGATTTAAAAACCAAATGCAAGAATGGAGTATTAGCTTTCAAAAGAACTGTATCACATTATTAGATGTGTTTTCGTTGATTTTTAATGTTTTTTTTGGCATGTTAAGTCAATTTTTCAGAAACTGCCCCCCCTGCCTCAGGGAGGGGAGATACAACTTTCCCACCATACAATTTTTTTCTTAGAATAACCCCAGGAACCACATCCTAAGATACTTCCACTCAGGTGCGGGACACCCTGTATACAAAGGATATTCCAGTGGACATCAAAGCTGTCATGGCCAGCTTTGCTGATGATACTGCAATATTGGTGCCAGACAAATCTGTAATGAAGGCTATACAAAAATTGCAAAATGCAGTCGATAAAGCTAGTGATTTGACACAGAAATGGCGTACTAAGCGAAACAAAATCGACGCATACTTTACAAAAAAAAACATAAACAATGTACAGCAGCACAGTAGTGGATCCTGGATTTGGCTGTGGGGGGGGGCTCGAGGGTCGAGGCTCCTATCTTAGACATATCATTTAAAAAAAGGAACAATCTCTCTCAGTACTAATTTTGTTTTCTCAGAATGTAGGCCAGTTGGCAAAGTAGTAGTTACAAAATAAATACGTATAGGCATGTCAAGAACGTCACAATGTACAAAAAGTTGTTAGGGTAATTCAAATGTCTTTCTTCTTATACTGAATGATTTTTGTAGAATTTAAACCTTTAGGCAGTACTAAGATCGTGCTGAAATGTGTCTTTCCACATTTATCTCCAAACACCAGCTAAAATGCTAGCTATATTTTAACATATCATTTTTGTGAAGAATATCACATAAAACAGCTGTTCTCTGAATACAAATTTTACTCAACCATTTCTAAGAATTTTTTTCAATATTTCAAGTAAACATATTATGATAAAATGAAATGTTTTTTTTTAATATTTCTCGTTTTCGATTTTCATTTTAACAAAGTAAGGTCCACCTAAAACTCATAAACAAAATAAGCTGTAACAATCTAGCTCGAGAACAATGTGGCAAACAATTATTTCATGCACTAAATTTTGACAGGTATCTTGGTGATATACAGTAAGAAATGAAATTTTAATTGGAGGTGCGTACCGCTTGTCTAAAATACCAGGCAGAATTTTGGAGAGTTTTGTAAAGGAGCAAAATTTGATCATGTTTCAAAGATACTGGTAAAAACATGTAATTGATATTGGCTAAAACGCTAAAGCAATCATTTACAGCCACGCCATTTTGTTTGAATGATCCTACAATTTCATAAATAAATATTTATAAATGTATTAATTTATTTAATTTTATTAATTTATTATTTTAAAGAAAGCCAAAGAGAAGCTTAGATTGAAAATCGCATCGTATTAAGGAAACGTATGAAAGCATCCTTGAACTGCAAATCTTTAGTTTTGAATTTCGAGGACACTGATTGTAATAAACAATAATTGTTTGATTCGATTGCTCCAAAAAAAATTAATGCAGTTTTTTTTTGCATCTGGAAAAACAGTTTTAAATTTTTTTTCGGGGTCATCTAAGCCCGAAAGATATCAACAGAAGAGCTTAGGAAAAAAGGTGATATTTGCTCTATTTCTAATTCTATCGATATCCTTAGTTTTCTTTAATTCAGCTTAAGACAATAGCGTGCTCTACTCAAAATTTTACCTGAAAGGGAATTTTAAAGGCAAACGGTAACATTTTTCACTCAATATAGACTCCTTCATATCTGTTTTCAATTTCTGGAAAACATTATTAAATGAAAATATCAAGTGTTGTCCTTAAGTTTCTCAATTGTATTGAACATGCTAATTTGCTGAGCCAACCTCGTTTGTTTCGCCCAATGCTCTACGGGCTTGAGCAAAAGCGCTGATTTTTGTTTGCGTCAACCTTGTTTTTGCGGTCAATTCCCTAGGGGTTTAAACACAGTTTATATGGAAATTGTTAAGCCCCATCATAATATTTTCGTTCGGTTGCCTTGAAGCTTGGGAAAACAACAGCTTACATGTAAAATTTGTAAAGCCCCACTACTTGTCGAATTTCTTTAAGGCTTATGAAAAAACACAGCCAACATGCAAATTTGCTAGCCCCATTCTTGCTTTTTTTTCAATTCCTTTGGCTTGGAATAACGCATTTTAGGGGTAAATTGGTTAGAACCAACTCTGATTTTTCGCCCCTCTTGTCTTGTAGGGCTTGGAATAAATAGAGCCTATGTTTTTATATTCAAATTTCTTAGTCTCATCTTCGTTTTTTCATCGAATTTCTTATGAGGCTTAGAAAAACATACTCTCAGGCTAATTTTTCAGCCCCAACCTTGTTTTAATAAATACCAGAAGAAAACACAAATTTTATATCAATGATTTTAGGGATCATTCTTTGTTTCACAGTGTTTTTAAAAATTGTATGTTTGAAAACGAACACTAAATTGACACGTCGTAATGTATTTTATTGTGCTATTAAATTAACTGTACGAAGTGACTGTGGGGGGGGGGGGCTTCAGCCCCTATAGCCCCCCCTCTGGATCCGCCACTGCAGCAGCACCTTACTCCAATACCGCACGATTTGCAAACGTTGTTCAGGAGTAAGTCTATTCATTATGAAATGGCATATTATATTAAAAAATTATAAATTGGGTGGCGCAACAGCTCGTGGAGAACCAGGGCCTAGTGACTTACAACTCACAACCATTCCTGTGTGCGTGTTTGTTGGCAGGAATGGAGGGGACCTACAGTTTTTTGCCGAGTCCGAACGGCTAAATGAGAAGCACTTTTTCATGACAAGTATTACTCTTGGAGGATTTGTCAGTTCCCCGCAAGAGGCAGTACCTCGAATTAAAACATATTATATTATATATTATGTAAAAAAGATTATTGCAAATTTTAACATTTTCTTAAATGCGTTTGCATCTACCTTCTACCGATTTAAGGATAGACTGCTTAGCAGGATTTTTTTGTTTTGTTTTGTAACTATCTGCCCATGTTGCACACAAATTCGTTTAAGAATTTGCAAAAATTGTTACCACTAAGCTTAGTGAAGATATCACTGGATACCTATATCAGTATTAACAACTGGGTGTTAACCAGATACTAGCTGCTTGTGAGGAGCTAGCAAGTTTGGTTTGTTTCATTTTGAAAATTTTAAGAATCACATATTTTTGTATTAACTTTATCTAGCCATATCTTCACACTTCTTGGCAAACAAGCCAAAATCAACCGTAAACGTTAATTAATGTTTAACATAAATATCTTATGTGGCACTTTTTCTTCCACCTAAGTTATGTTCAACTTAATGGTTTTTATGTTTGAGTTTTCGTTTGGTGCAAAGCGTTTGAACAATGTCTAGAAATAATAACAAAAAAAATATATTTTTGCAAACAGAAAAAACGCTTGACAAAGAATTAATCGAAAACCAAAACAAAACGGTCGCGCAAAGTGGACAGTAAAAAAATTATTCGAATTAAAAAAAATTTGCAGCTAGTGATTATAGTGACTGAGGAATCGCTCAAGAGGTTCTATAACAAAATATAAAGTTCTAAGAAGTTGAAAACCCCAGCCCACACAGCCGATGACATACTTTTTGAAGATGAAAATTCGCCTGATTTAAGAAAAGGTGTCACACCACAGATATTCATACAGAGAGCTTCAAAATTTTTTGCTAACTTCAACATCCGGATAATACTCTATGAATTTCAAAAAGAAGACCAGTAACTTCTACAATCTACACTGCAAAACAGTGAGAATGTGAGAAGTATTCCGATAATTTTATTTCTTCTCTAATTTTTTAATGATATTTTCTTCACAATTCTTGGCAAATTAGTCAAAAACAATAGTAAACGAAAATTTATGTTTAACATAAATATCTTAAGTGGCACTTTTTCTTCCACCTAAGTTATGTTGAACATAAGGATTTTTATGTTTGAGTTTACGTTTGGTGCAAACCAAAAAGTGTCACTTAAGGGCTTATGTGAAACATTAGTATTTATGTTCCGTATCAGCAAATGGGCCTAAGAAAATTAAAAGAAAAAATGTTTTTACTTTAGGAATATGTTTGTTTAAGTTGAAACATTTTGTTTTTGCCTTTGAAATACAGCGGAACTTGTATCGAGTTTTCCAAAGGCCTTTTTTTCAAAATTCCGTTATAAATGTAGATACTATACCAGGTGTCTGCAATACTTTTTTCCTAACAAAAGAGAGTATTAGTATTAGCATATCAGTGAGGCAGACATATTGCTCTAATTAAAGCATTTTTATTTTGCTTTTGAGATGTTCAAAGGGTAGACACGGTGCATTCAAGAGGACACAAGCGTCCACAAGCGTCCACAAGCTTTTTTTCAAAGCGAACCTCTGTCTATCAACTCCTACTCTCACCTCCAAGTGGTGAACATCGAGTGCCTAGTACCTTTAACTGAAGATGGGGTTCCAATCCCTGTGGACGGTTTTAGGGGGCAGCAAACGAGAGAGGGGGGAGGAGTGTTCCCACTAAGGCACTTCTCCTTCATCCAGGCGGCAGCGGAAGAATTCTCAAGATGGAATCAACGGTGGCGTCTACAGTTCCAGTTAGGCTGAACTACTTAGTGAACTCCTTATACGGGCTACTACGACATATTCGGAGCTCAGGCCTATAAGGAGCGGTTAATCCGGCTCCCCGCCCTTGGAGTTATATTGTAAGGGTCTGGTCCTCCAGGTTGGGGGTCGTGCCGTCGGGGTGACTTCCCGGCCACGTAAAGCTTTCTTAGTTGCGAAGCACCAACAAGCCAAGGAAGGATTTACTGTTGACGAACCGAGCAAACGAAATAAGGACAACGAACTTCGAATCTGCACGTGGAATGTTCTGTCTCTCTATAGACCACGTGCAGCCGAACATTTAGCGGAGGCCCTAGACTGCTACAAACCAGACATCACCTCCATCCAAGAAGTGCGATGGGATGGGCCGGGCAAGAGAAAACTGAAAGACTGCGATATCTACTACGGTGACTGTTACCGACCACAAGGGCAGCGTCTCTTTGGATGTGGATTCGTCGTTAGAGGCAGACTTGGGCAAGAAGTCTTGAGTTTCATCTATTTGAACGAGCGCCTCATGACAATTTGCATCAATTCTAAATTCGCCAACATCAGCCTGATATGCGCGCATGCCCCCACAGAGGAGAAAGATGACACCAAGGACGAGTTCTACGAGCTCCTGGACAAGACATATGAGCAATGCTATGACATTAAGATTGTCTTGGGTGATTTTAATGCCAAACTGGGAAGAGAAGAAGTCTTTGGTGGCACAATCGGAAGATACAGCCTGTACGACACCACCTCCGATAACGGACTCAGGCTTATCGACTTTGCTGCGGGGCGAAACGTTGTGGTAGCTAGTACGCAGTTCCCGCATCTCGATATACATAAGGGGACATAGCGAATTCCTGGTCAATCAACCGCCAACCAAATTGACCACATTGCGATCGACGCAAGGCACTCCTCCAGTATCAAGGATGTCCGAACGTTCCGAGGAGCCAACGTTGACTCGGACCACTACCTCGTTGTAGCAAAGGTAATGCTACGGATATCCAGACCAAAGCCAAAACAGGGAAATACTGTGAGGAAGTTCGACGTTGGACGGCTACAGTCGCAGGAAATCGCCAGGTCCTTTTCCGATCGAGTCTCTCGCGCCCTCTTAACTAGTCCTTTGCCGCCAACTGCAAACATCGTGGAAAACAGTGGAAAAACTGCCAGGAAGCCATCAGAGATGCCGCCTCTGACGTGCTGGGCTTTGCACGACCACCACAGCGAAACCCCTGGTTCGACGAAGAATGCCGGCAAGTACATGCAGCCAAACAACAGGCATACAAAGCGGCGCTGCATACCAGAGCTGCTCGCGAGCTCTACGAGCAGAAGAGGAGAGAGGATCACAAGCTTCTTAGAAGGAAGAAGAAAGAGCATGAGAAGCGCGCGATCGAGGAGTTAGAGAGATGCCACTGCAGGAATGAAGTTCGGAAGTTTTACCAAAAAGTAAAAAGAACCTCCCAAGGTTACAAGGCCCGAACCAAAGCCTGCAAAGACGATCAGGGGAACATCGTGGTGGAATCGCAGTCGGTGCTGAGGATATGGAAAAATCATTTCTGCAAATTGTATAACGGCGATGACGAACCGAATTCCGCTAACATGCAAATTGCACCATTCAACTTGGACGACGAAGGCCAACAATTCCGTCCACCCGATCTTGACGAAGTGAGGATAGCCATATCTAAACTGAAGTCCAATAAAGCTGCTGGAGCTGATGGCCTTGCGGCTGAACTATTCAAAGCGGCTGGCGATGAATTGGTTAGGAGTATGCACCAGCTCATCTGTAAAATATGGTCGGAGGAAAGCATGCCCGATGAATGGAACCTCAGGATTGTTTGCCTGATCCTCAAGAAAGGCGATCCTCTGGACTGCACCAACTACAGAGGCACCAGTCTTCTTAATATCGCCTACAAGATCTTCTCTGCCGTACTTTGTGAACGCCTGAAGCCATTCGTCAACAACCTGATAGGCCCATATCAGTGTGGCTTTAGACCATGGAAGTCCAGCATCGACCAGATATTCGCACTACGGCAGATCTTGGAGAAAACCCAGGAGTTTCAAATCGATACCCACCACCTTTTTATCGATTTCAAGGCCGCGTATGACAGCATCTATAGAGACGAGCTATATAGAGCAATGTCTAGTTTTGGCATCCCTGCCAAACTCGTTCGTTTGTGCAGGATGTCGATGGAGAATGCACGCTGCTCCATAAAGGTCGGCAAAGACCTCACCGACACCTTTGATGTCAAAAAAGGTTTAAGGCAAGGCGACGCGCTGTCATGCGACTTCTTCAACATCGTTCTTGAAAGAATAGTGCAAAACTCTCACGTCAACACTAGAGGCACAATCTTTCAAAAGTCCGTCCAATTACTCGCTTACACTGATGACATTGACATAATAGGACGAACAAAGCGTGATGTCAGTGGTGCTTTTGTGAGCATTGAGAAGGAAGCCAAGAAGATGGGTTTAACGGTGAATGAAAGCAAAACGAAGTATATGCTGTCAACAAGAAAGGACAACCAACACCGACGTCTAGGACAGAACGTCACTATAGACAGCAATAATTTTGAGGTGGTCAGAGACTTTGTCTACCTAGGATCCGCTATAAACTCAGCGAACGATACCAGTGCTGAGATCAAACGAAGAATTACTCTTGCCAATCGCTGTTTCTTCGGGCTAAGAAGGCAATTGAGAAGCAAAGCCCTCTCTCGAGCAACTAAACTGTCCCTGTATAAGACGCTTATCATCCCGGCCCTGATGTATGGTGCAGAGGCATGGACACTGCTAACAGTGGATGAGAACGCGTTAGGCTGTTTTGAGAGGAAAATTCTCCGGGTGATTTTTGGTCCCGTCTGCATAGATGGGGAATGGAGAAGAAGATACAACAACGAACTGTATGGGCTGTACAGCGACACCGACCTAGCCACAAAAGTGAAAAGCCAACGACTGAGATGGCTGGGTCACCTAGAGCGAATGGACACCAATGCTCCGGCCCGGAAAGTCTTTGAATCCAACCCCGTGGGACAACGCAGTAGAGGTGGACAGCGTAAAAGGTGGCGCACGCAATTGGAAGAGGACCTCAACCAACTTGTCTTTAATGCTTGTCAATTTGTTTTTAAGTCTACCACTATCTAACAAATATTACAAAGAGGAATACACATACATAATAAACACAGCCAAAATAAATGGTTACGGATCACAACTAATTGACAAAATCATCCAACAACATGCAAATAAGCGCAGAAAAGAAGAACTTTCAACGTTATTCACACAAAATCGAAAAACACAAACAGCTGATTTTAGCCGTGTGTCAATAACCTTCGCCCCAGACATTACAAATGGCCTAAGAAAACTTTTCCACCGCAACAAAATGGTTTTGGTATATTCTAATAAATTTAAACTTAAAAACAAATTGACAAGCATTAAAGACAAAAAAGAAAGCTTAGAAAAATCTGGTGTTTACGAAATCAAATGCAACTGTGGACGAAAATACTATGGACAAACTAAGAGATCAATTTTAACGCGATTCAAAGATCATCAAAATTACATCAAGAACAACGAACCAAAAAAGTCAGCAATTGCAGCCCACGCATTACAAGAACAACACTTGCCAATCACTTTAAATAATGTTCGTTTATTGGCAAGCGTTTCAGATAGCAATAAACTTGATGCAACCGAAAGTTATTACATACAAACAGACAACTCTGCATTGAACGCAGATAATGGCAATGTAGAATCATGTCTATTCAATTGTTTTTAAACTGTTTTCTCGTTTACACTTTGTTTATATAAAAATTAAAAAATACAAAAAATTTCTAAATTAGTCACTCTATTTATTTTCATGTAATTTACACATCATTAATTATATCTGTACTGCTCTAACTTTCATTTATATAATTTATAATGTTCTATGTTTATATAAGTGACAACTATATCTCTCAGTCGTGTTGCTGAAGATGACCGGTACACCGGTTGAAATGCATTCAAAGTATAATTAAAAATCTTTTTATTCATTTTTGTTTTCTTTGAAAATAAAATAAAAAAGTTTTTGTTGGTTGACTCAAAATTTAATGGTGTTTTAATTTCAAATCAAAAATTTAATAAATTAGAGTCATCGTGATTGTTCAACAACTAAACAAATTATACATATGTATGTACGAAATTAATAAATTAAACTTAACCATCGATTAACAAAAAAATATTACTCTGGCATTTCTCATTTTTTTTTTCCGACCATTTCACATAAAAACCATATTTTAAATTCCTTACAATTCGAATTAAAAAAAACTCCGTCATATTGCATCTCTACATTATTTTCCTATCATAAACATTTTTCAAAAAATTTCCTACGCTTAGATTTAGTTTAAGAAGCACTATGCACTGCTGCATGTACTGGCTCTTGCATTTTATAATTATAGTAATATGTACCTTACCTACATATGTATAGTTAAAACTCATTTCATTTAAGTAACACCAACCAACCAACCAAAAATTCAATCGTACCCTCCCTAACGCTTGCATTCATCTTCTATACATATCTGTTCACTCCAAAATGAATGGTAACACCACCAAATTTTCTGTCGTACCCCCCATGCCCCCATATACGCTAGCGTTCATCTCATATTACATTTGTTCAATTTATTCATTTTAGTAACACCACCAAAAATTCGATCTTACCCTCCGTATACGCCAGCGTTCATCTCCTATACACATTTGTTCACTTTATTCATTTTAGTAACACCATAAGTTATCCAAAACGACCCTATAAACATTTTCAATGTTAAAACTAATTTGGGTAAGTATTAACAATGATAAAAACAGGAAGAAAATTTAACGAGCTAGTATCTATTTGAAAAAGACTAGCATTGAAGCTATGTATTTGTTTTAAACAATAACATCTTTGACTCAAACACGGAAATATTCAAATAAATTTAATATGATTCCTATTTAAAACAACATTAAATGAGGTTAATTAAAAAAAAAAGAGAAATATGTTTAGGTTAAATAGAAAGCAAATTAAATTTAAACAGAATCATGTTTGAATCATATCAACGATGAATAAATACAATTATGTTTAAATTAAATAGAAATCGCTTCCATGCCAAATCGTATGTATTTTAGTTTGATTTAAACATGAACATGTTCAATATTTTTCTCAGTGTATTAGAATCCCGCATTGTAACTGTCATTCAAATTTCACGACATTTAGAAAAACTAAAACATTTTTCTTAGTCATTTCTCTTTGCAGGTGAAATTCTTAACTTTTAATATGCAGCTATACCTACAATACGAACAAAAATTCTATTTCTTTCAAAAAAAAAAAACGGATGCTCTGGATAAAACGCAGTCATCTTTTTTTCTTAGTACCAATGATCCCTCGAAATACAAAAATACTCAAGCGCGACAGAAGTAAAAGATAGGGTGTTGATATCTCCAGCAAACCCTACTCAAAAGCAATAAGCATATATATTTTTGGTTTATACATTCTTTGATAGATAGCTTATAGGGCTGAGGTGTTAAAATATAATCAAACCAATAATCTTGGTAATAAAATACAAAACGCTGAATATGATTTCTTTACGTTCAGTCGTTTTTGAGGTGTGGCTAGCCAATGATATTAAAAATGCATTGTGGTCGTTTTGTATTTTTTTTTTGTCGGCCAATACCTATACATAATAAATAGAAGAGAAATGTATTTATAATATTAATGCTTAACCACTAACCACAATAATGGAAACATTGATAATGAGGCATATTTTATGGACTTCTTATGATTAAAAAAGAAATTGTGTTATCTTTGGAACATAATGCGCTATTTGTCTTTGCACCCATTTAATAAAATTGAATATTATCAGAAAACTTGCTTCGACAAAGTGTTTTCATAATAAGCTTGTTAAGACTACTAGCTCCATGTTAGTTTTTGAAGCTGACACACCTTCTGTAAAATTAAATAAATCGTCGTTGGTCTGGAGGAAAACACGATACATTTAAACAAATCTCATTTTTCAGTAGAGCCAACAACAACAAATTAAGTAAACCTTGGAATTTCTATTTATCTATGGTTAAAATTGATTACAGAACCACACAAGAGTTTTGTGAGTTTCAAATATTGTATATGTGCTAGACCTTTTGGAATTTTTCAGTTCATTGGGGGGTTTCTGTGCATTGGCTTGATAGCTACTCAAAGAATTTGAACGGTTTTTCTTCCGGACTGATTTATGCAGCGATTAAGATGACTAAGATATATTACTAAAGAATTTTTTTCATAACAATGGTGTCACGTGTTTATGGAGGACAAATTTAATGTACTGAACTTTTTTTTTCAATTTTATGATTGGTCTGGTACAGGGCTGGGTACGATACCAGAAAAGTATCGGTATCGATTAGTATCGTCATCAGAAACCCAAACGATGTCGGAACGATACCAGCTCTAAAGCATCTTAAACGATACCGAGCCGATACCGTACTTTTTGGACCGAAATACCCCGAGACTCTCGGTAGTATCGTATGGTATCGGTTTCCTGGTAATGGCTCTAACTATTTGGATGAAAGTTTCATAGTTTTTTTCTTTTTAACAAAGAGAAGGTTTAGAAAATAATATTGGTTAAAACCACCTACTGGCACTTCCATTTTTCTCATTCTTTATTTCTTGGAAATAAAGGATTTGGATAAAATTTTCAGACTTGATCCTTTTTAGCTAGGCGAAGTAACTTTTTATTAAATCCACCCACTGCTCGCTTTTTCTCTCATCTTACATCTTGGTGTCCCGAAAACGGCTGCAATTTCTAATAATCAGTACCTACCAGTACCATCGATAAAACCGTTTTCTTATTCAATTCGTTCATTAATTGCTGAACTAATATGCATCAAACTTTTTATACAGCTAGGGCTTGCGGCATGCAATGTCTGGGGGGAAGTTCAGATTAATTATCGAACATAAACGAAATTGTAAAAGAGTTTCCAAAGGAAAAATTTCGAAGGATATAGTTTCGAAACGACAAAGTTTCGAAAAGATAACGTTTCGAAGAACAAAGTTTCGAAAAACGAAGTTGCGAAAGGAGAAATTTTCGAAAAGTCAAAGTTTCGCAAGAGAAAGAATCGGAGGACAAAGTTTCAAATAAAAAAAAGATCCGAAATCCTCGGAATTTCGTTGTTCCTTGAGTGATTTCAACGAAATTGACAAAGGTGATAGCTGAAACAGAATTAAAAATGAAAATAAAAATAAAAAGCATTTTCAAAACTATGTCATAGTGCAACTTCGTACTTCGTTGGTCCTTAATAGGGGTGATTGAGTTTCTGTTGGGTATGGCGGTTATACGCGTATATCTGGTCTATTAAAAGGCCAGAAAAAGTGTAATATAAACTAGAAAATCCAGGGATAAGGTTACAGAAGTTTTACTCGACCTTCTGCCCCACAGCCAGTTACATCATGGAGTACTCACCGTTAAGTGGGTGCAAATTGCCTTTATCTCCTCTCGACGGTAGTGGAGTGCATATCCATATGAGCTCATAATATCCTTTCAGTGCATGTATCAATTACCTTCTTTATTTGTTTTCTTTTTTCCACATGTCCTAGTCGTAAAACGAGAATTATTTTATCTCAATTGTTATTTTTGAACGAAGTTGAGGCATCCATTCAGCAGACCATGCAGCCTAATCTAGAAGAAGTCATATTTGATGATCCCAATCCAGCAAGTAACCCTATCGACAGCCCATATCTATGCAATCTGGACGAGGTAGCAGAGATTATTCACGATTCGAGACCAAAAAAGTCAGCTGGACCAGATGGACCAACTACGTCCTAAAAAGGCTTCCACATATAGCGATGATCCTCCTCACAATCATCCTAAATAACTACATCAATAACTGTTCCTTCCCTCAGAAGTGGAAAACAGCGAAGATAGTGGCGATCCCGAAGAAAGGAAGTTTCAACTTGGTGTCCAACTACAGTCCTTCATCGCTTCTCAACAACATCAGCAAAATACTGGAGGAAGCAATCTTCCGGAGGCTCAAGAGGTTCTGCAGTGAGAACGGGATCATCCCTGACATAAAGTTTGGCTTTCGTGAAAAAACACTCGACACTACATCCGCTGCTAAAATTCCAACACGATATCACCTCCGCGCTCAACAGTCACCGTTGGATGCTTCCAGGATGTCGAGAAAGCATTCGACAGCGTATGGATATAGAAACCCTTATTCACAAACTACATCTATTACATTTACCTCTGCCACTAATCAAAATTCTTTTTTCTTTTATTTCTTTCAGAAAATTTTTCGTTCAACTGGACAACTGTAAGTCAAACATAAAGACCATCAGAGCCGGAGTCACTCAAGGATCAACACTTGGCCCCTTTCTCTACAACTTGATGACATCTGACCAACCTGTCGCAACTGGATGTGATAACCTTCTGTATGCTCGCTTAGCTACGCCACTTCAGCGTCACCGTTACTAGCCACATAAACAGGCTCTTTCAATTCTACAGGAAATGGGGCATCCGGATCAACACTTCTAAATCGGAACTTGTCTGCTTCAGGAGACCCTCAACAGGCAGAGGCAGTTGCACTACAGCGAAGTGCAGAAACGTTGTTCTGAAACTCCCAGATGGATCCACCATAGCTGCCAAACGGAACGTAAAGTATCTGGGAATCCACTTCAATGAGTTGGCTGTCAGTCATGAAAACTGACACACTTAGACCATAAGTTGGCCCATTGTGATACCACAAGAATCTGGGAAGCCTTTTTCCCTACTCGATGAACCATTTGGAGCTTCTTATGAAGCGTAACAGACTACCTATGTCAACATTTACTAAATCACTATGATCATTGAAGTAGAAATCTCCAAGATGGAGTCTTCGCCTATGAGATAGAGCAGGACAAGTGCATAGAAGATGAGGAATCGATTCTACCTCTTCTTCGTCCATACAGCTACTGCAAAAATCGTTAGAGAATACGCCAAGACGCGTTGCGTGCTTGCCTATAAGACAGTGTCCGGTTATGACACCTATCATGGAGCTAATGTGCAATCTGCTTAGAGATATCAAACATTTAGATCGCTTAAAATCCATTACTGGCCAGATTTGTTTTGTTGCCCAGCAAGTGGTGATATTGTTCCACCTAAGGTTTGTTCTCTCTAAAGCATCTTGCTTCAGCATAAGTTTACATGTAGCGATGGGAATACCAATATCTGCCTTACTAGGTAGAAGAGGTAGAGTTGTTCCATATTAAGCGAGTTCGTCGGCCTTACAATTACCTGGAATGTCTCTATGCCCCGGCACCCAACACAGGTGAATGTTAATCTGCTGCGCCATCTCCAGCAGAGATGAACGACAATTAAGGGCTGTTAAAGAGTTAGTAGAGACCGATTCCAGAGATTTGATAGCTGCTTGACTATCCGAGAAGATGCGGATATCTGTAGTTGATAACACGTTTTCTTTCAGCCAAGATAAGGCTTCTTTGATCGCCATAAGCTCCGCCTGGAACACGCTACAATGATTAGGAGAGACTTAATTTTAGTCTTTCTGAGTACACACCACCACCCACCCCATCATCAGTTTTCGATCCGTCGGTGTAAATATGGATTGACTCATCTTCCAAGAGAGCCGTATCCTCCCAGAGAACTCTAGAAGGAATGACTTGAAAGTTTTTGCCAAACTGAAGTTTTGGGATGGTGTAATCAGTGCGACTTGGGATTGATCCGAATGAATTCAGAATGATGGAATGGCCAAAGTTGTTGTTGGTCCATTGTGAGGAAGCTTTAAGGCGAATGGCTGTATTTGCAGCCCCTTGTTTGCTGAAAATATTGAGGGGTGTCAGATGGAGCAGAACGTCTAGAGCAGCGGAAGGTGTCGTACGAAGTGCTCCACTTATGCACAAACAAGCAGAGCGTTGGACTTTGCTCAATTTGTCGCAATTTAATGCTTTATCCAGAGCAGTCCACCATACTGTCACTCCGTAAGTGAGGATCGGTCTAATCACCGAAGTATATAGCCAGTGAGTGATTCGAGGTTGAAGGCCCCATTTGTTCCCAACGGCTTTTTTGCATGAGAAAAGTGCCACTGTGGCTTTTTTTACTCTTTCTTGTATATTAGGTTTCCAGCTTAACTTTTTGTCCAAAATAAGACCCAAATATTTTGCTTGATCAGTGAATGTTAGTGGAGTACCTTTGATAGGAGGATCAATATGAGGGATTTTATATTTCCTTGAGAATAGAACAAGTTCTGTTTTATGAGGGTTGACACCCAGACCACACCGGTCAGCCCAGTTGGTAAGCTTATATAAAGCATTTTGTAAGAGTTCTTTGAAGACAGTAGGATGCTTTCCTGATACGGCAATAGCAACATCGTTCGCATATGCAATCACTCTGTAACTCTCCGCTTCCAGGCATGTCAGCAGCTCATTTACTACCAAGTTCTAACCTAGTTGCCTAGGTTCAACCCGCACTCAAGAAGTGTGCGGCTGGGTCTTTTACCGTTTGCATCCCCTGATGAGAACAAGAACCGGACTAAGTCAACAGACTAAAATACTGATGTACAAGCAACTCCTGCGGCCAGTCATAGCCTGTTACTTCCCAGTCTGGTTCTCAATTTCCAAGACAGCCATGAAAAAACTTCAAGTATTTGAAAGGAAAATATTTAGAATTAGCACCGGACACTTCGACCGGCAGCGACAGAAACACTACAGGAATGAACACCTCTATACAGAAGCGAAGATAACCCCTCTGGACAGGTACCTACTGCTCTCTGTAAAGAAGCTAATAGAATACATCCACAGTCATCCAAATCTGCTGATGAGAAGCATGTTCACTGAGCAACGACAACCCGAGTCGAGGTATCTCAGTGTGATGGAAACCCTGGACGACAACACTATCCCCATAGACAACGAGGAAGCAGTTTCCTTCTACGGGTCAGCCTATCACCGCGACTAAATGCCAAAACCTTTTAACAATCCACACGAAAATCACCACTAGACAACCAGGCTGGAACATCCCGAGAATGAAAAAGTCAACCGACACTTAAATAAATTTTGACATGTATTCCATATAATTATAAAAATTTAAACCTAAGACATTAGTATAAGGTTAGGCCCCCTATGTGCCAACAAATAATATACATTTTTCAATGTATCTTATTAGTTGTAAGCCAAATTATATATTAATATTTTCAATAAAACAAATTGAATTGATTATTTGTTAGGTATTCTACCTAGAATACGAGCGGCATAAACCAACGTTACGTCAAAGAATATTGCATCGAAACTTCCCTATCCATGATGGTTGCAAATGAAACTATAAAATCGTTCATTGACAAATTCCCCTAGTCCTTTTTAAAGTCCCTTTTATGAACTTGGCTTCACAAAATCAACTTCGGTTATGTTAGTTTGATCTTCAAAAAGTAAAAGTTTTAAATGATTGTCCAATTTTCAGGCTACATTTCAAAAGCAAACTATTTAAGAGAGAAGCACAAAAGTGTAATGGAGTCGTACTAAAAATGTCAACGATTAAAAAATCAGTTCGGGTTTTGACTTTCTTAGTTTATAAGTTGATGGGAAATTTTAAAATACAAACAAAAATAAAACCACCCACTAATTGCTGTGTCTCTTTTGTTTAAAAAAATTGTTTCACTATCAATTCAAAAGGTGATATGCTAGATTTTAACTAAAAATAAATTTATTTATGAATATTATCTGACTCACATTATTGGTGACTATGTACCTCACCTTCTTTTATGTTTCATTTCAAATAGGTAAAGTAAACTATAAATCTGCTAAAAGGATCGTGGGAAAAATTTAAAATTTATATACGAGTTCATTTTCATACACACACAAGTTGAATCTCTTTCATTAAGTTTCAGATCAAACATTAAGTTCAAGTAAAGGCTTTTTTTTTAATTATAAGAGCTAAATTTATGTTGTTGTGGATAAAGTAGATTCCCTACATTTAATCCAGAGTCAAGTAATTCATATGCCCCGTAAATATCCTAACAAGGTGAAAAAACACCATTCTTTAACAATGAAGATCAAAAATTAATGAAAAGCCTCTGAACATTAATCTGATATTTTTGTATTATAAGCAGCGACAACAACCCGTTGCACATACAACAATCGCAGCCATGTTAATTCGCTCTTTATGATGACAGTAATGTTGTTAGGCGTTTGACCCTTTAAAATCGTTTAGATTCCGACAACTTTTGCTTCCAAATCCATTTTTGTTCTCTCTCAGTTCACCTGTGTCTGTGTATAAAATTCTGGAGTGCAATCCACTTATGACATCCACCATCCAGGAGAGTTTAAACACAATTCCAGATTCCATGAGGATGAGGATTTCATAAACGAAAATTATAGATATTCTTGTGGTATAGCTCTTTGTCATCGAACAAAAGTAATGAACCCATTCCACATGATCAACAAATAATGATAGCTGATGGTTCATTAGCGATCCGGTGCATTAATGGCCTAATTAACATGATCATGATGGGCGACGATACGATGACAACACAGTCTTATTCCCTTTCGGGTTGGGGTAAGAAGATGAAATATATGTGTGCTGCTTAGCTCATTATCAAATATTTGCTCCATCTTCTTTTTTCCGTATCGTTTAAAGTGGATTGCATTCTTTTGGTGTCGGGATTGATCTGGGACACTGGCCTGTCCCGTGGTGCTATTATATTCACCGCAACTGCTGCTTCTAACTTATTACAAATGTGGTTGCCACTTTGGTAAATGTAGGTATGGTCGATTTTTAAGGTAGTTTTTTTAATTTGATATTCCACACTGAAGAAAAAATGATCACCATGATAAAATGGTAATTTTTGGTACACACAGAGAAAATGCAGGTATAACTAACCAGTTTCTGGTCAATTATACCTGATTTTGTGGTTGTTATTTTTCAACTCGGAACTCAGTAGATCAGTTTAAATGTTTAATAAGATATCTGATTTTAATGTCGTGTTGAATCAACGATGGTTGCAGGTAAAATCAGCTCGACACCTTGTTAATTTAACACTGCCACAAAATAGGAATCCTGTAAATTTTACCTGCAAATATAGTTAATTTAACATAACTCAATATTCAATGTCCTGTTAATTTAACATGGAAATCTGGTAAATTTAGCATGAAAATCTATAGTTAATTTAACAGGTTCTTATGTTGAAAAAAGCAACACCAGTCATCCTGTAATGGATGTGGGTGGCACACTTTTGTTATCAATTAAGGATCAGCTATGCAAATAGAAGGACCATTTTTGTACCCTGCTAAATGAGGATTCAGTTGAACCGAGTGCCGAAGTGCCCCAAATAAACGAGATGCACAGGTCCTATAGGGGTATTGACATCGAAACCCCGTCAGAATCGGAAATCCAGACATCAATAAATCTTCTCAAAAACAACAAGAAAGCTGGACTCGACGGAGTACTAGCTGAATTCCTAAAAGCTGATCCCGTAACAGCGGCTAGTATTTTTCATCCGTTGATACAAATCATTTGGAAGAACGAAAGCTATCCCAAGGACTGGAAGGATGGTGTGATTGTTAAGCTGCAAAAGAAAGTTGACCTAAAGAATTGCAACAATTGGCGTGTTATCACCGTTTTTTCCGTTTTCCCAAAACTAATGGAAACCATCATTCTCGAGCGAATAAAATATAGAATCGAGTCTACACTCTAGGGGCATCAAGCTGGCTTCCGCAGTGGTCGATCGTGTGTCAAACTTTTCAACACCCTGCGTATAATTGTCCTCGAGCAGTCGATGGAATTTCAATCACCATCGCTTTGCCTCATGTTTGTGGATTTTGAGAAGGCCTTCGATTGAGTTAACCGAGAATGTATATGGAGATCGTTGCTTGGTAGAGGAATTCCGCCAAAACTTGTTGCCATTATTAAAGAGT
Organism: Dasysyrphus tricinctus; assembly: GCA_963921185.1. NCBI lineage: Eukaryota > Metazoa > Arthropoda > Insecta > Diptera > Syrphidae > Dasysyrphus > Dasysyrphus tricinctus. The sequence continues at coordinate 250,739,492 of OY992530.1, forward strand.
CCTACAACAACGCAAGGTGTTTTGTTTTACACAATGGGTAGCTATCCACCTCCTTCAACAAAACAACAGGGTGTGAGACAAGGGGATGTTCTATCGCCAATTTTCTTCCTGCTGGCGATGGACGATGCATTGACGGCCAGTGTTGGTACAGCTGAGCGACAGGGCATTCAATGGAGACCGTTCGAAAGGCTCAGTCATTTAGACTATGCCGATGACATATGTCTACTGGCAAATAACATCAGTGGGCTGAACGGGATGTGCCAAATACTGCAAGTGAAGGGAGAGTCGAGTGGTCTAAGAATAAACAGCAAAAAGTCAAAAATAATGCTCACAGGCCGTTCCACCCAGCAGCGTATTATTCTACAGGAGGTGCCTGTTGAAGAATTGGAACAGTTTAACTACCTTGACAGTATTGTTTCTGCAAACGATGGTACAAATCTTGACGTTAAAAGTAGAATAAATAAAGCTCGTGCTGCCTTCGGTACTCTGTCCCCAATTTGGAAATCCAGTCAAATGTCCTTACGCACTAAGTTGCGATTCTTCGAATCCAATTTCAAATCCGTGCTGTTATATTCTTGTGAAACCTGGAAAGTCACGTCAACCATTTCGAGGATATTGCAGGCTTTTGTGAATCGCTGTCTTCGCCACATCCTAAAGATTCGCTGTGCGCAAATAATATCAAATAAAGAATTGTGGCGCAGGACAAGTCACTAGCGGCTGGACGCCGACATAAGAAAGCGTAAATGGCGTTGGATTGGTCACACACTGAGGAAACCAAACGATGAAATTGGAAAGCAGTCCTTTAAATGGAATCCTCAGGGTGTATGGCGGGTTGGAAGACCAAGAACAACATGGAAATCAACTGTCTTAGCAGAATCCCAGAGAAAGATGTGGCTACAGCATAAGTACCTTGCAGCAGACCGTGAAGGATGGACACGTTTTGTTGACGCCCTATGCTCCAGCCGGGATTACAGGACACGATAAACCTTTCACAGGCCAATTCGCTACACAAAAAACTGATGGCAAATATCAATACCTAAGTTGAAACTCATTGGATGGCTTGTCTGTGTATTTTAACACTAGTGTCATGTTTAAATGAACTGGCAGAGTTCTACTTTAACAGGAGGCTATGTTAAATTCAAATAATTTTATTTGTATGACCTGTTTGTTTTGCGTTTCTACACTGATGTCACGTTGAAATGAGCTGGCAAATCGTTTTACTTGAATGGTATGTGCGTGTGGGCTTCAATACTGGTCTCACGTTGAAATGAACTGACAGAGTGCTTTTTTAACATGAGGCCAGGTTGAATACAAAAGGTAAAATTTGTAAATATAACCACATTAAACGTTAATTCTACCTGATATTATGGTAAAATCGAAATTCATAAAACACGACCTCGGTTGAAATAACCACTATATTTTTATTAAAATTTCTTATTTACATGAATTTAGTGTTAAAATAACAGGTCATCTTTTTAAATCAGCCTGAATATGGTAACAAAGTCCACCAGGTTGATTTTACACTGAATATAAGGTTACTAAAATCAAGTTAATTTTTGAAATATCTGTAACTTTGTATGGGATTGTACACCTCGTGAATTTAACAAGGCCCAGGTTAATTATTAACCTGATGTTTTTCTCTGAGTGTATACTTCATAAAGAGCCATACGAATTTGCTGAGCACTAACTTGTCTTATAATCTGTAAAAATATAATTTTGGTATTCCTGTTTATTTTTACCGCATCTATAGTAAATTTTTTTCTTAATCAAGTCTAAAACTACGAAGATGCCGATAAAGGTACGAAGTCCAACGTAGTGGATTTTGTCTCGTTGGTCCCTTCTTCTGTGCGTGGTAAAACAAATTAAGCAAATTTTGGGCAGAGCTTTTTCACTTTTGAATTCCCATATTTTTTGGGTTATTTCCATGTTTCGTAAATGGGTTCTCCTATACCCTATACCCTATACTCTATACCCTATACCCTATACCCTATACCCTATACCCTATACCCTATACCCTATACCCTATACCCTATACCCTATACCCTATACCCTATACCCTATACCCTATACCCTATACCCTATACCCTATACCCTATACCCTATACCCTATACCCTATACCCTATACCCTATACCCTATACCCTATACCCTATACCCTATACCCTATACCCTATACCCTATACCCTATACCCTATACCCTATACCCTATACCCTATACCCTATACCCTATACCCTATACCCTATACCCTATACCCTATACCCTATACCCTATACCCTATACCCTATACCCTATACCCTATACCCTATACCCTATACCCTATACCCTATACCCTATACCCTATACCCTATACCCTATACCCTTTACCCTATACCCTATACCCTATACCCTATACCCTATACCCTATACCCTATACCCTATACCCTATACCCTATACCCTATACCCTATACCCTATACCCTATACCCTATACCCTATACCCTATACACTATACACTATACCCTATACCCTATACCCTATACCCTATACTTTTTTCTTTATTTATTTTTGTTTATTTTGAGATTTTTCACGAGTGGTAACAATGATTTCAATTGGAATGTTAAACGACAAACAATTAAAGTCTATTTCTGGAGAATTTGGATCACGATGCTTTCTTTAGATGGAATTTTGAAAGCAGTGGCAGAATTCTCCTTCTGTTCTCTTCTCTTGGATAGAACAGATGAACGTGACTTAATACACTTTTCGTTTAAACATTCTGTCCATTAGCATTAATCCTTATGATTCTTAAGCAAATTAGTTGACTTTTTTGTTTGTATCATGTGAACCATATTCCTTATATTGTATAGTCATTGTCTCTTAAACTGACACCACCTGCTGCTGCGATATGCTTGTGAAATAATCCCTTTTATCAACGCGTGTTTATGTTAGAAGCTGATCAATGCATAATTTATATTTACTGAGCGTTTTGTTTCGAAATGAGCTTTATTTCCTTTATAATGGAGTTTCTGTTAGCATAGCTATGTATTTATGTTGATTTGGTTTGATAGCATTTAAGTTCTATTTTTACGACAATATTTGGGTTATTAGGTAGATAAATGAATGTCTGTGGCAAGTTCTCATAATTGGCTGTTGATCTGAATTTGTTGATTCGGGGATATAATTGACACAATGATAGGTTTTTATGATGTTGATAGGAAGTTATGGGCTTACAAGAAAAAAAAGCACTATTTATTAACTTGAAAATATTAAAAACACATTATTTGTAATCAGCGGACTTAACGAGATCTTAAATGCCACAGGTTGAATGGAAATTTACAATGTCCTATCAAGTTTTATAGGACAGAACTCAGATAACTTTTGAGTTTAAATTTTTAAATACATATTTCAAATATTTGGAGCTCACAAAAAAGGAGTTATGTAAATAAAAAATTAAATGGATAAAATCCTAACCTAATTTAGGTACTATTGTAGACTATTATAAAAACCAAAACAGTGTGTGTACTCGGGTAAGGCTGGAGTCAAAAAAGACAATATCGTGCACTAATGGGTCTATTTCCCACCATTTAGTCGGAAGGGGCAGTTAAAAACACCAAAAAACTACATAGAAGTAAAATGATACCAAGAAATTTAAAAGTGATAGAAGATGCCACTGAAGTTGCATACGATTCGCAATCGTTTAGAAAAAATCTAGAACAACATGGAATGGGAGCATACTCATTGGAACAAGGAAAACGTCTAACAGAACTGTGATGGAATATTATACTTTGAGTTTAACAAATGAATAACCAAATTCAAAGTCTAGAAGTGAGTTTTTTTTTTATAAAAATTAATTAGTTTTCACCAAATATCAACAAAGTTTGGGTGACCTGCATCGTGCCTGATCGGGAAACTATTGATTGCTCAGAACTTGGTCTGGGCCAGTAGCGCAACAATCAGTCACGGTGAAGTGCTTGTTTTACCTCCTCGTGCGTGGTGGTCCCCGGGCAACTATTTGCGTATCTCTATATACGTTAATAGGCTAAAATTACAAGTGCGAAAGGCCTAGCTTTCTAGGATAGGTTTCGGAGGTTAGCATTCTTCGAAACTGAAATCAATTCCGCTAACGAAACCGACACCACGCCTCGGATAAGGAACGATAACATGTTGACGACTTTTGGCTATTGTATCCGGACAAGGATTGGTTTCTGGAATGTGAAGTCGCTTCTCGACAACGGAAGTGAAGGTCCTCAAAATTCGGGATTCCTCTTACTAGAGAAGGAGTTCATGCGATACAAGATGGACATCTTAGGGATCAGTGAAGTTAGATGGTTGGGCTCGGGGAAATATAAGTCACCAACTCGTAGCACTGTAGGTACTACTCTATTCCGGAAAGGCACCTGGAAGTAATCGTGAATCTGGCGTTGGATTGCTGCTCTCTAAAACAGCTCTCAAGAGCTTAATTTACTGGGAGCCCTTAGATGACAGGATCATGAAAGCTAGGTTCCGGACTAGAGTACGTCGCGTCACCATTATACAGTATTACGCCCCAACGGGAGCTCTCTTCTGTCGAGGAGAAAGAGGACATTTATAACAGGCTGAGTGCTACTCATGATAGTATACAACGTGAAGACATCATAATGGTAATGGGAGACTTGAATGTCAAGGTTGGCAATGACAATGATGGGCTCAGACAATGGCGAACGTTCTGTCGATTTTTGTAACGCCAACCGCCTTGTAATAGGAGAGACCATGTTTGAGCATAAGACGTTCCACAATATCAGTTGGGTGTCGACGGACAGACAAGAGACAAGCAACTTCTAACCAAATTGTTCACTTCGCGATTAGTCGGTGATTTAGAAGCGCTCTCCAGGACATTCGAAACAGAAGAGGTGCAGACATGGGAATGGCCCGGGACCACCATCTGATGGTCACTGCCGTAAGATTATGCACAGCTGCAGTTCGGAGATCCCAAGAAAACACCCGAATGCCAAAGTTCAATATCGGTAAACTTAAGGATCCCGCAGTCCGCCAACAACTAGGGGACCACCTTTTACAAGGATCGATAGCAATCAGTAGCACGGAACCTACCTCCATAGAAAACCATTTGTGTGCTGTGAAAACTGTGTTGTATTGGAAGTATAGTCGGAAGAAACTTTTGCTCCTCAGTTGACTTTTTAAAAGCAGCAATTGGCAATAGTTATTTTCGTTTAACCTCAGCACCGGTATCGTTCGCTGAGTTGATATCGGAGCTTAGGTAGAAAAAGTCTCTGACCACTTCGAAATAATAACTGTCTACAGTGACGTTCTGTATTAGACGTCAGTGTTGGGTGTTCTTTCTTGTTGATAACAAATATTTGGTCTTGCCTTCAATCACAGTGAAACCCACCTTCTTGGCTTCCTCCTCAATACTCACGAAAACACCACTGAAATCACGCTTTGTTCGTCCGATTATGTCAATATCGTCAGCGTAAAGCGAGTAATTGGACGGATTGTTTTGCACTATTCCGTCTAGAACGATATTGAAGAAGTCGCATGACAGAGCGTCATCTTATCTAAAACGTTTTTTAACATCGCAGGTATCGGTGAGGTCTTTCCTGACCTTTATGGAGCAGCGTGCATTCTCCATCGTCATCCTACAAAAACGGAGGAATTTGGGGGTGATGCCAAAATTATACATTGCTTTATGTAGCTCGTCTCTATAGATGCTATACCAAGCGGCATTAAAATTGATGAAAAGACTGTGGGTATCGATTTGAAACTCCTGCCGTTGTGCGAATATTTGGTTGATGGTGGACTTTCCTGGTCTAAGGCCACACTGATATGGACCTATCAGGCTGTTGACGAATGGCGTCAGTCGTTCACAAAGTACGGCAGAAAAGATCTTGTATGCGATCGGCGATGTTAAGAGTTTAGGGCAAACAATGCTGAGGTTCTATTCATCGGACATGCTTTCCTCCGACCAAATTTTGCAGATGAGCTTGAATATCGACGTAATATTTCATGCCTGATGCCTGTCATTATTTTATCACCATTTTAATAAACAGTGTTGTAAAGAAATAGCCAGTTGAATTCCTCTCCTAAAACAGTCCTACCGTTATACTAGGACTTCCAGGAAAACGTATCAGTTCACTCTTCACCCGTATTTTTGACGTATAGTCAAGTACAGAGATTCTTATTTTTTTTTAGCCGATTTGAATGTAGAATCCTTTACCCGCCTCAATTTTTCCTCTACACGTTTCATATCCTTCTGATTCAAAAATATGTAGGTATATTTGGTTTTCACATTGAACAGAACGGTCAATGTTACAAATTGTCACCAATTTGTGTTCAATATCAATTCTTGTTTCACACTACAAAAATTGGGTTGTTTTGGGCAAAGACAAATATTTCCTCTTCCTGATGAATTCTTCTCAAAAAATCAAAGAATTTCTTTTGGCAGAAATTCTTTGGTCTGTCAAATGCCAGATTGACAGAAGGTCAAATGTCAGAAGAAACTGTTTCGAACTTTTTGCAAATTACTTCTCTCTGAGAGAATGTTATTAAAATTTGGACAGACTGCAAATTTTTGACCAAAAATCGCGGGAAAAAAGCTACTATTTTCATCAAGGACAACGAATATCAATTGGGCAAGTGTTCTCTATTTTAAAGAATATTAACAACAATTTAGTAGGCCGATTGCAAATGAAGTGTCGAAGAAGTTCATTACTGTTTTAAAATACGGAATTTAAGAAAATATGGCATTTCGATTGGCAATTCGGAGGATCCTTTTCTAAAGTTTTCAAGCTGCGATTGAAAAAAGGATAAACTTCGGCAGCGATTATTACCAACTTCTCGTGTTTTCCTTAATTAATTTAATTATGAGTGTCAAGTTAGCAAAGCAACTTTGACGAATCGAAAAATGGTTATTTGGATAATTTGCCGTTAATTAGTCATAAATTAGTTGTGACAACTTTGAATTTGCCTTTCAATGTTTTCTATTTTTTTTTTTTTTTCAAAATCAGTAAAAACTTCTTATACCTGATGGTTTATGGCTTAATTATTTGCCGTTAATTAGTTATGAAAAATTCAATTTGATCGTGCAATTTTTTCTATATTTTTTGGGTGCTTTGCTAACTTGATATCATGTTAGCAAAGCAACTCTCACGGATCGAAAAATGGATAGGTGTATAATCTGTCGTAAATTAGTTGTGGCAGTTTTGAATTTTTCGTTCTATGTTTTCTATGTTTTTTTTTGTTTTGGAAAGTGATACAAACTTTTAAAATTCAATATTTTAGTGCTTAATAATCTGTCATTAATTTGTCGTTAATTACTTGTGAAAAAATCAATTTTGTCATGCGATGTTTTCTATGTGTTTTTGGGTTATTTGTTTTCTATGAATGCCAGATTAGCAAAGCAACTTTGACGAATCGAAAAATTGGTAGGTGGATAGTTTGTCGTTAATTAGTTGTGACACTTTCAAATTTGTCGTTTGATGTTTTCTACGTTTTTTTAGGTTCCTTGCTAACTTGACATCGAGTTAGCATAGCACCACCTCGAAAATGGGTAAAAACTTCTTAGACCGAATGGTTTATGGCTAAATATTCAATGGCTAATTAGTCATTAATAAGTTTTGGCTATTTCGAATTTTGTGTCCTATGACTAAATAAAGAGTATTTACCGAGTTACGTCAAGTTAGCAGAGCACCGAAAAAAACATAAAAAAACATTGAACAACAAACTAACGACTAACTAACGGCAAATTATCCACCTACCCATTTTTCGATTCGTCAAAGTTACTTTGCTAATTTGACACTCATAAATTATTTAGCTGGTTATCAATCGTTTTAATCCTTTATTGGAGCTGCTGCAGCGACAATTATTCACTTGAAGCTTGTAGAATAACGTGTACTTGAGTGGACAAACGTTGCAACTATTTTTTTTGCAATTTGAAACTGAAGCTCGATTTTCCCCAACCATATCTGTGGCTTCTCTGGCCAGAATGGAGAGATACGAATACAAATTGCAACTCGATTAATTGTTTCTAGAACTCCTTGTGACGGTGTAGAGCTGTTGGGATCTTACGACTTTGTTGTCTTCGCTTGGCATGTTATTTATATTCTGGCTCGGTTCACTAATAATAATAGAGTCAATTATTTAAATAAAAAGAACCTAGTTTCATTTAATTAAAATCCGATTATGTAATTAAAAATCCAACTTACCAACTACTTACCTATATAGATAATAAGCTTAAATATATTTGTCGGTAGTCGCCTGAAGCTTGGATAAAACAAGGAGAACTTCAAAAGTTCGCAGTGCTAACGTTTGTTTTCTGCTTTATTGACTCGACATTATGGGGACATTTAATTCAAAGACTTGTTAACTAGACATACTGTCTGCAACGTTCCCATGTTCCATTCAAACTGAATTTATTATAAATGTAAAGTACCATTATGGAACCTGTAAACACGAACATTTATTGCTTAAGGTAGGTTTTTACAACAAAGTCCATATTCATTTCTATTTGCTCTATAGAGGGCAAGTATTGGTTTTCTGTAGAACTAATCGAATCTTACTGTGTGCTTCCAAATGGATGATTTGATCTGCTTCAAATTATATCTACTACCTGCTAACCTCCCATTATGCTTCCCCCGGCAGGCTGCTTAATTAATAAAGCATCCTAAACCGTTATTGTAGGCTAGGCTATTTACTTCAAAAAATAATATTTGTATTCATCTTAGAACGCTCCCATGAAACGGTTTTGGTTTTCCAAATAATTTATTTGAATGCTTTAATTGCTTAAATTCATCTCAAACCGCTCAAACAATTAAATTATTTTATTTGACAAAACATTACCTTACATCTTGGACAATTTAACTTCATAAGCTTGAACACGATAAGAGCAAGTTAATGCAATCCAGTTGTGTACTTTATTTCCAGCCTATATTGTTCTGTCTACTATTTGTACTTCTGATTTTAAACAGTCCAAAAGGATTTTTATCCACAGCTGCAATCAGTTTAAACTATCTTGAAGTGGAAATCAAATACGAACAAGAAAAATTACATTGATTGTTTAAAATTGATATGGCACATGTTCTTATATTACATCTCTTTAACTTGTAGAATACTGAATATTCAGTTGACTTTTAAACTTTGAAACAATGACACAAAATTGGAAACTTTTCCTATTTGCGGTTGTATTTTTAAATCCGGCTCATGGCAGTCTACAGCCAATTCAAATTTCTAATTATAGTTTGGTTGACTGTTTACAAACTTTAATTAAAAATGAAAATCGAACTTTCGAAAAAAATATTCGAATAAGTGTTGAGACAGAATCAGAATTGGCAAAGTGGAATTTCGAAGATATGTTGACAAAATATTTTGTTAATGATAATAATGATTTAGTGGTTGAGCTGCGAACAAAAGCTATGAATAAATCTCCATATACAATTCACGCACGGATACTATTGGTGGATACTTTTGATTCGTTTAGGTAAGCAAGATCGTGACGTTAAGGTTTTCATATTTAGATTCCTCATTTCTTTTCTTTAGTAAATGTTAGTGGTTGTTGGGAAATGATACTTCAACAAAAAAAAAACTTTACATATCTATAAAAATGAATCATGTTCGAAACCTCGCATAATTCTACTGTACATAACCCGAAAATTTTACATAAACTGCGAGCGGAAAAGTGGGAAAGTCGTGAAAACCCGAAATTTTATTTTGATACAAACGCAGCGGCGGTGGCGCCCATTGTTTTAAAACCAATGTAGTTCAATCATTCAGCACAGATTAGACCACCATTTTTTTGTTTCATTTCTATGGGAAATGTCAAACAGCTAAATGACGGTGCTGGGGGAAATATGTTTGAAAAATATTTGCAGGCCAGAGGCGCATAATGTAGGGAGGGATGAAAACCAATTTCGGCTAACACTATTGCCCTTGAAGTTACATTGATTTTTGCTTTCGGTGCACAAGCCGTTTAGTATATTACCTTGTGGCATAATGGTAAGTGCGTTGGATTGTCATGCCAAAGGTCTGGGTTGGATTGCCAGCTTATTTACTTACTTACTTAAGGTGGCAATACAGTCTGGGGTGAACCAGGGCCTCAACCAACAAGCTTCTTCCAGCCAGCTCGGTTTCTAGCTAGCTGTCTCTAGCTTCACACGCCAAGTTGGTTGAGGTCCTCTTAAACTTGCGTGCGCCAACTTTTAGGCCGCGGCCACGCAGTAAGCGGCTGAGCGGCTGAGCGGAAAAAAAAATATAAAACATATGAAATCACATAGAAGCGGCCACGCTATGAGCGAGCGGGCGAAACAAAATTCTGAGCGGCTAAGCGGTGCCGCTCAGCAACCAAACCTGTTTTAATTTTAGTAATGTTCTGAGCGGCAAGAAGTAAAGATGGCCAAAGTGAACATTGAGTTGTTAATTTCGTGTGTGCAATCTACATATTAACTACTAATCGCTCAAAAGCAGTCGCTCAGTGCCTGGCCATACGTCGCTTAGAGCTGCCACTCAGCCGCTAGCCGCTCAGCCGCTTAGCCGCTCAGCCGCTTACTGCGTGGCCGAGGCCTTACGCTGTCCGCCGCTCAACTGCGTTGTCCCAAGCGGTTGGATTCAAAGACTTTCGAGCCGGAGCATTGATGACCATTCGCTCTAGCTGACCCACACCCAGCCATCTCAGTCGTTGGCTTTTCACTTTTGTGGCTAGGTCGGTGTGTATCGCTGTACAACCCGTACAGTTCGTTGTTGTATATTCTTCTCCATTCCCCATCTATGCAGACGGGACCAAAAATCACCCGGAGAATTTTCCTCTCAAAACAGCCTAACGCGTTCTCATCCACCGTTAAAAGTGTCCATGCCTCTGCACCATACATCAGGACATGGATGATAAGCGTCTTATACAGGGACAGTTTAGTTACTCGAGAGAGGGCTTTGCTTCTCAATTGCCTTTTTAGCCCAAAGAAAAAGCGATTGGCAAGAGTAATTCTTCGTTTAATCTCAGCACTGGCATCGTTCGCTGAGTTTATAGCGGATCCTAGGTAGACAAAGTCTCTGACTACCTCAAAATTATAGCTGTCTATAGTGACGTTCTGTCCGAGACGTCGGTGTTAGATGTCCTTTCTTGTTGACAGCATTTATTTCGTTTTGCTTTCATTCACCGTTTACCCCTACCCCTACTCAATGCTCCTTCTCAATACTCACGAAAGCACCACTGACATCTCACTTAGTTCTTCCGATTATGTCAATGTCGTCGGCGAAAGCGAGTAATTGAACGTTTTTTGAAAGATTGTGTCTCTAGTGTTGAGTGAGAGTTTTGCACAATTCTTTTAAGAACGATGTCGAAGAAGTCACATGACAGCGCGTCACCTTCCCTAAAACTTTTTTTGACATCAAATGTGTCGGTGAGGTCTCTGTCAACCTTGATGGAGCAGCGTGCATTCTCCATCATCATCCTGCATAAAACGGACGAGTTGGCAGGGATGACAAAACTAGACATTACTGTATGTAGCTCGTCTCTATAGATGCTGTCATACCACGGCCGTAGCCAGGATCAAACGTATGGGTGAGCTCAAGGTTGTTTTGGGTGAGCTCACATTTTTGTTATGAAGTTATAATATATTAGGTGCCTGGTACTGGGTATTGAAAAGTGCGTTTGAGCATTTCTGAAGATATCCAGTAGAGTTATTTAACAAATAGCAATAAACTGCTCTCTCCTTGATTCAAAAACGGTAGAATTCTCATTTTGTGGATCTTTTATGTGGAATTTCAAGTTGAGTATAAACGGTGAAATTATCTGAAAATAAAATTAAAAATTACATATAAAACTCAACACCCTTTTCAATTGAAGCATTGATAGTTCTTACCGTGAAAATAGATCTGATTTCAAAATCGAAAAAAAGATCGTAGACGTATCGAATCGGTTTTCCTGATTGTTATTCGAAACGGTCCTTAAGAGACCTACTTTTGTTTTTGCTTTGCAGTCTTACATCTGACAGTTCTACAAAATAATAGCTACCGCTTTTGACGTTAACAGATTCATTAAGTCCTTTTAATTTAAAGCTATAAACACAAGGGGAAACCAATAGATCCGAATCTAGCTAAAGTCGATTTTAACAAAAATATCCGTAGAAATAAAACATAAATTTCACTTCCAAATGCTTAAATAAGATCATTTTAAACTTTGGCGCTTCTAAGCATTTAGTGGTGAAATTTGTGTTTTATTTCTGATGTCTTTTTTAAAGTCGACTTTAGGCTAGATTCGGATCTATTACTTAGGGCCAATGAGTTGAAAATCTATAAGGCTATTGTTGAATGAATTTATAATATATGTTTGGCGTGTTCTTTCATAGTCGGAACATACTTTTGACTGAAAAATAATAGATCAAGTGACTGGCAACAAAAGCACACAGAGCACATATAGACTAAGGAACAGAAGAGTCCCCGGTTTGCTGACGAAGAAATCAAAGTGTGCGGAATAAAACGAAAAGATTGGTTTTGTGGCGTAAGTACATTTCAAATAATATTTCAAAGCAAACAAATATTTTGTCTCAAAATGAAAACTTAAAATAAATGAAATAAATGAAGAACTTAAAACACCTTAGAAATTTTTTGGGTGAGCTTAACTTATTTTTGGGTGAGCTGAGCTCACCCTAGCGTAGGCCTGGCTACGGCCGTGTGTCATACTTGGCCTTAAAATCGATGAAGAGGTGGTGGGTATCGATTTCCAACTCCTGGATTTTCTCCAAGATCTGCCGTAGTGCGAATATTCGGTTGATGGTGGACTTCCCTGGCTTAAATCCACACTGATGTGGACCTATCAGGTTGTTGACGAATGGCTTAAGGCGTTCACAAAGTAGGTACGGCAGAGTAGATCTTGTAGGCGATATTAAGAAGACTGATGCCTCTGTAGTTGGTGCAGTCCAGAGGGTCACCTTTCTTTGGGATCGAGCAAACAATGCTGAGGTTCCATTCATCAGGCATGCTTTCCTCCGGCCATAGTTTGGAGATGAGCTGGTGCATACTCCTAACCAATTCATCACCAGCCGCTTGGAGTAGCTCTGCCGCAAGCCATCAGCTCCAGCAGCTTTATTGGAAATAAGTTTAGATACAGCTATCTTTACTTCGTCGAGTTCGGGTGGACGGAATTGTTGGCCTTCGTCGTCCAGATTGAATGGTACAATCTGCATGGTAGCGGAATTCATCAGTTCGTCATCGCCGTTATACAGTTTGCAGAAATGATTTTTCCATATCCTCAGCACTGACTGCGATTCTACCACGATGTTCTCCTGTTCATCCTTGCATGCTTCAGTTTGGGCCTTGTGACTTGTGACCCTGGGAGGTTCTCTTTTTACTTTCTAGTACACATTCACGGACTTTCCTCAAAAAAGCCAATTTTGCTTTCCACCGCCTCTACCCGCTGATGAAGAAGAAAACTGGGCTAAAAAGTTTTACAGCCTTATTCATAAACGCATCATAGCTTGTGCATAGTGCTATGTACTCGTTATAATGCGTCTGAACGCAAAAAACCTTATTCATAAAACTTATGCAACGTTACATAGACTCATTATAAGCTAAACGCGTTTGGAGGTTGAATAGTGGCAACATAAGGATATTTTAGTATCAAATGTCACTAACACACACAAAAGTGAAATATTTAGATATGTATATGCCCACATACATATCTATACCTATTCTTCCCAATACAAACTGAGCGAATAGTTAAATAAAACAACAAAAGAGATTATGTTCTCAAAAAATTTAATTTTCTTTTATTTATGCACATAAATGCGTATCTATTATAAACAGTAACACAACGAAAACTGAATTATAATACAAAAACAAAAATAAAGAAACTAAAAACAATCCAACCGGTGGCGGCAGCGCAGCAAGAAAAATGGGGGTTGTTTTTTTTTTTATAAAATTTCACTGGAATATCAAACTATTGCTATGAGTTTTTATCGAAACTTTTATTTATTTTTGCTAAAAATGAGTAGCGACACAAGAACTTAATTATAATTATAAATACAGAAAATGAAAAGACCGAACTGGAAGCATTTTGATTTTATTGATTTTTCACATAGATACAGCTGATGTTTGTTTATGTGATGTGGAAGTAAAACGTAATAGATTTCCTCTTTTTGGTACTTTATTTGACACAAGCGTTGCATAACTAAAATGGATGGGGAAATTTTTTATGAATAAGGATTTATGTAACGTTACATAGTGGCTACATAAATCCTTATGCAGTGCATAACTATTCATCTGTTTAGCGCATTCAAATGAATAAGGCTGTTAATCTATAAGCAACTCCTGAGACCAGTCATCAGTTATAGCTTCCCAGTTTGGTTCACCATTTCCAAAACGGCTATGAAGGAACTACAAATATTCGAGAGGAAAATCCTGAGGATCTGCACTGGGCTGTACTTCGATCGTCAACGGCGGCGTAAGCATTTCAAGAACGAGCAACTCTACTATGAGGCCAAGGAAGCCCCCCTGGACAAGTATTTATTACTATCTGCCGACAAGCTGGTTAGAAACATCGCCAATCACCCTAATCAACTGATGAGAAGGATGACAAACCAACAACGACATCCAGCACCAAGGTACATAAGCGCTATGGAAATCCTGGATATAGCTCCAACAACCAACAATGAAGCAGTACCCTTCTATTCTGACCCAGGGTCGGCACATTATCGTGGCTAAGCACCAACTCTACCCCTCTACCTTCTTCTACCTGAGCGTCGAACTTGACGAGTTGTAGAAGCTGAGTAAGGTCAAAGATTCTCGAGTCTAACTCCAGATGAGTCCTGAAACCAAAGGGCGCTTCACCTATCCCATCCACACCCGATCCCTGGCCCACGTCGGCACGGCGAATAGCTGTCCACGTAATCCCCCTCGGTGGCACGGCGAAAAGCTGTTCAACGAGATCTCCCCCATGTCGGTACGGCGTATCGCTGTTCGACGTGCTTTCCCAAACACATTACTCCTTTTCCTTGACAGTACGGCGAATAGCTGTCTGTCACTCTTATCTTATCATATCCTCTTCCCTTGAGTCCTGAAATAACTTATCCATAAACCTTCCCTATCCAAACCCATCCCTGTCCATCGTCGGTACGGCGAATAGCTGTCCACGTAATCCCCCTCGGTGGTACGGCGAAAAGCTGTTCAACGAGTTCTCCCTCATGTTGGTACGGCGTATCGCTGTTCGACGTGTTTTCCTATACACATAATTCCTTTCCTTGACAGTACGGCGAATAGCTGTCTGCCACTCTTATCAAATCATATCCCCTTCCTCACCCACTCCAATTTTCCTATTGGGCTGGATCTAAGGTGTTACACGACCCGTGCCGATGATCAGCCTGGCTGGGGGCCCAATTAAAAATACTAGCTCAGTCGTTAACGGAGTATCCGACTTTTGGCACTTTTCGGATCAGCTTGCCTTCTCTACATATGCGAATCTCTGTGTAGAGTGACCAACCTTTATTCGCTACTCGTGGGTCCAAAATAATTGTATGTCAAAACAAAAGACAAAAACAAGGATAGATGGTGAGACCGGTTCTCCTTCGAAACCGGGCGGCAGCACGGCGTCAAAGCTGTTTGCCGTTACTCCTGGGGTCGGTTTCAGTGGGGTGGTTGTGGCAAGTCATGGTCCCCCATCTGATACAGATTCCAGCGAGAGAAGTAAGGTGGTAGCAATACCTTATTTCAGTAGTGGTGGGGTTGTGAATAACGGTCCGACCACTTCTAGAGAGAGTGAACCTCTTCCGAGTACGTCTCGGGAGGGAGCCCAACTCGGTGGTGTAAGGGTTGTGAATAATGGTCCTCCCACCACTGGAGAGGGTTCTCCCCCGAAGACGTTACCATCAACTACGCTGAATAGGCAAACAAAGGACAGCTATACGGTCAGGCTGACAGCTCCTAGGATTCTCAATACCTTTGGTAATGAAAAGCTGGAGGTCGAAGGGAAGACGGAGCTGGACGCCAGGATAAAATGGGCTCAGTGCATTTTAGCCAATGCGCAGACCAGCGGCGACTCCACGTCAAAGCAACAAAGGTCTCTAGATGATACCATCCCGGTGCCCAAACGACCCAAGGTGAAAAACACCAGAACTCTCCATTGCGGCGTATCCAAGACCTATAGTGATGTCCTCAAAGTATACAAAAGAGATGAGGTTGACGCGGATCGCGTCCCTCCACAAAAAACTGATGCTGAGCCTGTGGGATGGGACCCTGGTGCATCCATCACCTTTCCATCCATTGTTGATGAGGAATCCAGGTCATCCCTGATCAAGGTTCAGTCTTCTACTAATGTCGACAGTCTGACCGAAATGGAGACCGAAGACTACCTTAACCTCGTTCCATTGAGTGAGAATGAGCTATTGAGTTCATCTTCTGATTTGGAAGAACGCAACGAAACCGTACAGGAGGCAATTCCGCCTGATTGTAGCCAAATGTTGCAATTAGTCCAAATTAACCTTCAACACTCTATTAAGGCTTCGGCCTCCCTTCTTCTCCGTCTATCCAGAAACGGTGAGGATATTGTTCTGATCCAGGAACCCTGGATTGTTAAATCCATGGTTAAAGGACTCAGAACTCCTGGATACTACTTACTGTATGCATCTGGTAAGGGTGAACCTAGATCTTGCATACTAGTTAAAAGTACCACTAACGTATATTTACTCCCTGATCTCAGCGATAGAGATATCACCACTGCTAGACTGGAAACGGCCAATGGTGCGTACTGGCTAGTGTCGGCGTATCTGGGCCATGACAATCTCGGCCCTCTCCCCGGTTATACACTGGAGAGAATCATCGCACAGGCAGAACGACAGAAGATATGTCTCATTATTGGGAGTGATGCTAACTCCCATCATACAGTATGGGGAAGTACTGATATCAATGATAGAGGTGAATCTCTTTTTGATTATATTTTAAGTACTAACCTTATAGTAAGTAATGTGGGAAACGAACCTACCTTCATTACTAAAAACCGACAAGAAGTATTGGATATTACTCTTGTCTCAGATACAATTCATCACAAGATCTTGAATTGGAAAGTATCTGATGAACACTCGTTTTCTGATCACAGGTACATCCAATTCAGTCTAAATGATGAACCTCCTAGCCGCTTGGTATTTCGAAACCCTCGAAAAACCGATTGGCTTAAATATAGGATAACACTCAAAGGTCTATTAAAACCTGATCTTTTAAATCCTCCTTCAAATATAATTGAACTTGACTGCAAGGTCAGTGATCTCACGTTAGCCCTTAACAAATCAATGGCTATTTCCTGTCCACTTACTCAAGTAAGGGGAAAAAAGAAGCCGTATTGGTGGGATTCAGGGCTTGAACCGCTCAGGAAAGATTGTCGTAAATGTTTTAATCGAGCTAAAAGTACCCGAGTAGCGTCGGATTGGGAATCCTATAAGGAAACCCTTAAATTATATAAGAAAGCTTTGAGGAAGTCTAAGAGATCCTCCTGGAGAATTTTCTGTGGAAATATAGAAAAAACTTCAGAGGCATCCAGGCTTAGAAAAATCCTCTCTTCAAATCCAGTGATGCCTAGCTGTTTGAAAAATGCTGATGGCTCATGGACCAACTCTTGCGAAGAATCGCTAAACCTGCTACTAGATACTCATTTCCCTGGAAGCTCCAAAAATATTAATAGCTTCGACCATAATAGGTCAGATAATGAGCCAAGATATCCACAAGGTCTTGTTACTAGGGAAAAGCTGCAATGGGCGCTCAACAGCTTCAAACCATACAAGTCTGCAGGACCCGACGGCGTAGTACCAGCTGAACTCCAAATGAATTCTGATTTAATTCTGCCAATTCTGGAGATCATTCTTACTAGTTGTTTAAACCTGGTCCACGTTCCCCTGTTATGGAGAGAAGTTAAGGTTGTGTTTATACCCAAAGCTGGCAAATGCTCCCAAGTAAACCCGAAAGATCTCAGACCTATTAGTCTATCATCATTCCTTCTTAAAATCTTTGAAAGATTGATCGATATCCACCTGCGAACAAGCATAGACACGCGACTTTTGTCTACTGCTCAACACGCTTATTGCAAAGGGAAATCGGTTGAAACTGCGTTACATACTCTAGTTCGAACTATAGAATATTCCCTCCATCATAAAGAGTACACCATGGTCGCTTTCTTGGATATAGAGGGCGCTTTTAACAATGTCGACACATATGCGATCGCATCTGCTCTGACATCCCTGAAGGTAGATGGTACGCTTGGTGAATTGATTAATCAAATGCTGACTAGCAGGGTTATCAATTCAAAACTGGGCAGCTTTTCCGCTAGAAGGTCTGTCAGTAGAGGAACGCCGCAAGGTGGTGTCCTATCTCCCCTTCTCTGGAACTTGGTAGTAAATGAGCTGCTGACATGCCTGGAAGCAGAGGGTTACAGAGTGATTGCAATATGCGGACGATGTTGCTATTGCCGTATCAGGAAAGCATCCTACTGTCTTAAAAGAACTCTTACAAAATGCTTTAAATAAGCTTACCAACTGGGCTGACCGGTGTGGTCTGGGTGTCAACCCTCATAAAACAGAACTTGTTCTATTCTCAAGGAAATATAAAATCCCTCATATTGATCCTCCTTCTATCAAAGGTACTCCACTAACATTCACTGATCAAGCAAAATATTTGGGTCTTATTTTGGACAAAAAGTTAAGCTGGAAACCTAATATACAAGGAAGAGTCAAAAAAGCCACAGTGGCACTTTTCTCTTGCAAAAAAGCCGTTGGGAACAAATGGGGCCTTCAACCTCGAATCACTCACTGGCTATATACTTCGGTGATTAGACCGATCCTCACTTACGGAGTGACAGTATGGTGGACTGCTCTGGATAAAGCGGTAAATTGCGACAAATTGAGCAAAGTCCAACGCTCTGCTTGTTTGTGCATAAGTGGAGCACTTCGTACGACACCTTCCGCTGCTCTAGACGTTCTGCTCCATCTGACACCCCTCAATATTTTCAGCAAACAAGTGGCTGCAAATACAGCCATTCGCCTTAAAGCTTCCTCACAATGGACCAACAACAATTTTGGCCATTCCATCATTCTGAATTCATTCGGATCAATCACAAGTCGCACTGATTACACCATCTCAAAACTACAGTTTGGCAAAAACTTTCAAGTCAGCATTCCTTCTAGAGTTCTCTGGGAGGATACGGCTCTCTTGGAAGATGAATCAATCCATATTTACACCGACGGATCGAAAACTGATGATGGGGTGGGTGGTGGTGTGTACTCAGAAAGACTAAAATTAAGTCTCTCCTTCCGTCTTCCTAATCATTGTAGCGTGTTCCAGGCGGAACTTATGGCGATCAAAGAAGCCTTATCTTGGCTGAAAGAAAACGTGTTATCAACTACAGATATCCGCATCTTCTCGGATAGTCAAGCAGCTATCAAATCTCTGGAATCGGTCTCTACCAACTCTTTAACAGCCCTAAATTGTCGTTCATCTCTGCTGGAGATGGCGCAGCAGTTTAACATTCACCTGTGTTGGGTGCCGGGGCATAGAGACATTCCAGGTAATTGTAAGGCCGACGAACTCGCTAAATATGGAACAACTCTACCTCTTCTACCTAGTAAGGCAGATATTGGTATTCCCATCGCTACATGTAAACTTAAGCTGAAGCAAGATGCTTTAGAGAAAACAAACGTTAGGTGGAACAATATCACCACTTGCTGGGCAACAAAACAAATCTGGCCAGTAATGGATTTTAAGCGGTCTAAATGTTTGATATCTCTAAGCAGATTGCACATTAGCTCCATGATAGGTGTCATAACCGGACACTGTCTTATAGGCAAGCACGCAACGCGTCTTGGCGTATTCTCTAACGATTTTTGCAGAAGCTGTATGGACGAGGAAGAGGTGGAATCGATTCCTCATCTTCTATGCACTTGTCCTGCTCTATCTCATAGGCGAAGACTCCATCTTGGAGATTTCTACTTCAATGATCCTAGTGATTTAGTAAATGTTGACATAGGTAGTCTGTTACGCTTCATAAGAAGCTCCAAATGGTTCATCGAGTAGGGAAAAAGGCTTCCCAGATTCTTGTGGTATCACAATGGGCCAACTTATGGTCTAAGTGTGTCAGTTTTCATGACTGACAGCCACTTCAACCTAACCTAACCTAACCCCCACCCTAAATAGGTATACCGCCACTGGACAACCGGGATTGAACAACCCGAGGACGACAAAGTCAAACCGACTTTTATGTTAAGTTTTTACTTAAATTATAAATCTAATTTGTATTTTATATTGAATCAATGTATAGCGTTAGGCCCCTTATATGCCAACAAAATCTTATTATTTGTCAATGTATCTTATAGTTATAATTTTGGAACCATACCGGAACATTTTTGTGAGGCTTGGATATTGCCAATTTTTAAGAAAGGGGATCCTAAGGAACCTTATAATTATCGGTAATCTCTTTTTTTAATGCAGCTTGAAAAATATATACTTCACTACTTTATAGCCGGCTCAGCAAGTGGACTCAAGTTCACAACAAATTAAGTGAATTTCAATCGGGATTCAGGCAAGGGTACTCCACAATAGATAATCTTTTTGTGCTCAAATCGGTTTGCGCAATGGAAACTTGACCAAAATAAAAATTTGTATGCGTTTTTCGTCGACTTCAGAGCAGCATTCGATATGATTAACAGAAATGCACTATTTTACAAGCTTCATAACCTTGGATTTCAAGCAATTTTATTCGAGCAGTTCAAAAAACTGTATCAAAACACAGAAGCAAGAATTTACAACGGCAATGATCTCTCAGATAAATTTGAGATTCTACATGGGGTAAGGCAGGGATGTAACCTTAGCCCTTTGCTTTTTGCTCTTTCCTCGACGATCTAGTTGATAGATAGGGGTAGAAATAGGTAATCTAAGGATAAAGACTATTATGTATGCGGATGACATAGTCATATTAGCTGAGTCTCCTTCATCCCTTCATTTGATGATCAACAAACTACTTGACTTGACTGCAGACTTTGGGGATTGGAAGTTAACACCGATAAATCAAAAGTTATGGTTTTTAAAAATGGTTCAGGAAGGTTGGCATCCAATGAAAAATGGAAGTATAACGGAAAAGACCTGGAGGTGGTAAAAAAGTATAATTACCTGGGAATGGAAATTTCATACAATTTAATATGGATACGCATCTTAAAACAAAATTAAATAAAGCAAAGTCAGCTATTTGCGCAAATTGGAGAAGAATCTTCTGTAACAAAATAATTTCAGTCGACATTAAGTATAGAGTATTCAATGCCACTGCGCAATCAATTTTATTTTACGGTGCCCAAGTGTGGGGGATTCATAAATTTGAACCTGTGGAATATCTTCTGCGTTTCTTCCTGAGGAAAATTTTCTACCTCCCAGTTAGTACCCCAAAATATATGTACTACCTTTAAACCGGGCTTCCAACTCTTTTTATTTCCACACTTAAACTAAATGCGAATTATTTGATAAAAGTGCTAAAGATGGGCGATTCTAGGCTCCCAAAACGCATTCTTCAGTATGCTGTACTCAATAAAAGATAAGTGTTTAAAGAATGGATAAATCTAGCTGCCAACTGTGGCATAACACTAAATTTGGCGGAAATGAACGAGGATAATTGGAGAAGGTCTTTGTACGAGGTGATTGCGCTAACAGATGAAAACGAGAGCTATTCCTTCAACGAAAAAGCGCGTGCATCGACCGAAAGAAAATTTTATGCCAAAAGTATATAATAATCTGAATGAGCCGTAATTACTTCAAATGTGCCTATTCGTGCTTCATAATAGGTACAATTTTCAAAATAAGAGGAGAGCTGTTAAGATTAAATTATGTACCACATCGAACAGAAGGATCTTCAGTTTGTTGCCTTTGCAATCTTCGAGAGAAGGAAGATATTTTACACTTTATTGCAGTCTGCCCTGTACTTAAGGAAATTAGAAGATATTACTCACGGAAGACGAATTGTTCAACTATTTGAATGGTGAAAATTGGCTCCTGCTCTTCAAATACACCACGGAAGCAATAAACTACAGAGAGAAAATAAACAGTGAAAGCTTTTAAAAGAATCTTGCAACTTATTTGCTATATTAAAAAAAAAAAAAAAAAAACTCAATTTCATATTTATTTGCTATTTTGTTTTAACTAAACTAAAAGTTACACACTTGCTTTCTAATTTGTTTTAACTAAACTAAAAGTAGCACATTTGCCTTCTAATTTGTTTAACTAAACTAAAAGTTCAAAAATTGCCTTTGTTTCAAGAAAAATAATATATCATCCAATATGTTTATATAACAAAAAATTAAGAAAAATTAACTATCAATTGAAATAATGTTAAAAAATTATATAAGTAAGATGCCATTCAGGCAGACGACATTAATGTCATGCCTTAATTTATTCAATAATGTACGTAATTGTTAACTGTAAACGATATCAGATGAATAGAATATATCTATCTATCTAGTATCTATCTATCTATCTAGTTATAAATTATCTTTTAAGCCAATTGTAAATAGAAATGTTCAATAAAACAAAAATTGAATTCTTGGAAAACTTCTGAACTTCATTCCTGCAATGGCATCCCTCTATTTCCTCGATCGCAAGCTGCTTATGCTCTTTCTTTTTCCTTCCTACATGCTTGTGTTCCTCTCTCCTCTTGTGCTCATATAGCTCACGAGCAGCTCTGGTCCTTCTATGCAGTGCCGCTTTGTATGCCTCTTGTTTGGCAGCATTTACTTGGTGGCATTCTTCATCGTACCAGGGGTTTCTCTTTGGTGGTCATGCAAGGTCCAGCATGTCAGAGGCGGCTTCTCTGATGGATTCTTGGCAATTCTGCCACTGGACATTCTTGATACTGGAAGAGTGCCTTGCGTCGATCGCATTGTGGTCAATCTGGTTGGTGGTTGATTGACCAGGAATTTGCCATGTCCACTTGTGTATATCGATATGCGGGAACTATACCAAAACGTTTCGCCCCGCAGCAAAGTCGATTAGCCTGAGTCCGTTATATATATCTGCCAATTGTGCCACCAAAGGCGTCTTCTTTTCCTAGTTTGGCATTAAAATCACCCAAGACAATTTTAATGTCATAGCTAGGGCATTGCTCATATTTCTTGTCCAGGAGCGTCCTTATTGTCGTCATCTTTCTCCTTTATGTGGACATGCGCGCATATGAGGCTGATGTTGACGATTTTAGCCTTGATGCGAACTGTCGTGAGGCATTCGTTCACATAGTTGAAACTCAAGACTTCTTGCCTAAGTCTGCCTCTAACAGCAAATCCACATCCACAAAGACGCTGCCCTTGTGGTCGGTATTAGTCACCGTAGTAGAAATCGCAGTCTTTCAGTTTTATTTTGCCCGGCCTATCCCATCGCACTTCTTGGATGGTGGTGATGTCTGCTTTGTAGCAGTCTAGGGCCTCCGGTAAATGTTCGGCTGCACGTGGTCTAGGTATAGAAAGACAGAACATCGCACGTGCAGATCCGAAGTTCATTGTCCATATTTCGTTTGTTAGGTTCGTCAGCAGTAAATCCGTCCGTATCCGAGGCTTGTTGTTGCTTCGCAACTAAAGAGCTTTACGTGGCCGGGAAGTAACCCCGACGGTACGACCCCCAACCTGGAGAACCAGACCCTTACAATATAACTCCAAGGGCGGGGAGCCGGATTAACCGATCCTTATAGACCTGAGCTATTAATATGTCGTAGTAGCCCGTATAAGGTGTTCACTAAGTGGTTCAGCCTGACTGGAACGATTGTCAAGAATAAGTGCTTCTCATCATCTAGCTCGGCTCGGACTCGGCAAAAAATTGTAGGTGCCCTCCATACCTCCATTCCTGCGAACAACACACACACAGGAATGGTTGAGAGTTGTAAATCACTAAGCCTTGGTTCTCCACGAGTTGTTGCGCCGCCAAATTTTTAAAGCCGGTAATGGACTGCAAGACTTTGATTTTTGTAATAGCTTTTAGTCAAGCTTACGACGCCTATACTTCTTTTTTTTGCAATCTCGTACATCCAAAATCTACTGTTGCTCTTGGTCTATTATGAAATGTGCGTTTTTTTTTGTTTAGTTTAAGAATTCAGTAGGGTAAACAAGGGTAAATAAACAATAAACAAAATCTAGAATCTATTTTCTAAACAGAAATAATAAAAAATTACACCCCGATTGCGGAATCCGATGAATGAGTTGTGAAGGGAATAGCCCCCAACACTGACATTTTTAATATAAGCGAAGTGTCAAAATTTAACCTTATTACCTCGGCAGCTCAATCAGGGGATTCTATAATTATATAATTGATTTCAGCAGAAAAATATATTTAGTTTTTTTATGGTTTTCTTGTGTATATTTCCAGACGTCTCGTAACTCGTCAACGAATTTTCACCGAAGATGTACTTGGACTGCACCAGTACTATTATGTTCTGCTTCAGCCGATCGGTAAAATCGAAAATTGGCATCTTATCTTGAATGATATCATGGATTTCTGCCTGAAGAATTTTATCAAACACATAAATATTCTTGTCGAACAAGAATCAGAACTCATTTCAATCTACACCTACTATCCATTCAACGAAAAAATATGTCGAGATAATACTCCGACAATTCATAACTACTTCATGGGCAAAAAACTCAAATGGACGAAGCCAACATTTCCGGGAAAATTGAAAAACTTCTGGAAATGTCCTTTAGTAACAATTATTGCCGAAGACCCTCCATATGTGACCATGACAGAAGGAAATTATTTTGGGTTCGATGTGAATGTTCTCAAGAGTCTAGCAGATATTATGAATTTTACAGTCGACGTCCTTACAATTCCAGAGAAACACAACTCAACTTTTGAAGGTTTAGGAGGACTTTTAGTTGATCATGTAAGTTGTTAACCGTCTAAAAGGTTAACAATATCACTTTTTGCAAAGTAAAAGTATCTTTTTATATGTTATTTCAAAGATTAACGATGGAGACCTTATAATTGGAGGCTTTCTCTGTTCCAAGGAAAGATTAGAGAATTTCGCTGGAGTAGATTACTTTGGCTCAAGCTCTTTACAATTAGTCGTTAAGAAACCAAAAGCTTACAGCTCATTGGAGATCCTATTGTTTCCATTCGATTCCTATACTTGGTTGATACTTTTCTTCATTTTAACAGCAAGATGCATCGGACAAGTTCTTTGGAAGAAGTTTTTTAAGAATTTCCTCTGTTTAGGGCAGTTATCTTCAAAGATACATATTTTTTCATGGCTGCTGGGAATTCTGATTATAAAAAGTTCTTACGAAGGCTCAGTATTTAAATTCATCCATAATCAACCGCAAAGGAAAATTCCTGCCAATTTCGAAGAAAGCATTGCGGCTGGTTATAAATATCTTGCCAAAAAATCCTACCACTCCGCGCTGGATCCATTTTTCAATGCATTACCGGGAAAGATATTATACGTTGATGTTCTCTTTATGGAATTATTTGACGAACTAGACAAGCATGACGATAAGTATGCTGCATTTACAACTTGTGATGAATTAGTTAATCATAAAAATGACGCTTCCCGCTATGAGCGGTATTACACTCTAAAGAAACCTGTTCATAATAATGTCCTTTGTATTTATATGCCGAAGTTTTCTTATTTAACGGAAGAGTTTAACAAGCGCGTAAGACATATGTTATCCAGTGGACTCATCAAGCATATTTATGATAAGCTAGCAGCAGATAGTTTAAGGAAGAAAAGTGCCCGCAGTAAGAAATTGCCGAAAATTATGACTCTGCATCAGCTTATGGGTGCTTGTCAGCTTCTTATGGTTTTATCAGGTATAGCAACTTGCTTTTTTACTGTAGAATGTTTATCAAATAAATATTTGTTTGTGAAGATATTCATGGATTACTTCCACTAAAATCAAGAAAGATAAAACAACATAATTAGTGAATAATTGAAAAAAAAAGATACTCGTATATCTTAAAGATATTGGGGAATATTCATAGATAGATGTTTTTTGAGCTCTTGCTAAGGAAATCCACACTTTTTTTTAACCATTTTATAAATTGCTAAAAAATACAAAATTCTATCAAATCTTTTCAATTTCACTGAACTAAAGCGGTAACGAGTGTAACTAAATACTTAATGTAATTTTGGCTTTATTCAAATAATGCAAACACTTAAAAAAAAAATTGCGTAAGAAATTCTCAAAAAGAGTTAGATCTGCTTTTCACCCTAAGCCAACGATATGGAAACTTGATCAGGTAAACTCCAGTTTGGCTAGCAATAGCTTAAACAACATCTATGAACATGTTCCATTATGTTAATGTAAATTTTAAAAACAATATTATTTTATTTATATAAATGTAGGTATGTGTAGTATAAAGAGTGTTCGGTATTTATTTAAAAAGAAAATATATAAATTGTTGTTAGATTTTAGTGGGGTTGTTTGTATTTCCAAATAAATTTTGTATAAAAAAAAATTGAGTTTTTGTATTTTTTTCTTCACATTTCTCCGTCAACAATGTATACAAGATCTTAAACCTAAAGGTTTGGAAGAGCATTGAAAGCTAATGTCAAAAACCAAAGAAAAGAAGCTTTTCGTATTGTCTCACCCATACTGTATTGTATCTATCTCTTTTTGGCATTCCTATTGCACCAAATGTCAGTTTTACTTAAGTGAGATGCGCTCGAAAGCAAAGATGAACGAAACTTTCCACTCCGCTATTATCGCCGCGTCATAATATCCTTTCCATGTACTCCCCCCGATTTGTACGAAATGTCTATCATCGTAGTCATTCCCATTGTTCGTGCGCGTTTCGGTCGTCTGCACTTTTATACACGGGCCAGCGCAGCGCGGACTCATAATAATCCGCACTGCGTGAGCTCGGAGTTGCAGACGGCCGAAATCTACTCGAACAGGCCTATCTCCCAATCACTTTGCCTCCACGATTGAGCAGCACTACGAATACTGGGTTGTCAGTCGTTGAGGCAAATTGAATTTGCAAACTCCATTTTCAAAATGCTGCATTCTTGATTTTGCATTCGCCGAAGTCGGCCATTTTTTTTCTTCCATTTGGAAAAAACCTTAAAACTTACTTACTTACTTACTTATCCGGCTCCCGATCCATGAAGGGTCTCTGCCTGAGATATTGCGGTCTTCCATCGGTTGCGGTCCCTCGCACGCTCCCTCCAGTCGTTGAGACCAAGCGCTCTTGCGTCTGTGACCGCCTGGTCCCTATAGCGGAGGTTCGGTCTTCCTGGTCGTCTCGAACCTGGGGGCTGGGATTCGAAGATTTTCTTGGCTGGAGCGTTGTTGTCCATTCGCTCGATGTGGCCGAGCCAGTGTAGTCGACGTGTTTTGGCTCTTTGGACTACATCCACATCTTGGTACAGCTCGTACAGTTCACGATTGAATCTTCTCCTCCAATCGCCCTCTTCGCATATAGGACCAAATATCCGCCGTAGAATTTTTCTCTCGAAAGTGCCCAGGATCAATTCCCCTTTTTAACTTATCGTCCAGCACTCGGCGCCGTAGAGTAGAACTGGTAAAATTAGAGTTTTGTATAGCGTGCACTTTGTCTTTCGAGAAAGGAGTTTTGAACCCATTTGTTTGGCCAAACCGAAGTAGCAGCGGTTCGCTAGGGTAATTCTTCGTCGGATTTCCACTAAGGTGTCGTTCGTGGGATTGATGTTTGTTCCGAGGTAGGTGAACTCCTTGACTACCTCGAAATTACTGCTACCAACAGTGACGTTTTGTCCTAGGCGATGGACAGATGAGGCTTTGTTTGTTGATAGCATATACTTTGTTTTGTCCTCATTCACTTCAAGACCAACGCGTTTCGCCTGTTCATCAATAGCTGTGAATGCTTCAAGTACAGCTCTGTTGGAACGGCCGATGATGTCGATGTCGTCCGCATAACCAAGCAGTTGAGAAGACCTGTTAAAGAAAGTGCCTTCCATGTTAACACCACTCTTGCGCACTATCTGCTCCAGGACTAGGTTGAAGAAATCACATGATAGCGCATCTCCTTGTCTGAACCCTGTACACGTCTGGAATAACTCGGATGAGCTGTTACCCATTTGCACGTTGCACCGCGTATTTTGTAACGTCATGCGGCATAGCTGGATCAGTTTTTTCGGGATCCCGAGTTCCGACATCGCCAATAGAAGCTCTTGGCGACTTATGCTATCATATGCGGCTTTGAAGTCGATGAATAGGTGGTGGGTCTCGACTTGAAATTCGTTGGTCTTTTCCAGGATTTGCCTCAATGTGAAGATTTGGTCTATCGTTGATCTGCCTTAAACCTTAAACTAGTTGCCAAAAACTAAAATAATTGTGTACACTTAAAATAAAATAAAATAAAATAAAATAAAATAAAATAAAAGAACAACTACCTTAAAATCTAATTTCTATTGTTAAAAGTTAAACCTAAATAAAGAAAACTTAATAAACTTCGGACGAAAAGAAACTTAAAGTGGTAAAAATCATTTAATCTAGTCGCTGAGATTCCGTTGGTGGTTGTTTTATGCTGCGCCGTCAATAATTCGTTGGTGGATTGGTTTGCGCTGCACCGCCAATCATTTTTGGAAAGACGACCAAGAAGAAGACGGCGCTTACTATCAACGACAGCTTCTCGTGGACAAGACCACGATAAATGAATTGGGTAAGCTGAAGACTACCTTGGCAGTATTGTTTCAGCAAATGGTGGTACGGATCTGGATGTTAAAAGTAGAATAAATAAAGGCAGCACCTTCGGTACTCTGTCTCCAATCTGGAAATCAAGTCAAATCTCCTTAAGCACTAAGTTGAGATTCTTCGAATCCAATGTGAAATCCGTGCTGTTATATGCTTGTGAAACCTGGAAAGTCACGTCTTCCATTTCGAAGAAATTGCAGGCTTTTGTGAATCGCTGTCTTCGCCACATCCTAAAGATTCGCTGGCCACAAATAATATCAAATGAGGAATTGTGGCGCAGGACAAGTCAAGAGCGGTTGGACGTCGACATAAGAAAGCGTAAATGGCAATGGATTGGTCACACACTGAGGAAACCAAACGATGAAATTGCAAAGCAGTCCTTTGAATGGAATCCTCAGGGTGCACGGCGGGTTGGAAGACCAAGAACAACATGGAAATCAACTGTCTTAGCGGAAGCAGAATCCCAGAGAAAGACGTGGCCACAGCTTAAGTACCTTGCAGCAGACCGAGAAGGATGGAGACGTTTTGTTGACGCCCTATGCCCCAGCCGGGGTTACAGGACAAGATGATGATGATGAAGCTGAAGACGATTCGGGCATCAGTTCAGAGTTCAACACCCATTAATAAATCAGAGATTTCTCCCTCAAAATTCGAAGTTGCGTTGAAATTTCAAAATGAAAGAAACGATTCATTATTTCGTGCGATGTATCGCGATTATTTTATTAGATATGTTATAAGGTGACCATTATCTTGTCAACTCAAAGCGGGACTCATTAAATTCTTTCGCAAAACACAATATTTAAAAAAATTTAATTTATGTTTTCGCAAATTGTACAAATGTTTGTTGAGTCGAAAGTTTTTAAAGGGTGCCCAGCGGAATATTTTCAACTTTAAAATTCAATATAAAAAACTACATCGTTTTTATTTATTTTTATTTCAATTAAATGCAGATTAACAATGCTGATTTTATTTTTTTTTAATGATATCATCCAAATGATGGCTGTTTTTTTCAATACAGTCTTGCAGTTGGACCCTTACATTTGCGAACCCGATCACTTGCTGAAATGGCACACCAAACCGTCGTTTTTAAACCATGTAAACATTTTTGATGGCGTTCTCTAGGGTTGTTGGGGCACCAGTATCGATTTGAGCTTATCCTATGGGAATTTCACTAGAAAAACTCCAGTTTTGGCTAGCAACAGCTTAGATAACATCTATGAATATGCCCCAATGTTTCCAAGTGTAAGTGCTGTCCGAAAACGCTCCAGCATTGTTCTTGCGAAGGATTCTCGCAAAAGATAGTCAGTTTCGTTGAGATACTGAATAATTTGCATTTTGTACGGGTGGAGCTTTAATTAATTAATTAATGAAAAGGATCTTCGACGTTGGAGCCAAAATTACGATGGATGTATGGATGGATTTCTACCTGCCAGTAGCCACTCTTCAAGTCCAATGTTGATAACCATTCAGCTCCTTCCATCGCATCCAGAGTATCGCTGATGGCAGAGGGTAGATGTCTATCTTTGTCACATCATCGTTCAGCCTCCGATAGTCCACACCAAATCGAGTATTTCCGTCCGTCTTTTTGGCAAGAACAACAGGGGATGCCCAAGGACTTTTAGAGTTTTTGATTAGCCCATCTCTCTTCATTGCCGATATCATCTCTTCAACTTCGGCTTCCTGTGGAGGCCGAAATCTTCCTTATCGATTTACGTGGATTTCGAATATTTTCATTTCGAACTTGAGACACATGTTCTGGCGTTGTTGCTGACGTTGATGATCCAGGTGTCTTCTTGCCTGAATCTTTGTACCCACGACCAGATAAGTTGCGTGCTCGGTCCATCACTTAGTCGTCAAATATTAGAATGAGTACAAAAAGCGCGACGCCCATGTACCAATGATCCACACCGCATTTCAAATATTGCTCCACCGCAAACGCGCGGTGCGCTCCCGACCAGTGACTCATGGCGATGAAAAATTCCGCAAATCCTGCGCTTTGAATGATACCCCTCCGCTGCTTACCTCAACCCGCTAGTATTTCGATAATCGCAATTTAAAGTTGAAAAATTCCCGCTGGACACACTTTATCACAGTACAAAACGATCCTATGGTCAAAGCTGTTAGTATACCTAATTTGCTTGCACCCTGGCCTTAAGAATGAAAAGCTTGGAAGCTGCATTAAAATAGGGAGACAGGAGACGTCTTCATCTTCATGGTGTCCACTATTTTCAAAATAAATTGCCCTGACATTCCCTGACCAATTTACAAATTTTCCCTAACCAAAATATTAAAAAAAATATTTTTTCAAGATAAGGTACGTTTTTATATAATTGAAGCGTGCAGGGGAAAATCGGCTTAGATCCATTTATTGAAAAAAAATTATCTAATGATGACATCTTGTAGATTTTTATGAGTACTATATGATGTAGCTCTTTTCACAGAGGACCTTGAAAACTCGCAAAATGGCACATTATCTGAAAAACTTTTTTTTCAAAAGTTTATGTTTTTGCTCCAAAAATTGAACATAATGATGTATATTAAAGAAAGAAAAACTTGCGATTAGACCTAGCGACATGTCCGCTTAATATGTAATTAAATAAAAAATAATTATATATTCTTAATACTTCCGGTCGAAATCCTGTCAAAACAAATTGCATTTCAAAACGATTTAATGTCACGCTTGTGAAAATTATTTTACTTTCAAACTAAGATGTCTGAATAAAAAGATGAAACCCGTTTCCAATTATCGTATCCGGTTCTTTAAACAAAATTGTAATTTTGGCTCCAACGTCGAAGGTCCTTTTCAACAATGCACATGTGCACATAATATATTGAATAGTTGAGTACTTTGTGGTGGTTGGATGTGGTAGGAACTGGGGGCCTCGAGCTGTATCTTTT
This sequence comes from Dasysyrphus tricinctus, assembly GCA_963921185.1. Lineage (NCBI taxonomy): Eukaryota > Metazoa > Arthropoda > Insecta > Diptera > Syrphidae > Dasysyrphus > Dasysyrphus tricinctus. The sequence goes on from OY992530.1 coordinate 250,771,014, forward strand.
CCTACACATCAAGTGCTTACAATACCTCCAAGTTGGTAGCCGCCGGATACTGGTCTTGGCTTTATGCCAGGACTTGCTAAACTTGTAAGTGCGAATGTTGATCAAGGAAAGAATTGCAACATTAAACCCATGGCCCTACAGATTGGAGGTTAGTGCGTTGGGCTAACGACCAACCACAGTAAAAAAAAAACCAATTGTTATGAGAGAGACGCGTGAAGCCTCGGATAACGACCCCCCTCAAATGGCAACCAGACCCGGAACGAAAATGGACTATGATCTACGAGTATGCACCTGGAATGTAAGGACACTCTACACACCAGGTGCTACTCAAAAACTTGAATCTGTCCTCTCGCGGTACAAGGCAGACATTACCGCGATCCAGGAGATACGATAGATAGGATCAGGTATAACGAAAAGAAAAGATTGCGACATTTATTACAGCTGTCACCAAAGACTGCACATGCTAGGATGCGGATTCGTCGTGGGAAATCGACTCAGATCGAAAGTCATCGATTTTAAGCCGATTAGCGATCGCCTGGCTGTGATCCGCATCAAAGCTACCTTCCAAAACATCAGCCTAATATGTGCACACGCCCCTACCGATGAAGCTGAGGAGTCTAACAAGGAGGAGTTTTACGACCTCCTGGACGGAGCCTACGGAGCCTGTCCGGAGTACGATGTCAAAGTCGTGCTCGGAGACTTCAATGCTAAAGTCGGAAAGGAAAACATCTTTGGCGGATTAGTTGGAAAGCACAGCCTCCACGAAACGACAACAGACAACGGCTTCCGACTAATCGACTTTGCTGCAGCTCGTAATACGGTGATAAGTAGCACTAGGTTCCCCAGGCGAAGGATACACACAGCAACCTGGCGATCTCCAGATGGTCGAACGGCCAACCAAATCGACCACGTGCTAATTGGCGTAAGGTACGCATCGAACATCTTGGACGTGCGAACTTTCCGAGGTGCAAACGTGGACTCTGACCACTTTCTTGTTGTGACAAAGTTCAGAGCCCGACTGTCCAACGAAAAGAAAACGAAGACCGCCCAAAGAAAGAAGTTCAACATCGCATGCCTTAGCACATCTGAGAAAGCCAGAGACTACAGTGAGTAATTGACCGGGAAACTCTCTGCCGTACACCCAGCCACAAGCGTCAACAACCAGTGGAACCAGTATCGCGACATTATTAAGGAGACAGCCGAGACCACCATAGGCTATCAACCACCCAGAAAAAAGAACCCGTGGTATGATGATGAATGCGCGGTATTGAAGCAGGAGACGGAAAATGCACGAATGCAAATGCTGCAACGGAAAACAAGAGCAGCAAGAGAGGAGTACCGTGAAAAGAGAAGGAAAGAGAAAAAAACCCTGCGTAGAAAGAAAAGAGCATCCGCAGCCTCTCAGCTCAAGTATCTCGAAGAGTCCACGTGTTTAAGCAGCATTTCCAGCAGCTGCTTAGTGGGCATTATGTAGAGGAGGCAATAGAGGAACAAAGAAGCATTAGACCAGTCAATGAAGATCCAGTCCCAGCACCCAGTACTGAAGAGGTTAAGAAAGCCATCCACAAGCTTAAGAACAACAAATCCGCCGGCTCGGTTGGTCTACCAGCGGAACTCTTCAAGTATGGAGGAGATGTTCTGGTAGGGTGCATGCACCAGCTCATTAACCAAGTTTGGGAGGAGGAAAGTATGCCCGACGACTGGTCAAATAGCTCCATATGCCCAATCTACAAAAAAGGCGATCCTATGTCCTGCAAGAACTACAGAGGCATATCCCTGCTTAATGTTGCCTACAAGATCCTATCCAACGTACTATGTGAGCGTCTAAAACCTTTCTGCAACACTATGATCGGCACGTACCATTGTGGCTTCAGGCCAGGCAGATCAACGATAGACCAAATCTTCACATTAAGGCAAATCCTGGAAAAGACCAACGAATTTCAAGTCGAGACCCACCACCTATTCATCGACTTCAAAGCCGCATATGATAGCATAAGTCGCCAAGAGCTTCTATTGGCGATGTCGGAACTCGGGATCCCGAAAAAACTGATCCAGCTATGCCGCATGACGTTACAAAATATATCAATCCCACGAACGACACCTTAGTG